>OY776667.1:17319504-22129754 GCA_963675795.1 Crossocerus cetratus
TAGTGTTGAGACTGTTGAGTGCTCGCTCTCCCGGCGAGTAGCACGTGTCTGAGCAGACGTGCCTGACTGAGTACGATTCCCTTAAAAGGCGCAATCTTTGAAAGCGAAGCGGAAACATCTTTTACTATATTAGAATTGTGAGTATTTGGAGTGGATTCTAATGGCAGTAACACGTGTCGAGGAGAAGTTGTTGGGGAGTTTGTAATCTAGTGTGTTTAAAAGGTGCGATCGTTGGACTGGCAGTGGATAGACGCGCGATTAGAATGTGAGTAGTTGCGAGTGGGAAGAGATCGCAAGGAAACGCTCCCGAGGAAGTGGGCTCGAGTGAGATCTAGTCGAGACGGCACTGTGGAAATTCAAACTGCCGTTTACCTGGCTGCCATGTGTGTTTACGCTTTTTCTGATATCTCGAGAGAGCGTTGTCTGCCGCCGCGGTGAGAAGCGCTCTCGGAGATAGATCGGACGGAATACACCTGCTCACTCCCGATTTAGTCTGACTAGCGGGATCTGGCCCAGTCGATTTCAAGATGAATCGCATCTGCTGCATCGGCCTCTCCCTCGCCGCGAGGATGATCGGCACCTACACCATGGTGAGTCCCAATAATCAATCCTAATAACAACACAGTGTGAGATTCCTCCTCGTTATCAACTCGCGCTCCTATAACAGTCGTTACAGACTCGCCGATTTAATTACAGTCGCTCTCGATACTCATGATAAACGTCCTAATGAGCAAGTTCTTCGCGAGGGAGAGAGACGAGGAGTTCTTCGACGCCATCGGCAATTGGGCCTTGATCGGCTACAATTGGGCCCAAGTACTCAGGAATTCCCAACTCCAAAGAAAAGGTAGACTCTCACCTGCGATAAATTACACATCGCAATTGGCGAATACTCGAATAATCAATCATCCATTTGCCAGCGCAAACCGCCATGCTCTGCTTCCTAATCTACACGGTGCTGTTCCTGCTGGCGAGCGCCTATCTCGCTCTAGGATCGATCCCGGTGAGTATCCGAAGGGAAGACGGTCGGCCGGGGCAGCTCGCGAGTCAATCGGTATGCAAAGTGAATCGGATAGGCCGGAATAAAGGACGTCCCGTCGTACGCGGGCGTCGTGTGTCGAAAGTAAATAGGTGTGCTCGGCCGCGCGCTATAGCTCGCGCGCGTCGATTCTTTATTCCGGCGGCGTAATTTTCGGTCGGTTTATACATAGAAGCTTAGCCTTGCCGATCGGCCGCAGAGGATGGAGAAGCGGCACTGGCGGCGGCCGCGGAGAGCGTTAACAATCTCGCTAACTTCCGCGTACGTTCACAGAGACGAGCTAAGTGCGCCGTGCCTTGGATGTATTTGCAAATGATTAGCATAATAGATCAGGCGGTGGCACTGTCTATTCATCTGACGCACGCACCGCAGTACGATGTTTACGACCAATCAATATGGTACATTCCTCTCTCCAGCGTCTACCTCCGTAAGTATCGAATCCGCAGCCAGGCTGCGTAGAGTCTTGTTTCCCCTTGTTTTTCGCACATTGTTAACCGGCTACTTTATGCCGGAGCCACGCTGCCGGATGTTATCGCCGAGGAATCAAAAGAAACACAGAGCCAAATCTCAATGACTTTGAGCGAGTGTGCTGTTTGTGTTTAGCGTGTTTGCATTACGCGGGCGGACGCGTTCCACGACAGTGCGGCGACGACTTGCGCAATTCCGCGCACTTGGCTAATTGCATAAGTTGATGCACTCGCGTGCAAACACCGCTAAATCCGTGGCCGGTCAACAATGGGGAGATAATGGCTGTTGGTTGCTCTAGTTACCTGATAACAGGTCTATTCTGGAGGCCTGGCCCCCGAGGTGGACTTGAGCGAGTGCTAAAGCGAACTCTTTATCCGCAGTGTTGTGCACTTACTTCTGGATGGTGGTGCAAGCAGCGAAGAGGGAGTGGTCGAGCTGCCCCGAAGAGGACCGCGGCGAGGTGAACCTCGCTGTAATCAGCGCGCCTGCCGTCACCAGTGGTAGCGGACTCAAGTCGCCTTCGTACATCTCGCAGAACTTCGCCATGTTCCAATCGCCCCGGCCCCCGGCGATTCTACCCAAATAGCGTGATCTGCAAAGAGACATGGGCACATGTAATTATAGTGTGATAATTCCCCGCTGAGAATACGACTGGAGAACTGTTGCTGGACGAGTGTTGTTCCGTTGGACCTTGTTAAATGTTAGACTATTTATTTTACACCTGACCTGTACTTTTATACTCGTCAATAAAGATCGATGAGCGAGACGATCGCGTTCTCCCCGAGAGGGTTTCGGCTCCTCGGTTGATTGAAGAAAGCGGGCATGGCTGTTGGTTGCCGCGGGAAATGGGAGTGAACTCTTAAATTCGTATAATAACCATTGATCACCGCCGGATGGACTAATGGAATGCGCGGAGAGAGAGCCAGTGTATCTCGCGAAGGTTTGGGGGGGGGGGGCGATGGAAGGAGAGGGTGGAGCGAGCCGTACCCTGTAATGTATAATAATGGCCCGGGTAACTCGATAAATCAGGCCGGAGATGCGGCTAATAGAGTGTATCAAATGCGCCTACGGCGGAGAGCGCGGCTGCATAGAAAGTATGAGAAATGGCCGCGTTTTACGTCGAAATACTTTTCAACTTCCGGGATTCGGATCGCGCCCGAGCATATTCCCATGCGAACTCTCCTCGGCGAAGGGCGGCGCCCCTCGCCCCCGCCCCCCTCCGACCCCCCCGATGGAGTTCGATTTGTCCGAAAATGGTGGAAACTTTTCGCGAAACTTCCGAGAATAATGATCGAGGGGCACAATGCCTGATAGAAAATCGGCTCTCCCCCGGCTCTCTCCTCGCTCGCCAATTTATTCCGAGCGTTTTAGTGCGACCACTTTCGAGCATTTGCTCCCGACAAAAAACAACAGACTCGCCCACCCGCCGAGCCATTCGCCTATCCAGTCTCCACTCGAACCGATCTCGCTGGCTATCGACGACTTTATGATTATGTATATAGCGTGTGCTGGCGGAGGTATAATCGCTCGCATTAAATCAAAGTAAATCCAAACTTTTAACTCGGACTCTTTGAGTCCCAGTTTCCTCGAGATAGCTAGAGCTAGAGGCACTGGCGGCAGTCGGGCCAGGCTTGCTTCGGTTATTCATCAGGGTGGAGATGGGGGTGGGGCAGGAGGGAGTGTACATAAAGCGAGGGTAATATCCTGGCGACATGGATATTTGGATATGAGGGATAGGCGCGAGGGTAAGCCTAATAAGGAGTTGTAACCAGCCGGAGTGAAGTGGAAGGGCTGCTGATATACACGGGAAGGAGCCGGAGGAGGGTTCGAGGACGCGGTTGGTTGGTTGCCGCCTTTTAAAAAGAACTGAGCGCAGCCAATTTGTAGGCTGTCGCAAACTTTTAAAACACTAGTTGACAGCCGGCCCTCACCCTCCCCGACTCTCCCGTTCGCCCACCCTCCCACGCAACTCGTCCAACCATCCCAACGGATTCCCGGATCAGCTCCTTCGGCCAACTTCCGCCCGACTTTACTTGAGAGTCGACTCGCAAGTGGTCGATGCCGAAATCCACTCTCCGTATCGCGGCACTCGATGGATTGTAAAATAAAAGGAAAAGAGGCTGACTCGACTCTCGGGGAAGTGGCACCGGTAGGATCTCACTCGGCTTCGGAAAGGAGACTTGTACAAATTGTCTCTTGCGAGAGAGGTAGCAGCCCTCGCCGGAGGAGCTCGAACCTCTACTAATTGGTAATATCATTACTCCTCTCGGTAATCATTAGACGGGATCGCTCTTTTTGCCGGCCAACTTCCGAGCGCAATACTTTCGCCGCGAAGGTGGGGGGAGGTGTAGTCGGCTCGTATGACACACATAAAAGGTTCCGGGGCCCGCAATTAATCTTGCCGTATGACAGTTCGCCTGGTTAACGCGCGCCGCTTGCCGCCAGCCCGAACACAACATCCCACTTAAGGCCGATCCCCGAGAAACAATTACCGGGCGAAATTGATTAATAATTACTGCGCCCCCAATTTCCGCAGCGCCGCAGGGGCCCCCGGAAAAACAGGCTCTCTAGTCAAAGCGGGAGGAGCGCGCTGTCGGATATCCCAGAGGAACTCGATGAATTCGTTCCTTGGAGATATCCACGTATGCAAAGCCGGTCATGGAATATTCGGGCGAGGGATTTGCATGGGACCCATGTAAATCCCGAGTGGAAGCCGAGGACTCAAAATTCCTGGCTCATCGGGTTAGGAAGCTTGGCTCTCGCCCGATCGTTCCACCCCTTTTGCCACATTTATTTGTCCGCCGCGCGCCGAGAGCGGACAGTCGATTTGGCATTACTTTTCCAGACAGACAGCTCTTATTGATCTGCCCTCTCTCTCTCTCTCTCGCTCTCGCTCTGGGCTTCAGCAGAGACGCAGAGGAGGCGCAGAGAACTAGTGGGAAGCCGAGGGAGGAAAAGATGAGAGAAGGAGAGAAAGATGAAACGGCGGAACTGAACGCCCCATAAAGCTAACCAATGCTAATACACTCGCATCTCGGCAGTGGCGTCCCTTCCGGTTAGTTGTACCTTCGACTGGTCCATTCGAGCGGGGCCCATCCAAGGGGCATTGCGACGCCGATGCTCGCCACCGGAATCGGCAATAAACGCGTAACCGAGCCTAATTCGTAATGTTGGCCCAGTCATTGTGGCCCATTGTCAACTCGCCACCCCAACCCCCCCGGAACCCCGAGTATAATGCCGGGGTTATCGCAGGAAAGTGCTACTGACGATAGTAAAAGCTAGCCAGACTCTTTCAAAGCGCAGCCTCTGCCCCTTCCTGCATCATCCCATAAATGCTCCGATTCTTTTCGGCCCTGTACAATCCTTTACACATCCACACACGCTTCCCCACCCGCCCCCCGCTGCACTGAAGGGTTCATCCATCAGATTCCCCAAATAATTAGCCCCGAGCCCGACAGATTCTCCGATCGCCTTTGAAAAGGAATTCCTAGGAATCTCGAATGCGCAGTTCGGATTGATCGAGCGGATTGTAAAGTCAAAGTGAAACTTGAAAGAGACGTAAGAAGCGGATGCTCCAGGGAGAAAGATTTTGCGTAGCCAGCCGGAGAGACTTGTTTGCGAATGTCGGCCAAAGATGTTAGCATATGAATCGCGCGATACCTAGATCCCCCTAGATTTTTTCGGCTGGCTCCCTCGTGAATAAAATTCGAAAGGACTCGCCGATGACCACTCGGCTCCTCCGCGCAGGGGTCGACTCCTGGAATCGGCCGGCTGTCGAACTGGGCATCTGAAATAGGGCGCCGGCACGTGGCAGGGGACGCCGGACAAGACTGTGAAATAAATTCGTTCGGCGGCGATCGCGAGGACAATCGCACAACGGCTACGTTTACTAGTACATTAAACACGCGCCGGGAAGACCTGCGCGCACTCGGACCACCGTAACAGAGTCAGCTTCGATATTCGAGCGTTAAATGTATGACAGTAGAGGGTGGAGGGTGGAGGACGGGGGGTAGGTAGAGCGATTGCATTGGGAGGAACGGCACTCGGACACGCTCGTAGCCCTCGAGCGACTCCAAAGTGGTTGCGAGGTCTTTTAGAATACGAGCAGCAAGATATATCCCATTGCAGGTATACCGTGATTATAGCCCCACTTACTCGAGCATTTTTATCCAATCAGCATCGATCCATACAGGATACTCGGACTACATCGTCGCATTAGATTGGATCGCCCTGTCGTTATACCTCGAACGAGGCCGATTGGATACGAATTTCCTGCAATCGCCAGCCGATTTCTTTTCCGGCCGCCCGATCGGCTCGCATTCCTCGCCGTGCGTTCCTATCCAGCCGCATTGAGAAAGACACAGTTCTCAAGCTCCATGATAAAAGCCTCGCGTTATCTGGCAGGTCGATGCAAAGCGGCGGAAGTGAGTCTCTCGGGGGAGGGGGGGAGTCGGGAGTTTTTGGAGAACGGCTGCCGTAGGTACTTAGGTAGGTGTCGAAGGGACACGGGACCCGAACAAGGCCGCAATTAGGCGTCGGCGTCGGCGGCCGGGCTTCCCGACGAGCCGAGGAGAGTGCGACGGACGGATGGGGTCGGGCATTATGCAAAGGAGATTTTAAATTTAGATGTGGCCCACCGTGCCCAGATCTACGTGTCACCTACACCACCTACACCCTTCCAAATCGCGCGCGGCCGACCCCCCTTCCACCTCAAGACAGAGAGCCACCGCAAGATAAACTCACAAAGCAGAGAGCCTCTTCAACCAACCAAGAGCAAGAGAGAAAAAGACTAGGCGACACACAGATAGAGAGAGCGTAGCCCTGTTGGGCTCGGCCGAGTCCACGTATCAGAAGGGAAGAGAGAGAGAGAGAAAAGGCGTGGGTCGCGTGGTGCTCGACAAATTAGCGCGTTTTAAATCCAATCCAGCAGGGCAGGGGCAAGGGTGAAAGACAGAGGGACAGCTCGAGGGTGCGGAGAGGCAGAGAGGGGGGCGGTGGCATGGCTGGGTGACTGTGGGTGTCCACGGTAGGTGGAGAGCAGAGCGTTCGAGTTGAGCCGAGAGAGCAGTGCCGGGTTGCTTTGCATTTCTCGCGCTCGGCGGCTAACATTTGAGGTGTAAAATATTAAATCCGGGCCGCCTCCGCCATATCGCCTGCGTCCTCGAAAGAGGAGGAACGGATTGCCGGGAGCTCTGCAGGTTCCAGTTGGGAGGAAACGCGCCCGCGAGAGAGAGAGAAAGAGTAAGAGCGTAAGGGAGGGGTGGTTGGTTGGTGTCGGGGCGCTGGTGGATGCAGGGAGGAGCGAGGGGCACGGAGATAGACAGGGGTGCGAGATGGAACGAGGTGGCGTCGCCGGCGGCGTCCGCGTGAAAAGGGGAACGAGCCGAGCAGTTGCCGCGCGGCGGGAGGGGGACGCGCGGAGGCCGGAGGGTGGATATGGCGAGGGCGGCTGGCTCTGCGGCGCGCACTCAGCGAGTTTACATTTAAATGTAAAAGTGCCGAGTGCTGCCTAGGCGAAAGCTGCTGTTTTGCATTCGAAAGCTCATGATTGCCTCTGAGCTTTGCTTTTGACGCCCCGAGCATTTCGAGCCGCTGCCAGCCCGGCATCCGCCTGCCTGCCTGCACTTGCTTCCTGGATGGCTCCGGGAGCGGCCTGCCACCCGATGGAGAACGGCTACCGCTGGAGGAGGCACGACTTTCGCCCTGGCTCCCACCTCCCCCCTCGAACCCCACCACACTCCTATCATCAACCCCCGCGCCGAATGGAACGACTCGGCGAGATCCAGCAAAAATCCCCACAAACGGAATAGAGCATTATCTCGAGCAACCTTCCTTCCTTCCGTCCTTCCTCCCGCGGTCCTTAGTTCGCCTCGCGCTCCTTTTTCAAGCCAAGCAATGGATCGACGTCGGTTAGCGCATTGTCCACTCCGGCTGGTTGCGCATTAAATGGCAAATAGGCGGACGTCGTGCCAATAAAGCTAATGCTCGCGAAATGCCACGTCTTCGCCGGGTAATACTCGCCCTGGGAATTCCCGCGTCATTTAGAGAGAGAGAGGGGGAGAGAGGGGGACGGCGTGCGCGCAAGAAGTTGGACGAGTGGGCGAAAGGGGCAAGAGCGGCGGAGAGAGAGGCT
This sequence comes from Crossocerus cetratus, assembly GCA_963675795.1. Classification (NCBI taxonomy): domain Eukaryota; kingdom Metazoa; phylum Arthropoda; class Insecta; order Hymenoptera; family Crabronidae; genus Crossocerus; species Crossocerus cetratus. Next base: position 17,327,142 of record OY776667.1, read on the forward strand.
CGATTTATTTCCGGGCTCTAATCAATTCCCGGGGTTACGAAGCGAGCGAGCGAGCGCTGTTATTCTTCTAATATGTACGTTTCTTACGGGCTTCGGGTAAAAGGGCTCGGTGCAATTTCCTATGATAGATCGAGCGGGCCGCCGGACAAGTTCCATTAGGCGGGCGCGCGGCGGGCGGGAGAGAGCGCGCCCGCTGAATTATTGAGCTGGCAATTCCCCGGGCGACGCGGGGCCGCCCGACACTCGCCGTCCAAGTGTCAACGGGCTCATTAAATCTCCAAATCAGGTGAACTAACGCGCGAGCGCCAACTCGAGCGTGGATTTCTCGGTAAACAGCGCTAGGGCGATAACAAATTTTCTTTCTCTCTTACCTCCCACCTCCTACCTCCCCACTTGGACAGCTCCCCACGGTGCGGCGGTTCTAGCTCCACCACGAATCCGTGTCCTTTTCCGTTCGGCATCTCCTATGCGAGAGCTGCCGCCGCGCCTGTTCTCTCTCGCTATCTCTCCGCTCATTTCCAAGTGAATGCTCGCGCCTCGCCACGCATATATTTCAATGGTAGCTACGCGCACCTATCGCCCGAGCTTTATCGCCAGCGATCGCAAATATTCAGAAGCCGCCTATCTCTATACACACATATTCACGCGTGTAAGTGAAACCGTACACCAGCGCGCGCTCCTCGCAGCGTGTAACGTTACGTGTTTCGTTTTTCAGCGAGTTCTCCCTTGCGGTCTCTCCCGCGCGCGGAGAGAGAGAGAGAGAAGGCGCGTCTGTATAAAGGAGAGTGAGAGGGCAAATGCCGGCGCCGGCAACATTTGCATAGTTTCTCTCTAGCCGATGGATCGAAAAGCGGAAGATCGCCGATGGCGATAGCGGCGATCCGTAATCCCTTGAAATAGGACCTGTTACTCTGCAAACTCTCCTATCTTGATCTGCTATCAGAGCGCTGGCTGCGAGATCGCCGGGGGTTGGTCCCGATCGCGGTGGATGAAGAGCTCTGCGCCGAGGGCGAGATAAGATCGAGAGCTCCGGTCCATATGCTCGGCTAATAACAGCCCTAATAACGGCCACCGCCCCATCGATAGGGGTGCGAGCTAGTCCTGTCACTAAATATTTTTCTTCCAGAACGCTTGCCCCGCCAGTCGGTGATACGTCCTCTCGATAGACATGTGCCCCGAACGGGTGACGGATCTGCGGCGAGATCGATTCGCTCCGCGCGCCCATTCCACCCCTTTCTCATACTCCTCCGCGAACAACAGAGACAGTAGAGAGTAGACAGAGTGCACGAAGTGTATTCTTCGTATTCCTTGGGGGTGAAAAGCGCATCGCGAGGAGCCGTCGGATGTAGTGGTTGATCGATAGCCGGCCTGGCCTCTTCTCTCATGGAAACTTGAGGACGTTTGCCTCGGAGATGGCTCGAGCTCCTGGCACTTAGGGAAATATTTTTTTTATTAATTCCTCCTCGCTTCAGATGCAAATGGTCCAATCAGGCTACTCCGGGCGGCAGTAGCTCACTCGCTCACTCGCTTACTCGAGTAATTTATTCGCAGGGGCGTTAAAGTTTCATAAGCCGTGCGCATAAAATGCACTGGAGAGTGGTGCGAGCGGAAGGCTATCCGGCCCTTGGCAAGCATAGCCTCCTCTCTCCTCTACTCTTTCTTTCGCCGGCGTCCTCTCCGGGCGTCGCGCGCCCTCCTCTCTCTATCATGGCGGGTGGCGGCGGCGGCGGCAGAAAATTATGCAGATGGCGGAGAAAAGCTTTGATAAACACGACAGTCTCTGATCGTTATGCAGATCCGCGCCACTGTAAAATGGCGGCAATCTCTCCCTCTCACTCGACTACCCTCGCTGTGCTTCTCTCTGGCCTCGTTCGACCGCCCCGCGCCGCCGCCGCCTTCCTTGCGAGCCTCATTCTCCCGTGAACACCTCCCTCGCCGCTGGACCCGAACCTCTGCTCGGCTCTCCTCCGCTTCGGCATCTCTCACCCTCCTGCGCGACCTCCGCCGCCAGTGCCCACCCTCTCTACTCCCAACCCCCTTGGCACCCTCAATTTTCACCCCTGCCAGCGCCCCCTCTCTCTCTCTGTCTGCTTTGCTCCTGCTCCTCTCCTCTCTCCGCCACTCTCGTTAGCAGCACTCTCGGTCCTTCTCTTCGCCGCCTCCGCGCGTCCTCTCCTGATTTTCACACCCCGGCTCTCGCCACGACACCCAGCCGCCGAGCCGCTGGCACCCCAAGTCGAGGAGGGTGCGTACCAGCACCCTCCGCGTCTGCGCCGCGTCGCGCCATCCGCTCGCCTCTCCTATACATATATGCACTGCCATTTCATTGGAAGATCCTGCTCTTTCTCTCTCGCTGCCGAACTCGAGACACGCATACACATAGAGCCGCCCGACACCCACCTCCTCCGCACTCTCCGTCGCCCTCGCGTTTCGCTGCCACCGCTGACGGCCACCGCCAGAAACAGTCATCGAGATGTCAGGCGTACGCATATGCTTTGCGCTCGAGAGCTTCAGTTGGTACCCTGAGAAACTTGTTTCCAGGATTTCTGCTTTTTCGTCTGGTTGCACTGGGTCAATGTTACAGGATGCGATCGTGGGGTTCTTGTTCCTGAGGACGGGGATTCGGATTCGGCGCTGGGAGACGATTTCATCAATATGTAGAGTTAGAGCCGATACGCTCGCTGCCAAGTGTATGTCATTACCCCGGCTAAAGCCGCTGACGTCATCGGGCACAATCAAAGGCGTCCTGCCGAACCAACGCAATTATCCCGAAACACGCTCGGGGCTTAGGTGTCGGCGCCACCCTCCGTGACGCCTGTCGAAAATTCGTTTTGCCGCGCATTTAAAATTTTCATCGGCCACCACCCCCCTATTGTCGCTCCGGCGACCAACTGATCACATTTCGGAATAATTCATTTCATCCTCCGGGATGAGAATTGGCGCCGTTGTTATTCCTGGGTGGTAGTGCGAGCGAGACGTGTAGATATACGTGTTCGCGGACATTACGCGCTTTTGGAGGATGCGCCTTCGTTCCTTGTCGGCCTCTCGCCGATGTTTTATTCATGGACATCGGGCATCGAAAGTGGCGGCAGTGCAGGTGGGGCCCGCTGGAATCGGCCGCGTTTAAGTGTACAAACCACTTTTCCTTGAAACCATAGAATACTTTAGCGCCTCGGCTAATTGGTCGCGTGGAACGTGCGCGCCGACTGGGGCGCACTAACGTTTTCCACCAGGCCATAAATATTTACAGTTATAGCTAGCGGAGGGTGGCCCGAGCAGCGACTTTGAAGCTGGAAAAGAGGAAAAAGAGTGGCAATTAGTGACTAAAATTGAGCGAAGAAAATCAAGGTGGGAAAGATGGCTCTGACGAAGCGAATGGTAGAAGAAGGAAGCAGCGTGGAAGGAAGGTCTCTCCGGCTGAAGCTGATTGCCCGGCATATCACGAATGCTCGGGGCGTGGTTCGGTTACGAGCTCTCAGCCAACCGTTCTCCCGTCCCGATTATTATTTCATTAGACTAATTAGCTAGTGAGCCCCGGCTTTCCGCGATTTGCCAAGCGACCTCCCCCCCTCTCCGTGGGTCTCTAATCGTTAGGTCTCCGCAAATTCCTCTCGGAATCGGACTTGCCCGCGCGCGTGACTCGAATCCGCCCCGAGAGTTTCCCTCTAATTCGCGTTCCTCCATTCCTTTTACCCAGTTCATCCACACATCTCACTTCATCAGTTCGTCCTTTTGCCGTCGACCAACGCGCGCGCGCGTACCTCGGGTGCGCGGATCCACTCGCTGTATGTTTTAACGAATAGCGAGAGATATGCGCGGATAAACCGAGCAAAAGGAATGCAGGATGCGAATTAGAGGGGCGGCGGGGGGTGAGGGGGTGGCGGCACGGGATTGCAGGTCCACATTTGCGAAAAAAAGGCCAACGAGACATGTGTGGCCGAGCATCATGCGATAGTCGCAGCCGAGGATAAATTGGCTGGGCGGCGAGATTGGCCTGACAGTTTAACTATGACAAAAGCACAATAGAATACGCCGTTTCCTGAATGCAGCATGCGGCTGTAATTTCTCTGTCCGCCTGTCCATCCTTCTTCCTCGCGTCACGTCTCCTCCTCCTCGTTGTGCGCGCAACACAGCGCACGCTGGATATGATAGTGAGGGCTCTTCCTCGCTTTTCCAGGCCTTATTTCTCCGGGGTCTTCTCTCCCTTTTTCCGCCAGGCACCAAATGACGGATATCGCGGACAGATTAATGTCCCTGTCAGGAGTACCCACTCGCTAACGAGCGCGCCCTGGCATCCTCGGAGTTAATCGGAAGCGAGTCCTCGCCGCGCGCGCCGCTCGCTGCAATCGGATCCGATCCTCTGGCCTGTAGTTTCGCGATGCGGAGGAGTCCGAGGGGACGAATTTTCCGGAGGAAACAACACGGCCTGGTTCTAAGTGGTCGCCGTTTGATGACTGTTATTACGATGATGCGCCGCTTCCTGCGGCCGTGAGCGCGCGTCTCTCGTGCACACTTTTCTAACTAGCAGCCTGTATCAGATATGTAATGCGCCAGGCAGATTGCCCCGCAGAAAATAAGAGCGTAGGATCAATTCCCCGGGAAACGACATTCCGATAACGGAGTCATATAGATTTCGTGCATGATCGAGTGGACGTGGATTTTTAATCGAATGGAAAGCCAGCCGCCCAGCTGAATTCCCGTGGAATTCTCTGCGGGCTGGCAAACTGCAAAGTGCATTTCTGCGGCTTTTGCTATACGAGCGAGCACGCCCGCGCTCGGTGTCATTATATAATATACTCGTTTACGAGGAACATTATTGTCGCAAATCTGTCATTAACGTCGGAGATTCGCGTTCGTAAGCGCAGTTGCGTGACGCGGTTTCGCAGATTTCGAGTCGAGCCGAGTTGAGGAGGAGAAGGCGGGAGAACGTCCGCTGAGGGCCAGAAGGCCTCTTCCTTTGTCCTGGCTGGTTTGTCTCGTCCCCCTGGCCGGAAGTGGCCGATACGTTTCTGCTAAACGAAACCCTGTCGCGACAGAGACTGCCGCGACCGTGCCATTTTCTCCGCTCTCTTCCGAGCGACCCTCGCAAAGCTAGCTTTCATAATTCGCGTCCGATCGAACCTTAATGTCATACGGCCCGCAAAATATATAACTGGCAATAGCGCGGGCCCGGTGTAATGCAATCGCACCCGGGGCGGATCGAATTCCCGGCTAATTGGAAAAATATCGGCGATCCTAACGCATCGATTACCGGCACGATAACTAGTAGTAAGGTGCCGGGCGGAATTCGCTCGAGCGATCTGTTTGCCCGCGTTCTATCATTCGAGCATTTCCACGTCGACAGGACGCCTTGACTCTCTCCCGCTCACTCTGGTTCACTCTCTCGCTCTCTCACTCTCTCGCTCGCCGACTGCCTCGCTCACCGCCGCATTGGCGCTGTCAGTAATCATGTAACTCGATTGAAGAGAAGGAGAGCGGGTCCAATAAGAGGCACCCTTTAATTGGGTTACTTCGTTACCGCGTTACTCCGTTACTCGCCGCCGGTGATATCAGCGGAATATCAATTATAGTGATTAGCCGAGACGGCCGCAGCCTGGAAACTTTGCCACCCCGCCAAGACGCTCCGACGGAGAGAGGCGGCGCCGAGAACGAGTGCCGACTCTCCTACCGGGGAATAACATCTTTTGTCGCGCTCCAATTAGGCCACCGAATATTCAAATCCGGCGGCCGCCGCTGTGTGCGTGTGTGTGTGTCTCTCTGCGAGGAGCGGAGCTTCCAATCAGCATGGCGATCGCTTCGGGGCCAGATGAGTCGGACTTCGGGCAAAAATTAGCCGGTTTCCGTGCTCGGGTAAAATGGAATTAGATGAATGGGTGTATCGGGAGATGTTCACTGGGAATTCACTCTGGCGACAGATTTCCTGGCAATTAGGTGAATCGGCCGTCAGCGCCAGTCGAGAGTGAAGAGGCAGAATGAATTAGCCACGCTCTTCTGATCTGGTAAAATTAGGCCCGAGGCCACATTATAATAATGCCGGAGTCTCGGGCGAGGCCCCCCGGGGGGTGGTTTCGAGCTGGAGTATATATCCCAGTGGTAGCCAGATACACACACTCGCTCTCCTCCTCCAGCTGTCCACGGATACGCGCGGCGAGCATTGTGCGGGGCCTCGTACGAGCCGATCTAACCAACCGTAAACGCCGAGAATCTAATTGACGAAATTCAATTTCACGTGGACAATGCCGGCCCGCCGCTCGGATTATCGCCTGGACGCGATAGCGGCTGCGAATGGTGATTTCCGAAAATTCTGATCGGGGATCGGCTTTCCGGGCGAGAACCTCGATTCGCCATGGCTCGAGGATCCGGCGCGCTAATGGCCCCACCTTCCATCGGTTCTTGCCATGTGCCATCGCAGCTAAGCCCTCGAGCAAACCATCGCCGAAGCCTTCGATTCAAAGGATTTCGTACATTTTCGACGCCCATTTTTCCTTTCCACGCTTCCAGGAAGTATGATCCCGTCGGTTCCATCGTGTCGACTCCGGACATCAACGAGTCTCGCTTATTACCCGGCAAATGATGCTGGAGATAATTAGCGAGGGGGCACCACGTGTGTGCGCCGGGTTCTGCGCGCCGGTGTGGAATTTCAATTGCGGCTCGATCCATTTGTCTTCATTTTTGCGCGGAATTCTAGAGGAATGACGCTTAATAGCACAATGCCTGTCACCGGGCGAGCACGCCGGTCATACAGATCCTGCTAATCTGCCCTTTCGGATTCAGGAAGAGATTCCTCGCGCGGCCTTCACGGCGCGTTATCAAATTTCCATCAAAAAGGTCGAATCACCTTTTTTCCCGTTCCTCCGTGCCGCTAGCTGCCGAGTGGTGCATTAGGGGGCCTTGAATTATCGCAGAATCAAAATAATTCGGTGGATGGGGTGGCATGTATGTACCTACAAGAGGGGTCGGGTCTTACGCACAGTGGGGGCTGCCAAAACATTCTCCACTCCTCGACGCCCTATTGAGCCTCGGTTTCACAGCTTTTTCATGCAGATACCTTTAATCTCCATTCTCCGGCGCATCATCAATTTCTTCGGGGACAATCTGCTCTTCGTTGAGATTCACCACGCCGCCGGAATTGGACGCCTTGACACTTATAAACAGGCCTTCCGGCCTTACCAACGCCATGCCAATACTTTCGCCAGGCTGCTTGTATTTATTCATTTGAGCTAATTTTTTGGGCGTGGACTCCTCGTCTATTAGATTGTCGTGCTACGCTCGAGGGCAAATCGGCGCCCTCGGTTGGAACGCTGGTCGCTGGGGCAGCTGCCATCATTCAAACTGTGACATACTTCCTCGCAGAGCTCGGCTTGAGCAAACTATGTTTCCATCTCCGGTGCGTGGAAAGTCGGTGATCTTCGATTCCTCGCTATTTTAATAATAGAAGGTGAGTAGTGCGACGAGTAGTGGATTAAATATGCAGAAAGCCAAGCGGCAGCGTGTCAAGGGGCGTCAGGTGGCCGGTTCGAGAGGGGACAATAGCTCAATCCGGTGGTGAAAATCCGCCGGGCTAAATCTCCCATTCAAATGCGATCTCAATTCTCCCCCCGGTCAAATGGGACCTAAGTAGATACTTAGTTGCACATTTGGCTTGAAATTCCCGATACCCCTCTTCAACTACACCCCATCGTCATCGTGGGACGTGCGATGCCGCCTCATAGCGAATTCGCGATGCTATCTTCGCTTTTACGATACAAGCATTACCTGGCCGCGTGCGTCACGCTAATCTCTCTCCCTCTCTCTCTTATTCGGCAAGCCTTATGGCACCTATTATATTACAGAACCTCTTTGCCGAGCCGTCAGCCTCCGCCACTTACCGTTGCCGCTGGCCATTTTTCGATAATTCAATCGGAGACTTGATTAATCGACATTACAATACGCCGCGGCGGTTCGAGCCATATCGAGTGTCGTCTGATTGAATCGGCATTAGTTGGCAAAGTTTTTTCTCCTCCCTCCTCCCCTCTCTCCCTCGCTCTCTTCACTATTATTCAGCAGTAATGAAATTTCGGGCCGGTTTGGCCGCGGCGTCTAATTAGAAGCGATCGCCCATGGGAGAAGCCGTGGTTATCCGGCGGCACCGGCGAGGATAATTAGTTTTAATTGGGCCCCTGCGAAACTTATCCCTCCCCCGTTGACGCGCATTAAGGCCAAAGTTAGACGGGGGCGGGCGGGGGGGGCAGGGGGCCCACCACCCCCGTCTCGCGGGAGGCGGTTTGCCTTTTGCGAGAGCGTGCGAGCAGCTAAGGTATACACGTACTACGTGACACGCTTGGTAAACCCGAAGCTGGCTTTGTTAAGCTCGGATTCTGAGTGCCTTTGATACGTGTACTTGCACGCTAACTAACCAACCTAAGCTATCCGTAGCAGCGCCCGGCTACGTGTGCCCAACTTGCACGTGCGACTTGCACCGGCTTCCTATGCTTGCGCTTTAAGCAGAGACGTGCTTCTCTTTCCCTCTGCATTCCCATGGCCGCCAATCATCGGCCGCAAATTTCACGATCCCCCTCTCGTCCCTCAAGGAACACCACCAGAGCAGACAACAAGTTTGGTTTGGCCAGAGTGTACCTTTTTCGGTGACTCTGCTTCGAACGATCCGTAAGAACCGCGATGCATCCAACATCCTCCAGTATCCCCGGCAGAATCCCTGAAAGAAAGATCGACATGTATATACATACAAGATATCCTCCCGTAAACGAGGAGTCGCGAAAACACACACGCCGGGAGAAATCCCTGTGCGATATGCCTACGCTGTGCACGTGTTTGTCTTAGGGACTAGGCGGTGCACACGTGCACGTGATACATTTCCAGCGGGGAATTGAATTTCCTTGGTAATTTTAATGCCATTGTGGCTGAGAGGGCGGAGACGAGCAACCGAGACGAAGGGTAACTGTAACACAGCGTCCCCTAACCAATTTGTAGATGCGGAATTTAGTTGACGACGAATTGGATACACTCGCGCTCGCATGTGACTACGTGGTGTAGTGCCAGGGAGGAAGCATTGGCACCTTCATCCAGAATCGGGACAATGATGCCGGTGAGGGACTATCGATTATCTGCACATCGGATCTCGCGGCTGAGCTCGACTTTCCGTACTCCACTGGGGGCCGGAAGCAGCGCGAGTTGCACCGTACAAAAGGCAGGCCGCCATAACCACTTAGGAACCTGGGGAGGAAGAACTGCTGAGGAAGCTGCTGAGGAGCCCGGCTAAGCGGATTTCCCGAGGTCGAAGTGCCCGGGCGGTTATATCTTTATAAATGGAAGCACTCGCCGCCCCCATATGGAAAAGCGACAGCCCATATTCCTCAGGGGATTTGCAAACTTAGAACGCAATAGCATTGTGTCCCCATGCAACAATGGAGCCGAGCATAGTCGTAGCTCCGCGTAATTTGATTGAATATTGTACAAAGAACGAATGTCTTGTCGAGATAAATGTACTCACCACTGAGCCGCAGCCACTAGGTGATAGTTTCTAACATGTTGTCCTTTGGAAAGAACACTGTTGAACACTAATTAGAGGGGAAATTAGTGGGAATAGATTTTGCGCGCGACACGATGCAAAATCAAATCGGGCGAACTGCGCCACCTAGCGGGCGGCCGTGGAATTTAGGAAATGGCGTATTGTGTTTCGTAAGGTAAAGGCGCATATGCCTTCAAAAGGACTTTGCATCACGGCGCCGTCTGGGGGCGTGTAGTGAAGTGGATTTAAACGCGAGGTTGTGTGTACAAAACATACAAAACCTGTTTCTGAACCTAAAGTTTCAAGTTTGTTAGAAAAATGTTGGAAAAGTCCGCGCCCGATGATCAATTGCCGAAGGAAGATTATTTGATAATGCGAGCCAAGGATGCGCTACCCGTTGACATTTACGCAGCGAAGTCCTGGCTGATTACAGCACGCTCGCTATTTCCTCACAGTGCTAAGGTTCAGGTTAGTACTCGATGATTTGTGTATTGGGTTTATTTATTGTTAAATTGCGGTCGAAGATGCTCGTTTCGGTCTGGTCTCGTTCTACTTTGCGTCGGCCTTTGATCGTTTTGACTGGACTACGATCTTGATCTACTGTCATGATGAAACTCTGATTTTGTGTTTTTGACAGTTCGAAGCGTATCGTATAGAGAAACTCTCGAAAAACGTGAAAGAAGCGGCAAAATGTTTCAGCGAAATGTGGGTATAGCGAAGGTCCTCGATTGCTGAAGATTGCATTTGTAAGCGCTAATTGGAAATACAGCTTTCAGAATTTCCCAGACGATCGAGATATCTGGAAGGAGATTGAGACTGTGACGGCATGTCTCCGTTCGGAACAATGCGACCCAGAGGCCGAATTCCTCTGCCAAATGTTTCAACATATCCCCCAGGACCTTCAACATCGATTACTTATCATGACAGCGGATCACAGCGAGGATACGATGGAACACTGTAAGTTGTTACTGCTACTCTTGCGCAGGTTTCCACAGACCATCGCGACACACGGGGTGAGCACAGTAATCTTTATTACTTGATGAGTTCATGTTGATAGTTGCATTCATGCGATCACAATTTCAGCCTCGCCTAGTAGAAACCCTCCTCACCGCAGAGAAACACAGTCATCCTGGCCGCACTGTAAATGGCTTTAGGAGGTTGCTGGCTTGCGATGCTTTGCCACTACTCGGGGCTGCACCTGTGGAGCTTAATCCACGACTGAGTTTGAGATTACTCTCCAAAGCCATAGAATTCTATTTGGCATATATTCAGCAGCCTCAAGACATCCAAATTCTAAATCCTTGGGACAGGCTATTCCAAGTAGTGGAACTGATCGGGAAAAAATTGGGCTGGGAGCTGAGCAGTTTATTCGCGATTCCCTGGAACCGGGAGGCTTATTGCGAAAGATTGCAGCAATACGCGGTTGTACATAGCGCGAATCTAGGCGAAGAAGTTGTAGTCAGGCAATTATTAATGTGCGCGGTTGTAGTATTACTCAGAATACTTAATGAACATGCATCACTCATTGCTGGTGATGATACTACCTATTGCTTGGTAGAAGCGTTCGCAGAGCCTGTAAATGCGCCCTCGGGTAAAGTATTATTCAAATTTTTATGAAATTTTTCTAGCTTTCTACAAACTTTCATGGAAACATGATTTTTATATTCATTCAGAGCCAAAGTTAAAGAAACGTAAGAGGGACGATAACGGTGGAATCGCAGTCACGAGTGATGGTGACTATAATGGAAATGGCTTATCATTAGCAGTAAAATTATGGGATTTGGCACATAGCAATGACTATTTACAAAGAGAAATGGGCAAACTAAATCAGCAGCTGCGATTAGATACATGGGTAAACCCCTTCCTCACAGATCTAGCCATGTACAAAGGTTTGCATCACGAAATGCTGACCAGACTTCCACAGGAAGGAGCGAATCTTTCTGCCCATTTGCGACTAGCTAGTACATGCTTCTCCCTGAAAGACTATAAGGTAAGAACGGCTATTCTAGCAAATATTGACTTAAACGAGCAAGTTTCCAATATTATTATTTTTTTTTAGAATATGTTAGAACATATAGTTTTTGTAGTAAGTGCATTGCCGTCCAATTGCGGCAAAGTCTCGCATAATCTGACTGTTCCATGTGCGAGGCACCTGCATTATTTGGCCCTCGTACGGTTTCCAGTTTTACAGTATTGTTGTAGACTACTTCTCCTCGCCATAAAGGTAACGTACTTTTCGGATCTTAAAGTTTTAAGTTACACATGTTGCTTCCAGGAGTTATTGAAATTCCTTTCGTGATTAGGAGAATTTCTCTTTACCGGGTGGAGTCGGGGATTTAGCGATAGGCCATGCATTAGTCCTGCTCCAAATCGACTGGCCACAAGAAGCCGGTATTTTGTCGACAATAACTGAGAGGATAATTAATCGCGGTTCGTTCACGTATCCCCTGTTCCAAGCGTACATCATATGCGTGGACATTCTCGAAGAGCTCACGTATCTTTGGACCGAGCACGGAGGTGGTGTGTCGTTAGATATAGCTCCGTCATCGGGAGTTTTACAGAGTACGCAACCATTTTCAATCATTTTTAGAGTAGTAGGGAAGTGTCTGCGTGTGCTAAAGTGTTTTTGTTTCACAATTCTGTAGGTCGACGTATCACTACTCGCGGTGCCGATAAAGGAGTGCGTGAAGAAGTGAAACAGGCCATGAGACGGCAAGCTGCACGAGACGGTGTCGAGCCGGTAGACGAATTGTTGCAAAAGTTTATTATCAATGAAAAAACAGCAATTATGCACAGTCTGATCATTCAATAAAATCACATGGTTATTGCACCCCTTGGGTAAGATTCAATATATTACGTTTCAGTAAAGCAGTTGTACCTCTTTTATACAAGAATAAATTTCACATATTTTTTTAAGTCAACTTTAATGTCGTATATGTACACGTAGATATGTTAAAAAGTATCTATTAACAATCAGTGAGGAGCAATGCACCATAACAACCGCTTCATATATGCCCCGCGAACCATACACTTTAAAATAGGATCATGAATAATTACCATCCATAACCCACTCTGGGAAATATAAACCTTTCGATGATTATATTATGCGAGATACATAACGAAGTTAAAAATGAATCGTTGCTACTTCTAATAAACTGCGTTATGAGAGATGAAAGCAACATAAATACTTCGTCCGTGGTGTTCAATATTATAAAAATGATTAAATGTCAGCTAGATTTAGCAGATTGCACTCTACCTAATATAAATACTCATTTGAAGAGCACTTAGTAAAAGTACTTTTATACCGGGCATAAACGAGGATATCTGACTAAAATCTGGACCCGACACTAACTGTGTATGAAGATCTAATCCTCCTGTATAATTACCATTCTGAATCATTTGCGAGATTTGGTGCAATCCTTGTAGAGTATTCGGCGATAGCTGTAGAAATATCGAAACGTTAATTATCTCTCTTCTCTTATACTTCAGAAATAATAAACAATATACTTGCCTTATTTTCTCTAAGGCAGTCGTACAAAACTTCGAGTTTTCTGGATACATCTTCTATTTTCCTCTTTATTTGCTGTGGATCAATTGAACAATATTAAATAAATAAACCGAAACCAAGCTAAAAGATTAAATCGCTCGAATGAACCTACTGGATTCTTTGCATGCTCGTGGCATTGAGTCTTTAATTCGTCCAATACTGTCTTCAAATGTATGTGTTGTTCTGGTATGGGCGCCTTCGGTTTTTCTGGCTCAGGTGCCCGAGCAATCGTCGCGGATTGCACGCGAGCTTCCATTGGCTTTGCGTACTGGTTAACCGGAGCTGGAATGCCTTGACCGTAGTATTGCGGATTGTAGTGTACTTGAGGTTCCGAATTGTAAGCCTCTTGTGGCATCTGCATGTACAGGAATAATAAAATTGAATGATCACAGTAGAATTAAATACAGAAATCACACGAACAAGTTGTCTTACATTGGGATCTGCTTGTGTAGCAGCTCTTAATGGATGCATGATTGGACTTTGTGGTTGATAATCGGGTTTAGACTGAAAGAATACATATCTATCTTATTCAAACGACTCCGAAATAGCTCGTATCTATAAGAAAAGTATTGTTTTCGTGTAAATGACACGCTCTCCAAAGTCGTAGCGTGTAAATCGTCATATTGCACGTAGGTGACGATTACACGAGAGCGATTTTATACACGAAGCAAAGTGTAAATGCTTGTACACGGCACACTACAATATTAGTACTTTTAATAGCACACATACTGAAATAGGCTACGCGAACCGAGAACTAGCAAATAGTTCCGCTATAAAAGGATCGGTATCAGTATTCCCAAGGTAGTCTATCTATTTCTTAGAGTACGAAGGGCACTACACTCTCAATCTTTAGTGTCTACCTTCAACGTTACATTCTTCGAATGCTTTTCTTTCCATTTTCTTGTACCAGCATGTTCCGCAGACATTTCATTTTTGTTGTACAATGCCAGAACAGGCTATATCGTTCGAATGTATACATACAACAATATCAGTACTCATCTTCAAATTATTGTATACTAATTAACAATATAGCCTACCGCTAAATGAATATCGCAGTACAACCAATACGCGGATCTAAATGTTAAAAGACTTTAGAATTTACCTGTGCTCTCGAGCTTCTTCCAATTGGTGGATCGTTCCATCCGGGCGCTTGTGGCACTGGTTGATAAGGACCTTCATTTCCATAGTTCTGGTTTTGCGGCATTGGTTGATTCCGTACGGGTTCGAACATCTGACTCTGCGACAGATTTGAAGGCGGAGGTACGGCACTGGGCTGCATGGGTTTAAATACTTCTGGTTCTTTAGGGGCTGGCATATAACTCTGTGGTTGGCCAGGGAAAGTGGATACACCCATCTGTCCTTGAGGTTGATAAGGAGTTTGTGGCGCAAAGCTAGGCATTGTTGGAACTTGTGGACCGCCATAGGGCGAAGCGTGGGAGCCAAATGTACTTGAACCGTACGATGAACTCGACTTTACAGAAGGATCTACCAAGTACTTCGACCTTGATTGCGGGCCAACACTCGGTGGTCGTGATCCCGTAAGACTTGTAGCAGTTGCGAGTGGCGGTGGTGCCGGCTGTACCGCTGCTTGTTGAATAGGATTGTATACTTGAGTTGGCGATGGTTGATACTGTTCGAAATGAGATGACGGAGGATGTGGTGCTCCCGACGGCGGCATCCCAAAGGGTTGGGAAGCTGGGAGAACATTAAATTGATTTGATGACGGTGCAAAAGGTTGCTTCGTCGGAGCCACGTTCCAATTATGGGCAGCTGTCGTCTGCTGTAATGTACTAGGATACGTGGATTCTTGTAATGTGTTGCGACGGGTCGGTTCATAGTAATTCTGTGTTCTTGTGGCAGGCTGAGATTCCTGTATATAACCCACGGCTCTGCATAATCGTTCTTTCAATGCTACGACCTTCGGGTCTTGATTCTTGCCGAGATAATTTAATGCAGCTTCCAGATCTCCCTCAGCTGCCAGCATTTCGGCATATTGGGTTAAAACGTTGATGACTTTGCCTTCCAAGTGCAACTCTCGAATACCCTGAAGCTCCAGTGCCTTTTGCATAATCACTATTATTTCGACGACTTCTTGAATTTCTATCTCAGATGATTCGATCATTTTGTTCAAATTTCCAGAACAAATGTAACAAATTTGTGCTTCTTTCTGAAGCCCAGAATCCTCGCTGACTTGCAGGCGATCTCCAAGCATATCTGCACATTAATATTCCACGTTAAGTAATGACTCAATTATTATAGATGAAATTGAATTTGCGACTGTAATACTCACCGCATAAGCTCGATCGTTCTTGCGCATTAGAATGCGTAAATATTCCGACAAGTACTTCTTTCCAGCAACTTATGTCGCTGTTCTTAACTACGTCCGCCCAATTTTCACTAACTAATGAATTAATAAGAGAATTGAGTGCCCCAGAATGTTCTGAAAAGTATCGGTACTGGGTACGTGCTAGTAAGTCAGGCCCAGCAGCCATGGAAAGTATGACCGCATCTGCGTACCTTTTACTGGCAAAACATAGAGATACGGCGGCTTCAATATTCCCTAAGAGGATAGCTTGTGTAATAAGCCCATCCTCGTCTGAAACGGAATACAATTTTACGGCTGAACCTCGACTTATAATATATGGTGAGTCTTTAAACAAAATGTATGAAATTACCATCTGAGGTATTGATTTTAAATGTTTTTTCAGTCACTGAGGCAGCAGCAGATGCGGATTCAGACTGTTCTTGTGCGATTGCATCAAATGCTGCACTTCCATCCATAATGTTCCCATTAATCGCCTGGAAAATCATATTGGAGTTGAGTTTTATCTACCAGATTGACATCGAATGTCGTACTTTAACAAACTATGACTTACATTGAGATTTGCAACACCTTCTGTAACATCATCGATATCTTCCGAAGGTACCATTTCATTAAGCTTATTATTCACGGTTTCCACATCATATCCCAATAATTCCAATATATTCTTTGTGGGATTCTCGCTGAAGTATGCACCCACGCAATTCCATATTTTCTTTGCATGCTCATCGGACGCTTTCTCAGCTTTTCCTCTACAGTAATTGGTGTAGTCTTCGGCCGCAAGGGTATCTTCTAGTTCGTTTGATCTTTGGATCAAGTCAGGCTGAGTAACTACTTGTGATATTATTACTTTCCTACCCGAACTCGTAGGAAGATTAGGATCTACTGGTTCATTTTCGAAGATTGCCAATTTTCCACCAAACTAAAAATATCATAACAGCAACATGTTTATACGGCTCCAACAACTACTTGCCCAGTACAGATAATATTTTAATACATACACCAAATGATGCTCCGAATGGTCTTTTCAACCATTTTGGGGCTTTTGTGAGAACAACAGCAGATTCAGTGCGAACTGGAGGAGGTGCCTGAGTGAATGGATCCATTCCTGGGAATGAATCTACAATCTTGTCTGCAGTTTCAGTGGATACTTGTTGCTGTCCACCCAATAATGAGTAAATTGCGGCATGCCCATCAAAGCTTGTTCCTACCACTAATCCAGGGTGCCTTGGACACCACGATACATCGAAATTCCATTGATTTGTTTGGGTTAATTCACATAGTACTTCGCCATTCTAAATGTCACAATGTTTTATGTAATACCAATCCTAAGGGAGTACAAATTTCAGTAGACTACAGATATACATACAGGAACATCTGAATTAGGATTCCAGCATAAGACTCTGTTATCTTTGGCACAACTTAGCAACAGATCTGGATCATGAGGATTCCATGCAATAGATAAAACACCCCTCTGATGGTTCTGGAATGTTTTCAGAGGCGATGTTGCAAACCTTAGATCCCACAACTGTATTACTGGAGCCTGATCGTCTTCTGATGCTAGGCACAGTTGGGTAGCTACTTCAGGGTGCCACTGCACTACTTTCCACCTTACCTAAGTGCAGAAACTAATGAAAATGACTGTAGCAGAAGAAAAACATGACAAAAAATGAAAAACTATTACTTTTGAGTTTGCATCTGAGAGTTTTATGATTGGCATATTTTTCCTCAAATCCCAAATGACACACCTTTGGGAGAATGTGGAGGCAAGAATGTGTTGCACTGTAAAAACAGATATATCATGACTATGCTAATGGAGCCTAATATACACATATGCCTTGAACTTTGAGCGAAAGACAAACCTTGCTTATTCCATTCAATGTATTGCACATCTTCGTACGGTTGGCTTTTGGAGCCAGGTGTCATAGGATTATTGTTATTGACAATGTCCCAGACATATATTTCACTTTCTGTAGCTCCAGTCGCAAGTAGGTTCACTTGAAAGGGATTGAAATCAAGAGCCCTGACAGGACCGGTGTGTCTATGAGGACTACTTATCAAACAGTTAGGGTCATTGGCTAAGAGTTTGGCTGCTGAATAAATTTTTATTGTGCCATTGTCGCATCCACCCACAATTATGCCAGCTGGATTATTGCCGTGGGGACCCCAGATTAGTTTGTGAAACCTGAGTAAGATGAAACACGGTCATATGATACTTAATACTAGAACTGATTTCCTCCAAGAATCTGAGTATGTGTCTGTAACCTGTGATCACTGGCAATACTGGCTTTCAATTCCATATCATATCCAGGCTCTTGTAAGTTCAAGGCATACAGCTCTAAGCTGGCGGAGGTATTGAAACTCGCATCGAGTTGTTGTGCTGCTGTTCCAGCAGCTAATAATATCGGATGCTGAGCAGGTGGGGACCAAGCCACATTGACAGTCTTTTGCAGCTCCTTCACCTTCATCTTTCAGGGAAAAAGTAGTATATTTTTCTTATGATTTTCTCATACCCGAAATACTGTGCGCTTCCTAAGTAACGATCGGAAACATCGGGAATAAATTTCGAGGCAATACTCCAAAAATAATCTTCATTTCCGGAGTAGATAAATGCTTGAATAAGGAATTGTTGATTTACGATGGCAGTACAATCGAGCTAATTTCGATCTCGATAATTTATTATAATGTAATTCGAAGATTATCTTAACGCGAGAGTACTATTGGGATTTAGAAATAAGGTTCGGCGACAACGAAATTGAAAAGCCGTGCCGTGTCTTGCGAAGTACACGTACAAGTATTGCGGCATGCGAAAGGGAAGGCTCCGATGCTTTGATGATCTGTTTTCTTACCTTGCTGCTTCAGATTGACAGTAAATCAACGGTATTTGTAGAAAAGAACTGGTAATGTCAAACAAGCTGCAACCACCCGTCAACTCTTCCAACGTGGCGTGGTTGCAAGTAGTATATTGCATTCGTATACAGTGCTGACCTCTCCACACACGACGGTCCATTTTGAAATGTCAGTGTAATCTTTTGCGCTTTGCACTGTGACTCCTTATATAGTTTCAAAAATGTTTAATTAATTAATAAGAACAGGTACATTATCAACTAAACGTCGGAGAGCAACAATTAAGTCAATGGAGACGTACAATCCTTTTTTATTCATTTTTATTTCATTACGGTATGGAGTTTGTAAATATTGAAATGTTCACTCTTCTTCTTTTCTTCTTCCGCTGACAAGTCTGTATTAAAAATTTTGGCATATTGGGTAGTACAAATGCAAGTTTGCACTCTGGCGACACTCGACCTTCAGGCACAATTTTAATATTACAAGAGAATCACGTCTGTTTCTTGGAAGTTCGGCTTATGAACAGGAGAAGGAGAAGGACTACGCGAATCTTACATACATATTTTATCGATATATGCATATCCGCACGCATAGATCGAAACCAAAGTCTTCGATTTTTGGGAAATGTTGAAAATTTCAGCAATACCAAAAACTCTCCGCCCTTGCCTTTTAATAGCATACGCCCCGATTATTATGCTACGTTGTTCTACAAATGCGCACGCAATGTGCCCTTTCGATAGTTTCACGCTCGGAGTGAAAAAATCGCGAGTGATTACATAGGGAATATCAATAGTCCACAATTTTGCATCGGCTCTTGAACTGGGTCGGCACACACCCCCGCTATCTAGGGGGTGTTTAAGATACAATTCCACTCGTAAGAAGCAGACAATGAAAGTGCGCGAGTGCGACTCACGCAAACACACACAGACACACATGAAAAAGGTGTTTCTTATTAAACTAGCAGAAGATCCGTTCACAAGACAGGTGAAAATTAGATGTAATTCTACATAGCGATCGCAGTATACAACATACACATTAAGAATGGGGAGTATCGTCGGCGATTCGGCGTAGATGGGAATAGCTCTACCGGCTACATAAAAGCAAATGTACGTATAAATATGTCAGACTAGCCGGTACATCTATATAGGTATCACAAATTGGTGTTTCTGAGATATCAGCTACGATGCGTCAGCAAAGTATAACTTTCGCGTGCGCGTAAACAATCGGCCAGATCGTTCACAATGATTATAGGAAGGAAGACTTGAAAGACGATAGCGGCGTATCTTTCCCTTCAAGTATTACACGGCCTGCGCCCTTGTATCCGGACTTACAACCAGGCTCAGCATATAGCGACTTACTTACAGGACGCAACAAGACCATAAGATTGTCATTATAATGAATTCCTATTTATAAAAATAGTTATGCATGAAAACTCTATAAGTTCTATGAGAGTCTATAAGTCCATCGGTAAATCAGAACGGTAGATGAATAAAATCTGTTTCGCATAAATTTCTGACTACTTCAACAGCATTTTGGCATCGCTCCGTGCATTCACAGCGTCACACGTGAATTGCTCTCGTGAAGAGTCCGACTCATTCTTCTTCGATTCACGGTAGAACATACCGTGTCGAACCTATCAGCCCCGAGGAACTAAAAATTCTTATTTGGACAGAAATTGTGGATGTGTTACGCTAAACTTTATATATCTTAATACGCTATGTGTATGCACTCCACTGGAAAATCTATACTGTACGCTATTCCAATCTGCCGCGATTGAAATAGATGTTAAGTACTATTCATCACTTCTGCCACTTCCAATGCATTATTAATATTCTCACCCGCTTGTAGTAAAATATAAAAATAATAATAAATCGCAATTGCTCTGTAACAGCATTCCAAAGGTCCGGTTCCCGGAACTTTAGAGTAAGTTTAATT
This sequence comes from Crossocerus cetratus, assembly GCA_963675795.1. Taxonomy (NCBI): domain Eukaryota; kingdom Metazoa; phylum Arthropoda; class Insecta; order Hymenoptera; family Crabronidae; genus Crossocerus; species Crossocerus cetratus. Next base: position 17,347,299 of record OY776667.1, read on the forward strand.
TTCTTATGGACATAACCAGTCGTGTAGTAAATCTACCTTAGATATTTATACACATGTATATAGATTTATATGTACGATCCTAATTCGTAGATATAAAATATTAAATTATTATACATAAGTCAATCGGAATAACGTATGATACACGTTGGATCGACCTTGGTCATGTGTGCAATATGATTAAAATCTCTAAGTATTTTCTTAAGTGAGCTTGTTACACCGGTAGTCCTACACATGTTCGGCACTCTATTACTTCATGGCGGACTATACTATAATTGCTATATGATTTTAAAAAATGAAGGCATTATATCGCTAAACTTTCGCGTGATTATATTCATGCACTTATATAGGACCTGTCACTTATAGAAATCGCTGCCTCCCCTTTCGCCAAGTGACGGAAAACATAAGAATAATGATAGCGTATTCTTTTTCACCAAGAATACACGATACAAAATTGTTAAAAGACTATTGATCTTCACTGAATAGAATATACAGCATCGGTATAAATAATCAAGCTCGTACATTAGAGACTGCATGTCGTCGAAATACAGTATTTGTATTAAGTACCATCAACTCTCAAATAGCATGTATGAATAAAAATCAAGTCTTGCAAAATTAATGATGCAACTTGATTCTCAGATCAACTCGAATCATCAACCCTTAAAAAAGCCCGGAAAAATCCTGAACATATGAATATTTTCGTGGAATGCATAATACGTTAAAATGTTTCTGAATATCAGCGACTTATGAGAACAAGTAATTTCTACGATGCTCCTCGTGATACTTGTGAATATTCCCTGGATATTGCACATTATATTTAACAATATAAGCAACGATTTTACAAAAGTAATGATGAACTCGGGGGGGATTTAAATACTAACTATATTGAGATAGTCCGCAGAAAGGTGACTAAATATTAAAGAAATAGTTGGATATGCTTGAACTTGTTGATTTTCATCTCATAAGCAATCAAAAACTTTGGTTTTCAAGTCCCACCGCTATATTTATTCATTCCTAATAAATTATGCAAAATTGCATCGAAAGTTAACAAGGCTGGGGACTAATAAGAATCGAATATGTAAGATCCCTGTATGTTCTACTTGCTTATTGGTAGTTAATATATCAGCCATAAGTTTGATTCTTATTGCATTCGATCATTCTGTAAACCACTTTGGACACAAGACACTTGACTAACATCTATCACAAGCTGTTGCATTGAATGAAGATTATGAACCAATGGTTTTAATACAAAACACTTTTCTAGTTCATTAAGAAAGATTTTAGTTTAGTATAATTGCATTAACGATCTTAGGCTGACGCTTGTATTGGTAGAAAAGATGTAAAAGTCACAATTCAGGAGTGAAGGACACTCCCACATATTAAACTGCGTGCACCTGGCTTTTGAAATTTCAATAGAAGCATATCAAGTTTAAATGGTACAGGTATTCAAGCTCTTGCTCGCAGGTGCATAAAAAAGCAGGGCTTCATAAATTAATATAAGGTTTAAATAATACGTGTGTATAATGCTTCAGAGACGGATAATAAAAATGTTCTAAAAATGATTCTATAACATACCTTAATAAATAATATAAATTTAGTTGGTGTTTCTAGTTAGGTCCAGTCTAACAGTTTATGACAATATAGCAATACTACGCCTGGGTCCCCCTATGCATACGTTGTCCAAGCTGGACCATTTCTTTATGCCAGTACGTAGAGCCTCAGCAGTGACTTTGTCTTCGTAAACTCGTGACATTGCCTCTAGTTTCTGTGCCTTTTCTTTGCTAAGTGGTTCGCTAGGGAATGTCAACTCATTCGCTTCCGCGAGTGTGCGCAGATCGAAGTAATATTTAGCATATACGCTTGAAGGAACGTTTATGTTGAATTGCAACATTTCCAAAAATTGCCTCTCCAGTTCATTCCTAATAAAATGACAAACAGCTTACAGTTTTCATTTGCTACTTCTCTTTGCATTGAATGCTTTAAAAGTAGCAGGTTCTACTTACATGTCTTCAACTGTAATATCTTTCAAGATTTGGCAATAATCTACATTCCACACTGCCTGATCATCCCAAACTTTGGATGCCAAAAGAATAGCACCAAGCACTATTCTCTTCCAGTTTGCCGGTGTTATATCAATTTCAGCATATGTAAGTAGGCGTTCTAAATAAACTAAAGTTATAATGGCACATTCCGCTGTGAGCTGAGCCGCATTGAACAAAGTCCTGACAAACTTGTAGATTTGTTTGTGCTCCGGATTGTGTTTATCATAGTCCTCTAAAACTCCGTCCCTCTGGAATGAAATTCGGAAAAGGCTAGACGATGCTTTCATGTGCAACTTTAGATTATTCCTGCATTCCAAAGACTCTTGATAAAACAAATTACCGTTAACGGATGGAGTTTCTCATCGAATATATCAATCTGTCGTTGTGAAGTTCTGTTCTTAATATGATAGTATACAGCTAAGGCAACACATTTTACAGTATTCTTGAGATTAGGTTGTGAGACAGTACTGTCATCCAAGTATATCGTACTGCAGCTGCTACTCTTCTTTAAAGGCCTTGTGTCTGCTATTTGATGCTGGCTCTTTTTCCTTACCATACCATCTAAAAGACAAAGCCCAAGTTACTCAAAACAATCCAACTCTGTTTCCCAAAAAGAATACTAGTAGAACAATCGGGTGGCAAGGTCGCTGGAGTATCGAGGCGACATACTTTCTATAGCTTGCTTAGAGCGTTCCATGAATATAGTGCCAGCACAAGGGTGTAAGGATGGATCAGAATCCCAATCCTCTGGCTCTCGTTCGCTAATGTGTTGAAGATTATTGACACTAATGGCGCCCTCGGGTAATAAGTATTCCTCGAAACCGGGCGGAGCACCTTCCTGGCCTAAATCCTTCCGACCGACTTGCGGGCTCGAGTAAACACAACAGCTGCTCTTGTTACCCATCGTTCCATGAAAGTGAGACGCTTCTTTCGTAGTCGGGGCTTCGTGTTTACCGCCGAGGGGAAAGTACACAAGTATGATTCAGAGAGTGCGGAAGCTGCGGGCCCGCGGCCAATCTAACGGATGTTTAGTCTTCGAGGTGCTGGAGACTACGCGACTACTCCTTACATCTCGCGTTTGACTGACGATCAGCTGACGGGATTGTCAGTGGGTTGTCCCGAGTATTCTTCCTTGGTGCGAGCCATATCGACGCGCCTCGGTCCACAGCACAGGAATGCTTCTGGCTAACTCCGCACACCTCTGCGTGATTTCGGCCGAGCGTCACGGGACGAGCGTCCAATCCACCTTAGACCGATCCCGATCTCAAAGCGGTCGCGCTTATTCCTTGCCAATTGTCAAAGAATTCGCTGACAACGCCTTGAAGATCGAGCTATCCCGAGCGATCTCACTCTCCCTCCTACTCGTCGCGACTTAGATCCTGCCTGGCACCCTCGGATACCAAAGCGGCTCATTATTGTCACACGATCCACTCATTCTGCCTTGACATCCGGCTCTCAATTCCTCAATCCTTCAAAGAGTTTCCACGAACACCGCCTTTGCGCTTCCACCTCGATATCGCATGATCGCATTCCGATGCATCGAGCACGAATACAACTAGAAAGCGCACTATATAGCCTTATTTATATATGTCGCGACTCGCGTCTTCCTTTCAGCCTGAAATTCGCCACGGAAAACATAAAGGCGCTCTCCACCTATTGCGCGTCACGTAACACGACTCCGCTCATCCTCACCATCATATATCGTCACCATCAAAATGGTAGCCACATGGAAGCTATATGGAACTCGCGAGGAATTCCTCCACTTCCTGTTTACGCTGCGCCTTCACTTGTCTGATGGAGCAAGATCACTGTGCATCTTCGATTTGAATCATGCATTCACGAATTGAATCTGGTATCGATTTACTAGCACGCTTGATTGCTCGGCCGAGCCTCTCCGGCCTTCGAAACCAGATACTTGTCGAGGACATTCAAACGACCGATGCCATTGAGATCAGCGGTGACAAATCCACTGGGAAAACTTTGTTCCTTTACGAATTAATTGGAAGATGTATATTGCCGAAGCATCACAATGGCCTTGAGGTGGGCGGTTGTGATGCTTCCGTCGTTCTGATAAACACGGAGCAACAATTCTGCGCGTCAAAGTTTGCGGAGGTGACGAGGAACCTAGTAGTCAGAGAATGCATTCGGAACATGGATCATATATCTCAAGATACTAACACAAACATTAAAGACCTCGTGCGTATCTCTCTAAAGAAACTCATTGTTGTCGATTGTTACGAATACGAGCAGTTCTTAATAACAATGCACACTCTTTCCGATCGCTTACTGGCAAATAGAAATATTGCACTATTAGCAATCGATAGTATTACTGGTCATTATTGGCCGAGTCGTCAAATTGAGGGTCTCTCCAGTATAGACCAACATGCAAAGAAATGCTTGAAACTCATACGAATAAGCACCGCCCGCTGCAAAGTTGCAACAATATACGTACGACTTCGCGATGCTCCATTGAATTCGGCAAAATTCATGGCGCAAAATGCGTTTACAAAAATATCACTTGAGATGCCGACTCATTTGATAATATTGGAAAGATTAAATAGCACTGGGTCAAGACGCACTTGCAGTTTAAAAACTGGTAGAAGTCTGGAGGGGCAGTGCACTTACCAAATCAAAGAATCGGGGATAGAGTGGGAAATAGAAAATCAAGGGATTAAGAAGGAAGAACAATGAAACAAAGACATGATCCTCATTATTAGTCACATAATTACTCATCACGATTAGAAGACAAGAAAACTTTATCAACTACATCAATAGGATGTAATAATTGGGACCCTGCCAGTGTTATGGAAGGGGCATCGGAATATTTCGCTGCTACTTCTCGAACAATTTTAATTTCTTCCGGAGTTATTCCGCCAACAACGTAGATCAAGATCCATGGATTTTCACGTGGATGGGTTTTTGTGAAAGATCTGCCACGTAAGAATGATCTAGAAAATGATTTAATGATCACCCAGGTGAAAGCAAGTCCAACAGCAATAGATGAGCTGGTATTTAATATGCAAGCGAGGAAGAAGAACGAGTGATAATAATTACGTAAGGCCCATGGATGCGGATGGAGGTATACTTTGATGAAGGTCACTCAGCTCATTGCCTGTATTTCTGTCTAAAATGGATTTAACAACTTGTTCCAGCAGAGGAACTCGTCTGGCAGGTTCGCTTGTAGTTGTTTTTGCTATCAACGACCTAATATAATCATTGATCGAATCAGTACTCGCAAGCGAAGTCGGTTCTAAATCGTTAATGGACCAACCTATAGTTATGAAGACCAGAGCGCTGCGACGATATCTTTTGTAAAAGCTGCATTATCTTCGACGACATTTCCTCGGAAAGTTGCCGAACCGAGTCATCATCCAATTTCTGATCATTGATCCCTGAAATATCAAGTGAAGGTAGTTTAGCTACGTTTCGGCAAACAGCCAGTCGAATAGTGACTGAATATACGGACCTAGAAGCATCAAGGTTTGCTGGTAGGATGAGATAGGTTTTGAACCTATCGAACTATGCCGATTCTCTCTGAGAAGAAGAATATCTTCATATATAGCATCTGCAATGGCCTCCTCCAACTGTTTCTCTTGCTCGGCTGCAAACCGAATTTGTACTCCAGCCAGATCGTAAACGTAGATTAACAAAGCCAACAGGTTTTCAGTGCTAAGCCCTCGGCTAGTTCTCGTTCGAATTACGTTGCCCAACTGCAAGCATACTTATTCTTATAGATTGTACCGTGCATTATATGTGCTTAACGGAACATCTCTCAGAATTGATTAGAAGAATAAAGTGTCGGTACTTGCGCAGGTATGCTTGTGGAAACGCCACTGACAGATAGATTTTGTAAAACCAACTTTTCCAGGCTGGTTAACAGTTCCAGTTGCACACTGTTCTGGGCGGTCGACGATTCAATGATTGACATGGCCAACTACGTGCGGCAAAGTGATAGTTAAATGTTTTGTATGTTCTGACCATTAAAAATTCATCAAGAATATCGGGATTGGTCGAGCTTACTTGGCCTTTCTGTCTGAGACTCGTCGTGGTATCAAATCGTTCAAGTCCACGTAACTTATCGACAAGCTTCTGCAAACTATGTACCGATACCCTCGACACACCCTTTGCTTGCGGACTTTCTTTCGTACTTAGCGCGTCGTTTAGTACTTGATTCGCTTCGAAGAGTACTTTCTTTGGTTCTCTCGAAATCAACTGATCCATTATATCTCGATTTATAGACGCTAAACAGCCTGGTACTTCATGCATACCCATTTCACCCGGCTGACAAAATAATCGGGACATGCTAATTGACACGTCATTGCTATGGTTTGGTAACCGTGGTACAGCAGAGAGGAGCTTGGCAAGAATGCATTCAGTGTCATGGCACGTCGGTGTGCAAAGATCTAACGTCCGATCAATCAATACCAAAGACACTTTCATTGTCGAGGAAGATGTAGTACTCTGGCCATAAAAATTGTGTCAAAGGGTAATTAGAATTTGGAGGAAAGCTTGCTGAATCTGCCATCCTCAGACTAATAAAAACACTCACTTTCTTACGTTCATCATGAGAATGTGAAGCCACCAACTTTTCAGCAATGTGTTTGCTTAAATTTCCCAGATAATACACATCTTCACAAACGTTTATACTCTCAAAAAATGTGCCCAGGGCATCTGCAAGACTGGTAGCTCTTAGGGCTAAAGTGTCTGTTGGATTGGAACCTACCAGTGGCATAATATTAGCAAATGGTGGAGTAACAAAAACACCATTGCTTATGACTGCAGTGAACATCGGTACAAATGAAATACTAACTAATGCCTCCTGAAAAGAAACATTGAAGAGTAAATAAACATTTCGAGGAATGAATCTGTTTTGGAGTATCATACCTTTGCCAAATGTTTCACAGTCATCCAATCTTTAATGTTTCTCTTTAGTTTAGTATAATCAAGCCTACCCCCTGACATAGTTTCTTGCTGATCAGAGTGCTCAGTGGAGCAAGGCTCCGCGGTACAAAGTATCCTACAGATTTCAAAAGCATTCTTTGCCACAATCATTTTAATAGTACGACGGTAGAAGGCTGGGTCATTCGAAGATGAAATTATTATCATCTTCTTAGTCCCTCTCACTTCTGCATACTAGAAATGTACAGTGACAAACATATTACAGTCATGTGTTGCACACGATACAATGAACAATAAATTGCGGTGAGTATTTGGAAAACCTACACGAAAATTATACATGGCAAGTTCCTGGACTGCAACTGCCCCTGCATTTTTTAACTCCAGGTATCCATTGCCGGATGTGTACCAATGAAGGCATTCCGCTGTGACATAGTCAATGTACACAACCGCATCGCGAACCTCTCCTAATATTCGCTCCCAACACTCACTCACAAATTCGTCTATAAGTGCAGTAGCGTTCATCTTCTGGTCTATTCTAACCGTATGCACTTTATATCGTACGATCACCAATCCCACCAAGGTAACTTATACTTTCTGGCACTCAGCTGTGACATGCGAAGTCCCAATTATCTGACATTCGCAAGCATATTGCGCACTCGTCACAATGGCCACGCTTGTGCCTTATATCTATTCAGTATAGTTATATACGCATGTTCTGTTTACTTCCGTAGATATCGGATGTGTCAGACTGTCATTTTATATATATGTGTACCTAACCACATCATTGTTGTACTATGTGCACGGCCATATGCGTATAGCCACAACTGCATTAATCATTCCGCTGATGGTTCATTGAACTTGGCAATTGGCGGCATGTTTCAATACATTTCAGTGTGTACTAGGATATGTGCTCTGCCGGCTGGTTGACCGTGAGATCATGCCAGCGTGAACAATGTGGTCAGCGGCATCAAGCCAGCTGTGTCAGTATATACGATATATATATATATATATTATATATAGCGCCCGGCGCAGATAGTACATATGGAGCGAGTCGTCTGGCTTATGTGGGACAGCACAGCGACTACCCTTGTAATGCTTCAATAATACCACGTCCGTATACTCTGTTTCATATAAACTAGCTGCAATTGTCCAGAGCCTGAAATATCTAATTCCCTTCCGAGCAGTCCCTTCCCTTTCGGAGTAGACGTTTAGCGTAGTGTGTCCACGCAGAGGAAGTAGGACTTTTGCGTCTATATTAATAGAATTCTATATACAAGATATCTTTTATACTGGCTGGCATTGAAAGTAAATCGAAGCTGGCAATTCTAGAAACGCTTGGCAACCACCCGAATAATGAAGGGAGAGCGAAGAAGATATAGAGACCGCGGACGGAGTGCGCAATCGTAGCACCGCACGGACACCGCACAGGCATGAGCCGGCTGTTAATATAAACTGGAGTGGGCGAGGGTGGATTAACGGTTTTTCCATTCAGTACCATAAAGCGAATACCGAATGCGGCTAAATTCGAAATCCGTGCGTTGGCATTGACCAATACTGCGCGTTTCGCTCTCTGTGTTCTCCGTTGAACGCGTGAAGTTTTTGGCGAGGCCTCCGGGACCTCATCCAAATTACCATGAGCAAAACTTAAAATTGCGTATACAAATATATGTACCACCACGATTAATTGTACGATCGGGGGAAAGTGCAGGCAATAGTGGAAGAATCAGCGGCCAGTGTGCCACCTTGGGCGTGGGTCTAACCAGCTGCCTTCGCTGCGCTTTTCGAGGGTGCGAATAGCCTATCGCACCGATTCCTATCGTCCAGTGTGTGTACGTTCATCACATATATCTCCAAAACGATCTGCGTGCATTCTCCGAGCAAAGAGAGAGAGTCGTTCGAAAGCTGGCATTGTGTGTGGGATACGCATCAGGGCGACGGCGATGAATGGCCATAACTGAACTTGAGTCATCCGTGGTAGAAAAAGCCGATCAAAAGGTATCGGAGCCCTTGAGGGGCGAGCGCGAGTGTGCGAGCCTATACTACCACATCGACAATTTCGACCCCTGCCGCCGTCTGCTCCAGTCTGTCCCTCGTCCCCATGCTGTTCAGTATCGACGGTCCCCGTGCCTTGTGTGCTGTGATACTCATATGTGTGCCAATGTGTACACGGCAGATACGTCGCTCGCGCCTAGAGCACTAGTTGAGTGATAAGCATTGATTAGCAGACGACTAGTCTCCTATTAACGGTGTATAAAGGCGAACGGGACGAGATAAAGGGAAGGAAAAGGCAAGAGGGGTGCGTGCACAGACACGCACGCACACACGCGAGAAGTCTCGAATACAGAGAATCGTCAAAGTGCCGTATGTACGACGTACGGTGTATATACGCGTGATTAACGTATGTATGATTGAAAAGAGTCGCGGGCGGACGGCAGGGAGATCCAGACGGATCCAGACGCGGAAAGATTGATGAGAGTGTAGAAGAACCGCTCGAGGTGGACGGACGCTGGTAGACGTACAGAAGGCTCCCAGCAGTAGAGTGGTTAGGCGGGGTGACGCAGAGAGGGTAGAATTACGAGAGGGAGAGAAGGAGAGAGAGAGAGAGCGCCGAGAGCGTGGGGAGCAATTGAGAGTGTGGCCAGAAGGGAAAGAAGTTACTAGGAATTGAGATTGAGTTGATATCCACCCGATGGGCGACAGTAAGCGTGTGTCTTCCGTCTGGAGCCGGGCGTGACAGCCTTCGAGACCGTACGCCACCCTGAGGGAAGACCTTCCTGGGACGTTAATAGGATTTCGAGTTGCGTGATATTACGGGTGGCGCAGGGTGTGTGCTACTACCTCCGGAATCACCCTCCCCGGCCCTAAAACATGGCACCGTCGTGCTTCGAAGTGATTCTCGTTGGCTTCATTCTGATCTTACCGTTCCTCTACGAAACAAGCAGAACGTTCCGCTACTACTTCAAGTTTCTCCTTTACTATGGATACGTCATGGCCAATGCGGTTTACATGATCCCGATTTTTATGCTGCGACCAGGCAACGTAAAAAACTTATTGTTAGTAATCAATTATGGTATATATCTATATATAATTAAGTGAGTTTCATTTACTCCTGTGCTTTGGGTGATTTTCATTTCTCCTCGACTACCACCCCCGTCGTTTACCGCCTCCACCTGCTCTCTTACTCTTATCGTTTCTCCCGCTTTTACTTCGCCACCCCCTTCCTGCTGTTCACTTTAAATATCGGGTTGTGCCGGGACATTTGTTATACGCGCGACCAATCCGTGGAAAAGCTGAAACCGTACTATTGGAGCTCACGAAAAAAGCGACACATGAAGTATTGCCGAACCGAATAATAATACAAATATTGAATTGTTTATTTATGTCTATAGGCTTAAAATTCAATGTTCATGAGTTTTCATACCCGAACGTGATGTACTTGACGCGGGACACGGAAGCTTGATATCAATACAGTCCAGTTTATCGCGTGAAGATGACAAGTTCCGATAATATTGATAGAATCCTATAGGAAAAACCTTGGGGCAGATTAATGGTTCTCTCAGAACTTTGAAGAAGCGGACTAATCCGGATAGTTCGCTTTTTGGAAATGCGATTGAAATTAATTCTAATGGTCGTAACTTTGCCTTAAAAATATAAATTACATGGAAATCATTCGAAATGAAGGCGGCTATTGTCAGCGTGCAGTAATTGCATCTCTGTTCTGTGTATCAAATGATGCAGAGTTAATATAAAGAGTGTGATCACGGTTCTAATCACGTTCTAAATCACGTTTCAACGAATATCCTTATTTATCGACGTATTATTATTTACCCCTGGAATATCAATTAAAACTGGTTAGTTTTATTTGATAATGAAAATTGATAATTGAATGTTTTATGGATGATGCCAATCTCCGTCCTCAGATTAGCGTCATCCATATGTCATCACATTAGCAACATATTAGGATTACGATGGGAGCTGAGAGGAAGGGAACATCTGGAGAAAGAAAGGGCATGCATAATCGTCGCCAATCACCAAAGTTCATTAGATGTAATGGGCATGTTTGACATATGGCCAGTCATGGAGAAGTGCACTGTTGTTGCCAAAAAGGAGATTTTCTATGCATGGCCCTTCGGCCTGGCTGCATGGCTTTGCGGGCTGATATTCATAGATAGAATGAACTCCGAAAAAGCTCGCACCGCGCTAAATGTAGCCACGAAATGGATCGAGGAAAAGAAGGTGAGCACTACTTTGATAGTCTCTCTTGAAACACTGCTGAGATCGACTACTTATCATGTTAATTTTCCAGTTATCTAATATCTAATTATCGATTTAACTATCTTTGCCGTTTTTTAGATCAAACTGTGGATATTCCCAGAGGGCACTAGACACAATACTGGCTGCATTCATCCGTTTAAAAAGGGTGCTTTTCATATGGCAATCAATTCCCAATTACCGATATTGCCTGTAGTATTTTCCTCCTATTACTTTTTGTCCGCCGAAGAAAAAAGATTTGACTCTGGTAAGCACCCTTGATCTTATCACAATTTGCGCTCCGATAAGAAGATTTGCATCCGGATAAGAAAAGTAATTGTTGACATTGTCATTTTCCAGGTCGCATTGTCATAACAACATTGCCGCCAATATCAACGGAAGGTATGAATAAGAACGACGTTGAGACTCTAATGGAGAAGACGCGAAGTTTGATGAGCGATGTGTTCATCTCGACAAGCCGGGAAGTGCAACTCTCTCACACCTTCGCTGCCTCGTAAATTTAAATATGTTCTCACTCCGGTGATATTCATGGAAAGAGTTTACTCAAATCAGCGACCTCACGAACTTAATAACCAAGTTTGACCAATCGAAGCCAAAGACTCCAAATTACTTTTTAACGAGCGCAGGATCGTCATATTAGTGTCAGACGCGCTGAATACTTGAAATTGAATATACTATCTGTGCACGGTACATTAAAAGAGGGTACTTATACCGTAAGAAAAAGTTTCCGGCAAAACTAACTTCGCCTGTTGATGTTGAGTGTATAATCATCTATGCGTTGTATTAATTCTGCGTTGAACACACGCCATTCGTGTTAACATTGAATCTCACGTAGTACCATTCTACAGGCATGGATTAATGCGGATCGGAAACGCATTGCAACATATATGTACAACAGACATCATGCTAGTCCTTGGAGTTTACGAGTTAGTTTGCGCCCGTTTGAAATATCTTAAGTTCCTCATTACTAAGAGAAGTTAGAAAAATATTTAAATTAAATCTTCGAAACAATTCCGCTTTGATGAAAACGTGCGTGGAATGGCAGTTACCAAAGAACGATGATATAAAGATCGTATCGATACTTCATCGACTATGTGATAGTCAAATACGCAGCGGTGATTTGCATCGGAATCCTATATGTATTTACTATCTACTTTTCTCAGCTACATCACATGCCCACTTGGTTCTGTTGTAGATTGTTATTAAGTACCTATTGCAAAGTTAATCGCATTCCTTCTATTCCTTTAATGGTTGAAACCGAAGCAAAATGCTCTGGGTATATTTAATTGTAAGGCTTTTAAGGTGACTAACCGAGTTAGTTTTAATGCAAGAATGGACAAAGCTTTAGCATGAAAAGCGATTCTCCTATGGACGAACATAATGGAGAATGATGTGTACAATTACTTCTATGTAGGGGCAACAATGGCCATCTCATAACTTGTCTTCTATTTAGTTGCCAATACGAATTTGTACCTCTCCCTTTTACTGTAAGAACTATTGCCACATTATATGCCGCTTCGCATTTACAAGAACCAACCGTCAGGGCATTCCATTTATTTACTATCTGATTAGTAATGAAGTTACTAATATTGTAATAAGCTTCGCTCGCATTCACATTTTACCGTCATACGCGCTAATCATTGCAACCCAATGGAAATCTTAGTGTTATTCATTTGTGTGATCATCGGGACAGACTTGGTGCTTGTGACTGGGTGACTACTAGAATAGTCGGATATTTGCGGGAATGCTACATTTACAGACTGTAGCTGAAAATGATTATTCGTCACTCTAACGTATCTCTTGTCTCTATAATACGCACACAATTGTAAACAAGGAGTCTTTCTACAATTTTTGGGTAGCAGTCACTTACTACCCATTAGAGTGGGAGTAGGAGTAGTATTAGGAATAAGAGTAAAAATGGATCTTTCAATTGATGGACTTCAGGGAGTCGTGCCTGCAAAAACAGATGATCCGCGACAGACACGCGAATTTCTAGATGAGAAGTTGCTTCCTAATGAGTTATCATTATATTTATATAAGCTAGCCTTAAGGATAATCACCATTCTGACGAATATTATAGCTGATGTATGCTATTTGCAAACCATTGAGTGTACACGAGTTTGCACCTAGCACGGATTTCTATGCAACGAATTCATCGTGCGAATTGAGGCCTGGATAGTGAAACTTTTCTTCTTTATTTCTAGTCTACCTTTACAACTAATAGCTACACTTGATCTCTTAGCGTTGGGTGAATCAAGCGGAGTATAATGATTTCCCAACTTCTGTGCGCTATACTCGTGTAACTAACACGTTTTTGCGACCCGTTTCGTTGACCGTGCAACGTTACATGGTGTCAGAGATAATTCCGAACGCTCGTTGAAATTCCTTACAGATCTTTCATTTAAAGTGTCTTTATTGTAAGCTTTCCACCATAATATAAAGAGGCTGATGTGTCTAAGGTATGAATGCTATGTAAAATATGTCCTAGAAGTAACTATACAAAATGTTCCAGACGTCAAGTAATTGAGAGGCAGGCCCTTTTTGTGGGCCTGTACTTCTCCAACTTCCAGCATTGTGCTGTGATGTATTGAAATAAATGAAAGATCGAGCAGATTGAGTGACAAAATCAATGAGTGTCTTTGGGAACACTAGGGAATAGTGTAGTAGTTCCCTTGAAAACCAACAACAAACTAAACCTAGTTTTTTCAATGCTCCATAGTGTAAAACAATAATCTTTATGATGAAGTTAATGAGGGAGTTGTTCTTGTAGTCTGTTCTTCTTGCTCTCTTGGCCCTCAGCCATTGCCTTTGCAATTTCCCGTTTCATATCGTCATCACCTTGTTGATACATTATTTTCATTAAGTTAATTAAACTTGCTTCTGGGTTACTATCGTCCTTCACTTCGGGTATGGCGGATGATTTTGATTCTTTAATCCGCTTTTCCACTCCCGTGATGTGAGACCAATGATTGGGCACTTTCTTTAAGCATGAGACAATTACCATATCGGTCTTTATTCTGACACTACTCTTTTCTGGAATTATTTCCTCGCAGAAATTATTAATCTGCAGATTGTAATTCTTATTCTCCAATCCAAGGATTCTTAGAGTCACAGAGTTTTCAGTATAGTTGCAAATGACTGCCTCCTTTGGCAGTAGGTGAACGGATTTCAGTGTTACATACAGTTTTAGAATACTCTTTGTTTGATCCCAGCCATAATTATCAAGCTTAACTTCGTAGCATTTAGGTTTATCACTCACGGTACCAGATGCCCCTTTCACCACTGATTTCTGTGTTTCCTCCACAAGCTTACTTGATTCTGTCTGCAATCGTCTAATCTCTAAACTAAGTATGTCTTTGCTCTTTTGGCGCGTGGCTTGTTGCAGAAAGCCACTGAGTTCTGCGATATCTAACTTCAACTGTAAAAGATACATGGAACAAAAATACATATGAATTCTCTGGTCAATCACACCACGTAAGTCTTTGATAAAGAGCTCAATGGCCAATCACAACCATAATTAATTTTCACAACAAACCAGCTTTCTTACCTCGTCCAGTTTCGTGGTCATTATATTTTTTCACTTGGTTTTCACCAAGTGACGATGACAAATTAGACTAATTGTTTGTAGTACCGAATCCTCTAGAATCTCACAAGACCCAGATCCAACGTGCTCCGCTTGCGTTTGCCGGTTGGGTTTCTTCGGATCACCACTTTGTATCTGGAAAGATTTATTGAAAGCGCCTAACAAGAGGCAAACACTATACCGAGCTATGTGCTGACCCTTGCAACTTTTAGTAAAGCGGGAGATCCTTCCGATGACTTTTACGTGCAGAATCACACAGTATAATGCACTCTCAACTGCTCTCAACCACTCTCAACTCTGTCGGCGCCAAATGTGCTCGCACTGTCCGCACGAGATGACGCTAGCTTCGATGGAATATGGAAATTGTAAATGCATACACACGCATGCATATATCTAGGCCTGCGCTGTTTCCAACTCAGCTGATTGGCGTATATACCGTAACAATGAACGCACATACACACAGGTCACACGCCAGCAATGAATTCAAATCAGCAAACTGATTTTTTCTACCGGCAAAAAATATGGCGAGTGAGCTAGATGTGTATAGTTGGAGACGTTTACCGATAGGATTTAGTACTGAAAAAGAACAGTACTCAAGAGGTTTATTAAAGAAAACTATAGTTGTTCACACAAAAATAACTTTGCACAATGGAACTCGAATCATCAGTTACTACAGAAGCTGAAACCACTAAAATGGAGGATACCATGACGACGGAGACATCTCAGTCGGAGAATGATGCAAATAATGTGTACAAGGTTCGAAAACGCAGATCGTCGATTTTCCAAAGTAAATCAACTACTTTAGTAAATAATGCAGGTAAACATTAGTTCGATTAAGCAATGCTGTCCGCCGTAAATCTTATAATTACTCTTTCATGTAAGAAATCGCGTACATTGCACAGATGAAGAAACTGTTGAAACCGGGAACTGCCAAGAACGGGAACCACCTGCAACGGCTGAAGAGGCAGACAGTACCCACGAATGCCAATTGTCGGCTCATTTGAAGAGTAATCCGGTGGAAGAAGAATTCGATTTGGCGCAGTATGTAAGCAGTCTCAAGGAGGAAAGGAGACTCTGGCAAGACATTGAAAAGGAACGCAGGAACGAACGACGAAAGTTAATGAAGAAGAAGACTATTTTGGAAAAGGAAGGTCAACCATTGGATTTGAATCAATTATCGGATGAGGAAAGAGCTTTCTTTCGCGAAACCCCCAATTATCAACATATAAGTGATCAATGCAGTCAGTTGGCAAGAGAAGCTGTAAAAATAGCATCTTTGAATGAGTTAGTTTCCAAACTAAATACCCATTTTATTGCCCACTTGACTGAAGACTTAGACAGGACTACAAAACAAATTATTCAGATATCAGAGCAATGATCAATCTAATTACTGCCAAATTACTCTCAATTCTGATGGACACTTAGGGAAATGAAGGATTTAAATTGACACTTAATGTTTAACTATGAGTTGGAAGGAATGAATGAATATATGCAGATTTATTGAATCAATATATATCACTGGCTTAAAAGGTTGTGAAGGTGAAAGCTTTTTCGTTTGTTTAGTTTTCTCTCCTTTTGTGATAAATAATCCTTTCGGGATGCGCTAGTGTGTAGTTCTAATATGTGATTGATCTTCCGAACTATCTCCTCTGCAATGATGCAGTCTGCTTCAAAGTCATGATTTTTGAATGATGCCGATTGATGAAGTGATGGTGATTGCCCAGATGATACTGAAAACAAAGGATTATCAGTCATTAAAGTTGTGAGTCCAGGTTTCTTATAGCTGTTTGGACTACGAACTTGATGCACTATCTGATATCGATGAATGTGGAGTGTAAACTAGTGTAAATGCTGCCTTTGATCCCTTGATGTCAGTCACTTCACACCAGGCAATGTTATCTATTTGATAACTAACTGCCCGCTGTCTGTTCCAAAAGCGCACTCCACCTTTTCCTGTTATCACTGGATTAATTTCGATCTTTTCCCCAGAAATGCCCAAGTATATTTCAGTCTTTGCTCTCATCTTGTTAATAATATATACTCTGGAAAGCAAAGTTGGGTACATTGGATAGGTTTTCATAACATTGCTTATAACTCTGTCTATGAGTGTACCTATATGACTGATACAAGGGTGCTTCCATAGCAGTTGTGTGTCCCTCCATTTTTGCAAGATCATTTGCCACTTCCTTCCCCTCCCCATCTTCATCCTTACTATCCAAGTTCTCACGCAGAAGTCTCAGACGTTCTTCCTCTTTGTCGAGACGGGAATATTCTAGCCGCCTACCCGCATCTATTTCGACTAAGCCTAACGTCGGAAAATGAAATTTCGATATTGGATCTCCTGGGGTGAGGCATGAAAAATCCCAGTCGACCTCTCCATTTTTTTCTGTGTGTCGCAATTCGTATCGCGAAATATCTTCCCTGAACAATTCAGACGAATAATTAGCCGCGAATATATGCGGATGTAACATCTACCTCTTAGCAATGAAGGATTTATACTTGAGAGGATTGTCCGGGTGTTCATTGGTGTATTTGTAGCATATCAATCCGATGAATTCAGAGACTTTTGCTGTGGTGATTACAGCCACTTGTAGAGGGTACATTCTATACCGCTCTGGAAGCAGGCACATGAAAATTTTAAACTTTCTGATTGGAATATCCACTTGCGCCGGAGAGAAAGGCATTGGGGCATCCCCGTCAAACTTTGAATAGTCACTGAATGGATTTCTTGGTAAATTAGGACATTTCCCTAGCTGCTCTGATAGAAGTGATTGCTTCCTTCCCTTCAATCCTTTTTTCCTGAAATCTTTCCTTTGGAATAATTCTGCTTTTTCTGCCTGTGATATACTAGCTGGATTCTGCTCCCACTTTACATTTACTTTTGCTAACTTTTTCCTCTCAAAGTCCTTGAGACCTTGGGACCTGGCACTTTGAACAGCATTAAATCGGTCCCTGGGATTAAACTTCATATCTGTAATGCGTGAATTACCCAAAATCAAACTTTCTACTCCCCTCATTATATCTTCATCATTTGTGACCAACTACTTTATGGATAGATGACAATGCTGTGAATATCTAGATGACAAACCCATTTTTATATCGGCTGATCCAGGAAGAGTATCCAAGTCATCACCGTCGCTTTCTTCCATGCCAGGATAAGGGCGCAGAGTGCCATTCGTTCTCAATTGCTTTGGAATATCTTCTCCAAGCATTACCATCTCGCACTTTCCTGAATGAAATGCGACGTATTTATAGAAAGACTGCTCCTATTAGCCTTTAACCTAAAGATATTAGTTTCGGCAAACCTGTGTCATCTGTCGATAAAAAACTGTCTCTGATGTGAGACAAAAGCCAATGTTGGTTATCGTACAATGCCATTTTCGTCCCTTCGCCGGTGTTATGTTGTCAAAATCATATTGGCCGGCATAGCCGCCTAATAAGCCAAAGTTACTTGTTTCTTGCGCAGATTCATTTCCTACTTTCCCTGCCAAGTATAAATGTCTTTCACTATGCCGATAACCATATACTCGCTTCACTATATCTGTACTGCATAATTGCAACTGTCTATTGATACGATCGCAATAGTTGCACCAGCTCACAACCGCACTGTGTAACAGGCAGCAGCGGCCTAGATACTGTGCAATAACCTAGCTGTGCATTGTCAACAATCATTTTCTACAGTTCCGCAAAATACCAAAGCAACCGTCCACTTTTTCTATGGAAACGAGAAATAAGATACGCAAGAGCAGCTATATGTTGGGCAAAAGGAAAATATTTACCATCTGAAAAGCGGGTTGCGGCGTGGGAAACATGGTAAAATAAATCTCTACAACAAGTTTCCGTGGTGTAGTGGTTATCACATCCGCCTAACACGCGGAAGGTCCCCGGTTCGATCCCGGGCGGAAACAGTTTTTTGTCCTCGCGTCTTTTACCTCCAGTAGTCGGAGGCAGCGCGACATCATTGACATTTGACAATTCCATTTAAATAACGTTGTTATAGTTGCTTTGTGCGGCGTAAGCCGAAAATTGAAAAAAGCGATGATCGAAAATATAATCTTTTTATTTTCTTGAATGGCGCTATACAACTGAAATGTCACTGGAATAATACATATGTTTACATATGTAAAGAACGGCAGATAGTAACAGTTGTACTAATATTTGTATAAATGAGAATGAACATCTGCGCGCACGCGTGCACAGGTGTACTTATGTGAAAGCATGGTTCTGAATGACTTGCGTCATCATAAGTGCCCACAAATTTGCTAGCTAAATAGAATAATCTTTCAATGAGACGTCTTTCACATGCGACAGATTCATCATTCATCATTATATGTATGTACATTATTCTTATCCTAATTGGAATATTGTATTGCACTGCGTGTTGTACTAAGCGGAAATCCGGGTATTGGATATTGGCAAAGTTAAATGGCATTCGGATGAGAAGCTGTCTTTCTAGGGCAGGGCTCTATGTCATTTACGGACGAACGGTAGTTGCTCCAAACATTCTCCGAATTAAGGCAGACCGTTCCACCGCCACGATTGTATTGCGTGTCCTGAAACATTTGCGAGTGGAATGTTCAAGATTGTTGTCAAACGAACAGTCTACTAATTGATTTAATACTAACAGCTCTGTTTATATCTCCCACGCAGACCCAGCTATTGTTGTTCCTTTGATCTACCGCAACAGCCCATTTCGAGTGATCTTGGGAACTTTTGAAATCTACATTCACAGGTTCCTCTAGTTGGATAGATTGAATATTGAAGACCCTGAAACATTATCTCCTGCATTAGTACTCCCATTTTCAATGGAGAAAATTCTGCCGAAAATCGGTTTGCGCCTCCGCGGGATCGACATTAAATTTATGGATATATGTGCAACTTACTTAGCACCAACACAATCAGAAGGAAGTTTGCCGCGGCCATTGAGCCAGGTTTCCGTCAAAAGATCTGCTTGTAGTTGTGGAGCAACGAAATCGTCGTACAAGTCTGAAAAGTATGCGTAAAAGAGTGTTAAGTTCGAAAAGAGTGGATAATCAAGAGCGTCCGTACCTTTTTGCCATTTATCGCTCTTTGCGAATGAAGTAAATTCCACCGACTTCCGGGAGCGTATAACTACTTTGTTCTTGAAGGGCGCTTGCCTAATTCGTACTTGATTCACTGCGTCTGCTAGTGTTGGGTAGACTTTAGCGAGCGCTTCGGGAGCGCTTTTTCTATAAACTATAATCTGATTGTACATTAATTGCTTCGCAATGACGTCAAACTGATCGACTCCGAGGGAGATGCAGAGAAAACTTTGTCCGTAATTCTGGCCCGACGTGGGATAGTCGTACGTCCCATCGGATATCGAAAGTGCTGCTGTGCCCGCTATTATGCTTTCAATATCAGTAGCTAGAGTGCTGTTATTGTTGTTGCTATTTCTTTTTGGCCGTGACTCTCCGCCATTGGGAACGGGAGGGTAATTCGGCACACTATGAACCAACCAGAAACCGTCTAATCTGTCGGCCAAAAGTACACCTTTCGTGTGACCGTATTTTCCGTTTGTTTGACCGTTTGGCGGACTATCACTGTACATGACCCACATTTTGCTGTTGGACGTTTCCTAATTCATTCGGAAGATAGTAGTCAGCTTTGCAGGTGATAATTATCTATACTTATGTATGTATACTTTGTGTACTTACATCGTCGTAAAGTGGAGCAAGCGTATTTCCGGGGGTTGAATTTCGCTGCCTTATATCCCACTTGGATAATTGCCAGCCCGTCTTTACGGTGTCGCTTGTAATGTACAAATAAGCAAGCCCCTGTCTCACCAGTGGATTACTACTTTGTGCAACTTTCGGTAATTTATAAAGCACGTACCTGAAAGAACAGGGCGTAGGGTTTGACTAGCAAGAAATGACGTATACTTTTTTATCGCAACAAAATATTTACCAGTCAACAGGCTTATTATTATCGTCCCTACATTGTTGCAGCTCACTGTTTGGTCTACGGCCTGCCAAAGCAGTGGAAAACAATGCAAGAATCATGTAAAATACGAGCAACATGATTCCTCCTGTAACAAAAACTATATTTAAGGGTGATATATTATATTTATATTTAACTCTATCTACTCCATCGGTGATTTTATCAAAACAAAATTTATTTCCCGCGCGGTCATCATAGAGAAACGCATGCGCAAATCGCGTTTCAACCCCCGCCCCCTTCTTTTTCAAATACTATTGGACATGACTCAATCCAACTCAATCATGATATAATCAATAATAATCACGATCGAAGGAAAATTACATTGTAAGACACCTTTTACACTCGCGCCTTCCCGCAGGACTATATATTTTCGGAAAAAATACTCATCGCAAGCTTTCACAAAACTACGTCCAATTAACAAAAAAACAAATGAAAGAGGAAAGTTACTTTCTTTTTTTTATCGTACAAATACAGGCAGGTATTTACCTACTCGTTTATTCTGATCAGTGAATTATGTGTTGCTCTGATCACTGCCCGTGAGCGACTAATCGGACATTTCTTCGGGAGACTTATAATGACTTATCACAGCTGGTAGTCGAGTAACTGTCGAGGCCAAAGCAGCCAGCGGAATGGATGTGGGTGAGCGAAGTGCAGCCATCGAGAACGGGATGCTACCGCCAGGTCTGCAGCATGTCTCTGTAGATGTGAATCAACTTCTGCTCGCAAATCCCGACTGCGTCATGCCAATGCCGACTCATCCGCACATAGGCGATTTTGTTCTCGTTGAACAAGTTATTGTTCAAGAAAGTTGGTGAGATGAGGTGAACTTTCCCTTTTCACTTCGAGTTGACATTTTTGTTCTCTCGAGCTATAAGTATAATGTCAAGGCGCCCAAATCCCCGATTACACAGTGAACATTCGCAAACAATAGTATAACTGCAGCAAGTATGGTTTCGGAGGAAAATATGAATTCGCAAAACGATAGCATATATAGAACGCTAAGAAGATCGCGGTATAATAATAGCATGCCTATGGGCGACTGCAGCATTCTAATCTAAAAGCGATAATTTCGTCGCAAAGCTTCGATAATCGATCGTGATTATTTTGTCTCCAATACCAAATATATATGCGTCATCCTTACACCCTCTCTAGGTCATTCGAATCTATAGCTGTATCCGATTCGGACTAATATCGCATCTCTTCCATACACTCAAATTGTAGAAACTACATTGATCGACACGAATGCTAAATGCGCCCGCGTGCACATGCGGAATTTACCCACAACCGCTCGATGCTCTGCACCAGGCATATCGGCATCGCTGGTAAATTATTCAAAATTGTGGCGAGCGATTGGGGAGTGTATTAAAAACATACATGGGCAAATCTTAGATTGTAGGATATTGTAAAGGCAGTCTGGATGAATATTAGTGGCGTGTCTCGCCGCCACTTTATACCTTCGTCGAAAGGGTCAATGAGCTTTTGTGTTTTGCACGCGTAGCCGAGCGCGCATATAGTCAGGCTCCGCATAACTTCCTCCGTCAGTGCGTGCTCCTACGTCACGAAAGGTCCCCTTGTATATATGCTCACACTCCGCGTTCTAGTCGCTGCGGACTGACGCAAGGTAATCGCAGATAGAACTTGCTAAAACGGTAAATGACAGTTCACCACTGAGCGACAAGTCTACTTTCGGCCCTCGCTACGCTTTCGTCCGTTGTGATGCGATAGTGCAGTGTGCATTGGTGTGCATTTCGATGTTGCGCCACTGCAATGGCATATTCCATATTTTCGCGCTACCTTATGGGGCCACCGAGTGATACCTGTTATGATCTTTTCTTCCGGCACGGCACCCCCCCCCAAATTCAGATCTCCGAGAGCTATTTTCTGAGAAGCTATTGATTCTTCTACTATCTTCCCATGCGTGACTAGTTTACATTCCTACCCTCGGACCTCGGACGGGCTCGAATCAAGTTCTCGCCGTATTAATGTTTTAGAAGCACTAAGACTGAACTTACATGAGTGTATAGTCGTTATTCATCAATTATCATATGCAAATTCGTGCCTCGGAAAACACGTGTCACGGGCATTGATTTCCAATTGAAGCGTAATCGTGATTTCTATCAGAGTTAGTGGAATTGTTGTTGGCCTTTTTCAGAGAGTGAAATAGTACTTGTTCCGTTCGCTTGGTTTTTTGGAAAGAATAATCAAGATGGAAGTGGAGTTTGTGGCCCCAGCTGAGTTTGATGCTGAAGAAAAGTTCACCAATTTCCTGTACGTTGGGAAACAATATCTGGACTATCAACCCGGCGACTGGTTTTCTCACAATTATTTCAATGGCCTGCGAGTCCTGTCAATATTTAACCTTGCTGAGGATCCTGAAAAACAGTTACGGCCGACTCAAATAATCCTCAAGGTGGGTGATACTTGTGCTGTTCACTCAAACAAGAAGAATCAGCATTGGTCAATGCGGAAACCTCTTATTTTTTTTCCAGGCATTTGAAAGCAATCTGGTCCCACACCCAGAAACACTTGTGTTTGCTCTTGCTATGTGTTGTAGGCAAATGAAGAGTGAGAGTTTAAGGCATGCAGCTTACAGCTTGGTAAACAAAATTTGTGCTGAGCCACAGGACTTCATCTTGTTCATAAAATTTGTTACCTTTACCAATAAGCCAATATCCCACAATTCATGTGAAGGATTAAATAGTCGTACTCATGGATGGGGCAGTGGCTTAAGGAAGGCAGTTAATAATTGGTACTTATCGAAGGATGCTTTAGAATTGGCAAAGTGTGTTACAAAGTACAAGGGGAGATATGGCTGGAAGCATAAAGATATCATCAAATTATCCCATCCTTGTGTAAAAGAACCTGGTATATACAGTTTCCGATAATATCTTAATGTCTCCGACCAAGACTTTTGACTAAGCAGCTTATATCTTTACATGGCAGAAATGGAAGTGGTACTTAAATACATCATGTTTGGCCTCAAGGAAACTAAGAACACGTATGGAGCAGATAACAGATTTACTGATATAATCAAGTACATTGAACAAGTAGAACAGTTTAAACATTGCGAAGATGAAATTCAAGCTGCAGGA
Organism: Crossocerus cetratus; assembly: GCA_963675795.1. Lineage (NCBI taxonomy): Eukaryota > Metazoa > Arthropoda > Insecta > Hymenoptera > Crabronidae > Crossocerus > Crossocerus cetratus. The sequence goes on from OY776667.1 coordinate 17,371,145, forward strand.
CTTTTGGAAACATATAAACTCACATTGGATCATGTCCCTGGGCACTTGCTGAAGTCAAAAGAGGTAAGTGAGCAGTTATTGTATAAGGGAATCTTATGTTATCGTAATTCAGACTTGTAATTTAATTGTTAGGTGTGGGATGCATTGATTCCATCAATGAATCTGAACACACTTTTAAACAATTTGCAAAGGATTCATAATTTGGAGTTTCTCAAACCAAATTCAGTGACCATTGCTAAAATAGTGGATGAAATTACTGATGAAGGAAAACTTGCACGTGATAAAGTTCATCCTGCATTGGTGTTGATTACCATCAGAAATTATGAAAATTCTGGGAAGTATGTATCAGTTAAACCACTAGATCTAAAAGATGCTTATCACCAATGACACATGCTAATTGTTGCTTTATCTTAAAGGCCACTGACTTACGAGAAACGGAAAGTCAGGGAACAAGCGAAAAAACCCTTGCCAGTACCACCAAAGCCAAATACAAAAATCATTGAAGCGCTCTATAAATCTTTAAATCTTTCGTTTAATGTAAGATTTCGTATAGTTATATCCAAGAACTTGATTGAATTCTCGGTAATAAGAGCTTGTTTCTCCAGCATCTTCAACCGACTGGTATGCGATATATGGTGACGATTAACATGAACAAACCCATGTTGGAAATGCGTGCATGGCATAATGGGAATATAACTGCTGCTGAAGCGGGATGTATGATAGCGCTCTCGCTACTACGATGTGAAAAGAACGTCACTGTTGCCACGTTTAAGAATGTCGGAATTCATACGGTTAATATCGACAAAACAGCATCTTTCGGTCAAGCGATGAGGCGATTACAACAAATGCCCGTTGGACATGTCGATTTATCTAAGCCAATGTCATGGGCGTCTTACCAAAACAATAAGTACGATGTCTTCATCAATGTCGTTGAAAACACCTGTGGTGAAGGTTTGCAATGTGCAACTGCTCTAGAAGCATACAAAACAAAAATGAAGCTTCCAAATACGAAGTAAGTCTAAAGAATTGCTTGAATGCATTTAATGACCTATGTAAGATAATGATTGATTTAAATTCAATTTCTCCACAGGTTAATCAACTGCTGTATGTGCATGTATTCCTCAAATTTGGGATCAAACCCTAGCAAGTACGTGTTACATGTAAATGGGTTTGACGATACTGTTCCTCGACTTATACAAGCTTTCGCGAAATCCTTTTAAATCGCTAAACGTATTTATCCACATACAACAATATCAACAGCTTGCAGACTAATCTTCAGGTCGTAGTGAATTTCGATCTCTGAATTGAGATTTCAGAAAAACTGATTCTGCACTAGTTCAAAACCCGGTCAATTAAAGCATACAATAGTCGTATCAAAATCAACGACACACATCAAATCTACAATAACTTTATTTATTGACAGCCGTGTCACAGAATTTGCAGAAAGCAATCGCCAAGGCTCAAGTTTGTTAACATTGAACTTAAATCTACAAAATAGGATAATTACTAGAATTCAAGTAAAATACACATGAAACTCTTAGTAAAATGTGGATATAGGCTTACAGAAACGTTCTAAGGCATCCTTTCTTTCAACTCTCAGTACAAAGCCATGACTGCATGAAATTATTTACCTTCCGTAATGTTTTATTTAATGTTTATCCAGTATGAGATAATGTGTTGGCACATAACGATTATTTCCTATTAATCGATATTATGATAATCTCATCTTAACATTAACGTTTTAATATTATCTAGCGATACTTACTATTGCATGCTTTTAGCATTTAGAGGAAGCTGTGTAACCATTCATATAAATTATTATTTATAGGGTGGTCCAATGTTTTGTACATATCTATGTTTTATTGAACAGCCAACTAAACGAAGACAAGTTATAATTCCATAGCATGAAAATGGTGGAAATGTGATAAAATAAGCGAGAAAGGTCACGATTAGTGAATATGTAGAAGAAACCTAGATGATTCGTAAAAGTCGGGCCACTCTCGCACTTGTTCCGAAGAAACAGACACCTATTCTCACTAGTTTATTCCTCTCCAACGCATGAAATGAGTTGCGCAGCGATAAACGGTAGGATAAGACTGCATATTAGATACATCTAAGGTATCTAAAGTAATCCTAAGGTGCATTTTTGACTAATTGTAAAAGGTAAACTTTTACTTTACTATTATGCTTGCTTATTTCGTCGGGTTGGTGGCGAAGCTTTTTGTATATCCTTAACGGAATATATTATAGATTTATTGTGGTCTTAACGAGGATCCTCTTGGACCGGTGCGCTTCTGGAGACGCGAATAAGAATTTTAAAAAAACATAGAGTGTTGAAAATTTCCCCACTGTGATATGCATTTAGCCCCAAAGAATATAGACTTACATTAGTATAATTTTACTGTTATATTTCATATTTGCCATATCCGAAGTAAATACGACAAATACTAAATACACTACTGATATAATACTGTGATACAAAATACATTGTTGTTGTTCAAACTAGGAGAAAGGATAAGTAAAAAGAACCAGAGGCGCATCTTGTGTCTGCTTCATTTGTTGATTAGTATCTATAATAACTTAGCGCGCATCAATTTTTCGTTAAAATGAATGTAGTATCAGGTGATACGTGTAACTCCTTCTCGGTCCTTGAATTACCAATCTGGAATCCTTGGTTCAAACAGGAAACGTCCTTCTTCATGGACATGTCGCTAAAAAGTACAGCGTGGATAAACTCTCAGGTCTGACACATCGTTAAATTAAGTGCTTAATATTCACGTGTTCTTTGTAGCCTATTCGGTAATTCATGGATCGATATTGACCATATCGCTAATTTTACTTCTATATATACACTGCTGAAGAAGGTATATACGCATTACAGTTAACAATATTTTCATTTACTGTACAAACTAAGGATTAAACAGACTCGTAATATTATAGGCCCTGTACGCCTCGGAGAAATAATTTATCCGTACAGGCCTTGAACTTGGTTGCGCGACGCCTTGTAAAGAAAAAATTCGATAAATCATAAGTTATCGGATCTAATAGTATTTTTTAGACAAATTTTTCCTAATCGAATTTCACGAACAGAATTACGAACAGTGCGCTTAGAGAGATTATTTATACACGGGTGACAAGATTCTGTCATCTTCTGCAAGAGAACAGGAATAGAAAATGCTAAATCTAGGTAATTTGTAAACGTTTGCCGAAACATTTCCGTAAACATTTGCCACCTGCGAGGGAGGTAAAGGAGCGTTTTATGTTCGCATCTAGTTACACTAGCCGTATTACATTGGCGGTTGTGTGTCGACACTGTGTCGACACAGAACCGCCAATGTAATACGGCCAAGTGCATACTCAAAGTAAGAGTAATAGCTTATGCTACACCAGTAATTGTAGCCACCGTACTGTACTCACTATGGCATCATAGAAAGTAGCATATTCTATATGTATCCATGTACCTACTCTACGACCGATACAATCTTAATGTTACGCGAGCGATCACTCCACCGACCGCGTCCCCCCGTAGAACATAACTTTGCATCTAACTCCATATTCTGCCACCTAACTAGACCTAATTATTAATAGCAAATAGTCATAGATAATTGATAGGTAGTAATCTCTCGTAAGAAATACGTCCGTATGCGAATGCAAAGTGAAGAATGCTCTATCTGATGAAAGAGCAGGAAAAGTCACCTGAAGGGGAGTGCACTTCTGCGCACTTCTTCTATCAAGGTCCACCGATTTCATGGTGCGCTGGCCTGTCTCTCCAATTAACGAGCAAAAACAATATGTTGAATGTGTTCATACTAGTTGAAAGGGATATTTACCATAAGGAAACCGAAAAACAAGAGAAAGAAATTCTGATATAGCGATAGCCGAGATAGGTTGCCGGTACTAAGTGCCAGAGCAGCTCGCTCATATTGCGTCTTTATTATTATACAGGAGAAAAAGCGAAATACGTTAGCTTCCTTACCAAGAATGATCTTTTGGTATACAAAATTAATACCCTTCATTTCGGCCAGGAAGCACAAAGTATTGATCTTATAAATGTGTATTCATGCGAATAGTGTTTTACACTTAATCATGGTATATATATATATTACTATCTCTGAGTACACATAAATACTATAGTTCTATGTTCCTTAGGGTAAAAGAGACGAAAACCGAGACAAATAGTTGGTCATTGCCCATTCAGTGCATCGTTGCGAAAGCGACCTGCAAAGAGAATGCTCAATGTCCGTCGCTTATAACATTTTGGAGCAAAATGCCAAAAAGATATTAAATTTTATCGTACAAAACACTATGAAATACCTCGTTCAAGTTCTCTGCATGCAGCCGGGTTGTCTTTCAAAGGGTATGCACTGATGGCGGCTACTGCAGAAAGCGAAGTTCTCACTCGTGATTCATACAAAATGCCTATCTTTCGGCCTTACTTTTTTACAAGAAAGTTGTAAACGTGCTGCGTAGCCGTTCGTTTTACATCCTGTTACGGGCATAGGTGATATTTAATCATTTTATTTTAATAATACTTTTGCGATCACCACGTTCAGAGGTGCATCTGTGTAACATCGAGCACTTGCGAATATGCCAACTCCTGCATGGGATACGCACTTGTTCTACTTCTGAACTATACTCTAGTATTACTTTTCTTACTCTGCGTTTAAACGAACGACATCGTACATTAATAAAGCTAACTATTCCGCAAGTTATGCTAAACAATAATCGTACGCGAAATCACTGACGAAAAGAAAATTTTGACTATATAAAATGGTTGTTATGGGATTCCGGCATTATTTTTATATCTAAGTGATCTGTACGAGACAGTATTTCGTGACCGCATGGATTACTTCAAGTTGACTAGAATCCGGAAAATATACAGAAGAATACATTGTATTACTATTATTGTCTGTTAAACTATTATATTTCGATACAATACCAAATGAAAGTGTAGGCAACCGATTACGCCTACTGCGAATTCTCAGTCGTTTTTCGTTATGAGCAAAACTGGGTCCTCAAATAAATTTGTTCCAAAACTGATTGAATCGTCGCATCTCTGATCACCCTTCCCCAATCAGGAGATAGTACGGTGTGCGGCAGCCGAGAATTTTAATATCCATTTTTTTGGTTGGTAGTATTGTTGATCTATTTTGGTTGGAGGTTTATAAAGAGAAACAATATCAGTTTTGTTAAAAAATGTTTAATGATACTGATACATATGACATTCACTCTCACGCAGAACAGCTATATGGTACATAGTACAATACAGCATTCCCTATAGGCAGTAACGAATGCAAGCTGTAGTTACTTGCACCATCAATCACTCCCGACCACACTCACACTGCAAAAACCGTAACGCCAGTTACACAACTGCTTATATTGGATTACATATAATGGAACATATAAAACAATTGAAATAAATTAACTTGGAGTCTTGTTTGTAAACTGATGACGCCAGTCCCAGTAGCAAACTTCATCAGCCGACACGTGTTCTGCATCGACAGAACGATTCGGCAAGCAAATGCGATATAGAGGAAAATACATAGTGCGATTACCACAGCCATGTACCGCTGATTTAGTACTTAGCTTCTCGATCATGCATTCATCTCTACAGCATTTGCATAAGATTTCAGTCTAAATCGGGGCGCGTATATGCACTGAATTCACAGAATTAAAGCTCATCCTTGAGAAGATCTTCCTCTTCACCCTCCGTTGGAGGTGGACCGCCACCAGCTCCTTGGTACAACTTCGCAATGATTGGTTGGACGATGTCAGTCAATTCTTTCTTCTGCTTCTTGTACTCTTCTGGCTCAGTATCTTGGTTGTTCTCCAACCACTTGATTTTCTCATCGATGGCTTCTTCCATCTTCGCCTTATCCGAGTCGCTCACCTTCGATCCAAGTTTTTCCTTGTCGCCTAATTGGTTCTTTAATGAATAGGCATAAGATTCAAGTTCGTTGCGGGCTTCTACACGTTCCTTCAGTTTCTTGTCCTCATCAGCGAACTTCTCGGCATCCTTGATCATCCTCTCGATATCGTCCGGCGTTAGCCTGTTCCTTTCGTTGGTAATGACGATCTTCTCCCGATTGCCAGTTCCCTTATCCTCGGCAGATACTTGAAGAATACCGTTGGCATCGATTTCAAAGGTAACTTCGATTTGCGGGATTCCTCTAGGTGCCGGTGGGATACCAGTCAGGTCAAATTTGCCCAAAATATGATTGTCTTTGGTCATGGGACGCTCGCCTTCATATACTTGGATGGTAACAGTGTGTTGATTGTCCGATGCGGTGGAGAAGATTTGGGATTTCTTTGTGGGGATAACAGTGTTCCTGAACAAGAATTACAGATTATATGTAACCATTTTAATTCGTAGAGTTATGAGACATTCTTCAACGAGATTAGGAACATACCTTGGGATAAGTTTGGTCATCACACCTCCGATAGTTTCAATACCAAGAGTCAATGGGTTGACATCCAAAAGTACGATGGCATCAGTATCTTGTTCTCCAGAGAGTACTCCAGCTTGAACAGCAGCACCATAGGCAACAGCTTCATCAGGATTGATGCCTCGGGATGGCTCTTTTCCATTGAAGAACTCCTTTACAAGTTGTTGCACTTTCGGAATTCTCGTAGATCCACCGACAAGGACGATTTCGTCAACATCTTTCCTGTTCATGTCAGCGTCAGTCAGAACTTTCTGTACAGGTTTCAAGGTACTGTGGAAGAGATCCATGTTCAATTCTTCGAATTTGGCACGGGTCAGTGTCTCGGAGAAATCATCACCCTCGAAGAAGGACTCGATTTCAATCCTCACCTGTGACATAATAAAACGATTTATTTTTGCCCTTAAAAATCAGAGATAATCTTGCAAAAAAGATTCTTTTCAAGTGGCAATCCTTACTTGGTGGTTGCTGCTAAGCGCTCTCTTGGCCTTTTCAACTTCACGACGCAATTTTTGTACAGCGCGATTGTCCTTGCGGATATCTTTGCCCTTCTTCTTCTTATAAAGCTTGATGAAGTGGTCCATCACTCTCTGATCAAAATCTTCACCACCCAAGTGGGTGTCACCACTTGTGGCAACTACTTCAAACACTCCATTGTCAATAGTGAGTAAGCTGACATCAAAGGTACCACCACCCAAGTCGAACACCAGGATGTTTTTCTCTCCATCCTTCTTGTCCAAACCATAAGCAATAGCAGCAGCAGTAGGTTCATTAATGATTCTCATAACGACCAATCCAGAGATGGTACCAGCATCTTTGGTAGCCTGAAATAAACAAGTATGTTCTATAAGTATGGGAGCAAGTTTTACTGAGTTATAGTCTTCATGGGTATGTGCAATGCTTACTTGTCTCTGGGCATCGTTGAAGTAGGCAGGAACAGTAACTACAGCATGGGTAACTTTCTTGCCCAAGTATGCCTCAGCGGTCTCCTTCATTTTACCAAGGACCATAGCGGAGATTTCTTCAGGTGCAAACACCTTGTCTTCTCCATTGACGGCCACCCTGATGTGTGGTTTACTATTCTTTTCTATCACTTTGAAGGGGAAGAACTTGATATCATTTTGCACACTTGTATCGGACCATTCCCTTCCGATCAACCGCTTGGCATCAAAGACAGTGTTCTCCGGATTAGTGGTGAGCTGATTCTTGGCAGCATCACCAATTAAACGTTCGCCATCACTTGTGAATGCCACGTACGATGGAGTAATTCTGTTTCCTTGATCGTTGGCAATAATTTCTGCCCTACCATTTCTGTATACTCCAACACTGTAATTGATCATGCCAATATTTGTTAGCTATTTTCCATGAGGAAAAAAATTACTCCAAAAAATCTTTTCTTATTTACCAAGAGTAGGTAGTTCCTAAATCGATTCCAATAACAGTGCCAATGCCTTCCTTCTTATTCTCTTCCTTGGCTATTGCCAAAGAGGCAACACACCCCAACAATAATAGAGCTACCGCTCCCTTCATTGTGTCCTTTTTGTAAGTGATTCCTGATACAAACAAAAAAATCAAAACATGGTATTAAATTACTTTCATGAACATATGCTCCACGCATCAACGGCGGTGCCAGCGTATTGACGCATCAGGTTCCGTGTTCTCGAACTCATTTTCGCTTATACTCCGAAAGGGATAAAGACTCGTCTCGTAGAAAATTCCCGTACAATATGTTACATTAACATATAACTTGATTTAGTAATCCCTTCTCAAAAAATGACACGCCGTAATTGACGTTGAAAAGAACTTACGGAAACCACACGTCACCTTATGAGAGCACATCGAAAAGTGGCTTCGGTTCCGGCATGTTGCCCGATATAACAAAATGTTTTAAATCGTGAGAAAATCATCACACGCAGTGCTGTCAGTAGACAAACATATTGCTCGCATTCAGTGAAATGTGAAATAGCAGACGCACGCGTTTTCGTAGTCCTACCAGAAGTAAATCTAACGAACCCGAGCGTAAGTTCGAGACGTGGCAAGAACTGTACGGCGGCTCCGGGCAAAAGATTCTGCGGCGGAGCTTTACAAATTGCGAATAATAAGTGATAATGGTGAAGTGTTCGCTACGTTTAAGAATTAATAGAATGCTTACCACTCGCGTTAGATCAGGGCGATGCCTGTTTCTCTTGAAAAATGCAAAGTACAAGCACTCGAAAGGTTCGGCGTCCAGCAACGCTAGGAGAACAACGAGGAATAGCGGATGATGACTGACTACACAGCGAACTCAGAACCGGGATATTAACGAGAAGATTTCGTCGTGGCCTCTCCTGATTGGCTCGGTGGGACGTGCGCCAGCGGAAAGGGAACCGTGGATTGGCCGTGACACATACAGTTGGCTGCCACGGATAGGACCACGTCGCAACGGTATCTTCTTCCAGAAATTTCGGGCACATTGCCGATTGGAGCAAACATTTCGATGGGAGGATCGTGCAACACGTGGAAGTTGCCCAAAATATTTATTGCAGATAGATATCGTTTACAATGCAGCCTCCTCTCCAAAAGCAGGGAGAGTTGCATCAGATTTTCCCATATGCGATATGTTTGCGCGATACTTGTAAAATTGCAGAGCGAATCAGGACTACAACTGCTTTTAAAGTAGTTTTGCACTATAATTTTCATGAAACTTTACCAAGTCCGAAAACTTTAAGTTTACGGTAATTTTATACTGATTTACTTGGGAGTGATGTTGAACTAGAAGTTCATTGTTGCCTAATATGGATTGGCATCAGTTTTTGCATCCTCTGATTCCTACGTCGCTTCGGCGTAACGCAAATATAACGGTAAATGCCCACGATCCAAGTAACGGGTTAAACGCATTCCACCTATGATACGCACCAAAGAATCCCTTTATTTAAAAGTCATACAAAAATGTTCATACGCTTGCTTTTATATTAAAATTGATCCATGACACAATTCATGATAGGTATGAAATACAGTACGATTTTCCTATTAACCAGATATTGGGACTAAGTTCAATATTTACTCTTAGGCTGTAACATGTCCAGTATCAATGGAGTAAAGTATGTTATAATACAATCAGCACCTGCCCGCCTCATAGAAAGCAAGACTTCATTCAAAACATTCTCTAAATTGATAGCCCCATTCTTAGCACCATGGTATAGCATAGCATATTCCCCGGAGACTTGGTAGACAAACATTGGGTACTCCGGGTGTGCATCTTTAGTATGCCTCACTACATCCAGATACGCTAGTCCTGGCTTCACCATAAGCATATCTGCACCTTCAGCAACATCCCTGGCCTGCAAATAGAATGCGACAAGTAAATAAACAAATATAAAGCACACAGAGTACAATAAAATACTAACAGCAGCCCTGGCAGCCAAGCCATTACTTCCAGGTGGCAACTGATAGCACTTCCTATCACCAAATTTGGGAGCAGATTGTGAGGCATCTCTGAAAGGTCCGTAGAAACCTGATGCAAACTTTACAGCATATGATAAAACTGCCACCTTGTTGGAGAAACCAGCTTGTGCAAGTTGTTTCTTTATTGCTCCTATTCTACCATCCATCATATCGGATGGTGCAACAATATGAGCACCTATAAAGAATAATTTGAAGATAGCCTTTATTGGAAACAATATTTAATTATTCTTCCCATAATTGACTACCTGCTTTAGCATAAGCCACGGAAACAGCAGACATTCTGGCAATACTGGCTTTATTGTTAATGCTTCCATCTTCATTCAAAATCCCACAATGACCATGACTAGTGTATGGACACAAGCAGACATCACATGCAATTACTAAATCAGGAAACCATTGCCTAATCAGAGGAATAGCTTCTACAATAGGATTTTGTTCACTATCTGCATTGGTTCCAATATGATCCTGATGAATTAATGATGTAAAACATTGTATTAAGCATAGTTACACGTGCGACTGGATTAAATTATACCTTCTTCAGGTGCTTTGAAACTCCAAATAGAAGGATGGACTGTAGTCCCTTGGATACTAGCGGCTCCAACATCTTTCGTAATTGATTAATGCCATAGCGGAAAACACCTGGCATACTCTGTATTTCTTCCTTCGTATCAGGTTCATCGCTGAAGGATATGCAATCGTTTAAACATATAATACCTGTTACCACACTCCTTGTAATCCTTACATAACGTACACAAGCCAATTCGGAAAATGATTGCACATTCAATAAGGATTTCTTGTTTGTTCAGATACTACTGTATAATTGTACATGACTTCTACTTTGTTTTATGGGAATGCAATACTCCACAATGGAAGAATCGCGATGAAAGCCGGTAGGTTAAGAGATGGACTTACAGTACGAAAATCGGGTACATAAGATTGTTAACAGTAATATCCACATTCGGGGATTGCCACTGGCGCAAAACTGGGTGGAAAATCCCGCTGTGGAGAGTGTGTTTGGCTGGTACTTCTGTCATCTTAAAGTTTTCCGTCAAAATGTCGTTGATCACTTAGTCTTTTGTGGAGAGAAGTGTACTGCGCGATAGGGATCTTATCGGCAATTCAAACCGCCTTTACCAAAATATCTCCGATCTCTGTATGGAGAGTAAGAAGCGCAGCTCTACACGATAGAATTACGATTTATTTGTTATGAATGTAACAATAGAATAAGCGTTTATAACAATTGTTTAATGGACATGTCTCGCTCGAAGATTCTACGTTGACACTTGTTGACAGTAGTTGACAGGATACACGAATTTCACAATTGAAACCTCTCAGATTTGTCGAGTGCTCGTCAGTTTGAGAGCAAAGCAGTAAAGTGTCTATACACTTCATTCGTATGTAGTACTTCGCTGACAAAGAAGTTTACTATCATCGTGACACGCAGAAAGGAGCAACGCCTAATATCAGCAATTTAGAATTCAGCAGCCTTTAGAACCTGCAATTATTCATTATTGGGCATCTACTATTTTTCTTCATTGGCTGATTTCTCATTTTTTCAGCACTTGCGAGACAAGCGAGCTTGTCAGGTAATAATGGCTTGTCGCGCTATTTGTACTAATTTCATGCCTTCGTTCTTTTCTGCTTGAAGAACAAGCATGTGTATTCGCGCGTTCGATATCGCAGTGTGTTATTTACAATAATTTAAATGATGATATGCAGCGTGAAATAACAGCGGTGACTATCGGAACTTGGAACTTGTTGCGGAATATGGTAAAGTCGGTAAGGTGATAGAGACGATCTTGACTTTACCGTCAATCAGTGGGACTTGTGGAAATAGCGAGCTGCGAGCTCGAGGAAAACTGTTTTGTTCCCACCAGTTCCCACACTGTGCAGCTTTGGACCAGTGGTGTTTATATACGTAGTTTTGTGGGTTATATCCTAACGAAGGAACAAAGAAGCCTTTCGTTTAAAGGGACGAATATCTTGCTCACTTTAAATGTATATTGAAAAATTATATGCAACTGGCCACTCATAGCAAAATGCAGGAAAATGGTAGGCAAAAGTACATGTTCCTTTATTTTCGACACGCACATTTGCAGATACAAAAGTATTGTCGTGCAAATTATATATGGTTCTTAAGTTGTGATTAGCCGTTAAAATGACATAATTAAAAATCCCGATGGTATCGTCATTAGGCAGATCTGATGTTGCATGTGAATTGAAATATTTTCTCCAATTACTCTAATACTATTTATATAAAGATTTTTGAGTATTGAATTGTCTAGGCGAGAACAATGATAAATTGAATATGTTAAATGATTCAGTTATTATTTGCTCTCCAACTCCAAAGCGTACACGTAGCAAAGCTAGTCCGGCTAGCAAGCAAGGGAAGCAGGTACAAAAAGCAAGGACCAGACTAAAAACCTTTTATGAAAGTCCTTTGAAGCATATTCAGAAAAGGTATTCTTAAATAATCCTTTATAAGAATGTAGCAGATAGTGAAGTGAGAATCATGAGAATCAATTTGTATCAGATTGGATTTTTATTATAGCAATTTAAAGCTTGAGTTATTAAATAAGGAAAAGAAGATTATAAAGAAAATACAGAAAGCAAAACAGACAGATGAACCAACAAGTTCTATATTGCCAATAGAACCATTTGAGCATCAAGAAAGTGTGATTATTTTGAGTGACAATGAAAGTGAAACATGTGAAACACATAATAATAATAACAAGATATACAGTGGTAGGAATGCATTTGGAACTTTATATTTATCATCAATAACTGTATACTTTTGTGCTAATACTCATAAATAAACTGTTTCTAAAAGACAAACAGCCTACGAAGAATAATAGTAAGGACCAAGACTTATCCTGTTATATAATATCCGATGATGAAAAGCCAAGTAGTGTTTCAGATGCAGATGAAGATAAGGAAGGTATAACAGCATTAACTTTCATAAACCAGTTTGTGACAGCACAATTTTGTATACTTTATGTTTGAATCAGAGCCATTACCACACACTTCAAAGGAAACTGGATCTCATTCTCTCAAGGCAGAGGATATTGTGGTTGTATGGCACAATGGCAAGAATGTTTCAAAAGCAAAGTCAGACCCACCAGACTTCTTGCCACTCTCTGTTGCTTCTTGCTCTGAAGTGCCTGGAAAGTCCAAGAAATTGATAAAGGATCCAAGCTCCCAAAAAAAGAAAGGCACACAATTAAGTCCTGGTCAAGGGAAAAGGGGGAAGAAAATTACTAAGAGTATATTATCTAAGAAGAAACAAAAACAGAGCCAACAAAGAACTAGCAATAAGAACAAAAGAAATCAGGAAAGAAAGAATAAAGAAAATAATAATCGGACGGAACATAATACCGGGACAGGCAATAATGGTGAACCTGTGGCGAAGAAAGCAAAAATGGATACCTGCGAAACAAATGAGAAGGAAGACAACAACACATTATCGTTTGTCCCAAAATATAATGTTACATTACCTAGGTTCCACTGTTCACAAAAGCAGGTTTCTGGTAAGGAAAAGGGTCCCAAGTATATTACCTATACAAGAATAGACTATCAAGAAGGATGTTCCAATATATTAACTGCCTCTGAGCCACTTGAGGCTACTCATAAACGTGGGGATTTGAGACAAATAGTTATAGATGGAAGTAATGTTGCAATGCTGTAGGTTTACAACTATATACCATTTTCTATTTAAATTTATCAAAAGATTTGTAGTCTAATGACGCGTGTTTCTCATTTTGAGCAGGTATACAAATAACCACACATTTTCGGAAAGGGGTGTAGAATTACTGACCCGTCATTTTAGGAAAGCGGGACACGTAGTAAAAGTATTCGTACCTCATTATAGGAGATCGAAAGCTTTTCCGTTGCTTGAGAAACTGTACGCAGAAGGCGTAGTGGTTTTCACACCAAGCAGATATATCGCTGGTAAAAGGATAACTCCTTATGACGACCGGTACATCGACTATCTTTTGTATAACAAAGTGATGCGCTTGATTGAATCAATCAACAATGTAAACATGTTTTCAGATATATACTGCAATACGCGACAATGTGTGGAGGAATAGTAGTTTCTGCTGACCAATACAGAGATCTCTATGACGAGAAACCTGAATGGCGTGAAACTATTGAAAAACGATTATTAATGCCAACATTTGTTGGTGATTATGTTATGTTACCAGAAGATCCTCTTGGCAGAGGCGGCCCTAAGTTACACGAGTTTTTGAGGCATTAGCTGAAAAAATGCTTTTAGTACTGTGAAAGTGCTTGTAGATATTTTCCTATGTAAATATGAACTGTCCTTTTCTTCGTGTTTTTGATTTTAAGTGTTTCAGTTATTATTGATTTCTCTTATATTTATGGATCTTTAATTCATTTCGACTGTCGTTGAAACATAACGAATATTACACAAATAGTATTTTCAAATGCATTAAGATTTGAAGATAATTTATATGAAGTGACTCAGGAATCACTTATTTTTTGTTGTTGTAAAACTGCCACACTATCGACATTACAAAATGGAATATATCCGAGAATGTATGTCGGAAGTATAACGTATTCATTTCACCATGTCTATAAGATTACATACAGCTATACCTCTTCGCATCTAGTATGGAATATTATGGAGCGAGTTTTGTAATATTATATACAGAAGAAGTCGAGAAAGGCGCAGAAAGTGTGAATGGAAGAACTGGTCACACACTGGTCGTAATGAGTTATATACAAACAACATAATTTAATAATACACCTTTGTACATTCCTTAAGTACAAAATTATATACAAAGAGGATGATTTTTCATGTGATTGTAACATCCAACATTGTGCAGATATAAAAAATGTATGGAAATAATCTCATTTGTAACATTTAAATAAGTTACTTCTAGTGAAAGACATAAATTTTTCGACTCGAATCAATGTTTTATTCTATTAGTATAAAGCTAGCAATTGTTTTTGGGAGATTTTGGCTCATCCCACGTTGGCCTCCAACACCATTTTCGAGACTTGCGAACAAAGTCCATACTTTCTTGTGCTGTTTCTCGTGCCAACTTGTGCATGGGATTACTGTTCGCCGAACTGCATTCTCCATTTGATAATACAGATTCATGTTGAAAAGCTGATCTTATATCTGTAACAGAGTTTTAAATTCTGATTACATTTAAGAATTGCATTAAGGTGAAGGAATATTTTGAAATCATGTATATTACTTGATTTTGCAAACAACTTCTCCAGCACATATTGATCGTCTTCGGTTGCGCGGGTTTCTTCAGGTTGTGAATGTGCTATTCTTCTACCGATTAAACATGAGACTCGTTCTCCTTCGAATACAGCTGATACTGTTTCGTCTTCTGGTTTTAAAGCCTTTCTCCTTCGCTTATGTTTGTGCCGACTTTTACATTCCACAGGATCAAGATGAAGGTTTTTATGACTTATAATTTCGTCATGATTCTCGCTGTTATCATTTAGCTTGAGTTCTGTTTCTTCTTCAGGTACAGCACTTTCTTCCTTTGTGTCTTTTGACGATTTCTGCAGTTCTTGTTGAGAGTTCTCTTGGATTTTATTACTTACTTCATCAACATTTTTACTGTCCTCTTTACTGGAGGGCTCCAAGTTTGGTGGTTCATTCTTCTTCGAGGAAATATCAGTAATAGTGTTTCCTCCGTTTTCATTGTGATTGATGTTTTTATCATTCAATGGTATTTCGACTGTTTTTGAAGTATTGGTCGAGGTAGAGTTTCCACTTATAGCTTTGCTTAGTGAAGCAGCTAGTTTTTTCATTTTTTCAACTTTGTTAGACGGACGCTTTTTTCCAACGGGAATCAATTTAGAATTCCGGAATAAACGATCGGATTCGCTTGCTTCCCCATTGAATGGTTCATTTAAGTTAAATAATTCTGTTAAATCGGATGTTTTAAATAATCTTCGTTGCCGCGGATCTTCCAAAACTCTGTTTGAGAGTAATAATTTGAAAATTTGACGGTGATATATCTGGAACACAATAAGTATTACTTATAATTCATCGGAGACCATTTTAAAAAAAGGCATCGCTTACTTTTTCTTCAATTGTGCCAGCTGTGATAAGTCGGTAAATAGTAACACTTTTATTTTGCCCGATTCTCCAAGCACGCTCTCTTGCTTGAGCATCTGTCGCTGGATTCCAGTCGGGATCGTAAATGATAACTCTATTCGCCCCAGTAAGATTTACTCCTAAACCCCCCACGCGTGTTGTTAATAAGAATACGAAGTATGACGGAGTCTCGTTGAACAATTGTATGGTTTGTTGGCGCTGCGACATCGGAGTTGTGCCATCCATTCTTAGATATGAATATCCTTCGCACTGAACTAAATTTTCTAGAATATGCATCATTTGTCTGCCTTGAGTAAACAACAATACTCGATGGCCTTGTTTCTTCCAAATCTTCAGCAAAGAGCGGACCACTCTCATTTTTCCCGC
Organism: Crossocerus cetratus; assembly: GCA_963675795.1. NCBI lineage: Eukaryota > Metazoa > Arthropoda > Insecta > Hymenoptera > Crabronidae > Crossocerus > Crossocerus cetratus. Next base: position 17,387,504 of record OY776667.1, read on the forward strand.
TCGTTTCCAGTATCCAAATTTCTCGAGGGACTTTTCGGAGACGTTTAGTTCCTCGTCAGAACCGATTTCGGTTGTATACAGAAATAGATCTGGATGATTGCATATCTTCCTTAATGCAGATAGTGCTATTAGCAGTCTGGCGCGGTATCTACCACTCTCCGAATTATTACTCTTGTCGTGCAAAATATATGACACGTCTTCGGACTTGAGATAATTTTTGTACCATTTTTTTTGCTCGTCGGTCAAACTGCAGAAGAGAACTTGTTCGTTCTTTTCCGGTAAACTTACATGATGCTGTACATCACTCTTCGTCCGCCGTAGCATATACGGAGTAATAGCATCTCTTAGCATTGTTGCAACTTGTAAAGCGGTTGCTTCCTGCAGGGCGGTTGCATTTGCATACCCACCACGGGTAATCGGAGCTGCGCAATGTTCTAAAAAAGCAGGAAGAGTTCCTAGCTTCCCAGGTAATATGAAATCAAAAAGAGACCACAATTCTCTTAATGAGTTTTGCATAGGACTCCCTGTTAGTAACAGTCGATGAGGGGTCGAGAATTCTTTGACTGCTTTGCTAACTTTTGCCTGAGGGTTTCGTATTTTGTGCCCTTCATCGAGAATTGCGTAATGCCATTGGAATGCAACAAGGGCATCCTTATATCGGAGTACTCCGGAATACGAGGTAATCAAAACTCCCCCACATTTCAGGGAATGTAGTAAATACTCGACATCACCATTGTAAGTTCCAGATTGGTGAAGCACCGCAACTCGCAGAGTCGGCCACCATTCATGGAAGTGTTTCACCCATTGCTCCATTAGCGTTGCTGGGCAAACGATTATGGTTGGACCTAGTCCACGGAATCTTCCACCATCGGACAATAGTTCACTACAATCCAAGCCCGCAAGAAATGCGATGACTTGAACAGTCTTTCCAAGACCCATCTCGTCACCTAGAAGACCGCCGAGATCCCGACTATGCAATTCCCAGAGCCATTTCACTGAAACTCTCTGATATTTGTACAATCTCTTCCAGATAGATCGGGGAACTTTAAATAAATTATCGATATCATGCAGTGGTCCACTTTTCGAGAATCCGCTATCCTCCACTCTCTGCCTGTACATGTCTTCATCTCCATCATCGAAAATTCTTCTTGCTTGGCCAGGCACAGATTTAACTGCTTTCTTCTTTGTTGATGAGGTTCCTGCCTCTCCTTCAGACTCATTGTATTCATCACTTGGCACATACTCACTTCCAGAGTCATTGCCCGAGTCCCCACATTCAGAGATATTTACAGATTGTCCAATACTGTTGGTAATACTTCTCGTAACTCGATTTGGTACACTAATGCCATGATCAGACCTCTCATTCAACACTGTACATTCATCATTAGGATCTTGCTCGTTTGAAATATCAGATTTTTCAATTCCCAATACATCAGCCTTTCTCTTGTTACCGCCAATTTTAATCTTTTCTGTCTTTTTTGTTGTAGTTGCAGCAGCCTTAGAAACTTTACATTTCTTTGGTGGTACTGCATGATCGTCATGCTTCTTCTGTGCTTTAGAATTCTGTTTAAATATTTGCCTTTGCTTGGCGAGATATGCTTGTTGTTGAAGGTATTTTTCGAGACTTAGTAATTGTGAGGATTTATTTCCAGATCTGAAAGTATTTCATAATATAAGCATTGACTATTAAACAACTGATGCTAGTTCAAGAATACATACCCGCTTTCCTTTTTGCTATCTAGTTGTTTCTGCTCTGCTTCAAACGGTGTGATCTCTCCAGTTTGGACCTGTTTCTTTAATTCATCGTGCTCTAGATGTTGTCTGAGTATGGATTTGTCGTTGAGCTCCAAATTCAGCCTTTCATTCTCTTTCTCTTTATTCAGGAACGAGACTTTTGTAATTTCTTCTATATGTTTTGATGCTTCTTTAAGAAGACTTTCTTCTGTTCTCGAGACTACCTGTAATTAGGATGTGGTCTATGAATACATTGCAGTGTAACTGCCAACAAAACAGAGAATTTGAGAAGTGTTCATTTAACCTGTTCGGAAATGTTTTCCGGGATTTCGTCGCCGAAACTTTTTCTCGCTGTTTCATCTTCGGCTTCTTGAACGCTTTGATTGTCAGTCTCCATTTCTATGAGTATAAATTTCGAGCCATCCAACACATATTACACTACGTTCCTTCACAGGTGTCACATTACACGTGACGCGAGAAAAGAAGCCCACAAAAGTGACAATTTGATAACAACCCACTCATGTCTCTCTGAAGTGCAAAAAAACGTAACATGTTGTAATCCTCGTTCATGCACTTGATTACTTCCTTCAGAAAACGAACTCTATCCTACACGAATGTGTTTTGTTTTATGTAATATATACGTTTAATATTGAGCCGGTGTGCATGCGTGTGTGGGTTTGAATGAGTTTGTGTATCGCATCCTTTCCCTGAATCATCGCAGTCATAGACAGCTGTGGAATGCCGGGATATGCTAATAAGAGGATAGTAGGATATTGAATCATCACCGAACATGTGGATTTCATATTTTTTATTCATTTTAAGTACACCATGGTGGCTAACATATGAGCCAGCTAAAAACTGCGCGTCTCGACGCTAATAAATTAGATTCGCTAAAAGCTCATCCTTTTTGAAGGAGGCCAAAATTCAATATTTCAGATAAAAATTGGATCAGATTTGTCATCGCGCTAAATTGGCTATTAAAATTGGAAAAATGTATTTAAAAATCAGATCCAGACCCACAGGGGCGAGACACTGTCAAAAGCGAAGGTGTCGGGTTGGCCGATGTGCGTGATGTTCGGAAAACTTTCGGACCACTTGAAAGGCTCGATAGCGTTAGATTTAACAGGGCCGGAAGTGGCTTCGAAAGTTTTTAGTCCTTCAGCATCCGCAATCAACACCTTCGAATCAATAATGCCGACGGGCAATGACATTTCGTCCGAGTCTCCCCTGCCGGTTAGTTCATCTGGCAGATCATTACTGCTTTCATCGGCAGTGTTTTCCTCCTGGCTGCGTCCTCGCATCAGTCCTTTGAACTGTTCGAACGTGGTGATGTTCTCTTGCATGCTGCTAACGCGATTCTGCTTGGCGACAGTCTCTTCTTTCGCGTCGACCAAGATGTCACGGATCTCCTGGAAATAGGGTATCCCCGAGCAAAATAGGAACCCGGCTTTCTTCAACTCTTCCGTGAAGTCGAGTGCGTGAGTAATGCTGGACAGCTGTTCTACCAGCCACGTACTGGCGGTCGCTGGTTCGTAAGTGACCCATTGGCTCGCGGACATTCCATTGTTCGGATGAGCTACCATTCGGGACCAAGATCGACCGTCCGTTGCAAGACGATTGGCGGCCATTAATCTCACGGTCGACATCACCTGTTAATCATGAATTAATCATTACTGTTTCAGTAATTCTCTTCCACTGTCTTCTTATTGCCTTCGATTGCCATCTGTGCATACCTGATCTTCATTGAGTAACAAATGTTTCCATGTGCTCCGGTTCGTTACTGAGAGAGAGGTTCCGGCGACAATCAATTCACGGTCTTCGCCTTCCAAGACGTAGAATTCATCTTGGGATGATAGGGCGCCGGGGTAAGATGACATTACGATCGAGCGACTGGGTGTTAGTGGGTCGACAGAGGAAGTAGACAGCACGTGGTACCCGAAAGTGTATTTCTTAACCAGCCTCAGCATTTTCGTGTATCTGAGGAAGAAGAAAAACTATCAATATTTTCTATATTCTACGGATTCCGAACATCACTACACGAATACCCACATTTGTTAAACTGATCCTGCGCCGCGAGAAGATACGAACGACGTATTAGTTAAATATAGGATTGCGATCAATTATTGAAAAATTCGAAAGCTAAAACAGGAAAGGGTATAGTAATAGAGAATCGTACTTACTGTGCGGCTGTGTTATGACCTATCGCTATCAAAGGTTCCGAGTTCTCATTGAGCAATGTCTTGAGAAGAATTTCGCCTTCCAATCCCTCGTCCGACTCGGAAATATCGAAGACTTTTTCGAGCATTGATATGTCCGAGGCCATAGCGAGCCATAGGAAGTCCTCGTACGTCAGTTCGACTGATTGTCGGCTCCGTCGCACTGCGAACTTCCATCCTGCTTCTAGGCCATCCAGTTGAGTGTAAAATAGACGGACCTGTCGCAATAGAGAATTTCGATGAATTACTTTCAGGAATAAAAGCCTGGAATGTGCGCTCGGTCTCGAATTTCAATAACTGTACCATATGCCAGAAAGGGTCCGTCGGTTCCAGGAGTTTCGCGCGTTCTCGTATAATAGCAGTATTGTTGCGAAGATACCGCGATAACTTTCGACACTCGGCCTCTCTCTTCACACAGACGGAATGAATGGTGTTGTACCAGTGGTGGTGAATCAGTTGCCATGTCAAGCTACCCTCGAGGAAGCCGGCAGCGTAGGCTTGCACGAAGTCCGGGTACTTGGGTGATGTTTCGATTTCGATCATGGACCATCTAGAAGAACAGTCGAGTTTCATTAGTCTCCAAATCATTTCAATTACTTCAAGAGCTTTGATACCAACACTCACCCCGATTCGAAAATTCCTGTTCTGTAGTAAGCCCGAGCGGCATTGAGTGGTATGGCGGTAAGATCGTTGCCTTGGCCCCAAAAGTCAATGCGGTATCCTCCCTTGTGGTTCCAGGATACCGTAGCCGAATAAGTGCCATCTTGTTCGACGCTATAAGTAAACAATTATCGTCTAGTTAATTAGAAAGTTGGACACCGCTCGTTTGAAGTACGATCGACTGCCAATTGTCTCGATGCAATAAGGATATCAAGATACAAGAGCTCTCCCAAGAACTAAAGCGCGCTATATCTTTTCAGAGAATCCTGTCCGGCGGCGCTTCTACAAAGTGCGCACGATAATCCGGCCTGTTTCACGTGCACGTTTACACCGCACACCGCGATGTTTTCGCAGCCTGTTTGTTGTGCGTGTTATAACACTTTAGAGTTGTATCGCGGCAATCGGAGAAGGCAGACGCCGCGTTACACGAGACTGTTTTGCGGCACAGGCCAAACACCCGCGGAGGTTTCTTTTTCAACTAAGAGCGAGGACACCAAAAACTCGATCCTTATCGCTCGTAGACGAGACTCCGGCAATCTATGCAGCCAGCAGGTTGAACTTACTGTCCGAATTCACCGAGGATAATCGTCCCGATGCCGAGTAGGGCAACGGCGACGAGGATGTAGGTGGAGATGCGAGTCTGCAGCCAGGAGGCTCCTACTACCTTCAGCATGGCTCATCGGTAAGCTATACACCTTGGTTACCAGAGAAAAAGGGGAGCGAAAAGCACGGCTTTCGCGTTCTCAACCCATCGATTACAGAGGTCTGAACTTCAGTCTCTCGTCTGGCGCTTATGTCATGAAAGCTTTATCCCGTGGTCACTGGAACGAAAGAACAGAGGGCAAATATTAATACCTGCACTCCTGGCATTGCTATCGTCTACGAGAGATAGCAGTCGACCGAGATAGAGCCAAGACGCGCCCCGTCCCATATTCCCATATCGAGTGTGAAAACTTTCCCTTCCTCGCGGGGCAGTTCCCGACGCGGCCCGCGGGGATCAAGCGCTAAGTAGAATGTGTACTCGGTGACTCGCCGTGTACTCACTCTTCTCGGAAAGTGGCTGATTGCAGCCTGTACGAGTTTGATGGATGATTGAGATTGACGAAATCACATTTCATCGCTTACAAGATAGGTGCATTCCATCGAGATTATAATCGAGGGAGCAGTTGGTTGCTTATGAAGATCAAATCTTATAGATAACTTCCAATGATTAATTGGACTCTTCGGACATTTCTATCAGTTGCTTCTTGCAGATGAAAGGAGACGATTGAGTCGCATGCTAGACGGAATCGAGAGTAGTGCATTCTGGCGCGTGCGAAGTGACGCAGAAGGCTAAGGTCGTTTAATTCGCATTGGTACCGATTGACACCTACAATTATATACATTTAGTGTCGCGGCACAAGCTGCGCTATCAACTCCGAGCGCAACACATTGCATAATCTACCAACGCTTTAGATAACATTTCAACCAAGCATTAAACCTAGCTAGAGTTATCGAGGCTCGAGTGCTGGCGTGATTGCCATTGGCAAACTTTCACCGAAAAGTTCGCCGCTCACGGAAATTACCGGTGAGATTGATTAGTAAGTCGGGCACGATCGCTCGATCCTCGCTTCCTCTCAAGGAGTAACTGTTCCTGATCCGCTGTTAGGTGAAACTGGCCGACTCCGAAGGCGGAGGGACGAAATTGTGGCAGACGTGTCTGCCAGTCGAGGACATTGCAATAGAAACTTCGATTCGGCGCTGGTGGCGAACTGTCACCGGACAGTTAATCACCGGGTGTTACTCCGAGTGTGACTTCTCGAATTCGGGGAGTTCGGAAGGTCGCTCTCGCCTTCAGCGAAAGACGCGCGGGAACTGAGCCAAGCCAAGCTTTTTCTCTGGCAGGCTCGAGTAGATGGATATGTACGTCGAAGTGCTTTCGCGATTATTTCAATGCCGATCTATATTTGCCCGCGGTGAAATGAAAACGAAATTTGCCACACACACTGCTCGTGAATCTCGCTTCGTTGGGGACAAGATGTGCCCGGCGTCACGTGCGCCGTTCGACTACTGCAAACTCATCGAATTGTTAATCAATTTGCCCTTGAGAATATCAATTGAAATTTTTCATTTTAGCGCTACTTCATGGAAAAACTAGCTTGCCCGCCAGTCATTTCTCTACGAGTGGGAGAAACTCGATATTATAATTCAGAGTAATCCCGGAATTAATCTCGAAAAAAAAGTATCCTCGTCGAGCGAGTGTCGAGACAGGGTTAAAATAGCTAAGACACAATGCGGCGCCGTGGCATCTAAAAATAATAATTCGCATCTCGACGACAGCGGGTAAATTGTCTCGGTGGCGTTGCATTGCTCATTGCTGGCGAGCTTCCGCTCGCGAAACGGCGCCCGACACCCGCGTACTCCTCGGCAAATTGAATTATCAAGGAAAGCAAATATCCGTAGAAGCGTCACCTGTTATACTCGGCGGGAATCTTGTGTGCGCGCACTATCGAGATAATTACCGAGGCCCCAAACTAAATGACGACGTTGATAATGAGGCGCAACTCGTGACTAATAGCATGATCGCTATGATGAATATTTATCCACCTAATACTTTTTTCGTGAGAGAATGCATATTCCGATGAGTGGGTGCGGGCAAACTAGTTTACATTATTGCGGAAATGCGTAGTAATTATATTCGCATAATCATTAACTTATTGCTCGAGCGGTAGTAATTAATCTGACTATTGTCGGGGCGAGCTGCACGCTTCGGGGAAGTCCACGTCAAAGTCGTATTATCGAAATATGGCTTAGCTTGTATCTTTACTAGCTAGTACTCTAGCACTTCAAGGAATCATTGCTCGCAGTTGAATTTTTACAACTATGTACATGTTACCGCGCTTGCCGTTATGGCAGTATAGGTTTAGAAGAAATGCGGCGCATGGTGAAATGTCCGGCAATCCACTCGAGACACTTCTCGAAACACAGGGCGCCAAGATACGTGATCGATGGGATTAAAGGAAAAGTTTATCGTGCCACTTCTTCCGATTACTCTATCACGAACTGCTGTCAATCTGACTCATCACATGTGCCATCCGGCCTCTTACGAAATCCCTGAAAAGTACAGCAGAGTTTATCGAAACCGATGGAAAGATACAACTGTTACTCGCGAAAAGGTTCGATCGCGCGGCAAACTCGAAATCCGCTAGTCGAGCGAAAGCCGACACCGCTTCCCAAATTAAATCCGATTTCTGTATCACAGTGACATGTCACCAGTTCGGCCCTCGCATTGGCTCGCCAATCGAAATACATCCACACCGGCGAGGACTCAAATCCTCCTCTTCCGCAAACAAATCCAGCCATCGCACTCCCATTCATCTAGAATCGAGAACATTTCGTAGCCTCGTTGCAAGCGAACGCCGGCGATAACTGGCCGCACGAGTCGACGGCGTGGACGAATCTCCGCCGGGCAACAGAGCGACGAGAGCAGAGGTGAAATAAAGAGCGTCAAACATCCAGCCGGCGTGCTGAAAAAACCCCAGTGAGAAAAATCGATCGCAACTCTCAAAGGAAGCGCACATTTCTCTCTCTCTCTTCTGATTCGACGAGGCACGAGCCGGATTTCCTACATCTCCACAACGTTGCCGAGTCCCCCGGGTCTCGGAGCGCGCGCTCGTCTGTGTCGCGTGCGATCGGGGCGCGTGTTGGTACAAGGTGTACGCTGGGCGAAAGTACTGCTACACTGGTTAGAGAGGCAAGTGTGCAACTAGGCTCTGCTGGCGAAAGAATCAATCGAGCCGGACTCACCTAGGCAGAAATTGGTCCTGAATTGGAGGGCGTCGTAGACGGGTAGCGTATGATCGGTCATTCGCATTGAGATTACATTCCTCGAGCGCACTTTTCTTTAGAGTAGCCGTACGGCACGGACCAGTTGCTCCGACAGTCAAGTCCAAGCGCGAGCACTCGCTTCTCGGCAGTCACTGGCGCTCGCTGGCTGGTGCGGCTCGGTGGTAGGCCCGCGGAGAGCTCGGCATCGGTATCGCCATCGTCAGCGGTCGCGGGAGGGTCCCGAGAGCCGAGGGGACGCCGCACGAGCACACAGGCCACCGACGCTTCCGTCGCTGCCCCACGCACCATTTCGAGCCTTCCACCTTACTCTTCCCCTCCTTTTCAGCGGCGAGTGCACTTCCTCGCACGCTCGTCCATTTAGTCGTTTAGTCTACGACACTTGGCACGTGAGACGCTCGCGCGAGAGCGTCGCGCTGCTTCGCCGATGAGTACACGAGCCCTCGACAATCAATTACATATTCATGAAAGCCATCCACGATGACCCTGCGATGCGGCGCAAGGGTAATCTGCATTCGCCACTTTTACGGAAATGCAGAGATTAGAGTCGTTTTGCGATGATATCACGGCCGCAGTTTATATAGATTGCACTGTTGATAAGAGAGTCTAGTAGTTTTATCTAAATGCGAGTGGAGCAAGTAGAGTGAACTTGTCGAAACTTTCATTCTGATCTCAGCTCTAGTGGGCCTGCTCTGCTTTCGCATCTTCCTGGCGCTTTCTCCTCGCGACTTTCCTTTGCCGCCAGTCTGTTTCTGTTCTTGTTGCACCGGCGTGGCAATGCGTCAAGTCTATACTCCGACTATCGCGATGAAACGTGATGCAATAAAGCGTGGTTAATTGCAACGAAAGCGTAAACAATCGTCCGTAGGTCTGTTGGCGACGTATGAGATTCTATTGCACACGTCTTCGATGCCCATAAAATAGAGCGGTCAGAAGCGTCGGCAAGAAGCGATCATCCACCCAATTAAGCTTAATGGAGTCTAATTGAAAATGTTAACCCGCCTCTAAGTACCGACGACCCAAATTAAACTGCGCATTCACATTGTCTCATGTATATTCGTTTTTAGGTCCGAGTTCGAATTCTCGAGCGATGACACTTGTGCAGCTTCCTTGCAGTAGAAAAAGTGGCCAATGCTTATCGAGCAAGATTTTTCGAAACCGCAAAAAAGGGCGACCAGTCGGGGATTCCAGAGATGCGGCAGGTAATGCGGAAGTCAAGGTCTTGGGTGCGCGATCGTCTACCTGATCGCCGGGCGGGTTTATGGGCCCGTGAGAACAGACGGACCACCGGCTTTCACACGACAGACAGTCCATGGAAGGGATTAATGCATTGAGTGACTCCGAGGGTTGAAGGTTGCCCGGTTCCTTCGCATTCTCAAGAGAGCACCCTTTGTGCCAGGATACTGGCGCATTCATCATTATACTCGTCGTATAGAGACTCCAGACCCTCCGCACCTGCTGGATATCCGATGATCCACTTGCGAGATCGGACTCATTGGACCTGCTCGTTTCTCGAAATACCAGACCGAGCACGAAATCGATTTCCACGGGATCCAAGGGGATTTCATAGTAGGGAAAAAGGTTCGTCACGAAGCCGCTGCCGGCTATGTGATCCTCCTGGAATTTCTTGATTGCGCAGATCGCCGGGGGCACGTGCCGACGCTGGAACGCAATATGCGCGCTTGTCTGGTATTCGATTATTATTCCCTCATCCCTCTGAGCATACTTCCTTTCGAACTGAGAAAATGACTGGACCAGTCATTAGGAATCGATTCGTATCAGGACGATTTATAAGCATTTTTGCTTTATTAATCGTCCAAGGGACAATACTTGAGACGTGGCGTGGAGTAGTTGATTGGGTCTGCTTATCGAGGTAAATGGATAATTTCCCTGATGAAGTTTAAGCCCTAAGATTGCTTCGATAGCAGATAATTACAAGTTGTACATAGGCGGGTACTGGAGTAAAGCCAAAGTTCATTAAAATTCTTTCGCCTCCCATCGTCATTCCTGTGCAGCTTCTGGAGCATTGAGATCTGCGTTCGTCCTTATTCCAAGGGAGACCTGCGCACTCCTCGGGGACCATCCGGGAAACGGGGAGATATGAAAAGTTGGTCGGAGAGGATCGTCAGTAGAAATCAACCCTGAGACAGGAGGGTAGTTGCTCTTTACCGTTCCTTCAGCAGTACACCTTACCCGCCAGCATGACTCTACTTCCGTGGATCTTAATTTCAATGTTGGTTGTTGTGTCCGGTATATCCTGGCACAGTCGTCATCAGGAGAGGCAAGAAAGTATGGACAATGATGTTCACACTGTCCCCCTCGGTTCCGAGGCGAGCTTTCATTGGAAGTACGGAACTTTGACTGACGCACGATCCACAAGAAACTCAATGGAAATTCAACCCAACACCTGGTGTTTTTAGAGTCGACTTTATGAGCCAGACGATCATCGCGGAGGTGCACTACGTGGGCAGCGATAACACTTGGTTTGCTATTGGCTTTTCTAATTACGGGGAATTCAAACCGGCGGACTACTGTGTCCTGTGGGTCGACTGGCACCGGCAAACACAATTACAAGTAAAGTGTGACTCGAGCGATTCCTTATTGATCAATGTAATTAAAAGACAATTCACGTATCGCTTGTGCCAATGGCAGGACGCTTGCGCTAATGAAGATGGAAAGCTAAACCTGGACACGCAACAGGACTGCGAGAACTTCGCTTGGAAAAGGCGCGGCAATGTCACCAAGTTCACGTTCTCCCGAAAGTTCGACACGTGCGACGAGGCGGACTATATCATGGAGGTAAGGACATTCTACGCCCTAAATCATCTGGGGAAACACTGGGAACTAATTCCGAGAAATGGAACACCGTGCGTCCTGTCCAACAGAGAGGGACCACCCATTTGGTCTGGTTGAAAGGTCGTGGACCACTGTCGTCCTTGGCGGGTCTACAGACAACCGACGCGCAAACCAGTGGCATGTCCCGAACCGAACTAATTAGGGTGCATCACAGCAAACCGAAATTCCCATCAAACTCTTGGCAGCTAGAAATCTTGAGCCACCGGGTGAAGGTCCCCAATAAGGAAACTACTTACTGGTGTCGCGTACAGAAGTTACCAGTGGTCTTGAGTCAAAAGTAAGCTCCGAAACAATTCTATCAGTCTTTTTCTTTAATTATCAATACTTGTAGACATCATATTCTGCAATTCGGACCGGCGATACAAGAGGGCAATGAGCATCTTGTCCATCATATGGAAGTCTTCCATTGCGCGGGACCAGTGGACGCCGAGATACCAATGTACAACGGTCCCTGCGACGGAGCCGATAGGCCGCAGAAAACCCAAGTATTATCGTCGCGGTGTTTACGTGGTGTTGCTAATTGTTCCGGGCCAGACTTAATTCCACAATGTTCTTAGGTCTGCAAGAAAGTATTAGCCGCTTGGGCAATGGGCGCCGATGCGTTCATCTATCCCGAGGAAGCCGGCCTATCGATTGGCGGGCCCGACTTTAATCCGTACATTATGCTCGAGGTTCATTATAACAATCCCGAGCTCCAAGCCGGCAGCATCGATTCTTCCGGCATCCGCTTTATCCTTACGAAATCCTTGAGAAAATATGACGCGGGTGTCATCGAGCTGGGATTAGAGTACACCGATAAAATGGCCATTCCGCAGCAGCAGGTAAACGGGTCACTTGGTTGCCAAACAGAGGATTACTCACAGTAGGAGTAAACCAGGGATTAGAGATTTATTGCCGGGGCATTAAGGGTAATATATTACAGGAAGCCTTCAGCCTTTCCGGACACTGTATATCAGAGTGTACCGGGGTGGGATTACCCCAGGCCGGTATTCACGTGTTCGCCTCGCAACTTCATACTCACCTGACCGGCACGAAAGTGATCACGCGTCACGTTAGGGACGGCCAGGAATTGTCTCCTCTCAATTATGACAATCATTATTCCACACACTTTCAAGAAATCAGGCTCTTACCGAACCCCGTGGCCATTCTGCCCGTAAGAGTTTCTTCGTGACTGATATGCTGCGCGATGTGGATGTGGGCGGATAATGATGAGTTTATTTCTGATGTCTTGCAGGGTGACTCTTTGATAACGACTTGCACCTATAAAACAGTTGATAGATCGAACGTGACACTCGGAGGATTCGCTATCTCCGACGAGATGTGTGTGAACTACATTCATTATTACCCCAACACCCGCTTGGAGGTAGGTTTTGATTACACCGGCGACTTATCAGCCGCGCAATTGTCACGTCCCCATGGAAAACATTCTGTTCAGGTGTGCAAGAGTGCAATAAGCGACGACGCTTTAAGAACGTATTTCCGTTACATGAGGGAATGGGAAAACCAGCCGACCAGCACTGAAAACGGAATTTCCGCAAACTATAAGAGTATCGAGTGGACGAAAGTTCGTGTGGAGGCTCTTCACGATCTCTACGAAGCGGCTCCTCTAGGTCTCGTATCCGAACTCGCATTTCTATTCGAAGTGTGTCTTTGATTCTATTTCCAGTTTTAAATCATTTCATTAGGAATGCAGTGCAATGGATCAGACGGCTCCCGGTTACCGGGTCTCTGGGATAATATTGCTGCTACTCCAGTCAGGCTCCCGTTAGCACCGCCGGCACGGGATTGTTTGGAAGCGGCGGTGCGTCGTGAGATGTTGGACTCGATGTAAAGTTCATTTCCAATTTAATGGAATAGCCTGCTATCGCTCTCCCAATTGAAACGTTCCGATGGCTGTAAACTTCGAAAATGTTCGAGAAAAATGATAGATCAGCTGTGTAAACAACCGCAAATAAAGTACTTACTTAATCAAGTAGTGTGTTGATTACTTTTCAGGGTATGGGTGTCGGCGAGGTAAGCAGGGTGACGGAGTAGGAGTGAGAAGACGGGCGTGTATTAAAAGTTTAGAAACCTTTCATATATTTATGCACTTTAAGATTTTTGGCAGTACATCGTCTCGCTGCGGGCAAGCTAGCTTGATCGAAATTTGTAACAAATACTTTAATCGTTCAGGATCGGTACTTATATATGCAGAAGAATAAGATTAATAATAGTAATAATAATAAAATAAGGATAATAGCGATAGTAGCGAAAACTTGCCTTTACAAATAGTTCGAATGTACAAAAGAAGGTAGGGTCGCGTCTTATGCTAAATACCATATAAAAAATTAAAGATATTCAGTATTTACCATATTATACACATGGGCGGGATACACATACATACGCGCACACTCATAAGTCAGACACACAATAGTTGCCTATGCTCGAGCACAAAGATCATTCTTGACGAAAAGTACCCTTTACGCGTCTAGGGATACTTTAATATGATTCCATTTATCGAACACTCGTCAGACTTGTCTTTTGACCTTGATTACAGCTCACGAGCGATGTAGCGTAACATGCAGGATTCTATCGAGTATTAATTTGTACTGCCAAACGCACTATTTTGTCCCTTGACCCTCTGAAGCACATTGTCAGCAAGGAATCATCGGTGAAACTTGAAAGGAAATTGTCCGCATTTGCATCAGTTTTGTCCAGCACTTAATAAGCAGATTGTATATTATGATGGTATGCTTCAAAGGATCAACTGTGATACATCGCTACGAAGTACGAGAAAGAAACTTTCTCTTTGGCGTTTCATTAAGCTGTACTTAGACTTTACAACTGAAACTTGCAGAAATGCAGAAAAATTTAAGAAAATAGCAGTTTGAGAGATTTGAAGGAAGCCTCTCTGCTACCCTAGTTGATCGGCGAAGGAATGTTTCCTTACAGTAAAATATAACCGTATTTCAAAATTGTGTATACAAAATACCCTCGTATAATTACATTTATTTCGATACAATATATCGCGCTGCTAAACCACGTGAACTTTAGTAATCCCTTCAAATCGACAATTTTGGAACGCCAATGTGCACTGCGTTTACTTAAAAAGTTGGACACGTTCAACACCGTTTGTGCTATATCACTTCAACTAATTCGCACAAATAGTTTGTAGATTTCACGACTAACGGAATGGACGTATCGCCTGAAAAGGTCAACAAATATTTAAAAATACAAAACTCATCGACGTCGAAGTCTACAATAAATGGAGCACAAGAAACATAAACATATCAATGTGACCGAAGCATTTCATACTTGGTTGAAGTATAATACACTTGCCGTCGGCAACGTCAAAAAACACGCACGCAAAAGCCATCGTGTCGAATGGCTCGGCAGTATAAGTCTAAAGCAAACGCGGGTCTAATCACAGCTTAACTATAAAATATGATACCACTCACAGTTTCCTTTGCCAAAACCCGGAAACCCAAGTTCGTCCGAGAACAATCATATAACGAACAGAAAGATCCATTTCCCGCCTAAAATGCAGCATTTTGGAGAAAGTATTGAGTCGGCAAGGATAATGGATAAACGATGATTTTTGTCTTGTAAGGATCGTTTCACACGTGTGAAGGAACATCGTTCCCAATGGGTCAGGAACGCGAAGCATTCGAACATTGATATCTCAAACCTGGACATTTGTATGCACATACAAAGGACTGCGTAAAAAAATGTAGATTCTCTGCTAGGAACACGACGCGTGGAAAAAGCACACACCTCTTCTCGTAAATTTCTGACGTCAAAAATTCCTTTTAAAAGGGTCGACTTCAATCGGTCATACGAGATATCCCGATCAAGACCTCGCGCGAATATATCTATAAAATATATTATTGGATTTGGAGCGAACATGTGATATACATCACACATATTTCATTGCCCGTTCGAAGTGCCATTCAGCTACATTATTCAAACGCGCGCGGATATATAAAAGGAATTTCGTTAAACAGGGTTTGTCAAAGCCTGCCTACTTCTGCATTCTAGTTCGTTCACATCTAACGTAGCGATGCATGAATGTTACGCCGCGAACTAATAAAATATATATAGAAAACTGCTAATTTTACATTAGTGCACCTGCCACCGCGAGCTCTTGCTCTTTGAAATCCCGTTCCCTTTACGCGCAACTGTTTCACAGTAGAGCAACTCGCGCAATGGAATTGTAACAAGAATCATCCGACTAGAGCGATTGATTGTTTTGTTGCATATGCATTTGCAAGAAACAATAGAGAATACCAGCTTGTGCCATCACGTCTACGGTACCTGCAGCTAATGGATCCCGGCTCTTCGCGTCCGATCGCGAATTCGTACCAGGTCGCAGAAGCGTCGGCCCGAATACCGTAGCTAAATTATGCAGAGACATTTTATTTTGTGCCTCGTGTTTGTTCACCCGCACTAAATGCGCTAGTAGAAAGTCGATCACCGCCTTATTAACGGCAGGAAGCCCTTCGTACACCCTTCGCAAAGCAGCACCTTTCGACAATTCGCCAGTTTGAAATGCTTCCAAGAAAGCTGGATAAAGGGCGTCAGTAAATAAAGCCTCCGGCATTTCGCGTAGATAAAGCTTCAGAACACCTGTTACGGAGTGGACGTCGACCTATTTCATGAGACAGAAAAAGAATCATTGAAGGCAAATCGATTTTAGTACTCGTGACACTTTATACTTGGGTGAGTGCACATAGAAAGTTACTTAAGCCGGCTGCGATTTAAATCACCCAGCCATAGACTTCACCCTGTATGATTTTGTAACTACGTACCTCCTTAAGTAATTGTTCCGCTTCGTACGAATTGCTTTCAAAGGATTTGCGCAATTTTGTTAAATCAGAAGCAGAACCGGATACACGATATAATCCAACCTCCCCCACTCCTCTCCTCTCAACTTCTCTGACGCATGCTGTGATTATGAAAGGAACGTCGCGTTTCTCACGCCTGTAAAACACATCGATACATTATTATATTGCCGTCCAGTGACACTATTTATAAAGCCAGCAGGTCACCTACTTGCAAACTTGTTGGATTTTCGCTCCAAATAATCCTTGAGGCTTAGCCGATGGCACGCGCCTTAGAGTCACTTCACTGGGGACAAAGCGAAGGCCGACATCCAATGTTGCGGGTCCTAAGTTTAGAGACCTTTCGACTTGGTCTGATTGTAGCCATGACCTGCTCAAACGTTGTATGCACTTGCCCCTCAGTACCGAACGAGTTCCACATTCCTCATACAATAAGATTCTTACATTCTGGCTTCCTTCCAATTCCACAACAAAAGTTTCACCTTTAAAGAAAAAATGTATAAACGTAAGTTTTGCCCAAGAATATGATTACCAAAGCACTGCAGTCAATTCTTACCCCAAGTTGGTGCCTGACCCCTGGCAACCCTACTTCTTGCTCGTTTGAAATAGTGACCATAACTATCCACTTCGACTATAATATAAAGATCCCCGACTCTATCTAGACCCGGTGGTGTTAAACCAAGTAAAGTCAGGTGCAAATCTCCCAGTAGTAAGCTCTCATCGCATCCTGATCTTAACAAATAGCTGCCCATGTCTGCTTGGAGATACGTCCGACAGGCTGTCACCCATGCTTGCAATTCGTACATTGAGAGAGGTAATTGCCCAGGTGGTTGTCCTCCCTACATAATCGTACAGGGAATATCAGGCTACTGTGTGACTTTGTATTCGAGATTTTCATTATTAATTCCTACCTGTTGCAACGCTTCTACTGCCTCTACCCATTGGGAACGCTCGAACTCGCTGGATAAGAAGAACGTGTATGCGTTCTGCACACGATGTTGACTCTTATGGGAAACGCGTAAGACTAAATTGGGTGATGCTAAAACAAGTTGTGCTTCGAGTTCGGCAAGTTTTTTCCTATTCTTTTCTGAGCCCCTTCCGCCAAGTCGGATTCGTTTTTCATCATTCCGCTCCTCCCATAGTATCTGATCTCTTACTGTACATGCCTGTGATCTGTAAGGAAAGCCGTCAAGTACTGCTTGTTCATTTGTATGAGATATGGAACATTGATGATAAACTTACCTTAATGCTACGACGTTAGCGGGACTAGATTCGCGCGGCTCAATGGCATCTTCTGTCACTAACGCTTCTGCCACAGGAACATACCACTTCAATTCAAATGTAAATTTATCACGACCAGAAGCTTTGTATTTTGCACAAGCGATTACGTCATTGAAGAGAAACAAGTGTCTGAGCTTTCTATGTCCATCCGATAGTTCCACTACAAACGAGTTCTTCACCAGCCGTCTTTGTGCTCTATCGTGACTCTGCAACGAGAATTGCCCGTTACACGCACACATCCTTATCTCGATCGAACATCCTTTCACGAACTTTAGATCTTATCTTACCGGAAACATTGACTTTGTATGAATAATATTGAACTCGTCCAAGAAGTTTCTGGTCATAGCAAGAGCTTCCGACAGAGGTGCATGATCGGCATGATTAACTGGTGTGTGTTTCAGAAGATCCTGAAATGAATGGAAAAAGAAATTATCATTAAGGTCTATGATAAGATATACTTCGCGATGATAACGCCGTTCTAGATAGTATACCCGAGCTGTACTTCCCAGGCATCATTGTACGTCAAGGTAAATATCGGAAAAACGTTTGGAATGTCGGAAGAAAACGACTTACGTGCAGTACCAGTGCATTCTTTTGCACTCGAGCAACAGGTTTATGTAGGAGATCTTCGAGAGATAATCCCGGTCCTTTAGGGAAACCGCGGAGTCGGATGTCCCTAGTAATTTCGCCAAATTGTGTCGAATGCGCCGAACATCTTCGTACGGTATCCGTAGCGCGTGCGTAATTATGCAAGAATGCACCGTATAGTCCTATGTTACTTGCCATTAACTGCGGGGGAAAAAAATGTTAATTATTGTGAAAGCATTCTCCTTCATTTGTAAGAATAATATACCTTAAATTGTTCCCCAATGGTAGTTTTACTATCCCATTTTTCTGTCTTTTTTCTAAGGCCATCCAGAAAATTTTGATGCAAGGCATGTAATTCGGGTATTTTATAGAACATTGTACCAAATTCATCCTCCGATATCACTGGTTGGGATGTAGTCAATGTTGCCCTTATAGCTTTCATATACTGTATGAATAATACAAAAGAATGTGTATCCAAGCTTTTCAATTATTATCCTAAACTGTTTTCATTGATCTAACATACCTGCAGCATTACATTAAGACATTCAACATAGACAGCCTCGCTTTCTACTACCGAATTTATAATACATTTGATCATTGAGGTGCGATCATCCTCGCGATCCTTCACTTTGTCTTGCCGCCGTGGAGTTGTTGGTGTTGGTGATTCCAAACTACCTTCGCTCAAACTCAAAGGCTCAGCATCACTGCTGCCTGTTTCATTATCCGTACTGAGAGCTCTTAGCAAAATTGGTGGTGCAGGACTTGCACCTTCTTCATCCTCACTGTCCATAGCAGCTCTGTGCCTAAAATAATAATAAGATATTTGTACCATTCATATAATTTACCTTAAGTTCTTGTCATATTACGTACTGTATGAAATAATCGATATTGACATAGTTGCTCTGATTTCCAGGTGAATCTGGAAGCGAAGGTGGTCTTTTGGGAGGTGCTCTACTGTTATTATTATTCCCAACAGGGGGGACACGTGCGTCGATATATACATATTCTCCAGTTTGGTCTAAGGCTACAGAGTCATAGTAGGGTTCTTCCTCGGATGCCTCAGCATCTCCATCTTCCCCATCTTCATGAGCTGCATTTTCTGCTTCTTTCTCATCTTCCTCCTTAAGAGGTTCCTCATTTTTCTCTTTCTTTGAACTCCCTGTTACTTCAATAACAGTGACATAATTACTTGGCACATCAGGGTCACTGTTCCTCCTAAGTTCAGGCACTTTTTCAGGACTCCTAGGTATTTCACTTTTGGGTCTTTTACTAGTACTTAAAGTAGAGCTCAACTCGGAGACACATTTGTCTTGATATTTGCTTATATCTTCGCGTGCCGGGAGAGGCGGTGCAGATGGTTCCACATTCTGGGATTGGGATACATTTATATTATCCGGTGTGCTGTTTTCTGTCGAGTATGCAGCATGAATATTTTGGCTCTCTGTTGGATGCTGCTTGCTATCAGGACCTGGTATATTATTGCTGTTCGCCAGCTGTTTGTGCCTTTCAACATCGGCTAGTAATCTTTGCAGATATTCAACATAAAACTCTTCCTTCTCGAGTTCTTCTCTCAAAGCAGTCACCTGTAAGAATATTATTTTCTCAAAAAAAAAAAGGACTTTCGTCATCAGTGCCCTCCCTAAAGTATTATCGTGCATCATCAATTTATCAGTGCACGACACAAGTATAAACATAGCTTTCGGCTGTAAGATAACTCAACAAAGATAACAACGCGATGATTCAGTAGCCATACATATTGAAAGATATTTAATAGTGAGAAGTGGCATTCCCCTTATGGTGAGTAACTAAGATACATTTTACACTTCAAATCCTGACACATTTATAGGCCTACATAACTCAAAAGTAGGAAAATGGAACAAGTTGTCAATAAGATAATAACAGCAGCAACATACACTAGTGCCATTAGTGTCATCTCTGCTCGATTTCCGCACAAAATAATTAGGAAGTATGAGTGGGAGAAGGGTGTTCTTCTTCTCTTCCCCCTACGTAATTGTCTTTATTAGGATCTATCAAGTCTTTAGTCATAAAGGTTTTAATCGTGTTTTTGAAGCAGCCAGCCCGCTCGAGTGTAGGTCACGACAACTGGGTAATAGCGCGAGCGAGCAAGTGTCAGCAAGGTTTATCGAGGTATAGAAATCATCTGGACGACATACGAATTATAGGATATACGCGAGGCCGGGAGAGACAAGTTGTAGAGGAAGCGCGGTACCTTCTGTTTATGCTTGACTAGGTTGGCCCTGACGTCTTCTTCCCAGGCTGCCGGGAGAGCGCTGTCCGGGAAGCGTTGCACCCAGACACGCTGGAAATCGCCAAAAACGCTCATCACTCAGGGCCGGGGGCGCGTCAAAGGGACGTGTAATCCTGGCCGACGAGGAGGATGACGGGCGCGACTCAGGGCGCTGCACCGTACATTTCACGAGACGAGACGGGCGCGGCGGTCGCAACACACTCTCTCTCACTTGCAATCCTTGCAATTGCAGATCTGACGAAGCGCGCGGAGGAGGACGATCCACTGGGACAGCAATGCCAGCCGCGCCGAGGCATCAGTTCACTCTGACCAGTCTTACCGCCGCTCGCACTCTCTCCACCACTCTCCACGGGGATTTCGCAGCGGGTGCGTGTACTGTCTGACTGGCAGCCGAACAGTAACGTAATCAGCGTCATACGCTCGCTGTCATCTTGTCGACATCTCCTCTCCTGCGTAGGTCACCATCCGATCCCCGTGCCCTCTCCTATCATTTTCACGCCTCCACTCGCTGCTTCCTTGCGCTCTCCTATACGGCCGCGACCCACCGCTCTCCGCTCCACCTCCTCCTCCCCCTCTTGACGTAGTGCGCTCTCTGATCAACTCCGGCGACAATGAGCAGGTGCGCCTAACGCACTTCAGCCCTCCCGCTGTCTATGCCCAGCTCCGGAATAGAAATTCCTCGGCATCCTTCCAGAAATACGCTTTGCCGAGCACGACACCCTTTTCGCTCGCGCGCGTTACGCGGATGCACCTAGTTCGCTTCGTTAATTATCGGCCGGATATATTTGACCATTTGCGCTCGCCGGCGCACACCATCGATCCACTTTTACCAGCACACACCTTTTTGAATTTTGGCTGAGCCGATACTCTACTGCTCCTATTAGTGTTGCTGCAGTCCTTTGGCCAATTTCTAGATTGAGGAGCTATGGGCAGGCATTCACACTTTATGACTAATTTGTTTTCTTCTCCTTGGGGACACAGAGGCGGGTTACGTAAAAAAGTCGGGGTCTAATAGATCTTGCGAAAGATTCGTGTTCCTTGAGAAGTAAAGGCTTCTCTGGAAAGTTAAAATTTGTCTCATTTAATGGCTTTATTGAAGGGTCAGCTGCGTATTAGCCTTATTTCGTCAAAGGAATATGCCTTTGCTGTGGACAGGATTGATATATCAGCTTTTTATGCAGCATTGACTAAATTATGCTGATGAATTATTGCAAAACAGCTGATCATAGATTTTATCAAGTTTCAAAACTTCTACACTGCATATCTACGGGGGTCATAACTCTCCATCAAACTTTCACGAGAGTTTCGCTGTAATCATCGTGTGAGCGGCCGCTCACCGTTTGACGAAATAATGAAGAATAATTATTCTCCTTATTATAAGAGAAGATCCTTCTAATAAGGTTTCTCGTATACGATTATAATTAATTACATACCAACGATGTATAGAGAGCGATGGACATTCATATATTCTAATAAAGATTTAACGTGTGTTTGACTCTCATTGACTTGACCAGCCCATTCCTGCTCTGAATCACACTTATCAAATGACGCCGCTTCGGCAATCCTTCAAAATGGATTCTTATCGCGGCATTTTTAAAAAAGCCAATAAGCAAAATTAAAAGACAAAAATGCACATGGTTGTGCGCTTGATTGCGGGTAGAGACGCAAAGTACAAGTCTAATGCGCGGTGTTATAGGATCCCATTAAAAGAAATCAGCTTTATTGGACTTTCCATGGGTGCCCACTTTTGCACCCCACTGTACACACGTAGCTGTCAAACTTGGTTGCCTGAACAATTTAGAGGTTATGTTTCCCATCGAAAAATAACGATTTTTTGCCTATTTTAACATTACTTTGGAAAAAATGTCATCGAACGATGTGAAACAGGAGAATCCTATTTTATCCGAGTTACTCAAGCACCTGAAATCCGAGTCGAAGCCCGGTATTACCTCGTGTCTTACGCGGCTGAAAGGTGACCAAAAGTGCTACAAGCAATTTGCCAGAGATGGGGGCCTCGGAATTTTGGTGAACTTGTTACGATATCACAATTTGAAGATATTGAACTTGACTTTAAGTATTTTGGCGAACGCCTGCATGACAACAGATGCTAGAGAAAAGGTGGGTTGTCATTTAGCACACTTATTCCTGGGATAATGCGTGTTTCCTAATTGTAACAAGCATAAATTAATGTATATAGGTAGAGCAGGAATGACGTATCTATTATCTATGCTGTATTTCAGGTGGCAGGATCAAAGATCACAAGACATGTAGTTTGCATTCTACAAAATGTCAAACTGGGCAATACTTTACATTGCCGAGCATGCAGATTAATAGGAAATTTATCAGAATGCAGTGGCCATGCCAAGTCACTATGTGAAGTCGGGGCAGTTCAGTCGCTGTCGATTATCCTACTGTCAGAGGCAAACATGCAAACATATTTAATGGCAGTTAGAGCAATAAGGTAGTAAAGCATATTCTATTAAGATAGGTTTATATTTCATGCACTTATTTCTTTAGGATCATATGGAGTGTCTATGAAGGCAGTAGAGAAGAAATTTTGGAGGGTGGTCTCATTAAAAGAGTCACCGCATTAATGGTGCAAGCAAAGGAAGACCTTGCAACAGAATCCAAATATAAAGACTTATTGGAGACATGCTTAAAGGCAATGTGTGCTTTTCTTGTATCATTGGACCCTAGATGTGGCGAGCAAATGAGAGGAGAGAAGGATGTACAAGGATACAAATGCATCGTACAGTGCTGTCATGAGAAAAACAAATTAGCAATAAGGTGTCTGTACAGTCTTTGCCAAATAGCTGAATGCAGGCCCATCTTGGGCACATCGGGAGCAGTGGAGAGTGTTATTAGTTTAATCGACGAGCACTCGGAATTATCCAAGGAAATATTAGCCACTCTTTGCCTGTTCTGTCGGGAGGCCGTGAATCGCGCGAAAATACGATCCGGCACCGGTTTGGAGCTCATGCTGACTCTGTTGAAAAAGAGCGACGCTGAAAAGTATCATCCCATGTTGTTGCACGGACTTGTGCAATTTGTTTATGATGATCCAAGTATTGTAATTATGCTCAAGCATGGTTTGGTGGAGGTCCTGGTGGCGAGGCTACAAAAGATGGTATCGGAGTTCGCAAATGACGAGGATAAAAATCTTTCGAAGAAAAGGCATAATGAGTCTCCGCCGAGACATTCGGAGTTTAAATATAATAAGACAAGCTTAGGAAGGTTCAGTTCGGACTATCAGCGTGACGATTGGAGTCCCGGGAGTGCGGCAAGCGTATCGTCATCACCGCCCAGTACTCCTCCCTTGCCATTCTACGAATCTGTGGAAAGCGATGAAAACGCAGAGGAGAATTACAGTCCTGTATGCAGTGACACTGAATGGGTGGATAACGAAGAGGGTGAGTATAATGAATGATTCAGTGCGGCGATAAATAGTTGAAATAATAATCTTGCTTCTTCTTGATAACAGTAGAGCACCAGCAAGAAGAAGTCGAATCATTGAAAAGCTGCAAGTCGTTGATCATGCACGTAGAAGACTCATGCGATTCGGAAAAACCTCATAATAGATCACCGCTTGGCGAGTACGCGAATGTATGGACCCTAGTATTGTTAAGTCGACTTAGTCACTCGGATGACCCCATTGAGAGATTGGCTGACCGCACGACTATCGAAGCTTTATCAGCGTACATCAGATACGCTAAGAACCCAAAGGCATCTAGGATTTTAACAAGGATAGTAAGGTAACTGTGACGGTTGTATTTGCTATAACATTTTTTTTTAACATCGCCAGTATTCAATATTAATTTACAACATTACTTTCAGGAATAGCGCATACTTGATGCCTTTGTTAAAACAAGGTTTTGTGTTTGAGGCGCAAACGCTATTCGGGTCAGAACATTACACCAGACAGTTATGCGCTCTGGCAGAGACCGGTGGTGCTATCGGGGAGTTGACATCGATATTACTTCGTGGGGACGAAACCCACAAATTAGTTGTAGCAGTGTCCATCCCCTTCCTGATAAAATCACGATTTATCTTAAAGTCCCTGCTAAACAATTACGGTGGTTTGCAATTGATATTTGGCGTGCTCACCGATCAAGAGCACAGTCTTCACGAACACGCGATATGCGCTATCAGTCGATTAGCGAGCACGCTCCGGATTCAGCCGGATGTAATAGACAGGTGTCAAAGCATCGATAACATAACAGCTGACTTTCCAAAAACATACGATAATCATCCGAAACCGGCAACAGTTACTTTCGAGTTGGACGACGGCACAACAGTCGATGCGTGTAGGCAAACCCTTTGTCAAAGGTCTGACGCATTCTCGGCTATGCTCGAAGGAAACTTCTCGGAATCGGGGAAAAAGCGTGTGAAATTGAAGAATACCTCAAAGGAGGGTCTTAACACCTTGCTACTAGCAGCGACCGGAGCAACTTTCGAAAACAGGACCATCGAGTCGTTGCTGGATGCCGTTTTACTAGCAGATCGATTTCTCATGCTGGACGTTTCCGATGTCTTGACGGAGAGTTCGATATCGAAATTAAACTATAGAAACTTCAGTAGGGCGTGGAATTGGGCACGAGCGAACGCGTGTCACGAACTTAAGACATGTTGCGTGAAGACTTTCCTCACAGCCTCGATGACCAAATCTGAAAGAATCCAAGCATTTCAAGACTTCTCGGTGAACGAGTGCTTCCACGAGTTCCTCGAAGAAGTGAGAGACATCATCAGCGGTGTTCTATGCCAACGTTGAACGGTATATCGTCTTCGATATACATTTGTGATATTTAGAGTTAGACTGCTAGGCAAAAGTATAATTACCATAGATATCCCCATAGCATTTAATCGAATTTTTTATATATAAAAAAGTCTTCTCGGCAGTACATACTTGTTATCGCCGCGGCGGACGCCGTATTGACATACACATGTAGCTGCTAATCAAATCGGTATGCTTGAAAATATTAATGCACTCCATGTACATATATGTAACACGTCAACCATTCGTTAACGGATGCGATTCTATGATATGTCTGACATAAATTAAGAAATAAAATGTGTATATATATAATATATGTCTTTACTTTATTTTTTATGCTTAGATTTAGTACATATTCCGCTACGATTACTTCGTTCGCCGTCGAGTCAATCTGAGCTGGATGGATTCGGACGGCACGGCAGTCAAGTGAAGTATCATTTTAATTCGATCCTTATTCTGGCAGTCTATCTTGAAGGCTTTCACTATCTGCAGAGATTCAACAAGATCGTTGTTCAAGAGGATATCGGATTACTGTACAGGAAAACGAGATTACTTGCCTCTGCTAGTACAAGTGACATTTGAATTTCAGCTAATTTGCGGCCGATGCAGCTTCTGGCACCTAATGCAAACGGCAAACTACCGTGGGGTTGCAATACACCGCGGTAACTACCCTGTTCGGTCCTGGTCCACCTTTCCGGCAGAAACTCATCCGGCTGCGGGAAGTTCGCTGGGTCCCGACTACTCGAGTACATTGACAACAACAACAATTGCTGCACGAAACATAAAAGATATTTATTTAAATACAAATAAATATTTTATAACATCAATAAAATAGAGGTAGAAGTCTCACCCCCTTTGGGACAACGTAGCCGCCGATTAAACTGTCTTCCGGTAAATATCTTGTGATGAAGGGTGCGATAGGGTGAAGCCGCAGGGCCTCCTTTATGGTGCCCTTTACCAATGAGTCGCGCATTACCTCCTTCACAGAGAGATCTTTTACAGCGTCGAACAATTTATCTTGACACTCTGGCTGCCGGCTTAGCAATAAAAGTGCCCATTGGATGGAGGACGCCGTCTGCGGGCCGGAATCGAGTCTCATTACTTTCCATTCTATTTCCTCAAACAATCAGTTACATGATTTATTGCTCTTACCGTGTCCCCAGCAGCCAAGATGAAATCGCCGACAATTTTCACCGCATCGTCATCCCGCACACCCTCATCAATCATCTTCTGCAGAAGACCGTCGCCACCGATGCGGGTCATCTCGGGGACGGCAATCCGCACGATTTCCATGGTAGTGTCGAAGCAATCGACGAATTTACCCCAAACCGGCAGGCCCAGCTTCATAGCCCACTTTCCCGATATCACCGACATCTGCGCTGAGTATTCGAAAATCTTGTGAATCATCCTCGCGAGCTTCGCGGTGTCCTTCGAGAACTGGTGCTTCCGTGTGTGCCAAGACGAACCCATTAACGTAGCCAATACGCCTATTATTAAAGAAATTCATTTACTATGATAATTATTGCGATACAGCATATAAGTTACGTGGAACTTACCCTCGATGGACCATTGGTAAAGTTGCACTTGCAAATCCTGTATTAAACTATCAGTCTCAATTTGGCTCTGCCATCTCTTCACGAGATCCTCCGCAGCCTCCTGGCAAGCACCAGCCATTAGAATCGTCGGATCAGGCACCAGCATGATCTTATTGAGTATCCTGCGAAAGTGTAGCCACTCATCGCCGTCCCTGATTAAAATCAATCTTTCATTAAAACAACATTATCTTCCCTCAATGCTGACAATATTTCATCAAGAATCGAGCATACATGAAAAGTAGACCCCGCCGGCATTTACGAATTTTGTTATAAAGGAGCCAGGGTTCCGGTAGAAAGTGTTGGGGCATTGGCCCCTCCAGCCGAAAGATCCTCCGGTACTCATGGGGCGAATTGACGAAAATAGCTTTTACTGGTCCTATACCATCTTTAAAAACCGGTCCCAATTCCCGGTGTCTCTTATCAATGTACTCGTGCAACTTGCTGGGCCCCCCGGACCCTAATAGCGAGAGAGTCGTCCCGAGGAGCGGAAGCCCCCGGGGTGTCGGTATCTCGTGGAGCTCGTCCTGACTAGCGGCGGGGCTGGCGGAAGTAGCATAGTTCCGATCGCACGATTTCCCCGTGGATTCGACATTGTGACGAGGCGAGGGGTCCGACGGTTTGGATAGTTCCGGGACTTCGTCGAGCCTGGGGCTCGGGGAGGCGCCTGCGGGCCTGCAACCCTCTGCATGGCACTTGAAGAATCGGATGCCGCTCGGCGCGTCCCAGCGCTTCCCGCACCCGAAACCAGTGCGAGTCACGAGCATCCTTAATAAGTCGAGAGCGATGACTGTCCTGCGCGAGAAATTGGGCTTAGTCAGGGCCCTCGGAGTTCGCTGAGCTTTCAGAGACGAGTGCGCTCGCTCGTTCTCGCTCTCTCTAGACGTGTTGAATTCGACACGGCTCTGCGCGCTTATTGTGCTGGTGCCTGCGTCGGGTAATGCGAGGGAGGCCTCGTAAGCACGCTCGATCTCTTCCCCCTCACATTCTACATGTATCACACGATTCTTCTAGCCGGACACACTTGCGCTTCACCGAGCGGCTTGTACATTTCCTCGACGACGATTATTATAGTGGAATTTGCGCTATTGGCGAAAGTCGAGAGTACTCGCGCGGCGATTCTACTCGCGCAGGATTCTCGGTGGGAATGAACCCAGTCCCCCGAGAGCTAATCACTCTCGGCGAGCTTTCAGAGTTACGCGCCGAACGCGCGGTGCAGCCTGCACGTAAACGAGATGGAATCCCGTTGACTATGCCGTTATCTAGAAGCCGTTTACCCCTCTGGCGCAGGTTTCCACTTTCTTCGCTCGGCTGATTCACCGTACTCTTATTTTCCACCGATTGAAAACTATTGAGCGCCCGCGCGCGCGCACTCCCTTTAGTTAGAAATATAATTAATTCGATATCTCTGGGAGGAGGGGAATTTGCGGGGTTCACTCTCGAAGGGCCGTTTTCGCCCGTCGCATTGGTCCTCGCCAATTGGACAAACTCAAACCGGAATACTTCGCACGTGGTCGTCAACGCTACTTGCATTCTAACGCGCTTGATAAGGAAACCGGTACCATCTGCTTTTTCATTTTAGAGCAACCACCCCGTTCGCCATTGCACTACTATTTATATACACCCGTCCAGGTCGCCGACTGCTGGGACTTTTTTCGCCCGGCGCCTCCGACCGATTAAAACTAAGTGCGATAACTCGGATTTTCCCGAGCGCAATTATCCAGCGCTCCGGCGATGCCGACGGTTTATCATATATTTGATTCTCTCTCTTTTTCCAGCACAAGCGGAGAGTCGCACGGGAAAGAGCGGGGGGCGCGTTTTAAAGCGCGGATGCAGCGAAACCGCAAACGGCCGCCGAGGGAGACGGCAGAAGTTTACTTTGGAGCGTTGGGAACTGATATTCTGCTTTGTCCACCTTTTCAGCAGTCGGCGCGCACCAAACTACACTTTCTCACGGTCCGATCGCGGCTAACCGAAGAGCATCACGCCGCGGCCACTTCCACACGGCTCTGTGTTATAGAGTTTCAAACATTTTTAAACTCCATCCCAGACACATCCCCGGGTGCCGGGAGTGGGGGTGATCCTGCCGCAGGCTGCCCGTGAAGAAATTCGAGGCAGAGACGGGGAAAGGTGAAATAAAAGTCGGTTTCTTTCCAGTGGGAATGGATTTATTATTTTAATACAGAAATTCACAGATTTCAGGGATAAGCGATGTGCAGCTAAAGGATATGCGTGTTTTGAAGGCGATGGAGGTATTTGTCTAATGCCGTGTGTTTTGGTCGTAGGATATTCCTCAGGGATCCTTGATCCTTGTAAATATGCATTTCACAACGGTACCGTTATTTCGAAAGGGATATCTACTTCCCTCCTGCAACGCTCTTCTCGGAAGACCCAAACCCCCAGAGCTACAAAGTATACATATATTGACACGTCCGAGTACACCGGGAATAATGTGCATAGATAAGGAAGAGGCAGAGACCGATCGACGGAGTTTGCCGGTTTCGTAGAAATGCAACCGGCCCATAAATAATGCAGCCGATACAGCTTCCATCAAACGGAATATCTATGCCCGAGTGTTTACCGGCGGTGAGGTTTGCGGTGAAAGTATGCGGACACTTTAATGAGATTCTAAGTAATGCATCCGTGACACCGAAAACGCGTCGCTCATTCTGACGCGACGTTTGTTCTTTAAACGGAGCGCTGAACACTGCGCACGATAAAGCGATTCAAAGTAGGTCTCGATAAGAACTGCGCTCTTGCACGGTGGATTCGGAATTCTACCGTGTAAGATTTTCCACTGTCTGCTGAATCAATCGGAAAGGAGTAATAATATTATGTCGATGCGAGACTGTCGACTGAGTTACACGGCAATCGCAGAGGTGAAAACTTTTATCGGCTGATTTTCGTTTCTGCGTCAGCGTTTTGATTTTTCTCCGTATGGGAATACATAAATATATATATTCGTATGTATAAATATATAAATATATATTAATATATATTCGCATGCGGAGAATTTTTTTTATTTTATATCAAAACGGTGTATTTATAAATATCATTCCATATGTCAATCAGAGTAACAAAAGGTAAAAAAGACAGTGTTGATGCACTTATGGAAATCAAAACTGTCGACAGACGCTATTAGAAGCGTGGCAGCGCGCAGTAAGATCGTACGATTATGCATCGTATATTTATTACGTAACGTCATGCACAGCATGCACGATAACAGTACCGATAACAATATTACTCAATGTGATAGGAACTAGGATCATATTAAGTCCCGTTCGTTCGTGAGACGATTGCCAATTGATCACTAATGGATTCGGCATCTCATGAATTCAAAATCGGATCGGTGCGGTGAATTTTATGCGCGGCGGCATCGGAGCCAGTAAGAGCTCTCCTTAGCCAGGTATACATATCCGGCGAGGTCAGGAAGCTTCCGGAATCCAATTCAGATAGCGAATCGCAAAATCGTGCGCGATGGCGCTCGAAATATAATAATCACGCTCGAGTACCTTGGGAGTATAGCAACCTTTCTCGATATCTCAGTGTATTTTTATCGCCACTTGTGATCGCCGACACTCTCGATCTACACCGGGTTCATAGAGAGCTCTCGATTCCGCATGAACCGCTGTGCTGGACGCGCCGACACGATAATTGCATGCAGGCCAACTTGCGAGGGCACCTGAATTTCTACTTTGCGTGTAAATCACTCGTGCGCACTTTGACAGCATCTCCTGCGAGTACGTGTACTTTTACGCCACGATGGACACCGACGTCGAGTCCTGTTTGAAAGACTGGAATGACCTGACACAGGATTTCAAAGAATTTGAGGTAAAGTCACTCGACCCCAAACTGACGTTCCTTGGCTCTACGAATTTCAGTCGCTGGTTTATCGTTCTTTAGGTTAAAAGGATTCGACGTTCGCCGTTCGTCTGTCGGCACCGGCCTTGCCGAGAATCTATCATTTCCACTGAATGATGACGGTCTCATCGGCTCATTATACTCTTAATTGAGATAAAATAATCAGTCGATTTACCCCGTTCATTGCTCCTTCCTCCTAGCTTGTTGGGAGAAATCTTGAGTCAAAAATAATTTTCTCAACGTATCATTCCATATTGGAGCATCCAACATATATTGCAAATTTAAATTCAGCCATGGATCAGTATTAATAGTTGGCTATCACTTTCAGACGGTGTATAGAGGGTATCTGGCTAAACTAGAAGAGCTAAACGAACTCCAAGGAAAATGTGTGAAGGGTATGGCGCACCAAAGATACAGGATGGGCATCATAGCGGAATCCCTCAAACAGTAAGAATGGATCCGTTCTTAGTTATCATATCGACACTGAGACTAATGCCCTGACTTCATTATAGATTGCACGCAGGCGAAACCAAAAAGACTGTGGATAAGGAAATGGCTAGAAGAGAGCAGCAGTTACACGAAATGGAACAAACATTACCAAAACCTAATGGCACATACCTCAAAATCATTCTAGGCAATGTTAATGTCTCTATATTAAATAAGAGTGACAAGTACGTTGAAGACACATAACTCAGAGAAAGTTTGGAACCTATAAACAGGACTATCAATTCTGAATCATACGTTTCTGTTCCAGATTCAAGTACAAAGATGAATATGAGAAATTCAAATTAATTCTGTCTGTAATCGGATTTGTACTATCTGTCCTAAACCTAATTACGAATATTAGGTACGTTGTTGTACGTGAGAAGGCGAAAAGAACCTAATCTAACTTGTGATTTATCTTTGTCTTGCAGGACTTTGGAACTTAGCTTCATGTTCCTCTTAGTCTGGTATTATTGTACATTGACAATAAGAGAAAGTATCCTTAAGGTAAACGGTTCTAGGATCAAAGGTTGGTGGAGATTTCATCATTTCCTTTCAACAGTAGTCTCCGGAGTTTTATTAGTGTGGCCAAATACTGGACCTTGGTATTCATTCAGGACTCAATTTATGTGGTTCAATGTGTATATAAGTAAGTTTATTATCTCAAACTTGACCATTGCACAAAGGATTTGACTTAAATATACATTTCTCCTCTTCAGGTGTAGTACAATATCTGCAGTTCCGATATCAGCGTGGTGTGCTGTACCGTTTGAAAGCATTAGGGGAAAGGCACAACATGGATATCACTATCGAAGGTTTCCACTCTTGGATGTGGCGCGGCCTGTCATTCTTATTACCATTCCTCTTTGTTGGCTATCTGTTCCAATTGTACAATGCCTATGTGCTCTTTACACTAAGAACCGATCCAGAAGCTACATGGCACGTCCCTGTTCTGAGTGCCATGTTCTTGGTTCTATTCCTCGGTAACGTGATCACGACTATCATGGTCATTCCACAAAAGTTGCGGGAACGCGTACGGGATCACCTTCCTTACGTATTCTCATCTAAACCCGATCGCAAAAAGGAAACGAATGGCGAGGAAAGTACAAAGGGCGAAAAGAAGAATGAGTAGACATACTGTTTTAGACGAAAAGACCTGCACTGCCGAGCGTATCGTTCGGCAAGAAATATATCCGAATATATAGTGATGGTGACGATGTAAATTAATTTATAAACGTATAATAACAAAACGTTTTGGATGGCGGTAATTCGAGAAACTGGTTGTGCATTAATCATATTATAGCCGTGAGTGAAAGAGAATAATTCCAGTACGCGCGCCAAATTTTTTCTATACATATTTAGTCAGGCACAAGATCACGTGACACATCTTTGCGTATTGTATTAATTGTATATTACGGAAGAGTAAGTTTCGGTTGGTATGATCGTTCTGTAATTTCCGAAATTTCTCTTCCCGTCCTCCAAAGGGGTAACGCTTTTTTTTCTAGATATATATTCATGTCAGAAGTTCCATTCGTTTATTTATAATTTCCTTCGACAATAAGATTGAATAAATATCGTGAAAGTTTGTATATATATAACTTTTTTAAGTATTTCTATAACGAAGAAGCATCTTACGGAGTTATTTTACATAAAGCATTTAAGAACATAGAAACTAGTTGATGCTACTTTAGACATTGCCGTGTTTTTAAAGTATTACGTTTTCTTAGTTGTTCTTCACATGAGCTGGCTCAAGTACTACAGGATTGCGTGATCAATTTGCTTGTTATCAGATTCCAATAAATAAGGAATCAAACTGAACAAAGTTGTCGTGTTTAGATTTAATCAAGTGGCATATATGCTGTAGCTTTGTGTTACTTATTTTCTTGTTATATGTAGCATTTACGGAAAATGCGCGAGGGTTGATAGATCCGGTCCGATTTCAACGAAGGTTTTGCTTGCATTTGCTTTAGGAGTAACTAAAAAAGAACTTTGGAAATGTGTCTGTGTAGAACGGATGCTCTTCGCGACCTCAATTATTGTAAGTGTATTCACGCACATATCTGTAAATTTCATATTTGTCGCAGTTGGCTACTACAAACACTACTTACGAATTATTGTGCATAAAGCGCATGAACAGATTCTGTGTTACACCTTTCCTGGTTGAATTGTAATTACTAAAGCGTACGTGTAAATAAAGCATGTGACACGCCTAAAAGAATAAAAATCTGTGAGCTCTTGTTCCAAAGGTACCATTAACTCGACGTCGTAAAATCGTGATTAACTGTTGGAACTTATTACACACAACTATGCAAGTACACCTTCGAAGCATTCAGTTATAGTCGCGCCCGCCTTGCGTGACGTGCGATTACGTCAGGCGAATGACTGCAAAGTGTTAGTCATTGCCATACACAGAACTGCAGTTCCTCCTGCATATCTACGAGTACCTATATGTACTACTTTATTATATACTGACGTCCCCACACTAGCCAGTATTAACCGACCAACAGACGAGAACGCTCGTACTATACCGTATTCTATTA
Source organism: Crossocerus cetratus (assembly GCA_963675795.1). Taxonomy (NCBI): domain Eukaryota; kingdom Metazoa; phylum Arthropoda; class Insecta; order Hymenoptera; family Crabronidae; genus Crossocerus; species Crossocerus cetratus. The sequence goes on from OY776667.1 coordinate 17,421,000, forward strand.
ACGGCAGATAGTTATATTCAAAATGCCTGTGCATATATCGTGGCCTATGGTTGTGGGAATAGTACATCCACCCGTTGGAGGGTCACTCGTTGGACTTCTGTCAATGAGACATAGAGAGCCTTGGTATTCTGTAAGGATCCACAAACTAGTGCGATCAGTTTCCTTATACATATAGGACGCATAGAGCTTGGTTTCAATCACGTAACAACTCCTCAGACTTTTATAAGATCGGATTCAGTTTTTGTGATAATTTCATACATTTTTAAGAAAAAAGTGGTGTGGAAATTTTGCGAAAACCTTGGAATCCAAAGGGAAATAAGTTTAATCGTAGACATTCTCGATAAGATACGAGAAAACTTGTGTTGATAAAAATGTTATCATTTTCCTTATACATTTCCACTGTAGTTCTGACCCGCATCTGTAATATTTAATAGACACTAAATAAACCATCATGGACACCTCCTAATTGGATTTTCGGCCCAGTTTGGACAACACTTTATTCCACTTTGGGTTACACGTCGTATATCGTATGGAGGGATGGAGGTGGTTTTGAAAAAGCTGCGCTGCCACTTACCCTTTATGGGACAAATCTCGCTCTGAATTATTCATGGTCTCCGATATTTTTCGGAGCACAAAATGTGAAATTGGTATTAATATTGCCCTAGCCATTCTGTATGGAGGTTCTTCCCTGGACATGACTAATTGTAGACATGTACTCTTCTAGGCTCTATTCGAGATTGTTGCATTATTTGGTAGTACCGTGGCGATGGCCTTTGTATTTCACCGAGTCAATCCCATCGCAGCTTATCTTAATATCCCCTACATGGTATGGCTTGGATATGCGACAGCATTAAACTACACGATATACAAAAATAATCGGCCTGCTATAACAGCCACCGACGAATCGAAGAAGGATTGAAATGTGGAGAACATTTTGCGCAGTTTTCTTCGGGATATATCTCGGAATAAAAGCACAATGTTGTTAGTATACACATGTTTATTATTTGATATGAAATAAAGGTTAGTTAATTAACCATGCGTACAATTACAATATATATAACCATAATTCATTAATCGCATCAGTTATGAAATCATATAAAGAAATTTGCAGACTCACTTTCGTACTCTTTCATGGGGTAATCTACCCTATTCTGCCTCGCTCTACAAACTCCGACTACGTTAATGAATAAAGTTCAGATGCGCATTTTCTACAGTGTTTTTTTCGTAGCATGATCGCGAGGGATCAGTGAATTAACGTCTTTTATACAGAATAGGGCAGAATATCTTACATAAGAGAGCTATCGAGTATGGTAGGTGTTTGGGCGGGTCACTGCACTCTTCTGCCGTATTTCACAAGCGCTACGTCGGGTCCGTGGCGTAGATGTAGCCTTGCTGCTGAAGAACGTACAAACGTTTTTCGACGGCATCTTTGTCTGAAAGCACAAACATCCATAACTTCCTTGCCCGCACGAAACCGGGATGTCCAGTTGCAAAAGTGGCTTACATTTTATAAGAAGAGCTCTATCTTGACTGTGGTTTACGTGCTGTGAAAGCGAATGTAACAAAATTTGCGCCGTGTGGTATCGTTGAAAGCATTCGGCGGGATTCCCAAACAGTTCGTCGAGTGCTGCCGACTGACACTGTTCGACAGAAGACAAAGGTCCATTAGAGAGATCTGGGCCGCAAAGCGAGGGAGAACGTGTGATGCAAAATGTTACCATTTGAATCGCATGATTGTAGAGAATTTTATCCGCTGTAGCTCCTGTCTGCCGAAGTAACCCGGCACTATTAAGTTGCTTGCATTCTGTCAGGCATGACCTAAATTTCTCATTCATTGTACTAACAACTGTAACAGGATGAAATGTAGTTGAGAGAATCGCACTAACAGATAATGGAAAGAAATCCGTTTTACCAGCTAACATCGCACCATTCATAATTACCTTCTTTAACACTAGCGGTAGGCTGTAATCTTCCAGCCTTGAGCTGCTGTGTCGCTAAACTTAAACCGGAACTAAGCCATTGGAGGGCGCGAACAAGTAAAATCACTTGTTCAGCTCTTCTTCTTGTTGCGACATTACTTGCCTGCTCGATACCTCCTAATGGTGCGCCTAAGGGACCCGCTCTGGTTCGTGCGACCTCACACACGCATTCGCAAAGCGCCACAACAAAGTTCAACTTCGCTAGGATTTCATTGTGTTCCCGTTCCAAAAGCGTTTCCTCAGGAAGTTCAGGGGCGATGAATGTTAGTGGTCGGTCATCCACAGTCGTGGAATTCAGGTCAGGTAGAAGATTTTGGAAACTTCCTGCTTCTATAATTCGAATGTAACAAGTAGGATTAGTTTCATCGGGTATGTATGCGATTCACGTCCGCCCGATGTTATGTAATAAACACCTGTTATTTCTGGAAGTGTGACAGCTCTTGTTCCAAAAGGTATAATAGGTGATTGCCGGAGAGTGTTATTGTTATCTTGGAACACTCTCGATGTGGGTGATCCCAGTACAGCCAATGGCCCACTGAGGAGGGGTGAAGATGCACTATTGTTTCCAGTGGAACGTCTTAATGGTGAAGTGCCAGTACAGGTGTGGGAATGCCTAGCCACTGGGCTGACTTGCCAAGTATTAGGTGGGGGAGGCGTTTCACTTAATCTATAAATTATTTAACTCACATCATGCTAAGACACAGTGTACCAATATCTCATTAAGGAATATGTCTGTACCTTCTTCCTGGTGGTGTACCGATCACAAATTGAACACTAGGTGGGCTGAGGGATCCAATGTCAGGCGCGTGGCTTCTGTGCGAGTCAACACTCCGTTTCATACTGATTGGTTGAGAGCGTGGCACAACACTGCTACCTGATCTGGCATTTGACGATGGGGATGAGGACTGAGCAACACTTCTTTGAGATGGAACTGGGATTGGTTCCGATATCGGAAGGAAGCACGGCCTGGGTGGACTGACAGCATCCCTGCTCGTCTGTTTGATGTATCTAAACAAATGATGCCGCATAATGCATCACAATATCAGATAATGAGATTGAATTACTTACTTTACTTGCTGTGTATTGAGATTATTGTCTGTGTCACTGCTGAGATCACTTGGCACAAGCACAAAGTCATCTTCAGGACTGGAACACGGACTGCTAGTTTCAGGTTCTGACCTAGTCACAGCTGTAGCTCCTTCTTGAACAACCAATGTTCCTGGAGATGCGGGTAATTCAGCAGGAACTGGACTTGGACTTTCCCTTGCTCCTTGAAGGAAAGGGTGACCAAAGAACTCATCAAAGGGCATCCTATCCCTCGCATTCCTCCTTAATAATCCCATAAGAAGATTTGATAGCTCGGGGGAAGTTCCAGGAGGAATTCTAATGAAGAACAATGCGAATGTAGTAACAATCAATACCTCCCACATTTTGATTTGATACTTGATTCTATCATCAAACAATTGTATTAAGAGTCACTCACTTGGGTCCAAGATTTGCATTCTTTTCATAAAATAATTTTAATGCTTGAGGTGTGTGAGCTTGGAAAGGAGCTTTTCCAGTGAGACATTGAAACACTATAGTGCCCAATGACCATAGATCTGCTTTCGCATCGTATTGAAGTGACATGATAACTTCAGGTGCCATATACATTGGAGATCCACAGAGGGTTGCTGCCATTACTCCGTCTTGCAGAAACCTGGCAAACCCAAAATCGGCTGAAAGAAAACATGCACATATATTAAAAACTATGCACATATCTTGGAGTTGTCTCGGTGGATATATTGTTTACCGATTTTCAATGTGATTTGATGTGGTTGTGGACAGGCTTTGCCACAACTATGACTTAATAAAATATTTTGTGGTTTAAGATCCCTATGAACAACTCCTTTCGCATGCAATGCTTTCATTGCACCAGCTAATTGCTTAAGAAATACCCTGATGGTATCCTCAGAAAGCGTGCCCTTTGCTGTAAGAAAAAGTCAAAATAAGGAATTGACCTCTTTTTGTTATCACAACATTGGAACTGTGTCAATATAAAACATACCACTTAAATAATCTGCTAGATCACCACCATTACAATATTCCATAACCAGGAAGACATTAAGATTCGACTCCTGCGCAAACACAAGGAATATACACAAAAGTCCTTAAAGACTGAAACTAATGTAGCACACAACAGAATCCACCTACCTTACAATCCAACAACGCGACAACATTTTCATGATGCAGTTCTGTTAACTCCTACAAGTTGAAATAATAGAATTGCAGAGAGAATCACTTTGCGGAGTGGTGGGTGAGGAAAGAGCAAACAAAGAATGCAGCAAGGATAAACAAACCTTAAGGATCTTGATCTCCTTTCCAAGTAAATTCTGCGACTTGGCCAGGCTCTTTTTCGTGATACTTTTGATTGCCACCACGAAATTCGGTTTCTGGAACACGGGGGAAATGCCGATGCACATGCCGAGTGTAAGTGGGAAGTGAATCCCCGTCGGGCTGGCGAGATAATCACGGGTGCAGTGCGTGTATACTCACTTTGCGATGCCTGCCTCTGAAGACCACGGCGAAGGCGCCGTGGCCTATCAGGTCCTTGGTATTGTACTCGTAATCGCCGACGATCTCCATCCTCGTCCCGTCCGATTGTCCGGCGATCGAGGAAGCTTCACCGATCTCGTACAGGCAAGGTCAACAGTTTACAAACACAGTCCGATAAATGAGAGAGATGCATCGCCCGCGGGAGGATCGATACGCGCATAGGAAAAGTCGCGCTCTAGTCCCGGGCTATTGCCATCGTTTCACTCCCGACGCCCTCCTAAGGTTCCTGCTCTACATTTTGCCGGACCTTCCCTGTTCCAGTTAATCGCTAAATCGCATTATCACTTGGTGGAGGGGTGCACTCGAAAACACAAAACACCAAGGACCACGCACAGTGCTCGCACAGTTCTCGCCGTCGCAAAATGTCAGGCGATCCTTTACAGAGGTCGTCACGATATTCTTAGGTCCGTAACAAGAATCCAGGGTACCTAATCCCTTCTGACATTTCCTAGAGATTTAATCAGCCTTTCAGCGTTCTCTGCATTTTGTAAACAGGAACTGCCAGATCTTTTATAGATTACTCTATTATTAAACTCTGCTATGTCTGATGCACATGTTCTAGACTCCCACGTGCATCAATCCTTTGTCAATATTGCAAAACAATAAGATTCGTTATAAACATTGCATGGCACTGCATGTCTTTGTCAACCTGATGACTATATGTTGTTCGGTGTGTGATTGCTGAATATAAACTGATATAAATCATCTTATCAGTTTAAGCGATTCGCAGTAAAGCTATCTGTATTTTAGTCACGGAAAGATCTCTGCGACTTTTAACGCGCGTTTGAAACTCTTTTTAAATAAATGAATGAATTACAGAAGATTATTATGGATTGTGTCTCTTAGAGTTTGTGAAACATTGTTACAGCTACGCATATGTTAATGCAATTCATATATAAATCCTCTGTAGAAATTGCCCACACACGAAAGACGGCCCTGCATAAACCGAAGTTATGACTCCGCTCAGCTGTAGAGCGCATATCATTGCGTCGATCAGCAAATGTTCCACATATTTATGAAGTGATTTCTGTTTCTCGAATGTTAGAAACTCATTTCTCTCCTCAGAATCACTGTAGTTTTCGGCGAAATGTGCTTTGATTCATAGAGCATGAAATCAATTTTCGAGGAGACGTGACTGCATTCGTCTTGGAATGTTTCTTCATTGTGGCACGTTGGAGTCTAATTACGATAACCTGTTGTGAGCACGCGGCAAAGCTTTAATTGGTCTTCAAACACAACCTGAACATGGAAGTGTATGTTATTGTTGTTGCTACCAGTAAACGATGTCGAGTAATTTAATTACAAGCGAAATATTGTTTCAGGATTAAGCCCTGTGCAGCTTACTTAAGCAACTTTGAAGTTTTGGATATACTCCAAAACATAAAATCAAACAAGAAGCAAAAAATGACGCAAAATCAATTAGCAACTATAACTTATCAAACTATAAGGTACCTGGAAGACACACCATGTAAAAGACAGTCACCAGAAAAGATAAAAGGCTTCCTCACAGCTGTCGAACCATTCAAGTTGACAAAGTGTGAGAAATTGACACTATTGAATGTCTGTCCCAAGACAGCCCTAGAAATACAATTGGTCAGTGACTGATTAAAGCACTTCATTGTAATTAATAGTAACACATGGCAAGTCCAGAATAATGTTTATCATTGCAGATTGTGGAAGACAGTGAAGACAGACTGACTGATGAAGAAGTTGAATCGTTGTTACAAGTTATTACAAACTACTTGGGAGAGGAAGAGCAGGAAGAGACTGAAAATGAATAGATCGTGAATGAAGACCATACACGTATCTTCTGTACATTTTATTTATAATAAAGACGGATGGAAAATGGTATAATATTAAATACAGTTGTGCTGGTTAAAAGATCAATTAAAGCATTATCTCTTTTGATCACCAAGATCGTCTATAGAGTCTTCATCTATCTGTGGCCACTTGTCTGGGATCACATCAAACAGGTCATCCTTCACATCTCCTTGAATTACTATTTCATCGTCACCAGTTACACTAGAACCACACGCAAACTTGCTTCCAAAGAATTTGGCAGCAACTTTTAAGTCTATGTCTGTAAATTAAAAAATGTATTTTGTATTACATTGCATGCTTGAAATACGAGAAAATGTATATTATTAGCTGTATTACCAAAGGTACTGAGGCCTGTGACGACTGTGACAGACTTCTTTTTACCCCTAGGTGCTCTGGATACAGTTACTAGTTTCGGTACATCTTCCTTCTTTTTAGTTTTCAGCATACCCTTGCCACCGCGCTTCTGTCTCTTCTTCTCATCCTCTCCACCCTTAGCCTCGGTCGAGTTATCTTCTACAGTCAGTACACAAATAACATTAGACTCTATCTATAAAAATTCAGGCGACTTGTGCAATAAAGAAATACAGTCCCATACCTAATTTGACTTTCTCGAACTCTGTCGGTAAATTCCTCTCCAACCATTGTTTGCACTTTTCGTACTCGGGATAATATTCGCAGTACTAGGGATGACAGTGGAGAATAGGAATGAAAAGTTTAATCAAGCGATACATAAAGGAAATCGGCAAAGTATCGCGGCCTCACCTCGATGGGAAGGGAGCAATTTCCACAGTATTGTACTTGAATCGGATACGTAATATTCGGATCTGGTCCCAAGCGGAGACTTTCCGGCTGTTCCACAGCTGACATCCTCGACTATTAACCTTACCCTTCGACGAAAGAAAAGGCTGTCGCCTGCTGACAAATCGGAATGTCCACTCGCGAAATCTCTACCTAGAACGACCGAGAGATCCAACAATTTCCTCGCGGACTTCGCCGATACGCGATTTGACTTCTGCCGGAACAAATTTGAGCTTCCAGCGAGCTATATACGCTAGATATATAACTCCGCACCATAAGGTTAAAATGCCGTGTGCATCTAGTAATTTTGCCGCTGGTTCGTTGAGCGCAATGGAATCGCGCGATTCCCTTTGCACCCTTCGCACGTCCAATCGCAACGGCGTTCGTGAATTCTGCGCGACACACACACCGCCAGACCAGGGCAGCTCGAATAAGAACAAACTCTCGTCAAGAAAATCGACGGCAAGGCCTGGTGCGTTCTGGTTCGGAAGCATTAGCGAATGCCGGTCGTCGATAGGGGAGTCGGGGGGCAAGTCGCGGGGGAAGTCGGGCCAATGGCCGCGGGGCAAATCGGCTCGGCGGCTCGGCGGCGAGCCAATCCGAGCTATTGGACTTCGTATTCCGTTCGAAACGCACGTGCGGTGAGGAAAAGCGGTTCAGGGCTCCGAAAGTGCTCCGAGCGGGTGAAGCAGAGTGAGTGTATCGCGCGCGGTGAAAAGAGAGTCGGTCGCGGTGTTTCGGCGTTTCCGGATTTCGAAGAGGTGTCGGTGCGTGATAGAGTGTGCAGGCCAGCAAGAAGGTGCACCGGCAGGGGAGAGCGTGTGAGAATTCGTGGGCAGGGATCGTCGGGGCGAGATGACACTGGGCGCACAGATCGAAGAAGTCTCCGGCGAGAACGGGAGCATGAAAATCCCCCTGCTGAACGGGAACGGGGACCAAACGGCCACTGGTTAGTAGAGGGTCATTTCATAATCTGCGCCCTTTAATCCTCGCTGCGGCTTCGAGGTTAAACGGGCCGCCCGCACGCATCGTTATGTAATGATCCATTGAGTGCCGCCGCCGCTCATACACGAGTTTGGTCGACGGGATGTAATGCGTGCTCGGCGCCCGATGCCGCTCGCGCTAGGAAAGCCGGGCCCATCGGCCTCCGTTATGTAACGCACGAATTGCGCGAATCTATGTACCGTTGGGTCATGTGAGCATCGGCTCGCCAACGAGCGAACCGACCCTAGCAGAAGACGCGAGAGCAGATCCACTCTAGCAGACGAATTTTACTCTTTACCCTCGCCAGACTCCTTTCCCATTGCTCGACGAGACTCTCGCGATTCCTCCCTGCTGCTTCTTATCGCTCGCGAGCGACGTCGCCGCCTTCTCTGCCAGTGGAAGGTTTGCATGCAGTTGCACAAGACTGCATTAAACCTATCCTTCAACGGCTTATCGTCTTCCCCCTTGGAAGACGGTAAGCCTCGCAAATCGATGTAATATCTCCATGTCTCGCAGCTCTCTGCCACCCTGCCACTCCGCGGAATCCTATTCCTCGGAGGCTCGTGGTGCCGATTCCGTAAGACACGGCGAGAGCCCAGTATCCGCTAGGTGTACAACAAAAATTGGGAGCACGTGATTAGAGTTTCGCCACGGATGACGAAATCCCGCTACCTGAATACCTTTGTTTGCCCAGTGATTCCGGCCGGTTTTCGAGAGATGTTAATTGTTGCCCCTGCGTCGGGGTCTATTGCTTTCGAAAAATCGCCGCGACTTATCGAGTGAGCGACTCACTCTCGAGTTCCCGTTAGATCAGGTGGTATGTGGCGTGTGCTTATCACCGCACTCCACTTCCGATTCCAGCATCTCACTCGGGATTACTTGTCTCTCGAGAAGCGGGAGTGGTACATGAAAATGCTCGTAATAGGCACGTGTTCGCACCGCGACGATTGCCTATTGCGAGGAGGTGGGGGGGAGCAAGGTTTCGTCGTTAAGATTGATTTTATGGGTTGCCACGACGTCGCAAGGGGTCCGAGCTGAACCTTCACCTTTGCTCGTAATGCAACCAGGGATTTATGTAGATTCTACTCGGATGCTGCGGCTTTCTTTCCCCGGAGGGGGCACATGTGCTAACCCACTCCGTCAATAGGCCCGCATGTTTTTCTCGAGCACGCAGCCGAACTAATGACCCGGCAGGACTGATTTCCTTAATTCATGGTGGACCGTGGAATTTCGAAGGGACGTGCTATTTATCACTGTCAATTGACACGGGCCTCGATTTCCGTTAGCTCGATTTTCCTCTCTTCTCAGAAGACGATTTTTTCTCCCCGACACCCCAAGAGACCCCGAGAAAAACACGTGCATGCTAATGACCCCGCGCGCATAGGCGCCGCTAAGTGGATATTCGTAGAGAGCCGCCTCTACAACCTTCTCGTGCGATTGCGCGCGTAACTAGTAATCCATCAAGCGCATTGTGCAATTTGTCATTTTCCACAGTTCCACTGATCCTCTCCGCCGGGCTGGATAAAAAGACTTGTGTCTGCTTTTTTCTGAAAACGACCAACAGCTCCGCCAGTCTTCTATAATGCCCGCAATGTCCTATAATCGCCATTTATTCCAAGTCATGGGATGGTTAAATGCATTCGTCGGACATACGTATAGCGTATGGAAGTAGGTTTTAAGGTAGTGGAGAAGGGAGCGCCTTGCGGTTTTCCAATTGCGCACGTGTTTCGAAAGAACAATGGCGGATTGCAAAGAAATATATCGATAACAGGGGTTATCGGTCTTCCTTGTGGCGGCGCTCCGCACTTTCCACATGGCTCATTATTACACTGATACAACGAGCGGTCATTTCGCATTGGTACCTTGTACAATTCCTTACCCGCCGCCCCCCCCCCCCCCCCCCCTCTTCCACGTTTCTATCGGAGCCAGCGTTATCACGTGCAGGTGTTACGCACTCGTATCGCGAGGCATAACAATAGACGTCTCTCGTCTGTATTAGCCGGCGCCCTGTAATTACAGCATTTCACGGGACGAATGTGCTCGGAATCAAAGATATAGCCGTCGTTTAGTGTTTTACGAAGTACTCGCTCGCTTTGAGTATTGCTTTTTAGTATTCCACCTTGGAGCTCGCGCCGCCCTCCGCTACATATCTATACTTTCATGCATATGCCGGCTGGTTAGTTGGCCATAAATTTCCACGCGACAGTCACATTTGTATTTTAAGTAGATTTTTAGTGGCCGCTCTCGGGACACTTGCAGTTTCGAGGTAGAGGGAATAATTCGACGTCGATGCACAAGTATCGGGAACTCGGAATAGCTGGACGGCAAAGACGAGGCGCAACACTCGCCCTATCCCATTGAGTCAATTTATCTTCTACTCGCAATAAGACGTGGAGTCTAAATCTGTACCGACTGTCTTTTCAGCTGAGGCTTGCCTAGAGCGAGAGCTACTCATACTCCTGCCCTACAATATATTAATTTTCACCGTGTATTTTAAGCCCACCGATTTTTCTTCTCTCGGCCGCGCTTCGACGGCCCTCCGGCCCGTAACTCAGGGTTCGCCGCGCGTCTACGTATAGCTGACGTATTTTGGAGATGAGATCCCTCATGGATTTACATAAGATCGTGAGTCGAGGGAATATTTGATAATGGAATTGATACGGTTCGGCGCGCCTCTCACATTGATTTGTTTGCAGGGGGAAAACAATGCGAGCGATTTAGTAATCGATTCAGTTACACGTGGCTGCTCTGCGAGTGATCTTGAAGGTCGGAGCCACTGGGGGAGCCGACGGTGTCAATGAAACGAGGCGTCGAACAATTAGCATTTACTTTGGTACCACGTGTGCAAACAGATGCCTGTCTAAATCGATTATTAACGTCGCCGCCGGAATTGATTGTTATCGTTCACTCGCGAATGCCTTCCTCGTACCTCGTCGGCGTACTGTCATCGCTCGACTTAATTGCTCGTGAATGATCAGATAGCGTCGAACCGTCTCGCACACTTTTGCAAATGAGTGTTTCTTTTCTTTTAATCGTGGTGTCGGTAGAATGTTAGAGGAGAGCAGTTGTGCTATCGTCGAGATGTGGATAGCTGGCCTCAGTTTATCCGGGGCCCTTTTTCACACGATCCTATCTCTTGGACCCCGGCTCGCTCCCGCTCTCTTATCTTTCTTGGATAAGTCCGAGATGCCGTGTAAAGGATAATTTAACGTGAGAGATAGCTAAACGAGCCACGATAAAATCACGATAAGACCTGTAACCCAAGATAGAAGGGCGGGAGAGCTGTTAAATAGAAATTATGCTTGTTAGCGTTAGAACTTTTTGAGAACGAGGAACTTTGTTTGATGAGGGAAATTGAGTGGATTCAATGACAATCGGCGGGAGAGCCCGCCAGAAATGGATGTATATCGCAAAGACGGTATCGATAAAAATAGTACGGCATTCGAGTGCGCACTATTCACATCGCCGTTTATTTATAAGTGCATTGGTGAATGCAAATGGTAGCAACCGGCTCACGGGTGTTCACTGCCGTCCCTATTCGGGGATGCACCCTACTTCCAGGAACAGAGTGCATGGAGCCGCTTATTTTTACTCGTGGTCAAGTTGGACGTAGCCGTGAAAAGGACCACTCGTCGTCAACTATTTTCGGAGCGTACATTTCCGCGCTATCTTTCCAATTGCATATTTGCCAGGCGACGAATGCCGCGCGGCGGCGCATTGGTTAAAAGGCGAGCGTGTTGCATTCTCGAAATGTTTTCGCAGACTCGAAGGATGCTCTGGAGGAGGCCGGCACCGCGAGCGCGCCGTTGAAAAGCGTCGTCGAGAAGGGCGAAGTCGAGGCGACCAAGGAGGAAGGCAATGAGAAGGAAAAAGAAAAGGCCAAGGAAAATGAGAAGAGCGAAAAGGAGTCGGACGCCGATAAGGACAAGGACTGCTCGAGCGAGCAGGAAGTCGTTTTCATTCAGGACATGGGCTTCACCGTCAAAATTGTTAGCCCTGGCGCCGAGCCCTTCGATATTCAGGTCTCCAGTATGGAGCTGGTGCAGGTAAATGAGTATTTCTTGAAATGAAGCGTACTCTTCGGAGTAACTTGGCGTGTATTCCGAGGGTATTACGAAGATTGTCATTTCCGCAGGAAATCCATCAGTTGCTCATGGATCGCGAGGACACGTGCCATCGCACCTGCTTCTCTCTTCAACTCGATGGCAATACCCTGGACAATTTCGCTGAGTTGAAAAACATCGAGGGCCTTAAAGAGGGCTCGATTATTAAAGTCGTCGAGGAACCATACACAATGCGGGAGGCTCGCATCCATGTTCGGCATGTTCGCGACTTATTAAAATCTGTCGACCCTGCGGATGCCTATAATGGCGTGGAGTGTAGCAGTCTGTCGTTCTTGAATGTTGTAACTAACGGCGACATTCTGGAAAAGAAGAAGACCAGGGCAGATTCGGTCGATTGCACACCGCCAGATTACATCATACCCGATTGTAAAGATAGACCCTTGCTACCGTTGCAACCCCAAGCAAAGGAACAAAAGTGTCCTCCCTGCTTAAAGGTAGAGCTCGAATCTTGATGAATATCTTCCCATTACCAAAGCATTGCTTATAAAGGGAATAATTGTCTTGTTCAGGTACTAACAACATCCGGGTGGAACCCACCGCCTGGACACAGAAAACTTCACGGCGATCTGATATACTTACACGTGGTAACGCTCGAAGACAAGCAGTATTATTTAACAGCCTGTGCCAGAGGCTTCTTTGTTAATCAATCCACTAAAGAGGTGTTCAATCCAAAACCAGCGACCCCAAGTCACTTATGTCATAGCTTAATCGAGCTGTTGAATCAACTCAGCCCCGCATTTAAGCGAGGTTTCGCAGCGATGCAGAGGCGACGAACACAAAGGCACCCATTTGAAAGAGTAGCGACGCCCTATCAACTTTATGCTTGGAGCGCACCCCAAATTGAACATACAATCGATGCCATACGCGCCGAAGATAGTACGTATTCAATAGTGCTGAATCGCCGATGTTGCGCTCCAGTAAGCCTCTGTTGCATTATCGAACTTGTTATTCTACAGCTTTCTCATCCAAGTTGGGCTATGAGGAACATATTCCTGGACAGACTCGCGACTGGAACGAGGAACTGCAAACGACCAGGGAATTGCCACGAAAAAATTTGCCCGAGAGATTACTCAGGGAACGTGCGATTTTTAAGGTAAGTTCCACTTTTATCCGAGTTCGTAGATGACTTCCTGTTACTCATGAATCCAATCTATAGGTTCATAGTGATTTCGTTGCTGCGGCAACTCGCGGCGCAGTCGCTGTAATAGACGGGAATGTTATGGCGATAAATCCCGGCGAGGAGGCGAAAATGCAGATGTTTATTTGGAACAACATCTTCTTCTCTCTGGGTTTCGATGTACGAGACCACTACAAGGAACTTGGAGGTGATGCTGCAGCATTTGTAGCACCGCGAAACGATTTGCAAGGTGTGCGCGTTTATGCCGCCGTCGACTTACCGGGACTATATACGCTTGGTACTGTTGTTATTGATTACAGGTATGTGCTAATAATATATCAGTTCATTTTGTTTATCTCGGAGAGTAAGTGTATAACAATGTATATTTATTTACAAAGGGGCTATCGTGTTACCGCACAATCTATTATTCCGGGAATTTTGGAGCGTGAACAAGAGCAGTCGGTCGTTTATGGCTCAATCGATTTCGGAAAGACTGTTTTAACACATCCTAAATATTTGGAATTGGTAAGTCCATCGAGAATATATCTTGTTTCATTAGTGATTTTCAGATGTATGTATTGAGCGACCGATGTATTCCTTAGTTGAACAAAGCTGGCCAGCAACTAAAAATCCTTCCGCACAAAGTGATCAATGATGCCGGAGAGGAAATCGAGCTTTGCAGTAGTGTGGAATGCAAGGGTATCATTGGTAATGATTCGCGTCATTATGTATTGGACTTGCTCCGAACTTTCCCTCCAGATGTCAACTTCCTTAAATGTAAGTATTTCTGGGTAGCGAAATACCATGTGTTTTAAATGATTAATTTACGTTAATGTTCTACAGTGGAAGGAGTTGAATTGAGCAAAGAAGCTCGAGCACTAGGTTTCCCCGTGGAACATAAGCACAGATTAGCTTGTCTTCGCCAGGAATTAATCGACTCGTTCGTCGAAGCCAGATACGTACAATTTATAAAGCATGCTGCGGTGCATCTTCAACAACTCACGTCGACTAGACGCATGCAAAAGGAAAAGGAAACTACAGCGAAGGTATAGATATAGTTGCTTTACAAGCTAGCAAATGTAAACCGGTTTCAGGCATAAAGTGATTCGACATTCTAGGAAGACAAGAAAGAGGAAACGGCCGCGAACGATAGCAATAAAGAAGATTCTACACAATCAAATATCGAGGCGGACGAGGCTAAGAAAATTGTCGAAAGTATTACTGACTCCATTACAGGTGGAGACAAACAAGAATGTATGTGTTACATGCTAACCAGCGCATTGCTGCAATGAATATTCATGAAGTCTGTTTCAACAATTGATTCTTTCAGTGGAAGAGAGTACCAAAGAGATCGTACGAGCGGCTGCCGCTGCCGTAGGCAGTTTGCGGGAAGCTGAGTTTGATGTGAGATTCAATCCCGATGTCTTTTCACCCGGTGTGCGACATCCTGATGCAACTGGTCTTGCATTGAAGAAGCAGAAGCAACTAGTACAAGACGCGTCAGACTTTTTGCTAACAGTGCAGCTTCCAGCTTTTGTATGTTTCTCCACTCTTCTACTTTTAAGGCTTATAATTGCCAGGATTTTTCTCATAGGAATGTTGCGTTTAGATCCGAGAGTGTTTGGATCATACAGCCGCAGCAATGGACGGCGGTACATTGATAGAAGCTTTGCACGGAAGAGGCATCAATGTTCGATATCTTGGAAAGCTGGCGACAATGTTGAGTTCAGTGCCGCAGCTGCAGTATCTCCACCGCATAACTGTATCAGAGCTTATTTTACGATCGGCAAAACATATTTTCACATTCTATATGCAGGTAGGTTGACGCTAGTCGTAGTAAAATACCATTCTGTGACGGAAATCAAGGATTTGTTGTTTACAGGGTACGGAATTAATGAGTCTCTCAGCGGCTATTAGTCATTTCCTAAACTGCCTATTTTCATCGGCACAAATTATTCATCCTCAGCAAAACTTGGAAGAGGTGAGAGACTAATAATTACACTTAGCAAGTTATGCTATTGTAATCCAATGAATGAATATGTATGAACAATGCGTATGAATTAAAGCTTCAGAGTAAGACAGCCAAACGGCGTAATAAGAGGAAGGGGCGGAATAATGGTCCGCAACAGTCGGAAGTGGAGTGGGCATCTTTGACACAGAAATCACTGTGGCAACAAATTAAAGCAGATCAGAAAGCTTATTACGATTGGGAAGCTCCTTATCCAGAGTCATTGGATACCACAATCGAGAACTTCCATTTGCAGAAGATCTCCTTGTTGCGCGGCTTCTGCATAAAGACTGGTATACAGATATTATTACGCGAGTATAACTTTGAGAACAAAAACCGGGCTACGTTCTTCGAAGAAGATATACTAAATATATTCCCCGTTGTAAAACACATCAATCCCAGAGTAAGTATTCGGCTTCGTGTGGATTTATCCTTGTTTTAATCTTGAGTCAATTCATATGATGGTAATGTTGACAGGCCAGTGATGCATACAACTTCTATACAACGGGTCAAAGTAAGATTCAGCAAAGTTACCTAAAAGACGGGTACGAACTGATTAGTGAAGCATTGAATCTCTTAAACAATGTATATGGTGCGATGCATCCTGAGATTGCACAATGTCTGAGAATGCTTGCGCGATTGAACTATATAATGGGTGATCACGCGGAGGCTCTTGCAACGCAACAAAAAGCAGTTCTTATGTCGGAACGCGTCAACGGAATAGATCATCCCTACACAATTACGGAATATGTAAGTGCATAACATTCTTTCTGCTATAATAGAGAGGAGGGAGAATTGTTTATGTCATTTTCACGTGTTCTTTAGATTCATCTTGCATTGTATTCATTTGCAAATGGCCAAGTGTCTGTTTCATTGAGACTGTTATACAGAGCTCGTTATCTCGCGCTCTTGGTGTGCGGTGAAGATCATCCGGAAGTAGCGCTTCTTGATGTGAGTATGAAAGTCTATTACCATAGTGCTAGGCAATATTATCAATTTCGATAATATATAATTGTTTAAACTCGCTATTTCAGAGCAATATCTCTCTCATTCTTCATGCTGTTGGAGAATATGAACTGTCACTCCGATTTTTGGAACACGCGTTGGCTCTGAATCGGCGATATCATGGCCCGAGGTCTTTGAAAGTTGCAATCTCTTATCACTTGGTTGCTCGCACGCAATCTTGCATGGGAGATTTCCGAGCTGCTTTAAATAACGAGAAAGAGACTTACGCAATATACAAACAGCAGCTGGGCGAAGATCACGAGAAAACGAAAGAAAGTAGTGATTGCCTGAGGCATCTTACTCAGCAAGCGGTTGTATTGCAGAAGAAAATGAATGAAATTTATACTGGAAAGTCTGGTGTCAGCCTTCCACCTATTCAGGTGCAACCGCCAAGTATGGGGTCAGTGCTGGACATGTTGAACGTTATCAACGGAATCCTGTTTGTGCAAATTAGCCAGCAAGATATAGAAAATTTCAAGGCAGAAATCGAGAAGCGCCAGAAAGAACAAACGCCAGACGGCGAGCTTAAGGCCATCGAATGCGAGGATAAGAAAGAGGAGAAGGAGGATAAGAAGAATGAGAAAGACACTAAAAAAGACGAGAAAGAGAACACAAAGGAGGATAAAGAAAACCAAAAGAGTGACACGAAGATCGAAAGCCTCGAACCAAAGAAGGTGGAAGAGAATAAAAATACATTGGAGTCTGTAGCGACAGAGAGCTGAGCTCCTGTTTGCATGCATAAAATGGCAGTTAGTAGTTTTTTCCGAATCCTAGTCCTTTCCTGCCCGCGTCCAATCTTTGTAAGAGTAACGCGAGTATGGTATACATAGTTGATTGGGATCACCGACAAGCGATGGTGCTCGCTTGATGAAGATCATCACTTGGTGTATCGTATTTGTTTTAAAATGCTACAGGGCTACTGAAATGTTCACAGCGTGCAGTGATCGCATATGGTACGTGTGGAATTCCAAAGTAAATTACAACGAACTCGCGATGGTCGATGATTTTATAAAACTGCAGAATTTATTTTGCTCCTTTAACAGTAATTGCACATGACGATATAATAAAAGCTGATTCGATTCTTATGTATATAACAGTGTGAGAAAGCGGACTGAAAGGAAGCAGCAGATATCATATAGTGTATGCGGACGGTAAAATTGATGCTAATCGACTAGATGATCTTTGTATTAGGATTCAAACTTCGATGCCAATGCAGGTTTTGTGGGGCTCAAATCACGCCAGGATTTTACCACAGTAAAATAATACTATTACATGTATCGTTCACACAAGTGCTCTGCATATTCTACCGATCATCGTTCATGTGTGCTTGGGTTGGTATTCTGCACGAGTGTAGCTAAATCATAAAAGAAGTATCAAGTTCCGAAGGACTTCAGCTTCCGGCGATCGTCTATAAAGTAGTGGGCGTTTATTATTGTAGATGATAAGTGAACCCGTTTTTTTACTTCTTCAATAGTCTATTTTATTAGTACATATTGATAGATCATTGTTTTGTGCATCTAGGGATCATTGTCGTTTATCCATCCTAGTTGCCACCAATACTGATATTGATACAATGCACATCGAGTACGTTCAAGTACTCTATAATACAATTCGCGTTACGACGAAATTTGCCTTCAATCTAGCTATAACTCATGCATCAGATGCATCAAATTCATAATCATCCTTGTCATGGCTAGACATCGTAGGCTATTCATTATCGCGCTCATTGAAGTTTTTACAATTGATCCAACTTCAATTTACCAGCTGGTAGATGATCAATTGAATTGTCCTAATATGCCAACAACTGCCTAAGAAGTCAACTTTTGTTATAATATATCTTCCTTTATACTGTAGATTACGTGAAGATTGCTTCCACTAATTGTTCGTAAACTCATCGCGCACAGAGTAGTCGCATCTGCAAGAATAATGATAATTGAATTGTAGATTTCTTTTGGTTTCGGTTTTAAAAGCATGCGATAAAGATCTGGTGGCAGCAGGAGTATAGCGCTATGAATGGTGCGTTGTTACACTCATGGTCGTTAATGCAGTTACTGAAGCAACTCATTAGTCAAGTTATCGCAACTGTAGTGTCAATTTACTATCACTATTAGAAGTATCACAATTACTCTTAATCGTATAAGATTTAAGTCGTATTGTTATCGCGGCATTAATAAAAAATGTTTTTGTTATCTGATGGTATGTAACTGCGTTGAGCGATTTGGCCGTGTGGTTCTATCTTCTGAGAATCCTATTTTACGTTCACCGTCTTCATCTCGAAAATATGATGCTAATCATTATATCATATTGGTTATTTTTTTTTAAAAATAAAAGTGTTATATTTTATACCCATTGTAGTTGAAATGATATTGAGCCAGGAAATGAGCGATGGTTTCAGTTTAACCAGTTCACACTTTATAATACAGAATACTATATTGCACTTGTTAGCCGAAATGTACGATATAACGAATATTAGTTCGTAAGAGACTATTGATTATAAATAAAGTTAAATACCTGATTTACATATATCACCTGTTATATGATTCACGTGATGATTGAACATGGAAGAAACCGTTTTCTACAGATGCAGCGAATTAAGAAGATTCGGAAGATCTATCTGCCGATGTATTTTCCCGTTTTGACTGTTTGGATTCAGATGTGGATTCTTGTTGGTCGCTTATACTTTCTTTGAGTCTTTTCCGTTTCTTTTTGTGTGCATTGGGACTGTATTGTTGCAAATATTGCCTAATATCCAACTTATTTATTAAGTATTGGCGAAGAGTTTCCATAGAGTTTTTGCCACCAACACCTTTCTCAAAGACCATGCATATTTTTACAAGCCTCTCCTGACTCTCTTCTTCAGGCTCGATTACGTCAGTAAAGAAATTGCAAACGAGAAAGGGGTTTTGATTCTCTACTCTGTTCCTACAGGGTTCTAATTCATCTGTCCTACTTTCTCTTTTCATTTTAGAACTTTCAGCAGAACCTATTTGCTCGGCTTTATTTTCTGTTTGACCTTCAATTTTTTGCCTTTCGGCCATTCGCCGTTTTCTGCGCGTATGTGACCATGAATCCTTATCCGCTGTTATTTGACATGCCCAGCCATCAAAATCGTCAATGGGTAAGTATTTAATTGTTGCCTAAGTATGGGAGCAACAATAAACTTCATTATTTCATTATTTTCATTATTTGGAATTAAATTGTCTTACATTCAGTTCCTCCATGATTTGTTCCAGAAACTCTATTACATGAACGAATGTAGGGAACCTTTCCTTCAGAGGAAACACCATTTCAGTAGGTCGCTGATCTCTTAACAATTTAGCAATAAAGTTCCCACTTTTCCTAATCACTGGTGCAGTGGTTAGATCGAATGTTTTTTTTGTTGCAAAGGTCCATGCTAAACCCCATCTATGAAAAGATGAATTGTTAGTTAAGTCATGGAAGTGAAACAAAACACATAATAGAGAAGTTGTATCAACCTTTTAGTGTGACCCTGACAAAATTCAGTCCATGTGAAGTTTTCTATTTTCTTGCTCTTTAGAAACTTGATTAAATATAAAAGATTTGTTTTGCGCCCTATCATTGTGGTATACATCTTTATTCTATCTTGTAATTCAATGCTTTCTTCTATCATTTGTGTAACAAAAGCTCTTTCTCCCCCTTGAATCATGAGCTCCTTCTCATTCCCTGTAGGTGCATTCCTTGGTGGTAACTTCTTTGTTACTATTTCTGCTGATTTCTCAGCTTCAAAGAATGGTGGATTGCACATGGAGAAGTGGTACTCTTTATCTTCTTCAAGAATGCTTTTCAACACTGTCTCCCCACTTACTTTCAAGACTAAAATCAGGATCAAATCTAATGAAGTAAATATCAAGAATTTATACTCGTATTAATAACTTAAAAATTACCCTTTATCAAGTGCTGTAATTCATTATTCTCTATTGTCTTTAAGGCACTTTGTACACTGGATTCATCAACTTCGGAACCAATCATATGCATCCCATACATCTTAGACAATAACAAGGGATATATAGAAACTGCTCCAGTGCCTGTGAAAGATATTAACAGTCTCATATCTGGCAATATTTGGACAATCTTTACAACCCATGGGGATTCCTCACCAACATCGATTCCGATAACTTCATCCATTTCAGAGAAGCTGGCATAGTTCAACAGATCTTCTAACCACAAAATATAATTCAATCTAAGAGGCAACGTGGGCACCAACTTAGTCGCAGGAATCTTGACATTAAGCTTAAAGTCATGTTTTAACAGTACTTCAGTCACGACACGCAGGCTTTCCTCGTCCTTGAAGTTTACAATGATTTTCCCGCTCAAGTCCTGCAAGACACAAACAAAGTCGTAAACAACGCAATTTCATTCTGCCAATTCCTACTAGCAATCTAATTCTCTTACCACTTTCGCAATTTTGCGAAATTCGGGATACTGTACAGCGAGCTGCTTGAAATCTGGTGCCTTTTTGTATATGTTTCTCGAATGCATAAACTTTCGCAATGACATTTTGCTAGACCGACTTTACCGCGCTCTCGACTACACGCGAATATTGCGTGGAAATATTACCGAAATCTCAGGCACAATCGGCGATTACCCGTAGAAAAAGTCCGCCGCATTATTAACGAATGACGGAAACATACAATCAGTCACGTGTATTTGTTTTCGAATCGCCGTAACAGCAACAGAGTAGGGCTGCCGTGCTCGGGTGAGATCCTCCTCTTGAAAATAAATACAGGAGTGCGGGAAACCACTGGCGTACACAGGAACAGCAGCACCATCGCTCGGCGCGCGGCCAACTAGTCGCAGTGGTGTGTGTACCGCGTGACAACGGCAACGCTACGTTTAACCGCGCGGGTGCTCGCACTGTTTTTTCCTCGAGCGCAGTTGAAATATTTCCGGGGCCTAGTCAGTGAATTCGTGGTGGTGTGAATGGCAGGGTGGAATCGGCGTGGTCGGCACTAATGCAAAGGTGAGCTCTCCCCCGCGGTCAGACTACACGGCCAAATCCCAACTGGGAGATTTCCGCGTAGAGAGCACTTGCCGGATCGATAATTGATTTGCGCGTGTTCTATTCTAACCTTCGGCTACGCTCCCTTCTGGAGTTACCAGTTGCCCCGCGTCCTCTTCGTGATCTATTTTCCTCTCGCGCCTTACTAGATCTGACATATGCTCGTTCGTGTCTATTAATGCGATTTACGCCTCGGCCAGCATGTGTCCACTGCGTCTCGTTTCTCGGTCAGCGTTCGCCTCTACCTGCAGCCGACGATTAAACATGCACGAACTGCCGCACGAGAACTCGCAGTTGTAAACGCGTTTAGCAAAGCCTGCGGTCCGGGAGATCGGCAAGTGCAACGGTCGTCGAGTTCTTCTGATAAGATCTGGGTCTACTGGGAATTTGCAGGTGTGAAGCAAGATGTACAATGGTATTGGGCTGCAGACACCCCGTGGGTCTGGGACCAATGGGCATGTCCAGAGGAACTGGGCGATTGTCCGCAAGACCAAGGACAAGGTCAACTACAAGGCGGACGAGGGTAAATTAGATCAGCTTAACAAGCAACCCAACAAGGAAATCCTTGATCATGTTAGGAAGCGAAAGATTGAAGTAAAATGCGCCGAACTGATGGACATACTGGAGGAACAAGGGTAAGTATCTGCTTTACTACTAGAATAACATTCACTGATCATCCATTAATAAAACCAATTGTTTCTTCTGATCCATAGATTTACAAGCGAAGAAATCGACAAGAAAGTGGAGTCCTACAGATCGATGTTGATGGGAAACGATGCAAAGCCGGCAACTCCAAGAGATGAATTCGGACGTGTAAAGTAAGTGGCATTCTTTTCTGATCAACTTCTTTCAACAGAATACTCTCAAATTCTATGTATATTACATTTCCCGTTTCCATTGGTTTTAAGCATGAAACCTGTTATTCAAATCAAACTCCCACTGTATACAATTGACACCATTTTACTTGAGGCTTATCAGCCTATTCCAATAGAGTCAGGAATGTTTTATTTATTGAATAAAAAGAAAAGTTAGAAAAATAGATTTAGTAGAAGTATACTGTAAATAAAAAGTCTGAGAAAACTGGCATTGTCGAATTAAGCTCGACTTTTCTTGTACTGCTGATGGAGCGAAAAAGCGCGGTAAAAAGGCATGGTAAGTGTAATATCTTGGAGTAGTGACACCCTCGAAACGCGAGCCCCTTCTAAAGCCAATATTATTGGAGGGTGGAGGCTTTCCCGATCTAGAGGGCCGCTTTTCGGGAGGTGGGGTGGGGTGTTGTGCCGGCGATATTGACGTAGCTCATGGCGCCGGCGCCACCCACAAAAAGGAGGGGTTGCAACCCCTCCTGAAAGAGGAATAGAGATAGGATCGCGAAGAGGGAGAGCAGGCTCGTTCCAGCATCACGTTCTCCTGCGCGTCGTCTCAGTGCGAGGATGGACCGATGTTGCGACGCGACGCGTCGTCGGCACTCTCCGCGTGTATCGAGAGCGAGAAATCGATTGGGGGAATAGAAACACTAAGAAACATGTAACTAGTTCGTAATACGCACGCAAAATCACAACACAAGTCTTCCATTACTGTGTAAAACGCGACGCTGTTACTCCAATAAGTACCCTAAGTGTTAAATTCGTGTTAAGTGTAGCTTCGAGTACGTAACTAATCGCGCAAGGTTTGTAAATCCATTCCAGAAAGGAAAGAAAAAAGTGGAAACTCAATAGTACAGAAGAAAGAGAGATTTGAAGGGATTGGTGCATCGAAATTTTCGGACTAGTATCAAGAAGAGATGCCATTGGAAAAGCAAACCTGCAACTAATTATAATCGATGCTAGAATTTGCGACGCTTTCCTGACGACACGTCTTCCAGAACCAAAGCTAGACCTAAGTCGACGTACGGGATCGTACGTAGCCTATGCGATAAGAGTCGTAAGTCGGAAGTCATAAGTTTTCGATCGATGAAGCATAATCCCAGATGCTAAGGCGAAGTTATAAAAGTGACGGAAGGCGAGAGCTTGGAGCGCAGAGCGACAGAAAGATTGGCAGCGGCTCGGTGAAATGATGGAGAAGTAATCCACGTGGTTCCGATCGATGACTCCACTCGAAGTCATGTTTTGAGGAGAAGTATAGTTAATGATAATCCACGTGTCTTCCAATCGGCCAGTGTATTGATACTACTCTACAAACTAGAGCATAGTGATTATTGTCTTCCAGAACTTCAACGAGTTAAGAATACATTGCAATAACATTGTGCCTCCTCGAAGTCTTCCCTATTCTACTTAACATACGCTAAGATACGCTAAGGAATCTTAATCCTATATTTTTACACATCAGTGATAAGGCACTCTACGATCAGAGATAGTACTAATAAAGTACCGAATAACATTTATAACATTGTGAGAATCCGGCTACCGAATCGAACATTATATGCTCGCGAGGAAATTGTGGACGAAACGTTCGTGAAAAAAAGGTCGGCAGAATTTTGGCAGACTCGATTTCCCCCGACAATGGTCGCCGGCAGAAAAAACGAGGGTTCGACGACCAAATGAAAAATTGCGTCTCGGACAAAGAGAGATAAAAAAGCAGGGAGACTAAGCTGACATTTTCATCATCGCTGTCGGATGATTGTTCTAGCTACGAAAGCAGAAACTTCGAACACAAAAGGTGCAGTGGCAGTAGTAGTATAACCGGGGGGAGGAAGCCATTACCTCCAGTTCCAGCATCATCCCCCTTTCGCCTCCCCTAAACTACCAAAGCCTACCCAAGAAGGGATTAAGCCGCATCGCAACTACTTGCAGGCCCCGGCCCAGCCGGCAGAGCTTCTTAACGCAAATTAGCAACCGATCGCACTTAACGTTCGACTAATTAAGCGACTCTTAATTATTCAGCGAACGTGCCACCCTGGTGGGCGCTCAGTGGTTGACGGAGAAATTAGATATTCTACAAAGTCTAATTGACTGAAGTCGAACAATCCGGGATAATCGAATCAATTACCTACCACTAGGATCGATTACCGAAGAACATTTTCTAAGGGATAGAAACGCACGTGAAGAACATATTTGAATTGAAGAACTCCTGGAATATTGGAGATGCACTTGGTCTGCATTTAAAGACAAGAGACGGAGGATCGTCATTGAATTTGGAAATTAAGGAATGACTATGTCTGCAACGCTCCCATCCCCGAGACCGGCGAGGGGTCGTGGCCCGGCTGACGGCCGTGCCTTCTTCGAGAGCCTCTGGAGGGGCAATTTCTTCCTCAATCGGCAAAAGGTCTTTAAGCGAGCGCGCAAACGCAAATTGCAAGCGACCAACGGCAAGAAGCGGGCGCAACTGCAGGTGAAGCAGCATTGCTGCTGCTGCCAGCGCATACAATTGCACCTGCTTGCCGGACGACGAAGTAATATGCGCTCCGTCGTCAGGTAATCATCGAATCCAGGAACAATACCTTAATAGCTTTCAGTCCTAACTTATATCCGACATTTCCCTTCGCGCCAAGCTGTACGATTGTTCCCGACGATGTATCGAGAGTCCTAATTCCCTTAACTTGGCCGGGAAGTTCCTGCAACTTGGCGAACAAAGTTTTGCCCGAGTGGCAGAATTTAGGCGAGGCGAGGATCAGACTTCTCTATACTTGATAATGCATCTCCCACGATCTCGACGACTATCGCTCGCGAGAGATAATGTCGAGGGTGCTCAGCAATTAGTCGGCTTGGATTTCGCGTACAAAAGCATTTCGAGATTACGAAAGCACCGCCTGTAACGGGAGATCTGGGTTAACTCGCACGTCCACATGGACGCTCCGCGTTGCAAGGGGGTAGCTTATAGAATCGGATTACGCCCACCGCAAATAGCTTATTGCCTCTATGTGGCTTATTTAAGTCCTTGCTGCGCCGGAGAGAACAGGATATATTCCCTGAGCTCACCAGCAGCAAACTTCCAATCCAATTTTGAAAGCATCGCATTATTAACCCAAAGGAGCAAAAGTGAATTAATAATTCCAATCCACACTGCATCCGCATTAAACGAATTAGAGCACAGTCTTCATTGAATCCAGATAGTAATCAGTTCTCAGATTGAAAAAGACAGCCTCGTCACTGAATCCTCGCAGCCATGAAAGAGATGCCATAGAAGACAGTCATCGATCCCATCTGCTAGAGCTAGCAAACTATACTCAACCCCGACGCGAATCTACACCCATCTAAATCCACGGCGTGCATTATACGCGGAGGGACAGCGCCCGCCCGTGAAGAATCTCGAAGGCCCCGACTCTTCTATCCATCCAATTGGCATCCTCCATCGAAGTCCCTAAAAGAGGCTGGCAATCGTTATTGGGAGGGTGAAGCTGCTGTTCTTCCAGCCGATACACCTTTTCGGGATTTTCACGTGGCAGTGAGCAATCGCTCGACTGTGCTCTGTATCAAAACCCTCGAGTGGAGTGGGCGCCTCGAGGGGTGGTTGGCTGGGGGGGCATAAAGGTTAAAGGGGCGAAAAAATAATTCGGCGCGATGTATATCGATATCGAGCGACGCCGCCGCCGGCAGGGCAGGGTCGGAGGGGCGGAAGAGGAGGGTGGGTCGCTCGGAGGAAGCAGCAGCTTCGCCTGGTGAATTGGAGGGTGGAGAGCGGGCGAGTGGCACGAAAGGGATGCCAGAAAAGAGAACAGCTGGATTGTATTGATCGGTGGTGGAGCGTTGGCGTAGGGGTGGCTCGCTCCTCGCTCCGCGCTCGGCCGCTCGCTCTTCACTCGCGGGGCCGAGGGAAGAAGAGGGGTCGCCTGGATTTCTCTGCTCATGCACCCCCAGTGTTATGTCACTACCTTTGCCTTTGGCTTTGCCGCATTCCCGGTGCTCCTCTCCGCGTTGCCTTGTCGCTCCGCTCGGCCTGCATCTCTGCCTGTCGACCTACGACCTTCGTGTTTCATGAATCCGAGCCTTCAATCTCGTCCACCCCTTTCGACGAGATAGGCGGTGCGTCCGCCGCAGCGACGATGACAGTGAAAATCTCGACGCGGTATGTGTTCTCTTTTCCCTTTTCGCTCTTTTTCTATCTCGATAATCCTGGTGGTTTTATGTACATACATACGCGAGAACCCGCGCCACCCTGGATGGTGGACTTGGACTGTGATGTGATTTTCTTCTGGGTGATGGTGTCCCCGTTCTCTGTGCTGGGAAGGAAGTAATTGAGTGGAACTTTTCGAGACGGCAGGAAGTAGGCACGTGTAGTCGCGGTGGTATTGTAAAGTTGGAAAGTTAGCTGTGAGTGACATATGGCTCGCTCGCTTATGCACAGAGGCGCCCGACAGAACGGGTGCAAGTGAATCCCTTTTTGTTCCCACCTAGCGCGCGGTTGTACTCGATTAGACCCTCTGACGTAACACCCGACACAGTTTCTCTCGGCGTGATTCTACCTGGCGCTGTTGTGTGCTCGGAAAACACGACTTGTGAGAAGTCGGAAGTGATGCTAGTGGAAATGTGATAATCTGACGAGTTTCTTTTCTGTTACAGTGTGCGAGAGACCCACCAGATAGCTGAGGCCCAGCAAGAGAAAAATGCGAAATTGCGCGAGGCTTTTGGAATATCAGAGTTCTTCGTGGAGGGAAGTAGTTTAGACCCGGAGAGGCACGCGCGCGAGGCCGAGGCGAGGGCGGCTGCGAGCAAAGTGTACGAGCTCGTGCGAACACCTAGTCCGGCGCCGGATATCACGTCCGCACCCGAGAAAAAGAAGCGGAAAGGATCGAGTAGTACGGCGAAAAAGAAAAAGGGGAAGAAGCACAAGAAGGAAAGGTACAAGAGAACGTAATGGTGCTCAGGTCGATGGAGGCTGAACTCAGTTTCGCGTCTATGCAGTTGGAGGACGGTTCTTAGGAGGAGAGACCTTGGAGGATTGGTCGGGGAATAACAGAATGAAAGCGATTTGATTGAGAAGATCGAAGGAGCGGAATTAGTCAATTTGAAACGAGGCTTCCCGGGTTGCAGCCCCGATCGTGTCCGACTAAGCGGCTAATTCTACTTCGGCAGATCTTGAGAGGGATTAGAGGAAATTTGATGGTTCTCCGCTGCAACGAGTGTGTTTGCTTTGCATTGTCGCGCGGCAACCTTTGCGAGTCCAGGCTCCAAGACCGAACAACCAACCCCCGTAGTTGTCCCTCTTCTCCCCGGTTAATTATTCATTTACCGCAACTCCACACTCGTTCATTTGCTTACTACACACCTCTTGTCAGATACTGACTCATGACTCACCTACTATTTCATGTCCCGTACACCTTTCTCTGTTTCAAACAGAACTGAGGAGGACTGAGTGCCTACCCAGTAGGCTCAGTAGGTAAGTGTGGCCGTCGCGTCTTCTTTCCAAAACACTCTCTCTCTTTCTCTCTCGAAAAGACAAAAGTCTTCCGAATTGATATGCTCTCTGCTAAAAGTCAGACTGGTCGAGTCTCCTCGCTGCGTTACCTTTAGGCGTCGCCTAATAGGCGCAACTCGCCAGTAGACGCGAGCGTTTTTTTGAGGTAAATGTTTGCTGTAACATGGCTGGGATCACGCGAGCGACACTTGAGAAATTATGAGGATGATGCCGCGCGATTAGACTCTACGCTTGGTACGAATCGCGCAATGGGCAAACATTTACTTGGTATACTGTTGTCTGCGGATTTTCCAATGAACGTAAAGTCTTTGACGCGTGAATCATGCATTTCTATCTCTGTTGTTGTTATCGATGAAGCTTGTTGTTAATGTCATCTCTCTATTTTTTTTCTGACAAGTCCGTCCCTATCGATGGTTTTCAAGGTAATGCTAATCCCATATTATATCAATACGCCTCATATTTTGTATACTTGTCTTTTGGTATTGGCTCTGAAAGATGTGGTTTTGCGCGCACGTTTTCTCGCCGCTACGGCCAAGGGCACACCCGATGACTGTGAAAACCAAATCTTTCAAGTTGACGATTATGTAGTCGGTTTGTTAGCTCTAGCCCGATTGTGTGATATTCACCCGTACGTGTATCGTTGTATTATATATTGTTTTCCTTGGTCCGTTCACTCCCGGGACTGCAGTGAAAGAGTGTAATCAGTTTTAACGCCGACGAATACTCGAGTCATTGCGCTGCATTTCCGACACAAAGCTCGCTTCCGTTTCTCGAATCAACCTCATCCCGATAATTGCGCGGTTCGCCGCGGAAACTTAAAAGATTAGTCGGATCTCGATCTCGAAGAGCTTATCGTTCTACTGGAATCAGCTCGTAAAAAGAAGGTAGCTTATATCGTTAGAATCTAAAGCATTTGTTTCACACACAGATACATTGTACTACAGCTTTCTTTATTGTCAGCACAAGGTATGCACTTGTCGACAGGAAGACGTCCACTGCAAGATTTAATAACAGAATTTGATTTAAATAAAACACGAAAAGATCTTAGTAAAGCAGTTTAAATGACGTTTTCCGAATTTCCTAGGTCAGAGTCACCAAAGGCTAGTAAGAAAAAAGAAAAGTCAAAGAAGAAAAAGAAAGAGAAGAAGCATAAGAAGGCCGAGGCAAGCTCTTCCGACAGTGAATCCAGCGATGCTTCGGATGAGAGCAGGTAACATTAAAACTTGAACTTTTTCATGTTTTTATCTTTGTATCTCGAAATATTTACAATGTACCGTGAATGTCACAGCTCGTCCGAGACTGAGACCAAGAAGAAGAAGAAAAAGAAAAAGAAGAAGGCGAAAGTAGAGGCCAAAGAAAAGCATGAGGTAGGGAATATAAGGCGAAGAATACAAATATAATATTACTATCCTCTTGTCTCTTTCTATACATATATATCTACATATTTCTACGTGTATATTTACATATATACCTTAGCACGTCAAGCAGGGGCATGCGACATATATTTTTACGTTCGTTCCTCTCAAATTAGTTACCCGTTGACATTGGATTATCCGAGATTTGTGTTGCCGCCTATCTTTGGATAAGCATGAGTCATTGCTTGTTTCTGTAACAAATTTTTATCTGATTTCAAGTTAACAGTCATTATTTCAAAAGTGTAAATCTCAGTATTGTTTGTAATTATCAGCGCCATTTGACAGGATATATTCCCTGAGTGAGTACCAGATATGCCGCTACTCAGTGTTCTAATAATTTGTGATTTATATACATCTGAAATTGCGATTGTTGTGCCTTTCACTCGTTTTGTGTCGAGCACCGCCATAACTTTGTGCAAAAGAATGGCGATAGGAGACTGCTTATTCTTGAGTGTTAGGTACCAGTTTGGAGAACCCATGTAGAGTAACTTTCTGTTTCTGTTTGTCCCAATTAGTTCTTTGAAAATCAACTCGATCGAACATTTTACTTGTACTACGCCTCTTTATTACGAAGTGTCCACTTACATGGTAGTGAATGAGCAGACTCCAGAAACTGTTTTCGATATTTCTTGAACTCTCCTACAAGTAAACATGCATGGTTGGTGTTCAGAAATCTGTTTCGATCAATTGATTAACCATTGTCATTCTTCTTCTAGAAGAAGAAAGTCGCGACCAAACGGAAGCGTCAGTCATCCGAGAGTTCGAGCGATAGGTAGGTTCGAGCAACGAAACATCTACTTTCTCGCTTTCCATGTACAATTATACCTATTTTCTTAATTGTCTGTTTACAGCTCACCGGAGAAACCAAAAAAGGCGATGAAACATGACAAAGTTGTAGAAAAGGCTAAGAACGAAGAGGTTGAAATTATCAAAGAATCGAGAGTAAATCGTTCGCCGAAGAGGCAAGAAAGAATTCGGAATGAGACGCCTCCACCTAAAAAGAAGGACTCTCCAAAAAAGAATGCCGTTGAGAAGAAGGACAAATCTCCAGTCGTACATAAAAGTCCACCACCACGACGTCATAGATCGCCCTCGAGGAGCCGGACTGATAGAGCAAGATCGCCACGACGATACTCGCGTTCTCGTCGAGTTAGTCCGTCCCCAAGGAGAAGGAGAATCTCCAGATCTCCGAGGCGATACAACCGGCACTCGGTATCAAGAAGCAGAAGTAGATCCAGATACGAGCGATATGGATCAAGACGGAGGCCGTCGCCACTACCACGACGAAGAAGATCAGACTCGCGCAGAAGATCCAGGTCACCTAGACGACCGAGAGATCGGAGGGAAAGATCAAGAGAACGCCGTAGGAGTCGCTCCAGGTCAAGGAGTCGCTCTCGACGATCCACCCTGAGCTATTCACCTCTGCGAAAGTACCCGGAACGGTACAAGGAAATATTGGAAGACAAGAAGAAGCGTGATCAAAAGAAGAGCAGTGATCCACCGCCGAAATCCCGGTCAATCTCAAGGGGCAGGAAGATGCAAGTAATCACACCAAGGGTCAGTTTAAGATCTTCAAGCGAAGACGAGGCGGATATAGCCGACGATGAACCGAAGCCAGAGGACGAAGAGAGAATAAAGGAACTGAATACGCTCAAGAGATTACAAAGTGGACTAGCCGCGAAAGCTAGAGAAACAATCGGGAAGAAAGTGATAAGTCCAGTGAAGATAAAACTTGAGAAGAAAGAAGAAAGTGTGTTGGATATTGCTTTACCAAATGAGCCACCAAAAACTGTGCCAAACATAGCTCCACTCATGAAGGAGAAATCCAAGTCCCCTGCACGTCTACCTGCAATAGAGTCGCCTGTGTCCAGTAGGTCCCCATCACCAGCATTGCCACTGACACGAGAAGAGGCTGCGATTAAAATACGATCACCCAGCGAATCGCCTCCCGCATTGCCACAAGTGGCTCTAGCAAAAGTCAGCTCGTCCAGATCACCAATTACTGTATCCAAAGTAGCACATGCATGTACCTCGCCGAGTAACAGCAAAAAGAGTTCCCCGGCTATAAGTAGCAAAAAATCCACATCTCATTCACCACCTGTAGCAATTACCCAAGAAGATGCAAGTGTAAAACTGCGATCTCCGAGTGAATCGCCGCCACCAATGTCGAATAACACAATTAGTAGGACAAGCGTTCGTTCGACGTCTCCAAGCACGTCAAAGAAACGTTCGCCCGGAAACAACTCCTATTCCCGGTCGCCTTCAAGGTCGGCGTCAATAGAAAAGGGATCGTCCAGGTCACCCAGGCACTGTTCGCCAAGATCATTGTCGAGGGAGAAGAATTCGAGCTCTCATGCGAGAAGCAAGAAGTCAGCATCCCCCGCGAATAGGTCGCCTACTTCACCTGCCAAAGTTAAAAAGTCCCCTGTTTCGGTAGCGAGAGTGGCGAGATCCTCAAGATCAAGATCATCTTCGGAGTCAAAGCACTCAATGTCGAGATCACCTTCACGATCGAAGAAATCTCCCTCGCACTCACCGGAGAAGTCCAGATCGAGGAGCAGGACCAGATCCTTATCGAAAAGGTCTCGGAGTCGTTCTCTATCGAAGAAGTCAAGAAGCAGGTCTCCGTCTAAAAAGTCACGAAGTCGATCGGCATCGAAGAAATCGCGAAGCCGTTCTCTCTCCAAGAAATCGCGAAGCCGTTCGAGGTCAGCCTCCAGATTATCACGCGAGAAAGAAAAGAGAAGTCGTAGTAGAAGCAGTTCACGCTCCTCGGCTAGGTATGTGCTACAGCGCCTTCTCAAGAATAAACGAATATCTATTCACCAGTTACACTAAGGCTCTCATTCTCTGATCGCAGTTCCACGAGACACAGTCGCAGAAGTTTCTCTAGTTCATCGCGATCATCCAGCAGTGTTTCTAGCCGTTCATCTAGGTCCACATCTAGTAGCTCGGCTTCTAGTAGATCTCGTTCGCCGTCGATACCACGTCGACATGGCTCACCAAGTTTCTTAGATAGACGTCGAATTACGAGGTGAGTAGCTCCGCAATTACAGTCTATGTATTGTAGTGCCAAACTTTACGACGCACCATGCTAAATTTTGTAAGCTCACTGTATCAGTCGTAGAGTTCCCATTTCTGTTTCTTAAGTTTATTTTTGTTTCTTTTTACTCGAATATTGCTCATATTTGCAATGCCGCGGAGATTTTGCCGGGCATTCGACATTGCGAGATTACTTTCGGACCAGTAAATGCATATGAATTCTTTCGCATTGTAATCTAATACTATTTTATGTTATGTCCTGCAGGGACAGATCGAGGGACAGGCATAGAAGATAAAGTTACGGCTTCGCACAGACGTTTATATTATTTTCCTACCAGTTGAAGTAGTAGTAGATGCGATACAATTCATTCTTTGTTAGAATAAAAGAATCGTACAACATACCGAAACGATCAATCACTACGTAACAACTAGTTGAATAATTAAACTATAGAGAGTTCTGTGCATATGAGTCTATCTATTTTCCTTTAGCGCTAAGGCCATAAATTATATCCGTAAAATTGGCGAGCATAACTCTGTATTAGATAATCGCGTAGAGTATCGGCGTTACTCTCAAGTCAAGGTTTTCCCAATCAAAGCAAATGAGTACATTTTTCTTTATATGATTTTTTTCATTTTCCTCCGTACCTAATTGCTTATCGACAATTCAGTCATGACGTAGGTGTAGCATGCGTGTACCTTCCTCATAAATTATTGTAAATTAAAGGTTTACAGTAGAGAAATTCTTTTATTTTAAAGTCGGTCATCAATAAAATGCATTTGCAATTGCAAGCGACCAATCTTTTAGTTCTGTACTTTCTTTTCCTGTGATTTTGCGAGTTTCGTTGTATTCCACTGCCTACCACAGTATGTCCTTTGTTTCGGAGGTAAGTGACACATTTTTGATTTTGCACGACCAGTGTATTGCATGTGACACACATATCTTGATTACCAGTGCCATTTTTAATGCGTTCATTATTTTACGTTGCTGTGGAACTGTATTTAAACTGCTAGGAATATTACCATCAAGTTATTAAATGATGCATATACTGTCAAGACCTTCTGGATGCTCACACTGATGAATTATAGCGCCAGGAAGCGACCGATTCCATATCATCGACCCACCCCAACACCACCCTCGTCACCAAGTAGTTCGGAAAGCAGCAGACACAGCAACTGGTCAAGTCCAAGTCATCGCTCCAGTTGTTCTCCAAGTCGCAGCCCATCTTACACTCGTTAAGTCCGGATAATTCCGAGGAGAGAGACGCTCCCTTATGGACGTGGTATAAGGAACGATTCAATCAGATCCACCAGCAAGGGAAGTATCAACCCTGTGCTTTTTCTGAGTTTTCCAGAAATACTAAGATCGGATCAGTCACGAGAGTCAAACGGTTGACTTTAGGAAACTTACATTACGTGCCTGAGTTACGGGCACCTAGGTGAAAAAGGAAACGACAGTCTGGATTTGGTGCATGGTTTTAACTTGTAAATTTATAATATACACTTATTCCACGCCGATCTCATGACGTAATAATACTCATAACTGGTGTTCACGGGGGACATCATTAGCTTCAGTATTAGTACATGTATGCTCCAATTGGGTGGATTATCGAGTACGAGTCGTATCGTTTTTACGATCTGTCAAATGGATACTCATTGTCGCATTTAGAACAGCAGGTTCGATTCGGTATCATTCGGAGATCTTTCAGCGGGGAAGCAACGTAATGCCGATTTCGCGCCAGTCAAACGTTTCTCTCGATTACCTGCCGTGCAATCTCCGTATACCTTCATTTTACTCATTCCAGAGATTCCTATGACGAATGTGCAAGAATAACTAAAGAGAATATTTTATTAATTGGGGCGACATTTCTCTAAGATTTTTATAAAGCTACAATTATCGGGAAAAAGGCATTCCGTGAGAATTACGTTGCACCGAAACCTTGGAGAAATTGGAAATCTTTGTAACGATGTTATACACTCATGACTCTGTAACTTTAAACACGTAAGCAATAAGGTAGCAGCGAAGGCATCTTACCCGTGCCAGTAGCGGCTTCTTAAGATCTCTTACTTAATAGTTCTCTGCTATAATTTAAGAAGCACGTTTGAAACTACTCCAGTAGTTCGGCGTCGTTGTGATTATTTAATCATGCCACTGTTTGTCATACAAACACGCGCTAGTCAAATTGTAGACATTCCATCTACGATTAATTCAATAGGGGTGACTTTATAATTGATCGATCGACTTCTTAGTTAATTAATGGTCAATGTCTCCTAGTGCAATGTTCTACCGCTGTTCCTTTGTACATAGATATTACCAGTATAGTGACGCTCAGCTCTTGGCTCACATTCCTTAGTATACTCAATTTTAAAAGCTTATTTATTGATATACTCTCGGTACCTTGATATACATGCGTATTATTTATTTATTTATTTATTTATTTGCCTATTTATTGCGAACAATATACTCAATCTGCGGATTAAAGCGAAGGTTTAAAAGACATTAAACTTATTTCTTTTACTGCAATACTCAGCTTACTGAAATGCTAGTCAAAGATATTATTTCTTGGCCAATCGGCTAGGCAGCGTACCAAAAGACATAAGTAGACTAGTTTTAATTATAAAAAGTTAAGTCTTGAAGATATATGTATGTATAGGGTTAAAAGTCATATTTCCAAAGTCTACGTTGTTTATAACTAGAAGAAAAACTACGTAGTACTAGCTCTCGCATAACGACTGACTCAGTTTTATCGGAACAAAGTGTCGATGGCTATGGTGATGCAACTCATCCCGAAGGCACCACTCTTCATTCTAACTATATAAGGCATACCCACAAACGCATGCAATCAGTTGAGAAAGCCTCCTGTTCTATCTTATCGCAATATACTCCTTTCATAAATTAAGCCTCGATGAAGCAGAGGAATTTTTAATAACTGCGTGCACGCCCGAAACTTGTTAAAGCTTTTGCTCACCATGGTCCTTGACTTTCGGCATTTATTATTCATAATTTACAGTCATCGAATGTTACCGTCGTTAAAATGGATGAAATTCTTATTATATCTGTAATATACTCTGTATTGTTGTTGTGTGATTAAATCGAAAAACTTGGAAACCTTTAGTCCTATCTTTTATGCCAGACTTTCACTCGCAACCGTCGTTATCGAACGATTTGGAGTTCATCAGATACAGACTTGGTTTTTATCGTGTTTTATTTGCAGATAGGAATGTAGAAAATAACATACATCAGACTATTCAATTAATAGTCACATAACATTTTTGTAAAGTACATACAAATATATTGAGATTTTTCTTCTAGAGATCCCATTTATGCCCTTGTAAAATATTTCATTTCTCTATAACAATGAATACAATAAATAACCATTTTCAACAAATTACTTCTTTATCGTTTTGCTTCTTGCGGCTTTGGCTCGCTGCTGAGCAACGTATATTGACCACAAGAATCCAATTAAATTGGCAGTCAATACTCGCAACTGAAAGAAAAAAGGAGAGCCATATTATACTGCTTCCAAAACTTGAGTTAGATCTTAAGATGTAGAAAAGGCAACTTTACCACTGGTGGAACGAATCGGATGTTAATATACTGTGCTAATGTTAGATATTTAAGATTCGCTGTAAGCAATGGCCAGTACAGTCTCTTCAATTGTTTGTAAGCATCATCACATGATTTGCCCTGTGTGGAGATACGGAATGTTACACCTGACATAAGACTGTTTTACATTTATATTGCGCCATGTACCTCAAAGAGGGCCAGCATGTATAATGCCAAGGCTTGAAAGATTGGTGTATAGAGGCATCTCTCTATCAATAGGAATGTAACAGGACTTCTTATAAAAGGCTGCAAGTAGCTATAGAAGTAATGCGGTACCGGACCACCGAATAGAAGGCTGAAAGAAAATGTAACACAATTATATGGCATACAAAGTACTTCTTCAACCTTGGAAAAGAAACTAGAGCAATTACCCAAAAAGGGCAAAGGCAAGAAGACTGTCTTCATTGATGCGTTTGGCACCAGAGATTTTCTGGGACAACAAGTTACCAAATGCCCCCAGCAAGCAACTGGAAAGAAAAATCACGTGTGTTATCACGTTCGGGTTCGCCACGCAATTGTTTTGACAAGCAAGTGACAATGGAACAGAACATCGCACAACGGTACCTGGTAATTGCTTTAGTCTTTAACGGGCTGGTGTACAGCCGCTCCAAATAGGCGGCGGTGAGCTGAAGAAGAAAATTCGTCGGCTTGGAGAGAGCCATCCTTGCCACTCTTTACGTCAACTGTTCCGTACGCAAAGTGCAGAGATATGATAAGGAAGTTAGGAAAAAAAACTTGATCGCTGGCGTGACACGAATGGTAACATAAGACCGCGGCAATGATATCTGCGCTTACATGAATTATAAAAACTGTCGCGTCCGGCCTATGAGCCTTGACATAAACTGGAATTTTAATATGTCAACAGTCATGTTTGTTAACGTATTCAGCGCAACTATCGATAAGCGCGAATAATCTGTTGTACTCGGCTCAACGGAGCACGAACTTCTATGACAAAATGTGGGAAATATTCTGATGCTTTCACTGATTCGTATTAGGCGCGTTCGAGCACTAACGTTGCACACACTGGGACATGTTTGAAGAGGATCGACCGACGAGGACAGAGCGAACCAAGAGGGAGAGTGGTGCTTTCGTCACGTAAAATCCAGCGATTTCCATAAATTGGAAGAGTGTTTGGCACCGATTTGGGTCATTTAAGAACTCCGATCAAACATTATCTTGGTCAGAGTAAAGGGAAGGTGAATTTGATTGGGAGGGAAGGAAAGAAGCGGGAAACGGTAATTCTATAATTGGAAAACGGTGGCAAAACACTTCCATCTTTTATGTTTAAATTCTCAACAATAGCGAAGTTCTAGGCATTTTTTAATCGTGGGCCGAGTGTTATTTATTCGATTTATCCGTGATAATATTTGGAGTCCATTTCCCACTTACTTCGTATACTAAACACCAAAGTGATTGTGCGCGTTAGTGTTAGACAATATCTTTAATAGATAGCAGTAGGTTATAAGCTATTACCAGGACCTACACGTGTTCTTGACGCGTCGCCAGAAATCATACTGAAGCAGAAAATGGCACAGGGAAAGTTGAAGGTGAAGACCAAAGTGCCCCAATCGAAGGCGAAGGCAGCTAAAGCTAAGAAGGGGCCAGCCGTAAAGCGACGTGGAAGTGAGTGCTCTCCCATGTGTCGTGTGGACTCGTCTGCCAGTGGGCCCAAAAATCATTTGTTCAATCCTATTTTCTCATCCCTATCGCAGATGCTCCGATCCAACCGAAGAAGAGGAAGTTCGAGGAGTCCCACAAGATGAAACAGATGATCACAAGAACCGTCAACAAAGCTATGGAGGATGAACTGCGGGAAAAGGCACTGGAGGGTAAGAAGGGCCTGACTAAGAAAGCTTCCACATCCCAAAAGAAGTAGCAAGATATTCTCAACTCTCTGAATAATCTGCATCCCTTGTATGTTTCTTCATTTATAGATTAATATTTTTTGATACTACAGTGTGTATCAATGCATTCTATATTTAGTGAAAGAAGTATTTAATAAATGTAGGAGTAAAAGGAAACGGTTTCATTGGTCTTTTATTGCCAGGCTCCGTAAAAATTCTCCTTCCGATTTATACCTGATATCCATGTGCATAGTGAATATTCATTCGATATAAATAACTGTGGAAATGGCACTGTTCTCTTTATATGCTAATTAAAAAGGAAGTGGACAGTATGTATGTTGGTATATACAAAGCATTCCATGAATAAATTAGTTTTCTTGTGCCATACTTTGCCGACTGGCAAGTTCCTTATAAATAGAAAAATAAATGGACCTTCATAGGGTACTGTGAGATACAAAACTATGAGTGCGATTTAATAAACATACTAAATTTTAATATATTATCTCTTCTTAACACTCTTTCACTCTAGATCACAATCATTTAAGGCTCTCTTAGTCTAACATTGGGATAGCACTCCTTTGAAAGAAAAGTATAGCTTCCCCTTCTTTATGACTTGTCACTGCGGCTCTTTCATGGAGATGCCACCTGAAAATAATTAAATTCTGAGTAAGCACCGGACAGACTCTACACTTTACATCTGTCCTTACTTACCACTAGTAAATGACCACTTTGTCTATTCTTGCTGATGGCTGGTGTTGTACCCCGCCTAAACTCGATTACTCCTTCCTTACCACTGACTAGTTTATGCGATACACTGCAGAGGAAAGTTTAAAATTCACATGTATTAACTTGGCCTTGATAACTTGGCCTAAAAATCCTTTCAAACTATTGATACTTACGACTCGGTGTTAACTATTTTCAAAATATTGGGGTTGTTAGTGATATCAATTGCTTTTGTTAAAGCTTCTATAATGTGCGGTACTTCCAATATCAAATCCCCCTGTAAATTAATTGAAATCGTTTGATAGAGCCAGAAACTATGCCAAATTGGAGAAAGTTATGTATTGGACAAACCTTGTCCTTCTTGAGTTCAGGCGGTATCCTAAGTATCAATAAATTGTCGGACTCCCCAGTCACGACCAATTCGTCGATAGATTTGTAAGGCAATCGATGTTTTAGCTTGAATGTCTTTAAACTGTCCAAAATATAAACTGCCTTCTCCGTGAGGATAAGTATCCTTTCACGTGGTTTGTAACCGTGACGATCATACTTGATGACTGGGGTTGCATACTGGAGAATGCAAGATTCGTAGTAATACCCGCGTTACATTGTGTAGTATTTATGGCTGAACTTTCTTTACCTTTATTGTTTCGCCGCTTGGCAAGACATTACTGGTAAAAGTTTGCCTGACTGCTCGATGCTCCGCACCAAGTCGGTCGATCTGGAACCTCGGACCCACACTTTTGTCGTACGACTTTTTCTTACCTTTGAACACAGATTCCGCCAGGATTTTCAGCTCGAAATGCTCTTTTTCCTCTTTCGTGAGCGCTAGTCTGTAATTTCGCGCCTTCCATCTTTTGTGCATCTGGTGCAAGTGTTCCGAGGCCTAATAAAATTCATTCCAATATAGAATCCAAATGATCGATGAGTCGATTTATCATAAAGAAATAGAGTTCATACGTCTCGACAAGCGTACGGGCACGGCGGCCAGTAATTATTCAGGATACGGGGAGGCAGTGATTTGGAAAGCCTGATCAGCCACTGGGATTTCGCCAGCTCGATAAATGCCATGTTAATTTCGGTGGGAGGACCATTGCGCGTAATAAATCCTTGGATAAACCTGAAGTTTCAATGGGATAATAAAGGAATCCTTGTTTTCCTTGTACTAGACAAAGCTTTCAGCCGGACGAATACCTGCGAATGGTGATCGCTGCTTTTCTCCTTCGCTTAGCTTCCCGAATTGCTAGCCATCTTCGAATATTCTTTTGGAAGACGATCGCGGCATCTCGAAGTCTCAAATACTTTCGTCTGACCAGGATACTCTTCCATCTACTCTGAATTATAGCTGCTATTTCGTGCTTCTTTAGTTGGAAAGCGTCTTCCGTGTCGAACAGTGTTTTGGGGAATCGGATGAATAATTTTGTGCTGTGACATAACTCGCAATTAGTCTACGGGCAATGGAATACAAGTTTGTACAGAACTAATCTTTGTGAGATCTTACTTGCCCATCCTGTACTCATCGGGTTCATAACCGAGAGAGCATGCGAGCACTTGTACACCTTCCTTGGCAGGGCCATGATAGTTCGGCCAAGTTTGTGGGCAAAGGGACTTGTAACGCTGCAAGAACTGTTCGTAAGGCCTTCGATAAGCGAAACCGGCTCGTCTTACTCGCAAGTTCTCCATGAGACCCAAGTATTTGACTTGGTGAAGCACTATCTTCTCATTGAACTGGTCTGCAAGTTAAGAAACATGTTTCCCTCGATATAATCCCCAAGCGAGCGAGCTCCAACTTAAAGCTGCACTATGATCACGAGACTTACGGGACTTTTTGAAATCATTAGGCTTAATACAGCGAATATACGACGGCTCCTTGCCCATGAGAATATCCATAAGATTATTCAAACTGTTCTTGAACTGAGTAACAGCTGTGTCCGGCCGCTTCTTACTCGTCAAATCTTTCACATCGAATACCGTCTAAGTACACACACATGGAATGAATATACAATATTGGTGTAAGAAAATAGTCCGCCGATGTTCGGAGTTTACTCCAGAAATACCTTTGTGATGGAGTTGGTAGTATG
Organism: Crossocerus cetratus; assembly: GCA_963675795.1. Classification (NCBI taxonomy): domain Eukaryota; kingdom Metazoa; phylum Arthropoda; class Insecta; order Hymenoptera; family Crabronidae; genus Crossocerus; species Crossocerus cetratus. The sequence goes on from OY776667.1 coordinate 17,461,511, forward strand.
CGACATTACTTCGCGCAGGTCCCTGAACAAAAGGTCGTTATTTTTCTCGAGGAATCCTCGCACGTTATACGTCACGTCGCCGGCGTAATGTATTAATCTGAATTCCTGAAAGGTTGGCCCGTGTCATTAACTGTCCCGAGCACTTGCGACCGAGGAAAAAAGTTACTTACATCGCGACCCATCGTCTTTTGGGTTTGTATGTCGGCTTTCATGTGGCTGATGTAATGGTGATGATTATTTAGATTGACATTCAGCTTTTCCAAGAAGCTTAAGTCGGTGGGCTCGCCAGGACGCAGGCACTCCTCGTCCATTAAGGATATTATTCCTGGAAAGATCGGCGCGTTATGATAAAGCACGTGGGCTCGATATCGGTTCGACGTAGGTCGGCTTTGCTCTACCATTACTAACAGTACCTTTGTGCTTCTCTTCGATCAAGTCACAAATGACTTTATTATTAAAATACTGAACATTCTCCCATGTTATGCCCTCGCGAAGATACTCCTCCTGCTCGGACTTGAGCGTCAGCTGAATGAACAGCTGCTGGAGCTTCTCGTTGCAGAAGTTGATGCAGAATTGCTCGAAGCTGTTCTTCTGGAAGATCTCGAAGCCATAAATGTCGAGGATGCCCATGACCATGCGTCGCCTGTGTTGGTTGGCGGATTGCAGGGATTTGTTCAGTCTGGTTACGAGCCAGGTAAACAATCTATCGTAAACCGCTTTGGCGAGTGCGTCGCGAGCGTAAATCGCGAGCTCCCGATTCAACGGTGTCGCCACGACATCACCACGTGCGTCGATCGTCCGGTGGGTAAAAGCCTTCGCCAATTCCTTCACATCGCAGCCCAGCAACTGGAAAGCCAATTGATTACTCGTAAAAATATCATCAGTGTACTTCGATAAAAGTAGGCTTCCTCCGCAGATTAACGAGAGTGCGATATGCTCGGGCGTTTATGGTGCGCAGGAAATGCTTAAGTGGCGAGGCGACATAACGACCCGTCGAACCTCGTAACTCTACGTGACCGGAGGACAATGCACATCGTCCGAACGTGCTACATCCGTGTCCATTTTAAGTATCGCGTCCAAGCGGTGCACTCTCTCGCTGCCGCGTGAACTTACGCTCGAGACCGCGTCGACGGAAGCGGGCTTCAAGATCTTGGCGATTCCGTCCTCCTCGGTGAAGCCGACATTGCCCATGTGCAGGACCGAGGCCACTATGGCGAATAAATCGTCCTGCTCCTGCTGACTCATTTCCATAGTCTTCATCGCCTTCACCACTTCCTCGTACTGGCGGCCGTCGTCTATGCTGTCGACCGAGCCCTTCGTCTACGGTCAAACGCAAATTTCGTTAAACGAGTTTCACTCATTTTATCTGACACAAAGAAAAAGTCAGCTACCCCATTGCTCAAGTAGAAGTAAGTGTCGAGGTTTCTCTTGAGAAAGAGTTTCCTCAGAGTGTCGTCGCTCGCACCGGCTAGGAGCTGATAGAAGATGTGGAAGTTGCGTTCGCCGGCCGATTGATGGACCACGCGAGACTTCTCCAGCAGATAGTTGAGAATATTCCCACCAATTGGGTCTCCCTGTAAAGACAGACATCATTTTCGAACGATCTTCACTACAAAATTACTTTATCTCTTCAGCTCGAAAGTGTTCCTACCTGAAAGTTGAACTGGATGTCCATGTACTTGCCAAATCGAGACGAATTATCATTACGATTGGTCTTTGCATTCCCAAATGCTTCGAGGACGGGATTACTGCCGATCAACTTGTCGTTCACTTCCTCGACTTGCTTCTTGTGACCAGTGGCCGCCGCAATGAACTCCAATACTCTCTTCGATGCTTCGGTCTTCCCCGAGCCCGACTCTCCTATAGATTTTACCAACTACGTTTATACTCCGATTTCAATAACCCGCATAACTCGCAACTAAGAATCTGAGTAAGTTCGATACCTGATATGAGAATACACTGGTCCCGATTCTCTTTGGCGAGCGATTGGTAAGCCGTGTCCGCCAGAGCGAAGCTGTACAACAAGTCCTTTAATAGTACTCGCTAAAACTCGAGTATTAATAACAATACTGCGAAGATATATCTCTTACACGTGAGGCGGCGCCTGAAAGAAGTTCCTCCCATGATAGTAAGCTATCGTCTCCGGATTGTAGATCGGCAACTTCTTGTAAGGATTCACGGACACGAGCACCTGGCCGATGTAAGTCTGCAAGAAGAGCCCTTTGTTATAGGAAGCAACGAGAGGAGATGATCGCCGATAAGTATCTAGCCGCTTCATTCCATAATCCAATTACCACAGGATAAATAACAAGAAGAAACCGGTCGAGCCGCCAGGCAAATTAGCGCGGTGCTTTACGACAGCGGCTTTCCGACGGTAAAAGGTGTCGGGTGTTAATATCAAGCACACACGCTTTACGAAACGTTTCATAAGACGCGCCCGATAATGATTTCCTACTCAGAGAGCCATTGCACGCGTTGTCTATCGTTTGTACGAGATACCGCGAGACCGAGAGGGAAAACCAGAAGGCTCGAATGACAGATTGCACGGCGGAGATATGTCGGGAGAAATTATTCGCAGGTATAGAGGTGTCGCCCGGTGTAAGGCGAGAAGACAATTTAGAGATTTGTCACGCGACACCTCTTTCTCCGACGTCTCTCTCTCGGAGTTTCTCTCCTTACATCTCGCGATCAGGGAAGCAGAGTATCCGCGATTTTCACTCGTCCGTCATAAGCAGAGCGGATTCGCATCGCGCGAATCTAAAATTCCGGTATGATAAATCATGCTGGGATTCCACTGGCGGTGGATTGGTAAAAGGAAGCGGAGAAGCGGAAATGATTGGCGCGAATGGGATATTGTCGCGGCTACTTACGTAAATGAGATCCTCCTTGAAGCGCTTTTGCAGATTGTCGATGAAAGCGGACTCGCTCTGGAAGTCCTCGAGGAGGACGAAGTCCTGGACGCCGACGCGGTCGCGCTCGTGGAGACCGCGCTCCATGTCTCGCAGCAATTTCCGGGGCGGCTTCGAGATTTCCGGTAATCTGCCGGACGACACGGTCAAGCCACCGCCAGTGTCGCTTACTGTGCTTTCCTCGCTGAAATCACATATTAGAGAATGCAAATCATTCCCTCGACTCAACTCTACTTTCATTGTATTTCAAGAAAGTTTTCCCAATGGGATTTCACCGGATCGGTGAATACATGTGAGGGGAGCAGCGCGGATCGATGGAGGAAAATCGACACCGATCGCGTGAACAATCCCCGATCGAACAAGTATCGCCGACTGGTGTAAAAGGCAGTGTGGTGGGTGTTGATTTCGTCGGGATCGAAACAATACATGCGAGCCCAGGCAAAACGAGCCTCTCTCTCTCTCTCTCCCTCTCTTCTGGACTGGGAAGTCGGAGGTTCGCCGTAGGACTTTCTCGTAATGAGTATCGAATGACGAGGAGGAAGAGGAGGCGCTCGCCCGTGAGAGGAGCCGAGCGACAGGATCGCGAGGAGCCCGGCTCCTCGACCCATCTCTTCTCCGGTGCAGCCGTCGCGAGAACACGACTCCCCGGGAAATAAAGATCGGGAGAAAGTGTCGATGTGATCCGAGTATCGAAGGCGCCGGTGAGCGCCTATCTCGGATCGCGCTCGATCCGGAGAAAATCTCCGCGGCGCCATGGAAACTCTTGCTTCCTATACATGGCAGCGTATCCTTCGCACGCGCCCGCTCCAAAAGGGAAAACCCTATTGCAGTCGGACGATTGCGAGAGACCTGGAACACCTCGGACTTAATTGGCCGAGGAATCCGCTGGCCTGCGCAATCCCCGCTAAGGAGAGGATGATTTCGCATCGCCGAAAGCGGATGACTAACTCTTTCAGAAATTCATTCTATCGGCAAATCTCCTTTCCTGCCAGTCAGCAGACTTCCAATAAATATTGATTCTGCGAGGCTAATAAACGGCGGCTTTTCTACGCGAGGGCTTTGTATTAGCTAGTCAAACATAAGGGAAAAATAGAGACAAGCCGCTACTGATTTCCTCTGTTCGCCTCCTTGTTGTATTCGCTCGGCGAGATCGAAACTTTTATTTGGCCTCGCGTGCGCTCGTCTGCGATAAAAGGCCAGATTAGATACTGAATTAGTCGAGAGCTCGCAGTCGCCGCGCGTATTTCCACTGGCTGGCGGGCCTCGAATGCCAATAGGGGAAATTGGTGGATGATTGTCAAATATTTGGCCGACTGCCTCGGCCACTAAGCTACTTGCTACGATGCGTGGATGAAGTATCGCTGGCAATGATTTCACTCGGCACGCGTAACAATTTCCAGTGGGCATTGCAGGCTTCGTCGAGCGAGGAAAAGTAGGATGGGTGTTGATTAATCGTTTACTTACACCATCTTCGAGGCTGGTTTCTACTCCTGCGGGGAAGTCCAGGGGGAATTAGTCGAGTTTAATGATCGGACGCGTATCGTCATCGAATGCCGCGAGCCCGACACTGATGCTCCTGTGCGTTTGTCGCAAATGCGGCTACGTTGAATCTAACATCATCGCTCGCTGTGATAAGATAGGTGGAATCTATGAAATGAAACCTGACACGACCATCGCGATTTTGTTTTCTCTCTTGGAATTTTTCCCAGTTTTCTAATGACGGGTCTGTGAGTTTCTACGTGCATAGATTTAAAGCGGCAAAGGGGCAGAATGTTTGATTTCCATCTTTGATGATGTCAGAGCTAGTAGTTTAATCTCCAAAGTACGCAAAGTGGGACTGGAATTCGTCGAAGAATTGCATAACTGGTGATAATGGGAATCGGTCGAGATTAGATGTTCGATTGGCGGATATACTTGGGTTGAAAAATGAATTGTGGGAGGCTGATCGGCGGAGTTGCTGACGTTACTGTATTGATTGGAATTGTGAGCGGAGTCGAGCCTGTAGTTATTAACGAGCTGGGATCCTTTGTCATTCACGAAACGTACGAGAGTTATGTCGGTCACTGCCGGCGCCCGAGACAATCGAGGAATACCGATGATGATTTTTGCAAGATATAATCATTCGATTGCTCGGCCCAAGGATACCGTCAACAGGTCTCGAGACCCTCGAGTTGTCAGATGCTTCTGCCATCGTGGATTGTGACACTATTACCCGACAATTATTGATAAACTATTAGATAATCAACAGATACAACCGACACGTTTCGCCTTCTTTTACTTTCTTATCAAAGCTCGATTCTTCTCCGGCGAGATATCGACTTCGGCGAAACCTCGCCTCTCTTTTAGTACCCGCGCACCTAGTCAATGGCTTTCTCGTAAAAATGCGTCGATTCGTGGGGCACGAATGGCCTTTGCTTCACCAAACTGTCAATTTATCTTCCACTATCGACTCATGACTTTCAAATCGCTCGCATATTCAACCGAGTCACCGGCAACTTTTCCAAACGCCAAAGAAAAACCAGCTAGTAGAAAAGAGCGCAACTCGACGATTCACTGAAACCTCTAATGTATTTCGCCGACTCTCTTTTCCTCACACACTGCGACGACAAACTTTCGAGGACTTTCGAGGACTTTCGTGGAGGACGAGCGCAGGAGCATCAGAGTCGCGAGGGCACTTCCTGCGAGGTCGAATGGACCGTGCACTGTCATAGCTGGTGACGCACTTTTCCGAGGACGAGGAGAACCTATCACTTGACAGCTGGACCGAACTGACAAACACCGGCGGATCGAACCACCTGCGGCTGCTACTCAAGAATGACCTGCACGACAGTGTTCACCTTCGTCTCCCGTACACCGGCAGCCGTCGCCCCTCCACGCCTCCTCCCTTATCCAACACTGATACCGCCAGAAATCCGAGCAGCTATCAATGAAAATTTCCCTCCACCATTTTCAACCACAATCTATCCGATTGTCAACACCAATTAAAACCCTAAAAATTCACAATTCTACACGAAAAACTATCAATTTTTCCCTAGGACTTTAAAACTAGTTTTCTCCCTGGGACCTCCCGGTGGAAATTCCCCAGGAATCGCACATTTCCAAGAATAGTCAGAGTATGATATACTGGCCATATGTCCCTAATCGATTAGCCATTCATACATAGGAGCTTACACGCGTCCATCAAGGTGTAGATACTCGCGTCTCCAGGTGTTAATCGATGAAAGAGTGCTGGCAACAGACAGAGAGCCTGTGCACAGACCAATCTAATCTAATCTAATTCGATCTCCGCTTTCCGGCCCGCAGAAACTCGCGTCGCTGCCAGTGCAGCGAATGCCCATTAATTAATGCATTGTTCGCCCTGAAAGCCGACACCCTGCCAACGAGAGACAAACGTGCTCCTGTTAAGAACCCGCTCTTATCTCCACCACCTGTTTCCGATTGGCAGAGAGCTCGCCCCGGTGAAATTGCAGAAGAAACTTTTGACTCCGAGTAATGCCAATGGCTCTGTTGTGTTACGCACACGATTAGATGATTACGGAGCGAGCGCGGATTAGCATGCACTTGTTACCGGGTTACCGCAGCGCGGCATTCATTATCCGCTTTAGGCTGAGCGGTCGTTACGGCCGCGAATGCTTAACGCACCGCTCATTACTCGGCCATGCTAATTACCTCCCGAGCGTGCGGGAGATTGGAGATTTTCAGGAGAGCCGGCGAGATCGGACGATTGTTCCTCGAGTGGAATCGCCCGGAATACTGGGCCGAATGTATCGGAGGAAGATAATGCTCGGTTCGATCCGAGGGAAATACATGTTTCGTGACCTCATTGTTGTTGATACCGCAAGACGCACTTCGGTCACCGCACAGCAAACTCAACGCAACTTCGTCTCGTTATTGCATCGAGAATGCCACGTTCTAATTGGCCCTCGAATTCGGTCCCGTCTGATTGGCAAGTAGTCTGCGGGGAGTGGTTGCAAGTTATTGGTACCGGCGGGGTCAGTGACCTCGAATGGTCCGATGGGCTTCGGTAATGGGGAACATCGTTTCCCCGAATCGAAAGGCAGAATGGGGTTGCTCCAATTCTGATAATGGAGCGGAGATTCTACAATTTGTGTGATTTCCTCGTGGTAGTCAGGAAATGGCCATTTAACAGTCGATCAGCGCAGTTCGTCGAACCCTCCACGAAGTATAACTCGACTTCCAGAAATACTAGTTGCAGTTCGGACTGGTATTATAAATCAGAGTGAAATTCTGTATGAATGAATAAATGAATGAATTATTTGATAGGTCGAATTACCAAAGTTTCCACAGAGAAAGAAAATGGAAAGAGTGTGAAAACTTTCCGAGTTCGCCGTCGAAGATATCTCGACGGGGCGAGAGAGGCAGTGATATAAATACACGAACTGCGTCGTTAAGTTGGTTGTTCGACGTCTGCACACCGGTTGATTAACACGAGACCTATTTTCGACGTGGTGCTCTCGGGCGTTCGCCACTGCATGATTTATAGAAGGATTCTTTTCCGGCCCGCAGGCGCCTGCTTAGCATCAGCACCGCGCGTTCGAACGCTCGATGGGAAGAGTTATCACTGGCATTTCTCACCGACCTCATCGATCGGAAACATTCTCTGAAAAAACTAGCCCGAGTCCTACAGAACTGATCGATCTAGAGCTCGAGTTTGAAAAATGCGCGCGATTTATCAAGATTGATAAATCGTGGAGGTTTGAGGACAGAAATGGAGTGGCGTCCGCGGGTTTCACTTTCGATATGTTGAGGCGGGTGGCGGCCTTTCTCGCCAGTAAAAAGTAAAAGGTCCCGAAGGTCTTTAATATTTCAATTTCCTTATGGGGAACACCGCCGGAACAGGTTGCCGGTGGCGATCGGCTGGCACCGATAGCCTAAACTAAGTCGCGCTCGGCCGCGATACGGCTGTTTAGCTGCTTAGAGACGAATGAATCACACCGACTTTCCCGTGTTCCCGTCGACCCCGGGCAAAAAGTGGATCTCCGAGCGAAAGGACTCGCTCGAATTCCACACATCAAATCTTCCCCATCATTTCCCATTAACACTCTACTTCGGCAACGAAATTCTTCTTATCCAACGAATGACCTAAAACTAGACCATAATGACACGAGGACGCCAGAGCGCAGACTGCGTGCACTCTAGCAAAGCGTACGACGTTCTAGAAACGGGAATCCACGTGAGTCAGTGGTTCGGTCATGACCTTTTCCTCGATGACTAATTTCGTGGCTAGTTCCACAGGCTAGCTTGTGACAGAGAAGTACGTAGTAGAGATGCGCGTTAAGACGTTAAGAGTCGAGGGGGGAAGAATGGCGCGAAGGCGGTTTTCATTGTTCCTCCTAGTCATGTGCGATGTCGTCACTCAACGGGCCGGCACCGGGTGAAATGTTAAACAGAAACAAAGGGGACTACTGTTCGCGCGCTCCTCTCCGCTCGACACTACATATGCAGATACGCCTGTTTAAGTATCATCCTTTTGGCGGGCGAGACTATCGCCAATAGCCGATAAGCGCGAAGCATTCAATGCCACGGGAAGCGCACTCGAGTGCCGGCCCACAAGTGCCGGCGCAGTTCCCCGAGTGTAATTGAAAATCGAGCACTCCGAGTTGCGAGTTATCGGAGCAATTATGCAAGTGGCGGCCGATTAAACTTGCCAATGGTACCTGCATGCTCTTGCGCGGCTACTTTCCCGCCTCCTCGCGTCCTATCGGCACTCTATGACCCCAATGCGCCGCGATAACGCTCCCGCGGTATTGGGACTGAAATCGAACTTTCTAATCGATCATACGCGCGCGGGCCCGATGGGATCTTCGGAGTGCAGGTGGAACGGAGAGTGGAAGGGCGTTTTCCCTCGATCCTGCGGAGAAAAGGGGTCAGCGTCGGCAGTGTTTGCCGAGTGCGTCATCGGCAGATGCGTCCGAAGGCCCTTCGACTCACCTTCTCGAAAAATCTCAAGGCGCCACTCCAATGGCACTCGCGTACGAGCGGCCCAAAATACAGACTTCGGATCCCTCTGCTTGGATGCGTATGTACGACTCTCCGGGCGGCTTTTTCGCCGAGTTCGGAAGGAGCCTTTCTTGTCCGAGGGTTTAACTGGTTGATAAAACGTGCGAAGAGGAGAGAGAGGGAGAGAGAGAGAAGAAACCCATTTCCGGGAACCGGTTGGCCGTTTGTCGGTTCCCTTGTTCGATGCTCAAAGAAAGAGACGGGTTTTCACTACTGCCAGAGTGCCAGACAGAGAAATCATTCTCGGCTCATCCGTTTTCGAGTCCCCCGGTTGTTTGTGTGTTTGAAAAAGGTTTCGGCACTTTCGGACGATGAGTTTGATTCGATGTTAATATTTGCCGAGGCTATCGCGGGTGCAAAGTGGTCGGCGCGTCGCTTATCTCTCGGAAGGAGACATTGTGCTCGACACGCGATACTTCCGGTTCCTTTTCCTCTTCCTTTAACGGCGGTTTCCTATCTCGCCGGCTCCGCCTTGAAACCCAATAGTTTTAGCTCCGTCGTCTATTCGAACCCTGCGGAGATTGGGATCGATAAATCGTCGAGGGAATGAAGATCCTTTAAATCGTCGAGGGTGGCAAGGGAGCGCCTCGCAATCGGAGAGAGAGAAGGAGAAAGAGTAGAGGCCCGAGGCCACGGGGACTCTTTCGGGCGAGCACTTCCACCGTAATTAATGGCTCGCGGAGTGGAGAAAAATCGGCGCGGCGAGGTCGAGTGCCAAGTAGGGAAAGTGCACCGCGCGCACTCGCACGTGTGTGCGAGTACCGCGAACGATCGTAAAGCCGCTCCTCGCAGGGCCAACTCTCCGTGCGCCGATCACTCCCAAGCAATTTGTCGGCTTTCTTCCATTTTAATTGCTACTTTTTACCGGCACAACGAAGTCTGACAATTCCGCGCTCCTTAACAGTCCGAGAAGTCAACGACTCGGCAGACCGGCGAAGGCGAGCGTCCTCGGGACATACTGGGTGTCCGAGGACATTTCCATTCTATTTCCAAAGCCTCGTCACTCCACGCACACTTTCTCACCAGATACAACAATAAACATTGTTTTCCTATCCCCCGAGGAATTGTGCAACAGGTATCCCGAATCGCTGTCTCTGCGAAGACCGTGAGGAAACTATGGCGATTGGTCGGCGAGCGAGGGGTGGAAAAATTGTTTTCCCGTCCGAAAGAGGAACTCGAGTATTTTTCGAGATAAAGTCCGCGGCAAAGTGCAGCGGGGCTGCGCAGTGCTCGAAAATAGATCGGCGCTTATTTCGGTAAATCGACTCCCGAGAGCGACTCTCCTCCGGCTTCTTCTTCTTCTTCTCCGCCGACTACTCCCCTCGTCCGCCTTTTTCCTCTCTTTATTGTCCTCCCGGTTTCGCCGGGCGACTTGTTCGCGTCATGCACGGGAGTTCGGTTTATTATTACACATGGTATTCACTCTCTTCGTTTCTTTCGAGCGAGCGCGGCGGACTGGGGACGAGCGGGCTTTTATTTCTCTCTATTATACTTGTCTATCTTGTTTCCAGCGGTGCTCTCGGCGAACGTCCGCTTCCATCTCTCTCTCTCCCTCGTAGAGAGTAGGCTTATTAAGCCACCGAGCCAGAGAGAGAGAGAGAGAAGGAGCACCTTGAAAGCCCTGAACTTCAGGCTCCAAGCTGACTGACTCAAGGTCGGCCTGAATCAGAAGCGACCAACCGGTTTTTCGGAGAAGATTCGGAGAGGAAAGCCTGTACTCCCGGGGCACTTGGCGAAGCTCTACCACTTCCGATGCTAATCCCAGCCTCGATTGATCGACCTCCCATTCACCTCTTTCCCACAAGAGCACTGAGCCACTCGGTCAATTAAAAGCCCACCGCCCACTTCCCACAACTCCGACCTGCGCTCTAACGCGCTCCAGCAACTATGCAATTCCTCAAACTCCTCTACCTTCTCACCGAATTCTCTCGCAGGACACGCGGCAGGAGGCAGGTGGCGAGGGGGAAAAATTGGCAGCCGGATATCCAGAGCCGGTACCCGGCTCGGGCGGTGGAACCGGGCTGGACCGCGTCCACTCGGAAAGTGCAGCGTCGCGCGCTCTCGTTCCTTTTGGCCCGAAGCTCGGATTAACGATCCGAAAACACCGGGACAGGTAAACTGGCGTGAAAGGGGTTGCACTCTCGCCGCTCGCTCCAGATCCTAATCTTTCTGGGGGACGAGTTTTTCATTGCGCAACCGATCTTACGGTAGAGCCGGATTCTCTTGGCCCGGCGAACCGTAGCCCGAGTGCACCTGGCGAGGAATGAAAAAGAGTTGTAGTCCGGAATACCGAAAAGGGATCGAACCGTGTGGAGCGATTGACGGCCTGCTGGAGAACGGGATGAAGTCACGTCTCGAGGAAGCGTCAGCAGGGAGAATCGAGTATTCATGAGAGAAAATGCAAAGCTGAGGGAAGGTGCGCCAGAGGTTCTGATCCGCGATGAATTTATAATTGCGAGTTGCAGCCGATGCCGGCATCGGGGAAATATGTAGCGCTGAGTCAACGGCGCGCGGTCAATGGAATCGGCTAAAATGCTGCTTTCGCAGCACTCGAATTCGAGCGAGCATCCTCGCGAGGCTTTTACCCTCCAATTCCTCGGAATCCCGAGACTACTTTCCTTTAATTGAATTTCAGACCTTTTAAGCGGCCGCTGCGAGTGCGCTCTCGGCTCGCGCTCACCTTTGACGTCAGGCGATGCAGTGAAAGTGAACGGCCGCCGGATAAATAGGGGCAAAGAGAGGGCCGACGATAAGAAGCTGGATAAAAGCGGGTGTAAATTTATGGGCGAAGAAAGTCAGACTGTGTAAACGCGGCGTATCAATAATTCATGTCTCGATGCATCTGCCTGCGCCTTCGACGGACAACCCTCCGCTTTATTCTCTCGAAGGAACGTCTGCCGCTGTCTGCCTCTCTGCCGCGGATCAACAACGGAGAGTGACGAGAGCGAAAGGCACGAGAGGAGACTGGGCCAACGAATTCCTGCCGTCTTCTTCTCCTTGGAAGGTTGCGTGAAAAGTGGAAGGCAGGATTCGCAGTCGGAACAATAACTCTGCCCCTTTTCCTCCGGCGGGCGGTTCAATCGCGAGCGGAGCGATCGAGGATCCCACGTACCTCGGCGCACGGGTAAATAGTTCCTCGGCAACAATGCGCCGGCGAACCTTTTCCCTCCATTTCCTATGCGCTGGGATCATCTTCCAGGAAGCCGCAGCTCTCCTTCTTCGAACCCACTCCCGGGAAACTTGGCGCAGAAAAACTCTCTCTCTCTCTCCCTCCTCCTCCTCTCTCGACTCCTATCGACGTGGATATTCGAGTCTAACCGGATATATCAACCCCGCTCGGTGATAATAAGACCAGCCACCTTTCGAGCTATCTTAACAGGCCGCTGGAAAGTCCGGTAATCTCGTCACGCATACTCCAGCGAACACGCCAATTTCACCACAGTCACAATTTGCCAATTACATTTTGTAATTATAACTCTGCCATCAGCGCATTAGCCTAATTTCGCCCGGGTATCGCACAGGTCAGTCTCCCTTCTTTCCCAAGAGGGAGCTCGGTAATTGCGTTAATTAATCTAATTCTCGGGTAAGTAGATGCGTAATTTGCCGAGCGGAAGGATTGCCTGTAATCTGACCCTGGCTACGCCATGAATCATCGAGCTCTTTCAGAAAAAGCGCCGACAGCGAGCAACACTTGCCGCGCGAGCTCGGCCCCAAGGAAATCAGAGTTCGCTGATATATGGTGTCCGCGGCTATATCATCGGGAGGGAGGACAATAGTTTGACGTCAGCACGCGGCCTGCATCGGGCAAATGCGGTATAGGTGTATCAAAGTGCAATCTCAGCTCGATCGATTTGGGTGCAGCCGAGAATTCCGCCTTCTGCCAGCGGCCGCCCTGCCAGCGGATCTTTATCTCCCGACCAAATATCCCCGAATCCCGTCGCACGTGATTAAGACCTTTCTCGGTAAACTCTCCCAGTTTTATCTCACCGCTTTTATCCATTGGTTCGGCCTTATCGAGATTTACCGCGAAAAGGCAGCTGCAATAATTGTTTTTGCTTAACAAGTTGCGAGAGGGAGAGAGCGAGGGTGAGCGCAATGTTCTATCTGTTAATCAAGAGGCAGTTTAATCGCGGCCGCCACGCACGCCTTGATTCGGACAACGATTCGGTTTGTTCCGCGAAAGAAGCTGGTTAATAAAGCGGCCTGACCCTTTTACCCAACTCGCCCGCGAACCACGTGCTCTACACTGACAGGCTATTTATAATGACGATTCAATGAAGAGATCAGAAATCATGCCGATGTACAATGGCAACGCTCCACTATTACTTATCACCAATTCATTCCTCGCCATTCCGAATAATAAAATGTGATATCATTCAAATACCATTGCAATCATAAACCGAGAAACATTCCACGAAATTGGAAATTGGGCACATCGCTGTTGAATTGTTATAAAGCATGCAAAGGGCGCAGTTGCACCTGCTCCACGTGACACACGAAGGATCACCGTCGAAGGACATTCCAGGGACTTACATGCTCGCCGGAGTCTCCTGTATCCTTTCAAAGCGTCACGTCACTTGTTCCAGCACTGGAGAAACTCATTTCGCGGCGCGGCGTTGTCACAAATGAGAGTGCCGTCGTCCGAATCACAGGAAACTTTCGAGGCTTTCGGCCTCGAGGGTCTCTGGGACTGGTCCGATAAGGCCCGTATCGAGCTCTGCGTTTCGAAGTAGGAACTGGGAGCGGCGTCCACGCACTCGAGCAGCTGGATGACACTGGATGACACCTGGGCACGGGGCGAGGGTTGCTGGAGAGCAGCAAGTAGTGGAACTCCGAGTGGCCGCTGGCAATGCGGTCTTGTGTGCACACGCCACGGTGTAACACACGAAACTGCCATGCCACCGGCTTAAAGGAACTCTCTCTCTCTCGCTCTCTCTCTCTGTCTGTCGGGCTGTCTGCCCGTCCGTGGTGAGCCTCGTGGAAAGAAGGTGGTGGAGGAAGGCGACGGGGCCGCAGAGACGAACGAAACCGAGACCGTTCCCTCTTCTTACGCCGCGAGGGCCCTAAACCGCCGCTACTCCGGCAACGATGCCTTTCAATACTACTTCTTTCTTTTCCACGCTTCCCCTTAACACTGACTAGTATTTATCAAACTAATTAAAAACCACGCAATACATCACAGAGTAAAAAGAATGTGAGGTAATTAATTACAAGCGCAGATCGACGAGAGATTCGTTTAGAGAAACGACGGCGGCGGCCCTCGGGGAATTTTCCAGCTCAAGTGCCCTCGGCGTAAGTGTGGGAGCTGGACATAAAAGCGGGCAGAGGTCAGTGATCGATAGATGGAGAAGCTCGCGTTCGCCGAGTGGAGAAAAAAGTGCAAGCGATGCTCGATACCAAGGAAGCGTTTCGCAAGCCAATCCCGATGAATGGAAAGACTGCGGGAGCCGCTCGAGTTTCCCCCGCGACTAACAGCTCCTCTCCCTAACGAGCTGCCAGTGCACTTCCTGCATAATCGAGCACCACTTTCGTTGCGCGCCGCCGCTTCCGGAAATTCGGCGCGATTCTAATAAGTCCGCGGACCGTTAGCCGGCTGGCTCCCAGTCACCACTAATTACGAGCGTTACCGTTCTCCCATTGCGCTCGCACAATGCCGGCCGAGTAAGAGCGACGCCTTTTGCGGGGAGATTTCCTGTTCTCGTGTACACCTCCGCCGTACGGTTTTCGAGCCGGCCGGCCTCTGCCCTTCCGGCAATGTAATCCTCGGCATGAAATGGTCACGCAGTTGGCAGTAAGTAGATATAGGAAGCCAGACTGTGCATCCCCCATGGATGCACTCTAATGTGCTTATCAATCATTGATCCCGCGGAGACCGGAATCTCTGTTTTTACTTGGATCTGTTTTTCTTTCGCCCACCTCTTTTGGAGTGTGGCTTTTTAGCTTGGTGGCTGAAACAGAAAGGGGACGCACTGTGAGAGAGCTGTGACGATTACTCGAGGGGACTCGAGAGCGATAAAAGTGCGGGCGCCAATATCTTTACGACATCTTATCGAACGCGACGCTCGTCTAATTATTATTATCGCCGATATGAAAGGCACTCGTATTAGCGGGACGTCTGAGCACCGACGTGGAGGATATCCGAAGGCCGCGCGGTTTAGTGGGAGTTTGGGGTAAGCATCGAGGTCACGGGCCTCTCTAGAAAGTGGCCTATTACGAATTTTCCCAGTGAACCCGAGAGGGAACGCGAGGTATTGGCCGAACCGGGAGAGTGCACTCTCTCAGGTATTGGCCGAGTATGTAAATGTAAATGCGCCGGTCGGGCAAGTCGAGCGAGATAAGTATTATGTTGCCGGTTGCATAGATCGAGAGGAGGACGTGGGGCAATTTCCTGCTTTCACGAAATTATCAACGGGTTGGCGGTGCGGCTGGCTAAATTGGAATGTACAGGACCGAGAGAGCCAACTTTCCATCATCAATCCCGCGCTATTATCTCCGGCCAGTCGATAAGAATCCGCTCTGTTGAACCGCGCGCCCTTTCGCGGCTCTCAGGTCGACTCGCACCTGCATGACTTACATTGAGCGCAAATCGATCGGTTTCAGAAAGCACTGATACACAGCGCGAGCCAGCCTGTGCAGGAAAGTGAGGGAGAACGGCGTCGGACTAAGAGGGAAAGTCGCGCGCCACAAATTAAAACCTCTCATCATCTCACCTGGAAAAAGCGAGGTCGCTCGGAGGCAAGGCTCGTTTTGCTATTGAACCCACCGGCTGTGTAATTTATGAGAAGCCGCTCTTCGCCGCGTGGAGAAGTTTTCTAAGCCGGTGCTCATTGAGTCGAGGCGTTCGCTAGAAATGGCGAGTGCGTCTCGGTGGTCGCCGAGATCGTTTCAATGCACCCCGGCTCCATGGGAGGCGAGTCCACCGGCAACAGGTTTCCTTTGCGTTTCGAGAGTCCGATTCGATATGCTCCATTCACCCAATTCTCCGCTCTCCACGCCTCCCGATACCCGGGGCGCAAATATCTTTCTCGGCTTGTGTATCCTTTGGCATTTGAAGTGGGCACACGCACACGTCGCCTGTCGTACACGAGAAATTTGGAAATGAGGTTTGTTATTCGGGCGGCGTAGCTCGTGCTCGTACGAACATCATCCTCCACCTACTTCGGCGACCGTTAGCCCACTTAATGCTTCTGGACACGATTGCCGATGATTTATTGGCACGAGCTCCCCCGGCTCCTCTCCCCTTTCCACATTCCGGCAATTGAGACTGGTAAAAACAAGAAGCTATAGTGGTGCGCATTTCGTAATTAATTTGGATTGACGGGGAGACCTCATTAGGCTACTTTTTAATGTCAATGTAAGTGTTTGCGTATTCGTACTTGAATACGCCGAGCTTGAACGACGACTGTAGAGGTCATATGTATTTCGTCATGCTCGTATTTCATCCCTTAATCAATCAACTTCCAAACTGAATTTAATTATGCTCGCATCTATGCGAAATTAAGTAATTCTAATTAATCTATGTAATTGAAAACTAATTACTGAATTCTTGTAATATCCATTTCTGGTATTTCATCCCCTAATGAATACATTGAAAAAATAAATTGAATTATCCTCGCAAATATGCGTTTAAGTAAAGAATTCGGGCGATTTTATGTAATTTTAAAGAAATGATTGAATCCTCGTGATTTCCGGTTGTCTAGTGGCAAGTTCAGGGTGAACTGGTGAGTGGAGTGGATCAGGTGGAGCGGATCGGCTGTTTCGATCGACGGCTGACACCATACTATAGGAAAAACGGCGTCGACGCCGGGCGTCCACCGTGGGTCAAGACTACCCCTGCTGTTGTCCGAAGTGTCAGTTGTCTGCCGCCTGTTACTACCACTGCACGGCTTTTCAATCGCCCGGTTGGCCCCCGCGCGCGCGATTACACACGCCGATCGATTCCTCGAACCTCACCGCTTCCCTCCTCGACATTCCAGGCGCATATCAACATCGGGCTTTCGTGCGTCGAGGAAATAACCGGAGCCCTTTTCCTCCCTGTACGAAAGAAGATGGGCTTTAGAGGTGCGACGTAGGCCGACGCACCCTTGAACCACTTCGGAATATCTCGGATGTGAGTATCGCACTCTGGCTTCCCCTCGAATGTTTCCCGTACTCTGACCACTGTGGATTAACCCTGACATTGGTTACCCTCGGGCGTTATCACCAAGTATGTACAGTAAACCACCCCTCATTTCTGTCGATTGACTTGATCCTTTGGATTCTTGGAAAATGATCATTTCACGCTGCAAGGAACACAGAATTAAATTGTTACCATTTGTTACCAAATGTGGTTAATTAAGACAACTGGCGAAGGTCGGAAAAGAGGCTTCGCCCGCGTTTCCAGCCGCCTTTCCCCTTAATTGCCTTAACAGCTAATTACCATCGAAAGCGAAAGGTGTGCAGGCTCCGCTCGCTCCTCGCACACGGAGCTCGTCCCACATTTTACGATTCACGAATTCGCGCAATTAACCGACTAGAACTAGCACATAAACGCCGACCCGCATCGGGCGTCCGCCCGCTCGGAAAGATCGACTGATAGTCGGTTGATCTTTCACCATTGTTGCTCGCGGAAAATCCACGGTTCTCACGAGAGTGACTGGCGACCGAGCGCTGTTCACCGGGTACGAAAGCGGAGCACGAATTCCCCTGGAGATTAAGTGAATTCTATCGATTAATGAGGGAATTTGTCGCCAGGTTGACGGATGGTGCTTGTGAAAAGTCCGTCGCCCGGCCGAGGCGAGAATCCGCAGGAGGACGATGCCAGGAAGCCGAGGAGGAAGCCGCGCGGCTCCCGGGGGAACAGTCCGGCGAGCAAGATCCCCTCGAGAGGCAGCAGTCCTGGAAAGAGCAACAGCATCGTCAAGACGGCGGAGAAAAGTAGTCTGCGACGCTCCGGGGGAAGCGAGTAAGTCCTGACATACACACGAGCGTCGTGACTCTTCCTGCTCGATCGGCCGAAATCACGCGAGATTGGCTCATTAGCCGGCTACCGTTAAGACGATACGGCTGATTAAGGTAAAAGCAGAAGGGAAAGCAACCGGCTTCCAATCCCCCTGGGAATATCAATTCCATCAGTACGTTTCATCGCAGTCATTTCGAATGAAGTCGCTGGCAGTTTTTCTTTCGGGTTCGCGAGATAGAGAGCTGAGATAAGTTGATTGTCTGGCGGGCGAAAGAAGTTCGATCAATTTCTGTTGGTTTTATCGGCGCATCTTCGCCATCGAGGACACTGTCGATGAGTGATCGCTCGATCTCTGTCGTGTCAAGTTTGACATAGTTTTACTGGCCTCCCATTGGGTAGTTAATGCGAATTCGGATTTCACCCAGCGTTGCAACTGCTTGCCGCGAGGCTTAACGCCGCTAGTCACGGGATCAGATACTTTTTACATGGCACACGGCGCATTACTTATGCAAACAATGACGGCATCGAGTTCCAGTGCGCGAGGACGAGGAAAATTCGAGTTGGCGACTGGCGCGACTAAACCGAGCGTAGAGTAAAAAGCTTGAAATTGAAAAGAAGAAACGGCCGCGAGCGTTCACTCATTCTCGACACGCTTCGATATCAGAAATCGATCGCGAGACCTTCATTGCAGAGTTTCACTATTTTAAACCAAACTCCAAATCTACCCAGGCTTTTTACATTTTAGAACAATTCTCGCGCATAAAGCGAACTAGTCGCCTTCGAATAAAATTGAATTTCGACGATGACAAATTATACCAGTGCACGAGAGGTGTCCTTCGACGTGTCACTGACGTGCACCGGCGATTATTGCTAGACAACGAGCGCGAGGGACTAGCGTGACACGCAGAAGTCGCGCGTGAACGGGAGGAAATTCCGTTCGGCGGCCGACTCGCCTTTTCCCTCGAATCGGACATCATCATTTTTAACGAACCGAACCACCGCACACAATGCCCAGAACCACCTGATTCATATTTCCCCCCTCAATTAGGCTCGTGAAAACATTTACACTAGAGCAGCTACAAATATAGTCGGCCAGTCCAATTTCCCTTGCACGCTGACAACTCACCACACAACTCGGACAATTGATTATGCAATCGTGAGAATTCAGGCGTCGCTTATGGAAATCTATAAAAGCTAGAGGACCTACGTAGGCACGCGCGTCATCGAATCGAGAGCTATAACCGAGAGTGGACTGGTCACTCGGCAAAAACAGCTACTCTCGTGCGCTCTTCAAGTTAAGACTTCCCAGTGCAATAACCGACACTGACCCGAGAAAAGTCATTTGCATGGGTCACTGATTGGCACAACTTGGTCCTCCTCACCCTCTATCAACCCTCCATCTCCACTATGGAAACTCCCTCTCTATCATCAACCCGCTCTGCGCAACACGAATCTCCTTAATTTCCGCTAAGTGGCTCGAATGACTAAGCAGTTCTTCCTAAAAGAGGGCGGCCTTGGAGAAAACTTGCTGTTTACCAACTGATCGATTGGCTATCGGCTCGCCGCTCGATCCGCCGCCTCAAACATTCACGAGGAAGCCCCGCGATTTTTCCCAGCAGTCGACGGACGTCTGATTCAAAAGGGGAGACTACGGCCAATCACGCTATTTTCCTCGCCGAGTGACTCTGATTGCGAGCGCTGCATTATTGAGCCGGGATTATTGGGGGTCAATCGCGAGATTGGCAGTTGCAGGCGGAAACATTTGTGCCGGGAAACTGGGCCAGTCGAGACGACCCGCGATGGATAATAGAGTTATTGAGACTAGTTTGACTTAATGTTGCTTATGTTGATTGACTCGATTGATTTCAGAGTGGGGAGTATCGAGAGACTGGTCGAGGGAGACAAACGAGTGATCGCCACGAGGAACCTGCTCCCGGAGAATAGTATCAATGTCGTCGTCAGGTATTAACAAACCACTCTCTTACACAATATCAATAAAAACAACTAACTCGACACGTTGCTTCATTCCCCTCAGAGTTCGGCCGCTCAGCAATAAGGAAATTAAAGCGAACGACGACACATCGGTGCAATTCCCCGGCGACGGTCAGATCTACGTAAGTAATCGGGCGTAGGCCAATTGGGGGCCAGACATTTACTCTAATTGCGTCCGCTAGTTTTCACGTGTGACTCGGCGAGGAGTTTCACTCGAGGGCCGATAGAATCTCTTCCGCAAAGAGGCGCATTGACTCTTCCCTTTTCCAGTGCGAGGGAGTCTTGTCCAGCGGCGACAGGAGACCCAAGCTATTCTCGTACAATGTCGTGTTCGAGCCGACCGCCAGCCAGGAGGACATACTCCAGTTCTCCGGGATGAAGAAACTCATCGAGATGTCAGTGGAGGGCTTCAGCTGCACCGCCTTCTGCTACGGGCAAACTGGCAGCGGCAAAACGCACACCCTCACCGGACCTCCGAGACTGGTGAGTCCAATGGGTCCAATGAATCATCGGCCAAAAACGCCCAAACTATACCTGAATCACCCGGCGATCCTCCAGAGGCCTTGGGACCTCCTTTGCATGGAGCCACGCTCGCGAAATTGCATAAAGAATTCCATTTCTAAAAACTCCCTCGATCGGAGAGACTGCTATCGGACTATCTGACTATGACAAATAATTGCATTCGCGATACGTAGTTGAACCGAAGGTCGAAGTAAGTGTACCGGGAAGGCTACCTGATTGGTATACGTAGATAAGATAATGACTCAGAGACACAATGCCTGTCGCCGCTCATTCGCTGGACAAAGTGGCCTCCTGAAAAGCGAGGAGGAAAAAACTTGCGAATTAGTGGGAAAAGCCGAGTTTGAGAGATGTTTGTTGACAGTTCGAAAGGACGAATCCTTACTCGGAGGAGCAGGGCCTGGTCTTCCGCTCGTTCGTCTACCTATTCAAACTCCTGCAGGAGCGCCAGGAGTGCAACTTCGTGCTGAAGGCGTCTTTCTTAGAAATCTACAATGAGAAGGTTCGTCGGGTTGACTGACTCTGTCGATCGAGGCGGCAATGAATAATGCTAATCTCTGGACTTATGCGCGTCCAGGTGATAGACTTATTAAACCCGGGCACAAGCAGGAAGCCACTGGCGGTGCGCTGGAGCAAGAAGACTCGGGGCTTCTTCGTGGAGAATCTCTTCACTGTCGAGTGCGAGGAACTGGACGATCTTCTAGCAGTTCTGGAAGAAGGTAAAGTAAAGAGGGCGATTAGGAAGATTGCAGTAAATGATGTTTTATTGGCGGGCAGGCATGCGAAACCGATCGGTTGGCTCGCACAACATGAACGAGTACTCTAGCAGGAGTCACACCATCCTTACCGTTACGATTACGTCCGAACAACAAGTGAGAAGTCCAAATTCAATTTCTTAGACTCAAATCACATTATTAACACGTTCCTCTTACTCTAATAGATGGAGAACGGCGTCTTCATCTCAAAGCAGGGCAAAATCAACTTCGTCGACCTGGCTGGCAGTGAAATGACAAAGAAGACTCAGAGCGAGGGGAAGACTCTCGAAGAAGCGAACAACATCAACAAGAGTCTGATGGTCCTAGGTACGTGCGAACGAATCGACCGGGTCGCTAACGCTCAAGTAAACAAGCGTAAATAATGAACACAAATCCCCCAGGCTACTGTATCGCCTCGCTGAGTGACGGGAAGCGAAAAGGCGGTCACATTCCTTACAGAGACAGTAAATTGACAAAACTGTTAGCGGACAGCCTGGCCGGAAACGGGGTGACATTAATGGTACACGAGACTAATCCCTCAATCCCGTAAGAATGAGCTCGTCCGAGAGCACGAAATGATTGCTCGCATTTAATCAACAGATAGCCTGCGTTTCACCTGCCCGCTCCAACGCTAATGAGACTTTAAACACACTTCGGTATGCAGCGAGAGCCAAAAAGATCCGGACCAAGCCGATAGTAGTGATGGTGGGGAGCGTAAATCCCAATACTCAATCTTATTGACCTAAGTAGAATAAAGTAGAAACTCCTATCTCTTAGGATCCGAGAGAAGCTCTTATCTTGAGCCTGAAGCGCGAGGTCGGCGCCCTGCAGACCGAGAACGACCACCTGCGCACTGCCCTCCACCTAAATGCAGATGCCCAAAGCGTAACTCGCACGGACTCGAGATGTAAGAGGCTCCTCTAATCGGAAAGAATGTTCATTGGCCAATATGGCACTGATCTCCTCTACTTTGTCCGTGTTCTTAAAGCCGAGAGGAAAGTGCCGGTAACTCCGCCGCCGGTGGACCTCGACAAGCTCTCGGAAATGGAGCGTCCGGAGTTGAGTCAACTAATCCACGCCTACATCACCGAGAACGAGGCTCTGCGCCGCGAGAACGCCGAGCTCTACGCGACCAGGGAGCAAGTGATCCGGGATCAAGAGCTCGTTTGCAAGGAGAACGAGAGATTGCTGAAGAAGCTCGAGGACGTGAACTCGTGAGTCCGAGTGATTCTCCGCGGCGTCATCCGGCGCAGCTGGATATTTAATTGATATCCCAGGCCGTCTTCCTCCAGGGTCTGCTGCCGCTCGCCGATCATTCCTGCGAGGCCTGCTTACTCGGCGGAGCTCCTCGCCGACGCTGCTAACGAGGATGCACCTGGGGCGACTAACGTCTGGACCAATCCCAACGGCCAGTCGAGCGCGCCGACCTATTCCCTGGCGAAAGTACGCTGCACTAATAAAGGGTCTGGGTGGAGGGTGACTTTCTAGTAACTAAATTAACTATGACTTGCCATTTTTAAAGAGCACCGCTCGAGATGGAGTGCACAGATCTGCTGGAAGTATGCCGGAGAAGCTACAGAAGGAGCTCGATAAGAGGCGGATCGTTGGCAGCTACAATAACATAGCGGAAGTCTACAGGGAGAAGAGTAATCATCGCAGACACAACTCCTGGGACAATGGGAATGGCGCGAGAGTGACCCCTGATCGAAAGATATCCCCCGCGAGTCTGAATCAGTAAGTGGGCCGCCTTTTTCGGATGCAAGCCAGTCCATTTTGTACTTGGGAAAATAAATCCAGACGAATATAGGAACGCAGCTCTGCGCCGGACTTCGACGGTGCCAGAGGAAAAGAGACCTTCCCTCACGAGTAAGGTGATCGAAGGAACCCGGGGAGTAATTGGAAACGAATCTCTATCGGGAACGCCGGACTCGCTTTTGAGTGGACCACTGGGCGATCCGGTCACTCCCGAGGCTGGCGAATCGATGATTGGGAATCAGCATTTATCGGCACCGCACACCCCCTTTACTAGTCCGGAGCCCGACGATATAATGGTCACTCCGATAGAGAGGTCCTCTGGGGGAATGAAAGGGTTTGGAAAACTGCAAGTTGAGAGAGAGGACGAAGCTCGCGGTGCTTTCGGAAGTCCAGTATCCCTCGACGAAGAGGACCATCGCCTTTAGCTAATGATTTTCTGACTTTTGCCGAAAATATACTCATTCCCATTGCTCAAACGATTATCCACCGATGATCTATTTGGCCCCTGCTAATAATATACGTATCCGGAATGCCCCGGGATAACATTTTATTGCAATAACTTGATAATACTCGTCGGCAATAAGTAGAATGGCGAAGCTAATCGGCGAAGGATAAAGCGTAGAGCATATATTGTATATTTTCGTCGTTTAGTGGCATCTACTCGGTAAACTATTTTCAAAGCATGTAGCGAGAGTTCGTGATAACTGTAATGTAGAATCAATATGTGTAATGCTATATACTACCTGCGCGGTAAAGTATTTTTCAAAGTATGTAGTGAGAGTTCGTGATGACTATAATGTAAAGTCAATAACAGTAATGCAATATACGGTAATTGAAAACCAATGCTACCTCCGTAAAAATCTTGTGTCATGGTGTATGATGGAAATACTCCCCGAACAAACTTTATTCAATAAAGTATATAATTATTTTACATTGTCTATTTATTGTTCAGTACCCAATGTGCCTAACTTTGTAATGCGTAATAATTTGGTGGTGATAAATGTCCGGCGTGACAATGTGAAATTATAGTAGAAAAAAAACAATGCTATCGCGGTCGACGAACGATTTTCGTATTGTTCCACGCGTGACTCATTAGATAAGTATCGCGCCACGTCAGGTGAGGAGCTAATATCGAATTTGTAAAGCCGATACGACTTCTGCTCGAGAGACATGTGTGCACAGTAGTTAGGTCCGCACCAAATGGCCAGGACAAGGCTTCATGGCTGTAATTGGCAGAAATGTTCTCGACTGTTCATGCGCGGTGGTGGAAGAGAGGAAAGGGCAGCTCTTCCATCTCATAGATACCTAACTACCCAACAGCGGCCATTTGCGTAACGATAGAACCCAATAGGGACACAACGTTCAAAGGCTATCTTCAGAATCGATGCCTGCCAATCTAACCAGAGGCCATATCGACACTGAACAAAGGAACAAAGCATCGCGAAGCGGCGCACGAAGGAGCTCATTCGTTCCACGCGTCAAATGACACTTGGCCCGAAGGGGTTCGCCTAGAAACTTCCGGAAATGCCAAATTTTTTGTCGGCGACGATTACGTGGAGAAGGCGTTGAAATTCGCAATGCCGCCGCGCTGCCTTACCGATCGCGTTGCGAAGTAGAAGCGGCGTATCCGCAATCGAGGAGAGCAGCACCCGCTGGTGTCTGCGCGATAGAGAAAAGGAAAGGGTTCTCGGTGGCCCGTAGGAGTAAGAGGAAGAGAGCTAGTTCTCGGCGGAGCGGAGAGTGAAGGTTTCGCGAGAGAGCGGTGGAGCGGCCGGAAAAAGCGAGCGAGCGAGCGCTAGGGAGATAGGGACGGGCAGAAAGAGGAAGTAGAAGAGAGAGAGAGAGAGCGCAGAGTATATCGGGTCTCGGATGGCGAGTGGTAGATCGCGACATAGTAGTGCGGTGGTCATAGTCGGACTGGTCGGAAGGAAGGGTAGAGAGAGGACATAGAGAGGAGACGTAGGTAGAGGTAGAGAGAGAGTGGTAGAGAAAGGAAAGGGTCTTGCGCGAGTCGGAGAACGAGGAAACTGAGGTGGGCAGAGAGCGAGAGAGCGAGTGCGACGTACGTGGAGAGCGGGCGCGTGTGCAAGGTCGGTGCGAGCGTGCGGTGCGAAGTCAGACACGGGCTTTATTAAAGTGCAGTCGGCCGGGTTGAAAAAACAATCGACGGACATAATACGGCGCCCCGTGAAGTCCGATGTCTAGTGCTGAGGTGGTGGAGAGCTCCGTTGACCCCCCAGCCAAGAAGCGACGCGTTGCTGCCACCACGGGAGGAGCCGACGACTCGACGACGATCGCAGACATGGCGAAGAACGGATCGACGTCCCGGGCTCCCGCCGAAATCGACGAGGGTCTCTACTCCAGGCAGCTTTACGTCCTCGGCCATGACGCCATGCGCCGCATGGCCAACTCCGATGTACTCATCTCGGGGCTGGGCGGCCTCGGCGTCGAAATTGCCAAGAACGTCATCCTCGGCGGCGTCAAGTCCGTCACCCTTCACGATGACGCACTATGCCAGCTCGCCGATCTCGGCTCCCAATTCTACCTCACCGAGGCAGACATAGGTGAGAGCGCCTCAGCCGATCCGATTCCATCCTGACACATACACTCATTCCCTGCCTTCCTGCCAACCTATCGCCTCTCGCCGTTATACCCTCGTCGCCCGAACAATGACCAATCGGCGAACACGTGAGCGCGCCTTCAGCCCAGCGTTCTAGCGATTTTCCCCGCAACCTTTTTCCCCGAAGCATTTCCATCCTAATGGATGGCTCTCTTCTCTTCTCCTCTTTGTCTATCTCACTCCCCTGCCAATCGCATGATAGCGCCAGCAGGCCTATGTAGACCGCGCGCTGGCGAACGTTGCTCACCTTGCGAAATCACTCCAATTCGAATGAATGCACTTTGCGCCACCAGATAACGATCTGCCTCTCGTCAAGTGTGCCTGCTCCGGCTTCGCCGAAGAATTCAGCCGCGATTCTTCTAACTCCCGTTCCTTCTTCTCCTAAGCCGAACCCCCTCCCCCCCGACTTATATGGTCACAGCATTCATTGTCTCATGTTACTTGCGGGGGAAAAAAATTAGCCCTCCCTTTCTGCTTTCATGCTCCGTCGCAATAGGGACAATGACGACGTACCGTCGTCGATTTTTCCCGCCTACCTCCGATATTCATGATACTTGGCGATATCGGTGGCGAGCGATGTCAAGTGTTGTTCTGTTTTAATTGCAGGTAAAAATCGTGCTGCAGCCTGCTGTCAGCGCTTGTCCGAGTTGAACAACTATGTGCCCACCCGTCATCATTCTGGCCCTCTCACTGACACTTATATCAAGAAGTTCAAAGTAGTCGTTCTGACCGAGGCTCCGCAAAATGAGCAATTGCGTATCGCGGAGATTACCCACGCGAATGATATAGCTCTAATTATTGCTGATACCAGAGGCCTATTTTCACAAGTATTCTGCGATTTTGGAGAGACATTTACTGTAGTGGACACTACTGGAGAACCACCAGTCAGTGCCATGATTGCTAGCATTTCTAAGGATGCAGAAGGAGTTGTCACATGTCTGGATGACACTCGTCATGGTATGGAAGACGGTGACCACATCACCTTCGCTGAAGTTCAGGGAATGGAGGAGCTGAATGGCTGCGAGCCGATAAAAATCAAAGTGCTTGGCCCGTATACCTTTAGCATTGGGGACACATCCAAGTACTCTGAATATCTGAGGGGTGGCATTGTCACTCAGGTGAAGATGCCCAAATCTTTGCACTTTGTCCCCATGAAAGATGCTATTAAGAAGCCGGAGTTCCTCATCACAGACTTTGGCAAATTTGAATATCCGGAGCAGTTGCATTTAGCCTTCATTGCATTGCATCGCTATTCAGAGTCAAAGGGAAGGCTTCCAAGACCATGGAATCAGGAGGATGCCACTGAATTCTTGGAAATAGCTAAAGCTGCTAAGGAAACAGAAGGACTGGAGACAGAGATCAACACCGAACTCCTGGAGACGTTTGCCAAAGTATCATCTGGCAGTTTGAACCCCATGAACGCGACTATTGGTGGGATTGTTGCTCAGGAAGTGATGAAGGCCTGCTCTGGCAAATTCCATCCGATATACCAATGGCTATACTTTGATGCGATCGAGTGTCTGCCCGCCGATCGATCGGAACTCACCGAGGAAGATTGCGCACCAATCGGTTCTCGTTACGATTCACAGACCGCAGTTTTTGGCCGGAAATTCCAATCGAAAATTGGTAGCCTGAAATACTTCGTTGTTGGAGCCGGAGCCATTGGTTGCGAATTGCTCAAAAACTTCGCCATGGTTGGCGTTGGTGCTGAAAATGGTTGTGTTACTATCACAGACATGGATCTCATAGAGAAGTCCAACCTGAATAGGCAATTCCTGTTCAGACCAACTGACGTTCAACAACCAAAATCATCGACAGCTGCGCGAGTTATCAAGGGGATGAATCCCAACATGAAAGTAATCGCACACGAGAACCGAGTCTGCCCGGAGACAGAGAAAATCTATGACGACGATTTCTTCGAAGTACTGGATGGAGTTGCAAACGCTTTGGACAATGTCAATGCTCGCATTTACATGGATCGTCGTTGCGTCTACTACCGTAAACCACTCTTGGAATCTGGTACCCTGGGTACCAAAGGAAATACTCAAGTTGTCGTTCCATTCCTCACTGAATCCTACAGCTCCTCTCAAGACCCACCAGAGAAAAGTATACCAATTTGTACTCTGAAGAACTTCCCTAATGCCATTGAACACACTTTGCAGTGGGCTAGGGACAACTTTGAGGGCTTATTCCGACAAGCTGCCGAGAATGCTGCTCAGTATATCACTGATCCACAATTCGTGGAAAGAACACTAAAACTGCCAGGTGTTCAGCCATTGGAGGTTCTAGAATCAGTAAAAATGGCTTTAGTGGACGAACGACCAAAAACGTTTGCAGATTGCATTGCCTGGGCACGCTGTCACTGGCAGGAACAGTACAGCAATCAAATTAGACAACTTCTATTTAACTTCCCACCAGAGCAAGTAACATCCAGCGGGCAGCCCTTCTGGTCCGGACCGAAGAGGTGTCCAGATCCACTCACATTCGACGTAAACGACCCACTGCATTTAGACTACATTGTAGCCACAGCTAATCTCAAGGCAAAGGTCTACGGTATTCCCATCAATCGTGATCGTGAGGAAATCGCAAGGATCGTCGGTAACGTCGCAATCCCCCAATTCATCCCCAAGTCCGGGGTGAAGATCGCAGAGACCGACTCGCAAGTCCAAGTATCGAATGGCAGTGGAAACGTAGATCACGAGCGGCTGAGCCAACTGCAGGAGGAACTAGCAAAGATTGAGAATCTTAGCAGCCTAGCAATACATCCGCAAGAATTCGAGAAGGACGACGACTCCAATTTCCACATAGATTTCATCGTTGCCGCGTCGAATCTGCGCGCTACTAACTATAAAATTCCGCCGGCGGATAGGCATAAGAGTAAATTGATTGCCGGTAAAATTATACCCGCAATTGCTACTACCACCTCCGTGGTGGCCGGTTTAGTTTGCCTCGAATTAATAAAGCTAACTCGCGGCGAGACGGACCTCGCGATATACAAGAACGGTTTCGTGAATCTTGCACTGCCGTTCTTCGGTTTCTCCGAGCCGATCGCAGCACCGAAGCTCAAGTACTACGACACGGAATGGACACTCTGGGATAGATTCGAGGTCAAAGGGGAGCTAACGCTCAAAGAATTCCTGGACTACTTCAAGGATGAACACAATCTTGAAGTGACCATGCTATCTCAGGGTGTCTGTATGCTGTACTCATTTTTCATGGCAAAGCCGAAGCGGCAGGAACGTATGGGTCTACTAATGTCGGAAGTAGTGAAGAAGGTATCGAAAAAGAAGCTCGAGTCACATGTGCGTGCCTTGGTCTTCGAACTCTGCTGCAACGACAACGACGGGAACGACGTCGAGGTTCCATACGTGCGGTACACTCTGCCGTGAACTGCGAGAGGTTGCGCCGGATAATGAGAGATGTCTACTTAACTGACTTAGCCGTAGTGATTTCTACAAATTTCTATTTTACAATACAATACGGGAGAATATAATCTTTGTCTATGTAAGGCTCTCAAAGTGTAAGAGGCGCTCATTTGTTTCTATCGCTAGTGCTTGGTAGCATTGGTAGCGAGCAAGCCATTCTTGGATCCATTTTTGAGTACTATTTACCTACGTCTCCTTATTTTCGCCACGCGAATCTACCGTATTCTCTCTCTCACACATACTCTTTCTCTCAGGCAGTTTTGATAATTCGGTTATCATTTTTATCCCAATCCGTTTCCCGGTTCCAAATCCGCCGCGAGCTTCTTCTGTTTCCGTTTCGCGAGTACTGTTCGATATGCAAGAATACAGCCGTGATCACTGTAACACCGGTCGCCAAACGAATTCGCATAAGGGAGAAAATTGCGTCGCGCTCTCTGCAAGGAAAGAATTACCCTCGAAGCAATTCAATCGATATTGGGTTAATACGCGATGGGAATTGTCCGCGGTAAGGATTTCCTTCGAGCTCACTACGCCACTTTATGTATAGAGTCTAATGTAAATTACTAGATAATAACTCGATGATCTTTTAGAGGAATATCGCTAGCACATTTAATAAATAGGCCATAGATAGATGTGAGAAAAACCGACGTCGAATAACGAACTCAATGTAACCTGCTTCTGTTCATCGTTGCCCCATTTACAGTTATAGTTTACGGCCAGGTGTATGTGAGCGCCCCGGAGTTCTTTCTGTTTTCATTTCAGCGAGACTGCTGCCAGAATCGATATGCTGAGAATCGCATAATGCCGATGTTGGATCGCCGTCGTTCTTTCTTTATCCGCGAAAGCTGTATTTACTTTTGTTTCGAGTGTCGAATAAACTATTGGCTAAGGCTGTTGGTTGTTGCGTGAAGTACTGCATTTAAATTTATAAGAACACGCCTTGGAAAATGCTTGGAAAAAAAATGGCACCTTTTAGATCGAGGAAGACGGACAAAAAGGGAAGATATTTTGTTAATTTTAGGATAATGATGCGGATATTTATTGTATTATTTTATCGATAGATAATAAATAGCTGTGTTTGGATTTCAAGAGACATGAGAAATATAGTAACAGAAATAAAACTGGGAATCGTGTTCCTCCTTATTTGAACCAGCATATCCCATCTCCCAAATATCCAAAACCCTATACATATACGACATTCTAGTTTCAATGCCATGTGGAATCAACCAAGACCCCACACATGCTACGCGACAAGAAGTATTTTTACCAAAATAAAAAGATCGCGGGACTCACACGATGTTCTGAAAGACAGAAGATGGACGCCTCGCACCTTAACTCGAATGTTCCCTTTATTCTCGAAGGATCGCTCGTTCCTCTTCTCTTCATGGACACTAAGTCTTGTTCCTCTCACAAAA
Source organism: Crossocerus cetratus (assembly GCA_963675795.1). NCBI lineage: Eukaryota > Metazoa > Arthropoda > Insecta > Hymenoptera > Crabronidae > Crossocerus > Crossocerus cetratus. The sequence continues at coordinate 17,491,863 of OY776667.1, forward strand.
ACCCACATATTCGAGGGGAACACACTTTAAACTCACATACAACAATCCGAAAAACTCAAGCGACGAATGATGTAGCGCGCGCTGGTGCCTCCACGTTTGAAATTGCGAGTGGCGCCTCCAAATTCCCCTTGAAGTTCGTGAGAACAAGTGGCGCCTTGCACCGCTCGCAGCGCCACCGCGATTGGCGGGTGGGTGTCGCAGCTACGCCGCTACAGGTTGAAAACGGCGGGAAAATGTCACAACAAAGGATCACGTAAGTATCCTGAAGAAAACTGCGCAATAAATTGATTTCGATATTATAAAAACTTACCAGTGAAATTGGACGAGTGAAACACATTTTAAAAATCGTTCTCGGTGATTGGTGTTGTGCAGATCCTTCTTCACGAAAACTGCGTCGAAGGACACTTCCAGCAGCAATGGTACCAGGTATGTTTTGCGTGTTGGACGTTCTATTTGGAATAAGTTCGACCTAAGTAATAAATGGGGAGAAAATGCTGCGATCGTTGGGAATAATTTGCACGCGAGTCCTACCGCTTTCGGGGCCGGTGCGGCAGTTGCTCCGTTCGGGGTTAGTGCATGGTAGAATGGTAAGTGCTTTCTCTAACCGGCTTTCCATTGACAGTAGCACTCAGAATAAGGAAAGCGAGGAGAGTTCGAGTGCCGGGAAACGAAAACGAGATGACAGTTCGAAAAGTTCGGATTTCACGAGGTAAATTCTAAGTAGCCTCTATGACATTAGTTGACCCTGAGCAACCATCTGACTAAAGAGTTTATATTTGTTTGATAGTCCGCCACCGAAAAGATCAACTAGCCTTGATGGGAATAAGAAATTAGGAACTCCGTCTCCACTACAGAAGTCAAGTAGTAAAGGTAAGCTTTATGGAGGGTGGAAAATTATTGGACAAGTAAACACTTTGTATCTCATTCAAGGTCCAACACCAAAAAGTAAAGGAAAGAAGTCTCCAGCTGTGAAGAAACCTAGTAAAAGTCCATTTTCTGCTACCAAAAAGGAAAAGGTAGATAATATTAAAGTAGAAAAAGAAGATTCCTTTACTGAGGCAAAAGAACCAGTTTCTCCGGAAGCAAATACTTCTAAGACCGAGAAAGCAAAGGATGTTGATCCCAAAGTGAAGGAAAAATCTAAGAAGGATGAGGTCAATGAAAAACCTAAGAAGGAGGTCAAGAAACGAAAGAGAATAGTTGCACCAGCTGATGATTCTAGTGACGATGATGGCCACTTGCCGGTATGTGTATGAGAATAAGAGATATAAGAATGCATTGTACAGTAATACATTATTTTAGCTTCTTTCGGCAAGCCCTGAAAAATTGAAAATTCCTAAGAAGGAGATTTCTCCGATTAAAGAAGAGGAGATATCACTGATTGAGGATGAGGATGTGCAAGAAATCAAAAGCAGTCCAAAAGCCAAATCAAAGTCACCAGAATCAAAGGTGAAAGAAGAAAAGGCATCTCCAAAAAAGAAAGTCCACAGCTTTTTTGGTAAGTCATATAACTTGAATATTATTGGCAGATATTTTAAATGGTTCTGTCCCAATTAGCACCTCGAGAAAAGGAAGATACTAAAGCAAATGCTGCGGATAAGAAAAAGCCAGCCAGCCATAATTATAATCCAGCAAAATCTAATTATCATCCCATAAATGATGCCTTCTGGAAAGAAGGAGAAAGGCAAGTCTTTCTTCAGGAATTCATGAAAGAGCACATACTAAGTTGTTTTATTAACAATTCACAGAGTGCCATACATTGCCTTAACGCGGACCCTTGAACTGATAGAAGATACAAGTGCAAGATTGAAAATTATAGAAATCTTATCTAATTACTTACGATCTGTGATAGTTTTGAGTCCTGACAATCTCTTGCCTAGTATATATCTGTGCCTTAATCAACTCGCACCAGCATATGAAGGTATTCTGCTTTTCACTTTCCTAATTGAGCCAACATCGTAGTTAATTCAGCATTAAGTAAAACATCTATTTTCGCAGGTATTGAACTCGGTGTTGCTGACACGAATCTTATGAAAGCTATCGCACAATGCACCGGTAGGACATTGGCACAAATTAAAGCAGACGTTCAAGAAGTGGGAGATTTGGGTATAGTGGCGGAGGGCAGTCGATCTAATCAGAGGACAATGTTCCAACCTGCACCACTCACGGTGCCGAATGTTTATACCAAATTGAAGGAAATAGCCCAAATGACAGGATCGGCGGTATGACTAATTTATCTCTAAATATACGAGGCTTAGAAACTTAATCTAAATTTTGTCTTTCCACAACAGTCTGTCTTGAAGAAATTGGACAAAATTCAATCATTATTCGTGGCGTGCCGGTTCACGGAGGCAAGGTATCTGATTCGATCACTTGCCGGTAAATTGCGAATTGGTCTGGCAGAGCAGTCCGTTTTACAAGTAAATAACTTATCTCCAAAACTGCACTGATATTCTTCTCGAGTGCATTTTTAACTTTATGATTATTGACAGGCATTGGCATTGGCGTGCACAATGACCCCACCAGAACAAGGCACACCACGAAAAACTCTTGATGTTAGCAAAAGTATGTCTAGCGACGGATTCAAACAAAAGTATGACGAAACAGCACTTGTACTGAAAACTACATACTGGTAAGTTTCGTCCATTTTTAAAAAGAGTGTATTTGGCGCTAACTATTAACAGTTAAATTTGCAGTGAATGTCCAAATTATAACATGATAGTACCTGCTATCTTAAAAGACGGTGTCCATGCTTTGCCAAAGACATGTAAGATTACACCAGGTGTACCACTGAAGCCCATGTTAGCTCAGCCAACTAAAGGCGTAAAAGAAGTATTGACACGTTTTGAAGGATTGAAATTCACATGCGAGTGGAAGTATGACGGAGAGAGAGCACAGGTATATTTTTCATTCGGACCAATCAAATAAACTTCTTACAATATGTTTAATATCAATGAATTTTTAAGATACATTTGGCGGATGATGGGCAAATTAGTATCTACAGTCGAAACCAGGAGAACAATACGACCAAATACCCCGACATTATAAACCGATTCCATAGTACTCGAGGAGAGGACGTGAAAAGTTGTATTTTGGACTGTGAAGCAGTGGCCTGGGATACTGAAAAGAAACAGATATTACCATTCCAAATTCTTAGTACCAGGAAACGTAAAGTACGAGACACAAGTTACACATATTGATAAACTGAAGATTCGAACATAAAACACACTAAACTTATTTTGCAGGATGCGAACGAAGCGGATATTAAAGTACAAGTATGTGTGTTTATATTCGATTTGTTATACTTCAATGGAGAATCTTTAGTGAAAGAGCCATTCTCGGAACGCCGAGAAATGCTGAAGAATAATTTCAAAGAAGTACACGGTGAATGGAAATTCGCCACGAGTTTGGATACATCTAAAATGGAGGAAGTTCAAGACTTTTTGGAGGAATCCGTGAAAGGTATGAATATCTGCTGCGGGTGTAGGTATGCCTCCATGGTATATTGTTATATACCCTTCTAGGTAACTGTGAGGGTCTGATGGTGAAGACATTAGATGCGGATGCGACGTACGAAATAGCGAAACGTTCTCGAAATTGGCTCAAGCTGAAAAAAGATTATTTGGATGGTGTGGGAGACACACTAGACGTAGTGGTGATGGGTGGTTACATAGGCAAAGGAAAGAGGACAGGAACCTATGGTGGATTCATATTAGCTTGTTACGACCAAGAGAATGAAGAATATCAATCGATTTGCAAGGTACCATAGTCGCAGATAAAATTCATCCACACTGCGTTCCAAGTATTAATCACTTTCCATTTGCTTTAGATTGGAACTGGATTCAGCGAAGACGATCTCCAGAAACATACAGAGTTCTTCAAAGACCATCTCATACCCCAAGCCAAATCATACTATCGTTGCGACTCTTCCCTTGAACCTGATCACTGGTTTGAGCCCATTCAAGTGTGGGAAATCAAGTGCGCGGATCTGTCCCTATCGCCTGTACACAAGGCAGCTACTGGAATAGTAAGTCCGAAATATCTACATTTACAAATTGCAATAGATGTTATATTGAAAATTTTAAAAATCGTGTTCCTTTATGCAGGTTGACCCAGAAAAAGGTATTTCTCTTCGATTCCCGCGCTTCGTTCGGGTCCGGACGGACAAAACATGCGAAGAAGCCACTACAGCGCAACAAGTGGCTGACCTGTATAACAGCCAGGAGCAAATCAAAAATCAAACGGGTGGTGACAATAAAAACGCTGAAGAGGACTTTTATTAATGATAGAGTCCCTTTGTTGGAAGTAAAATGATAGTCAAGAATATTAGTTTTATCACCGTTTGATACTTGAAGAAGGCCAAGAATAAAAAGACATTATTTTTCCATTTATTAATTTATGCTGCAAAACATTAGTCTTATATGTAGCGTGCCATTTCTGCACCAATTATATGTTGTATATGCTACTTGTTTAATTGTTTGTATGATTTTATGCAATTGATTCCATTGTTTATAAATAATTGTAATATATACATCAATAAAAATAATTTTTTACGAAAATTGACTTGTTCTTGCCTTGTAAACACTCCGGCTTGAAAGATTCGACTCTACTGGGACCTGCTGGAAGTCAGAATAGGCGGTTGGTTTGCTGCATGTGGGGAGTGTGTTGTGTTGTGGTGTTCCTAACCTTCTAACGGAAGAGGCACAATTGTGCCAAATGAGCTGACAGAATGCCGGAAATATTCGACCAAAAACTATTTTACAATACGATTCTCTCACAAACCTTCTCAGCGGATGGAAACTACTTGTTAGCCGGAAATATTTATGGAAATGTTTCTGTATACGAGTGAGTGATCATTTTACTTGAACCGGAGCCTCTACTCTATTATCAATAATCTTACGGTGATATTTCGTTCTACAGCTTATCGAGAGCCTTGGGGCCGCACAAGGTAGAAGAAAATGAACTTCAGGGGCCGAATTTTCAATTCGTTGCACATGCCGATCAACATGTCCAGAGCATGGTAGCCACCGACCACTTCCTGGTGACAGGAACGTCGGGAGAAATCTCCGGGTGGGATTGGAAAATCATCACTTCCAACAAAGCTCAGAAAAGTAAAGTTTCGTGGACGATACAAATACCAGCTAACAAGTAAGCCCATTCTTGTCTTATAATCCATATAAATACTCAAATTATAATTGCATACTCTTTTTAGCGACAGTTATGAAAAACCAGATGTAAACTGCATGGCCTACTCCAAGTCTAGCCATTTATTGTATGTCGGTTGTGGCGACAACAAAATCTATGTTGTTAGTTTGGAGGATGGAAGAATACTCAGGAATCTTCAGGGACACACAGACTATATTCACGACATGTCTTTAATGTATGTATCATTTTTGCATACAATTCATTGGGAACCTTAAGTTCACAGGTGAGAGATGTTTCAGGGGCAATCAATTAGCATCATGCAGTGAAGATGGAACAGTAAGGCTGTGGGACTTGCGAAAGAAAGAGAATACAAATATTCTGACTCCCCATCTAGTGGACAAAGTTGCCAGGCCGAGACTGGGAAAATGGTTAGGAGCCATAGACTTCACTGAAGATTGGCTGGTTGGTATTCTAGATTTCTCCCTGTCTGAGTGAATTATTTTATCTAAAACTTGCATTCTTCCAGTTGTGTGGTGGTGGGCCGAGCTTATCGCTTTGGCACATGAGGACCATGGAGGCAGCAACTGTCTTCGACTTACCCGACGAAGGGATTCACGTGGCAGAAATATACGAGGAGCGTGTGATCGCCGGTGGTGCTGCTCCTCACGTCTATCACCTAACGTACCAAGGAGAGACTCTAGCAAAAGTTCCGACCTCGAGCAACACGGCATATAGTATTGCTTACCAAGAATCGCCGCAGAAGGTGCTCAGTATAGCCGGCTCCTCGAACTACCTGGACGTTTGCACGAACTTCAACTACCGGGAGATCGTGTTGAAATTTGCCTAGATCGATCGCCACTCTTTCGCCACATCGCATTCATTCATCGCTCTCACCAACAAACAGAAACAGTTGTGTCAACGTTTTTATAATAAATATATTACTACAATATATGTTTTATATATGACATAAACCTTTGTACAATTATATACAGACTAAATCCTCCCGATCACTTTGCCTAAGAGTCCACACCGTATACATGTAAGCAATATCCCATGGGACACAGTATAGTTCCGTGGGGAAGAGTGAAATTAGAGAAATCCATGGCCAGCAATGACTGCGGGTATAAAACCCTCCCGGCCATCCCTCGATCGAACCCAAAACCAGTCGCTGACGTGGTCGCTCAGTAGTGCGACCACGTCACCCTTGGCCACGCTCAATGCATTCCCGCCACGAGCCTCGTAATCCGCGCGGATCACGAGGAGTGTATGACGCGAGCCCTTTGACCTCGCATTAGCCGCAGCTCGGAGGTACAATCGATCAACACTCCGTTCCCCGCAGGCAGACACTGCATCCCTCGATCCCCGGCGTACCCTCGTGCTTCTTCCGCGTGCCCCACATTCTGATCGTGTATCGCGCAACTTCTCCGTGTCCGTCATATTCCCTGGAAAATAAACAGATCTACAGTCATTAACAGGTTTCTTCGCTCGTTCCAGGAAGAGGCAGTAAGATTTAACGCTTCTTCACCCAGTGGACGTGGAAAGACATCAGTGGAATCTTCCCAGCACGGACCACGCGTAGGCTGCGGGAGAATCCCCAGCGGAAGACAAGCAGCATATCCGACGTATCCTTCCTGGCCATGAGGGGTCTGGACGTAGAGCCAGGTCTGATTCTTGAAGACCGCGTTGACCACAGTCCCCAGTGGCAGAGCCATTTCGTCCTGGGTGCCGCCTTGGGTTTGGTAGAGTACCGATGGAAACGATAACACTACCGGAATGTTCGCGGGCCTTTCTATCGAAGCCTGAAATCATTGCTCTTTCTCGATTAGTCAATGCTCAACACGTGCGCGCACGGCGATCGAGAGCTTGAGGTTTGGAATCAGTTATACCTTGGAGAGGAATGCATCAAGATCAGCTATCTCGTAACCGAATCTACTGGGTGGTCTAGGTTTGTGCGAGCGCTTGGTTCTCCGATGCCTGTGCTTTTCCCGGCCGCTCGGCGTCGAGGCCGACTCGCGAGAGGCGAGCGACGGCTCGGACACTGCCCTCTTCACCTTTTCTTTCTCCTTCGTGTCTTTTGCCCCGGCGTACTCCTTTTCCGGCTGCTTCTCTAGGGGACTACTGTCGACGCACCTCTCGCTGGGAAGTGCTTCCTTGCCGATTGACTGGAGAACGAAAGTGGATATCAGCACACCCGACTCTTCACAGGCTCCCTAACAACAACTGTCTACCCGTGATCCACCAGGTACCGCGCTGGTACACCTACCTTCTCCATTCTCTCGATCTTCTCGATCCTCGGCAGGATCTTCTTCTCACGTTTCTCCGTATCGATGTTCTCCTTACCGGCATCTTTCTCCTTGACACTCTTGACACTCTTGACACTCTTGACGCTCCTTTTCGAGGACCTCTCCTTGACTTCTCGTGCCAGGGTTTGCCGCTCGTTGTTACTGCCTCCTGAGTCGGATAAACAGATTCCTTGATATCGTGACATTCACTGAATTTCCAGCAAGAAATCGACTGAAATGTATGAAGACCTGCGCTCCCATTGGCGGTGGGATGGTTCGTGTTGGCAGCGGGCTGCTGTTGGCCACGAAGTACCCAGGTGAGAGAGATCTTGGGGCGCAAGAGGGTGCTAGGCCGTTGCCCCATGCTCCTCTTGGGACATGGGCCCGGGGTTGTGGGGACTGTCGAGGTGCTCACTGGTGTCGGGGATCTCGGCGGTGACGGCGACCTCGACGTCGGGGTCACCACCCGCAGCGGACAGTCCGCCACCAAGTCCACCGTCTGCACCGAACAGCCATACTCCTGCTGAAACAACATCGAATCTCCAGTGATTGGGCTCGAGCGAATCTCACTAAACAAGGCGATCGGTGCAAAGTGGATTATTAATTCGTTTGATCGGTGGTCAATTAAGGCGAAGGCTCAGTCGCGGATATGAATTATTCCCCGGCGATACCAGCGCTTCTCTCCTATCTAGGCCCCCAGTGCTTTACCGCGCCGTGGCAATTTACGACGACCACCGCGCATAAATAGAGAGAGCGCGAGCGCGAGTGGTCTGATATTTACCGGGGGGTATCCCGGCCGGCTCGTAAAACTTCCTCTCACCTATTCCCCTGCGTTACTCGGACACCCGCCACCGTCCGCGTCGATTCTTTTCATCGGCGAGTGATGGGCTCGATTATCGGATAAACGCTCTACTATTTTCCCGGGCGCGCTATTACTTACTTTAATGATCTACTGAGTCACCCGGGCAAATGTACTGCTGGTAGTCGGAAGATCGAGTTACCTGCTGGGTGGTCCGCGACTATCTTTGATTTACACTTGCGCTCAATGGGAAACTAATGAAAACTCTGATGGATCAAGTGGAATTCCATCGCGTGTTATCGAGGAAAGAGAAAGAACGAAGGAGATCGGAGGAGGTAGGAAGTAAGGTCGCTCGAGGGTGACAAGTTAAAATGGGGTGGAAAGTGTTGGCGGCGCGCAAGCCGAGCCTCCCGGATCATGCTAATGAAATTCTCAAGATATCTATCTCGCCCGCCACTGTGCACCGGGCATTAGTTTAGCCTCTGGCTTGTGGCCACTCGCGATCTTATCTCGCGGGGTTCGCCTCGGCGTCGGACGCGCGCCTATCAATTTCCCTGGAAGGCGAAACGCCGGGGTCAAGGGTGCCCCGGATTCGCCACTCATTCGATCCTTCCAGCCTCGACCTTCCCTCCACGAGAGCCGCGCACGCTTCCATCGGACGCCACCCAGAACATCGATGGGACTGGCAATACAAGCGGCCAAGAGTAGCGGACCGCTCGAATTAATGCAAGAATTAACAACGCCCTCATTGAGGCTCCTGCGAAATATGAAAAGCGGATTTTCCAACGTCGACTCCTCGCCGGCTGATGAGGCCGGAATTAATTACCGGCGGCATCGGGGAAATGTCGTTAAGGGGCGTAAAAAAGGAATTGGCGAGTCACGGGCGACAGGTATGAAGACGTTGCCACTGACTTATGAACTTCCCGGGCGACGAGGAACCTTTGAAGCCGCCGAAGGAGCCGGCTCGAGCATTCAAAGGTCATTAACGGATTTTTAATTACCAAGCGCGAGCGCCGCCGAGCCGGCTATGGGCGTTTGCGTCCGCGCTCACGTAGCAACCCTATATTTTCGTGCCTGGCCCACACCACTCCAGCCGCATCGCGCCAACTTACAGGAAATAGCGGGGAGTTTTTGCACTGGTCAACTAATTTACGGCCGATTTCTACCTCGGCTCCCCTCTTGCCGCGTGTACCTGCGATCGTTAGGGCGCGCGGTGGGAGCTCGCGAAATTTCGGATAGCCAATGTATACACGGACGGTAATTCTCACGAGGCTTTGCGCGCGGATGATCCAAGGGGTCAGAGAGTGCCAGACACCTTTAACGCCAAAGACAGAGAAAACGAGGGAAAGAAGCGCTGAATGCGCCGTGTGAGTCACGCATACCCAACATCCAGCGTTCTACCTTCGCGGAATTGGGCGCACTGAGAAAGTAAGGAGAGAGAACGAGAGAGAAAGCACCGAGTTCGGCAAGTTTTGCGTAATTGTTGGCCATTAAGTCAGAGCGTGGGATCCCATGCGAGGAGAAGTCGTGATTGATTTAAAGGTCAGTTGAACACTCAGTCCTGCTCCCCGCACAATTCACATGGAATCCTCATTTAACCCGAGCGAACCTTCCAGCGTCGAAAATACTAGCGAGTTGCTCCAGCGAACTGAAAAATCGCTGCTCGCCCCGCGAGCAGCTCTCAGAATCAATGTTGCGGTTCCCTCCAAGCAACTCACAATCCAGCAACCAGTCCAACATTCCCCCCGACATTGGCTTTCGGCGAAGCGCGCGCGCTTCTTCTGCCGCATTGTGTGTTGCAAAGAAATCAAGTGGAACGAACGGCGAAAAAAAGGTGCACCGCCGCCGCGAGACAATGAGGACTCGGCGAGCTGGAGGGATCGAGCGTGTCCGCTCGATCGAACGCACGCACCAGGTAGGAACTCCTCTTCGGAGAAATCCTGCGGAAGGATCGAGTTGACTCGCAGACGAACCTCGATAACGGGAGTCCCGATAAGCTGCTACCCTGTATTCCGCCCTAATGGTTCCAGGAAACCGCGAGCAGTATCCTCGTAAAGACTGTAATTACGACGTCTAGTTGACGCTCGCGATGTACAATCTCCCTCCAATCTTCGATTATAACAGGTCTATATACCTGGTATAATCTGGTTGGGCGCCTTTTCGCGGGGAGTAACAATGCTTGCAGTCTCTATAGACTCTGGTCCAATCAGGAAACTCGTTAACTAAACTAACCACCACGCGCCAACAGTTCTCCCGCGAGGATAAATGTACAAATAAATTAGCGGCAAATCAAGTTATCGAGTTTCATTGAAATTCGTGGACTTGTTACTAGACCGTGGCAATACTGGCACGCGTGTAGGTTCTTGCCGAGGGAGTTCGCCCGGCAATGAGTTAACCAGGGAGGAAAATTAACTGCACCGGGTGGTCCCCGATTATCATAGAAGACAGTGAGCTGCGCGCGCTGGAGTTACGAGTGTGCGGAGAGGATTGTTGGAGTAATCTCTCTCTCGAGAGAGAGAGACTAGGTAGTGTTGTTTTGTTGGGGCAGAAAAAGCGCTCACTGGCAGTTGGCCGCCAGTAAAACCGATGGGACACGAGGAGCTAAGGATCGCTGCGATGGCCGAGAGCGCGAAGGTCCTTCCTTGGGATTATTATCAGCCATTTACACGTTTATGCTCTCTCGCATCTACGCAGATGGCAGAGAGCGTTGCACGCGCGCCCATGGTAACGGTACAGGGCCTGATTTTCCGGTGCAATAAAGAGTCCCTTGGCTAAATGGCGCGCTCTAGCAATTAATGCGAGCGGGTTCAATCACCGGGCAGTGATTTAGCGTCACATCGGACAGATCTCGCCCCGCGGAATGTCGGCGGGAGCGAGATGATGACGGGAAGAGCGATAGGTCGATACGCGCGCTCTCGCTCGCCGAGTGCGTTTATCACGGGCCCCCTTTTTGCGAGGCGATCGTTATCCCGGAATAATTACGCCCTCGATATGGCCCATAAACGATCGTTGAGATGCCCCTGGTGGATCGAGCACTGCCAGCTCTTGACGGACGTAATACCTCGCAAGAACGAGTTACCATTACGTATCTCAGGGTAATCCGGCGCGGCTATCGCTCTTCCGGAATAAACTCTATAGATACTCCTCATCTCAGACTCCAAAGAGTCACTACATCGACTGCTACTTTTACTGAAATTAATTCTCGAATCAAATGAAATCTGTTGGAACTGCGATAGAACATGGAAGAATACTCGGGGACCGAAAAAAGATTTCTCTCTTCTCAAGAGCACCAAGAGATCCCTCGCTCCCCATAACTCCCCGACGAGAAACACAGAGCGCGAGTGTTCGGAGAAAATTGCGCGGAGAAACATAAAGACGTATTCTCGCTGGGAGGAAGTTCACGTGCACTGCTATCGCCCGGTTTACGATGCTCGCCGCCCTTTTTTTCTGAGGCTCCTGCGAGCTATGGTCCCTCGGCAGACAGTCCGACTCTGGCTATCCTGTAATCTGGCAGGAGTCACATTCCAGGGAAGGACGAGCGCGATCCTCTGCCGCAGGGTCCTTGCCAAGGATGCCACGGTAAAAAGTCCCTCTCGGCCCCGCCACGCATTTGCCATTCGGTAAAAAGTGTAACAGCACTTCGGTGGCTCATTGTATTAGATGAGTGAGCAGGAACGATGTAAAGACTCGAGGATGACTGGGAGACAGGCTTTCCAGTGGCCGACGACGTCTAAGCCAGCTAATGCGACGATCATTAACCAGTCGAATTGCAGCCGAGCATAACTTTGCATTCCGAGAGAGTCGAAGACCTCTCGCACTCGAGAGCAACTCTCCTCTGCTTGTCCCTGGATGGAGCGATCTCGAGAGAAAGAGAGAAAGAGTTGGCAACGTGGCGCACGCCTCGTTAATAAGCCACTCCATTCAAAGAAACGCAATTTCTCAGGCATCCCCATCGAATTCACGAGCAACTCGACTATCTAACTATGTGTAAGCCGCTAGGAAGCACCGGTTCTCCTAGAAGCACATCGGTCTATTATATCTATGTCCCGCGATACCAAATAACCAAGTAGCATTGATTCCATTGGAACGTCATCAATAAATATAACAGCGAAAAAGCATCCAAGATATCAGGCATGTAATTTAATCCTATCCTAAATTAAACGCGGAACTACTTTTTTAATCAACAGAAAGCGGTGATTGGCGCCCAGTAATTAAATCGAGTGGGCTCCGATTCGCTAATTCGATCGAGCGCGAATATCCCCGAATACTAATTATCCTGATTCTCGGCGGGTCCGCCGAGAATAATTCCCGTCCCCCGGTAAAAGTTAAAGGGGTCGGGGGGCCGAGAAAGTTCACGATCGCTATTCGATTTCGAGCGAGAGGCGCACAGGAGCCACTTAATTAGAGAGAGAGTCCAACGGGATCGTGAGTCGGTGGCTCGCAAATAAGAGCTGGTGGATAAAGAGGGACGATTGGAATTCCGAGATCGAAGGGAAAAGAACCTTGTAAGAAGTGCCGTCCTCCTCTTCCTGGTCCTGGCCGGCGGCCTCTTCTTCCCCCGACGAGCCCCTGGCGACGGCTTCCGTTTCCGCCGGCTGGTACTCGATCTCGCTGCTCCAGGAGTGGCGCCTCTTCAAGTCCCCTGCGACAGATAATAGGTGAGCGGCGGCATTAGTCGCTGAGTTCACCGGCACGCACGCACGCACGCACGCATGTCTCTCCCGCCACTTGGCCGCCCGCTTAATCCGAGATTACTCGATGAATAATTCATCGCCGGCAAAAGGATCGCGGAGACATTGGGAATGAGAATGAGGCCGATCGATCAGACCATTCCTCATTGGTGTCCGATGATTTTTACTCGCCGCGCGCGCGCGCGGGGAAAGGTGTGATTGGTGAGTGTATGAGTACGGCGCGTGCCAAAGCGAGCGATGGTAATTAATACAGGAGGCGGGGAGGGGGAGGGGGGGGGTGCTCAATTGGGCCGTGTTTAATTAGAATTGTCACTATCGCTCATCTGCGGACTGCGGCGGCTTAAAGTCACCCTGCCAATCGAAGCGTGTCCCGACAGAACTCGACGGCTATCGCTTTCTGCTCGCGCGGACACTTGCGCGCACACACGTCGGGCGGGCAAACCGATATACGCGTCTCCTCTTACCCGGGGACACTTCCTGACAGGTAGCGCGGCGAGAAATCGCCCCGACTTCCCCTCATTCGTTTCAGCCATTTCCAGCGGCGAGCGGGATTGTACTTGGAGATATAAGTGAGTCGCAGAGGTCCAACGCGAGGGCAAGGGTGATTCTTAGTGGTTGCAGGAGGAAACAGGAAGCGCGCGGCTCCCGGCATTCTTCCGCAATTATACAGGATTATTAAGTCGAGTAATGAGTGCGTGTCGGCGCGCGATCACGTCTGTAATGGGCTTGAAATGCACCGGAGAGAGAGCGAGTGGCACTCGCAGTTCATTAAGTGCGAGGCATCCGCACTCGAAAGCTTAATCAGCGCATTTAATCCTCGATTTACTAGACGTCGCTGCGTCCTGCGGCCAATTCCACTGACTTAATTATCCAATGCCTCTTATTAGATTCTACTCGATTCTCCAATTATTTCTCCGTCAATAGCCGCATCGCGTTTCTTAGTCGGTCGTCGGAAATCGGATACTTTTTATTCTTATCGAACACCGGAGCTTTTTTTCGTTTGCTCTTCCGCAAAATCGTGGGGGTCGAAGTGGAGAGATAAACGTGCGAGGCTGCGCTCTCCCCTTAAACACTGTATTCCCCTGGTGACTTATGGGACTATCGGGGATAGTGGAGGTTCTACCTGCAAATTTACTCGTTCGCCTCCTCGAAGGAATGCCGTTGCTCGCGCTACGCGAGCAACCGATAGTCCCGCTCGATTATTTATCGCTCCTACACGCTCCACTCTCGATTACACTGATTTCCCGGTGAGTACTGGCCACCCCCACTCCCTAATGCATGTGTATTTAAATTCATAAAAGGAGGGATCGCTCTCCCCGCAAAAGTGTCGGTGGATCCTAGAGGCCGGGCGGCCAGTTGCACTCCGGTTGCACTTGATACGCGGTAATTTTCGTCGAACTAGTCTAGCGTGTAGTCGAAACTGATCCTTGCACAGTGGAAACTTGTAAGGCTCGCACTCTCTTGGGTCACGAGGTTATCCCGCGAGGATCAGGCTCTTCTATCTATCTCTCCGAGTTAACACGTGTCCAAGCACTCGGTTCACCAGACTTCCAAATGTCACTCGGATCCAGTGGCACTCTCTCATTTCCCCCCCAGGGAAGGAGGCTCAATTAATGATGTATAATGAAGTTCCTCGGCCGGGCTCTCGCTCTAATGGGAGAAAGATCGGAGGGACGGAGATTAATGGAATAGAAAATCCCGGAGAGAAATCCCGGGGAAAGGTAGAGTGTTTCTTGTCCGCACTTTCGAGCGACCCTCGCGCGCGCGGCTCGCTTCCTGTCGCGGTTCTTCGCCGCGAAATAGTTAATGCCAGTGGTACTTATCCAGCGGCCGCGGCCGCGGCCGGCTGGCTGGCGGTGCGGGCCGTTTGACAGATGACGTCTCTATCGACGCGACGCGCGCTCGAAAAAGCGCGCGCTCGCCACTGGGACACCGGTGCTTTTCTTCTCGTGGCGGATGATCGACGAGGGAGCGGCGACGATCCCGCGGAAACTCATTAACATTTAACCGGTAATCAGGGCCCGATTGACGAGAGCTAGCCGGCCGACAGGTGGCTCGAGGCTCCCCGACGATCTCTCCATTCAGTGTCAGCGATCGCCCATCGATACACTGGTCCCTCCGGTTCTAGCCGATCGCCGCCGCGCGGTCCTTCCTTCCCCACTGATTTCCCGACCACTCACCGCCCGCCACATCCGAGATCCTATGACGATCTCGGCATGTCCATCTCACGATCGCCGCACCGGAAGATCCTCCGATTCCATCAGTCACTCGCTTAGATCCTAGTGGTCCAGAGCCGCGCGCGCGCCAGAGAGAGAGAGAGAGAGTCCTTGAACGGATGAGTCGAGGAGATGGACGAGTAGTCCTGGCGTTGAGGAGGGTGAGAGTATCACGGGGCGAGTGAAGGCGAGAGATTCATCCCGGGGATTACAAGGGAGCGCCGCTAGCACCCACCGGTTCACTGACACGTGTACTCGCGCGTATAACCACGCCAGGCCAACTAGAACAGGATCCCTTATCAGCATGGGCCGGATGCCGGGACATTCTCGGCCCCCGAGGATTTCTCCGGTTTTAATGAAACCAGCCGCTCAATGGACCGAGCTTTTCGTCCTTCCCTCGCCAGAGAGAGAGAGAGAGAGAGGGAGAGAGGGAGAGAGAGAGAAAGCGAGAGAGAGGTGCGCAATGGTCGTCTCCTCCCTCTTTGCCGCTCGCCTCGGCGAAGGACCTCGGCGCAGGACGAAGCCGCGTCAACCGGGTGCCGCGGGTACAGGTGCACTACAGGCTCACTCACAGGTGCAGCTCTGACTAGACTAAAGCCTCGTGAGCGTGGCTCTTTCGAAGCAAGTACTCTAGGAGCAGAGAGCGCGCTCCAGAGAGAGAAAGAGAGAGAGAGAACGAGTGCGAGAGAGGAGGCGAGCGGCCGCGCAGCTTCGATTGGCCGATGCTTCCCGCGAAAACGGCCCGGCCAATCACCGTGACTGGCCGCCACGTAATTGCCGGGTATCACGATTCACAAAAACGGGGGAGGGATGATGCCCTTTCGAAATTCCCCCCGAGGGAGGCTTCCTCCTCGCCTTTTTTATTGCCCCGCGCAACTGGTGCGAGCGCCGCCGCCGCCGCCGCCGCCGCCGCCGCCGCCACCGCCGCCGACGAATTCCTGGGGGGCACCGTCGGCCCTGGCTATTCGCCGATCGAGCCCGCTACGCACTTCCCAGATCATTCCGATCGTCTCGCCTTACCTGCCCCCGTCTCGTTTGCCTAGCCTTCGAGATTTTGTCAAGAGTTCCGAGGGTCGGAATTGCGGAATATTATTTCTGATTATAATTACCGGGAGATGCTTGATGGCCGGCGGATGGTCGGGTAGAAAGAGCGTGAGGGTACGATTTCGGAATGCGCGATGCGGGTCGGAGAAGGAGCGCGGAGAGTGTTACACGCTCGAGCGGCCCAAGGTAAGTGGTAGTGGCCGGTGGTGCGGAGTGGAAGGTGGGGGGAGGGGGGGGAGAAGGTAAGGTATAAGGTGGAGGAGGGCCCCGCGACCTTTGACCCCCCTGGGAACCACCAAGGGCTCGAGGGCCGGCCCCGACGCGTCGAGAAAGAACCTCGCCAATCCGCCCGCCCGAAACACACCAGCCCCATCTCATTGAATTAGACCTACTTACACCCTCGACACTGTCTCGTCTCTCGTCACTTCGCTCTAAGTAGTACGAGTCTGTCATTAGTCAGCCGTTCGTCGTCGAACCTGCGCTTCGTCCTTTTAACTACTACTTTGACCGTTTCGAGTTATTCTCTCAGTCTTAATGATCATCCATTAGGTAACTGGGAGTGGAAAGGAGCTTGCCAATAAAATGCATCGAGTATTTATTGAAAAGAGAGAGAGAGCGTGATTGCGTTATGCAGGCTCGAACAAAGTATTACAATGCGTCGAAGGCGAAGGGCGTCCCGACAATCCCTCTCGCAGCCGCGTCATTACCGAAGATTGATGCGTTAACGGTACAGTTGCGGAGCGGCGAGTAAAACAACTGGTTTTCTTTTTACGCGCGTCGAGCGATACACGGCCCCGGCCCAGGCCTCGGCCCAGGGCCCGGCGCGGGGTTGGACGCGCGAGGGCCTCTCGGCTTAATGGCCGCGCGCGCGCGCGGCAACAAAAGGAGCCGCGACACTAAGGACACTTAAAATTTGTATCAAAGGTCAAGTCGCCGGTCGACGGTCGCCGATGTAAAGACACGGGCCCCGCGGGGCCCCTTTGCCTGCCCGGCCACTATTTCCACGGGAATGTATGCGCCTTCTTAGCGGGCGGCGACGACGCGTAAACCTCTCACCGAGGGATAAATCCTCCTTACTGCGAACTACTCTCGAGCCGGCCCATCATTTAGCCCCCAGGATCAGACACACGCGACCCTCTCTTCCGCAACTCGTAATTTCTTTCGGTCCGAGAAGCGCGCGCTCGCGCCAATACCCTCGCGATCCCCCTTGGCTTCCGAGCTCTCCGCGCTCGCGTCGAGCCTTCTCGGAACTGGCCGATACTTCGGAGGAAGTTCCCAGGGCCCGGCGGAGCGTCGAGCGCAACTGCCAACTTCGCGGAAGAGTCATTACAATTGGACAAGTTTGCCGAGGGTTCGAGAGCAGTTGGCAGACGGTTGGCAGGGTAAGGAACAAGTTTGTTGAAGTTGAGTGAAGTTTGGTAGTTGGAGAGCGTGAAAGGAATATTGGAGATGGAGGATCAAGCTGGGGGAAATTTGGCGAGGATTACTCGGGGGCCATTGGCGAGGGCTCGGGATAAGGTTCGGGGAACTTTGGAGAATATTGGGGAGCACTGACCAGACGGATCGGCTGGATTCTCACGCGGCATAAAGAGTGCGGAGCGCGGAGGAGAGCGCGGAGGAGAGCGCGCACGTGGTGCGCGCGCTCTCTCGGCCTCTGCCGATCGTCCCGGAGGCCCGTCTGCCACGGCCGGGGCGATATTTTTGTCGGCGCGCACCAGGATTTAAGGGGCAAGGAGGCGCAGAAAGCGCGCGAGCGTATAATGGTGATTGAATGCGGCTAATGGTCGTCCCGTACGGGACTCACGGCCCTCCGAGATATACGTTATGACTCGGGCATAACATTTACCGGGTGGTAAACAGCCACGCATAAACCTCCGCTCCACTCCGCTCCACTCCGCTCGGCCAAGGAACCCTCACACTGGGAGAACTTTCCGAGCGCCCGAGCGCCCGAGCGCCCGAGCCCGACCCGATTAACCAATCTCTCCCCTTCGCCAGCACATGAATCTACTAACCACTGTCCTAGTCATCGTAAACCATACGCCAAACCGACCTTTCACTTCTCGACGCCCTCGACAACCATTTCGCAAAAATACTTTCAAAAGCAACCTCCACTTTAATTTCAAAAATCTTCAGTGTAAATCTTTTCCTCTCACAGAAACAACTACCATTTGTCTTGATCTCAGTTTTCCCAATAAAATCCCAGGTACAACGAAGACACACGGTCGGAATCCAAATAGAAACCGGGGTATAAAAGTGGAGCGCAGGGTGTCGCCCCCTCAGCAAACACCTCCAACGATACCACCGTGACAGATCAACCTAAGCAGCGTGAAGCTATAAATCAAAGGTGCGCCGCCTCGGAAAGGAACCCTCGGCCCCGACCCGAAGAGCGATCTGTCGAGGAGCCGGACGCGATTAAATTGTAGTCGATAAAGCTTCCACGGCCGGCATTAATAACAATTAGTCACAGAGTCGCCCTCGGAATCGGCGATTAATTGGCCGCGAGCGAAAGAACCGCGAGCGCGTCCGACTAATAATCTCGGCGGGCCTCGAATTTCGAGGAGATCGAAGCGAGCCGTCTCAATTGCGTAAATCGCACTGGTACGGCGCCGTCAGTCGAATCGTCATGAGTGCCGTGACCCCGGCGGGCTCGATTGCGTGTGGTCTTTCGGTTTATTAAGTCCACCCTCGGTCGAAGGCCCCGGGCGGCTCGGTGCCGCTCGTAAAAAGCGTTAAGAGGCTCGGTCGAACGAGATTACTGTATTAATGAAATTACCATAAACTCCCTGCGAATATTACCATCAACTGCGGCTACCGCCACCCCCACCCAGTCCCCCGTATCAGTCGATCGCTCCAAGTGCGAACCGCGGAGAGCTCGATCGCGCGATCTGGTTAGCCGACACTAAGTACACGTGCGAGTATAGAGAGCAACTGCATAAGTCGTCGGTGGGAAATGTCAGAGTTATGTCAGTGGGCCGTCAGTGGAATGACTCAATCGCAAAGCCGCTGGCAGCGGTGCGAGCGACTTCCTCCACTGACGTCGCGGTTGATCGTCAGCGAGAGCGCGCGGGCCGGCGCGTCAGTAACATCATCGCGGAGCTGGAAGGAAGGAGAGGAAAGGGAATAGTCAGCCACCGCGGTCCCAAGTGCTTCGAGTCCTCCTTCCCGGGGAATGAACGATATCAGGAGATAGGTGGGAGTGAGGAGAGGGGCAGATAGGACTGGCAGGATCGAGATCGAGGGATCGAAGAGGAGGATGGAGGTAAGGGTGGAAAGATTGACCCGTGACCCGGGACTCGCCGGTGCAGAGGGGGCGATGGGGCAGAGGGAGATTCTGATTCCTGAAATGCTCTCGCGCACCCTGTAATCACCCGGCGAGTCCGGGCCCCCGCCCCCCTCTCTCGCTCTCTCTTCTCCTCCTCCTCTCTCCAGGATATCTATAATTTAAATCTCGCTCGGGCATAAGTGGCAGGAAATCATTGTAATTAATATGGCGTCGATCCACGTGCGTCCGCCCCGCGCGGATGCCCCCCACCGCCCCCCGGGAGAGTCAATGTACAGGGAACAAGCTCGGCCCCCCAATCCGATTGTCGTAGGACACGTGGACGTCGTCACTTTAAGCTGAAGCCTTACCCGCTTGTCAAAACCCCCCTCGCAATCTTCTCATTATATATTATAACCTGAGCAATGGTTACGTAAGAGTCTATCGTATTTCCCGAGGAGCGCGGGATTAGCTGAATATCTGAGACGACGACAATGTGCAGGGTGCTTGAGCGGGAGAAATTGTGATCGCTGGGATTTTGGGCGGGGGAGCGGTCGAGTGGTAATCGGTGTGGCTTCGGCTTTAAGAGGATGTAAGCCGAGCACGGATACAGGAGCTTACAAGACGGCCCGGAGTCAGTTTACGTCTCCGTTCGCGATTACACAGATGACAGGACGACTCCCGGTCGGCCTGTGTGACGGACACTTAAGGGGAGCGCTGTAATCGTAAACTGGCCCCCGCTCGGGATAATATCGGGATTAAGTGAATCGGCCGAATCTCCCCGCTCTAACGGTATCATATCTGACCGGCGAGTTTCCCTCGCCTCCCCTGGATCACGAGACTCCGTCGAGTTTGGAGTCTCGCGCTAAGGAGTCGTCTTATGTAGTACAACGCGACTTTTCCCGCGCATGGCAGTTTTCAATCGATCGTAAACCTTATTTTAGATAATGTTAAAGGTGGAAGAATGAATTTGTGAATGCTGTATTTCATTGTTGATGTTTCTGATTTCTATCGCTTATATGGAACACGCACGCTCGCCGCTCGTTCTCTCCACGGTATCTTCGTGTGAAAGTACAAGCCGGCGGCATTCGCGCGCACGGGATTCCAGCGGTTTTTCGCGGAAGCGACCTAGTCGGACTTCGCGAAGCCGGCCAAGTGCCTCCTCCGCTCCAACTTGAACTTCGCGTCATTGTTCAATAAAATCGAGCAAGATCTTGTGGGATTCCTTATGGGATATCCTCGAATCCGAGTCAAGGAATACAAAACCGAACTGGAAGAGGTTGAGGATTATTACCAAGGGTTTAAAGTACACTTGAAATCGATTTGGTTCTCCGGGGTGGTTTCACCCCGGGGGCATCGGCGCGAGAGAAATTCACGGGACGGCGCGCAGTTCCCCCTGGCATCATCTGGCGCAGTTTAAGAGAAGCATTACCGCGTACTTTATGCTCGAAGGAAACGGCTCGGATTCGAGCCGAACGGGCGCACTTTTGCGCTGACTAATTTTACGACGTTCCGTGCGTGTACTCCGCCGGCCGCTTGACCTCACCTCCTCCCCCTGCCTCTGGCTCCCTTCCCGCCGGTTTCCTTCCTCGATGGCGATTCCCTTTTGCCCTGGCTCCGCCGAAACCGCTGCGAGCTTGACCTAACTCTCGCGCACGCATTCCTTCGCCCGCTTCCCATAAAAGTCAACCGACAGCGACGCTCTCCTGCTTTTCGCATTTTTCCTCTTGCGCTCGCCGAACAACCGATTCTCCATCTGCCGCGTGGTCGCTCGCACAATTGTCTACCGAGAATGGTTTAGTCGACGGGGAGAGAGATTGTGAAAGGAAGACGAGCTGCACGCGAGCGTAACCGGCGCGGGCCAAATAATAGTGATCCATCGGAGGGCAATCGGGAGACCTTGTTACGGGCAGGTGCGTTTCCAACTGGTATTAAATAAGATTTTGGCTACAATGCAACTTTGTCGGGACGCGCGCGGTAATTGCCTCTAAATTGCATAAGCGGAATCCCGGCTGGATTTCGATTGGAGAAACCGGTATGCTCGCGTCGCCCTCTTCGTATTATGGGAGGGCGGGGAAGCAGCGCGGGCGCACGGCTAAGGGCAGCGTGTGTGTGTTTAAGGAAGAGGAAGATGAAGATCGAGGATGGAAGTCCAGGCTGCTTCAACTCGCCAAATAAATGCGAGTACCAGATTCATAAGATATCCGTACAGATTTGCCGAGGAGGAAATTGGGTCAGAGGTAGACGCGCACTCCGAGATTGGAAGGTACGAGATGATTTTTCTGTAGTTGGCTTCGCCCTCTCTTTCCGCGGCGAGCCAGTGCGAGAGAGGACTTTACGAGGAGCATAAATCACGGGCGGTGCACGCGAGTGTGAGTGGGCGGAACCGTGCGGTACCGCAAGGGCGCACCATAAATTTGATACATGTTCATTGTGCTTGGGCTCAACCTGGCGAGGTGGCCAGCCCGCGCTTCTCTCGGATCCTCGTAAAAGTTGCGCGAAATCAGCGCGATCCCGACAAACGGTCTCGCGGACTTTAGCCACTCGTCGCTTTTCACGGAAACTCACCGACAACAACTCTGACCTCTCTCAACACACCGTCCACCTGTCGCCAATTATTAATCTAGAAAGGTAATAATTAAAAATCGTTTTACCTCAACTTCCCAGTTGATTATATATTTCTCGTGTAATGTAACCCTGTCGACAAAGTGCGAGGACTTAATTAAAAATCCAAGGAAGCCGAGATAGCTGTTACTTACTTCCGGCGATCTCACGGCTCGCGATACGAGTAATTGCAATTTATACTGCAACCGTGATTGGCCGGACAAAAGGAAGATAACGCGCGAAGCCAAGGCAAAAGAGCAATATTCGCCAGCGAAGTAGCCAACGAGCAGGTGCTTGACCCGGGGACAATGGGGATATATGTCTCAGCCGGGGGAATGCGGCTTAAAGGGGAACACGCCATAAGGCAATTCCCCAACAAAGTTGCAATCCAGCAGAGATCTCAGCTTTTCGGAGGATCGCGAGCGGGATTGGTTCGCTGGCTGAGGAGTAATTGCGCGATCCGAGATAGGAGCGCGGCTGGTACGCAATTTGGCCGCACACCTGGCCATCTCGCCCGTGAATTCGACCCTCTGCTCGATTCTTTTCTCGAGAGATGATCGAATTCGTGGAGCAACCAACGCCAAACTGTCAATCATCGCAACCGAGGAGGACCATCCCGGAGAACTCAGTGACACGAGAGTACTAATGTCCCCTTGTGTTACCGGTTGGGAACGAGATTGCGTAATGGAATAGAGGATGGCGAATGGGCTTTCGAGTCGGATGAAAACCCATCATTAGCGTGGGGACTGGCAATTGAGATTTATGTCGGCGAGTGCGCCGAGTCCGGCGGACTCGCGCGACCCAGGGAATCCACGCGATTCTTGGATCACGCGCTCTCGCCACTTGCAGAGCTTTCCCCATAATCTCAGCACGCATGCATGTCGTTCCGAGGATCCCGGAGGTGTCCAATTATGCAATAGATCACCGGGCGTCCTCCGGAGCGCTGGGACACCACTGGACGACTGGACACTGAAATTCCCGGGCACATCCTCCTCGCGACTCTGTAGCGCGCACGCTCGTAAATCTCGGCTCGAGCTGTTGAATTAATCTGATTGAGATAAGTTGGAGTGAGTCTAGCTCGAGGAAAGTGCGACCAACTCACTCGATGACTCGCTCGACTCTCGGGCCCAATTATCATATCTCGTTTAAATGTCTACATAATAAATTCCCGGATACATAAATGTCTCGGGCCGACTTATTAAGATCTCAGATGTTAATGGTGTAATCCAGTAATCCTCGGGGAGTAAGAGAATTATTCAAGGCGGAAAGCAGCGGGCGGAGACAGTTGGTTTTAATGCCTTCATAATTACTAGTGTAAACGCGGCCCGAGCTCCGCAAAGCTCTGCAACACTCGAAAGCAAAACCGGCCCGCGGAGGCAGTTAGAAAAAAAGTTACGATCTCTCCAAGTGGAGAGTGGTCGCCGGCGAGCAATACTGGTGGCGGGGATCGATTTCGGGCTGCGATTCAATTACCTCCGGAAGGAGCTCGCGCCCGCTCCCACTCGACGAGATGTTGCGCTCACGCACGCACGTAGCACGCGCGCCTCAACCTTCTGCCTTGGCATGAGAAATTGTTTCATTGGTCATTGTTTATGCATCCAATTATTGTGCGATTCGTTCGCCGGGGGTGGCGAATCGCTTACAACAAATCAATTCAGCCCCCCGCGCTCCCCATCGCCGAGAACATCGCGTCCCGCTGGGCGGACAATGTTTCGCGTCTCGCGAGCCGAGAGTTCGCCTCGGCTGAAGGATGCACGGCTGGGCCTTTCCCTCGTGGCACCTCGTCCTTAGAGCCCTCCGGGCTTTCCCTCGGCCACGCGACTCCGCGCGAGCATCGGCTATTTCCACTTAACACTCTTCGAAATTGTCTATCGAGCGCTGCGCCGGCGGCGGACTCGCCGTGGGTCAAGAGCACTCAAAGCGGCGAACGACGAGCAAGCCCATCAGTCGGACGTGTCGAGCGGACAGTGATAGCCGCCGGAGTGGTAAGCGAGGAGAGTGGATCTCTAAATAAGCGGCGATCGTTACGTAAATACGGATGCTCGGCGGATCAGCAATCTGGGTAACAGAGATCGAGCCAGGTGAAACACAGCAAAGGATGTAGACGTCGCCTCCCATTACCGATAACATCGCTGGCAATCCTGCCTCGCTGCGTACACATCTGAAAGCAATTAAACGCTTCCCGATCCTCTCCCGAGACGCGTTTCCAGCGGCCTCGAAACTTTCGGCCCATCAGCCCGCCGAGTGCCAACCCGCGCACACGTATCCGCAGAGAGCGAGCGAGCGAGCGAAAGAGAGAGAGGGAGAGAGCAAGATATGCCAGGGCGCTTAATCGGCGGCAATTAAATTTCATTAGCCAGGAACATTCCGGCGGCCAATCAACGGCACTTCTCCCCGCGCGCGGGACTAATCGCCGCGTGGCACTGATAGGATAGAGCCGAGGGGCCTGAGGGGAGGGTCGCGGCTGACCGAGCGTATACCGATACTACTGGCGATCGTAAACCACCGGTCGACGCTGCGCCGACTTTGTCGCGCACCTCCGGTACAGCTCTCGACCCGCCGGTTTTGTTCTAGTCAGGAATGCCGGCTAGAGCCCAGTGCACGGCGTTTGTTAATCAGCGTTAAGCCTGTTAATGAGCGGCTTAACGATTATGGGACTCCGTAATGGGAAGAGCTCCAGTCGATTCTCTCCGGTAGATTCTCCCCCTGCCACGCCACCGCTCCTGCTTCTCCTCCTCCTCCTCCGCCGCGACACTTGAACCTCCTCGACCTACGTTGTCAAGCTGCGCCGTCCAATTTCATTATCGTTTTATATTAGTGAGTTTCGATAGTTGAGTCGGAATTTAGTTGATTGGATTTAAGAGTAGTTGAGTCGACAGATATTGGAGGAGTGGAATGACACCCACTCGTTAAGAGATTTCTTGATTTCTGGTATCGGATGGTGTTAATCATTGGGCGTTGCGGGATCGAAGAGTTTCATAGCGACGCGCGCGCGCGCGCGCGCGCGGATCTCTAATCGAGATCTAGCGTGCGGCGTTATATGGCCGGGAATCGAGATTGGAGGGAGGGAGGCCAGTGGACGCGTGGATTTCCGTTTCCATGGCGTCGAGCGCGGCGTTAAAGCCTGCATTTAAGTGGCGTCTCCCTCGCGGAGATAAGGCCTTAATGGCCTTAATGATCGTGCGTGTAGAGGAGACGCCGTGACTTTTCTTCTTTACGAGCCGCGGCGCGCCGTTCCTCCGGGATCCTTCACTTTTTCACCCGGCTACTCTCACCTGGCTGTATGCTCCTCCGCGCGGCCACTCCCGTAAATTCGACCCCTCCACCCCCCTCCACCCCCTCTGTCGAATTTATGCTGATCTCACTCTGGTTTATGCGCCGACTTTCCACGATCGCGTATACTCGAGCTCCCACACTCGGATATATCTCGAGGAGAGTGCGCGCGGGTCCCGCCGATAATTAATTCCCGGCATTAACACATCGTTGACCGCGGTCACGATTTTAGTCGAGTTCGCGCCCGGGCGCCTGCAATTCTGACCCCGTTTAATGAAATGCGCCGGCAATTTCTTTTTTCCCAATGCAGTACGGTGAATAGTAGAATAAAGAAAGGCGCTTGGGAAAGCGAATGAGATGAGAGAGCGATCGAGTTGACTGACGGGCAGAGATTCACAGGTTGTAATGCAGGCCATTACTATGAGGCACTGGCGATCGAGAGGATCCAGTCGACTTAATCGGAGCCGAGAGCTTTCGTACGCCCACGAGATGGTGCGCGGCCGGGCGAAATAAATTTGCGGCTCGCAGCCTCGAGGAGGCTCGTGCGTGCTTCATTATGTCGGCTGGAGAGCGAGCCCGCGGCACCGACAATAAAATAATTAACGAGAATCGCGCCGTGAGCTTTGGCGAATCGATCACGAGGGCCGCGCGCCCGGCCATTTTTATCCCGTCGCGGTTCACGCGGCGCGGCTCCGTACAACTAATTAGCATGATAATTAAGCGGCGCCCGCGTCTACCGAGGCTTCGACTGCAGCACAGGGTCAAGCCTTCGACCCTTCCTCTACTCTCTACTGCATTGCCATCGAGAACCCTCAACCAATAACGTTCCGAGGCCTGAGTCTGCGCTCTCATTCCTCCCACTCAGTATTCATTTCTTTATTCAATCTTGCGAGTAATTAAATTCCTACGAAATCTCGCGCGAAAGAAAAACTTGGAGATAATATAATTCCCCAAGGAAACATTTATGAACGCAGCTTTAAGATTAAAGGATCCTTGAAATCTAAGGATCACCTCGGAGCCAGAACAAGCGCCCGCTCCCGCCAGATTAATCCGCTCGGCAAGGTGATTGTAAGTGTATTTCATTGACTGTAAGCCGGCCAGTGTCGCTTTATCCATACGCGGGGCTGACCGGTCACTCCCGGCGCAATATCCAAGCGGAGCCCGGTAACCAGCTCGTAACTTGTCTCCTCCCCGAAGAGAGCCCGGCACCACGATGAAGCCATTAATTGGAACATTAATTCTGAATCACGGAATGCGGGAACGGCTCTTTCCCTCTTTTAACTGGCCGCCGCTCGGCAGCTCCTGCCTACGGCGATTAACGGACAATGTATGTGCCATCCCGATGGCCCTCTCGCTACCAACTCTCTCCGCCAGAGTATGCAAATTCGACACTAATCACCGTCCAATGATTAGCCGAGCGTGGGCGAGCTGCCACGAGAAGAGAGAAAACTCGAGTGGGAGAAGCTGGCGTGTGATTGGTAATAAGTTTATTTGTTAGTTCTAGTCGTAGGTACTAGAATCACTAGATTGCGTAGCGAAAGATCGAGGGTCGATCGGGCAGTTTCATTAGTAGAGGGCGAGCGGGAAGGTCTCGTTACCTCGACTACTGTAACCGGAGAACTGGCTCGGGAGAGGAGGGCGGGACGGCCGAGGGGGTGGGGAACCTCGCCAATTTGTGCGTCGAAAACCTTTTCGCGGTGAGAAACAAAAAGGAGTTAATTCGAGGCTTTAAAACCTCCCCGAGGACGTTCCTGTTCCCACGACTCTCCACCGGAGCGTAACCTCGGCACGCGAACTTCCCCTCAGCGCGAATCAACCTCCGGCTTCCTCCGGTTTCCTCCGGCTTCGTCCCATCGACCAATCGCGCCGAGGATCTCCTAGGAGAAAAGTCGAACCGCTCTCGAGAGTGTCCTATCAATATCACTGAACGATTCGAAACCACCGAGTGTTCAAAAGCCTGTTAAACGTCTTCTCCGGATCCATTAACGATTTACCGCAGTCGTTCGATTCTAGTGGTTTTCTAGTGCTCGTCGCGCAGGAATGTTGCTTCCCGTAAGTTGCCACCTCGCTCTTTAGATAACTCTATTAGCTGTCGTCTCGCTGCTAGTAGGGAACTTTGTCACAGGATTGTTGTCGATTAAATCTCGAGAAAACTGAGGTAGCCGGCGGAGTTAATCGTAAATCACGAGGGCCCTTTCTAACGCTGAGAGCCAAGAACTATATCCAGTGTATAAGTGAGCATAAGCTATAAGAGGGATGCGAAGGCGGCAGTGATGCATCGCTGCTAGCTGGCCATTGTCTCTCCGGGTAAGTTCACGGGCGACGCTGGCCACCGAGAGACGAGGCTCTTCCTCGTATTAATTACAACCTCCGAGCCCTGCGCAGAGTCCACCTAGCTAGTCCTCCCAAGCCCACTGCACCCTTTCCCGGAAGGAAACCAGCTCGTCAGCTAGCAACTTGCTCGAACTCCTTAAGGAACCAGCCCCTACAAGCTACTTTGTGCACAAGTTCTAGATCCTCGATCCTCTTTAAATCGTTTCTACTCTGCATTCCCCGACGTCAATCGAGCATACACTGATCGCTTAAGGGTAGGGTCGATCGGATGATCGATAGGTTTCACTCACCACTGGGAGCGTGTCTGCAGAGCCTGGCGAACATCGTCTAGCTTGTCCCGGATCGTCCAGCTGCAAATTAGGATAATTGTTACAAAAGTACTTGTCAAACCTGCCAATCATGATTGGATCGATTGACAGATGTGTAATACTGTAAATACGAGGTTGTAATTAGTCAGCAATGTAGTGATTAGTGAAGAAAGAAAGAATAGTGTAATAATACTAAAGAAAAGTGTTGGAGTCAACGAGGCTGTCCTACTATCGTCGAGCGATCATTGGCATCGGCTGTCTAATTGTCTCATCTAAAAGTCAGCCGAACGAGGCGAAGGCGACTCGGTGGAAAAAAGGCCGCGGAGCGAGATCGTCGCCTAATGCGAGCCGCGGGAGGTAAATGAAAAGTGCAGCATGCGATACGAGGTGGTCGCCTGGCCACCGATTTGTCTATCCTTTTCCGTCGTCGCAATAAATTTTCATCAGTTTCATCGGAAATTCCGATGGAACAAGCCCGCTGGGAGGTATCCGTCAGCTGGTACTCGCGAGGGTTCGCGAAGGAGTTGTCAGGCTTCCCAACGAGATCCTTTGCAATTCACCGACCGCACCACGTCAAAAACCTCCGACGGATCATTCGAGTCGAGTCATCGAGTGATTCACTCGCCAGCAATTATACCTCTGGCTTTTAATCGTGCTTTTCTACCATACACGATTCCCTTCGATCCTCTCGACGGTCCATTGCTACTCTTGCGATTCCGAGAAAGGAAAGGAGAACTTTCCCGGAATTCGGATGACGACTCCCATTGCGAGCGGCGGACTTTCAGATCTGGCGTAGAGGTATTCCGGATCGAGGAGCAACCAACCCACGCGCTCTCACTCCGGCCGAGGGCTCCGCCGAACCGGGCGTGTTTTGTTCGGCATAATTAGCCCCGCTGGATACAGCCATTAATTAGTATCGCTAATTATGTGGAACAACGTGTGTGCCGGGGGAATACGGCGAGAGCCGGAGGAGAGAAACCCCGGAGAATATACCGGCTCCTCGGTTTACCCTATTTGTCCGGCATAAATAACAGATTAATGCCGAGATATCGTGGCTTATGCAAATGCGGGTTCAAAGTTTATTGCATCTAATTAACCATATTAACCCGGCGCGATTTTAACGCGAGCCATCCGCCGCATTCCGCAGCCGCGCTCCAACGTCTTCCGCGAGGAATCTAAGGAAGCGGAGTCTCGGGGGCTATAATTGAAAAGAAGAAGAAGATAATCGGTGGGGCAGGGGGAAGGGGGGAAGGGGGGCAGAATTGAGAGTTGGAGAGTGACGGGAGGAATGGCGATTACAGGTGGAATTATGTAAACTTGCCGGACGTTAATCGGCTGATGGCCTCGTGCGCGCGGACGTAATACGACGTCTTGATGGACGAGCGGCCGGGCGGAAGTGGCCGGGTGAAAAAAGCTGGCATTTAGGCTGGTGGAGGGCACCCTGCCAGGACGCGTCCACCGCTTACGATGGTAGGCCGGGAAGCAGGTTAACCCGGCACACCGACACGCGCGCACGCACATTCGCCACTGGACTCTTTGACATAACCAGTTCGGAGCTGCGGGCAAGGACGCCCTCCTCCTTCTCTCGCACGGACGCACCTCTCCGTCTCTCCTTTATCTGCTTCCTCTGTCGCCTCCGAGACACAATCACCCGGTGCCTGACCATCTCAATATGTCAGGATCGACTGCTGCCACTCGGAAATCAATGTTGCCCATGAATACTTGGCCGCCTCGGGTGCACCACTTCCCAGCCCCGCTTGAGAACTCGCATCGCCAAATTCTCACGGGCAGGATTACGCTTGTTTAATTGTATAACAAGAATGGAAATAGTGAGAGGGTGATTTAAAAGGCTAAACGAGCGTCTAACGGTAGAGGGCTGTGTTAGGAGTGAAGGAAGAAGGGTGGTCCAAATGTCGACTGTCACGTTGCCGCGTCAGATTGAAATCTCGACAGTGAGCGCGCGCACCGCGCACTCTCTTCCGCTCTCCGGCTCGGCCGGCTTGTAAACGCATCGGGAAAGGTTTCGGTGACCTTTGAGTCCGGCATACACTGCTGTGTGTTCCGTGACAACGAACAGAGCGCGCCGGACCGCTGAGGAGGCTGAACACGGACAGGCTCCGTGTAGCTAAATCGTTTTAATTGAGTAATATTCATGCCGACCGCCGCGTTGGTACTTGGTACACGCCGCGTGCGCACTTTGAAAAAGTCAAATCGGACGGGGGAGCGCGCGCACTTCCGCCTCGATTACTGCTCCATTAATTACAATTAATCGGCTGCCACTGGGCCCGCTCGCCGCTATTATGTCAATCTATTTATCACGCCGGCTTTCCGCGCCGCGAACCCAATCGTTCTACGATAGAACTCCATCAGGGAATTAATTGTACCATTAAGAAGCGGAGGAAGATTGCGCCTCACAGAGATGGGAGAGTGGAGTAATGATCGATTAGTTTTTCTGTCCATAATTATTGGGAAATTGCTCGAAATCGTCACTTCGTTTTATTTGACAAATTTTGCTAGACCTCCGAGGAGAAGATTACAAGTTTCGTAATTCTAGAATATTTTCTTCCGCAATCCTTAAATTCTTGGATCTTATATGGATATTGGATATTTTGATATTTTAAATTCCCACCCCCTTGTGCGTCGGCTCGCATTACTTAACGCCGACCAACCGGTACAGTACTCTTAGATCGTAGAAGAAGGTGTCGGGATATCGAAGGCAGTCTCCATAAAGGAGGGCGAGCGAAAGCGTGACCACCCTCCACGTACGAATGGTAAGCGGATACGAGCGGCCGGACACCGGATACTGCGGTTCGTTACCCCTCGCATCTCTCGGACCGGAAATCATTCTTTGCACCGGCGAGGTAAACGCCCGGCGAACTTTCCGCCCAGGGCGGACAAGGTGAGAGGGAGAAAGGGAGCGAGAGAGCGAGAGAGAAAAAGGCTGGCAGAGACTGCAACCGTTAATGATCGGCGGTCGAAGATATCCATGGTGAAAGAGGCTGAGCCGCTCTCGGTCGCGGGCTGGCTGCTGGTCACATCACGTCTCTCCATGGTTCGACGTACCCCGGGGAGCACTGGATACCCGTATTTACACGCGTGCCTATCCAGGGAAAAACTAGTTCGGGGTTTACCGAAGTACTTCTAGCTAGCCAGCCGTCCAATCGCGAGAGGCCGCTACCACTGTATTCCGCCATGGCAATTGCATCGCCTTGCCACTGAATTAATTTCAGATTATCTCCTGGCGTGCCTCGAGAAAAGCGGTCTGGCAAAAGCAAACGGGCGAATCATGTTAATTAGTGTTCATCATTCGCCTCCTGTCGCCAATAATGATTCCCTCAGTCACCAGTGACAAACTAAGTAATTGAAAAATGGCCATGAAAATATTAACGCAATAGCAACCACCAATTCGCCATCTACACTTATTCAGCACAAAGTAATTGAAAAATGGCCCTAAAAATATTAACTCAAAATCGACCAAATCCCCATCTACACTTCTCTACCACGAACTCCAGACAATTCCAAGACAGAAACTGTCTCCGGAATCCCCGGGGCCTTGCAACCCAGCGGAAAAGGGTCGAGAAGACCTCGAGTGCATCTGCATCCGTTGCGCGGCAGCGCCGGTGGCAGGAAGGAGCGCGCGCGGCAGATATCGGAGCAGCTTCGGAAAACATTCAAAGACGAAACGGAGCGGCGGGCGGCGGGCGGCGCGCAGGGGAGGCGAGAGAGAGAACCGGATCAGGCTGCTGTCTCGGCCGAAATCTCGGGACCACTAGCTGGGGACAGTCCCTCGTAAATTTCTCGGTTGACGCCTTTCAGGTGGAATCCGACGCTGGCCAATTTACGATCGCTCGCCCGGGAGGACGTGGGAAGAAGAGCGGAGGTCGAGCGCCGCGGAGGAAGCGGCCAGTCTCTCTCTGACAAACAGCAGAAATCGAGAGCCTCCGCCCGCTCGATGAGAGCTGCCGCTCTCGGCTTCCCCGGCGATTCGAGGGTGCACTTTTGCCATTTTGTCCCGACGGTCGTTAGGAGGCCGCGCCATGGGTAAGGAGGAGGGGGGGAGTTGTTCGTACTTAGAAAATTGTCAGCTGTCGGATGGTGAAGGGCTGATAGGAGCATTGTTGGTACTCCTGCTTGTTAAGGAACTCTTTCTCTCTCTGCGCAGTTGGACCGGCTGTCGATCTCCGCTCGATGTCGAGCGGCCTGTCCTCCGAGGCGCGAAGACGTGCCCTCCACCGAGGTCCACGACCCCCCGTGCGAATCTACAAACCCTCGCATAGTCCCCTTCGATATGAAACCATCTCCAATCTGACTAATTGAGCATCTAAGAATGTTGAAACCCCATTCCATCGAACTCTAATCTCTCTAACTACTTTCAACTATAAACAACTCCTATTAATTCCAACCTTTAATAAGAAAATTACTCTTACACACATGCGCTGCCCATTTTCCACTCGCCGCCTTGACATTTTCCCCGAGCAGCTAATACCAGGCTTCGAAAGGTTCCTCGTGTCGAAATAGAAAAAGAACCGACGGAGAGCCATCGAGGATTTCATTAGGAGAATAACTCATCGATTTCGCGCGTGACTAGCCAAGATATTCGATAACTACATTGGTGTTGGTGGTCGGTGGAGATAGGAGGGTTGGATCCACGCGCCCCAGCACTCCGAGGAGCCGAAGGAGGCATAAAGGATGCACAATGGTCCGAGGATACGCGGACTGTCCTCCGGTAGAAGCCGGAGAGTGCCAGGTTATTGTGGTGGCGGCTCCCCGCGGGAAAAAGAGCTCCTCGAATGTAATCAACTGCATTCATCCTGCCACTCACTCGGCTTGTATGCTTAGACGGTGGCCTCCGGTGCGAGCGTGTTTACCAGCTGTACTGACCCGGCGCAATAATGCCATTGCGGGAAGATTCAATGGGCACGCAGCCTGACAGCGACTCACCTTGGCCGCCATCCGCTAATGAGCCGCTTCTAATCAGGCATAACGCGCTAAATGAGCTACTTTCCCCCCCGAGTGCCCACTCAATGTCCTTGTTATCTCCAGGATTAAACAACCAACAAATCATTAATAATATCAAATAAAACCAAAGAGTACAGCTGGAAAATAACCTTTTTCTCTGGCAATCAGGAATAATCTCTGAAAGGACTCCGAGTGTTGCAACATCGTGAGGAAACGATAGAAAGATATAGTAATCGTGTCTTGGTGCTTATCAGTGGCGAACGGTACAACCCTTATCTCGCTCCCTCCAGGAAATCGTTACGATTCGTTGCGGTGGAAGGGCAGGCTCGTAGAATGGCTCGTTATTGAGATAACTGAGAGCATAGGATGGCCAGGCTGCAATTAACTCCGGGTAATACACCAAGAGGCATAATTACCCGTGTGGGTCCGACTGTTTGGACGTTGAAGCTCGTGCGCTTAGCACATACTTCATTGACCGTTCCCTCGCTAATAATAGCTATTATTAAAAAATGCCGAGAACACAGAGGCGCACCTGCACCAGCGGCGAGTGCGCATTCTTTCCTTCTCCCGCACTGCCTTTTGGTAGTCGGCTAATTGGAGCCAGGTATTATATTATACACGGCGGCCTTGATTTTCCCTGACGTTAATTCGCCGAAACCGCTCGGGGGCCACTGGCCCACTTCGCTTCTCCGCGAGGTTCGCGTTTCCGTGAAAAGTCGGACGAGTGGTGCGAGAGAAAGCGCGTGGCGGCGAGAAGTCCGAGCGATAAGCGTCGATCATTCATCCTAAGTCAGATATTGATATCGCGAGGGACTAGTAAGCTAAACCGGCAATTGACAGAGCTATTTAATAAGGCATCATTGATCAATCGCTGTTGGATAGGCGTATCGGCTGGTGAGTCGGGTAACAGTTCCTACTTGTCGATCTATGATTAATCGAGCGGCCTATCAAGAACGAGATCACCGGGCGACCAGATCCGATTGAACGCGCACGAACCCCCTCTGGCTCCCCCGGGCGATTCGGATTATTAAGCATAGGAAACACTTCTAGAGATCGGATCGTTGTTCTCGTCGGGCCGAATGAGATCGGGCGAAATCTCTATCGTTACAATCACGCCCGGCGTCCGGCCAGGAAATCTCTCTCTCGGAGATGGCGTCTTGATATTGGATATGTACGGTGAGTTGCGAATTCGTTCGAGTTATCTGCTTGCCGGGATTTTGATCTCTACGAACACGCGAGAGTTTTACAGACGAAAGAGAAAACTGTGCTTAGATTATTCTTGATGTTTGTAATTAATGAGTGATAAATAGTTGAGACATTGGTTTCGGCGATTGTCTATGACTCCGGCGCCGGCAGAACAGGAAAAAGCGAGGGTTAATTGATGTTGTTAGATACATAGAGACTCGAGAGGGATTCGTCGTGCACGCACGCACGCCAAACAAGCGAGATCCCATGTCGCTTCGGTCACGTGCGCGCGAGTGTTCTAACGGTTGTTAGAGCGCGAGGTAGGCGCGAGCCACCTCGGGAAATTAACAAGCGCCGATCTATTCGCCAGCGCCTCTCGATGATCCCCGCGGCCTTTTTCTCGCGGCTCCTAATGCCGCATGTAATTAGAGATTACTCGGCGATCGGCTACGCGCCCGGCGAGTCGATGACTGGCCGAGTTTCATCGCCACGTCCCGACACCTCCACACGCCCCGCTAGAACCGCACACCTCGGCGGCGGCGAATAAATATTCGGCTCGAAACTCGGAAGACTCGTGGAGACAGACTCGTTTGCTTTTTCACTCGTTGCTAGTAAAGTGAAGATTCTATCGGGCGCTCGTCCGAGCGATACGTGCCTCGGGCCAAGTCCCTACGAACTACGTGTACCACCTCAAGCTATTATACTGGGTGTACAGTGTAAACCTACTTTAATCCATTTTCATTTCAAGCACTAAAACCTATTATTAAATAGTGTAGAGAAACATAAGCGTAGACAGTGAAATAAAATAGATATTTCTACAGGTCCCGCACTATCCTTTAAATCACAACAAACATCTCACAGAAAAGACCGAATAATCGCTGGGAACATATTCGAATGTTTACTTCTCACCAAAGATCCTTAGCCCCAGTAAGGAGAATGGCTGAAAGTTCACACCCTATGGATTGTGCTGAAGACTGAAGTTTCGGATTCGCGGCACACCCGTCGCGTGGCACATGTGTGCACACGGCATAAGGTGATCGCGGCGAGGTGAGACACGCTCTCCCGAAACGCTTAGAGCCGAGCAAACGACACAAGCAAATTTCACCGACCCGGCTGCTCGGCGGGCGCAGGGCGCAGATTCCCCCGAGGTATCCCTGCCGGAGAGGAGAGGTGAGTGGCTCTCTCTGTGTGACAATGGACCTGCAGCAGCGGGCGGGAGAGAGAGGGGGTGCGTACACAGTGGACTCGGTGCTCTCAAGGAGGAAGAAGAAAAGAGCGAGAGAGAAAGAGGAAGCGAGTCACGCTCGCGTCATCACGAATGCTGCCGGCATTCACGACCCTCGTCACCTCACCCCTCGGCCAGCCTAGCCCTTAACCACCAAGACGATGCATCCAGTCACTTTCCATCCCGAGTCCGAGCACTTCGACCACCGAGCCACACACTGCTGCTTCCCTTCCTACACGTGCTAACCTCCGACCGACCATGCACCACCGTCCGGCCAACAGAGACAAGTCGGGAAGTCACTCTTCGCCAAGAGTCTTTCGAGCTCGGACCTGTCTGACTAGCGCGGCCCGACACTACTGACACACACGCTCGCTTCACGCGGCCCAGCTAAATTATCTCACACGAGAGATAGTCGTCTCGAGATTCAGAAAAATGGGCACATTCTTTCTCGGAGATGCAGATGGAATCTGAAATTAACCTGCTTTCTACTCAGATCGAATGAGATATGGTGAAGTCCGAGGTTTCGGGGGAATTTCAAGCAGGAACTTGTAGATCGGAGTAGAGAAAGGCGGGATTTGAAGGATCGCGCTGCAAGTGTGAGCGAACGAGTGGTAAAAAATCGAGAGTGGCTAAGATCTGGCAACTCTGGGAAGATTCGGCGGGCATCCTGAGAGAAGACGAAGCAAAGCTCGCAGATGATTCCGGGCTCCTCTTCACAGGCATCGCGCGCGCGAGCGCGAGCGCGGAGCTCCGGTCGATCTCCCTCATTAACATTCGACTCTTTGTCTCTGTCGTCGTCGTGGTCGTCCTACTCCGTAAGGTCGTCCCGGTCGTACCCGAGAGGGAGGGAGAGAGAGAGAGAGAGATCCTCGGCTTCTCGGCGAGGCTCTTCCTCTCGCGTCCTTCTTATTTCCCCGACCGGTCGACTTTTAGTAGCCCTCGACTCCTCGTGCCTCCTTCCTTCGGCCGCTGCTCCTTTCGTCTACACCTTTCTCTCTCCGGCTCCCTTCCGACGGCCGGCTCTCCTCGGCGCACGCACTTTTTTCCTCGGCGCGCGCGCCCGCGCTCCCAACCTCGAAGAAATCGGCAGGGCGCGAGCGAGAGAACTTCTTCGGGCGTTAAATGCCATCTAGAGAGGCGAAAAAAGTCATGCGCCCGAGAGAATCCTTGCTGTGGAATCATCTTTCTCCGAGAGATCTGTGTGTGCGCAGGTTGACTGTAGGTGTGTGAGTGTGGGGACGGCGGGTCCGCCCGGCCACTGTCGATCCGTCGTGTAACTTGATAAACAAGTTTACTTGGAGAAGCCAGTATCTTATATACACTCCTACACTGGGTGTCCCGAGCAGACTGAATACTAATTGCGGGACGTGCATCGCGAAACAAAGCCTCTCCGAGGCATTGCCCCTTGCGATCGTGCCCTCTGCATCCTGGACACTCCGAGCGATCTCTCTCTCCTCATGACTCGAGAGCCGGCCCCAAATACAGACGCGCTCCCTCCCTCCCTCCCTCCATTTAAACACTCCGGGCTCATTAATTTTAAACGGGCATTCTTCAAATTACTCGACCTTCGCCAAAACCTCCCCTTCATCGGCTCGTCTTTATCTCGGCGATCGCTCGCTCCATCGTGAACGTGCTAAATCGGCCGCTGCTCTACAAGTCGATTTAACTCCGATTGAAAAACGTGCCTGTTTTAGAGTCCACTTGGGATTAGATTTGAGGAGAGCTTTTTTTAAAGTGGAGCCTCTCGGAAGTGAGTCCAAGGAGCGGTCGGGCGATAAGTCCTTTATCAGAGTGACTCCTTAACGGTTTCCGGATACGGCGACCGGTAGTCAGCGGGTGGTGGCACTTGTGATTGGCCGAGTAGCCGGCGATAAGGAGGTGAGAGGGCCGGCGAGCGGAATAATGCCGGGTATGCAGCGAGGAGGCCTGCCAGATGAGATAGGAGCGGAGGGTGCGGAGGAGAGTCCCCAAGTGGCGAGTGCTCCTTCCGAGCCAAGTGTTTTCTGTCCTGTATTAGGCTCCTTTCGACTTTCGACTTCCTCCCAGCACTTTCTACCTTCCACTCGTCCATCATTTCCATCTCTCGGCCCGCATCGACACTCCTCGAAATTGCGCGCTCCTCTACACTTTTCCGCAAACTATTCGCGCGCGGAGGTAAAACGGTGAAAGTCCGCTGCGGTTATCGTGCGAAGCTGGCGCGGCTGTTGTATCCTTCATGCATAAATCCAGCTTTAGCTGATGACTTACTGCGAGCCTGCCAACATCCACCCACACCGACACCCGGGCTTTAAACAATGTCTCACTTGGAGCGCGCCGCTCACCTATGCGAGCCCACCGGGTTCGCGTCCGATCCACCAGCATTCACTCGCACTCCACTGAGATGAGTAAAGGAAAAGAATGGTGGTAAAAAGTAAGCAGTCGAGCGGCATAAGCAACGGCCTCTCTTCTTATTCGCCTGTCGACTTTCCGAGGGATGCAATTGGAATGTACGGCTAAGTCGGACAGGCTTGCACGCGATAGCTTATCTGCAGAGTGAACTGCGCGTGCACATCACACACGCATGCACAGTCCTGTTACATCTGTCTATCGTAGAGTTCATCTGGTCGTCCGTGAGGGTGCTCGCATGGATGCAGATTCCATTATGGTCGGAGGATTGGCCTTTTTTCCCCTCGGCGAGCCGCTAAAGCCCTTCACGCATCTCCCATGTCACTAGGAACTGCACTCGGAGAGAGATTCTAGGCGCAGCCGATCTCGCGGCAGCGTAGCAGGATGCCGCGCCGCTCACTCGCCGGCTTGGATTCCCTTATCACTGATTATCCGCTACAATTTCCTCTGAGGTGCGCGCGCGCCTTCTCCTTTTGGAGCGGGCGAATGATGAATTTCCTGTCATTAGAAATCACCACTGATATTTATGCCGCTCGAGCATCCTCGTTAAGCGTCTTTGCCTCTTCGATTTTCCATACTTTCCGCATACTCTCCCTCTCTCTCTAGTTGGTAGGGAGTGTGTGCTCTTTGGCGGCGCTCGAGCGTGGGATTGATCGGTCAAGTCGGCGCTCGATCATCGATTGTTGGGGCTTTTTTAATCGCTTAACATTCTCCCGACAGTTACCGCTCAAGGCGGGGCTCCCAGTCTACCGGCTGGTTATTACGCTCGTTACGACACCTACATTGTTCGCAGGCTCGCGATCCGCTAGATTTTCCGCAGCGAAGATTGCCTGTTATCGCCCTCGAGGGCGCGTCGGCCGCACAGACACCGGTTCTGCGGTTTTCTCCTGGCTCTCCTTTTCTTCCCTCTAATGCCATCTATTACGGTGCGCCGAGCGCTCGATGACTGCCCTTAATACAAACTGCCTGTGCTTAGCAGCTCTTCCTTATCAGCGATTCGCCCAGGTATCCTCGGCAAACATCCTTCCCGCCGCGGGGCGAGCGGCTTTCCCTCCCAATTCCCTGCCAATTGCGCCGACACTCTCCGCCGCGGCGGCCACCATTTCCAAGCCGAGAGTCGCTTCTTCGCCAGTGGTACGTGGCCTGGTTCGGTACAACTTCCGCGTATGCGTCGGAGCTACGTGGTTACATGGCAAAAAGGCGTGATCCTCCTTGCAATTTGCAACGCGTTACATGTGGCTCTGTGCGAGCGCGCGCACTCCTACGTGGCTTGCAGGCCGGACAGACTTGCCTTTCGAGAACGTCTCCGACTAGTCGATCGGCTGGCTCGTCTTCGTCCCTTTTCTCCTTTTTCATTTCAAGTATCAGGCGGATTATGCGCTCGGGCTCTTTGATAGAGAACGCATTGTTCCTAAGCGAACAGGGCGTGACGGGACACGTGTGAGATGAAGTCGATTTTACATAATTTACGTATTTTTAATCATTTTTATAATATGATTATTATTATACTTTGTATGCTGTAATAACTGATATATCATCGTGCGCATCGTCAGAGCAGAGAAGCGAATGTCCCGAATACAAGCTGTTTCTTTCCGGCGATTCCCTAATAAGTCCGCGAGTGGGATTGTCCGCGCGGGCGCTCGGCCAATAATTTATCCGGCTTATTAATTGATTATATTCAGGCGCGATGAATGCCCGATGATAAATCGGCCCTCACCGCGCGCCGTTAGGGAACAGGAATCCACTGGTCATACGTGCATAAATTACTACGACTGATAACGATGCCCACGCGCGCGAGCGCGCCTTCCCTCATACAAAGCAGCCTCTCCCTCTCCTCTCCTCTCCACTCCACTACTCCTCTCTACGCCTGCCAGGCCGAGAAGTCCTGTTGGACGTCCGAGAGCTTATTTTATACTCGGCGCATTAGAACGAGCGAATAACTTTCGAGACGTTCAATCCTCGCCACGAGCACTTTCTTTCTGATGACT
The DNA here is from genome assembly GCA_963675795.1 of Crossocerus cetratus. Taxonomy (NCBI): domain Eukaryota; kingdom Metazoa; phylum Arthropoda; class Insecta; order Hymenoptera; family Crabronidae; genus Crossocerus; species Crossocerus cetratus. Next base: position 17,531,560 of record OY776667.1, read on the forward strand.
CAATGCGAACCGAATTAACTTATTCCGCTCCTATAAATTCCTGCCAAATTAATCGATCCTATAAAGATCGATCGTTTCACAATTTCAAAACTATAAATTTGCGCTCTCACAATTTTCCTAGAAAACACTGGAAATTGTTCAAATCGAAAGGAAACACGCGACGGGGGAGTAACGCGTGGCTAGAAAGGGGCGGTGGGGAAAGTTGGCGGATTCATTGTCGGCCGGGTCGATTTGAGGGCGATAATCGCGGAGGTACGTGGACGGACGATAACCGGGGGCGATCGGCGAGCACGCGCGTGCAGGTTGCGCTGCTGAAATCACTGAGTCGGGAGGATCACCGTTGTACACCGTGGCCTGGAGGAATTAGATGGAGATAGGCCCGGCAGATGCATGCTCCTGATTAAGCCAATAGGCGAGGCCCCGTCCCGATAAAGCGTTACGAACAAATCCCCCGGTAACAAGTGCATCGCGCCGATTCCCCCGCCCGCGGCTCCCCAACAAAAAGGCAAACGTCACTCGGCCACTTTGTTAATGCTAGTCGAGGGGCGGCGCGCAGGAACGCGGCTCCGATCCGCCAGCGCTAATTGGAGTTATCTGCTTACATATAAGAACGCGTATGCAAAGCAGAGAGTATCACCGGGCGAAATGATCCGAGACCCGGGGACCAGGAAGACATCAGAGACTGGTTCGTCTCGTACCGAACTGCTATCTTCACGAGCGCTCTGCCTAGCAAGTAATTATTAACCAACGGTTAATACACTCTCCGGCGGCGGCGATTGAGCCTCGCTCGACTCGCGATCTCTACAAAGTCGAGCGGCTCTAGGTATCGCCGGGTGCTTATTAACCGCGCGCGCGGTTGCTCGAAAGCCAGCGGGCGAAACTGGATGTCTTTATTAGTCCCGTAATAATTGTCCGGCGGGTTAAACAAGAAGCCGCGGAAAGAGGCAGAGCACGCGAGTCTACTCGAGGTTAATGACGAGTTCTCGGTATCGGGAATCGCTCGAGTCGAGTGGATCTGCAGTGTGTGAGGGGACTTACTTGAGTGCCACCCGTTATAGCCGGCGACGTTGATGTTCATAGCGTACCGAATGCACGTGGAAACATGTAATTTCGCCGCTGCTCGCCTCTGCTCCTCGCAGGCTCCCTTCGCCTCTACACGGCGTGCGCGCGTTAACTCAGCATGACACTTTTACTAGACTGGCCCGCAGCCCGAGAGTCGGAGATCGCGACGGTGTGTGTCGGGGCCTAGGTGCGTGTAGGTCGCCGCGGTGAGACGCGTGTTCGTTGGCGCACTGTGCGTAGCCCTGGTTGCCGGACGAGGGCCCTCTGGGTGCCTCGGGCCAAGTAGAATCGGAGCTGGCAAGTGGTCAGGGTTCGCCGGGAAGAGAGTGATCACAGTGTAGCTCGTGCCCCGGCAACATCGGCTTCGCCACTATTCCTCCGGTTGCACATGTTCCCCTCGATTAAGCTCGCCCCACACCGAGACCGCCGCGTCCCACCGACACCGGCTCTCTCGGTCCACTCCCGAGAAACCCAAAGCCGAGGAAACTCACGGCTACCTCTGATCCCCCGAGCGCCGCCTAATATCTCCGCCGGCACCGACGCTCATTCACAGAGAGAGTTCCTCTCCGGACCACGAGCCGACTCTGACTAAACCGGAGGCAATTAGCCTGTTTACTGGCAACGCAGAGCGAATTCGTGGAAAGCGGAGGAGCGAGGCCTCGGTATGCGTCGCCGGGAATTCCTGGCGCGCGACTGACGGCGTAATGACCGGCGATGTTGACGCCGTGGTGAATCCACTGGCAAAGTAGAGGCAGCTAATCGCCGCCAGACAGCGGCGGCATCAACTCGCTAGGAAGATTCAAGGAATTCTCCTGTTCCGATTACCTTTATTAATAAGGTAAAGTGTAACAGCGTTACTGATCTATTCGACTAGAATAAAGAATACGCCTGATCGCGAGGCGCGCAATACTACTGAGCTGGAAGTGAAAAGCATAAGCTTCAGCTGGGAACGACTCACTCCACGATGCCGAAATCCCAAGCGTTGCTCGGGCTCGCCGAAGCATGGAGTCGGGCAGAGGCAGGAGGCTCGAAGAGCAAGAGAAGAAGAGAAGAAGAAGAAGAAGAAGCGTATTTATCGGGGCATCGAATCGAAGAAAGAAGCGTTCTAAAGTTACCTCTGACCGTGTGCCTCCTCACGGGCCAATCGAAGACAGGAAAGCAGCGCCGAGGTAGCACCGCCGCCGCTGCCGCTGCCGCCGCCGCCGCCGCCTCTCGGCTCGATTCGCTAACTTATTCCAAGATCGGCCGCGCCGATATTTGAAGAGCGACTATCTCCGGGGGGAGCGGGCGAACAATGCTGCTGCCGGTCCATGTAAATCTAGACGACGCGGCCCGAAAAACCGTGCGCGCCTCCGAGACAAGAGAGACCACGGGCGCGCGCGCTCTCTCTCCCGCGAGTGGGCCCCGTCGCGTGCGTATTGGCTCTCTCTCTCTCTCTCTCTTTCTCTCTCTGGCGGAGGTATCGCGAGGGGGCCGCAGCGCGCCGGCCCTAAGAAGAGTACTTAGTTGGCGTAGTTGAGTGCGGGCGTAATAAGACTGCCTGCTGACGGCGGTAGCGCGAATCGTGCCCGCAAGCGGCAGCAGCCGGGGAAGCCCCTCTACCAAGGCACACGGCGGCGACTCCTTCGAGCAAGCCGAGCAAACCGAGCCAGCCATCCGTGCCCGGCTCGCTGCTCCTCTCCCACAGGGCTCTCTCCTGCCTGCTCTCCTGCGCCTACCAGCCCTCCGGAGCACTCCGGAGCGCCGAGCGAGCCACGACTCGTCGCCGCCTCTCTCGCTCTCCCTTCAAATCCTTCCTTTGCTTTCCTCGGTTAGCGCGAATCACGCGAGCCCCCCGGTCACTCGCTCCGCCACTCCGAGAGGGGTCCCCACATGCTGGATATGTCGCCCGAGGCTACCGTCGATAAAACTCCCCGGCTATTCTTGGCCTATCACCAGTACAAGTAAGTGATGAGTGGGCCATTTGCTCCTCCAAGCTCTTTTAGCTCTCTCTCCAGGTGGAGGCGCTTGGATAAATACAGGGGTTAGGATAGAGGGCCGAGCTTCCGCAGCTTCTTCAGCAGGGCCGGCTTCGTCGCGAGACTCCGCTCGATCGACTCTACGAGCACTTGCTGCTGATTGTACGGCGGGAAGGGCATTCCCTCTAAATTATAGACGTACACGACACCCTTCACGTCCCCGGCAACCAGCTGATTGCCGTTCCTGGTAAAGCCGATGGTGACTAGACGCTCGCTGCTCGGCGCAATCCTCACCGAGGTCGGGATGTACGTCTTCTTCTTGATGTCCCAGATGCAGATCTCGTTGTTGACGATGCTCGCGAGGATCGTCGAGTACGTCGGGCTCCAGGCGGCGTAGCGCACGCAGGCCATCGCTGTCGAGAGGGTGATCAGTGGCTCCGTCAGATCTTCCGCCCATACTCGCGTGCACCAGTCGGCGCCACATGTCAGGAAGATCTTCGGACAGAAGGGCGAGAATTCCATCACGTAGACCGGGCCGTCGTGCGCGCCGAAGCTCTCCATGTGCTGGTGCAAGTAGGTCGTCGAGCACTTGTAAATACAACCTTCGTCCGAGCCGACGAAGTAAATTGTACTCGAGCCCGGTTGTCTTCGCAAGACCAGGCCTGCTGGGCTACGACTGATCGGAATATCGTGCACTTTGCACTGATGGGTCCGCTGGACGCCTGGTAATTTTCCTTCTAGACGAGAGATTTGCATTATTCCGCTCGCGGTGAAGTCCTCCGCCGCCCGGTAGCAGAATATCCGACCGTCCTGGTTGCTCGTGTAAATCTGCTCCTGGTACTCGTACTGCTCGTCGCCCGGCCACCATTGGACCTGCCAGTGAGGGCTCGTCGTCGGCGAAGTGTCCCGCTGGCTCTGGTAGACGATGCATAAATTGGTCTTGCTGACGTCGATCACCCGGACGGAACCATCGTAGAAGCCGATCGCCAGGAGGGATGGTCGATCGCGACTCCAGTCGATGTCCGAAATGGGCACGTCGAAGCGGAAGTTCTGGCTGGGCTCGCTCGGGTTCTTCATGCACCAAATGAGCAGGAGACCGTCGTTTACTGTCGCGTTCGCCTGCGCACCGTAGGCCACTGCTAGGATGCTTCGATTGAGGTAATTCCACCGGAAGGCGGAGACGGTTCTGTCTTGACTCATCTCACATGTGTGAGTCCATAGGAGATCCAGGGTGTAGGTGAACTCGAGGTCCGGGCTGTATGGGTCCTGCTTGATTAGACCGTTGAAACGCTTCTGTGCGGTGAGGAAGACATTGCTCGCGATTATCCTCTCCATGACGCGGACTGCGTCCTTGAAACTGTCCAGCTGAAGTATATGCGAGGCTTCCTCCTCGACGCACTTCAAATCCGTCTCACTGCGCATCGGTGGTAGCTTGTTTCGCAATTCCTATTTGTACCCAAGAAGTGAGAGATGTAGTCAAGAATGACGGCTGTGGTTACATGTAACTGGAAGAATGAAGCGAACCTCCAATGCCAGTGCTCCCTGAAGAGACTCCTTCCTACGAACGACCAACCGACCATTGACTTCGGTCATGAGCTCAGGGTGGGCGTATGTGTCGTGCATCACCCAATTGTTAACGAACACACCCTGGTTCTTCCTGGGCTTCCTTGCTAAGTTCGTGCCACGTGTTCTCGTGAGAGGATTGATCGTTTGGGTCTCTGCATCGACCAGCTTCCTACTCGATCCAGTCCCAAACTTTATGGACTCATAGCGTTCGTTCTCCTTCCTGATCTCCTCGGCCTCTTCACTCTGCGCGTCTACGGTCAGCTGTTCCATCTCGAAGAAGAAGACAGTCTCGGTTTCCCTCAGTCGCAGTGTTATCGTCTTCGGCCGAGTTGCGAAGACATTGGGGTCGGTGCTGGGCGATGGGAATATCGGAAAGTCGAGAGGTCAATTCTATGACGCGCTTTTTCTGATTGGATCGAATGGTGACGAGGCTGGTTTACCTGGGCAAGTAAAACTGAGGCGGCGCGACGTCCTCGTCGGTGGTCGACGAGGCCACGTCGTACGTTTGCGTGCATATGACGCTCTCGAGTTGAGGATAGTCGGCCAGGATCGATGAGGTCGTCGGAAAGGAGGAAGACTTTTTGATAGTCGCAGCCGACTGCAACTGCGAGCCACTGCCCATTTGAGACAAACTTATCGTCTCGAGTGCTGTGAACTGGCGCTCGTCGATGGCACTGTGGGTCGGGTGCGCCAATAATTTCGGCGTCACGTCCACCCCGTCCTCGATTATGCGAACGGCCTGTCGTTGCTGCAGGATCACCGATGTTACGTTCTTCCAAGTGATCTTTCGAGCCTTGGCCGCCAGCCTCTGCCTCGAGGAGCCAGCACTTTGCGGCCCTCTCGCAAAGTGTATGTCAGGATGCATTTGTAAAAGGCCTTTCGAACTGAGCAAAATTCAACGCCGTCGACTTTCAAGTCGAAGATTACTCTACTTGCGACTCAAGTCCAATGACTGTGTACCCCGAACCCGGCAAACCAAACTAATCGGTTGCCATGGAGTCCAAATGGCCAGATAAATCAATTCCTCGTCGAAACTATGCGCCCATTGAGATAAACACACAATGTGATTGATGAACTGAGTAGACCTTTGAAAAAAAGCCGGCATCTATTATCACGACAAACAGCATTCACTGAAAGTTTGTCATGCTTTAATCTTGTGTCTGATGCAGTACGGTATTTGTCTACTTGCTCGCAAACAGGGAATGTGACCTTTAGTTTAGTCGGCGAGTAGAAACCGATACTAAAAAGCTGGAATCTTAATCGGATTGATATTACTTTGAGGTAAACCAGGTACCGGAAATGCATCGGACACACCGTGCGCGTACTCTATCGCTGGCATGCGGTACTGGAACTGGTAGAACCGGGAGCTGTCGATAAGAGCGACTGATATCAGAGCAGTACGGCGCTAATCAAGTGATAGGTTTTCGTGGTGGAATTAAGAGCGCGAGCAGGCTGTGTTACGCAGGCAGGCTAGTGTCACCGCTGGGAATAATAAAGGCTGGAAGTGCGCAAAGTTTCCTGGAAGAGCTAATGCTCGGTGGGGTATCGCTGGGGAGCAGCCGGCGAGCGTCAATCCTATCTCTTACGTGTTCTTTCGAACATCCGTTTCGCGAAAAATGATGAAAATCATCTGATAGGGCTTGCGCAATTGGCAGTGTGTTGTATAGTCGGTCGGGGCCGTGGTGTCGTTTCGGTGGGGCGCGTAGCTGTGATAGATAGACGCAACTGTGCTGCGAGAGTTTGGTGAAGGAGCAGCTCGGCGAGGGGGCCCCGCAGTCAAAAGACCAAAGTAAGTGACATGAATTCTGGCAGCAATGGCAGACACTGCTCCCCTCGTATTTTGACGGAGCACTCGACCTTCGCCCGACAAGGATCGTCCCACTGATTCTAAGCTACGCACAAACCAATTGCACAGCCTCGCAAGCGACAACTGCTCGATTTTAGCCACGGCACGGTTTGTTTCGACTGTGTTTTCTAACGCGAGAGACTACGCACCCTGCGAGCAAGGCATCGTCGTGCCTATAGCTTTGCTTGCCATACGTCTTTACCGCGGCGACACATGACTTCCGATCTCCTGCACGGCAGCTAGTACGTCGGGCTGAGCGAATCATTCGCGAAACTGCGTCCTCCGATCTCCCCGTGGCGATCGGCCGATCCTAGAGGCGACTTACGTTCGACGAGCGCTTTTAATGCTTCTTACCATTCCATCATTATTACTCTTACACCAGGAGTTGCAGCCTACCAAATAAGGCAGTTCGCATTCCGCGCTGGATTGTGTGATTTCGTGCGCGATTCCAAGGCGGACAGGTCAACTCGTCGGGCGCACACCGCCCGTCACCGTCGAGCGCGAATATGTTATGCGATCTCGAAATATTCCACTAATGGAATACCGTGCCCCAATACCCACAGTTATCCAGAAGCTTCTGGGCATTTTTAATGCAGTGACCAATCAGATTTTTATCAAGTGCAATTGTCAGAGTGGCCGGGGGGATTAATTATAGTGGTTTCTCGTTCAGCAAGGCCTTTGCAACATGAGTAAGACGAGGGAGCAGGCAGGCCCTTCCAAACCCTCCGACTCATCTACAGAGGAAAAGGAGAAGGATGATCGTATGTTCGAATGCAATATCTGCCTTGACACGGCTAAGGATGCGGTAGTTAGTATGTGCGGGCATTTATACTGGTAAGTTCAATAAGCCGGTGGAGATGCTTGGGTATGACGTTGTACATGGTGCTTATGCTTTTGCCTTTACATAGCTGGCCATGTTTACATCAGTGGTTACAAACCAGACCTACCAGGCAAGTCTGCCCTGTGTGTAAGGCTGCTATCAGCAAAGAAAAAGTCATTCCATTATATGGACGCGGTGCCACCAAACACGAAGATCCAAGGTACAAACAGATACTCATAGGTAGAAAGAATATGAAAGATTCAAGTTCTATGAGCACAATGTTATTCCAGAAATAATGTCCCACCTCGTCCAGCTGGTCAAAGAACAGAACCAGAGAATAATATAGGATTCTCTGGGTTTGGATTTGGGGATGGTTCCTACATGTCATTTGGAATTGGAACCTTTCCATTCGCTTTCTTCACGTCTACCTTCAACTTTGGAGAGACCAGACCGAGTACAGGTAATGTAGATCATGCAAACTGTTGGTTGAAATGCCATTGTTATTAGAAAGGGTCTTAAATTATCATTTCCTTTTGCATAGCTCCCAGAGGCACCCCTCAATATGAAGAGGAGCAATACTTGTCAAAGTTATTCTTATGGGTGGCTTTGATACTCATGTGCTGGCTGATAATGGCATAACATTTTTATTTAATTATACTCCTTGTTCCATAATTTGTAATCCCATCACCTTGCTCCGATCTCTCCTCTCCCCCTCCAACTCCACCATCCCTCATTTATATCTCGGACAATGCGACATAGCTTTCACACTTGCTTGAATAAACGGTCGGTCGATGGTTTTTTAAATTCGCGAAAGTTTTAACTGTATGATAATATTGCTTGTACAAATATATTTGATATTTTCATCTATTGAAACCTGTCATCATTGTTGCCACGGAATGATATAGATTCCTTTTTCTCAAAAAACGATGTTATAGCTTCGTATCGTCCGACAAGTAAACCGAAAACGTGTGTTCAAGCAGGGTTTGTTTGTTTCTTTTTCAACTTGAATAACACCAGTTTCATGAGCCTTGTTTGTGTATATATATACATACACCTATATGTGTTATTCATAGATTTGTAAGATATCATCTACTCGAAAGAGTACGTATAATTTATATCGTAAACTAGATGGAACTAATTTGCGACATTGTGCGGATTTGCGCGGTTCGTGCAAACTGCTACTTTGAACAGTGTATATATAAATTAGTCGTTAAGATATATTCATACGATTAGACGCTAGATTCGTAAGATTGATAAAGTTGGAGAGATATTAAAAGGGTAGCGAGAACATGTTATCAACTAGCATAGCCCTAGTTTAATTTATTTTCTCCGCTTGTTTCACGTCGATTCTGGTTATGGTAACGGAGATCGAGAAAAACAACTATGAAATACTGGCTTTATTATAGAAGAGAGCAAAAATTCCTTGCCATTGCGATTGTTATTCATAATAGAACGCTGACCTCAGCCACTCCCACTGATAAAGTGAATTCGCCTATTCTGTACTGACATTCCATTGAAAGCAGCACTGTATGAAAGTTTCCAAATATTAGAAATGACGATACACCAGGTCGAATTTTGTAAGTTGAGTGCGTACGATAACACCACTATAATAAATCTTGGATTCATATGTTCACACTGTTGATTGGTATATTTTTATACTTCCTCCTTTAATTGTACAACGACATTGTATATGGTGTAATTAAATAAAAATGATGGGCAGAAGAATCGAGGCGTGTGTAAACTTGCCGTTCAGCGCATTTTATTTCGGCGTTCGAGACGACAGAGCAGACAAAATCAAATGCCTACAACTACTTTGTCCTTAGCCCGTTTGCCCATATCGATCATCAACCAACATAATCAAACTACAAATAGACTTATCACAGATTGCAGCTTCATGTAGAAAAGCATGTTATGCTTCAGGAATAAGACGAAGAAAGAGGGCAATTGGCGCACGGAAGATAAGAAGAATAATCGACTGGTAAATGTTCGTGAGGCTCGGTGTTTGCCGCTGGGATATTCTTAGTTCTATTCACAACTTGCACTTTTATCGCGGATATAATCTAGGCTCTTAATTATTCTCTACATTTCATCTTTCAACGGTACACGCCGTGGAAAGCCTTTTAATACAAGCAACTCATTGCATTCCTGTCTGGTCAATTTGATCAAGGGTAATCTCTCGATTTCCTCGTCGTAATCATTGAACAGCACTAGTTCCGGATATGCTCCTGGTACGTGTTTATACTCGACATTATCGCTGCGATATGGATTAAGGATCATACAGCAGTACACGTAAAACAGAGGGCAAGGAGTAAAGGATACTAGTCCGGAATATCCTGGGAGATGAACTCCTCGATGTCCGTATACCGTTTCACCACACAGCCGCAACCCTCGCAACTCTGCGGTTCAGTGCAAATCGTTAAATTATATATCGAGGCTGACAGAAAGTCTCATGAAAAATTGTCCTATTCTCGTTGGCTAATAAAAGTTAAGGGAGGGGATACCTCTATCCTCGCGGAAGCATAGTAATTCCTCTCAGAATTAACGCGTAAAGTCGTCAGAGCGAACGCAAGGAGAACCGCGACAGCCGTCTTGGAAGCCATGTTTACGTCTGTAGGACGGAAGTCGCGACTAGCATGATCTTTGAATTAAACTACATTTCTTCACCCTACAAAAACTGCAACGCGAATGATTCATTTTTCTATGAGAGTAAAATGAATTTACATATGAACATCCAAGCATTTTCTCTCGTCCTTATCCACCGTTTGTTAATTTTACAGCTCTTACACAAGGCAGATCTTACATTTTGTCCTTATTAAGATATGCGCGAATTTATCAAGTCTGCGATTCTCTAGTAGCTGAATAATATTCGAAAGGAAACACTTTTATGAGGTCCTTCGAAATTGATGAGGGTAGTTAACCGTTTCAAGCGCATTTGCGCAGTGGCGAAGCTCGCGTGTGTGTAAAATGGCGCTTTCTTGTGCGAGTAAGTTTTCTTCCGAGAATTAAGCCTAATTTAGATCAGATTGGATTGCTAATTTGTGTGGAAGACGATTATCGTATCCCAGTTCTATGATTCAAGTATAGATACTCCGTTTCTGTAATAAGAGGCAGAGTTTGTGCCGGCAGTGGTTGCACATAACCTACGATCGGGAATGCTTACCGCCTTTAAGTTACACAGGCAAATCTATATTTTCAGTTTCGAATGAAGTACCCGAACACCCAGTTGTATCTCCTGTGTCGGGCTCGATATTTGAGAAACGGCTGATCGAGAAGTATGTTGCGGAGAATGGTGTGGATCCCATCAACGGCAAAGAGTTGACTGTGGAACAACTAATTGACGTGAAAAGTAATGCCTCGTGAAGTGTTCACGAAAATCGTACGAATACTGGAGTCTTGAGAATTTTGATTTACAAGAACGAATTTTTCTAGCTACTCCAATTGTTAAGCCTAAACCACCCAGTGCTACTTCGATACCAGCTATATTGAAGATACTGCAAGATGAATGGGATGCAGTTATGTTGCATTCATTCACATTGCGGCAGCAGTTACAAACTGCCAGGCAAGAGCTGTCTCATGCATTATATCAGCACGATGCTGCATGCCGTGTAATAGCCAGATTAACCAAGGAAGTAACTGCAGCCAGAGAGGCTCTGGCTACTTTGAAACCACAGGCTGGAATTGCCCAAGCTGCCACTATACCTCAACCAGTAAGAATTGATATCTTACATTTGCTTCTCCATCCGATATATATATTTATATCAATGAATTATAAAATTTCATTATCATTGCAGGCTGTTGCTGTGGAGGCAGGTGGTACTGCTGCACAGCCCATGGAACAAGCTGGTATTACTGAGGATGTAATCCAGAAATTGCAAGAGAGAGCAACAGTTCTCACTCAGGAGAGGAAGCGGCGGGGGAGATCAGTCCCCGAAGATTTATTGCCACAAGACAGTATTCGTGCATTCCAAACACTTGCATCTCATCCTGTAAGTATCTCAATATTGGTCACCTCTTCTATGTAATTAACATAATTTAAATATATATTGTTTTCAGGGCTTACACTCTGCTAGTGTACCTGGTATACTGGCACTTGATATACACAGTGCAGATACTAGTAAGATCCTCACTGGAGGAGCAGATAAAAATGCAACAGTTTTCAACAAGGATACAGAACAAGTTGTTGCTATTCTCAAGGGTCATACCAAGAAGGTATGTCTAAGCATTTCGCGTGGAATCGTATTTATTGGATACTAACATTATTTACAAAATATCTTTGTAGGTCACACGTGTTATTTACCATCCCGAGGAAGATATTGTAATGACTGCTTCACCAGATACAACCATTCGCGTATGGAATGTCGCAACTAGTCAAACAACGTTACTACTGAAAGCTCACGACGCTCCTGTAACTGGATTGTCTCTCCACCCAACTGGCGATTACTTATTAAGTTCGTCACTCGATCAACACTGGGCATTCTCGGATATTCGTACTGGAAGACTATTGACAAAGGTGATTTTCATAATATTAGCAATGTACGCGCGTATACTAAAGTCGTTTATATTCCAGGTTGCCGGGCAAGGAAGTCAACCGTTAACTACAGCTCAGTTCCACCCTGATGGTCTGATTTTCGGTACTGGCACTGCCGATTCCCAAGTGAAGATTTGGGATTTGAAAGAACAGTCGAATGTAGCTAACTTCCCCGGTCACTCAGGGCCAATAACTGCGATCAGCTTCTCCGAGAATGGTTACTACTTAGCAACCGCGGCTGAAGACTCGTGTGTTAAGCTTTGGGATTTGCGCAAGCTGAAGAACTTCAAGACGCTGCAACTGGAGGAAGCGTACGAAGTCAAGGATATTTGTTTCGATCAGAGTGGAACCTATCTAGCCGTGGCCGGAACAGACGTTCGAGTATATCTGTGCAAGCAGTGGCAAGAACTCAAAGTACTCAACGACCACACAGCTACTGCGACGGGAGTTCGCTTTGGAAAGCACGCGCAATACATCGCGTCTACCAGTATGGACAGAACTCTAAAACTCTACGGATTACCATAAAAAATTGAAGTATGTTAACGAAATTATTGAGACGTCTGCTCAAAATATACTAGCAGGCAATAAGTTCGTCACCCTCCGGGGTGACTCCGTAAAATCAAGAATTACCAATTACATCAATAGGAATTTTATACGAGAATGTATTAGGAGTATATAGCACTAAGGACTATGGCAAGAATACGAGACTGTGAACTTACTTGTGAGGACGCGAACGATTTTAATCCGATAGCCTGTGTTTATTACATAGTACAAAGAACGAATGACTGTACGCGATACGTTGCTGAGTGCGAGATTGGTTGCACCGAACGCTCGAGACTATTTTTGACAAAATTGTAAAATATACAATGTTACTGCTGTCCTGTAATCATATGGAAAATAAAAAAAGAAACACGTGCAGTCACGACCGAACGAAGAGCGCCGGTTTACTCTGCTCCAAAACACCCTCATCCTCCCTCGCCAGGTTCATTATTGCAAATTCATCATTGGCCCTGCATGGCGCCAGTGGTCGTGTGCTTTCCGACTAACCTTATGTTCTTTGTTCTCGGGGAGTGTGTTGCTCAATCGAATTGATCGAATTAATAAGGAGGCTTGTCAGATTGGCCTGTCAGACGGGAGAGTTCGCGTGACACGCGAGAGGAGAATAAAGGCGGCAATTATCGGTTATCGGAGACCTGTTGATAGGAAAGGCAGGTTTCTCATGAGAATCGGAGTTCTGGCTAGTTTCGAGACACAGACCTAGTACTAGTAGTGGGTGGACTTGTATCGCTTGTGTGTCAAGCAGTGTCAAGTGGTGTCAAGCAGTGACCGCGGGCGACCAGCTGACAATGTTTTGCCATTAGCATAATTTAGTATAGTTGGTCGGCGCTCGCGCTAAGTCGAGAATGTTCAAAGCTGAGGGGTCGTCGAGAGACAGCTTCCTGCAGCAAACGAAATGTGCGCGGGAGGAAAGGGCCCACGAGGAACGCAAGGAGCGGGCTGTCATCGTGATACAGGCCTATGTTAGGGGATGGCTGGACCGCGTCAGATTCAGCAAAAGAATATTGTGAGTCTTAGCGGTTGTAGATCGTAGCGCGAGGATCTCCCAGAGGAATTGCAATAATAGTGGAATAGGCTCATTTCCTTCCAAAAACCTAGGATAAGTTGTCAACTGCCTGTAACATCCTATTAGACGTTATTCTGTTGTGTAACGTGAAATAAAAGGACTTTCACTCCACTTTCTTTTGTGTAATAGTATTTTTCTTTGTGTGAGAGCTTTGTAGCACTGAATTGGCAGAATCAATGCACACTGTTCCTTTAATGCAAAATCAGTCACAACCGGGTGATTTCACTTTCAGAGATGAGTTTGATTCAAACTTTCCTGACAATGGCAGGGAGCTGGTTGCGGAGCTGAAACCTGCTCTGCATGTTTACAAGCTCACTTCCAAATTTTTATTTGTATACGAGAGCAAGAGGGATCAAGCGAGAATAGAAAGATTATGTAGGTATGTACCTGACCCGATGACAGAACAGAATGGTAGTGAATGCTTGTACGTAGATGAACAACAACATAAACATCTTCCAGATACTTAGTGCAGAGTCTAGACTCGGAGTCACCAAAACTTTCGTATGTGGGTGTTATGCTAAATAAAGATCACTGTATACCATGGATAGCACAGATCAAGAAAATCCTCTTGCACCACTGTCTCATGGGTTTAGAGAACCTGAGGCCGGAGAGGGTATCCGATCATAAGACTATCCTTTTGAGATTGCACACTTTAGTTAGTTTTACTTCCCCAACAACATGGGCAATTCAGGGAGTAGAGGAGATGGAAAAATTGAGAGCTGGTATGAACCAGTTGTGCGCAAATATAATGGGTCATCTAGTCACCAATGGATTTTATCCTATTATGCAGGTATATCATGTTGAAAATAATCCATGCATAAAATAATCTCTTGCCTGCTAAACAAAAGGTCTTAGATATAATGATTTTTTCTTATAGGCTTTGTTAGTAAAGGGATTGGGTAGGTCAAAAATTGCTTTGACATCTGTGACACTGTCTGCAGCTGTAACTCTGGCACTAAGGCCACTAATCTCTTCCCACATGTCGGACAAATTAGTGTCATTATTTTTGATTAACATTTTTAGTGTACCTGCGCTGGTACACCACTTGAACACACTATCTTCAGAGGTTTGAGAAATGACTATTTCCTCTGCTAGCAAAATCCACTCCTCTCAGTCTTCTCAATGAATGATCTCAATGTTTTAGTGCCTCGCTCGACTTATTACCTATAACTTCTTCTCAAGAAGTTTGGAGCTCTTGAACTCGGAGCAGAACTTGCGGATAGTTTTCAATGCTTTAGAAGGCAGCTATGCACTGTGTCTACTTGCCAATTTGTTGCAACTGGCTAATATAGAAAAGGAAGAGATACTGCGGGACCTGTACTTCCCTTCTCTAACAGTATGTTTCTCCTGACCCATCTACGAATCGCCACGCCGCGAAATAACTCACCGAAAAATGCACTGTTTTTCAGTTCGTCGTAACGAAAATGCTGGAGGCATGCCAGCAATATGTCGTGGCGAAACAAAGCAATTTGACTCACTGGCATCCAGTACTGGGATGGTTTGCTCAGACAGTCGATACTTCCTTGCAGGAAGCAATGCCATTTGTAAAAGTACAATTAGAATGTTTATGGACGGGCAGGATTGTCTCCCAATTAATCGGTAGGACTAAGGATTGACGGAGTTTCTAAACTGCAGACTAACACTGACAACTACATTACAGGAAGACCATTAAATGAGCTTATCGATAAAGAGATACCTCCATCTCTAGAACAGCAAAGTACATCCGTCAGCACCAACATTTTTCGTAGAGCGTTCTTCGAGGCGCGTACAAATAAGAATAACAATAATAAAAATTATAGGAAATTGGGAAGTCCGGATACAACTAAAATAGCCCTCATATGTTCCCTGTATCAAATCGCTTTGCATACACTCTCCCAGGTGAAATTGGAAATACTAACAGGTACGTAGATTAATTACTAGTTTTCTCCAATACTCGAATTAAAAGCTAATCATTCGGTATCTACCAGGTCTATGCTATCAAGAGAAGATTTTATACCCGATGTGGCTATTTTTGGGAACATTAGGGCCTCACTGCGGCCTAAAGGCATTTTTAGATCATTTAGCTGCTAATACGAAATGTACAGCCCCCGAATTTCAAATGCTCATATTATTCGCTGATTGTATGACGCACTACGTTACGTGAGTTATGCGCAATTTGCTTTACGCCCGTCAATCGAGCAGCAAAAGTAACACAATTTTGTCGCCGCTATAGAATATTGGATGACATGGAAATGTACGAGCAACAAGAGCCATTCAAACTCAGTGACTTCGTGACCTTATCGTATTTTTTAAACCAATTTTTGTACAAAGCCGTGCTTAATAATTTAATTGGTGCGTATAAAAAGTGTCCTCCTTTTTAACATGAGGCCTTTTGTTAAAAAAAATTCTATAATTCTATAATCATTTCTACCAAGGGCGTTAGGTGTATACTGAAGTTTTAGATGTTTCAGATGTGAAATCGATCTCCAACAATCCTTTATTTAATTCGTTGCACACTCTGCTAATGACAATCTATCGACGAGATTGTAGGCGAACCTTCTGCCCGGAGGGCCATTGGCTGGCAAAGTTAAGTACCTGGAGAATATGTCTCGGTGACTCTAAACACTGTAGAGAATAAGTAAATAAATCAATGTTTTCATCATACAGGAAGTTCGGGTGTTCTTAGCAGATTTGGATAAAGGGAGGCCGGGGCCGCGGCTACTGCTGTCGAAAATGCCCCACGTTATTCCCCATTGTGAGAGAGTTGTACTGTTTCGGAAACAGGTAGTGAAGGAAAAATCGGCCATGGGTTTGACGGAGAGTGCCTGCAATACTGCGCCGACGACCCTAATTGTCGTGCACAGGTATATAGCAATAATTAACGCGCCACTTGCCAGCAGCGTGACCTCAAAGGAATCATTCTGAAAATACTTTCTAGAACGCGTATAGTAGAAGATGGATATCGGCAATTGGGCATGCTGCCTTCGCAGGCGCTAAAGGGAGTGATTAGGATACGTTTTGTAAATGAGCAAGGACTCGCCGAGGCTGGTATCGACCAGGATGGAGTGTTCAAGGAATTCTTGGAGGAAACGATAAAGAAAGTGTTCGACCCCTCCCTCAATCTGTTTAAAGCGACTAGCGAAAATCGATTGTATCCATCGCCCACATCTGCCCTTCAAGACAATCATTTGCAGCTTTTTGAATTCGTTGGTAGAATGCTGGCAAAGGCTGTCTACGAAGTAAGCGATAGTCTGAAAGCGCGACTAGTACTATTTGTTAATCAAGGATTATTAATTACTCTATTTTTCAGGGAATAGTCGTTGATGTACCCTTCGCCTCCTTTTTCGTTTCACAATTTTCGGGACAGGGTGGAGGAGCACTGTACAGTTGGCTGGACGAACTAGCTTCCCTCGACCGGGACTTATATCGCAGTCTGACTCTCGTCAAGCATTACAAAGGGGACGTTCGTGAGCTGGAGTTGACTTTCTCCCTTGACGAGGATGTCGCCGGGAAAATAGTGACGCACGAGCTGATTCCTGGCGGGAGAGCGACGCCGGTCACGAATCAAAATAAAATCAACTATATTCATCTGATGGCTCACTTTAGAATGCACACGCAAATAAAGGACCAGACCGCGGCCTTTATCAAGGGTTTCCGTTCCATTATTAAGCCCGACTGGCTAACGCTATTCTCGACTCCCGAAGTAAGAGCTACTTCTCTCCCGATATAATTCACCGTACGGATTTCTTATTTGGAACATCTGAAATAACTTGCTACTTGCAGTTGCAGAGGCTCATTTCGGGCGACAATGTGCCGCTGGACTTGCGAGACTTGCGCAGACACACTCAATATTACGGAGGCTTTCACGACAGTCACAGAGTGGTATGTTGGCTCTGGGATATTTTGGAGAAAGACTTTTCCGAAGAAGAAAGGGGTCTCTTTCTGAAGGTATGTATGGATATCTCAATAGGGCTTTCTCGAAACTATGTACATATTCGACCTGTTTCCATTCCAATGTCTTCATTTTTTTCCTGACAGTTTGTTACCAGCTGCTCAAAGTCACCTTTGTTAGGTTTCGCCTATTTAGAACCTCCGTTCTCGATAAGATGTGTTGAAGTCGGCGATGACGAAGACACCGGCGACACAATCGGTATGGATACCGACATTTTATGATTGCTAAATATTAATTCATAAATCCACCGGCTCTCGAATATCTTTTTCACTTTGTAGGCAGTGTAATACGAGGATTCTTTACCATCCGAAAGAAGGACCCGCAAAATCGATTGCCTACATCGTCCACCTGCTTCAATCTCCTCAAATTACCCAACTACCAAAAGAAAAGCACTCTGAGGGAGAAGCTTCGGTACGCTGTTACCAGCAACACAGGCTTTGAACTGTCCTAATTCGTTAATTCGTTGATACGAATTAGGCTGAGAAAAGTCGCTCAAATGACCTCTGTCCACTGTTCGTATAAGATGACTAAGCGGCACCAGAACACGCGAATTCCCCGCCGCTTTAACGAGTGATAAAGATATAGTCGGATAATTATGACTGAGTCGAAATTTTGCACAAATCTTTAAGATGATATATATGTATACATGATTACCGAATCCCCCGCACGTTCTGTAGATCATAATTCTAATTTGGAAAACTTGTAGCTGAAGGAGGCACACTAATTTTGTATGAACATAATCATCGGACGTGTCCAAAACTTATTTAATGTACTCGACGATTACGGCTGTGTGTGAATGGGTAATTCACTTTGTTCCTTTATATAAATCGTATGACGGGTGCTAGAAGACCCAGGCAACACTGTGTATCTAACCAGAAACTGGGCTTTCAACGACGTTGATTTCGAGATCGCATAATTATTGCCAAACAATTAATTAAACGTGTTGTAAAGTATGTGCTGCACAGGATGATCCACTTGGCTTGGAATTATTTTGACTGTTGTGGCCGATTAATTTCCGGCAAAATCTTGGTTTTAAGCTTTAAAGTATCAAAAAAGTATAGAAACTACGATTCTGGAAGAAATCAGTGACCTGGGGGGGATATTTTGACTAGTAATATGATACTAGTTCAGAATAATCTATAATTATTCATCACAAGTGATTGCAAGCCAAGTGAATCACTGTGCACCTTGCGATCTTAATACTGCTAATAATTGTGTGCTTGTTAGTAGAGAGTATTACAAGCTAGTATTACATGTCGACGAGTATTACAAGTCGTCCAGTAAATGACATCAAGGAGATGAGTATTACGCGGTTTGCACCCATTAATGCCCAGTGAACGTCACAAGAACAATGGAAATTCTAAAACGAGCAAAATATGTAAACTAAAGCTCTATTTTGAGGGGAGGTATTTTCCCAAGATTTTTTATCAAATTTTTCAGATGTTGAACTAGGATTATTAATATACGCCTGGGTCTAATGGGTTGCAAGCACCGACAATCCAAGGGTAATGGTAAAGGGATCACGAAGACTTTGTTGTCAACGTATTGTCAGAATATCCGGTCAGACCAAAGACAGAAATGTACGTAATAAAGAGGAAGAGAACGTTTTCGTATTTTCCTACTGAATATATATATATATATATATATACGTGTAAGATGCCAGACCTGTATTCACAGCTTTTATAAGAATCCTATCAAGATAGAGCAAACATTCAATAAACCTTTACCACAAGAAAATAAACCAATGACAAAATCTATCCCTTCCATAGCTGTTTCTGATATGCAGAATTAAAAATCTGGTTAGAATTGTCAAAATTACCATATTTTTACTGTGAATACAAGTCTTATCAATGTGTACACTTTAGAGTAAGGTGGGGAACGTAATCCTTGTTAGTTATTAAGTTCTAACAGGTGTGAATATCTGGAATGAAGTACCGAACACAACACGACTCTACGTTAATTATCGCAGGAAACAACAATGCTTTGTTTATGGCGAGCTTCGGACGCATTTTCCGGAACACACGCAGCTCGTGTGGGAAACTAATTCGTTACTTTAATACATTCGACAAACCTTCGTAATAATGATGTAAATACCACGCAAATCTCTGTCTCGTTCATTCTGCAAACCCATCCCCGCACCATACATCGAACGTAATATACTACAAGCAGTGATCGCATATTCCAATTCAAATTCTGTCTCACTTACCTCGTGACGACGACGCGCAGTCTCTCCCCGCTCGCCACTCCATCAGGAATCCCAAAGAAATCTGCAGGCACACCCTCGAACCCGAAGCACCACGAGAAAACTCCTCCGACGATTCCGCTCGCAGGAAACATCACCACAATTTCAATTTGTACGTACCGAAAAGACCCGCGCGCTTTCTCCTCACTGTATTTAATGGCCGTGGTGGCCGCAGTGTCGAGGAATGGCGCTGCAGTCGGTGGTGGTGGGGGTCACGTGACGGCCTTTGTGCGAGTCCAGCTGGCGCTGCGTACGTCGGTGGCTCGGCTCCACCTTGGTATAGTTGAGAGCCAGTGGCCAGCAAGCTTTGGCTGCGAGAAGACGTGCGTGTTTCCTTCTAACCGCGGCGATCCCACCATCGCGGCTACGCTAGAGAGAGAGAGAGAGCGAGCAGACTCCTTCTTCTCTCCCTTCCCTCCCTCTCTCGGCTGGAAGTGTGTGAGTGCGAGCGCGAGCGACCGCGCGCGCGTGTTGTAGCTGCGAAGCGCGCGGTGTTCTCGGTGTGTGCGCGCTGCTGCTGCTGCTCTGGCTGTGGCCCTCTCCTCTGGCTCCGCGCGAGAACTGGCAAAAGTGTCGTGTCGTCCCTGGCTCGGCGGCAGGACCCGACTCGGACAGTCACACAGTGTGTCGCGTGAGAGAGAGACTCTGCAAGAAGATTATACTCTGGAAACCGGCTGCTAGGAGAGCTGTGTCTCGGCCAGTGTTTGAGTGATGTGCTGCTCGTCGCGCGACTAGCCACGAAAGAAGGAAGCAAGGAGAGCGAGCGAGCGAGCGAGCAGTTAAGAGAACAAGTCTCCCCATCGCCTTGTGCGCTCTCTCGTCCGTCGTCTCTCGCCGAGCCTTTCTATGTTCCCGCTCTCTCCCTCTCGCTCCCTCGCTCTTTCCGCCGCCAGGCCGCCGAGCCTTTCTCGCTTCTCCGAGCGCGCTAGAAGCGTGCGGTGTCCGTTGTGCTCGCGGCAGTAGCACCGCCCCGTTTTCCACCACCGTCCTCGCCGCATCGACGTCGTCGCCAGCGAGGCCACCGAGGCCAGCTGAGAGAGGAGTCCGACACCCGACGCACCACCACCACCACCACCCCCCTCCCACCATCTATCCACGCCGGGAGAGTATGTGCGCCGGATAATAACCACCAAGCGAGTGCTTTCGCGGCGTGCCACTGCTCGGTCGACATAACCTAACACAGAGCTCCGCTCACCCTGCTAGGATCGCCGTCGCTCCCGCACACCGCCACTTGGACACCCCACCAGGAAACCTCCCGCGGACACCTGCACCACGTCCGATCCACCCTGCTAGCTGGTTCGAGTCTCAACCTGCACGAGAGCGCGACAAGAACGAGTGGAGAGCCGATGCGGTAAATAGTGGCTTCCCGCTGCGATTCCCACCACTTTGCAATTTGAATCCCGCCGGTAAACGCTCTCTCGAGCCGGTGGTTCGAATTGGAGCGACGCACTCTCTGTCATGAAGGTGGCAATGAGGAACCAAACAAGATACTGATGTGCAAACAAGACTCTCACACGCCGGGACTCACCACGGACTCCCAGGAGCAACGATTTATCCCGATCGAGATGCAACAAGCCCAATAGTCGACCAGCCGGACGCACTGAATGCCCGAGGAGCCGCTCACCGAGTTCCATCGAGTCCGACTCAGCCTTCCCTGCCATTGACAACAACAAAGCAACACTGACAGAGAGGAGCAAGCAGATCGTGCCTGCTCCACTTCCCTCCGAGTGAATTGTAACTGACGAGCAAGAGCGCAGTGTCTGAGTGCCGCATGCATAGATTCCGCTGCAAGATCGCGCGCCAAGTCGCCCAGTGTAATTGGGTCGGTTGGGAACTCTGAGGAGCGCGAGTGCGAGTGAAGAATCGTGTGGGACATATTCGGATCGCGGGGAATCGGGATAATAAGGGAGAATCGAGTGCGCGGGGGCCTTGCGACGGTGAATCTTGGGATAGTTGGGGTGGGGGCGGTGGCGGGCGCAGGGTCTCGGTGAGATAGGAAGAAGGAGCGCGCCAGGGTGCTGCTGTCTTGGGTGGGAGCGGATAATCGCGTGCGTGGGAGGAGGAGCGGGTGGGATTTTTGATGGCAGTAGTTGGGCCGAGCCGGCACTCCCGGGTGTCCATGAGCGTGTCGATGTCGCTGATGCAGGCGGGAGGGGCGGGGGCGGCAGGTGGCGGCGGGACCACCGGGGCCCATCCCGGACAAGCGGTCCTCGCTGCGGCCGCGGCCGCCGCGGCCGCTGCTGCGGCCCAGCCACCCCCTACCTATTACCACCCTGCCGCTCCTGCGCCACCGCCACCGCCACCCGCACAGGATCCCGTCCAGCCCGACAGACCCATCGGATACGGTGCCTTCGGTGTTGTCTGGTGAGTACCTTTTCTAATCTTAACTTATCACTATTAAATACGCGCCGGCCGTTTTGCACGACAAAGAGGAGCGGTTGCTATTGGAAGCGGCTTTGCCGGAAACTAAACAGGAGTCGAGTTACATGGTTGATTCAAGATCAAGTTCGGCTCTCTGCTAGATAGTCGAAGCGGCCTGTGTGCGTTTGATGGTCTCCGGCTATCGGAGTCCCATCCCACAACGGACTCGCCATCATTTCGTAATAGCAATTGTCTCACGCAATCACTATGCGGCACACACTCCGTTACATCACGGGCGCAATTTTCCTCCCGCTTCTCTATCGAGTTGCCCTCGGTATGGGAAAGTATCGGGGGACTGTTTAAAAGCCCCGAATAACTAGACTCGCTTTATCGCAGAATCTAGTACATAGAATTGTGTTCTTATTTATCCCGGTCGGCTTCTCCGTCTCCTGTGTGTTGTTCTGAGACTACTCGCTCGCCATTGGCCGGCGGCCGAGAGACACGAGTGCGCGCGAGAGAAAAATGCTCGGTTTAAGGTGACACCACACTGATGGTTACGCGACAATTATCGCCGGGACGAGCTCCGCTTCTGAAAGTGGATACCCGGGCAATTTTTTCCTCGGACCCCGATGTATATCTCGCGGGCATAATTACACGGGAAGTCACGGCGTACGCGCCCGACTGTCGCATGGGAATCCTGTAAACGCCTTGATACTTTCTCGAGGAGACATTCTAGTTACACCGGAAAAATGTACACTTTCTTTCCTCGCGCGGAGTCTTCTCGAGTCCTTTAAGCGATCGGCGGAAAAGGGAGAGAGAGAGAGTGGTGGGATTGTTAGTATGTAGAGGGAGAGAGTGACTCATCGTCCTGCGAACTTGTTTCTCGGATTTATCTCGCTCTAAGCGGCGCACAGAGGCCCATTAAATCTCATTTCCGCATACATCTATTCCGCGGCCCTCGGTGCGTGCGCGCGCGCGCCGCTCTCCGGGAATGACTTTTAGCGATGTAGAAAATTCCCGAGCCGTAGCTTATGCCGCCGGAGATATTCTCGCCCGAGTCGCTATGTGGTGAGTTATGTGGCGAGTCCGAGTGCGATGATCCTAACTTGGAAATAGTGGCCGATAATGATGGCGCGCGTGAGTCAGTCGCGCTTTTCTACGCCGGAGCATTTTCCCAGGTAAATAGCGCGCGTGGCCAAGGATGACTCTGTTTACGAGGAAAGGTCTCTTGGTGCGGCCTGTCAAGGGCACGCAAGCCAATTGCACTGGCAACGGCACACGCACTCGATAGATATTGGTTATCGCGCGGCGCAGGAAAATCGCCGAATTCCGCCGCTATCGCTCGATATTACGTGTTATCTGCGCTGGTGAGTCTCGAAAACGGAATTCTCCGACTAGTCGTCTTCTATTACTCGAGTACTTGGATCACTCGTCTTATCCGATACCCAGCGCTTCTTAGAGGCTCCGAGCGCCGATTCTCTCCCACGCTCGCCACGCAACTCGGAACAAACACCGAAACCGAGCGACTCGAAGACCTCGTGTTTCCCCGAAAGAAAAATGTCCTCCGAATTCTCCCACAATGATGATTGCACGCGCGTGTGTGTGGTTGTCGAGTGAGACGATTAAGTGCCAAGCAGCCAACTAACTACCAACACAGACGCGCGGGAAATTTCAGCCGCTCGGTCATCGTTTTCTCCTTTCGCGGCGTCGCCGTCACAAAAACTCGGAAACGCTTATTGTGCGGCCACTGCTTTGTTTGTCGACGCAAATGACTAAACCTGGCTAGAGCGAGCGAGAGAGATTCAACTCGCACACAGGCGGACGATTTCGCGTGGTGCGAATTTCATGGAGAAGATCGCTGTAAATCATGCCACGATTTTCCATCGCGCGCGCGTGTGTGGCACCTTCCGGGCTCGCGGGCCAGATGCAATCAAAACAGAGAGAGAGAGAGGCTCGAGTTACGAGAGCGCTCGGAGAGCCGAGAGGCAAGTCGGCGCTGCCCTCTCGTAAATCGGAGTGCGAGTCGCCGTGAAATAAAGTTAACTAATATCGCAGGAGCTCGCCGGAATTAGCCGCAGTCGCGAGAAAGAGAGTAGAGAGAGAGAGAGGGAGCTCGCTAAATTAAACCGCTTTAAGGGCGCGTAGTGTCGGGCGGGCTATGATATACGAAGGTAGAGACGACGAGAAATTAGAGGACACCAACGGAGCATCCGCCGCCGCCGCCCTCAGGAACAACATTCCCTTGGAGCGTTACCTCTCGCGCTTCTCAATGGAAAACACAATGTTTTCCCTCGGCCGGTTCTTTTGTCGCGGTGCTAGCGGCCAGTCTTGGAGGATTAACCGGCACTCAACTGGTGAATAGCTTTTCACGGGAGCTTTGTGAGCGCGCCGAGTCGAGCCGCTCGCTGCATAGTTAGTTAGCGGAGGCTTGCAGCAATATACTTGCCGGCCGTCCTCTCCTTTGTCGCCGCTCTCTCTCCCTCTCTCTCTCCAATCCGAACACGTCAGGTGGAAAAGTTGTGTCTCGCGGGCCCCGCGCCCCGCGCCGCCATTGTCCAGGTGGCGCGCACGCGGTTCCGCAGAGGCCAGGTAGGCGGCGGCCAAGCTGGAATGTGTGCGCAGGGCCGAAAAATAACAGTAATTGAAGGAGCCGGCAATAATTCCCCAATTACCTGTCGCCGGCCTCTAATTACCGTTAGTCTACCTTCCCCGGATTTACGCAGCCCTCTCCCTCCCCCTCCCCCCTTGGGCGCCCTTTCCCGAATATTCATTGTTCGTTTAAGGGCTGGCAGATCCGGCGGCGATTAGGCACGTCGCCCTTCCTCGCCCCTTCGCTATCGCTCGCTCTCGGGGGCCATTTGTTATGGGGAAATCGGCCGGTTCTTTCACTCACCGCTCGCGCGCCCTGCAGATTTAGTGATCTCGAGATTTACGAAGTCAAGAGTCTCCCCCTCAACAGTGTGTGTTTTGTTGCTGGCAATTATTTTTCGAGTCCAAAGTCTCTCAGCGAGCGAAAAGTTTTTCTTGGCACGCGGTCCGTCGATTTGGGAAGCGTCCCGAGTCGCAGTTACTCCAGCGAGTCCTACTCACTCTTTGTGGCCCGGATCCCCCTTTGTCATTCTCCCGTCGACCACACGCTCAGGGTTAGTCAGCGGAGCGACGCCGTCACTTTGATTTCACTGCGCTTCTCGTCACTTGGACAGAGTCTCTCGAATTCGGACTCGCGGCGCCTTTTCCCCAGGGGTAGAGAGCGCTCGGTGGCGGTAAATGCGCAGAAAGCTGCGGCATCGTTTTACGAGTGAGCTAATTCGGCCGATTTTTCACTGGAATCGCACACGCGGGCCGTGTTAATTTTTACGGACGCGCGTACATCGGATTAACCGAGGCCGTAAAACCCGCCCTTTGCGCGGGTCGTCGGCGAGGTACTAGCGGTTCTCGTTTTTTCCCCTCGTTTATTAAATGGTAATTATTTAGATTCGCCGGGGGGAATCGATGGCTATCGGACCGAGCCATCGAAACGTTTAATACGAAATTACGATCTGGGAACGAGGACCGCGAGAGTAAAGAGGGAGAGAGATAGAGAGGGTGTTGTGGAGGTACGTGGGAAAAACGTGCGGTGGCGGCTGTTGGATTGGCGCGAGGCGAAAGCGTCATAGAAATGGGCCGAGCGCGCTCTCCGGCAAAGCGGTTCGGAAAGGTCGAATCGAGAGCGATGTACGGAATATTGGGGGCGAGGGACCAGGTTTCCCAGGGTTGCGCTTCTCTACGCTTGAGCCCCGCGGGATGGAGAGAAGCCGCGGAGAGCCAGAAGGGCGCCACGAGCGGGAGAGAAGGAAAAGCCGGAGGGTCACCATGACAACCGCAGCCTCCCGAGATAAGGAGGAATCGTGACCAGATTGTGTATACGCGGCTTCATGTTTAATGAAGAACGCGTACGCCGCTCTCTCCCTGCGAGAGCCGCGTCCACGTTGCATAATATATTTTACATAAATTCCACCCTATCACTGCCAATATCTACCTGCTGGCGACCCTTCAGACACATCACTAGTCACTTTCACGTAATACATCGAAATCGTCATTGGATCCATACACAAACTAATGAAAGGAAAAGAAAAATTATACATGTTCGATTATCCAGAATGAAGTTGACATTTGGGTGGTCAAGAAAAAGCTCTGTAGAAAGGGGAGAGGAGTCGAGAGCCGATAGATTAGCCATGGTAAATGGAAAGGCAGATTTTCGCCCATTGTTATCTTCACTCTCAGCTCCCAGGGGACGCACACGGCTATTAAGATAAGTGGCGAATGCAAATAACCGTGTTGGTATTTACGCCGGGTAGAACGAGCGGCTTGATTAGCAATGGGCCCTGAAATAGCGCTCGTCCTTGGTTGTTTTACTCGCGAGAAAATGCAGCGATCGGGCGCGCGGCCCGTAAGGAGTAAGGATGAGTAGTTGGCCCTTTAGAGTCTCGAGCGTCCGTGGGACGTAAGTGAGAGTAGAGTTGTCATCAACGGCGACCTCGGCACTCGGAGCCCGCGCGCTCGCGGCGAAGCCAATGAAGAAGAGTTAATGTCGCGCGAGGAGCAAGAGTGCGACAGGTATTCTCTCAGCAATGACCCACTGATCCCCTTCGATGGCGCGATTGAACTTGGCATAGGTGTTCTCGAGGCCTGCCAGGTGATAATAGCCGGAACTGGGTCAATGATCAGAGCTCTCACTCCTATCGGATCTCTTTCCTCCCGATAATTCAATGGGACACACACATATCCCACATATCGCTCTCGCCACTTTGGGGTTTACGCGTAACCGCGCGCCGGCAGGGTTGAGAGCGAGATTGAATCGGCGCCGGCTAACAAGCGACGCGATGTCTTGAACGATCCTCCCACTGAAATATCCCCGGCAAACGCGAGGAGCGCGCACGCCAGGGGAATTCCGCCGGCTCGATAAACGAGGAAGCGCATGCGAGTTTATCGCCGCCCTTAATTAAGACGTTATCCTCGCCTCGAAATCGCGCCCGCGGTGAAGGTTCACTGAACTGCCAATCGGACCGCGGACCAGATGAGCACGAGCGTCGCCGTCTCGCCCTATCAAACTGTACGCGCGGCTATTACTCGATCATGACTGCCGGTTATTAATAACTGTTTGTTGCGTTGGTTCGCTCGGTCGAGTTTTACGCGGCTTTTTCTCGCATTCTTAATGAGAAGTCACACGTGACGCTCGAGACGCTCGAGTACCTGCGGTGTGGAGAGTGGAGTTGGAGAGAAGTATCTGTCGGATTTGATGAGTGTGTGTGTGTGTGTGTAGTTTGGAGTGGCGAGAGGGCTTTAGTTTATGAGTGCGAGTTCCTCTTCGCAAATTGGAGGCTTGGAGGAACGGTTTGGCCGGGCTGGATGAGAGGGAGCGGGGTTGATAGATCGATGGGGATGCGGGATTGAGTGGCAATGTCGGCCTGGCCGCGCTTCTCCGCAGAAAGCCGCCCGGGGTCCCAGACTCCTCTCTCTCTCTTTCTTTCTCTCTCTCTCGGTGTGCTCTTTAAGGCCGCTTTGACGCGTGCGTGTGCATAAGTCGGCCCTTTGCCCACCTCTCCCCCTCGAAGGGCAGACATAAAGGGAATAACTTAGCTCCGAGGAACCGGTCGGCCACTCATCTCGACCCCCTCGTCCCACTGCCATTTTCGTATTCCTCCCGAGCTAATAGAGACGACTCGCTACGCTTTCGAGTAAGATCGCGCACTGTCCGCGAGACTTCCGAGAGGGAGAGGGAGAGAGGGAGAGAGGGAGTTTGGAGATGGCGCGCCAACAGGATGTCTGGAGTTGGCCTCGAGGGGCTTTTATCGGGCGGTCTACCTGGCATCGACTGGTTGCCGCAATCGATTGCCAGGAATTAACGCGCTCGCGGTTTCTCTCCAGACACGTGTGTGTCTCGCCCGACGGACTTGTTCCTCGGAATTCCTCGCAAAGCACCTCCGAAAAGAATACGAGCTTAAAAGAGAATCGTTTGCGAGGGACAATGAGGCCTTTCCCTCGCACTCGCCAAACCCCCTCACTCGTTATCTTGCTCGGCGCGTTTCTCTTCCTGTGTCTCCCCGCTCGCTCGGCCGGCGAGGAAAAAGAGTTCATTGGCCACTAATTGCCGAGGTTTCCCGCCGGAAAGAAATTCATGAATCGCGCTCTCCGCGGTTGCTTGCAACCCGGCCCTTTCTTCGCCGCCCTTTGAGAGTCAAATGTAATTGTATTTTGTTTACGCGAAACCGACCTCTTCTCCTCCCTTCCCCGATCCCTTTACCTTTCGTTTCATTATTTCGCGAAAGAGCGTGTTTAATTACTCGCGAACCGCTTGATAAACAATACCGGAGGTGCCTTTGTGCGCCCCGCTCTCCGTAAAGGGATGCCTCGTGAGCTTCCGAGCGTCAATAGGAGGAGGAATGCGGGAGGGGGCTGGTGGTTCCACGTGCGGATCCGCGTAAACATAAATCCGGATGGTTACCGGGCGGGAGAAGTGTGCGCTTTAATGACCAACCCGTTGAGGAGAGGAGCTCATCGTGCAATAAAGGGGACTTTTAAAAGTCCCGTGGCCGAAAGACGGAAATGCAGAGAGCGAGAGAGAGGGAGAAGAGGAGTAGCGAGCAGTTTATCCTAACGATCCGCTTTGCAGGAGATAATGCAACTGTCCCTCTTCGCTCGCTTCTGCATCCTCCCTTTTCCGGCTCGCACACACGTCTCTCTCTCTCCCTTTCATTTACCAGCGCTTGGACCATGCCATCCTCCTCTCTCTGTTGGCTGTTGCCCTCCCGCCGAGAATCCTCCACCGGCCCCGCCGCAGCCTCTTTTTCGGGTATTCGCATCTCGAGCGCACACGTGCAATCTCTAGAAGCATGCATGTGCCGAGCTCGCATTCACCGAGTGCAAGGTCCTAGCATTGACTTGGGCCATGCCACCGGCAGCAAATTGCACAAGCGCTCGCTCTCCTCCTCAACCGCGGACTTGGTTTCCTCTCGAGCGCTGTCGCCTTCGTTCCGCGCGCCCACGCCCACACAATGCATTTCGCGCAAGGCTTTTCCAAGGGATTGATCTCATTTTTCTTTTTTTAGTTTATTGTACATCGTTGGGATAATTGTAATTGGGTTGGGAAATGAAGAGTTGCACGAATATCGATTTGGGTGAAAAGCTGTCGAAAAGGTTAATCGAGCAAGACGTCCCAGTGGCAGGGAGGATTTAGTTGAACGGCGAACATGAATCGAGAGAGATAGAAATAGAGAGAGGGAGAGGGAGGGATGCTGTCGACACTTGCGGCGGGTACTTGTGCTCCGCTATGAATGGCGATTGTGCGCGCTCGACGTCGCTGCCGCAACTGGCGCTCGCAGGTGCGAGAAACATGAAACCATCTTCATCGCATGCCACCGGGACGCGCGTGATCGGCTTCCTTTCAATTGCCAGCGCTAGAATGCACGCGAGCGCACATCGCCTTTCCGCCTTCGCTATTCATCCGCTCGGAAGGGAGCAGCGCGATAAGAAGCTCCGCCTCGAGCTCCAACATTGTCCCCGCTCTCTCTCTCTCGACTCGACTCGACTCGACTCGACTCACATTCCAGCCACTCATTAAACCAGTTTCTCCCATTCAGCCCATTATCTATTAGTCAGCGGGGAAAAGTCGCGGGGCTGACGCTCGAAAATTGTCCACTCGCCGCGGGGGACGCGTTCGCTCCATCGGCCGGTACGTATCGAGCATAACCGATGAAATCAGAGCGCAGTCGCATCAAATCTCTCTGTCTCGATCGATCTCGAGAGGGAGAGAGACGCGCGGGCCCGGAGCGATTGACGAGCACTGAAAATCGTACGCTTTTCCAACCGTCACTGATACATTTCATGGCGACAGGATGTATGTATTTCCAATTTATTAGATGGAGAGATAGCTCGGTCAGCCTGACAAATAGACCGGTTGGAAATGTATTTCCAGTTTAAATGCTCCTTCGTCCGGACCGTGAAATTGTAAACCAGTCGCGTGACGTATGTTTGCGCTGGTCGAATGGGAAAACGCGGAATTACACGGCCCTGTTAAACCAACGATCATCGACGGCTCTTTTTCCGCAAGAGTCTCGTTACACGCGTATTTCTCCCACTTGGCCCTCCCACCTCCTTCGCGCGCCATCAAAATCTCTCTATCCTCTTTACTCTCGTTTCTTGGGCGGAGGACAATGTACGAGGGAGGAGGGTTTGATTTCTCCGTTGTTTACTCGGCGGCTGGCGGTGCAATCACTTCTTGATCGAAGAATGACTCTTTGAAGCGCGAAAGGGAGCGCAGTTAAAGCGTCGCGTCGCGTCGCGTCGCCGAGGGCCACTACCGTGGATAATAACTCATACTCTTTTTCCTTGGGGTCACGTCGATTTCAGCAGTTGCACCACCGTCCATTACCGAGGGTTTTTGCGCAGGGGGTTTTTGCCGGTCTGGGGAGTACGTGCCTTCGCGTCTGGAGGATCCAACCCCTCGAGTCCTCCTCCAGTCGTCCTTGAGCCCGGTCCAGACTTAATTCTCAATCGAACCTCCCCCTCCTCATTTTTCGCAGTATTAGCGACGCGCCACTTATGGAATTCGAATGCTCGTCGATCGATCGCTCGGGAAAGCAGAAGAATCCTCGAAATCTCCTCTCCCGGAGGAATCCGGCGGGGTTATGGTGTCAGGGTGAATGCGAGCTTCTCCGTGGTAGAAAGCCGCAGGCAAGAGAGTGTCGCAGTTGGCCTGGGGCAACAGCCGAACCAGCTGCCAGGGCAGGTGATGGCGCAGCTGCCTTCGAGAGCACGTCCTCGCCAGCCGCATCTCTCATCCCTCCCCCCTCTCTTTCTCACTCTCCCTTCGCCCGTCCAGAAATCCTGGACCAAAATCCTCGAGGTTTCCCGTAAAAACACCCACCGAATTCAACTTATTCTCGGCTCGACTCCTCCGTCAGTTGTACTAATTGGTTGGAGGGCGAGTTGGATTAGTTGGCTCGCAGTGGAGGGCTGCGCCCTAATTGGTATTCAGTCTGGGCTATCACGGGGAGAACGCCGAAGACAGCGGAGAGTCCATGTGGTAAGACAAATCGTCTGGCAGGATATGCGGGGCGCAATTTACGTAGAAATCGAGGGTCAAGCGGGAGCAGGTGATATCGCAGCTGGCTCCGAGACACGGTGTGCCAGTCTGCTGGCAACACACCCCGCCGCCGTCGTCGCCGTCGCCGCCGGCCCACTTTATCGCCGCGATCCAACCGGCCGATTTTCGCCACATCGACAGGACGATTTGGCGCAGTGCGACTTTCCCTCGTCCCGTCCCGACGGCACTCGATCGCCCGGTGGGCTCGCGCTCTTTCAGGGTGTGTTGCAAGCGCGTAGGAAAACCTCGCGGCTCTTGCGTCGGCCAGCGCGATCCTAGGCCTGTCACGCTCCACATACGCGTGCTCCTTGATCCTACTAAACTGGATGTGCTCCAACTGGATGAAAGCAATATCGACACCGCGCTCGCGGCCGGTCGAGGCCCCGACTACTCGCGCGAGAGACCAGTTGACACAGCTCCGCGCGCTTGGTGACAACGGACACCTCGTGGCCGAGACTCGCGCGATTGATAATGGCCCCGCGGTCTGAGGCTCGACGACTTTTCTACTTGGAGAGATTCGCGAGGGGATGGCGGACGCTACTGCTGCTTGGGAATGATGGTTTATCGCCAGCCTGTCCCGGAGTTGAAGCTGCTATACATGAGAGGAAGTCGGGCGAGCATGTGTCCCCGGTATTTCCGGTAGCCGAGCGATCTCCCCCTGGGTTCCCGTCCCTCTCGGCCCGCGCACCAGTCAACGCGCGCTCTCACCCTCCTGACTTTTGACTCGGCGGCCACTCGCTCCTGTTGTCGCCGCCAGCTGCTGCTACTCTTGTTCAAAGAGAAATCGCGCTCCACCCAATTGTAGAGTGCGCGGAGCGCCCGAGCGCATAGTAGTTCCGACTCGATTAATAATTGTCCGCCGCGGGAGTGGCGTGTCAACTTTCGCCGCGGCCGGCTCATCGGCGACGTTGATTAATCGCTCGGGGCATACGAGAGCGAGACACAATGCTCTTGTCGAATAATCGAGCGGCGATTAATGCGACCGATTTAATTGACCGTTTACTTCGGATACTGTTGTTCTACCGCGCGCGTGTCAGATATTCGTGGTATTTTGAGTTTTAGAGTTTTCCGTAATTGATTAGTTTTGAATATTGGTCGTGGATGTAATGGTTGGCCGGGCGTTTGGAAATATTGTCAAAACACAGGTCGACACGCAGCCGAATTACAACAGGTAGTCGGCGGCGACAGTGGCGGAAAAAAATGCGTCGCGGGTGTCGAATGGAAGAAAAAAGGGCGGCGGACGGGCGGCGTGTCGATGTCAAACGAATTCTCCCGTGTGCTTTCCCGCCGCTCCATAAAGCTCGGTCAGCGATAACGCGGCCCGCCATGGCGAATTAACTCTTTGTCGACGCACACGAGGACAAAAATTCGCTTCCCCGATTGTTTTCCCCGGCGAGTCGCCCACGGAATACGGTTAAATCGCTGGTGCAGTGGGTGGGGTGGTGGGCGCGAGCGCGCACACGTTCATACGATCGCGAACGACACTTTTTCAGTTTTTTTTTTCCATCGACGCCCGTGTGTAGTACGCGCTCGTCTACATGTGTAGAGAATCGGCTGGGGGGGAATTGGGGGGAAAATCGCATTGACGCGTGAAACGGCTGGTTGGCCTCGTCGGCGCTCCAGCAATTTATCCGGGGCCCGAAAAAATTACAGGGGTTGAAGGGGGAGAGGCGGCGGCGTGGTGGAGTGCGATATTTATTTTTTACGCCGCAAACTGCGATCGGCTATTGCGCTAATACCCTTTAAACATTTATCGTCGAACCATTAGCTCGGCCTGTTGCTCTCAGCGCCACCAGCAACCCTCCCCCGCGCGCCCGAGCGCCCGCTCGCCGGAGTGAAAACGAGAAGAGAGTGGCCGCGCCTTATTACAATCTCATTTAAATGACACTGAGCTCGAATCTCTCCGGGCATCAGCGCCCAGTCCGCACTGCTTACAGGCCTCATTCAAGATATTCATGCGCGGACGTAGAATATAAATTCGACGCGGCGCGCTGTATTTAAGGTCGGGGGTGGAAGGCCGAGGAATATGAATAAAAGGGAGAGGAGTGATTCGAGAAGGGGCTGGGGGATCGAGTGGGGGAGGGTGGCGGGAGACAAAGGAGAGGGTTCGGACGAGTCGGTGGCAGAGGTTCGGCCGAAGGGGCTGGAATCGGCTTTAGAGCCGATGTAGTGTTTGCACGGGTTACCGACTGCATCCCTTCGCACACAATTCCAACCCCCCCGTCTCTCCCGGGGAGAGGGAGAGAGAGAAAGAGAGCACTGCCGACGCCGAGGTTTCCACGTCGAGCACGCCGAACTTCGCCTCCCTCCGGCTAAGTTTCCCACCCTGGGTCGATATCGCGAATCTCGCGAGAAGCAGCCCCCACGTGCCACGAGCACTCCGCCCGTCCGCCCCCTTCTGAAGCCCCGCAATTCTTAGGACGTTTATTCAGATGAGCCTTGTCGGTCTTTAGGGCCCGAGTGTGTATGGAGATGATGATTGATCCGAATGAATATAATATTCATAAATCTGTAATTAAAAGTAGGACACGTGTACTTCGGAGGTAATGAATCACCGAGAGGGTGCTATCTAGGATCGAGCGCGTCCGCCGATCGATAGAAAGGAAAGGACGCCCTTGGAAGAGCGAGTGGCGCTCGGCTCGGTAATCACTTTCTATTTAAAGCGAGGCTGCCCCGAAATTTCTATCTTTTCTTCGCGCGGCTCTCTCGAATTAGCTCGTTATCCGCGGATCTAGCCGGCGGGTCAGCCTTGACCGGCCGCCGAATTCGGCCACCGCGCGGTCGCTCCTGCTCTACTGGACCGCTCGACCCGCTCGAGAGCTCTCATTCCACTCAAGCCGCTGCTAGAGCGCCCGGGAGATTCGCAGGAAGCCAGAGCCATCTGAATTTCCAATCGGCCTCGTCACCGGCCCAAGTCCAACTGCGCACTGCAGTAAACTCGCCTCGGCCTCAGACGCCACGCAGATGAGGGAAACGGCTGGAAATCCAACTTCCACGCTCGACCTCGAAGAAAAGGGGGACTTTTTTCGGCCCCGCTCGTCTGGAAGTCATCCAAGCGGGCGATACCCGAGGCTGGAAATCGAAGTTCCAGAGTCAGGATGGGCGAAAGGGAGATTTTTTGGAAGGAGAGGTGTGTGTGTCTAGCGTTGGGCTCGGGCGCGCTCTGTTGAATTGACTGTTAGCGGGCGACCTACCTGCCGGCCGCGACAACCTTGGCGCATTTCAATGGACAAGTCTCGCTGGCCGCGCCGCGCGCGCCGCTCGCCAACCAGTTTCTGCGATAATGCACCGCCGGACTCCATAATCTCGCCGTAAAAGGAACAAAGCAATGGTGTCAAGTCTGTCGGCGACAGATCGTGCTGCGGCTGGCAGGTGCACATCTCGAGCGATCCCCGAGTGCAGACTCGCTCGCTCGCTGGCGCGCGCGCGCGCCCGCAGGTGCAACTGCATCTGCGTGCCTCGTAAAGCCTGACAGTGTTTTGCCACGATCCTAGGGATCCTGCAGCGATCGCCGCCGCCGGGAAAGAGCTTCGGCACCGCCGGCATCGGCGGCATCGGCGGCTTTGTCTTTGTGCCCGTGGAACGAGATTACCGAGTGGCTCTCGCGGGAGCATTGTTCCAACCGCAGTTCAAACACAACACGCGCCAAGCTGCCAGGTAGTTGCGCGCTCGCGTTGGAATGGACTCTTTGATTGGGCGCGTCGGAGATTTTGGAAAGTCGAACGGCAAGCTGGAACGAATTGCTGGGATTCAACCAGTGGATTTCTCCCGGGGCCCTCGTGTTATCGTTGTTGATACTCGGAATTTCAATGTCTTGTTAAAGCCCGGCGTCCTATGCGATTTTCATTACTCGCCTCGACCACCTCCCTCGAGCACCGAGCGCATTACCACCGAGAACCAAGTCCCTCTCGCACACCAAAGTTTCTTGCAGTGCTCGTTTCCTCGATGCCAAGCATCATCCTCAAACTTGCACTCGACAACTCACAATTAGTACCATTTGCCCACAACACAGCGGCTCTTCTCCCTCGCCAGTCATCGGAACGAAAAGGTCTGCTTTGGGCGTATCAGGTGCGATAGCCGCGCGGGGTCTCTCGACCTCGACTCTAATAAGTCGCTTTCCTCGCGGCGCTGCCGCTCGCGGAAAGCCGAGCGAGTGGGAAAACTCGGCGTGCCAGCAGCTCTCCTGGGCTCGCGCGACGAGCTCTCGTCGCTCGTTTGGCGCGGCTCTCTCGGCGAGTGGAATAAACGGGCCGAGGAGCCGCGGAGAAAGAGAGAAAGAGAGAAAGAGAGAAAGAGCGAGGGGGAGAGAGGAGGTCCGTGCAGCCTCCAGTCTGAGGCCTCCTCGGGGCGAGCGCATGCGATTGTCGGGGTTATTTGCGGACAGCGGGAGCACAACAGAGCGGATGGGCTAAAGGGAGAGGCGACGTAGAAGAGCGCTATTTCTCGCTGTATCCTCGCCGGCTCTCCTCTCTGCCACCGGCGAGCGCGCGCGCGGCTATGTATAGAGAGCGCCAGACAGAGAGAAGCCGCTCGCACCGACACACGTGTACCCGCGTGTACCCGCGTGTACCCGCGTGTACGACCGGCCGGAGAGAGAGAAGCGAGCTGTGTCGAGAGCAATACCGTGACGGCCACTGGCCTTCTTCGCCAGTTCTTTATTCCTCCTCGACGAGTGGCCGCTCGCCGATCTCTTTACATCACCTTCTCCTTTCGACTCTCTCTCTCGCGCTCTCGCTCTCGCGCGTAGTCTCCGCGTTCGCCCGACTATTACCTTGGCAGATTGAGCCATTGATCATAATGCAGAGGCTCGCTGCTCTCAAAGAGGGCTGATCGCCGGCGATAAGTAATTGTCAGGTCGACCGTAGCTGCGATCGAAAACGTGCTCCCACTGATATTCGTCGGAATCCACGATATCGCGCTTTCCACGGGGATTCGGGTTTGTTTTTTTAGAAAATTGCCACTGTCCTTGGCATAGGGGAAAACCGCTGGAAGGACTGGTCGCACTGGGTGTATCGCAGAAAGGGCGGCTGCATTACGCAAAATGTGCGCGACTCGTGTCCAGCCCTTTTGTCGTCGGAGCGCACCAGTCGTAACAATGGCAGGGTTGTCGCTGCTTTCTGCAGACTGGCGACCCACTGCCAACGGGAGACACGCGGTCCAATGTCATCTCCGCTGCTCTTCCTTTCGCTTCTCCGCGATCTCTCCACGAGCATCTCCTCCGCCCCCTCCCGAGGGTTTTGTCCGTTCGCGGTTGCTTTCCGGCGGGATTGCGAGATGCGTCTAGCGCGCGCCCCCCCTGGCGGAGGGAAAAGCAGGTGATTGCGGCTCGCGAAGGCTTTCTCTTTCTCTCGGCTGACTGCTCTCCGGCTCCTCTCTCTATTCGGTGGACGCGCGGCTCTCTCTCTCTCTCTCTCTCTCTCTGGCGCGCGCACTCGGGCTCTAGCCTCGAAACACCGTGAGAAACGGCCCTCGCGCGAGATATCGAACGGCCGCGTCCTTCGAGCTTTATCACGGCCGCCCCGCTCGATAATACCGCGCTCACGCGTGACTCACTTTATCGATTAATTCTATCAAGCGCCGAGCGCGCGTTAGGCCTTCGAGGGCCTAAATTGCTAAATAGAGCAACTCGCGCTGATACGAGCGCGAGCGGCTTCACTCGGCTAGTGGAATAGGACGCCGCGTGGTCAGACGAGAGTGGTGTCGATCCGTTTGTACTACTCGGACCTCGCGCCAAATTCCCTCGGGAGAAATTGTCCCTAGGAGGGGGCGAATGCACGGGGCGAAAGGCAGCTGGTTTCCGAGTGCACGTGGGAGGCAGAACGAAGAAATTACAGGCTCGAACGAGGGCGAAGGGGAAGGGAGAGAAGGTGGCAGGAGTGCGGAGGGCAGATCTACTCGGTGGAGGCACTCGTTGGCTCTGTCGTGGGACTCGAGAGAGC
Organism: Crossocerus cetratus; assembly: GCA_963675795.1. Classification (NCBI taxonomy): domain Eukaryota; kingdom Metazoa; phylum Arthropoda; class Insecta; order Hymenoptera; family Crabronidae; genus Crossocerus; species Crossocerus cetratus. Next base: position 17,568,561 of record OY776667.1, read on the forward strand.
CGTGTGGAGCTCCAGTACTTTTCAAAAGTCAATGGCCCTGATTACCAAGTGGCTGCGCAGGTACTTACCTCGGTTACAGTCACTGTTACCCGCCAGTCCTTCAGCCGATTTCCTTTGCTCCTTCACCCTTGCCTACCTTTCTGCGCCGCGCAAGCCCTGGGAAGAACTCTACCCCCGTCCCTTCCCCTTGGAAATTGCAGAAAAGAATTTCTTCGATGACTCCTTACGGTCATCGAGTTATTCGGCCTGCGACTTGGATTCCCCGTGCACGAGCCGCTGAAATAGACCGAACGCGATCCCATCGAGATAAAGTGCAGCAGTGGGTGATTAGCCCTGAAAAGCAGCTGCTAACGAGCTGGGAATATCGTGCGGCGCCAACATGGACATTTATCGGATGATCCGCCGGAATTTATCGGCCCTCAATCCGATCGGCTTGCGAGGCTCCCGGCATCACTGCGGGGACAGTTTACCGGGAGATTGCTCGCGAGAGACAGGCATATGTCGAGGAGAGAGGCGGTGGAGGAGGTGGAGGAGGCGGAGGAGCGACGGGGCGAGCAAGTGGGGAAAAGTGTGGGGGAAAAAATCGAGCATCAGCGAGCTCGAGTCCGCCTGGAGAATTCCAATGGCAAAGGGTCTCCTTCCGGACCAAGCGAAGGAGGGAGAAGGGCGCCGCCGGCGGCGGGGAAGGCGGCTCAGGAAACGAGTTAAATGAAGCGCAGCCGAGTGTCTAGTGCGAGAGAGGATGCTGCTCGGGCCGATTGTTACGGTAATCCAGCTTCTGGAATACGCATTATGCGCGGCCCGCCGTAACGCAATACTGTTACATCCAGCGCGCGCTCGAGGCCAATTTGCAATTCATCGCCGGTCACTGCCGAGCCGTGCAACAATGCGCCCAGTCCCGCCAGCCTCCTATTAACCTGCACGCCTTTTCACTCGATCGCGCTACGTGCGTATCGCCCAGAGAGAGCGAGAGAGAGCGCGATCCTTTCGGTTCGGCCACTTTTCGATCGACGTGTTCCGACCCCCCTCGAGCACGCATCTCCCGCTCCGTCCAACCCTCTCCCGCCGATGGTCGTCTCGTCGACGACGACGCCGCCGGGCCGTGGGAACCGCGACACGTGCTGCCTGCTCCAGCCCTTTCAATTCGCAATCCCTCGCCCCTCCAGCCCCACCCTCTCCACCGATCCTCTCCCATCGACGATACATCGGCCGACTAGGATTTTTCATTAAACCAATACAACAAACCATCACCTGCACTTAGATTCCCCCGCACGCACGCGCCACTAGCTGCGAGAGAGTAGCTCTGCTTTCGGCGCTCGGAGTTTCTAATGGAGTAGTTGGAAACTCGGCGTAATTGAATCCTGTTTATCATTGTGGGGGGGTGAGTGGTCAGTTGGGGTGGGGGAGTGGCGGCATAAAGCGTAATCAGGGTTCGCCGGGAGTGAGCCGACTGTCGGATGACACGGCTATCGCTCGGCAGCTGCGCGACACAATTGTGTCGCAGCTCCCGACGAACCCATGAATCCGCTCGCGAGCGAGCGCACCGGGAGAGACGGAGACGTGGTGGAGAGCGACATACGCGAGAGCGCCTTGAATCTGCGTCGCCGGCGGACAGATATTAACCATAAGCATTGTCCATTAGCCGAGGTCCGTCCGAGCCATCAAGCGTGCATCGCACGTAGCTTGGATTATGGGAGAGCCATTGTCGGATCTCCCATAGGAAAAAGGAGTCGACTCTCTGCCTCGATTATGCTAGATATTCACATGGGACGCGTGTCGGTCTTTCAGAGCTTCTGCGAATTCCCCGGGGATTGTTATGCGCCGATTGTTACTGCCAACTGTAGTTCCCGTACGCCCCCCGTTGCCGTAGGACACTTCCTCTCTACTTGCACTCACACGTGTCGGTTTACGGGGATCCTTGGCAGGATTCCCTTGCTTCGAGGTAATCTTTTGAACGTACGAGTCCCCGGCAGAGTCGACATTATTTCGTTTGGGATATCAAAAACTCTTGGCGAAAGAGAGGAAGAGAAATGCTTGGAGCGAACAATCCAACTCAAATCGTATTAAACTAACCGGTGTATGTATTCGAGTCCCGGTAAATAACAACGCGTTAACCGGCGACCCTCCAGACGGAACTAACACGCCAATCGGTTTGCAGAACGACACTCAAGTGGCGTGAAATCGGCATGGTATTGTCGTAGGAAGCGCCGTTAAAGAGGAGGAGGGGGTGAGGGGGGGTTGTGTGTCGTGCGGTGTGTGTGGTGGCGATGGGGTGCCAGGGTTCCACTGACGTCAGTGGAACGTCCGTGGAAGGGGCGGGGCCCTTGGAATCGATGAGCGTCGCGACGCCGGGGGCGGCGACGTCGACGACGAGTGTAACGAGCAGCCACCCGCTCTACCACCCTCCTAGCTCCGTTTCGACCTCACCCTCTCTCTCTCCCCCCCTCTCGCAGCCTCCGCGCTGCGTAGATGCCTCGACACAGACGTCTATGTCGACCTCGTGGCTCCGCATACTCCCAAATTCGATTTCCACCTGGCCGACGAGCGAATTCAACCGGCTCTCTCTCTCTCTCTCTCCCGTCCCCGTCCCCATCTACATATTGATTGGCCGTGATTTTCTAACCCGATTTTCCGGCCCCTTCGTCGCGCTGGCCCACACCTCGATACCTCCAAGGTAGAGCCAATACTTGTTCTTTCCTGGCTCGCGATGGAAATCGAATTGGCCTGATTGTCAAAGGCTTCTTGCGCCGGTTTGATATGACGCGAGGGTCGCTAACTTGATCCGCAATGATACCGAGCTATCAAAGATTACCGGGACGACCGTCGGGGTTGAGATTAGCTGTGGAGAACGCTATCTCCGATTTCCAGGGTGCCTTTGACGGCGTACCAGGATGGCCGATGGGACAATTCCATTGGGCATGGCGCGCAGTGTCCACCCCGAGATCTGGCCGAGCGATAATCACACTAATTGCTAATTAAAGGCCCCAATAGAGCGTAGCCGGCATAGGTGGCCCGGTTCCCTGCGCAACTTGAAGATCAAGAGGGAAACACTAATATCGACTCTAATCGTCTCATACCCAACTCCCATAATCGCCCGAAAACGATTCTCCTCCCCCAACTTATAATTACACGAGGAAGCACAAGATTGTTAAAGCGTCTTCGCCTCCGGCGACAGTGCAACAAGTGACAAAGAGCGAACTACGCGGCGGAACTATCGACAAGAATCCATCCCGACGCAGAATGCGGAGGCGCCAGCCGAATGCAACAAGTAAACTCTCTCTCTCCAATTAGCAGGAAGGCGCGCGCGCGACGAGTCTCGATCTCGAAACTCAAGTTCGAGCGATCTCGCCGGTCAAAGTTCCCCCGGCAAGGCGACTCGGTTTCGCTCTGGGCGCAGGTGCTAGTTATCGGCCCGGTAACTATTTACACGCGCGTTCATGTGCTCCCGCGGAAGACGGCGTCGCCCGTTATTATGATTGGTGTCGTCATTGTTGCCGCGCTCGTGCGGGGAAATTCGGCGTGTAATTGGGCGCATGTGGCGGAGAGACGAGGTCGCCGCCGAAAAGATGTCGTTTGGCCGCCGGCCAGAGAGCGGCGATCGAGGGTCCGCGGTTCAAGAGGAGTCAATGGGTGATGATCGCCCTCGCGACGTTTACCCTCATGGGATTAATAGATTTATCCTCATTTTTCAATCTCTCAATCTTTATTGTCGGGAGAGAGTTTTCGTATTGGGTGGAGAGTTGCTTGTTGTTGCGCGAGCAGCGCGTTTTCGTCCACCCGGTAGATGCTATCCGAGCGAGGTATAATAACGAGGCGGGTCACGACGCGGCAGTCCAGTCTGGATGGTAATGTGTGTATAAATCAGGGCGATATCAGAGCCCCGGCTTGTTTCACGTGCGCCCAGTCCGGGAGATGCATTGCGGAGAACGGCAGTGAGAGAGAGAGAGAGGGGGAGTCTAGGGTGCGGAGGTAGGAAAGGCAGCCGGGCTGCTCGGGGGGGTTGTAGCCACCCTGTTTATGGCTGCTGAAGTGAGCGAACAGCCTGGTGAACCTCGCCGCGCTGTTCAGCCTTAATTGTAACCTACGTTCAATTAGGAGCATCTTAACAACCTTACCGACGATGGAATTCTATCGTAACACCTCGTTATAGAATTATAACGGGGCCGGGATTCCTCGGGAGTCCGCGCCGACGTTTCCCATGGCCATTTCTGCCGATCTTCTAGTAATGATCGATGCCATTATCACCGATTCGCTTAAAGAAACCATGTAATTACATCAGCCATGATTACGACTAGGTGGAGAGTTACCCCCCCTGGCGGCGATTACTAGCATTACCCGTGAGAAAGTCGTGTTTATCGGAATACTCGAGTCATTTCTCCAGTAAGCAGAGCGAAGTAGACTATCGGGAAACGAGCTCTTCATTCCCGAATCCTCGGAGGAGTATCCGGGGAGGTGCGGCCCAATCGAACCAAGCCGAAAGGTCGAGCGCGCACTGGCAGGCCTTAATTGAAGCGGCAGTTCAATTAAACTCGCCTTAACAATCGCACCTGTACAGCACGTATCTTTCATTCCCGACGTGCTCCAACTCGGCGATCGGCCTCGCGGCTGGCCGCTCTCCTCATTTTCTTGCAGGAGGCCGCGCTCGTTATAAATCAGTCTTTCTTTTTCGGAAAAAGTCCGGCGAGCAGAGAAACGCGGCTACCGTGCGCCAGGATTCCTCCTCTTTTTCGAGGAGACAGATTACTTTAAGCGGTGGACTCCTCGCGGTTCTTGGAGTAAAAGGGCTTTCTTGTTACGCGTGCGAGTACAGGGGAGAGGAGGAGCGAGCGAGCGATGGGAATCGGCATGGATCCGATGGATCCATTCGATGAGGATCCTTAGAACGGCGCGGTTTTACCGCAGCTTCCGGCCCGCGGTGCTTTTGCTGGGGGAAAAAGAGCGTCCCGGGCAATAGAGCGGTCCAGGTATACACGTGTCCCCGGGAGATAAAAAGGCAGGTTGGAAGCGGGAGTAACAGGAAGAGTGTGATGGTTCGCTTTCTTCGAGAGAAATAGACGCGCTCGCTGCTGCTCCGCTTCCGGCTGTTGACCCGGTTCTCGGGGTTTCAGGATCGGCCGGTCTCCTCTCGGCCTCCGAGCCGCTCTTTTATCGCCGCTCTCGTTATTATTTGCATCCTGCTCTACCGGTGGCTCGGAGAGCGTGGCACTCCGTCCGTGCAGTTGGCTCTCCGGATGCGATGGTGCGGGGCGCAATCCTGCGCCCGAAACCGGAGAACCGAGCGAGGAGCGAGGAAGGTCCTTCCAAACGTTTCTTCCCCGATTTCCATCGGTACATAGTCGATTTCTTCCAGGCCTTATTTGTCCGGGAGGCCTTGTCCCCTCCTCTGTTGTCCTAGGGATCCTTTGAAGGCGCAGGATCCTTCGGGGAAGCCTCGGAGATTAATAGCTGCCGTTTGCTGGAAACGCATCCTTCGTCACGTCCTTTTTCCGATGCAGGCGCGCTCTTTGGAGATTTATGGCCGACGCTCACTTGTCCCGTCGGCGACGAGAGTGAGTTCTTGCGACGGGGATCGATTCGATCGGGGCGGGCGGGGGGCGCGTGTCTCGATGTGTATCGCCGAGTCCTCTCTCTCCTCGGACAAAGGACGCCGGCGTGGATATCGCGCACTGTATCCAGGACACCGGGCGTTTCAGGGACTCCTTTCGCGAAGGACCTCCACTCGGCGAGCGCGCGCACAGCTATCGGGGACATGTGGGTCAATTGGTCTCCGGCGCTCGCCGTTCACCGTCGAAACTCGCAGATTCCACCTCGACGCCGGCGTCCCGTTCTAGTTCGGCCTAATTCTCGCGAATTTCCTACGGCGAGCCGCTTCGCTTTTTCATCTGCCGCCGGTGGACGTGAGTCCGCTGGCGTCGCGGCCTCTTATCATGCGCCGGGGCGGCGGTTCGCGTCCCTCTGGCGACGCTCGGCTTCATTGTCGTCGACGCTCGCGTGGAACGGACGTCGTTTTATCGGCTTTCCGCTCGCGTTCACCGCGCTTAGTCGCCCGGCGCCCTTTTCTCCGAGGGGTTGGCCTCCCCGGTGACGTTTATTAGCCGAGACTCGAATGAACCCTGCCCGTTCAGTCGCTCGCAAATACGCTCGCTTACCTCAACCTTCTCGAGCACAATCTTCTCTTTTTCCATTTTTCAATTAAAACTCCACCGCGTGGAAAAGCCTCCGAGGTTTCTCTTTCGCGCGAGACCAACTTGAACAACGAGCTGCTAATCCCGACGAATTTGCGAATCACTGTATCCCAACCCTTCGCTCTTCCCCAGGCGATCAGCCAGTGCAACAGGGCGATCGGCTCAACAGATTAAGTACTATTAGCGACGCACCGCAGGCCCCGGCTGTCCCCCGAAAATCCGCAAGCTTTCAAAAGCTATACATGCTCGAAACATTCGCTCCCCTCTCGAGCACCTCTTATCGCATACCCGCGACCCCCGAAAAAAATCCCTCCACTGATACACCGGCCAGAAAGAGAGAGGGGGGCGTAGGTGGAAGCTGCCGATTGCTGCTCGTCTGTTAATTAAAACGAACGCGGCGAGATAGACTTTGCTCGGCTCGCTTGCCTTTTGGAAAGCGGTTCTCGACGCCCGCTTTCCAGAATCATATTCGGCGATGAAGAGTCGAGCGTCGAAGGGCGGGGAGGGGAGAGGGGGAGGGGAGAGGGGGAGGGGGAGTTGGCCAGAGTACGAAGGGGTTGCGCGTGATCCCGAAGCCTTATGCTCTCGGTGCTTTTAATACATCGGGGGCCTCTCGGTTTTCGACTGGCTGGGGCGCCTCTTAAAATTACCCCCTCGAAAGTGCGCGCGAGGCAGAGAGGGAGAGTGAGGGGGAGAGGTAAAGGGTGGAGTAAGTGAGAGGGTTGTAGGGGGACGAGAAGTGCCGGTTCGCACAAAGCCCCACACGGAGCACCGGCGAATATCGGATCTCCACGGCCGAGACACTCTTTGTATGCGGAGCTGCGGCTCCTGGAACGTCGTGCGCTCTCGCCAGGATAAGGGACGCTGGGAGAAGCGTAGCTTCTCCCAGTCCTCGTCGCTCCTGCTGTGCTCACCCGCTCTGAATTATATTTATGTACCGAGGGGTTGAGAGAGAGCCTGGTCGATCGAGGGGGGTGCGCAGCCGACTTGCTCGGGGGAGCCCGGACCGTTTGGTTTCAAACTCCACTGCTCCCTCTCGCCCTCCCCCCCAGAAAAGTGCCCCGCGAAAGCCTGTTTTATACTTGGTCCGATAGGCCTCCGTCGTTTTCGGCACACTTCATCGGGCCAGACTCTAAATCTCGCTTTTCAATGAACCGCTGATAATACGCCCGTTTTTCGGGGGTGGTTTTCAACCCCCTCGCCCGCGAGATTTATAGAGCGACGGCTTTGCCGAGTGTTGAATTCGCCGGAATAATACAATATGTAATGAGCGCGGTTCTATCTGTCTCCCTCTCTCTCCCGGCGAGTTAATGAGGATTAGCGGGGGAATTAATCGGCGCCGGGCGCAACTGCGACCGATTGTTTGCCACGGACTGCCGATCGCTGCCGGGATTATAAACGCCTGTAAACGATTAGCCAGGCCGAAAACGCGCCGAGTCCCTTGTGCGCTGGTGTAAGTGCGCCATCCAAACCCGCCCGTGACAAACTGTTATAATTATATCGATTAGAGGATCCTGGCCGCGTTGATAGCGTTAAGCCCGATTGATATTGTCGGTAAGCTCCTACTCTATTAAGACCGAAACCCCTCTCTCTCTCTCTCGCGTTTGCTTTCAGAGAGTTGGAGGTTGTCAGCAGTGGCGCTCGTAGCGAATGCGATCATTTCTTTTTGCCGAGCGAGTAGCATGCGAATGGGCCTTTAATCGGATCTCGCTCGGTTTGGCGACGAGAGCGTCGGGTCGCGCGGGCTTCCTTTTTCTCCCGGGCGAGAGCCGAGAGAGGAAGTCGACGCGACGACGAGCGTTCTCAGTTCTCAGAGAGGCGCACCGTCGTCGCGTGGAAAGGCGTTTCAATGAAGCGAACCGACGGCGGTGGCAACGACCGCCAGGAAAGCGAGCATTGCCGGCAACAAACAACTTTCACTGTTTCCCCGATAATCGCCGGGGCCCTTTACGCCGCTCGTTTCCAACATTGTGTAAGCCGGCGATCCTCGCTCCGGCGAACGGTCGTGTCCGCTCTTTCTTCTCGCGCAGCTTCTGTTACGGCCGCGCGGCCGGGAAAGAAGGCCGTGCTCTGATTAGCTTGTATTTTGGACGGCGCGTACCCTCTCGAGAGGCTGATCCTCCTATTAAAAGACTGATACGCCATGCACTGCTCTCCATTCCCTATCTTTCATCCTCGAGAATACGCTCGATCAATCCGGATTGAACGCTCCAATGTTTTCACTGCGTCGGCCTTCGAGATTGCGCGACCTGCTGCTGGCTGGTTGGTCGGCTGATCGGCTTTTTTTTTTATAGAAATCGATCGAGCATCGACGCCGGTATTGAATATCAGTTCCAGTTTCACCTATGAATCTGACTTTCCTTGGAATAAATATTTATGAGTTGGATGCATTGGCCAACTGGCGATATTGACAGACAGTAATGCCGGGCTTGGTAGGAAGGGAGGAGGTTTGCGAGTTCTCGACGAGGTGGAAAGTCGATGCTGCGGTCGGGAGACGCGCGCCAGACGCAGTCAGACGGCGGGCAAGGGCGAAAGCAGACGTCGTCCGTGCGCAAACAGAGTGACGCCCGCGGAAAGGAAAATCAGTCCTCGATGGAATAAAGAGGAGGAGTCTCCGAACGGAGCGATAGTGAACGAGCAAGAGCGAGAATCCTGTCGCTTTCGAGCAATATCCAGGGGATTCCAGCGGCTCTTTTCCCCAGCAGCCACTCTGTACTGACGAGAACCACTTTTAATAAGTGCGAGCACTCACTCTAAACTCGATGTAATGACTAATGAAGTCCCGCGGGAGAAGTGGACCGGGAGAGCGGGAGACTGGCGCAGCATCTGGAGCCAATGGTCCAACTCCATAAAATATAAAACCCGGTAAATAATAATAGCAATCTCTCGGAAGTCGGGCAGCGCCCTCTAATTGGCACTCCAATCTCCCGGAATGCGGCTCTGCGTTCGAACTTTCCTCCTTCCGGGCGCGAGTCCTCCTGGCGGCCCGAGAGATTCTCATTACCAGGGAGGCCGAACTTTTCGAGCGATCGTCCACCCATTCAACTTGGGCTTCTTGCAAGCACCGTCTTCCCGCTCGCTCTTCCGCTGCCCCTTCAATCACGCGTCTCCTTTTTCTCCAGTTCTTGTTGAATATCCTTGGTCCGGGGATCGTTGGGATTCTCCGAAAATTCAGACGTTTCCCCTCTTATCTCCGACTGGCAGTGTCCGATCCCAGTTGGAGGATGCTGGGCCTGGCAGGGTGGGCAGGGCCCGGAGGCCTGCGTGAAATGTGGGCCAGAAGTTCTGCCCCTTCCGGCCGCTGGTTTCTTATTACCCGAGAGAAATCGCTCAGCACGCGTTGATGACACGTACTTCCCCCCGGGAAGAAGCCACTTCTACGCCACTTGTACCTCGCCGAAGGCGAGTAGCAAGGAAGTCCTTTCAGTAAGGTCTTTCTCCGCGGTTAACTGGCAGACGTGTACAGAGAGAGAGAGAGAGAGAGAGAGAGAGAGAGACGAGGCCGTAACTAGCCGTAGCCTGCAAGGCCGCAGTCTATAGGTATATACAAGGTTCTACATGGTCGCATTCTCCAGCGAGGGCCGAACGCGACTTCAAACAGTCTCCCAATGAGAAAGAAGTCCTGTCATCAATTTTCCAGCCGCCGGATACCGCTGCCAGTCATCCCGTGACTAGCAGGAATAAGACGTCTAATGACGCCTCGGCGCTATTCGAGTGTCGCGAGGGCCGTTTTTCCCACTCGGCAAGCGCCGCAGAGCTTAAGTAGATTCAAGCGCCGAACGAGCCCTGAATCTTTCATGGTGTCCCGTTGGAAAAATTCATGCGCCCGCCACTCGGAACCGCCGCTCGGAGTTGGCGGGACCTTGGCACGCTTACGCAACCCACTCGGAGGATCTCGCTGGCCGATCCGTTAATTGTCAACGGTTGCGGGAGGCCGCTAACTCGAGAGCTAAGTCACTCTCGCGGCCCATCGGGCCCCGCGGCGCTGAATTAGCGGAGCGGCCTCCTCTCGCGCCAGTCGCGCGCTTTCCAACTCGCCTTATCCCCTCGGGATCGAGAACGTCTACTCGCTTCTATATGTTCTCCAGATGTTCTCCCTCTCGGGCCGCGGGACTTATCTGCCGGACGTTCTCCTCTCGGCCTTTTTCCCCCGGCTGCCAAAGGCACATATGTTCGCCGACTCTCTCTCTCTTTCTCTCCCGCTCGGGACTACCCATTTCCGATCAGCGTCCCTTGTAGAATCGGACGCGTCCTCCGTGTTCACAGCAGGAGTTTTCGGTGCCGCAAATGCCTCGTCTACGCGACGGACTAGCCGCGTACAACATTCTATACACACATGGCGGCCGGGGAGAGAAGTTCATTGGCGGCTGAAATATTCAGTGGCCGGCGCGAGTCCGACGAGACTATGGGCCCAAACTTTCCCAGATGGAAATGCTCTTCCGGCTCTCGGCGAGGCTTACTATTAAATTAAGGCGGAGTTTATATTTGCGCCCCAGCTGAAACACTCCTCTCTCCTCGCCTCGGGAGTCTGGCGAGCATCGATTCCCTCTTGGCTTTTACCCCGGTAATTAGCGGGGCGAGCGTGTCTCCCTTATTATCACTGATTCAATTCACCGGCCGCGGTATTAACATGTAAAAATTACCCCCCCCCCCCCGCCCCCCCCCTGCTGGTCCCGCGCTCGCGCCACAACTGAAATAAAGCCGAACGCGCGCAAGCGGCACCGCCACTTTCGCCGGATTAAACGAGCGAGCATCGAAAGCGCAAAAAAAGTCTGGCGCCCCTTGGCTACGCGCTAAAATACGAGTTTAATTAAGCCGTGAACGTGTCGAGAGGGCGAGAAGATCCACCCGCTTCTGCGCAACGAGTCGCCCCCCCACCCCCCTTGGGCCACTGCTGCGCTGAGTATCGCCAATTTCGCTCGGATTCGTTATCGAAGGATCCAATTCCCCCAACGGTTGGTTTCGATATGCCATTTTTAGCTGCGCTCGGAATTGTTGCACGTGTGAAGATGCGTTGATGTAGCAAGTATTTGCATAATTAGTTCAGTTGTGAAATTGAAGTAGTGATTATTTATGAGTTATGTTGGGGTTTAAAAGAGAGGATTTTAGAAGGTGGATTTTCTTATGGTGGCGGATGGAATGGTGGAAGGTGCAGGCTGCGAGGGCAGAGTAAGGCAGTGTAAGTTTTACGTGGGTATCCAGTGGAAACTGGTCCGAAGGAAGCCGGAGGGCGGGGAGCACCTGGCATACGGGGACAGGTAGCAGCCGAGGCTTTTGTCGCTCTCGAAGCCCTCCCACGATCCTCCAGGAACTTCTTCCTTTCGGGGGCCGATCGTGCGGAGAGGCCTGTCCTTTGTGCCAGCGGGGCCAGGATCAACAGCTGGCGAAAACAGAGCCTCCTACCAAAGACAGAGAGGGAGAGAGATGGAGCAGGACCAGCTGGTGTCCGTAGAAGCACACCCTCCGCTTTCGGTTTCCTGGCCCCCTGCGCCCTCGCCTCTCTCTCTCTCCGGCTCGAGAAAAAGGGCAAAAATGCTGCTTTCCTCGGGAAACGAAAGCCCGCCGCTTTCCTCCTGCACTCCCCAACACGATATTTTCCGTCTGACCTCACTTGGTTTGGCCGAGTCTCGCTCCGGCGCAAAACTGGAACTACTCTTCCACGCTCCTTTTCAGCCGGGGATGCGACTCGGATACGCCGCTCTTGCGCAATCCCTCGACAGGAGATGCAATATCCAGTAATCCGGCTCGGCCTCTTACACTCACGCCGGGCGATACTTGGGTTCCCACGCTCTATCCACGCGGAACGTCAGCCGAAAGAAAAAATCAACGCGCCCACCGAATGATTCCGACTGAACGCGCGCGTCTGCATTGAGCAGAGTGGAAGCATGCGCGCGCGCGATCCACTTTCGCGGAAAAGTGGCGGCGAAAGGCGGGAAAATGAGATCAGAGATATTCCACGGCCCCGCTCTGGCATCGCGCACCCGAATATACAAGGAGGACACACGTCGCCCGCGCGCCAATCCGTCGGGGAAGAACCATAGCCGCAAAATCTGCCCCACTTCGCCAAACCGAATCAAGCTACGTCTAACGCGCACTTACTCCGCCGCCCGAAATCCCCTCGTCTCTCTCGGCGAATTATTAATATACATCTCATCATTCCGACCGGAGTACAAATGTGGCGATATTATTGCGCGAGGTTGGAAGAAGTTTATGGTCAGTGATGAGCGTTCAGTGTGGCAGGGCTGATGTGTAAATAGTTAAGGAAATAGAGAGAGCGGCGAGCGTAGGGGAGGCTGGGCACACGGCACATTTATGCAGGCCTGGTATACATTGGAGAGGGTGCATTGGCGGTCCAGGGCTTTCTATGCTCTGCCGGGAGAGCCGCTACCAGCTAGTATGGAAATGACGGCACAAGCCTCGTCCCTGGAAAATGGCACAGCTGCCTGAGAGAGAGAGAGAGAGAGAGAGAGAGAGAGCGAGAGAGAGAGAGAGAGAGAGAGCCACCCTCCACTTCTGGCCGAAACTGCGCCAGCCAAGTTCGCTCGCTTAAATTATCAGAGCTCTGAACTACTTAGTCGATTTCGTATTAGTACCAGCTTCCACTCGCCACGCTTTCTTCCGACATTCTTTCTCTCCTCTGTAATTAACCAAACAGCATTTTCCTCGTAAAGTCTTTCAGCGCTGCAAAGTGCAGCGATGGAACTCGCTCGAGTTCTCTAGATATTGGCGAGAGGAAACTCTTTATGGTCGAGCTAGCTCGAAGTTTCGGCGATGGGACTAGGTTTCGCAGGGAACAAACAGCCCGGGAGATAAAACTCTGCCGAAAGGTACACATTCGATTTGGGCTGGTTTACATGAATTTCCAAAGGGACAGGCTTTATCTCGAGGCGCCGGACGACGCGTGGAGAGGTCGTTTATCTTGGCGGGCCGAGCAGCCTCTTATCACTGATACGCTTAAGCCTCTCTCTCGCCACGTGCCTCGGTATCGATGAGTCAGCGACGTCCACCCCTCTTGGCTCGCTACTCTTAAACAATTCTCCTCTATCTCCGCACACAAACCAGCCTCCATTCCCTCTCAATGCCAGATCGATCATTGGAATCGACCGAAAGGCTCTCGCCTCTTAATTTTGCGGCCTGGTCCCAATCCTCAAAGTTATCTCGAGGCATCTTAAACAGGGGAAGGGGGAAGCGGGTTCGTTTGACAGGGCAAACATTTCTGGCGGCGGCGGGCAAATGTGTGCGCTCGGTGTTCTCTGAGAGATAGTGCAAACGGGTAGAGGCTGCGGCTGGCCGGCAATGGTATCGGCAGGCCGATTAGAGCGAGCTGGTTCGGGCTAATCACTGGCGGGCCAGGTGTGCGGTTACCGAGATTGTAACGGTATGGGGTTCAGGGTCAATTACTGGACAATGTCGGGGCGACGCGCGGCCATCGGGAGAGTATAAGGTTCTGCATGCTGACGCGCACTGGGTGTAGGGGGGTGCGAGTGGCAGAGCGGGCAGAGCGGGCAGAGCGGCGGTGGTCTCGGCTGGAGGGAGCCAGTGTCCTCGGCCGGCTTTGATATTCTAGCCAGCGATTCCTTAATGACTCCGCTAATGACTTCTCCTAATGACATCTCCCTCGAAATACGGATCGGCGGGCGCAGCCGCGATGCTTATCCGGGCGGGCATTGTCCGAGGGCTGTCTGGGAAAGCGAGTGCCGAATGCCTCTTCATCCCTTAGTTGAATTACAGCCTCGGCAAAAGTTGTCTCCCACTTAGCTTCGATGTGTATATGTAGATTCCAGAGGTGCTCGGTGCGTAGAGGGGGCTGACGTGCTCGAGAGACTCGCCGAGGAGTTTTCTGTCTGACCTCGACGGAGCTGCCGGCACAATCTCCTGTTTCTTCCTGGCGCGCGCGCTTGGGCCCCAGAGCTTTATCCGTCGAGTTGCAGATTTCTCCTGCGAGTTTTGCATATTCAACGCGTGCGGGGCTGGGTTGGCTCGGGGCCGGGAGGCGAGAGGGCGCACTCGGTGGAAGAGAGTCGCAGTCGCAATCTCTCCCGGGTGAGAATCCCTCGGCGATAAGGGGAAACGGGCGACGCGGCGACGAGCGCGCGGCCGCCCGCGTGCGTCTCAAATGCGCATCCTCGCAATTTCCAGCATGGTCGAGATCGCGTGAAAGCCACCCGACGTCGAGAGTCCCGGTCGAGGCTGCCGAGGCTGCCGCGCCTGGTGGATTGCACTTTTTCTCCCGATACTCGCGAGGGCGCGGATCTTAATCGAGCACTTCCCCCGCTCTTTCTAGACGCGACGCGCTTCGTCTATGTATTTACTGCTTTCTCCGCAGCCGCCGCGCGAACAATGCGCCCGAGTGCGAGATGACCCGATTCTGTAATTACAAACTTGCTGGCAGGAAATCGATCGGGGGGCGGCTGGCGGCTGGCGGCTGCGGAGGGAGAGAGGACGCATTATGCCGGGCGAGGCAAGGTTGTAATTAAAACTGGAGGAATGCCTTCTCGTTATGTCATCCAGCGCGCTTCCTTATTTCCAACCTGGCGTTCGTTGGTCCGCATTATCCTTCCCCCCTCCGCCGCCCCTCCACCCGTGCACCAACACACGTGCACTGCTTAACGACACCACAGACCGTGTATCATAATCACGAGTCTCGCGGAAAAGAGACTCTCGCTATCTGATTACAAGGTCAGCTACTTACGCCGGCGTCGCTCATGCGCGGCCGCTTACGTAAGAACGAGTTAAAAAATTGCCCGCTCCCGAGTGCTACTTTTGCCGATGCGATACGCGTACTAAGAAAGATGGATATTCCAAGGACCCAGAGTCACACTGGTCACTCGCAATGAGGGTTGTGTCGAGAGGGATTGCTCGGCGAAGTTTAAAAGAGGCAGATAGCAGAGATTGGCGCGATAAAGCTCGAAAGGGGTCGCCGTCTCGAAAGTTGTCGCAAATGGTGACCTGGAGGCGCACAGGTCGAACGAGCCAAAGCAGCGGCAGCTTGCCCGGCGATTGGCGGCTATTTCGGAAGTTTCGGGGCGCGCTCAACTGTGTCGTGCGACACACTCGCCTCTCTCCTCGCACACGACGACACGAGCTTCTCTCGCGTCCGACGTCCCCTGGACCACATTCTCACGTCGCTCTTTCGCTGCGCACGCTCACCGGGAGCGAGGATATCCCGAAGGAGCGAGTCCTCTCCCGCTCGACTGTAATTCCGGTCGAACGTGTGTCCGTGTGTACCTGTGACCGCGCGCTCGGAAGGGAAGGGGAGAATTAATGCCGGCGTGCGAGAGTTGAATCCCCTGGCGAAAAGCAGCCACCCGGATTTACCCCGGCGCGGCGTCGCCTCTCTTCGTGGAAGGAGTCCTCTTTATACGGCCAACTTTATGGCGACGCGCGCTCGGTATAGTCGCTCGCTGATACTGTCGCTAAACAGACTTTACGGCCCAGTCCATCGCACCTCCTCCTCTCTCGCTCTCTCGCTCTCCGCATGAGCGCCCGATCCTACGGTGGACCGATGCGATACTGGCTGAATTGCTCGCTCCCATCAATTGGTAACCGCAACCTCGATTATGGATGGCTTGGATTTCGTTTCTTATCGCCGCTCGCTCCGATTGAGTGTGAATTATTCAATAGCCCCCACCTCCCCCCTCACCCCCTCCCTGGAACTTTAAGCACTTTGTTGCCCTGCTGGATTAAAACGAACGACTTTAACGTGAGATAGTTTCTTTATTGCGCCGAGGGAATTGGAGAATTTGTCAGGATGAAATGTTAACGATCGTAATATCGGAGAATGGAGAGGACGCGCGCATTATGCTCGGCTGGAATTCCATTTGTCCGATAAAGGGCGAGGAGTATCGCGTGTCAGCTGGCGAACGGTGGCTGGGGAAAAGGCAGCGCGCGCGCGCAATCCGATTTGAGGATAGGGCGCCGGGACGGTCGGTGGAAATTTTTCGTGCAAATTGCGAGCAGCCGATCCTCTAGGTCTGCCGGTGGTGGACGCGCTGTTGGTGGTGCGGCCTCGTTCCCGCCGCTTATCGTGAAAGCTGGCTCGAGGCAGTCGAGGCGAATTCGAGGATATAGTTGCAGGCGTAGGCTTAACACGCCTGTCCAGAGAGAGAGAGGGAGAGAGACTCGGCTCTCTCGGCCGGCAGTTTTTACGCGCACGCCAGATACAGTCGACTTGTTCCCATCCGGGATTACATTCTCTCCATTCTTCCCATTTTTGTTAATGTCATTGTTACAATCAACTCGAAAAAGTGGCCGCGAAATATTTTCCCGGACACGCGCTCGCCCGCCATTTCGACATAATTAATGAGCCGCTTTGGGAGATATTCGGTGGGAAGTGAGCGCTCGCGCGGGTTGATTATTGCGCCGCTGATTATTACAATGATTACGCGGCCGCTTTGTTAGCGAGGGTACAGGTGCGCGGAAAAAGCCCCGGAAATTGACCGGCGGGTCCTGGCATTTAGGCAGAAGAGCGCAACCATGTGTAGTAGGGTTGTTGGCGCGCGGAGCTCGAAGGGGAGATCGGAGACTGGTTTGTGTGTTTGCAGTTGATATTGACTGGCGGAGGCAAGTATACGCGAGCATACGAACGCGGCATGAAAAATTCAGCCGACACAGCGCGCGAGCCACCTCCTCCGTTGCTTGCCCTCGTAATTAGAGTTGTTCGCATTTGTCGGCGCATTCCCTCGGGAGAGCCGGTTCTCCCTGAGATTTGTCGAGACACCTTTGACTTCCGCTCAATATGTCGCTGCGTTTCGAGTGTGGAGAAGAGAGAGGGAGAGGGAGAGCTTTCTCCGGGCGAGGAGCCAGTGAACTACTAAGAGGCCGGTGTGTCGAACTCGCCGATTCTCCCCTCAAGTATCTGGCGGGCGTCTTTCATCGGCCGATAAATATTCATCCTGCCGATCCCGTGGAAACTTTTGTTGGGACGATGCGCGTCCTTTCTCCTCGCAGCCTCCACATGCATATCAATCGATATCGGTAACCAACCTTCGGCCAAGTCTCCTTTCGGTATCTACTTCTCGCTCCCTCGCTTCCCACACCTTTCACCCACGGAAATCGGTTATCAATTCAGTTAACGGCTGCTATTCCCTTTTCTCTCTCCCTCTCTCTCTCTGTTCGCCCTTTTTTAGACTGAGCGGCTACTGCGCGGGGATCCCGTCTCCCTTTTTCCCACGAGTTTTCGGCAGTCGATCGGTCACGGCTCTGCCACTCACCACGCCGATTTTTGCCGCGCCTTTTTACTCTCTTTCCTAGATTTATACTATCGGCACTCGACCAGTCTATTTACACTGAAGAGAAATGATGTACAAAAGGAAATTGTGAAGGAGGAGGGCTGGCTGGGAGTATTTATTAGCCTGTTTCATGGGGGATTTAGCGTCGAGGCTTATCTTCCACATGCTCGTCCTTCCGAGAGGTCCTCTTAATCCGCGGATTAAGCGGCCGGCGACTCGAGTGACTCGCGAGTGCCGCTTGTCCTCGCGGGAATCATCGCGTTAATGTCCGAAACGGCGGCTCACTCGGCCGACACGAACAACAGGTCCAACCGGCCGGATCTCCGATCACAGTTCTAATCTCTTTCTCTCCGTCGATTACGCTTCTGTTTACCAACAGAAACCACACTTCATCCCCGAAACTCGCGCGCTCTCCCATATCGGCCATTCCGGCCCAGTTGGCACTCGCAAACTTTTCGCGCTATTCAATCCGAGCGCGAGAGCTCGCGCCGATGACAAAGTCCGTCTGCTCGAAATTGGCGGCGAGACTTTTGGATTTTTCTCGAGTTCTCGATCCTCCCCAATAAGAAAGGTCCGCGTCGCGGGCGAGAGAGGGTCGGGCGCGGAGGTTGGGTAAAAATGGGAGAGGAGAGCCAAAATGGCTGGGAAGCTGGGCGAGTTTCAGTTTCATTTGGGGAGGACGCCGCGCCGCCTCATCGACCCGTCTGGACCCTCTCGGAGCGCGAGAGGGCTCGGTGCCGCCGGTCGACGCTCCTCTGAAAGGGAACACTCCGAAGGACACGAGGCATTGTCCGAAAAGCATCCTCTCGGCATTGCGCGCCCTCCCACTGCCGTCAGCCGAATTCTTCCGTTTAATCCTCTGCCAGTAGGATGTCCGAGACACTCGCTCACTCCTTGCGCCAAACAGCCGCGTTAACTGCATTCTAGCTCTCCCCCACCCGCCCCCCACACCTGGCCGCCTCGAGTGATCTCTTGGATTTCAAGGAGTAATTGTCGGATAATTGGCGGACAATTGGGAGGAACTGTAGGCTTCTTTCGTACTCAGCCATTCTCCTCGGAAGCTTAACGTTCGAAGTATGTCTTGATTCCAGCGATCGAATTCAATAGTCTTTAATTTTCTATGGAAAGTTAGGCTTAGTAGATTTAATATTAATCTATTGAAAAATCCAATATTCCTGTGCTTTCGCAGTTCACTAATTTGAGCCGAATCTTTTTTTGTTGCAGGTAAGCGTCCATGGTTTTCCGTCACCGCTAATACCGTAGATGTAGGTCGACGATGTCCGGCTGGAGATGACGTAAGTTGCAACCCTGGGTGAAAAAGCGGATTTCTCCGCTCTAGAATTGTGCCTGGTATAAAAATGAGTGGGCGACGTTCGGCCGACTTTAATTGGCCCTCTCATTTCCCGCCGGTTAATTGCAACAATTACTATCGGGCGGGGAACGCACGGGCATTAGCGAGAATATAATTTACAGAGTTTCGGCCCCTGAGAGAGAGCGAGAGAGGGAGGGAGGGTAGTTACTGGAGTGGCAGGGGTGGCTGTTCGCCCCCGAAAGCTTTGATTTAAAACAGACCGCAATAGAGCGGCCGGTGCGCGCTCGCCGGCTCTGCGGCGATTGGTTTATTTCGTGCTGTTTGCGTATCACTGCAATCGACGTCGCTCGCCCATTAATTATTGCCGGCATTAGAATCTACCCTCCGGATACACACATGAGTCGTCCGATTCTTTTTTCCCCGACCCCTCTCAACCCCCCGAATGGCCAGCGGCTTTTTGACGCTGCGACTAATAGCAGATATTCCGCTATATCGAATTACCCGCGATAATTATTAATCGAGCGCGTTTATTATTGATATTAGCAGCGTGTCGAGGGCGGGCGGGCGTGTCGATATAGTTTACAGATTTCCCCGTGGCAAATATCTCGCCGGCTTTTCCGGGCGAACGCGTGCTCGCCTTTGTTGTCCGAGCGGAGGATCGATCTTCCTCGGAGGCCACGCTCTGTTTCGCTCCCGCTCCTTTTTCCGCCCGAAACTTTCCGTAGAATGTTTCCGCTGCCGGCCAATACCGATCGATCCCAGGACTTGCCGAGGAATCGCTCTAGTTTCTCTGTCCTCTGTGTTTACCGCGCGCTATTTGGGCCAAATTCATTCCTCCCCGCTCTACTTTCCAGGCTGAATCCGCGATGGAAATTTAATTGTTGGCGAGCGGGAGGGGGGGAATAAGCGAAATAGGAAAAGCGCGAGGGCGACTCGGTGGATGTTTAAGGTTCGTAAGGGTTGAGACTCGGCAGGATGAATCGCCCCTTCCTAACTCTGGCATTGGGTAATTTCGGGTGACGACGCGAGCCGGGAAAAGCAGGCGGGAAAAGAATCGGGAAAAATCGAGGGGTTGGCGCGATCGAACAGCCGAGGCTTCTTTCAGCCGCGCATGTCGTGTCTCTCTAGCTAAACGGGGTGTCCTTGTCGTCATGGTAACCTCCTCGGCGAGCGCCAGTGCGAGAGAGTCGGAGAATAGGACTCGGCAAGGACCAACGGGAGAGAGAGAGAGAGAGGGTGAGAATGGGAGAATATGATGGAAGGAGGGTCGCTCGGGGCGAAGAGGGAACAGGACTGGCGAGGGTTTCCTTCGGAAAGAAACAGAGGTTAGAGGAGGACGCAGGAAGAGCATCCTCCGCTCGTCATCATCATTTGTCATCGGGCGCGTAGAAGCTACGAATTCGGCTAGGAGCGAACGCCAGAAGGCTCGCATTCTCCACGCTGTATTTTTCATCCCCGAACCCCATGCCTCTCTCTCCTCTCTCTCTCTTTTCTTCCCTTTCTATCTCGCTGCCTCCCGGGCCCTTGTTCCTCGCTCTCGCCACGTGTGTACTACCAGTTTTTCCACTGCCATTCTTCCCTCGCTCCCCAGGCACCCCTGCTCGCCTCTCTCGCTCGGCGAGAATGCTTCTCCAAGCTCTTCTCACTTGGTCAGCTTTTTCCGAAAGGCGATTTTTACCCAACCAACCCTCCGCCAAGTGGTACGAGCTTCTTCGCGATCTGGTAATTCTTTTAAAACCCTCCGAGCAAGAAGTTTCAAGGCGATTTTTAGTAAAACGCGCGCCAGGGTGTGGAATAGATCTAGAAAAAGTCGGGTGGAAAGCGAGAAGGTTGAGACTCTGGTATTTCCATCGATATCTGCTTTTTCCCGCGGTGATTTTACATCGGAATCTCTTGAGCCATAATATTGGAAAAGGCGGTCTTCCCTCGGTGTGCATCGGAATATCAGGGATGCCCATCTTCTCACTAGGATCCCCGGAGAAAAGGATCGGCTGCGAAAAATCCTATACTATTAAAGCGGTTTTACAAAGATCGACTCCCATTGTCTTAAGCGCGGGCGCTCGCACGCTCGGAAATCCCTAATGAATTCCTGCCACTCATTAACCAGCTTGGTAGGAAGTGCTCGATCCATCGGGCTTTTCCAGGATATCACGCGCGCGGCATCCTTCAACGGAGAATTCGTCGCCCGCCAGTTGGAATTCCACCCGAATTCCACGCAGACCTCGACTTTTCCGCGTGCCACTTTTCCCCCCCACGCTCATTCCACTCTTTCTCGCTTTCCCTCTTTCAATCACACCTCTCCCAGCGAGAACTTTCCCCCACTTGCCGATTCCCGGCAAGTTGTACTCGATTCCTCCTCGACTGCACTCGAGCGCGGAAAGAACTCGCGCAAGTTCGAGGGAGGTCTCGGAGCTTTGGAGAGCGCGTGACAGAAGGCAAGTACAGAGCGAGCGAGCAAAGTCACGGCTGATTTTCACGTGTGGCATCGGCTCGGCTCGCAAGGTGCCGCGAGCGGATGTTTAGCGGGGAATGGATTGCAGTCGGCGTGTTATCCGAGCGATCGCGAATGCTTAATCGCTTCGCCTTTCGTTACGAAGGCGTATATCAATCGGCGAGCTACCGCCGGCTAACTACACCTGTCCACATTCCCTCTCTCGGCCCCCCGAGCGCCCGTTCCGGAGGAACACATATATCGAGCGAGGGGGGGCAGGGGAGCCAGTAGAGCGGCTATCTCGCTGAATCTGTCGGGAGCCGGAACAATCGATAACCGAAGCCGACGTTAATCTTCGCCGATAATTAGGTGCCGTGGCCGTTTCCTCGGATATTGACTCGCGGATTTGCCAGCGGGCCCTCCGCCGCCGCTTGCCTCCGTTTTACACGCGTCCGCTCGAACGTCCTACCTGATTACCCGCGGCGTCACGTCTCGCGTCAACCCTCGACCACCCTGCTCAGAATCCCGTCTTACCTTCCGACGTCCGCCTCCATTCAAACTGCCCGCCAATGCTCTTGATAATTGGCAGCCGAGGCCCTTTAAACAATTCCCGACCACTCCCACTCTCATTTCTGGCTCCGGCGATGAAAACTCGAGCGAGTGATCCTAATGAACGGGAAGTGGTCGCAATCTTCGCACAAGTTTCTGAAACACCCTGTATCGAGCTCCCCTTCTGCTAGCTATCGGCTAGGATGCATTATGTAGCGAGCGGTTG
This sequence comes from Crossocerus cetratus, assembly GCA_963675795.1. Lineage (NCBI taxonomy): Eukaryota > Metazoa > Arthropoda > Insecta > Hymenoptera > Crabronidae > Crossocerus > Crossocerus cetratus. Next base: position 17,590,495 of record OY776667.1, read on the forward strand.
TGCGTAAACGGGAGCCTCGCCGCGCTCGTGCATACAATGTGGCGAGGATCGATGGCTGCGTGTCAGTTACGTCGATCCTATCTTATGAATGTATAATTGTTCTTATCTCCATCGCGTTGACTTTGTTGCTGGTCGCCAGTTGATGTAATGGGAATCGATTAAAGACAAGGGTGAGGGAGGGTGGGTGGGGGGGTTGAGGATGGCTGGAGTGGATTATGCTCTCACCCTGTAGATGGGCCGATGGGAGAGGCATACGTCGGGGGGGCTTATGGGTCGCGCGTATTACCGAGCGCATGGTTCGCCGAGCGGTGCTACGCAGGATATGCTAATTGCAGGCTGGTTAATACGCCCATAGGCGGACGCAGCCAGCATGCGTTGCCCGAGCGCTACACCATGTGCGTGTCCACATGTGCGGCTACGTGCTACCTCGAGCCCGACGCCGACATTGTTTCCGACTTGCCGATGAAGGAATCCTCTCCCGGATCTACGCCGCTCGACTTCTTCTACTGCCGTCGCCGCTCATTTCATCAAGCAGACTTCTCGCTCTGCGGTGGGAAAGCTCGTGGAAATGCTCGCGGTTCGTTCAGCGGAGTTCGAAGTGGAGAATGAAGTTGGCGGCTAGTTTTAGAAGCCGGTGGAGGAGGCACGTAGCCTAGATTCGGAGTTGGCAACTACGGACACTTAGCGAGGAGTGCGTTCGCGAAGGTGTTTGTAGGTGGGTGTTGTTTGTAACTCTGGCGATTGGACGCGGAGGACTTTACCGGGGCCTTGCGAGCGCCTGTTGAACTCTGCCTTTTTATTAGCGTGTTTCGATTGAGTTAGGGTCGCGGTGGAAAGAGGGTTCAGAGAGAGAGAGGGAGTTTGTTCAGATCGCTGGGTTCCGTCGAAGAGTGACGCGGGTAGTCGCAGTAATTCCATTTACTGGCGCACTTGCTCGGACTTGGGCTCGCGGACAAGGAAAAGCTTCTCCGCAAGAATCGCGAAAATTGTTCACACACACACACAGAGACGGATGGACGGATGGACGCGAGGAGAGTGGAATTTCTCTCTCCCCGCGGGTTTGCCGGGGCGAGCGAGATCGCCGGTGAAGGTTCGCTCGCGCTGGCCTTCGCTGCTGGCATCGAGAATCGCGGAAAAGTGGAGCGCGAGCAGGGTTTCCACCATGCGATAAATCCCACGTGCATCTACTTTCCTTGTATGCGTGCGCGCGCGCACACATGCATGTCCGCCAGCTCGCGTTCCAGCGAATCTGATATTTTTTACGGTCCCATTTATTATCGTGCATGCCACCCAGAAGGAGAGTGGGAGGGCCGGAGAGGAATGGGAGAGCGATAGCCGCCGGGAGTTTATTGGGTCAACCTATCGATTTCCGGGAAGCGAGCGTCGATAATCAGTTTACTGTTCCTAACTAGCTCTTTAAAAACGCCGCTCCTCATAATTCCCTCGCCAAATCCCTCTCGCAAACATATCGAACCCTTCTAATGCCTCGACAACGAGCCTCGTATTTCTCCATCAGCATTTCTACTCGGCCAGCTGCCGTTCGACTTCGGTACAATTAATAGGATCATACCTAATATGGCCATCGGACTTAATACAGTTTCAAACCTGTTTTACACTCTTCAGCTAGACCCCTGTGAAGTTAGCACCACGTATTCGAAAAACGTGCATTTTTTCAACGGTTCTTCCGGCACCCCGTCGAGTTTTATAGTTCTGATAGGTCTTCTATAGTTCTGTATAGTTTATAGCGAATTCTGTGCATCATACACACTTTTACCATTAGAGTTTTTAATAGAACTCGGTGGGGTGCTCTTAGAACCGCCAACGTGAAGAGGTTCATATGATGAAAATGGGAAGTTACCACCCCAAGTATATACCTTTTGGTTTTTCCGCCTAAAAAGACGGAACTCTTTCTAAAACTGGTAGAGACCTATAGAACTGGACGGGGAGCCACAAGAACTATTGACAAAATTCACAATTGTCGAACACGTGGTGTTAACATCAGTGGGGTTTCAGCCAGCCCTCGCCTTTAGTCTGCGAAATTGTTTGCTCCCAAGAGGGATGGTCACGCTTTCCTAGGCGTCCGATTTGCCGAATTAGTCTCCACCCCCGCGCGCAGTCACGGTTATTTCCCGTTCAAAGCCACTCGGCGCTGCGCGCCGAATAAATCAGTGGCGGCAATCGAATATCTCTTTGCCGCCCGACGAAATCCGAGGGAACCTGCTCTGCGCCGCAGCCATCCAACTTTCCCTCGGCTTAGTTTTTCAGTGTTGCGGCCTCGCCGTCAGTCGTATGTTAGGAAGATAAAGAAGCATTAATGCAAGAAATATGAGGGAAAGGCGGCGGGTATTGCTCGAGTTAATTCCATCTTTATTAGCAGGATTCAGAGGGTACACTTGGCCCTGAGAAAATGCTCGAGCAGCTGGCCAGTCTGATTAATTATTTCTGCCGAACTCTGCCAGCCGTATTGTTCCTCTGACTTAATGGGCCGCTCGAAAGTGTACGCCTTCCCGCGCTCCCGCTGGAAGATGGACGAGTTATCCTGGAAATAATGCGCATTAAACGATATAAAACGTAAGAAAGGCCACGGGCTCTCTCTCTCTCTCTCTCTCTCTCTCTCTCCCTCTGTTGACAAGAGTTTTTCATATTTTTTGTATTATTATTATTAAAGCTACTGATTCAGTGAGAATCAATAAGTCTAGATACAGTAATGAACATTTGAATTATAACACGGTTAATTTAAATTACAGTAATATAAAAACATAATTATAGAGTAATACAAACAAGAGGTGTATAACAAAAAAATATTCACGGGAGTGTTTGTTTCGGCGATCGAACCAGTGGTCCGATAAAACGATCGCTCACCCGCGCTGCAAATCAGCTGGGAACTGCATCGAGATTGCTAATAATACACCGACACTAACCGAATTACCAGGTTCGGAAAATACTCGCACAATTTCCACGACAATCCTGACGAACTATCGCCCTCTCAGCAAAAGAGTCTCTCTCCCTAGCGAATACCCCACGGCCGAACAGCAAGAAGCCCGAGAAAAATGGTTTGATCGGGAGAGTATGGGGGGACCCGGCGAGATATTCGATGACTCGAAATTCATGGCGAGCGATATCTCAGCGGCGCGGCGCCGGCCAAATTGCCGGGATGATAGCGTATTTCCTCGGGAAAAACGAGCCTGCACTCGCCGCGTCCCCTCTCGTCCCCCGCACCCCCTGGGGCCGGCTGGCCGAGTATCTGTGTATAGGCCGGCGCGAAGCCATTTCCCAGGGCCAACACGATTAACGCCAAGTTCACCGGTGCGCCGGAAACGAAAGGTGCATAAAGCGCGAGTGGCGCGCAATGGGGAAACGTTTGCCGGGTCACGGAAACGTGGGGGGCGACGATGTTCCGTGTCGGAAAAGGCGAGAGATCTCTGTTGTATGAGGAGGTTTTGAGTGATTCCTCTGTGGGATCGGTAGAGTTTGAAAGATGTGCGAGGGAACGAGAGAGGTAGAGGAAATTGGCCGCGGCGATGGCGATCAGGTGTGCAGGGAACTCGGGAGAGAGGAGGAGAGAGAGGAGGAGAGAGGGAGGGTTGTCGGTGGTGTGCGTGGCGAGGGGCCCCGCTTACAAGTGTATCGCTGCCTGTCTGCCCATTATCGTTTGACATATGGCCACATATGCTCGCTCCCGTATTACGAGTACGTGCTGCAGCGCCGCTGTAATGTCGATAGATGGCCATTCGGAAGCGATATTCCTGTTAATAACTCGCCGGTAGCGCGGAGGCTGCTGGCCCTGCATCGTCGCCCCGCATTGATTTTAGCCCGCGGAGTGAGCGAGAGACCCGGAGAAAGACTACCAGTGCCAACCGCGCGCTCCGGCCGAAATAAAATCCCTCGCTCGTTCCCTCTCACCGGACAACTCGACATTCGACGAGTGCCAGTGTCGCGGATCCCCGAAACGTATTAGTATCGCAAATGTTTGGGGATAAACAATCACCGGGGAATTATAATGAAGTCTGTGACGTTATAGCGCGAGTGGATTAACCGCGGTAGGAGTGCGCTCATTGGCCGCGCACGCGTTCGTGTATTTAATTAAGTCTCACCGACCCCTCGGGTCACCGAGAGCGACCGTCTATGAATACCATTCGAGCGGCCTGAAGGACGTGGCGAGGGTCTTCAGGGATCTTCCAAGGGCTTCGGGAAAATGGGCAGCGAGCTCTCTCCTGCGAGCCCTCGTAAACTGGCCCTCGCCTCGCCCCCTGCCTTCCTCCGCAGAAGAGACCTCCCAGAGAAAGAGAAAGATTCCCGATTACAGCGAGGGTGTTTATGTGGTCAAGCTCGAGGCCAGAGCAGCCCACCGGAACAAAGGGAACAAGCCCCGGGAAACCGGCGACGACAGCGGCGACCAACTCTCCGGAAAACTTTGCCAATACTCTTTGCTTCGGGCGGCAACACGCCCCCCGTCGAGCAACTCCCCGCGAGCAGTAAATTTGCCGGAGTTAAGGGCACGTTATTACCAAACTGGAAAGGCCGGGGAACTTGTTACGCTCCTTGGCGCGTGACTCGGAGCTGAGGAGGAACAGTGTCACGCTCAGGAAATACAAGAATATTTGTCGGATCAAGGGGAGGATCCTGGAACACGTTAGGGACCCTGAGCGAGGCTTATCCTCCACGCTAATAAGGGAATTACACCTGAGCCTTGCGGCGCCTGGAAATTTCCCTATCTCCTTCTTTCGGGGCGCACGTGCCGCCGTGACGAGGGCGTCGATCACCTCGGACGCCCTTTGATTCCCTATTCACTTAGGGAGTTGAAACCCTACTTGCCGAGAGACTCGAGTGATTACTAATAATAAGATTTATCGTAGGGTCAACCAGATTTTCTATTATAACTCATTGTCAGTGCTTTAGAATAAATCCGAGTTGAAAGGAGACCATGACTAGAAAGTGATCGAACTCGAGGGCTGATCAGACATTCCCAGGCTATTCCGGCTGTCAGAGAGCGGCGGAGGCCTAGACCACCGGCATCATTGGATAGTAGTCGAGTGGCAATGGGATCGCGATGATCAAACACGTGGGATCGAAACTGGCAGGGGGAATCTTGTCTCCATGGCGGGAGGGCGGGAGCGAGAGGGTGCGCTACGTCCTTGCCCTCTCAGCGACAAACAGATAGCCGAATGTTATCGACAGCCAGCGGAGGCCTGGCATACGTGGTATCGTTAGATACCCGCCAGCACTCGAACGAGCCTACATGGAACTCGACCTCCGACAGAGAGAGTGAGAGAGGGAGGGAGAGAGGGAGAGAGTCATGCTAGCGATACAGGCGCAGGACAAAAGGCTCATCATTAATTCGGCGATCGATGAATACCGCAGTGCTGTTTCATCAGGTCGATTAACCGACCCCCCGCCAATATCCACGCACTTAATATTACTCACATGAGCCACTTGGCTTCTACTGATTGCCGTATTAATAGTCGATAGTCTGATGTCTACTTCCTTGAGGTTCTCTGGCTTCTGGCTTTGAGTGTTGCAGTTACGTTTGAGTTATTTTTCAAATTTTATTTGTTTCTTGAGCGCTTCATTTTCATACAGTTTTGGGAAATTGGGAAATTCTGAGTAAAGTAAATACAAAAAAATAAACCAAACATTTTAACTCGTGACTAGAAGTGTTGGGTTTTGAAAATTAGAGATAGTGGTTAAAATGTCTGGTTTTTGAAAATTTGTGTAAATCCAAACATAGTCTGAATGTCGGTTTAGTGAGATTAAGCGTCGACTTTGAGCAATGTTGAATTGTCGAGTTTTCGAAAAGCCCATGGGATGTCGCCAACATTCTCTCCAAATAGCGGCAGTATGTGCTCCCGTCATGGGAGTAACCGGAGTGCATCGCACTCGGAGCAACAACTAGAAATGCAGCATAAGTCAATTTCATCCCAAGAGGGAGAGAGAGAGAGAGGGAGTGAGCTGGAGGCAGCAGAGTAACAGCACATGCTGACTCAACTTGTCCAAGGGAAGTTCAGTAATTATCTCTGTATGCGAAGGGCACGTTGCCCTCCCACGTTTCGCCCGGCGTTCCAGTTGGTTCCTCGATTTTAGCCGGGAAATAAAAAATGCCCTCGCTCTCGTTAGGGAAGATACTCGCGTTTGGCAAGTTGGATGCGATCGAAATCAAAGGAGAGACAGAGAGCGCGAGAGAGAGAAAGCGACTGTTTGGGGGGGGGGGTTGCGAGAGAGAGTGCGAGCCGATTGGAAGTCGGCGCTGGCTTGGTCACGCGTGTTAATTCGATCGATGGTAAATTAGAGGCTGGGATGCACGCTCTCTCGCTGGTGCGCCGCTCTCGATCGATCGCGCACACGCAGGCACACGCAGGCACACGCACGTGCGCTAATTAGCGAGGGGGAAGAGCGCGCGCGGATTAGACGCTCTTCTGTTAGAGGCGTTTGATCGGGCGACCTATCATATCCCCCTTTATCTCCGTCGAGTGATGAGTCGTCATTAAAAGGTTCGCGATTGAAAAGCAGAGACTTGTAAATATCCACCCCTTCTCTCTCTTCTCACGGAGCCGCACGATATTGATAAGCATTGGACACTTGGGTGGGATTAGTGTCGATCGACTGGTCCGCGGGAATATCGGGAATAGTCGGGGGCGGGCTTTTTCACGGCTGTCCGGTTGGATATGTTAATTTAATCGATGGTAAATTGGGGTTGGTACGGTATGTCTGCGGATACATATCGGGGTTGATGGTCGGGCGGACGCCACTGCTACAACAATGTCCAGGGCGCGTCTGGTCGCCGGTTCGCTCCGATCGATGCAACACACACACACACACGCATATAGACACAGAGAGAGAGGAGAGAGGCGCGCGCGTGTGTACGTTAGCCTACCTGTCGGTCGAGCCCGACGCGCACAAACGCCTCAGGCCCGCACACTTCTCAGGGACACGCACGCTTTTCCCGGCGAGGCTTCGTTAGATGATCCTTTGTCGACGAAACCAGCTCGCCGAAAATGCTGACTGACACCGGGCGAACTCGGGTGTCAAGCTTCATCCGCGCCCTCACACTCGACGTATCGACTCAACCGGCCAACAAACTCTGTCGGATTAGTTGGACGGGAAAATCGAGGCCTCGCCACTCCTCCCCCGCCCGGCCCCGATCTTCCCCCGATTTGCGAGGACATTTTTTCACTTTTCCGCACAGTTGCCCTGCAATCTGAGCGGAGTGCGTGCGCGCGGGGATATTCGGCAATTCCGCGGCGGCGAGCTGCCGGCGAGTATTACTCGCTTCTGCGAGCCGATAGCTCGCAAAATTGTCGAAACAATAGATCAGCCCGGCGGACGCGCCGCAGTAAACACGATTTTTCCCGTCGTTTCGTCATCGCCGACACCGATAGACAGTCGCGCGCGACCCCCCGTCGCCAAATCCCCGATAGATGCGCCATTGAAAATCGCTTCTAATTACCCGTCGGATTAACGTCCGACCGAGCCCACCATTCGCCCAACTTTCCCGACTCCCGCATTTCTTCGCTGGAATTTAATTGGCTGCGGCGGCGCACACTGATTTATCCCAATAATAATCCGAGCGCTTTCCCCCCAAGAGGAGGACACGACTGTTTTTATTAAAGAGAAATTCCTTAAAAGCGTAGGAAACACAATACTCCGAAAGCCCGTGGGTGGAAGGATATCTGCGTCACGACGAGGGTTGAGCCATTGGGCAAGGTTCCTTTCTTCCCGGCAAGATTGGCCGGGATTTCATCAAGTGCGGCGCGTGGGCGGCGAGGGCGGCGGGGGGTGGTTCCTTTCAGGAAACTTGACTCATAAATCATCGTCAGGTTTGTCGGGCTGACAAGTTTGTACAAGCGTTGTATGTGCAGGCGGCTGTTTATCGTCTGTGTATGCGCAGTGCAAACTCGTCCCCTTGGACGGACAGCCGGTACAACTGGCCTCGTCGTCCGCGGCCCCCCATACATGCGATCTCTCCCACTAGCTGGCCTCTCTCCCATGCCAAAGCCCCGCTCTCCCTCTCCAGTTGGTCGTTACATGGCCTAATGGCAGTGCCACTGTCACGCGTATCCGTTAATTGGGATCTTTGCCACGAAGCGCGCGCGGAGACCAGAAACCGTTTACTTGCCACCAGGACGAGCCAGCGAGGAAGCGAGTGATCGCTCGCTCCCTGGCAGACAGTCGCCCTCGGCGCGGATCAATCGAGACACCATTAGTTCCCGCTGTCTAATTACTGCGATTAATGTGGCCACCGATTCAACCAACGAAACCGGCAATCACCTTGATGGGAGTAGATTTCAGTGTGCTTTTCACGCCGCGCGCCGGATCATTTAACAAAGTGGTACTTGAACACTTTGCCAGCCTGATGACACAAGTATAGTAGGAGCAGTGGGATTTTTCTCGGGGCGACGACGCCGAGTCGAACCGCTGGGACATTCCGCGCTCGTCGAGTCCTGCTGGTCGCTCGCTCGAGCAGCTGCGCTGCTAGCGCCGCTCTAATCATCCGGCCCGTCATGATCACCCTGACAGCGGGCGCGTTAACAATTATCTCAAATTACACAGCACTTTTCGCGCGCTTTCTGTTTGGCCCTCGTCGCGAGCGGCAGCGTGAAATCCGAGGAATAATGGGAAAGAGAGAGAGGGAGAGAGGGGATAGCGGGGAGGAGAGAAGTGGCAGGATTTCGCAGGTGGAGAAAAGACGAGAGGGAGACGAGGAGGAAGAAGAGATCGGACCTGTTCGACCGGCAAACCGGCAGGCCTTCGTTCTCCAGACTTCGTTCCCTCGGTTCCCTCCCAGCGGCGAGATCTCCTCCAGGACGACGTCGCTCCGAGAGAGACCTCCACACCTCTCACTCTCTCCATCTCGGATTCATCCGGCGATATCGACTCGAGACTCATCCGCGGCTAATCCACAGCGCGAGAATCCAATTTAGTTTTAATTACCGAAACCTTGGGCTTATTTAAAGAGCGCGAGGGAAAAGCGGCGAAGGTCCGCCGCTGTTAGGAAATCGAGGCAAGTCGTAAGTCGAGACAAAGATCTGGCCGCGGCTCTGGAGCACGCAGCCGGAGAGAAAGAGACCTGTTCCACCGGGCAACCGAGAGACCTTCGCTCTCTTCCAGCCGGTGCCAGATCTGGTCCAGGACGGGTATTATGTGCCTGGGTCGCCTCGAGACGAGGCTAGCCAGAAGAAGAAACCGTGTGGACTTGCTCGAGGTAGCCACTCTCGGCCATTCCGAAGCGCGCGCGTTAGTGTGTGTGTGTGTCCCGTGCGGAGGCGGCGCTCGAGTTATTTAACACCCAGGCTAATGCGGACTAGTATTGAAAGGACGAGCTGCCACCCGTCCGTCGGCCCACTCTCCGCCGCTCGTTCGAGCTTCTCCGCGTAATACGTCTAATTACAACCTGTACTCGTTTCGCGACCCGTTCGGACACTCCCCGGCTTCGTCCTTCCCTTTACAGTTATCTTAACGCGATCGAGATCACCCGCTTTACGGGCCCACTAACACAATAATCCCCGCGACCTATTATTTTCAGAATTAAGATTACTCGAATTCATTAAAGTCTCGATATTTCTGTTTACAAGTCGTTCCTCCGATTAAGTAATTCGCTAATGAATACAAAGATAAACACTGAGTTGGTACCGGGTTCCTTTCACTCCGAATTACCGAGGGAACTTTGGCTGGAGCTTGAAGCATAAAAGCTGTTTACCGCGATGCGAGTGGAAGAAATTGACGGGAGTCTGCGCGGGCGATATTACAGGGTGATTCGCTTCCGAAAAGGCGGGCGGGGGCGGGGGCCGTGGAGGTCGAGGAAGCTCGTGTTCCGCGCATTATCGCGCGAGGAAAGTTGCCGTAAACGCGGCTCGCTCGGCCCATTTATTTGCGCGCCGGCCCGGGATTATACGGCCCCGCCGCGTCGGCGGCGTCGGCGTCGACGGCGGCGTTACACTTGGCCCAACTTTTCCAATTATGCTCGCTCTCGAGGATCCCGTCAGTTTCCAGGGGCCCGGGCGCGCCCTCCTCATTCGCGCTCGGGAAAGTGTCGGCGTAATCACGCCCGAGCCAGACAAGCACAGTGGCAACGACGACGGCGGCCTCTCACCTTGGCGCGGGGTTCGTCCGAGCCGCAAGTGCATCGAGGGCGCCGCGCGACGTGTACGAGGCCAAGGAGGGAGGGAGAGATGCGTGCACCAAGACACGCGCCCACTAAACAGAACGACCTGTTGCGTGGATTTTTAGTGCTTTCGAGCGTGGCAGCACTGCTACCTTAATCGTAATAGCCGAGGCCGACGAGTTCCCGGGCCTCCGAAAACTTGTCTTACGCCTCTGCCCGCTTACTACCGGCTCCTCTCTATCGCATACCACTCACTTTCGAGATCCCGCGCTATACTCGTCGTCGGAATACCTCAGCTTACCCTTAACGCGTCCACTGCCTTGTCATCGAATTCCGACGACACTAACACTCTCACCACATTTATCCCTACAAAAATCCTTCCTACCCTGTTCCCCTCTCTCACCATTCCTCTCCATCGCAGCGTAACAATGCCCAGGGTCGTGAGGTATTCCGCTCGCAATTAGAGCGCAGCGATTGTCGCCGGTCGAGTCAGAGTATAGCCAGTGGAGACCGCAAGGAAAGACGGCGAGGAGGAGAAGTCGGTTCGCGTGTCGAGGGCGCCATACGGTCAGCCAAAGGGGTGGATGGGGGATTGGAGGTGGCGGATAATTGCGAAAATATAATGAAAGTGGGATCGTGCGGCGAGGAGAGTGGGATCGGGGGCCGAGGGGTGGAGGAGGGTTCGAGTTCGTGTCGAGTTAAACAGTGCAGCAGAGGAGCTCGGTGGCTGGCTGCATCCGACCGCTGCTACTGCTACTGCAGCTGTTCCTGCGCAGATGGCGAGGATCTTTGTGTCCCCCCGCCGGGGGTGGCACACGCTCTGGCCACCTCGCAACTGCTTATCCATTGCCCCACCTCCCCCTTCTCTCTCTCTCTCTCTCGGTCTCGTACTCGTTGCATTAAGTGGCTTTTCACTAGGAGGCTTTCGTGATACGCCGATCCCGATGCCGACTCTCAAAGGGCTAACACACACACACACACATACAGACATACACACAGAGGGAGAGATGTGCGGGCAGAGGAGTCCGCACCCTCCTGTCCGCACACTCAACGCGATTTTCCCGGCAAAAGCCGAGGCCCCTTTCACCACCCCCTTGCCGCCGGCTCTGCATGCTAATCGATAGTACAGTTACCGGCTGAAATCGGTAATGCTCCCTCCCTCCCCCTCCGATATATGCATGCGGCCAACTGGCACCGATCGATCCTTTTCCTGCGGCGAGATTCCTCTTGTTCCCTCGGATATGTCAGACTCCGGTTCCTATTGATCGGCGGAGAGGTGGATCTCGGGGGGGAAAGTTGTGACGCATTGTTGAGGGAGTCGAAAGTGACGGGGAATTGGAGCGAGTTGGTTACGTGTTATGTGTTGCATGTACTGCGGAGGAAAGTATGCTAGGAGAGGCTCGAGATAGCCTGGAGAGCAGGGAGAGCAGGGAGAGCCGAAAGGAGCGGTGAGCTCTTCTTGTTAGCGGCGCGGCGTGTACCCCACTCGCTCTAGAAATGGCAATCGGGTCAACGATTGACCAACCTCCAGCCTCGTAACCTCATGAGCCAGCCGATTGTTTCGCAAACTAGTTCCAGGCTCGGCGATGATAGTTCCGATCATCCCACGGAACTCTCCGCCACTACGACCAGACTCCCTCTCAAATCCTCCTCGCTTTAGAGTTAACCGATGGAACAGTACACATAATGTAACGACGAGCTGCCAATGAACTCGAGGCTACAGTTGATTAATAACAGATTTATACCCCGAGTTTTTCTTGAGCGCATTGATGATTGGAGAATTGGAGTATAGTCGCGAGGAGAGGAGCGCAAGTGTACAAGCGCAAGAAGCCGAGAGAAGAGGCTGGGTAGATAGCGAGCGAGCGAGTGCTGGGAGAGGCTCGAGCGTGTCTGTAATTCCTCGAGTCGTCTAGACGCTTTTGTCTGGCGGAGCAGAGCGCGCGTCTCTTCTTCTTCCCCTTTGTCGATCCGCACGCCACGTGTATCCGCAGGACCACACACTCCTCCGTCTCTCCTTTAATGCTTCGCCGATACCTACTCTCCTTTAGTCGGAGACTCTGTCCCCGTGCACTTGAGACCTGCTGCCTGTGCGAGATGCGCATCTCTCTGTTGCTATCTCTGCCGAGTAACTTATTCTTTAATGCGGCCACGCGCCTTTCTCGCTCCTAACCCGCTGGCCCCGTTACATTTTCGGCCCTTCACCTCTTACTGATCGCGAATACACATATAACTAAGCCATAACTGAGTAATAAGATAATAAAAACTCTGTTTGCGAAGAGTTAAGATATCGCACTTGCTTTTATTATTATAATTCGATTCGATATTCGAGTAAAAAAATCGAGAGAGAAATCAGCCGGTTTTGAAAAAGTCCAAATAAAAGGCGTAAATAATTAAGACTGGCTGTAATCATTAGCGGGTATTCATGGTGGGTGGAGCGAATGAGAAAAGGGCGGGAAGGGGATGCACCCTTTGTGGTATGCGAGCTAGAAGCAAAAGGCTCGCTCCCGGGCGCTGCTGCTCTGCTTTTGTTCATATTCGAGATTCCAAATTTTATTATTCTCGCACCAATGCGCCCAACACGCCGTGCCGCCGACAAAACGATGATTTCGGCGGCGCGCGCTCATTGAAACTCTCAGTCATCCGTGCAATTATTCGCGCGCGCTGCAGTTAGTAATTGCAAACTCTGTTGCTGCGAATTCGCGAACGCGAATAAAACGTTGCCGACTGTTTGGCATTGTTTCATTGGTGCTGATATGATTGCATGGCAAAGTGAAAAGGGTTGGTAAACCGCGATGATAAACTTCGAGGCACAGAGTGCATCTGTGAGAGTCTCAGAGTTGACTTCTTTGTCAAACGGCTGTTGGTGATCGGATTCCCATTGAAACGATCACGTCTTGACTTAAATATGACTTTCCTATTCAAAGTCTTCTCATCGGTGCAATAAACTGTTGACGATTTACCGGCTCAATTTATTCCTAGTCGAAAACACTTTGATTTTATCATCGAATGAATGATGAGCTGCCGCACTGACACTCATCATTCCCCGGAATGCCGAGAGCCGCATTACACTCGGTAGTCGCATAGAACATCGCTGACACGTGAAAGCCGAGTTTTATTCGCGCGTATCGAGCAGCCGGCTCGAAGGGAGTTCCGAGTCAGGCCGAATAATGTTGAGCCGCTCGGATGGGGCGAATGGTTTCAGCGGCCTGTCTTTCGGTATTTTTTAAATGGCAGTGTTGGCAGCGAGGGTCGTGGCGAATGTATCTTGGATGAAAAGCTCGTCGACGCGCTCCTCCGATAAAAGGGACCAGCGTTACACCCTCGCTCCCAGTCGAAATAGATTTTAACGAGAGGCTCCCCGCTCCATCGAGATATTAATCGCGCGTTCCGGCTGAATATCCACGTCAATCTCACTCTCGCCTCTGCGATTCCGACTGCGACGGGACTTGGGAATTGCAGTAACTGCGCTCGCTAGTTAAACAGTTCTCTGTAAGAGTGCAGGGCCAGTTTCCTTTGACGGGAGCCACGCGTCTCTCATCAGCAACAGGCGTTCGTTTTTCAGCGGACTCGAGTGCATCACTCGCGAAAGACTCTTGGGCAAATAAAAGTAATTTCGCGCAGTTTAATCTCTCATTTTCGACTTATTTCCTAGTAAATATTCGATGATGTAAAAGCCGGGGCTTTGGCCTTTCAAGCTTTTGCACTCTCCCGTGGAATCGGAGCGCCTAATCCGACAAGCGCGTTCCGGAAGTCGGAGTGGCTGGAGGTTGGAAGGGAGGAAAACAGGGGAAGGAAGTTGAGTCTTCTCGGGGAGCTTTCGATTCTGGCACGCTTCTCTGCTCGGCCGAGCGTGCGATGCAGCCGGAGCTTATTTAAGATCCGACGCGTGTACAGAGTTCCTCGGCGGCTCTCACGCGCGCAGAGAGGTTCTCGCGGGCACTCGAGCCGGTGTCGGAGGCTCCGGGCGGATTTTCCCAGCGGGAGTTTCGCCAACTCAGCCGGCAAAGCGTCTGGCGGGGATAAGCGCGTGTTGCGTCGCGATGCCTTATTAAAAAGTTTCCCCGACGCCCTCTCCCCCGATGACTGCTGCGCCTACGCTCTCCGGTACCCGGAGCGGGCGGCCCGGGCGCTCCCGGCGAAAGTTTGATGAGGCTTCCTCTCACCCCGGCGACCCCAGCGACCCCGTCGACCCCCGAATTCATATTAAACTGGAACCCGCCCCCTCGGCTGCCACGCTGTTTTAAACCGAGCGTCTTCCACAATCTGACGTGAACCCGTCGCCACCTATTCAGCGCACAATTATCAAACACGCCAGAAACATCCTCCCCTACCGGCAGTCCCTCGTTAGACTTCTCACGGAAATTCTTCCTCCTCCACTCGAGTATCAAACATTTGACAATTTTCGGTGGGAATTTCCTCGAGCCCTTTCCCTAGGAAAGTAAGCCTGGATATTCCTAATCCTTGAAACATTCTCATCCCATCGATCTTTCAATTGGGCCCAGTTTATCCAGTGCGCCACGTGCCCCGTTCAAGAAAAGAATCCGTCGCGCGTGTTGCACAAGTTGCTCCGCAGCTGGGAAAGCTCGCGAGGGTGGTAGTTGCGGGTGGACGGAAATGGCGGGGCAATTTCAAGTGCAAGAATGAGGATTCCGGGCGTGTAGGAGGCGCCCGAGGGGATAAGATAATCCAGGGATAAGTGAAAAAAGGTCGGGGAGTGTTGTCGGAGGAAAGGGCGAAGGCGCGCGAGGAGGCGGGCGTGGTTTAGGGAGCGGAGCGTGTAGATCGTCTATCTAGATGAGGAGGAGGCCTGCTATCCGGTTTCGTAAGGGCGGCGAGCGAAGCGTGCAGTCGAATCATCTAGATACCGTCTCCTCCATCCGGTTTTCCTTGCCCCGCGCTCCCTTTCTCTCCTAGTCGGCTTTCCTCCATCTCGTCTTGCTCCTCTTGGCCATCGCGGCTCGGGCCAGCGGGCAAGAGCGAGCGCGCGCGTCGGGTCACGTTTCGCCGGCTCCGCTCGCTCTCTTCCTACGGTGACCCCGGACTCTTCCTTCTACCCAACCGCCTCCGGTAAAGTGCGAGCATCCTCCGGGAGATATCGCCGTGCACGCCCATATCCTCCTCTCCGGGATTCCTCCAATAAAATGGCAATCGAGTTATTTCCACTCGCATTCCTCTCGGCGTCCGGCAATTACTGATATTCCGCGATTATTAGAAATCTTCGGCGACCCCGGTAGCGCGCCAGTGTTCGCGGCTGGTTTTGATCGTTGGGTAATTATGTAGCGAAGTCTCGCCAAGTCTCGCGGCTTCCGGCGGTGCGCGGCACGTGCGTCTGGGACTCTCTCGGGAAGAGGAGCTGCACGCCAGTTTTCCTCCAGCCACCGTTCCTCCTCCTCCTCCTCCGCCTCCCCCGTTGAGCCCGAACTAGTTAGAGGGAACTTAATCCTGGAGCTTATCCGAGGCAAATTCACCCGGCACTTATACCGATGCTAATTCGATCTGCGCACTCTCGCTCGCTACAGATTGCGCGCGCCAATCAGATTCCTCTGTCGCGCGCGCGATGTTCCTCTCACTTTCAACCCGTCATGTTTTAATTAGTCGATGGGCACGCGCTTTTCCTCGCTGGAGCGAGGACTCGATTAGGCTCGGAAGACGAGGGCACGGTGATTTTGTTACTGCACTCGCGCCAATAGTGGAAACACGCCCGGCGATGTTTTCCCGGGCCACACAGGATTTCCCTTTGGAAATGCCAGTGCGCTGAAAATTGGCGAGCTAGGAATATTTGCCGTGTCACAGGGTGCGCCGGCCGAGGAAGGGTGGGAGGGGGTGGATGCCGGGTGCGGTAATCGTCCTCGTTTTATCTCGGCAAATATGAATTATTAAAACGCGCCGGGCGCATCAAGCCAATGAATACAAGCCTCCGGCGGCGGCACGCGTGTTCCGGATGTACGTGCGTGGCTGTCTATCCCGGTGGGAAAATAAAGCGCTATCCGGCCAGTTCTTGTCTATTTGTTTCTCCTCTCTCTTTCCCTCTGGACGCGCCCGGCGTTTGCCAGCCTCCAGTCAACCACCCGCCCGCGAGAGCGCCATATAGAAAGTTCTCGCCCCCCCCGGACGCGAGATCGGCACGGCTCGGGGGAAAAAAGCCGCAGCCCCGCGCTGACAGGGAAAATACATCGGTACACACATTGGTAGACACAGTGCGCTGATTTCCGAAACACCGGCACGCACCATCGATTCCTCATGGCGGCGTAATCGCCCGTTCGACACGCACAACTCTCATACACACAGACCAATGAAATTCTCCCTCTCTCTCTCCGTTTTATCCTCCAATCGTAGTGCTTTCAAGCATATACTAATTAACACATAAAAATTACCGCTCGCTTTGCAACAAGCCTTTCGAAGTCGCGGACCAATGGAAAAATTAATATGCGGGCAATTGGAAAGAGAGTGGGATTCCGGGGAAAGTGAAGTCGACGGGGATGAGTTAGTGCAGGGTGTACTCGGTGGCCGGCGGTAACCGGGAGTGCTCCCAATAACCGGTAAATCAAACTAACGAGCTGTAATCGATCGAAGGAGCCGTGTAACTTGGCGAGCGCGCCGACGCACACCTATAGCCCCGTGCGTGTCTTGACCGATTATAAATTATCGGCGGTGCGCGCGTAATCGCTCGTATTAATTACAAGACGAGCGCAGGACACCCGCCGCCGCCCTGCTCCTTCCCACGGGCAACAGTGTTGCGTGCGCTTGTCCTTAGCCTCGGCGAATAATCGCGCGCACCTGCCTGCCGGCCGATCGAGCTCACCAATCATGCGCTCCCGATAAGCGATCGGGGTAGGTAGATGCTGCAAGTAGATAGGGAATCGAGGCCTTTGGCGCAGTTCTTAGCGGGAATGGCTGATGGCCGAGTGCGAGGTTGAGGTTCAGAGGACGAGTCAGCAAGTGCACGAGCAAATGGGATGGCAATGTGGACGCAGTGAGGGCTTAATTAGAGCGCGCCGAGTTCCAATGTAAACGTCGGCCTCTTGACGAGACGGGCCACGTGTCCCTCTCTCTCTCTCTCGTCGGCTGGCATCGCATGCGCTCCATTATAAATTATCGCCTAACACGCATAATTGGCTGTATTAATTAGCGCGCGCGCGACCGCGCCTTCCAGCGGCTCGTAACTTGGTGTGCATCGGGGATTCGCTCGTGTTCACGCCCACCTACAGACCGTTCTACCTTTTTCCTCATTCTTCCACGCGGAGTGAATCGAACCATTTTCTCAGTTTACTTCCTCGCATTTCCATCTGTAATTTGTGCGCCTCGCGAGATTCATTATCGGCGAACAGTTCGATACGCGTGTCGATTGACTTCTAATGATTCCGATGAATCGAACCTGATTATCCACGTGTTCCTCTCGTTCCACCTTTTCCTTTGCGCCTCGAATTACTTTTTCCAAGCGCAACAAACTATCGACTTTTCCTTTTCCAAAGGTCCAACCCGTACTAGTCGTCGACACGCGCATGTTACGTGCTCCCGTTTCGATTTCTTTTCGCCGGCAGGTGGTAGCGGAGCACGTTCGCCAGTGATAACGGTAAGAGGTCGCCGGTTGGCCAACTTATATTGGTCGCACAACAGGTCCGATCATCCGGCACACTTCGCCCCCTGCCGGCCTTCCTGCCTTCTAGTAATTCATCACCTCGCTCTCTCGGGCGTATAAATATTTCGCGATGGACGAGTCTGCCTCCCCCTCATCCCTCAACCGAGCCCCGCGCGCGTCGCCGGCATATTTATTCCCGCACTCGGGCCGTGAAATATGAAACAACGCGTACACCACCGCGCGCGCCTTGACGAATTTATGTCCGGCGAGCAGCTTAAATTTCGATGGCGATGCTTCTCCAGCCTGTGAAGTCTGATATTCAAAGCGTCATTTACATTGATTAGTGTATAATCGATTTAACTAATTAAAAATATCAATCAAGTTTGCGTCTGGGCTTCCGGTGCGTCGCACTCGCAGTTAAGTCTAAGTCGTCTTACTTGTCGAGTACTCCCATTTTTCCTCAACTAGACCAATTACACAATTAGCATGAGCGAGGGTGTGGGAGAGTCGGGCTTCCAGCAAGAAACTCAGCCGGCGTGCAGTAAGCCGCCGGCAATCGAAGGCCCGAGGAGTATTCCCACGATTCTCCGTGGAGTCGGTTGGACGGAGCGCGCGAGGTGGGGGTAGGTCAGTGAGCGAGGTATTAATTAATATGCATCGCGATCGACATTTAAATTTCGATCTGGCAGGCCGCATCTTCGCGTTCCCGTTCTCCCTCCCCGCTCGTTCGTTCCTATATGTATAGCTGGTGGAGGAGTCGGACATGCCTGCACGCACCGAGCCGCCACCGACTCTCTCGACGCTTGAGCTCTCGGCGCCCAATTATAAATTACCGCGCGTCTCTCGAGCCTATAATTGACGTGATCGGCGCGTGTCCGTGTATACCTCAAATACAAGATTTCGTTCCTATCGATTAACCACTAATGGGACGGTTCAATCTGATCGCCGCCCGGAGTGAATTACGGCCGGGCCGCTCGCCCGACATCGACACCTGCCCCCTTCACTTCCACTTTTCATCATTGCCAGCCCACTTTTCTCCTCTCGCGCTTCTCGCCCTGTCATTAGGAACTAGGACTTAGGAAATACATAGAATTTTTCAGAGGAACACTCTTTATACGCATGGAACTGGGCCGCAATACGTTACCAGGCCTCTTAAAGCCGCCTTTCTTAGAAAGGCTTCTCCTTGATCCAAAGTGGTCCTGTCAACCTGCATAAATAACACAAGACTTTATTTTCCACTGGCACACACTTCGGCCCGTTAGACATTCCGCGGCGAGCGTATATATCCCGAGAAAGCTCTTGACGCTCTCTAAAAAGAGCACGAGGAGAGGAAAAGTCGTCCTGTCAAATTGCATAAATAACATATCTGGCACACGAGTGCATCCCTCTCCATCCCTCTCCCGGCTGTCTCACTAGGAGCTCTCCAACGCGGGATCCCAGTCATCAAAATCCCCGTTCGCCTCTCGCTGGAAATGGGTGCTCGGGTTAAAGTGGGTCTCGTCGAGGTGATAGGCTCGGATATGATAAGATATTGCAGTGGCACTCGGTGCTGAGAGTGCGGACTAGTTTCTCTCTCTCTCTCTCTCCCTCTCTCTCTCTCTCGGTCGGTCGGTGGGATGATGACGCATTCGATGCGGGGATCGGTGGCTGCTCTCCTTAGCGAGAGCAGCAGCCCTGCGTCCACCTCCCACCGTGTGCTCGCGCGCAATGCGGAAGCCGTAGAGCGCGCGGCTCGTGCCGCGCTCCACCAAGGTCACTGGTGCACCTCAAGGTCGACTGCTCGCCTTTTTTCGCCGCCCCCGCGCCAATCGGCGCAGCCCCCGGCCTACTCCTCTTGCCAATTCCTAGGCCCGAAAGCGGTCATCCTCCTACCACCCAGTCGCTTTTTTTCGACCTCCCCCCTCCCGTTGCTGGTCGCCCTACTTGGTATAGGTTGATCACAAACTCGGCTGCTCGCTTTTCCCCGCACTGAGTAACCACTGGGAATCGTTGAACTGAGAGGATTGTTTGTAGAGTTTGCTCCACGAGCCTTTCAATCGGAATTGTTGAACTCTATACTTGTCCCACGTGTCGATTGGGTGTAGAGAGGATTTTTGAGGGTTTTCTGTTTGATTAAAATTGGGGAAATGATTTGTAATTATTTGGTGTAGAGGTTTGTAAGTGGGAAGCAGGTTGTAGGGAGATTGATCTTGATTGGTATTAGCAGGGCGTTGGTTAGGAGGTTGTCGAGTGCCACGCGAGCTATTGATACTATTAATTGGCGAGTACTGCGGCACGCACTCGTCCCTCCCAAGCTGGGAAAGCAGGTGCAAGAGATGTGTCGATCCCGTCACGATGCAGCATGGAACATGCGATGCAGACGTGTCCGGCGCTTCAACGAGGGCAGTTCTCACGGATTCCTGCCCTCGACGGCCTCCTGGAAGTGGAGCTCGCAGGAATTACCGGGACACTAGTCCTCGAGTTAGCTAGGCGCATCGCGATGCGGATCTCGAGTTTATCCGACGGCTAATCACCGGCGCGCGGAGTTCGAAATTGATTCGTCATAAATGTATCGGCGGACTGGGAGTACGTGTTCGCCGGCTGGGTACAAGTTGTGCCACGTGTTCGCTGACAGCCTCGCTGCGGATGTGTCTACGTGTACGTGTATCCGGTCGCGTGTAGACACCGGCTGGCATGCGTGCCGCAGATCGATAATACAACTTTTTCCCCGACATCCTCTTTTCTCGCTCCACCTGCCCTGCCCTCTGTCCACGCATACTCTTGAGCTCTGCCCTCCGGCAGACACTCGCCAAGGATACAGACACCGTCAATTCTACACGAATCAACTATACATCCGACGAGATCGGGGCATTTAAATCAGTCTCTTTTCCGTTATTGAATTATTCCCTATTTCCTAATAATTTTGATGATAATCTTTGAGTGGCGAGTGAGGTAGTCTGCCCTTTGAAGAATCGCTCGGTAAAAAGGTCCTTGCGGCGTTGTCCTTGGATGCGCACACGTGTCCCGACAGACTCATTGTCAGTGGCGGCGCATATCCGCAAATCCCGGGGCGGCGGCTTTTGTGCCAAGCTGCTAGGGGGTTTGTTGATCCCAGTCATATGTGGCGAAGGTGTGCTTGCTCTCTCCGCTCTTATGGGCCTGTCCTTTTGCACAGAGGGCCATTCGATGCAAATCCAGGCCGGAGCTCCTTTTAATCGAGCGCGCTAGTCTCGGAATGCGCTTGCCCGAAGAAGTGCATGTGCCACACTGCACTCTCTCTCCCTCTCTCTCTCTCTCTCTCTCTCTCTCTCTCTCTCTCGAGCGATGCACGTAGGTGGTGGTCACACGTGTGCGGCTGTTATGTGCAGCCTTACGAGTTCCCGTAACACTGCTCCCTTTCAAATGCAGCGGATCGATCCTCTCGGGGGGCGGCGCGCTGCGGGCGTCGCGTGCTCTAAAAACGGAGATTCGCCCTAATGCGGCCTAACCGAATTACCCTCTCGAGTGCACCGGCACGTTTCGCATCTGGAGAACGTCGCGGACCGGACGAGGCGGCGGACTCGATCCTGCGCCTCGGACCTCATCCTCTCTTCCCTCAACGCCGGCTGGCGATTAAAGTTAATCGGCCGAGAGCGGCGGACTCGCTCTCTCCGGGCCCGGTCAGCGGGACTTGCTTTCAATTAGAATGCACCGACTTAAACGAGAGTCATTAGAGACACCGGGGCGAAAGCCCCGATGATATTTCACGGTGGCAGCCTCGAGAGGCGAACGCCAGGCCTGGCCGCGCATACAAAAACGAATTTCATCCTTCAGCGAGCCCGCGGCAACGCGCCGATATTTATTTATTCCCCGTGTACCGCCTCCCCGTTATTAACGGGATTTATTTATATTTATGTGACAATGATGGCATTAAAAAAGAGAGGCCGATGAAAAGCACCGGCGGCCGATGCCGAAGGCGCGACTCGCTCGGCCGACCCTCCCAACCAAACTGCCACTTGCGCCTCAATGAAATTATTGATTTGTTTATTGTTTCGTCGGGAGCGCGCGCTCGCTCGGCGATAATTGCCGGTCCATTTATGCGCGCTCGAAATATTCCCAGGAATAATTTCGATCCTCTGGTATTTTGCCCGAATACGAGCGGCCGATTTTCCGCCGCCGGCGCGATATACCGCGGTGGAAGTTGAAGAGGTTTGCAAATATCTCTCCCTCGTTTAGTTTGCGAGGGCTGATAATAAAGGCGGAGTGTCGGCTCGGATGAAGCTGGTCAAAGGTAAAGCGGCAAGTTTGCTCGCTGCTAGTTAACAGCTCGACTAGATCGATAGGAAGTCCTTGATCGACTGGAGAACCTAGTTCGAGGCAACTTTTCCTGCTCTGTTACAATAGTCAAGTTCGCCGGAGCCAAGTCCCGACGAGAGTTACCGAGTCCGAATTATCCAAGAGTTATTAGAGGAACCAAACGCTTCTACGCGAAATCCGAAGATACCGCGGCCGCCCGGTAAGATCGAGCACCCTCGCATTGTTATCAGCAGGTTGGCATAAAAATTGCCCGCGGAAAAATCGAGCCTCGCTCTCCGATTTAGTTGGCCGTATAGCGCGGCGGGCAGCGGAGCGTGGAGCCGCCCGGCCAAAGTTACGAGGACCACTCCTCCTTTTGCCGCCGATAAAACACCGCCGGCCAGGAACAACGGCGGCGACCGCGGCGCCCTCTACAATTTCCCTTTTTTCTCCACCGCCCGCCCGCGCCCGCCCGTGGCCCAGCAGAGTTACAACTGCTCTACGAGAGATTAAAGTTCCGGCGGATTAAAGCATCGAGCGCGGCCATGGGTGACAATCCATTGGCACAATGCTCTCCTAGCCGTATAACTCCCGAAACCAATCCTGACTCACTGCGCGCGCTCGGCCATCAAACTGCGCTTACTAATAGTTTCCCAGCGAGGAATCTTATCCGAGCGCTTCCAGACGGAGATTCCGCGATGACTCTCGCATGAATCAGTCGTTGTTCTCTAATGACGACTCGCAGCGAGGAGAGAGAGAGAGAGAGAGAGAGAAAAAAGGCGGAGTACAGTGGATCGGTGATCGGGCGGCTAATCAGGTCGAAGTCGTTAGCTTTGTTATCACTGCACTCCTTTCAGCGGAGCGCAAAGATGCCGGGAAAAGTCGTGGGGCCCCGAGCGAGCCAAGAGGCTACGCTGGCTTTCCTGAAAAGTGGGTGAAGGGGCGGGCAAGGTGCGCGTCGCGTCGAGACGCGCGACACAAAGAACCGGCCTCCGACAGATAATGATGTTATTCGCGCGTGTCTGCACAAGTGTCCCGTCGCACGCCGCTCCCGGCAGAAATAATAATCCGCCTCTTTCCACCTGCCAGACCCGCTTTCCACGTGTCTGCGTCGGCTCGCACTGGAATCGAGAAATTCTCCCGATTTGTCGGATGTCGATTATCTAATCGGGCGACGAGGGAAGCTCGCGTTAAAGCTGCTGGAAGGGCGAAGAGTGTGTGTGTGCGCGCGGCCCTTGAGATTAAGGTCGGAGTGGCGGAGGAGCGCGGAGTCACGAGGAGCGGAAGAAAGGTGCGACGACCTTCGAAAAGGGTCAACGCACTCTCGGT
This sequence comes from Crossocerus cetratus, assembly GCA_963675795.1. NCBI lineage: Eukaryota > Metazoa > Arthropoda > Insecta > Hymenoptera > Crabronidae > Crossocerus > Crossocerus cetratus. Next base: position 17,613,756 of record OY776667.1, read on the forward strand.
CTCCGCGAGGCATAACGGAAGTGGAGCCAAGGATTTCGAGTAGAACAAGCCCGAGGAATCGGGCGCCGGTGGTGGGAGCGTCGAGAGGAGTCCGTCATGACTCTCCGTGTCCGTTAAATCACGTTTAGTGTACCGAGGCGTTCGTCGAATGATCGCCGATCTCGATCCCGAATCCGGCAGCAGCGTGTCCTCCTTGATCCTGTCGGTCCTCTTTTTGCCTCGGGGCGGCGCGGCCCCTCTCCTCGCTCGCTCTCTCACTCGGACCACTTTCTTGGTAGCCCTGCCACCTTGGACCACCAGCTGCCACTCCTCTTCATTTCTAGCCCTTTTTTCCCCTCCTTTGTCATTCAGATTTTATTGGAACATCAGAGCCCCGCGCTCCAGACAAATTTCGACACTTCTTCCGACGGAACCTGTTCCCCGGAAAAATTCACGACGAGTACATCGCGTCGCGGACACTTTGTCCAGTTGGAGAGAGAAACGCGGTGGCAGATCGAGGGATCCTTTCCTCCCGGGCGGCGAGGAGGGGAAGTGCGAGGACCCTATCGAGTAATGCGCCGCTATCTTGTAGATAGCTCTGTAGACATCGGAGTTTATCGCGCGCCAGCCGAGATAGCCATCTCCCAGCTGGTAGTTTAGGTAGCCTGAGCCACCGGCGCGGAGTGGCCGCTCCGATCTCCCCGCAGCGCACTTTGCCAGATGGCGGAGGAGCCGTGGGAGAGAGAGAAGTGCTAAAGGCCGCGCTCGATCCGCGGAAATAAAAAGGGATATAATAGCGCGGGAGGAGTGAAATCAATGAACTGGAGCACACTCGATTAAGAGGAGCTCTCGCGAGAGAGCACGCGGCGAGTGTGTCGGGTGCGCAAAGTTTTCCTCTCCTATTGATCGCGTGCGGTGAACTCGGCTTTGCGGCTTGATAGTTATATATCGAAAAGCGATCCCTCCGGCCCCGAGCTCTCTGCCCCGAGAAGACTCCAAATGACTTTATCACACTCTCTCTCTCTCCCTCTCACTCTCTCTCCATGCCGTCTGGATAGACAGCGGCGAGCGATAGTTGAAAAGCCGGCGATTGACCGGCGAATGAAAAGCCTCCGGCTCCGATTGGAATTCTCGGTTTCGCGGTTATGGAGCCGGCCAATGAAATCGAGCCACCGTAAACCGACTAATTGCACGAATAATTATTCCGGCGACTAGCGCGCGCCTAGTCACCGATTGGGACGAGAGACCCTGATGCGATTTCCACCCTCGCATCGAGCGGCGACTAGCTTATTATCCTGTTATTAATTTGTGGTTGTCCAGCCGACTCTCGACCTCATCTTGCTACCACTGGTTTTCTTTGATTTTATTAATCAGTCCTCTAGGAGGCGAATGCGACTGGAATTGGTGAATCTATGCGGAGTTGTCTGACGGAATTGTTTTCTCTTGTTACAGGGCGGTGACGGATCCGAGGGATGGTAGGAGGGTGGCGCTCAAGAAACTGCCAAACGTCTTTCAAAGTCTCGTCAGCAGCAAGCGGGTCTTCAGGGAGCTGAAGATGCTCTGCTTCTTCAAGCACGAGAACGTAAGCGGCGACTTACTTATTTCCGAGAGTCCCGCGGAAGTAGACTTACGACAGTGCGTGACACCGAGAGAGTACTTACATAGTTGGCGGAATCCTTGGAGTTGCGCGCGGCCTACAACCGGATCGTTTCAATACTTTTCTTTCTTTCCCTTGGTCCTCGCGCCTCGTCCCTTTCTCTACGTGCGGAACTGGTTGCGGGGATTTTCGCGGGGAAATTCCCACTTTTCCGTAACAACCCCCAGCGCGCACCTTCCACGTTCGCAACTTTCCCGGCGAAACTTTCGACATTATCATCGGATTTCCGGCGCCAGCCTCACGGGGAGAGTGGACTTTGGAATTCGATTGCGTCCGAATGCGTGTCCCCTCAGTCGGTTTTACATGCCTCTTACTTTATTGAGGCAAACCACTGCTTATTTCCCCGCGGACGTCAACGCGTACTCCGCGATTTTGCGAATTCGATATTGAAAAAGAATTTTTGATAACAGCACGAATGATTGTTAGAATTCAAGTCACACTCTCGTCTATATTTTCCGCAAGTCCTTTCGTTAGGAGACTCGCGAGTGTATTTGAAGAAATACGAGTGGATCTTGAGAGTGTTGGAATCTCTGGTTACAGGTCCTCTCGGCCCTCGACATCCTGCAGCCGCCGCACCTGGATTTCTTCCAAGAAATGTATCCTTTTTCGCCGATTGTTCCCGGGGCGCCATTGTGCCCCGGAGTTACGAATTCGGAGGAGCTACGATGCAAAACGCAGAGAGCCGCAGTGTTCGCCGAGCGACGACGCGACCAGGTAGCATGGAACGATTCTTTCCAATTTCTCGTTTACCAGAGCGCTGACCTACTTCGATCGAAAAGATAATCCGCGCAAGGGTGGCGACATCGCCCCCCGGAGTTTCTTACTTTCGTGAGAAACGAGGAAGAAATCTCGAGGTTTCGCGTGGAGAGAGCTTTTAAGTCGAGGCGAGAATTGATCCGACTTCGACTCGTTTTCGGCAAGGATGAATCCCCTGAATGGACGACGCCTTCCACATTATTCCCCGTCAAAGGAGCTTCCCGCAAGCTCGGGCGGAGCTTCCACATATTCTCGCGTCGAATTGAAATAGCAACGGAAGGGAGAAAGGACGACGAGGAAAATCTGCCTCGCGACAATTTCCCTGGGAATCGAGCTGTTTTTCCCGAGGGGGTTCTAACAGTCGAAGATGGAGAGGAGGCTCGAGTAATCGGATCGTAGGAGTCCAGGCGATTTTTACGCGCGCTGGAAGCCCCACGCCGCTACTTCAGGACTTCCTCTCGGCTCTCCTTTATTTCCCGAATGCCACGGAAGCCCGGCGCATGCAGAAGAAGCGAGAGCGGCGCATGCACACGCGATCCTACTCCTCTCGCACTTGGATCGGCCCCCGCAAGCCACGCGGAAGCTTTTAATCGAACGACGTCCTCTCGTCGCCTTCTGCCGCCCACCAATTAAACCTGCCCATAGAAAAGGCCTCCGGCCCTACGCTCTTCGCCCTATCCACCATCTTAACTTCGCCCATTCTCAACTCGATCAACCATTTCCACATAGAACAAAAATCCACCAAGTTTTTCCAAAGTTCGAGCTTTTACCACTTGCGCTTGTTTTGCATGAGTCTTTCTCTTCTCTCGTGTTACTTGGGAGGTTGGCGTAGTCGGAGAGCCGGTCAGCGTTCGGGCTCGTTATTGATCTCGCAGGCTTCGGTAACGTGAGAACGGAGCCTCGAGATTTATTGGGTTAGGTCGTACACGTGTCGGGGATTCTCCCCCCGGCCGGACAGAACTCTCCTTAATTTCATTTCTAAAGGGCGGGGGCCGCGAAGAGGGAGGGAAAGGGGGCCGCCGACTGGGCGGGGGTAACTCGAGCTTCCAGTTGGCGCAGGTAGTTTCGAGTGCCGTCAGAAATTTCCACTTTTTCCTCCGGAAAATTTATCGCTTCCTTCTCCCGTCGGGATTTTCTCCTGCGGCCGCAGGAGCAGCCGGCGCGCCGAGAGCTCGAAGGGTGGAAAACAGGGAGCCGGGAACCTCGGCGGAAACGCGCCCTCGGGTAACGAGTCGCGGGAGTGGTGAAAAGGTCTTTTGATCCTCGATCTCGCGCGACTAATCGTCGTCCGAGTGTAACTCTGGCATTCGCTCGACTCGCCAGGACGACTTAAGAAAGTTAAGAGTCGGAAGGCCATCGGTCCCACGTGTCGGCTCGGCCGCCTAATTAAATTCACTTGCTCGAGAACTGTCGGACAAAGTGTGCCGGGCGCGCGAGCGCCAGCGCGTATGCCTGTGTTCGTGACCTCCGTGGTTTCGCAACGAGGATCCGGCGTACCAGCCGACGTAATGAAAGCTCCGAATGACGTACACGGGAGGCCGTGAACGGGGGAATCTTCCATGTAACGGGAGCACCCTCGTAAGCTCTGTGCGCCGAACCCACCGGTTAGAGAGAGAGAGAGAGAGTGATAGAGAGGTAGCCTTACGTAAGGCTTGTCGCACGTGGCTGCAGCCTCTTTCGCGCGAGGCCTGCAAAGGACTGCACTAAATCGACTGGGCGGGAAGCTTCTAGCTTAACCAACTGACCTCAAACCACCCGGAGAAAGAAAGAATGCAGAGCCACTCGAGCCATTTTCCAGCCGGAGTCCTCCACATTCGCCTGTTTCTCTTATCCAAATTAAGCGATTCGTTAACTCCCTCCCCCCTCTCCTTCCAGCAGAGAGTCTTTCCTCGAGAGCATTTGTTCCTCTTTCCGGCGATTAAGAGTAAACAATGTCGAGAGAGCGGAGGTCGCTCTCGAATGTGGGCGCTAAGGGGATTAAAGCGAATGGTGGTATATGTATAGCACTCTGAGTAGGGCTTAGTGGATATTGGTCGGCGGGTACCACTCTTTATCGCCATCCTCAACACCCACCCAAGCGATTAAGCCGCTTTTCATACTGTCCTTTACTAGCTCTAGTAAAACTAGTCACTCGCGATATATTAGAGAGCCTGAAAAAGCCCGCGCCATTCAACTAGATTTTGGAAAGTAGTTGGTGCAGGGTTGGCAGGGTTGGAGGTGGGTCCTGAATCACGAAGCAGGAAGTGTCGAGGTCGGTCCGACGAGGCCGGCTCGGGGGAAGGATCAGGCGCCATCCGAAGTGGCCGGGTGATCGATCGATCGATCAACGAGCAGCCGATAGCCGATCCTCCTTAAGCGAACGGGATCGTTCAAAGCAGCTGTGAGAGTTAATCTCGATGTAGGCAGCTCGATAAATCAGTCCCCCTTTCTCCTTTCTCTCCTTCTCACGGCGCCAGGGATGCGCCGTCTCCTTTTAGCCAACTCTTCCTCCTCGCCGAATGCGTCCGAGGTTCTGTACGCTCCTCTCTCTCTCTCTTTCTCGGTCGGGCGAACGGGCCCCGGACAGTGGGCCCGTTGTAACTACGTAAATCATCATTAGTAATGGCGGCTATTATGGACGTCCTTCTTCCTTGCTCGCGCTACCTTTCTTCTTGTTCGTTTCGTCGAAGCTTCCTCCTCCTTTCGCCCGGAGAAGCGGCGATGTGGCTGCCGATGCTGCTGCCGGCCGATCTGCAGTCGACTCCGTGGGATTACGTCCTGCGGTCCCACGTACACAGCATACAACACCGAACACCAACGGGCCTGTCCAGCAGTGCGTGCGCTCTTGAGATCCTGATGAGCCGCGACGCGATAGCTCGATTTACTGCTACCTGCGCGAGGGACCACCTGTTTCACCCTGCCACCACCTGATCCGCCTGATTCTACTTCCGTTCTGTCGGACTCCTCTTTTAGTAGAGTTGACCCGAGGGAAACCTCATTAACCGAGTATTCTTTCCGGGCGGAGATCGTTTCTCCTGGTTGCTCGATCAATCGAAGACAGACTACAACAATCCTCCCGCTGGGGATAAGGAAAATCGATGGCGTCTTACTCGCGATGGATAGATTGAAGGTTCACCGGAGCGGCTGGCTAAATTTTCTCCAAGCTTTTATATCGCCGGGATCCACTATCATCAATTTCTAGTCCTCGCTGGGGATCGGCTGTTTGCACGCGTCGGATCGATTCCAATTTCAGCGGCATTGAAAATTCAGGGGGAAGCCGACTCCACTCCGGGAGGGCCACCGTCGGCGACCTGGGGGAGCCGGAACTCGCCGCGGAAACTTTGGCCGAACGTGACTGTCTAATTTCTAATTAATGGACCGAAGCCGACTATACTCTCGCGGGATTACGGATTAATCCGGGTTGATTGTCGGATTTGGAAAAATCGATCTTATCGCTCGGTGATCTTTGATGGAGGTGGTTTGGCGCAGGTTGCGCCCTCGTCGACGGGGATTCGTGTAGGTCGGAAATTCACGGTGACGCCTTGCCACTTAAGTTGGAGTTACGAGTCAGCGACGAAGACGCCGAATTCCAGCTCGTTGAGGGAAGCCGCTCTCCTTTAAATTGAGTACACAGTCACACACACCGACACGTACCATGGGAACCGCGACAAGACAAATACCACCTACTAATTTTCCTCTTATCGTGCTGAGCCGCCTCTCCTTTCCTGCTGGTGGTTCGCCCTCGAGAAACTTAACGTGTAACAGTTTGCTGGAACAATTCTACCTCGGCACATATTGACCTTCTCATGACGCCTCTGCTCCATTTCGAGAAGAATACTTGACGAGGCTCTAAGACATAATCGACTCAGAATCAGAGGACACCGGCTAATCCCATTTGTACGTAGACTAGTGCCGGTCGATGAAAGCCTCCGCCAAGGTAACACGTCTCCGGCGAGAGCCTAGTCCTAATTCCCAATTAAGGGCCTCTTCCGATAATTAGCCTCTGTAATCAACCCACTCTAAATCCCATCAAACTAAAACACCATAACACCTGAAAGCTTCAAGCTTTATCATCGCAAAGATACTAATTCCCTCATTTCTACTGTACAATTTCACGCATCTTTATGTAGAGAAGCGAGCTCACAAATGGCCGGTTATGGGGTTAGACTCGGCGAAAGCCCGGCCGCAATTTCTAATTAAGCATCGAGCGCGATTAGTCGTGCCGGGCGACAGTGGGTGGCGGCGGCGGGGGCTTAAGGGCGGCATGGAAACGGGCCTGCGGGTTCGCTCGGGGGTCTGCTTTCCACGTGTGCTCTGCACCGTGAATGCGCGGCTGTACCTGGGCGAGGCCGGCCAAGGCGGCTCGATGCTAATCGTAGATTATTAATGCGCGCGTCAGAGTGGCATTGATAGGGCGGCATTAGCGCCCGGCAGTCCTCGCCCCGTTTACACTGGCTGTCGCGCACATTGGAACTGATAATGTTACTTACCCGTCGGCCGATCTCCCGATCGATCGAGCACCCTTTCAGCCCCGGACTCTCATGGGGTGGGTTCCCTTCGGAAACGTCGGCTCTGAGGCCGCGATCAATCCCTGGCCCGCTGTTTCGTCTTTCGCTGGTCGAGAGTAAAAGTAGAGCATATTGGTCTGCGCTCGCGGCGCTCTCGGGTGTGCGACGCTTTATTAGGGCCCGCATGTCTGCGCCGATTGCACTTACCACCATGTTCGACGGAAATCGAGATCGCACTCTGCTCGGACTTCCCTGCCGGCGGGGCATACGGGTTGTGGTAAACGGAGAATGGCGAATTTATCAGAAAAGGAAGTTCGAATTTCGGGCAGGTAATTTTCCCCGCGAACCGCGTGAGCCAACCCTCAGATCTGACAGGACTTTTCGCACTCGAGACGGCGATCGAGAAATTCATTTTGGCGTCGTCGGGGTAACATCCTTGGGAAGCGAAGGAACTCGCAACTCCGAGGTAACCACGTGCAAATAGTTGGTGATGGCTCCCGTCTGCCTGAGCTGATATAATATTAGCGAACCCTCTCTCTCTCCCTCTCTCTCTCTCTCTCTCTCTCGCGCGGCGAACGGTATTTTCACAAGCCGTGGAAATAGTTTCCCTGGCGCGCGCTGCGCCGCCGAGGGCCGGGAAGTCGGCAGAGGCGGGAAAAGCTGGAGGCGAGGCGGAAACTCGGGAAATGCGTGTGGTTGGCCGCGAAAGAGCTCTTCTATAAATAAGTGCGGGATCGATGGTGACAGAGCAGGACGGCGCGAACGCGAGAGCGAGAGGGACGCGAGGGTAGAAAAAAGGGGGTTGCTTTTCTCGCGCCTCTGACACCAGGCTCTCTCTCTCTCTCTCTCTCTCTCTCTCAGCCTCGAAGCCGGCCGATATTCACAGTGTTACCTTTCGCTGGGAGCGGGTAATGAGCTCGAGGGACGTAGAGCGAGCGGCTCCTCTCGCTAGACATTATAATTGGAATACGGAAATCGTGCGTATGCCTATCTCCAGCGAGCCGGGCCTCGCTATCGCACGCCCACCGCCGTAGGTTCAAAGTCCCGGGAGGTCGCCACGTCGGGAGACTCGTACCAAGTTAACGGGGACTTGCTCCCCCTCTCTCTCCCTCTCTCTTACACTGCCTATTCCTCTTCTCCCTCGGCCGAAATTGGCTCGATGCAACTTGGGCCGAGGCTGCCAACTTCCTTTCGGCCCGCATTTGCATTTCCTCTGGACCCTCGGGGTCGCCGCGTCCCCCGCGCGCAGAGGAAGCTGAGGAGCCGCGCGCCAGTTCTCGCTCGGTCGATTTTTCACCAGGGCAACCTCCATTCCTCGAGGCTCCGTCGCGCGGAGCGCGTCTCTCGGCGGCGGACGCGTCGGGGGTGGGTTGCGATACACGTGGTTGCGCGAGCGGCCAAACACCCACACGGCTCTACCAAGGCCTTCAGATAGATCGGTGTCGAGAGAGAAAGAGAGAATGTTGTGTCTGGCTGTGTGTGGGAGAGTAAGAGGAGAGGAAAAATCGCGAGAATCGGGTAAAGAGCACCGGCACACTAGTCCACTGTGCCCACTGCTCTCCCAGTCGACTGGCTTTCGTGCGTTTCGACCTAGAAAGGTTTCAGCCTGGAAAAAGAGTTTCCGCCCGCGGAGGAGGAGTCGAGCCGACATCAGAGGGATGCCGCCGGCTCGATATGTAATGCATTCGTTAAAGTGCACCACCTCGCAACACCCGCTTTCCCTTGTAATAGAAACGCCTACCACGCCGGCCGCGGAGAAAACGATCGAGGAAATCGATGCGGTAACATTTTCCAGCCCCGGCGACCAGATCCTCTCGAGATATCCGAGGGAAAGTGTATGTCTGTGTGTGTGGCTCTGTTTACAGTGAATTCGGACGATCGATCACCGAATGCGCGCCGCTCCCGTCTCTATTTATTTCGAAATGTCTCCTTTAAAGCGGACTCCTCTGTGGCTTTATGCCGGCTCGCTCGCATTCGACAGTTTATTCGCTCCGATGTGCGCCACTTGTTATTGGCTCGGCCGAGGGATCCCAGTCGAATTTCGACATTTTGTTGGCCCACCTCTCTCTCTCTCTCTCTCTCTCTCCCTTTCTCTCTCCGTGTGTCTGTAATGATTTCCTCTCGCCCGGAACATTGTGTCGCTTCTCTGCCGATTGGGCAGAAAAGCGTACGATGAATTCGCAGCATCCTATACATAGATATGTACAGCTGACATAACGAACCCTCATATTCTTCGCAGTCCAGTTTGTCTGGACCGGGGTGGATCGTCTGGTGGAAATAAGCATCTGGTATTCTGGGTCGGACATCCGGTGGCGGTCGGGGGTGGTTGGGGCCGTTTCGAAAGGAAAGCGCTCGAAGGAAGCGGTAGCGTCGTTCCCACGGCCGGCGTAAACTCGATGCACTCGAGTTTCCGCTCGACTACCACCGGCATTCCCATCAATCGGAGGGAAAATCCATAAGAAATTAAACCTCCGCGCTCTAATCGACCAGCGAGCTCTCATACCTGCTTGTAACCCACCTTCACCCTCCCACACGCAACACTTGTTCTCGTTAGAATATAATTAACCTTTAACTAAGTTTCAGTCGTCTGAGAAAATGAGAGAAGTGAGAAGGAGACTTTAGCGTGGAAAGTGTCATTGGGATCTCGAAGTGAGCCCACAGTGCAATGGGATTGCGAAGTGTCTCGTGTTGCAAGGATCCTGTCGGGGGTTTTTGCCCGACCATTACCATACGAACCACCACCCACTCTGCCAGTCTGTCAATAGGCGAGCGTGCTAAGTGCGCGATCGTTTCCCAACGACGTATTAGCGCCGCTATCGAACGGACATCCGGTCTCGTGGGGGCCAGAGCGCCCGCGAGAGAGAAAAGCTCCGCGGGCCAAAGCCGGCCACGCGCGTTCCCACGATGCGAGCTTATTCTCGCAGTCTCTCTGCACTGGCGAAAGAAAGCCGCGAGAGGAGGCGCATTCTCGGATTGCGGATTAGCCCGTGGACGTGTAAGTGCATGCGCCGGCCGCCGCTGAATGCATCACGTGCGCCGCTTTCCGCCCTCGGATTCCGAGAGAGTGAGATGCGGCCTGGACCTTTCCTCAAATGGTCCAGACGATATCGCCCGGACGTGTTCTCCGCTCGAGCGCCCACGAGCTCCCTTCCACTTGTCGCTGCCCGCCTTTTCCCTTACTCCCAGCGAGCACCAGTCTCCTCATAAAGAAATCCATCGATATTTCAAAATAATAATCATTCCAACCCTCGATTCAAGTCGAACAGAGTCCGCCAATGCTACAAGACAGAGAAACTCAAGAAATGGAACACCTACTTGAGGAACTCCTCTCCTAGTTGAGTCTGTTGTTTGGACCGAGTTCTCCTCGGACTCTCCCATCCTCGTGGGTAAAGTTTCCGCTCCTATCGGCGCGCGCTTTCCCGCAGATCGAATCGGCTCTACGAGCAGATACACCAGGGTCATCCCGCGTATCGTCCGTGCAAATATCGGCCAGATTAAAATGCAAATCGACAGTTATCCCCGGTACGTGATCCTGCATACTGTCGACTCTCTTTCTCTGTCGCGCGCGCGTGCATGCTTTTCGCGGAGTTGACGTCAGTGCACACGCCTCCGGATGAGCGGACACTTACACCGTTAGCTCGAGTCCAATTGCTTCCTGATATCCTGGAGAAACCTTCGCCAGGCACTTGCGACACGTATCTGCGCACACATACACACAAACACACCGAGAGAAGCAGAGCCGATTCGATCATCGGTGGAGAAAAGACTGCGATTGTGGGCGATCGCCGCGAGCATTTTGCAACTCGTTACATCGGCTCGTATGTCGGGGTCCGTGGGGCCAGCTTATCGGAATCGGGCGAACCTATCGAGATCCCGATTGCTAAGACGCGAGCGCGCTTTTAGAGTTGTCGGCGGGTATCCGCAGCGATTACTAATATCCGAACGGGTTCTCAATTGAATTAGCGATAACCCTTACAACTCTATTAATTGGATCAGCTGTATCGCCCGGTTCCTGAGGCGCACGCACTCGTTCCAGTGCTCATTAGGAGCGCGGGCTTATTATCCGATTAGCCGATAGGACACTCGGACACCTGCGACTCCACCTGACCCCGAGCATTATCATGATCCTCGTGTCCTGATACACGGCCGATTATATGGCTCGATGAAAAATTGAACAAGCATTAATCGCTTCCTTGCGCGAGTGCTCGGCCGGTTTAATGCCCGGTTGAATGGATGGGATTGTCCGGTATTGCAGGGGCAGAGCGCGCGCGCTATTGTTTCGGGATTTAAGTGAAATTTCCGGGTTCCATGGATACGAAGCTAACGGCGGAGGCTCGAGTGGCGGCGGCGGCGCCGCGCTCGCCAATTTCATTAGCGTTTCGCTCTCCCAGAAGTGGCGTCGTCCTCGGGAAAGGAAGCGCAGGCCTCTTTTTCCAGCGGCCGATTATTTTCCGCCGGTTTCACTGTCCAACGAGAGCCCCGGCCGATTGCATTCCGCGACATGCTGGAGTGTCCTGGAGCCGAGGTCCTTTTTTGCGCGGAGGTTTTTCGAGGAAGGGATGGGATTGGAGCGTCGAGGCGGAACGATTCTTTCGATTCTTGGGGATTGTAAAGGATGTGGTAATGGGTGATCGGCGAGCGAGACGCGACGGGGACGAGAACACCGGGACTTTATTGATTCGCCATGGAGCGGCGTCATTGTGAGGGACGCCTTAGGCGCCGCCAGGCTTAGCAAGAAGGACGTCGGAATCCCGCGGGAGCGGCGTCGTAATAAAAGCTCCCTGACGTCACTCGACGGAATTCGAGGGAACCTCGACGCCCAAGTAAAGCCCCCGCGTTACGCGTGTCTTGATCGATTCATCTCATCGGTCAGGCCGACAGCCCAATTCTTCGGACCACGTGGCTTAATCAATCCAATCGACCAAGTGCATCGTCCACTTTCCATTAATGACACCGCATTCTGTCATTATATTGAATTATATCGAACACTCGAGGCACGTTCGCCCCCCACCCCCCTGCAATCGCTGGCGGAGGGAAAATGCCGGAGTACCGGGAAATAAATGATTAATTCTGCGTGGCAGCGGGACAAGTGTCATCGAAATATCAGAGGGTTTCCACTCGCGGGATCGCATTCGCAATGACTGTGCCTCCCTGCTCGTTAAGCGAGGGAGGGAATTTCGCAATTTGCAGCGGGGCGCGTCATCGGCCGAGCGAAATCATGAAATCCTTTCCTCGAATCTATCAATCATCGACGTTTGCCGAAGGGCGTTTTTCGCGGTTCGCGGCCACAATGTTCCTGAATTAGTCGGGGCTGACTGAAGAAGAGGAGGTTGACGATGATTCCCGGCTCGCACGAGGCTGGAGGGTGGAGCTGGTGTCATTGATTGCTGCTTCCTCCGGGATATATCGAGTGTCTCTTCCCATCCCTCCCTGTTTTTCGACTAACTGGAGGGTCTTTTGTCTCCGCGGACGCTTCTGTTGGAATCGATCGGCCCCCAAATCTCCTCTCCTCCCTTAACGAACCGCCCACCCGGCCCTTCTTGTACATTCTTTCTTCCCGCCCTGCCGAATTATTCCAGTTCAAGTGGGCCATTCACGTTCTCCAACTATACCGGCCAACTTTTCCTTACAATCGAACCCAAGTTCGCCGTGGACCCAGTGACTTTTCCTCCAGGATTTTCCATCGGATCTCAACTCCACCGCGCGCGATTTCTATCTCCCACTCTCCAGAAGTTGGAGGAGAATTTCTTGGCCGATTCGTCGAGCCTCGCGCGCAAGTGCCGCGAGAAAATGACCGGGAGATCCGATGAAAAACCAGGCCGGATTCCTGGCGGTCCGTGGCTTCCGGGTTCGTTCCTGCCGAGTTTCCCGTCGAAACTCTCGCGGCTCCCTGAATTCCCGGCGCGCGCAACTCGAATCTCTCTTAAAGGAGCGACGAGACTCAAATATCATCTCTTTCCAAAGAGCAACAGGCTTTCGATCCGCGCATTATTCCGAAGCGGACTCTAAAGCCAAACCAAAGGATCGTTGGGTTAATAGCTGCTAACTGTTTCATACTCTCGTTTTCCAGCGGCGCGCGTTACCTCCGCGTGTTTGTCCTGCAAAAGCCAAATATTGAATTCGCCGGGGGGGGGGGGGGGGGGGCGCGCGTGCCACGCAATATGCCAGGTGTGTGGGTAGCGGCGGCCGCGAATCGATCGATCGAATTCAACTTGCGGGCCAATTGTAGGGAGAACGAGCGCGCGCGCGCGCACACGCTCGTTGTGGCAAATTGAGCCGGAAAGGACGTTTACGGGGACGTTCTAATCTCAATTTCAGATGGCTCGTGCGATGCCGAGAGCCCGGCCGAGCGAGCTCGACAGAGACACCGAGAGTCTACCGAGCGCGAGCGAGCTACTAGCCACCTGATAGACGGAGAAATCCAATGAAAGAGAGAGAGGGGGAGAGGCTGAGGTAGCCTGGAACCGAGCAATAATTGGCATCGCGGCATTTAATTACCGGCGCATTAAATGTATCTTAATTGCATGCCTCGCATAATGCGTCGGTCGCGGGCCACTCCTTCTAACGAGGTCTCTCGAAATCCAATCGAGAACATTAGCATACTTCTTTCCTTCCCGATCTATCCTGTCCCGCCGTCTTTCCCAAGCCCCCGCCACACTCCGCACTCTGTTCCCCCAACTATTACCTATTACCAGTTTGAACCACCCACTCCAGCTATCCGGAGAATTGGATTTCGTGAGCCGGAGAATTGATCTTGGGATCGAGTCCGAAATACACTCGCAATTGCGAAAAGCATCCCGAGGATATCGATTCCTCTTTTCTTCGCCGGGCATTCCAGGAAGTCGCTCGATTTCCCGTAAACGCCCGGGTATTTCGTCCACGGTCTCCTCTATTTTTGCAATTATTTCTCTTCATTACTCGCGGCTGGAATCGCCGCTGGATTGGCAGAGTGAAAAGCGAGCGGGGGAGGAAGATCGATGGACGGTCGAACGCTCTGAAAAGTAGCTGGTCGAGGGTGTATAGCGGTGGAGGGATCTCATTGGTTTTTACGGAGTTGCAAAATACGAGGTGGCCGACATCGATTCCCGCCTAATGTCCTCTTTCACACTGGCTCCTCGAAAGGACCTCCTTCGTACTGCGTTGCTTTTAATTTAGCCGATGGAGTCCTGAATTTACCTCTGTCGATTGCACGCCTGGGCGCAGACCTTGCCGACCCCGAGTCAAAGGAAACCAAGCACAAGGTCCCGGTAAAAGAATTGTCAAGTAAATCACTGGCATTGATCGATTAAAGCGAATATCCAGCAAAGGAAGGCAGAAAGCCGAGGATGCAAAAGTTGGATACATTTCCGGTGGTGGAAGAATTGTTGCCGCGAGGGAAGAATTGGAAAGGACTCGGCGGCGATTGCCGAAGTGGTTTGCGAGCGTGGTTCGAACTCGGTTGACCGGTCGGACGAGCCGGATTGGCCTTGCTCGAACACCTCGCGCTCTAAGCCTTCATCATCCTTCTAGGCGGTGCGCGCCTTCCTCTTTGTTGCCCCGGCTGCCGAACAAAGACGCAAGCCCCGCCTTTATCCCTTTAATACACTGGACATCGCGCCCTTCCCCGCTAATCCACGTGTCCACGAGATACTCAGCCGCCCGATCAACTCGACAGAAATAGCTGGAAATGAACGGCCCTCCAGCCACCGGCCTCTCCACTTCTCCAGACTCGTCCTTTCTTCATTGCTCGCGAGAAACTTTAAGGGGATTTCAGTGTCCCTCCATCTTACGCAACGCGACCTTTCTTTAATCGGCGAGAGAGCCCGCTCTCCCGCTCTCGTGATTCCTCCGAAGAGTCCTGTGGAAAGTCGTGCCTTCCTCGAGAGAGAACTCTTTCTTTCCATAGGACACCTCGCTCTCCCATCAGACTCCTCCAATCCCAAGTATTCCAGTGCGAGGAGTCGAGTCTGCCAGGCCTTCAGAATCGAAATATCTGTTTCTCGGATTTCCGCGGTGCTCGGCGGGTCCTCCGGATTCCTCTTCCTCTTTCCTCGGCGAGGAGGAGCCGCGGGCAGGCGCATATACTCGCCTCTCCCGTGGCAGCTCTCGCCCGGTTCGCGGGGAAGCGAGAAGCAGCCAGATGAAACGGCCGATGAAAGAGGGTGGACGCGCGCCGAGGAGAGGAGGAGGAAGCGAGAGGGAATACGTACGGCTGGAAAGAGGAGACTGCCGAGCGGAAAAGGGAGAGGAGAGGAGAAACGAACGGCAGGATACTCGATTCCCTTGGCGTTGGCCGAAGATGCTAGGGGCAACTGGCTTTGTCCAGGAACCGGTCGACGTGCCTACCAGGAGGCAGGCACGCATCGATCCTCCAATCACAGGGCGCCGCACTCCTGCAACGCGCTCGCTAAAAGATTTTCATTTGAAAAAACCACCCGGCCCGCCCGCGCGCGAAAGTCTCTTTCGAGAGTTTGCCCCGACGATTAAAAGTTGAAAGCTCCAGCCATTATCAACTCATCGACTAGCCGGCATTGGGAGGTGAGTGGAGCTCGAAATGGGGCTCTCGTTCGG
This sequence comes from Crossocerus cetratus, assembly GCA_963675795.1. NCBI lineage: Eukaryota > Metazoa > Arthropoda > Insecta > Hymenoptera > Crabronidae > Crossocerus > Crossocerus cetratus. The sequence continues at coordinate 17,629,185 of OY776667.1, forward strand.
TAGGACGAGCGGCGGAAGTTTCTTTGACCAGGATTCGCACTCGGTTTGGCCGGGCGAGGGCAAAGGAAGGCCCTGGAAAACGAGGCGATTCCGGCGAGCGTGCCTCCAGTCGAGGGAGTGTCGTTCGCCCGGTGAGTGAAGAGCTCGGGTCGACGTCAAAGGGGCTGAGCTTTGGGACTTCGAACCCCCTTTACGGACTCCTGGAACCTTCGCCCCTAAAAGCGCCGCTCTCGCGCCCGCCGCGACTCCTAGTTCCAGGCTTTCCGATTTCGGAGATACTCTCGAGGTTCGCCTCGATCCTGTAAACTGTAAAGCATCTCAATGCTGCGGGAATCGCGTGTTTGCGTGTTTGGTGCAGCTGTTTCATAACAGCGGCAACAGTATTACTCGAGTGGGATCGAGTTGGAGAAACACAAGCATAAAGATAAACCAGAAGCATTGGAGAAGGCTGATCGGGGGCGGGGAGCTTTCGGGATATCGACAAAAAACCGGCTTTCACTAGTCGGTAAAAGAAGCTTAGTCCGGTGCAAAGCCGAAAAGCGGCAGAGTCGCTCGCGCTGACCGAAAACTGAAGCGTGGCCCGAAGTCATCCTTCGAAAAAAGCCCCGGCAAAGCGAGCGAGTACGCAAATCGATCGAAAGCTCGCGAGGGCCCGCGCGCCATGGGAATCGAGGGAGGCGAGAGCCAGAACTCACTGCCAGTAAAACCAGAATAACCACGAGTCTTTGCATCCGAAACGAACACGAGACCTCTCTCTCTCTCTCTCTCCCTTTCCATCCAACAACATCCACACCGTCCACCAATCTCTCTCTCACGCGCGTATTCAAAACGAACACGTTGTTGGCGAAATAACAACCGTCGGGAGCCGCGTACTCTAATCGGTGGCGGACACGCGTAGAAATTAACCAGTTTTTTCCTGATAGCGGATTACCTCCGATCACCGCGGGCGTCCACTCGAATCCCCGAGGACGACGGATCGGAATCACCCACTGAAAATCATCGTCCTCCAATAACATCGCCGACATACCAGCGTACACAGTGCACTGCGATAGAATCGACGCGAGCCACCCACTTACCATTCGATTATGGAAACAAGCCCAATTGATAATCGCCACTGGTCGGCCGCTGTTATTGTAAACAATCGAGCAGCAAGTAGCAGAAGCAGAAGGAGCCCGGTCGGATTAGCAGGGCGCGTCATGCACCCGATTACTCGAATTGCTCTTTCGGCCCGCGGCATAATGAGCCTGCATCGTCGAGGTAGTAGCCGAGCTAACCAGGTACCAGTGGAGGTAGTGCACAGTAGGCGGGAGCCGGCGGGCTAGGAGCTCCGTGCACTCCGCTAATCGACTTGACCAATCGAATCTGGGAAACAGTGGCCGAGATCGGTGGTTTATCGATTCACTCGCTCGGACCGACCTTCCTCTTCCGCGCGGCTCGTTTCCGGCCAATTCACTTCCGACCCGACTCGCCTCCCTCTTGCTCCCTCGCTCCATCATCGCGCTCGCTCTCCCATTCGTTATTCCAAGTGCACTATCGCATTACGAGGGTCAAAGTGTGCCGACAGGAAAATCCATGACTATCTTCGCGTAGTGGAGATCCCAGTGGGTCACTGCCAGCCGATCATTTTACAGTTGATTATCCCCGTTTGTTAAATGGTCCTGTTAGGACGGAACTGCTTCTCGCAGGACTCGTTCTGCCGGCTGTTCCCTGCCGCGACTCGACGCAACTGGCGAGGTGCGAGTTTAGTCGATCGGCGACGTCGGTCGGTTATGATAAAAGGAGGAGCGTCTTGTCGAGGGTTGCGATAAAGCCTGATCTGATTGCCGGGCATAATGGAAGCACAACTTGCCGCGCTGTCGGACCTCCGCCCAGCTCCTCCCCTCCTCATTCTTATTAGCTCTGGCTAAGCAAACTCGATCGCACTCCTGATAAGCGCGACGGGCTCGTCCTCTTTGCTCGATAATGACACGTTAATCTCTCGCCGCGGTAATTACTGCCGGCAATGCCTTACTTACACGCTCGCGTTCCGGTCCCAGTGCAAGCGCGGCACACATTTTCCAATTAGACTCGATCATCCCGAAAGAAACCGATCGATTCGCCGCGGCGCCTATAGCAGTGTTTATGGTGTCGGGAGAGTTTTAATGCCGCGCAATTTCCAGCCCGGGGGACTCGTCAATCCTGGAATAGGTGTCCGGTGCAATGATAACTGGGGGACAAACTGTTGGATCGTTCCAGTTAAATAGGGATTTATATCTCTGCGGGCGGAGTTGCAGTTGGAGAGTATAGATATTCCGGGTCAGAGGTAGAGTAAATTGGGCTGACGGAAGCCGGCGGCTTTGTATTAGGGCGGTTTGAATTTCTGCTGAAGGGGAATAGTCGTCGAAGGGTGCATGCAGATAGGTACGGAGTGTCGGAAAAGGCTGGTCCAACTGGTAGCGTAATATGTACTGCGGCGATGATTGCTGTGCTCTGTGAAAGACGGCGAGATTCCCGGGCGCGCTGCAGCTGGGAAAGAGGTGGCTCCTCCGCTCGAGGGGTTCAAAGTAGCCTGCTGGCTTTCGGGCGATCGACGGCTAAAGGCTGGGTTTAGGTGTTCTCCGGAGGCTCGAGCCAGCCGGACCAGTCGACTTGCATACCACGCCGGGTTCGCAGCCAGCACAGCCTCTACCTGCATTCCAACCTACCAGTCGACCTCATTCCGCCATTATACTATTTCATTCTCTTCGAACGGTCTCTCTTTCTCCGTGCACGCCTCCTCCTCGCGCCACGTCGCGCCGCTCCTCGCTCTGTCTTCATCACTTCGACTCCACTCGATATGTATCCCGTAAACCCTCTTCCCCCTCCGCCAATTACATTACCCTCCGAGTCCACCGAAAGAGAAAGATTGTCCTCCGCGCTGCGCCGGTGAGAGCCAACTATCTGCATCGAACCCAACCAACCCAACCACCCATGACATTCCTGAGGACTTTTGGCAGCCGAAACTCGATGTATGCGAGTCGAGAGAAATCATGTCTCGGGCACGATATTCCCCGGGGGCATTTCCTCCGCGGAGCTTCCTTATCCTGGATTCGAACGACCACTCGGATAATGCACCGGAAGCCTCGCGCTCTCTCGCCCTCTCGTTCGCCCGTCGAGCCAGGATCCGCGCGCGTTCCTCGCCGCGCGCTTCTTAATACCTCCTTTCCCGCTAAGTGCTTCCCACGTTCATATTCCCTCACGATTTTGCCTCCTCGCGTAGCATTCCGCTACGAGGGCCACTCGCCCGTAAGCTCGTCTTACTTGTATGTATGCTCCCTCGCATCCGATCCAGCCCTCCGCCCTCATCTGCTTTACTCTGCTTGATAAGTTTTCATTTAGCCCTTGCGCGGCTTCCGGCTTCCTTTTCATCAACACCTTCTTTTAAGATCCTTTTAAGATCCTTAAAATCTCCTATAAATAAATATAAAAATCCTAAGAATTTAAGATCCTTTTGGAAGTATCTACTTGTGAAAACTTGTTATTATAGTCGATGTATAGTCGCGCAGGGGATTCAGAACGATTTAATAAATGGCGGCGGGGAGGAGTGGAGTCTGCTGATTCGAGTTGGGAGGGAAGCCGGCTAATACTTTGGATTTATGGGCGAAAATAGAAGCGGCGATCCGCAAGCGCAGCACCATCGCTCCTTTCTGCCCTTTTATGTCGACGCGCAATGACCGGTCACCGGCTCGAAGGGCGTAAAAACTTTTCGAGTGCTTTCCATCGTGAAACTCTCCCCTCGGCTTTCCCTCTCTGATCCTCCCACGCTGCTTCTTCCTCTGTATTTTAGCTGGCGGCGAGCTCTTTCTTTCTCAGGTCGATCGGCTCGCCGCGGCGAGCGCTCTGCCTCCGAATTACCGCGGCAAAGTTACCGTAAGCCAGCCGAGGTCGGTAACTTTCTATTAGCGTGACTCTCTCGTAATGACGGCCTCGAAATAGCGAGCAACCGCGCCGTCCCCGGCGCGGACCTCGCGCGCTCGCGGACCTTTCTTTTTCGGGATCATTCATTTTCATGCAAATGATATCCCTCGATGGGGAGCACTTCTCGTTCTTCCCGTTGGGAGGGTGCGAGAGAAATGGCAGGCGGTTAATGAAATTTGCGAGAAGGGAAAAGTTGGCCACTGATTGGGAGAGAATTTTCAATGGTGCCGATTTGATCGTCGGGGGTGGATCAACCCTCGCGCGAGCCCTGGCTTTTTTTCAGCAGTGATTCGGGGGAGCAGCCACTCTCGCCACGCTCGCGGAGATTCTTGTTTTTTTTCATTTCGACGGATCAAGTCGTTTAAGTCGACAGAGGAATCCGGTAAGCCGACGACCTCAGCGACGATTGCCAAGGTTTCGAGCCGATCGATCGATCCACCCCCGAGAAAATAGCCTCCTCGACGCGCTGTAACCTTGCTCGTTTCAATCGGGCAGGCCCGATTGATTCGACGTTCTCTGTAATATAATGAGAGGGATTCACTTTGAGGAGGGCAGGGAGGTGGATATTGCGCGCGAGTGAGCTTAAACAGGGAGAATGCTCGAAATCACACGGGGCCAGCCGAGCAATTACACGCGGCGGACAGGAGGCAGTCGGGCGAGATTATTAATTCGGCGGTGTGATGCGGCGAAAGTCCGTTTTGAAAAATGAGTCACCCCCCTCACCCCCCTCGGCCGATTAATCCAGCGGGCAGTAATCACTGAAACATATATTCGCCCGATGATTGATGCAAATGGTCGCTTCATTAAGCGGACACCTGTTACTTTAGCGGAGAGAAAGAGTCTTATTAGACGGAGTTTTCGCACCAGGGTCTCTAATTGATTCGAGCGGTTCCTTGAACGTCCATTAGGCACTGCCGATTCCTCTCGGGCGGTCCCCTTATCAGGCTCGATCTTTCTCTCTACCGCGGTCAGCGTAATGGTACACTCGGAGAATCGTCTGCTAATTGCATCGTAGTTAGCAGCGAGGGCTGCGCCGACTGCATACTCTGTAATCTGGTACCGAGGCCAATAATAATCCATAAATTCCTTAACGAGCCCCGATACAGATACGTGATCACCGAGCTCCTCCAGAGTGATCTCCACAAGATCATCGTCAGTCCACAGCATCTCAGCCCGGACCACATCAAGGTCTTCCTCTACCAGATTCTTCGCGGTGAGTATTATAATGTTTCACTATACAACTACTTTCCTTTATTCCTATGATAAAAACCGGTCACTGAAAAGCCGCGACTCTTTAGTCCTCGCTTCACCATTCCCCTATCTCTGCGTGGCTCTCGCTCGGGGATCCGACGCGGCTTCCGTAATTGAGAGATTAAGCCGCTGCTCCCAGGGGAAGAGAGCACTTGCCGGGGAATTATCATCAGGGCGAGCGGACGCGAAAGCCGCGCTCCGAATTACTCATTTCTCCGATTCAAGAATTCACCGGCGCCTTTCCGATCTGGAGCAGGCCGTCGCCTCCGATACAAGCACCGGCTAACGAAGCACTGTGTCAAGTTTTCCCATTTGTCACCCGGTCATTTTCGCGGGTAAAGAAGCGACTGAGGGGACAGTGGCTTGTCGGGCATTGACGAGGTCGAAGTCTGCTGGAGTGATGAAATGATGTTTCGCGCATGCAGCGGCATTGGCCCACTCAATTTTCGAGAGCATCGGCGAAATGTGCATCGCTCATTTGCATATCTCGCCGTCGCCTCGTAAGATCGAGCCATTTCCTCGACACGTATTCCTCGGAAAGTTCCCGCCGCCCCTTCGCAGAGAAATCGATGGGGTTTTCCGCCCTCGGAGACTCGCTCTCGTTGTGCTCGGGCGGAATGAAATTTCGATAGCTCGCACTCTAATCTCTGGAAGGTCCGGGGCGAGCGTAGCCCGGTCGAGATGGATCGGTCGAGTGACCCCGAAAGCAACGGCCCGGGAAATCCAAAGCGGCCACGACGAGCGAGCCATTAGACTTTCAAATGAGAGCGGCGACTTAGCGCCAACAAAGAAACGGGACTAGAAAAAGGCGAGAAACATTTGCCGCTGGCTGCAGGGGGGTGGAAGATGCATCGGGCCGCTGGAGCTCGGCAACCTTCTTCCAATCGACTAATTCCGATTTACGTCAGAGTAATAACCCGGTAAAAATATCCGACGGCCGCTGTAGGGATACCAGTGAATATACGCGGGACGGCGCTCGATGCCCGCAATATCCTGTCGTTAAAAAAGCAACTGAGTTGGAGGGAGAGAGCGGCTTATTAAAGGCTTTTCATCGACAGACGTAAGTGCGCTTTCGTGGCTGACGCAAACCACGCCAATTACCTCTTCCTTACGTAAACAAGCGCAAGAGAAGCTATTTTTTCGCCAACGATCCAACGATCCGACGTACACTCGATAGGGAGATTGGTGTGTGGTAGTATCTACGCGCGTCAATTAATCCGCGGAATATGCACCGGCAGTGTGTCGTCAGCCGATTCCGAAGGACTCGCAGGACCTTCTGACGTTCTGGTGGGCGACGGAAAGGAAAGTCGAGAAATGACTGGGGCGCCTGGGAGGCCAGGGTGACATCTGGCGGCGAAGGAAGGAGAAGTCGCAAGGAAAGTCGGTGCTTATAAAAATCCAGCCGTGGCATATTGCCTGCGCCGCCACCGTCAGGGTAAACAGGATCGTTTCTATTCATCCCTCGGGATCGCCGCGAGATCTCGGCTCTGCCACGTAGCCCACTGGTATTGTCTGCCCTCTCGAATTACTCGGCTCTCTTTCGCCCGGTCCACTCTCTCTCCCTCTCCATCTCTCTCTCCGCCCGTTTCCTCCTATTACACCGTACATTTCAGTCTTTATTACCTTCCCACCAGTGACACGAAGAAACGCTAATTTTTCCGCCCGCCTTTGATGCTATCTCTTCCTCGGCGACGAGGTCTTAAGGGTTCCTCTTCATCCCAGGGATCCCCGTGGAGTCCCCTTTTTATTCCCCTAATCAGACTTACTCCTTCCTCACTCCCCGCGATAAGAATAAATTATTTACAAGTATCACTAATCCTCCTCCTCTTTTCCTCGGAGATAATCGAAAGTTGCACAAGTTGGAAAGGACCAAGCGCGAGGGGGTTGGGAGGGGGGGGGGGGGGGGAGGGATTCGGAGATACTTAAAGCAAGCCGCAGCCTCGGGTTAGTTTGGGTCAATTATTCCTGCTGGCACCGCCGTGTGCCACCGTTCCTTATCCATGTGGAAATCGGCCGCTCTCTCGCCGATTTGCAAGTCAACCGTGCGCGCTCATCTATACTTAACGATCTGAGAACTATGACGCAACACAGCCATCTCCGAGCTTCGGGCCCTATTCAGAATCGGGCGTAGATCCCCCCCCCCACCTACCCCTCTCTTTCCTTATACACAGAAGTACGGATTTAAGCGGGCTCAAAGAGTCCTGGCTCGCCCGAGGGGGACGGGTTGAAGCAGCGGCTGTAATCGGATAGCCGCAGCTTTAATCATCCGGTAAGACCAACTTCATCTGTGAAAGCCGACAGAGTAAGCACTCGTGGCTGGCCGGCAAATAGCAATTCTCGCGGCACCACCCGGCGACAGACGCGCGTATGTCGGCGGAGAGGACAGGCAGATCCATGGGCATTATTAAAAAAATTTCTCCGAGAGAGCGAGGACCGCGGGAGGGCGGGAGGGAGGGAGAGAAAAAGGGTAGCCGGCGCTCGTTACCAGGAAACAGCATGATAAATACATCTCGAGGAGAGGCAGAGCGGCAGTGTATCAAAGGGGGCGAAACAGACGAAAGCAAAGGCGCAGTTGAGTCCGCCGGCTTCGCCCTCTCTCCACGCTTCGAGAGTTCTCCCGTACGAGCGCGCGCCTTCAGAAAGAAACCGGAGCACCTTGCCTCCTCGAAAAATTCAATTCCCCGCCGCCAGGCCCAGCTGTAAAATACATTTAATCCGTAAATGACAATCAGTCGCGCGCGGATTCGAGAGAGAATGAACCTGTAAAAGGGTCGCGGGTTTCGCGCTAGTCCAAGAAGCTTTCACCGGAGACGATTAAAAGTGTGTAGTAGGTTGCATTCCTGGGATATCGAAGAATCCCGAGGATTTCCTCGTTCCGAGAGACAGAGTGGTCAGGCCAGTGGGAATTGGTGGTTGGTTTGCCAGTTGCATATTCACCAGGCTCTGCTTGCAACGTGGAGCGCATCCAGGGAGAGGAGCTCGATCCCCCGCGATTACTCGCTTTGAAATTAAATTCCGAGGAGGGAGATGCGCCGCGCCGCAGCAACCCTTCTGCACCCGGGAGCGGCGGCCAACCCTTTTATCCGGGAAAAAATCAAAGTTGCCGTCCCCCCTTCACTCCCCCCCCCCCTCTCTATCTCGGCGAGATCAAAAACTGAAATTTCCACTCTCCCCGGCCGTGTTTACCGCGCGCACCTTGAAACACTGCTGCGTCCTTTCCGCTTAACGAAGAACTCCTGCTTGCCACGCCGCACTCGAGCCGCATCTTTCCCGCCGTCCCTCCGCACCACTCGCTCGGATTTAACGGCGACGTTTTCCACATCCTTAACGAACTGTCTAATGCGAAAATTGAAGGCGGGATAGGGAAAGGGAGTTTTTCCCTTTTCCCAGCGGAAGTCCAGGTGACCCGCGCGGAATAATAATCAAGGAGTCGCTTGCTGACTGGAAAGGACTCGCCTCGACTATTTACGAGCCTCGCGAGTCTCGAAAGGAACTCGGACCGCGCTCACTACTCAAACGTTTACAACCTGCGCCGGGAAAATGTGCCGTTGGACAGAGTTATTGGCAAAGAGGCAGAGTGTTATATTGGGAAATAATTGTGACTGTAAAGAGGAGATTTATAAGGATCAGCATAGAAACATAATTCACTCAACTACCTGTAACGGCACAAGATATGGTGATCGCCGTGAAACTACTCCCTAAAGTCATCGCGCAACTCGAGATGATCTGTCAGGACGTCAGTCTCCAAGTCCAAGTTACAAGACGCTTCCGCAGATTTCGAGAAAAACCTCCGAACATCTTCATCTCATTTTCGTCCTCTCGAAAGTAGGTTCTCCCGGCTGCCGCGATAAAAAGCTTTACAACCCTTTTTAGAGGCAGCAGGAGGGGCGGAGAGCGAGCTGGGCTTCCCGCTCGACTCGGCATTTCGAGGGATCGATCGGCGCCGCGGCGCTCTCCCTCGTCCGACCGAAATCGTGCGGGGCGTCCGCCAAGACGGACGAGGGAGAGGAGCCTAGCGAAGAAACCGGCGGCGAGCGCGCGGGTCACAACTAAAAAGAGGAAGCAACATTCGCTGGACGCGCCAGTTATAAACTGGAGGCATTAATTTATCGGCGTCGAGCGCGGTCCCTCGTTCCGGACGGCGGAGGCCCCGGGGAAAAAGTCCCCCAGTGAAAAATTCCCCAGCCAACGAGAGAAAGGAGACATCGGAGGAGAGTCGGTGGAGGAGACGCTAAGTGCGAGCGACGAAAAATTATGCGAGCCTTTTCAACATCGGTTTCTGCAGAATTATGCAAGAAAGCAGCCGGAGCCCCCTCTCCCGAGGCTCGGCTGGCATGCTTTCGCGTGCTTCTGCGCTCCGCATGAGAAAGGAAACCTGTTCCGCGGACACGCACTGTCAATTTTTTTCGCCCACTCGCTCGCCGAGAGAATAGATCAGCAGTAAGCTCTCCGGCGGCTCTCTGTTTTGATTTTCGCCCTGTAATCCCTCGTACCTACGGATTCCGTCGATATACATAACCGAGAGATTGAGGAGAGTCAGTGGCGTGTCGAGCGAGCAGGAGAGAGGCGGCAGGCTGCGGGGAAGAGAGTGGAAGCGAGGCTGAAAGGAAGGCAGGAGTGCAAATTGCCCATCTAAATAAACAGCGGCGAAGCGGCAGCGTGAGTTATGGCCGGCGAGAAAAGCGGAGGCTGTCGGGAAGAAGACGTCGATGGGTGCCCGAGTCCTGGCAGGCCGATTCAGCCTGAAAAGGCGGAGACGAGCATTATGAAGATAATAAAGTTGAAGTACGCCTCGACTGGCAGGGGATCCTCTCAATGGGTGCGCGCACTGGCGACATTGACTTTCCTGTTTTACTAGCGGATAATCCCGCCGGCGGACAAAGGTAGAAGGACATCGCAAGGATTACTCGTCCACTCTCCGAGTCAGTGGGCTCTGATCCCGAGAATCCTAATTGTCGATGCTACTCCATGGGAGTTCTCCGATCCAGCTTTCTTTCCTACGGGAAAGAGTGTCTCCCTCCCTGCCTCCCGCCTTTCTTTAATCCCTCGCTTTTTCGAAGAAGAGACGCGGCAGCCGCAAGCTCTCCCGCTTAAATTATGATCCTCGGAATAAGGAAAACGTCCGCGGCTCCGCTAGGAAATAAAGGCCTCTTTCGTCAGTTTCTGTGTAGACCCGGCGGCGACCCTCTTTCCCGCTCGCTGTACTTTCTAGATTGGCTCCTTGGACGCTTTCTCCGCTCTATCTCGCTTGTATCCCTGTCCCCGGGGACGCGTAATACGTCCCCATTAATTTCGACAGGAAGATGGTAATGGTCCTCGGCGGCGCGGGGCCCTTATTAGAAATTCTAATAAACTTTCTGGAATCGAACTCCGCCGGCATTCGACTGGAACCCGCGCGCGCCACCGTCCATCAATCCCTCTCTCCGGTTAATCCTTCAACCACCTCGCTTCCACTCGCGTCCACCGGAGCCGACTTCCGGCCGGGGTCTCTCCATTCTTGCCGAGTAAGCCGAGTGATCCGAGCAAGCCCGCCCCCGACTCTTGGCCCGCAGATCGGAAGATCGCCCAGTGCGGAGGGCTACCTGTTACCCTAATTACACGTGTACGCCGGGAGGAGCTGCACTCGAGTTCCCTCGAGTATCTAAAATGAGTTTGTCCCGCATGCTATCTCGCCGGTGGGAGCCAGCTGAAACTACCTGTACGTGCCGCACTCAGCTGCACTCGAGGAATTCAAGTGCGCGAGTATTCAAATATCCCCGGCGAGCGTGTACCCGGGGCCCACGTACGCCAGCTGTACACCGGCGAACAAGCGAACAAGTCAAATTTCCTTGCTACTGGAAAGCGTCCTGTCCCCGGGACACTTTCTCCAGTGGCAGGTGGGCGGCGCTGCGCGAGAGAGGAGAGGTCGATGAATCCTCTTGGAGGATTCCGAATCCTCTTCTTCTCACGGCGAGTGCCGCGGCTTTCGTGCTTTCCCACCCGGTATAGCGAGGCACGTAAAGCCCGGACAGATAGAGCAGAGAGCTCCTCTTCTTCTCTTGACTGGTCCGAAACCAGTCCTGCCGCCGCCCATCCGTGACCCCGGACCCCGTCATCCGGTCGGTTGCTCGCCGTACCATGGTGGCTGCCATCGGGCCGACTCTCCTCTCGTCCCTCCACCGTTTCTCGGCCCGCCGTCTCTCGCCACGCTCTTCCCTCCTCGATGCTCTCTGCCCTCTCTCGCTCCGGCCCGTGCCACCTTGCTGGTGTGCCCGTTGTTCGCTCTCCACCTTCGCATCTTACTCGAGGATGTTTTAATTAAGGCGGGTCCACTGTCGAGATCGATCTGTCTTCGCCTCCTTGACAGCTTCAATCACCTCTTTTACTCGTCGAGGGTAACGAGCCTCTTTCCAGTCATTATTCTCTGACAAATGTGGATTAATAAGGCAATATTGTTCCTTAAGTATTTAATTGCTAACATTGGCTATTGGCGATTGGGGAAGGTGGAATATTAATTATGAAACTATTGGCCAAATTTAATTAGACTTGTTTACAAGATTTTCTTAATCATACTTTTTGAATGATAGATAAGTTTTGGTCAATGTCGCACGTACAAAAGTTGCCAATGTCAAATATAAGTACCTCAGAAACGATATAGTCGAGTCCAATAAAATTATACTTGCAAATCCGTCTAAAGATTAATATATGAAAGTGTAAAGAAAGTCCTGACAAAAGTGGTTTTCTCCAACCAATTACCTTTACGGGGTAAACGTACCTACCCTTGGACTTTCTGCCACCTTGTGCAACAGTTGCAAGCGTGAAACGCCTTTGGCGTAATCGCCGGATACTCCTCTGGTCCGGCTGGGCAGTTTTGCCTCGGCATTATCCTTTCTGCGGTCAGGGAGACAGCGTGCGCCCGTCGGATGTCCGTGGCTTTTTATCGGCAGGAAGTGACAGGTGTTGGCGGACTGCGCCGCTTGCGAGAGCAATGCCGTGGAAACTGGTTATCGTTATGCATGAAAATGCTGTTAGGCTACCGTTGCGCCGCCGGGGTGTATGATTTCTGTTTCCCTCGTGCTCGAGGAAGTGCGCTCGTTCGTTGCACCGGTTTTCTCGCGTTCGTCTTTCCCGTTGCAATTAAGGTGGAGAGAGGCAGATAGCTCGTAAGACACTTTCGAAAATCGTGGCGCGTTTCCACGAGTATTCGCCTATTAGCCGACGCTTAGCAAGTGTAAGCTGGGAGGAAACGTTGGTGTATATTTCTGCTTTCTTGCTATTCTGCATTTCCTTTTGGACTTGGTCTTTTAATTAAAACAGGCCTCTTTTTACCGAGCGAGGTGGAAAGTGGGCAGGGAATTAACGTTGCGCGGCTTTGAGGGGGGCTGTTGTTTTTCGGCGGGAAGAGAGTTCACCCTTTCCGGGGAATAGCGATGCAAGAATCCCGCGCGGAAACCGCCGACATTCGAGTTTATCCTGGCAAGGAGCTCGGAGAATGTTCTCTTTAGCTCTGCGGTGTATGTGCGAGCCCTCTCGGCCGCCGCGCTCGGCGCGCCCTTGTTTTCCTGGCTGCGCGGTTGTTCTTAATTAAGGGGTCATATATGCTAGGCACGTCATGAAATAAGTAAAGGTTTGTTAATTTATTGTCCTATTAATACATCCTGTTATTAAGTTTCTATCATGTGTCCGTTATTGTACATACTTTGAAGTATTTTCTCCGAAAAATACAAATAAATAACTAGGTTATGTACGACGTAACTGGCATCGTCTTAATTCAAATTGCAACATGCGGTGGTCAATGTATCTTGGTCAATTGTTATCTAAAAAAAATATAAAAAATTGAGCGTGAACTAGACACAGAAAACTAGTCCTCAACGAGCCAGAATATTTGTTTTCTTTTTTTTCACAAAGTTACACGCGAAAATGTCATTATTTCTAAGTGTTCCTACGAAATTGGTGACATTTTCGCGTGTAACTTTGTGAAAAAAAAGAAAACAAATATTCTGGCTCGTTGAGGACTAGTTTTCTGTGTCTAGTTCACGCTCAATTTTTTATATTTTTTTTAGATAACAATTGACCAAGATACATTGACCACCGCATGTTGCAATTTGAATTAAGACGATGCCAGTTACGTCGTACATAACCTAGTTATTTATTTGTATTTTTCGGAGAAAATACTTCAAAGTATGTACAATAACGGACACATGATAGAAACTTAATAACAGGATGTATTAATAGGACAATAAATTAACAAACCTTTACTTATTTCATGACGTGCCTGGCATATATGACCCCTTAAAGGAACTCGAGGCTCAAAAGTAAATCGTCGCGAAGAAAGGCCGCCTCCTCGAGGACCACTGTGTCCTTTCCACCGCACATTTTTCTCGTACTTTGCCCATGGAACACATTCACTTTCCCCCTTGGCACTGCCTGCAGCCTCCCTTGCCCGACTATTGCCACCGGGGGCTGCTACTACTCGCCAGTAGTTGAGATCAACGAAAACACCGGCGGCACTCGCGACTGAATAAAAAAATTAACTCACCACCCCTTAAATTCAGAACTAGCCCGGCACTAACTTCTAATTAGAGGGAATCGGGATATGCGCGGATCCGCGGGCTTCGAAAAATGCGATCAAGCCCATTGGCTATATCCTCGGGGTTTTAATTATCGGGGAAATTACGAGTGTTTTGCAATTTCGAGTCAATCGGATTCTCTTATTACCGGGCGGCACAGCCGGTGCTTTTTAATCGGCGAGTGCTAATAGGCTGTGTGTGCCACGGGTATTACCTGATTACACGCCGCTCGTGCGGAGAGCAGTGCGTCAATATTTCGCTCGACCCAACCCCCTCGAAAGCTTACAATAAAGTGGCCCCGAACCAGGCCCCGGCGAGAGCTCCTCTCGCCACCAACTTTTAATGCTGTTGTTTTTTCACGTGCGCGGCTGATTTCCCCGAGCAAAGCGGCCCGGCCCCACCGTCATAATCAAATTGCGGCCGCTGCGATCGCCCGCGCCCCGGAAATAAATGCGATCACAAAGGATTAATTAAAACGGCAGGCCACTTTTCCTCGGTAATTTCAACCGAGCCCCAGTGCCTCTTCGACCCCTCAAAATGAAATGATTCTTCCTGCGCGATGATTGGCTGTGTCGGGCATCGTTCGGTGCACCCGGAGACATTTGCATCTCTGCTGGAATGCACTAAGCTCCTTTCACGTCTCATTCGGTTTACGGTGCTGCTCGGAGGAGGACGATTCACAGTTATCAGCGTTTCACCGAGCTTAACACAACTGACTCTTATCTCCGTCCTTCTAGAATTAACAAAGAAGGAAATTTGAGAAAAGAATGACTATATTTCGCAGTGAGTGTTTGAAGTTGTGAGGAGGAGGTGGAGGTATATTTGAAAGGAGGAGAATCAATAGGGCGGTGGCGGGAATGGCCTTGGAATCGATAAGCTTTGCCGTACGTCCTTGACTTTGCTGGTGTCTCGGAGTGAGCGCGGGCGCGCTAGTCATGGGGAGTTCCCTAGCTATCTAAGCAGGAGGAGCGGAGGTGTCGGCTCTCACAGAGAATGGCACGCACAGAGTGGCGGGTTCGGGTGCGATGAACCCGATAATGCCAGGCCCGCTCGCCACGTAAAATCGCCCTGCCGTGACGTATTCCGCCTTCGTGATCTTCCTCGGCGAGGCTTTCATGGTTACCGTTAGTTCCTCCCGGTGGAAGAACAACCCGGATTAGTCATAGCGCGATATCGAAAAGCTCCGAGGGCGCAAGCTCGTTAAAAGGCTAGTGACCCAACCTCCTCCCCCCGGGCTTATTTCTCATTCATCGATTCGCCCCCTCCAATCCACCGCCCCCTCGCATCCTTTTTCTCGCGGGCCTTCGCGAATATTACGCCGATTGCCGCGTGCTCTGGCAGCTTTCGTTTTGACTAGGCTGAGCGGTGCAGAGTGCCACGAGGTCGGAAGATCGGGATTCGTTGACCTTGCTGCTAATTTCGAGTCTCGCTGTCGCAAGCGGCGCCACCGTAAACAAAGAGGCCTCAGTGTCGCTGCGGTGTGGGAGCTTATTTTCGTTGCGGGCCGATAACCGGGAGCCCTCGGACTCACCTCGCCACCACCTGATGACGAGCTAGAGTCAACGACCCCTTTTGGCATAAAAGCAATTCTTAAATTTTATTTTTTAAACGGTTTGGTTCTTTTGTAATATTATTTTGAGATTATTGTTGGATAATTTGGTAGTCATTGGGCGTTGGTCGCAGTGCCAAACATTCTTCACTCTTCCCCGTCTGCCAAACAACGAATTCCTCCGAGTTTCGAGCGGTCAGGGCCGCGCTCGGCTTTTCATTTGGCCGCAACAAGCAGCCAGCCAAGCGACGACTCATTTCACTCGGACTTTTCAATCTTCCGAATGGCGACTCGCGTGTGGAAAGAATCGGATAACCGGCTCGCATTGTCCCGGTGTAATGTGCAACTCGGCCCGGCAATATTTATCGGCCGCTCGGTATCAGCGTATATCAGCAGAATCGCCCGGCACTAAATCCATTATCGGACACGCGCCCACTCCCGGTAAAACCGCTGGCGCATTGAATTATTAGAATTATTTATGCCATCGATACTCATTAAATCGCGGACAAGGATAATTTCGCCGCGTGCGCGCGCGCCTCGATAAAATCAGCGTGAAAGCACCTTTGACGCGCGAAATATCATTATTTCGAGGGGAAATTGCTGGCCGATCCATTACAGCGAATTTCATTATCAGTCGATTCCTTGGCTCGTCGGTATTTTTTTTCGCAGGCTTTCGTTATCGATCTACCGCCGCTTGATTTTCGTAGAAATTACAGGGGAATCGCAGTGTGAAATCGAACCTCGCGGCACTCGAGGGGAGTAAATCAGGCGGGTGCTTTAATGATAATAACACCAATGAAGGGAAACACGGTGTCGATTCAAATCAGCCCCTTTCAAACGCAAATTCAATACTAATTGATGACAAACTAATTAAATCTTTCCCTGAGATTCATCTTCCACGGCGAATCATTCGAGCATCAACCGTCGACAACGCGCGTGAAATCGTCGCTTTTAACCAGAAGGGTGAGAAGAGAGTCGTCGTGCGAGTGCCGGCTTTAATCTGCCGCGCGGAGAATCGATCGTCACCGCCGCGATTAATCACTCCATCACATTAAAGCGCTCTCGCGCAATTTATGCCGCTCGCACGCATAATGGCAGACTTCCGTCTCATACGCGAGTAGCACCTCGAGAGAATCTTCCACAGACTTAGAGGGACCAAAGAGAGGGAAGGGAAATTACAGCAAGATGCATCCGGTAGACGGTCAGTCTTCCAGGATAATTAAAAAACTCAAACTCAGTCTAACTGGCATCAATGGATCTCGGCCCTTCGCCCTTTTCCGCCAGGTGCAATCAATCGAAGCATGAACCCACCATTAAATCTGATCCCCTCAATAACCGTAGCCGTAGCCTCTCGATCGGCGATCCGTTGATAAGGCGATTGTCGATGGTAACAATTAGTCCGCGAAGATTGTCAACGAATTGAGCGGTGATTGGCGCAATCTTCCAGCCCTCGGCTCTTCCTCGGAAATCACAGGCTCACTTTGCAGACTAGTGTTTACTTTACTAATTGACAGTGCGTGCCGAGGCAATGTTCACCGATAGCCAGAGCTCTCCACCCGCCTCCACCACCAGGGTGGTGTTTCCCTTGAAAAACGTTTTAATTAATTTTTCCGCGCGCCTCGCTCGGCTTGTTTTCATCTCTTTCTCGCGCACGGTCACGCGAGTACCACTGGCAGCTTTGTTGACTTTCCCCGGGAGTTTATCAGCGGCCTCGCTCCGAGTGCTAATCACGTTGTAAAAACCGTGCAACTTTGTGCTGGCGGGCTTTAGCGCTGCTGGATTCCCGGTTGAAAGAGAAGTGGTTAGCGGAGCGCGACGCTGGAGAGTCTGCCCTTTGCCAGCGGCGCTATTCCCTCGAATTAGTCCGAGTGACAGTGGCGCGAGTCCTCGCGCAACCCGATGCCTAATTAACAATTAATAATCAGAGAGAGAGAGAGGCGGCGCGAGGGCTTTCGCGAGGCGCAGACGGAGCGGAAGGCTCGGAAGGCTCGGCTGGCAGTCGACGCCGGGGACAAAGCCGGGAGATATTCAGTCGCAGGGCGATGCCGGGTATCGAGCGATAACACTGCGACGCACGTGCGGATGCGACTTACATTAGAAAGAAAGGGGGCGAGAGAGATGGGGAGAGAGAGAGAGAGAGAGAGAGAGAGAGCGTGGCGAGACTTTAATTACCGGCGGCGGGATTCGCGACCGGACGCACCCATGGGGCAGATTACCCCGGTAATATCGCCGAGTTTTATTGCGCCCGAAGAAAGAGAAGGAAAGCGCGCGGGCGGGCACCAGGCGCTGAGCCAGGGTGGTTGCGAGTGACGGGGAAAGTAAAAGCGGGGAGAGAAAAGTCGAGGGCGGCTCTGAATGCAGCGTGACTCATGGTATACTCATCTGGCACACCAATGTTTCCACTCTTATTGCACGGCCCCTCGGCACCCTCCATCTAGTACCGCGATCCTGTCACTCCTCTTTGCCCCTCTAATATCTCCATCTCCCTCGATCCCCCCAACCCTTCCTTCCCACCTGTCCGCGCCATCGACATTTTCCCGCGATCCTTACTTCGATTTTCGCCCGGCGAAAGGAATGACGCGCCATGCAAAACTAACTGCGAGTGGGAAGTTTAATCCCCTATGGGACTTGTGGCGGAGTACTTGGCCCGGGAAGACATTTCGAACTCGTGTTATCCAGAGTGGGGCGTTTCACTCGGCTGGAACCACCGAGAGAGAAGTCACCCCCCTCTCTCTCTCTCTCTTAGTCGGCCATCCTGCTATAATCCAGGCCCTCTTTCTTCCCGACAATCCCATTAGCCCGCGAGCATTAATAACACGCGCAGCGCACGCAGGAGAGCGTCGCCGCGAACTTAAGAAATTACGCAGATGACTTTGGCGGATCGAGCGACTGGCTCTGCGCTTGGTTCCTTGGCAACCCCTCTGCGGTTTCCAACCCTCTCGTCGCCGCCGCCGCTCCCTCTTTCCTCCGGCTCTTTCGGACGCCTTTCCTCCTTTCGACCGAACCACCGGGCCAAATGATACATGGGGTGGTCTGCGGGCGGTTGGGGGGTGGGACGGGGCGGCCGGTTGAATAGGGGATAGATTACTGGGCCAGCCCTTACCAGGCCAAGTACGACTACGCCTCAGAAAGGGGGCCTTTCAGCCTAATCTTTCGTGAATAGTCGCATTTGACGAAGGTACACTAATGTGTCGTCGAGGCTTCAAAGCTACGGCACAATCATCCCCGCGGAATCATAGGTTAAATGTTTCTCCCCCGAGCTTTCCACCCTTTCTCGCTCCGCTGATTTTTCAATTGACCGCGGGCGGTGGGTGTTTTATTTATTTTATTTGATTTTTTTATAAATTGGTTTTAATTGAAGGGAGTTGTAGTAACCGAGTGGAAAGGGCTCGGGAAGCGCGTGCCATTTATTTTCGAGCGTCGGGATGGAGTGGTGAGAGAGAGAGCGCGCGCGCGCGCGATCGAAT
This sequence comes from Crossocerus cetratus, assembly GCA_963675795.1. NCBI lineage: Eukaryota > Metazoa > Arthropoda > Insecta > Hymenoptera > Crabronidae > Crossocerus > Crossocerus cetratus. The sequence continues at coordinate 17,647,937 of OY776667.1, forward strand.
GTAAATGATGGCTTTTAGCAGCTGACTGGAGGAAGACGACGTTCGCCGAGCATTCATTGAGGCCTCTCAATGAATGGCACGCCCCCCTCGGCTGGCGCGCGCGCGCCCTCATCGATTGGATCGCTCTCGATATCGGCTCGATTCTTCGACGACCCGGTCGCCGCCGTTGCCGCCGTTGCCGCCGCGCGAGTCACGCACGCCTCGCTGACTATCAGAAGGCATTCGTGAAATTGGCGAACGGGCCGAGCAGAGCAACCCACCGCCGCGCCTCTATCTACGCAATCGGCGGGCGCGATCGTCCGTTAGTAACCAAGTGAAGCGTCGAGCATGAAGAGACAGAGAGTCCTCTCTGTCAACGCTCGCTCTGATTAAGCGTAGGATAATATCGCCCTCGAAACGGCGCGCGCGATGATAAAATCATCCTGATCGCAGAAATTGTAGCAATGAATCGTCGCCTAACAAGTCGCCGCTTTCTGATTTCAGGCCTCAAGTATCTCCACTCGGCCAGGATCCTCCACAGGGACATCAAGCCCGGCAATCTTCTCGTGAACAGCAACTGTGTCTTAAAAGTAAGTCGTCCTCCCCTCCCGCTCTGAGTTTAACAATCCATTCGAGCTCTCTTTCCACGGGAAATATGAGAGTGGTCAGAAGAAACGAGGCCAAATTCTATCTCGATTTACAGATCTGCGACTTCGGACTGGCCCGGGTGGAGGAACCCGACCAGAACAAGCACATGACCCAGGAGGTGGTGACGCAGTACTACCGCGCACCAGAGATCCTGATGGGCGCGCGTCACTACACGGCGGCGGTGGACGTCTGGAGTGTCGGCTGCATCTTCGGCGAGCTCCTTCGCCGGCGGATCCTCTTCCAGGCCCAGAGCCCCGTGCAACAGGTTCGTCCTTGCGAATAAATCATCGCCGTCAGAATGATTCTCTGTCGGCGTGAAATCGTCATTTCTCGCCAGCGGGAATTGAGACGATTCGCCGGTTGCACTTGGCGTCGATGTGTACCGACGCGGGTGGAGTTGGTAGGTGGACGAGGGCACTACGTGATCTGGTTGGTTTTCAGTTGGAGCTCATCACCGAGCTGCTGGGCACACCGACCCTCGAGGACATGAGGTACGCGTGCGAGGGTGCCAGGACCCACATGATGAGGCGTGTACCGAAGCTACCCTCGCTGACGGCCCTCTACACCCTCAGCAGCCAGGCGACGCACGAGGCCGTCCATTTACTCTGCCAGATGCTAGTCTTCGATCCAGTAAGTTCACTTCCCCGCCGCAACCTTCTACCCTTCCACTCTCCCGGCTGCTCGCCTTTTTCTCCTCGGCGATGCTGCACGCTGCTTCCACGCGAACAGCAGTGCAAGCGTTTCCAGTTGTAAACTGTGCGATTTTCATGTGTCTCTTTCAGCGTCGGTGGTTTACGCGAGTTTACGGCTCTTTCGGACGAGGCGGAGTTCCACGGTATAAAAGAGGGTGGGGAGGGACTCGGGAAAAGTACGCCGGAAGTTTCGTCCTACTCCGGATCGTCAGGATCGTCGACGTGCCTTATTTATCGGCTAACTTCTCTCTCAGATGGATATGAAAAGCTTTGTTTATTCGCGCGCGCTTTCCTCCCGAGATTAGCCCCCTCCGCCCCCCGCCGCGGCCATTCGCCAAGTTCATAAGAACGATTTATAAAGCGAGCGCGCGCCGACTTGAATGTACTCGCTCGCACGAAAGAGCTCATAAGCATGCCGCTTCGACACTCGGTACAAATATTCGCGGCGATATCGCTAAGCCGCCGGTGAAAGCTGAGCGCCGCCAGAAATTGCACTAAAACCCTTTATCGCCGCCGACGAAACTCGTTCCGCGGGCCGCGATACGAGAAAAAAGGAGATCTCCGCGCGGCAGCTGGCTGTTAAGGGCGGTGGCTGTAGAACAGAGTGTTGCTTGTGTTCCGTTCATCTTGGTAATCTCCCTGGTATCCGCCTCGGGCTATATCCCCAATGACAATGTACCAGCGACGTTAACCACCGACAGCATATCCTTACTGGCTATCGAACCCTCTCCATTACACATCTCCACGCGGCACTCGCAGTCTTGTCGATGAAACTCCGCTCGAAAATCCCACTTTCTTCTTCAATCAGACCTAATGACGGCCAGGGGGTGGGAGATTTATTGGACGGCGAGCGAGCACCAGCTTATCTTCTCTCCTGTGGTAGCATTCGTTGACCCCGCTCGTACTTACTTTCCGCAGGACAAGAGGATTACCGTGGTGGATGCTCTGGCGCATCCTTATCTCGACGAGGGCAGGCTCAGATATCACTCGTGCATGTGCACGTGTTGCTACACGACCAGCGCCGGCATGAGACAGTACACCGGGGACTTCGAGCCGGCGACTTCGCATCCCTTCGACGATCTCTGGGAGCGCAAGCTCACCACCGTGCAGCAGGTCAAAGGTAACCATAGACTTGTACTATGCTCGAGCGTTACATCCTCTATTCCCACCAGAAGCTTTGATAGCGAAAATCCAACGAGAGCACTGACACGTCCACCTCTTTCACGTACACCAGGAGGAGTCGCGCAAAAGTAGCGACGTGCAGTGAGTCATGGCCGGCTGTTATTAATAGTAACTTCGTAGACACGTGCCGGCCAAGTCCTGCGCTCTGGGAACAATAGTCTGATGGACTCGTATGTTTCTAATAGGACAGTACGTGTCTCGAGCTCTTTCTTACCTCATCGCACCCAGGAGACCGTGAAGTATTATCGCTTTCCTTCGAGTAATCAGACGCTCGAAAGTAGGTCGGGTATTGTTGCGAAAAAACAGCGCTTCCCTCTTTGCCAACCGATTGCCTGACTAATTCGTTGTGTTTATTATGCGGCAGTTGGCGCAGCGCGCGCGGAATTAGTGTGATTATAGGTGATTGCGAGTGCGAGCTCCGGCCACTTTCCTATGGCAATAGCGCGGCCACTTGTTTAAATGAATTAAAGCCTCCGCGCGGCGCCGCCAGTCGGGGAGAAAACATCTTTGTACTCTCGTCCCTTTAAACCGCGATTCTCGCCCGTTACACGTGGCAACAGACACACCTGCCGCTGTAATGAACTCGTTATGCCGGTGCAGTCATTCAGCGAGCGGCTAATGAAATACAATCGCGAGAGCGTCGAGGACTCAAGGTAATCCGGTGGTTCATTCGAGCATCTGTAAACGCGCGCGCGCGATTTCACGCAATAATGAAAACTGTCTCTCGCGAGTTCTGCCCTGGAAAAGTCACTTTGGGAGAATAGTTGAAGAGGAGTATTAGTCGAGGTTTGAATTGCACGTTGGGCGCAACTTGGCCCACGTGGGGGAGTGATGTGTGTTGATTGAGCGAGGTTCAACTTTCCTCGGCAGTAAACTCGCCTTGAATTCGCCCGCACTGTGTTTCTCACCCGCGACCCCTGCGCTTGTCTGTTTCAGAGGAAATGCACAAATTTATAGCGGAGCAGCTGAACACGTCGCGCGTGCCGCTCTGCATAAATCCGCAGTCCGCAGCGTTCAAGAGCTTCGCAAGGTAAGCCATAGCTTAGCCGACACTGCAACCCTTCCGAAAGCCCTTATCCAATCAATTGCTCTAAGTCAGTACAAACCAGTCAGTCAAAATTCTATGTGGTTCAATAGCGAGGAAAACATCCACACACACACACAAACACACATATAACACTCATACATATAGACCTAGCGAGAAGTACACGGATACGGGGGCGAAAAGAGAACGAGCTGCAAGTGAAACGATCTAAGTCCTTGGAGGAAAAGTATAGGTGGAAGCAAACCCCCCCGGGTTCCCCCCTCCCCTTCTCCCTCCGTTTGATCAACGACACTTTCCCCTTGAGCCAGCATCCTCTCTGAGTGGATCTCCAGAAGCCCCAAGCCCGATACACCACCCACGACCTGATCGAACAAACCACCCGGCGCACCACTCCATCCCCCGGCGTCGAGCAGCCGGCCGGGGGGCGGGGGTGGAGCGCGTGCAAGGGTGAAAGAGGGATCTCAGAGGGGCACACAGTGTTTTCGAGGCAAAGCGCGCGCCGCCTCAAATCGAGCATTCGAGGCCTTTGCACTCGGGATACTTTCAATACCGCTGTTTAAGAGATTGCTAGAACGAAAGGAAAGCGGCATTCAGAGTGAACGAACTTGTCGGAATTAGTGGCGAAAGGTCAAAGGAACATTGTGAGCAGCCCTCCGAGTAGAAAGGTCCGGGTCCACCCTCGCACACCTAGCAGCAGTTATGTCAGTAAAAGGGAGACTAGCCAGAGTCAGGATATCAAGCTCTAAGAGAAGCCTGTGACAATGATGATACTGAGAGAAAAGAAAGCACTAGTTGATAGTTGTGCCCCCCCCCCCCCCCCTCCCCCCAATCAACATCTAATTGCCAATTGTCTGACGAAGAATGTAACAATTTTTCTCGTGTTGCTTATTGCCGTCAAGTTAGAGCAAGCCGATCGCCGAGCCAGCGCCCTGCGCCGCGTATACGTATACGTTACTACTACTACCAGTACCGAATCAACTATCTGCCACTGTCAACTACTATCGACTACTACCGCTATCGTCTACCACTACTACTACTACCGCTACTACCAATCGTGTTACGTCTCCTCCTGAACCGAATGAACAGAGAGTCAGCTATAATCAGCGCGACCTCGCTCGCAGAGGTACTTGAACAAAATACCATTTTTTAAGCCACCACTCGTTGCGTTTTGTGTTTCTTTTCGTCTCTCACTCACTCTCTCTCTCTCTCTCACTCTGTTTGTCTCTAATTTTTCTTTCCACCCGCTATCTCTCTTTCTCTCTCTTCCCTGTTTATATATATATTTATATATATTGATATACATATACTACATACTGCCTCTGATCGTATTGACATCCTCGCTTCTACTTGCATTCCTTTTTGCCTTAGACTAGCACTCTGTATGACTGGGGGTCTATACATACACATGTCTTTCACCACCGTGCGCACCCACACGGCGTACCCCACGTCTCTAGATTATGCCTAGCTCGTCGCCTCTGCGCATATACACATATATATTTACCACATATGTCTATATATTTATATATTCATGTGTATTTTTGTCCACGTATATGTACCTGCCATGTATTTGTCAGATCACACCGAGCCGAGTGTCGGACTTCCGCGGCACCTCGCCGGAAGTACCAGCGACGAGGGTCGAGCATCGATTAGTCTCTCTAATTAAGGTGATGCACTTCAGATTCTTTCCATCCCCCGAACAATCAATCTCTCCTCGGCGACAGTCGAGCTCGGATATAAACTCTCTTTTTATTTTGTTTGTTTTCGTTAATCCGCAAGGCTCGAACGCTCTCTCGGCAATCGCGATCCGGGAATGACGAAAGTGGAGCGGATGCGCCTGCTCCCCGAGACGTCCAGGGGTTTTCGTCGCGTGAGATAAGTCCGGGGCTAATTAGCGCCGGCGGACGCGCGCACACGCGTAATTAACATCCTCCTGTAATACGGGCGCCCTGGTAAACGCCGTGTTTCCACTGGGTCTAGCGCGCAATCGGCGACAAAGCAGCCTTTCTTCACGAGTCTTTGCGCGCGTTGAGAATACCAGGCGATTGTTGATATAAACGTGGACGTACGCGAGAATAATAGAGGACTAGTCCCATAGAAATAGTCTAGTTTAAGCTTCCGTCCCCACGAGACTCGTCGCTGGTGACTACCTGGCAATGAGAGGGAAAAGCGATACTTGTATCTACACACGGGAAAGTAAGATCGCTTGCGATTGTCGGGTCGCATGATCCATGCAGCCTTCAGTTCCGAAAGGCAACTGATACTCGGACTAGAAATTGGCAGGTTAATTAGAATGAGGCCAACCCACTAGCACATTCACGAGATAGTTGACTACCTCGAAGACACCCTGAGCATCCTACCCACTATCCACCCGACCCAGTCTGTAGTTAGATCACTTTGTAAATCTTGCAGTAGCTATCGCAAATCCTCGCGTCATCTGGACCCCGGCATAATGACCGTAATATCTTCATTTCCTCTTGGCCGCCACAGTCGTCGAATTACACCTCGCGAGCCTCTCTCTCTCTCTCTACATACGTGCCAACTAGCACTCGGGCGGAACTTGGTGCCATTTTAGTATTTTCATCTGGGCCAACGAGGAGATGCTAACTCGTTCGAGGTGCTAGAGGCGACCGGGGTACGCGGTGCAATGGTAGACGGTATCTGGGAAGGATTGACACACTAGTTTTACTGTCGTTTCTTTGCTGACAGCTGCATGGAAGTCGAACGAGCGTTTCCTTCTTCTTACTTTTTTCAATTTTTGTATTTGTTTTGGGAGAGAACACGCTCTGCGACCGGCAATGGAAAGAGGTTCGCTTTGGAATCGGTACCGTCACGGGGTCGCAGGGCGACGTTTCTTGTGTTGGAGAGTGAGAGGGGAGAGAGTGGGAGTTTAGTTTAGAGTATGCATCTAGCGTAGAGAGGAAGCCACTGTAGGGTGATACACCTCGTAGTGAGATCTCGAAGTAACTTAGTGTATCCCCGAAGTTCGGCAGGTTCCCAGGATCGATCTCTGCCAGTGAGGGTCAAGCAACTCGATCGGCTTTACATCCCCACCCTCCCCCTTTCCTCCCTTAGTGAGAGAGACGCACTGCTGCCCCCTCGTTGACGATGCCAGTTCGTGAACGCTCAATTAGTCGGCGTGAGGTCTCCGAGTGCGCGAACGAACGCTTTGGCATTTAGCGCAATGAGCAACCCCTCTAGTGTCGAGGAGCACTTTGCACTTTCGTCGTGTACAGCCTTTAGAAGTCGAGCCGCCGAACCGTGCCCCTCGAGGCAGTCGAGCGAGCGAGCAGCCAGTCGATCAATCGGGAACGCTCGAATCAGTATACTAATATTAATGACTTAGAGAGAAAGAAAGAAAGAAAGAGAGAGAGAGAGAAAGGAAAAAGGAAAGGTTCAGCGGCGCCGACACAGTAGCAAACACCTCTGTTTCTCTCCCGCAAATCACAAAGCGACCTCTTCCAACCCCCTGTGAGCCCAAGCCAATGTTTCCCCGAAGCAAAAGAAACACAAGTATCGCGCGCCAGGCTCGACGAGTGCCAGCACTCTCTAATCATGTCTTCCTACGTTTTACAGCTCCACGGTGGCCCATCCCTCGGAATTACCACCCTCTCCTCATCAGTGGGAATAAGAATCCTCCTTCGGTAACGCGCACGGACATACTACACCCGCCTCGACGGTAGAGACTCGAAGAAAGCCCGACGGAAACCCGACGGAAACCCGAGGACCTTCCGCGGGCTGTGCTCCTGTGCCCCCGCAACCTAGACGGACCGCGACGGACAGCCGCGGCTCCATTGGAAGAGGGCCCCACCCCTCTCGAACGAAGCGGAACCCCGCACACGGGCACTCGGGAATACTTGACGCGAAGAGCGCGGAAAGGAGGAGTAGCACCTGGCGTTCATGCAAGCCCAGGACCCACGGAAGCTGTGGAGGAAGATGAGCCAAGAGAGACAATAGACTGCCGAGCACTGTAGCCTCAATTTTCGACTAGCTGATAAATGCATATACATAGATATATACATAGATATATATATATATTAAAAAAGTATATATAATGATGCATATTATTATACATACGGGAGAAGGAAGGCGGAGAGAGGTCTAAGAAGAGAGAGCGAGAGAGCGAGAGAAAGAGAGAGCCACAAGTAGCCAATTTTACCAGGGAATAGTTAATTTCAAGAAGGAAGCGCGACAAGGACCCACTTTCCGAGATGGAAGGGGTCCCGAGAGAAAGAAAGGAGAGACGAGGAGACAAACACGAAGACATTGTATAGCCGATAAGAGAGGAAGCGTCGAAAAGACGGCCAGTCTTTTTTTTAGATTTTACACACTTATACGTATATGTACATTATTACCAATCGCAGTCTCACGCAAAGACAGCTGGCATTTAAGTCGACTAGCGCGAGGGAGAAAGGTGCCTAGAGTCGTCCGCATAACAATGATCTCTCCTCTTATTTTGAATGCCTACTGAGGATCAATCCACGGATGATTCGGGATCAGAGGAGACACTGGGAGAGTGGAATCGCAGGGAAAGGAGAGACCGAATGGCCGATGTTGAGGAAGTACGGAGACTCGTACTTTCCAATCGAACGACTGTACTCGATATCCCCGACAAGCCTGCTCGGGACTTCTCGCGGGGGGAGCTGAAGAATCACTAACAGATACGGGGGTACCTTCGCGCGAGTACCCTCGTCTACTTTGTACCTGCCCACTGAAGACAACGAGGAAAACTACAGCTCCTCCACGAGAATCTTGCACTGACCGATTGCTCACTATGTGTGCCCGACGAACGCTCGAGGGATGCCAAGAGAGAAGGAATACGCGCTCGATTGTCGGCCCCTTTCGTCCCCGATAGGAGAAGCAGTGAATGTACGAGTAGCTGACACACTTAATTCTACGAGTACTGCATCCACACATACTGCACGCCTAGGATTAACCATTCGTAAGTCTCTAATTGGCGCGCGCGCCCCAAAGAAGAGGCGCGCCGGGGAAACAACACTTCCAGAGAAGAACGACGGAGTCGAATCCGCAGCAACCAGAGTCACGCAGAAGTTGCACACGTACAGATCGAGGCATCGAAAGGCAATGTTTTGCGGCGAAGAAGCGGCGAAGAAGCGAATACCTCGCCTTCCCAGCATGCAAGGAACGAGAGCAATAGGATTTTATCTCACGATGGACAAGATCCTTGAGGTTCTTATTCTCAGTCGACGTAATGTTCGCCTCCGAAGCCTTACCGCTAGCGAGACGACACGAAATTCTTTTTAACCCACCCACATCCCCCCCAGTTTCGACGCGCTCCGATGATTAAAGGCAGTGTGGGGAAAGCGCACGTTGCCGCAGGAAGGAGAGCCGGAGAAAATCAAACAAGATGCCACTGATTCGACAGACAATTCGGAGCAAATGGTTTTTCAACGTGGCCAAAGTCACAAGACCCACGTGGCTCTCGAAATCGGTGTGATACCTGATGAATCACATTGAATAAATTGAGCATGATCTCTTCTGTCCGATTTGGACTAACCCACGAAGTGAAGGGATGCAACTCGATGTACGTGTGACTTGTTGCTCCGACGGAGCGATCCTTATTCCCTGGATTCTCAAGAGAACAGAGCTAGATCCTCGTGACCATGGCCAGATTCGATTGCAATCAGAGAATGCGGACTCTGGAAGAAGAATCACGGCCTGTTCGCCGTTCAGAAGACGCAGTGTCCTTAAAAACGTCGCTTCGACCAGCAACTGCAAATTTTCCACTGCTGAAGAAGCCTCAGGAATATTTGGCAGCGACCTGAACCAACGTCGAGCCGATCGCCGATTCCGACGGAGCAATCTCACCTGACGGGTCTGCGAGCGAGCGGGAATTTAGTCGTTAATTACCATGCATTTCCGCTGCGAGGCGGCGTTTTTCTCCGCGTCTTCCAATGAAGGATACCTGTCGACTTTCCTCCAGTCTCGAGGCTACCTAGGAACCGCAAGGCTTCCTAGCAGAAGAGAGGAGGAAGGTGGATGCGAGGCAGGATCTACTATTGTACTAAACACACTGCCGACGATTAATACAAAGCGCGACGGTATCGTTCATAGCAACTAGGAATACGCAAGGGAAGGTGACGCGCGAACAGGGATATTGTTCCGCTCGTCCGATGTCGCCTTTATAAATAGGTACCTTCCACTATTAGTTCTCTCTTCTTTTGTAAGCTCACGCGCGGCATCTCCCTCTTTGGTTTCACATCGTGTCAGACTTATTGCGCGAGGACAAGTTTAGTTCTTTAGAGAATCCCTTTTGGTATCGAGCACGCTCTCAATGTCAGCGCCGTCAGTCAGCATTTGTCTTGGGCGGAATAGGCGCACTCTGGAAACCATAGTAAGAGAGTGGCGCGCGGTGTACCCCACTATTACGTTCTGAGTGTGATTTTAGCTTAAGTGATTTAGATAGCCAGTAGACCAGGAGGATACCTTAAGGACTTAGGTAGCGTTTAAGCAGTAGCCACTCGTTTCACTCGTTTGATTCTTTTGTAAACGACAAAAAAAAACATGTGTTCTCTTTTTTACGCCGGAGCAACTGATTGCTGCTAGGATCACTGGGCCCGGGGCAGCCGGCCCCCCCAGGCGATCGGTTATCCTTTTAAGTATTCTTAGCGAATCTATCGTATCAGTGGTGTGGTAGGATTAATTTTCTCAATCGGACGGGACAGTGCGCGGAGGGCAGGAAAGCTGAGCAATGGCGTTTCGAAAGGCGTTTCGATAGCCACGCCAACCAAAACGAAAAAAGACACGCGATCTTCGTCGCCTGGAACGACCGTGAGCACTCTGGTCGTACTTATATATATTTACAACAACAAAAAAATGTGAAATAATACGAGGCATGTGTATACGTAGACTTCGGGGAGGAAAGAAGCTGTGCCACGTCGCCCTCCATTCTCAGATTATACTAATCTCTTCATCCCTTAGTTTAGAGACGCGCGTTTCCACCACAGATCTAATGTTCTCGGTATATTCTACTTCGTGTCTGAAGTAGCACTTCGTAATTACACTGACTTTTGTACCGCGGGCTAGGCCGTAACGACAGTCCGAGCACCTTTGATCGTATAAGTAGTTAGCGACAATGTTTTTCTATATGCCAGTCTTAAGGAATAAGCAGCACTCTCTGCCGCGAGTGCAGAGAGGAAAGGCGAGCGTGACGTGTCAGCTTTTTCCCTCGAAGTCTCCTTCTGTAATTAAATAATGTATCGTCGATTTCATCACTTCGGGTAGCTAAGCGCTTCTCTCATCATCTGTAAATAAATCATCGCGTTCACCCCCCCATGTACATACATACATACGTTGCCTAGCTAACGAGATCACAGGAATTACAGATGCATGCACACATGCAACCACACACACATACACCTACACTGCAGCCTAGATAGCCGAGTTTTTCGTCGCGAGCCAACCACGAATCATGAATCTAAGTAGAGCGACGAGCAGCAACCACGACAAAGAATACGGCGAAGTATGCGTTAATTAATTGGATGGGTATAGCACGTGGCGCGACGAAAATTCATTAGCGTATTTCTTTTTAACGAACTCACGAAACACTTTGACGAAGGGACGACAATTCTTTAGACTGAACGACACTTAGAGAGCAAGAAAACGCTGAAAGGTTCCTTACTTTTATCACCGACTCGTGCATCTCTACACTCGATTTACACAGGGACCGCCACTCCCTTTCGTTTCGTTCTCTTTTAAGTCTTCGCTCCATCGCGGCGCAATCGTCGGGATTTGTAAATAAGTAGCTCACTGTAGCTGGTCAGTTGGGCATTGAACTACGAACACTTTTCTCGAGTCGAGCGAGTGAGACAACAGCGAGTGTGGGACCTCGCCCAGGTCCCTCGATGTAGATAGGTACACGCCGATCGCACATGTACACCCAGGAAACATGCACTCACACCGACACCCACACCCAGAGGACACAAGTAAGTACCTATCGGAGACTACTTACAAGCAACAGGGAGAGGAGCGTGTCGTTTTCTCGCATTAAAGAGCCGAGTAAAAAATTGTACTAGTGGAGGCTAGGCGATAATGCATAAGTCGTGTAAGGTACCTAACGTTTATAGATGTGAGTTTAAAATTAAGCATTGCAAGGACAAAAAAAACTCCACGTATACCCCCCCACACACTAGTGAATATGCCTTCATTATGGAAAGTGGCTGGCACGAGATGCACCAAACAATAAAGTTGCTGCGGATAAAACAACAAAAAAGTGAGAGATGAACAGTGGAATGACCACCGGAAACGACGGTTCTCTTGTCTCTGGCTTGGCACACCGTTTTACCACCATCCCCCTTAATACCCCAATATTCTTTTCCACCCACCCTCTGTTCTTCCCTCCAACTTTATTTTCAGGTATTTTTTATTCGTCCGAATCGGCATTATTTTCTGTATTCCTTCGTTCTCGTTGAGTTCAGCCTTGTTTTCGCACCCGGGAGAGGCATGGGGCGAGCAGCACCTCGTCGACTTTAACGATTACATTCGCACGACGATATACTTGTGTGCACATTCATTGTGAATATTGCGGAGCGAGTGCGCGGTGGCACTGGGCTGGTGTACAGGTAGCGGCTAAGTACATTAAGTATACCGAGTAAGATTGCTTAATAAGAATGCTGCCAGCGAACATGCCTCCCCCGATTCTTTTCGTTTCGCTCGGACCACACACACGAGAACTGGCCGGCGCCCCGAGGGCAACGGAGGAGCAACTTTCTTGTCGACTGTCGTCGTCCTCGGCACTTTTCGAGCCGCGTGTATGTACATACCAGGAGGTACGCCTCGATCTACCAATAAGCGTTAGTCGTAAGAAAGGGGGGTAAAAAAAAGGATTTAAGGATTTCTCGTCGCTTTCGTATCGGTAGCGTTGTAGTGAGAGGTAAAGTGAGGCGACCTGTCGTTAGTAACTAAGAGGCCTTAATATACTTGCGTTTCGCGAATTCACCGAGTAACTCGGTAGACATATAGGAGTTTAAGCGTAGTACTTAGAATACGGGTCGCACGAGACAAATATTGGGAGAAGGGGAGAAATCTGTGCGTTAGGTGTCTGCTCGCCGGTCGCTTACCAAGATCGGATATCATCGAGCGAGGTCCTCGAGGCTTTGCCGATCGTAAAGAAAGCGCTCGATTTAGGGTCGCGAGCGAATAAAACCTTCCCCGAGATATGCCTGGGTTCGCCCTCGGCTCGAGCGGAGTTAGCCTACGTCTCACCTGGCAGACACACCGATCGAGCAGAGAATTATTATAGTCCGGCGCATCGTTCACTCGTGCGTAAATCTCCCTCTTCTTTCTCTAAGATAGTCGTAAGTGAGGCCTCGACGACCTGGCGATAAAGTCGCCGGGAAAGAGAGTCGGGAGCGGCAAATGGAACGGGGCGAGTTGTGCCTGTCGCAATACGAGGCACCAACGGATCATTATTGTTCGGCTTATCTCGGCCGAGCAATAACGTTCAATCCCTGGCAGGCAAGTATTAGCGCTCACTCCCCCGTGATACGTTCTCCGGCAGGGACCGCGCGCGGAATCTCGAGCCAACAATAAGAACGTAGGTGCGACAGAGTCGAGAGGGAGATTAACGTTGGTAGGTTGCGCGCCAATCTCTGTACAGTGTATAAAGGCATTTTCCCTCACGGTGCACGTAGATTCGTTCTTCGATCCCGTGCACTGCCGGCGTAAAGAATCGATTAATACCAATCGCGCTCGCACGTCCTAGAGATCCGACTCTTAAGCGTCGTTCACACTTCTTCCCTGGAAAAGCGATTTCCACCACAGCACTGCCAGTTCATTCCCAGATTTTCTTACCGCAGCTTCTTCTCGCCAGCGCGTCCCGACTGCACCGCGTCCTCGGAAAGACCAACTAGCAGTGATATCTTTCCGGCTGGTAGCTTAGTTCGCCGGGCGAACCACCCCGCAAACGCCACTTTCGAAATCCAGCTTCGGGCAGAGTTCGATATATCGTAGAGCTGTCTCATTGCCAGTGTCATGTGTCGACCTAATTCCGCCGCTCCTGTTTTCTACAGCTCCATTCGACCCCCTCGCGACACGTAGCTCTAAATGCGGGAAAGGATAATCGCAGGAAGGGAGTGGGACTCGAGCAGATGACATAGTCCCTGTAAATACGTAGCGTACGATCCTGAAAATTCGCGTACCTTGAAAGTAGCACGAAGCCTTCTCGCACTCTAGCATTTAGTACAGGGAGGAAGCGGTGGAGAAGAGTCCAGCGGGACTCGAGATGCAGTTGGACAGCGTGAGGAGAGCCAGGCAGAAAAAGGACCTCAGCTATATTCCGTTGTACATAAATGCGAGGTAGACTAGGAGCGGAACCTTAAGGACTTTAGCGCTAGAATCGCAGCCGAGTGCAGGATGTTCGCGAGGGCCGTGCAAGTGTACACATATTTTTAGATTAGAGAGCGAGCACTCTGGCCAAAGCCCCGAACACCCTTTCGCCCTTTTCGCGCCCTGCAGTCTAGTTCGAAGCCGCTAATCTTCCACTTGCTCGCCGGCTCAACCGGGCCCAGTTTATCGATACTTTTCACTCGGACTGATAGCCTCGTCTAAGCTCTAGAGTAGATTGCACGTGTCTTAGCTATCGGGTTCGACGATCCGGCACTTCTCGCCTGTACAATATAGTACCTCTATTTTTTTTAAGAAAAACACATCGACCACGCACCTCGCACGATTCTTGCCGAATTCGCGAGAAAGCCACCCTCGCGACGGAGGGTCCTTCCCACCGGAGTCCGATTCTCCAGGTCGCAATCGCAGGGAGAGCCCGTCGGCGAGTGCTCGATCGTTGACCATCGAAGGTGTCGTGTCGATATAATTCAATGTTACTCTACGTGTCCCTTGTTCTCGGTGTTTCGTACTACTCTGTAAATAGAAGGAATCCGTAGCGAAGCGCGCCGGCGAAGCTCGCGCCAATCAATTACTCCTGACCCTTGCCCGCGAGGCAACGCCACACCTACCCAGGCACATCCTCCGGTTTCAGCGGCAATGTCGATATTACACTCTGTGATAGTAGGAATCAGGACTACACTCGATTTCGCCAAACGAGAGAGCCAGTGTTTAGGCAGCAGCACCGACCACCCCAAGCACACACTACCCCGGATGCCCATAGCGATCGCTGGTAATTAACATTAATCACCTGCAACTGTAAATAGAACAACCTCCCCCCCCCCCCCCCCCCCCCGTTCCCTACCTTTTGACACTAAGCCTCCTTGGGATTACGAGTCGCGCGACTCCTCGATAGAGTTTCGAGCTCGAAAGCCAAATAGCCGAGGCAGCCGGTAATTAGCGCTCGATCCGCGCCGATTAAACCTCTCCCGGCCAACTGTAAATAGGGCAGTTCGCCGGCGATTCTTGTGTGTAAGCGTGTGAAGTGTCTCGTAGAGCTCGGCGCCAGGTGTAGAAGTTAGCCGAGGTACATGTATATTCCAAGCAAGTTCTCTATCTCTCGTGTCGACACTAGAAAACCAGTAGGATCGTCTCGTTTAGTCCGATCTCGTGTCTGTGTATTCTGTGTCGGCTCGGAGCCGGCTGCTGGTCGTCGCGTCGAGTCGCTACCGACCCCCAACGACCAGCCGCGCGTTCCGAGCAGCCCTAAACTCACGGCCAACAACCTAACGTTTAGGAAAGATCGTATGCCTTCTACTTGTCTTACACGTCTCGTGATGGGAAGCCTCGTCCGAGCGGCACACTCCTTTTCTACTGAATTCCACTACTAATTCATGGAACTCAGTAAGGAGTCGCGTCGTTCGGCACGACGGCGGCTTCCTTGATTAATGTACTCTTAAAAACCGTTCTTCTTCTTCTTCTTCTTCCTAACCGGCATCCTCGCCCATCGACGCTCCCTCTCTCTCTTTCGCGTGAAAATTCGCCGGATGTTAATATTGAGCGAGGGCCCATCGAGCGATCGCAGCTTCCACCGGGCATATATCTGTACTATTAAGGTCCGCCCTCGCACGAGGGCTGGCAGGGTGTAATATAAATCTTACTAGTATAAAAGCCGCGAGATGTAGCAGACGAATCGGGGGGAGTTCTACTAGTAGACACAATAGCGAAGTAGAAGAGGCTGATCTCCGCCGTGTAATTTTTGTATTTTCGACCGGGCAGAGGGTGGATCGCGTCATATAAATATATACCTGTATATATATATATACACGATTAAGTATATATACATCACTGTAACACAGTACAACTGGTAATGCAGCGTTCTTACGGAGTAGCAGCGTTTCACCCGATTAAAACCGATTATCCCTTGTAATATAGAAGAGACGAGGAGCCGAGTGGGGAAGACTGCGCGATTGTTGCCCAGTGGAAACTGTCGTCGGCCGACGGGCCGCGAGGAGGGAAGGGTGGGGGGATACCGAGAGAAAGCCAATATTTTTCAAAGTCTAATCAAAAAACGGTGGACGCAATCGAATTGGAGGAGCGGAGAAATCGATGGGCGAGCTTCGGGGAGAGCGCGCGATGGTGGGCCTGGATGCCGGGACTCGATATAATCTAGAAAACCACGTGATAAGAGAAACTCAACGGCCGGCGCACGTCTGATGCCGGGGCGAGCGTGTACTCGATGTAATTGTAAATAAAGGGATTAGGGCCGGTTAAGAGGTATACACTTGTAAAAATAGAAGCGAGTCGCACTGCGTGTCGATCTGCCTATCTCATCCGTAGATTCTAATCTTAGTTCGTAAGGTGTACGGAGTCGGCG
Source organism: Crossocerus cetratus (assembly GCA_963675795.1). Classification (NCBI taxonomy): domain Eukaryota; kingdom Metazoa; phylum Arthropoda; class Insecta; order Hymenoptera; family Crabronidae; genus Crossocerus; species Crossocerus cetratus. The sequence goes on from OY776667.1 coordinate 17,664,198, forward strand.
GCGTCTTAACTGCTAATCAACTATTAAAGTAAACAACTACTACCACTAAACAAGCCAGTTTATTCTATCTGTGTGTGTGTCGGTTTCTCTGATTGGTCATAGATTTTGTATCAGCCCTTTTCTCTCTCTGTATAACGGTGTGTAGCGACGGGGGATGGTCGAGGTCGACGGGTACCAGAGAACTTGGCCAGAATAAGTAAAGCCTGAATAGGGTGATTTTTTCTTATTAGCACTGAATTCCACTGATGCTAGCCGAGAGAATTCCATTCCATTTGCACCGGCACCTTTCGAGTTAATTAGTTGACCAGCAAGTGTCACCTCTGTACCCCAGGGATTTCTCGTGCCCGTCGAGATCGATCTCTCGAGACGTAGATTCGAAGGTGTCTTTCACGAACTATTAAGTAGTCCTTGCGAGGAAGAAGGTGTGCGGGGGAGATGGCGTTTTCGTCGGAAGCCAGATGGAACTGCGAGGGAGGAGTAGTCGTGAAGGATTTTGGCTTTCGATTAGAACGCGATCTCGAGGAACCCGGTCGATTGCACACTCGAGATTTCTCGCGCACGTATGCAGTAGATGTGTCTGCGCACCCGGGAGCCGGTGACCAGTTTTGAGGAAGCAAGCAAACCACTCTTTTACGGATGAACTCGGCCGATTATTAGCTCGTACGCCACACAAGACTGTATTTCAGGCCAGCCACCTGTTTCACTGAACAATGATTCCTTTGCCGATGAGGACTTTCCACTTTGAGAGGAAATCAATGCGAAATTGGTCCCGAGCCCTTAACTCTTCGAACACTATTAGTTTTAATGGGAGCGCGATCGCTCGCGATCGAACTGACCGATCCCCGCGAGCGGCGGTCACTTCGCTCGAGGCTCGATCGCGCCAATCGCTGTTTCACGAGAGTCGATCGATCCTAATATAATGCACACTTTGTCGTCGTAGAGCCTCGAGCCTCACGTGAGAGCGTAGTCGATTTTCAGCCTCTTTTTTCACTCGGAGAGCAGACGGCGCTCTCGACCACACAATAATCAAACTTGCGAGAATTCTAAATCAAAATATGGGCGAAAGAGAAAACGAGAAAGAGAGAAAGAGAGAGAGAGATTTCCAGCAGGATGTCAAGGCGAGATAGAACTTTCCCGTCGACGAGGCTCCGAGCTCCCACCAACTTCGGACCATTCGATCTCGGAGGCAACCTGTACTCTCTACAATCAACTTCCGAGGGCTAATTGTAACGTGCGAGACGGGAGATCACACAGAGCTATCCAACTCTCATCGGTGTGTAAACGCAGCCTCGCGTTCTCACCGTTCTAGGATTAATCAAACCGACTAACTATTACTGCTAATTGTCTAAGTAACCACATTCCTCGATTTCCCGTCTCCCACCGGCAGAGCAGCGACTCTCCGCAACCTTTTCCAAGCGAGCCTCGTCGCCGACGTCGAAAGTTCCATCCGCCAGCCTGGGAGACCCAACCACCACCAATACGGCTGACTTGGGTCGGCGGCAGGATTGATCGGTTAACAGGGCGAGCGAGCGGCGAACACTAGTGATACACGGGAAAAAAAAAACGAACAAAAAATCAGAGCATTGAAGACTGGCAATCAAAACTATCGTAGGGAAAGTTTACTCCCGCGAACCCCCTCGCGGCCCCGGCACGCTCGATTCGCGGTGAAAAATGCGCCGATATAAGGAAAAAAGAATAAAACGGGTCAAAAAGATCCCAGGAAAAGAACCGCTCTCTCGGCGATCTAAAGTTCTACACACTATACATATTGTACATTAGAAGCAGAAAGAATTTATGGCAGTATAGTGTCGCGGCGGTGCAGAGAGAGGGAGGGAGAGAGGGAGAAAGCTCGAAAAATTACCACTTTGTAGATTACTGTAAATTCCGCTTCTCTTCCGAGCGTAATCTTCCGCTTCTAGCGGCGAGCGCGTGCCGGCGCGAGGGCCCAGGTTCGCCGGGACTAATGCAAACTCTATGCAGCTCTCCTTCAAAGAAATACATATACCATAGGCCGTACAGTTTTGCGAGTAAAGAGAAATGCGCGTCTAATGTAAACGCTAGCGAGTAGATAGGTAGGTATCTGCATTTCATGAAATTTAACATGCTTGGATAGCTCCTCAATAAATCGTTATACATGTTTTGATAAAACTTCCAGGCGTCTTTTACTGCGACAACCCCAATCCTCCCCGAGCACTTAATCGACGCATCGCGTCCATGGAAAAGTATCATCTAGCGACGTCTAGCATGGTAATTGGTAGGAGCCGGTCTTATCGGACTTCCTAATAAAGTTTGGACTAATAATAGAGAAGCTGAGGACAGCGGAGAATGAGCAGAGGCGTCTCCGTCACTTAGCACGTCTCCAGTTGGCAGAGTTAGAGCTAAGATCATTATCTCTGGTTATTGCATCTCCACAGCGCCGATTGGCAGCCGAGACATTGACAATAAATTGCAGCCGCATTGCCACCGGGGAACGGCGCTCGTAGGATTCCTAATCGGCGCGGCGGACGCTGTAAGTTAGGGAATTAAGGAGTCCGGACTTAAATAGGTGTCTGACCGGCGCGATTTCCTCCGTCATTTGTCCAGACTTGTCATTGCACTTTAAGTAGACGAGTTTCGACTTGCATTCTCCTCGTCAAACGTCAAATCTTCGAATCCTCGCACGTCCGGCGTACCAAGGATCGCTCGCGAAAGGTTGGGTCCTTGAAAAATTCATGGAAATAGAAACAAGTCATTAACAGTGTTTACTAGTAAGAAGAAGTGCCGCGTACGCGCGTTTCTATATATACGCAAAACACAGTGATGACCTTTGTCATTCGTCTGGAGACTCCGGTCGCATCAACATCAGCAGTAAAAGGCCTCGAGTTTCTACTTGGATTTCTAGTCCCGAGCTTCGCGGACTGTGAAATTTCGGCATTTCTAATGGCCTTCTATCGTCATCGCGAAGGTAACTCTCTTTTGGCGGCGAGGATCTCGAGACCTTTGGACCTAAGAGTCGGGTGAGGCTTCTTTTGCAGAGAGACCGCGGTGGGAACGCGCGGCATTTTGCACGGGGGCTTTTCATTGACGAGGCCGAGCCGCGAGCGTACGCTGACGTAAGTCTGGTGTTTACGGCGAGCACGTGCTGCGCGGCAATGGAGTCGCAATGACTTCAGAGCTCAGTAACACTCGGAGCCGCCAGCGCGCAGGATGCACCTCGACACTTTGCCAATTTCGTCCCGGTGGTAATCCAAAGTGCAACTCCCCCAGATCAACACTTCCGGTTTATCTGCCCGTTGCCGAACTCCCAGGACTTTCTCCGGTTTTCACCGAGTAACTCGAACCTCGCGATACTTGGGGATCGAGTGCGACTGACTCAGCCACTCTAATGACAGTTGATTAGAGTGGAGCGAGCCGGTGGAGTGATCGCGCAGTCATCGGACAAGTGGTTCCTCGCCCTCGCGAGTCAAATGACTCAATTCACTCGTAGACCGGCGGTTTCCCGGCTAATCGAGGATTCCACCTTCTCGCGCCGATGCACCGCGGCAAAGCAACGGTACACTATCGCTGGGAGAGTGATCGCGACAGTGATGTAACAGTGGAAAATAAAGCGGTGACTCGCATGGATATTGGCGGCACGCGCGCTGACGCACGCGTAAACACGTGCAGCCGCCGACTGCTTAGGCGACTCCGCGGACTTTCCTCGAATTTCACTGAGAGGTCCCGAAAGACAGCCGCGAAAAGACCTTCCAGAGTGTGCGATTAAAAGAGAGTGGAATTCTCACGGTGACTCTCCTCCTGGGAGTGATCGCGTCCTCGATGGGATTCGGTGGTCTCGTGACTTGGCAAGCATCTGTAAACAAAGCACAAAGTTACTGGTGACTCGCGAGTTCCGCACTCGAACTCGTCGACTGCTGAGGCACGCAAGTGGAGGAACCGCTTGATCGATTTGAAGAAAAAGAGAAGTCTGTGCTAGTCGAGTATTAAAGACTGCGGGCTCTGCTGAGAAAAGTTTCAAGCCACACGTAAGATCCTATTTTTAATCTCCGCTTCTGCGAACTAATCTTCGCTTCATTAATAGTACACGAGACTTAGAGCGGCTTGTTCGGCGGTTTGATCTCTCGGATCTCGGCGATTCCTCGGACGATTATTAATAGGAGCGTTTAAGGGTGCGCTCGCCTACTTTCAGCGGACGGTAATCGATTATCGCACGGCAGCTCCTCCGCTGTAATCCGCATTATCAGCCGGAGAGTATTACTGTCAACCCGTTGCCTCATTCGATCTCTCGAACGGCTGTGACCGGGCTTCTTCAGTTTCCTGCGGTCGTGCCGATCTCTCGGGCGGCAGTTCGCTCCGCGGTTAGCACTCGGCCAGCACCTACGCGGCAGAAGGAAAAATAGAAAAATCCATCTCTCCCACCCTCCATCGATAGAGAGAGTGAGGGAGATCGCGAACTAGGAAGCGATGACGCAACGCCGGCGAAATTAAATCTGCCGGCGAGGATTTATTTAGAGCGCGGGTGCCGTCGACTAATAAACCCGGGAGAAAGACCCTGACAAATTGGAGGCGGCCGCGAAATCGCGATTCTCGCGCACACTTGCACCGTCGTACAGTAACAGAATCATTTTTCACACCAGTGCTCTGGAGGTCCGCGAAGTCAGTGATTCGCCGATTCGGGTAATCGACCCCGGGAAGCACCGGACTGTGTCTTTTGGCAAGATGTCAGGTCGAAGTGATAACAAGCGAATTCTCGGGAGTCAGTGCCTCGTGGCGGAGTCATCATGCGCCGATTTCCCGGCAGAAGAGTCCGCCCTGGGAGCTTGAGGAGTTTGGAGAAGCGAGCGTCATCGAGGATCAAAATGGGCAACGGGTCGTCTTGCTGTCCGCATCGGAAGAAGGTCAGTCACCTCATTCGTTTTCACCGCTTAATTAACTTGACTGGGGAAAACGCCGCGAGTGAGATTGCAATCGCGCATGACGAACGAGGAGGGCGCGGTTGCGGGCGCAACAATATCGAAAGTACGCCGAGCGCGATTATGAAAAGAGTGCACGGCTGGAATGCGCGGCAATGATCCCCGGGAGAACATGCGTACACGGCCCCTTGGAATTCCAGCGATCCACCTTTGATAAGAGGGAAACCAGCATCCGGGGATTCCGTTCTCTCCCCGCTTTTAACCGTGGGAGCCAATGTGGTGGTACTTGCCATCTATCCTGTTCGCATTTTCGAGATTATCGATAACAATCGAACACGATTGACTGATTATTCATTTATCGCGTATACTCTGTTTATTTCCACCTGACAATCTGCAGCGTTTAAATTCCACATTGCAGATATACGCGGTTCGCGAGGTTGTTGTTTGCGATGGCTCGGCGGACTTTATGCGCGCGGATGAATATTCAGTTCTAGGTTCTTGTCGCAGTGATAAAGAGAGGGGGCATAGTAACCATAAGTAAAAAGCCATCAATATGCAGTAGGCGCATCGCATAAAAGTTGCGCTCATTAAGCCTGGTTCGAAGTAATGGAACAACATCGTTAGATCAGCAATTAAGCCTGGCAAGAAGCCTCCGTACATACAGAACGCGCGAGACCGCTCGTGGAAAGGGTGAGGACTGCGCGCGAGGGGTGGCCGCGCCGCTTGTCATACCAATGTAGTAAAACTTGTGCAATTGTGCAATTTCGCCCGGCGGAACGGGCACGCGGCCTTCGCACCGAGAATAACTCGGCTTCCACTCGTTTTCTGAAACCAATCTCCGCTGATGTACGAGTGGAAAAAGGCGCACCGGCTTGCCGCCTCCCCCGCGAGAGTTCTCCAGGACTATCGGGACACCGCTCGTCCTTGCAGTTCACCGAGGAACTCGCCGCTAGTGATTTATGCTTCCAATCCTACCGGGAATCTGCGCGAGTAGACAGCTTATTAGTTCACCCCAATGATGAAAACTGTGTCAGCGCTGGAAGAGAAAGGCGCGAGTGATCGTCATAATGACGATAATCAAGTGTTGCCCGAGAAACGTCATGATTTTTTCAGAGAGAAAGTCATAAAAGTAGACTTCGATCCTAATGACCAAAATCCACTGACCTCGAGGCGCCGCAATTAACGGGGGTCCTACACTAATCAATCATGAGATCGGTTCGGCAAGTGGGACGATCGGATTAATTCGCATCACTCACGAGCTCGCCTTTTGTGCAATGATTAGCTAGCTCGACTACGGTATTCAGGATCTCGGGAAGAAATCGATGATATTACGGTAATTCCCTAGAGTTAACGGACTCGGGTAGCAATTAGACGTTAGTCATAGCGATCGGATAATCAGTACTCTCCTGAAAAGCGGCGCGCTAATGATCCCGCAATTGGTACCAGCGCGGTACTCGTGTTACACCCATTCGTTTGATCTTTAACTACTAGATTGACTGTTACGATCTACACGACTCTCGGTTTCAGAGCGTTAACGTCCGATTTCCAGACATTCCTCGACGCCCGATTAGTCGATTGATTGGACGAGGAATATGAGGTTGCCGAGCTGACACAGGCCGACTTTGTTTAGTCTGGCGCGCGCGGGATCGTATCGGAGCCGATTTACAGCTACCAGGAATCTCGGCTCTCGATCGAGGGAGCTCGAGACCAGCCGGTGATTAACGAGATCGTGTGTAACGCGACGCTATCGCGATAACTTCACCCCGTGCCCTCGCACAATGTTTCGCCGAGTGACAATGATCCCCCGCGCGCGCGCGATCTCAACCGATCGGACAATCGCGCGCGCGGGCCGCGCGCTAATTGGCAATCGGCTCCCTCGGAGCCGGCAAAAATTTGTCCGCCGTCTGGCGATCTTGCAGCTGTGATACGTCAAAATACGACTGGCTCGCGTAGTATATAAACAGTTGCGCCGACTGTCCTGGCTGGATTGAACAGGATTAATTAGCAGCGGCGCACTCGCAGCCTTCCCCGTGCGGTTTCTTGTCTCCATCGGCTTTCCTCGAAGCGCACTGCGAATGCAAATGTTAATGTTAATACTCGAGGTTTTCTCTCCGGCACGTCGCCGATCACTTTGAAGGGACGCGGCTGACAATAAGCGGTGCATTAAACACGCACTAATTTATAGTTACGGCGAATTCGATCGAGATTTCTCCCGATGGCGGGGGGAGGTCTATGGGATATCAGCTCTCTCGGTGCGAGAAGCGGTTTGGGTCAAGGCGTTCCTTCGCTCTGCCGCTCATTGTTCCCCGAGAGCTCGCCGCGCGGCGAAAGTGCGCATACGATTATCGTTTACCTGCCGAGAGAGCCGGTGCGAGAGCTCGTTCCCGGCTCTGATGCACGTTTATGTATTCCGCCGCGGAGACGACTGACAGCTCGGTCGGCCGCTTCTCCCGCGGCTACATTGGAATTCACGAGAGCCGCTCGCTTCTTTTATGAGACGTGACTTAAATCACCAGCGGACGCTCGTGGATTCCACGGGACGAGCGAGGGCCGCGAGGAGTCTGGAAAACACTGACGAATGTCAATCGCGTTAAATTGTTTGTTAATTAGCTTGAACGCTCGGTGTTGGTAGAGAATTATACCTTTGCCTCGCAATACTCTCAACTTTCAATCTCACCTTCTTTAAGCTCTGCTGGCCTTTGACATTCTGACATTTAGTCAACTGCGATTGAAACTCAGAATTGAACTGAGTTTCAATTGTGATGAAATTCTTAAGTGCACAATAATAATTCGCACTCTCTGGCTGATATACAAATATGGTATATAAAATATGATATATAAATATTCCCTTGATTACACCAGTCGAATAGGTTCGCGAGATTCCTGCGAGGCCTCGCAACGCAAGGAATGTCGCAAGCGATTCACTTAGCGCATACCCTCTCTCGGGAGAGAGAAATCAGTGAATACCATTGATTAGCCCGACGCACACCGCGAGATAATGCACGCGCTGGTGCCTTTGCGCCGGGGATTTAATAAATGGGCGCCGCGACGCATGTTGCAATCTGTCGACGCGCCGAGAACTCCTGTCCACTGCCAGCCAACATATTCGGATCGACTGGTTAGTACTCTCGGAGAAGCGATGGGCATGACAGTGGTGCTTTGATCCGAGACGCGGCACGAATCAGCCCGGATCATTGAATCCATTACGCGCTCCTTCGCAGACTCTAAAGGTGTACCTCACTGTGTAACAGGGTGATTCACTTGGCGGGGAGCGTTAGGATTGATTAGTGAATTTTGTAAGAATTTTGGAAAATGTCGTCTGTACCGCACAATTACGGCATGTGGCCGAGTAATTTCATGTAGAATCTTAGGTCCAGGGATAAAACTATCGAAAAATGTTGAAATCGGGCGAGTACTCGATATTTCAACAGTTTAGGTTAAGAAACTAAGATTCTGCAAAGTATCAGTAAACCAAATCTAGCTAGTAATATAATAATAATACAAAATAATCTATAAAAATGCCAAGCAACCTAGATTCGTGACTAGTAACTCCAAGGGAACTGAATCACCCTGTAACGTCTGGCGAAACGAGGCATAAATCTCAGGCGTCAAAGGCGCGTATAGACGCCGGTACAAATCACTCGCTAACCTCTAATTCCCTGGGAAAACAGGAGCACCGGAGATAAAGTCTTCATCGCGGCGCTGTCAATGCTGGTAGAAAAAGCGGCCGTTCCACTTGCACCCATTGAGATAATCCAGCTGAAAATGATAATGGAGAGGTTGGTAGTAAAGTAGGTTGACAAATACGAGAGTTTGTTGGACAGCGTAAAGGCGTAACGACCGAGCGGCGAGTCTTATGGCTACTGGACGGTGTAACGCGCAATAACGTAAATTGTAAATAGTGGAGAGAAGATCCGCGAGAGAGCCGGCTCTCTAACCCTGAATAGCGGTGGGGCCGCGGTGAACATGGAAATTGCCGGCGGGGTGCCCGCTCGTTTCACTCGCGCTTCCCGACGAGCCACATTAACTTTCCATACGGTGGCATCCACGATAGCCGCGGGAGAATATCACTGGCTCGGTATTTCCTGTGCGCGCTCCTTCGACTATGCTAATTCTTCGAGCAATACGCCGCGCGGCTACGTGGGCGCTCAGAAACACGCACGTTACAACGTTCGCGAACGTTTCCTCAAAATAAAGTCGTAACTATCTAATCGAGTGGACGAAACGTTAGCCTCTCAATGGATTCTTTTGAAAGTAACTTACAGTGGTGGGTTGTTGCGGAAGGAAAAGGGGGACGATGACAAAGGATGTTGTCATAATTTAAATGACATTCCAGAAGCTTGTGTTTAACTGGGCGGAGATGGCGCTAGTGTTGGTCGATCGGGCGTGCGGCTTGGACGCGTTGGCGCGTGCCGGAATTTTCGTCGGCGATCAAAACAATCCGCCGGCAAGGCCGACGAACTATAAGCGTCCTGTCACGCCCGTAATTCTATTCGACTGTGGTTTAATGTGTCTGTGCTCGGATTTAGATCGAGTCGGTGGTGGTGTAGTTTGACAAAGCCGGGAGGTATCGTGCTGCTTGAGTTCCACTACCGGAGAGAACGTGAGCGAGATTTGAATTCTCTTTGCAGAAAGTCAATACAATCCTCTCAATTCTCACGAGAGTCGATAAACCTTACACTCTCCACCCGTTAATTACCACAAAACTCGATTCAGATTCAACAAAACCGCAAGAATAGAGATCGACAATGCCATAACCCGAAGTTGGCTCAAGTTCGATAGGGGGCAGCGAGCGCGATCGATATATCGAGCGAGAGTGGCGGCGCAGTCGCGGCGCACTTCAGACTCACTCCGCTCGGCCGCCACTCGCTCAGTTGTGTTCCTGCATTTACGAGGACTACGCGCGATTATTACCTTCCTCTCTGCGTGGAGCTCGTGCAGCGCAACGGCTGCCGTTTGAGATCGGCGCAGACTTTCGAGCCGATCTCCTCGCGAGCGTTGGCAAATTCCCACGTGCGCCTCCTGCGCCCGGGCGGCCAGTCGACTTTCGAGCGGAGTCGCGAGTGCACGCGGCAGCACCGCTCCCTCTCTCTCTCTCTCTCTCTCTACCTTGTCATCGGAACGCTGACCTTTCGCGCGCGCGCGTGCTCGCCCCAGCCAGTGATGTAACTTGCCCGGTGAAAGACTGGCCGGTAAATCGGTAGCCGCTTTCGGTCGCCCATGGTCCTTCCGTGTGCCGCGCGAATGCCAGTGGCGACGCGAGTGCCGCGAGTCGTATGATCGCGATCGCGCGCGAGGGCAGACGGTTAAGTGCACGGGGGAGAGTGCGAGAGATGTGACTTCGATACCTTGAGGAGAGTGAAAGCCTGCGTCAAGATGAGGACAACTTCGCCACGCAGTATGAAACAACTTCGCAGAGACAGCCTTCATGACGACTACAGGAACAGACTGGTACGTCGGGATTTATGAGTCGGTAACTACTCGATCGCGCGCGAGCTGCACTTTATACATCGGCCGGCCAGAAAAAGATGCCTCTTGTTTGTATAACGTAGAGCAGTGGCGCGCGGTTCGCCCGTGGCTCGAGCCGATTTCGGGGAAGCCGGTGCTCGGAAGCTTGTTTTTCCTCGCTCCAGAGCGACCTTCGAAACTTTATGCACTCTACCTTCCACGCACTCCTCTCCGCGTACTTTTACCCTCCGCTACCCCTCGATATCCTCCGAGATAGAACGACGATGTATCGATAATCGTCGTCGGCTGCCTATTTCGATTGTAACATATCAATTAAGAGAATTAAGTAGATTCAGAGTGCACCGAGCGTGACGCAAGAGCACTGCGCTTACATAAAGGAGTTTATATAAGATATTTACGCGATGTAAACATTTCGTAGGAAACAGCTGGCCCCTTTTTTGCTCGGCAGCAGGTCGTAAAGATTCGGATGCATTAAAGAGGACGCTTTCCCACAGGAATTAACTAGAGGAATTAATTGCGAGTGATAGTAGTTAGTGTTGAACGTGTACGAGTAAGTGCGGGTTCTCGGTGGAACCTCCGCGGCGAGCTTGCATTCCAATTAGCCGCATTAAGCCGCATTTTCCTTGGGAGCTGACTGCCCGTAAAAACATTGATTAGCATCGGATCGCGCCGCGCATAGAGACGCTTGTATACGAGCCTCGTAAAGATAGAGGCGGCCGAAAAATGCGAGGGGGGCTTGCGCCTGCACTTCCGACAGAATTCAAATTGACCTGGAACCGGTTCCGCTTAAGCGTAAGCCTAGTTTCCTTTCACCTTTGCTTCGGATACCAGTGTCCCTGCTATCTCGGCTTTTAGTTATCTCGATTTTCGAATGGGAGGTTTAACAATCATTTGTCCCGTGTAAACCAGTAAATCATCGGAATAGAAAAAATCGTTTTATTAATCGAAATTCCACGCGGATTGGAATTGTTTTGAATTGGGTTCATTGAACTCAGTTATATTTCTGTTCTTATTGAAGAAACGTGGTTTTCTTCAGCAACTACCTTCATTTTGAAAACCACCGATGAGAAGTTCAGTGATTAGCCGAGTAATAATTGACAAGCAGTCGAACATACTTGACCTGACACGAGGTGTGTCTTCTAAGATAAAATATCATGGAATTAACGGTGATGGAGTCATTGATATTCAGAGGATATTGTTAGTCAGTCTGTGTGTCTTTGCAAGATAGTATCAACCAGAAATAACCAGCGGCGAACCGGCAAAAAGGTGACTGCCAGTGTTCCTAGGTGCATCTGTCTTTTTCCATAATAGCCGGTCAATAAGTTACGCAGTTGCTTGGATTGAGAATGTCTCTATTATGCAAATGGACGCAGGCATCACCGATGCATCATTAGAGCGGTCAATTTAGTGCATTATCCGTCGGGCGATCCGCCCACTTCTGACACCATCAGCCTTGACCCACCGCCTTCGAAATTAGAGTCTTTGCGAGCGACGTACACCTCTATCGAGCTCTCCCCATACCTCGATCATCTTTCATAATCAATCCTCGTAATTCCCTATCATTAACTCCTCATCACTGAACACCACCACTTCTCTCGACCCAATCCGACACGCGCACCATATCCAACGAATCAAACTTGCCCCGCGAAAAAGCGCCCACTGATTAATACCGAAATAACATGAAGCTTAATGACTCGGTGGACAATGGGTCAGTAAAACCGCACCCAGGTAGATTCCGGGTACCAAGCATATTCCCAGGCAAATTCTCGCCCATGAGAGAGTCGTAATGACGGCGCATAAAAGGCTCATTGGCGGGAAAGAGCGACGGCGCTCGCGGGCAATATGGAATCATTAAGCGGCGAACTGGTGCATCGGTAATCCGCCCACGCCGCTCGTCGAGTTCCCTCGTCCTTGGCCGACTCTCGGTGCCGCGAGAGACTGTTTTTCAATTTTTCCCCGGGACTTTTGTCCGCCGCTTGTTAACGCGCTTGTATCCTCGAGGATATTGCGCATTATTTACGAGCCTCCCGCCAATGGGGGAATGCAAGCTCTACAGGGCGTCGCATAATATCCGCGTTACCCGCTAATAATACTCGGCGTCGGCGCGCGTCCTCCTTGTTAAAAGTCAGGACTCCGGCCAGATGAGCAACGCGATCCGCGAACGGCGGAGATTAGTCGCTTTAACAATGACGAGCCCGGTTGGAATTCATTGGACGATGGCATCTCGCGCGCACGATAATTCAATCGTCCCCGCACATTTCTCATCGCCGCTCGATCGAATGATGCCCGGGACACTTGTGCGCCCGTAATAGTATGCCTGCTGGGATTCAGAGATAAGTCCACTTAACTCTCCGACGATTGTTCGCTAATGTTCGGGCGCATTGTTACGCGTAATTGGATAAGATCGGCAGCGCTCGCCGAGCCGATTTGAATGCGAGAGGTCGATCGGGAAAGGAGGGAATATCTAGGGACAATGAGGCTGACGGTGGGTGGCCGGCCTGTTGTCTGATTATTCCTGGTGGAATACAATTGGGTGGGAATTAAGAGCAAGCCGATTAGTCGATTGGATGCTGTGTTGATTGACTTCGAGGCCTGTTTTTGCTAATTCTGGACTTCTTGCTCGCTTTCAATGTTAGGTTCAGGTGCATCGTGCTTTCTAAATTCCTGTGGAGTCATCGATGAGACATCGATCGCGACTGCCGATTGAACTTGAATTAATTCATTGAATATAATGGAATAACTTGAATATAAATATAAATTGATGACAAGGAGATTTGGCCAGTTTTGATTATTCAAGATTCCTGTTTTCAGTCTTGACTAAATGCAGCCTGCATATAAAGTGAGAATATCTGGTAATAGCTTAGGTAACCAGTCCCCTGTAAAATGAATAGCATGACGAAATACCGCACGACAATTAAACCAGCAGCCAAATCCTATCCAGTGAGTCTAGGACGAGCTTTTCACTGTTAGTCAATTTCACTTGCACTCCGGTCTCTCGAGAGTCACACGGAACTCGGATCCTTACATAAGCATAATCCAAGCATCTCATCTATCGATCGCTGAGGACTCTCAGCTCCCAGCTGTCGAGTGCACGCGGATCTTCGAGCGATCGATTTCCCAATGAGGAAATACCTGGCATACCTGCAGCCAATCGTACCGAGACATTGTTTTCCTCGCGTTCGGGAATCGTCGAAGTTGTATAAGACCCAAGAATTCAAATCTCCTTTGCGGGAACAACCACGAGCACCGCGGAATAGAAAAACTCTAAACAACACTCTTCTTCGATCTAAATATCGCCCTAGTTAAAACCACCCTTAAAACTCCTGGCCCCAAAGACGAGTCGCAGGTGGGAAAAAAGCTGGAGCACTGGATAAGTCGATAGTCGAGGGTAGCGAGTTACTTAGTCATCGAGCGGCGACAAGTCTGGAGGCTCGCGACACTAAAGGAGCGATGTATCACTGGGACGCGATAGACTTATTTCCCGTGTCGCGAGACTGGTGTCTCTTTATCGGGCGGGCCAGGAGGAAAAAGGCGCAGGGTGGAGAGGAATCGCGGCGAGGAGATCGCCAGGAGAGATTTGCGAGCGTGGCTGGCACTGCGATCGTTTAAACCACGTCCGGTCGCCCACGCCGAGCCGTGTGTTGTAAGTTAACTTACAACACACCAACCAATCGGCCGAGAGTGCAAGAGAAACAGGGCAACACTCGCTGCGCTGTGTGCACGATTTCATTCATGCGCGACCCACTTAAATTTCATTCAACGATCGGACGTCGATCGAGTGCTACGGCCATTCTGCCGATCGATTCTGCCAGTCGATTACTTCTCCCACTTTGCATTCACTGTGGAATAGAATTTCGTTTGGGAATTAGGAAAAATCTGATGAGTTCAAGAGAAAATGGGAAAAGTATGAGGAAAATACTAGATTCGTAGGAGTTATAATCCTGAGCAGCAAAACCCAGAGGAAAACTGTTTATTAACATAGAATAGGTTCGAGCGGAATATTAGTCACGTAAAAGTTACATTAGTCGAAAGGGAAAGAAGGATAAGATACACGACTAACACGTGGCGCGCGACTGTCGGATAATAGCGGCAGGTATGTCCAGTCGATTTTTCGCCTCTTTTCCAACAGCTTCATTAGCCTATGAGCGCGACTTGCGCCGCCCCACAACTCATACAATTATTACTTTCTCGCAAAACAGCCGGCACACGATCGGGGACCGCATTCTGCTCGAATGCAGATTAGCTGAAAGGAGCCGATTTCCATACAGCCGATAAAATCTGCATGTCAATTGAGTGGCAAGTGCGCGATAGCCAGTCTGTTGTTTTTCGAACAACCGGCTTTTCCCTCTTTCGCGTCGGATTGTCGCGATCATAAGACTGCCACTTGTTAGTGACATTCCTGCCAGCGTCGATTTACTAGCCACACGTGCGCCTGCCCCCCAGTTTCCATTTTCATAAATCGAAACCGCCGCTGTATTTCTGCCGGCCGGTAATTGCCGGCGAATTCTGCCGACTTTTGTCGAGTCGGGTTCGATCGCGGTGGATTTTTCAGCGTTTTCCAGCGGAGCCGATAAATCGCCGATACGCCCACGTGCAGCTTGCCAGATAACAATTATTCAAATGGAGTTTACGTCCGGTTTACACGGGGCTGCAGGTACAACCTGTGTCTGCAGAATGCTCCGAACGACTTGATTGCATTTTTCTCGAGGAAGTCGGCTCGCCAGTCGATCCTGTTGGAGAGGAGGTGGTAGTGAGTAGTGGTAGAGGAGATGTTGCGTTAATTAGCGGCGCGGACATCTCCTGACTCGGTGATATAGCTTCGAGATAGGATCTACCGACGCGTATATCATTTCGGGCTCGTTACCTTCCCGCTTCCGGTGCCTTTCCGCCGTTGCCCGGGCGAACCGCAGCCTGTTTACTAAACAGAACTCTCTCTCCTTCTCTCTCTCTGATCCCGGAGAGGAAACGCGGTAGAGCCCGAGTCCAAATAATCAAGGAAGCTTCTGGCCCGCGCCGGCACGCAAGCACCTCTCCCTCCCAGTAGACTGGAGAACGCCAAGCGGCGAATCTCGTTGCGAGACATAATAAAGAAAAGCTTAATCAAGCCGAGCGATCCAACATAATTGGTTGGAATGAGTTCGTTATCGGGCGCGATTCCACGCGAGGATCGTTAAAGGCGGCACCGCGGCAGCAAATGAGGGCTCGATTTTCCGCACGAGACCGCCGCGCCGTCGGGAATTTGACTTGCTAATCTCTCGGCGACGCGAAAGAAAGTGAGAGAGGAGACGGACCAGCTCGCTGGAGGAATAAGCGAGGAAGTCCAAGGAAGAGCAGGGTGCGAGGAGCACCCGGTTTTACACGCTCCGGTACTTTGCAAGTCTAATTCGCTTTACACCGCGCGCCACGTGTTCCTCCCTCTCGCTCCAGCTATTAATTGCTGGCCTCTCCTTATCCTTGGCTCGCCCTCTCACCTGGTCGAGCCTATAAATAGCCGGTGCGTCCAAAAGGTAAGACAGAACCGCCGGCTGCGCCAATGGCGAGCGGAGTTCGGCAGTTTGTCGAGCGACGGAGTCGGAGTACGCGTTGGTACTTTTGAGATCGAGAGGTTTAATCGACTTTCTTGCCGGTGACACGTGCCGGCTCTTGCGCAAGGCAGAGATTCGTTGTTAATAATTGAGTAATAAGACAATTGATAATGATAGAGAGGAATAAGAGACACCGCACTCGGCCGAAGTAGAATAGCCCGGCAGTAGTCAGACCAGTGGAATTAGGACAATTCTTCACCAGGCGGCGTTTCGCTGACGAAATCGACCCAGTTACTGAAAATCGCCAATTCCGCAGTGAGCGCCGAAAAGTTAGTTTTAATTCGTCGCAATGATGATGGACGTTTGCCGCGATTGCTCTGAAATATCGCCGCTACCTCTCCGCCTCCTTGCATCCACCACTCGCGCTCAACTATTCTTTAAATATGCCCGACGACACTCGTGACTCGTTGCTCCTCTCCCATTGTCGAGAGTCTAGCCTCTCCTACCATCAATCTTCATCGAGGCTTTCACAAGTTTCGAGCTCCGATAATTACGAGGAATCCGATGGTCCTGCCGATCGACGGACACATTGCGCAACCCCGTCCAAGAGAACACGCCAGACCTAACGAGATATCATTGACCACTCGAGCGTATTGCAAAGAATTTTTTCTCCCGGTGGTTTTCCTTCGCGGCGATTATCCGCATAATTGCAGGTGCTACTTTGTTCTAATGACTTTTAATTGATCGACTCGGGGAATCCTGTGTTTTTCCTCGGACGCTGGGCAGATGCGCCGTCGACAGGTTTCTGGGCCGGAGATTCTGTCATTCTGTGTGGGTAAGAGGTCGGTGTTAGTGGCGGCTGTGGCAGTTTTGACGGACAGTGAAATACGATCGTAGGGTCAGCGGACCTTTCCTAGACAATGCGCGGCGCACAGACGAGCGCGGCCCACGCCGGTGCGTACGTGAAGTCTGACGGAGGACGTTTACGAGGGCTTTAAAGGTGGCGCAAATAAGTAGGCTAATACGAGCTGCCATTTAGTCAGTTAAAGGTCTCCGGGCCGAGAGTCACGTCCCCGAGGTGGACACCGGCTTACGCGGTAAATACTTGATTTTATAGTTAGAGGAACAGTTACTTGTCAGTCGCGTCTAGTCGAGTTGCAAATGAGAAGCTTATTGAAAAGGAGCGAAGTGTATTCCCTCGATCGGGACAAAGTTGAGATAGAAAGGAGAAGGTGCACTTGGCAGGTTGATTGACGAGAGAAAGAAAGAGCCAATCGAATTTCCTCGAGCACTGGGGCTTGCAATGAGCGATTCCTCGCGTCTCTGACACCATTCCTCGACTTCTCCTGGGATGAGCACGTGGTCCATTAGCCGGTGGAATGCGCCGAAGAACAAAGGGTGCAGCTGCCGGCTTCGATTGACAGGCATTCGAAAGTATCGCCGACCTCCTGGAGAGCCGTTTTATCTCTCAGTCTACATATACATATAATTGTCCCTCTCACTTTCTCCGCTTGGAACGCGCGCATTCCATCCTCTTCCGCGTCGAGTTATTATTACTCGGAATTTTCATCGATCTTGATTAAACTCCGCGTAACATATTTATTACCGGCAATCCGTCAGTTCTGTCTATGGAGGTGTTCTATGACGAAGAGAGGAGTTTTCTCGCGGAATGTAGTTGGGAGTACATATTGAGGGATCGGCTCGCATGCAGAATCGGTCGCACGATGATCGAAGAGCACTCGGCGTCGGCTCGCGCGCTATCTCAGAATTCCTAGCTCATTAAGTGTCGCGATAAGTGGCGTAACAATCATTCCGCGAGGCTCGCGCGCTCGCCGAGCTCACTGGCGCGAGTGTAAGCTCGCATAAATTACGGCGAAGGAGACAAAAGGATCGCGGACGTCGCGGAACCGGGCGGCGGAAACGCTCGTCTGGGCATTAAAGTGCGCTTTGTTCTCCGACGCGCTAATGAGCCGAGCGATACAAAGCGTAACATTGGCGAACATCGGCATAACCTTGGACACTGTTACGCAACCTCTCCCTCTTTCTCCCTCGGATCGCTGCGTGCGCGCACGTCCGCTTTCCTGTGTACACGGGAATACCGAGTCCCCCCATCCCCCCCCTCTATGAATCGGGCGCCGCTATTTTTGGACCGATATTCAAATTAACCGTTAGCAAGAATAATACGCCCGCGTTTATAAGCGGCCGCGATTATTTATCCGGCGAAGCCGCGCCGCCGCCGCCGGCGCACTTCCTCGATACTTCCTGCCCGACTTTCCAGACGGCAGCCTCGATGTCTTAATTATATATCGGCTCGGTTTTTATCGAAGGAAGTACGTGGTGGCGTTTTTGGGAATTGAGAGATTAAGAATCGAGTGGAGAGTGGAAGGTTCTGCGGTTGGGTAATGGTGAATTTGCTTTGACCCTGTTGGCTAATGGCACAATGCCACCTACGAAGAAAGTGAGCTGGTGTTATTAATGTTAGCCTAACGAGGCCAACGAAAAAGGGATACGAAAGCCTGTGTAATTTCGTTGTTGCTCGTAATTAAATGGCGAGGAGAGTGGGTGTCTTGAAAGTCAGGATTAAGGTGGACATTCAGCCGTGTCGAATGCGTGCACGATAATCCTTTTTGTAGTTGGTGTGTACTTTCTTCGCCAAGTGCACTTTCTTTTCTGGTGTCCGACACGCAAGGTCGCGCGCCGGCGACAAAGCGTAGATGCAAGCTCTCGACCACTCCTTGCGGTTTACCGTTGATCCGCCACCTACAATGCGCACCATCTGCCCCGGCCAAGGTCGTAAATACGAGGATTTCGCAAACGAACGAACCTGGGAGAGGCCGCACTTGCCAATTTCCATGTCGAGTGAGATTCGTCAGTGAAATTGTCTCCAGGAGGAAAAATCGAGCGATGTAGTTAACACCGCGCGCGCGAACAATAAACCTCTATAACAATGACTCTCGTCATTCGGACAAACAAATTGCGCTTATTTCCCTAGCAATTGGAACGCGTTCCGGGAATACGGAATTAGTAGCTGCCCTCGATTCGCAGTGCAGAAGTCGCCGCGCAATTTGCTCGCAATTTGTCGTTTGCTTGTTTTCCTACTCATTGTAGAATCCTCCTGAATCCTAAGCACTCGAATTACGAGGGAGAATCCTCCCGAGAGCGGTTTGCATTGCCGTGCGAATCGCGCGATTATTTCCCTTTCGCCGAGACGATATGCTTCCGAGTATAAATCCGGCGATTCTGCTCGCGCAATGATTTGCATTCTGGGATTTGGTCTGTTGCGAGGCGGACATTGCGCCTCGTTTCCTGGTGTGGTTGCGGGTGGTGGAGCCAGTCGGCTTTGTCTTTGCGGGGAGAGAGTGTCCCTAAATCACTCAGGCTCATTTGAGATTAGAGTGTTAGAGCGCGTGGGCCGCGAGCATTCCGACCGATACTCTCTACTTGGAGATATTCCGTCGTTATTAATTGCAATTCTCTCGGAGAAGGACTCGGAGGATCGAAGGATTCCACGCTCGAGTACGATTGCGATTGTCAATGGATTCGATGTCCGGCGGTACAAGCGATTATCGAGGTGTTTTGACAGCAGGTTATAGTCGTCATAAGTCATCGAGGCAGCGGATTGCTCAAGCATATACAATTAGCTGGAAAGTCGCGGGAATTCTCTCGCGAGTAATAGAATTCAAGGGTGTGACACTTTTGATTCGAGAAATTTGTTTTTAACTTTCATATTTTTGGCCGCGTGTTTCAACCTTTCGGTCGCTTGTTCTTTCAAAGTTTCTGTTTGAATTCCAATCTAGTCGATCATGCAGTACGCGTATGATTTTATCAATTTCCATAATCCATCAGAACGTCTAAGAGATGAGTGTGACATTAACGTCGATGCGAAATTCATGGCCGATTCCCTCTGATTGTATCGCCAGCTACTACCATCAAAGTCCCATATAAATCTGGCAGCTGGTTACCACCGCGGGCGTCTTGTGAAACAACCACGCGAGACGTATACCCGTCGATTACCGGATTAATATTAATCATAACGCTCTCGGCTTACAAGCTCCTTACCATCGAGACGCTAATAAATTTCTCCAACAACGATATCCCAGTCGCGGCGAGGTTCTCCCGTCATTCCTCGAGGCCGCGGCAGAGTGGGAGAAGCTAGTGTCCACTCCCATGGGAACTCCTTGCAGCAACCTCACCTTGGCCCAAATTTCCACTCACCATCGTAATTCCTAGAGGTTTTCCTCTCGGCGAATGCGCTCGCTCGATGTGATTTATTGCGGATGGAAGACGCGGGTCAAGCCGTAAAACCTCCGTCATTCCCGGTCGACAACAAACTCATCAGTCAGACGGTCACCGCGCCGACTAATTACAGCCTGGTAATAGAAACGTCTTACGACTATTTTTACTTGTCTCCACTTGACGCCAATTAAAGCCTGTCTATTTAAAGGATAATGATAGGAAGCGCCAGCGGTCCCGGCCGACGATTCTGGTCAGGGTCGTAAGGGAGTAGGTGCCCCGACCTTACCCACACACGCGTCCACCGTCGCTCCTATCTGCCGACGTCGCTCGATGATTTCTTTGAGCAATTGCGCATGGGTCCGCGCCGCGCTGTGGGTGTCGGTATGCGAGGACCAATGAGAATTGATGTTTCCGACCATTAAGTTTAAACGCCCTTCCGCCACCAAGAAGCCGGAAGCCACCTTTTTCCCTCGGCTCGAGCCTTGGTCTGACCACCGCCGGACCTCTTCTACTCGCGAGTCTCCCTTGCCATTCTAGCCGACAATCAATTACACCGTCGCTCAATCTCGATTAAGGATTGTTACTCGGCAACAGTGTATCAAGGGTTTAGTCTGCTCGAATGGGAGAATCGAGCTGGCGAAGTTGGCGAGTCGGTTTTGCTCGGCGATCAAAGAGAAGATTTAGGAAGACGGGTGGAACGGAGATTGTTGCGGCAGGCGCGCGCTTTATCGAATATGTATGAGGGCGATGTAGCGTTGGCCTGACAAATGGCCCAATTTCACGGCGCATGCCACTCTGACTTGTATTACGAGCGTGAGAAAAAGGTGGAGATCGTTTAGTGTAAAATGTATGATTTAGTATCTCTGTTAAATTCTCGCTTTTGTGTTTCCTTCGGATTCCTTTCTCTTTAGGGGGAAATCATTTGTTTTCCCTTTAGGATTCGTGGAGGTTCGTGCCGGGTTTGATCGGTCGAAGGACGTGGCTTATGCTAGTTAGTATGCGAGCGAGCCGTGCATTTCCGCTCGTTCGTACGCCGCTACCTAAAAAGGCCGGCGAACGCCCGTCGTCATTACAGGCTGCCTCTCTTTCCCCGAATTTCTCTCGGAATCATTTCATTTCTAGCCCTGAATAAAAGCCTCCGCTCGCGCGCTTGCCGAGATCTATGGCTCTCCTTGCACTGACGCGAGAAAGTGGGCGACACGTTGCATGATGCATACTGGATTGCAGCCGTGCGAGTCAATAAAAGCTGGTGGGTCGGCTAATTAATTTCCCTCGAGCACGAAGATCTTGGAAGATTAATAACTTCCGTCTTGCCCAGCAATATTCAGATAAAACGTCCACCCACAAAAATCCTTCGAACCACAAAAACTATTTTCATTCAATCTAAAAAAAAGTGGTCATAAACCCGAGAAATTTATGAAATTCGATTCCAGCCGAAAAATATGTCTCTTAAATATAAAATACCACATTTTAATTTAAAAGCGCAAAACGTCGGGAACGAAGCGCGAAGGCCAGAAGCCGCGAGTGTCATCTTGAATGTGGAATGTCCCTCGGAATTCGCTCCTGTGACAGATCACTCTCGAAGAACGCGGTGCTAACGACCGTTTGCCACCGTCACTGTACCAACGAGGCGTGTCCTGGACGTTAGTGTCCGCGCGGTTGATGAAGAATCATTTTTCATGTGGCGCGCCGCGCGGCGAGGCCGGTAGTTGATCATTTCTCGGCGAAGGCAGGAGGAGCGTGGGTACCACCTCCGGCTACCACCTGATTCGTATTCATCATGCTTTTGTCCCGAGGCGGCCGAACCCCCACGATGAATACGTGTATCCGGAGTAACAGCGATCCTTCCTCTTTCCCTTTAAACCTATCGAAAGGGTCTGTTCGCCATGTGGGTTGTGCTCTGTGGAGGCGAAACGCAAACCCCATGAGAGAACCTTACGGCATCCGCTTCGTCCCACAGGATAAATGTGCTTTCAACAAAAACCCTCAGCTTTTTCCCGAGAAATCGATGGAATGATTCCTGATTCCTCATCACTCAAAAATATCATCTCGCGAATATGTGCAACATTCATCTCTCGAGACGTGTCTGAACGCGTCTCGTTGAAATAGATGACAGAATTTAGAGCAGTGGGTTAAAAGAAAATCGCCGCTTCGCAGACGCATTCCTCGAGGAACGAGCGACGGCTCCTCTTTGAGAGCGGCGACGACTGAAGTCTCTGAGGCAATGCGACGCGCGCGCAAGCGGCTTATTAATAATTACTCGGAGCAGCGCGGCGCACGCCCGATTAAAAAGGGCCGATCTGCATATTCCCGCCGCTTATCGCTGCCCCTTTGTAATGAGCCAGTGGCGTCGCGCAGTCGGCGAGCGTGGGTCTCGAGTTCCCCCACTCAATCAGGTTAATCGCATCTTGGATCGAACCGCAACGCGACATCGATCCTTCCTCACTTTTCATTGCCAAGAAATCCGAGTACTAAACCTCGATTCTTTCCAAATCAAATCAAATTTATCCCAACTAACTCTTCTAAATTATTCTAAAAATATACAAACACATATCCTTTAGCATAAAACGGAGTATTAACAACTGTTCCAAAAACATGGAGTAATTCCAAAGCGCTGGTAGCTCGCAATTAATATCGGATTACAAACATCGCTTTTAATCCCCGGATTAATGCTCCCAGCTAGACAGGGAGTCTCCCGCCTTTAATATCTCCAACCCGATTAAAGGTCCGCGCGCACATATTCTATCTTATCGTCTCGATTATCGTTGACTTATCGTGTTTCGGGGCCGCTTTCGCCGAGATAAATCCTCGATCGCCGCATCCTCCCGCCGGCGCGATCGAGCGCGGCTCATAAGGCCGCGCGTACGTGCGCTCGCCGCTGAATGGCAGATTGAAAGTTGGCGCGGCCGAGGATCCGCAAGACTCGAGTGACTCACGCGCGGCTCTCCCTGATTATCGTGCGATGCACGCCTGACACGATTTGTCGCACGCGCACTCACCCGCCGGAGGAGGAAAGTCCCGAGGCTCTCGTACGAGGAATCCCCCGGCGAGAGTCTTACTCCCGACTTGAATCTGCTTGGAGGCTTTCAATTGCGGTGAATAGTGAGTCATTAGTTTCTTGGCACCGTTCGACAGTGTTGGGCCCCCTTGGGGTTTCGACTTTCGGAGGCGGGGAGTGGAGAACAGATTTAGGGTGTGGGACCCTTTTTGTTGTTGGTCCTGAGGGAATTGGAGGTTGATGAAATATGGTGACGTGTAGGATGAATTCTGTGAGGTAATTTTATAAAGGACTGACCCTTTGATAATCGTATTCTTTTAGCAGAGTGTCAAGGAGAGAATAATTGGCAAGATGAATAGTCAACCTGTTAAAAAGTCCGTTTGTTGGATGATTAAAAGCAAAGTGGGTGGAGATTATTGGTCTAAGGGAATCTAAGGTATCGTCAAGGGCAGCGGCGACCTCCTCAGAATGAGGCTAAGCAGTCTGCTCGCAGGTGTCCGAGGAGCGGCCGCTTCTGTCGTTCCCAGAAGCGAGATCGTTCCACTTTCGAGGCTGTTTCGCTGGCAGGGCGCTCTCGTAGGATACCACGAAGCCCCTGGCTTCGGCTCTCGATGCTCGTAACGGTGTTAAAAGCGCGTCCCCGTTGCCGCGCGCAGCTGCGAGGCGTCTCGAGACGTCGCCGGGGAATTGGGCGCACGTCAAAGAGACGTCCTCCCGGAGAAACGTGCCGCATGGGGACAGGTGAGCGAGCAATTAGCTGCGCCCTCCTGCATTAATCAATCCAATCCACAGACTCTCACTCCCCGCACCGGATCACCGTGGGCGGACAGTGAAGGCTGATACTCCGGAAAATCACAATGGAAACCGTTCGATTCCACGCGAATCCCAGGATTGGTCGAACCCGACGGTTCTCTACATAAGAGATGGGCGAATTGGAGCAAAGGTCAACGATGCGTCGGCTCGCGCTTTACATTTCCTGGAGGAGCCGACGGCGACGGGTGTCGAGGTTCACGGGGCCGCAGGAAAATTCGCGGTAGACGCTCGCCGGTCGCGGGTGTCATGGAAAATGCTAACATAGAAACGTCATCGAGGGTAACGATGCTTGCGAAGCTAATCGGGCTGGCAGCGCTCGTTTATGGCCGTTCACAGGCTCACGGGTGAAATTGCCGCGCTCGCCGGCCTCTACGTAGGAAAATTCAATGGCTCAATTGAGGCCAGCGGGTTTATGCTCTTTTTGTAAATAAGATAATTATCCTGCCGCGCCCGGACAACCGCGAGCGTCGGCGGAGACGTCCAAGCGTCCGAGTCACACAGGGCGCCAGAAGCTTGGACGCGAGGATGAGCTTGCCGGAAGCCCGAGGGATTTCATGTAATCGAAAACAGAAGCTGCTTACTCCGCCGGGTTAAGTGTATCAAGGAAAGTTGATGATGGAGCAAGTGCTCGATGATTTCGTACTCGCGCGTCACTCACTGCTGGCTCAGCAGCCCTGGAATTCGCTTACCCCTGGATTCCGATTTCCGGGTCAATCGAGTCCGTCGAACTCAATTACAAAATCCCAGACACGCGTGCAGACTCTTTTTTTCCCGATCGGAAAGATGGCGTGAACCTGGCAAAGGGCAATTGGGTAGAAAGGGCGAAAAAGAGGCCGGCGGCGTTGGGGAATGTGTGTCGGGCGTACCTGGCCGTAAAATGAGCGTGAAGCCTGGAAAAGAAAGACAATGGTCCGCCAGGCATATATCCTTGTTCACGCGCAGTGGCCAGTCTATTTTTATCCGTGCATTATCCTCCTCGGGATATGAGATTGCGTAACTGTCGCCACATTTTTCATTCCCGGTGACAGTCATCGCCGCTCGGCCGCGATCGCAGATTCCATTTCTCGAGAGTCAGCCCCGGCGATTGTTGAGTCGTCTTCATAAATCTGCCCCGGCCCTCGGGATATCCAGGAATTCAGCTTCACTCAACTCGGCCCCACCCTTCTGCACAATCGCCTAATTATTCACCGACCTCCTCCCAATCTCATTACTAGATCTGCGGACTTTTCTGCAAATATCAACTTTTATTCTTACATTACGCATTGAAATATCATGATTGAACAAAAACTATTAAATACACTGTTCATACCAAACACTGAATTGGAGCAAATCTAGAATATGGTATCAAGCGAATTATGAACTCACATCTTCTACGTGTCTGATATAAACAGTATATTTACTCATTTTAATTTTAATTTTCTCTTTCTCCAATTCAAATTAATCTAATTTCCATAAAAATCCGCAGTGCCGCTCATTACTCTCCCAGCAAGAAAAGGGTAGAGTCACGCAGCTTCGATTTCCCACGAGTGAGAGGAGAGCGGAAAGCGTACGGAATGCAAGTTGCCCCGAGAGATTGAATGCCTCGAGAAGTGCGCGTGGCGGCCTAGCAATAAAAGGGTTAAGTCGCGAGGAGCGCGACGAAACGCGAGACTGTCGGGCGCGACAAAGTCGCAGCGGCGATCTTCGCGGTACTAATTATCGCGGCTAGACTGGCGAATTAGGGACGTAAGTCTCTCTATGTAAAGAGAGTGCGACTGCCGCTTTATTGCGTTATCGCTCGGCCTCGATCTTTCCGCTCGGTGTCCCGTCTTCTTCTTCCTCCTGCTCCTCCTCTCCGCCGAAGGACCGCCGCCTCTAGCACCGAGGAGATATCTCGAGCAAGTGCGGAGAGTAACAGCCGCATTTGCATGCGTCGCGCTCCCGACGAAACCCACTGACGAAACCCTGGCGCCATGCGAGTGACTAATCAATGTCGCTTAATTTTTAACCCTGCGTCACTGCGCTTGCTCTCACTCGACTTCGACAAAACGAGGAAACTCGAGAAGTAAATCTGCCGCCCGAAATATCCCGACGACATCTCGTCATCCGTTTAGAACCGTAGAGGAGGAGGAATTGAAGAGAGAGAAAAAGCGTTGTCCATGCTTTTTATCGCGACGGGTGCAAATAGCCGAAGTTCCCGAGCGATCGAGAGGAGTAGACGCGTCTCACTTCAAGTGCAGCGGCGAGATCGAGAGCGGCGGCCAGGAAAGGTTAAGAGAGAATCCTGGCGAAACCTTCGAAGAAGGAGGCCACGGCCCTCCAAGCCGAGGTGAACACCGAGGAGGAATGGAAGCAGCTCCTCGCTCGGCCGGGACTCATCCTCGCGGACATCTACTCCAGCTGGAGCGGACCCTGTCTAGCGATGCTGAGCACCCTGAGGCAGGTCAAGATGGACATAGGCGGCGACTCCATCAGCTACGCCATCGTCAGGAACGACGACATCGGCGACCTCGAGCGGTTCCGCGGTAGCAGCGAGCCCGCCTGGATGTTCCTCCAGGACGGCAGAATGGTCAACATCTTCTTCGGCGCGCATTGTCCCCGCCTGCGGAAGATCCTGATCGACGAGATCAAACGCGTGCAAAACGAGGACGAGTCCAAGTGGACCCTGCCGGTGGACACTCGCAGCCCGGAAGAGGAAGCGCGATGGCAAAAGGCCGAGAGCATCAGGTACAGGATTCCAGTTACCTCGATACTCGTCGCCTGCTACGCCGCAGCCAGGACGCGCCCGTTTATTGTCCCACTCGAACCCATAAAAAGGAGAGCGCGCGCGGAGAGTCTGCGACTCGGAGAGGAGGCCGAGAAGCGGGAGAAATACGAGGCATTCCTCGAGCACATGATGATCGAGCTATGCGAGGAAACCACGATCGTCCTCTATCCTTGGGTCTTCAAGGATGAAAACGGCGGGCCCAGGGACAAGCACCAGAGTCCCCCGTACACTGAACTCGTGCAGGATCTGCTGCGCCAGCACTTCGACGTCCAGGAGGAGCACCGGCTCCAATTGACCGAGGAGATCCTCGAGAGACTCTTCGTCGAGAGTGGGAAGGCCATGACCAAGGAGTTGATAGCAGGTACATAGGAGTATAATCGTAGAAATCCTGGTGAGAGGGTGACAATTGTCAGATTAGAGGAGAAATCGAGGGCTTTCTTCAAGGGCTGACCAGTGGGAAGTGCATGACCCTCAGATTAAAGGGGAAGCGACCGCACCCGGACTGGCCCGTGGCTTATCCTTACGAGAGTGTTGATATGACCAAAGCAAAGCGTCCGACCAGAGAGATCAACGACATCGAGAACTACCTGGCTTATCTCCTGTCGACGAAAGCCCCGTTCACGGTAGCGACACCGGGGGTCAAGGTGGACACGACCCCTCCTTACAGAGAGCGACACCACTTCGTTCATGAAGTCGATCCACAGATCGAGGGCGACTTCGCGCGCGTCGAACCTGCTCTCTGGACACCTAAGCAAGTACGACAGACTTAAACCCCTTCGAAGGACTGTTTATTAAACTTGTGTCGACAATCTAGGCTAGGAGTAAAGTCCACGCGATGAAGACTCTTTTCCCGACGTACCTCGACCTCGTGCATCCTTACGAGGAGCCCGTCCCGCCCCCGCCCTTCTGCGCCTTTAAATACACAATAGCCAAACTCGCGGAAGTCGTGGAAGTCTGCGCACTCTACCAGGAAGCGTTGGAGTACTTCGGCGTGTTCGAGTCGGACAATCCACCGCTCGCCAGTCGCTTGGCTTCCAGTCTCGAAGATGTGGAGAAAAAGGTTGGAGATCGATCGGGTCCTTTAGATGCGAGTGCTGTATAACAAGGATGTTTTTCCTAGATTAAGAACAGAACCAGTAAGGAAGTGATTGTCCTGATAATTCGGAGAGTAAGCGAGGAGACTTTCCTCTCGTTCGCCAGTGTCGAGCCGTACTTCGTCACGGAGGATAATAATGAGGCCGAGGCGATGATCGAGGACTATTTCCCTCAGGGTGCGGTGGACAAAGAGCAGCCGGTTTCTTTGGAGGCGATCGAATCGAATGAAGAACAGGAGGAAGAGAAACCCGCCTAGTACAAGAAAGAATAAGAATCAAATCCAAATTCGATTTACTCTCTTTTTCAAAGAAGCATAGAAACAATAGAAAAGTTGAATTAAAAATCCAGCCGAGTCTGTTGAGTTTTTGGTAGCAGAACGGATTCGGGCGATTTCAAGGTCCTCCACCTCCGGCTCGCGCTGTTGTGGTGTCGAGTAGTATCTGCTCCCCTGCAGCATTTGCATTCTTCGCGCGTCTCCTTGGCAGAGCGCGTGCCTCGTCGCTGAATATTCGCTGTGGTTTGCAGCGGGTTTGCGTAAGTTTGGCAGGCCTCCAGCCAGCGCACAACAGGTTCGAGAGTTTGCGCCCACCTGGCTCGCTCCTTAAGACAGTTACCTCGACTCGGGCGCACCCGGATCGCTCGACTTATAGAAATAGGAGGAATACACTGGTCGGCAGGATTTTTCGTCGAGTTGAGTGCGCGTCGATCTTTCGGCAGATTGACACGGGCGCACCTTCCCGCCGATATCGAGCGACTTCCTCTTTTATCTCGCGAGAACGCGCTGTGTACTTGTTATCGCGGCATTACTCTCCTTCGCTATCGGGAATCCATACGGTAATTCGGTGCGGGGAAAAAGACCTCCGCTCGCCCCGCCGAGGGGGAAACATCACTCTGCCATTAAGGAGCTTGCTCGGACTATCGGACTCTTTCCACTCCGTTTCTTCCAGCGATTATTATCTCTTTGTCTCGCGACGGAAAAAGGACGCGCCTCAGTGGCATCGATACTCTCCAAGTCTAGTTTATTTAATTGAGCCTGTCCCTTTAATTAGCGGAGGCCAGTTCGTTTTCGGCCAAACAATACTCCTACGCGAAGTCGGTCAACGTAGCGAGGCCCTCTTTTTTTCAGACTCGCGGCAGATCACACGGTAGCGCTGGAGGCGGTCAATTGCTTAAACGCCGGTAATTATTGCACAAGCTTGTTACATAAGTAAACAGTCGGATCGGCCGGCTTGCCGCTGGAAAGCCAGTGGCGGCGGAGATGAAGAAAAAAAAGGAGGCGCGCAAATTACAGCTGCACGCCGAGCAATTCACATCCATCACGCGTATTACATGCCATTAATGATCCGCGCTTGCCCCGCGGACCCCGTCGTCGCCCCCGACAACCTCTGTCTTCACTAGACGATTTCCGTCCGACAGACGCGGATCTCTTTTTTCGTATTCCCCCGGCGGGAAGCGGCGATTGTCCTGGATGGGATTCGTGGGATGTTGCTGCTCGACTTCCGGCAGGAAAGACTGCGAACTTGAATGCAAGGACGATGCCGAAAGAAAGGACTTTCAAGGATCCCTGGAAGGATAGCGAAACGTTCTCTTTAATTGGCCGACGGATTCATAAATTCTCTTTTAATTTATTTTCATTTTATTCCTCATTTATTTTTTAATGAGGCTACTTCCTTTGGTTGTGGAGATAGTGTTTCGTAATTCTGGGATATTTGATATCCGGTTTGATTCAAGGGTCTCGTTAAAGTGGCATTCGAGCAGCAGATCGAAATAGGAGGATTGAAGGGCTGGTTAGGGACTCGTTTGAAGTCTTCAAGTTCGGCAAGCGGAGAGGGAGAGGCTCGCCTAAGATAGAGCCGGGAATGAGATAGAAGGAGATGAGAGGGTGAGGAGGAGGGGAAGATAAATTTACACGCGACTCGACGGCGTCGTCCGATGCGTATTCGCGCACCCTCGTTTCTTTTCCTTTCGACGATATGCCCCGCTTCCGCCCTCCGCGGACCCCGGATCCACCACGCTCCGCCGGAGCCGTTTACTTTTGGAGTAGTCGCAAATAGGCGCCCGGACTCCATCATCGCGCCTCGCCACGGATTAATGGCGTCGCGACGCCCCGAACATGATTCGCCGGCGACGGCACCGGCACGCAACGCTGATTTACAATGTCAAAGTTCGAAATGGGCGGACGACCGCAGGGATTCCTGGCACTCGTCCGATTCTACACTTGTCTCCGCATTCCCTATTAGTCAGACTATCAACTTCCCTCGGACCTCTATTTATTGTCATTGAGCTCGAGATTCGGCGGAGATTCCACGCTGATTCTGGATAATCTGATTCATCAATCCGAATCAAGATTTTTTGGGATCTCGTGTTTGGATTCGACGAAGCCTCGAAATTCGGCTTATTAGTTGCAAAAAGAAGTCCAAGTGCGTTTAGGCAGCGGGGACCTTGGTTCTTTAGCTTTACGACAATTGATTTCCGTCCGCCGGATTGGGTGACTAGGGCTCGGTCGAAAGCCGACTGTGCCACTTGTGGTGTTCCCTCATAGTCCTTGACACCCTTTCGCATCCTGCGCGGCCGCTCTACGAAACAGGTGATCCCGGGATAGTGAGTTTATACGCGGAATCCGGGAGTTTCCATGTGGCGCCTGCCCTTCCCGTGACGTCCGCGGGCTTCGAGGAAAGTGATCGGACAAAGAGACTATTTGTTTCCCCACTGCGAGAGTAAAAAGCGCTCCCGGGCCGCCTGTTCTCCACTGATCTCCCGTCGGACTCCGACTTCCCAGGAGCAATCGACTCTCGGTGTGAAATCGATCGTTCAAGACCTTCCAGTTGAAGTGCACGTGTTGCCGCGATCGGTGGGAAATTACAGAGCAGTCGAGTGCGCGAGCGCTCCGCAAGCCTAGCCACTGATCGACATCTGCGATCGCTCTTGGCAAGGTGATACCGAACTCCGCAGCAGCGATTTTCCACTCGACTATCGAGCACCCCGTTTGCTTTCCGAGTGGCTGCCAGTCAATAAGCGGGGGCCCCGTGTTTGCATTCGCAATTGCAGGTTTCAGGCTAGCGAAATAAACGACCATTCCCAGTATACTTTATCGCCGCGGGGAGGATAGTCACGCCTATACTACTAGTCACCATTGACGCTCTCATTGAGTCCGATATAGATATATATACACATTAACCACCGAATACAATAAAACTAAACTCAGAGATTTCGGAGATTTCCGAGATTTCGACTAGTCAGAATTACAGAAGATTAGTGTCGGAAAATACAAGTTTCCCGAAAAGCGATGAAACGATCTTCCACGAACTCTTCCCGAAACTACTCACCTTTTTCCACCCCGCTTTCATTAGTCGTCTCCCCTCCCCCCGTCCCCCATCAGGAAGACCGATCGGCTGGGAAAAATGACAGGCGACGATGAAATTTGCATACATCCATAATGCGCCGGTGGACTCTCAGCGAGCAGATGTCGGCGATCACTGGAGCGTGCGGGTTCCTCGTCGCCCTACTCTCGCGGAATCCGCCTGTCGCTCTTCACCAATGATCGTGAATGGCTCCCTCCTCGATGGCCAGCGGCGAGGAGCACAGCTAGACACAGCCCCTCGAGGCAGCGAAGGTCGGAGCGCCTGGAGGCTGGGGCTCCTGGAGGCTCGGAGGGACCCGGGAGAATTTCGTATGTGCCGCCTCGCACACGGCGTTCTCGAGCGGCCGCTGGGATTGGTCGGCGCGCACAAAGGTAGGGAAGGTATAAATAGGAGTGGAGAGCCGCGCGGCCACCAGTCTCCGCAAGTACCTCGACGCGGTGCCTGCGCCTTGCGTCCTCTGCTTCCCTCCAGTCGTCTACGGGGTTTCGCGCTGACTAGTTCTCGCCGTTGAACCTCGATTCTCCTCGCGCCGCCTCTGTGAGATCTTGAAAGTGTCGTTCGCCGCTCGGATTAATCCCTGTTGAGGTTCCGATCGGGTCCCGACTGGGTTTGCGGGTGATGAGAGGAGAGTTTTGCCGCGGCGGCTGAGAGTCTGCTGGCCGAGGATAATGCGAGTGGCCGAGCGGCCGGCGAATTCCTTGGGGTTTCCCTCGCTACCTGGGTGCCTGTGTCAATGTTGACGGGGAGAGCCTGAGGGATTACACTTGGCCAGAACCGCGTGCGCCGCCGAGAACCTTTCGGCACTCGACTGCCGAGGACCAGAGCCCTTCGAAGCTGCCATGACAATGGTCGTCAACAAGATCAACATGTCGTCGTACCCCTCGCCACGGCGCACCTTCTTCAACGGTCTTCGCACCAAGGTACGGACTTCCTTTCCTCGCTTCCCTCGACTTGTGATACTTGTCGCGAACTTCAACTAGCCAGCCGCGAAGCAGCTCTTCCGCTTGCTCGCCCTCGGCGTATAGCGCGCGGGTTATTTGCGATGCCGCGCTTTTGGCAATCGAGCGATGTATCATTTCGCAAATGCAAGGAAATAACTCTCGAAATACAATATCGCGGTGGTGGGCTGCCACCCGGCCGGAAATAGACATTTACCTTTGGTTTAACGCTCGCTGCCCTTTGTGCTTTTGCCACTTTTAATCGGATTCGTCGGGTGAAATTGGATTGGCTCAAACTGGCCCCGCGGAGATTTAAACGCCCGAGCGACCAAGCGCCCGGTCGCTTTGCTTTCTTTGGGAACTAGAAGATTTTGCGTTGTTATGACGCGCTGGGAGATTGTAAAGGGGATTTGGAGCGACGGAGTCAGGCGCAGTCAGGTTAATCCGAGAATCTCCGTAAATGGCCGATGCTTCGACCACTTTTACGGTATTTTCCCGATTTAGCGATAAGCCCTCGACGTCTCTTTCTCTCGCGGCGGCGACGCTGCTTTGGCGGAGCTAGAGCTCAGCCGATTAACGGTTTCCAGCGGCCTCCTCGATCGTCCTTCGGTGGAAACGCTCGGCGCGGAATGTCCCCGTGTCTGCCTTTGATCAAATTCACTCCTCTCGCTATTTATAACGGGATTGTACTTGCCGTAGTTGAGCGCACTTGACTGCGCGTGCACTTTGCACTCGAGATCGGCGAGTGTCTGCTTCGCTTCTGCAATTGACATAGTTTACTTCGAATTTCCTTTACTTCGCGCGACGCCGCCAATAAATTTAAACGCCCAGTGGAAAAGTTAGTGCAATTATTACCCTTCGCACTTTGTTGCTTTAATGCAAACTAATTTCAAACTTCAAACTTGATACATTTCAATTTCTAACTTCAAACTTGATTCATTTCAATTTCGAATTTAAAACTTAATTAATTTGAATTATGAATTTAAAACTTGACGTACTTCAACTCGTTCGTCTTTCTTCTAATAAATTTAGAATTTAGAATCAAGTTTTTTGGTGAACTCTGTCGACTGGTGTCTTTTCAATGAAAATACTAAATTCAGATCGGAGAGATTGTTTTCGAAAGCGACGCAGTCGCGCGGTACACTCGCTTTTTATGTAACGCTCCCTTCAGCAGCAGTGCGACGAGCATTTCGGAGCCTCGGCGCTCGCGCCCGCCGCCCTGAGAGCTTTCGTGGTCGAAAATACCGTGCGCTAGACAGTTCCGAGAAACCGGCAGCTCCAGAGGATCTCATCCGGCGCGCACATAGCCGCGCGCGTCTCCGTCCGGAGATGCCAGGAAATTTGTGCGACGGGAAAAGCGCGGTGCGCTCACCTATCGCGACCGTGAACGTGACCGTCTTCTCCTCGGCGAGAGTCGCCACGATAATCTCCCGCTCCGAGTGGAGAAAAAGGCAGAACTGCGCCCGAGAGAAACAATAAGCGCGTTGGCTCGATATTTTTCGGCCGGTTGGGTTGGCAGCTTGCCACCCGAGTCCGGTAATGCGCCCTCTTCGCCCTCTTCTCCGAGACAGCTGCCGAGACACTTACATAACGAGCCACCTTGGATTTGCTCAAATTCGCCGAGCACTTTTTCCCGAGCACCCAATTAGTTAGTCGGTGCACTTGATTCCCTTATGGTGTTAGTGGGATGATCGTCGAGCACTCCTCGGGAGGCTTGGCATCATCTCGAGAGCGAAGCTTGAGAGAGTGAGAATTTATAGGATTCATGCTTGGAAACATTCGTCTCTCCACTCTTTCCACGAAGCCAGTTGGAGCGAGCGGGGCAGAGGGAAAAAGTGGTAAATTGTTCGTGAGTTATTGCGACCGGTAAATCCTCGGGAAGTCGAAATCTCAAGTATGATTCTCGGTTAAAGGGTTTTCGTCCTAGGCGAAGGAGTCATTTGGTCTCAGAGTCTCCGATGAATTTAAGAGTGGGTGATATATTTAACTTTCTCCCCCGGGAAAACATTTGTCTCGAGCTTTCCCTCGGCTCTCATTAGCCTCTCTTTCATTTCGAGCATTTTTCATTCACCTCGAACGGAGTCGAGTCTCGTACCCAGCTCCACACACACACACAGACTCCAACACGGCCCATTCATAACCCGGGACAGTCACTCGATTTGTCTTGCCTTCTCCTACCGGCGAACGTGTTATTCCCATCGCAAAGCCTCAAGTTTTAGATACTCTTGCGAGTGCAGTGCTTCCGCGTTCCTCCTAAGTGGACGTCTCATGAATATGCGATCGCCGAGTCGACGCTTGTCCGCTAGCGTATGATTGGCCGGGAAAAAAGTGTACTTGATAGCAAGGGCGATTAAATCCGTCATTAATTCATCATTAAAATATAATCCAGTATAAATAGCCGAGTTTTAGTGCTGAAACTTGGCAACTCGCTTCATTAGAATACGCGTAATTAAGTCTCATAAAGCTGGAGAAGTGGTAGGATTGGCAAAAAGTCACGAAGAGCTTTCTGCACGTGAATTGGATCGGCGCTGAGGGTCAGCGGGAGCGACGAGTGGAAGGGGCCGAGGGGGTCATTAAAAACCGGGCGGCCGGACTCATTGAATTGAATGACGGGGTGGCTCGTGCCACTCTCGCGACGATCGCTTTCATTAAACGGACCCTTCGTGCCGCTTATAACGTCATTAATATCAATGTCCGCACGCGAGCCACGTGCCCTTCTCCAGTCGATCTCCGTTCTAACGTTCATCTACCTACCCTGCACCTCAGTAGAACCAGCCCGCAGTGGTCAGACAACCTTTACTCCGTCGCTCGCGAGCTCTTCCCTCTTATCGATAATATCCATCAGGAAAAACTACTTGTTCGATCTGATATCTGACGGATTACTCTCTCGACGTCCAAGATAGGCGGATGTTTTTTTAAAGTTTCTCAAGTTGTACAGGTCTCTGACGCAACTTGGAATCGTCGACTCTAATCCGAAAAGGATCGAAGCGACTGGCTCTAAGGTCACGGGTGGAATGTACTTTCTTTGCTAGTTCCAGTGCCCTTTCGTGCGTCAATCGAAAGTGTCATGGCCGCTGGAAAAGAGGGGGTGGTGGGGATGAGTAAAAGTGGTGGGCATAAAAGATTCATTTTGTGGAGAGGTGACCCTGTCGACCCAGCATCCGCTCGCCGTGGGCGGCGCTCTCGTCTTCTCTGCTTCTCCAACTTTCTCCCTCTTTCTCACTCTCGCTTCTCGTTAGGAGCTGCTGCCCCCCTCGCGGCCCGCGATGGGAGAAGAAGTCCTCGGCGCCGAGGCACCCTTGCTTTCTTCTCTTTTCCAGCATCCTCGATCCTTTCGAGGTGAGCGAGGAAGGAGAAGCAGCCGCTCGTCGAGACAATCGAGCGCCAGACGACTTGCTCTCATTAAGTCTGACTCGCACTAACTTGCCGAGACTCGGGAAAGCCAGGGACTATTTCCGGCGAAGGGTCTCGCGCCGTTCTTTCCCAGCTGGTCGGGGTTTTCTTGTAAGTTTCCTGAGTAGTTTCGAGAAATTTACGTCAAGTTGGAGTGAATTTATTTTTATACACGAACTCGATTAAAATCGTAATTATGAGTGGGAATGCGGTTGAGTAAGAGTCGGTTTGGCGAACCGGTGGTTCTCTTCGTCGAAGCGCCGGCGACGGACATGCGTCAGTTAGTCTGACCGCGCGGCGAAGACGCGCGCGCTTGTCAGACGTACTTTTTAACGAAAGGATGCCGAAGGAGCGCCTGTGCGTCACTTTCACGATAGCCGGCTAGTGTCAACCGGATGCATTTAATCTGCGGCGGTAATAATGCCGGAGAAACACGTACGCTAATAATAATTACCGGACTGCGGGCCGAGGAATGAGTGGCTCTCTCCCTCCGGGCGGCGCGCTCGAGCGAGATCCGTCTGAATGGAACTATTTACCGCGGCTCGTGCTCCCATTAATTTCCCTCCTCACACTCGCCAGCCTACACGCACCACTGATGGATCATCAGCGAGCTTCACTACGCTACACATGTATCCCCAATTGTCCGATCGCTCTTCTCCAAAACTATCAGAGACCTGCCACTTCAAATCCCACAATCTCACAACTCGCATTAACCAACTCTGAGCCAGTCGTATCTCAGAACAAACTCTTGGACAAGACTTAAACGGTCTTATACATATGTCAAGCACGTTATTACACAAACAGAAGTTTATTGATTTTTTTCAAGTATTAATATTTGCTTTTTTACAAACTCATTATGAGTTTATTATTGTACTTACATTAACGTACATTCTCGGAAAAATGTCGAGAATGTACGTTAGAGTAAAGAAAAAACGTACTCCATTGTCCCTCTATTGAATAATAGAGTAGTACCCTGAATTCTATTCGGCTTTTCCTCGCAACTCATCCACACTTTAACCGTCACGATCGCCGATCAACACTCGAGCAACTACCGACTAGATTCACCGATGACTTTACGATCCCCGAACTCTTTGAAACGCGATCCAACGCTCCACTGGCGCACTGGGGCGACGATATTTCTCAAGCGGGGTGGGCGGGGTGCGTTGGCCCGGTTTCAGGATGGCTCCGCACCTCGAGATAGATATCAGCGAGTTTATTCGCTCGGCGGCAGATGCGAGAGAGAGAGAGAGAGTGCGCCTGTAAACTGCAAACCTGCCGCATAATGCACCGGTGGGGTGTCCGATGTCCGACGGTGCTCGAGCGCACGTCGAATCGTATTTCCGTTGTCAGTGGAGCGTCACGGAAATCGTGTGCTCTGGACGCGGTGACGGAGTGCGCGGCACTCCAGCCGTTGTGCTTATCCCTGAAGCTCCTGATCCGGCGGAGGAGCCTGAAATAGAACTGGGAGCTGTCACTCGAGCGGATCGCTAATAACAAATCCGTCTTACCTTCCTCGACACAGATAACTCGGAGACCTTCCCCCCGCGCTTCTTGCCCACTCGCCACCGAGTGTAAAGTGTAGAAACTCGGAGATGTACTTGCCCCCTCGATCGCGGTGCAACCTGAATAGTTGCTTTTTCAGGCCGCAGGAATCCCCGGTTAATTAAGACGCGCGCATGTCTCGATGATCGCTCGTCATTAAAAGTAAGCGAGGGGAGACGCGCGCCGCTCCTGAATATTTATGAGTGGCAACTTTTATCCGAGCGTTAAGTAACATCGCGCGGACACTCGCAATTAATATACCGGCGCAGATAATTAGCCGCGCGACGGCCTCGCCGCGAAAGTAAACGCCGTTTATCAGGCCGTCTCCGGGGCATCTCGCTCGATTTATCTTCGATTTCGATTGGCCTCCCGAAACTTTGCGCGGGATCGATCCTCGCGAGGCGAATAAAAAGCGGAAGCCGCTTGGTACGGTAAATCGAGGAGAGGCTCGAGGAGCGTGCACTTGACATTGGACGCGGTGATGAGAAAAGGGCATTAGTGGCCACTCGTTGGCGTAATGAGAGGGAAGATAGCTCGGCCATTAAGCGACGCTTCACTTGGCTATCGGCTGCAAGCTCAGCGTCACTCCTCCCAGCCGCGCCGTTCCATAATCCCGCTGACTAAACTCATTATCCGGCTGGGCTAGCTTTCGACGGCCGTCTTTGGATTTCTAGAGCTTTCTATGTTGACAAGCGTTTTCAATGATACGTCGAGGATTATCCAGTGGAAATTGTTCTCCAGCGCCCGAAGATGGCACCTCGATCAGAAGACAAATCGCGATGAATAATTCCGAGGCAAGTGAATCATCGTGTAGAGCGAACTTTAGAGATCTGCTCTCTTACTCAGAGCGCGTCCACGTCGGCCGCTCCTCGAGCAGGTTGATAATCCACTTGAGCGGCGCCGTGCATGATTACCGACACCCACCAGTTTCCCATCTTCCGTCTCTCCCTTTTTCGCACTTTCTAGTGCTGGTCTCTCGGACTTGTGGCGCCTGCGTCAAGCAACAATTTTTCCACCAATTATTCCCCGTCGATTCCCAGTGCTATTGGAATAACATTGGTTCCGCGGCAAAGCCGAGCTCCTAAATCACGAGGCGATAAGTGAGTCGGGATTGCGTCCGGTCCCGAGGGGACATAATTCATCGTCGAAAGGAGTGTCGGGCGTCGAGAAGTCGCGCACTCACACGCGGACATAATCGAGCTGGTCCACTTGTTCCTCTTGGAATCGAGCCCCGCTGAATTATAGCCGCGCAAAGGGCGCCTCGTTGGGCGTAGTACAACTCCGGCGCAATTAAAACCTCGTCCATTTAGCCGGGAAAGACGAGTCTCGGACCACGCTTGGCAACTCCCTTTCATATTCTAATTCTCTCCGGCGGCGCATCTCTAAATCATATCTAACCGCCGGTTCCTTTTTCCCGTTGCAGGTGAGTCCGGCTGGATTTCCATTTGAATCGGCAGGTAACCCAGCGGCAGGTAGACGCGTCTTCTCCTGGACAGTGCGCCCTCGCGTTTTCCAGCGTCGACGATTTGCCCGGTGAAAGTCTCGAACAAGTGGCGGCTGATGAGCGCCGGGTTCGATTAACGAACCTCGCGCGTCCAAAGGCTGCGACATTCCCTGGAGGATCCGCTGACTTACGAACACGCGACTTTCGCTGCTCCCAATGACTCAGCGGTGATCGGGCGTTCCTTGCATTTTTCTCGGAGGGTCGCCTGAGAGGCGCACGTGAAGGGATGCACCGCGCCGCATTCCCGTCTCGTGTGTCAGGTTCGTGTCGCCTCTCTCAAGAAGAGAGGGAGAGAGAGAGAGAGAGTGGGTCGTTAAAGGGCGAAGTAAGAAAAAGGACCACAGGCTGCGCCTGCTTTTTCGAAATCCAATTAACAAAGTCGCCGGACGCGCGGTTTTACTCGGAACTCGAGCGAAACACCTTTTGGGATTGGAAGGTGGAGTCTTTCGGAGAAGCCTATGAATGGAGAGAGGTTGACCCGATAAAGTGGAAGGTTCGAGAGCGTCCTCGGTAGCGGATCCTCGACGTAATGTCTAGTGACCCAGAGGTGAGAAAAAGGGAAAGAGGGAGCCGAGTGCTCGCACGTATCTCGCATTCCTCCGGTGAGTCATCGGCATTCGCCGAGAGGGGCCGAACCCAGCTATGGGAACTTGTGCCCCTGTACCCTCTGGCTCTGCCCGCTGCGGAGCCTCCTTGTCCTTTGCACCGGCTCGCGCCAACACGAACCTTACACTCGAGTGACTCAACCCAATCTCTTCTTGCTCTTCTCTCAGAATACGCCACCCTTCTTTCCCCTCGCTCCATTCACATGCCTCTTCATCCCTAATTACAATCATCGCATTCATACATCTTCTCTTCACTCAAAAACTCAATATTTTCAAACCACTTGCCATCGAGACTCAACCAAATCTCCAAATCACAGAGAACACGATTAAACGCGCAAAGTGTCGTTGAGAATTCTCCAGTGAATTAGCCTTATAAGATTCGTAACTCGATGTTCTCGGGTCGACAACCGCGGACCACGGAGGAAGAGTCTGTCTAGTCGTGCACGCACGCAATTGCGTGTTCTTGATAGCGCACAATGCGATAGAAGCACGTGGCTCGTATCGTAGCCGGCAGCCTTGAACTTCCTGCTCCAATGATTCACGACTCATTCATTCATCCGCGAGGGCCTCGGCCCCGTGCTCCCAAGCTCCCCAGGCTTCCAGGCGCAGGTCGCTCGAAAAAAAGGCCGGGTTTCGATCGATCCTCTAATCGAGCGGCTCGAGCAGTCATTCCGCAGGCCTGTTGGTAAACAGATCAGGAAAGTTGAATGCGCGACTCGATGAGACATGTTTCTCGTGCGTGCCAGGAAGTCTGCGGCAGACTAGCGGGTTCTCCGGATGGCAAGTGTTGTCGATGGAACGATGCGTGAATCACGCACTTTTCCGTGAATCCCGAGTCTCCCCCGCCCTTTCCCTTTGGTGGCCGCGGTGAGTCATCGATTCGACTTGGATCACCTGTGCTCCCACTTGCTTTCGGAGCACGCGCCGTCGGAGGCTGGGAGTCGGTGGAACCGGTGGTGGTTATCTGGAAAGGGTATTAGTCTCTTCATTAGTATCACACGGCTAATAGTGAGTCATTCTGATAAGAGTGGAACTCGAGAGGTTTCATAAATCTTACTGATCAGCCGGAGAATAATTGACTCTCTTTTAAACATAGCTTCCGCAGCATCCAACGAAATTCTATATTTAATAATTGTATTCATGCCGAATTATTAGAAGCATCTTCGCTTATGGTTTGAGCTAATTCGTGTGCATTGGAACATCGGTCGTGTCTCGCGAAGATGAGTACCATTGTCCAACGTAACACGCCATAAATAGTGTCATGACCGAAATACTTACTGTACTCCCCGCAACTCTTATCAGACTCGCGGGGAAAGCACGTGTGCCGAGGGGCTCGATAAGCACGAGTGAGTCACAAGGAATGTTCTGCCGTGAGAAAGAAGTCGGAGTTCTCAGTGGAGTTCGATTGAGATCAATTCAGGCCCCGCGGGACTCGCAATCAGTCGGATCACACTGCTATCGAGGAACACGTCCAATGGGAGCGACGATAGCTCGCCGAGTCGAGTAAAAGCAACGTCGAGAGAGCGAAAGAGTCTCCAGTCGAGTTTAAGTTTAGAGTGACGATTGCACCGGGTAGACGTCGACTTGAAGTGGCATCTCGATTTAGCCATCATCGAGGGCAACGTGCGCGCAGGAAGTGAGGGCGACTTGAAGCCGGCAATGACGCGCAATGCTTAATTTAATTCGATCTGCATCGAGCGATCCTGCCGACTCGACCAATTCCCACTGAGAGCCGCGTCTGCTCGGGATTATTGTCGGGGTATCGCTGATAATTGGGTAATTAATTATAGAGCCGATTATTGACCCGGGGCTCGAGCGATGCTTGGCGTTGAGGCCCTTGGAGGGAAGGGAAGGGATAAATATCCTCTTATAGAACATTCCGTCCTAAGTCTGGCGTCCTAATAGAAGCCTAGGTTCTCGGATCGCCGGCCAATGGGGTTCGATGTACTAGTCGCTATGCCGAACATCCGATCCAATCGAATCTCCTACCCGGGCATATTCTAATCTCGAGCCTTTTAATCTTCACTCTCTCGAGCGATTTATTTACGACCGGGCGCCGCTCCCTCCGCGAGATGCTCGGGATTCTTTCATCCTCCTCTATTAACTCGCACTCCGCTCTCTCTTAACTACTCATGGATGCCGCCCGCTGCGAGCTAGTCCAATAGAAGCTCATTAGTCCTTTCGATTGATCAGTAAAATCCTATTCTATTCTAATATTTCTCTATGGAATATTCTAATATTTTTTCATGATTCGATATTTATCAGAAATTCAGTTTTCCTGGAAAAACGTGGGCGTAGAAATCAGTACAATTTAATCCATCGCGTTTTCACGGAACTCGATCGTAGGATGTCTTCCGAGATCCGGCGGAGCGGAGAGCGGAGAATAACGTAATAGCGGCGCTCGCGCGGACACACGTGTCCGCCCGTTAATTGTGTGGCATCCTTGGCTCTGAAAGTGAGTCAGCCGCGTGCTCTCCACCGTACACACACACACCTCCGTGACACCTAATCGTCCTTCCACAGTCCAAGTTCAGGGCTTCGTCCGGCGCTTCCCGCGGAAGGCTAATCCATTCAGCAAGTGGGCAGACATCCTCGTTAAACCGAGACCCGGAATTCCGTCTCTGTTCCAAACTTTCGCGGCCGAAAAAATGCCCTTCGACTCGCTGGGACTCGAGTTACCCAAAATTCGAGCCAAACCTTCTTTTATTCTATAAAAGAGTTAATACCAGCACGCTTATCTTTGTTTTATTATGAAAGCAGACAATTCCACTGGCTTTAGAGAATTCAGCGCGAGTAACTGAATCCTGACGAGTCATTCGGCTCGCATGACTAATGCGGACGCAGTAGAATCATTAGAACGGGAGCGAATAAACCTAGGTTTTATTGAATGAGAGAAGTGCTCGAGAGTTATCACGCTGTTCCGCGAGTCCGGTCTCGTCCCATCGCTCGGTCATCGTTTATAAAAAGGAGTGAGCGAGGTCCCGGGAGAATAAACTTGACCCAGGTATCGCCGCCAAGGACGTCCATTGATTAGATTCATCTCGGTGATCGGCCGGCATTGTGCACCCTTGCATAGTCAGCCTGCTTAATTCCCATCTGCTTCTCTCCGCGTCTCTTCTCCCGCTCGATCCGCGCGTTGCGTCATCGTCCGATGAATGGACCAGCGGCTACTCACTTGACCGCTCGCAGATAAAGCATGAACTACGAAAACAACAGACCGTGATATCTCGCTCGATTGACGACTATATATGGATCGATCGATCCGCTCGATCACTGAATAACCACACTCCCGAGAAAACCTGGAAATTAATCAAACCTCATTCTACCTCGCGCGATCTTATTAATGAACTCGTCGGCTTATGTACCGGGAATCGATCCGGTTCAATACGACACTTCCACCGAACCACTTATCGCGACTAGTTCCCTGCTATTCATTGGCTCCGCGCCACACCTTCGCGCCAATCCACCCGGCGAGCGAGCGACTCGCCTTCTTTAGTCGCGCTCTTTATTACCCTGATAGGCTTCCGAGAAAGCGGCGATAAGCCGCGGCATTTCGACGAATTGCAAGTAATATCGCGGCAATACGCACCGGCGCTGCCATCCATCGAGCAACGCGCCAATTTGCATCGGTTCCCCCCAAATTTCCACGTCGAACCTCTCGTTGCCAGGCCGCCCGGACGAGACAGCGAGAAAAAGCCCCGGGGAGAGAGAGAGAGGAGCGAAAATAGTCGGGCGAACTGGCTAACATCCGCAGATTGCGTAAGATCCGGAAGAGGCGGTGTTTGCAGCGCGCGATAAGAGGATCGCATAATACGAGAGTGTTTGCAGTCGGTGCCCATTTTTCCCGGCGGATTCTTCGCTTCTTCTCGACAGCGCTGATGGTGAATCATCGTGGAGGTGTCCGCGAGGTGATTAGCAATAGCAATAGCGATTAGAGCCGTCGCCTTCCCCTCCGCCGGTTCCACTGGCTCTCCGACTCTCGATTTATCCCTACCCATCATTTAACTGAGAGACTACAGCCGCACGAAGCAGAGCTCAGCCTTGGGAAGCAGCTGATTGCAAAGCGACCACCTCCACCGCGCGACGACACCTCTATCTCGCGGGCACACCAGCTCGCTCGCCCCCTAAAGAGCTTCCGTCGCGACGCTCTGCCAGTCAGTGCACGCGCCGATCTCTCGCTGATAGCGCGCGCGCCACTGCCAGAGCCGATGTCGCCGGTTCCCCAATCGCGCCACGTATCGAAGGAGAATCGAGCGTCTATCGGCCCGACGGCCACCAGTGCGAGAAGTACGTTTTCCGAGTAGCGAGAGTTGCCGTGAAAGTTGATGGTTTGAGCAGAAGATGGAAGAGTAGATTGGAGAGTAGTTTGGTGCGCAGATGATTTGGATGATCGAAGAGTGCGCGATTAGAGTCGGTATCGAACGACGCATTCTCTCGGGCTGTGGATCCCTCGCCGGTCGCGATCCGAGTCTCGAAATAAAAATTGACCCGCTGCCAGATCGAAGGAGCCTCGATCACCAGCTATCGACTCGCCGATCTCGGTGCATTACGTAAGCGGGATGGCAGAGTGCGTCTCGGAATGCGCGGCGTGCACGACATCGACGCGGGCTTCCTGTGCCGCTCATTAAAAGTGCATTCTCTGCCCCGACTAGCCAGACACAACAGAGCGCCTGTTGGGTATGGGAGTGCGGCGCGTGACTTCCTCCAGGAAGTCGCCCCGACGATTTCCCCGCCGGGAACGCGCGGGGATCGTGATACAATTTCTCGATGGTGCACGTCGCGCGGAGTCCTCTCGGGAATGAGACTGGACGGTGGGGCTCGATATCGAAATCCTTTTCCGCAAAATTTATCGGTCGATAAGAGGCCCGTGAGTTCGGAGGTCGGTGCGGATTGGTGGGACTCGAAGTTACTAGAATACTAGATGGTGGGTAAGGGAAATAGTTACGTCAGGTCTCGGGAGGCTTGACCTTATACGTCGAGGACACGCTGGGTCGAGAAAGCCGATGAAACTCGCGATTACCAATTGCTTAATTTCGATCGGTGAG
Source organism: Crossocerus cetratus (assembly GCA_963675795.1). Taxonomy (NCBI): domain Eukaryota; kingdom Metazoa; phylum Arthropoda; class Insecta; order Hymenoptera; family Crabronidae; genus Crossocerus; species Crossocerus cetratus. The sequence goes on from OY776667.1 coordinate 17,708,358, forward strand.
ATAATAAGGTTGACAAGAAATTTCGAAATGTCAGGTTTTGGTAATGAAGATTTTTTGACAATTTTCGAAAACCTTTCGACTGCGATTAAAATCGATTCGTCGAGCGATATGTCACGCGCCGGCAACTGCATCGTAAGAATTTCTCTTTCGCAGAAAAACAGCCGCTGTTTGCACAGTTGTGTCGCGATGACGGGTCATTGTGTCGGCGAGTGAGAGAGGGGCCGACCTTCGACGCCTCGTAATCGAGCTGTTTGGATTGGTTCGAGAGCTGGGATAAATGATGCTCGGCTCGAATCAGTCCCGCGGGAGCTCGCCATCAGGAAGCATCCTTGTACCAAACAACCGCTACGCTTCTTCTTTCTATTCCTGTCGGGTTATCGCGAATTATATTCCGGGCGCGCGCCCGTCGTAACAGGCGTGTCTGATAAGACGTTTCATAATTCATTGATAACCGATCGCCCTGCCGGATCCATGGAATTACTATGTTGAAAAGCTTAGAGAGAATGCGCACGTGCTAGTCGCCACGGAAGAACAAAGACACTAAACTCTCCGATTTTACTCTGTTATCTTTAAAGAAAATTCATGCTTTCGAGCAAATCATAAGATATATTTAAATTCTTATTATTATCATAATTCTCTTTGAACTTAGAATAAATCAACCAAGAAAGCTTTCGCAATAAGTAAGCTAGGAAATCGAATTAAAGGAAGTTCCGCATTGTCAGTGGTGAAAAAGAAGTGAAGGAACATTTGAGTTTGAAGCGTCGAGACGATTTATGAATGAGTGTCGACCGAGGATTAAACATGCTGCACAAGCATGGAAACCGATCCCACAGCAGTTCCCTGTACAAAGGTCGAGGCGCCTTCCTCAAATCCGTAAGTTCGCATTTCTCGCCAATTCCACCAAAGAAATCCACCGAGATCTTTGACAATTCGTCGCCACTGCCGAGCTATCCCGAGCCCGGAGATATCGTTATCTGTATCGAAGGTGGGACGCGTGCATCTCGAGTAATTACACATATTTTCGCGGTGACTCTCGCGTCGCTGTACCCGATGACATCACGTGCCGCTCGAGTAGGTGTTAAGAGAATTCAAAATTTTGCAAATTAATCATCGCGTGAGTCATCGATTCGACGATACACTCTTTTTCGACCGAATTCGCCCGAAACTTTCCTCGTTGGTCGTCTTCGCTAATTAAACAACGCGCGTGATCCGAAAATAATTGCAGGCAGCCGATCGATAATAATGATTCGATTTAGCGAATGACTCAAAGGCGAATTCCTCGGATTGGAGGATTCCTGAACTTTGGATCCCCAAAGCCGATAATCAACTAGGAACACAGTGCACAGGTTGCCAAACTCTTATCTCATCCGCGGAGTCTCTCAGTTCTCGGTTCCTCCGAGTCATTTGTGTTTGCGCCTCAGCCATTCGCACTGACGTCGACGGCGAGCGCTCGGAGATACACTTTTGCGACTGGTATTATTGATCTGTGAATGACCCAAGCTGCGATCGGGACAAGCGCGACGTCATCCGATCGCGCAGGGAGAACTCGTCGACCAGGAAGTATGCTCGTTCTAATCGCGACGTCATCGACTGAGAGTCATCCTCTCGCACACGTCACGGATGCGAGATTCGACTGCGGAGGTTCTAACAATCGGCGGAGCGGCGAATCCGAGTTATCCCGTCACCTCCCGTTACAGCGTTCTCCATGCGTGTCTGTGACATCATCGCGCTAAATGACACGGCGAGCCGTCACTCGCGGCGACGCAAACGTGCGCGCGATCCATCAAGGAGGAAGACACGCGCAACCGCTGCCACGGCGGACTAGGTCAGGTTCTCTAACTTGATGAGAATTATGACTAATCCTTCCCCCGCTCGGTACCTCGCAATGACTTCTGATTCGCGTGTTGTTATAATTGATTTTCATCGCAATCAAAAACCTGCGGATTATCAGGTTTTGTTATTACAGAAGTTGGAAAGGATGAATAATGATTTCCGATGACGCCTCGATTTTTTAGCGTATGCTTTTCTGAGTTCGAAATCGATTTTTCATCGGCGATGCGACCGGCAGCCGGCCAAGCATCCGATAGATCATACGCATCGATCGCTCGCATTCGCCTGCGCATTTTAATGAGCCTTAATGACTCCGCTCCCCTCTCCGCTCTTGCGCAAGCCGCAAGGTGCACCCGCTCTGGCCGCCGGCCATAAATCTCACTAGAAGCTATAATCCTCCGCGTCCAAGTATCCCAGCCGAGCCTTTTGCTCCTCGTTTCTCCTCGCACGCGCAATTTCGCCCTGGAAAAAGCCACCTGCCATTTCCCCACTCTCGCCCATAATTCATTCAATATCAGCGGCGCGTTATCGCGGCCGCGAGAGGCTAGTATTGGTCGGGCGGGGAGATGGCGCGATCGACGCTAAAAATATCCCCCATTTGTTTACTAATAATCGAGCGCGCGCTGCACGCACAACGCCGATTACACGAGAGAGGAATCGAAAGCTCGATTTATCGGATCGCACGAGCGCCGATCTTAATCGGCTTAGTTCCTTATCGCGGCTGATTAAGCTCGGCTAGTCTTATCGGACTTTCCCAGTCAATACATAAGCGAGTCGCTCATTGCCACTGGCGAGTACCCTTCGCCACTTCAGTTGACCGGCTTCTCTTGCCGCGCGCGATAAAGTGTACTTCATAGAAATCGTTAGTGGCGCTGAAGTGTGCAGTTTCATTGACTAGTTTATTTAGATCGAGTCTCGGTTTAGTCGGGGCGAGCGGCGAAAGCCGAGCCTCCCCATACAAAAGGAAGCTTATCTCGGCGAGTGTGCTCTGGAGCGCTCCGTCGCTATCTGCATAATTCTCGATAAGGCTTTTTAAGGGTATATCGCGGCTCCCTCCTCCGACCTCCGGGATTTCCCTTATGGAAGGCGCCATCGCGCGCGACGCGCAGGTCGCCAGCCGGGCAACCTCGCAACCGAGGAATCGCCAGGAATTCCCCGCTCTCGCGCGCGCGCGCGCTCACTGTCCCCTTGGCTCTCTGTTGGCCTCTTTTATGCATACATAACCGGAGGAACGTGTTTCGTACGCCACTTCTCGCCCCCGGTACCCCACAGAAGACTCCTTTGTTTGAGCGGCGAGGCAGCCTCGTTACGAGATTGCACTAGGCTCGCACGCGCGCTTGGTAAGATGTGTCGTTGTCCACGGCCACGTGCTACCCTTTCCCTTGGTTTCGGCAATGTTTTACTTCGGAATAAGTCTGTCGATCGGAGTATGGTTATTTTTAAGTGAAACTGAGAGTAGAATGGGGGGAGTTTTCGAGGACTTTCACTTTTAATTGAAGGGACGTTTCAATCTGGTCTGATGCGTCGAGACTCACTTTCTCAAGGATACTGGGTCGTTATGGGATATATTGAGCGGAGCGCGTTAAGGTGGACGGGAGTAATTGCGAGACGCGATGGACGAGATTGCCAGACGGCAGACAGGCGATATTATAATTCATACCAGCTGAAAGGAGTCTCTTTGTGGCTTGCATCCCGTAAACAACAATGTCAACAGCATTCTAACTACCATAAACAAAGAACAGTCTCCGTCTTTGTTTGAAGCATGTCCGACATGAGCCGTAGACACTGCGGGTCACGTTGCTCAAAGTGTTTGCTGAACATTTCTCTTCTCGGAATCCCCCGTTCAAAGCTCGAGCACGTTCCTCCGGAGCACGAAGGATTTCGAGCATGGCTTCTCCGGCGGACACGCACGCACACGCCGGCACAGACACGCGCGCGCGCGCGCGCGGACTCGGCTCTGTGTGTCACGGTGCGACGTCTCCGAATTGCCTCTTTGTGTCTGGCGAGAGGCCGAGACGCCTACAAACGTCTGGGCCGATGTTCAGTTCGACAGAGGGCGTCGTTCGGAGCAAGATCGCCATAATACACTTCATTCCCCGTGTCGTGCGCGCAATAAACCCTCGCGACTCAAGCCCAGGCGCCCAGGTATGCGCTGCATCAAACTCTACACTCGCCAGTGGACCGGCCAGTGATATGCTGCCGCAATAAACTCATCTCCTCGGAGGACGAGAAGCCGTAAAGTATTTGCGTCCAGTGGTTGTCCGATCTTACCGACCAACTGGGGCCAACTCCGATTTCCACTTTGGGCGGTTTCGTGAGACAGATTTTGCCGAGGGCGAGAGCTTGTGGAGTTTGAGGTGGTTGGAGCGGAAAACCACTTTTCTTAAGAATTTCTTTAAACTTGTATATAATAGTCTTTACAAGGTCTTGAAATTATTGATCGAATTTGATTACACTTGACTATCTTTCCATCAATTATTCTAACAATTTCAAAGTGGATTACTTGGATTAATTCGGCCAGTAGTTGGAAGTTTAACGAAAGTCTGAAATACCAAGGACCTTAAAGGGTGCTGGAGTGAGGATACCAGGAAAATAAACAAACGGTCATAAAAAAGAGCGTCTCAGCTTGGAAGGCAGGCATTACTTGGTCGCTGACCCATCAAGACCGCCTGGCGCATCGGCCTTTATCTCTTTCTCGTATTTCGAGCGCTCCTCTTTATCGGCTCTGGCTCTCTTCTCCTCTCCTTTAGTCCGAGCCGGCTTATCTCACGCCTATGTCCGCTCCGTGCCATATGGCATTCGAGTTCCCTCGGACTCTCGCACGCAAGTATCGCGTGCCCGTAGAAAGAGGCGGCCTCGCCTCGCCTTTTTCATGGGGCGCGCGCGCGCGCGTCCGCACCCGGTTAACTTTCGCCAAAATTCCCCCGGAGATTCGGCTTGCGCGCTCTCCAGAGTTTTCTTGTGTCGCGCGCGCGCCTGTAACTTGTCGGACCGCATTCCGAAGCCTTTGTCTCTCTTTTCCAACGAGCGACGCGCTGACTGCGTCGAGGATGATTTAATGACTGGGCGCTCGATTTCCTTCGGAAGATTTTCATTCATTTTTAGGGAGTCTGGCTTTTTGATATTGACAATAGGATTCTGGGCGGAGGGTTTGAGGCGGTGATTTTGGAGGTTGGTTGGTGTACCGAGTGAAGGGATGAGCGATGTGCTCGATGGAGACGTAGGCACAATGACGATAAGTCAAAACGCTGGCCTGAATTCCCAGACGCTCTTTGCGCGCAGCGTCCGCGCCGGCAGATAAGGCATAGCCGGCATTCCTGCCGGGCATAAATCAGTCAAGGGCTGTCGTCCGTGCCCCAGCTCGAAGATACATCCGGTCCATCGACTCCCACTGAATCGTAGACGCGTAATAGAGCCGATTCAATCCGCTCGAAATAGACTGGACAGCGACAGTTTCATTTACACGCCCGCCAAAGCACAAGGCGAAGTGGGACAACGATAAACACACTCGATTCCTAGAAGCTTCCAAAGCGATACCTTTTGTCCCGAGCCGACGGAAACTTACGTAAAGCCTGGCTTAGTTTTCTTTCGGGCAAAACCCACTTTCGCCTTCCAGTACATCCGGCACTTTGTCAGATTGTACGACCTTTCCACTCTCGAGTGCTTTTTTGTACCAAGCAAAGAAACGAAACCCTAGTATTCCACGAACAGCTACTCGTTCCATTCACCGCTTTCATTCAAGAAAAAGAACCCCACTAGTATACACGTATTCGAGAATTACTGTTATGTCTCAACAGAAATATTTACTAATCTTCGCTTCTTAAAAACTTTGGCTAAACCAAAGATACCAAAATGATTTTACGCTCATCCTAAAGTATCGACATTGGACCACAAAAGTACAATAGCAATCGATGACAGGCTTGTTACTAGTATCCTTTCACCGTCGTCCTAGAGAAAGCATCCTTTAGTCGGTCATGTCCGCTACGCCTGTCATTCAAGCGTCACTCTGGTCTGCCGCCGGTGCGAGAAAGCTATGCGAGCGATGCCAAGGCTCAGGGCGGCCTAATTAACGGGATTCTTCGATCAATTGACGAGAGCGGTTCGCAGAAGCGGCGGCCGATATTCCCGGTAAATTCGGCCGTCCCGACGCCGTCTCACGTGCGCTTGCAATGCGGAATCGGCGGACTCCCGGGGTCGCCGTAGCGGCTAGGAGGTCTCTAGCGTCGCAAGTAGTTACACTCGGCAGACGTCTTACCAGTCTGACGCCGACCGTCCAGCCAGACTATCCCTACTTTTCATCAGCCTCCGACGCTTAATTAATCCCAGACTCCCTCCGCCGCTGGAAATCCCCGAGGGTCCGCTCGCATCCGCCGCGAGGTCGGTTCGCATTAAAAATGTGGGATTTTCGGCGAATCGACTGGCGTGTTCGGAGTTAATCGGCTCGAGCTGCCTCTTATCTCGTTGCCCCACTCGAGAGTGCGTCGTGGTTCAGCTGACGCGGACGATACGCTCGTACTCGAGCACAGCCTGCACGCGATTCTCACGGAAGCTCTTCCGACTGGACGGTGACAGTGTGATGTGCGGTGCCATTGGTGTCCGCGAACTCTCCGCTCCTCCTACATAAACATGCGAGCAACAGGCCGACGCAACGCTGCTCCGAGAACAATGGGAGAAAAAGTCACTCTGCTCCAGAGTCCGCGCACCGTCTCATGGTCAGTGTACACCTTGAACCTCTCCGACTCAATCAACAGTTTTCCCCTGAAACAATATCAATCGAGTGTCGAGAAAGTCTAGTGACAATGTTCGCTTTCAAAAAACTTGGACTCGACCGACTCAGGCTTATCAGCGACGATACGGAGAGTGCAGGTCGAGGGCTCCCGTTTCGCGCCGAGTGCCAAATCATTCGGACAATTGATGGTCCGAGCGCGCACTTGAAAGGAGCTCTCGCTGTTGACAGAGCAAGCTGGGAGCGGCGAGCGGCGAGCCGAGTGCGTTTACTTTGGTTCCGTTGACCACAAGGCTCCATTTACGTAACAGTCGCGCGACCATCGCACGTATCTCGCGTATCTCTCGTTCCGAGAAGCGGCGAATGTTGCCAGTTTTGCCAGCCGACGCTGGAAGGCACGAAGGGGCCGAGCGGCGAGCGCGCCTGCTGCCCGGGATTATTTCTCCGCGCCGAATCATCCGCGGCTTATCTCTCGCGAAAGCGCGAGTGCAAAAACAGCTTTATCCTTTGGAGCGCGATATAGCGCTAGGTCCGAGCGGCTAGTCATCATTAAACGCGCGACAGAGTGCCATTTGTCTCCGAGTGTTTGGTACATGCAAGAACCTGGACTCGGCTTGTCGCGATCAATGCCGACTGATCGATCGTTCCTCGGATCGATCGGCGCCCCCTCAAATGGAAGGCACAACCTTCCTCCAGCTCGACTTATTGTCCTGGGGAGGCGGAGTTTTTAAGCTCGGCTGGAAATCGATCGGCTCGCCATCCTCGAGAAGGTCAGCCGCGCTCGGTAGGGGATTTTCGAGATCCGGGATCAGGTGGCTGCTGCTGCCGGCCGTTCATTAAGAGAGGGAGAGCACGTGGGTGTCGTCGTCGTCGGCGGCTCCTTGCATATTCCGGCCGTGTTCCCAGCTGTAACCGACGCCTGCTTTGCAGTTCTAGCAGTCGCGCGCTGGCTCTAGCGTGCATGGCGAACGCGCTCCCAGCTATGCTCGATTCAGAAAACCCGTTTTCTAACCGACAGTGAAAAGTCTCGTTGGCTCTCGACCGCGCGACGGCTCGCGGCAACTCTCGGCTTTTGCTTGCTGAAAAGCCGTTTCGAAGTACAACGTCTCTTATTTATTATTATCATTGTGGATGTATCGTTAACCCGGTGTTTCTCGTTGCTCGACAGATGTCGGAGTTCCCGGTGGACGGAGGCGAGAACGGTGACATGCAAGCGGTCATGGAGAACTTCCAGAAGAAGAACAACCTGGGGAGGAGCCACGTCTCCCACCATCCACAGGTCACCTCGTCGTCCCAGGTAATTAAACCCAACACCTCCAACCTCCTCCCTAATTACACAATCACACTCGCCGAAAATCGCCAAGAACCGCGAGCGTCCCGCGGCGGCTTCCGTGGCAGTGAGCTTGCGGAGGCAGCGTCGAATGCCATGGCAGCGTGCTTTCTATTTAAAGAGCGTGTGAAACGACCTCTAATCCACGGCGAGCGAGAAGCGAGTCGTCCGGGGACACGTCACGCGTACTCGTAGAAGAAGCACCAAGCGTCGCCGATCGTCTGGCTAGGACGCCCACGCCCCACCAATTTCCGGAAAGTCATTGAATCATTCTCACCCTTCGGCCGATTACCGCGAGCGCCCTGTGAGCGCATTGCCAAAATTAAAGCGCGCCCGTCGTCACGCGCTTTATTATAAGCGACCAGCGCGAATAATATTAAAGTGGCGATGGTAGGAAACTCGGCGCCAATCACCTGCCATAAAGGTGAGCGCGGAAATAACGGGATTCGCGGAACTCGTAGAGATTCTGTAGACGCGAATCTCGTATAAGCTGTGGACGCGCGAGCTCGAGAGCTTTCGACGCTGTTAGATGAGTTTAGCGAAATAGAGGGTTTATAGGTTCGATGCTCCGGTGGGACAGAGCGCTCGTGTTGTTTTCATGGGATTCCGAGTCAGGATCACCAGCGAGCGCCGCTCGATTATGCAATGATACAGAGTCCACGTGTTGCAGTGACGCCCACCGACTCGCTTATCTCGGCTACATACACTTTCAATTACACTCGGCGAGCTCCTGCCGCCGATAATCCCCGATTCCCGCCTCTCGGACCCGACAATCGCAAGACGGAGTTGTTGCGCCCGGGCAGATGGCTCGAGTCGATCGAGGATGATCGGAGAGCCCGACCAAACCACTTACTGGCCCACCCAAAATAATTGAATAATGAGAAAGCCTGCTAGAGTCGCGCGTCCCTGCTTGCTTGACTGCCTGCCTCTTTCTTTACGTAACAGCGTCGCCCACGTGAAGATTTTTTCCTGTCGCGCACCCAGAGAGAGACTACCACCACCACCGGGCCCCCGTAGAACCTTGGTGGCACGCTTCAAGGCTTCTTTCTCTTCCTCGAGTCGGCTCACTCCGTGAGATCGCTTCTCTCGAATTTTAATCGACCCTTTTCGATCCCTCGCTCTGGCTCCCCAACAAACTCAACCCTGACACTTTCCCGGTATTTAATTTCTACCCCTTCGCTCTGACTCCCGACGCCTCTTGGAAGCAGAGTTGCGCGAGAAAAGATGGCGAGGTTTCTCGGGAGAAGAATTTCGATTAGATTCCGAGAGGGTCCCTTTGTCTTGGCTCGCAAGCTCCTCGGTCGGAGAGACAGCATTGGCCGAGCGTCAAGAGCAGACTGGCCCGACAGAGAGGACGTCTTCTTCGAATCACGTTTTCCGCTAAACGTGCGGGTCGCGCCCGCCTGGTTATTTATGCGGCGTATGGTGCATTCCTGTTACGTCAGGCCGGCGTTATGCAGGCCGACATCCACCCGGCCAGCAAGTGTAATGCTTAACAGGAACATTGTCGGCGAGGCTCGACTCGCACTCTTTGGCAGAGAGACTCTCTCCCCGCTCTGGCTTACTACCAGGAACATCGTGTTTTCGATACCGATATCGCGGCCTGCAAGTCATCTGGCATCGTCACCGCGTCTCTAGACGGAAATAATCGTGCGGGAGTCGGGAGCGCTAGATTCTTTCACTGCCGATTATCTCCGTATTGATGATTGTAATTAATTAGAAACTGTTATGAATAGAGATGAATCGCTGGAATGGGAGGGAAAATGTAGGATGAGTTGCGAGAGGAATCAGTAGAATTAGTAGTTTGGAGGATTTGGTAGAGTGCACGCGGTTCGGGACAATAAGATCGATAAACAAACAGTGGGTTGTCGGGTGGGGGTTGTAGAGAGGGTAGTAGGAGAGAGAGAGAGAGAGAGTAGAATATAGTTAGTGACAGAGAAGTATAGGCGAGGGGTGAGTCATTCCACGTGGATTTTAAATAGAACGTAAACGGCTTTTGACTCGGCAGATGCTGACGACCAACCAGACGCAGAGCAGCAGCAGCAGCTCGAGCAGGGTGGCCAAGTCCTCGCAGAGGATCCTCACCTCCTCGTCGTCGAGTGAGATGAAGGCGAGCTCGATGAAGAGCGACCTCACCGAACTCAAGCGTGGCATCTCCGAAATGAAGAACATCTCGACCAACTTCTCCCAGCGACTACGCAGCAGCATGGAGAACCTCGTCGACAGGTGGGTCACCCCAGCCACTCTCTCCCCCTCAGAATCATCATGTCACGTGGCCCAGCTTTTTCTCCCCTCGAGATTCCAGTGTCCAAGTACACTTTTACGCTTTAATAAAATCTTAGCGCATTATTGTATCGCGAATCATAGCGAATTTGGCAAAACTAGTCATCGGCCTCGGCGATGAGAGTAAATCGTCGGGGAATTCGAGTTGGACCCAATTCCGATTAAATATTAGCGTCGCTCGTGAAAGTGTCGGCAGTTCTTGTAATGTCATCCGGCGCGGGTTATGCTCTCGCTCGGTGTAAGTGAGTCTCCCAAGATTTATTTATAAACGCGTCTCCTCCTTTTAGTTTGTTCTTACCGGATTATTTTCGAAGCGGTGCGTTCATAGCGTGGGTACCGGGGAATTCGCCCCAACGGGTTATATAAGTAATCACGCAGAGTTTTCTCGGCGCGAGGACGTCAGGGAGAAATAAATGATTGGTTTAATCTGCGTTGCAGGGACGGCAGTGGTCCGGAGGAAAGTGACCTGTCGGAGCCGCTGGTGACATTCCCGGACCCGGACACACCACCACCCTCTACGGGCACAGTGACCCTGGCGGGTGGTTCGCCCTCTCAGTTGAGTTCACTCAACTCGCTGAACAATCTGCACAGTATGAGCCCGCCGATGAGCATGTCGAACATCCCGAACATGACGAACCTCCCGCCGGGCCAGGAGACGATGAAGTTCGAGCAGAAGAAGATGACCAGCGCGTCCAAGACGAAGGTAGAGGCTCGATCTCGAAAGCCAGCGGCGATTAAGGCTACCAATTAGAATGCAGAGCTGCGCAACGTTCGGGCCGGGGGTGCGGCTTCCTCTCCGGGCGCACAGTCTAGGTCAAGGACTTCGAGTCTATCGGAGAGCGTCGTCGCCTCCTCGCCGATTGCGCCGGCTAACTCACGCCTTTGCTCTCTCAACCGCACTATCACCCAGAGGATCTCGGCCTCTGCTCCACTTCTCGCTTCGCTTCACTCGCCCGAGTGCAGGGCCCATTTCCACGCGGCCGCGCTCGCTAAATCCCTCGTGTATTTTTACACCGAATTCCATTTCGATCCGAGGTACGCGCGAGCGAGCGCGCACTGCCAGCTGATGTTTTTCCGGCTCGGTTCTATGTTTAACTCACTTCCGACGCCGCGCGGGGGATTCTTTGTGCGTCGCATCCGTCATCGGGTGGGAGGTCAGTTCCTCCTCGATGACCCGAAACTGTCAGTCACTCAAGTGTACTTGAGCCGCGACACCTTGAGATAGTCGAGAGAGAGAATAGAGTCATAGAGTAGCTAGGATTCTGGGCTTTCTTTCGATAATTGCTAACAGTTGTCTTGATTTGTCTATCCAGGTGGTGACCGATGGCTTCAGCGCGGAGAAAGCGACGGCGAACAGTGCGGAAATGAGAGCACTGCAAGCCGGCGACGTCTCGTACAAAGAACAGAGTGCAGCCACCGCTGCACGGGCTCGAGTCGAGATGGACGGCGTCTCGGCGGAGAAGAGCGTCGCCGCTGCGAGGGTGAGTGATCACACCGATCCTCGAAAAGCCTCTAATTAGACGGAAATAGAAAAGGGAAGATGCGCCGAGATTGAGAAAGCCTCGCATCCGCGTCCGAGCCTCCACGTAAATCACGTTGGTCGAAGGCTCCCATCGGGCTGGACTGTGGATTTATGAACAAAGGGGCTCGGGTGTTTGCCTAGCCAGTAGTTCGCGCCAAACGCGTCGGCCGCACTTTCGTTGGCCTCCCGTTTAAGCGACAAAAGGATCGAGAGGAAACCGTGGAAGCTGAGTTGCTCGTAGCATGTGACTCCCGTTAAATAGCTTGGCACGAGAGCTACGTGGTCATACGCGATTCATCAACCATGTGGTCTCGGGGTCATTGACACCACTTCACAATAATACCTGATTTGAGTCGCACAACATTCGTAGCCAGTCTTCGTCTTCGGCTTCATCCAATCAATTCAGTTGTACAGGATTTTTGGTAAAAGATTGTTTATTTAATGTAAATCGTACTTGGAGTTATTTGGATCACTAAATGTACTCGAGTTTACTTTAATGATTAAGTTAGTTGGAGGCGGTGGCAGTGGACTGCAAGGAGAATGCAGTTCTCAGTGTACCTTTTGCTCGCACACGCCACCAGTCGCTTACTCTAAATTTAGCCGATTTTAGTCGAAACGCGTCGCGGCTACGTAGCTTTTGAGTCAGCAGACGGATTTTTGACTCGAGGCCAATGAGTTTTCATTCGACAATGTTACTCTGCCGATTATCACAGTCGAGCCTTTGCGAAACCAACCTGCTGATTGACGCGCACCTTCATTAAATCAAGACCCGTTGAACGGATTCGCGATAGGTGTCTCGTCCACTGGATATCTTTATTGTTAAGAAAATCGCCGTGGTTGCCGGGTGGTTTGCGCAATCCAGGAGGGAAGGAGGTTTACCTCAGGGCTAATGGTAGACTCGCGTGATCGCCTCTCGCATTTAGAACGACGGAGAGTAATGGACTGCCCGGCTTTCGTGTATAATTCGCGTGTCGAGAAATGAATTCGAAATTAGCTCGCATGTTCTCGGTACGCAACCTAATTACTTTTGTTAAACCGATGTAAACCTTGACCCGCTCGGCAAACAATCTTTCCCCCATTACAGTATTACATTTCGCGCACGAGTCTCGTTACTTCGCCGGTGACTAGTCGATACCGCGAACCATTGGCAAGCATTCGCGATTTCCGAATTGTTACTCCGTCACGAGTCGAATCTGTTGAGTCAGAGACGGCGCGCGCGCGCACGTGTTTCCATTCGGCGCACATGTGCCGTCGATTCGAGGGGTCTCGAGACACGATTAATCTTTTCTCGCGGTGAATTACATACATAATGAAATTAGATTAAATAAATGCCAATATTTACTTCGATTAGTAATTGAAGAAAGTGGCGGCCAGGTTCTGAGTAATTGGTCGAGTATTGTTCTTTCCGGCAAGAGAATTCAGTAGTGGAGGCGAATGCTATGGCGAGACGTAAAGCGCAAGGGTAGTAGTACTCGCCAGGAGAAAGGGGCGGTCGATAATCGAGTGGAGTGGAGTCGAGGGAAGGAAAAGCGCACAGTGCGTCTTTGGCGCTGTTAGTCGCCGGTTCGCGAAAGCCAATGGGCCAGCAGATCTCGAACCTCGCACGGGGTATCTTCCCCGTGGTCAGGCCCCGGAACGCCATCGAGCACAGGAAGCTCGTCGCCCAGGAGAATCTCGGCGACGGCAAAATGCCCATCACGGTACGATCGTCTTCCTCGTCGGACCAACCCTCTACTCCCACATTCTCTCCACCCCTGCGGTTCACCGCAGCTTTCGATCGATCTCCACCCAGGCATCGATGCCATGGGTTCGACAGCTCGCAGCTTGTGCTAGTTTCGTCTACTAAAGTGGCGCCGATCTCAATATTGACTCGCTCCCTCGGGTCAAGGCGGCCGAATGCTTGGAGGAAATCTGACTCGGTGGATTGCGCGAGCGTTGTAATCATTTAATAATTTCTTCCCTCTCCGCCACGTGGGCCTCGTCTCCTCGCCGCGGCAGTTATGTCAGAGTTGTTTTGCCGCGTGCAGTTGGTTGGTGGGAGAGGTGGCGCAGAGTCGCGCACTCGGCTGCGTCCATTGAGCGACCGAGACCGTGAGATCATCCACCAAATTTCGGTCAGATTTTCGGGAAGCTCTGCCAACGGGGAGTAGATGTCACCGATATCCCGACGAACCGAAATAGAGCTCGCCTCGAGAAAGAGCCGTCGCGCTAAACTGCCAGCTGCCGCTTACACTCCGCTTCTGGCCGAGCGAGCTTTTCAAGGACTTGTTCAAGGCCGCCAAGGTCTCGACTAGTCCTTGGAGGAATTTCAGTGCCTGGAAACTCCTGGTTATCTCTCGACCAGTCCACATGGTAATCGAGTGACAATCATTTAAATTCGCTTCCTCGATCAGAGTATTTAATTCATATTTCGTGGACCTTGGCCGCTCCGGGCCTGGTGGACTCACGTGCCTATTACTAACGAGTGCTCGTTAATAGAAGCAGGGACATTGTTGCTATTGGCACGAAGAAACAGGTGAGAGACGCGGCGGAATCGTCGACACACACCAAGTCGCACCCACCACTGACAGCTTGTCACCGACAAGCGAATAGAAGATTGGTCCGGTGGGGTGCGCGAATGATCCGCTAGACTTCTACACCTCCCGTCTCTCACCTTAGTCACCGTCCGTCCGTCTGACCAGCGACGTCCTCCACTACTAGCTCGTCATTTACAACCGACCTACCGCGCGAAGTGCTATCCAATAAAAATCATACATTCCGCTCTCATTTTATCGGTCCTGCGTAACATCCGCCGCGTCACCTAGCAGATTAATTATTACTACACAACATGTGACTCACGGAGAAACACCATGCAGACACCTACCACTGTGATAGCCAATCGGAGATATTCCTCCCCTCGAGCTTACGTGCGCCGCTTTATCGATGAGCCTGTGACGCGAGAATTCAATTAGAACACACGCCGAGTATCTTCGCTGCCAGTTCGTACGCACTCTCTCGTTAAGGGGCGATATTAATTGGCGATCGGAGGCAGCCGTCATTACTGACTCGACCCCTGCCTCATCACTCCGCTATCAGTGGACGCAGCATCCGACTCAGACACTTCGCACTCCGCTCGTCAGCACTTTCTGCTCGAGCACACATCTCGTGCGGATGCGGCGAGATTAATGCGCTTTATGCTATTTTTGTTGAAAACTCTTTTTTCCGCTGATACCTGCGAACTTTCGATACAGCGAACACCTGTTAACCTAACGCTTCATCAGATCTTGCTCTACTTATTATAGTATTAGTCGACTCGGTTTGGCTCAGTTCACCTAGACATTGAGTTTTCATTCTCGCGCCGGTCGCGGTGACTTACTTCTTTTATCGAATCTCCTCCTCGGAGATTTACGAGCGCGAGTGGGATTTTAGCGGGTCGTAAAGCGAGATTTACGGGCGCGATTAGTCCTTGTGTCGGCATCAGCCGGCGGATGTCGGGGGGCAGATATGCTATCGGGATTTTAGCGGAGTGCGAGCGCACGGGCTTGATTAGGGTCGCGGGTGGCAAAGAGTAAGGATGAGCGCGCCGTGGCCAGTGCATCGCGGAGTCGTCCAGAGGAAGCTGTTCGATCGGAGGAACAGGGTAAGTCGCTGGATTCCTGAATGGCGACGAAATTCGGAATGTCGCTGACGCAAAACGATCGCTTCGATATATCTGGAGCCCACGACGAAACGCGCGCGCGCGCGCTTTTCCACATGTAAAACCGGGAATCTGTTTACAACGCAGAGCGTCCGAAATATCGCCGGTCCGAGAATAAAGCGAGAAACCGCTGTCCAAATGAAAATCGTCCGACTCTGCGTCCTGGGGACGAGTGCTCGGAAAGAGACCCGAGGTTCGTTAAACCCAAAGCAGTAAACTGTCGCGTCACCAGCATGATCCAAGTATCGTTGGTCACACATCATCGATGACTCGGTGAAAGTCGGAAAAGATCACGCGACGTACGTGGACAGCGTTATCGGTCCATACTCGCGTGCCGCCGATGACTAAGCTCTGGAAGTCGATAAATCGGAAATAGGAACTTACACCATGCGATCGCCGGCTTCCTCTCCGCCCCGCGCACGCAAGTGCAGGGCAGAGACTTATCAAGCGCGTAGTCACGCCTTTTACGAGAGGCCTCGCCGTATTCACGGAGATGCGTGGAAAGCTGACATCAACTAGACGCCAGTGACGTACTCCGATAACCGAATTGCTCTGCAAGTGGAAAGCGGGAGCAGCTTCGCGGAATTGCAATCGGGAGACAGAGTTGTATAGGATTGGCAAGAAGGAGTATTGTTCGAGCGACGGGGAAGTCGCAGATGCCGCGCGACACCGAGGTGGTTTTATATTTAGAGAAACACGTCAGAAGCCGTGCGGGCCGAGATATGTCGATCGAACGGCTTTCGGCACCCTGACCATCAGATTGCCAGGGTGCACCGCACGGCACAGACGTTCTCGGCCAATCTCTCGCAAGTTTTTTCAACTTTTTTCCCCGGGGTTTCCGTCGGCTCTTTTGGCAAATCCGGCAGGTTTTAGTGAGTGGGAATTCTCTTTGTAAAGTACGGTGTACATAGAGCTTAGGAGGTTGCGCGGTTCGAGGTACGTTGCATCATGCAACAAAGGCCGCTGTCCTCTTTACTTCACGAGGAGTCCATGTTCCGTCATTAATTATGATCGTCTGGCCACTCTGGGGTAGGAGAATCCGAGGAACCAAGTTATACTTGTTACTACGAAAATCGCGGCTTGCACAGTGCGATGATTGTGCACTTACGAGTTACGCCATCTCCTCGCTGTCTCCCAGTAGAGATTAGCGCGATTAGCACGCGAGAAATCAGTATCGACAAGAATTATCGGCGATCCGATAATTCCCCGCGCATCTTCCCTTTTCTCCCCCGCATTCCCTTCTAGTTGTAAGACGACACCTGACGTCTCGGATTTCTTAATTGCAGGAGCAGCGGAGCTTAAAAGCTGGCGACCTGTCGCACCAGGAGAGCAATAACATGGCAGCATCCACCATGAAGCTCCAGAGCGACTCGTTCAGCTCGGAGAAGGTGAGTTCCTTATCAGACACTCTAAGCTCAGCGGACACGCGAGCTCTTCGTTGCGTCACTCGATAACGCAATAGTTGTAAAATATTAAGCTTCGTAGCCTCGAGCGGGGCTTTTTCAATTGTGCCATTGGCTTCGGGGATGCTGTCTCGATTTTTCCCGCCGCTGGCGATTCACCAAGGAATTCGGGCCCCCGGGGCCGTAAATCTTCGAGGATTTGAGATGCAGTCGTGTCTGACGGAACTGGACAGAGGCCATGGTCGCGCAAAGAGACGCTCACATGCATGCGAGCGCACACGATATCGGGGATGGCGCGCGAACGGGGGATGCGCTGATTTAAAACGTAGCGAGGATCCCACCGGCGTTCAGTTCTCCTTGCTTCCCTCAGACACACAACTCGACTCGAAAAAGCGCATAGCTATGTTCCGAAAGTGGAGCCTCGACTCGCGAATGGTACTGTTATCTCGTTCAAGATACTTTCCACTGAGCCTCGAAGAACCCGCCTCGCATTCCATTCCAAGTTATCGGTGAGAAACAGGTCGTATTGTTTCGCAATTGTAATCGGAAGTTTATCGAATTTGTAGTTAACAATTGTCGCGTCGTCGGACCTTTGCGAAAGGCATTTCAACTTGAAGTACATTCACGCTCGAGAGGAAGAATATTTCTACTATTTTGCGCTATCTGAATCGCCCGGGGCAGTACGCGCTTGGAAGCCGACCATTAATAACGCCAGACACGATAGCCGCCGATAATGGTTCTCGAAAGGCTCGCGTTCAATTTCGCAGTTTCTCTTCTCCGCTCGCAGAGGCACAGTGTTTTCTCTCAATCGCGAGATTCGTGGAAATTCGAGACGTTTTTAAACCGAGTGGAATTATTTTCGATTTGCAGAAGGCGATGGCAGCCCAGCAGCAGCGGCAAACAGTCACGTCAACAGGAATCTTCAACCATGAGAAGCACATGGCGTCAAGCTCGCAATCGAGCATCACAATTGCATCGAAGGGCGTCTCCT
This sequence comes from Crossocerus cetratus, assembly GCA_963675795.1. Classification (NCBI taxonomy): domain Eukaryota; kingdom Metazoa; phylum Arthropoda; class Insecta; order Hymenoptera; family Crabronidae; genus Crossocerus; species Crossocerus cetratus. Next base: position 17,726,119 of record OY776667.1, read on the forward strand.
CCAAGTCATCGATGATCACAGCGGCGAACGCAGTCAATCAGTTGATGAACGGAATCCGACCAGCCGACGAAGAGTTACTATCACTGCCCTTGGACGATCTAGATCTACTGTGCTCGAAATCGAACCCCCAGGATGTCAATCGAGCCATCGCCAAGTACTGCAGTTTCCTCGACAATTGCGTGGAGCGTCTGAAAGCGAACGACACCAAGGGTGGAAAGATGCCACTGATCCTCAACAGGGTCAACGAGATCATCCGTAAAGCTTGGGCAGTTCCGACTCACGGTCACGAATTAGGCTACACTCTCTGCAATACTCTGAGAACCAGAGGCGGTTTGGATCTGTTGATGGGAAACTGCGTGGCGAACGATCAGGAACTTCAATTCTCGTCGGCGCGATTGCTCGAGCAGTGCTTGACCACTGAGAACAGGGAACACGTGGTGGAGAACGGGCTTGAGAAGGTTGTCAACGTAGCCTGCGTCTGCACGAAGAACGCGAACTCGGTGGACCACGCGAGAGTCGGTACCGGGATCCTCGAGCACTTGTTCAAGCACAGCGAGGGCACTTGCAGCGACGTGATAAGGCTCGGGGGTTTGGACGCTGTCCTCTTCGAGTGTAGGAAGAACGACGTAGAGACTTTGCGTCATTGTGCCGGCGCCCTGGCTAATCTCTCACTGTACGGTGGGGCGGAGAACCAGGAGGCGATGATCAAAAGGAAGGTGCCAATGTGGCTCTTCCCACTTGCCTTCCACAACGACGACAATATCAAATACTACGCTTGCCTGGCGATAGCCGTTCTAGTGGCGAATAAGGAGATCGAGGCTGCTGTATTGAAGTCCGGCACGCTGGATCTCGTCGAGCCGTTCGTCACCTCGCACAACCCTTACGAATTCGCCAAGTCGAATCTCGCACACGCACACGGCCAGAGCAAGAACTGGCTGGAGCGGTTGGTCCCGGTGTTGAGCTCGAAGAGGGAAGAGGCGAGAAATCTGGCCGCTTTCCACTTCTGCATGGAGGCGGGGATCAAGAAGCAGCAGGGCAACACGGAGATCTTCCGTGAGATCGGCGCGATCGAGCCCTTGAAGAAAGTCGCCAGTTGCCCGAATGCCATCGCCTCCAAGTACGCGGCGCAGGCGTTGAGGCTGATCGGCGAGGAGATTCCACACAAACTGAGCCAGCAAGTACCCCTCTGGTCGACGGAGGACGTCAGGGAGTGGGTGAAGCAGATCGGCTTCGCGGAGTGCGCGCCGAACTTCGTCGACAGCAGGGTCGACGGTGACCTCCTCTTGCAGTTGACGGAAGAGAATCTCAAGGAGGATATTGGCCTCACCAATGGTATTAGAAGAAGACGATTCACTAGGGAACTCCAGAACCTGAAAAAAATGGCAGACTACAGTAGCCGAGACACTGGCAATCTCAACAGCTTCCTCCAGTTGATTGGACAAGAATTCTCTATTTATACGTACAGTATGCTCAACGCGGGCGTTGACAAGGACTCGATCAGGAATCTGTCGGAGGACCAGCTGCTCACCGAGTGCGGAATCGGGAACAGTATTCACCGATTGAGGATACTCGACGCGATCAAGAATATGCAACACAATCAGTTCAGCTCCTGCGAGAACGAGTCGCCGGACAAGTCGTTGGATGTCTTCGTGAGCTATCGCAGATCGAACGGCTCGCAGTTGGCCAGTCTTCTCAAGGTCCACTTGCAGCTGCGCGGTTTCTCGGTGTTCATCGATGTCGAAAGGCTCGAAGCCGGCAAGTTCGATAACAATCTGTTGCAGAGTATCAGACAAGCTAAACACTTCCTCCTTGTCCTGACACCTAAGGCTTTGGAAAGGTGCATCCAAGATACCGAGTGCAAGGACTGGGTTCACAGAGTAAGTCCCTTTTTCGATAGACATAATCGTTCATAGACTTCTAAATAATTCTATATGACTAATACATATTCTATTCTTGACAGGAAATCGTGGCAGCTCTACAATCGCAGTGTAATATAATCCCGATAATAGATAACTTCCAGTGGCCTGAACCAGAGGAACTGCCCGATGACATGCGGGCAGTTTGTCACTTCAATGGTGTCAGGTGGATTCACGATTATCAAGATGCTTGCGTGGATAAACTAGAGAGGTAACATTTCGCGGATCCATTTGCCAACGTCAACTTTCATTGGGTTTCAGTTCTATTCACGAAACGGCGTTGTTGTTTAAAGGTTTATGCGGGGTGAGATACCAGTGAGGTCGGAGATGGGAGGCATCCCAAGGAGTATTGCGACAAAGGACACGACAGCGCCGAGCACACCGGGAAGCACCAATGTAAGACAAACTCCCAACTACCAGAGGATGCACAGTAACGAAAGCAGAGGAAGTGATAAAGACTCGACGGGTGGAAGAGACTGACTAGACGGCCCGCCCACAGCTGTACCGAGCAGGTAAATGCAGTTTACGTCGGGACAGTGTACTCCCGTTAAGGAACTAACTCGTTTCAAAATATATTAACATACAATCTTTTCTATCTCCCATGCAGCCAGGATTATGATTCGCGATAAGGCAATCCCGCATAGGTCAGTTAATAATATTGGCTGTATGTCGGTGTTCTATGTTGTACTTCTTGTTGTGTCTCTTGTATGCTGGCAGAGGATCGTGTCTATATGTCAAATATCGTCATTACTTGTTTCGCAGTGTACTGTAATATCGAGAAAATGTTATGTCCGTCAAAGTTGCATGGTTGCTGGAATCACATTGTAAAACGTTTGGATCAGTGTCGAATGGAGGGATAAAAGGAAGATTTTTCACTGGTTCCAGGCTTAGAAAGTCGTCCAGTCCGTCCCGTTGGTTGATGGGTCTACCGCCCACTTCTCCCAGATTGAAATTCGTCCATACTCATCCTGGAGGAAGTCCAGTTCCACGAAGGCCGCCGAGGCATCCGCCTTCTCCCTCCACTCGATCTCGCTCACTCGAGCTACTAGAGCAAGATGAGCAAAAGTTTGTCTTACCTGCGACGAAACCCGAGCCACTACCTAGACCAAGGTCCAGAAGTCTCGATGGATTGCTGGATGAAGACGGTTGCATACCTGACATAAAGACTGAAGAATCACTTCAACAATTAGATGATAAAATCAATGAACAACCCCGAGATCTAACTGACCCATCCCAAATAAATCAAGAAGAAGTACCCAAACCATGCAGCCTCCCAGATATAGAGATACAAGAGGCAAGCGATGCTACTGACACTCAATCTCAGGTCCCAAGTGAGGAAGATAGTGGTTTCGAGTCGAGGTCGGGCGACAATCAGAATCCAATGCCAATACCAAGAGCAAGGGCTAAAGTGTCCAGTGTGCCCGCCACCAAGCCCGAAGGCAATCCAGAAGAACAGGAAAGGCAATCGACACCTACGTCTGTTCCAGAAGGGACCAGTAGTGTAGAAGTGATCGTCAAACGACAGAAACCCAGCAGAGTGGTGAGTGTAGACGAGAAGACATTCGGTGTCAGTTCGATCAAAGAAGAGGAAGACGTAAACGAGGGCAAAGTGGCAGCCGATAATAAGACGAGTCCGATCTCGGATAGATTGATGACGACGACGACGACGGGTGAAAAGACGACACTGCTCAAAGCGAAAAGCTGTGGGGCGGGACTAGATTCCGACGAAAGTATCTCATCGAACGAGTACAAGCCTAAGGTGAAGGGGCAGGGCTCGCTTCTCTCACTGCCCACCGGGGCCGAGCCAAAACGGAAGAAAAACTTTATGGACAAATGTGTGAATAAGGTGCGGTCTTTCATGAAGAAATGATTTATTGTAACTCGTGGGTTACGGTGATAAAGACTTGTTATTTAATTTTTCTAATGACCACTGGTACCTGAGTTTGGTACCGGTACCTCGTGATTTTGTCGCATCGCAATATCTCGACTCAGTATCGCGTATACTCCACCAATACGATGAGACACACTGTGCGTACACGATAAGCCCCAGTACGAGCCCCAGAGCGCGCAAGGCCTATTCTTTTTAAGTACAAACTCTCGGACGCACGTATTAACATTAGAGTGTAGTGTCTTCTCGTAAATGCAATGTAGAATTGTCTGGAATCAGTGGCCCGAGGTATCGAAGTATACGAGATACTTAGCACGTGTATAGGAAAATTGTTTAGAGTCGAAAGTATTGCGAACACTGCTGTAATTCTCTTGCGTACAATGACAGGCAGCATGAAAGTATAACTGATGTTGTGCCTAAGATAAAGTGTCTTCATAGACTTTTTAAACTCCACTAATGGATACGCGCGAGACTTATGACTCTGCGATATACATAATAGGTATACAAGAAAAATGCAGGCACGTATACACGTGACACGGAAGAAAGTGGCCTCTGCTTTTTCCAGGTGGCTTTTATATTTCCTGACAGTGTATTATAGCCGGTTATAAACGCGTAGCTAGATAATATTGTTATTTGTAGTACCTATTTTTTAATCGATCATTTTCAGTATCGAGCGAAGTACCGTTATATTTATGGATCCGCGTCATACACGGAGGTTGTTTCTATTTGCAGCTAACACGTCGAAATAAAAAAAAGTGTAACAATTCGTTACGATAATTTTATTGCTTAACTGTTATTTTCATTTACTTCATTTTAGTTATTTGTCTCATGTGCGATACATACGTAAAGTCAGCCTTGCGATATCTATACTACCAAGATCCACTTGTAAACCATAAAATATATATTTTACCAAAGTTTCATAAACTAAAGATAAGAATTTTATCATAATGTTTTAAAGTTTCTAGTAAAATAAATTTTCTTTAGTAAAAGATAGGCACGTCACTTTCGCTCTGTATAAACCCTCGAGAAAGTTGGCAGTATATACATAGCTTTATTCTCTCCATTGACTTTTCATGAAAATGTCGCAGAAAGAACCGAATCAGTCAATATACATAAAAAATATATCTTGTATGTTAATATCTATAATACTTTTTAGTGTTGATAAATTCTTATCCTTGTTCAGAGCTCACTGAATCAAATAAAATCATTCTCAGTTGATGTCACATATTATACAAATCTTTGAACACTCCGGGTGTAGTATCTTTATCTGTTGATAATATCGTCCCTGCCTCTAAGGCGTCGCATTAAAATCATATCTTGACGCTGCAGAGTTACACGCTTTGCGTGGTAAGCCAGCAACGAACTGTCTTCAAAAAACTGAACTAAATATGCCTCAGTTGCTTCTTGAAGAGCTTCAAGGGCTAATGGCTGAATCCTACAAACACATTAGATTGATATAGAAAATAGATTAGGAAGTACATTCCTTATTTATAAATGCTAGTTAGTTTTACCTATTAACTTCACCCCGTGGAAATAGATCTCTAATGATTTCTCTAACTACTCTGACGAATGGGCCCCGTGGTATGAGTAATCCCACCGTTCTCCTTAAGTATCTAATCTGTTGTAAAGCCCGTGTTTGAGCACGCTTTTTGGGATTCCTCTCGACTATCACCGCCGTCTAAAACAAAGTATCCCAACAGTCAGATGAAATTAGAACTTGGTGCGCATCTTGTGTATAATATGTGCTGTTAAACCAACTTTGGATTTCTTGCTGGACCCAGCAGTCGACCGTACAATGGACCTAAAATTGTCAAGCTATAAACATCCATAGCAGTGCATTGCATGTAAGACTACTGAACTGTAGGTATACATCTCTTATTCGTTCCATGTATCTTGGGTTCGAATACAGTAAAAAATCCACTTCTTAACAAGGCACATATATAAAAGAAGTTCGTGTTTACAAACAGTAGGTAGATTGGAGTAACAGGAACGCAAGTAAAACAGCTCCAGCGCATCAAAGAAACATTGGTAAAAAGTGAGTTTTTACGCATCAAGATATATCAATTCCGCAAATTTCAATTGGTAAGATCAATGCCAATCGTATATTGACGAAAAATAACGGTTCACTAACCTTGAATCCCGTTTTCGGCGTACCATCTTGCCTGTATGCTGATTACAGTGTGCATCAGTCCTCCTTTGCAATCACTGTAGTTTTATCAACACCAATCACACTTTCCCGAGAGCAAGTCCATTCAGCACAACGCGAATATAAACAGTGACAGATGTTTGTAATTCATATGGATCTCGAAAACGCTTTGGCGCCAAGGCAACGCGACGCGCAACAACAGTGGATTGATGCGCGTCACATCGGGACCAATCGGGACTGATCGGGACACTCGGATGCTCGGAATTGCTCGGAACCACGGAACCACAGACACAACTAGCGCCACCGCGGCAATTAGCTCAGGTTCAAATAGCTTGAAAGTCTTTATTCGTCGTAAGGCATTTACAATGTTCCATTTAGAAGTATAAAAGTGTAATTTACAAAATACTTGATTGATTCGTAGAGAGATCTGCTTAGATGCCTCTCTTAATCGCTTTAGGGGCAATCGCTACTTTGGTGGGTTTGCAAAGATCAATGACGCAAGGATCATCAACAGGTGCGTGATTGCACACAGACGCTGACGGAACAACAAGGGCTAGAGAGATCTCAATGTTACAAGCTTCCATCCACACTTGGTGCGAGAAGAGAACAGTTGTTCTGAGTCTGTAGTCATTTTGCTTGGCATTCTGCAACTTCAGATCCGACTGACGCGGCACCAACAGTTGAATCTGCTGATCGGGATGCCGGAGTTTAATCCGCAATATATTGGCGTCCCGCAAGTTCAAAATCTTAGCTGTCAAGGGTATTCCCAGGAGAAGACCACCGGTAAACTTCAGAACAGAGTCCGCGTCGGATCTCGGTTCCTCTATGATTGCTCTACAGAAGCGAGTCGAAGCGCATGGCCTGGGAAGCCGTTCTTCTCCTTGAGCTGGTATGGTCAAAAGTAGAGGCAACAGTAACCGAGTTAACGAGCCCGGCTTCACGTCAGCCAAAGTAGGTAACTGGTGCACCAAAGCTCTGGAGAAGGCTGGTAACTTAGCTGTATCTTGCGGTAGGCCATCAGCCTCTGTGAGAAAGTGCCGAGCCAGAGGCAAGGCACTGCCTGTGGAACTCCTTGTCACCCGAATCAATTCCACGGCCAGAGCTTTCAGCCATAAATCGTTCGCCAGTACCATTTCCTTGTCTCCCAATCCACTAAATAATCGCTGTAACCTGCAAGACGAACATTTATCAATCTTATCCAATTAGAGTATTAACGAAAATTGGTAGTATCATACTTCTGAGTGTTTTGAAGAAGAACCAGGATGTTATTGCTGGTATTTGGTGCAAAATCCACCGATATTGAGTTACTCGATGCAGCTGAAAACTCCTTCAATATTGTTTTCAGTAGTAGCAAGCATCGTATGTACAGAGCAGTGAATCCAGCTGCTCCCTCCATACGCCGATCCATTTCAGCCAATTTATCAAGATCGATTACTGCAGTTTCCAAAAGCTGGGTGTATACCCTTCCACCAGGCCTTGCATTCTCCACCCCCAATATCATCTTCTCCAAGAACTCTCGTCCTCGTTGGTCCCAGGCTTCCTTCTCTTCCTCAGTCTCTTTCCCAATGCCAGGTCCGCTAGTGACGTTTGGTCGTAATCGTGGAACCAAGTGTGGCATTGTATCACGTAAATAGTGGTAGTGCTTGTATGCATGTTCCGTGAAAAGTGCATGCATACTCGGACAGTGGAATGCTGCATTGAATATTAGAACCAAAACACTCGCATCTGATAGCATAAGTTAAAGGCAATATAAGTTCCTTCGAATGTACTAGGTATTTATCTGATTGATATGTAAGGATACAGGATGGTTCATCCACATCTGGTTCTGGAGTATCAAAGAAGGGATGACGACCTAAGAGTTGAGGCACTAGAGGTAGTGTTAAGTAGGGATGAGAAGCTCCAAGTGCTGCTAGACAGTTTCGAATACTCTCTCGATCTTGAGGATACCGGGTCAAATTGTCGAGCAATTTATTGACGCACATATGAAGACAATTTCTGGTAGCAAGACGACTCGCGGCTAAAGTAGCGTGCAAACCCTCGCGTACTTCACCGGAGAAGTCTTCGAGTGCTCCTAAAATTGTCTCTAACTGATCCTCGCGGAGTGTAACACTCGATGACATTTTCCTCAGAGACTCGATAGCTCTCAATCGAACATCTTGAATTTCATCATTGAACATGTCCACCATAAATTCCAATGAAATATGTGCTATGTTAGGCTGCTCGAGGGACAAGGTGCATAAGGCTTCAACCGTAGCTGTCCGGACTTCGAGAAATTCGTCCTCCAGTCCATGAATAAATGCGCCGCAAGAGCCACTTTTCTCCTCTACTTCGGGCCTATCTGCTTCAACTATTTTCTGTTTCTTATCCAACGCTTGTTCTATATATCGTCTTGAGACCGCTTTCATTGTTCCCAAGAGGGACATTGCAGAAGTCCTGACTCTTGGTGACAGATCCCCCATTAGACTACAGATCTGAGAAAAAGCACAGTCTGCCATTCTAACATCCTCCCCATCTGGACCCACTATCAGACTGCAAATGACAAACAGCTCTTATTAGTGTGAAATTACATCGAACGATTCCTGCACCTAATTTAAAAGTGAGTCAATGTACTTTTCCGGATATTCTCTCCCCAAAAGCCAAATTAATTTTAGAACAGCCCGCCGAACGATCTCGTAGTCATCTCGCAAGCAGGCGCAAGCTTCGCTGAAAAAGCTCGCGGGCAATCTGCATCCTCTGTACGAGTGCAACTCAGCCATTGTTTCAAATGCTTGGGCACGTACCCTTGGATCTTGAGATCTAGCATAGTTCCCAACAAATGTTAGCATATCATCAGCTGCATTGACTGTAAGATATCTTCCGATTACTGAAAGGCAGCGAGTTTGTACTCCGTGCCAAGTATCGGGCAGATGCTCTTTGGCAATCTTTAGAACAAGACTTCTATTGTAGTCTCCCAGTTGCAATAGCGTTGCTAAACCTTGACTCTTTACTCTGTGGGACTCCTCATTTTTCAACAGCTCCGCTGTCTCATTAACAATGTGTGTCTTCTCAGTAGCATCAGGAGTTATACTTCCTAGTTCAGCGAATATCCAGAAAATCTTAGCCCTAACAGCAGCCTCTGCCTCAACGGCAAATCTTTCGGACAACTTCTTCACAGCCAATGGTACATCATCTGGCGAAATGTATTGCAGTGTATCCGAGATACGAACAAGCAGTTGCAGGGCATCATTTCCACCTTTACATTTTTCCAGACACTCAATATATGCCAAGGCCGAGCTACCTTCGGATCCATTCTTACTACCTGCTGATGACCCTAATCGCAGGGTTCGGAGCCTTTTCAATGGAGGCTCAGTGATAACCTAAAAATGTTGAAACATTATTTTCCACCCTGTCAGCAGTAACTTCTTGGAGAATTGAATTTTGTATTTACCTGGCTTTGAGTCAACTCTGCCAGGACTCGCTTTTTCATTAAAGCTGCCATGATTTACCTCGCAACCAAGGTTCGGGTCTAAACAATACTTTGTAATCGTATCACCAGCAAAGTTTTCATAACTTTGATATTTATTTTACGTTCGTAACAATGCTATCATCGATTTCGATCCTATCAGACATTCAAAGTTCATATCCAACAAAGCGTATTATCGCAGATTACATGTGCAACTCGAGATCCAGGTGCTCCGTCTCTCGTAGCCATAAGAATCAGCTGATTATGCCATAAATCATTCACACATGTTATATGGTATACGCGCTTTGGTAGAAGAATAAACAATTCGTGTTTTATAACAAATCGTTTGAGCTTTATTCCACAGACATCTCTTTACATAGGAAAATAGACTCGATTTCAATAATAAATGCGAGATATGGGGAAATAAATGCCCAAAATGTTATTAATTTAATTATCGTCCTGGGGGGGTGGCTTCACACCTCTCACTGCAAGTAATGGACGGATGCCTCTGAAAGTGGAACATTTTTCACACTCAAAAATTTCAAATCCAAAAGATATGTATCTTTGATTCCGAAATCCTCTAGTGCACATTGCGATTTTTGACAGTTCGGGGATCTGTCACATTGACAAGCTTGCCTGTGTTAATATGGCTGCCGAGATCAATAGAAAAGCTGTCATGATTCGAAGTAGCCGGAACCCTCGGCGGCATTAGCTTTTTTAAAATGTATCGCGTTACTAGTTTCGCGTGAGGCTCGACCTTTTCGAATGAATCATGAATGGTTTACGCGCGGCTATGTAAGCGTGGCGAGTCCCATCATTTCCGATGACTGGTGAAAGTGTTCCGGATGATTGTTGACCCGTGTGTGAGAAGAGCGAGCGTGATTCACAACAATGTAATTCAGTATTATGAGGACGACAGATTTTTTACCTCTTTAATTGATGGATATCCAGAGGCATTGGGATAGTTCCTAATATTTTAAAGAAGAATTCGCAGTCATTCTATATATATATCTATATATATATACATACATACATACATACAAGTCCACCTTCTACACACAACTTGGAACATGTTTTAAATGCTCTTGATATTTTTACACATGTATTGCTTTTCACCTACTGTGGAAGTCAGTGCCTATTTTTGAGACCAGTCTCACTCAACGCAGTGTGCGACTGAATATAGCAGAGCCAACCCTCACAGCGTTAAATAAGTTTTGTCTTGGTCTTAATATGGACATATTTGTATTTATTTGTGTGGTGATAATCACTTTTGTGTGCGGCATAATATGTACTCTGGTGGTAGAGTTTTACTTGTTCAAAAAGTATTTGGAGCAAGGCCCCGTGGCCAGTCCTCCGCCAAAGAGAAGTTGTCATGGAAAGGCTCAATTACCTAAAGAGCTCGTCGATAGAATGCAGGACGAGCTCTCCAACACTAATAGTAATCTCTCCCGGCAAACAATGCCACAAGGGAACGAGAATCTAGCCATCAATCTCACGCTTCAATTTTTGTTTAACGAGATAAGAAACGCTGAGAGAGTCAGACTATGGCTGTACAGGAAATTGAATAATGAATTCAAGGAACTCCTTACTCAATCGACCACTGGGAAATTGTTGGATAGCGTGAAGGTGAGGAATTTCTACACTGGCTTTTATTAGGCAGCCTCTGATAATTTTTCTCCGTGGTTTTTCATTTCAGTTGAGAGATCTGAACCTAGGTACGCAATTTCCAACTATCAAGGGATTGGAAGTGGCTGACTCCAAAATTGATGCAGATACGGGTCTACTCGAAACCTTAGACTTATCACTGGATTTACATTACTCAGGAAACTTTCAATTATCAATAGATGTAAAAATGCTGTTAGGAAAAACTGCGTATATGGCGCTTCAAGGTATGTACTGCGGAGTAGGAATTGACCCACTCAATCATGCCAGTAGTAGAGTAATGTTAAATTTCTTATGTTCCAGTGAAGCGTATCAGTGGTAGAGCTAGACTCCAATTTACTCGCGTCCCATATACACATTGGTCTCTAAGCTTTTACTCCGATCCAATCCTCGAGTTGGAAGTGCAGTCGCAGTTTCAAGGGAGGCAATTGCAATCTCAAATCATATCATTAATTACGGGACAAATCAGACGAGCCGTTCGAAGAAAACATACTTTGCCGCGATATAAGATGCGTTACAAGCCGTTCTTCCGTAGATTAAACGACGAAGCCGTAGACTTATCGGAGGTATGCGATCAACTAAGAATAAGTTTAATTTCTTTCCGATTCATCTCCAAAACGGACTGTACAACAGCATTACGATTCTACAGGTTGCTAGTATGCATTTGACGCCAGGTGATTTGGAAGTTACACTAGTAGAAGTGAGCAGACTGAATCTCGGTCCTAACATGTTGAATACGGACGATGTATCACAAATAGAAGTATACTGTACAATGAGCATCGACTCAACACCTTGGATGTACTTAACTCAGTATAATGGAGTTCCTTATATGGTACTGGACTTGATTATAAGTAAAGTTAGTTCTCAACAACTCGGCGTAGTATTCAAGCAGGAGTGCGTACCAGAAATCGGTCATCTCTGTGTATTAGTCGAGACGATAGTTGCTGGGAGCGCAGCAGCGATCGCTGAGATGAGGAAGGGCGACGTTATCGTAGCAGTCGACGGGAAGAGAGTGTCGAATATGAGTCAAGTCGCCAAATTCGTGAAGACTGCTGTGCAGCGGCGATTTATCATAAGGGTAGAAAGAAAATATTCTAAGGCTGATCTTGATAAGCAAACCACTATGAAGATAGAAAGCGACAAATTATCCGTGGAGAAGGGCAGCTCGGACAGAAGGGCAGCAAAGAACGATACTATACCAAATAAGGGGGATACGCCGAGTACCGAGGATACGAGTAAAATTAAATTTGAGAGTCAAATTAAATTCTCCGACCTGAAGGATTCGGAAAGTGAGAACTATGAAACTAGTAGTAAATTATTTAGAAGAAGAAAGAGTAGTTCGCATGGTTTAGAAGACCCCACTCAAACACCAGACACGACTCCTTCTCGTAGAATCTCGACGACCTCAAGTCATTCGACATCGTCCAGCACCGCCCCGCTATATCTTGTAGACGAGACTTATGTATCGAGTGTCTCGGAATTGTATTATACTACGAAAGAGAAGAAATACGAGTCCTTGGTTACTTTCGAGGAAACTAGGAACTTTCAAATTGACTCCGAGTTATTATATCTGAACGTGGGAGTGTGGGGTCGTCTTGCGGGAGGGGAAACGCCCGCAAAACTATTAGGATATTTAAATGTACCCATGAAACTAATCTTGGCACAATGCTTCACATCTTCAACCGGCCACTACCTTAAATGCCATGCTCTATTACCGCCAGACACAGGTGTGTACGATTTTTACTCACAGCATCAATACATAAATACGGATTTCATAATAATATTGGGTCCCCTTGCAGCTTGCATAGCAGCATCTAGTTTAAAGTTACAAGGATATTCGGGATTCGATCCAACCCTCTGTTATGGCGATATTTTATTATCCTATGTTTGGACATCGCATAATCGGAAAGGTCAGGCGACCGAGCCTGGAAAGAAAGAGAATGCCGATACTGCCAAAGTACAACCAACTTTGACCGAAGAAGTTGCCGATAAGAAGATGCACGACTTCATTAGAACACACTTTCATAGAGCTACCCACTGTGATTTTTGTACGAAAAAGGTTTGTTTTATTTGTATCGGACTAATTGGTCGGTTTAACAAATTTATAAACCAGATGATATCTTCGGTGCAGATCTGGCTGAAGGATGCTGTCCAGTGTCGAGACTGTGGCATGGTTTGTCACAAGAAATGCGAAGCGCGGTGTCAAGCGGCGGGTACTTGTGGTGCCGAAACTTTACCAGCCATGGCAGTCGAAGCTGACGAGATGGAGTCTAACGCACTCATCGGAGAATCAGGTCCAGAGATATCTCTTACCGGTTGTGAAGAAAATGTGCAGGTACTGAACACATAACAAATCGTCAATATTTTTGTCTAATATTTCTTAAGAAACTGAAAGTGGAAAAGGGATGGTAATGTCAGAGGATGCAATCGTCATTATTTATCCATTTTTATCAATGCGTGACCCAAATGTTGGCAAACCAAAGACCAAAGATACTGGTAGCTTCGTGCACCCACGTCGCGAGTTGTATATTTACGAGTTTTCTCAAACATAACTTTTCTCAATGAGAAGTTTTTAAAGGACTTTCCGAGGTGTGACATTCTCAATGTTAGAAGTACTGCGCGTATTTATATTTCGCTAGGAGAGTGTTTAATTGTGTAGCACACCCTTTCACCGGGGAATCACAGGCTCATGGGCAATTAATGTATACTCTAAGTTCTTAGAGTAAGCCTGCCAATCTGTACATAGAGAATCATTGTTAAGCGTGATTTACACTATTGTTGACAATAAAATTAATAATCTGCACATGGGGGGGTGAAGGTTTTTTGTAGGCTTGCACCTTGACCTTGCTTTTGATATTGGTGTTTTTTCCGAACTCAAAACTGTAATATATGTGTTCCGTTTACTGTTCTATTATTTTTTTGGATTCCGTCGCTGGCATAACAAGGGTAATATTAAATTGCACATTCGTTGCTCGATTGATCAGGGCGCAACTATGATGGCCATGAAGGCCAGTATAGCTAACACTCTGTTGGGCCTGAAGAAGGCTGGAAGCACCAGTTGCTTGGCTCCACCAACTTCGGGTATCGGTCTGGCATCTAGAAGTCTTCCCCCAAGTCCCTGTGCATCCCGCAAGGTAGAACATTATAAGCGAGAGTCTTTCAGTTGGAACGGAGAAGGATTACATACTAGTATCTTGCTTCCCAACCTGACATTCTCTCTTCTGCGATCAGGGCGATCGTGAACCGAAAGCACTGTGTCTCACTTGTGATATTCCTTCTCTGATCTATTTTCTTGCAACCTATGCCGTTACACTCGCAGTGGGAATGGACATTGCACCGATCTATGGACGTGTCGATAGGTGCACGGGCACACTTGCAGCATTTTCCAAGCTTGCTTTTATGACATCTGCTTCACTGCCTACTTTCTTCGTAACCAGTTCTCTTCTTTTAATCACCGCATCACACTCTCTTCTTCTGCTCCGACTCTACATTAATACTAATCGCTAATTTTATGCTGATATCAGGTATTTGCGAATCCACAACTCTACCGTTTGCGTGTGCGCTTTTACTACACTATTATACATCTCGCATAGCTAATCACGTTTTGCGACTGCACTTTGCATCACACGTTATATATGAGCATAGAGTCAGGCATGCTACTGCCTAGATCAGCAATTGCGTACAATCGTCCCTTGTTACCTATTTCATGAAATTATTGAAACATTTAGAGTTCATTGGTCGGCGGCTTGGGCATAAGTCCTGAACTTTTGGAGGGTGCCGAGCCAAGTGTGGCTGCTCCTCTAATAGCCGGCGATCTGGATGACGGTCTTATGTCCAGGGCCAAAGATACTGGCAAGTTTATATACAAGTGCTTGGAGCCCCAAGAACGCGCTGACAAGATCAATGACATGGTGAGAGCATTACACTCTACAGATAAGGGCGAGTTGTGGCAGTGCAATCTTGTCGATTGGTATATCTGTAACGCTTCGATTTCTATCGCAGGTGGGAAAGCTGAAAACCGCTCTCGACGCCGAGACCACCTTAAGATTAGAGTTATCCGAAAGCGGGGACCCGGACAATATTCCATTATTGCGGCAGAGTGATTTGCGAGCACAAGCCTTCACTGTCCTACTGCTGCACTACTGTACCGGTTTACAGCACGCGTACGATGCGCTGGATCGCCAGTGCGCCAATAAGGAATCTTAATGCAACTTAAATTCGATAAGCCCGATGAATCCGAGGAGTAATATATCTGCATTCCAATACACATTCTACCTTAGTCAATTGCGGGACTCCTGCGTGAAAGGGGTCTCTTACGAATTTAGAATAACTTTTAGGCGGTCCACCTGTGGATCGGACAGCGGTGTATGCTTCCAGCATATACGCGAGGCTCTGTGTCAATGTGTGCTTTAACGTTTCTTTTTTTATCGTTGTTATTATTGTATTATGGGACTCGTGAAGCGGGTAATACTCATCGATATCGTCGTGATACTTTACACTTTACCAGAGAACACCGAATACCAACACCCATATTTATAGAGCGAACTTATATACGTAGGGAAAAGAGTACAATGTAAGTGAATGTATTTATGTATTAACGAATAACTCCGATTAGTGAATAGTACGTCGGCAATAGATTAGACTGTAGCGAATGTAGTATTCTTATTTTGAAGAGCACATGTGTACTTTTGCGAATTATTCAGTAGACGCCCGGAAGGATTTGCCTTCAGCCCAAACACAAGTGACTTGTCCCAGGTATCGAAGTGCAATCAAACCTGATAGTGCGCGGTGGGAGTTTTTATGTGTCCATTGCAGTCCCCGATAGAAACCAATCGCAACGAAGCATAGAGTTACGGATCTCGACTGACTTTATCGATTAGCAGTAACGTACCATTTCGCGCATGTGATCATACATTATTGTAATGGCACTATAGAAGTCCATCCATAGCTGTTCTCTGTGGCGTTCAATTATCGATGTACGTGCCGCGACTCGAGGGAATACGACGAGTAAACCACATAAGTACCGTAAGGCACTATCATTCAATTGTTAAATTATAAAATGACTATGGAAATGAATATAGATTGTTAAACGAACCTGCGCTCGTACTTATCCTTCAACGATTGTAAGTCGTGGTTTTTGTTGGACGCGCTGCAATTGCATAGAATAAGGAAACTTCGCTGAGCGACTAGGAGGGGGACAATAGTTGGCATGCAGTCGGGTATTGTTTTGCCGGGTTGACAAGGAGAGCACGTAAAAAGTTCCACGCCGAGGTGGAGCACAAAGAGGACATTACGAACAAAGGCGAAATGTTCAATGCTGCGGCTATAGATGTACTAGATTTTTGAAGATCGGTACCAATGCGTTTATGTGCTTTCCATCGGAAATCTTGCCAATTGCAGCACGGACGTAAGTGAGTCGTCTGTTTTCGAAAGATAGAGGATAGCTCTGACGTAGACGATGTTGCTGACAGGACAAACACAAGGAAACGCGTTCCAAGATCCGTCCAAGCTTACTGGGAAGGTTGAGTGGCCTTGCTGGCGACGATCAAGCTCTCGGGAACGGAAACGCGTATAGGAAGACGGAGTGACGCGGGGCAAGTGGACGCAAAGGTGTGCACCCCCCTCGTCGTTTTTCTTCGGGCTTCGTATGAAAGTCAGCATGAAGAAGAGAGGACGAGAGGAAGAGAGAGAGAGAGAAGTCATGGGGGATTTTGGCCTGCGAATCTATTCTGGTCCGCGCGAGATGCACGCGCAGTATCTCCTGGCCACGTGCCAAGCATACCGGGGAGAGCCGCATAAACATTTTATCCCTCTTGGGCACACGCTGATCGACGATGAATGGAGAGCAAAGTCCTCGCGCGAAGGAAAAAGGGAACGGCCGATTTGGCCTCTGCGACTATCGATCACCGACGGGAGCACTCATCGAGCGATTGGGAAAATCCGCGCTCTAGAACCTCAACACCTGTACGATCTCTTCTGCTCTCGCGCTATACCTTGCACAACGACTAGCTGACTAACATTAATGATAAGAGCCGAATGCAATCGATAAAAACGGGAATCTCCCATACAGTTGCCAAATCGCGCAATCCATAGCGAAGCGCGCGATCCTTGCATTCTCTTTTGTCCGAGTGCGCTGCTCCGGCGCGTCTTGGCAATTGTGCAGAATCCAGGGATTCGCCGCAGTTTGTTATTACGGTGAGACGCCAATGTGCACCGAGCCGAGGAAGCCTCGCCCGAGCGGTTACTGGAACCCAATCCAGCGATATCCGATCGATCCAGACGGTGCCCGAAAAATCACCTCCTCTCCCGAGGGTTCGCGGAGAGTGCGCGCGTGATCGGGGCGCGTGTCGCCTCCGGGAAAACGAGCCGCGGTCTCAGTTTTCCAAGAACATTAGCTTTGTAAGAGTGCGGGCGTCCAATCTGCGAGGCTTTTATTTTAAAGCTGACTCACTTGCATTTCTACAGATTGACTCTATTGTGCGCGGGAAAAAAGCGCGTCGGCTCGTTTGACTTTTGCAAGTATATTTGTAGAGTGGAAACGTGAGGGCGAATGTTTAAGAGCGGCGGCGTGGCGGAAAAATCCCTGGAGGGAGCGGGAGAGAGGGAGAGGAAAGCTCGAGTCTGGAGGGCAGAAGGCAATAATGAGGGAGAGAGGCTCTCGCAGAGTGGCGCAGTGGGCACTTTGCCGAAAGCGCACGGTTCGTCGTATCGTCGACCTTGCTTCTGAACGATGCTTTTAGCAAAATACTATAACAGCGACGAAAGGATATCGTTTACTGAATGAACAAAGCTTTCGCCGCCGGCTCCTCTTCGAACTTCTCTCAAACCCCCAGCCAACCCTTGCACAATCTTTCCTGCAACATTCGATTAATGCCCCATAAACCGATAGATCTCCGCCCGGCAACGAGTCTAACTACTGTAAACACTAATCCCATTAAAAAGCGCACGTACTACGCGCTGCGTATTACTCCAAGGATCCACGTGGATTTGCCAGCTCGGTCACGCGAGGCCGAGTTCTCCAAATTTACAATGGTGAACTAGGTCGGCTATCAGCTCGCGAGCGTGTAATTACATGAATCATCCCGCGGCTCGGGCGAGAGCACCTTGCGCTTCCTGGGCGCGTGCCGCGCGCTCGTCTAAAGTCTAGGTCAACACTGGAGAACTCTCGGCGCACGACGGCGCGTCTGCTCGAGCGAGCGAGCACGCACACTCGAGAGGTCGAGAGTGCCTCATCCTGCGCCGTGCGCCGAGATTTCCGTCCCGCAGGCTTCCCCGCGGTTGCGATCGAAGGAGAAACGCGCTCCCCGCGAGGGAAGGAAGCCGGCGGCGACATACAAAGCGAACCAGGTAGAGATACCCTCGCCGGGGAGTCACGAGCCTTGGCAAACGCTTCCGTGGAAATGCGAACAGGCCAATTTTGACAGGTTCTCCACTTGGAGCGGCGACGGCGCGTGCACCTGCGGGAGCGCGCGTGCACGTACAATCTATGTGCGTAGATCGGGCCCGGCTGGGCTACAGTTGTTTTCAAACAAAGAGAGGGAGTCGGAACAAAGTAGTCAGCTGATCGGAGATGGATCTCGGGTGGGAGTTGGCCGGCGAGGGCTTAAATAGCACCGCGTGGAGTTCCGGCGATCAGTGCCAGGCAGCGTCAATTGAAACGGGCCTTCTTACCGAGAAACCCTCGGCAGCACGCGTTCTCTCTCTCCCTCTCTCCCTTCGAGGCGAAACAACCCCTTTGCGCACTCGACCCTCGAGAGCCGCCGGAATCGGCGAACCTTTGGAAGATCGCAAGGTGCATCTGTCGCGCGTGTTCCCGAAGAGATGCGGCTTTCCTAGCGCTTCCACGAGTGCCTGGGATAATTGTTTACTAGTGTGACTAGTGTTGCACTGCGGACCAGTCGAAAAGCGACGAGAGCGAGGAGAAGAAGCCTGACTCAAGTCCCGGACAGGGTGGTTGTGCTTGGAGGAACTCTGGTTACATAGTGACTGGGAAGAAGCTCGACGAAGATGAGACCACCGACCTACAACAATGGGGCAGTCCAGCAGGACGAAGTCAGCCAGGAACAGGGCGAGAGGAACGTCGCGATGGCAGTCTGCGTGCAATTGGCGGGCCGGGCGATAATAAGGGTGGTCTCCCGGTGCGAGGAGGCCCAGGATAACTGTAACTTAGGTAGGCGAACTCCCGCAATCCCAGCGAACTATATCATTCCAGGCTGCCACTCAACGAGACAGTCGCGACTTTCTTTCCGCGTTTGAGCGCGGCCGCACTTTCGCCAGGCAGAAAATTGCTCGCGGGAGGTGCGAAGGAAAGCGACTGGATCCGCTAATCGCCGGACAGTTCAATTACCGCCGGTTTCCCACGAGAGGCACATCTCTCCCTCGACAAACGTCAGGATGTCGTCGGACTGCGCAATTCGCTCTCGTGCGGCATTACCTGCGATAAAGAGAAGCGTTGATAAGATATTTCCCCGGCGAGATGCGAGTCGCTCGCGCAATATCGAGTCTCGATCGAACAAGCAAGGTTCACTCTCGGGGTTCGCGCCGAAGTATATTATAATCGGCTGGTGCAAGCCGGGGTGGAAATAGACAGGAGCCGTGAACCTCTGGCGCGCACTGGTGACCGGCTGTCTGACCAGCGCTGGCCACCATCCACTTACTCGAATCGGCGGCCCACGCTACTCTCGCACGCACTCTTCTTCCCCGATGCTCGGATACTCGGCCAAAACCCATTACCCCGACGATACATCTGCCGCGAAGGCTTTTCCACTCGGCGAGAGGACAATTGCCTCGTTCGACGAGCGCGACCGCTCGCGTTCTACTTGCCGAGAGAATCGAGAGATCGGCGGCGGGGGATCTTGGCTGATCTAATAGCCACGAGACGATTAGGTGCGCTCGATGGCCTTAAAATTCGTCGCGGCGAGGACTCGCTCAATTGGCAGCGGCCGATCGCAGTGTCCTTGATGCGTAAGAGGCCGCCGCTAATTGCAACTAATTAAGCGAGTGATCTGCTTGCCGTCTATTTCACTGTGGATTGTCTCGAGTGTCGAACTCGCTGGCATTGTGTAGACAGGGGAGGTCACGTGTAGTCACTTCCTCGTGGAGCAAGGTGCGACTGGCTTCCTTATTCGTCAACCCGGACGCTTGTAAAACAGTTCCTAATGCCGCTAGGCTTTGATCTCTTTCGATCCTCATTGACATTCCCTGGACGGCGGAGGCGCTGATTAGTCCGCGAGCCATGTCTCAATGCCGTTGTTGCACTGGCATCTCGCGCGAGGATTCACTGGATTGCTTGCTCTCGATGCGCTGGATATATCGAAGATCGTACTGAATAAGCGGGCGGTTTCTAATCGGTAACAAGGGAAAGTTCCGACAGAGGGGAAATGGGAGCGCAGTGACTTGGCAGCCTGCGAAAGAGTCATCTCGCCTGCGAGTCTGTCTATTATAATATTATAATCCGGCGATGATGATCTCACTGTCACTATCTCGCCGAGTTATCGACTGTCATCGGGAATTTCATTCTTTCGATTTTACTCGTATCGAGAGTGCAGGCCAGACGTAACAAACGGACTTGTTCGCCATCGCGGAACTTCAATCGGAATAAAAGTGAAATGCTCGCTTCCCGGCCGCTGGCATAGATAATTGGCTGGATAAGCTGGCCGTTGCGCAATTAGTATCCGGTCTTTGTTCCTCGCGTGCGCCGGGGATCGAGTGAATCGTAAAAGTGAAGTTGCGACTGGTGCGCGCTCGGCACGAATCCCGGCAAAAAGGGAGGATTGAACGCCATATAAACATCATAGGACTCCATAAGATCGTGGAAAAAGCAGTATATACTGGCTGTAACCCAGGAAAAGATCGGGAAAGTTGGCGTAATTAGTTCCGATGGCGGCGAAAAAGGCGGAGGGCACTTTAGAGTTGGCGGGAGGGAAGTGCGAGCAAGTGGCGAGAGCGATCCGTTGTGAGAGGGATGCGTTGGTCCTTTTGCAGACATTCAGCTCAAACGAAAGGTCAATCTCGGAATAGTGGACTGGCAGTGAGGCCTTGGCAATGCAAACGTCTGCGTGCCGGCTTCAAGGCTGACCTCGACGCCTCCTTCCCCTTAGCCCTTCTGAAAAGCTTCGCGAAAGCATCTCCAACTCAACTAATTACGGATTAGTACCTTGCCGATCAACCAACCTCCATTCTGCCGGTGGTAATTCTCTCCCGCTATCACTTTCTCCTAATGGTTCCCTCGCTCCGGCTTTGTTAGCATTTGCAAAGAAGCTAGAAAAAGCGCCTCTGCCCAATGTAACAGCGCGCGAACCTTCGCCGCGGCTTCCGCGTTTCTCCGCCACCGGAAGGACCAGAATTCATCGCTCGGAGCATCGCTTAATTACCGCCGCACTTTAATCCGGAAGCGAGGATATTGTAAAAATCGATCCGGAATTCATCCTGGATAATAATATACACATAACAATCTACTCGGTTTGTACGTTAAACGGAAGAATCTGAGAAAAGAAATCGACTCCCTTTCGAAACTCGGCAAGTGCACGGGGAAAAGATGGCGAGCGAGCAAGAGGTGCGCAAAAGCGCTCAAGCGAGCGTCTAAAAGCGACACTTTTCTCAAGTGCCACTTAAGCTCTTACTGCGCCACTAAATTAAGTGGCGAAATCTAGGAATTATACTGGAGCGCGCGACACCGACCTTGCTAGTAAACCTATAACCAGATGAAATATGGATTGGTAGTAGGAGCTAAACTGACTCGACTTCCGGCGAGCGGGACGAATGCCAAGGCTGGCGCGGCGTATTTCTGAAATTCGACAAAAATAAATGCTTCGTGCCGGCTGCTGGCTAGGTGGGCTGGTGCGTGTCCCACCGGCTGCCGAGAACTCCTCGTGAAATAGTCTCGTGCGCAAGATGGCGAACCAAGTGACCAGAGTGGTGTTGCGTTGCGAGGAGGCCCAGGAAAACGGACACCTTGGTAAATTATCCGCTCACCCTCTGCAGTTCTCTCCGCGTTGTCCTCATTGTTTACATGGCCTGAACAATTTCGCTTATTATACCTGGTCGAATGACACTAACCAAAGAGATTTCCTGAGAGGCCTGTGACCCACTTACCTCCCGCAGCGAAATCATGAAACGTATGATCTCTTTATACAGTTTTTAAGACGTCACGTTAATTTGAGTGAATGATAAGAGCGAAGTAGAACGAGTGCTTGCTCCAAATGTTCTGAGATCTGTATTCCGCGCCCTAATTAATTTAATGGCCGAATGAGAGCGGGTATATCTTCGCAAAATATGTTTACTCATAATTAGCAGCCAAGATCCTAATTATAGCTGGTGCAGCATTGCGAGTAGAAAGCGTGGAGGGATTCGCTGTCGAGTGCGATAGCCGAATTGTCCGTTTAAACGTTTCATTATCATATTATCGTATCCGCAGGAATAACTATCAGAGTACATATTTTTCACGAGGCTTGTTTCCCCGATTTATTGCAGACCTGTCGGAATGCCAGCTGATGCAGGTGCCCGACGCAGTCTACCATCTAATGAGACACACGGAGTTAAAGAGGTGCGATCTCTCCGGCAACGTGATAACGAAGATTCCGCCCAAGTTCGCCGTCAAGTTCTCGCTGATCAGTGGTAAGTGAGCGGGCGCCGGCACGCTCGGGATTATTCATTAAAACTTCCGTCGAAAAGTGCTCGATGCTCACTCGAGCCCATTGCGAAACTTTCATTCCTGGTGTTGCGTAAATCCACTCTTATCTGATGTTATTACATAGCGCGCTGACTTTGCAACTGTAGCTGAACGTTGATTTGCGACCATTTGCAGAGCTAAACCTGAGTCACAATCAGATGAGCAAACTGCCCGAAGAGCTGGCCGAACTTCAAGCTTTGGAAAGGCTCGATATTTCCCATAATACATTTATTGCCCTGCCGTCAGTTAGCTTCAGGGTACCACAGCTCAAGCGGCTTCTCGCTAACAATAATTCTATTATTGGTAAGTCACCTGACCAACTTGCCGGTCCCTTTTTTTTCTATGGAAATCAGACTAAATCGTCTATTCTTCTTTTATCATCTTGCAGAAGTCGACGTGGAAAGGATGAAGGCTGCGCCAGCGTTGGAGTTCGTCGATCTTCAGGCGAATCCACTGAGGCCCAGATTGCACGACCTCCTCAGCACTCTACCTCGCATCAAGATAGAGCTCACACCACGGCAAGTCGAGGAATGGGAGGACTTGACCGTCTGAGGGTCCTTTCCTACCTGCGCCAGAGCTCTGGGTGCACACGAACTCGTGTTCCGTTCCCGCCAATCTTGACTGCGGTCTTGCTCAAGAGCTCGCGTGGGACAAGTGCTCTCCGCGCTCGCGCGAGGAATACAAGCGAATATTTTTGTACAGTGACAGGATATAGACTGATGATGATTCCGAGGTATAATCGTGACGATATGAAGGCTCGATTGACGGAGAGCAACGAACACTTGCGAATGTTCCTGTGATACGTATTGGCCTATTGGGTACTTGCCGCTAATCTGGGACTCTCTCCACTGATCTCGTGACTATCGATCGAAAAGTTGTCGCTAGCTTTTCCTTTCAATTGCCGTTTTATACTGTGTGGTTTTTTAAGACTTGTGCGTCGTCCGGCCGGCAAGTCGACCTGCGCTGCGATCAATGTATTTCTACTAACTCCTTAATTAAATAAGGTGTAAGATACCGTTTTCTTCCTTTTTTACGCGTGGACTTTAACACATCGACGCGCCGGCAGCACATCGGCGCGCGATCCTCCGACTGCCAACGTCTTCGCCGTAAAGTACAATCGCCACAATTTAGTGCGTAGGAGCCAAGCGTAGAAGACGTGTGCTTCGGGCACAACTGCGAGCACGTACTAATTGACGAATTGTTTGTACTGTCGACATTGACACGAGATGCGTATCGTATCTCGCGCAAAGCTCATTGGAATGTATGACTTTGTATTTCGTATCTAGTCAATTGTCCGCGAAACTTTGAAATACATCTTCCAAAACACAAATCCTCCCGGCTTTCTGCTTTACCCAGGCCCGATGCACTTTGACAAGAAGAGTACGGCCGAGACGAGAATAGTAGCGCGGCCAATCAGTCACGTAATTCTGTATGTGTGTGTGACTTGGTCTGGATGGCGGGTTACCAAACTCTCACGCTAATCATACGAACGTGTATAAATATGTTATATTGGTTTAGTACCTATATTTTCTCAATATTAATAATAATAATAATTATCATAATAATAATTAAACATGTAATGAGTCGCAGAGTTAATTATCTACAATACTTGTTCATGGATATAAAATCACAAAATATACATAAAATGGACGTGGTTCAATTAAAAATTAGGTTGACGCATGGATACTCCGCTCCCTGAACTATCATCGTCTAATGATTCTCCCTCGCCGACGGAGTGTTACGGGCTACCAGCGATCCCTCGCAATCGCCAAGAAATCAACACTCTCACTCTCCACCGGCGATACGGATCGCCCGCAAAAATACTGTCCCCCTCCTAGCGAATTCTGAGGCATTTCGACGCGTTTGCGAGCGACGATCCTATCGAGATCGTGAAAGTTGCGAGTGTAAAAAAGAGGCGCGCTACGCATGCTAGTAAGGCGCAGCAGCGCGCGGTAAACGTATGTAGAAAATATATCGGAGCAAACAGAAGTCACAGCGAGTAAAATTGGCAGCAGCTGCGCCGTAGAGGGTGTGATGGGGCGGGGCGGGGAGGGCGATAATGTCTAGCGATCTTGTGGTTTATCCGTGTAATTGCGTTTTTCATTACGTGTATACCGAAGCTACGCTTTAGCAATTGATTATCATATTTATATATAATATATACATATACATTTAAGACGCGAGAATATATACGACTACACGATTTTCGATAAAACGCAATCGAATCTAGGACGAATCTAGGCTCTCGTAGCAGCGAAGTAGGTGCTCCTTCCATAGTCGTCGAAATGGAGGCGTTTCTGCTAAAGCACGCCTCCACTTCGTACTTGTCCCTGCAGTGGAAGTAAATGCGTAACTTCGCGCGACAGCATCGGATCTGGCACTCACACGCCTACCGTTCGCTTCGGTCCTCTCCTTCCACCCCTTGCAAGTATGTACACGAATCTATCCTAACTAAAGTCACATTCAGGCAACGTTAAAAACGAATGTCACGGCAAGACAACCCCCCTGCGGATCGGCTCGTTGAACAGCACCTACAGACAGTGGGGACAAGAAACTCTGGTGAAAAATGCACGCCGCGGCACATTACCACCTTTCATTTTGCAAACAACTAAAGCATTCGCTCGCAAAGGAATCCTAATTCGTGTTGCTTGAACGAAACACTTCGATATGAAATAGTCCCTTGTGCCCCCGATGTAGATAGCGAGCCGTCCGCCGATAGTCGCCTCAGGTTTAATCGAATCGATACAAAAAGACAGTAAATCTCGTGCAGGCTATAGCAATCGCAATGTCTCACGTGTGAAGTGTAGGCGGATTCATGTTTAAATATATACGATATTTACTTTCTTCAGTGGGAATTGCAGATATCTCAATTGTGCACAGTTAAAACGAGAGGCACGCACATTAGGGGCCTCCGAAAGAGACAGTACCTAGTCTGTCTTTTACACCGGAAATAGTACTCTATGAGCGTGTTCGTTAAATGGCGTGAGAAGATGCCATCCTACTCGATCCACTGTACTGACCTAATCTGTAATCTAATTTCTTCTGTAACTGAGTAGATATTGACAGCTGAGAAAAGGCAGATTGCGCAATCACTAAACTTTGTTCGCAGTTTGTTCCTTCGTGAAATTGAGTCATAGGAAGTGGAGGGTTAATGTGTTGGAGTAATTGACTTTGCGTTTGGCGAGTAGTACGATTCCATGGTAGGTTGGCACTTGCTAATTTCGATGTAGTCACCGGCAGAATTGTAGGCCCACGGCTTAAAAAAGACAATTTCGTAGACCCCGTGCCAATCAGCCAACACATCACCCTCGATTGGAGTGTCCGATTCTTTCAGGTGGATGTGCCCCGGTTTACCACGTTCCTTATACGCCCCAGCCGCAGTGCGAAGAATCCCCTCAAGCACTGCATTCCAATACTCCGTCAACATCCCGTGGGAGATGGCTAAGTGTTGTACAAGTGACACTCTATATACGAAGTCGGGACGAATCCCTCGATTGGTTGCGATATACGACGAACCCGCGTCCAGCCATCACCCTGATCCAACTCGATCATGTATAATTCTTCCCCATCGTACATTGGAATCGAACCTTCGCTAGTCGCTGCAAATATAAATGCCATTAGTGATAAAGAAATCGTCATTTAAGCAAAGCCGATTGTAATAGGAAACTTACCATCGAAGGGATAAAGAGCTCTACACGTTCCCAATGGTGGTTGGGCATCTACCTCGTCGACGTAATACTCTTCACCGCCGCTGCCAGGAAGAGACGTCCTCGACTCCCCAAGACCAGACTCCGGGCTATTCGTGGAACTGTGCATCAGTACCGTAAAGCGAAAAGTGTGTCTAATTGTTCTATGTAAATGTTTTATTCTACGCTTACAATCATTTCTTCTACTATTCATAATATGTTGTATATATGATGTCAGGAGATGTATTGGATAGGAAGACTAGTTGATACTCACCCGTGCGTGGGTTGCGGCGTACCCGGTGCACTCTTCTTGTGCATTGGTTGATTTGCATTTGCATTGCTCACACTGGAGTCCGACGCCGACCTCGAAAGACTTTCTTCCCCTCCGGAATGGCTGGACCGTCTAGAACTGAGCGGCCTCGTTGCCGAGCCGTTCGTGGTGGGTTTACGCGGTGCTTGACTCGGGCTGGAAATTCAAAGTTGCACTTGAGATAGGCGAGAAAGAGCATAGCAAACATCAAAGATCGTTGGGGGAATGATGAACTCACCTGGACAAACTGACACCGGCGCGCATGGCTTCTTCGAGATAGCTTTGATACTTTGTTAACTCGACGCCCAACTTGTCCAGTTTATTACTAGACTGATTCAATTGCCCTTCTATACTCATGGGGTCGCCCAGAGCAGGATTCTGCTCGTAGACACCCTTCATTTTCATGAGGGCATCCCGCGCTGCTGTCTCCTGCTGAATCTTGGCTTGAATTTCATCTAGTCTCTGCTGCAATCGCTTTTTCCGTTGGTTTGGAGGTAAGTCACTGTAGTCCTCCTTTACGCCATCGCCGTACCCAGGCACATTGTTCTGAAACGATTTATAATGAACGTCCGTCCCCACAAATTCTCGGCAGCAGTTTCAGCTAGGAAACTCGACGGGAAACAGTCCCATCAAAGCATGTTACTGATACACACTCTCTATATGAGCTGAATCTCTATCTTTACTAAAAATTATTCAAAAAAAAATTGTGTTCGTGAAAGCACGTTGTTGCGGTTAAGCACACTGGGGACGAGGATTCACCATAGGGTGAGAGAGAGAGAAAAAAAATACTTATACAAAAATGATATTATGCGGATGATCTCGGGGCAGATATCGAGTAAAAAGATGTCGGCGATTGTAAGGAGAGAGACAGACCTTTAAAGCTATGCACACCTCGATCAACTTCTGTTGGTCGCATGAAACAAATCCCAAAAGCGTATCATTCGGCGAATGAATAAGACAATCTTAGCAGTAGCTCGAGTAAAAACTCAGGCGATACAGAAACGTATCATTCTGCTAATCAGAAGAACTCTCTCGCTAGATTGCTGAGTTTCTACTCAATTGACAAGACATGTTCAATTATACACCAGCACAAAGTTCCTTCGTATTTTAGTGCAAACAGTGTCGACGTAACACGCTGGCAGGCGAGCAAGCGATCTATAGTGTACTTACTAAGCAAAATAGTATCCAAATTCATAGGCCACGGATGTTCGGAAACAAGAGACCACAGGCAGATCGAACCATCCACCAAATTAATAGAAAGTAGAGAAGAATAAGTTATGTTTTCATCGTTAGAGTTAAATGGAAGGTAATGGTAATCATGAGAGCCCTGGATCGTTGAAGCGAACGATTAATAGTGACTCGTGTACCATACACCGCAATTTCGTAGAATCAGTGAAGGGATAGGCACTGGAGGAATATAAGTCCTGAGAATTATAGTTTCACTTTTAGAGATCTACAGATCCTGTCTACTGATAGTCATTTTTCTAAAATAATAAACGACAGCGAAAGAACTGTAGGATTCGCATGCATGGGCGTGACTTTTTCATATTAATCTCGGCGTGTACGTACGTGAATTGTATGTATGGTGCTTTATGAGCGAGAATGAGGTAGTCGAAACGAGTCGAGTAAGGCTTACCTTATTACTACTGAATATACCAAAGAGTCCTACTCTTTTCTTGATCTTTCCACCGGACACCGTGCCTTTGACTGTCAGGTGATTGTGGATCGGCTGCATCGCCGTTTGCGACAATTGACTATTACTATCATAAGTTTTCGCTGCGGACAGGTCCTCGAAGGGAACATCGCCCGGCGGCTGGAATCCGCTCTTGTAACGCTCGATTACCAGGAGCGTGTCTTCCTTCTCGTTAATTTCGTTGGCCGCTTTTTCAATGCCGTCTAGGCATTGGGCGATTATCGGCGCTACCGCCCGTTCAATCTCCACGGACTTTAACATGTAATTTCGCATGTTCTTTATCCTCTTCTCGTCCAATTCCTGGGAACATGCCAATTACCGGCCACAGGTCATCGAGTTAATACACAATCTTGAGCTCATTAAATAAATCGTATTGCTGGTTCAATCTCTTAGAAGTATGGGCCTCGCCCTTCTCATAAGCAGTAAGGAACAGTCGGCAGGAGGTGTGTACCTGGAGATGCTGGAAGACTTCGGGCATTGCCGTGTGGTAGTGGAGCCTTTGCATGTCGTTCGTCTTCTGCAGCTGGTTCGCGTACTCGGTTTTGGCCTCCTCGCTCTGCTGTGTCTTGAGAGCCATGTTCATCCTCTGCTTTTCCACCTAATCCAACGAGCACGATATACGTCAGTCTGGTCATTCTAATCAGGCGTAATAGCCGAGAGTACGAGACGTACCTCTGCCCTCGAAAGATTGAGATCAGCATCCGCCCTCTGATAATTTTCCACCGCCCTCTCCGCCTCCCGGAAAGCCTTCTCGTACGCTTTCCTGGCGCGCTCGAGATTGCAGATCTGTCCGGTGAGGGTCGTCACCAATCTCGCGCCTTCCTGCAAGTACTTCTTGCGGTCCTCTTTGAAGTCCTTCACGAGGATGTTAAGTTCCCTGAGGACGTTCGCCTGGAGGTTCTCCGCGATGACCTCTCGCTGGCCAGCCTGATCGTTCACCTCGTTCAGCTCCATTTTGAAGGCCTTGCATGGACTGTACCTGGAAAGGAGAAACGTCGTCCATCTCATCAATTCCATCCGAGCAAGACAACCATCGCAGATGGTGAGAATCCTCGCTGAGTAGCCGGCCACGACGAAGGACGTCATATGCGGGAGATGAAACGCGAGCCCGTAGGCGCATCACGAGCAAGTTACTGAACTTACGAGCCGACCCACCCACGCCCGAAGATAAGAGATTAGCTCCCGTTTTCCATCGCGCCACATTCCGCCTAGAACACATCGACGGATCCTCGGCCATCTGCCGGCGTCGACTACCAAAGGCGGCCCAGCCAGCAGCCTTTTTCAACGGGCTCATCAACGAAAATAGACGTCCATACGTCCAAGGAAAAAGGGCGGAACAGGTTTTCAAAGAGCGGACTCGGCGAGTCCGATGTAGGTCGCGGTCAAAGTAAAAATCACACTCCAACTATCAGCAAAGCGGCTCCGCCTGATAAGGCATTGCGAGCCAGTCTTTTCCTAGATTCTCTGAGACATCAATGCTGAGTCAGCCGCGGCCAGATGTGCGCCGAGGGAATTCATGAAAGAGCGAATTGCCGGGGTCATAGGCAAAGTGCGTCGACGACACTCTCGTTGAGGATAATTAAGCTCGGATCCATTCCGTCTCTAGGTCGTCCGGTACTTACTGGTGGTCCTCCTCCTCCTTCTTCTTCGGCTGATAACTCTTCACGAGACGTCTGCAAGAAGAAATCACCGGTTATTACCATTGTCGTGCCCTTTTAAGCCTCGCACACCACCATCCACTCAACACACCCTTCCACACCCAATTACACCCTTCGTTCCCACTCGCCAATCACTTTCGCAGAGATCTCCTCTCTCGCTCTCTCGCTCTCCTCGTAATCCAATCGAATCCTCGCCGCCGCGATCTACGCTCCTATCAAGGATGGCGTGGGCGAATTTATCGCCGCTCTTATTTGGCAAACGGGAAGCGAAGCGTCTCGCAGCGCCAGAAAAAGTCACCGAAGGACCGAAAGCGCGCGGATTTCCTGAGTCACGCGTCGAAATACGAGAGGTGTCCGCGGAATCCAGTGGGCATTGCGTCAGGGCCTTTGAAAGGGAATTCGCGGTATGGGAGATTCGCAGTGTTCGGGAGAGAAGCATCACTTTCCATCTAGCCAAGTTGCAGAGTATACTTTGCTGGTACGTGCGAGAGAGGCCACCCGGAATAACAGCACGTTCCAGCCGGTGTATGCGATTGGCATATCGACTGCGCCGATTGATAAGTATAGAAGACATTGCAGCGTTCGAGCAAATGCAGTCGCGCGTGCTGCGACTCCGAATAGCTGATAATTAGCCGGGTGGGCTGCGATTGGCCCGGTCACCGATAAATGCTACCACGGACTATCTCGGGAACCTGTCTCTTTGATACGAAACTATTTCACTTCTGAGTCATCGTCTCTTCGAAGTCATTGTGAGCAATCGCACTGGAGAACCGAATGACTCCAACTAACATTGAGCGCATTTACCGATCGCTGAATCGAGTGACTCTGCCTGCTGACTCGCGAATCATCGAGTCTAGGAAGAAAAGATCAGCAGACGGCTCTCGTGGAAAGTGAAACAATCGCTTGCTCTCGAGGTGGCGGCGCGCGTGCATCGGCAGAAATTGCAACGCATTAAAGAGGAGTGGAACGTGCTCGCGATAATTTATACGGCGCACTGGCTACGTGCCGGGAGCGAGCATGTGTGTCTGCGTGCATGTGCGTCGAGAGTGAAGAGCACGCTGGCTCGCGAGCACTGATTAAAGGGCCGATAGGATCTGCGATAATTAAGCTTCCGCGCTTTCGGAGGAAATCGGCTAACCGGCCTTCCACCGATGGATTACTCTACTTCCTCTCCCAGGAACGTGGGACCATCAGGACCCTGGAAAAACTGGTCTCGGACTTTTAAACTGCAACCGGCGATTGCCGACGTTTCAATTAATACTAAACCCAGAATCTAGGAATCTCGAACTAAACATATAATCTTGCCAGCTTGGTCATTTAATTAATCAACTTTTCAAAACTTCTCCTCAAGTATACCAACATTTATAATTACGTTCTCGATTCAAACAATAATTCACCAAATTTGTCCAATTTTCCATCAAACAAATCTCTCAAGCGGCTGTTTCCACGCATTCTTTAAATGATTTCCCAGATTGATGGTGATTGGACAGAAGCATCTGACCGTGTTCCCCAAGCCTACATCGGCCCCGCGCGATCAGTTCGGGTTTCGGCGGTAAGGGTTATTTTTATTAGTGGCGGCTCGCTCCCCATAGCTATAGGTTGCCGCTCCGATTTCGAAAAGGCCGGATCGGGGGCCGATACGGGTGCGCGCGTGTAGTGGGGCGCGATGAGAGCGCGCACCATGCTAGAACAAAACCGTGGAGACACAGTAGACGGCATTCACGGGACGCAAACAAGGGGCCCTTTAATACAATATCGCCGGGAGTCTTGTGTGCCCGTGAACTCGTAGGGTGCGTGAGACATACTCATTATACAGGATGTCCCATTGAAATCGTTAACCTCGGTTACTCCGTTCTTTGTTGCGTCCCATCCTGAGCCGCCAGAGCACCGCGAAACCTTTTCGAATCCGATCATTTCTATCGGCTTTCGATTAACACCATTTTCTCCCATTACCTCCAATCGAACAATCGAGTTATCGGTTGAGCCAGAAAAGAAACGATTGCTCAATTCCGAGGATATCGCTGAATAATGAGCGCTGATTGCCTTTCGGAGAAGCGATTCGGCGCCCTCGATTAGCCGATAAGATTGCGAGCGAGTGCGATTAATCGGTGAGAGCGAGTGATCCGCGAGCAGTTTTCGGTTAATCACTGATATCTGCTTTTATCGAGAGCGTGTGGTAGTGGGGGGAGAGTAGTAGGAGGTGGGAGTATGATATATATCTGGGTTCTAGTTACCTGAGCTTGGCGGCGTATTCCACCTCGATAGCGCATCGGTCTCGGATGAAGTGACCATACCTCTCGAGGAACTCTATCCCCTTCTGCGTGTGCTGGGATAGATTCTCGAACTGGTCCTGAAACAGCCCAAAAAGAAAGCGGCGATCAGACAAGCTCCGCAACATCATCCACCTCTGCGCACCCTCCACCATCAACAGACTTCATTCGAGAAAATGCCAAACATTCAATTTTTCACATTTTTGTATGAAACTTTTGTATGAAAATATCAATTTTTCACATTTTTATTTAAACCAACAAAAAAAACATTTTTCCTCTACTTTTTCGGTTTCTAGTTGTCTCTGACCCCGTAACTTGGGCAGCCAATTAAACTTTAATTGGATTAGGAGTTATGTCCGATTGGCGCTCGAACGCTCTCCCCTCGGAAAGATCCCGCGGCAGAAACGGTGTCTCCGCGTGGGTAAAAGTTGGGTGAAAAACTTGGCCGCGTATTTTCATCGCAATGCGCGGAACGCAGAAGCGCGACATTTCTCCGGGCGAGTTGCGACGGCTCTGCCAAGAGGAGGAGGTAGAGGACGAGGAAAAGGCGAGAGAGTGGGTCTCATCGGTGTGCACGTGTGCGGCGGCGTCCAGTGGGAAAAGCTCTAAGCGCGCGTACAAGCGGGAGAGGGAAAAGCGAGACAATGCGGAATTTCGCAAGCCGAGGCGCGCACGAGCGAGGCAAAAGATTTCTGACCGTTTAGCGGCTCGGCACGAAAAGTGAAACTGGACTCGCGGCCGTTGCTGCAACGTGCATACGCTACGGAGAGCCTACCGGTTAACGAGTTCAGGCCTTAAAGGCGAAGCCACACTGCAACCACTCTCGATGAAAGCCGATTCCGCGGAATCGGCTATGTGTACACTTTTCTCTCTCCGCGGCTGCTCCAGATTGTCTGCAACGGTGTCATCGCTTTTGTACTGATTCGCGTGCCAGTTGATCCAACGCAATGCGAGACGCCTAATCACAATTCGATAATAAGCCCACCAGAGTTCGATAAATCTCGGTA
Source organism: Crossocerus cetratus (assembly GCA_963675795.1). Taxonomy (NCBI): domain Eukaryota; kingdom Metazoa; phylum Arthropoda; class Insecta; order Hymenoptera; family Crabronidae; genus Crossocerus; species Crossocerus cetratus. Next base: position 17,759,468 of record OY776667.1, read on the forward strand.
ATCATATCTCTTCTATAAATAAGAATTACAGATCTCTCTCTACTCGACACGCACCCGTGGATTAAACAATAATCAGCTAATTGATGACTTGCGGGAAAGAAAGATAGAGAAAAAACACGATGACTCAAGATCGAAGTACACTGAACCCCGTCTTATCAAAGCAGTGTGACTCCACCCTAACGAAGCTCCTCGCTTTATCGCCTTATGAATCACTAAACGGCACACACAAGCGCGCGGAGGCCGCGTGTCCTGGCGCACTATGCGCCCTGATGAATTTCATTCAGATCGGAGGTGACTCTCGTCAATGGAGCGTTTACGCTCTCACGAGCCCACTCTCCCTCCCTCTCTCACCCAAGTCCATACGCAACAGAGAAAACCCAAGAAAACTAACTCCTTACAAACGAAACCGGTGAAAAGTCGAGGGGGACCGGCAGGTGAGTCCACGAAAGGGTAAGCAGAGGAATAAAGGAGAACAAGCCTAGATATCGCGGAGTGATTGTCGCCGCGAGAGCAGGGCTCGCCGCGGAATGCCTAGGCTTTATCGTTCAAGGACGATCGTGTCTTTCAGCATTCGCGCCACTCGTTGCTTAAGGACAAATCGAGTGGCGAGCGCGCGGCCTCTCCGCATACGTCTCTGCACTCGGAACGAGCCCGCGAACGGAGAAAGACAGCTCTCGCGATCCGGCTGCCATTCGAAACGCGTTACTTTCATTTACGAGGGGACGCGCCCGAGCCCGCTCGCCGCTCAATTTCTCCCTTTTTCGTGGAAAGCTGGAAAACCACCGGCCGGCGATGACTCTCCAGAAGGGAAGGTCCATCGATAGCCCGCGAGGATAAGCCGCCGGATGTGCAGGAAGCTCTTAGGGACACATTACGGTAATTAGCTTTTATCTCATTAGTATCCTGTGGTCGCCTTTAAGCCACCTGGCTAATTACACGTCCATTTACCCCGCGAGCCTCCGAGGCTTTCTTGCAGGACGATGACTGGACTGGAGGATAGTCAATGGCCGGTGGGATGAGGTGTTTGGTGCACGGAAGCTCCCCGCTAATGTGGCTACTCGTATTGGGCGGCTCGTTTTTATCATTGAAATAGGAGGCCGGTTTGGTTTAGTTGTGTAGATGCGAGCTCAACATGACACCTATATTAGCGATGACGATATAACCATGGTGATACGATACCAGGTGTACCCCGACGATACACGGTGACTCACAAATTCGTTCACATACTTTACTATTCCACGAATTCTCTGTCTTTTCGGTCCCAGTCAATGAATCAGCTTGCGATCTTTTCTTTACATGGCACTGCGTTCTTTAAGACTTCTGCACACAGTTTGTGTCGGTGATTCAGGTTTGTCAAATTGCTGCTAATAAACGGTGTCACAATAAGAGCGCACACTTTAATTCTTTGGAGAACGACCAATCTATTTAAAACCTGTCACTATTAAACCTTCGTAAACCACACAGCTGTAAAATTAACGATACGGAATAAATTATTTCCCAAGAAATGATTGGTTTTATTAAACAATTAAAACGTGCGTTCCTCTCGAAACCTTTCACAAACGAATGTCTGAGTCATTGCATTAACGTGAATACGGAATGCGTTTGTCGAAGCATCAACCTATGCCAATGCCATCGGAGGGAAACGTCTCTTCTCCGTGCGAGGACTTTCTCATTGTGGTCTGCGTGGTCCAGCGGGCCCAGCGAGGCCCAGTGCGATTTGCACTCAACTGCGACTCGGAACTGGTAGAGTAGGTGATAGTCCGAGTCCGGCTTTCGAGCGCGCGCAACAGGAACGCCTATCATTTTACTCGCGTTTCTCTCGGAGCGGCCCGCGCCTACATCCACCTCGGCTCAATTTTTCCCATTTCTCCCTCGGCGCTATCCTCAGCATAATTAATTTCGTCCCGGTGAAACCGCGCCCGGCAAATTGCCGGGTAAATCGGCTCGCTCGGCCGCAAAGCACTCGGCCAGCTGCCCCGGCGAAAATCGCTTTTCCACGCCAAGTATCGGCGAGGCTTTATAGCCCAGGGGGAGGGCGAAACTCTGTTGCCAGGGAAATATTGGATTTCACGGGGGATTTGAGCCGAGTATCGGCAAAGCGCGGAGATCGAGCGTGAGGGTTGGCTGTGAAAAGGGAGGAGACACAGGTGAGGTAAGTGGTCAATGGATTATCGACGGATTCTCTCCGCGCAAATGAAATAGTACTCGAGGCCGTGTATGTCTGTATATGTATATGGAATCGATTTCTGCGGCCCCGGGGACACGCGTGCAGTATGTGCGTGCGTGCGCCCGGAGGAAGAACGCCCCTGGAGCGGGCGCGTTGTACGTGCGGTGAATCGGGCCCGGTGGGTGAGTTTCCCCCGGGCGAATCCTGCCTTTTCTGTCCGGAGAGAGGTCGATAGATGGAAAACACAGCCAACCACCCGGCCCTATGACTCACCCTCTGCGACCTTTTTCAACGAGGTGCACCCGCACACCCGCCAACCTTGCCGACTCATAAGGAAACCCATCCGACCTCTCCCCCTTTCCTGCCTTCCTTCCTACTTCCTGCCGCTATTTCTACTATTCGCTGCAACCATTTACAATTCTACTTCGCCATTCTACTACTACGTTCAATTTTAAACACCTGACAGCTCACTTTGGACAAGTTAAACTGAAATCCGCCAGGAGCAGAAAATAGTTTTGTATCACTTTCCATCTAGAAATGTCGTGATAATATCTAGATTACGCGGCTTCCCTAGGTGTCTCTCGTTAGTTTCTCTCGCTTCTCAAGCAGATTGCGATAAGTGGGACGGTGCAGTGGCGCGCGCTCGAAAAGAGGACATTTCCAGCGGCATTCCTGCGAGCGGGCGCGACGTCCGGGTTCAGGGGGAACAGGTTTTGCCGAAACGATAAGCCGGTAAACACGCGTATTACCCAGGGTGCGCAGGTGACACGGTATGATCGTTAAAGTCGAGATTGTTGCAGGCCACTGTAACGCGAAAGGGCCAGGGCGCAGGTCCCTTTCGACCGGCGTGTCGCCATCGCGCACAATGCACGCTATTGCACAAACAATATTATCTTCCCTTAAAGGGCTGCACTCGAGGCAGAATCTCGATATAGGCGCGGCGTCCTATTGTTCCGCTGGCTCGCGAGGGAGAAAAAAGAGTGTACACAGAGAGACACTTGAGGGAAATATGTTGGTCGAAGGGTGGCACGTGGCCGCATGCTCACCCTGTGCTCGGGGGTTGGTCCTGGCTGGATGCTCCTGCCAGTGAAAGCCTGAATTTCGAGTCCCATTCTCGCCGATATGTATCCTTGCCAAGACACCTGCCGACCTTCGCGGCGCTCCTTCTCTCCCTAGTGCCGGAGGCTCCGCACTCCGCTATGGAAATTGGCCATCGCGAAAGAGCCGAGTTATGCCTCGAATAACCTGCACTCCCAACCGTACACGATTTTCTACCACACTTTCCGATAGCCAACGACTCTACTTCCACTGGTACAACTCGTTTAAATGGTCCTGGAAGCCAACTCGTCCTGGAGAGTCTCAATAACGAATTTCCAGAGGCCAGTTCTAAGGTACGAGCGTGAAAATAGTTATCAGGCGAGGGCTAGGCGTGCGACTGACGTAGCGTCGAGACGGAGAAAGCCCTCGGACTCGAACAAGTGTGCATTATGAGTCACGAGATCGCATCGGGGGTGGTTGGTCCCGTCCACCCTATTGATCCTGCATTTCTCTATACTCGCTCTAGAGGGTGGTGGGGCGTCGGAAGAAGGCGAGGGTGGAGCAGACGGAGGGTGAAGAATTCCGAGTCGAGTCACCCTCGAAGAATCCCCGGGTATAATCGCATATGTCGTCGGGATGGTCTCGGCCTCGCGTCCGCAATGGTGTTTCGATTGACGGGGCGAGCGATGAAAGGAGACGAGGCCGACTGGTGGCTCGAGAGTGGCCTGGCACAATGGCCAGGAAGAATGGTGCACGCCTACGCAATCCCCCAAGAAAACTATACTCCGCCGGCGTATACTTTTCCCGTCTCTCTCTCTCGTGCTGCGTAACGTCGAGCGGCAGCGGCTCTAGTACGCGCGGTACACGCGGCCCGACTAACCGCGTCCGTGCTCATAGGAGTATAGCCAGTGAAACACGAGAGGACCCGGTGCGGCTGGCTTTAATAAGCAGACGGCACATTGAACCAACTCTCCACGCGACGGAGAAATCCACAGACAGAGAGAGAGAGAGAGAGAGAGAGGAGTAGGTGTAACGTCTGGTGGAGTCCGTGCGACGCATACGGGCGAGCGTAACGTCTACTGGGTGCCTGCATAGCTAAACGTCCAAGGAAAAAGGAGGAAATACTAATTGGCTCCGCTGTCGTCGAGACCCACTGACGAACGCGCGCGCGCCCCGTCAACGCTGACCAGGCCTCCTCCTCTAATAGGCGGATATTTGCTCGGTAATGATAGCGACTCTCCTGCCGTCCGCCACCCTCGGTATAAACAATTTCCAGCTTTTCGTTTAGAGAAATTAAACCTTTCAATGTCGAAGCTGCGGCTTAAAAAGGGGGCCGGGTCTACTTCCTCCCCTCGGTATGCTCGTGGAAGTGGTGAACGAGCCTGGAGGACTCTCGAAATTCGACTGGGTTGAGGCCAACGTGACCTTTGCGGACTAGGAATTCTCGGTGGGAAGTGCGAGGATAGGGTGATTCACATGCCTTTGATGGATATAGGCCGTTGAAAATATAATCATTTTAATATAAACGAGTAATCCCGGTTTATTATATACGATATATTATTATTTAATATAAACGAGCTTTACCGGATTATTTATTTGTAATTTATAATATCTAATTGTACTAATAATGGAAATAATTGGAACTCGTGTGTGAAGTTTATGATGACTCAAGTTCCGCTGCGAATTACCACGAACACATATTGCCCATCAAACGGAGGAAAGAAAGAGTTATTGGTGCGGCTGTAGGCGTGGCGGGGTTTGTCGCGGCTTTTTGACGATGCGCAGATATCCCTCTCGAGCTTTTAATAGCTCATTTATAGACGCTCGGGCGCGTCTGCGGATAAGAGGCCAACTTGATCGGAGATAAATAGCGCGACTCCATACCAATTCATCGCATCCTCTCGAATCCCCGGCCTCCACTCTCGGTAACTGATCGGACAAGAGTGCCGGTGTGTCGGTTAATTTGTTGTTCGGCCCCGGCTCCGACCTTCAAACTGACATTCTAATCGCGCGCCAGGTCCAACGCGCGTGTCCCCTGCGAATATCAGCGAATCCCGCGATGGAATGTTGACCGAGGTCGGCCACTCGGCTAACCCGGGCCAGGTTCACTATCTCAGCGACTGGGAAACAGGTTCCCGCGGCAGAGGACGAGAACGAGTGTCGATCGAGAGGATTAGCCAACAAAGGGCATCTCCGCATCTCGATAGGGAAATCGTTCGGCCTATCAACCCTTTCGCACCCTCTATTGACCTTCAAGAGAATCTCCCTCTCGGATTCTCCGCGTCCGGGGGATGCCGGGCGCCAAGTGGCAAGATAAGCGACGGGAGAGGAGTGCGTGTGTATCAGCTCACCCTCGCGCATGCACTACGGAAATAGCTAGGCGCTCGAAAAAGAGAGAGAGAGTCCGGAATGCCGGCGAGGTCCGCTATCTCGGCAGGATGTTCTCTCGGCGGAATTGCTATGCGTCAAGTAGAATAAGACAACCCTCTCCGGGCCCTGGAATCACTGGGCGAGAGAACCGCTAATGTCGAGTGGATTCGCCTCTGGAGCAGCTCTCGGAGAGTAGCAAGTTCGCCAGCGCCGCTTATGGTATGCGAGAGCGCTCTCTCGCCGACTAATAATACCGGGACCAGAGCTCTCGCGCGCGAGCGCCCAAGTACCGGAACTTTCCTGCGAACCTCACTCGCGAGCCCACCACGTTTTTGCACACACCGGCTGCTGCTCGCGCGCGCATTGTCGCCCGGGGCAGACGGATTGGCAGCTGACCCAATTAGAGCGGCCGATTTTTCTTGGGCCGGTTAAGGTCGCCGACCTTGGCATCCACCCATTCATCTCGCGCCGGCCTATCGACGACCCAGCGTATTAACCACTCTGCTAACTACTTAACGCGATAGTGGGGAGGGGAAAAAAAGAGGCCGCGGAGCATCTGGCGGATTTCTCGCCACCGAAAATATACAGGCCTCTGATAATTTCATGCGCGCCTCTCGGAGAGCGGCACTCTCATTGGCACATGCCGCGGGATTATTATTAGCGGCGGATTTAATGATCGCCGGGATTGCTGGCTTATTAATAATCGTTTTGTGTAACCGGAGGAATCGAAGAGAATTATTCCAGACTCACTCCCGGGTGAATCAACGTTCCGGATTTACCGATAAACAGTAGCGAGATCGCGTGGAAGCTGCCGGCCGCGGTAAACCGAGTATAATTATAGGTTTGGTAGGCGAGAGAAAGAGAGGATAGTAGGAGAGGCGAGCGAGGAGCAGACGCCCTTTCAATGTCGATGCGCCGTCCGAATGTGTAGCTCAATTAAAAGTGACTCAGCCGCGCCGGCTCGACGAGGGGAGCGGATAATCGAGTGAAAAAAAAAAGCTCCGTCCCACCCTCCTCATCAACATACGCCGCTTCCGACACCGTGCATTAACGTCGTCAACTAATAATCCCCGATCGAAAGCGAGCGACGAGAGAGGCGCGAGAGAGGCGAGCGCTCGACCGAGTGTATGCCTGACATAGTTGGCGAGTTGAGCCAGCAATAGTGGGCCGCGCCCGCGGAGGAGCCAAGGGTTTCGTCGGCGAGGAGCCGAGGGGCCGAAGAATAGGCGGAAGGGAAGCAATTGTCCGGGGAGAAAGAGCCGGCGCCTCCGAGGCTGGAACCGAGAAGAGCGCGAGGAGGTTAAGAGGTTCCCGCTTCGGCTCTTCCGCGACAGTAATGAGGACACCGACACGTTGCGGCCACACGTCTCGGCCTCTAGACACTTGGAACACACCGCTCGCCGCTCCTCTACGTTGAGACACGAGCCGACTCCTTCTCGCCACGCTCTTGCGATTCCGGTAAACATGCACTACCAATTAATTACCGGCACGCTGCCCGCTCAACCATCCCGCCTTGTTACATGCCGGATCAATGGCGTTGCGGTCTTCGCCGGCCTTTTTCTTACCGGCGAGTAACTGTAACGTCCCGGAGAGCAGAGTCCACACCTCCCGTCGGACCGTATGAGCTTTCATGCAGTTCCTCTTGGAGCCGCTGGAATTCGATCAGGTTTAGTCTGATTTACATAATTCGGGAATTTTTGAGGAATAATTTCAATGATCGTACACAAATCGCATCGACGCGTATGAGATTCCATGCAGTTTGTTTTGATGCCGGTGGAATTCGACCAATTTTAGTCTGATTTGCATAATTATGGATTTTTTAAATAATAATTTGAATTATCGACACATGCGAGATTCCATTCAGTTGGTTTTGAAGTCAGTGGAATTGGACCTATTTCAGTCTGGTTGACATAATTCTGAAATATTTAAAAAATAATTCGAAACTTTGAAGAATTATTAAATTTGTAAACTTGTGAAGTATTCTTGAAGCGAGTGGGAGATGCGCGCACTCGAAAGGCTCCTATACCCGGAGCGAGTGGTGCGAGATCTCCCCGGGCGCGCGGCCGGCCGACAAAACAAAGTAGCGGCTGTTTGTTGGGCGATTTCTCGGTGATGGGAGTCGCGCTAAATGAAGCGCTCGATGCACTTTCATCGTCGAGCGTTTCTCTTTGGCAGGGAATCTCGCGTTGTACGCGCGAGGTGGTGCGCGTACATACGTAGACGTGCGGCTGGTTCTTGAGGCCTCGAAGGAGAGGACCCTCGAGGCACCCGGCATCCCCCCGAAAGCGCTTTTTTCCCCGAGTGCGGGGTCGCGCACTCGTTATCTCGAGCCGTGGTGATCGTACGCGTGACTGATTCATCCGGTTCCTCCTCCTCCTCTCACTCTCTTTCCTTCTCTTAATTACGGCGAGCGTGAATCACGCGGGAGCGTGATTTGTCGTGAGCTCGAAACGAGAGCGACGAGAAGGAAACGAGGGCCGAGGAGAGCGAGCGCGCGCGCGGGTAATCTCGACTTGGCTATCAGCGGAGGATGCGGCGCTGATAACACTGCCAGCGTGGGCTTTCGATGGAGAACGCGTCCTATTCTCCGTGACGGATCATGTTCACAGCGCGCGCGCTCTTCCCCGAAATTACGCCGACGAGAAACCATCCTAGTCAGCCCTTATTACATCCCACGCGAGGACCCAATGGCCCCCAGACTTTCCCTCCACCATTTCCAGGCTTAAATCGTCCCATGGCTTTTTTGCGGCATTTCGACACTCGACATTTCTATCTTTTCCTCTCGGCCACTGGTGAAAGTAGTAGGAAAAAGAACGAGTCGCTGGGATCGAGACTCTGTCCGCGCGAGATTCAAAGAAATGTTGTTCCACGCGAAGAATCATTGATGGCTCTCGAAGAGTGCGATGTCGAGTCGGCAGGTGGATTTTTGCGAAAAATGCATGCTCCCCGCGCGACTTATGCAACGCGACTCTCCCAACTCGGAGGCACCTGCGCGAGTAATGAAGCAACAAGAGACACAAAGCGAACACCTCGAGCCAGCAAGAAAGGCATCCATCTAGAACCCCATTAGAACCAGTAGCCTCTCCCTAATCTCCCGACGTACGTTCAAGGTCCGTCGGACGCGCGCCATGTGCCGCTGCCACTTTGAATAGACGAGCGGCTATTAATTAGTATTCATCGCCCGCCATTTGGCAATTGCACTCGCCGACAGTTCCTCCGCTCGGACTTCTGCCGCGAAAAACACTTGCTCGCGACGAGGTTTATTAATCTACGGGCGAGAAGAAATAGAGAAGAAATTTCAAAATGCTATAAAATAGTTGAAATGTTGCGGGAGGTTTAAACTTTCTCAGAAAATTGCATGCGCTTCTTAACACTTTGAACTTTCTTTAATACATTTCTTTCCAATAACTCGGCCCGTCCGGGTACGACGCGTCCAATCCACTTAAAGAAAACCGCGCCGGTTAATACAGAAACAGTGTAACCCGACGGGGACTCGTTTATTCCGCTTTCGTGCTATCGATCCCGCGTGCAGGGCCAACATGCACACCGACACACGCACACACACACAGAGCTAGCCCCGAGAGAGAGAGAATACCGAGGCAGAGTTGGAGAAGGAGAGGTGAGGCCGGGTCGAGCGGAGAGTGCAAAGCGCAACGTCAGCTTTAATCGACGTGCGCCTCGCCGGGGGACGAGTGCGCTCGAGTGTGTCAGGAAACGACAATCCGGCTCTTGGAAATCCTCGCGGACTAATGAGAAAAAGCCTCCCGTCTCCGCAACGAGTCTACTGTTTCAATCGGTGCGTAAGCATCGATCGACCGCGGGCCCCAGGAGCGACTACGACCCTCGCTGTGAGCCTACAAGGGTTCTCGCACCTGCCGATCGCCCCGTCCAGGTGTAAACAGAGCACAAAGCCTCTCGTTACACCGGTTACATCAGACCGTCCGCGTAATTTAGAATGCGCAGTGCGCCGCGAGCGTGAAACTTGTAGGAATTCGGTGATCCGAATGATTCCAGGCCGCAAAGATTGGGGGATTCTTGACCCAGTCGCATCACCCGTTTCCACGTTCAGTGGTATTAGGCCACTGGCAACTACGATTCCTATGGCCTCTAACGCTCGCTAGAGAACCAACATCCGCGCGCGCGCGCGCGCCGAGCACTCTCTCCAGCCGGATATTTATAGAGATTTGGCGCAACGCGTGGGTGGAGCAAGTTCGCGTGCACTCCTCTCGCGTCCCTCTCGGTCGGCCAGACACGCGTGTGCCAGAGGGAATTTGTGTAGAGGCAGAATAAGAGCCTGGTAAAAATACATTTGTTTATGACGAATGGACAAAAGGCGTTGCGAGCTGTAAAAGTTCCATGGGTAAACAGTTTCCCCGATAAAAGTGGAGACTGACAATGCAAGGTGTTATGGTGATTAATAGCAATGTTTATGGGGAATGTTGAGATTTCGAGCGGGAGCGGTTTGGTTGATAGAAGTGAGGTTTGTCAGTGCGAGGATACAAGATCTGGCGATAGTTGTGGCGAGATATGCTTTCTTTCCGATTACGTATGCATCCGGGATGGAATGGCTGGGTTTCTCTCAAAGCACTCCGGCGTCTCCGGCCAATCCGAGCGATAAATTACAAGCTCGATAGAACACACGACTGGCACCCGTGTATGCTTTCTTCTTAATTACGCATTCACGGCCGCGGAGGGGAATCAACGTCCGCCCCTCCCACTCCATTTCGCACGCTTCCCCGACTGGTTTCGGCTGGTTTCATTGACTTTCGATCAAGGATCCTTCGGAAGCGCACCGGCCATACACGGAAATACTGTCTCACCGTAAATCACACACCCATCGACTTTCCATGCTCCTCGCTTTTCAGCGCGAGTGATTTCTATTCGAGCGAACGCGTGACTTGTCGGTAACGAATTCGTCCTGAAACAAAGTCCCTAGATGTAGAATAGAGAGAGTGTATTGGTGGAAGATGCACCTTTCTTCGCCGGCTTCCTCTTTAGGCAACCGGTCGCCTCCCCCCGGTCACCTTATCCTTCCCCGGCACGACCTCCCGAGGATTTAAGCCCACCTCGCCCACCTTCCAACAGGTCCCCGCCTCGGCCCGCAAACAGGTGGAAGGAAACCGCCCGCAGCAACACTCTCTGCCAAGCCCAGCGCCCTCCGACCACTCACACTCTCTCTCTCGGTCTGTGCAATCGGAAGCAGCGGCCAATTGTAACAATGCGAGGATAATGGCACTCCCGGGACGAGCAATCTTCGAATGAAGTGCGAAAATCCCTCGCACGGGAACCAGCCGGCATCGGGTGTTCCGCGGCGGAACGGAGGCGGCCGAGGAGTTCCGGGAGACACACGGGGAACAGGCGCGCGCGGCTGCAGGAGGAAAGTTATTCGGAGTAACGACCGGGGCAATTGGAGTAAACGGTACAGGCCATTACCATTGACGCGTATCGTAACAAATATTTTTCGAGGCCGCCGCTACGCGTCGCGGACTCTCCTCGCCGTTGGTCAGTTATCCAGACGCGAGTGAGACCGATGACTCTATAATCAGCCGGTCGTCCCGCGGACTACCGTTCGCCAAACGTGGGAAACCGTGAACTTGAAACCTCCGGAGATTCTCGTCGTTGTCGTTGGAGCTTCGAGTCCTTGTTAGTTGGCTAGCTGGCCTCGATAATGCCGAGGGGATCTTGCTTTTTAGAGGCTTTTGTCCGGGAATTCATTGGTCGCCGGGACTTTGTCGATCTGTCAGCATTAATGACGTACCCACTCGAGGAAAATCCCCAGCCAATTATCCAAGACGCTTGGAAGCATATTCTAGGATGAATATCGTTAACCCCGTCGACCTAGATTTCGCCGAGCCTGGAAGTACAGGGTGATTCAGTTGGCTTGGAATCACTAGTCAGGTGTATTGGTCGCGATGGATCATTTTAGATTGTTCTGTGTGTTATTATTGTATTAGTACCCTTTGGGCTACTGATTTCTTTCAGAATTTTAGTTTCCAGGTTCTAACTGATGATTTATGAAGGATTCGTGCAAGTTGAGGAACCTTTGAAAAATTGAAAATTTTTGCATGGGTACCCCTTCCAATTTTTTCCATTTTTCAATATTTCTCCAACTTGGCCGATTTCGATATTTCCCCATAGATTTAGCCCTAAAACGAAGAGAGTACATAGAATTAATCAACCACAAGCCGCAATTGAGTTGTACAAAGGATATTTTCAAAAATTCTTAAGAAAATCACTAAACAATGAAATCTCTAGCAAACCAAATGAATCCTCCTGTATAAAACCCAGGTAAATGGTATTACAGGTAAAAGACCTGGAGATTGCGTACTCGAGATGTAACACGTAGATGCACTCGCCGACGTACGCTGCTGGAATGATTGCTTTATACGTTAGCACCACGTGCTGCGTTATTCCAGCCACCATTTCCTCCTCCGACTGTTCCAAGCCACGATTACACCCATCCCCGGCCAATGGATCAGAATATCGGGGCCCCGGCGATTCGAGGCGGAATCGGAAAAATCTCGAGGGTTTCGCCGATAGATAAGCCGGTGTAAAAATGGAGGTGATCTGGTGAGATAAGAGCATAAGCAGCTGATAAGAATGGCCGCTTCAATCCGAGCGGCCGCGCTTTCCGCTGCGCCGCTCATAATTGCGCTGTAAATACTGGGCCCCGTCCCTCGCCACTTCCTCTCTCCCAGGACCTCGCTCGCGCGCGGCTGCGAGAAATTTAAATCGCGCACTCCACTTCGATAACAGTTTTCACCCGTCGGACATAGAGATTAAGCGGAATTTATGAGTAATCGAGGCGTATCTCTCCTTCCCTCGCAGCTGGGAGACTTTGATGTATGTCTGTCTCCCATTCACTGGAGGGAGAGTACTCTCCTCCAGACCCCTTTAACCATGACGTCAACCCAACTTCAAACTCATCAATCCACCTGTCGAGCTTCCAGGAAATCCCCGGAAAATTCAGACTCTATTTTCCTTGAGGTTGGTAGAAACCGAAAGCCGTCGGAGATTTCCCCGTGCGCTGGAGAAGCAACACCTTTTCAGGCCTACACCTGACCTTACGCTCGCCGGGACAGAGGCGCTGGAATGCCGATCCGTGAAATCATCGGGGCTTCGAGCCAGGCATTTTCACTATCTCGCTCACTTGGACTCTCGGGCGACCTGTTACGTCGCGACTGCGGCGACGGTGCACGGCGTAGCCTCCTCTCTGTTACGGGATTACTCACTCGGCGTCGTAAACTTTGCCGAAGGCGTTGTTTGGAGTAGTCGTTCTCGGCAATTGCTGGAATTAACGGCGGCGCGCGGTGCGCGAGCGCGCGCCTCCCCCCCGAAGGTGTTCATTTCGAGAGCAAATATTGAATGCCGCCGCGCTAATGCACACCTATTGGGAAATTAATGGAGTCCCATTATCGCGGGATTCCACGCGATAATGAGAGGCGCTCGGACGTTAGCCTCGCGCGGCGTCTCTGTCTGTTGGTGAATTAGGAATTAATTAACGACCTCTCGATAAAGCGTGTTGCAATTTCCGCCACGTGGTGCTCGATGGAAGGTCCCCCATTTTCTATGCTCGTCGCTTTTAAATTCAGCTATTCTTCCGCGCAAGAATGGAGAGGATTATGAATTCGTGGACAGGTTCGCCCGCGGCGGCCAACTACTCGCGAAATCGATACAGCGCCGAGGAACCGAGGAACCAGCTCCGTCGGCGAGTCTCCTTACGTCATTCGAGCCGGATTGTAATTCAGAGTGCGGAGAGGACGGCGAGCGGCTCTCCAGCTATTCCTGATTTCGTTCGCCGGCGCCCGGAGAAAGTAGCCCGCAACCTTCGCGCTTTTCCCGCTCCGAGAGGCCAGTATTTTCCTTGCATTTCCCCGCGGCCCTCGCGCGACCTCGCCGATTTAATCGGCAAACGCGCGGGGGCCGCCGCGCCGGAAGGGAGTCCCTCGAATTTCCAACTGGCGTGCGAGGGAAAACGTTTTCTCAACTCCATTTGCGCACCTCGGGGATTTTCCATTTCCCATACTCGTCATTTTCGAAAGTTTCCCATATTTTCCAGCGATTTTAAAAACTAGAAATTTCTACCTAATTAAAAGTAGAATTTTCTTAATCACCAGGAGTTCTGATAATTCCAGCATTAATCAGACTCCAACTCCCATTACATTACCGGCGATCGCTTTCAAATTGACACCGGAACCTCCGGCAATTCATGGAAAACCGGCATTCTATCCGCCCGAGGGTAGATAATTCCAGCAAATTGTTTTATCGCGCGAAACAAGGGCCGATTCCGGATTACCAGGATCGAGATAGCGTGCAATGGAAACTGACGCTCTCCGCGCGCTCGCGGCGAGATAGCGCGACCGATGCACTTGGGCGTCCGATAACTCGAGGCAAATAGGAGCATATGCATGCGCATCGGGGAAACCTCGGCGGTTTCTGCCAATCGCTCAGCAGCGCTCGTCATCGATTACTGAAACGCTAAGATTACCCGCGGCCGAGAATGCGCCGCTCTTTTCCTCGCGGTTCCCCCCGGCCGCTTGCATAATTCCTCCCGCGGTTCAACTAATCATCGTCGAGAAATTACCCGGAGATTCCCTGCACTGTTTTAGTTCAGTTCGATGGAAGGGTTGGACGGATTTACAAAGGCGCGCGCGAGCGGCTCTAATAATTGGAATAAAGAAAAGGGAGCGTGTAGGCGAGTGCCATTTCGGGCGGCGCGCGGGGGCACTTTGGAGCTCGGAGATTCCGGCAGGAATATCATCTCCCCTCTTTCTCCGGCCGAGAGAGCGAGGGAGAGAGAGGGCCGGAGGAGGCACGCCCGTCCTCGTACGTGCACATATGCTCGGGCGCGCGAACGAGCTAGCGCCCGTTAGCGGTTAAACACGAACGCGTCCTGTATCATGATTCACGAGGGAGTACGAGCGCAGCGTAGGAACGTCAATGAATCGTAATACACGATGACAGACGGAATCGAATGCTCTTTCATATCCCACCGGGCGAGATTGGCAGGCGGCTCGAGTCCGAGATATCCTCTCGTATCGCCTCTGTCGCTAGCCCCGGCACAGATAAAAGGTACAGAGCTCCTCATTTTCCACGAGAGCCGAAAGCTTACACCTATTCCACTAGTGCACTCGATTGCACGTTTTAAAACAGACCCAACTCAATATATACAAACAATAGTATAACACTCGAAAGTCTCGTGTAGAAAGAATCGAGTTTATAAACAGTTATAAATTACATAGTTAACACACATAGTTACAATAACAACTATAAAAATTCATATATAAACTCCGATTTCGAGAAGCAGAAAATGTTCCACTCCCGAGAAGAAGTAGATAAAAATCTATTCAAGGCCAAGTTCACGTGGTGCTGGATAAGGAGAAGAGAGAAGGCTCCCATAAGAGAACTGGAGTAAGCTGTGTGCGCTGCGAGAGAGCGAGACTCCGTCGACGGCGAGCACGGGGCCGAGAGTGTTGACAAGTTTTGTTGGTAAGCACATGCACGTCATCGAGCGGAGGCTCCATGCAGCTGGAGGCGCGCGAGTCTCTCGGCGAGATCTCCGCCGAGCGCGAACAAGCCAGAGGGAAAAGAGGCTGCTCGGAAAAAGAATGAGGCGGAATGCGCAAATGAATTATTTATAGAGAAGCGACGGGGAGGAGAGAGAGAGGACGATGGGCGACGACGACGCGCCCGAGGATCCCTCGCCAGTGGACGGGCCGAGATACGCGGGGATAAACGCATAATGGCATATAATTGACCGCGCTAGCCGCGCGGGGTAATTACTACAACGAGCATTCTTCTCATTGCGAGGACCAATGAGATGCATATTCCAAGCGGCGGATCAATGCGTCCACCAAGGGCCACGTCCGCCGGCGGCTCCTCCTCCGAGGAATCGTCATGTCGAGAGATTCGACCTCTCCCTCTCGCTCTCTCGCGGTCTCCGTCTCGGGGAATTCTGATAGAATCGCTACAAGTTCGCACGCAAGTGCATCGAGCCTGGGCTTCCCGAGCGCTCGCGCTCCGACTAGAGTCTAAGGGCGAGGGAGGAGGACGATGCGAGAGGGACAGAGAAAGAGAGAGAGAGAGTAGACACAAGCGAGCAAGCACGCACGCAAATTCCATGGCGTATTCGCCGTATTGAGCTCCTCCGGCGGACTCGCACGCGAGACGAGAGAAGAAAAGGGGCAGCAGCGTGCGCGACTCACGACGGGATCGCGAGGGACAGGTATTCGGGAGGGACAATGTTCCGCCGGGGCCCAGTCAATGCACGGGAGGAGGTCTCCGCCAGTGAGGAGCGAGGGATGACAGCTCCGAGCGCGGGACCACTCGCTTTCAGCGGGCATTTCATGCGAAAAGGAGGAAAGACGCACGAGACGAGTAGACGTAGAGAGCTGCCGGCGGGTTCGGTACTCCGGCACAGGGCGAAGGGAGCCAGCGAGAGAGAGAGACCGCGAGAAAGAAGGCGAGGAGGGAGGGGGCATGGCGGAGGAAGAGAAGAGAGAAGAACGTCGCCCGCGGCTAGCAACCGAAAAGGCAAAACTCCTCCCGTCCCAGTGCCGATCTCCACGGCGAACTGGTTTTCGGGGATATCGTTGAGTTACGTGTCGGCGAAAACGGCGACGCAGCGCACCGCGCCTCGAGGTTACAGACGGAGTAAGCGCGGTGCCTTGCCAGCCGGAGATCGTACGTGTGTAGAGGAGCGTGAGGGCCCGAGGAACGTCGGGAGAACAGAGAGCCAGTCAACGAAATGAAAGAAAGAGAGAAGGAGCGAGCGTGCACAGGTAGTAGGTGCGAGTGCGAGAGAAACCCTTGACGGAGGGAGGGGGGAGTGAGTGAGGGCTGGAGAAAGAGAGGTAGAATTGAACCAGACTTACCCAGAGCTCCGTACCCCAGCTCATGGTTGCTGGGCCGGGTGAACACCAGGCACGATCGCTCGCTCCTCGAGCACTTCACATGTAGCGTAGCAATCCGGGCGCACACCTCGGTTATCGACACACGCACCAAAAAGCGCACGGGGATCACTCTCTCGCGTCAGACACACTCGCCGCGCACCGTCACTGAAATGCCTTCAACATGTCGGACCTCTAACCACTGACTGGCCGGGCCCAACTGTCTATCAAAGCCGCCCGGAATTCAACTGCCGCGCCGCCTGACGGCGCACCCGCCAATCACGAGCGGAGACGCCAGCGCCGCCAGCGGCGAAACTACCACTCAGCTGACACGCGATCTATTGGACCGCGAGCTCTCCAGCTGTGGCGCGCACGCTTCAAAACAATCGCCGCCCCACCACTTGCACCATTGTTGCGCTGCGTGTTTTGATCGCTGAGTGCTCGAGGTGATTCGTGCAATATGCCTTCGTCGTTGACCCCTGCAAGTCTGTTTATCTCGCTTTTTAGAACTGTAGCGGGAAATATGCGATGGGATTCTTGAATAATTTTTTATTGGTTGTCGATGTCTGGTTGATTGTTGAGATCGCGGTTTTGGTATGGGTGGGGCGGGCGATAATTTTTTGGAGATTAGACAAGTTTCGTGGACGACGAATGATAACACTTACTTGCTCGGCCAAGTTTGAGATGATTACATAAACTTGTATTGCTGTATGTGTGAGGATATCGACTGTAGATGAGATATAGTTTAAAATATATATATTCTTGAAGTTTACCGTTTCGGAAAGGTACTTAAGTTAATGCAATTCACTGGCGTTTTTAATCCTTGTGAATTAATGAATTAGGAATCCAATGTATACTGTAGCTACTCGATATGAATGTAAATGAGTTTTGCAAATCGGGAGAGGATGGTGATTGTTGATTTGCACTGATGCAATATATAAGTTGCAAGCTCGAGAGAGACTGATACTGAAATGGCGCTGGGTGGCTCGAGCGAAGTGTCAAAGGTCGCGTAGTTAAAAGTCTAGATTATTGCTTTTCGTCGTAGGGAAAGAAAACGCTGTTCGCTTACATTCGGTTCTCCTGCGTTTCAAGGAAAGGTTCCTTATGAGTTCGTGACGGATCCTGCTGGCGAAGCTGAGTCGTTGTGGTCGCAAGCCCGCAGGAGAAATGAATACCCACTATGGAGGTTGTATTTGTTGGATGTGATCTAATGTTTTCTTTGAGTATTGCGCGATGTCGACATAATGTGAAAGAGCGTCCTTTTACATTTGATTGCTTGTTGATTTCGTTAAATCGCGTCACACAGCAAATAATGCAGGATTTCTTACGTGCGTGATTTCTCCGTTCTGCGCAGGTAGTCCAATTATTTAGTAAGCTGAATGACAATCTGGGGTCTTACGTATTCTCAATATGGATTGGCGGATTGATAGAAGAGTACCAGAACTCGCGAACCCTCTTCGTAATTGCGACATTGGCCTTACTAATATTAATAGTAGTAGCTGTAACTGTGGTAAGGAAATGGAAGAATCAAGAGTTTCTCCCAGAAGTGAAGGAGTTTGTGGGAGTGGGCACTGGCAGGCCGCGATTCAGAAAGAGGGACAAAGTCCTCTTCTATGGAAGAAAGATGCTAAGAAAGGTAAAATCCATCGGAGGACAAGTACATGCCACTGGACAAGGAAAAAAGCGACGAGCTGTCATGCGCTTCGCAAGAAGATTATTACAGCTCAAGAAAGATTCAGCCCCGCAGCAATTGAAGGCAAGTTCCAAATCTTATATTCTATTAAGCTAACTTTACTCCTATGCTGTGCATTGCCATTGATTGTAGCTTTCATTTTAGGTCTTAGAGCCACCCGCTGAATACTTGGAAGAGGATCTAGGACCTGGAGACAGAGTACCACCCGATGCCTTGTACATGTTACAAAGCATCAGGGTGTTCGGGCACTTTGAAAAGCCTGTGTTTCTAAAGCTATGCAAGCACACAGAAATTATGAGCTTACCAGCTGGTAGTCTTCTCTTTAAAATCGGTGATCCGGACGAAAGCTTATTTATTATACAGCAAGGATTAGTCAATGTTTATATCACGGGACCCGATAATGCACAGATATCTTTGAAAGTAGTAAAGACAGGGGAATCAGTGACCAGCCTTCTCAGCTTCACTGATGTACTTACCGGGCACACAAGTACCTATAAGACAGTATCAGCCAGGGCAATAGAAGATTCCATAGTTGTAAAGTTACCTATGAATGCTTTTCAGGAGGTAAGACTTTGAATTCTGCCATGGTTCTGTAGGAAGTGCAATCTGATACATCAATATTATTTCCTAGGTTTTTCAAGACCACCCAGATGCATTTGTTCGAGTTATTCAGGTCATTATGGTCAGACTCCAAAGGGTTACATTTACTGCTTTGCATCAATACCTTGGCTTGTCAGCTGAATTAGTTAATCAAGGGAGTCATAAGAAGAAACAAAGCCCATTCTCAGGCTCACCAGTTAGATCTAGAACCAGGGACAACTTTGCAGCAGCACAAAATCTGGATAATTCCTCCAGCGCATATCCAGGAGCTATGTCCGACTCCCAAGAGGGAACTGATGGCTTGCTGCGGGATAGCTCCACTCTAAGCAGCCCACAATTAGTACCATCTCATATAGATCGACGGTATGTTTATAGGAATCGATTACCAGTAAGATAACTTGTTATCACTTCCCACCGATTTTCTTTAATAGTCCGAAATCCAGTAATGACTGGAAGAACCAAAGTGGAAGCTCCCACAGTGGGCTACCTCCCGCTGATATGGTACCGGAGTGCGACCACTGGTCAACTTCGGCACCAGGCATAACGCAAACCACACCAGCGTCGCAGCAACATGGACTGCAACCCGATGTTATATTTACTGGCCACAGTTATCCGAAAAAGCGTTCGACAACTGTCGAACCGACGCAACCGCTGGACGAAGCACAACTGGTACAGATAGCCACAGAAGCATTCGTTAAAGAACTTGGCTTGGAGGATGATTCTGTTCTCAAAGACAAAGTCCAAATACGGGAAGTACCGGCGGGAACTTATTTAATGAAAGAGGAGTCCCACAAGGTAAGATTCCTTCCATCATATGCCAATTGCTTAACTCAACAGATTATTAAACTCCACATATGTTTTATAGGACGTCGCACTTGTATACGTTGTATCTGGTTCTTTGATAATAAGTCAGCGCGTCTCCGAAGGCAGAGACATCGGCCAAGATATTCACATGTTCAGTGCTCACCAGGGCGAGATAGTTGGAGGATTAGCAGTATTAACCGGCGAGCCGTCCTTTTATACTATTCGGGCAAAGCACTCTAGTCGTATAGCACTTCTAAGCAAATCAACATTCTTTGCTATCATGCGCGAGCAACCAACCGTGGTTTTACATGTTGCGCACACCGTTGTCCGCCGACTAAGCCCATTCGTTAGACAGGTACAATACTTCCTACCGTATTTTCATATCTATAATCGTTTTTCAGAAATAGCGAATATCTTGTTCTTCCAGGTCGATTTCGCATTGGATTGGCTCTTCGTTGAAAGCGGACGAGCAGTTTACAGACAAGGGGATGAGTCCGACTCTACATTTGTCGTACTGAGTGGCCGCTTGCGATCAGTAATCACGTACAAAAATGGCAAGAAAGAACTCGTCGCTGAATACGGCAAAGGAGATTTAGTGGGTATCGTGGAAATGGTAACACAAACGCCTCGATCGACCACTGTCATGGCAGTTCGAGATTCCGAATTGGCGAAACTTCCCGAAGGACTGTTTAATGTCATAAAGCTACGTTTCCCCATAGTAGTAACGAGATTAATAAATTTGCTTGGTCACCGTATACTTGGAACTTGGCAACAACCTCATTCAAAGAATACCGGCAATGATACGCAGTATGTGCCCCTGCACTTCCTATTCAATTTATCTTCCCTGCTTATATTTGATGATGTAAAATACTTTCTAGGCAAGTCGCGGCAACAGTCGACGCTCGACCAGCCCGGGTGAATTTCTCGACAGTAGCGATTGTTCCAGTTTCCGATGACGTACCGTTGACGGCATTCACTTATGAACTTTATCATTCGTTGTGCGCTATCGGTCCGTGTTTACGTCTCACTTCAGATGTAGTGAGAAAGGTAACGCTCGGGAATCATTACGATTCCAAGCTTGGTTTAGAATCATAGCGACTTATCCATCTGCTCTCATATTAGACTCTCGGCACAACTATTATGGAACCTGCGAATGAATATCGACTGACGTCGTGGCTAGCACAGCAAGAAGATCAACATAGGATTTCACTGTATCAATGTGATCCGAATTATACTTTGTGGACTCAAAGATGTGTCAGGCAGGCTGACTGCATCCTCATAGTAGGCTTGGGAGACAGGCCCCCCTCTATAGGTAGAACCGAACGAGAAGTCGAGCGTCTGGTAATGAGAACGCAGAAAGAATTAGTGCTTTTACATAAAGATCAAAGTGGACTGCGGCCTACTAATACGGTTCAATGGCTGAATATGAGATCTTGGGTGTCTAGTCATCATCATATTCAATGTCCAAAGAGAATGTTCACTAGGAGATCTCAGTATAGAATTGTAAGGCAATACTACTTAAAGTATTCTATTTTCAAATCCTCGAATGATAATTGAACTTCATTTCAGAACGAATTGTATTCGAAAGTGCTTATGTCAGAACCAAACGTACATAGCGACTTTAGTAGACTTGCCCGCTGGTTAACGGGCACGTCGGTTGGGCTCGTGCTCGGCGGCGGTGGTGCACGAGGTGCAGCCCACGTTGGTATGCTGAAATCAATTATGGAAGCTGGAATTCCAATAGATATGGTCGGCGGAGTAAGCATTGGTGCGTTTATGGGTGCGTTGTGGTGCATGGAGAGGAATATTACAACAACTACTCAAAGAGCACGCGAATGGTCCAATGTATGTTGCGCATAAGAGCAATGCAATGAACACGAACAGGTGATAAATCCTTATTATCCTTTCACAGAAAATGACTCAATGGTGGAGGCAAATACTGGACTTAACGTACCCCATGACATCGATGTTCTCTGGGAAAGATTTTAACAAGACCATTCACGGGACTTTCGGAGATACGTATATCGAGGATCTATGGCTTCCATATTTTACAATAACCACGGATATCACCGATTCTTGTATGCGTACGCACACACACGGTCTGTAGTCCAATCACAATTCTCCGTAGATAGAACATCGACAGTTTCCAGTTTCTTATGCTCGTCATTGCATCCTTTCGAAGCTTGGCTCACCAGCACCGTAACTGGAAACTCTCTCGCTGTTTTCATCAACTGTAGACGAGTAGAACTGCTTCCTACGCGGACCTTTTTTTTCTAAATTTTAATGCGTGATGCATATATAGTGTGCTGTGCTGAATGAAGGTAGAACAGCGGGAGTGAGCTTTTTGGGTAAATGTTGTTGACGTACTCCGTTCCATGTCGCTTCTAGAGATCGAACAATTGGCAGAATCGAAATATCGTCCATCAAGTGTATATGTATCACAGAAACTCTTC
The DNA here is from genome assembly GCA_963675795.1 of Crossocerus cetratus. Lineage (NCBI taxonomy): Eukaryota > Metazoa > Arthropoda > Insecta > Hymenoptera > Crabronidae > Crossocerus > Crossocerus cetratus. The sequence goes on from OY776667.1 coordinate 17,781,482, forward strand.
CTGTATGCTTACAATGAAATTATGATAACGCGGAGCTAGAACGCTGTTTAGTCGCTCGGTCGTGCATCATACATTATTCCATAAGAGTACAGGAAGGACATTATAATAAATGTGCGAATCTCATTTTAAGAGGCTTCATTCGTGATGTTTAGGATCGCTGTGGCGGTACATTCGGGCGTCGATGTCATTGTCTGGTTATATGCCACCCATGTGTGACCCAGTTGACGGCCACCTCCTACTCGATGGCGGGTACGTCAATAACCTTCCAGGTAAATTGGGATTAATTTGTTGTAAACTATTTGCCGTACAGTAGCAAGCCAAAACTTTCTTCTCCGGTCCCTGTCAACGATCTGAGAAGAAATACTTGCACTCTGCAAACTTGAAATACAACACCTAACGAATTAACATTAGACTACGTTACTAAACGTCGCAGGCTCAAAAAAGCATTGCTTAAAGTAGCCTGTGGTCGATGTACGTAAGAACAGAAATATATATGGCAAAGCTCACTCCCGTTGATAAAAGATGCATTTATCAAATTCTGAATAGCTAAGTCAACTCAGGTTTACTATGGAGATACATTCGTGCCAGTATGACTATTGCGGGGGTCTTTCCTCCTATTTGCGATCCTCTTGATGGGCATCTTTTGGTCGACGGGTGTTATGTTAATAATGTGCCAGGTATTTTTATTTTCATTTCATTATCAATCTATCGATCGATGTGATGTCTTGAGCATTCTACTTTTCAAGCTGACGAAATGTTGAGACAAGGAGCGCATCACATCTTGGCCATCGACGTCGGTTCGCAGGATGACACCGACTTGACCAATTACGGCGATTCATTGTCCGGATGGTGGTTATTGTGGAAACGGTGGAATCCGTTTGCAACCCCCGTGAAAGTCCCGAACTTACCTGACATACAATCACGGCTAGCCTATGTCAGTTGCGTGCGGCAATTGGAGGAAGTGAAGAGTTCCGATTACTGCGAGTACATTAGGCCGCCGATAGATCGATATAAAACGCTGCAGTTCGCGAATTTCGATGAGATTAAAGATGTTGGATATCATCATGGTAATTTTACAACAAGCTTACCGTCTGTCCAAGTATTGTGATAATAATGACATAATTATCAAATCGTTTTCCAATAGGAAAAACGTATTTCGAGGGGCAATCGAAAGCTGGTGTTCTACCGCGGTTTAACGCAGATAGGGAAAACGCAAGGGCTTTGCGCGCGAAGCACCAAGCAGCAAATCAACAGACTTTATCATCGTACACGTTTACGGATTTAGCTCAAATGGTGTGTAAAGTGTCGAGGGGCAATCGATATGTCGACTTAGATCTCGATTCTGAATCGGATGAATTGGAGGAGGACGAAGCCGATCTCGAGGAAGATGCACAAGAAGTCGGTTACGCCTCGGAACCCACTGCTGGCATACTGGATCAGGTATACATGTTGACATTTTAGTACTTTCCTTTTGAAAAACCTTACGTATATTATCTTTGTGTACCTCGTACACAATATTCATCAATCACATCACAAAAATAACTTTATATTAACTAATTATAGAGTCCAGAGGATACTCTCTTACGACGAAGAACCGGTGTGTCGTTGAGTTTGTCGGATACTGAAGCGGAATCGGAACTAGAATACCACGCAAAAATATTTTAAACATTCGTCGATTAATGTGGGTCCCGTCGAATTTGTGGAACATGTAACGAGCGCACCCCCCTTGTTCTCATGTTTTCTACAAGCAGTATGAGATGAATTACGATCGCTAGGCTTACAAAATACACGTTTATAGTAAAGTTCAAAAATGCTAAAAAAATATATCGGTCGGAGATTTTACCACTTTTGTGAATAAAATAACAATCGAATATTACTGTACAACTCGGCATTCGCGCCGGTAATCTTATTCTAATTATCTAATTATATTGTTTCTAGCAAATACGTTGTCAATCTTTGAAGTATACCCACTCACATTACGTCATTAGAACTTCGTAGCCATTGTCAAATGCGGATCTAAAATTGTAAGCACTGCGCCAACCAACATTAGCGATCCTGTCACAAGAACCTGAGGTTTACTAGAGTTGTTACATGTTCTAATCTCAGAACTGTTTTTAATATCCTCTAAAATCTGATATGCACTCTCTGAGACGACAGAGCCTTTTCCCCACCAGTCGGAATATTCCTTACATTTAATTATCTGCTGGTCTAGCTGTTTAATATTGGCGATGGCGTCCACTTTCTCAACGCCCGAATAGTTCGGAACAAAGTATACTCTATCGAAGTCTAATGATTTCAACGGTATTAATAGTTGAATCGGATCTCTGTCACCGGTGATATTGAATATCATGATCTTCCTTGCTTTACTTTTTGCGCATTTGCCCCTAAACCACGAGACACAATTCTCAATGCTTTCTGGCGTATGTGCGCCGTCGAGGAAGAAGTCAGCTGCGGCACTTCTTAGCATTTGCATTCGACCTGGCCACTTGCAAGAGGACAGACCCACTGCGATTTTATCCATAGATACAACATTAGTTGGTTCCAGCTTGCTGGAGGAGATTCGGTTTATTTCGTTTTTGAAGGATGTACTATATAAGTCAGTGCCGACCATTCTGGCCCTGAGCCAGTGCATCGCCAATTGTATCGCTAAAGATGCGTTATATTGCTGAACATAGTTTGTTACATTACGGACTGGGGAGAGATTCTCCCACTTGTATTCCTCGAAACGTGGGGTCATGTGCAATGCGCACTTCCTCTCAGACGCCCTTTTTTCTAATACGCGAAGTGCCTTTGGGACTTGTGGGCCAGTGAATGCCACTGTGTTAGGCTTGAAGATACCAGACTTTTGGAAAGCAATTTCTTCTATCGTATTCCCTAAGAGAGCTGTGTGATCGAACGCCAAACTAGTTATACCTACGCACACTGGATTCTTTACAATGTTCGTGCAATCGTTCTCTCCGCCTATGCCCACTTCAATGATGGCTACATCAATGTTTGCCTCCAGAAACACATGAATCATTAAGACTGTCATGAACTTAAAGTAAGTAGGCATATCAGACTCGTGTTCACACTCGTCTTTCAGTCTTTTATAGACTCTCCAGAAGTAATGCGAGAATTGTGCCTCGCTAATAGGCTTCCCGTTTATTCTTATGCGTTCCCTCACCGACACTAAGTGCGGTGAGCTGAAAAATCCTGTGCGAAAGCCGTGCTTTCGCAAGATCGACTCTGTGAGTGCACATGTAGACCCTTTACCCTTGGTACCAGCTACATGTATCACAGATAGTTTAGCGAAATCTTCGAGCGTGATTCCAGATCTGCAAGAATTGCAACCGGCGTATGATATTGCCATAATAGTCATAATAATACAGTGAATATACCGAGGGTTTACCTAAGTAAATATTTTTCCGTGTCCAATATTTTGCGCAGATCTTTTTGCGACGGGTCTTTGGTAGCCGCTTGCAAGTAAGCGGCATTGCTTTGCAGTGTGTTTAATGCTTTTAATGTTTCCTATAAATACACCGACAAATACTGTTACAGTTGCGAGGCTTCGTCGAGTCATTAATGAAGGATTAGTGTATGCATCCAGGACACCACTCGATTGATTAGAATACTCCGGGTCTGACCGGCGCGACATTATTCGAAACTTCTCCCGGCACCCGAAAAAGCAGTGTAAAGAGAAATTAGGACAGCAAAACCTTTATGAAATTACCTCGTAACTTCGTACAACAGGAGTAGATTTCCTGGCAGTTTCAGTCCTCATCGTTCTCCACAGTACAGTAAATATCTAAATCGATTTATTATGCAATCACTCTCGGCGTTGCTTTGACGCGATGACTAAAGCGAACGGGCACGCAGTGTTGCACAGTTTATATCAGAACGCGAAAAATATTTCGTGCAAACAATCTCCAACGGCATACGATTAGGTTTATCGCGCCATATACTACGAGCACTACACATACTGCTCCGAAGGAAACCGTCTACCATACAATGCGATATTAAAAAGAGAGGGGCCGGCTTTAGTGCATACGATATAGCAGACTGCCGGTAACAGTATCAGTAATATATCGCTTTGCGGCCAGGAAAGTATCGGCTACTCGAGATCTAGCCGATAGATGGGTAATAACTCCCTCGATTACAACTACTATCAAAACAATGATCGTAACTTCGCGACTCTCTACACGCGTCAGTCAACAAGTAATCATTTTGATAGCGCGGCAGTGTAGTTTTTTGGATTTCGCACGAAAAGAGGCTTTTTATCAAAACTGCACAAAAACGTGACATATCCTACGAATATTATAGGACGGATAAACTTAATCTCGCTGTTTACGTTCGACAGTCGCCACCGCGCTAAGATAACACTTGCCTAGAGTGCGACCACGTGGCCGATAGCTCCGAAACCGTGCGACCGAGCACTTTATAAAGGCAGGCGTGTATTCCACGCGCGCACCTGTACCAAGAACGAGTATCTAACGACGCGGCGACTACCGTCTCTCGGGAATGATTTAGGATGATTTTATGATGTATCGATAGCATGCACGTCGTCAATTCGGCAGATTAATCGCCAGTAGTTCAATGGGCTTACCAGTCTGCATTTTAAATGCCTCATGTTGACCAGAGGATAATACATGACTGGGCGAGTTTCATATGCTTTCGACTAATACAATGCAGCAATGCAGATGAAGTTTATCTTCGTATCACTCTGACGCAATAATCATGTGTATTATCTATTCACATGATTTCGGAGTGTCCCGAAACAGAGACTTCCATGCTTTTGTAACATATAGAGGAGTAAAAAGAGAATCGTCCTGCAACGGTTTCAGCTGCATGGCTGTCGATTACATAAGAAGTTCAAGTTTGTTGATCACCACGTCTAGATTAGCGTAACCTCGGTAAATGGTAAGTGACTTCCTTGATGACGGCGATGCAAAGAGTTATAATTTCGTGTGGCAACTGCACTCTGTTGACACAGGAATTCGCAAGGATAAGGAAACTATTTTCTTTAGAATTGCAGTAGAAAATGCAAAATAATATCTGACTGTGGGAGTAGCGACGGCAAGAAAGCGCGGAGTGACGATTCTGCAGGAGTTGCGCGTGCATGCGCGCACGTCGGATTTAATGATTGCTATATGTATGCTCTTGTAGATAGGTATTTTCGCTGGGATCGTCGGTGCTGGGGCCGCGCGTGCAGTGCAACTCGCCAGTACATTCTCGTCGATCCCCACATTATTGTACAGACCGGTACACTGCGCGGAGAGGTTCTCCTTATTCAAGTGCTCCACAATGGCAGACATGCCGATGAACGTAGTCAGCACCCGTAAAATGTCCTTCGGTATAAACGGCAAGCTGAACGGCTTGGAAAGAAAGACACCTTTCCTAATTGGAGTATCGGGAGGCACGGCCAGCGGAAAAGTGAGCCCCTTCATGCATCCCTATTCTCAAATGCTTCGCAATTGATTTCACTCCTACGCGACGACGACGAGAGATAGAACTTTTTTCCTCCCCAGCAGAAGTTTAACCTAATCGATCGATGCCGTTCCATTCTTGTCAAACGATTATCTAACGTAGTCTGTTTACTCGCCGTCTCGGACACGCTATAATGCATTGCGCAAAATCATGCTAACACACCTCAAACCTGACCTTCCTCTAAAACGCCTTATCTAGCTTATTTAAGATAGAAAGTAGCAACATAGTATGAACTTTACTCAGTTCAGATTTTATTATTCACTAGTCGACAGTATGCAAGCGCATTATGGAGAAGTTAGGGCAAGTAGATATGGATCACATGGAGAGGCAAGTAGTCTGCATATCGCAGGACAGTTTCTACAGAGATCTAACGGCAGCTGAGAAACTTAAAGCTGAAAAGGGTCAATACAATTTCGATCATCCGGATGCATTCGATAATGACCTTATTCTACAAACCCTTCAAGACATACTGGCAGGTGTAAAGTGCGAAATACCTGCCTACGATTATAAAACAAATAGTTTGTAAGTCTAAGTTATAAGCCACTTGCGCGCAATTTTTTATATACAGCTTTGGATATCACTTCATCCGCCCTTCTTCCAGAATAAAAGATCAGCTCACAACTATCTATCCAGCGGATGTGGTTTTGTTTGAAGGGATTCTAGTCTTCTACTTCCCTAAGATCAGAGAGCTATTTCACATGAAGCTATTTGTTGACACTGAATCAGACACCAGATTAGCAAGGAGGGGTAATAAGATTGCAGGAAGCTGTGTTACTTAATCTCATTAATGCATGTGACTGCTAGTCTCGACTAACACGATGTATATACTTCCTTAGTGCCAAGAGATATAAAGGAAAGAGGGAGAGATTTAGATTATGTTTTGAATCAGTACATGAATTTCGTCAAACCCGCATTTGAAGAGTTCTGCCTTCCTACGAAGAAATTTGCGGATGTAATAATTCCTAGAGGGGCGGACAATACAGGTAATGCATAAAATTGTATGATAATGAATTGCAAGACTCGTTGATACATTTAAGTGTTCTGTGATATCATATTAATTTAAGTTCGTAGGTGTTTCTTTTTTTTTGTCTTCCATCCATTTTTGAGAGTGTATCAGAAGATGTTACCTATTCATAGAAATAATGTTGCATCAACTTACAACATTCATTCATCCATTGGTTTAATCTGCATCTGGTGTAAGAAACATTGATGAATAATATTGTGAGTGGGATAATAATTCGTTGCGACTTGTACCACCGGCGGAAACTATCGGCGATCGTTCGAACGTATCTAGTGAAAATTCTGGATGCAGATTAAAAGTATCAAGGCAGCTTTATCATTTGTAACTGTTTTTTAAAGCTATATGTACTTATAAAGTTGTTATTGATGGGTGCTGCCTGGTATGCGAGGCTCATTAACATTGTCTTTTAAGTTTTCCGAGACTTTGCAAAGATCGAATAAAAACATACACGATTTGATTGTTGTATGTTTACAGTGGCAATAGATCTTATAGTGCACCACATCTGGGACATTTTACGTTTGAAAAAGGCTGAAAACTCAACCGGGCAGCATCCATACAGCTATCAACATAGGCGTACCTCGGCCGCATCCGACACGCTCAGCAGATGATTTAAGCATAATAAATTCACTCGCAAGCACTGAATTTTTGTACATGTTAATTTTTTGCATATTTACCGAATTTACCATAACCTACCAGATTTTTAAGTACTTAATACGATGGCCGTCTATACATTTATGAAATTATATTCGTATTACATTTACAACCATGCCGCAACAAAATATTTCTTTTATTGACCGTATATTTTGCTGGCTCCCCTGACACAAGTTCATCTGTCCCAAACCGTTCCTACAACTTTCAAGTTATGAGCATGACAAAGTATGCACTCATTTTACTCATATATTATAACCAAAGTAATACCCATCCAGCTCTCTATCGTCGGGAACATTGTATTATTGTTCTCGTGATTTGCCATGACTAGTATTATTTATGATCTGTATTTATAAGTTCATTGTGTGTATGTTCACGTGCGAGTATGCATGTTACTATAAGACTTCAATTTTGCTATAACGCTACTTCACTGCCACACAAATCTTTTAGACATTACATATATCTATATATATGTATATACGCCGACCAAACTTTTGCATAATATTGTGCAAGACATACGAACAAACTATACACTAGCATTAAGCCTTGATATGTGATATGTCTTTTTTAAATTTATGTATTGTTTACCCTGCCCTGTCTCCAAATTTCCATGGGAATTATTCAGAGCAGTGCTGTACACTCTGGTCCGTCACTTGTTATGTACTTGCTTTATACTTTGCTCGATGACTTTGTAATTTTATTTAATAATGTAAATAATGGTACAATCTTGGCGGGGGATTTACACCTCATTGACTTTTATGATTTAATATACCATTGAATTCGATTGTAAAGGAAATAATTAATAAAGTACAGAAGCTCCCTTCATACCACACGCAGACTTCTCTACCAGATACTGACTTTTCATGGTTTGTTACAGTGGCAATAGATTTGATAGTGCAGCACATAAGAGACTTCTTAAGTGACACAGATAGGGTTACTGTGGAACGTCAAAGTCCAATAAACAAGAAAATAGGACTGTCCAAGACGCCCCATTAATATTTACAAAATTTAGGTTTTTCCATCCAGATGTTGAAACACAAGGATAACATTATTATAGAACTCTGGGTGGAGTAATGTGTTTTTTTTAACAGGCTTTAATGGAAACTGATACACCTGAAACTTTAGTAATCTTTCATTTCTATTGGTTTTGCGTTATACTTTAATATCGTTCTTAAGTAACTTATTTGAAAGATTGGGAGAAGCAGAACATTACATGGCAATAACTACCAGTGAAAAATCATATGAGCCATAAATGAGCAATAAATGTGTAAACATGGGCATCAATCTGTAAGGATATCAACAAGGATGTTATAGTTTCAGCCATTACTTACGAGTAACTCGGGCTATACTGCAACCATACAAAAAAATATCCATAGCAAAGAGTAAAATCGTTCTCGTTTGAATCAATTGTGATTATTAATTATCTTTATAAATGTTATACATAAAATGTACTTGTACGTATTACGACATAGAAAATCATGAATATTTAACAGTAAGAGCAGGTTGTTATCGTTATGATTTATAGTCTATCTCTAACATTAATTTATAGATAAATATTTACTGATAATACAGTTCTAAGTTCATCCCATCGTGTATTTCATCTAAGAAATCGTATTAAGGAAAACAAGTGTGAAAATCTGCTTGCTACGATACTGGAATCAATAAATTATTTTGACGTTGACTATTGAAGGATACAATCTTGTAATTTGATATGATCCTTGAAAATAGTGTACCACTTCTTTAGGACAATTTTCTCCCAATGCGTCCCGGTCTGTGCTGCTATTAGCTTTTTCAGATCCCCTATCGTGTCGTCTGGATTACACTTCACTCTAACTTTTTTCCCAAGCCGGTCGTTGCATGTAATTTCTAGCATCTTTTCTGCATTACCAAAGGAAAAAAAGACATTCAGAGTATTATACTTGCTCATTGTAGTCCTATGTCTAGCAAGCTATTATACCAGTCGAGTATTTTCTTGCATTTTGTGCTCGACAGTCGAGTTCGCGAGATTATGAAAACCTATCGACTGGAATTGGTATAATGAAAAATTCCCCGATTATATAAAGTGCAGCGATTTTTGAACGTAACCCTCGGATTACAAGGAGCCAAGCACAAGGTGAGCGCGTGGTTTAACTGTTAAAAGCAGTGCTACGCGGATGAGTAGGCCTGAAATCTCATCGGCACTAGCAAGGAAAATCAACGAAGCTACACTGGGCTATCTTCTCCACACGACAAATCTGTTATTTTAGCAATTCTCCACCATCCAAACACACTACTGCAGGTTATAATGCACTCGATCTCCCAAACACCATAATTCTATTACTCTACTCTCGCGCATTGCAGCTCTCATAGAAATTCAAGTCTAATGCGTCGGACAGACAAGACAGAATTCAAGGATTTTCCAGTGATTGCATTCGATGCATTACTTACAGTGTGTATTCGCGTACTAAGTCGCACTAGCCCCGGAAAATAATTCACACTACTCTAATCCCAATCGAAGCCACTGGATGCTACGCGATCGACGAGGTTCGCGCGGAACATCCGACTTTTCCTGCTAGATGGTTCAAACTACGCTTTACTCGGCAATGCCAGGCGAGCCGATCGCACGGGGAGCACACAGGTAGGAAAGCGACGCGAGGCCAGAGAGTAGGCGACGGCGACACAGCAGTTGATTGTCGTCGAAGAAACCGCATCAGCCATTACCGCATATCTCTCTGCTGCTCTCTGGCTCCAACTGGCTCTCGCTCGTGTACCACGCCGAGATAGCCGACAGACCGAGCGGATTGGAGCGGATCTCACCCCGGCGCCTTGACTTGGTGAAAGATGTCCTCGAGGCTTCTCCGGCAGAAAGCCCAGGAATTTCTCGCTTCGAGGAAGCACGCGAACAACTTGGTCGACATAATCGCCCAGTGGGATGTAAGGGCAAAATTACCCTACGCTTTGGAGTGTCCGCACTCGATCCCCCCCCGTAGGTTATGCCACTCCGATTCTATTTTATCCTCGTAATCCTGCAGGAGTCAACCCAGGCGTGCTTGCTCACAGTAGAGATGATATTCGCGGAGATCTTGAAGCGGGGTGACATGTACCTCGAGAGGACGATAAGCCTTACGATAGCAGGTATGCTCGTCCACCTTGCTGGCACTGACGTTATGACAGCGATCCACCGTCCTCGTTCGACACTTGTGGATATTCTCCTAGTTTTGGATATCGAGTGAGATTACTTTTACTGTCAACTTCTTTCTCTGGTAGAACCTAGCCCGGAGGTACGATATATTAGTTGGTTGAGAGAATGCTACGAGGATGTCTGGGAGAAGATCCTCGCTTCGCTGGAGAAGAATAGGCCGGCAGTTCAAATGCAGGCGCTTACCACTGCCATGAAGCTCATTGCCGAAGAAGGGAAGAGCCCTTACGAACCCACGGGCAACTTAGCATACTACTTCCCCCTGCACAGGCTTAAAAAAGTTCTAATGCATCTGCTCTCCCCTGAGAAGGATAACGTTAGTTTAGTGTCTAGATTTCAAGAGGTCGTAAGGTATCCTGACGCTTTGTATTATACATGGAAATGTCTTCCGTCTCTTACTCCCAAGAGACAGCCACATAAAGCTTATATAAAGAATTTACTTGAACTCATAGATAAACTACCAATGCCAAAGGAATCTGAAGGTACGCGTATGCAATGTAATATTGATATTGTTTGATCTGATCTTAATGTCCCACTTTTGTGTTGCAGTTGTTAATGCGTGCGAAGATAAGGAATTACTGTGTGGGCCACAAGACAGTGAGTACTTGCATTTATTGTTTTAACTACTGTTTGTCCTTAAAGATTTCTTGTACAATGTTATTCTGTCATTAGGTGGCTTCACATGGGATCATGTGACAGTGAAACGAGCCCTGAATAAAGTATGGGCTTGTGTCATGCATTGGGAATTAAGTCCGCAACTACACAAACAATTGTTAATAGTTCTATTAGAGCGAGTGATGCCACATTTAGAGAAACCCGTACTTTTAACTGACTTTCTGATGGACTCCTTGGACGCCGACGGGGCAATAGGCCTGCTCGCACTTCAGGGTGTATTTGTATTAGTAACTAAGCATAATTTAGAATATCCAAACATATTCACGAAGCTTTACTCGATGTTCGAACCGGAGATTTTCCACACGAAGTATAAAGCCCGTTTGTTCTACTTGTCAGATCTGTTCTTGAGTTCCACGTAAGTATCTTCTACGTACATCTTTCTCAGGAGTATAAGATCGAGATTTTAATCTTTTTTTTCTTTCAGACATTTACCAGAAGCGTTGGTTGCTGCTTTTGCAAAAAGGTTGGCACGACTAACACTCGTCGCGCCGCCAGAAGATATTCTTATAATTCTGCTTTTTGTTGGAAACCTGTTGCTGAGACATCCTGGATTAAAAAGGTTGATCGATCACCCCCAGGGTGGAGAAGTGCAGATGGATAAGAACAGCGGCGCTGGAGACCCGTTTTTAATGGAGGAACGCGATCCTCTATTAAGTAACGCGCTTTCAAGTAGTCTCTGGGAAATCAAGGCACTGCAGTTGCATGTAATACCCAGCGTAGCTACAGCCGCACGTTTTATATGCGAACCCCTTCCCTCGGTGGAATACGATATGGCATCGGCTTTAGAACGCACGGGGGGACACATGTTCGATCGTGAGTTGAAGAAGAAAGTTAAAGAAATTATGTTGACGTTCGAAAGGCCGAGCTCACTAGCTTTGCCGAAAGGTGAGAAATTGTTAAAGTACTGGCAATTGACATCGATACATTGACGTGCTGACATCAAGATCATGTATGCACATTGTGCAATATGCATTATTACCAACGGAAAAGTAGAGGCGTATCTCTGAGAACACTCGATCAGAATTTAGTCAATGAGCACTGTTAAACAAGCTCTCCCCGCCGTTTTCTACGTCGAGAAATATTGCATACTTTTGTATTATTTAACGTTATAACCATCATATAATGATTCCGCGAAAGGAATTGACCCGTAACATTGTGAAACCTATCTTGTAGATATGTTATTTACAAGTAAGATGTGTTCGTGTTATTTGTACTCGAAGAAAGTGGAATAATAAAAAGATGCATATTTTGAGTCAACGTGTTAGTGCACTTTATTTGCAGTATTATCTCTGCTCGTAAAAAATATGCATAAATATCCCTTCTAGAGATCAAATTACTCGTTTCTCTTGGAGCATTAAAACTGAGTTTCACAATAATACATTTACAATAATGTTTCGTATGTGCTATTTGCTTAATTATGCTTAACGACAGCTATATACACGATTATTAGAAATACTTAACATTATCATGATAAGCGTACTTTTTCCAAAAGCTGTAACATAAAGAATACTGTTAATTCCAGTGGCTCGTAGATCGCATACCTGCTTGCATAGAGAATAGTTGTCGTACTCACCTCTGTTAATCGTCGCCATTCTTCTTCATTTAATGCTTGTTTGGCTTGTAATAACATATTCGCTGGGAAGGTAGGAGCTGGTGCGACAGCACGCTCAGCAGCCTTTGTAGGAATGTATTGTATCTGTAAGAGCTGAGCGACTGTGGGCCGAGCCTTTGGGTCATGCTGCAGGCATTTCCGCATCACATCTATCAGTACCGGTGGCACAGACACAGGATTCTGTGTGCTGCCCGTACTTGGCATAACCGGGGGAAACGATATATTCGGTTTTGGATTTGTTATGGCATTCATTTTCGCCCACTGTTGACGAATATGTTGAAACGGTGTATGACCGTATACCAAACCATATAGAATGCACCCTAACGACCAGACATCGGATTTGAAAGTTATCTAAAAATAAGGAGTCCTTTTATATCCCGCTGAAACTCTATCATAATTCCCCTTTATTACTGCACAAAAACAGTGTTCTCCGCTTACTTTGTACTTAAGATTATGATTCGGAGAATCAGAATTTCCGCTAGTGTCCATTAAAGCCTCTGGACTGATGTAGTTCAGAGTACCTATCGGGCAATTCTTAACAACCGACGTCATATCTGCGTTCATGCTAGAAGCGATTCCAAAATCTATAAGTTTTAGCCGCCCTCGCACGAGCAAAAAATTAGCCGGCTTCAAATCGGAATGAATAACTCCTGGAAAGGGAAGTATCGTATAAATAAAGTTTTCAGCCACTGCAACGATAATTAAACGAATACAAGAGATTTACCGTTATCGTGTATATGTTTAACTGCTCCTAACATCTCGGTCCAATAATACAGAATCATAGTCAATGGGAGCTGCTTCTCTATTGACATAGATTTCAGGAGATGGCTAAGATCAGTGTCACCCATTTCCATTACGACGTATACCATCGGATACTTTATCTCACTGAAACAGAAGTGGAGAATTTAGTATAATGCAGAGTCTAGGAGATTATAAAACAAATCACTTACTTATCAAATATTTTAACAATGCATGGGGCTTGCAGTTTGTGCAACATGGAAATTTCTTCCAAGCAACCCTGTGCTGAATCCTTGTCCATTCGGCTGAGATTAACACATTTAATTGCGCATAATTCAAAACTATTAAGGTCTTGAACTCTGAGAACTTCACCACTCATACCTTTACCCAGTGCACCTAGTATAAGATATTCTCTTCCTTTAACAGTAATAATCTGACTGGGTTTAGTTTTTGATATCGTAGATGGGACTGTAAATTGTACATTTGAAGGTTTGTTCACAGTTTGCCTAGGCTCTTCCTTTTTACTTTGAGTATTGCTCGCAGCAACTGGAGCCTGTGCTTCTTGGACGGAAGGTTTTGATTCTTTGATACTTTTCTCTTGTGTTTGAATACTACTTCTTTTTGTTTCTGTACAAGTATTTAGATTACATGGAGGCTTCATTTCTGTGGGTTTCCCCTCATTTCTTCTATCTTTTCTTTCAGAGTCCTCCAACCTCGAGGGCCAGTTTTCTTTTAACACTTCATTCCGCTGATGGTTCAATGGGAGTGAAGGCTTTTCGGATATATCAAGTGCCCGCTTGGCAGTAGTGCTCCGTGGGAAGACTTGATTGCTAAAGCAAGCTTTGTTTTGCGGATGTGGTGTGATTTCTAGTCTTGGATGTTGCGGCCCTGGTAGCAATCGGGCTTTAGAATCCAATGGAAACGCGAGAGCATCATTTTGTACAAAAGGTGATGCATCTGCTAATGGTTTCCTGGCACTCTTGTTTTCTCTACTAAAGTAGCTCGGAGTATCATGCATCGGTGCATTGGTTCCATACATCAAAGTCTTGGGAGTTTGTAAAGAATCTGCCATGGACATGTTTCTAGGTTGCAGAGGAGTTCTTTTTACAATATTCTGGGACGAATGTGATAGTATTGTTGCAGGAGTTTGCATATGACTCTTAGTCAAAACTGACGGCATCTTATTCTGAGGTGTGTTAATAATAATATTTCTACGAGAATGACACGGTATTGGCCTGGCCATGCTCATGTGCAAGTGCTTCAACGGTGTGTCTGTTGTCAAATGGTCGTGCTGCTGTTCATCAGACGAAGATGAACCTTTCCTGTATGTTTCATATTTACTATTTGCATTGTGAGTATTCGGAAGATTGGTCAATGAACTACCACTAGGATTCTTATTAGGATCCTCCTCCTCGTTTAATACAGACAAAACGTGTCTTCCGGATTCAACATTCAAAGGCTCCTCATGTGAAACTCGTTCTTTTAAAGTCTCATGAGACGGTAGGTGGTCCTTGGACAATTCAGAGCTAACAATCTTGTCAGGCTTGATAGCCTTATGGGACTGTACCAGCTCGTTAGTTTGTAATGGAATATCTTTAGGAACACTTCCAACTTTAACTGCTGCACAAGAATTAGCAACTTTACCATGCTCTTCTTTGTCATTCTCTTTACTATCACTATAGGTGTCCAAACACTTTTTGTTAGTGTATGTGGATTTTGTGGGGGATATTGTACTTTCATCTTTGCACTCCGGTTTCGAAGAACCATCAGTTGCTCCTTGCACCTTCCCATCGCTCCGCCTGATTGTTACCTTGGATGGAATATCCAGGCTCTTGGTGCATTTAAAAGAGGTGTCAAAGACATCTTCGTCCGAGTCATTCTGTGGCAATGTCCCAAGATCCTCGGGATCAGATTCGAGATCGGATTCCTGTGTCCTACCTTCACTTTCCGAGTCATCGCTCTCGCAAAAGTCCAGCAGTGCTTTGACGCGTACAGGTTGAAATTTGGGATGCGTTCCTGTGTGACTCTGTGAGCTTATATTACCGAAGCTCGCCCTCTCGCCCAAGGAAATATCTGACATTATTTTGGGAATGTCGTCTTCGAGATTTCGTCCTCCCCTTCTTCCCCACTAACAATTGACTACTATGCAACTGTACACAGTCTTATTAAAACAGCTCGATTTAACGATGGACTGTAAACATCGATGCGTACGTGGGTGAAAGAAAACCGAGTATTTTGTGCTTTCTCGTCTTTGTCCCTTCAAGTGCATCGTCGAGTGTGTCGAGCTTGTCAAAGGTGGTTCGGTTTTGGCCAGTTGTCGGTGTGTCTACCGTGTAACTCGCTAAAGTATAGTCCGAGCGAAAGGTAGGCAAGAAGAAAGTCTTCCACAACGTTACATTTTCACATACGCAATGCTGCTTTCGACGGTAAACAAAGTCGAACTTTTCACTCGGAACTTTTTCATTCACATCGCGCACCGGTTTTCTTATTGTGGTCGTTGAATTCAAATGGTGATGTTGCGCGGCGATTGGTGGAACCAGCTGCGGATGGTTAGATCGCGGAATGGCAGGGATATGCGCAGGCCCAATGTCGAGATCTTTTATTATTGGAAAGGCCAGGTGCTTCGAGCTTCTTATTCGCGTTTGCAGAGCAATTCAAGGGAGACGCTTCATTTGGGGATAATTGGTAAATATTTATTTGGTTGATTGCGATTCTTGAGGAAACATGTGTGTGTGCGGAGCTGCGAAGATGCACGACAGTGGAGCGGTGCAGAGCGGTGGATGGCGGGTCAGTAGCAGATGGCGAGGAGTAGGGATGCCGCAAGCGTAGTTGAATCGAAAAATGATATGAAGGAGGTGCCTCATTTATTGCACAAAATATTTTGAAAAGCTATACAGATTTACAGCTTTATAATAAATTCTGATTATATATATCTATGTATATGTTGCTTTGGTAAAATATTCAATTTCAATTACTAAGAAGTGGGCTACACCTGAATTAGTTTAAACGATGAGAAGCATATACCAAAAAGTGTGTACAAATTTCAAAGGGTCATTATCTCACGTTATCATTCTCGAAGTCGCTGATAGTCTGGTATGCAACAGGGGAATATTGTCATACTGTGTTCGACCATTAACAAGAAGCGATGATAAATAATTTATAATTTAATTTAAACTTTGAATACAATTTTTTCTCTTAAAAGAAATTGGTAAGTTCTTCATACGCATAACTTATCCAGTTTATTTTATTATACCAACAGTTTGGAACGTCTCTAACGATTGTAATATAAAAACAATCTTACGGGACTTACTACCACCATATATTAAAAATATGCACAGTCTGCGTTAAATACACGTCTTCCTCGAGAGAAAAAAAAACTCTAGCCTTTCCCGTCTCACCGCGAGAAGTTTAAATAACAAGTGTCCCGACAACTGCGATAGAAAAAGAAAAAAGTGCCGCGGATACAGTCGTTGATTCGAAAAATTACTGCATCCCGGTGCATCGGGTTTAGTATTTTATTAGGGAAAATTATATGTATATAAATTAATTGCTTCCTTCACAGTTTACGCTGATGTCGATTAAGAATTAAGTTAAATTATGTATAACAGATTATCGATTGATGTACTATTTTCTTATCAACGGAAAGTCGATGTAGATCCGATGCTACCTGCTCCTCTATTTTGCGATCAAGTTCTGCGAAAGTCTCCCTTGCGCATAGGAACTACTAGGCAGCAATCACGGAGATGCGAGACTCGTACGTTCAAGTATATCCTATATTCATATCTCTCATCTGCCGCTTACACGCTAATAATTATCCTAAGTATGTATTTCTCCGTATCAGTGGACAAGACTCAGTATCTCGGTATAAACGTCAAACAATGATCTTATACAAATCAAAAAGAAAAGAAGAACCAAGGCGCTTAATATACTTTCCTATTGTTGCTCTTTCCCCTCTTCAGCCGCGCGCGAGTGGTCTTTCGCCAATGGCTTGGAGAGGTTCGCGTGGTCGTGTGCCTCGAACGTCGCGGGCCCAGAGTTTCAGTAAATGTCTCGTATTGCAGCGCCGTGTAAAGATGTATAAAGAGCAATATAAAAAATAATATTTTATTTAAATCTTAGGGTCGAAATTAGGAATTGTATTATGAGAAATGAAAAAAGAAATGTTCTAGACTATATCGAAATGCTTTTAACGTTTTCCATTATTGAAATTCATAACTCGCAACGGTGTTTTGAACGTCGATGCAGATTGCTGCTGAATCTGATACGCTAGAGGGTGAATTTTAAAGCCATATAACCTGAAAGTAAAAGTGCTCAATCTTCATGTCAGACCTATGAGGACCTTTAGCCCGCCGTTGCTTTTGTGGCTAAAGCGGTCAGGTATTTCCATTAGAAGAGAAACAATGATGACATACCTAGGTACAAACTGATTCGCAGCACGTTTTGGCCTATATTCGGGGTGTACCATAAAGAGCATGTGCGGAAATCCTGTTCCGAAGTATGCGCCGTCTGTGTGGTGGTGCCTTGAACTTTTCGGTGTGTAAACGTCCATACATTTGGGACAATAATTTTTTACCATAGCTTCCCCGGGAACATCACTAAGACCTAATGGCAACATCGGCTGGGATTCACAGTACACGCGGGGACAGTAGCCAAAGTCCCCCGCTTGATATTTCTCGATCATCTGAGCAATGCCACGATTGGTGAGAATGTACCGGGCATGGATCAGCCCATAGAGCAGCTCCGATGCTTGTTCGATCAGGTCAGACTGTATTGGATTTACTGCCAAGTCATCATCTATGAAAGTTTCTACTATAAAGTAAGACAATTTTAAAAGTGTAATATGTCTACCGGCGAGTGCATGCCCCGTTCGTAGTATTTACCAGCTTCTAGATCAAGAATCATATCTAAAGCTTGTCTGTAATGTGGCACTTGTTCGTTTAATCCCGTCAAGTTGAACTTATCCTGAATGTAATCCTCGTCGACCTGCAACAGACAGAGACAATGAAATGTTCCTCAGGATCATCAACGGGGGAGGGCCCTGCACAGGGTGCTACGTGCTTTCGCTGCCAGCTAACATCTCAAACGGTACAGACCTTGGTCCTTCCACACATCAACCAAATACATTTAACTACATTTCACATGCTCAAGAAAACACGTAACCTCCGCGCAGGGCATAAACCGCGGGCGCAGCACATCATCACACATCATCCATGATGAAGAGTGCGGCAAAACTCCCGACATGTAACCGTAAAGTGAATTATCGACAGGGTAAAGGTGGTTAAGCGGAAGACCGCCTCGGAGATTGCGAGCGGCTCGAGAGCCTTTACTCACCTCGCAGAAGAACTCATTGCCCCGGAGTCCGCAAAACCACGAAATCCAAGAGACCTCCTCGGAACTGCTCATTTTCCTGAATGTTGAGAGATAATCGGTGTCTTTCAAGTTCGAACCGTACTGTGTAAGATTAAGAGCCCGTTCCGTTTTAGGCGGAAAGGGGCGCATGGAGCTATTACAGAAGACTCCCTCCTCTTCACTTGGCAAAAATGGATTATTGTAAAAAGGAAACATAAAGACGCGTGTCTACGAGAGAGCTTGCGGATCCGCGGTTGTCGGTGTGCGATATGCTAGCGTATATAAAGTCGCGGCGACTTGGCGCACGCCTGGCAATTGGTTAGAAAGGGGCCAACGACTAGTCAGGTGAGGGCCGGGGGGGAGGGGGCGGGCGGGGGGCGCAATGGAGCGTTCGCTTTACTAGGCAAGATGCCCGACGTTACGACCGGACCGGTGGTTCACCTACATTTCCGAAGTCATTGCTGCTTCGTCAACTGACTTTCAAGCACGACGTACACTTCAACACGGCTGGGAAGCACATTACTCGGGAAAAACCTTCGTAGGACCAAGCGGCCCAATGAAAACCCAAAAATAAACAGCCCTTACGGCTTACCTTTTGGTGCTTTGATTAGCCACGCTTGCTCGTACAAACGATGTAGGTAGCGCTACTGCTTCTCCTCTACCCGCCACCTTCCGGCTGTATATTATATTCCTCGACTCTCCCTCTCTCTCTCCCTCTCTCTCTCTCTGCGCGATATATAGTTATTCACTAGTTTTCCCTTGCTTATATGATTTTCGTTTCTTACTCATCAGACAATTTCACCGCAATCTGCTATCTAAGAGCCTCCTGCCAAAACTCTCGCCCTCGGGACCGCGAGAGAACTTCACCGAAAGGTTGCTGGGGGTTACCGCTCAAACAAAAATCCTTCAGAGATCCGCCTATGGACGTCCCCGCTCGCTCTACGCTCCGCTCCGCTCCGATCGCGGTAACTCCACCAATGACGGCACTATCGCAGACTCTCCGACCTTTCGCGATCCGCTCCCTGCCCTCCACGCGCTCGCTCGCTCGCTCGCTCGCGCTTCGCTTACCCAAAACCAACCTGCTTTTATCCAGCAGGGCCCGCCACCGCGCGATATTACTTCTACTAGCGACCACTTCACCAACTCATTTCTCACCCGGCTGCGATATAAACCTACTATACTCTTTCGTAATCGAATGAATTTTAAACCAATATCTGATCTCGGAGGATGCGATATATCACGTGATCGCTATCGCGACGGCTTTAACAACGCGGGATTGTTACAAACTTATTGCCAGGGAAACTCTCCACTCTGTTTCCCCGCAACTTTCCTCCAGCCGATTCCTCCCCCGTGCGGATTGATATATCCTTCCAGCGAATAAAGCAGCCTGCGTCCCCCTGCGCTTTTCTACCGCGAAAGATCAGAGATATGTATATACTTGTCCCACACGCCTCGCCGCGTGCCACTGAAATTACGTGTTCCTCGGCATGTACTTGTAAGGATGTAGATTAAAGTTCCGCGCAAGGAATACATCCTTCCACCCAAAGCCCTCGATACTAGCATCGGCAGCCTCATGCAACCGCGCTACTATTCAAAGTCATGGGACGGGGAAACATTCTTCGGGCACGAGAGAAGATGCAATTGTGGCCTACCACGATAACATAAACATTCTACAGCTGCTCGCTCCGTTCAATGGGTAAAGCTAGGTGGACTCCAGTAGTAGACGACAATTGTGTATACTCGGCTTATCAGTTGGAGCAATTATCTGAAACTCGACCTGTATGTTGAACGTGATCCAAAGCAATTATGGTATGTATAACCTACGCCGTTTTTCCCTTCGTCATGACACGCTTGTAATTAATATATTAATCCCTTTCCACTCCCTTTTTCCAGATGCATATGTGGTTCTGGTGTGGAAGCAACTTAGGTGACTTCTTATTCCCAGGGTATAATGTCACCACCATTTGGGGTCTCATTTCTACCTGCTTAGGCTTAGCTGCTCTTGCTATATTGTACGAGGGTATGAAGCTCCTACAGATTAAACTGCAACAGAACTCTGCTGCCCAGTTCAGGAGACGTAGACCAAGAACATCTGAGAACTCAACATTATTGTTTAAGATGTCACCCAAATCTTTCTCTACAACCACAATGCCTTGGTATTATTTATATCCCAGTATGAATGGCATTTCATTAATTTGCCTAAGTTACAACTTCATAAGAAACTGACAAATCAATGGAAACCTTTGTCCATAGTTTTAGCTGGGCAACATGGATGTTCCAAGTCTTACATTGGACTTTTCACACCTTGCTGGGATATATGCTGATGATGGCAGTCATGACGTACAACGTCTATATCAATATTGCACTTGTATTGGGAGGAGGACTCGGGTACTGGATATTTGGCCCTAAACTTATTCAACTAAATATGGCACAATTTCAAGAGAGGCAAAAAATGCTAGAATGTGATACTGAATGTGCTGGTAAGGAAAGAATGTAAGGATTACTATACGTATTAGAGACAGACTTCTAAGCAATGATAAATAATAGTTTAAATTTATACATTTTTTGCTTTCTAGATAATATTGAAAGCCAGAGGAGACAGGGTTCCACTGTGTCTATGGTTGCTGAACAATTAGTGACAGAAGCCACTGTAGAAGTTCATGCACCAATAGATGCTTGAAGCATGTGCAAAGATCAAAGTCTGAAATAGTGTATAGTGATTGATTACTTGTTGATATTTGGGATATTTTATTTTATATATAAATATATAAATGTATATCTACTACGATATTTTTATACAGATTAGTTAGTATTAAGGTAATTATTAACAAGGGCCCATTATTTATGTGAAAAAAACTATTATCAATCGATGTACTGCGATAATGATAATTATTACAATGATATTATCAGTAATTGTACAGTGATTGAAAGAGTTTAGTATTATACAATGTGTTCAATTTGCTCATTAAACCAAAGAACATTATCCACTGCATTCATGTCTTCTAAATTCAGCTCTGCCATGCCCTCAAACAAACGTCCATAGCATGTGTTTTGGCTTTGGATGAAGTGATCATATGGATTTTTTGTAACAATGATTGAGCCACATATCCAGCAAAACGCAACCTGGCAATAGGTGCACTGCATTTTATTGCAGCCATCGATTTTTTGCGTTGATGCCTGACAACTCGGACATGGTTTTGTTTTGTCCTAACAAGGAATTTTTGTTTTTACTGTGGAAAAAGACATAAATACTGAAAAAAGATACCTTTATATACTCTCTTGTCAAATGATTTTCAACAATGGTTTCAATTTGTTTTCTTCCATATCGCTTCTCTAACAACTTCTTCTGTTGTTTGTCAGCTCTTCTATAAGATGCAATAAGCTTGGCTATTTCATCCGCTCTCATTTCACATGGTGCAACACCGTGATATGCCTAACCCATAGAAACGCAACATGAAATAGAGTACCCATCAGAGTCTTACATAAATATTCATTGACTGCTGCTACCTTATTACAATAACTACAGAAGCTATAATCGCATTTATCGCAAATAGCAAGCGAATCATGCATGTCTCTTACAACTGGATGTTGACACGTTCGTCTAGGACAATATACAATGTCACCCATTGTGCTCAATGTAATTTGCAGCAGCATGATCTCATACTTTTCAGCCAAATCAGGAGAAATACTTCTGACTTCGTGGAACATTAATTCTGTATTACATGTTGGATTAGGACACCTTATATGCTTAATAGCGGCTTCCTCAATTTTTAAACTAACATAGTGCTTTGTACATGCTTTGCAGTAAATGTGCCCACAATTCTCAAGCTCTATGCACTCTTTCCCATTATGTTTTTCGAAACATATAGAACAAGTGTAGAACTCTTTTTCAAATTGTGCTTTATGCTGCACTTTGCAATAATCCTGCAAAAATTTTATGGGATCCAGAAGCAGACCCCTGTTAATAGCTCGCTCATCAGTTATGTGCATTGATCTAAATAGGACATAGTATTTTGGATTGGTGTAGATCATATGCATGAAGGAAATGTCCAATGTTTCACTGATTCCAAGGAAAGACAGCATGCCATTCTTCAGAAACTCCAACCAAATGAATAAGATTTCACTGCCTTCATATTCCTCCCAGATTTCATCTAACTTTTGACAAACACGCGATATTTCCCAGGGTGGGAGCCATGAAATTGATAATGTAAAATTTGGTGGCTCTTTGGAAGGATAATTGTGTGGAAAGTTCGTGTGTAAACGTATCGGCGGCAAATGGTTAATGGTAAAAACATCAGATTCTGAAGTTGCCAAATTGCATTCGTTCTCGGTTCTATATGTGATTTTAATCTTGTCCCCTTCGAGGGAAGCGAATACATTGAAGTCACATTGCACGATGCCGGCTTTTTTCCAGCGGAATTCATTTCCGTCTAAAATATTGGAAATCGCCAGAATTTCATCTTCTTGCCGCTCCGAATCGGTTACCATTGAACCAAAATGTGTTTTAAATCACAAGCACAGGATTATTCTTTCTCGTAGCCGTAAGTAGTTACGTGACTTTCGATAAACGTGAATATACGCGTTAACATTTGCTTTTAATACTCAAGCGACCACTTTACCGCTGTAGGATTTCTACTACCAAGCAAGAAGCATCAAGTATCAGGAGCCTGTGTCAGGAGTAGTATAACGTAAACAAAAGGTCCGAAGGGTGATCCTGCGGGAAGTTGCGTATGAGATTGCCACTGAGCAACACATACAAGCATATCTGCGATCCTTGCAATATATTTTGAATACATCAATAGTTCCCGCAAATCATTCCTTATCGAAGAAGCCTCTTCTTCCTTAAAATTACGCTGTCGATAATTTAAAGAAAATTGCGAATATGCCACAGCAAAGTACCAATTTTGTATATGGCGCCCTGATAGATGCGCAAAGCGCCACCCGTAACTCGTGCGCGAGGAATTGCGCCGACTATTTTCGCGATGCGACTGCGCGCAGTCTTTTAAATCTTTATAGATCATACGATTTCGGTCTTCCCAATATCGCGAGTATTTCAATGGAGGTGAGACACACAAGAATGTAGGAATGTGACTTTACAAATTTTTATTGAATTAAATAAAAATTAGAAGAAGAATCCAAGTATTTTTCCTCCAAGATGTTTCCTCCTGGCCTCTTCGTGGTCCATGATGCCTCCACTTGTTGTCAATACAACGTATCTATGATCAATTGAAAATGATATTTTAATTTTCTATCTTCCGTTCAAAAGACTGTCCTTCTGATAAATTTACATACCCGAATTGACGAGAGGGCAACAAGTTGTTGGTCCACTTTTCGATGTCATTGATTGGAACGTCAAATCTGGGAGAGATAACTCCACACTTGTTCAGTCTTCCACTGAGGTTCACAACTACCTTGCCACTGCGGTGGTCATCGACAATTTCAAATTCTCCGATGTATCCTGCGCGAGGGACAACAATTAGACAACATTTACAAGTAGAAACAATTGCAATTCTGCGGGATATCTGTGTCTATCCTTAGGAACAATGCAAAGACGAATTCCAGTAGATGAAAATCCTCCAAAGCTATTGTTTTACTCACCCTTCTTCATCATGACAGTCAAAAACTTGATTATAACTTTGGAGCAGGGCCTCAAGAGCACCTGCCTCTTCCCACGCTTTTCAGCGTTGTTGATTGATTTCAGAGCATCACTGAGAACGTTCATACGCACCATGACTGAAAACGAAAAACATCTTTTTGTATTGGTGTTGCCATCATATTGATGTCAGTCGGGGGATAACCTATATGTCACTAAACATTACAAGTCCAATGCCAGGCAAGGCAGCTGGATTTAGAGATAGTTTTAACAAACGCACTAATGTCACTGGAAGATAGTACAGCTAGTTGAACAAGATTTCGTCAAACACTGCTACGAGTAGCGTACAACATGCACTGGGCTGGGAGCACCGGTCACTTGATGTTTTAAATAGGGAAAATCACTGGGATGGCGAGGAAATATCATCTCAACATTATGCACCAACTATCATTGTACTTGAAAAAGTATAAATAATCGCCGGATGGTTTGTAATGTAAATGATTACCTGCGATTTATAATTTGTTTATCACAGCGACGTACACGCTCGATCCTCCGAACGAGAAAGAAAGGCAGCACCCTCAGTGCTGCCATACCAACCAGCTGCAACCAGCCTAAATTCTCTAACTTTGTCTGTGAACGCGGCTTAAAGTGACGACGATCTCAGCTTATTGAATAGAGAGGATCATATATTTTAAAACCATAATAAAATCACACCAAATGCAATAAGAATTAAATGCCCCGGACTGTATTTGTTACATTAGGATGTTTGCTGCGCCAGCTCCAACTGGCAATATTTCTATCATTCGCCACCTTTTATTTTCAGGATTTAGATAATATCATCGCGGGTCATATGAAGGGCGCAGTGACTGCGGCTCCAATCGTTATTTTTAAAATCAGCATATCTCTCGTTTCGAAAGCCTGCACCTTTCCCAATCAGAATTTTGCCGACTGAGATCGATTGAAGCAGGATGCCCTTGCAATCCCCTCGAGTAATGTTCACCACAAAGGAATATATATATCTATTAATGAGGATCGCTCTAAGGAAAAGAGAGTAGGAACGGAGCGCAGGAATATCCCGCGGGGTGATATTCTCCGATTTCTTGGTCCCGCCGATAAGGTAGTGGAATGAGCTCGAAAAGGAGTGGAAGCGGCGCACCGCGTAAGAGAATTCGAGCCATGGTCAACTAACTGGACGAGCGATCGGTGATCGAGTGGTTTTGCCGTTCCGTAAATGTGGATCTGTAAAGTTTCGACAGCGATTGTTGTATAAGTAACAAGTACTTGTCGAAAGGCGAGACCCGGTGGTCTGCAGTGCTCGAGGCTCCAACTGAGTGGCACGAATAGCTCGTTCTTTAGGTGTAATCTCATCATGCTGTCAAAATTGACGAGAACGACAGAGTTGACGGGAGATGCTCACTGATATGGAGGTTGTCGAGTATTCCCTGGTCCGCGGGCCACCTTTACTTGGAAGGTTTCCCGGAACTTTTGAGGCGAGAACTACGCACGCAGGTGCAAGTGGCTGGAGAATCATTGACCACCCAGTCAGCATCGTGAAATTTTAACATTGGCTAAGTCCCGTTCTCGGCTCGCTCCTCAGCGAGACACTCATCCCCGTTATTGTTCGACCGAGCCCTTCGCTCGACGTACGATCCTCCCTCGTCGTCCTTCACGATGGCTTCAGGCTCCAGAACAGCCGCCCAGGTCTTGTTGAACGAAAGTAAGCCGCACATAGCAGCGTACGTTCGCGCACAATGCGCCACACCAACCCTGGAGTCAGACTTCCCTCCTCACCTGAGCGAGCTGCTTGACGTACTCTTAAATCCCAGTAGGCCCATTGACGATTGGGATCCCATTGATTGGTGCAAGTGGTTGATGGCTGGTGGCCAGACACCGGATGAATATGCCAATACAGGTATTATTTCACTCTCCAACCTATTTGTACCGGCTATGCCTTTCCTCTTTCCGCACAATTCATAATCATCAAGTGCCGCACTCACCGGCAGACACGGATCAATCACACTTATATCTTAATCTAACTATAAAGCGATTTGCGTATTTGGCATGAGTGACATTATTTAGAGAACAGGCGTGTATATCACCGGTGGATATAGATATCATGTAGCTATAATCACTACTTGTAGATATCTACGTAACAATGATATTATGTACAATAGGAAATGTTCAATTGTCACCAAGGTTTACTTCTATCGGTTAATTGTGGCCAATGTTCATTATTATTACAGTCAGGACCTATGACAATGCTACGATATGTGGACTAGTTTGGACACCGAATTTCGTGGCATATCGATGTAGGACTTGTGGAATATCACCATGCATGTCCCTTTGTACCGAATGCTTTAAGAAAGGCAATCATCATCGCCATGATTTCAACATGTTTCTTAGCCAAGCAGGTGGGGCTTGTGACTGTGGTGACACATCTGTAATGAAAGAGATTGGGTAACTATATTAGAAGCTATGTGATAACACATTCCAGCCAGGTTTACAAATGGTATATTCATTTATGTTTTCTTATTGGCAGATTTTGCGATAGGCATGGCCCAAAGGCAGCAGTTAATAAGTCAGCAATACCTGGCGATTTAATGCGTGTTGCCGAGGGAATGATGCCCAAAATTATTCTCCGCCTGATTCAGCACCTCCGCGAGAACCAGTAAGTTCCCCGATAGGGTTTCACTGTTTCCCATACATTTTTTTTGTGTAAGTTCCTACCTGGGCTCTTTTTTAGTACATCTTCTCATTTCAGCAAAACCGTCGCGTTCGGTGGTCCGAATAAAGACGCGATACAGCAGGCGGATGCATATTTGATCATGCTGCTGGACTTGAACAACATGGGTACATTAATGAGGCATGTTATGACATCGGCACTCACCAATCCACAAAAGTACAGGTGTATGATGGATCCGTCAAATACGACGGGAAATGCGGAGTACGATGCTTATTGTCAAAGAATCTACGAGTTGTATAAAAATGCTGTAAAGTCATTGCCAAATCCCGAACCACCCGATGAATATAAAGGTAAGTCGCCGACTGGAATTGTCCGCGTGGTGGTAATTTTGATCGGAATATTGCAAGCTAATCCCGCAATTCATTTTAGAATGTATATCACTGCAAGAACACTTGGAGCATACTACTTTTTTAGAAGAATTAATGTTCTGGACTGTGGTTTATGACTTCCCCCAAAAATTAGTTTGCCTGTTGTTAAATATGCTACCGGATCCCGATTATAAAATCGCTCTCACCCGTGCATTCATTCTGCACTACAGTAGGATATCGATGATGTTGGAACGTTCCGAAGATCCTGATACTTTAAGTAATAGGGTAGTTCATATTAGTGTACAGGTAAGCCATACACAAAATCACCTGTTTCGACATTATCCAATTGTCCTATAAAAAAACAACGTCTTAATTCTTTGTTTAATTTTACTTGCAGTTGTTCAGT
Source organism: Crossocerus cetratus (assembly GCA_963675795.1). Taxonomy (NCBI): domain Eukaryota; kingdom Metazoa; phylum Arthropoda; class Insecta; order Hymenoptera; family Crabronidae; genus Crossocerus; species Crossocerus cetratus. The sequence goes on from OY776667.1 coordinate 17,809,216, forward strand.
AACGAACATTTGGCTATGATAATGGTGGATCAATTGAAGGTGCTACACGTTATGCTTGTTAGTTTAAGATATATGATGGGAAAAATCCTCATCCAAAATACATTGCATGGTACGCATAACGCAGTTTGTACCACTGCTCTTGTGCAGAATCTTTCCAGGGATTTATATGGTTATACATGAATTTTTGCATTTCTAGACCCTGACCAAAACTATCATTATGTTGTCGACTGTGGTCGGCAGGTGATGAAAGAGCATTGCTATTGGCCCCTTGTTTCGGACTTAAATAATCTTCTGTCGCATAAGCCGGTTGCCGTACGTTTCATGAGCGACGATACTCTTTTGGAAATGTGGTTCGATTTCTTATCAATGTTTCAAGGGATGAATGTGAACCAACGGGAATTGAATTTCCACGTTGAGTTCGAGCCAAATACGTATTACGCAGCGTTTAGTGCTGAACTGGAAGCTAGTGCGTACCCGATGTGGGCTTTAGTCTCTCATTTACGAGGGCCGGAAAGCGCCACATTGAGCAAGCGGGTGCTCTCCTTTTGCCTTTCGGCCTTGCAAGATTGGTTAGACGCTATTAATTTCACAGATCCCAACGTGGTTAGTAAATCTATATACCAACTGTGATTGCTTCGAGGATGTCCATGTTATTTAGACGGCGCGTCTTCTTGCTTGTTGCAGAGTGATACATTACAGGTATCCTTCCACCTTCCCCTGCACAGATACTTCGCGGTATTCATGTGCCAAGCAGTGCGTCAACAAGGAGCCACTCTTAATGAATTGCTGCCGCCTACGGACATGCTACATCTTCTAATGATGCATCCTCTTCGCATACAGGTAAGTGGAGTTTATGTCTGCCTTGGGGTCGTCCCTACAAGTGTGCAGGATGCAGGATGATTCACGTGGCTTGGAATCATTCTGACTGTTTAGTAGTTTTCTTCAGAATTTTGGAAAATATCCACCGTACAACACAATTATGGCTTGTGGCCGATTAATTCCATGTACCATCTCCGTTTTGGGCCTAAATCTATTGAAAAATGTTGAAATCGGGCGAGTTGGAAAAATGCCGAAAAATCTAAAGAATACGAAGGGCAAAATTTTTCGATTTTTCGAAGGTTCCCCAACTTGCACGAATCCTTCATAATTCACCAGTTTGAGCTTAGAAACTAAGATTCAGGAAGAAATCAGTAGTCCAAAAGTCTAGTAACATAACAAAAAATACAGAACAATCAATAATTATTTCTCTCAACCTATACATGTGACTAGTCATTCCAAGCCAAGAGAATCACCCCATACACAGAACGACTCGTGCTGTTTTATTTTTATGGAGCTTGTATTTTACTTGGTCTCGGAATTGGTTATTACGAAATTTATTGAATTCTTGATTATCTATAGAAACACAGTTTTGTCATTAAGTGAATTTCAATTAGTCATGAAACAGTCCCTGAAATGATAGCTTGCGGTACGATGTAATATCGATTTTTAATGGAAAACTAATCAAGCATATATTAATAGAGTACACACAAGTACAAAATCAAAATGGTTTTTAAATGGCTGACATTAAACAATAACAGTCAATTGTAGAAAAGTAATCTAACGCTCGCAAGTATTATCGTACATTGATCTTAGTATTTCTAGTATGAGTATTTATTTTTGAATGATTGGGGGGGATGGAGGTAGGTTAACATTCATGTGTGGGGCGAAGTTATAACTAATCAGTTTCATCGCGACGAAACCTCCCGAGCCTCTCGCACCTTTGTGGAATATGCCGGCGCCGGATATCGGTACTGGCGGCTGGGACTCTACCGGTTGTGTGTCGAAGAATGGGATAGTACTTTGGGCAGCGTCTTTCTCGCGGTCGCTAGCCGCAAAGTTTAAATACTGATTTATCCCCGAATCTGGGAAACTTGGCAGCTGGGCAAGAATCGGTTGATCCGGCTTCTCGAACTTCAGTTCGGTCCTAAAAGAATACGGTATTAGTTGAGCTTCCTTAATTGGATCCTGCTGAGAAGGTCATACCTATCAGTAATGTCGTTACTGTGCCAGAAACTCTTGTCCATTGGTTGTTGTAACTTTCCTGTCGCGAAGTCAAATGGGCTTACCATTATCTCTAAGTTGACGCGACTTCCAACTGTACGGAATCTAACCCCTGAAGAGAGCAATCGTTTAAACAATGTTACTTTGGCTGATGTATGCTGTAAAGAGTACCTGTTAAGAGATACTCCTGGTGCGATTGCAAGTCGTCCAAGTCAATCGCCCGCTTCTCCCACGCGAACGTGTGGTAGTCAACGCCATTTCGGACATTGCTATCCAAGATCGAAAATTCGTCAACTGGTTTCCACGAGATGTTGCTTGCATTGATGGCCCCACGTGCCATGAGTTCGCCTTCTTGAATTTGCAAATGTATAATTTGCTTCACCTTCCGTAGTCTGAGACCCGTTACCACTCTGAAAGGAAATATTCGTTTGAAATATTTCTTCATGATCTTTGTAGACAATTCCTGATAATTAGTTAGTTGGAGCATACTTATTGGCAGCAATATCTGCTACCACTTGTCGCAAACTTATGTAACGGTGAGAACTGGCATTATGATCGTCGCAATAGCAGAAACAATAGCTGCAATGCCAGAATAACCATCGCCACCAGCTATCCACTTTGGTCGTACCAGCACTGCAAGTGTCTTTTCGTCCGTACACACGACCGTCTTCGTATTCTATGTAGTCGTACCTGCGATCAGCACTCCTTTTCTGAAAATATCAGAGAAATAATTGATTACATGGTACATTAGTTCCCAAGTCAACAACAGAAACGTCAGCATACCGAAGGGCAGATCCACATGTCCGAATCTATATACTCGCAATTCACCACTTTCCCGTTGCACTTTCGTTGCTGCGCGCAATACTGGTCCTGGTAGCAACCGTAGACTTTGGCGTACTCGTAATAAGCGCAATTTTGCTTGCAGGTTGAGTCAGAGTTCAAATCAACCTCATTCACTATGTACCCTTGGAAGAGCTGTTTCAATTCCGTGTAGGTCTCATCTGTGAAGTTAAAATTTACAATTCACACCCTACCAAGTTCGTTAAGTATCATTTTCGCAATTTCTTGCAATCTACCTAATTTGTGCTCCTGTGGATCGCATCTCCATATATCTCTAGGTGCAAAAGCCATTGCGGTTTTCACAGCTCTCAGAGTATCCGCCGTTCTCGTGGCATATTGATCCTTTACTAACTGCGTCTCTTCACTGAAGTTAGAACCTACAATTGTTCATACATCGAGAATTACTTCTACTCCTGTACTACTTTCCCTCCAGCCAATTTCGCACTTCTCACCTGGGTTATACATCCTCAGTAACATATAGGAGAATTGTATCATCGTATACCCCTTGATTTCTGTAAGGGCAACGGTACTGTACAAATGGTACAGTAATTGTTGCGGGGATTGAAAATCGCTACATATTTGCGACGAAGTTTCCTATGCATATAAAAAGATATCTGGGTCATATTCATCCAAGCAAAAGCATGACCTACATCCTGTTTATAACATGTTTCAAACTTTGTTCGCCTCTACATTAACACCACAATAACAAGAGCAATTCTGATAGTTGTTTTGCCGACTAATTTGAAGTACCTTGTACGCCGAAATGAAAAGATTGTCATTTAGTACGAAATCAGCTACACGAGAGAGAGAACGAGGAACAGATGCATTTGGATCTTGCAGGATGTTTTGCGCAAAATCAACTAGTTTCTGCAAGTCTAGTGGCGCACTGCGGTCAATGATCTCATACTGCATTTGACGGAATACTCTGTACAAGCCATCAATCCCATTGAGGACCTCCTTCGTTCTTGACCACAGCCACACGGGGCTCATTGATTTCAAGTTCTCATTGCCATCACGTGGAAACTTTTTCTCGATTTTATTCCCAAACTTCTTGTAGATTCGTATCAGGTGAAGGTATCGCTCGCGTTCATCGGCGGTCTTCCATCGGTTTGTCGAGAACTCTTTCTCGACTTCGCTCTCTAATTGGAGTAGATCATGCCGCAGCTGGTCCACCTCGGTGTAATTGCCCGTCGGCGAATCATCACGTCCTGCGTGTATCGCGAGTACAGCGAGTACAAGAACAAATCCTGTAAGTCCTACCGAGGTCCCCGGGCGTCGTTGACGCCTCATTCTGTGTGTACCGAATTGGTGGTACGTGCGGCGTTTCGGCTCTTTCATAACACAAGATTCATTAGGGATCAAGGATATAGTTAACAGTCTAGTCCACGTTTGCGTAGACTACTCGACGGCCTCGCAACAAGGGAATATCCTTGAGATGCTTGGATGCTTGGAAAAAAGCCGGTGATATACGGAAGACGGTCGCAGTCGAGCACTTGACCAACTAAATCGTGCCTTTTACACACATGAGTCATTACTACGTGCTGTGTACTTGATGCACAGCTCCCTCCACACTGATTACTCTAGGCAACTACAGAACATCAACTGGTGATCAAATTCAAATGATATCGTGCGGCTCATCCGACCAGCGATTAGCAACGTCTCGCGCAACATGACCACTGATTAACCTTTGCACAATATTTTTCGCGGCTACATTTAATAAGGAAGTGTGTCACATCCGCACCAAGTTACTCAGTCTTCCGGCAAGAATTAGAAAAGTTCAGCTCGTAATAGTGCTCGAATGGTCGTCCCTATCGGACGGACATATTCATTATTGCGAAACGAGTACGGTCACATTAGGGTTGCTTGTCGTAGGGTTTCTTTCCGATGCAAATATCACCGGCGTCGAACATTGTTCGTCGAAACGAATACTCGAAATGGACGGTTTATTCTCGGCCGGATTGTATTATACTGATTGTCCTCTTAATGCTCTGGTATTCTCTTCGTTTGTCAAGCCTGCTATCAGAAAACTATCCCGCACTTCCGACGTAATTAGATCCACCACGTATTATCGCACGATTGTTGAGACTTAGAAGTCCCGTCCAGGGCTTCCTGTTTCGTCTCTCAGTAAAAATAGTTTCAAACAGAGCCAGTTGTAAACTGTTCCATTTCCACAAAGGTTCGATCAACCACATTGAATAACTGACGAACGCACCACGACAGCGATTACTTCCGTCCACGTTCTCTACAGGCTGTTTTTATCAAATAAACATGATACTTGTGTATAAGAAAATCGGCCGTGTTTACACAGTCCACGAGAGATAGTGGAGATTGAGACGTAAGAGTATGAGGAATGGTCGAGGACACAACGTCCGACAAAGCATCTTGTGAATTCTGAAGCATCAACCGGTGCACAAGTTGCTGCTCCCTTCGCCTTTCGCGCCGAGAAATAGATCACTTGAGCAAAAATGTATGAATCAGCAAATGGTCGTGTTGCAAGCGAGAACTCCAGCAATTCTCAAGGATATTCGAGGCAAATCAGAGACTGTGCGATTGACTCGATTGAAAGAACTCGATGAAATTATTACGTGGGCCGAAATGCAACTGAGCAATATCGTGGAACCGATACCGCGGAATGTCCCGTTGCAAGAGAGGCCGTTTCGTGGAAAGCGGGGCTCTGATCGGCACGTTCGGGCCGCGCGAGAGAAAGCAAGAAAAATAAGCCGTCCACCCGGCCAACCGACAGCTCTCAACTGAAGGGATTCCTCGTTATTTCGTTGTGTAGTTTTCTCTTCCCCACTTCGTGCTCTTGCACTCTGCTTCACGCGTACCACGGTTACCAGGCGGCGCGCTTGCGCATCCCTCTCTCTCTCTCTCCCTCAGATCTTACTCTCCCCTTCGTTTTAAACCATTTGTACTCGATTTGTACGACACACCTCGCATCAGACGTCGACTCCTTCACAATCACTCCTCCCTGGCAGGCATTATAATCACGGCATTATACGTGATCAATTCTTCCTGTACCGGGCATTATCTCAAGGCCCGGATGCCCAAGGGGAATGGGATGCGTGTTTCTCATTTTTGATCAGTAAATGGTCAAAGTCGAAAAAACAGGCTGCAGTCCCAGTTATCAAGAGTGTCTCTGATACTCGTATTGTTAGTCCTGCCATGGCAGAATATGTGCACGATCAATGCCAGTAGCTTGTGTTGGTCGGATGTTACTTGATCGCTGCTATCTTCTTCAGTATGCGCTCAATGGAGATGCTAAGTTTCCTGTTACGATAACTCGCGTTGCATTCGCAGAATTGCAGTGAAAGATTACTGATCCCTATCGTTCTCGCCGGTATTACGTGTTAGTTGGAATCTAATGGAACTGTTGGCCATCGATAACAATATCGGTTTTATCGAGGTCCTTACGATAATACAACTTTTGTCAACTTCTGGGCGAACCGGTTTTTACTTGGAGACAAAAGAAACCGACTACTTTTCGAGAGACTGCGTGATTGGACTTCCCGGCGATGACTCTCTACCTAATTATGACCGCTGAATTCGTCTGCGAAACAAGTTGTATTTACCTGCATTTGGTTAGCAATCAGAGTTAACAGACTCGTATTCGAAATTTGTTGTGGCGACGGCACGAGTAACCGATGCATTGTTTTCAAAATGTAGGGCAGGCCATTCAAATTGGACGAAACACACGTGTTAGCGAAGTCCTCCAGAGTATACTTCTCGAATGTAGTTCCAGTTGACGAGTAACGTTTGAAGAGCTCGAAATAATCATTGACCTGGCTGGCCCGCTCGTCGAATTCGTGCAAGTTGTTGCTCAAGGTTTGCCGGAGCGGCAAATTGTGCAGGAGATTCGTTAACATCGCATCCAAGTTTATTTCCATTTTGTGTTGGTAGCGATCCATTTTGGCGGATATTTGTTGGATCCTATACCTGAGCTCCCGCTCCATTCTCTTCTTCATGAAGGGGAGCGAGTCGTCCTCGCCGGGTTTGCCCGGCCGGACAAGATCGTATGTTTCCAAAACGCCAACGACGGACTTGTAACCGAAATCGAGGAGCTCGCGGATTTCGCCGAATGTAATGTCTAACGCGGGCGTCTGCCTGGCGCAGCCCAGCACCAGGCTGAGAAGAAGTATCTTCGTTATTCCACGCATCCTCGCCGCAGCCTTCACTGATCACTGCGAAGCGGGGAATGTTCGGCACAATGGAAGGCTAGCGCGAGTCACAGCCTGTCTCATCGGTCGAGCGCACCCTTCCCGCTTACTATGCTTTGTTCGATTTGAGTATAGTTACCGTTACATGCTCTGCACGTTCGCACGAAGCCAAGCAAGCCACGTGCGAGGTGAAGGGAGCGGGGATGCTCGGGCAATTTCGGAAATGGCCTTTGTCGAATTAGCGGTGCGGAAGGGCAACGTCTGCGACCGATGAGATTTTGCTGCGAACTGCACAACACATTCCAATTCCAAGTCCAACGGATCTTTCCTAATCCTGGATTGGTCGGCATGCTAGGAGAGTGGGGAAGGAGTACGAAAGCGGCGATGTGCCAAGCGTAGATTGCTAAGGGGGAGGTCATGAACTCTTTTCTTTTAGAATGATTAAGCGAGCGCAGCTTGTCGATAGGAGATAATTCAAATGCAGGGTATAATTTCTGTCTAAATTATTGCTTTCTTCGTGTTGACTTTGTTGTTGTACATGGGTCGAGAATACGAAAGAAAGAAATACGAGATTGGTCGGCGGTACTGCACCGCACCGCACCACTTAAAACGAGGTCTCTCATTGGTTACAAAGTAGAATGAGAGGGGTCCTATCCTTGCGCTCTACCAATCACTTTTGACGCGCCAAGATCTTCCCGTTTGAACGCCATGTGCGCTCTTCCTATCTAAGATAATGTGTTTCATCTCCATTTTCTGTTTGTTTAGGTTGTTTTTTACGAGATTTTGAACGAAATGTGGGTGCGGAATGGACTGCAAATCAAGGGGCAGGCCATGACTTACATACAGTGCAATTTCTGCAATTCCATGGTGGATGCGGACCTTTACCTTTTGCAAGTTTGCGCGACCAAACTTCAGCCGGACGTCTTTTTGAAAACAGTCATAGAAAAGTACTGTGTTTCGCTTGACTTGAAATTTCTGATTTTTGCTAATGATTGCGAGTAACGAGGCAACCACTCTTTTACAGGTTCTACATTCGAGAGCGATTAAGTCTGTCCTTGTATCAAAGTGACGATACAGAAGACGAGTATCTTGAAGGGGAGCGCGATTCACCTATGCTAGAAAGTTGTTTAACATTCTTAGCTACGTTGGTGAATGTGCGGACTAATTTAGGTAAAATCACTAATTTCACTAAAGTTCGCCTCGATTTTGTTGAATACTTTTCTATCCGTGTCTTCGCTATCCTAGGTTTGCCAGACCAAGAAATGTCGTGCTTGGAAGTAGTCACTTTACTTTGCATGGGAGACAAGACTCACAGTCAGTTAATGGAGCTAATGCCAGAGCGCTGTGGAACAACTCAAAACAGAGACTTCGAATCGGTTCTAGCCGAAGTACGTAATTCGTTAAACAATTCTTCCTCTTTATAAGAACATGCACGATCTAATTTGCAAACTTTGTACTTCCAGGTCGCCCAATACAGAGCTCCAAATCTTGAAGCCAGTGGTAATATGCAGCAGGGCATGTACGGCCCAAAACCACGCGTTTGGGACGAGCTATTCGATCCTTTGCATGTTTTGCTCAGAGCTGTTCATAGAAGAGATTTCCAAATATCAATGGATCGTTTCACGGAATAGTAAGTTTTTTCCGGTTCAATATTCCCAACTTCTCATCAATCGTGTCATTTAACAAGCGTCCTATTGCATTTCCCCAGTGTGAAGCAAACAGGGAAACTAAAGAGTAGCGCAACACCTTGGCCACCGTTTAGGCATCCTGCTCCAGTTTCGCCAGACTATGACGATCCTAGAATTGTGCTACGCACGCGGGTATTCCATGCTATGATTTTGATAATACTTTACAAGGCTGTGAATGGGCAGAACATATCAGAGCACACCCTGGCGCTGACAATTTACCTCTTGGAGATGGCGGTGGTCACTGCCGATGTTCCTGATAAATCAGTAAGTACTCCTGTCTAGTAGAGTTAAGGACGAATGAAGAATTTTGACGATTGGATTAAACTTTTAGACGAATCCCTTGTGTCAGTACACTGGTACAGGCGGCTCATCTCGTGTCATCAAAGATATGGATCTGGCTGGGTGGTTTGAGAGTGATAACTTGTCGGAGAATCTGAGGACCGTGATACCTCGAGTTCTAGTCCAGAAATCAGAACCAAGTAGTTCAGACAGTGTGTATTTCTTACGCTTAGGTATTGTAAATCAATTTTTTAAACATTCACTTCTTTCTGTTACCCCGTCGTCTAGGCGAATTCGAGTGGGAGGTGCAGGGCGAAATGACTGAGGATACCACTCCATTAATGCTGAATGATAGAAATGGAGGTCATTTGCTAGAAGTCTTGGCACTTCCACCTCTTGATCCTGTTAGTGAAGAAAGTGGTTTGTCGACCGCGACCCATCCAACTACATTGCCCGCACTTCCATCGGCAAATAGTAAGTGGTGTGGTGTAAACTTGGAGATTTTACTTTACCAATTGTTCGACCGATAACCACCGTGTACATTCTTAATGATTCCACAGTGGTTAGTGAGGTGCCTATTGTATCTGAAGAAAGAATTGTTTCTATACGACGCAATAATGAAGCAGAGTTAGTCCCCTTGCAAAGGGCTTTACCATCACCTACCAATGAGTCTATGGCACTTGCCATTGAACCATCTCCTCAACCAAATAGTATGATTTCCTCATTACATCTCCTGTAAACTGGGCTTCTTCTTTTATTCGTCATTCTCATTTTTCAATTGTTGTAGATGTGGTTAGTGGCCAACCAACTTGGGATCCTGTGAGGGCAGCGAACGAACTAATCGAGGTAATGTTTCCGACACGTAGTAGGTCCGTTGTTACAGCGACTGAAATCGTTCCATCCACATCAACCTCTCACAAACAATTAAAGAGGCGAGAGCCTCAGGTAACATCCACACGCATTCTAATGACTTAATGAGAGATGCGTAAAATCATGGGTTACTATGGATTAATTCTTAATCTTTGCAGGCTGGAGCAGTACAACTGCAGTCGTTTGTAAAAGTTGGGGAGAGTATCATCTCTTTGTTGCTGAAGTTGCATTCTCACCTATGCGGTGTGCCTGATAGCTTTAACCTCGAGCAAAGCGCAGAGAACGAAGCTAGCACCAGCTCGGCGAAACCTCCCAACGAGTCGAGAATCGGCGACGGACCTTTCTTCATTGGACAACTCCTCAACAAGATAGCAAATTTAGACCCAATGTGTAAAGAAACCATCATTGAAACGAAGAATAAACTGTGGCCGCGTATGCAGGAGTGCGAGGATGAGCAGCGCGAAAGAGAACACCGGGAACGCGAGGAGCGTCGGAGAAGGGCGAAGGAAAGGCAGCAGAAACTCATGGCGGAATTCGCCAGTCGACAGAAGCAATTTATGGAGAAGGCAATGAAGTCGGACGAACCTGGTGTATTCGATATGGAATGGGATCCGGAAGAAGCTAGTACAACTAAGTTAGCGAGCAAAAAAGAATACGATTGTGTTATTTGCAACCAAACTACTCCCAGCACCGAAGACAAGCCGATGGGTCTTGTTGTATTAGTTCAGGTAACACATTGAAACATCAACATGCCCTTTGATGATTGAGATCTCTGTACCAATCATATGCGCTTTCTAGGCAACAAGTATTACTGGCCACGAAAGACAACAACCCGACAGGCTTGTCCTACCTACATCTGACGATGATCCGCCGATACCGAAAGATAATACACGCGGTGTTTATTTCGACCGAAGGATGAACGAGCTAAAGGATAATTTCGACACATCCTCGTGGTTGTTGTCGGTGAATTTAGGCTGGGAGGGCGGTGTCCGCGTCCAAACCTGTGGACACCATTTACACCTCGATTGCTTGAAATCCTATTTGCAATCGTTGCGTAGTCAACAAAGACAACAGAGTTTCGCTGTGGATAGGGGAGAATATCTCTGCCCACTTTGTCGGCAACTAGCTAATTCTGTCCTCCCACTTTCGCCGCAGTTGGGAGACTGTGCGGCCGTCGTTCGCTCCCGCCATGCTTCGACTGAGACTATATTACTAGAATTAAATAATTTTTTAAAGGAACTACAACGAAATCCTGTAAGTTTCTTCCCGCACAACCTCTTGCTTCTGGAATGATTTTACCATTACGAATGGTGCTCGTTTCAGATCTCGTCAAATTTGGCTGGGGCAATGGGCAAAGCGATGGAGGATATAACAAGTTGCACATACTTGAAGTATAAACAAATGAACTGTTCTCCTAGTCACCAAAGTTTCTTTCTCTTCGTAACCTCTGTAGCACGAACTAATTTTGAAATCGAACTCGTTCAACGGGGAGGCTCGTTATGTGTTTCGCCTCCTACTACGACACCTTTAACACCGAAACGCGACTGCATTGGTAAGTCTTCCTTCGCTCATCAGGACATCGATGCCAATGTCACTTTTCAATTTACCAGTCTCTAATACTCGGTCGTTGAATTTTATAGTTGCACTGCTTCATGTACTTGCTGTGCACGCGAGGGTATTAGCAACATGGCCAGTGCATCACGTCTGGCAACAGTTGTCTGGTATACCTTCCAATCCAGTAACGCCGCTTGCTCTAACGCCACACGAGAGGGAAGTTCCTTTACTTCTTCGAGATCCAACTGCGCTTTTAATTCAATTCATATTATTACTGCCTTTGCATTTGGATCAAAGTAAGTATCCCCACGAAGATGGACACGACATATAAAACCACTGTTCACAATGTAAAATACATATTAACCGCCGACATAATTTCAGCATATTTCTCGGCTGTGGTGAAAGTAGTCTATAACTTGCTGTACTATCAAGTAATAGTGCAGTTAAGCTGCAGTCTCACACCTGCAGAAAGGAACACGTTATTACGAAGAGGTCAATGTTCCGAACGTTCTCCAGTAACATCGGAAGGCCTACTTGCCAGGGTAATTGAATACTTTAAAGATAGTCCACTCTATGACAGTGAAGATTCTGTGAATAGTCCATCGACTTCTTCCTCGACGTCATACGCGAGGGTAAAAACACATTACATAGAACAACAAGTAAGTGCTCCGCTATTCAACACTGCAATAATCAATTGTTAATCTCATATTAATTGCCACTTTTTTCCACTTTAGATACAAAATTTATGTTTACCATTTCTACGAGTAGCTGCACTGCTACGTTATCACTTGTATCAGCAGCCCCTACCATTAGTCAAAATGCCACAGACTGAATTTGTGAGATTAGTTTATTATCTGGAACTCGTTACGGAAGGCATGGGCTGGGATAGTTTCAATTCGACAGTTGCTCTTAATTGGCAAGATGCCGAAACTGGGATTTCGGTGCCGCGAACATGGTGTCAGCAGTTCCTAGCTTTTGTATCACGAAGTAAAGCAGCTAGGAGTTTGATGATTGACCAGCACATATCGTGGCAAGTGCCGAAGCTACTCAGCCTTCCGCGGGAGTATGAAAAGATCTTTACGGTAAAACATTACACTTTGATACAACTATTAAAGAGTTTGAGGTGGTATAATCCGAAATATTCTTTCTCTCCCTCAGTATTACCATGAACGGCAATGCCAACAGTGCCACTCGGTCCCACAAGAAATCAGCATCTGCCTCCTCTGCGGCACGATTGTTTGTCTGAAGCAACCTTGTTGCAAACAAGGCATTACTTATGAAGCCGTTCAGGTAGATAACCATTTTCATTCAAGTCGTGCTTTGTAGTTTTGTGTATGTAACACAAGTATTTTTAATTGCAGCATTCAATTGATTGCGGTGGTGGAACTGGTATCTATTTAGTTGTAACATCAACATATATCATCGTGGTACGCGGCCGGCGGGCCTGCTTGTGGGGATCTTTGTATCTCGATGATTTCGAGGAAGAAGATAGGGATCTGAAGTATGGGTTCTCCTGTTTTACATGTTAGAAGGCTTGATGATGAACGGTCTAAACAATGTTGTATGTTCTCTGCTCTTGTTTAGGCGTGGGAAACCTTTGTATCTAAGTCAGGATAGGTATCAACTACTGGAGCAGCAATGGTTGGCGCACAGATTCGATCACACGAAAAAGTCGTGGGTATGGCACCGTGACGCCCTGTGACCTTTCAGGGTCCTGCAAACCGATTATTCGTAAACCCAGCCGAAGAAGTACTTCTTCGTCACATATATTCTCATAAAATGCCTCGCGAAGAAGCAAGAGCGCTTTAAGGACTTCACAGGACTTGCTCGGATACTATACGGATATTATATTTATTATGATGATTCATTGAGTAAGTAGGAATAATAATGAATGAAAGTATTAAACAGAAAATGAGGTGAGACCCGGATTAAAAAATTGTTTATAGTGAAAATACCTGAATGAATATACCGAGAAAATGTATGTCTTGACTTAAACACAATACAGTTTATTTAAGTGCATAAAAATTACGTCCTAATAAAAAGAGTACTTATCTAGCATGTAGCATTTGTACTTTATAGGCAGAACTGATCAAGATGGTAGCTGTTACACGAGTCATGCTAGAAATCAGAAAGAAAATTAGGCTGCTAAAGTTCTTGTCGAATGAAACACCGAGCCTGAGATTTTTTGTCCAGTGATATTTAAAATAATAGATCTGCTCCGCAGTGAGATGCTCTAATCTGCTCTCTTTCTCTCTCTAATCTGCTGTAACGCGGTTTCTGCCTGTTATCGCGATCTTATATTATTCAGCGACAAGAACCTTGTAGAAATTGATAAAAACGATAAAAAATGCGTGGGGGCTGGATCGTGAACTGGCGAACTAAAGACTGACGTCTTTAATTAGCGTATGGAACTTTGTCTAAAGTATGTATACGTGGAAGATGCAGAGCTAGATTTTTCTTTACCTTAAGTAGGAGTCTAAAAGATAGTTTCGTGTTATTTGGTTTTATATATATATATTGTGTTTGAGCTTTTTTTTAAAGACAAAGCCGCCAAATTCTTCAGTTCTACTTAGAACGGTTGCAGGGAAAAGTTTTGGTACAATATACAATACGTTTTGGTACGTACTGATCCGTTAATTCTCACTTCTTTTTGCAAACGACAATATGTTGTTGTTTAAAATATCTTTTGGTCTTCACTTTGATGCAGGCATTTTGTGTTCTATTCTTTCTGGAGTTTCGAGGATGACGTTGTTATTCAGACAATATTAGATGCATTATACGTCTCCACACGTATTATGGGCTGTGTATAAGAAACTATATAAACTCATTTTATCAAACAAATTATTTATCTACTCGAAGCGTTGCTGCAAAATAATTTCCCTCCGTGCGGATACGTAAGCATACTAATCGCGAGACCGAAACATGACAACTATTTTGTTATTGTTTTGGAAGAAGCGCAATTACACAATGTGGTCTTTCTCTTCTTTCGTAATATTTTCAATAACAAAAAACTCTAGCGACTAAAATTGAACTATTAAACGTTCCCCTTGCACTTCGATATTAATCATGTTAATAGGGGATTTGCTTCTTCTGGAGTAGTAGTGACTTCTGTAAATATGTAATGATAGGATATATTAGTAGACGTCGCAAGGTAATGTATAAATAACTCAACGATTATTTTTAGCAGTGTCTGCTTATAAGGATAAGAATTTGCAAATAAGCACCATGTTACAAAGAGCTGCAAGAATAATTAACTACAGTAATTATAAATTCTGTTCTGTGTATAAATACAAGTAATTCTATTAAATAAATGCTGCATCTTTCCCCATTACCTCCCTCCAAAAGCACGCGATACGTGTCCATCAGTGCTGTCGAAACAAATGCCGTGAGATGAGAGGATTTATTTTATTTCGTATGTAATTGATTACAAACATTTTTTATACTACTGGCAGGTGTAAACGTGATATCTCACACGCTAGATGCACTCGGTGAATGACTGAACAATTGTACAATGCTATAGAGACTGGATAGTGATGTTAAGCGTTTTACATTTCGTGAGAGGATCGCTAGATCTAGGACTTAGTATTTAAACATTTCCATTATAATTATAGGGTTGATTAGTTGAATTGATATTCGATTGTTTTACAAGAAGGTAAAAGGAATGTCTGAGAAAAGAGTATATCTCGAACATCAGCTAGCAGTAATGGAAGCGTAAACATAAAACTATTATTTATATGTACAAGAATAAATTTTATTATAGTTTATAGAAATGTTGTCTTTTTAAATGACCAATGAATAAGTTTGTAGTGGGGTTGCACATCTCAATCGCTCATGCTTCGGTCCCTACAGCCAGAATAATGTCTTGTCCGAATCGTTTACATAGAAAAAATGGTGTATCGATTTTATTGGATTTATCGATCTTTTACAAGTATGAGTCTCCGTTCGTGCTTCTTTCTTTCACATTGGATGAGTAGGTCGCATTCACATTTAATGTAGGAAGCAGTGATGGCGTGTACCACTGTGTGTCAGTTTCTAATGGCATTCGCATTACACTTACAGCGACGATGGTATATATCACAATCACCTAATGCTTTCAGATTTCGAGATTTTCAAGCGAAAGAGTCGAGAGTCAACGCTATTCTAGTTCTAGGATACTGGAAATAATTTCATCTGTTATGATCATTGCGATTATGTGAATGGGACGATAGGGAGATATTACAATCGTTACTTGTTTTATTATAGATGTACCTTAAAAGCAACAATTTTGTTAAATCATGTACACGTTACCACACTATCCACCATACTCCAATAACAAAACTAAGTGTACTTTTCTGGCAACTCCCGATCTTTATACTGATGCTGCTGCCCCCAGCTTGGGGAGTACGAGCTGCATTACCGAATGAGAAAACGAACACACGGTACGGTGGAGATATTAAAGAAACAAGCCATAATTCCAACTCTGTGGTTTTTTGCTGTCGTTGCTATGCTGTCGACGTACGGATGGACGCATTATACGGAGACTGACCGCTACTGGTTCTTAATGTTTGCCTCATTACAGGAATGTAGAACAGCATAATCGAATCGATATCGTGAAAATCAAATAAGACAATGCTTCTTGATATTAGATATGCATACTGACAAACTTGTCCATTTCTTTATGATAGTCACTTTCACTTTAAAAAAATCTTATAACTGAATCGCGCCAGATCTATAAACTCCTTCAATAATGACCACCTGTTTGTTCTTGGTACACTTCGATAACATCGTCATTTTCCATTTCCAGCTGAAAATATCACAAGCCCATTAACATCCACCGACTAACCAGTAGTTTGTACAAATACACGCAACTGCTTTCGCTTAGTAGCAAGAACAATGGAGAGGGATGCTATACCTGCTTTGGTGTTTCGTCGTCGTTAATTCTTTTGCCATCAAAGAGAAACCTGAGGGACGTCATGGGAACTCCCTAGAGGAAAAACAGAGATGTTAGTGGTGCTCCGGCTTATCAAACTTAAATGAGAATCAACACTAACCACACGGTCACTGTACGATTTCTTTAATTTGCCCATTTGGGTGGTCATCTTTACTCTAAAGTGAATTTCGTTGCTGTCCTGGAAAAAGGGAAAAGAGGAATGTTGACTGAGAGAGTGAGAGCGGGAGAATGCCCGGGTGAGTTAATCGTGCGTATCAGGATTGCTTACGTTTCCGACGACTTTGAGCTTGATGTACTCCGAATTCGCGTCGCCTGGACCGGCTTCGGGTTTTTGCTCCTAGTAAACGGGAAGGTTAGACCAATAAGAGTGAAACTACGATCGTACATGTCGAGCTCGGCACGGACTCCGCGGGCGGTTTACCGGCGCGAGCCGAACTCTTTAGAATCCCACGACTTACCTGATTATCGGACATGGCAATTAATAAAGGGTAACGATTCTCGACCACGCGCCAGAACGGTAACCAAACACAAGCAGGCAATATGGCGCTACACTTTTGTCAGTTTCACAGCCTTCTGTACTAAAAATAAAAATTTTAACGGTTAGCCGATCCTCACGGTTCGAAAAGGCATCAGACCCGGACATCAACCGATATGGTCGCGACCACTCGCTTCGCCACTTATGCTCTCTTTCCCCATGCGAACCATCTCGGCAAGCCGACCACGCGCTATATACAACTCGCCCGCCTATTTTCCTTTATCCACTCCAATATCCTTCCTCCTCTTTAGCTACCTGTCCTTAATCTATACAGGTCCTCTAATCCTCTATCATTCATTCACGCTATCGGGAGAAAATGCAAATCGCTAGTCGCTAGTTTTAACCGCCTAACCGTGGCCCTTTCGGCGGCATCCTAAACAGCCCGCAGTTTCTTACCCCGCATCCAAGTACTGGATATATATCCTCTCAACCTTCCGCACACACGATCACCGACCGTCTAATGTTGTCAAGCTCGAAGCCAGCGTGCAGTGCGATTTCGAAATATCGTTCAAACTCTTCGTTTATCGCGATGAGAAAGAAAAGAATCCGCGCTCTCTGCGATCTTTCCACTGCGCCAGATATGTAGGCGCGCGATAGAGCACTCCGAAAAAAAATTCTTCGCGGAACCCTCGTTCCATTGTCTACGAACACACCGAGCATTAACGAATTTTATTTGAACTTTCTGGCCGGTTGGAAATTATTGGATTATTCGCCCAAGTTTTGTTATGTCATGTTTTAGTAGATTAACGGTTATCACAGGAATTTGCACGAATAATTTACTTTTAATGGTTGATCGATTTGGTGGCTTTCCTCTTGGAAAGAATGAGTCATATCCGTCCAATCAGATATCACAACAATGCTGCGGTTTCGCGCGACTTATATCAGAACACATAATAGAATTGTGATATATGTTTTATTAGCAACAATGCACAAAATCACGATAGACTATATATAATTGTAATTTTGGAGTTGCGCGTGTCATCAATTTGTGTCAATAATTGTAATTGGATTTATCAGATTTTGCAATAAACTGAACCCCGCAATTGCGGCTCGCCTTTGCGCATACACTTTTTATAGAAGGCATATATATATACCGCAATCACACAGTTATTGAATCTTGATAAAAATGATCTGGCAAAAGCATTGGGAAGCCTGAATTAAAAAAATTCGAGAGATTCTCATACGCGCTATTGATTTTTGCGCGCGTAATCTGATTGAATCGCGACTATATTTGTGAATCGGTTTCAATGGCAATTACGAGCGACTAAATCGCGCTGCCGCACGAGGACGCGCCCGTACGGCGGTCCACTCTCGTGACACCGTGGACAAGTTAAAGCACCTTGCAAATTCACTATAGATCGTTTAATCATAGTATGCCATTAATGTTGTGACGTGTTACATTTTTTAACCAAGTGCCCCGTCGACCTGACCGTCGAGATTGGATAGGACGCGCCAATAGCCTAGGTAAATTGGCTCGGAGGACCCGAGCCGCCCGCACTTTCGCCGAGTATGTTCTATAACTAGCAATCGGAGAAGGTTAAGTGTCTCATTTCTCGACTCTTCCAACTGCGCTCACCATGCATTTTGAGCTGTCAAGGATCTTTCATCATCCAGCTCTCGCTCATTTATTTGGAGATTTGGAGCGAAATCCCACTATGTTAGAATTCTAATCGGCGCTCGCTCGCTTTTGGCCTCGAGCTTGCCGCTCGTTCAAGTCACTTGACTTGGGATTTGACGCGAAATTCTTCTACGGCCCCACAACCTTGACATCGTGATAATAATTCGGGTTAATTACGGTCTTGGCTAAGCCTTTTTTCTCCACTTATCAACCACTGGTAGCATTCTGTTCCATATAGCCGGAGACGATGCTATAGAATGTACGCTTACAAAATCCCGTTAGCGTTGCTCCGCGCACCTCGGACCCTGTATTTCAATGAAAATCACCGACGAAGCCTGACTTTTCTCGCTCTTAGACTGTACTTGAGACCTATTTTTCACTATTGCTCAGCAGTGAATCATACATTAGATAAGAAGTTTTAGCAAGGCATGAATTTAGATAAAGCATGCCTGGCCAGTAAAAGTATCTGTAAATTATTCTAATGTTTATTTCGCACAGGGTGTTAAAATGATGCAAGATGAGGATCTCGGTGGTCCTTCTAGAAGGAACTTCTTTAAGCAAGGAGCAACAAGGATATCACAGGTATGGAATGAGAGTTATTCATATTTTTGAGTTTTCTTACATCCATTGTGTTGTATTGTTATATAATATATGTATAACTTGGTGTTGTAGATGTATCAAAGATACTTGGATCTATGGACACCACACGTAGTCTCAAGATGGGTATTTGCATTCTGTCTAGTAGTTATTTTTATTCTACGTATATTCCTCTCACAGGCGAGTAATATTATCAGATATAAATTATAAATGATTAACTGAATTATCCAGTAACAATCTTGTGATCATGACTTTTCATTTGCAGGGATGGTACATTGTCACATATGCACTAGGAATTTATCACTTGAATCTGTTCATAGCATTCCTTACACCAAAAATGGATCCTGCGATGGACTTTGATGGTAGGTTTAAGGTCTCATTGGCAGAAAATCATAAATGATGCAATTCGTGACCAAAAGTATTGTTTGATTGCAGATACCGACGGCCCAGAGTTACCTACGAGATCTAATGAGGAGTTCAGGCCGTTCATTAGGAGACTTCCCGAATTCAAGTTTTGGTATTCCGTGACAAAATCCACGGTCTTTGCCATGTTTTGTACTTTATTTGAATGCTTCAACATACCAGTGTTCTGGCCCATACTTGTTATGTACTTCATAACACTATTTTGCATTACAATGAGGCGTCAAATAAGGGTAAGGATCGCGCACTAGTGCAGAAATCGTATTCGAAATATTCCATGGTAGTTTGAGTAATTTGAGAAATCTTTCTTTCCAGCATATGATCAAGTATAGATACCTGCCTTTTACCCATGGCAAACCAAAGTACCAGAACCACGAGGATACTTCGAGGTTAATATCGCCTAAGTGAATATGTGTGAAGTATGTTTGGAGACGATTGGGATGTATAAGTGTGTAGATGCCATTTCCTGATCACACGAGAGAACAAACGAGCATTCTCGCAATCGAGAAACAGACAGGTTTTCTTTTCAATGACATTGCGTATGACTAAGATTATTATTGCCTTCTTTAAGGAAAGATCTAATCTATGAAAGGTGTAACGCTGAACTATAATGTATGGCATGTAAACTAAATCGTCTTAATATATTTGTATCATAAAACTTGTACAAAGTATCGATAGGGCTTACACGAATCGAGGACACGGTATTATGCACGACATTCAGTTTTGTTATAAATGTAATTCAGGTGATCAAAAAAAAATGTAAAAGAAGTGACTGGTATATTCAACATTCATAATACAGCCGAATTTATTCCACGGGATAACAGTTACGGTTTCTCCACGGTACATTCCGCGTACACTTTATACGCCCATCACAATATCACTCTCTATCTTTTTCGTTTGCTTTTTATATATACAGAATGAGAATGATATCACTAAAATCGGCCGACTTTCATGCTCAAGCAAATCAAGTGAAACCTGTCCGAGTAAGAACTTTCAAAGTAGAGTGCCTGCTTATTTGGTGCATCGCTAGAGCTTTCGTTCCTTTGCTCGAGAGATAAGCGAATCCTTCCTACTTGTCGATGTTTCGCAGCAATGATGACTCTCAATCATTTTCGTCCTTTGTTGACAGGCGTAATTACCACTGAAGTAATCATCGTGACGACTTTCAACGATCGATAGTTTGTTTATTTCGCACTTCCGTTCCGTCGGCGAGCCAGTTTAAGTTTTAAGCTGCCCCAGCGGAATTGTGTTCTTACATCGACCTCTCCTAATTATAACATAGTAATACAAACATCGCGAGAAGTAATTTTTGTATGGGGACACGTATGTCTTGAACCCTAAAACGTAGACGGATCGTGCACACATACTGAATTGTATACACCGACAATGATTCCTCCCGGGAATAGTCCCTCACGCGAGTCTGTACATAGCGAGAGTATATGGAAAGAGGCCAGCCCCGAGTCGGCAGGACTAATCAGTGCCGCACTGATCTTCAACTCATTGCGGCAGTGACTTAACGTCTTTCATCATCAATTTGATACGCATGCATACTGTGGAAGCGCAGCATGGACATCATTCGCGTACATGGAAAGTGCGTGTTATACTTTCGTTAGTGTGACACTACTCCCGCAAAGACTTTAACGACGGAATACGACAGAAAATTATCTAATATTATAATACACTATAATATTATATAATGTACATAATACTATAATATATGTATATGTATGAATGTAAGAAGGACCGCATACTCTTTCCGCAGTAAGCGGTACTTGGCACTAGATGCACTTTAGGATCGTCATTCATTTGGTCCAGACACCAGGCGCATGATAATTGCTTTGCGCTACAAGCTAGACACCCCCGGCCCCCTTTTTTTTATTTCGTACATTTGCAAAAGTCTCGCCCATTAGGACGTTTGAGTAGCCGCTTCTGCGAGTGTGGACAGAACCTTCGTGGATAGCTGATATTTGAATGAACTACATATATATATATCAGGAAGCAATCGGAGAGTATGGAAATTGGTCGATAGACATCAGTGGTCAATGCTTCTTCCTTGACAAGAAGACTGTGATGTACTCAGAACCTTTTACAGTAATGGTAAATCCTAAACCGGAGCATGCTTAGCGGACATTAAACTAATAATCGTAGCCGTCTAGAAACTAAATCACTCGTCGAGAGTTCTGAGGTGTCTCGGTTCGATTTCAATGTCTCAAGTTTTCGAGTAACGATGATGATTGATAACAGTGGTTTCTGTGAAAGTTACACTATTTTCGTAAGCGACGGTACCGTCGCCCCCAGGCGTGCACGCCGGCATAACGAGATTGTTCCCACTTTCGCGCCACAGATTCATGTGTTGCGGAATGTCCATCAGACTATTGATTATACGCTCTGTACATGTACGAAATGAAATAAAGAAGTACGCAACAGTAACAGGTCGTAGCTGAGCCCCAACACTTCTACCTACACGATCCTAAGTCGCTCTAGTGGGCTTTGTACTGCTTAGCAGGTAATTCTGTCGTTCCTCGCGGCTTCCATTCCTACATGTACATCGTTCTGTCGGGAACTCGAGAGATCTCGGTCCATTCCACGCAAAGTCTCAGAGATCAGGTACGATTTTTCGGCCGCTTTCCTACAAGTAGCGAGTATACGCGCGCATATCCGATGCTCACATTTTTTCAATGAGAACGTAGAGGAATATTTAATCACTTAACATACCCACTTGACAAATGTAACAGTACATGCAAGAATTCCCGGCTTGGATAGGCGCCTCCACACTCACATTCACCCTTCATACCGAAGAGCACGATTGTAACAAGAATAACAACAACGCACAGAGCATTCATCATTCATTAAGCTAGTCGCAGCGGGACGTGCGTGTGGCCAAAATAGACAATTGAAACGTGTATATTTTGCGGCTAGCGAAGCTTACATCGTGTTTTTTTTTCTTTTCCAGCATCCCAAACCCAGTCGTGGAAATATAAGGATCACTCGTAGAACTCGCAAAAGAGAATCCTCCGTGCAAATATAGGCCCTATTTTTTCAATAAATCTCTCGTTCTTTCATAAACATCTCGAATTCCTTACTGCCCGCTCCAACATTAGAAAACTATAATCTGCAGAGCTGTATCGCTTCGGGGATGCAGCGCCTCCGCAATTATGCGCCAACGGGATTGCGGCGGAATATAAACAAAAGAAATCGTTGATGCGCAATGAAGTCGACAATGTGTGGGGGGAGGACTGATGGGTGGCAATGTTTATTTCACTTTACAAGAGGCTCCCGCGCATTGTGCCCGCTCTCGTTTTCTCACTCGTTCGACTCCTCCGAGATCGGCTTCTTCGACTTTTCGAGAAAGGTCGTGGTAGCGTTTAAACCTATCACCGTGGTAGTCGTGGTCTCGCTCACCGTGGACTCCCTTTTTCTATACGGATTCGACGGCTGACCGAACAATCTGCAATTTATACAATTACATCCTACGAAAACTTATTCAGCCTGGGGTCACAGCTCATCGCAGGGAGAACCGAGACTAAGTGAACTGAGAAAGTGCTGGCGACGCCGTATATATCCTCCCCTCTCTACTTTTTCAGGGAGGCAACAACGCTCGGCTGGCTCAGCGGGACACTTTCGGCGTGGCCTCTGAAATTGGGGTTTCATCGATGAAAAAAAAGGGTAACAGGAATAAACAAACCACCCATATGTTGCCTATCACGACGCGCGGCCAACTATAGATTCAACCGTCTCTACTCATTTCTCTCCCTGCTCGCTTCGCGACCGCCCGTCCACGGGGAGAGAGAATACTATCTATGTATTATACTGTGCTGTTGCTCATCCCGACGGCTATAGTCGTCGTCAACTCAATAGGCGGTTTCAAAATCGCTTTTCCGATTGTACTACGAAAATATATACAATCTCACATGATTTGGTAGCAAAAATAATACAAGTTCAACGACTTGCTACCGAATATTCCCCCGAAAATGATAAGCCAGTCGAAAAGGGAAGAAAAGCTGCCTTGCGTTGGCGACGAGTATACCAATGTAGCAATACAATCTCCCTGCCACAATTCCTGGCAACTCTCCCCTGGCACGAAGAAAAGACCGCGCGCGCAGATGAGACGGCGTAGCGAAACCAGTTAAGATAACAAGTGCCCTAGATTCAACGGGACTGTAGATGCTATCTGCGCGGACGGACGGAGACTTTAGAGGAGTCGTTTGCTTCCTCGATGCTGAAGGCAGCAGGCATAACGAGACGTAGATGGACGCGGGGGATAAGCCGTAAAACTGGAGAAGCTACTATTTCCGGCACGAGTCGAGCCGTCGGACAGCTGCGCCACGGGAGAATATGGCTGTTTGCTCGCGTCTTCTAGACCTTGTACTTTCTCGTCACGCGTCTCGCCCGAATCTTTCGCCCTGGTATTAGAGAAAGGATGCAATACCTAATGCTCTCCGTTCTACAACGGGGCGACCAATTGTCGTAGTATCTTCTGCCGGTCCCGAGATCGCGCGTCGTGCTCCATCTGGAGAAGTGGTGCCTCACTGTGTTCTGCACCTCCGTGTTCAGGAAGCAGTAGAAGAGGGCGACGAACAGGCCCTGCAGCCACGATTAAAATACAACATATTCCATTATAATTAATTTGTATTATGATTAAATTAACGGTTGACAATGCATGAAATTGTAGTGAATTTTCGGGAGGTAGAATTGGTGGATTTCATCCGGATTACCTGAGAGGACAGTAGAATAGCTCGAGCGTAGCCGAAAGCATTGGCAATCTGACCCTCGGTCGGTCCAGCGAGGACCAGGATGTAGGTGACGCCGAGGAGTGGTATCAAGACAAGCAGAGCTTTGCTCGCCTTTCGGTATTGTTGGGTCTCGACATTGTTCGCCGACCAGAGTTTCGTGATGAGCACCTGAAACGCCACGTATTCACCCACACAAATCTCCTTTCCCGCTGCACCATCGACCAGCATGAATGTACAGGTGTGTAACAAGCTTTCGATCGAATTAGCGCGATTTGCGGTCGATGTTTGCTCCGCGGCTAACGAATCGCTCGGCTTTTTTCAGGAATCATACATTCGATCACACTGATCCCCACGTCCCTCGAGCGGGCGATTTGTTTGCACGAGAGCTTCCAACGAACCGCACGAGAACGCTTGTTTTGCGCAGATAAAGCAAACACGTTACTGGATTTTCGGGAAAACACGTTTCAGCTTCCGTGCTTTTCGGCCTCGGGTAAATAAAGGTGAATTTTGTGTCACTGATACGCAGTTCTCGCGGCATTGAGTACTCACCCACATTATCATGAAGAGGAATATGACATTGACTGCGAGGACGGCGATCGCTGGAGCCTGGTAGAACCAGTCGTAGGGATGCGGCCTCATCCATGGACAGTGCTTCCACAGGGCGGCTTCCTGCAATGTCACACGTCGTAGCCTTCGAAAAGCAGACCTCACGAAATTCGAGCGGCGGATCTCCCGAATTATATACTGGCGAATTCAACAAGTGGCCCGCATGACACACGAGAGTGCCATGTGGCGAAATAGAGTCTGATGGAGATCCGACCTACTCAGTGCCAATCACGTCTCCCCAGGAGCTTAGGCTTAAGGAATTTTATCAGCGCTAGAGCAGACTCTCGCGTGTGCCTTCGGAATTATTCAACCTTTCCCTCCGTCGTATTTCAGACTCTAGACTTACCTGGTTCTCTTGGTACATGATGTTCTGATCGAGCGACTTCGCGATGGCCCAGATCGCTATAACGAGCAGCGGCACACCTAGAATTACCCCGATCGATTGTACAAATCAGTCCAATTCCGCGCGACCAATGATTGTGTGCGCATGTTCGAGGAATAAATGACAAGAAATTGTGAAATGTTTTTCGAGGGATTAACTTGAATAAGTACATTAAAAGGGTATTTTTGATGTTCTTACCCCAGCCTATCACCAGGCAAAGCTTCAATTTTATATTATCGCCGGTGAAGGTCTTCACCACCAAGAGATACAGGTACAATCCTGCAACAGTCGATGAAGACTTTCCAGTTACGTGTGCACGAGTCTCCTTCGCTCGGAGTTGTCGAATAGTTGGAATTACCTTCGACGAACATCCAGAAGAAATTGGTCAAGTGGAAGTAGTGTAGAAGGGAGAAGAGTGTCACGCAAGTTGGTATGGTGGTCGGCATCGAGGTCTGCAAAGTGTCAGAAATGCTAGTTTCTAATAAAGTTGGCACGAATTCCCGCACTTTTCTCACTCGTAATTGGAAGCCTCGTTAATTTACTTCACCCTACGCATTTCCACCATCAAATTAATCGGCTTGGTGTAATTAATTTTGCGATTTAACTACGATTAAATCGTCAAGCGTGTAAAATGGATTTTCACTCTGGCTGAACCGGCGATATTTCGGTGGGATTTCAGACTTCTTGAAACGTCAGGCTTCGCGAGTCCGTGAACATGACATATTACGACTTGAGCTTTCAGCAACAAGTGGTGCGGACCTGTCACTCGGCCTCACTTTCCACTTGCCGCGCCCTACTTTTCCCCAGTTACTCTCGAGGCAGAGTGCCACGGGAACTCCTGAGCGGCGAGTACTTATCACGGCAACTCCGAGAAGGTTTACCTGGAGAGCAGTCGTCAGGATCCACGCGAGGTCCGCCAGGATATACGTGAACATCAGGTTCGTGTGGATATTGTTCCTCAAGCATCTCAGCTCCCTGAAACACCAACAACATTTAGCAAGCGCGGGGGGAACTCGCTCTCTCATACTACAATAAACCGGCAACGATTTGCGGCCTCTGACACGCGTACCGCCGGCTGACCGCATGCGGACTCGTACTACTTGCGCCCTGGCACCCGCGCGCCCACAACGGAAGCTCCGGCTCTAGCTTTCATTCCCGCTTGCATTATACACTTCTCGCCCCCGGAATGTTTCATTATTCGCCCTCGAGCTCCTGCCGGTAATTCCCATTGGCAAATTACAGAAGCGAACGTGTACTTCCTGTCTCTGTTACAGTCGGCCACGGCCGAGGTATATCCTTCGACGGAAGCCCGTAACGCGAGGAGGCGGCTTTATTGTTTGCCGGGGGAAAAGCTCGCGGTAGAGTGGGAACTACGGAACTAAATAAAAGAGGCCGATGCCGCATTTGCTCCGGTTACAGGCTTTTTTCCCCTCGACAAAAGCCAGCGCGCAACGAGACTTCGCCGAGAACGTAATAACTTGAGCAAGAACAGCCGAGAGAGCTCGCGGACGTGGGTGCCTCTTTACATCAACCCTGCAGTTCTTTGCGGTTTAATTAGACTGACGGGTGTGGGTTTCTTTTTAATTGCCGGGAAGCTGCGCGTATTTCGATTGATCGTTGAATTCGAGTATTTCTTTGGAAAAAGGTCTCGAGTTGCTGTGTGAGAGAGAACGGGCTGGAGTGAGGATCGTTTGCGGAGACTAAATAATTAAGAGGATGCGTTCGGGGACTCCATTGAGAGTCTGGCTCGAGGGGACCGCGTGAAAGGAGGTAGGGAAGTCTGGGGAGACGTTGATGAGATACTCAGAGTCTAGGAGACAGACTTCTCTATGAATATTTTGAGTGCAGATAACCGGGCATTCGATTTCCCTGTTCCGAGTGATATCCGCAAATTCAATATACATCCAGTCAGCCCGGGACACATGGGTAATTACCGTTGCCAATGGAAGTCTGAGGGAGCAATATGACGGCCTGATTACCAGCAGAGATGGATCCATTATTAGTAAAAAGTCGTGCGGACGACTTTTCCGTATCTAAATAGGGTCGAGGGGTAAATCGATTAGTGGGTTAATTGAATCCCAGCGTATGACGCCGAGCTTTAATCGTACCGATGGATTAACATTGGACCTTTACCCCATGGTGCTTCGTTACGCGCAACAACGGTTCTAAAGGACTCATTAACGCTTCGACCCACGTCCCGAGTAATATTTATCTTCAGTCATCTAATATTGTTTTAACGGCGACTATTGGATGCTTCTGTCCTGTTCGGTTGTTTGAAATAACGTGATAGATGAATTTAATCAGCAAAATTTTTATTCCCGAATTCCAGTCGGGAATTCTCGACTGAGTAGGAAATTTCGGATTACATTTATTTTTTGACTTCTAATTTTTAAACTATAACTGGAGTCGATGATACAATATTCGATGCACTGATAAAACTACTGACAGCCAAGACCGGAGCTTCCAATGTTAACTCGAACGTCTAGAATCGTAGACGAGCTTACTTGTAATAAATGAAGATGGACACAGCGAGGACCAGGGTGAAGAGTGAGAGGCTGTACCCGACGAAGTAGAGCATCGTCGTGATTTCGACGCCGGCCTCGTGGGTCGGCCGGCGCAGGTCATGGCAGAGGGTATAATTCGAGTAGCTGTTCCAGGTCCCATTGGGCCAGCACCATCGGCTCGCGTTCTCTGCAAGCAGAAAAGTTGCCCGAGTCACTCCCTTAGATCCTTCGGCAGATTTCCGCTCTAATGGGAGAACTGTGCCAGCGGCGCGGCGGCTCTCCCGCGAGCTCCGCAATTACTTTATCATCAAGGGTATTTCCAGGGCAAATATGTCAAAAGCTTCGCGCTCCCTTCTGTTCTAGTTTCGTTAAGCGGAAAACTGGGGAAAAGCCGGACCTACGCAACGTTGACGAGACGCCCTCCTCGACAACGGCCTTCTCTCCCAGTCGATCTCATGAATAATTCATCCCGGCCTCTAACCACTGCCGAGAATTTCGATGCTTCAACCCCCACATTATGCTCAGGCTGATGCTGGAAGACCTTGGGAAGAGGGCGCGGGTCGACCCGCAAAGTGAGTTATAAGTCGGGCAATTAACAAAATTTATTAATACTTGAACTCTGATTATTTAACTTCCCCGGTGCGCGCTGTATGAAAAGAAAACCGAAGCACCGAAGTTTATCGCGCGGAGTTGGAGCGAGTGCGCAGGAACTCTTGAAAGTGAGCACTTGTTGAAAAGTATCACGTCGCTCCGAGTCAGCTTTGATAAGGGGGAGAGTCCTGCAGTTGAAAGGAGTCCCTCGGCGATATTAATCGGAGGCCGGGCCAGGTGACATTTAAATAGAAATACCGGGAATCAGAAGTGTCGTCAGCAGAGACAAACAAGCTCGTGACCGGCGGCACGATGCCAGAAAAGAGTCGTGTCGATGCTGGAGCACGTCGGATATCGGCCGGCCCTTGCATTATTCAGGCTCGGCCGCAGGAGACTGTCGCCCGAATCAATAAACCGGCTCACTTCCCATCCGAAAGCGGCTCCCTTAATTCGATCGGTCCATCTGCGTAGAAGACTCGGATAAATATCCGACACCCAATGCCCCGTAAGATCCATCCATAGGGAATTCAAGCCCCCCGTAAGACGCGTAGTTCTAAAGGATCTTTCAATGCTCCATCAAAAAGGGAGCGTTTCTTAATTCCCTCAGGGGTGAGCTTGAATGATTAATATCAAGGAATTCGTCCGCTCAAACGAATTCATAATGCGTCCCCTCGCTGATGTCCTCGTTCATCAGGAAAGCAGACCTTCCCTATACATTCGGCTGCGGCGAGGATTATTTTCCCGCAGATTCCCCCGGGAATATCCTGGCCGAGGGAGAAGGCTATCAGCGTTCAGCGATCGGTTCGCATTTTCGAGAATCGAACAGGTGCCCGGGCGAACTGCATCAATTTCAATTATCACCGGGCGAGCGAACTTTTTGCGGCGCAGCGAGCTCGCCTATTAAAGTGTTTCCTGGTTACAGGATACGCGCAGGCTCGAAGATACTTGCTCGCAGAAACGCCGCCTCTAATGTAAACCTATTGCGGGAGAAATTTAATTGGAAACGCGCGCGGCGAATGCTTTCTCCTGGAATGGTGTTTTTTGCGGAGCCTCCCCTGGAAAACGATGTGATCTCGTAGGTAACACAAGCGATTGGAGGCTGGAGCTCGCAAGTATCTTCGAGTAAACGAATTAGTGCGGCACAGCTCGTCGAGATGCGTCCGACGATGGAGGAAGAGCGTTAGAACAGCCGGTAATTATTCAAAAGTGCTACTCGTGTGATAGCGAAGAGACTTTTTGATTTTATTAATGGAAATCCATTACCCCCGTTCGCCGCCTCCGTTCGCGGTTGGGAGGAGTGTATAACTCCTGTGTGAGGCTTTATACAAAAATTGTATGCTGCTCTGATGGAATTTATTTAATATTTTTTAGTAATCAGTCGTTGTGGAAAACATAATAATAAAATACAAAGTAGATTTTAGAACAAACGAAAAAATAGAATTAAACTATAGACATAATTTATACGAAGTTATAACACGTTAACACATTGGGTAACTTAATAATTAGCGTACAAGCACAGTAGGATCTGAAATCCACGCGAACGGAGGAATCCGTGGAGGAAAGCGTATTGGAGATGTCTAAGTTATCGTCACGCGGTTTTACGGGCGACGTCGCCGTAAGCCTTTCGTGAGAGGCAGACGTGTCGACGCTCCGGCAATCTCCTCGAGACGAGAGATGAAATATGGATCAGCCGGAGAGCTCGCCCATTCTCCCTCGACTCGCCACGAGAAACTTGTTTTCCCGAGGCAATTTTCCGATCAAATATGCAACCACCACTCCCGTTCGACCGAAGCCGCTCGCGACGCCGGCGAACGTGTCGCCGCCGCCGAGTCCTAGAGCGATTTTCCAATCCGGCCGAGCCGAACTCGACCAACTTCGGCGCAATCCGCGAAACGAACTTATAGAGTTTCGCGCATTATTCAGGCGATTTCAGTGTTGCCGACGCGGCTTAAGAGCCGGGAGATTATTTCGTCCGGCGAAGGTACACAACAGTCCACGGAGTTTGTTGTTCCAGCGACGGACTTACCCTGCGCCCGCAGCGTCTTAGCTCACCGGCGCAAACTTCCGGGCTTCGATTCTTCCGGCGACGGTAATCATGTTTCCAGTAACTAATGAATTAGAGGGAGTTGGTTCGTTCGGGATGAATTGTGCAACTAAAGCGATTTGCTCATCGATTTTCTGCATGAAAGAACTTTGATTCAAGTGCGCTTGCAGATCGAATTATTAGGATGATTTCCTTAACTCCGCGAAGGACTTTGCTTTCTTCCTGGGGGGTTGAATGCATTCTACTGGAAAGGAGCCTGATTAAACTCTTTTATGAATCCCCGCGCTGCTTTTTTCACGCGTCGTAGAATAGTCGGCGCGAAGCCAGCAGGAAATTAATAAAGCAAATGGAAGAGTGAACTAATACGCAAGGGTGGTCGGTTGCTGTGTTATCGATTACCCGGCGAATTTCCGCCTCCGCGGGCGAAACGCTTGCATTAAACGCTTCCTCTCGGATGCGCGACTCTGCGGCCAACTGCAAATGTAATCCCCGTCGCTGTAATTGCGACACACTGTCAAATGGAATTCCCCGTCAATATTATTCGGACAATTGTTGCACCGCAGCTGGTTCGCGCGACGTTGAAGGGAAATTCGAGTGTCGGAGTCATGTCAGGCAAATAGAGGATGATTCACTTGGTTCGGATTCATTGGGACTGGTTAGTGATTCTCTTCAGGGTTTCGGAAAATATCCTCCGTACCACACAATTATGACTAATTTTGTATGGAATCTTAGTTTTAGGGCTAAAAATACTGAAAAACTGTGGAAATTGGGTGAGTTTAAAAATTGTCGAAAAATCGAAACAATTGGTATGCAAAAAATTTCAATTTTTCGAAACTTCCACAACCCGACCGAAAGCCTAACATTTCTTTAATTTGCGTCTAGAAACTAAGATTCATCGCAACTAGCCAAGTGAATCACCTTGTACTTCCAGCGAAAGTGAACTCCTACAACTTGCAAGCTCCCCAACTCAGCTTTATGAAAAAGGAGAATTCCTGGTCACTCAGAGATTCAAAGTTCAAAGGGCCCCGCGAGAAGTGGAGATTCAAGATTCATACTCGAACTACTTGACCCGCCAGCTTCCTTGCGCGAGTTTGCACCCAGGATATCCTCGCCCCTTGCTGAGTAGCTCTCACCGCAGCGGCTCTGTCGGAAATCTTGGCGGGTCCGGGGGGGACGCGGATGCATATATCGGCATTCCGAATGGACATATCCCCACTAATGGATTAGGAAAACACATTGTTCGGCGGAGGGATGCGAGGGGGGCGATCAGCCGTATCAATCCCGCCGGATGCGAATCCTGCGGGTGCTCCACTGAATGCGCCGACGTCCTCCCGCACTGTCCGACTGTCTGTCTCGCACGTGCCTATACCACTGATCGGGGCGCACATTTGGATCCAACTGCCATTTCAATGTCGAGTAATCCCGGGGCCGCCGCGTCCATTTCGCTCCATTATCATCGGAACGCAGCATATCCCGCGCGGGTGTATCTGGCCCGGTTACACTCTATTCCAACGGCAACATAAAGGAGGCTCTTCAATACTTTTGGAATGAAAGCCCCGCATAAATAACTCCCTTTCGAAACTCGGCGTAATGTTGCCCCCCTTTTTTCTCCAGAGAGACCGCGCGCTCGCGGCTGAGTGACTTTTATCATCGGAGGCGATCCGATGATTTTATTAGGTCGCGTTAGACGACGCCGTCGGATTTCTGGGACTCGACTTATCAAGATTCCACTCGGTCTCTCCACCGCCGGAAGAACCATCGGCAAATCCTATTACTCCGACGAGAGCCCCGGGGAAAAATGGAGCATGGGAATCAGCGGCTGTCGAGGTTCGATGATACCTGATTCCCCGGGGATCAGTCTCCGTCACACAGTGAATGACTAACGACTGGCCCACCAGAGGTACCTGTCCGCGAATAGAAATGGCGTTTAAGTGCGTTCGAAATCAATGTTTAATAATTGGCCGGTTAGTTGGAACGTTGCTTCTTGGACGAGAGGAGGTTGAGAAAATAGCGAGGGAAGAGGGTGATCTCTGTCGACAACATAATCCCCGCAGTCCGTTTTAATTAGCTCGGCGCGGCTCCGAGCACTGGATCAATCAATCTTCCATAATTAATAAATACCTCATTGGACGCATTATGCGAGGGTAATTGTACCGCTCCCCCGGCGGTATTACACGCGGTGATCGGCAAATACAGTTATACTCATGCAATTGTAATTTCTCCTTGTCCCCGGTGTCATTGGGCCGCGGATCAGCATCCCGGTGAACCTTGTTATCCAAGGGGCTTTGCGAACCTCCCTGTTTCAAGTGCGCACATTCGCCGCAATGATCATAGAAACCGAGGCAAATCCGAACTTCTGGATATTTCACTAATCCTAGAATTCCGCATCCTCTATAAAATTGCGAGAGGACCATTTTCCCTTCTCTCATTGTTAACGAGAGAAATATTCCCATTGCATTGCGAGCTTCGAAGTCAGGAAAAACCGCACTATTTCCACATGGACTCGTGGGAGGATGCCTTTCGAGATTCTCCACAACTGGAGTGTCGGAGCCTCTTTAAACCGAACTCGGCTGGAACCGGCGACCCCCGCACCCAATCCCCGGAGAGAAAAAGGGAGTCCGCTGTGGCGCAGGATATCAATCGACGTCCTCCGGCGGGTACGAAATAGCTCGAGAAAAAGGAGAGATTGTCGAGTGGCGATAGGCCGCTGCTCTCCCCCGGAGAATCGAATGGAGATTTGTAACGGTTGACCTGCAGGGGGGAGATTCGAGGCGATCGGGCGAACTTGGCAATGGAGCGTCGGAGCCGGGACCTCCTGGTTAATCAAAGGCGTGATCGGATCTTTATCGCGGTGAACCTGACAAATCGCACTCGATTATCCTCGAATCCTTTCTCACTCGATTGGCTGCCCAACCGCTTTGGTAAACCGAACACTATGCTCCCGTCGATCTAATTAAATCCGGCGAAACAATCCACCTGGCAACGCGTCGACTGATATCCTGCGAGTGTCTCTGATCGCAGTGCAGACTGACGTTCTCATTCTCCGACTCATTAAAGCCGGCGCTACTTGCGTCTTACAGATTGCGTCCTCGCCATCTTCTCCTTTCACACGCAAGTGGCAGCCGCTTCCTCTCCGCGAGAGTAATCGTCCTTTCACGGAGGATTAATCTCGATCTGGAAGCTGCGCCCTGGAAAACATGCCGGATTAATCGGGTCAGGAAGATCGCATGGGTTTTCTGAGCTCTCCGCTCGGCGACGGGGCTTCATTGAAATTCTAATATGAAAGCCGGGCTTTCAGACTGGCCAAACGAATTTACATGCCCGGAGATCGGCAGTGCTCTTTGGGAAAAAGGTGGATTCTTATTTCGTCCGCTGGCTCTCCTTTGGAAAGCTAGACTCGCAATCCCCGGGGCCAGTCGACGTTTACTCCCCTGGAATTCCTGGGAATACGAAACGAGATAGAAAGAGAGAGGGAGAGAGTAAGCTGCTGTAATTGGCTTGGTTAATGAGAGCCTGGGTAAGAATAAGGGAAAGATTAGATCCAGCGAGACTCGGCGTAATTGTCCTGCAAACTGTCGGCTGGGTGTGTCTGACGGCGACGGGTCTCATTCTCCTTACTGCTTTTCTTTAAATTGAGTGAATTAATTCCCCCTGACAGGCAGAAAAATTAATGTCCCGCTGTCGTCGCTGGCGTGAAGCTTGCGAGTTAAATCGGCGCCGGGAACTTCGCCGACGATTCAACCCACGAAACCGTTCGACGGAGCAATCTCTCTGCGTCGCCGACGGATCACTCGCGCTCCAACTTTCCCTATCAATCCCAGACCGCCTAGCAAACACCGGTTACCCGCGGCCATTATTTCACCGAGGACGAATTAATTCCCCCTGCCCTGCCGAGTCAGATATCGAGTTTTATTGTTCGAGCCCCCGACAATCGTTCACCACTTGGAAAAACCTGTCACGCGGCATTGTGTCCGCGGTATGGCGTGATGGGAGTCCATGAAACTGTCAGATTCCTCGAGGCCGACCCTCGACAATCCAGCGAACGTTCGATCAGATATGTGTGTTAAAGTTTCTCTGCCTCGGAAGTCGTCAAGTGCTCGATGTTCTAATTCTAAACCTCGAGGGGATCTTATTTAGCGGCTTGGAATCGATACGAGTTCCACTCGAAATCTTTTAATATCCCTGGCCCACGAGGCTCCAAGGCTTCGCATTTCTCATTTCGGCAGTTTCGATGTCAAGTGCGCACCAATGCGCACTACTCCGCTATTGGTTGCCGCATTTTTCCCAGCCATCCGCTGGAAAATGGGATTTCTCCCTGGGAAAACGCGCTTATAAATAATTCGGGTGGGTTGCGTGTGGGGCGAGGATTCGAGAATTCATTAGTTCTTGTTTAATTCGTAGATTTCTCGTTATTCACGAATCCAGAATACTCAAGAGCACTTCCTCATTTGCTCTGATAAATGAAAGTTCGAAACTGCACGGATTACAATTGCCGTCTCATAAATCTTCTCACCCACTTTCCTTCATTGCACCCGCCACCTTCCTGCCACTGGGATTCGCGAGAAAATGACACTTCTTACTAGTCCATTAGATTATTGCTCCTCCTTTTCCTCCACCAGAACTTTTTCCTGGACAGTTGTGTTTCTAGCATGACGTTACATCCATTTCCGCGATTTTTCCAGCCATGAAAACCCCGCGGGATCCCGGAAAATTCCCACCTCCACTTGGAATCTCACGTCCTGCGAGGGTTGGCCGCGCAAGGACGTGCGCTTGTTATTCCAGCGCGAGCCTGTCGGCGTCCGTCCGCACACACTGTCATTGGCTGCGTGCACATATATGCGCAGGCTAATAAATTAGCCGGGCGTTAATTATTGCGCCGGCGGCGCGGCGACGGTACGTGTGCCTCTATTTGAGTTTGTCAAACTAAAGCGCCCTTGCTAATTTCCCCGTCAACCCCCGCGGCCGACTTTGCCAGACGGCGAGCTGCGCGCTTTGGAATACGATCGCGAAACACTATCGGGCCGGCCGAGCCAACTTCTCGAAAGCTACACCCTGATCCTCAAAGCCCTTTGACACTCTCGCTCCTCTGACATTCACTCCATCTCGAGCCAATGAGTGTTCGCCACAATTTATTAGTCCGCCCCGCTCGGATAAATTCATTTCCCGGTTCTATCACCGTCGACCGCGAGAAACCTTTGCAAATCAATTAAGTAAACTGTGCATTGGGATAAATGGCCGCCGGCCAGTGTCTGGTTTCGTGGAATAAAAGCATCGCGCGAGGCCAATTATCGGCGATGACTTTTTGTATAGAATCGTATCAATTTTCGATGAAATCGAGGAGAGTGCAATTCTTTCGCACTCGCACTTTGAAATGGTAATTTATGGCGGCACTTGAACGCCGTTGGAAGGCGTCTGAGGAATGTTGATTATTCAGAGGCCTCGAGGATATTGTCACTGTTCGCTGCTGGCAGGTTTTCAGTAAAACGCAGGGAAACCAGTCGCAGTTCTCTCTTCCACTCGAATTACCGAATGCGGAAAATGTTTGAGCATGAAAAGCCGATCAAGGGGAGCTGCCTCTTGATTCGATCGGCTCGTTAATTCAAAAGGACGGACTTTGTGTTCCTGATACCGCACGCGCGCTGTACATTTAATCCTGGTCGCTCGGGGCGCACGAAACGCCACTGAATTTCGCCTGAAAAGCGTGAACAAATATTATACAATAGGATTTACTAAAGAAATTGTCCAAGTATTAAAAACCTTTTTCCAATCCCGATGACTTTTCGAGTGTGCAATGTCATTCCGGTGAGTACTGAACTATCATACCAATTTCCTCAACACCCGATAATAACGGCGATAAACGTCGATCAACAGCATTGATTAAATATTAAATTCCTTGAAACGAGGCTCCCGAGAGCACTCGAGCGACTCTTTAAGACGCCGTGATCCCCCGGCGCGGAAATTCCGAGTCAATTGGATGCTCGAGTTCTATAACAAAGTCCCATTTATACGTTTAAACATCCCCGGACGCTCCGAGTTAAGTTTAAAAGTCAGGAAGCAAGTTGAAGCTGACAGTCCAAACTACAATAATCACCAGGCGAGCTTCCAGACGTCAGACGCATTCGGTCCTCCTTAAACATCTCTCCGGACTTCCAGGAGTATTTCGTCGTGGGCAAACATCGTCGCCCGGTCCAACTGTCTTCCGTGTGCAGACTCCATTCCCAGCCAGGGAAAGAAATAAATGAGTTTTCGCGGGCGTTGATGGTCGCAGGGGGAAGATGAGGATCGATGAGGAGGGAAGAGAAGGATTGTTAAAGAGGGGACGTCCTGGGGGTGCCGTTCGCAGCCTGGACACTGGAGGAGGCGGCAGATACACACCGGGAAAGACGAGAAGAGAACTGACAGCCAGACAGATGGACACATAAAGGGGAGAAAGGGGTGAGAAGAAAGGGCAGGGTCCTCCTGAATGCCACGGGGCTCGCCGAGTCCGGCGATCGGCCACCGCGTATGGTTGTTATTTCTTTTCGTCGCGTCGAAGTGGACGAATGGATCTCATGTCCCAAGGCACTCAGAAACTTTCCTCCGGCTTCGCCACACTTCTATTATCGAATATGAAGCGACCCAGATTCTCTTCCTTTTTCCAACGCATTCGACCGTCCTCGGTCCCCGTTGGACACTGTACCAACAATGGTGTCGGGGTTCAGGTGATAGTTTCAAATGGAATGTTCGATGGGTTTCGGCTGATAGTCCTTGGGGATTTTTAATTGGAAAATTAAACGTTTGAACTAATAGTCCATGGTGGTTTTTAATTAGAAAATTAAACTTTTGAACTCATAGTCCATGGGGATTTTTAATTAGAAAATGAGACATTTGGACTAATAACTCATAGGGAGTTTGCTAAGAAACTGAAACCTTTCCTTGAAAAGAAATTAAGCTCGACGTAAATAATATCCATTCTGACATTCCAGCTGGTTCCCGCTGAGTTTGTCATCCAACACTCTGCTGACGATGGCTATTTATTAGCACCGGTATATTTGCCTGTCACGGAGAATCGATCGGAGGAATACTATCCTTCCGCTGGATACAGAAAAAGCGCGAGGGCGGGAGTGCAACCATAAATCATGCGGGCGAAGTTACCCAGGATGGAAACTGTCGGCGAGAGTGCAAGCCGCTTCTTCGCCGCGTTCCCTCGACTGCCTTTTTACGTCGGGCACGTCGCCTTCCCCAATGAAACCGAGTTACACGCCAGGCTGGGTGCTGCGATGCAATTTTCTCGCTTCCGTCAACGACGCGAGCACAGAGAACCTTCTCCCGGCAAATGCCTCGGCGACGTTTCTCCGCGCGCGTGCACTTTGCAATTGGTTTGACTGGGCGGGCACTCGGCTCGCGATAAGAAGCTTGTGTAATCCTCCCTGTAACATCACTGGCAAACTTAGGCCTCGATTCCACACCCTGCCGTATGTCGACTACATGCGCGAACCATTATTCTATCGCTACACTTGTTGAATTAAGCTACTTGTTGCTCCCCTGTTGCCATTGTATTTCGAGACCTCTCAAACTACTCCTATGAATCAAACTTCATTTTTGATATATTTCGGACAAACTTCGAGTGTACCCTGGACATTTTAGCTGGCCTACCTGAACTTCTGAAGTACTGTAAGCTGTAAGACTGGAAGGTTTAAGGTAGTTGGTGTAGAAAACCACTTTTTTAAAGAATTTCTTTAAACACACACGTAATATTTTTAGATGGGCTTGAACTGAGTTTACTGGTCAAATTTGTTTAGACTTGACAACATCGTTTTTTTATCATATGGTACGATATTTTTTAGAACGATTGGTTCTGACTATGTCACACGTGCAAAAATTGCCAATTTCTGTGTGGTCAAATCCAATCAAAATTGGCCAAGTAGTGCAAAAAACCATATAAAGATGAATATGTAAAAGTTGAACCTTCCATTTTCCCCAATGGCCAATAGTCGTTGGTATCAGTAAAAAGGTTAAAGAAAACCTTAAGAATAATTGAACTTCTTTAGCATCTTGTTGAAGAATAGCGGAGTCGCGTAAGTAGTAGGGTCAACGATTAGTCAGCCGGTGCTGCTTCGCCGCGAGCGCGCAGTAGTTACAGTCTATCGATCAGCCGGGACAGTAACATTGAATCAACAAGGGAGCCTGTGCAAATTCAATTAACTGTCCGGGCATTTCTTATCGTCGTAATGCAATCTACCGTAACGTGGCAACGGCAAGCATCGCCCACTCGCCGATGACTCGAGCGAGCGGCGAGGTTCTCCTCGACACTCGATGGAAGAATGCGCCCGCCAAACATTATCTACAATGTGCCACCTGATATCTTATCTAATCGGGCG
Source organism: Crossocerus cetratus (assembly GCA_963675795.1). Lineage (NCBI taxonomy): Eukaryota > Metazoa > Arthropoda > Insecta > Hymenoptera > Crabronidae > Crossocerus > Crossocerus cetratus. The sequence goes on from OY776667.1 coordinate 17,847,964, forward strand.
AGGGGAAAGTAGTGCAGCCGCGGCAGCAGCTGTTTTTCGGAGCGAAACGACCATTCGACCCCCGAGGAGAGAGAGAATCACAGAAATATGACTCCGATAAGGTGGAGAGACTCGCGGTTCCTCCCGCACCGACCGATAAAATGTAGCCAGCAGCCACGAGTGAAACTCGAGATACCGTTTAGTGCACTGCTAATGGCAGCACATAACGACAGACGGGGAGTTCTGTCGTTGATGGGACGGCAATTGGCCTGATCGTGTGGGGTATCGACGGTATGGTTGACATTGATCGAACGGACCAATACTTTGTAGACTTTGTACTGTGATGACATTTGCACGAGTGGTTACAAACACCCCATACACGCTTAAGGGTGGGATAGTAAATCTCAAATTTGTTTAGAAAATTAGAGTAACTAGTCAAATAATTATTGTTTGATTAAATGTTGATTTTGAAAACATAATTCATTGTGTAAAATTCTAGCAAAGTTTGAATGACTGGTTCGACAATTCCAATTTCGAAGAAACCCAAACATTAGCTACTCGAACAATAATTATCCAACGCGGAGAAACCGAAGTCGACAGATCGCAATGGATCGAAAATTACAAGTCGAATCAGAGAGATGTCAGCAAGCGGTGGTCGCGGTTGCGGGCCACAATGACGAATCCTCAATGGCAAATTGTTCGAACAACCTGTTCCCCCTCGGTAGAACGATCCCGTATGAATCGAAAGGTTCAAATGATATCGGAAGCCCCGGCGGAGGCTGGTATAATAATTTGAGAATCGTCCGGACGAAATGGCCCTCGGGCGTCGGCCCGAGGAATAAGAGGGCGAGGGCTAAATGGATCTCACAGCCTTTTGTCCAGCTGAGACACGCGATTAACGTCGCCGCCCTCTTTTTCCCACCCCCGGCGAAAGAATGCGGTGACAAAAGGGCGCCGCGACGAATATTCCCGACTACGTGAAAGCCGTTATTAACCATCCTCTCTGCCCTGTTGATTCGCCCGGGAATAAAACTGACAGCGGCGCCCGTACGTGCTCGCCAGGATTTATGAAATTCTAGCCCTTCGCCCGTGCGGAATATGCGCGACGTGTCGAATCGACTGGCGTTGGCTAATTTCGACGGGGCTGATCAGGCTCATTAATCCGCGCGAATAGCTCTTCGATCAATTACACTTGCTTCCATTAGCAGCATCGAATACCTAATGAAACAAGGGAAGAAGCCAATTGATCTTGCGAACTAGCGACAAGAAATTCCAAAGCAAAGTATCGTTTTTACTCAGCCGTACTTTTAAATAATGAGAATGCACTATCTATGCTCCGGTTACCTTGGCAAAGACTCCTATTCCGCGAAACTTTTCATACTGAAAAGAGCTATGGCAGTTGCGCGAACTCGTGGAACTCTCGCAGTCCTTAATCGCACTATGTGCACGAGAGATGAAGAATTCCGGTTTATTAAACTAGACAAACAGTGATTGTCGTGCGATGCAATAGACCCGCGGGTCGACGTCACGCCGGGAATTTCTCCAATAGAGCAGCGGACAGGCTAATTAATTCCGGCGAAATGCTTTAATTAAGGCTGAAAGGCTCGCACGTACGCGCGACCTTCGCGAATTTATCGGGGAAAATAATAAGGGTGGCGCTCGCGCGCGCGTGCCCGAGGGGGAAAAATTGTACTATTAGTCCGGCGAGACAACCTGCGCACTGAACACACACACTTCCGGCTGTGCGCGGCGAAGGAGCGGCGGAAAATAATACGCCATTATTATCTCGCCAGAGGCCGAGTTTTATTGTCGGCCGACAATCAATTGCCTGCGGTCCAAGCCGATTGATGATTCCCAGGGAAAGAGAGAAATGATATTAGGCAAATGAAAGAATAAAATTCTCTATGACGAACGGCGGGAATTTCCGGGAAATTAATTCGCAGATTTCCTAGCCGGAAGGTTCTACCTCGAGGGCGAAGGAAATAAGGGCGGCTAGTGCTCTTCTTCAAGGGGTAGAAAGCCTTCCTCTTTCTTTCTCCCAGCTGTTGGATATTGGGATTCCGCATTTTCCCGAGCAGTGCAAATTTGCCGTATTATTAACAGCATTATTAAATCCAGTAAAACATCAACAGTTTTCCCCGGAAGAGCGATGAAATCCTCGGGAAAATCGTGGCGGCAGCGAGGAGAACTCGAGGAGAACTCAAAGACTTTAATCCCCGAGTAAGTCAGCCGCGGCGACTTCCGAATAAGTAATTAGAGCCATTTTCCCCAACGACGCCCGAAAGCTTAATTAAGTTTCCCGGCGGCGAACCTAGTGGCGGTTCGATCAAAAATCCTCGAGAAATGCGTCTTTCCCGAAGAGAGCGTCGGCAGGTGTGAACCGGAGGGTGGCGAACACTTCCGAGGGCGGAAGCATAACTGCTCGTTAGTCACGGTCGATGTTATCGAGCACTCACTCTCGAAATGACCGTCGATGACTCGGCGCTTCCACCCTCATTTCCACCCTGTCACGCCCGAGCGCGTCGAGTCACTCGACTAACTCGACGCAGACCGAGTGCTCCAATCTCCAAGAGAATAATCCACCCCTATCGCAGCTGCATACAAACCAACACAAAGCAACCAACAAAAGCCCCGCCTCAGAAAATAAGAGACCAAACAAACAAACACCCTCGACAAACCCAAGATCAAAAGGCACTTCCGCTCTCTTTCCCTCCCACTCACCCTCCAGCTTCCCTCGCCTCTGTTTAGAGAATCTCAAATCCACCGCCGGCTTAGGCCACCGGAACATTAAATCCGCATGACTTCCGAGTGGCCGGTGCAGTCTGCCGGAAGCATGAATAGCAAAGGGACTCGGGCACTGCCCGATCCAATTACGCACAGGAAATGTATTAGCACTCGGCTTATGGATCTCCGGGGCGAATTAACATTGAAAACTCCGATCCCTAGATGTGCTCGCGTATATACATCCCCCTCGGTAATCCAGCTCCCCTGTAAGTTTGCATTTCATATCTCGAGGTTCGCAGTTCACAGCACGTCGCCGAGCTCGCGGCGAAGCTCCAGGGACCCCGAGAATACTAAGGAAATCCGCAAAAGAGCGCGCAGCGGGATGTCCACTGCATAGAGCGACAGTTTTCAGTTTTTACTGCGCCGTGTGTCTGGCGAAGGTAAAAAAGGCGTTTCTCTGAATTCCTGCTGCGAATTCTGTCGGCGGTGGCGAGAGGTGACCGTGCGGGCGGAGACTTGATGAGAAACGCGTGATTAGTTCATTAGAGCAGTGGCCTCGTGGGTGTGTCGGTGGCGATGCACCGGCGCGGGAATAGCGTGCTCGAGGAAGAGAGTCATTAACCCTTTTTATCTTAGAGTGAATGGAAAGCACTCGCTAATTCAGGTCACGAAGACCTGAATTAGCGAGAGGTGGGCGAGTTACTGGGACTGATCCTCGTGGAGTCGAGGCGAATTGAAATGAGAATTGCGTCACACTTGGAATGCATTTGAAGTTCCGCTTTAAAAGCTCCGCGCTGAAATGGCTAATGCGCGGGAGAGTGGCGGGCGAAAGGCACTTTGAAAGGTGCGAGATTCGAAACTGGAGCCAAGCTTCCTCGCTCCCGCACTCCGCTTCCCTGGACTCTGCGCGTCCCGGTTTTTTGTCGAGGCTCGGTCGATCATCGAACAAACGGGAATCCTGGTACCCAGGCTGGCACAGTCCTCTAAACTGTTCAATCGATCCTGCGGTCGCTTTGTGCTAAAGCTCGGCTCGTCCGACTCGCTCCCAGCACGTTTCTTACTTCTTCCATGCGGGGTTTGAAAGTAGAATTCAGGAAAAGCTCGCGATTGGTGGAAAGGAACGCGCCGCTGCTGAGAGGTTGATTAAAAAGGGAGGAAGTTCGCCCTTTAACTCACACCCTGGCGGAAGTATAGTCGCGACTGAGGGAACTTGATGACTCAATCGAGCTAACTCCGATGGGCGTTTTAGTGGCTCTTTATGTTGAGCACCCTCTCAAATGCCTACTTTATTATCCTCCCTTGATAAAGCGACTTCCCTCGGACTTCAACTTCATTGGGAAAATTACCCTTTTACTCCCGCCAATCATCGCTCCGCCGCCGTTAATTAAATACACACAATTAAACTGGAACTACGTGGACTTTGACTCGGAGGACTCCGGATTTCAATTTGAAACAGAGGAACATTTGTCTCGGACGGAAACGGGTAGTGCGTAGAAATTAATGCCGGAGTCCGAGGGTGCGCGGCGATTATCAGGTTGGGCCGATTTATAGCCTCGAATCTGGAGCAGGGATTAAAGTAATCAGAGCACTCGGGGGAATGTACGGAACGCCGGCGTAAGCTGCATCCTATCAGCGATGCACTCGGGGGGTCAACCAATCTGTCTCGCAATAAACCGTAATCCGAAGCCATTTAATTACCGGCGGGAAACGCGCGGTGTATCATAATTCTGAGCCGACGTAAACTGTCGTCTCAGTCGGCGAGTAACGATGGAGTTGGCTAATTCGCCGTCGGATTACGATTCTCTTTCTTCGACGACTGTTAAAGCTTCTCTTTCCCATGGATTGTCAATATACGCGGAGTCTGTTATTACTAATTGCGCGCGATAGCTGAGGATACTTTTCCCGAAGTATATCAATTTTCAATCGATTCAACATTTTTAGCTTGATTTTGAAAGAAGTTACATCTCAAGATTTAATTTCTAAATGTTGTATTTGTTTATACAGTTTTCTGAATCCAACGAGCCAGAAAAGAAGAAAATGGGTCCATTCGTGTTCCGGTGTCACGAATTCCTCCTATTTATTTATCGCACACGAACCAGACGGAGTTTTACGATTAGTTCGTCCCGTGTTCTCCTGCTTCCTAGCATCGGACTCGGGTCAATATGAGCCGGCTGCCGTAATCCGAGGGTTAAGTTTCTTTCGACGCGTGGTAATGGGGACACATTAGTTAGTTTGCTAAACCGAACCTGGAAAAAAGCTCGGCCAAGGTCCTTATTACAAGGAGAAGGGGGGGCTAGGGCTGATTGCGACGTATCATCATGGGCGCAATTATGTTTTTGCCTGTCTGGCATTAGCCTAATCGGCCGGGGCAATTCGCCGTTCCGCGCAAGGAGCGCACCTTCCACGGGAATGCGAGGATGCGATCGATTCTCGATTGAGCAGCTGCGATAAGAAATAAATCCAATTACGATCAGCCTCCGCCTGCCAGCAGCATATCGTCTCCTCCCAAGGACAAGCTGCAATTCAATTTTTACCCTCCGCTCCTTCGAGCTTACCCTAACACGGCCCTCGGCTTCAGTACACTTGGCTCGTAAGCTCCTTACATCTCTCTCGATACATCCTAGAAGAATTTCTATTCTCTACAAGAATTCCTACGCTTTAAAGGGCAAACTCGACAACAAGGACCTCTTGGACTCTCCCACACTGATCGTGGAATGTATACTTCGTGGGTGTAAAACTCAAAGTCTTCCACTTGAGTTTCAAATTCTTCAGAGGTCCAGCCAACTTCCAGAACCTCCGCGAAATTCTTCCTGACCTCTTCCACCGCCTGTTCGCCAGCAACCGGCGCAAATGTCTTCATAGAGAGGAAAATTGCAGGCAACGCTGGAATTCGGAAAGTCCCACGTTTTACATATATTCCCGCGGCCGCGCCATTTTCCGGCACGTGCAGCCCCTCGGAAAAGCGAGCACGCTAACACCCCTCTCCTGGCAATGCGCGATCCCCGGCCAACTTTTCCTCCGGCTATAAAGGGCCACTTTCGTGCTCGCCGGAAAACTGGAACGCGCGCCGGAGAAAACGCGCGGCTCGAATACTCGGGCGGGGTAGGTGGTTAAGGAGGAATTCAGGGATCGTGTTATGCATTCCCACGCGGGTATTCCTTACACGGCGCGTTTGTCGAGAGGAACAAGCAAGTTCGAGTCGTTGGAGGCGAATGCTGGGAGCCGCGCCGAGTAACTTGCTCCCCGAGCCCTAATTGACCGCGATCTAATTGCGGCAGGAACTTTCGCGAGCACACGCCACTCGCGATAAATCGTCAATCGAATTACCGGCGTCTCGCGGGAGACTAATTAAGCCTGGCGTAAGGGAGATCGTGCAAGTTACACGATGTTCCAGCGGTGCTCTGCTGGGGAAACTTGTCGATCGAGCAATCTTGACAGAAATCAAACTTTCACCGAAGAAAAATATTGAAAAGAAAATATGTATTCCACAGATTTACCTTGTACTTGATTTCAAGTCGGGCCAATTTCCATTTTACATATTGGCACAGTGGCCGATCTCGTAAACCGGCGTCTCACCCGGCACCGAGCCACGTGCACACGTGTCGGTGAGCTTATTGCTGAACCCAGTGGCACTTCCCTTCTCGATTCTCGCCCTCGACCTACCGCCGAGTGTATATAAACCGGAAAGAGGCGCATCTGCCGGGTTGTTTCGAACGGGAAATGCGGGAAAACCCGGCGAGGTGAGAGCGTCGGCCCCCGGGGGACTTGGCCACAGTATTTGCTTACGCGACGATCACGGGGAAGCAGTGCAGGGCAGACTTAACCGGGCGCATTTCGAGACGTCAAGGCGATCCCGAGGAAATTGCGGCCCCCGCGTATTATCGAATTCAAATCACGGGCGCTGCTTCCTTGCGGGATTCCGCCCCCAGTGGAATACGGGGATCGATCTGAAAGCCTGGCAACCCCCCTTTGAAACATTAGCTAGGCCCCGCTGCTTCCTCGTTCAGAGGTGCAAATGTGTTTATACACTCGCGCCTCCTCGCCGTGGATAACACCGGCGACAGGAGAAATCACTCACTTAATTGTTCCCGTGAAAAAGGGACGAATTGCAGAGAGAAATCGAAAAATGGTTTTACCATAAGTATTCTAAATTATTTAGTTTTTACCCAAAGTATATTTTACCATAAGGAATCGAGAAATTTCTCAAGTTTTAAGTGGACATTATACGCTCGCGTCTCTTTTACAGGGGAAATCACTCATGCAATTGACAAGAATTGGAAGAAATGACAAAAATGGCATTGTCAAGTAGGAATCGGGAGTTTGAGAAGCTTGAAGTGGATATCGTTGTAGAGTGCCGTTATCTATGGTGTCCCTGAGCGTCGGGGACGCTTTTCCAGGAGACTCGATATTCAGAACGAGAGACAGGAGTCAGAGAAGAGTCGGCCGATACTTCTGATAGCCATAAACTAGGATTACGAGATTCCGCCTTTCTACCACTCCCCAATATATACTCTCCCGCCAGGGGAGACTCGCGATATCCCATTGAAAGATACCCCGGTTTATACAGTTTTCCTGAATTATTTATAAAACCTGTACATATCGCGGGTCGAAGTTAATGGGAGTGGAGAGGGTCTGCTTTAAAGCGAGCAGTGCAAGCCGTTTTCCCGGCTTCCCCATAAAGCGAGCGGCGAGATATCTCGCCCTTCGCTAGCTCCGTAAACAAAGCGCTCGCTTATGGGACTACTCGAGGATGAGGACGCGTGCAGACACGTAAACCCCAGACAATTTAGTCCTCGTTATAGAAGGCGCGGAGGCCAGCGCTGGCTGGTCGAGGGCTGAGCAAATAAAGTGGTTTACCCGGCAAAATAAGCGACGGCTCCGAAGGAAGAGCATATCCACCGAAAGGCAAACGTTTCACGCGGCGCGAGCTTTGCCTCGAAAGCACTCGAAGCACCCGGAGTGGAAGCGCTGGCACGAAGCCACCTCGAAAGCTATCAGTCCTCGTAAACCGAAACACCGTAGCGTTTCGAGGACCATTTGGAGAATGGTCCTCGCTTTAAGCCTGCGAGTGGCCGCGCGGATGTTTGGATTTTCCATATTCCTGCCGCGGGAGAATATGCGCGGCCGCGACGCAGGAAAGGCGACGGGCGGAGGGAAAAATGATAACAAGATCAAGCGGTTACCGCAACTGGGGCTTTCAGCCGATCGTTACGCGACGCTAATGCAATTCGAGCTTAAACAGAGCGGCCTCCTGCACGCTTACTTTCCTAATTAACTGGAAAGTGCCTGGGCGCAGCGTTCCATTACCCTGCTCCTTTAATCAAAAAGAAAATCTTCGGCCTTCCAGCCATTACCACCTTCCACGCGATGAAAATCTCTCCAAGAGCGCGAGGCTATTTTCATTAATTTCGGCTACTAGCTGCAGAAACAGATGACGGATGTAAAGACGTCGTCCGGCAGAATTCGCCGAAACCGATCCGCACGGTACATACATAAACAGAGTCCGGCCAAGGCACATTTCGCAGGAAACGATATCCGATACTCTTGCGAAAGCGCGCGCCGAGTGCACAGTTGAGCAGAGGCAAGAATCGAGATCGTTAAAGCTGGCCTTCCCGACAACTATCCAAAGCGCCTGGTAGCCAGCCTCTCCTGAGTCAGCTGGCGTCGTTTCCGCTCGGGACCCAGTGAACCGAGGCAAAGCTCCCAGGACGTCACTCGGTTTTACTGGCTCGTTTCCTACCGCGCACAATGCCGATCGACGCCAGACATTTCGGCTCAAGTGCGCGCGCGCGCTGCTCTCATTAAAGAGCCAGGGCCAATTAACAGTGCAACGCCGCGGCGATTAACGATGAGGCTAGAGCCGCTCTCTACTAACAGTAAAAAGCAGACGCGCCACCGGCACTCGGTCTACGCTGCCGAGCAGCTTGGCGAAGCTTTACGGGCGAACGGAGCCAGTGTTACTCGGAATCACCTTCAAGCTTTTTCGCCCCGGAAAAAGGGAAAAATTGCGTTTCATTGGGCGCCGGCGGATCCGCGCAAATGGTAATTGCGTGTGATTCACGGCAGAATCCCGGCCGGGCGAATTCGCTGGAATTAAATCACTAGGCGGAATGTAAAATATTTCGCCGGCTTATTGAGCGGCCGAATGCACCTGGGCCGGCTGCGGAATGTAATAGTGGAGGAAAAGCTCGATTCTACGGTCGATGGAAGATCGCCGGAGAATGATAAGCTAAGTGATGAGATGTTGGAGTTGTTTTATAAAATCTCGGATTTTTATTTGTCCTCGAGTGCGTAGGCCGTGAACTTCTCGAGAGCTTTATCCGGTGGAAGCTCGCCAGTCTGACTCGGCCGACCTTTGAAAGCTCAGTGTAGCATGTTGTTGCTGAACAACCTGGTTCTCTTTGCCATCGACGCGACATTCATCCACTCATATTTCCGGGCCGGCCGATATATTCGTGCTTGATTTGTCGGGCACATTAATTAGACCCTAATGCTCTTACGAAGTGAAGGAGCCTGTCACGCTCAGGTATCAATGGCTCGCCACGCGCGTATGCAAAACTGGTAATCGGCTCGTCAGACGAATAATCGAATGTTGCCCGCTGCTTTAACAGTGTTAGTGTTAATATCCATGGAGCGTTCCAGTAATGGCTGGCTGCCGTGTACACTTTCCACTGCGGCCGCTCGTACAATTCCATGCAACGCTGCACCCATTTCGAGCTACTTCAAATTAAAGCTCTCGCGGAAATCATCGTTTTAATCCAACAACATTAGAATTAACAGTGTTTTTTCGAGCAGTGTATGTACTCCGCAATTTTTGCGAGACAATTATTACGTTTTTAATGGGAAATTATATGGGCGAACTACTTCAAATTAAAGGTCGCGAATATATCGTTTTAATGGAACAAAATTAGAATTATTCACATTTTTCGAGCTCTGTACTCCGCAATGTTGGAAAGAAAATTATTACGTTTGTAATGAAAAGGTATGTGGATGAGGACGAGAGTGGTAGAACAGGGATGGAAATGGCCCTTTCACCTTTCCATACTTGAAGTACTAGGACCAGAAAGGTAGAACATCGAATGACCGCGTTTACGGAAATCGAGCACCCGCTGCGTCCTCTGAATGGGAACACGGAACGGTGGACACATTTTCGTCCTGTGATGTACGTCGTTCGTTTAACCCTTCGACCCTCCGTCCATCATCTCTAACTCGATTATGAGCCTCGTCCTTTTCCGCCCGTAACTTTACCGCCGTCGCTTAGGTGGTTTATCGGAGAGGCCACTTGTCTACTCGCCAATTACCATTAGCACTGGCGACTACTTCCGGAATGGGGAAGTCAAGACCATTGCATCGATAATTGTTACGGTTATAGTCAATTCTAGCTCCATAAACTACCGAACGACTGTGCGAATCGATACGATTTACCGGTGGTCAACGACCTATCCTGCGAGACTGGAATTTCCGCCAATGGTTTGAGAGATCTTAATTGACATTTACAAAATCGAAATTTTCATTCGCAAAAGTTCTGCAAGTTCGACTTGCAAAGAATATCGAATCAGCTGGTATTACAATATAGAGCGAAACCCGAGAAAGACCCTAAAGAAAAACTTTCCCATAAGATTCACTGGATCTTCGAAGAGAATCAGAAGACATTTCGTGGGTGGACTGTTTGATTCTTCCGAATCAAAAGCTCCAAGAACTCGCAGACGAGAAGATCCCCGGATAAAATTGCATTTAAGAAAAGAATTCCCTCTCGATCGCCGGAGCAAAGGTTCGAATCCAAGGTGAACTATTCTACTCAGTTGCGCACAGTTGCAATCATTCGGTCCACCATACACACTTTCCGAGCAAATGAACGCGCGAACCCTGCCAATTCCCGATAAACTGTCAAGAACTGGCTCAAAGGTAGAATGGTGGTTCGAGGGATTCAAAGGCCCCGTATCAACACTGACTACAATTCACAAGGGACACCGTGGTCGATAAATCGATTGCCCAGGGACTTTTAATTTCCGGCCGCACGTCGACTCTCCCGCAAATTTGCAGTATGGCGGAATGAAAACTCCCGGCAATGCTATCAATTGGTTCCCCTTTAATATCGATACTCCGCCCTTATCGCCAGTCCTCCATTCCAGCAGTGGTCGTCTTACTTTTATCGGAGACCAGACTTTTCCCCTTCGCCTTCGCACTCATATGATCGCAACTTCTCCAATTACAATTCTAGTTTCAATTAACTTAATGAGCCCGACGCGACCGTAACATTTTCCTTCTTCCAGCGCGAGCATTACACATTGTTAATTAAATTACGAAGCTTAAAATGAAAACTGGCAGAAGTAAAACTCGATTAGCAACAACCTCCTCTAAAAAAGCACCCAGCGCACTCAATGAATCATTCCGGTAGTACCTTAATTACAGGATAACACAGGGCAAACGCTCAAACACTATACATATTTGCCAAGATAGAGTTGCTCGCTCGACGATAGAGTCCAAGCCCAAGGAAAATATTATCGTTCCGTTGCGCGGGGATTGCGCAAAGTATATTGTGTCGGATCTCCGGCTTGGCCGGCATTAACATTAAAGCCCGGAGGCGACGATTCTCCCCTTGGGAGTCTGCCAGTATCGAGAAAGGGAAAGGTAAAAAGGTGCGTGTACCAGCCCCGGCGATTGGTATCATTACTCCGTTTTTGTCATCGCGTCGGGGGAGCTTCTCCTCGAGAACTCTCAAGAACAGACGAGCTACCCTGGGACTCCAGGTTCAAAGAGTGACGTGGCTTTAAGGGGATGTAGGATAGTTGACACCGTTATTTTTATATATTTCTTAATATAAAGGGAGAATAAGAGAGTTACAGGTACTTGAATTAAAGGAAAATGATGACTATGTGTATGAGTACTCTACGGAGGAATTTTCTCCTACTGTCGGTCCAACCAAGATCTACTTTTGTACAATTACTTTTGCACATATTTTGTTTCTTTAAATTTTTATTTGTATAACTTGAACTACTGTGCAAAGGGGCGTCAATAAACAGTTTTTACTAAGTGACTGGTTTGATTACTCAAAATTTCTAAAAAAATATATAAAAAATAGAAGATTAACTGTCCTCCCCTTAATGAAACTTCAACCTGGGAACTTCGAGGGCTCATTATTGGCCCAATCCAACCATCGACGAAGATCAGTGTTGCCCGAACGCTCAGCGACAACTAAACCAAAGTGAACAAGTACAAGAGAAAAGTTGGCTACTTACGAGTGCTGTCATAGGAAATTCCGTTTAGCTCCTCGAAGCAGGGTAAAGTGGCGAGTGTCCCCGAGGGCGTCGCGGGCCAGCACGTCACCGTGTCCCAGTCGACGCCGCATCCCTGCAGCTGCTGCTTTTGGAGTTCGGCCTCGATGAGCTCCTCCTGTCGGCGCCGGACACACGCCAACTCCGGCAGAGAATTGTTCAACTCGTTGATGTAGTTCAAGCCGTAGCGCACGTAGTTGACATCGTCGAGGTCGGTGGTGTTCGCCGGGAACCAAGCCATCGCCTCGTCTACCTCGCCGACGCGATAACAGTCGACGTCCGAATCCCCGGGGTATCGCCCCCGCTAATAGAAGCAACACCACGGAACAATCCCCGCGGTCCTCTCCCCGGCACGCGGTCCCGTCGATCGTCCTCTAATCCCGAGGGCTAGGAAGCGCGGGAATCGAGCGGCCGCCAGACGATACCAGTGATCGACTTTAGTCTCGAGGCAAGATGGGACGCCGGGAAAGAGATCCTGTCGACGCTGTGTCTCTCGGAAGGAAGCTATCGATTCGGGGTATCAAGCTCTCGGCACGTAGACACGCGCTTAATCTCGGCGAGATGTGCGAAAGCCAGCATCCGGCTGGAGGCTCTCTCCAGGAGAAGTGCTCCCGGCACGCTCGGCCGATTCGTGACCTCCTCGCACTCTCCGGGACACGCGGGGATCTCTCGCCGGCCGGAAGCCGTCTAATCCTCTCCTTGGCAAGATCCTTCGGGCGGTCAGATGCCTCCGCTGGCGATATTTGCCGAGAGCTCCGCGCCGGAATCTGTAATCCGCAAGTGGCGGGGTTCCCCTTAAGATTCCTCTCGAGCCGTCTCCCTCGAGAATCCCATCGCTCCTACGCTCGTTCCTTTAACTCCCATGCTTTCCTCCAGTGTCAGTCTCCACGAGATTCTCACTAGATCCGAGTGTCGACGAGAGTCAGGGGAAACGTCGAGCGCAACTCATATCCCAGCGTGCTCCAGTGCTACTGGAGGTACGAATGGCCACTTTGCTGAAATGCTCCTCTTGCGATACCTGAACAGTAATACAGCACTTCGAAATGATGCAAGTCTCGTGTTAGCTTCACGCGAGCCCAGTTACGCCAGCCGTCATTGGGGAAGTTTGCCGCGAGCTATTACTAGAACCCGGTTAACTCGTTGGCCCGAATTATTTATAGGAACTCGCTGTCAATCGGGCAAGTTTACGATGGCAACTTGCTCGCAGTCCCGCGCGCCGGTTTGTCCGATCCAAGTAACCCGGAGAGTTCGAGACGCCAAACCAATTATAGGATAGTTGTCCTGGCCATCCGGCGATCCCGGCTTCCTAACAATCGCAGCTGGTGCGGCCAATTATCCCGGAATCGCCGTCTCAAAGTGGTACCCGCTCGCTCCGCCCGCGGCGATTGGTCAAAAAGGAGCCGACGCGCCCTTATAGTTCGAGGAAACTTTCCACCGGCAACTTTTGATGGCTCTGCCACCGCGCGAGATCTGCCTGCCTTATAATTGGCCAGTTCGCCGAACTACCTTGTTCCCGAGTGTTGGACCGAACCGCAGTTACACACGTGTTGCGCAGGTTGGCGAACGGGAAATTGTGTTGCTCCTGAAAAGCTCTCGCTGGTGTAATTGAAAAGCGAAAATTCCTCGATAATTCTGCCGGGACCGAAACGAAGTTACACACACGTGTTGCACGGGTGTGCGAATGGCAAATTGTCTCGTTCAAACGCGACAGCTCCGAGTTCTCCTAAAAATTATTCAAACTGTTATCGTTTCTACAATAAAAGCGTCTGCCAGCGGCGATAAACTGGAATCAGCCAATCTCCCTCGGAGAGTCTGCCAACAAATTCCGGCGAGCTCGAGGGACAGCCGGTGCGGCCCCGAGCCCTCGTTAATATCTTAATCGAATCTTTCCCCGCGATTTGCGCCCGGAGCCTTCACCTCGTTAGCACTGGGAATTTCGGGGATTGCCGGAGAGTCGGCGAAAGAACTCGAATTCCCGCTTTAATTGCGGGTGGGGTTGTCGGGCTTAATCAGTCCCTCGGTCAGAAACCAGAGGGCCCTTTAACTTGGCCGTTGACAGGCACGTACCTCGGCTTCCGTTCTCCGTGTACATTTCGCCGAGCAAACACAGCAGGCTTGAGTGGAAAGCGCAGTGCGAGTCCTGGGCCACAAACACAACGGAACATCCAACCAGAGCCCAATAAAATCAATCGCACCGCAACGAGGAATAATTCTAATTATCCAAACTAATGAAACTCATCGGCGCGCCGCTCGATTTACTACCAATCAACAATTTCCAATCGGAGAACAATCCGAACCACCGATCCAAGCACAAGCTCCCTCGCGGGGGCGTAACACCCGGGTTCATTCGAAGCCCCGGTGAACAATAGCTGGTGGCGCGAGACGAACCATGGGAAACTGGGCCATCCAGGTGGACGCTGCCGTACCCTCTCTCTCCCTCTCTCTCTCTCTCTCTGGCTCCTGTCCGCCGAGAGGGAACTCTCGTGGTCCGAACTGCGGAGATCGAGGAATGACACGCGACTGGCACTCTCTCGGGCACGTGGTACGGCGCTCCGGCGTCTGGTGGTTGGCGCGGGGCGGTGTGTGCGCGTCGGCGTCCGGGCCGGCTATGGGGTTGCGCCAGGCAACCGGAGTGAGCCGGAGTAAAGCGGAGCCAGGGGAGAGAGCGCGTGGAGAGGCCCGCGAGGAGAGCAGGTTGCTGCTCCTGCCGGCGGAGAGAGTGCCGACACAGAGACAGACACACGCACTGGGAAGGATGCGATATGGATTTTCGCCGGTCTGCCAGGAGCACACCCGGAGAGGCTTTGCCCTGCGTCCCTGCACCAGGAGGGGGAGCATGCGCCAGACAGTGGGATGCCGCAGCTCCTGATTACCCTGCCGCCGCAGCCACTGGACCATTGTTCTCCGTCATATACCCTGACAGTGGAGATTCGCGCGCACTCTCCTGCTGAATCGTGCCTCGCACAGCCTGCCGCACCCGGAAGAGCCACTCTGCCGAGCACAGGGCGACGTGCGCGACCCAGTCAGTGTTTACCCCCGGCAACCTGTTGGGTCTCGAGTCTCGACACCGAGCACTCTCCACTCCGGTCCACTTGCTCCGCGAGGAGTGCACTGGAGAGCTGAGTCACTCGTCCACCTTCAACGCCAGACTCGTCACTCGCCCGGGAATGCAGGAGTTGTATACATTTTGTAGTTGCTCGAGGTCCGCATTCCTGAGGCTTGCTCGACGATTGCTATTAGGATGGAGGAGAGTCGGTTAGTGAGTGTGACAGGAACCCACCGTTGTGAGTAATGATGGACTCTTGGAATAGAGTGGGTATAAATAAAGGGTTGGGGTATAGGGCGATTCAGTTGGATTGGGATTAGTGGATATGAGTTAAGGTTGCGATTGATTATTATTGATGATCTTTTCATATTATTATATTGCTAGCCAAGAAATCCCTTTTCAATCTTAGTTTCTAGGTTGAAACTAAAGAAATATCAAGCATTCGCTCGAAATCGAAATTTTTTACAATTTTAGCTATAAAACTAAGATTCTACGCCGAATTGGCTGAAGTTCATAATGGTGTCATGCGAAGCATATTTTCCAAAATGGCCAACCTCACTAAACAATCATAACACCAAGCGAAGCGAATGAACCTCTATTATCAGCACGTCAGCAGGCCCGAATTTCGGACATTTTATCAAAGATAGCGACTATATTCGAGGTACTCAATGATTATCAGATCTGAAGTATCCACTGTTTGCGAATGAAAAAGGCTGGCGACGAGATTCGGTCAAAGTTTGCCCAGCTTTGAGTAAACGGCTGTTTGGCAGGAGCGACCGTCTGACCACTCACTGACCTACACTACTTGGACCTCTCGGAGCCGCACGCGCTTCCAAGAGAAATGTCATCTGGTCTCTGTGTGCCTTGAATTGGGGAAACTCCGAGAGTACTCCCGATAGTGTGTACCGCAGGGCTCGCGCACTATCCCCTTTAATGATTGGATGCTCCGTGGGTATTTATTGATAGGTCAATGGGGATCAAGGCGCAGCAGCCATATTAACGTGCGAGGGTGCTTCGGTTGCAGATCCTAATACGCGTTATCGCGCTATATCGATAATCGTGTAAATCGACGGCGGGTCGACCTTGATCGGCTCTTCTTTCAATGAAACCGTCCCGTTGTAGCTCTCGCGCCCGCCCAACGGGATCATTAACGTCGTCGCTCTAGGTGGAACTGCGGGGGGACAGCTGGAGAAATGGGAGCAAACGGCCGCGAAAGTCGACGACGACGCCGTCGGATTACGATGGAGGCGGAGAACATTTTTCTTCTCGCCCATTAAGCCCTTTCTCCCCTTTCCTCGGCCGCCTCTCTCCCCCCACAAACTTTCCCTCTTCCTCCGGGCGGGGGGGCGCGCGGGGGTAGAAGCGTCTGGGCTACGTGCACTTAATAACTCGGGAGTCAGTCGATCATTCGACCTAAATCAGGACTCGCCGTCCACCCGGCGCGCCCCGAAATAAGTCCGTCTCTCGTGCGCCGCTCTCGGTAATATTAAAGACTGGGGGAGAGCGGTGAGTTCTGGCGGAGACGTGCCGGCACGTTATAATTGAACCCCGGAGCTCATATCGGGACTCCGAAACTCATCCGCTGCGAACCCATTAACTCTAATCCCCGATACATTACATCATCGGACGCGATATATCCCTTCGCTTCTTTGATTGACCGGCGATCCTGATGAGGCAGATACGAGTGGGCAACTTGAAAGTTCTCAAAGGAAACTATCGCACCGGTGAGATCATCGCCGGGAAACTTGATCGCGTTACGGATTCCTACCAATCGAACTTGGGATCCTCGTTGCGCAAACTTTTATTATAATTTCTTGTGTGCTTGTAACTTATATTCGTCGACTTTTATGGTATCTTTAATATTAGGATTTCAATTATATTATCATTATTAATTAATTTCATAGATTAATAATTTTGTTGTTTTTTCATTAGGTATTGTTAATATTTCTTCAATTGTAAGAGTAATGAATTTCATTCTAACAATGTTACGTTAAAACTAGATCAACATTAGACGACACAGAACTCTACTTTCCCCAGCAGTAAAAGTGTCCATGTAAATAGCGACTCACTCACATCAGGAATAGCGACATCTTCCTGTAAGACTCTTTCTCGCCGAGCTGGTAAGAGCTTGCATAACCAGACGAGCTTCCCAGGATCCCAGAAGAAATGCCATTGAATCGTAACTCCCATTCTCCCCTCTGAACCCGACTGCCTCTAACACTCTTACTGTCATTTCTGACATTAGCGTGAAATTCCTCAGTAAAAAGAGCTCGCGTGCCGAGTTCGAATGCGCGGCGCGTGCCGACGTCAGGGCGGATCGACTCCAGGCGAGGTTTACGATCCCGTAAAAATACCTAACGGAAATATAACGCGCTCTTGACCTCTCGGGCGATATGGCGCCGGGGCCACGTGGCCCCTCGAGGAAATCGGGGGAATTCCGAGTGAAACGCTCGGCGCTCGCACAGGTGAATTAACTCGGGGTGGCAAAGAGAGGGTGAAGCGATAACGAAATTGTACGGGAGTTTCTGGACATCCGGTGGAGAGGCTGCTCGATAAGAGGCGTCCGAAGGGACAGGGCGTACTGCTTTCAGCCCTTTCCTCCGCGTCGGATAACGACATCCGTAAAGTTCGATCTACCCTTGAACCCTACTTCCTCCTCCAACCCTACGAATTTCGAACGCCCCCTTTTTTCACCTCGAATTTAACTCGGCACTCGCAAACAAGCCCGGTTTATCCAGGTGGATAACGAGTTAATAGTTGGGGAATTTAGAGTGTTTAGACGTCGAGTTTCGAGGGCACTCGCATTCGCGGTGTACAAAGCTATCGCTGGGTCGCAATGCGAACGGTCTCTGCTCATCCGCTCTAATTAATACCTGCAGTACTGATACCAATCGACGATTGTTGAGTAAATCAGACCATGAAATTGTGCTTTCCGCTCGGTGAAAGACTGACCGAAACCGATAATAAAGTATTGACCGTGCGGATTAAGGGTGTACCCATTCCCTCGAAAGTTCAATTCGAGCCAGAAGCAGGTTTACGACTGTCAAGAGAAGGTATCGGAGTACTTTCGGGGCCGCTCGGTCAAGCCGCCGGTCAGAATTCCTTACATTAAACGAGATTGAGGGAACTCGAGGTCCACCATTCACCCAACTGGAATTACGAAATTCCCCCCTCCCCCCCTCAACATCTATATATGTTGCGCATATTTATTCCCGGGGAGAAATCGATTCCCGGCGAGGAAGACGGATGGCGAGTGCGTCTGATATGTCGTTGATCATTCCCCCTTACGTGCTCGCCGCGCCTCGCAATTCTCCGCTATCGCGCCTGCACGTATCGCGTCCCTTTAAAAACATGAAAACTCGCCACGTAGCGCGCGTGCCGTCGATGAAAAACCCGACCGGCAGGCGACGGAACACGTTTCCGCGGGGGTGAACGCGTGTCGAACTCGAGCGCGAACATAGCGAAATTATAGTGGGCTCTGCCTTTTCCGCACGCGCTTACAAACTGCAACAGCAAACTCCTCTCTCTCCCTCCCTCTCGCTTCCACGGATATTTGTCGTGGGCGGATTTAGCGGAGCTTCCGATAAAAGTCGTGGCCGTAAAGCGCGTGGCGGCGGAGGACGAGGGAGGAAATCAAAGGAGCGCAGTTGGAAGATACGATTACGTGCTGAATCGAAGCCCGTCACTCGTTCCAGCGTGTGCTATCTGAAAAATTCTCCCGACTCTCCGCCCGCCCCCGCCCTCTATCAATAATCTATCGATCAATCTATCTCTCCCGGCCAAGTTGGATTAACCCTGGAAAGCGTACGGCGCCGCCCTCGCTCTCCAAGCTGCGCGGCATTTCGTGCGACAGATTGCAATCCGGCGATTCGAGGGTATACTCTCCGAGGAGTCATAGACGTATGGCCGCCCCGGAAAGGATAAAGCCTGCTGGGTAAAAATAGTCGAGATCTTCTTGGGAAGAGAGGGAAGAGAGAGGGAGGGAGCTGCTCCTCGAGTTCTGCAGTCGTCGCGAGGATTTCTTCTTCGTAAGGCTCAACCGGACGATTTGTCAGCTGCGGGCCAAAGCGCTGGATAACAACCGGATGGTTCTATATATATGTTGGGCCCGATTCGATTTGAATGGGAGCGGCGAGAGGTAAGGACTCGATCACTCCGTGTTCGACAAACAAGCCTGCGAGTCGACCGAAGAAAGGCTCTGAGAATTTAGGGAAAGCTCATATTACAGAAATTCGAAAAAGATTTTTATTTGTAAAGTAAGTTGTCCGTAATATGAAAGTATTTTTTGTTGGTATCAGATTTTAATTTAAACGATCAATCCTGCCCGTGACTCAAGAATCCCTACACCTTATGGTTCCAAAAACTCAACAATTTTTATATTATAAGAAAAGTAGATTTTTATAATATAAGAAAAGAAAAGTCCTTTTTCATAATTTTTTTCATAATTCTTGGAATACGTGGTTTCCCTACTGTCTTTTATCAAGCACTTTCCCGACTAATCACGAGGATCCTCGTCCTGCATCCCTGACTCGGCAAGGCCCCGGCGAGGGTGAAATTTGAGTCGATTAGCTGCCGCCAGTGTGTGCAGCGGCACGCGCGCAACTTGATTTACCCGGCGAGCTGGCTGCGTGCTATTTAAAGGAAGAATTGCGCCGGGAGACACGTGCCTCTATTGAATCTTCAGGACCACACAGGCCGCGGCCTTGCGTGCCGCTTGATTTCCCCGTGAATCGACGGCAACGCGAGAGCAACGCGAGAGAGCGTAACACGCGGCGAGCGATTCCGAATGGGAGAGGCGTTGTCAACTTGTGATACGTAAGTTGGAGGGTGTCGTAAATCAGTTGGTAATGCGGCTCACTGTGGAAAGGGTTATTTGTTATTGCGCGCTCACGGCCTGGATTTCACACGACGCCGATAAAGGCACGCGCGGTATCAGGAGGCCTCAGAAACTGCCATAAAGTCCAATTTGCCCGGCCCGGCAATATCGCACTGCCGCGTGACTCTTCATTCGCGAGTGTAAGCACCGTCGCGTTACGGCCCTCGCGCCGGTATCGACTGGTTATTGCTCCATCGCTCGTTCGGCATCGAGCCAAACACGATATTCGAATGTGCTAAATCAATCTATTGTGTCTCATTAGCAACTCTATCTCGGATAATCGAATAGCAATCGAACGCGGTATCGAGTTTTCCTGCAATATTTCGCCTTCGGGGTAACTCGAGCCAACGGGCTGAAATATTGGACGTAGCGATTAAAGGATGCTCGTTAGTCGACCTCGGCTTCTCCTCGTTCCATGCTCTATAGAATCATTCACTTGGCTTGGAATTATCGCTGTTTAGGGATGTTTTCAGAATTTTGCAAAATATCCTCTTAACGACATAGTTGCGGCTTATGGCCAATTATTTCTGTATAGAATTTTAGTTCTAGGGTTAATACAAACGAGAAATGTTGAAATCAGGTTCGTTGTTCAGTTTGTTCAGTTTTTCGAAGATACCCGAATTTGAACAAATGCTTCATATTTAGTTAGTTTGGACCTAGAAACTAAGATTCTAGGAGGAATCGACTGCCCAAAGGGGATATTTGGCTAGTAATACAATAATAATAGAAAATCATCCATTACAATCAATCGCAAAATAAACTTGTGATTAATGATTCCAAGCCAACTGAATCACCCTGTACACTCGTTGAATTCCCCGTGGATCGTGTCCTAATGAACCCGCGTGAACAATGCGGCTTAATTACGTAGTCCCTCGAAATTGCATAATCGTTTCCCTACCCCTCGTCCTTCTTAAAGCAACAGAGCGTGCGTTCGATATTCATTGGCGAAGGCGAACTCGCCCGGTAATAAAAGGGAAACGGGCGAGAGCGTTGCAGCCGTTAGGATTTAATGAGATAACTAGTGCGAAGGTCGGAATTTAAGAGACCAACCCTCAAAGGCTGCTGGATTTGCATTGCTTATCGTGCGGCTACCGCATCGTTCGACGATGGATCCATTGTTACTGGCTCGCTAGATGAATATTTCATGATACGTAACGCCGCGTAGTTCAAAGTTCAAAATGGCCAGGGTATATAGTGCAAAATGGGACTTTTCGAAAATAACTTTCAAAATATGAAATATTTTAGTCAGCGGTGCTAATGTTACACGACAAAAATAAAAGAGATTTTTGTACAGCAATTAAGGGACCAAATAAAATACTTATTTGTCTGACGATCGAACCGAATTGGAATATAATTCCGACATATCGGGAAAGCAAAATATTATTTCATTTGCCACTAATTTCGGGTACCCATCCAAATTAATTCTTTATGGAACCGAAATAAAAGTGGCATATAATATTCTATTTCAAACAATTCCCGGAAAAATCATGAGAAACAAAATAATATTTCGTTCTCCCAATATTTTCAACTGTCGTCCCAACTATTTTTATTCGCAGCTTGAAAGTAGTTCGATTAAAGAGTAGAAAGAACTAAAGTCCTCAAGACTTTCCCGGGTAATGACAGGTGATTGCACTCTTGAGTCACCGGCCCTTTCACCGCTAACCATATCCGATGGCCGTTTTACCGGGCAAGTGACAGTTTCATTTTCTCGAGGATGAGAGTAGTGACTGCGACCGTTTACCCCCCGGTAGTAAATGCACCTTTTACGCCGGCTGTTAGCCATCGTCTGCCGTTCGCTCGCACTTCTACTCCCACGGAATCGGCGGCTTCGAGCAAAGAGAAACTACAGGTGTAGTTAATAGCTGGATATCCGATTTCAAAGAGTAAAACAGACTTTCTGGAATTCATTGGTAAGTCTGTTTATTTAATACAACCGATTGAAATGATGGAGAGAGAGCGCGCGGAGGAATCTTAATGCGAGTCGATCTGCAATTCCTCTCGCGACTCCGCGAAAGCTTTTAATTTATTCTGGGCGCAAGCAATTCCCTATTAAAGCCGGAGGTGGGAGGACGGGATATATTCCCGGTAACGACGCGCACCGTCGAAGATTCACAAAGTAATGTTGCCAAGTAAGAGAGGTCGAGTCTGATATTACTCGCGAAAGTGCCCTCGAGCCCGGTCGACCCAGAAACGAGGCTTCCCCATCGACGTCATCATCGGCGAACAAGGAAACGAACCTCCTCGGCGCATATGAAATTCCGATCTTCCTCGCGTCTACGCCTCCTCGCATTCGCCACTAAGAACGTACTCGAACACGCTTCGGTGCGATATTTAATTTAAGGAGCTCACTACTTCTCAGGTTCGCCGACCTGCCTCGCGCAACAGGTGTTCTCCTTTTAGTCGATTTTTCGGTTCCACGGCCCGAACGTCAAAGTGCTGTGCATTCGAAATAAAGAGTACGGTTTCTCTCTTCCGCGAAAAAGATACTTTAAAAAGTGAGAGATTGTTTGTTTTGTTGTTTATCCCAACCCACTAAGGGTTGGTAAAATTAAGGAAAACCTCACTTTGGACCACTCGTGAACTTGGAAGTGTTTATATTAATCCGTCAAGAGTAGTAGTATAATAGTGACTTAACTTATTCGTTCTTAGTAAACTAGGAGGATCCTAGATTTCTTTAAACACTTTTCTCCCCTAATCCTCTCAACTATTCCACTCGCGGTGTCCCAGAACTCACACTATCCCTCATCTTCAGTAGAATCAGACAACGATGATCTCTCAAAGCGAGAGAGCGGCGACTTCCAACTGGGCTGGCGTGGTAAACGCAAGGAATCGCCGCTTCTGGTAATCGAGTGTGATGGAAGAGTCATTTGGCTGGCCTGATAAAGAGCCCAGTCAATTTTCGCATCGACTGGCGAGCTTCCCGACGGACTCAGCCAGTCTAATCCCCGCCCGGGGACGGTTTTCGCAAGGGGTGACTTTCAGTTTGCACGCTAACGAACTTCCGGACACTTCGCTGGACATTAATGAAGCGGCCAGTGGAGGACGAACACGTGCGCTTCTCCCAGGGTAAATCGAGCCCTTATGATTGCCAACTCGATTACACCGACGATCCAGTTACTCTTAATAGCCAGTTCGACTCTCCACTAAGATCTCGACCAGGGTAACGTCATAGGCGAAACCCTCCAGGTCCTGATCCTTGGAGATCCAACTTTTTCCCCGAAATCAAGTATCGAGGTCGAAAGTCGCTACACTCGAAGATAAATATCATCGCCGTCCTATTCTACTTAACTCGACTCTCTATCGAGTCTGTCGACTTTTTCGAATCGACGAAATAAGCGAAGAGGTCGACTTGAAAAGCGGGTCTCGCCGAAGTAGAGGCGATAAAATAACCATGTGCAAAGTGGGCGGTTGAGTAACGTTTAGCCCATAAACATCGGCAAACACTGCGAAATTGCCAGGCCGCGCCGCGGCACTCTCCTCTCTCTCCGCCGAGCGGCAAAGGCCTACGAGTTCCCAATCTTATTTTTAGAGCTCTCGCGCGCGAGCGCTCTCTCTCTTGTCCGCCAGTCGAGTAATCCAGTTTAACTGCCTTCCATTCATACAGCTTCGCTCCAGCCCTTTTTACGAGCCGGCCATTAAACAGCTCCACCTCCGAAAATCCCCGTGAGGGCAGAACCGCCGCGCGCTCTTCCCCGGGAAAACACGTGGCAGGGGAAATCAAGGCTGCAAGGGCGAATTTACGCGCGAGAGGGTAAACCGGCCACGAAAAGGTCAGATGGCCCGGTAGAGGACTAGTCGCACACCTCGGGACTCCCTGTGGAACACTTAGTGGCGCGTCCACGATGACCTTTGCTGGATTTACGGAAGAACTGTCGTAAAAGTTGTTGATCACTGCGCGAGATCTCGCAAACTCATTTCCAATTCGTCACGCGTCTACGCATTGCACTCAGGTTAATTTAATGGTTCCTGATAACCAAAACTAAATTTCTTCAGGTTTTCTATCAATCTTTGCATGGTTTGCATCCAGTGGCTAAATTTTACTGTTCTTGGACATTGAAATTGGCAGCTTTCATACGCGCAACATAGCAAAAACCATATCAGCCATTTAATAAAATATCGACAAATATGATGAAGAACTGTTAAAAAGAAACTATCGAGAAAAATGATTTTCTACACAAACTACCTTAACTGGAACGCAGAACACGCGTTTCACGGCGATAACGATAAACCGCGGGGTAAACTGGAGCTTTCGGCTAACTCCTCTCTTGTTCTCGGCTCCCTGGCCAAATAGCGGGTTGACTGGGTTCAAATTTCGCCGATATTAACAGCCACTACCTTGCAATAGAGATATTAAAGGCCTGTTTTCACTAGGAAGCGCTGCCACGCCGTGATGGCTCTTGCCGCGTGCGATAATGCGAGCACGCTGAAGTACAGGATAACCCAGGCCTCTCCCATCATAAATCCAATTTAACGCACGCTTCTACCTGAAAAGCCTGTCCCCTCACGCAGGCGAAAAGCCTCGAAAAAATGGCACTGTCGAGGGGGAAAGTCTCGCGAGATTCTCACTCGGTGAAGTCAAGCTCTAAGTGGGTTCTTAAGTTCGCCTCGTTCTGAGGCATTTGCTTGTCTTCGGTAGGAAGAGAAGCTCGAAGAGAAGCTCGCCGTATGCAAATGGAAGTTTCCAATGGACTGCTAAGTGCGAGTGCTCAGTTAAACGCGCGCTAAACGCTAGACGCATCTAATTAGTGCGGCTCGGTCATTAAACGCCGGGTAAACTTTCTATCCGACTAGCGGCCCGCTTCGCCGCCCGCTTCGCTTAATTAAAAGTACAGGCATATTCCTACTGGTACGATATTCTCCTTGAGACGAAATCGGAGTGCGGGCTTTCGCTCGAAATATTCATGGAGTGATTACGGATCTTATTACAGTGGCGAACTTCTTTCGAGTGGCGTCCCTTTCGAGCGAGAAATCTTCTTTACAGAGCTCTCGCCCGCCGAGAGAAATGTACCGGCGTAAATCAACCCGGGATTTTAAGCAGGAAAAATGACTGGGTGTAACACAGCCCGTAGGCGTGTCTCCCAGTGAATTCAACATACCATTAAATCTTCGTTGAACATAATCTCTCGACTCTCAAGTGGACCGGGCTATGAGTCTCCCGAGCCGGCACAACCACTCCGCGAAGCTTTCGTATAACTCTGACACTTCTTTTAAGGAATTCATCCAACTCGACGAACGGCGAGCGCTGCCTTTGCGGAATACAATAGTTGGGGATGTTGATTGCACCGCGGAATAATCCTTCGATCAGTTTCTCACGCAGCTTTCAGTGAAAGCTCGCCGGCAGTTAAAGTATCGCGCGCACTTTGCCTCCGCGCGCACTAAACTCACTGTTAGGCTCCTGGGCCGGTTGTCTCGAAGGATTCGAGGGCGATAATGCAGGCGCTCGCGTCGAGCACTTTTCACCGTAAAAGGCGCGTGCGGCAAGTGCGACGGCGGGGCCGAGAAGAGCGAGATTACGCCGGAGGAATGTTATCAGAGGTCTCCTTGGCGCGGAGCGGAATATTAGTCGAGGCGCAGCGTCGCTCGTGCCCCGATCGCGAGACACTGCTTCTACTATTTACGCGTATTTTGCATCCCGCCGGCCGAGATACACTCCGGAGATGTGATTTATCTTCATCAAATATTAACACTACCAACAAGATCGCGGCCTCCCGCGCGTACGCGGGGAATTGCGCCTCGCGACTAAGACGCTGCCGGGTCCGTGAACCAATTGTCTCGGCGCAGTTAAATCGAATCTTCGACTTCCTCCCGGGAAGTTGACTCTCGTCTCGGGCGAAAGTCTTGCAAACGTAAAGTATTTCATTGCTGATTGCTTGCGAGATGCTCGCGAGCGGAAAGTTCGGTAATATACGGTGAGTCACTTTACAGCTTCTACGCCGGCGGCGCAAGTTTTCCTGCGATATTGCAGCTACGGACGGAAAGGGGCTTACACGCGATGGAAGAAAGCTCCAATATTCCCTCGCACTCGACCTATCATTTTCCTTTTTTCCTAATCCTCGGCTATCGGCTCGCTTCAAACGGTACCATCGATTCCACGGCATCGACGCAGTCGTTAACGCTCGGATACTCTCCCAAGTCCAGTTCGGATTCCAACTGGAAAGTGGATTATGGATAAAACTGCGAATGAAAGCGCTTCTATTGTACAAAAGGTATAATTCATTTTATTCTTCTAATACAGAAGGGAATTGTACAGTTCTTGCAATCATCGTTAAAAGTATCATTAAGTAAAGCGTAACTTTCGCGATCGAGACTGCGAACCTAATTCAATTCGAAGGAATCAACCAGTTCTCGCTGCTGAGCACTCAACCCGCACTTCGACAGTGGCACTGACGCCGCTCGACGGAAGGGAAGAGAAGTACTTGAGCCACGCGGTCCAGTTGACGCTCGATATAAGTACGCGCTGTCATGTGTCTCGCAAACGTGTGTTAATAAGATAAAAGAAAAAAACGGGAAAAACGAAAACGTTTAGTAATTAAATACCAGGCACTGGTATACTGATTAGTATCACTGTTCACCTGTTGCGAATCCCCGGGTGAGCCGGACACGCGGTGGGAATACTTATTTCGACTGACTATGTACATATTCACGAAATCGCCGCGACCTCGTTGCCCCGGGAGCGACGACACGAGATTCGCGTCTCACTTTGGGCTTCGAGTGCCAATTGGCTGACCGTTCTACCGCGAAAGACTAATACTATGTACACTATTTAACAGTGCTATTGTATGATTCGCTTCGTCCAGACCTCTTCGTAGCCGCATCGAGAGGTTCAGTTCGATGGAATCGACCTTCCGCTCTACACCAATGCTAAAGTCATCAGGCGGCTCTGACTGCCATCGTCGCCCTTAATAACTGCTAATCTCCAATTGGGCATTTCGTTGCGGCGAATTGCTTTAGTGTCACTTCGGCCGAAGTGAGAGTGTCAATCGTCTTTCCCTCAGAAGAATCTTGGGCCGTATGGCACGAGGCAGACGTGCCCCAAGTAAGAAGCGGCGGCCTTTGCTAGAAGCGATTGCACTCGACCTTCCCTCGGAAAGGATTCATTCGAGACGATAGTAGACGCGGCTCGCACCGTCGTCTTCAGGGCCTGAGTGTGTCTTCCTGAGATTCGCTTTCAGCCTCGTCGTTACAGATATAGACGGAATCTGAAATACTTCCACCTAGAACAAAATGCTCCGCGTCAGCGCCTGGCTCTGCGCACCGGAGATACATCGGCCCACCTACACCTAAACAGAAGTGTCCGCTGAGCGCAATCCTTTGTTTCTGAGGGGAAAAAGTACCGATGTGGTGAGACCGCGGTTGTAAATGTTTGGGTTTAGTATAAGCAGAGACTAGTGGACGAAAGAGTCGATCTTATATACAGAATGCGAGATGAGTCTTAGAGGGAAGAGAGTCCCGGTACTTCTTGCCGACAGAAAGAAAGCTCAGAACTTCACTCTGCACCTTCAACGATCACGTTGCTCAGTTTACAGTAGTAATAGCTGAAACTCCTGGAGCGCAGTACGTACGAGGAAACTAGCGAGGAAAAACTAGAAAAACAAAGTGAGACAGTACTCTATGGAAAAAACAAAAGTAGTTGGTAAAAGCAGTTGGCACATATATTCTAGGACCCAAGCATTGGGGGGAAATTAATTGTTAGATAAGACAATGGGGATAATTACCTCGAAGAGATTTCGTGCAAGGAAGAAACATGCAAAAACAGAGAAGCAACCCACATAGTCGATTCGTGCAGCATCCGCGTGTGTGTAGTCTACTCTACGCATTCGTGAGATCGAGATTAGTTTGTGCACCAGCTTGCACTAGGTGAAATCAGCGGCAGCGTGGAGCTGACGGTTTTAGTGCGAAATGATCGATAGGCAAGCTTCATCAGTCTCTCGTCCGAGACGAGAAGCAACGGAGACTGAAACTCACACACCCCCCAAAGAACACAAGTCCTCCGAGTATCAGTTTTGCTGGCAGCTCGTCTCCCAGGAACAAAAACCGGCCCATGCAACTCGACAACCGAGCGGTGAAACGCAAACCGGGGTGGCAAGTTGAGAGACGAGGCCGCCGAGGGAAGAAGGCAAAGCGCGACATACCCACAAAGGAAGACGTTAATCGCATTAAATGGAGAATACAAAATAAGGCCGGGTTCATGTAAATCACAGATATGTAAAAGAGGACATCCTTTCACCGATAATCAGTTTAATCGTAACACTGCGATAAGCGCTCGCGTGGCAACTTGTGTCCGGACAGTCACGTTGTCCAACGTTCGCCGACAATTAAATTGATTATCGGGAATTACCGCGGATTACCAAAAAAAAAAAAAAAAAAAAAGAACGTAATGAACTCATGGAAATAAATTATGTACCAGGTATACAGCGCACTATCGGGGGAGGCCCAGTGATGATCTATAAATGCGTTGATTCAGCTTGCCCATTATTCTTAGAATCTAGATACTTTTCTGCAAGAAAGATGTTGGCATGTTACAAAAAATTAAATTCATGCACGTTCCACATTAGACCGTGAAATATGCTTTGGATAATTGTCGAAACCAGTGGTAACCGTAATAGCGTTTAAGCGTCGTTAGGTAGAAAGGGCTTACCATTTCACCCACGTGAAATTTTAATCTCCGCGTGCTAGGAAATGTCTCTCGAGAGAGACGACTCTGATTACAGCATTTCGATAACGGAGAATTGAATTCACAATTCATCCTATAATCTAATCTGTCCGCGATAGATTCGGATTTCCTGGGAAGATAACTTGCAAATCGGCTTTTCACCCACCCGCTGTTCATCATTGTTTCGGTTGTAATAAAACGGAGGTGCGATGAAAATGGTAAACCCTATCTCAAGCAGTATCGCAAATCCATCAAGAGCAAAAAAAACTCAAACTAGTAATCGTGGGAGGAAAAAAAATGATAAAACAGCATCGGCTGCATCAAGACTCCGTCATGTTCACTAGCAGATGAATCAGCTGATAACATTACTGATGCGTTGGTGCTCAAACTTTGCTACACTACTGTACATCTCGAAATAATTAATGCTACTTCGGAGTGGTAATTTGGTGTATTAACACAATCCCAACCATCTGGAGAACATTCTCTTTGCTGTGCTTTAAATCGTGCATTCATAATTCAATCTAAGTAACTATCTCAGTTCTAGGAGGTATAATCAGCACAGGAGGTACGATTGTTTCCAGCTTAGCTTATCAATAAATCTAACCAATTGTCAATTGCCATTGCATGGAAGTTATATATACCATGAATGAGGATTATATATACCATGAGTATATGTGTTTTCATATACCAAACACCAAGGTTGGTTAGTATTCTGGTAGTCCAAAACATGCATTCGAAGTGACAAGGCAAACAGTCTATATCGTTCACCACATTGAGAATATTAATTACTTACCTGCGATGGTGCGGTCAACTAAGGCTTTATCCTTTTGTATGTGTAAGGCTGTGAGCAAGAAGAAGAGGCTGCCCAGAACTTCCACGAACATTGTTACGAACAATGCGTATTGTAAGCTTCTAAACTCGACGATATCCTTGTCAGTGCCACTTGGTGACGGCGAGGCTTGTCCTCCCGTCAGTCCCGTAAGCAGATCTGGTAGAAGTATCGTCTTCAGGCCCTCGGATACCTAAAGCAATGTTTACGAATCGACGAATCAATCCATTGTTCAAATGACAGACACCGTGATCTGCCTCCACAATGTTACACTTACGACACCAATAAGGTACGGACTTCCTGCGTCCCCCAAAGCATGCGCAATAAGAATTTGAAATGCTTCCGCGGTAGATCGTCTCGTCGGAATCACCACATACTGTAACGCACACGTGAGCAAATACGTTAGGACTAAATGGAATCTCGGATAGCCAAGAATGTGAACAGGTACTTGAGAAACTACTTACTAGCAACATATCCGCGACAATGGCCCAATTCAAATTCAACGTCAATTGTCCGAAAAATATTAATGTATAACATAAATTCACATTCGTATTAACAGTGAGTGTTGCGAAGAACAAGATCGGTGCGCTAAGTAACAAGCCGGCAGCGCATATCAGAGGTTCAGACTGCTGCCAGCGTACTCGTAATCTCTGGGCCAAAGCCGACCCCAATGGCACGCCTATTAATCCAGATGTCATTCCAATTAATCCAAACTTGTATGCAACACTGTAACACACAAAGATAACACTCAATGTTCATTGAGACATCGTAGCTTTCGCGACTGTATTGTTAGTGCGTATGGAATTCTTACTCATCTGCATCGATGCTGCCTGCACTAGACTGCAATGCAAAGCCCAACTGCAAGAATGTTGGAGCCCACCATGCGAGTGCTCCAGTAACAAATGCCACACAAGTGAATCCACCTGTTGAAAGCATAAAGCTCGGGCTAAAAGTGAATTAGTTTTATACATTTTTCAATAATTCCTTAAGTATTCTTAAGTCTGTGATATTAAAACATACTTTCTTATCAAAGCTTTAATATCTTCACCCCAATTTGTACTAACTAAATGAGAACCACCCTCTCTTTCTCCTCTAACGGGATCTCTCACTATGCTGAGCAAGAAGATAATGGCTAATATGCCTAAAATAGGTGTTATGCGGAGACCCCATTGCCATTCACCCGTGGCTTTTGCTGTCTCTCCTCCAGTTATGTATCCCAAGCCACTATAAGAAACATATGCATAAGGATCCGGATAACAGAGGTGCTCAAGGATATTAGAGGGGATCAAGACCACTTATTTACCTTCCCACTGGGATTGCAAAATAGAACAGTGCTAGCATTTGGGACCTAACATCCTTAACAAACAGGTCACTAATTATCGTTGGAGCAATCGTAGAATAACTTGCTTCCCCTATGCCCACAAGGGCTCTGAACACAAGGAACCATTCGTAAGTCTGAAAGAATATTATCGGTGAGTATTGGCTCTGGTAGTACAGTGTCAATAACATTTATCTCCTCACTATTATCTCCCTAAGATAAAGACAGGCAGCAGTAATACCTTCATATATGACCCGACAAATGTAGTTAGGCTCCACAGGAAAACCCCCAAGCTCATTATGATCTTTCTGTTGTACCTATCACCCAGATATCCAAACAACGGTGCGAACACCATATAACTGAGGATAAAGGCTGTCTGCAAGAGGCCGGACTTGCCATTACCAATGTCGAAGTCCTTTTGAATGTTTGTCAATACACCTGTAACAGAGGTCCACAACAGTCAGACATAAAACCTCCTACGCTCTAAGAGAAGGAGACCTTTCCCAACGAAACAACTTACCAGCAACAGTGAAACGGTCCATATAATTAATAAGATTGACAAAACAGAGTACGACCACCGTGGCCCATTCGCCCTTAGTCACCAGCCTCAGGTCCGAAAGCATCGTGCCCTTTAATCGTTTCTCGCGTCGATTATTCCTAGCCCCATTCGCTATATGGTCATCGTACGAGGTACCCGCAGTGATTGCTCCATCGACCATGACTTGACGAGTGAGCTTTTCAAATTAGCGAGTTAGAAGTTACGACTTCAAAATTCTCCGGGCGTTCTTGAAGCCTGACATCACCGTGTCTGCCCGCTCACGTCCAAGACCTTAGCCTCAACGTCCAGCACTAACATTACCATTCAACTAAGTTGCACTTGACATTAGCGAGGGGCTGGAGTTAGGGCGGCGAAGACGGCTGAGTTAATTGGGCCTGATAACTGTATGACAACTCAAGCAGTGATATACGTGCCGCCCGCACACATTAGTCCACGCTACACGTATGACATGTGCCACCGACCATACACGATGCTTCTCAGTAGTCGTATGACGAAGGCTGGCCAATGCACGAAGCGGATTCCGCCCCCTCCAACGGACCCTCCAACCACCTCCAACACACTTGCATCGCGGAAGCACGGAGAGTGCACCTTATGCACACCGCTTACTCAACTATGTAACGTGGCCGGATCCTTCCTTAATCAGTTCGGCTTCTTTCCTCCTCGACTACTTGGCTAACTAATGATCCGCCAGTACGAGATTACATTTATAAGACCACCTATCGACTAAGCATTAATTCTGTTCCGGATTTTTTGCGTTTTTTAACGCAAATGGAACAGCAAGTTTAAACAGCCGGCGGCATTGCAATCACATCGACGCACGCACACACACGCAACGCGATGCACTTGCAGCTTTATTCGAATGTTGTCTGTCTGGAGATAGAACTTCAGCGTCTATGCGTCAGAATGAATCATGACAACAGTCGAAACTGTCGATCCTTCTGCGGCAAAGTGTCGAAAAAGCTTGTTTTGAAAATAAAACACTTGCTGTCGCTTATTGTTGTTCGAGAGTATCGAATGCTTTCCAAGATTCGATGAATGGTTGTAAATGCGGAGATAATTTTCTTCTCTTTGGATGTGTGCGCTGGGAGCGTGACTCTTAAAACTTTGACAATTTAAATGCTTCTATTTATATCGCACAGGTCAGTCCGACTACTACGATAATATATTCATACGAAAAAGGCGAAAAGTGCCGGAAGATTCGGAATAACAGTCGTTACTTGCGAGTTGATCTTGCAGAAGATGTCAGAGGTTAGAAGTCTGTTTTGTTTATCTTTGGTATTGTTTCATTGCTAGGGCGTTCGAGGATTTTCATTACGAAGACTTTTATTGATAAGAAAAGTACATAACAATAGTTACACACAATGGCATTTCCACTGGAAAAAGTGGAGCTCCAAACGGACGTGTACATGGTATGCCTGCAACATGCATTGTCCACAGAGAACTTTGAAGTGATGGGTCTGCTGATTGGAAATGTATGTTTCGAAACACCCGATAAAACGTTATTGTACGTTGCTAGTCGCTTGGTTCGTCGGCTACGAAGGAAGGAACGCTCGACTTTATGTTTCAGTTTGTGTGCGGCGTGGCGAAAATATCGGCTGTTATCATCTTAAGGAGGTCGGACAAGAAGAAGGACAGAGTGGAAATCTCGTCGGAGCAATTGCTCAAAGCAGCTGCGGAAGCCGAGAGATTAACGTTAGAATTAAAGAGGCCCATGAGGGTGTTGGGCTGGTATCATTCGCATCCACATATCACAGTATGCCCGTCTCATGTTGGTAAATATATTAAGTCTTTCGTACAGTCCTCCTACACCTGCATTCGATAATACGCCCCGTCGCGATATACGGTATTTCTGCAGATGTCGGAACGCAAGCCACTTACCAAACCATGGATCGTGGCTTCGTAGGCTTAATATTCTCAGTATTCTCTGAAGGGAAAGAGTCCAAGGTGATTACTTTAAGCTACTATTACAGAGAACCGAAAATGTTACCGTCCGACTACAGCAAATTCTTATAGGAACAAGAAATCTTCCTGACGTGTTTTCAATCGCACAATGGTGAAGCGACAGAAATCCCACTGGAGATTGTTTACACACCCGAAATATCCGACAGATGTCTCAGAGTAAGTTCATTAGCTTGAATGGCAAAAGTCAGAGTGGAAGGTACAAGTTTCCAAAATTTCCAGACAATGACAGATTTACCAAAGATCTTGGTGCAAGAGGAGGAGGACATGGCAGAAGCATGTAAAGACCATCCAGATACTTTAGCGAGTATTCATAATAACGCTGGTAAGACTCTCTGTAGAAATATATCTAATCGAGGATCGTGAGACACATATTATACTCGGAGACGGAAATTGAAAAGAATTATTATTTACAGTGAGAACACGAGCATTAGTTCACATAACGGACATCATCACGAAACCGTTAGTACAGACATTTGAAAAAAGGATAGCTCTAAATAAATTACGCGCAGCGCACCTCCGCAGACAGTTACAAGAGTTACAGAAAGTTTATAGCGGATGAAATACCCTGTCAATTACATCAGGGCACAGAATGTTATTTCTCCTGTATTACATTTACAGCGCATTAAATACAGTATTTCGTCGGTGGACATCAAAACCTCCGAAATTCTTTTTCATTATCCATCATCCAAAGCGAAGTTATAATTCGAGTGGAGAGTTTACAATTTGTTAAAAACAATAAATAGTCTTAAGCCGGAAAACAGTTGAAAACCTCTACTTGCGAGAGTCGTTCAGTATTACTTGGAATCTGAATACAAATGACTGAAATGTGTTTAAATCTATCAACTACCTACACTCATCCATATTATTAAACTTATTTACTGAAGTATCACAGATACGACTAGAAAAAAAGCACAATGAAAGCTACACATAATACATTTTTATAACAAGTTTATCTCTCGTGGAAGATATGCACTGAAATCATTGTGAGCCTCTTATCATTATAGTGATTATAGAATATCTACATTTCCATATTGAATTATTTCATTTGACAATTGGTTTGAAGGTGCGAGATTGCACTTTTCACAATCGATAATATCTTACGAAAGAATGAATGACTTTAGAAACGTGGTCATTTCAAGTCTTGCCCAACGCGATACATGTGAAAAACTAAGGTCTTAGCTAAGAAGACTGATCGCAGTGGTTCGTACGCTGCAGGAATGCCAAGTGATCATCACGACTAATTAAACGCAATCTGTAGTTATTCCAGCGCTAAGTCGGCAAAAACCGAGACAACTGAGTTAATGAAAAATTAAGTACACGCAACCATATCACCACGTTTAATTACATCAATCCATAAGCTAATAATTAGACAACACTCATTAAACATATTGTATCATACCAAATTCTAATTATCATCCAAACAGAAAGTTTAGAATCCGTTCCGTATATATCTTAACCGAATAATAATACAGGCAGACGAACCTTTCAGTGATTTTTTTTGTTTTATTTTACATCTCACGAACAAAGATCTGGCAATAATTGCGCAGCTCTATATTTACACTACGAGAACAACAGTGTATTTAAATAGACTTAAATGTATTCAAAACACGGATTCTGCAGAACGAGAAATATGTATAGGATGAGAAGGACTACGCGCTAACCTTTTGCGAGGCAGCTTTTCCAGAGTAGTTAACAACTTCGCAAAGTCGGGTCGATTTTCTGCATGATATGACCAGCAAAGCATCAGGATATCCTATTAATAGATTGAAAAAAAATCGTTATTAGTAGCTTATAATACGAGAATGGAGTTGTGGGGCAATACATACACCATAACTGTTTATGATGCTGTCATCAGCTATTGATTGCAGTGGAATATAATGAAAGCGTCTAACATTGTGATTGAGTAAGTTTTGCCCATACCTTTACGTCGCGAGAGGCTTGCAAATTAGCTAAAGTTTGTTTCATGCCCTTCCCCACTTGCCAAATAATGGCTTCGGGGGGTTGTCCTTTAAATGGCCACTCGCCGCATAACAACTCGTACCAAACAGTCCTTCAAAATCAAATTATTAGAATTTAATATCTGTTAAACGACAATACCTCCATCTAGATCTCTAATAAATTATATTCTTACCCAAATGCATAAACATCCGATGCATCGGTAAACGGTAATTCTTCCTGATCCCGATTTTGCTGCGGTCTCAGTCGTCGAACGATTTCCGGGGCTAAATAACACAACCAGCCTGGTGGTATACTGAGTCCATCTCCTTTCCTGTTGAAAATCACGTAAATTATTCCTTATGTGCTTATTCCTAATGAAACCACTCTCTTATTCAGTAACTTCACACTTACCTATGACCATAACAAAGTTTTGTGACGCTAAACAAGCCGAAGTCGGTAATTACAACTTTTCCATTCTCTAAAAATATGTTTTTGCTCTTGAGGTCTTTGTGAACTATCCCTCGAGCATGAAGATACCCCATTCCCTGTTGTAACATTAAATCCAAGGTTTATAACAGATACTCTAGTAATTCAACTCAATGGTATCGTATCGGCTGTGTGACCCACCTGAGAAATCTGTTGAGCGATTATGGTAGTTTTATTCATATTAAATTTATCTTTACGCAGGTGAATGTGAGTGTAAAGAGTCATGCCTTTGCTCATACTAGTTACAATTGCTAAACGAGGAGGTTTCATACAAGCTCCCATAAATAAAACCAGATTTTCGTGTCTTGTTTTTCGGAATGTAGCCACCTGCGAAACCATTAATGCAGTGCGTACTCCAAACTGTAAATGATTCATGAGGAATAATAGAACTATTGTTACCTCGAGCTTGAATGCTTCTAATGTTTTATCGTCGTCCAGATAATAGTCCATATTCAAGACTTTAATGGCAACATCGCCATGCCAATTGCCTCTATACACTGTGCCGAACCTGCCAGTTCCAATGGGTTCCCCAATCTTCAATTCATCGTAAGGAATGTCCCACTCTCGCATGGATAACTGGAAAGAAATTATGCACTTGAGAAGTTAGGATATTGTATTTCAACCTGCCGACTTGGTGAAAGAAATCTTACACTGTTTTGCCGCGGCCAACGGCTGTCCCCAGGTTCTCCATCGGAAACCTGAGAGTCTTGGGAGTCTACTCTGACCGGGGTTCTCTCGGAATCGGTACTAACGCTACCAGATCCTGAAACGCTGACGGTCCGTTCGCTATCACTTGAAATAGTCGTCCCCTCGAGACGATGCGTTTCTAATGTAACACCTTTCTCATTGAGCATAACATCTAGGAGTAAGAGCAATTAGATTGACTATGAATCGCATTCTCGATTCTGCGATAATCGAATTGCGCAATACCTGGAAAATGGAACTGCTGTTTGGCAGGTGCCTGTGGAGTTTGGCTAGTATTGGCAGGTAGCAAAGCTGGACTAGAAGGCGTCGAGTTATTACGGCTCGAGGTATTTGAATTAGGGTCTGCACCCTGTCGAGACAGAAAACAAAGGATGAGTCATAATTATAACACGCGAAGAAAACCGCTTGTTACCGAAGCTCACCTGAACAGTTATATTCATAGCAGGATGTGGATGCGATCGTTTGCGATCGCTCCAATTTAAAGACGGCAGAAAATTGGTATTGTGGTGATTTGCAGATGTTACACCAGGCTTGTTTAATACTGGAGAAACATTGACCATACCTGGAATTATGTAATGAAATTGGTTTGACACAGAGAATTTTGAAAATGGGAGGCTTTTAGCATTATACGTACCATCAGCTTGCATGGTTCTTTTAAACTCGTGGAATAGCTCAGGGGGTAGGCCACAAGAAGGTGGTACTTTAGACCCACAATCTGGATGACATATGTATCTACAGTCCCTGCATTTCAAACTCGTGCCTATGAACATTTGCTTTTCGCAATAGTTGCATGTTGTCATCATTTGAAAAGTTTTCGCGAAACGGTGAGCAATTTCATGGCCCATGCTGCGTGTTACCGTCGGTGTACGTGGTGACTTTGGCACTTGGAGACTTGCTGCTGAAATCATTGTCGAAGGACATTCATTATAAGAATCGCGGCTATACGGCGATATTATTCGCACAAGCCACTTACCTGTGCCCTTAAAACTGTTATCATCGCTCTCCGCGCTAGAATAAGGTGGTGACTTAACAGGACTATTACTATTCAGCAAGAGATTTTCCCCGGTAATATCAACGGTGCTACTGGCCGATCCTGGTTCTGTAGGCAAGCGATGTCTTCTTCCCACAGAGCTGAGGTGGTCGTTCCCGCCGCTAGAAGTTCAAACAAGAATGGTTGCAATTCCGATTCGCTGGTTTTCCATTAATCGAATGTATGTTTATTATTACCTTGACGCCGAGTCCCCATTTTCAAGACGATTCGCTAATTGTGATTCATGAGACTTTGACTTAGTTAATGGATACACCTCTGGTTGCGATATAGTGTTTTGTAAACCTATTTGATGTTTTTTATAAGGGGGAGGAGTTGTCGGAAATTTAATTCCTGCCATTAAAAAACGAAGTGCCACGGTAAGTGCGACTGTTACACACGATATATTGCGATAGAAGTAAGCGGCGGGTCTATGGCTTCTATGGTGTTCGGTTCTTCTAGAGGAAATGTAACGTGTAAATCTCTCATCCAACACTTACCACGTGCCTGTTGCCTTGATAACAGAGGTGTAGAAGGAGGACTAGTTGAAGACAAAGACGTTACAGAAGAGGCTTGTGCTAATATATCACTGTTGAGATTGTTGTTGTTATTATGATATGGAATGCTTTCTTCCGAAGGAACAGAGCATCTTGTGGTACGCGATCTCGCTGGTCTGGGTGATGCTCCACTGTGTATCTGATGTCTGTCCCAAGAATCCCAGTACAAGTTCATGTCACTGTTGCCCATGTCTCCCCGTAACAGAACATCTAGTACAAAGTATAACTTTAGTACATGGTATACGGATCTACAAAATACAATGAAGTATATACCCATATATCTTCTGAGATTATGCAGTGCTCTACACAATCGGCGAAGTTCCTCTTCATGCTTCCCATTATTATCACCCAATATGCTCCCTAATTCATGTTCCGACTTTTCCCTCAGAGCTTCCAGTGAATTAGCTTTGGAGCAAACCATCTAAAAGATATTGGATATGATTACTCCGTCTTACTCCAAAGGAACTTTGAGCAAATGGCATATACCTGAATGGATTCTTGCGTAAGTCCCACTACCCTGAGCCATTGCTGCAGAGAGGGGTATTGCCTCATCTCGGCTGGCAACAGCTCCACCGCTAATTTGGACTTAGTTACTAGTTGCTTGGCATACAGCTTGATAAGTTTTCCCTAGAATAAAAAATCGTCTCCATTGAACATGGATCATCAACAAAGGCATCGATTCTCACTCCAAAACAAGACGCAAATTCAACAGCCAGCGCGCAACAATGACAATTATCGCCTGGCGATCCTGTAAAAAAGGCAGCTCGCCAGGAATAGAGAAACGGGGGAGAGAATAGCAGCGGTGACAGTGCGCGGCCTTGAAGGGCCGAGAGAGAGTATTCGCAACTTGTTGACAATCGTCAAGCAGCCCTTCACGAGGTCAAGGAAACGGGTCGAAGGTAACATCGAATGAGCTACGACGCTTCTCCGCCGAATATACTATCATCGGCGAAATCCCACGACCTCCAGTCTTCCTATGTACCTCGAGGGTGCGAATCTCTTGCTGGGTGAGTTCGGCGCTGGTCGAGCATTGTGTCCTGAGGCCTTCGAGTCGATCGGCGGAGATGTCAATCATGGATTGAACGACGTCCAAGGCTCGTCGGATCTCCTGTTCCGCATCCTCGCCGTCCGCCATCCCGGGCCCTACGGTCGCGGGCCCCTTTGTTACAGCTTGCAGGAATGCCGCCTCTCTATTTCACTGGCATAGTTTCGCTGGCACGGGACACCTCCGGTCGGGCGCGCGCGGCTTTATCACTGGCACTCCGAGTAACCAAACCACTTATCAACATTGACAACCATCTTGGCCGCCTATCGGTGACGTCAATCGCGGTGCCCGGCAATCCGGGATTTCAGCGAGTACATTCGCGCGACTCCTAGACAGACGTCTCTGCCTCGGCCAGATTTACGGGCCCGAACGCCGCCGCAGCGCCGCTGCCCATTTCCGCCGATATTTTCGCCCCGGAGATTTATTTCATTAAAAACAACAAGTGGTTGGTACTCGCATCTTGCATTTTATATACCTGCGATCTTTCAACTTAAAAGGATACGAATTCTAAATCTTGTTGATAAGCCTGACACGTTTTCCCTCGAAGATATTTATTCTGATTCGAATCCACCAAAGGCGCCTGTCGCCACTCTTGTCACGGCGCTGAGAAATTAACTGCAACGCTACGACGGACCTTCCATCGTAAATTTCTTCTGCCGGAGATTCATATCTGTGTGCGTGTTTATATGTATACATGTGTAAGAAATGCTTTTATAGGGAATGGGTGGTGTCTAATACGGCGATGGCGCGCAGTTAGAAGTTACAAATTGCATTCAACGAGGCAGAGCAGAAGGATGCTGTTGAATCCGGTGGGAGAAACAACCACGACGAGTCCGCAGTCTCCTTAATTCATCGGGAACCACTGGCTAGGTGTGCACGCGACACAACACACGCGCATTGCGCGATATATTGGATGCAGACGCAGACATGCATAATGCGCGTGCATGCACACTGACGAACACCAGGAAACGGTAGGCGAGGGTTCCATCCGCCTCGCCCGCAAGCCTGACGTATGAAGTTTCTTATCTAGGCCTCTTCTCTAACCCGATGAGTGATGGTCATTTACTCGCGAACTTACTCGCCCTAAATGTCATGTATTCGCCCATCCAAATTCGCTACCCTGTGTTTGAATTGTGGAGCCTGCTGTAAAAGGCCGCAGTGTTGTATGTCAGCATCACGCAGAACTCGGAGAGATGGTGACTATCGACACAATACGAAAGACTTATCCGCTGCACTGGCTCGTCTGGAATAACAATTATGTAGAGCTCGGGGAGGAGCTCGCTTCGAAAGCGGTGTGTATATGGATATGCCAATTCCTCTGACAGCTTCTGGCGTCCCGACACTGTTATCCTACTCCGCCAACATTGCTTGTTACACGAGTCCTACTGTTGTTATAACAATGTCAAACTCTACTGGCAACTGCTTCCGACAATAATGTAGCACGGTACTCGAAGTTGCTGTAAAGTACGATTTGGGAAAGAAATCCTGGGGATTCACAATTTTGTGGGGAATTTTCTTAGCTCCTTTTGCTTAGTTGTATTTATTGATGGTTGGGCTTGCTTGTTTTACTTGTTTGTAATATTGAGAAATGACTTCGACATAGAAGCTAGTGAGATATACAGGACACATGATATAAATATGATGGATCTAGGATATATAAGATAGTGTTAAATGCATCAATGCCACCCGAGTGATATCACACAAAGTAGAGAGATCCTTTGAAGCCTTGCATTGGTGGGAAACCATAAATGTGCATTAGCTTGTAACTTGTGATATTATGGTTAGCATGTATAATCAATCGAGCGAATAAATCCCTTAAAGGGATTATATCGAGTTACATTAATCCTTAACACCGCTGTCATTCCTGTTAATCCAATGACTACGGGGCTATAGTGATTCTACTTTTTCCAGCACGACATCGAGAAACACGATAACAGAGGGAGAACGGCATTGATGCTGGCTGTAACACTGGGCCATACAGAGTCCGCTATGGTACTCTTGCAACACGAGGCCAATGTCAATACAGAAAATACCCAAGGATGGTCAGGTACTTCATTTAGTAGTATTAATGCTGAACTCATTGGAAAGTTAATGGGAATGATACTTTCTCCACGTACGCAGTTGTGCAAGAAGCAGTGGGTTCTGGAAATCCCGAACTAGTACAAATGGTATTAGCACGTAGAGACTATCAAAGATATTGTAATAGGGTGGCTGGAATCCCCGAGCTTCTTCATAAACTAAAGCAAGTAAGGATCACAGTAAAACACAGCTCTGTGTTGCACAAAGCCATTCATACAATATTATGACTTTCCTAGGCTCCTGACTTCTATGTAGAAATGAAATGGGAATTCACAAGTTGGGGTAATTATTTCAACTTAAACCCTTTTACGTAAGATGGAATAATGAAGGTAATGAGACAGTGTTATCTGTTTTTTGTCAGTTCCCCTGACGGCACGAATGTGTCCAAGCGATACGTACAAGGTGTACAAGCAAGGGAGCAATGTAAGAATTGATACAACGTTATTGGGCTTTGACCAATCAACCTGGCAGCGAGGAAACCGAAGTTATGTCTTCAAAGGACAAAGTAAGTAACATTGCAAAGCTGATACATTGACCCCCTGAAACCTTCTCTTGAGTTCTCTCTATCTTTTTGTTCAACAATTATTTCCCAGTCTCTATGATAGTAGAGTGTTTTATTTGTTCTTTAATTATCTGCATTGAATGCAAGCTGCAGCAAATGCACCTGTGGCAATTAGATGTGAGAGGAGTTATGTATTCAGTATGGTGGGACAGGAGTCAGGTGACAGAATTTCTTACATGCACTGAATATGACCTTAGACACTTAAATTTCAATGTCTCATAGAATAGTCCATTCTCCTTACATCCCCTTGAACAGTATTCTCTTTTGAGTAATTTCAAAACCATCCAAGAATTGTGTAAGAAACATTGCTGCCAGTTGGAGCGAGTAAACATGTATCTGCATACATGTAATCCCTTGTTTAACAATGCTGCAAATCCTCCAATAATATATATCCTGTGAATGTACCTCTTGGACATTCAAAAACATGTAGCGTAATGACTAGATTGACATATAGGAAGTCGAAAGTAGTGGTTGTGAACTTAAACGTCTATACCTTTTCTATTATCTATGATAAGGTGATGCATAATATTATAACTATTCAATACAAAATGTCATCAGATGACGGAGCAACCATGATGGAGGTCGATCACGAAACAAGGAAAGTCTACGTAGAACATATGAAACTTATCGAGGACGATGGAATCCAATTAATGGAGCCATCCGAGGAAGGCGTAATCGCGCGACTAACAAATCCTATAGTTACTACTTATGTTGATACGGATAAGATTAGTTTTGAACGGTGAGCAGACGCCACTCTCGAGTATGCTGGCATATATGTTATCGTTTATCATCATCGACTTTTAACTTTCGCAGCAACAAAGCCGGTTTGTGGGGATGGCGCTCGGATAAGAGTGAAGTGGTAAATGGCCACGATTGCAAGGTCTTTAGCGCAAGCAACGTAGAACTAATAACTAAAACTCGACTAGAGCATTTATCAGAGACCGATAAAGCGAGAGCTCGATCGCCCCGTACACCTCTGCAATCGTTTTTTGGAATAGCGGAACAACAACAGGATACCTGTATCCCTAGTACTAGTGTAATTTATTTAAACGATTCTATCACAGCACTGTCTTAAGGGCCTCAGAGTCGTCGCACTAACTAATGGTTTGCATGTCCTTAGGAAGAGTTTAGTAATGTTGGAAATCCTTGCCAGATAACGCCTGAAGAATACTTCGATCCAGATGTTGATCTAAATGGGAGGGATATCGGCAGACCAAAGGAAATGAATACTAAAATTCAGAAGTTCAAGGTACGCGAGTCTTTTCGTATTGTTAATTGATTAAATAAGTAAATAGCTATATCTAAATATCATTGTATTGCAGGCAACACTGTGGCTTAGTGAACAGTATCCCTTGAGCCTCCAGGAACAAATCATGCCGATCGTAGACATTATGGCAATATCTAGTTCACACTTCGCGAAACTCAAAGACTTTATACAAATGCAGCTGCCCGCCGGATTTCCCGTCAAAATTGGTACAAATATTTATAAAACTCTTCTGTGTTGTCTGTTACTTAATTTACCTCGTATGTTACAGAAATCCCCCTCTTCCACATTCTCAATGCAAGAATAACGTTTGGAAATATATTTGGGATGGATCAAGAAGTGCCGCATGTAGGACGACTACAGGAAACTAATAGAATGACTTGTTTGGTTGATGATGCATGCTTCGAAGCTCCCCTAGGATATGTGAAATTGGGTAAATTTATCGCTAGTTGCTTCATTGTACAGTCGTCATATTTGTATCGAAATATTAACTGTTTCATTCAATGATTCTAGGTGCCGAGGTTCGAGCGCAATTCAGTATTGAAGAAGAAGATGATTTATTACAATTTGCCATTCAACAAAGTTTGCTTGAGGCTGGAAGTGAACGCGATGAAGTATGAAACTAGAATCTCTTAATCATATTGTGTTGTGGAGAGCGAATACAAATCGAAACCTACTTCTCTCTTGTTAAGGTTGATATATGGGAGGCACTTAGGACACAGAAGCCCTCACGACCAAATACGCCTAGTATGACGACTGAAGAGGAGCGGCAGCTACAAAGGTACAGAGGTATTGCATCCCTAGGAATGCCATTTTACGCGCTTTCTTTCAATTGTACCATGATGAATTTGTTTTGCATGTATCCTCTTTCAACAAATCGTATTCAGAAAGGTGGGTGAAGGATTGTTCTATGTATCGATGCCGCGCGTATTATATTGCCATTATAACTTTTATATTTGATGAAACATTGCATTCGCGTTAGACAATGGTAGTTGAAGCTTCACTTTCACCACCAATAAACACCACATATCATCCTGAAACTCCCGACAAGTTTTGGAATATCGGTACAAGTTATTACCTTCTAAATCTGATGTTTCTGCCCCATTTAGAGCTATTCAAGCGAGCTTGGTGTTGTATCAAGAGACAACTGCCGGATGCGCAGAGGTTCGAAGTAGAAAAAGTGAAAGTAGCAACGGTGCTGAGGAGGACACTCTCGAAGGCACTGCTGAACAACTAAGACTGGCATTAAGGCTTTCCGAGCAACAGCAAATGGAAGAGGAACAACGACGATTACTGGAAGAGGAGACCTTTCGGCAAGTGCTGGAGTTGTCGCTGACCGACAAGTGAACACGGAACTGTAAATTAGACGCGAGACAATTATTCACTGTATACTTCCCGAAGCACGAAGTGTTGCAGCCAGGCATGTGCACTGCTGTAACGAACAACTGATTTTCCTATGGTTCATAGATTATTAAAAACATTGAAGGATAATAATGTTGCTTGTGACAGACATTTGTTATTGCAGTGAACGATTCCCCGGGAAAGGTCAAAAGGGGGGAGCGACGATAGCACTAATGACGAAAGTAAATGATTTAAA
The DNA here is from genome assembly GCA_963675795.1 of Crossocerus cetratus. Taxonomy (NCBI): domain Eukaryota; kingdom Metazoa; phylum Arthropoda; class Insecta; order Hymenoptera; family Crabronidae; genus Crossocerus; species Crossocerus cetratus. The sequence continues at coordinate 17,892,445 of OY776667.1, forward strand.
TTATGTTATTTATTTCTTAGTTAAATTTTGTATGAGATGAAAATTATTAGGATAAGGTATGCGGAACGAAACAGTGGCGAAGTCTTGAAAATTACAATTGCACCAGCAAAAACCAGATTCAGATCGTACTTTCGTTCACGAATGCAACAATCAAATAGCATTAAATTCTTGTTGAAAGTACATACTGTAAGTCACGATTATGGATATTTACAATAAAAGCTTGTAATTCTCAAGTCTTCCGAAGTTATTGTATCTTACCCTCGCTCCTAGTATTGGGTACGGCAGTCCTCTTTCATGTTAATTCAAAACAATCCTCGCCAATATGTCACAACATTGCGAGTACAAAAAGACCGAATTTATTCAAAGCTTAACGGTGAATATGCAAAAAGATCAATGCCCACAGCGCATATGTTCATACTAGTGAAGGATTACCACCTTTGTTTCTCTCAATGTAATATAATTCTCTTATGAAAATAGAAGTTTGTATTACATATCAATGCTGCAAAGTGCTTCTATATGCGATGATGTGGCATGTGGGTGTACGTTACATGATTTTGTACAATTGCGGCTGCTGCGCGCGAAATTCATTATATAGTTCCGTCATTCTCAAGTTAAAATATACATTTCTACAAAACTGATTCCTTCTCATTATCACGTAAATATCGTGGAAAAAAATGTAATAAAAAATAAGAGCTTTCGACTAAGATAACCCAGGGGAAACGGATACTGCCAGAGTTGCTTCACTCAAACTCGGATTGCGCCCTGGAACAAAGCGAATACTTGCTTTATAATCACCTTCATTAGACGTAGTCTTAAGTGCTGTGATTAGCAAGTGACGTCCAATAACTATTCGTAGTAGAATTTTATACAAACCTTTTATATATAGTACTTAATATATTTGCACTCTGTGCAAAACGCTGTTCATTCTTATGTGATTGTTGGTGCCATTTCTTGCGCACGGCATTCCAGTGCTTCCTGTGATCTCTCATAAGGTGGTCCCGGGACTTGAGCACCTGTCCTTCCTACAAAATATGATCTTGTAATGTTTCCCTTGGAGAGCAGGAGCATACTGTAGATAGAAAGTACTTGCATAGTCTAATCTCAATATGTCTTTCTCTGGTATGATTGGCGATGGTATACGATTTCGCGGCATTGCTTCCTCGCAAGGTAACGGTGGTGGCAATGAATAAACATCACGTACTTCTCCATTTGTGTCCAGTATATTGTTACCCATATGGACCTCATTTATTATTTCCGGACTTGGACTGCGTATTCTGTAATTGCACAATGATGCAAGTTAATCAAAGCTTATCCCAATTGTACATCCATGTCTCCGATATTATACTTACTTAGGAACTATATTAGGATTCCTGGGTTGGTTGGCCATCCATGCTCTGCATATAGGATACAAAGGCGTGTCTTCCTGAAACTGTGCCAAATCTACACTGCGGTCAAAGAGCTTCATGACATAAGTGTGATGGAACTGCGTGTCCGCTTGAATCTGCCGCCGCCGCCTAATTTTCCTTGGTTGCTGTGCATTGATCGATTTTGACCTGCATAGAATGTCAAAGGCAAAGCGTGAGTAGGCAAGAACAGTGTACAATGAACAGACCCATTTAGACTATACATTTTTTTAATTTGATGCTTGTAATCATGAGGAGAAGTTTCTTCACTAGATTCTGCGGATGAGCCTGTGTCACTGTGGCGCAAAAGTTCACGGAGAGCACCTTTCAATCTATCCCTTGCAACTAATACATCGCTGTCACCTAAGAGAGTGATAAAGAATGCTGTATTAAGCATCAATATTTGCCATGGCTCTCGAATTTGGTATATTATTATATTACCTATTTCATCTTTTATTTCCACCTTTATGCGGCCTGGAACTGTTACTGGCGGTGGTTGCTGGACACCCCTCTTTTTCCCCATCTAAAGTAATAAGAAGAATACTTGCATACATATCACACAGTGTTTATCAAAGCACAACATGTAAGGATAGTGCGAGTTTTGCACAAGAATGTGTACACACTCGGAATCGCAAATACTTACTTCACCTCTGATGACAAAGGACAGTCTGCGATAAAGTAATGCGAAATCTCGCTAAACGACTCTTTTGTTGGGTTTTTATTAAACTAGATTATAAATCATATAACTAGCCAACAGTCGATAAACTTGTTAAACTGTTGCACAGCGGAACTTTGTGTTTACCAAGCCCTAAAATTCGAGGTTAAGCCAACGAATTCAACGCCGCCCTTCATAAATTTCGATTTCGCACCAATCATAAAGGGTGTCTTGTGCTAACTTGTAAATACATTCAATGTCCCATTCATTTTTGCCCGATTTCCTTTCGTTTTTCACGTTCCATCCATTTGTAAAGTTAAGCGCGAACCGAAGCCACCCTCGTCGCGCGTATACGAAGAGCGCGGGCAACGCGATATCTGAACAAACACTTTCAAATTGTTGCGATTACGCGCGTGAGGATGTGCATATGCCCGTCGACAAATAACACAAAGCGAAATTCAAACTGAATTATCGATTGCTCAATGAAGCGGTATGTTCCAGAATCAAAATGCAGCTGATACCTATTGCACTGGTTTTCCTCATTCTCAACATATTGGCTATTCAACAATCCAGTGCAAGCGACTGTTTCCTTAATTCAGAGAGCTACAAGTGCAGGCTTGGCACCAAGACACCTTACAGATTTATTGCCAATTATGACGATAGTCCAGTTAACTATCCAGGTACGCATAGAGTGTCTTATGTATTATTCATTAATATATTTTTAATCTTATTAATCCCAGGCTGCACTGAGAAGAAGATCTGGATTGTATTCAGACATGGTACCAGGTATCCTGGAAAGAGGCACGTCTCTGCTATAATAGAAGAGCTGCCGAGATTAAAGAGTATTATCTTAGACAATTTTGAAAGAGGCAAGACTAATTTGTCTCGCGAAGATGCCACGTTGTTGTCTGGCTGGGAGCTTCCATTCTCTGAGGACGATGTAATGAAACTAGCAGAGGAGGGTGAACACGAAATGATTGATCTTGGAGAGCGTTATCAGTCGAGATTTCCATTGCTCCTCCCACAGATTTATAACAATGAAACGTACAAGGTGATTTGTTTTGCTTATACGAAAATTGATTTGCTAAAGATGTATGAACAGATATAAAAAAAGTACAGAATTTTAGTTTAAGTTTACAGATTCCCAGCGTACAAGAGAAAGTGCTAGGCACTTTGCTGCAGGCCTGTTTGGTTGGCATAATAGCCAAGAGGTCTTATACCCAGCACCGGAACTCAAAGATCCCATATTAAGGGTACTTACATTTTCTTCCCAAAATTCCATGGGAATATTAATATAGATATAAGTTCTATATGTGATGTTTGTATTTAGTTCTACAAACGATGCACTCGTTGGATTAACGATATAAAACGGAATCCTGATGCGAAACAAGAGAAAGAAAAATTCTTAAAAAGCGATGATGTTAAACAGGCTTTACTGCAAATATCCAAACATATTGGTCACAAAGTGAATTATAGTTAGTATTAACGATTTATATATCGGAGTCTCCGTGTTAGAGATAACACTGCTGCTAATCGAATCCTAAAATACTTTCCAGCATCCGCACGTTTGATATATTTGATCTGCGCGTTTGAAACCGCATGGAATAGAACGTCCAATTCCGCGTGGTGTAGGTTTGTGCCACCAGAAAGTTACAAGATATTCGAATTTGCCGAAGACCTTGAATATTACTGGACTGATGGTTATGGATATAAGTTGACTTACGAACAGGCCTGTCCTGCTTTGCGGGATATGTTTACCTTTATCTCGTAAGTAGACTACGCGGGCACGAAGGTAACAACAAACAAATCAAATACATAGAGAATGTACCCTGCAGGTCAGAGCAGGGACCACAAGTATCAGCATACTTTACTCACTCGGGGACAATTCTGAAATTATTAGCATTGCTCGGTGTCGCAAAAGACGATGAGACATTAAACCATGAGCGGTTTGTGCAACAGGCTGATAATAGGGAATGGAGGACGAGCATCATTGATTCATTCGCAACGAACATTGCGTTTGTCCTCTACAAGTAAATACTCAACTGGAATACAGGACTCCATAGCTCAACAATTATAACTAATTCTACATCCTATTCCAGTTGTACAACGGGTGGTCCGAGCATTCTTTTTATGCATCAAGAGCGAGCAGTTCATTTGCCAGGCTGCCCCTTGAACAAGCCCTGCCCACTTTCTATCATGAAAGCACTCTATCCCGACCAAGAAGAGGAATGTCCGTTCGATAGCATGTGCCAAATCTCATAACAGAATTTCCACTTCAATATAAATTCGGCTAACAGCGCGTGTCCGTTTTCTATATAAATATTTTCTATCTTTTGTAAAAATGTTTAAAATACTGCAAAATAAACCGTAGTTCAATGTGCGCATGCGCAGTCGTGCCAGCCAATCCTGGAAGCCCAGTTTTTTCTCCGCGTTCTGCGCCGCTTCTCCGCGCAGGTCACAACGGAAAAGTGGAGAAGCCGGAGGCTAGTCGAAAGGGGACTAGAATCGAGCTTCCTTTTATACGTGGAGCGTCGGAAGGCTAAACTCGGCAGGGGCCTTCTGAGTATTTTATATTAAAATGGTAAGTGAACCTTTGCTAATATTACCGGGAATAGTTAGTTTAATATACTACGAGTACGCGGGGATTGTTTTCCATTAATAAATACGTAAGATTGCCGAATATCAGAAAGATTAGAATTCGCTTCGGACTTGAACGTTTTCTCGACCATTCCGATCATGGCTTCCATCTCCATACACGTGCATATAAAAGAGTATGTTTGCTGATATTACGTTCGACAGAGTTTCTAAACTGTACTATTCATTGCCGCCGGTATATTTTTCACTTGATCGAAGAATAACGAATGATTTGCCACGTTTATTTCGGTATGCGAGGATCTGCGTGTTTACACCACGTTGCCATTACTAATGGCGGGCATCGATCGAAGTATATTTTTACTCCACGTTGCTCTTTATGATGACATCTAGCTCACATTGAGAATATAATGAAATAACATCTTGAACATTTCTTCTGAATTTGACTGATATATATGTGAAGCCATGCTGATCGCGAAGTATGGCTCTTCTAACAAGTGAATCTCTCCTTGCCATAGGGGTTCGTAAAAGTTGTGAAGAACAAGCAGTACTTCAAGCGTTATCAAGTTAAGTTCAAGAGGCGTCGTGAAGGAAAGACTGATTACTATGCTCGCAAGCGTTTAACCATCCAAGACAAAAACAAATACAACACCCCGAAATACCGCTTGATTGTCCGCCTCTCGAACAAGGACATTACCTGCCAGGTGAATATAAAGTACGCTTATCAATCATGTTGTGTACTTAAAATTATTAGAAACAGTCAAATGGCCATGTGCCATGTGCCATGTGCTAGAGAGATCTTAGCATGGAATGCTTTTTATGAAGTTGATCACACGGAAGGTATAGTACAGAAGGTGTTATAATTTGATTTCAATTACAGGTCGCGTACTCAAGGATCGAGGGAGACAGGATAGTATGTGCTGCCTACAGCCATGAACTTCCCAAATACGGCGTCAAAGTTGGCCTTACCAACTATGCTTCAGCCTATTGCACAGGTCTGCTCCTTGCCCGAAGAGTAAGCAATTATTCATTCTATGTTATCTAAGCTTTGCATGCCTCACACTTTACCAATGATGATCTACTCAGCTCACTTCGATGCAACACTGATGACAACACAACTGTTCCCTGATGTGTAAAATCTGACTGGTAAAGGCGCAGCAAGCACTGCGTCTTTGCAGTTATTGAAAGCCTGAAATTTACAAAAAAATCTATGTTCTGTGTGCAGCTTCTGAAGAAACTGGGCTTGGACACATTATACACTGGTACCACAGATGTAACTGGAGATGAATATAATGTGGAAGAACTGGATGATGGACCTGGAGCCTTCAGGTGTTACCTGGACACCGGCCTCATGCGTACCACCACTGGTGCCAGAGTCTTCGGAGCAATGAAAGGTGCCGTAGACGGTGGCCTTAACATTCCCCACAGGTATAAGCTACTATCTGGAAATAAGTCTCTACTTGCACTATATCTTCGACTCCACCAGTTTCATGCCAAGCAAACATTATGATGATTTTTCGACACATGCGCGTCATCTGAGTCACCGCGAAGGGCGTATTTGCCTTTGTGTTCTACAAAGTCTCTATATGACCTTCGCACAGACGTAACAAGATTATATAGTGTCTCTGACTCTGTAGAAACAATTCTTTGTGTACTGCTTGATTTTGCAGATAAGTAAAGTTGTTGTTTCAATGTGTTCACAGTACCAAGAGGTTCCCTGGCTACGACAGTGAATCCAAGTCCTTCAACGCGGATGTGCACAGACAACATATCTTCGCACAACACGTTGCTAACTACATGAGAACCTTGGAGAAGGAGGACGATGAAGCGTATAAGAAGCAATTCTCCCAATACATCAAAAACGGCATCGAAGCCGATAGTGTAAGTATTTTTACTGGATCACAACTTTCGTACCAATGGGTCGTCCAACTTCTAATTACTGCAAAAGACACATACCGTTGCAGTGTCGCAGTTGGACTATATCAATTGCATTGGCCTTTTGAAATAAATGTGCTCTTGAAGCATTTTTTGAAATACCTTTGTAACATCTTATCTCTATGTCACCGATTGCAATTGCGAGTGGAAGCAATGACGAACAATTTTTCTTATTCGACAGATCGAGGGAATATACAAGAAGGCCCATGAATCCATCCGAACGAACCCCGAGCATGTGAAGATCGTGAGAAAGAAGGAGCCGGTGAAGAAGAGGTGGAACCGCGCCAAGCTGACGCTCGCCCAAAGAAAGGACCGCGTCAAACAGAAGAAGGCTTCTTTCTTGAAGGCACTCGAGGAAGCCGAAGCTTTCAAGGCTTAATTTCATAACCATACTGTGGTATACCAAACTATGGTGTGAAAATAAAACACATGTAAAACAAACTGTTGATTTTTCCACGAATCCTCGCACTCCACTACAATCGAATGGTCCATGGGGATTCAATGCGTCGTTTGTAATTCAATGTTAGACTTCGCAATGCGATTTTACTAGCAAAATATATTTCAAGTCGAACAAAAATAACAGAAACCTAAACTATTAAAAATGGTATAGTAATATACGGTGTACATATATTTTTTATAACTCGGTGTCGACTCGACACATTACGAATCATTGTCACATATTATTTGGACGTCAATAAACTTTCTTAAAATAAATTAAAGTACTTAACTTGTGTTACCAGACACTTTCTCGAGTATTGATTTACGCCATCCGAAGACTGCGCGAATAAGCACAGCATACACTGATAAAATATACATTCTCGAGAGTGAGGATGTTATTAACTTCGTTAGTCGACTTTCATCAGATGGAACGGTATGAGCACAGACATTGGATTTATTTGATAATGATCAGCGGAAAAGGTATAATTTGCCGAGCGAATTGCGTAATCTCCCTTGGCCGTTCAGTCCGGCTTGGATGTCGGCTATTGATGGAATATTTCTAACTTCTCCGCGAGCAGCTACACTCACCGGCGATTTAAGGAGCCGTCGGGCAACACTGACAATATTATCTGACGTGATTGCGCCTAGATAATACAAAGCATCGGTTAATTCCTATGGCACAGAGAGTGCACGCATAATAATAATTGAAAATGAAGTTTCAAACTTACCAATTGCTCTGATATAATGCTCTGGCTGTTTCCGTGTTCCACCCGCCAGCACTTGTCGACCGATATCCTCGAATACCACTGGCCTTTGTTCTAAATTCATAAGTAGCATGCACTGCAATTGTTTCTTCGCTCTCTGTAACGCCAGAAGTACACTTGTCAGTATTTATTAATTGGCCAATGTACAGAATAATGCGTGGTATATACTACCTCCAGTTCGCCGCCTGAAATATTTCCAGCCATCGCGCACATCTCGTTGACGATCACCTCGGTCATTTCCTTCATGTGGGGTGGGGTGCAGGATGCATGAATGCAAAATAAACCGGTGTCGGCGTATGTATAATTATAAGCTGTTGCACTATACAGCCAATGATATCTGAAACGTTCGACATTTTAGCGGGTTGGATGTAATTGAAAAGAGAGATGAACGTACCTGCTAAGTACATTGGTGTACAGTCTCGAGTACATTCCCTTTCCTGGGCCTCCAGCGCTAAAACTCCCTCCGCCACCCATCATCATATTTAAAACACACAGCGCGACAAAATCATTGTCTTCAAACGGGCAGCTCTCCAAGCCAATCATCAGGTGCGATAGTTCCGGCAAGCCACTCGGACCCGCATAAATTGGTATGTTACATTCTTCCTATTTGAAAGTGAAAGATTGGATCATATGCGATGCTTCTAAAGTCGTACTTAAGTTCTTTTCAACTTGTACCTACTAGTACGTAACCGCCTGTATATTGGGCTAAGGATTTGTCGACGCCTCTCGAAGATTTCAAGCCTTGTTCGTCCCAGATTGGTTGTTGCTTCATGAAATACCTGTAGGACAAACACCATTGTATTTGTATCAACATCCACACTCTTATTAATGTATAACATACTTTTCGACTGATTCCACCAGGCTGTCATGCTCGACACCTACTGCCGCTACGACCATTCTGCTCGGAGTGTAATGATTTTGTAAATAATCCAGCAATATGTTTCTGTCTATTTTCTCGATATTCTCTTTTGGACATATTTTCGGCAATCCGAGGGTGTTCTCCCTATAAGCAGCCTAAAAGCCCATTCGTTTGAAATGAGAGCTCAATGGCAATTCGATGGCGATATTTTACTTTGATTACTTACCGCGTGAATCATATCGTTAAGTATCAATTCCTGCTCGGGTTTTGTGTGGAGTGATTCTAATTCGAACGCGATCGCTTGTCTAGCTGAATTGACTTCGTCCTCGGTAAATTTCGGTCTCAATACGACGTCGCCCAACATCTTTGTCACTTCGTCCAATCCCTCGCGCTCGGCAGAAACGGCGTAAATCGCTGTTTCTCTAGATGCTTGGCAATCACATATTCCACCATGGTGTTCTAAAGTACGCATAATGTCATCTTTGCTCTCGTAAATTTTAGTGGCCTAAATAGACACAATATATCTGCATCAGGAATTGGATTACAAGACAAAGTAACTGCTCCGCAAAACTATACTTACCCCGAAAGCTAGTTTCTCTAAAAAGTGAGTGATACCACTAGGATACGCTACTTCGTATCTTGATCCGGAATCGACTAGAACTAAAAATCAACCTATTTATCAAGGTCTCTCTGTAACAAAGAGGTCATTTTAATCCACGCTCTCCCAAGTTTACCTCCTACAGTACAAAATTGGCCGAAGCGACTTTCTGATGCAACTTTCAAACCATTGGGGAGAACAGTAACTTTGGTCGTCTGGCATTCCTCCTTCGCTTTGGAGTAGATGGCCTTTGGTAAGTTGGCAATTGGTTCAGACAAAGGTGGGAACGGAGTAACGATCGAGTTTCGTGTGATTTTCCCCCTTGACGAGCTATCCGACGAAAATCGACATCTTTGCAGCAGTGAGAAATCCTTCCTCTGACTCACACTGAAATCGACAGACATTCAAATTACGAGTCGGTTGGAAAGCCGCGTCAACCTCACTTGTCCCGCTTCCCTACGATTTACGATGTACCTTAATTCTAGCGAAATTAACTGTTAATAGTACTGGAGAGAAGGTTAAAAGTAATGTTATTGGTCTCTCAGATCGTGCCTTACCTTTTCTTCACCGCGGCAATCAAGAGATTATGTGGCACTGTGACTAACATTTTTATCATCTTCCTTCCGTCAACAGTCTTGTGGATTTAGCGCACCTTTTGCGCCCTGTACTTTAAATACTAATAGTAAACTTATCGAAGGAGAGCGCCTTGGCGGATCATGGGACGAGCGCAACTCTCGAGCTGCCGGAAATCAGTGCAGCATTTCGCCGAGCATATACCGCATATACAAAGCTGGCATTATCATATATATGTATTATTTTCGTGCTGTAGTCAAGCCAAGAGTCTTCGCTGCCGCGATGAATTGTTATCTTGCATGTTTGAGTGGGAAGGAAGTGTACATACGTATATGAAAAGAATCAGCCGCTACATATGAATGCGCGCATGAAATCAAACATATCTTTTTTGCGTCAGTGTGCGTGACAAGTGCGCGGCCACCACCGGCCGCAACTTTGCGCATGTCCGATTAATCCACGTGTGTTGTCTACTGTCCCTGTTGAGTTTTGTAAATACGTGCTTCTGAAGAGAAGAAATGAGAATACTGTGAAATTGAAGTATAGGAGTGAAAGACTGCAAGAGAAATCGTAGCCTAGGGGAAGAAGTTCTGGGCTTCACTGCCTGTGTAAGTATGACATGATTCGAAAGTCAGTTTGACAAATGACCAAACCTTGAAGTCAACGTGTTACTCTTTAGCTTTAAATGTTCCGCAGAATTATGCGCGATGACTTCTACCGCACGCTCGAAGTCTCAAGGGAAGAAGAAAAAGGGTGCGAAGAAACCGATCGAGAAGTCACGTAAGGAAATCCGCAAGGAGCAGCGAAAGCAAAAGAAAGCGGCGAAGGCAGAATACTTTCAGAAGCGCAAAGAACAACGCTCTAAAGAAAAATCAGAGCCCCCAGCGAAAACAGAGCAAGTTGAAGAAAGGAAGAATGAGGCTGTGGAGGCTGGCAAGTCCAAGAAGCCTAAGAAACAACTTACAAAGGAGAAGAAGGAAAAGGTTCTTAAGAATAAACAAGTGAAGCGGCGGAAGTTACTGTTGGAACAGGAGAACGTCAAAGAAGACAAGCTAATCAAGAAATTGGAAAAGCAATTGAAACTGAACAAGAGAAAGAAGCAGAACATACCAAAATCATTTGTAGCTGATGGTCTTGATTGTATCCTTTTTGTTCAAGTAATTCAAATTTTAACATTACAACTTCACAGGTAGTAATTCCTTGACAATTGAAAAGATCTTCTGGATTTCTGTGTGGGAGAGACTAGAAAGCATGCAGTTGATGCTGAAATGCAACTCGCAGAAAATGAAGCGGACACAGGTTTCGATGAAGATTTAACAATGCTTGTTGGTGGAAATGAGACTTCCAATGAAGACTCGGATAAGGATGATCAAATGAGTGAGAATGAAGAGGATAATGACATGGATGAGGAAGATAATGGTGAAGACATGTCTTCTCATCAGGAATCAGATGATGATTCAAGCCAAGAAACATTGAAGAAGAAAGAAGTCAGCAAGAAAAGAAAGATAGACAATAAGTTGTCAACAGAGTCATTAGATTCAATAGAAAGTGATGGACCTGAACCAGATGAAGATGATATAAGTGATGATGAAGATATTAATGAACCAGAAGGTCAGGATGAGGATGACAATGGCATGTGGGAAGATATCTATGGGAGGAAAAGGGATGAAGCTGGGAATGTTATAAAGGAAGTGACAAAATATGTTCCACCTGGAGCAAGGGCAGAAAGTCAGAACTCTGGTACAAATGATGGAAGATATATTTTACTGAAGAGGAAATTAAAGGGTTTAATTAACAGGCTGGCAGAACATAATATTCATAGTATAGCTAATGAGGTATGATCAGATATAATGAGTCCCACTGATAGTAATATTGCTTTGGTAACTATTTTGTTTTATTTTTCAGATTGATGAGTTATATATGTTGAACAGTCGCAATGACATGAATGATCTACTCTTTAAATTAATGTTTGAGGCCCTGGTTTCTCCAGTTCTTACGCCAGACCGCTTAGTATCTGAGCATATGATGCTAATAGCTATATTGCATGCGAATGTAGGGACAGAAGTTGGTGCTCACTTTTTAGAGACACTCATAAAGACGTACCACCAGATGTCTAGTGTACCACAAGAAGTAGAGAACAAAGAAATGGACAATCTCATAAGCATGATCGCACATTTATACAATTTCAAAGTATACGGATATGAGCTACTGTATCAGATATTAGAGAGGCTATTGAAACAATTCACTGAGAAAGAAATTGAGTTAATATTACTCATTTTGAGAACAGTGGGATTCCCATTGAGAAAAGATGATCCAATTGCTTTGAAAGAATTCATTCTGAAGGTTCAACAGAAAGCTAGCGAAGAAAAAATTGAAAGGTAAGTTTGATATACGAAAGATGTTGATATTCAGGAAAATGTGAATCGTACATGAGGAACTATTTGCCGTTCTTTAGCTCGCGAGTGAAGTTTATGTTGGATGTTTTACTCGCAATCAAGAACAACAATGTGAACAAAATACCGCAGTACGACCCATCACATGTTGAACATTTGAAGAAGATAGTGAGAACTGTGATAAGGAAAGGAAATGCTGTAACACAGTTCAATGTTTCATTGGAGGATTTATTACATGGTTAGTTAAACTAACAATCTTGATTTTTATGCGAAGCGTATTATTTTACTATATTATTATTATTATTATTTTATTTTATTATATTTTATTTCTCTTTGTGTAGCTGATGAAAGAGGAAAGTGGTGGGTGGTGGGTTCCGCATGGACTGGATCCAAAGATTCAAACGGTCAACCAACTACATCTGATGCTAAGAGACTCTCTTTTGGCCAGGACATGTTGGAGCTGGCAAGAAAACAGAGAATGAATACAGACACTAGAAGAAACATTTTTTGTGTCCTGATGACGGCCGAGGATTATTTAGATGCTTTTGAAAAACTGCATCATCTCGGCCTTAAAAATAATCAGGAACGTGAAGTAATACAAGTGATTATGCACTGTTGTCTGCAAGAGAAAAACTTCAACGCCTATTATGCAGTATTGGCACAAAAGTTTTGTGAATATGATAGAAAGTATCAAGTACGCAATCTGGTTTCTGTATTTCAACTTTATTCAGACCTGTGGAGAAGTATTAATGAATTTGAAATTCTTTCAGCTAACTATACAGTACACTCTTTGGGATAAGTTGAAGGCATTGGATTCATATACTTCCAAACAGCTATGTAATCTAGCGCGATTCTTAACTCATTTATTTATTCAAAAAAGTCTCGCGTTTTCGATATTAAAAGTGAGTAGTCTATACTTTGTTTAGTGTTACCAGCCTCATCCTTAAAACTATGCCAATATTATTCCTCTGTACAGGTCATCCAGTTTGCCGAATTGGAAAAACAGTCAATGAGACTTGTTAGACAAATCATGCTGGGAACACTTTTGCACGAAGATGAAGACGCTTGCCTGCAAGTGTTCGAAAGGATCGCTGTTTCACCGCAACTGCAAAACTTCCGGGAAAGTCTTCGACTATTCATAAACCATTTCTTAATCAAAAAGATCGACAGCAAGGCCCCGAGTGAAAAAGAAATGTTATTGAAGAAGCGGGCGGAGTTTGTTGACAAAATTTTAACAACGAAAAGCGCACGTATCATTTTTTAATGATGTTTTTTTTATTAAAGAACTAGTTTCTTAATGAACATACAAAACAATGCAAATATGTTGGTGAGACGGTGTGATGATTCCAATCTCCCAGTAAAGAAAAAAACAATTGCAGCCGCGTAACATCTATAAAACGAAAGGAATACAATTGGAATGCAGAATAGCTAAAACACGATGATGGAACGGTACTTACACAAGGGAAAAAAAACAATGTTGACAGACTGCTTTATTAAATATTAACATTAGTTCGATGGTACCTGCCAAGTTTAGGGGCGCGCAGTAAATGCATGTTGCCCAGGTTTGATAAATGAATCGAATCCAATATTGTTATGTTTCTTCTTACATTCTTCATAGTTATACTGAGCGTTCGGATCAAGCTGCCGTTGGCAGCCGCCAATGCCGCCGTAAAGATGGATGCGAATGTGATCGTCGCAGGCGATTTCATCGAATTGACCGGCGCAGGACTGCAAAGTATATATCAATTTTAGAAGAAACCTACCCGAGAGATGAGGCATTTTTAAGCTCGTACTAACATATTTGAATCTCTTCATATATGCCTGAACAGCGCGTTCAGCACACTCGAAATCATTGGCGCATCGTTCATAGGCTATAACAAACATTCGCATTAATATTTGAGTCAACAACTTGTTTCTTACTCACTGAACTGTGGAAGTTTGTGCAACATAGAGCAGTGCCTTCCCAACAAAATTTATAACTGCATAAACATTCCTAATCTGGAAATGATGACAGGCTGGCTGGATACGTACCACCAACCGCGTTGAATGGTTCTTTATTAACAGTTGGCTTCTCGCTTTCGATCCAGAACTGCTTTGACAAACGGTACGGTCCACAATATAAACCTTGACAACCGATCGTGCGATTGCAGCCTGTTGCTACTTCGCACATGCATTTTAAGCAATTCGCCGGAATCGATCGATGTAATACGAAATACAGTGGTGTTTCTGTATAATGGAAATCAAAGCCAATAGATTTCTGTCATTTTGTACTATGAATATGAAGATACGCGCATCCTCTTGGGGTGCTGAAGATGATTTCAAGACATCTTTAAGCTTAAGGCAACTTAAGGCACAGAAACTGGTCGTTTAAAAAATAGCTATTTGCGAGAGATGGTAGGAAACCGGATCCGATAAATGCAAAGTCGTAAATAGGCTCCACGCGTGGATTTGTTCTACTCTGACGAGCTTTGACCTCGAGGGACATCTTCAGAAGCAAAAGATTCTCGAACAAAGGAAAAGGGATGTTTATTAATTAATATTGATTAATTTCCAAAGTAGTGAGGTCTAGAATTCACAGTATACCGAATTAAATAAAGTTTTGCTGAATCGAAGTATAAGGTAAAAGCGTTAATCTTACCATAAGCGCCATAAGCTGATAGCGCCAGGAGCAAGAATGCAAGTATCGATGCTCTCGTGGAAAAATCCATTTCGCAATCAAGTTGCACTATAAAGCCACTAACTTCAACTACTCTGTTTATTACTCTGTTTGATACGCCCAGACACTCGGCCGCAGAAGGTTTCCGCGTTTCTCACATTATACCGGCAGCCCCGTCATCTTATATAGGGGATGCGAGCCACATGTGGAGGGGAGAACTTGCAGCCGAAGGACGAGCAGGATAGACATTACCTGGAATTTGCAGAAAGGAGTAAAGCCTGGTGCGCAAAGCAGGTCTTGTTTCGCGACCCGATCCTGCTTGGATATGTAAAAAAATTCAGAAATGGTATCGGAACATTTTTTATGATGGAAGAAATAGGAAGAAGGAAAATGGCAATTTTGTTAATATGACCATAGGATGGGTAACCGGAATAACCGGATTTCTAGTTCAATGTCAATGCTCTTGGGGCGGTCGGCTTCTCTGATAGAACAAGAAACTAAAAATAATATTACATTACTTCTATTCTACTGCAAAACCTAGTTTTAACGATGCCTTTGTACAGTTTTGGAATCCTGCACTTGGACACTATAATCTCAATTATTATCTTTGGTTGTATTTATCAAAGAAAGAGGCAGGGTTTGTTGACAAAATAATTAACAATTGAAGGCGCACTAGTACTTTTTTTAATCATTGTTTTTATTTTGAAACAAAAAATAATTTTAGTATTCAAAAGAATATCTATATGCATATGTTCGTGAGACGGTGTGATGATTTTAGTCTCGTGACGGTAATTCAGCCTGCGCATTTCCAGTGCATAAAAAAACAATAGAGCCTGCGTAGCAGCAGCAGAGTCAAAGGAGCACAATTGGAATGCAGTTTGGCTAAAACATGTTGACGGAACAGTACTCACACAACGATAAGAAACCAGTGTTCAAAGACTGCTTTATTAAATATTCATATCAGTTCGATGATACCTGTCAAGTTTCGCAGGCTCCACTCAATGAAGTTTCAACAATTAATCAGCTATCCCAAGTGTGACAAATTCGGCGAAACCAAGACCGAACAATTTTTTCTTACATTCTTGATACTTATTCTCAGCGTACGGATCACGCTGATGTTTGCAGCCGCCGCCGCCGCCATAACGATAGATGCGAAAGAAGTCGTCGCAGCTGATGCGACTGTCCGGACCAGAGCAGGACTGTAAATTATATATCAATTTTAGAAGAAACTTACACGAGGGATGAGGCATTTTTAGGTTTTTACTAACTTGTCGGAATCTCCTCACATATATCTGAATAGCGCTTTCGGCACAAGCGCGATCGTTGGCGCATCGCTCAAAAGCTACAACAAACATTCGCATTAATATTTGAGTTGACAACTTGCTTCTTACTCCGTGGGCTGCGGCAGTTTGTCACAAATAGAGCAGTGACTTCGCGACAAAGTTTGTAACTGCATAAATATTCCTAGTTTGAAAATTATGACAGGCTGCCCCGATACGCACCACCATCCGCGGTGTTTGGTTCATTATTAACAGTCGGCTTGTGGCCGTCCATCCAGAACGACTTTGTCAAACGGTACGGTCCACATACTGAACCGTCACAACCGACATTGAGATTGCAGTCCGATGCTACTTCACACATGCATCTTAGGCAATTCCTCGTAATGTTTGGATATACCACGTAATACGTTTTTCCTGTATAATGTAAATCAAGCCGATAGATTTGCGTCATTTTATACTATGAATATGAAAATACGCGCATCCCCTTGGGATGATCGAGATGAATTCAAGCAGGCCTCTTTGAACTTAAAGCAACTTGAGGCCCAGAAACTGGTCCTTTAAAAAATAGCTGTTTGCGAGAGATGGTAGAAAACCGGATCCTTCGGATTAAAAAGAATCCGATAAATGCAAAGTCGTACACAGGCTTCACGCGTGGACTTGTTCTACCGGGGCGAGTTTTGACCTCGAGAAACATCTTTAGAAGCAAAAGGTACTCAGGCAAAGGAAAACGGGATGTTTATAAATATTAATTAATTTCTAAAGCCGCGTGGTCTAGAATTCGAAGTATACAGCATTATATAAAGTTTTGCGGAATCGGAGCATAAGATATAAGCGTTATTCTTACCATAAGTGGATTCTGATACCGCCAGGAGAAAGAGTATAAGTATCGCTGCTTTCGACGTAAAATCCATTTCGCAATCAAGATGCACTCTGAAGCCACTAGCTTCAGCTACTCTGTTTATACCTGTTCGATATGCACAGATTCTCGGCCGCAAGAGAGGTTTCCGCGTTTCTCACACTCTACCGGCAGCCCCGTCTTCTTATATACGGGGATGCGAGCTGTTACGAGCTATATGTGGAAGGGAGAACTTGCAACCGAAGGACGAGCAGGATTGACATTACCTGGAATTTGCAGAAAGGAGTAAAGCATGGTGCGTAGAGCAGATCTTGTTTCGCGACCCGATCCTGCTTGGATCTCTAAAAAATGCAGAAACAGTATCGAAACATTTTTAATGATGGAAGAAATAGGAAGAAAAATGGTAATTCTGTTAATATGACCATATGATGGGTAGCCGGAGTAACCGGATTTCAGTTCAATGTTCAATGCTCTTGGACCGCACGGTTTTTCTATATAGAAAGAAAAATTGAACGACAGATTCACGACATAGAACGACAAATTGAAAATAGAATTATATTACTTCTATTCTATTGCAAAACCTAGTCTTAACGATAACTTGACATATACATATTTGCCTTTGTACAGTTGTGGAATCCTGCACTTGAATATTGTAATCTTAATTACTATCTTTAGCTGTATTTATCAAGGGAACAGGCAGGATTCGATGACAAAATATTACCAACTGAAAGCATACTCGTACGTTTTTAATCATTGTTTTTATTTTTAAAAAAATGTTTAATATACAAAAGAATATCAATATACAATACGTTCGTGAGACGGTGTGATGATTTGGTCTCGAGACTAAGTTTGTCACGATTGTGATTGTAAGTCAGCCTGCGCATTCCCAGTGCATAAAAACACTAGAGCCTGCGTAGCAGCAACAGAGTCAAAGGAACATAATTGGAATTAATTAAATTAATTCGGACTATGTTATACTCCCAATCTCCTCTTACATTCTTGATACTTATACTCAGAGTTCGGGTCAAGCTGCTGTTGGCAGCCGCCGCCGCCACCATAACGATGGATGCGAACGAAATCATGGCAGGATATGTCGGCGCCTAAACCGGAGCAGGGCTGCAAATTATAAATCAATTTTAGAAAAAATTTGCCCGACGGGTGAGACATTTTTAAGCTCGTACTAACTTGTCGGAATCTCTTCATATATGCCTGAATAGTGCTTTCAGCACAAGCGCGATCGTTGGCGCATCGCTCAAAAGCTACGAGAAACATTCGCATTTTAATATTTGAGTCAACATCTTTTGCTTCTTACTTACTGAACTGCGGAAGTTCGTGCCAAATAGAGCAGTGCCTTCCCGACAAAGTTTATAACTGCATAAAGATTCCTAATCTAGAAATAATGAGAGGGTGCCTCAATACATACCGCCATCCTCGGTGTTTGGTTCATTATTAACAGTCGGCTTGAGGCCGTCGATCCAGAACGGCATTGTCAAACGGTACGGTCCACATACTGAACCTTCACAACCGATACTGAGATTACAGTCCGATGCTACTTCACAAATGCATCTTAAGCAATCGTCCGTAACATTTGGATATGCAACGTGATACGTTATTTGTCCTGTATAATGGAAATCAAAGCTGATAGATTTGTGTCATTTTATACTTTGAATATAAAAGATATGCGCATTCTCTTGTGGTGCTCTAGATGATTTCAAGTAGAGCTCTTTGAACTTGTGGCAACTTAAGGCACAGAAACTGGTCGTTTAAAAAGTAGCTATATGCGAGAGATGGTAGAAAACAGGATCCGGTAAATGCAAAGTCGTAAACAGGCTTTGACCACGAGAGACATTTTTAGAAACAAAAGGTTTTCAGACAATAAAAGGGATGCTTATAAATATTGATTAATTTGCAAAGCAGCGTAGTCTGGAATTCGAAGTATACAGCATTAAATCAAGTTTTGCGGAATCGGAGCATAAGATATAAGCGTTATTCTTACCATAAGTGGATGCTGATAGGGCTAGGAGAAAGAGTGTAAGTATCGATGCTCTCGTGGATAGATCCATTTCGCGATCAAGATGCACTATAAAGCCGCACCAAGTTTAAGTACTCTTCTGTTCGATATGCACAAACTCTCGTCCGCAAGAGGTTTCCGCGTTTCTCACTTTCTGTCCGCAGCCCCATCTTCTTATATAGGGGGATGCGAGCTGCTACCAGCTACACGTGGAGGGGAGAACTTGCAACCGAAGGACGAGCAGGATTGATATTATTATCTGGAAGTTGGAAAGAGCAGAAATGCCTTGTCTGGAGAGCAGGTCTTGCTTCGCGAGCCAATCCTGCTTGGATCTCTAAAAATGTGAAATAGTATCGAAACATTTTTAATGATGGAAAAAATGGAAAGAAGGAACAAGGTAATTTTTTTAGTATGATGGGTAACCGGAATAACCGGATTTCTAGTTCAATGTCAATGCTCTTGAGGCGCTCGGCTTCTCTGATAGAATAACAAAGCAAAAATAGAATTATATTAATTCTATTCTACTTTTCGACTGTCATCCTGCACTTGAATATTATAATCTTAATTATTATCTTTGGCTATCTATCAAAGAAACGGGTGGGGCTTGTTGACAAAATATTAACAGTGAAGGCGCACTAGTACTTTTTTGATGATTCTTTTTATTTAAAAAAAAAATAGTTTTTAATATATAAAAGAATATCAATATACATATGTTCGTGAGACAGTGTGATGGTTTAGTCTCGTGACTGCAAGTCAACCTGCGAATTCCCAGTGCATAAAAAGACAACAGAGGCTGCGTAGCAGCAACAGAGTCAAAGGAACACAATTGGAATGCAGTTTGGCTAGAACATGTTAACGGAATGGCACCAGAAAATGCAATTTACAGTCTGCTTTATTACATATTAATATCACGTCGGCGATACGTGCCGAGTTTGAGTAAGAGAGGTATATAGAAGTCCAGTAAATGCAGTAGTACACGCATACCGCTTCAACCTATTCGATCAACTAACCGAACGACTGCATACACTGTCTGTACGTATTCTCAAACTTCGAGTCAAGACCTCCGTTACAGCCATAGCCGCCGAGCCGATGAATGCGAACGTAATCGTCACAAGTCACGGCACCGTCACCGTTGCAATCCTGAAAATCATATACATATGTAGTACAAACATTTAATAACGCAAGCTCATGGTCAAAGGAAAGGGAAGTTTTAAGCTGGTACTAACTTGTCCGAATCTGCTCATGTATCCTTGAACAGCGCGGGAAGCACAATAGGGATCGTTGACGCATCGGGGATAAGCTACGATAAACATTCACATTTATAGCGCTTGTGTGTAACAAGTTTTGACTTTTGTCTCTCTCGACTGCGGAAGCTTATGCAAAATATACTCGGCATGCACGTCTTCCAGACAATGCGTTACGTACAACACACATAAGGACAATTGTCCATAATGTACGGAAATAGAAATCTATGTTTGCATAAACACCCGCAGTCTTCAAATCAATTCCGAATGTCTCGATACGTACCATTATCAGCATCGCTGCTCTCATCATTCAGTGTCGGTTTACCGGCGTCTGACCAGTATCCCCATGTGATACGGAATGGTCCACATACCGAACCAGAACAACCGGCCGTGACATTGCAGCCCGACGCCGCTTCGCAAATGCATCCTAGGCAAGTCTGCGAGAGTTGTTGCTGTCCTGCAGAATATGAAATATAATGAGTTCGACTGGCCTCTTTGAACTTATGTAGTGCAGAAGCTGGTCGTCAAACTATCGGGCGCGCTCAGAAACTGTTGGATGAGCGACGCGATGGGAAACCGGATTCTCGAGATTAAAAAGAATCTAGTGATAAATGCAGAGTCATAAACAGGTCACAGTCATAAGCAGACTCCGCTCGTGATCTTGTTCTAACGCGTTTTGATCACGAGGGTACTCTTTAGAAGTAAAAGGGATGATTATATAAATAATAGAATATGTTCAAAAGTAGCGAGGTCTAAAATTCGAGATATACAAAATTTCATATATATATGTCTTTTGTAGATCCTGATGAGTATGAAATATATGAATAAGCGTTCCTACCGTGAATGGATGTTGACACTGCCAGGAGGACAAGTGCCAGTATCGATGCTTTCGTGGAAAAATCCATTTCGCAGTCAAGATGCACTATAAAGCCACTATAACTTCAACTGATCTATTTAACTTTGTTCGATATGCACTGACTCTCGGCCACAAGCAGTTCCCGCGGTTCTCGCTTTGCGCCAGCAGCCTCGTCTTCTTATATACGATGATGTGAGCTACGCGTGGGGGGGAGAACTTACAGCCGAAGGACGAGGAGGATTGATATTCTGTGGAATTCGGCTTATGTGTTTCTTTGGAAAAAAGGACAAATGTCTGGTCGCCAGGGCGGGACTTACTTCGTCTCTCATTTTGTTGTTCATCTTACTGTAATCTCTAAAAAAATCTGGTCCGATAGAGACGCAGTATATCGAAAAGTTTTTCATATATGATGCGAGAAGTGGGAAGGAGGAAAAATAAGAAGATTGGTGTTTGAGTGTATCATAGAGTGTGTAACCGGATTTCGAGTTCAATGTCAATGCCCTCGCACCGCGCACCTTGTCCGATTTCCTTGCGGTACAATGAAGAATGATGCTTCGGTATACGGATCTTCAGCTTAGCTCGAAATCATTTTCGTTCAAGATAGAATCTCGGAAATTCCTGTTGCGCAATTATTTATCGTGATTCCCCCATCCGGCCAATTGACAATTGCGAAGTCGCTAAAACCCCTGCGTTAGTCATACATGCATCCGCGCAATATATATGCTTGGACATTCACGAGGATCTATCAATTTCGTCAGTGGTCGTGACATAATTAAAACGAAGGACAGCCGTATGCCCATAAGCAGACCTCGCACTCAGATTTACGTATTGTGCGTAGGCGTGAGGATGCAGATCGGTCGTCTCGTGACGTGGAACGGGAGAAGCCGTTGGTTGCGTGGGCGCGTGTATAATTTGAGGGGTCGAAAGTAGTACTCGTATTTGCGCTTGTAACGTTATATTAGCATCTGGATTAGCGTTAGGATTTCTGCAGGTGTATCAAGTAACAAATTATATATATATACAAACAATTATTATTTATTAGTTTCGTATTAAAAGTAACGAGGTGCCGCTTATATCTTGTTGAACGAATCAATATCGACGGATTGAACTAGATCTTCGAATTTCTCGATCTCTTCCATCAGGACATCAACCGACACTTTCTCATCCTCCACGACACACATTATCCTGAGCTTGCTGAGGCCGTATCCGACTGGTACCAGCTTAGCTATAATTACAGATAGATTATTATCACATTCCAAGAGATCTACAATGGCAAAAGCAATTGAATGCAGTATACTAACATGCTCCCCAAATGAGTCCGTCGATTGTAATTGTCCTCACAGCATCTTCCAAGGCTTTCATGTCAGTTTCGTCACCCCATGGTTTGACGTCTAATACCAAACTTGATTTTGCAATGAGTACGGGCTTCTTGGACTTCTTCTCATTGTATGCCTTCAGTCTTTCCTCCCTGATCTTTGCTGCCTCAGCATCTTCCTCCTCGTCGGATGCGAATAGATCTACATCATCATCCTCTGCCTTTGCGGGCTTCTCACAGGCACCGGTGTTGGTGCTTTCACTAAGAATGGAAGCCTTCTTCTCGCCAGAGAGAGATTTCGGATCGTAGGACTTGATGTGTTTGTACCATCTAAGTACATGGGGGTTGGCTGAAGTGGGCTCCTTTCCCAAAGCCTCTACCACAGCAATATCTGCTTGGGAAGCCTGCCATCTGAGTAGAAGGAATAAAACATATTTCAAAACGGGACTTTCTTCAAACTGTTTCTACAAGACAGCCGGTGATGCGCCGACAGAACATCCTTAGCCGGAAAAGTACCAGCTGGTGAGTCTCGCTCATGTAAATTCGGCCGGGCGAATATGAGATACGCATCGAAGCTGTTGCGTTCTAGGGCTCGAACGCACAGTCAGCAAGAAAAAGGATCACGAGGAAATAACGCGAGCCGAGCAAAAAGGCATGTAGTCGCTGTAACAGCTTGGATGGGTATTTTTAGCTCCTGGAAATTCCACTAAAGGGAAGCGTTGTTTATCCGATCGATGTCAAACGCCGAAGGACTTTAAATGAATAAAGAAGAGCGTAGAAGGTGGAAAAAGGCTGGGGGTCGAAGGAAATTGATGCAAGCCGCTGCAGAGGTGGAACGACAGATAGGTGGCTCCAGAATACCGCAAAGTCTAGCACGTGTGCCGGAAGGAAAAGTAGTTTCCTCGGTAAGTAGACTCACCCTTCGATGTAGCTGCGATCTGCAAGGTAGGCATTTAGGTCTTTGACACCTTTGTCAGTCTTAAGGTCACCGACAGCCATCGTGAAGGTTCGCACGGGAAGGAAATATTTGACGGAATTACACGCTAGCGAAAGCCCGTTCGTCCGGTCGACGGAAGAGAGAGCTGCGGACGCCGGCTGTCCTTCGATTCCTCGATCTCTCGCTCCAAGTCGCAATTTCGCAAGGTGACGTTCTTCCGGCGCACAAACGCGCTTGCCTTTGCAAAATTATAACATAAAACTTTTCCATCTGAGGAGTATTTTATCTCAATCAAGCGGAGATCTACGTTTCTCCTCATCAAAATACGAACGACTGCCATGTTCATAACTTCATATTTGGTCTCTTTTATTTGGTTATTTCATATTTTTCGAAATTGGATTTTGATATATCTAGAACATATGTAGAAATTGAATACACCGCAATGGGATGTGAAGCTGTGATGTCAAAGAAACGGATTGCAGAACGCGGAGCAGTCGCACAAGTGTGCCGGTCGGATTTCGCAGCATATCGCAGCATATTGCAGCGCGCAGTTATCCGATCGGAGTACGAGGCTGTTGGCGCTGTTGGTCCGTCACGGTTTGGACGGTCCTGACGTCCATAGGGGGCTGGGGCCAAAACAAAATTCGGTAATTCGATTTCAAAATATCCGACCTAGAATGTGTCAAGTGTTGTGCTGCTGGTCCTTTACCTCGAAATCGAGATCTACCTTTTAAGACAGTGCCTTGCACTTGACCAGTTCATTGGCCCAGCAGATCGTCACTCTCCACGTCCAGTGTAGCTTGAGGTTACTTTTATTTGTCCCACTCGTCTAACCTATGTGTTTTCTTACATAATCGAACGGGGAAGTGACATTAATAAAGCCTGATCGAAGATGCTGAGGCTCTCGGTTATCAGGGCCGCGGCCCTTTCAAACGGCAGGCTTTCCACGCTCGGCATTCATACGTCGTCCAGCAAGTCTCAACAGGAGTTGGTCGAACTCTTCATCGATGACAAACCTGTTCAAGTTCCTCCGGGAACCACTGTCCTGCAGGTAAGCATGTCTTACCTTTTCGAAAATCTTCACATCTTCCCTTGAGATCTGCCTTGCAAGAAATTGCATTGGATTGTGCAATAAAAGTCGACTAAACCCATCTCTATATTTCATGAGAACATATGTAGTGTAAGTCTTGCGTTAACAGTTGGTGAGGGGGCATTTAAATGCGCGTTTACATTTGCAGGCAGCTGCCAAAGTAGGCGTTGAGATACCCAGGTTTTGCTATCATGAACGACTTGCGGTAGCCGGCAATTGCAGAATGTGCTTGGTGGAGATTGAGAAACAAGTCAAGGTATTGCTAGTTCATTTGGTTGATAAACAGTATCTATAAAACTTGTTAGGATTTTAATGGATGGTTGATGTATTTAGCCCATTGCTGCTTGTGCCATGCCTGTAATGAAGGGATGGAGAGTAAAGACCAATTCGGATATGACTAAGAAAGCCAGGGAAGGTGTCATGGAGTTCCTTTTGGTGAACCATCCGTTGGATTGCCCCATTTGTGATCAGGGAGGCGAATGCGATTTGCAGGATCAAAGTATGGCATTTGGTAGTGATAGGAGTAGATTTGTAGATATTAACTATAGTGGTAAAAGGGCTGTGGAAGACAAAGATATCGGCCCCTTGATCAAAACTGTTATGACTCGCTGTATCCACTGTACAAGATGCATTCGATTTGCATCTGAGGTCGCGGGCATTGATGATCTAGGAACAACTGGCCGTGGAAATGATATGCAAGTATGTGCAGACATTGCTGAGATTCCTATCTGTTTGTGTACCTGTTGATAAGTATACCACGTTACATGCTCTTTCTCATAGGTAGGAACCTATGTTGAAAAGTTGTTTTTGTCAGAATTATCTGGCAATATTATCGATCTGTGTCCCGTCGGAGCTCTGACTAGCAAACCATACGCATTCGTCGCTCGTCCATGGGAAACACGGCGCACCGACAGCATCGATGTACTCGACGCTGTAGGAAGTAACATAGTCGTGTCACACAGAACTGGCGAAGTCCTACGTATTTTGCCGAGGGTAAATGAGGTGAGGACCGTGAATGCAGCTCCGACGATTTTACCAAATGATAAACCGCATTTAACAACAAGTGCGATCATTGCGTTTTCAGGAAATAAATGAAGAGTGGATCTCTGACAAGACACGATTCGCGTGCGATGGTCTGAAACGCCAAAGGCTAATTACACCGATGATGAAGATTAATGGCAAACTAGAATCTGTGGGTTGGGAGGACGCGCTTGTTGCAGGTACGTCGTAGTGAAATCTTCACTGTTTACGCGAGGTATCTTGAGTAATACAATGTATCGATCTTCAGGTTCCAAAGCACTGCACAATGCGAGCAAATCCGCTGTGATTGCCGGTAAACTCGCCGACGCCGAGTCCTTGATGGCGCTAAAGGATTTGGTGAACAAACTGGGCAGCGAAACTCTTGCTATTGAGCAAGGCTTCCCGAAGCAAGGTGCGAGTATCGATTTGAGGAGCAACTATGTTATGAATAACACAATTGCCGGAGTAGAGGAAGCGGATGTAGTTGTCCTGATTGGCACGAACCCGAGGTATGAAGCACCCCTGATTAACACCCGTTTGCGCAAGGGATATCTTCAGGGTGAGCAGACCATTGCTTTAATTGGACCCGACGTTGACCTCACTTACGATCACGAGGTATACACACGTTCTTTATGACTTTCCCGTTGCCAAATACCAATTCTGAAAGATTTTATGTCCCGTAGCACTTAGGCGATTCTCCAGACGTCATCAAGCAGCTGAAAGATGGGTCCCATCCTTTCGCTGCGACCTTGAGAAATGCCAAGAAACCTTTGCTTATTCTGGGAGCTGAGCAATTGGCGAGAAAAGATGGAGCAGAGATTTTGTCCAAGACACAAGAACTGGCACACTGTCTCGGAGGAAACTCACAGGTATGCAGTCTCGCGTTTCAACGAAACTTACACTAGAATTCTAAAATTCCCTTATTTTTCATCCTCAGTCTCCAGAAAATTGGAAAGTGTTAAATGTTCTTCATACGAACGCATCGCAAGTTGCTGCTCTGGACCTTGGCTACAATTCGACTGTCGAGGACGTGAAGCAATTGAAACCAGACGTGCTCGTGCTCTTGGGTGCCGATGATGCACCTATTAGTAAACAAGATTTTGCAAATACTTGTATCATTTATATTGGTATGTTTAACGACAAATACTAATGTCCGGTCCGGTGCATCGGTGGCTCATGTTGGAGGTTTCAATTGCAGGAAGTCACGGTGACAAGGGGGCAACAATCGCAGATATTGTCCTTCCCGGTGCCGCATACACGGAGAAAGTTGCGACCTACGTAAACACTGAAGGCCGATCTCAACAGACCGGTGCCGCGATTACACCACCAGGGATGGCTCGGCCGGATTGGAAGATCGTTCGCGCCCTCTCCGAGGTTTTTATACTTCCTCTTTTCCTATTTCCGCGCAACGGATCAAAGTTTTCATTGTCTTCGCTTTTCATAGTGCGCTGGAGTGTGTTTACCCTACGATGACTTGAATGAACTCAGAGCCAGGCTAGAGGAAGTCGCCCCACATTTAGTACGATACGGTGATGTAGAGCCAGCCAATTTCTTCCAGCAAGCGTTAGCTCTTTCACAGGTACATGCAATTGGATTGTTTACAGGTGGGGGAAATGAATTAATTACAGCATATTAACGTATTATGTATCTTCACAGGAATCCGCCGGATCAGTAACAAATGAACCTCTGGACATCAAGCAGAAATCCTTAGATCAATTTTTCATGACGGACGTAATTTCACGAGCATCCCCCACTATGGCAAAATGTGTGCAAGCTGTTCACAAGCAACGTCAAAGTGCGGTATAAGAAGTTCTTTGTCGTATAATGTAAATAGGTGAGAGTCTTATGTGCTGGGCTCACAATAGTTATTGAAAAGTCATCGCAACTGTGGTACTTCGATCCAAAAGACTAGTAAAAATACTAAGTACCTCCTCCTGTAACGTTTGCATTAAACGGCAACATGAATACCGGAATTGTCACATATTTATTCCATTGGTCCCGCTGATCACTGAATGCTAATGAGTAGCTTCAAATTACCACTCACTTTACTTGCATAGTCAACAATCGTAAATCTTCTTGACTGTCCATCGAAGATGCTGTAAATAGAATGTTCACTGATCGAATAAAAACTATTCATTTCTAAACCCCTGAGGATCGTTTTATTCACAACGAAAATAACATGGAAAAGGAGGAATGTATTTTAATGTAACATAGCTTTATTAGATTCTGCTATTGCAAAAAGTCTCAATTTAATTACTGGTTTCTGGTTGATCGTCAGTGTCAGGATCGGCTGAACTTTCGTCGGAATCAATCTAAGAATAAAGAAGAAATGAATATAATTTGTAGAATTACTTACTAACTACTCAGTATCATTAGTGATTACCTTTCCCCCTAATGCAATAACTCGCTCCTTATAAAACATGATTTTACTCTCCTGGTCTGTTAACAGTTCCAAGAGGTCGTCCTGATCTGCCTTTAGTTTGTCGAAACCCTCGGTTTTTTCCTTTAGTTTACGCTCTGTTTCTTCCTTCTCGTCGAGCTTACGTTTGTAGTCGGCCAAAAGGGCCGTTTGCTCTGCGAGGCGATTCTCCAAACTTGCGATTGTACTTTTATACTTTTCTAATTCATTTATTAGTTCCGCATTATTCGCGGTAGTGTTGCATTCCTTTTCATCGGACAAGTTCGTTTGTGCGGCGCGCAAGACTAAGTTTTGATCCTTCAGTTCACTGACTGTTGTGCGAAGCTCTTGCATTTGTACCTATGATGAGGAGATATCGATTAAAGTTCCAAAGACTGCTGCAAAAAAGACGAAGTGCTTACGAATGTACGTACTTCGAGTTCCCGTTTCTCTTTAGCAAGTGAATTCGCGGACTCCTTGAGTTTCGCAATCTGCAAGTCTTGCTCTCGAATAAATTCTTTATATTGTGCTACCATTGCGGAATCCGCTGGTGTTGGCATACCCATCTGATTTTTATTTCCCTGAGAGCTACTCGCCTCGAGTACTGATTTAGTTATCACACCTGATAATAAACGTATATTGCAAATGCAAATCAAAGATAACTGCATTGTAAAAGTGTGATTTTTAAGCCCTACCTTCTAGTGCTTTTAACAACCGGCAAAATTCATGATCTAGCAATAATTCCTCAGGATTCTTAGCAGAAGGTTGAGGATGTTTTAAAGTCCTCGAATAGATTTCATGCCTAGTAATCCCACCAATGGCATCTTGGAACTTTTCTAGCCCTATCCTATTCTCGATCAAGTTACACAATTCATCCTAGAAAAATAATATACCATATTTTGCAGAAGCCTCCGCTAATGAACATTATACCTACTCTCAACAATGCAAATGTACCTTTGTATAATTTGGAACACTGTTATCATTAAAGTGTACGCATAAACCCATCAGCATAGCACACATGCTTTGCAATAGTGTTTCCTGTAAATCATCGCTATTCTCTAAGGAGGACAACAGTGCTGTTAAATAGGACACCGAGGAATCAATTAGTAGAAACGCTTTTACAGCGGCTGAACAATGAGCCGTCCATCTGCAAAGCAGTATTAGCAGCCCCAATTTACACTGGGTCTTGTCACTCTGCTGTAATAACAATACACATTTTTGCATCAGCGTAACTAGGGGCTTTCCAATATTCGTTGCTAGCAAAACTCTCAGGAGTTGTTCTTTCTGCGTGGTATTGTTGATTAGTGCGTAAGACAATGCGACAGCCGAGAACCAATTTGACAGCGCGTCCGAGGAAAATAGACCGCCACACAAGAGTAGTCCTAAGCACAAATACAATAATTAGTGTCAGGAAGCTTTTACTCTTCATGTGTTGAGAGACATAGAACTTGACCGCACCTGTAGTTAATGACGGAGTCTCGTTGCCTTGCGGCAGTAGTGTTTGGATAAGTTGCATTTGTCCAACTTCGTTCTTATAAAGGAAACATTGGAAGCAATACAAAACGGAACATCTCAGGATGAACGGTTGCTTTTCGTTGACCATAGACATCAATAAGACCACCATAGCAGGCCTTCAAGAAAACCAGATTCGTTTTTGGATTCTCATTAGAATGCGACGCTACTTACAGTAGACTAGCTTTGATTTATGGGTACCTCGGAGGACTCGTGGGTGCCATCACGTTCGCCAGAAATTCTTGATTACTCGCGTTTCCTCTAATTACCTCGGCAACAGTATTGATCGTTTCCGTTAATACATCGGCTGGTACTCCACTCGCCATTAGAATATCACACAAAGCTTGCAGTAAACCACAGGCTCGCATAATGCGTTGGCAATTCGCTACGGACTGAGTAGCATGCACGATTTAAGTCGGAGATTTCGGTGTTACATTATATTTGAATTAGTTAGACATCCCATTACCTGTGCTGGTGCACTTGGTGCTACCAATGCTCTGATAACTTTCACCATGCAATGAACATTCGATACTTTCTGCGGGCTCCAGCCACTCAAAGGATTATCATCCACTTCTTTTGGTATTTGAAACATGGGTGCCAATCTTTGAATATAGCTACCTGTTGCAGCCACAGTATTCTTTACTATTCCTCTATGATAATATTCCTTATGTTGTTACCACGCGTGGCAATTAATATACTCCAAGGGAAAGCGTAGATGAACAATGAATTACCTTCTTTGAAGAAGTTTTGGTTGCTTATATTACCCTTCAGCAAGTTTAGCATAAGCAGCAGGCAATCCTCCACCACAATGCCACCCTCGGCATTACCTTCTTGTGCAATTACATCAAAAATTCGGTCAAAGGCATTCTCAAATGCTACTATCTTCTGAATATTTGCATTTCCTTTTGTCAATTGTATAAGTAGTAATAACACCTGCAAGAGGCATTTATATAGGTTTCATGGAAGCTTTTGGAGTCATTGTCAATCAGCATATTCTACATACATCATTGCGTATAACTTCTCTGCTGTCGCTCAGCAAGTCCATCAACTTTGAAACTCCCATGGGACTGACTAGAATGATTTCTTGAATATCTTTCGGCCTGTTGCACAAGAGATGGGCGAGCAGCTTCAATGCCGGCCATCTAACTCTAAAGTCAAATTCCTCCAAGAAAGTCAGCACTAATCCTAGACTATCCGCATTCTTAATAAATATCTCCGTGAACTGTTCTCCAATCTTATTCTTGGGCCCATGCTTGTCAACTAAAAGCAAAGAATCATCTAGTACAAGGAAACCACTGCCAGAGCTGTCATCCAATGAGTACTACCTTCTTCCTCGAAGGTCTCTGGATTGGTAATAGTGCAGAGTGTCTCGAGAGCCAAGCCGACGATTTCGCAGTCGGTCCTGTCCATCTCGAGGATCTGTCTGAATGCATCCATCCCTTGTGCCCCGACTTCCACACGATACGTGCGCGATAAAGCTTTGAGCGCGCGGCAAGCATCTCTCCTGTCATTGAGTAACGTCGACGACTGCAACCTGTCCACCAGACGTTCTACCTACACATTGGACACAGAGATCGAGTCTTTTAGACGCATGTTTATGTTATAGCTGGTTACGATAGAAAGTCCGTGTCGGGCTTGTCCAGCGAGAACTCCAGGCATTATTCCACTCCTCCCCGATATCCTCCCCCGTCTGCACTACTGTGCTCCAGCAGACCGGGCTCCGTCGGATATCGGCGAGAGCTTATTTGAGTACGGAACTAGCGAAATACCGTGTCCGCGCCCGTCGGATGATTTCCAGGGGGTGGAGCGCCCAGGACCGACTTTAAGCTGCTTTTGAAATATTCCATCTTGAGTGCGTGAAAGGTAAACTACACGTCACGTATCGCCGACATTTTGAACAGTTGCCGAGGTGTACTCCACAGAGGACACTTTGGTCTGCTGTGGCATATTATCTGCCTCAATAAAAGCAGAGAGCTTTCAACACCGGGAAATCGAATCGACGTCGACGTTCGTTTTTGCTGCACCAACTCATCCTTTCATACATTATTTCTCCCTTGAGATATACGATAATGTCTTATCCCTGACGTGCATGACAGCACGATAAATCCAAGGGAATAGAATATCAGCTTGTTCCCAAGCGTCGGTGTATCGTAAAAGTCATATCATTCCTTTCCTCGGTTGATTGTTTGTCTCCCTCGCTATTAATAACGAACGTAATACATAGATTAGAGTTTTATACCGAGGGTAAGTTCAAATAGATATGATCGGAAATAGTCTGAATTAGACCGGCAGGTAAAGGTGCGTGTGCATAGTAGCGGTACGCCGGTGCTGTTACGTAAGATCGTTAAAAATAAAGAATGATTGCGAAAATACAGTTTGGCGATTTTCAATGAATCAGAAAAACACTTCTCGGTAAACCGGCTGCGATTACTTGGGGCTGACGTAATCGGGAGCAATTATTGTGGGCTTTCGGCGGGGATGTCGTATGGATTGAGGATAAGTCCGATGATTAGTAGGAAGAAGACGCTAATTCGATAAGGTCCTGAATCAGCCGGTGACCGCAGTCGCGTGAACGCAAAGGTGTGTGCCTTATGCAATCTATGGAAGTAGTTAAGCGACAGAACCTGACGCAAGAAAAATCGAATTAAGCTCGTCCGATATATATCTGTTACATCATAAGTATCGCAGATTCGCTAACAGTAGTGCAAATGTATGCGAACGGATCAAAGGCTTTCCATCTAATCGGTGCGCCGGCAATTGCGCTCAGCAGTAGAGATGCAGTTAGAGAGGAATCGCGCTGTATTGCTGTGGCTCCGCTGCGCGGTGCGAGCAACTTCCCAACGACAGTGCCCCGCCGGTTTTAGAGTCTCAGCTGCGAAAAGATACACTTTGCTAGACCAATCGCGCACCGTGGGGAGTCATCCAAATTTCCGCCTTACAAAAGTGAGCCAACCGTTCCAATTCGAGGCGGACGATCCCGCGGATATGCCCTCCCGCCGCCCCCCGCTCCGCGCACGGAGAGAACAGCCGATGCATTTAGCGTAACGAGCAAACAAGCATTATAAATGTTCAGGCGAGTGTGGCTGCGTGACGTTAAAATAATGCCCGAGCACACGATGTCCGTATCGCCGTCGCGCATTTATTGTCGGCTCTATTTTTACAAAGCCGCGCGCTGCGATAAAACCTAGGTCGGGGGAAACGAAAATACACTCGAAAGATCGCCGAGCGCCACTTTCGCACACTCCTTTAAGATCGGACGAGGGTGCGCGCTATTGTTTTTAAGCAAACGTCAGCGCGGCTGTAGTTGCGCTCGCCGCGATATTTATAACGATTAAAAGTTATCGCTGTTATTATGTGTGCATGTAGCAGCGGCAACACGAGACGCGATTCGTCGCGGAGTGTCTGTTGGAAATCATCGTGCGAGATAACGCCGAGCGATTCTATCGCATTGAAACTAATTAATATCGAGTGCGCTCATGGGAGAGTATAAAGATGTATCGGAAATAGAGTACATAGTAAATTTCAGTAACTGCGCGTCCTCCTCTCTCTCTCTCTTTGGCCCGGACAATAACGGGGGATACGCCAGCGGAGTTCTACAATTTTAAAGGGCAATATTCGACAATGCGAGGAGGAGCGACCGATATTCGCTTGGTATATGGTTAACATGGAGAAGAGCGTGTATTATATTTTATCCTTGTTTGCGATCTCTTTACCAGTTTTCGTCTCTCGCTTCTCGTTTCGTTCCACTGATGTGTTCTCCCCGACCCATACCTCTGCCTCTGCTATCTATAATACTGTGCTCCCCGCTGCCCGCATCCCGCCGTGCAGTCACCATTTTCGTCTTTTACTACCACTCCTCGCAGTGTTCCCTTTGTCAGCTACCAAGCGCCTTCCGTCCCTCTCTACAGGTCTCTCTCTCGCTTTTACGACCGAGCCCCTATGCTTTCGCTCCGTCCGATTGCTGGCTTTGGAGCTCGGGACCTCTCGCTCGGGCTCGCGCTGGCAGCGTTCTTTCTCCCGACAGTGGGCCCTTCTGTTCTGCCCTCTCCATCTCTCCACGGCTTACGTGTCCCTCGTTAGACCTGTCTCTCCCCTCGCCTCTCCTAGCCGTCATGCACCAACTTCTATACATCTTTCTCTACCTCCCGCACTGGCCTCCTGCTTTTCCAGCTCCGCGCTCCTCCTCGCTAGGGGCCACATCACGTTTCGGCCTCCGATCCGACTCCGTCCAGCTCTCTTCTCTTTCTTCTTCCTCTTCTTCTTCAGCGCCTTCTTCTTCCCGTCCCTCGGCGATGCTCTTCGCTGCTCGCACCGTCCTCTCGCCGAGAGCGAACCGCTCACGTCGCATCGCGTGTTTAAACACGAGACTTGCGAAAGCCATAAATATACATGCAGTTTCGTTGCCGAACTTCACCGTCGCCGCGAGAGGGGTGCACACGCAGAAGAGAGAGAGAGGGAGAGAGTGGGCGCGCGAGTTCGGATCGAGAAGCGATCGAGAGATTTCGAGAAACTTCGCTCTCCAATTTGACCCGCAGTACGTGGCTTCTTTGTCTTGGGAGTATGGTATACTCTCGGTTGCCGGTCGCACTCCGCGACCTCGTACACGTACGCTCTCGCGCACACCCTTCCTCGTCGCTTTAAAGAGCCGGAGGAGCTCGGCAATCAGCTGGTCTTCTCCTACACGTTCGAGCCTCGGGAGGCTCTGGGCGAGGAGCGACGAGCGCGCCGCCGAGCCCCACTGCGATTTTCTGCTCCTCTTGTCATCTTCTGGCCTCTTACGTCAGCCCGCGCACCTCCGAATTCGAGGTGCAGTCGCCAAGGCGAAAGATTGTATGATTCGCTCATTAGTCGGCGAGAAGCAGAACTCTAGTACACATAAAGCTCTCAATCACACACTCATACGATTGTAGAGCTCAATGCTCGACTCGCGTCACTCTCTCGCCACAAACAAAGCGGTGTCCCTCTGTAACGTACGAGCCGGTAATTGAATTCTGTCACAGGGATCGCATCGACCGCAAAGCGATTCTGTACTGCACGTACGGGACGAGGAGGAGCAAAACGAGTGATCGAGAGGAAAGTCGCATGTGTACAGTAGGCCCCCGCGTTGCCGGCCTAGTCTGCGGATTGATGCCTCGCTAAAAGCAAAAAAAGGCCCAGCCAACTTTCGGGCAGAGCTGTTATAGAGCGAGAGATCAAAAGCGAGTAAAACAAGTAGCGGCTATTTCCCCGAGATTTCCAGGTGTAGTGCTGCCAGGCCTCCGCGATAGTAATCGCGCACGTCCGCCATCGAAAGACCGCGCTGCATAGAGCCGCGCGCACGGCAACAAAACAACGAACCAAGAAAAATCTCCCCAACTACCGATCGGCTTTGACCTACACACAGAGGAGCCGAGTCGGTTCTCCCTAGATTTCGTGTGGCGCCCTAAACCCTCGTTCCACCTCTCGACCGACGAATTGCAGCTCGTCCGCTCGACGGCAGCCTATCTGTACGAATGCTGCGAGCAAATCGATCGAAAATCTTGCATAAAAGTTGCAGGTAAACATCGATAATACCGGCAGATCGTGATTCGATAGCCGCTCAGCCGAGGAGTATGGGCCGCCGTAGCGGGCCGCGGGGCGAGAGGAAGTGGAACACTTGGTTGCTCGGGAGAGGGGTGCGGGGGGGCCCGGGGACAATGAGCAGAGGTGGTCAACGGGCGCTTTCAAAGTGGGCTCCTCCGCTCCCCTAACAAAACCCATCAAATCCTCCCGTCCGCCGTACCCCGAGGTCCGTTAGAACTTTCGAAAGTGAGCACCGGTGGATTGGAGGCTGATGTAATCGGCGATCAAAATTGAGACCTATCGCAACAAAGCGCTCTCTGCTATCTGCTCGCGCGACTCCCGATAAAACCGCGGGCGACGATGCACTCGTTGGGCGCAATCTGAAATTGCATGTCGGCCCCTCTTATCAGGATGCACAATATTAAGTCGGTTTTCACTCGAGGAGAGGCGAATGATTACCGCTGCGATAGAACGGGCTTGATCATACGAGCCGGGGGCTCTCGGCTCTCCTAGATCCCCGACGCCGCTCGGCAAAGTTCGCCGGGTCTGGTGGTGGTGGTGCACGGGCACGAAGAGAGCCGAAGCCGCTCTCGCTGGGTAGATGCAGTGCGAAACATCACGTAGTCGGTGTTGCTAGGCGGTTTGCCCGGCGTGGTGGGGCGCCGGGAGCCGGCGAGTGGGGAGAACCTTATATAAGCGCGTCATCGATACCGGCGAATCAGTTGTTCAACTAAGACGCGGTGAGGTTCACGTCGCTTGGACGCGCACGAGAGCCGGTGAAAGTCGGGAGAAAGGATCGGAGAGTATCAAACCGGCGTCTCTCAGGAAACCGATAGGAAAACCCTGCCGATAGAGCTCTAGCTTCCCTTTGAGAATCGGTGCTAGAAAAGCGTGCTTTGTCGCGAGTGCCGAAGGACGATACCATTCTCGAAGATATCTCACCCGCTGAGAAAGCTAACCACCGTTAGAGATGGAGGTCCTCCCCTGTCCTGTGAACGTGAACTTCAATAACTCCAGAGGTAAATTGACATCAAGCTCTCAAATAGGAAAAAGTCTCCGGCGACCTTTGTCGCTAAGCCACCGCTTGCCCTGCGCTCTGGGCTCCGGCCGGAGTAACGGGCCACCGTCCGTCGTCCAGCTGATCTTGCGAATCAGCTGATTTTTCGCGCACAGTATTTCTCGTTCAAACGATCGGCAGACGATGCCCAACTCTTAACGAAAAGTTGCCACTTCTCCCCGAGGACTCAGCCCGCTAGATTGACTCTGCTGAAGATGTAACCCGTGAAATTGCGTCAGCCCTAGACCTCGGTAGAGACACCGGCCGACCAATAGACCGGCCCGGCCGGGTATAGAACATTCGATGCAAGACCCATTTTCAAAGCTTCCTTTGATCGTCTATATATAAGCTTCGCCCGCGACTCGTTCAATTGATTTCAATTTGCAATCTTAACTCCGAGTAGAGTTTGTAATGCGGTTGATTTGCGAATCGAAGGAGAAGGGTAGATAGTCGCGGCTTATCCAACCTTTATTGCGTGTAGTCGTTGCGAAGCCGTTGATGCGTGGTGATATTAATACAATGATGCCTCGGTTATCATTAGACAGCGCGGTGTCTTGCATTGGGAAAGAGATAGCCGTGCGCTCCCCGCGGTGTGCCGGTGCCTATTCTCGTTCCGTCGCCGGGGACGCACTGTCTCGTCGGCGGCTTCCCCGGAATTGGGCCTAATTCCCGATGCCGGATATATGTAGAGAAATGATGCTAGTCGAGATGAAGGTCGTTAATTGATTTATTGGTTTGTCGTAGCTGGTACCGTGGCTGATGAGTTCGACGGAGCTTGCCAGGCCCTGGCGAAACGACTGGAGGTCGAACTGAGGAGGGCCAAACACGCTCAATTAGCTTGCGGCGAGGTACTGCTGCCAGCGGATCTCCTGCCGAGAATAGCCAAAAATGTTCTCAGCATGGCAGAAAATGAACCCTGCGGCCTTAGGTAAGATGATTTCGATGCTTTCGCCGGGGAAAGTTGGTGTGCGTGGTTGGGAACCGTCTGTGAACGATTTGTCTTGTCAATTTTCAGAGGGTGCACACTGTTCATCAGCTTCGAGACCGACAACATGTGCCGCAGGCTCTCCAGGATACAGTGCGACCCGAACGCTGTGTCTACCTTCGAGCTGTACCTCACACTCAAACAGGACCACACATCCTGGCACATTCTGCTTCCGCAATTTTTTAAGTATGTATCTTATCTCGTTGGATTCGTGCTGTCGGCTGGACTTCCGATGTGTAGGACGTGTGCTAAAAGGGAATTGTTACCTCTTTGTTACAGAAACCTTACGCGCGGAGGCACGGTGATGATCAGTCGGGAGTTCACCCTGGAGAAAAAGAAACTGTACAGGTCCTACCAGCAGGCGCAGTGAGGACTTGGTTCTTGGTGGGATGTTTTTATCTTCTTAACGGGTGCGATTACTGGGCGGCTAGGGCCGCGCAATGCCAATCCCGTCCTGTGACTTCGTTGGACCTCATGGAAACGCCGCTATGCCGCGTTTAACGAATGATCGCGTTCACTCAGAGGCCGGCGGGATTATGAGAATGTTCCGTCGCCACACTCGTTTCTCCATTTCAAGAGAGAATTGAGCGAACGATCAAGACGAGAAAAAACACAGAGCAGGATTATACGAGACTGAATTCGACAAGTCTTGAGAGAAGGCCGCTCGCCAGAGGCAACAGTACTGACTGCTCTTTGACACGCTGCGACAGACGAAAGCGAGACTTGGCCTCTGTCTTTCCCGCAAGAATCTGGAGGCTCCCGATACACAGGCGAGCAGCAAGTGGATTCATCGCTTCTGACCGGTGTACCACATATTCGCAGAGGTGAGAAGCCTGTGCGTTCGACAATTGTGATAGTAAGACGAAAACAAATTTTAGTAGTAGTAGATGTTCTAACCGGGGAAAGTTTTCTTCACGCGCTACTTCCGCAAAGTCGAGTCCCCCCGCGCTCTTTGCGCCGGCTCGAGGAGTTGGGAAGAAATCTGTGCTGCTTGATTAAGCGGACGTGTCACATTATCATCCCTCGAAATCATTTTCTCACGTCGACATGTCGCCACGGTCAAGCCGGCCCACTCTAGTTTCTCCCACACGCGCTACATGTATTTTATTACGGAAGAGAGGAAGCGATTGTTTGTGTCTTTCAATTTATTTTTAAGCAAATGCTTCCGCGACACCCTAGCGTTGAGTTAAACACGTGTCCCCGGGAGAATCGTGAATCGCGTACCTCTGTTTAACGGAGCCGCGAGGAATAAGACTTGTAACAAATTCCACGTGATATATAGAGTTATACATTAGAATCTAAATCAAGTTTTATTATTTAGTCATAGTTAAGTATATGGATATAGATATATATATATATATATATATATAAAAATATTATATAGACTTTAGTTTTGAAAGCACCATTGGATACCTACGAACCAGTTGCAAAAGTTTGAATTTTACCCTAGAGACACCGGCCGGTTCATAGCCCCATCGAAGGTTCTCGATAATCGTTATATCATTTACCATCTCTCTCCATCCGCGTCTCACTGGGGCTCCCCCCTCTCGATACTGTATCCAGGGGCAAGGGAAAACCGGTGGTGCGCGAGACAAAGAGAGAATCTTCGAACATTAGGGTGGAGGGTCGGCTTCGGGTGGGGGTAAACCCAGGTAAACGCAGTAGGCCATACCCTAGTTGGAATTTTGGATGTCGAGAACGTTCGATCGGAGTATGAAGTGGATGTTATATATTCCGTCTGATTTCAATTTAGCCCGATAATTCTAAAATGCTTTTTAAGCAAGCTTACTCACGTTTTTCCCCCCAGTACATTGAGGTAGCTTCCTCTGGTTCCCACGAATTACGCAAGACAGATATCCAGTGGTGATATTGTGATACTAATAAAAAAGCAAGTGTGATTATCGTAACGCATATATTAAGATCACGCGTGACTGTTGTGTTGCGCCTTGCTGCTGCCCCTATGTCGATGCTGTCGAGGAACCAGTCGCCGGAATGAAAATCCCGTGCACATGTATCTTTGGTCACACACAGGGCATTGCAAGAAATTGCAAGACTGATGAAATCCGGTACAACGGACTGCCGTTGTTACTTGGTGAAAACTTGTCGAGGCTAAATCGACGGCGGCTCCTCGACGGTGTACGCGCGTCCTATATTCGTCTCATTGTTGTTCGATTACGTAGGAAGCAGAACCACTGGACGCTACATTACGTATATTTTTTACTCGAAAGAGAAGTATCACTAGGGCAGCCCTCGAACATTAATCTAGAGTTATGACAATATTTTCATGTAGCTCGAAAGGACAACTGTACCTCGTGGTATCTTGTATCGCGCAGTTATTTATTTCTCGCCTTTTTAATTGACGGCAAGCATCTCGCATTCTTGATTACTACACGTACGTAAGCAAATTCGTACCACATGTCGAAATACAAGTATCATAATTGATATGATAAGCACTCAATAGCGGCGAGCCGCTCACAGTTGCCCGCAGGTGCACGCTGTGCAAATAATCGGTTGCGCTATCGCGTGTGAAAAACATTTTTGTTTAAATTATATTGTCCCGCATCAGTTCATAGCAAGAACCGACATATCGAAATACCATTTGACCATGCTCACGCGCAAGTGTAATACAAAGAGGGCTCCCTTAGTGGTCGTTTTTATCAGTTCCGAAATTAGAGAGAGAGAGAGAGAGAGAGAGAGAGAGAGAGAGAGAAATGAAAAGTACTAAATATCTAGCGTGTAGTATATTTAATTTTTTATATGCAATATTATAATTAAGCCATTGCTGTTACGAATCTTGGCGAGATGACGAACGAAATGAGCGCTTAGAAACGGATAAGTTAAAGATCACACGATGATGAATCTCGCCCGCACCTCCCAGTCGAGCCAAACCCGTGGCCGATTTTTCTGCCATTGGTGATAGGATATATGTTTTTCTGCGATTACGTTTCTGGGAGGGAGCGTGGAATATAATGTTCTCATGGACCACATACATTTTCGCCCCTTCTCCATTGCACTGGAAGTCGGCGCGCTCTCTCTTTTCCGATCTTTCTGCTGTCCGTTTATGAGTACACACCGTGCTGGCGTACCATTCTCTGAGGTGTGACAAGAGTGGCAATATTCTTGGGGGAACCTACGACACACGCGGCGCCGTTCCTTCTCCTAGCGAGCTCTGTTGCTATTCGAAAATACCAAAGACACACAAATGCAGCGAGAAGAACTAGAATCAAAGATGCTCTTGTACATTGGCAGAGCAGGTCCGCAAGCACGCACACACATTCGCGTGCGCTCCCCGGCGTGTCTCGTACACGAGCTACAACACTCTTCGTCCCGCGACTCGTTCGTGGCGATTAATCTGCAATATCTTTCGATTAAGTACCCCTATGTGATACGTTGGCTCTAATTTGTAATCTTTACAATACAAAAGAAAAGAATAAATGAATACGCAAAGTTTTATTAAAACGCTTGGCCTTTTCTTGTTCTCTCCAGCCTCTTCCCCCGCTTCCTCCTTCACATCGACTCACTCTTCCTCACCGAGACCTTTGTCGCCTCCTCCCTTTGCTCCTGCGGTAGAATCGCGTATTGGATTTCCACTCTGCAACACGGCCGAATGCATAAACGTGACCATTTAGCGATAAGCGCGTCTCGATATAACACTCGCGATATGTGCCCACTATAGCACCACGACCCTCCGTAAAGCGTAAT
Source organism: Crossocerus cetratus (assembly GCA_963675795.1). NCBI lineage: Eukaryota > Metazoa > Arthropoda > Insecta > Hymenoptera > Crabronidae > Crossocerus > Crossocerus cetratus. The sequence goes on from OY776667.1 coordinate 17,933,112, forward strand.
CTTGGCAATAGAAATATATTCGCTGATCGGATAGTTAGATGTGAGAGGGGTGTGCACCGCGCGGAAGGGGGTCAAGGGGGCCGAGGGGGTGAAGGGAGCGGAGGAGGTGATGGAGGAAGAAGGGGGGGAGTAACACCGCGTGGGTCGGGAGGACGAAATAACCGGAAGAAAAGAAAAAGTCCAATACCGGTTTCGACGAGGCTAGCGGCGCTTGATATTTTTGCAGCGGAACGATTATTCCTCGCCTCTGCCGGTCCCCCCATTGCCCCCCAGCCGCGCGCAGTAGCGCGCCGCGCTCTCCCTATCCATCGGCAAAGCCACTCATAAACAGTTTTCCATTGAATAAGACGGCGATACAAAAAAAAAGAAAAACAAAGCCACCACCACGCTAATAACGCGATCGACTCATTGACAGCTGCTTTTCCTCGCCGTCGACGGCACAGCAACCCACTCGCTTTTATTATCAAGCCGGTGGTTCGTTCACCCTGGAATAGAAATAATCTTTCACTCTATCGCTGTAACATCCCACTGTGCTTTTTTACTGGGAGACTCTCTCGCGTGGCAAGTTTAGCCGAGGCCCCTTTGCTGGCTTCGCTTCTTACCAGGCCGACTCTCCGAGGGAACACGTTTCGGCCCTCGCAGATACGAGGCAATCAGTAGTTCCACACAGTAGTCGTTCCAGGCAGTTTTGTTCTTTTCTCAATCTCCGCGTCCGATTCGCAAAAGAGCCGCTTTACTTCGCCTCGTTGAGGGGGCTCTCGGAGAGCTGGTTGCGAGAGAAAAGAGAGCAAAACTGTCCGGCCAACGAGCGAGCGAGCGAGCGAGAGGGAGGGAGTGGGAGAGAAACCTAAGTGTATAAAAAGAAACGGGAGAAAGGGAGGTGAGCCGGCGAACAGCGAAGAAGGACAGAACAACGCCCACAGCTGGCAAAAGAGCAGGAGGGGAAAAAGTCGATGCGACAAGAAGCAGGAGTGAGCACGGCCAGGTCGCAGAGAGCGCACAGATGGTGTGCTCAGGATAAATATGGAATACGATAGGCGCATAGAGCTTATAGAGCAAAAATGTTCATGGGCCGCTTTGGTGACTTTGATGCGGCTCGCTCCCTCGGCCGCGAAGCCGTTCAAGATCTCGCTTTTGGAGAACGGGCGCTGCCGGGGGCACGCAGTATGGGTGCCGATCTTTTCTGGTGTTGTGTTCTCTTTCAGGATTGACGCGAGCGTGTCGAGCCGCCAGCGGCCAGCCTCTGCTGTGGTACCGGTGGAATTGAGTGGAATATTCCACGAAGCGAGCTATTGGCTTCCTTCTCCCTCACACGCTCCCGGGCACGAGCGAGACTCGGCTAGTCCACTCTCGTGTCCTTCTCCCTCCGGCTTCTTTCCGCTTCTCTCTTTCCACCCCTCGCAACAGGCTTTCCTCACGGGTGTGTGCGCCACGACGAGGAGGCAGAGCTACTCGCCTTCGCTGCTATAACTCGTTCCTCCGCGGGCCGCGCCTCCTCGATCCCTCTCGGCTTTAGCATCAAAACAACAAGCCCTCTCTCGCTCTTTCTCTCCGCGGCCAACTTTCTCGCTCGCCGGTGTCCTCTGGCTCGGGCTCCGGACGAGCGGCAATTGGCAGAGCGCGCGACTTGCCACGCGGCCACCCTCGATCACCCAGTCATCTCGCTCTGTCCGATTAATCAAAGCGAAACTCCTCGGAAATGCCCAAAGTAGCAGGCTAATCGCCGATAGGAGCAATCGCCGATTGGCCTCGCGGAAGCGAGAGAACCCGATGACGATATTCACGAGAGATCCTCGATAAGGCCCACGCCTCCTCCTCTCCATTCAAGTCATCTTTCGGGAACCAGTTTTCAATTGGGGTTGTATAACATCGGAAAAAACATCTTGAACTTGACTTTTTGCGGTTCCCCCGTAAAACGAGTTGTGCCCGATGCGATACTCACCTCTCGGAGGTGAAGTGCCATCCAATACCCTTGCCCGAACCTCGGAGGGGGATCTTCGCTCTCGGTTTGGTACTCTCTAGCCGATCGAGGACTGGCGCTCTCAATTTCTCTCGTCCCTGATTGCTCGACTGATCCCCAGCCTTCCCATAGCGAGATGCATGGAAAAGTACCGCAGATTAAGCTCTCCCACGTCTTATCTGCTATTTCTGGGCTTTCGGCGCGCTCCTCGTGAAAACGCAGCCGCCAGGGAAATGCTACATATACACTCACCGCCAACTTTCGGAAAGTTTTCCTTACAGACTCCTTCGCGCGATACTCCAGGGATCTCCTCCCGGGTTCACTTTCGCCGTTTACTTTTTTCCCCCTTGACGCATCAATTTTCTTTGTTGGAACGGGACCCTCGGTAATAACCGACTCGACTCTGCTGCCTACGCTCTTCTCGCGGTCAGTCCTTTCCTTTTTGCTTGTACCGCGGCTTTTCGAGGAAAGCCGTTTCTGGCCCTTGGCGAATCCTCCCTTGCGCGCAAGAGCGCACTCCGATCTCAGCTCCGGCTTAATTGGTAGCTGCTCATCGGAGTCGGCCAAGCACTCGCAATTCCTGATGACCAGGGCTTCTTCGCCTTGAAACGGAGCTTGTTCCAGGGGAACGTTATCGCTCGGCGAGAGCTGGGGTACCTTATCGGCCTGCCAAATTGTCGAGAGTCGAGCTGCATCTCCTGACTCATGCTTTATCCATAGTAGCTGTCAATGCAACACGCGTACGTGAAAATTGCGCGGTGCATTAAAGAGATACGGGGCGACTTGGCCAGGGCATCAGCAAAGTCATAGATATACTTGCATCGAACGCTCGCACCAAGGCTGTGCGAAAGCAATCGCTGACGAACGAAAAGACGATTTTTTCCAAGTGAGACGAGTCTATCTTATCCTCGACACATCGAATTACATGCTCGCGGATACTGGCAATAACACAGCCAGTCTCCTCGTCATTCCTTATCTCGAGCCACTTTGCCTCATCAATGCGCGACGGTGCAGGCACCGACAAGTCTGAACCTGCACGACCGGGCCGGCCAGTTCTAACCATGGCGATTTCGACAGACCGCCCGATCAGGATTAACTATCGCGCCCTCTCACTTCAAGGTGCCAATTGTCCAGACAAATCTACGAATCGCTCAATGATTTATTATGATTAATCGTATATTTATTAAATTGGAATAAGGAAAATTGGGAATAAACGGCTGGGAAGAATGCCAGTGTTCCGCAAAAATGGGAGAGAGCGTGTAGAGAGTATATTTAAATTTGGTTGAATAGGAAGAGGAAGTAAATAGTCGGTGGTAAATAGATTATGGATCGGGTATTATGCGTATTTGGGCGAATTTCAAATGTTGCCAGCATTGGTATTAATAGGACGCAGAATGCCCAGGGATCTGCTAGAAATAGACCAAGGTTTCAACGTTCGATATATATTTATTGTCTCGGAATATCGTTCTTATTGAAATTTACAGTTACGCGTGACAATGGAGTAAACTGAGAAATGCATTGATGTACGAAATACCTGTACATAGTGTAGAAATCTATCCGCGTCGTTGCCTTTCTCTCTCGTAAATAAATAACCTACCATAAACGTCGTCAAAGGGCTACCTGTAAACCAGGAACGGCGCCTTACTAGCCGCATACTCAAAACTTATTAATATTACAAAAATTATGTAAATAGAGATGGAACGCGAGTTATAAACTTATGTGGACGTACGATCCTAAGTGCTAATCGTCAAGTACGACTAAGGGTAAGGGGCGAGCACGGCCCAACTCGCAATACTCATTACGCGCAGTCGGATCTCGCAAAAATCATAAATAGTATATTATCGATTGATAATAATAAGGAGGAGCTGCACGAACGAGGAAGCAGCGGACAACTACACCCTTCTCTTCAGTTAACGCACTCACTTTAACCGCTAAAACATTTCACGATAATAAAATGTCACCCCTTTTTTCCCCCTGCGATCCAGGACTAGCGGGAAAGCTCAGTCTAGCCCGCTTCGATTCGGGTAAACGTTACTAATTTCAATGATACCGAGATCACAGGAACAGCGATTAATCGAGTCGCTTGATATGCGGCCCCCTTGCGAGAATTAAGTTACCTATGTGGCCAAAAACCCAGACAGGTTAGCAGATCGTTTCCTCGCACTCCCCTACCTAACGGGCTACATAAATCTGCTTCCTCGTCGCTCGCTCCGTCACACTACAGCTAGTCTAAAGTAACAAGACGTAACAGAAACGGCGAAGAGGGATAGCTGAATAAAGTTTCGCCGAGGTTCAGAGCAGATGGACCTGCTGGGTTCTGATTAAGGGGCAGGGACAGGAGCTAAAGCTGTCGCTCCTGTAACCCAAAGATGAAAGCAAAGTATCAATCGATAAGGATTCTCAAGCGACCACGCCAGTTATGACCCCGCCAGGCCCGGGAAGACCAGACTCTCCCGTCAATGTTAAGTCTATCTCTCTAGCGGCCTGCCGTCCTTCGGTGATTGCCCAAACAACCAGAGACTGCCCACGTCTGCAATCTACATATGAAAAGAATATTGATTGGATTATGTCAGGTATAACACTCTCAGCGGGAATGGAATCATTCGCAAAGGTAGTGTGATTCTTACCTCCGGCGGCGTAAACGTCGGGCAGGCTAGTTTTGTATTGTCCCATTGAGGTTTTGTAATTACCGCGCTCATCCAACGTGGTATTCAACTCGCCCGCGATATATTTCTCTGGGCCCAAGAAGCCCATTGCGAGTAGAACCAAATCACATTCGTATACCTTTGAAATAAGTTCGATAAATGGTTGTAAAACGCGATTCGGGAACTTGGCTGCACTTGCTATTAAAACAGAAGTAATGTTATACCTTTTCTGATCCAGGAACTTCATCCATCTTCCAGCGACCATTCTCCATTGTCCAGGAAACAGTCACCGTCTTAATACCTTTCACGTGTCCCTTTCCATCGTCTAGGAACTCCTGCAGGTATATTATGATGAGTCATTAGTTCCGCCTATCCCGACGCACAAAACAGTGCTGCGAACACGTGGCGGGCAATAAAGCGTACGCACCTTACTGAGGGTGCTGAAGCGACGTGGGTCACGTCCGAACTTGAGGTTCACTTCTTCGTGGCCATAATCGACCTTGAACACACGTGGGAATTGGGGCCAGGGATTATCCTTCCCTCGCTTCACCGGTGGCTCAGGTAAGATTTCGAAGGTGGTGATGGTCTTGGCACCCTGCGAGGAAGGAAGAATATTTGTAAATGCTCTCTGGCCACCAGATGTGACTCATAAATGCTGTGCTACTTTATGACTATATACCTGGCGCAAAGAGGTAGCAATACAGTCGCAGCCCGTATCTCCGCCACCTATGATAATGACATTCCTATCCTTCGCCATTAGTCGCATGTCCAGCGGGGCTTCGTTGCCCATCTGCTTTTTCTGCCAGTGTTCCAGGAAACTGACGGCGAAGTGAATTCCTTCTAATTGTCTGCCGGGGATCGGCAAATCTCTCGGCCAGGTGGCTCCCGTGCACAATAAGACCGCGTCGTTTTGCTCTCGCAATTCCTACGTGAGGAAACAGTTTGTTTAACAAATTGTAACGGTGAGATATCTCGTCCGGGATGCGTTAACAGACACCCACCTGCGTTGTTATATCCTTGCCTACATTGACGCCTGTTTTGAAAGTAATACCTTCGGCTGCTAACAGGGATACTCTTCTTTGCACGACTTGTTTTGATAATTTCATAGTTGGTATTCCATACTGCAATAAACCGCCGATCCTATCGTTCCTCTCGTAAACAGTAACCAAGTGGCCGGCTTTGTTCAATTGGTGTGCTGCGGCCAGACCCGCCGGTCCTGAACCAACAACAGCGACTCGCTTTCCCGTTCTGTTTGTGGGCGGATGAGCCATTATCCAGCCTTGCTCAAATGCATGATCAATAATTGCACATTCGATGTTCTTTATTGTTACTGCGGGCTCCGATATTCCGAGTACACAAGCCCCCTCACAAGGCGCCGGGCACACTCTGCCAGTGAATTCTAGATGTAACATGATTCAATTAAAGGCGGTGAAAACATTTCCCCGATATTGCGTGAAACCAAACAGGTATGTACGAACCTGGGAAGTTGTTGGTTTGAAGAAGTTGATTTAAGGCCTCCTTCCAATTCGATCGGAAAACTAGATCATTCCATTTAGGAATAATATTGCCGAGCGGGCAGCCGTGACTGCTCTGACAGAATGGAACGCCACACTCCATACATCTTGCCGCTTGGACACGTAATCCTTTTCTAACACCGTTGAAATTGTAGATCTCATCCCAATCATCCACCCTCTTTTCGACCGGTCGATATACCCCCACTTGCCTCTTGTATTTCATAAATCCTCTATAAAAATTCATGACACATATTAAATACAATTGACATTTGGTCCTTCTACTTTGAAATAGGTCACTTACTTTATTTTATCTAATTTCCGTTGCTCCATGTCACCATCTGCCACGGAATCCTCGATATCCTTAACACCATTCTCTGCTGGTTGAGCATCGCCATTTAGAACTGGCTGCGCTTGCGCTACTTTTGCCTCAGCCATCTCTTTCAGAGCTCGTTGGTAGTCATACGGGAAGACTTTCACGAATCGCGTTGTCGACTCAGGCCACAGATTCAATAGATCTCGGGCAATCAATGACCCTGTCTTTTCCACAAATTCGTCGAGTAATTCTTTTACATAGGCAATGTCCTCAGTGTTTTTCAAAGGCAGGAATTCTACCATTTCTGGATTACACTTGCTGCAATAAAAAGTGGATAAGTGGAAGTTTGTACCTCGCGTGGGTTGATCTATAATTTCATACCTTTTGAAGGAACCGTCGACATCCAAGACATAGGCGATGCCGCCCGACATACCAGCCGCGAAGTTTCGCCCAGTAAGACCCAAAATGACTGCACAGCCTCCAGTCATGTATTCACAACCATGATCGCCTACACCCTCCACTACTACGACCGCACCGCTGTTACGTACGCTGAATCGTTCAGCTGCAATACCCCGGAAATAAGCTCTACCAGATGTTGCTCCATATAGACATACGTTTCCAACAATTACGTTTGCATCCGACTCGAATGTGGAATCCTTCGGTGGATATATTACGATTTCTCCGCCACAGAGGCCTTTCCCAACATAATCGTTGGCATCACCCTCGAGTGTCACGTGAACACCTTTTGTCATAAAGGCACAGAAGCTCTGACCAGCAGAACCCTTCATCTTTATGTTAATACTATTATCCGGCAGCCCAGCTTCGCCGTGCTTTCTAAATAAACAATAATGAAGTTTGGTTTCAGAGGACTGGGGAAACAGATTTCGAAATTGCAAGAGGCTGGGATGACACTCACTTGGAAATGTGATAGCTCAAAGTGGATACAAATGCTCGACATTCGTTATTAATATTCATCTCAATCTCGACACGGTCTTGTTTCCCGTTTATCACTGGTTCTGCTAACTCTATTAGTTTATTGTCCAACCGATTTTCAAGCTGGAAATCTTGTTTTATGGAACCTCCCTTTATGTTCACACCGGGTCGTAGATCCAGCGCACTACGCAACATGTTACTGAGATTCAGAGTTTTCGCCTTTTCAATCTCGATATCATCGCGAACTTTAAGTAAGTCTGTGCGTCCGATCAGATCTTGGAATTTGCGAATTCCCAAGCTTGCCATATGGGAGCGTACCTGCAGAACGAGAATATTTTATATATTTACAATATTAGTACATCAGAAGTGTTTTGCAATGAGAATGCTTACCTCTTCTGCCAGAGCAAAGAAGAAATTTATCACATATTCAGGTTTTCCCTCGAACTTCTTACGAAGTACCGGATCCTGCGTCGCAATACCCACGGGACACGTGTTCAAATGACATTTTCTCATCATCGTGCATCCCATAGCAATCAATGGTGCAGTACTGAAGCCAAATTCATCCGCGCCCAATATGCCCGCCACTATAATATCAAAGCCCGTGCGCATTTGCCCATCAGCTTGTACTACTATACGAGATCGTAAATTATTCAGAGTTAAGATTTGGTGAGTCTCAGCTACACCGAGTTCCCAAGGTAGTCCAGCTGACTTAATTCCAGTCCAACTGCTGGCACCGGTGCCGCCGTCGTGGCCTGAAATTACCACGTGTTCTGCCTTGCCCTATTACCAAAAAGCAATATTGTTGTTACTTTCTGAATGAATGTAAATTTGAAAGCATAAAGTAATGAAAAACTGCACCTTTGCAACACCAGCTGCAACCACTCCAACTCCCACTTCCGAGACTAATTTAACAGAGATGCGTGCATAAGGATTTGCACATTTCAGATCATAGACTAATTCAGCCAGATCCTCAATTGAATAAATATCGTGATGCGGGGGTGGCGAGATTAAGCCGACGCCTGGTACTGAATGTCTAGTAGTGGCGATCTCTGCAGTGACTTTGTAACCAGGAAGTTCACCGCCTTCGCCCGGTTTAGCTCCTTGTGCCATTTTGATCTGTAGATCGTCAGCATTTGCCAAGTAACTTGATGTTACACCAAATCGTCCGCTGGCTACTTGTTTGATAGCTGATCGCCTATTAAATTCTGGATCCTGGTTGAGATATCTGTAAACAAATATTCGCATAACAATGTAAAGTGTGTAAATAGCGTAAGAAACAGAAAAGAAAATAAAGACAAACGTACCTGTCCGCATTTTCACCACCCTCGCCAGTATTGGATTTACCACCTAGGCGATTCATCGCTATCGCTAAAGTACTATGCGCTTCTAGTGAAATGCTGCCAAAGCTCATAGCACCAGTCACAAACCGCTTGACGATTTCCGATGCGGATTCAACTTCATCAATGGAAACAGGTTTCTCTACCTTCTTAAGTTCCAATTGCCCGCGCAAGGTGCACGCTTTCACCATATCCATGGTTGACTTGCGATAAGTTTCATATGCACTTTGATTTTTGGATGTTACGAAATCCTAGTGACACAAACCGAGGATATAAGTATCTACTGAAACTAAATAGTCTGGAATTTGCTAGACTCAAAGCAATATGACTACTTACTTGTAAGCTTGCCATTGGCGACGGGTCATTAATATGTTTCTCTCCACCTGCTCGCCAGTGATAGATACCTGGATTGCGAATCACCAGCTGGTCCATAGATTTTTCCCAGTATGTAATTTGATGCCTTGAAAAAGCTTCCTGACCCAAGATATCGAAATTCACACCTCCAATACGGGATTGCGTACCCTAGACACAAAGATCGGAATTAGTGATCTGTATGGAAATTAACATATGTAAGGTTGGCGTTTTTGCATAGATACATCATTCAAAGTTCGGAATCATTATACTTCATTAATTGGATCCAGTTTATAATCATATGTATAACAGTCATTTCGTAAAAGCAATTGCCATAATTGATCGTTCGTACCTTGAAACATTTGTCAATGACTTCATCGGCCAAGCCAACAGCTTCAAAGATCTGGGCACCTTTGTAAGATTGCAATGTTGAAATGCCCATCTTGGCCATCACTTTGGATATGCCTCGTTCCATTGCTTCGGAATAATTCGCGCACAAGTCATCATCAGTGAGAGCGGCATCGAGTACATTGTCGTCTCTCAGACTTCGCGCCATCTCAAAGACGAGGTATGGGCAAATGGCATCTGCACCATATCCGAGAAGTACACAAACGTGGTGAACTTCTCGTGCCTCGCCCGTTTCTAAGATGAGGCCGACTTTCATACGCTGCCGTTCCTCAATCAAGAAATGATGAATAGCACCAAGTGCCAATAAGGTACTTACTGGAACTCTGCAATTGCAAACAAACATTTATCAGTGATTTGGTGTGAGACTCACTTGTGTATTCTCAACAAAGAACATCGTCAATTGTCGTACCTATTGGGGCCACCTTGTCTGTCGGAAATGATAAGCAGTTGGAAGCCTGCTCTCGCTGCTTGATTGGCTTCTTCGCTGACTTCGTTCAATCTTTTCAGCAAACCAGATGGGCCATCCTCCACGGGGTAAGTAGCATCGATCACTTTGGCTCTCCATCCCCGATGAGCTGTGGTCCTGAGTACCTCAAGATCGTCCAAGGACAGTATTGGTTGAGTAAGGAACAATCTGTGTACTTGTAGTTCATTGGGCTCCAAAATATTACTCTCGGGCCCGATTGGACAGAGCATCGACATAACAATTTTCTCTCTGAACGGATCGATCGGCGGATTGGTGACTTGAGCAAATAATTGCTTGAAGTATTCGTATATCAAGGGTTGGAATTCTGAGAGGCACGCTAGTGGCGCATCATTTCCCATGGAACCAAGAGCTTCCTTTCTGTAATCCAACACGAGTTCGTATGAGACTCAGTTTTATTTACACAGACTCGCGGGAATGAAAAGATAGACTTACTTGGATCGCATCATGGGCAAGAGGAGCAGATTGATAGTCTCAAGTGTATATCCATACAAGGACAACCTCTTATCGCCACCCCAAATTTGATTAACAGTGGAAACTGGATTCGAATCTTGTCGAAGAATTGCCAACTTGTTATTGGTGCCAACTCGTTTTCCACAAAGTGTACCGCCTCTAGATACATGTGCACTGCGCATTTCTTCCATTGTTATCTAATAGAGAAAAATCATGCATTACTTTCGCGATGCGCGTGGACAGAATTATTACCAACTGAACCCATAAAAAATATTCTACCTTCGACTTTCACATTTTAGTCACAAAGAACTAACACAAGAAACTCATAAATAAATTGTCCAGTGTTCAAAGCCTATTAAAGGATACTATTTTCATCAACAAGCTGTTATTATATTCGGCAAGGACAGTAGGGTAAACAAAGAGTGAGGGAAGGAGAAAAAAGAGCACACAATCAAGCTGTATACCAAGCTAGGACGAGGACTCACCATCTGCACGATGCAGCACGACGACAGCATGTAGGATAGTTTGCAAACAAAGAAATGCTCGGTGTTAGTAGCCGAAATAGTGAAGATGCCCTTTTCTTGCATTAAATCGTACATACACGCGTTGCGAGAAACTTATATTTAAGTACTGTGAGCGAGAAGAGTCACGGGTATGCACGAGTGCAGCGAGCTTGGTTATTAACAAGAGACCTTACAATAAAGTTATCAGCCCCGGTTAAGAACATGTCACGAGCCCGACAGAGCAGTGATTAAATATACCTGATCCTTAAGCCATTTCGAATGAGGCCTGTTTCTGGCAATTTGCATCTTGAGCTCGACATCCTGTATAATCTTCTTCTCTCGAGTATCCACGAGGAGCATTCTTCCTGGTTTCAAGCGACTCTGCAAATAAAATGAGATTCGAATGATCGTCGATGAATAACATCTCCTGATGGTCGACATTCACATGACAGCACTGGATGACGGTCCTACTGCTCTATACAAACCTAGTCCCTAGATGACAAATTATACATTGTACATGATATGATTAAAAATAAATAAAATACAGCATGACTTGCTATTGTGTGAAGTGTCAGAGTTATAAAGCAATTAGCGTGTATAAGTGCACGCCGTACGATTGCAAATACCCGCCAGCACGGACAACACAGTGAGTCCAGTGAGTGGCTTCGCTGTGAATAGTTTCTTTGCTCTTTAGCCTGTGATTGTCGTGATAAAACTTCAGTCAGACAGTCACTTGCGAGATTGCCCACACCGAAATCTCCAAGACTCTCTGCCCTACAATGGTCGACCGGTCCAGCAACTGCTCCGATCAGGCCTACACCTAGCGACCACAATCAGTCGCGGGTATTGGATGGTCAGCCGTAAACAAGAGACCAGAGGCGCGGGTATCCGCAAGGTGAATATGGTTTCTACAGGCTTCATACACTATCGTCGAATAGTCGTAAATGTGTGAGAATGGAGAAAAACAAGGGCACGATCATATAATGGAATGGATAACAAAGTAAGGGGGGTAAATGGTCAAGGATCTTGCAGAATAAGAACAAAGTAAGGAGATATGATGTTCATCAGGTGCGTTCATTTGAATGAAGTGCATCCGAGGAGTTCATCTTGCAGCGGCGACGCCCTTTCACCAACTTATTCGCCATAGAACTTGCTCGGATCCCGAGGAGCTTCTTCCTATCTTCCCCTAGAGCTGAAATTCTCTATGTCGAGCAATATAGGAGACGCATATAGGTACGATGATGCCCGAACAGTTATATCGTTATCGCTGCGGGAAGAACTAACTCTGCTGAAAGATTCCATAGGGTCGGGCCGATGGTGCGTTTAGTTCCTCGTTTACCTTCAGGATTACATTGCTGGGCGGAGTATCATAGACGCCCACTTCGGACGCCATCACCATCAAGTTATCCTTAGTGACGTAGAAGCGCGATGGGCGCAGGCCGTTTCTGCCAAACAAAAATTCAAAAAAGTCTTTTGTATTACCACCTCTGTGTCGCGCGCTAGTATCGGCTGACTATATTCTCTTGTTCGTTCGCTTGCCTTCCTGTTGGCATTCATTCGATTATACTGTCTGTACCTATTCCCGTTTACCTCCGCTTAGCCACCCAACGTTGGAACACCAACGGTGGAAACTTTCTTTCCGTAAACATCGATTCTTAGGCACTGACTATACGACTGATATCCGCCGCATTGCTGTCTGCCTATGCGAGGCTTCGAGGGAAGCAGCGTAGCTCGTGAAATTCTAGTCTTTCCGACATATTGCTATAACTGGTCGTCTCTTTGCGCTCGATCACGTAACAGAAACAGCAAGCATGCATTTGTCTAGTAGCGCTGCTAACACCTGCTTCCCCCTGACTCGGCAATCCATGTTTACCTGGCTAGTTTTCTATGGGCATGTTCTCGACGCTCTCAGTGTACCTAGCCCGTAGATGCACACCCGCTCACACGCATTTTTGATCGCGTATCGCGGTCATGGCGTACACCTACCTAGTATGTACATGCACCACGTCGTTCTCACGTGAATATAGTAAAGAGCATCTGCCTCTTGAGGGGGTCTTAGTAAGGCGAGCGTCACGGCCAATATATTCATGTCGTTCCACTGATGTATTAATAGCAGACTTATGCGTCATTTGCGATAAGATATCTTTCCGTGGCACTCGCTTATCAAGACTCTATTAATTACTCCTCAAGAGAGAAGCTGCGTTATATCGATTAGGGGATACATGTCAATGGGCTGAAAAGACTGGCTAAAGTTTCTACCTGTCGAGAATAGCACCGACGTAACGGCCATCCGTGAACGTAAGAAGTGCCGGTCCATCCCAGGGTTCCATCGCGCAGGCAGCCCAGTGATAAAACTCCCGCTTCTCAGTCGCCATTGTCAGGTCATTTTGCCAAGCTTCAGGCACCATTGTCATCACGGCCTATAACATATGAATTCAAAACTTAGATTCGCTTTTATAACAAATTGTATTTCTTAAGATTGAGAGAACTTACCTCCGGCAATGAACGTTGACCAGCCATTACCAAAAATTCGAGAACACAATCTGCTGCTCCCGAATCGGAGAGATTCGGCTCCACCACGGGATAAAGGTTCTTTAACTCATCACCGAATATTTCACTACTCATCACACCTTCACGAGCCTTCATAAAGTTAACATTGCCTCTCAACGTATTAATCTCTCCATTGTGAGCGAGCAATCTGTAATTAAGAGTCCGTTCATTTCTCCAGTCCATAGGGGAGACCTACTACTATGAGTAACTATAGAATTACCGTAGTGGATGTGCACGCTCCCAACTGGGGAAGGTATTTGTGGAGAACCTCGTGTGTACCAATGTTAAATATGTTTCGAATTTTGGAGACTGTGCGGAGAAATGTGCGATTACATTATTGCTTTCGATGATCGGTGCGGTTTTATGGGCTTCACGTGTCTTACCTTTAAATCTAAAAAGTAAGCCCATAACTGATCCGCCGTGAGTTGGCCTTTATATACCACTGTGCGCAATGATAAGGAACAGATGTAGTACCTCAAGCCAGGCTTTGGTATGGTGTGAGAGGATCTTTTGCGCAGAACGAATACCTGCGGACAATTATGATTATTAGGCTCATTAGGCCAATCGCAACATTCATCAAGTATGTCATTTTTGACTAGTTCCGCGCAGTCGACTTCTATTCTTGGGAATTGGCAAATCCATTCTCAATGCCAAGCGCCTAGTCTAGACTAAGGCGGAATAGCTTGCTTTCTCTATTGATAGCCTCGTACGTCGCTGCCAAAATGCTATAGACACCACAACGTTGCTGTCGTCGGTACTGACATTTACTAGTATATCACAAACGAGAGCCGTATCTCGCTCGATTACCATACGATCATCATCACTATCAGCGTGACATCCAATTGCCTCAAATAACATCACGCGATGGAATCGTGGTGACACTAATCCGATCATCGATCTCAAAGTACAAAGTGCAAAGATGGTAATGGGAAAAGTACTAGCTAGCGAAAGAACTATTCTGTGCTTGGTGTACCTGTCGCTCAAGCTTCTCGTCATCTTGGTCTCCCGTGACGAAGACCTGACGCATGTAAGGCTCACATTTCCGTGCCACTCGGCCGATCTTCGAGTTCTCTGTGGGAACGTCGCGCCAGCTAATTACCTGCAAGAGAAATCTTCTCCATTAGATGCACGATCTGGCAGACAATACTTGTGATTCGAGAACATAATTATGGAAAGAGATCCGAGTGTCGCGCTCGTACGTGAACATCGCGGCGATTAATGCGTACGTTCACGGGCGGTACGCGTGCACGGAAACCCGATCGACAGAGTATGAACGTCAAAGATAACCAAATCGTACTCTCAAGTTGCATTCTTCAGCCAACTTCTCGAATGCAGCTTCTGTTTCCTTATGGGTATTCTTGTCGAGGAACAGGATACCGGTAGCGTAACGCCCGAATTCCGGCAATTCAACATTTTGCTGCTCGCTGAAAAGTAAATCATTGGACTAATAAGAAACTCCCTCGCACTATGCTCCGCCTCGCTACTACCGTGCCGGCGTAACTATGTATCTACATGCCGTTACATGATCGATTCATCGCCCCCTCACCTCTCCCTCTGTACATCGCGTAAAGATTAATAGCAATTTGCCGAGAGCAAACGAACATTCAGAAATAGTGACACAGGCGAGCTACGCCTTGCTGATAATTCCTTTCCCGGCCAACTTAATGTCTATTTATCGCAGCCAGCCACTTTTTTTTCTTGCGGTGTCACTACCGGTTCTTCGTGCCGGCGCCAAGAGATTATACTGCTCTCGAGCGTGTAACATTTATCGCTCAAGAGTTACAGAAATAACAATCAATACTGAAGGTGTCTGGTAGATTGCGTGGAAAGACCAACGCACTATCCGCGACCAACGTTACAGTACAAGTTGAAAGAGGGTAATGGCATTTAATTGATAACTCGCCGACTATTTCACAGATAGTCCAATTGACGCGCGTGGGTCTCGTCGGTTACGCAAAACTGAGACAAACATCCCAGGGGGGGCCCCCAATGGGTCTAAACGATGTTTGGTCCAATGAACCACAAAAGCTTTCCGCTCGATGACCCCCATGTTGCGTCAGTGACCCACGCGATTCAATCTATTCCGGCTATCACGGCGGCAACACGTACAAAGTATCTCAGCATTCAAAGATCGATCTCTTACCGAATTTCATTGGCATAATACTCGTGTGGTATGGCGCACAGCACACCTGCTCCGTCACCAGTGTCATTGTCACAGGCGCAAGCACCTCGATGATTCATACGAGCTGAAAGTGTCTCGGCATCGCGCACGATCTGCAAAGTATTACGGAATGTTATCACCGGGAATCAAATGTCTGCGGAGCAAGTATATCGCTGGGCAGATTAAGCGCTCACCTTGTGGGATCTGCGACCGTCGATGGCAACAATAAATCCGACACCGCAGGCATCCTTTTCGAGAGTAGGATCATACAGAGCCTGTTTCGGAGGGAGAGACCAGGGCTCGGCCCCGCTCATATTCTCAATCTGGAACAAAAAGACCATTAAACTCGTGAGTAAAAAAGGCAAGAGCTCAGCCAACGTCAACACCCCATGAATCCGACAGGAAGACCTCCTGCATTACCCAGAAGACGGGAAAATGGATCGCCGAACGCTAGAATCCGATATATCGAACGAGCAGTCAGCACCGAAATAGCCCAAGTCGAAGGGACGACTCTCCTGGGCTGCTCGAGCGAGTGGAAGGGACCAAAGGAATGAACTAAATGTGAAGACGCCGCCCGTTCGGGAGTCGGCAGCTGACTGAGTCGAGCGCGGCGAACGGAGTACGACTATCGGCACGCTCAAAGAGTAATAATAACGAGAGTTGTTATCGGCACGGCGCGGGTAGATTTACGCGGCCCATTACGTAAAAGCACGCATACCTAATCGTCTAACGCGATGCGCGGGCCGATAACGCAGCGAGGCGGAGCGGGATGAGCGAATCTTGGTAAAGAAAGAAAGAAAGAAAGAAGAAAAGAGCGAGTCGACGGTGCTGAGTAGGGGAATCGGCGTCATGCAGCCCGATAGCCGCCGATTACGCGAGAGTCTAACTAAAGATCGTCCAGTTGGTCGAACGCCCTTGTAAACAAACCGTGGAAATGCGTCGCGCGGAAATAGAGCACTCGATCGAAGAGCGACGCTAATGTGCCGCGCGCACGTGTACCGTGCACGCATCCCCCGCGTGCTGGATATCCGATCGCCGGGAGATCCTCGGCCCATGAGACTTATCGGTATCGGCCCCGACCGATACCAGCTCTTTTGCGGTCCGAAACTGGAGTAATGAGCCGCTCTCCTCAAGGTCTCGTAACACGACACCCGATCCACTCGCTTTGCTCCTCCTCTACTTTCCTCTCGGCGCCTTCCAGCCGACCATCTCCTCGGCCAATTGAATGATTGACCGCTTTGAGGACCACTCGCTCCCCAAGAGGGACTAGGCCCGGGGGGTAGGCCTAGACGCGATCGTTACTCCAGCCGAAAAGCTTGGCCTCGAGCACCGTCCTGTGGCCGCACGTGGGCGTACAATTTATTGATCTTACGCGGCTGCTCGCCTCGGCGAGATTCCGCGTTCCTACGCGCATGTATATCCGGTCACTGCATCCGTTACCGATTCTCTCTCGGCTCGCTGGATCGCACGCGGTTTCCTGCTTCGCAGTTTTTCCACCGCCCCCTTTTTGCGCCTCGGCTCACGAGAAGCTACTTGCCGCTCCGGGCACGACGCAGCGACGGTCTAGGATACAGAGAGACGCATGGTGTTAGTTCCAATCGATAAATTATTCATGAGTACTAGTTGCAACAGCGATCTTCTGCCAATGGAATGCGAGCTTGTTTCCTCGGCTGTCATGTAAGAGTTGCAGAAGGTCGTGCAACCACCGAGGAAAGAGGCTGCGCGCCCATTAGGCCGAGCGAATGCCGATCCTGGAATTCAAGTGCAAAGTGGCGGTGCTAATCACTGGGAACGGCAGTGACGGCGGCGAGAGATGGCAAGCGGCCACATCGAAGTCGTCACCGAGTCCACTGGCCAAGAAGACTCGTACGAGAGACAAGGGGCATCAATCTCCAAGCGGGACTTAGTAGCCAATAAACTCGGCAATGACAGCGACAAGAAATAAGATGGAATTTACATGATATGCGAGGAAAATCGAGCCAAATCACCCTGCGATCTTGAACTCGGCCAGTTTCACCTTGTCGCGATTCTGCGAACAACTGGCGGAACGAAAACACACATTGTACACAGTCTCTTTTGTCACAGAGATGAAAATCTCAGGAAGAAGAAAATAATAGTACGCGCTTACCGAAAGCGATCACGGGCGCTTGCTAACAATTGCTCTCTGATTCCCTCGTCGGCGATAATCCTATTACTTTGCAAGGTGCGACGGCGCGGCGCAATTGGTGAAAGACCGGCTCGTCGAAATCTCGAGCGCAAACTGAATTGCTGCCCCTTCAACCGTCGCTGAAAAGCTTCCGGCTCGCAACCCTCTCGCTTCTGCGTCCGCAGGCGCCGTCTCGTTCTTGCCACGCGATTTCCGCGCCGCACCCCCCGTGCCCGCCCTGACAACGCACCTCTCTGGCCCCGCGTTCCCGCACGCTCTAAAGAGATGTTTCGCTTCTTCCCCGACCACAGTCTGCGCCTCCTCGTCTTCTCTTCAGCAGCGCGCACTCGAGGACCAACTTTCCTTCCTTCGCAGTGGCTCGCTCGCACTCCTCTTCTCGGGGACGGGAGCCTCCTCACGCCTGGCTTTGCCCAAAGCAGCAGCCTAGAAGTGCGATAGGCGGTCGAGTACAACTTTTATCGACGATACAAGCTATAGCTATCTAGCGCGAGCCATGTAATAGGCAGCTGATGCCGCTCGATCGAACCCACGAGTAGGATTAAGTGTCACTTTAAGGAGCATCGTTACCTTGCCAGAACGGCTTACTAGGTACACACGTGCACGGTGCGGGGCCGGGGAGAGAAGAAAGAAAAAGAACTCGCGGGTCGGACGCGCCGTGAAACGAACGACTCGTTAGCAGAGCAAACGCAGAGAGCCTCTCGGAATACGTGGATGTCAATTGTAAAGGCAAATAGCTGTCCTTCGTCACTGGCAAATATTGCTCCAGTTCTACGGCAATAGCGAGCCTCGTGCTCTCCTAGTCTGGCCGTGTAGTGGCGAGATAACGAGATGGAAGTGACACACAAAAAGGTTTCGAACGACTTAAGTTTCAGCGTCTCTCGAGGGCAACTTAATTGCCCCGAGACGATAAGGCCGGCATGCTGATGATGGCGTTTGAAAGGAGCCAGATAATGGAAATGCAAGAGGCTCTCTCGCCTCGGAGAGCTCGGAAAGAGTATTTCCGCGCTTTGATGTGCCATTCGACAAAGCCGCTTTACGAGTGGACATGCACTTCTCGCTCCCACTCGAACGACGCCTCGAGCACGAGAAACATATTAACTCTAGACATGGAAACCAATTTTCTCCCTCGCTCCCTTTACCGCTCATATTTTACGGTCCGATTAGCCCGAGTGGTTGTCTCGCCGGTGGGATAGTTGGAAGGCGTTCGTCAACGAGATAAGCTCGAGGCATCGGGAGCCGTTACGTAATCGCGGTGATTAAAAGGAGGGCAATAGAAGCGAAGGGTGGGCATTAGAGCGATAGCTAGACACGCCAGTGAACTTGAGCATCGGCACCTGGCAATTCGAGGCTCGGCCGAGGAAACTTTGCGCTGCGCACTTATTGCGCACTATCGTCTCCCGTTTCAAAGGGGATAGTATGAGATTATCATCGGCTCACGTAGGTCGCGGCGAGCATTATGGCATAACAGTAGCCGCAACGCAATAACATTATCCACCTCCGATAGTGTCCAGCGGAGTACAGCGGGATCGGTGAAAAACAGCTTATGTTTCCGAGCTCGCGGCGAAGACTCGAGTTACCTCGGCCGTCCTTTATTGGTAGAACGATGCGGCCTGAATTGCATAACAACTTGCAAAGTGCTTGGTCCGACTGATAATGCGCCGGAGACGCCGGCGAAATTCGCGCGGTGAATGAGCGGCGGCTCCAAGTGGCCGGGTGTCAGTGCCACTTGCTGAAAAATGCGCTCGTTCGGTGAGTGCGAGATCTCGAGCGAATGAAGAGCGTGGAGGGCACACCAGCCATTACGTAATTACGATCGATTTTCGAGTGAAGAGTTGTGCCACGCTCTCTCTCTCTTTCTCGCCTCCCCCCGATTCCACTCGAGTTCTTTAGTTCTTTATGCGCGCCCTTGTCATTGTCCTTGCTCTTCCTCGCCGCTGAATCGGGGAGAGTCGCTCGAAAGGGGCTGACCAGCAGCATATACCGCCTGCTGCCCCAGAGAAGACTGGTTTCTCCGTGCTCTCTCCTTCGGAGCGTGGAGCAGGGCGGAGGGGGCGGCGGCCCCGATCCCATCGGCGAGAACTCGCGCAGACAGCGTCGACGATCGCTGAGTCATTATAGTGCCAAGGTCGCCGATCGACAATCCGCGAGAGCAGTGGAACAGCAGACTGGAAAGATTTCCTTATCGACCAGGAGCAGATAAGAGTCTCTCCCCCGTCCTTCCTCGTCCAACCATTCCCTTCCCTTCTTCGGCTCGGCTCTCGCGCGTTCGATAATCTTGCGCAGAGGTTCAAACCCAGCCAATCACTGTCCTCGCACTTCTCGCACATTCGGTAGGGCAAAGGGCTCTCTCTCTCTCTCTCTCTCTCTCTCGCTCTCTTGCTGCTTCCCTTCAGAGTAGTCAATCAGGCATTCGGTTTGTCTGCAATACAATGGCACTTTGAACAGGTTCAACATACAGGGATAATTCTTACCGGGAAGCGTCGCTGTATACTTTACTCATCCGCACTTCGCGGAACCTCGGTAATCGAACGCCCATGTTTAACCAAGCGGCAGTGGGAAATTTCAAGTGACGGTGTCCGATGCACCGCAATGCAAACTGCTACTTGAAACTTGCGATATGCCGTCGAGATTGTCCCGAGAGCTTATCGCTTCCGCCAGCGCATTTGCGCCACTTGACGCAATGGCAATTTCGTAAGGAGCCGATCGACATCCGATCGGCCTGCTCTTCCATCGCTGCCGGTGCACTTCCTCGCGGCCGGTACACGCGATATCCTCGCCTCTTTTTCTCAGCGGGGATCGGTGCATCGGGCCGGGGCGGCAGCCACATATGCGCGGCTCGCCTCCTCTTGCGCAATCGAGTTCGATTAATTTCGAGCCGACTGCCAGTCGGTGCATACTCGCACGAGGAATATTCTCGCTGGTCTCATTACGCGCGCGATTATTCCCGCTGCTAATAAAAGGCGACATGTGCTCCGATTTTCCTCGTGAGAGACGAGAGGAATTTCGCGCACCTGCCGCGCGTCGCTTCGAGTTTGATATACTCTTTAATATTTGCCCATCGCAATCTCGTTCTCGGCTGATGCGCAGGAATGACGGTGCTGGTTTTATAGCGCGTCCGGGTCGGAGAGAAAAACATGGTAGGCTCGAGAACAACGCAGGAGTCGTCGCCGCGTCCGAACTGGTGTGGTACAGTAGGGGAATTGGATGATTGCCTGGGGTCCTTTTTCGGAGCGGGGTGGCAATTTCCGTTTCATTAAAAAGTTGAATGCTTACGGATTTCGTGTGACACAGAGGTCTCAGGATTGAAAGTTGAAAATTCAAAGTTCTTAGAATGGAAATTCTACAACCCAAGGATTTTTTATTCAAAACTCGCAGACCCAAGGGTCTAAGAATCGAAATTCGCAGACCCAAGGATCTTAGAATCAAAATTCAAAGTCCCAAGGATCTCAAAACCAAAATTCGAAGACCCAAGGATTTAAAAATCGAAACTCTAAAAAAGTAATTAAATTTATTATTAAGAAGAACCTTAAGAACCTACTCATAAAGCGCCACTGAATCCAAGCTCTCGTCGCCCAGAATCGCAGGGCGAGAGAGAAAAGGACGAACCGGTCAATCTTTCCTTCTGCGTGTTATGAACTGCGACTCCAGCCTCTAACCGGAGTGAACGTTCGTGCGATGGTCGGGGGGGTGTCGTCCCTCCTGGCGACGCGCCAGGGCACCGAGGGAATCCGGAAAGTCTCTCTCGGTTCCCCGTAAAACTCGTGACCGTTTTGGCCTAGCTCTCGCCACCAGTCGAGAGACCTCGCCGGTGCTCTTGGCTTGCGGCTAGACTTCCACGAGGCCTCGGCCGAGAACGAGTTTTTCACTCTAAAACTGGCCCGTCAGGATAATTGGCGATCGATCCGCGCCGACAGCGTGAAATCGACGCCCGAGCAGGAAGTGCGTCGCATTAATAT
The DNA here is from genome assembly GCA_963675795.1 of Crossocerus cetratus. Classification (NCBI taxonomy): domain Eukaryota; kingdom Metazoa; phylum Arthropoda; class Insecta; order Hymenoptera; family Crabronidae; genus Crossocerus; species Crossocerus cetratus. Next base: position 17,954,847 of record OY776667.1, read on the forward strand.
CTCGCGAAACTGCGCGCTCCCCACGTTCTCGCCACGTGCGTTTCCAAGCCTCCGCGGCCACGCATTCCTGTCTGCGGCGAGTCGGCAGCAGCCGCGCACTCGCCCGTCCCCTCTGAACAAATATCCACGGGCTAAGCGTATCCACCAACTCCTGCGAATCCGATTCCATTCCCTTCGCGAGTCTTTCCTTCCCCAGGTCGAAAAGCCCCCTCGGGTCTTCCCCGGGTGTTTTGCCGCACTCGGCGAGTCGTCGCCGACACTTGAACCGAGTTCCGGATTCTTGGTAGATAAGCCTGCGAGCACGGCGCAAAAGTATGATAAACTCTATGGCTCCCGATGGGATATCTCGCGTCGGCGGGGGGCGAGGCGGTTCAATCTATTTCGAGAGACAATTGAGCCGGGGACGGCCACTAGTCTCTCTCGATAAGGGGTCTAAGGAAATAACCACCGGAAGAGGGAACAGTCTACTCTAAGGTGGTCCGCTATCAGCTGCCTCGACGCCGATACGCCCTCAAGAGTTCTACTTTTGTTTTCAATGCACGTATCGGCGCGTCTCACGGCTCCTGTGTGATCCAACGCTGTGTGCCGAGGCACATACGCAGCCGGCGCCAGCGGGCTCAATGTCTGACTTCCCTCTCCTCCTCCCCCGCCGCCGATTCTAATAACTTACTTCTCTTCGCTCGCCTTCCCCGAGCGTCGAGCCGTTCCCGCTGCTGTAAGAACTAATGCCGATCAGCACGCATTACAAGAGCGGGCACGCGTTTTACTTGCATTTATGCACGTGGGAGGTGGCCAGCCGGTTTCGCTCGACTCCAGGCCAACCTCCAACATAAATCTCCCAACCGATTCCGAGCACTCGGCCGGTTGTACCAGCGAGCCGACTTCCGCTTTATTATTTTTATACAGCGGAAAAAGCTCTGGCGGAAAATCGACTCGGTGCGAGCGCACTCATTACACGTGGCACATGCGAGTGCGCGACTCAGCGCACTCATGCTCGCGAATCACTCGCGACTTCTAGAGGCCAGTCCGCCTTTTGCGAGAACTCTAAAGTCCGAGTGCTTTAATAAATGCAGTATTGCGCACATTGGCCCGAAACGCGCAATTACCGGCTGGGAATTCTCCTCTTTCCTCCAAGCACCCGGGAGGTTCTATTCTGGTGCGATCAGTGGCCCGCGCTTTTTTACGACCGCTCCAAACAATAAGTCGATGCAATAAAGCTAGCGGAGTAGACGATTTTATCGGTGTAGGAATGTGTGCTCACCTCTCGCTCGGAGACACGCGAGCGGCAGTGGATCGTGGGACGCTGCAGCAATGGAGGTTGTTCTCGCACTTGGATTCGGTCGGACAAAACCTTCGGATGTCGTTGGTTGAAAGGCTCGGATGTCCCTCCGAGTGTACGCTGCGTGCGGCAGGAGCCGGTTGTTTCGGCTGGATCGGCTGCTTCGCACACGGGGAGAGGTCGATGTGGAATAGCTGGTGGTCCGAGAGAACAAGGGAGAACGAGTGTGTGGCTCGCCGCCGCCGTTTCTCTGGGATATGTTCGGGGCAGAAGTGCGCGGATGCGGTCGCACTGTGCTCTCTCGTGGGGAGTGTCTCTGATATGCGTGGAGAAGCAGGTAAAAGATCGCAGTAGTTGCTCGCCGTTAAAATGGAACCGGGTAGCTTGTCTCGGTTGTTCGTCGACCGACTCACTCGATGGCTACCCGAGAGACTGAAATCGATGTTGCGGCCTGCGTTCCTCGAGTCGCCGGCTGACGGTCGGCCGGCTTGGCTTCCCACAATGGCGCCCTTTCGAAATAGCCAGACAGCGCCGGCTGATATGTCTGTGGAGCTTTTTTCTTTCGCCAGCCAACCGACAATGGCTCTGCGCCCTTTCCTATTTTCACGTTAGAGTTGGCTCCCGCACGAATCCCGTGGCTCCGACCACTGTTAATATAGCGAGCGCCGAAGGCAGTAAATTGTGTTATTCTGCTAGAGTCCGCTGATCGATTCGTCCAATTTGCCTTCCGGGGATGCGACTTGTTACGTAGTGTGTATACTACGCTGCGGCGTATTTTCGTCGGGGAGAAAGGATGAGATAGAAACCGGGCGACGCTCGTGTGGTTGTAGATATGGGTGCGAAATGGAGGCAGTAAATAGGAATGTGATGGGTAATCGAAACGGCAAGTAGAACCGACTCTTTATTTCTCGCTGATATCGCGCCCTCCACTACAGCAAGAACGACAGGATGGAATTGTTAAAAAATATAATGTCGCTTCTATAAAGAGTACAATTGATTATGTATAGATAATAAAACGCAGTAATAATAATGATGCTGATAATCGCGAGTTGCTTGGTAATTTCATTCAACGAGCTGCTCTCTTCCGTAACGCGACGGAACGATCAAAAGTGTTAGAAAATATAGTGCACATATGTATACATTCATATTTATATATATAATATATATACTATTTGTGGTCGCTATACACAACAAGGAGGGAACTTTCTTCTTACGTTCCTTTACACACTAATCTACTTGTTCTCTCGCCGAACTCGCCGGCGACGTAGGTACGTTTGGACGCCTCGAGAAATAACGCGCTGGACCGCCCCCGACAGGCACTTCCCCTACTGGAAAATAACTTTACACAGTAAGCAACAGCGAGCCTACTTCTACGTCTATTACGCAATTTAAAATCGTGTTTATGGTCCACCTAGGTTCCAGTGTGTTGGTCCTCAAAGAAAACTACAGCTAGAGCTTCGCTATCGGACAATAGTATCCGTGTCGCAGACAGTAATCACTTCCGACATTATCAGTTAATTTTTTTTTCGCCGTCTGATACATTTATCTCCGTAATGAAATCTCGCCGCTCTCGCCGACGTAGTTTCGCGCGAGTTATCAGGCTCGCTGTGCCGAGCGCGCGTCACAGATTTCCCTAATCTTCTCTTGTTCTACGTTAAAGCTGCCTATGTGGTTAATATATATCCGCGTGCTCTCTCGAGTGAACGGTCACACCGAGAATCGGCGCGATCGACGATAAGCGTGGACACGCGCGCAGAATGGAATATTCCCCGCAGGGGGGTTGGCTCTCTAACTCTAACAAACTTGATAGGTGCCGTTTCAACATAAATACCAAAACAACAGTGTAAATAACAAGTGGCGCTAATCAACCTACCACTATATGTACAACACATTCGCCATGTAATTAGTTTATCGAGAATGACGTTTGCTCCCGCTGGATCGGCCCCACCCCCCCCTCACGAGCTTCGATTTACATATACCTCTCTAATTATTTAAAGTTACCTTGGTCCAATAAGAGCGAGGATTAATTATCTCGTCGAGAATCGATAAGATGGACGAGAAACGATAAGGCCATTTCTGCCCCCACAGCAGACTACAGCCCTCGACGATTGTTTGCACGATCGCTCGATTACGTTTGTTCTAGACGTCTCGCCGACTTCCGCCCCACACACCAACCGTCATCTCGGACTGTGAGGCGGATGCCGAATACTTTTATCTGACTCTGGAGGATTAATTGTTCTATGGCTCGAATTCTCGCGCGCCCTAATAAGAGCGCTTCGATGTTATCCAGATAGACACGAACAAATATCTATACATATGTATCGTTGTGTAATTGGGAGCCTAGTTAACTTCTATTGATATTATTGTTATTGTTATTGTTGTTATTATTACTATGGTGGTGTTGGTTGTTGTTCGTTGCAAGGGGGCTACCTATATTATCGATCTCACGCTGCGCACGTGAGATCTTGACTTTGTCTCGTGGTGTTCCGTCTTCGCCAGTTTCCATTGCGAACATCTTCATTTTCTCTTTGAAACTTAGTTTCTCCGGCACAGGCCCTACCTGAGAGTTTTGTTGCAGCTTCTGTTTCTCGGCTAATCGTTTCGTCCTCGGATCTCTGCGGAAGAATTTCAGTGACGGTGGGTTCATTTCAGGAATGTCTACGGCTAGAAAAATGGGTGGAACACTTACTTATATACTTCCTGCGCGCCTATTACTCCGGGTGTGGTGCCGCTGAACGGGGTACCAGGTCCATCGGGTGTTTTCGGTGAAGCCAACAGATTTTCTGCATCATTGATGAAGTTCTAAAGACAGAAATCAATTGTTGTCCTCAGCACTCGCTCTCTCTTCGGAATAGATGATTGGAGAAACACACGCATTGCAGCAGATGCAACATATTGTTACGCGCGATCCAAAGTCAAGATGCACACAATCGCCAAACACAATGAAACGTCAGAGATATCGTAAACAACACTCAGCGGATAATTTCCCTTTGGCTAATCTACTACTCCTCCATGCACTCGGCTTAACACAAACGCAAGAACGATCGAGCAATAAAACGCTGTAATTTCCCCTCGCAAGACCTGTGTACCTTGCGTGTTTATAGAAAATTACCATTAGAGTAGTTGAACAGTTGATACCCTTGCTGGATCGTAGCGAGCTTATTAAAGATTTATATTAATACGCAGTGATTAAGCCTTCGGAAATAGATTAATTAAAAATCGTGTGGGTTAATTCTACTCTTATGGATATTATCCAGTGATTCTTACATTGGGGTCCTCTCTTATCATGTCCATAGTTGTGGTCGGTAGAGTTGGGGTTCCTATGGAAGAGTTTCGCTGGGAAGCTTCGGAGTTTGCATTCGGGTCATGGAAAGATACCCTTTTAATGGCTGGCGCTTGTTGAGCACTGAGCGTCATTATGCTCGAGGCTGTGGAACTGTTGGATCTCAGTGCACTTTGCTGTGACATGACAGCATAGCTAGATCCACGTTCCGGAGGAGGAGGTGCTTCATTGTTGCCGTTTTGTGTTGCTGTAACCAAAACATTCCGATAACACTTTCTGACAAGCATAATTAATTCTCCCACGCAGGCTTCAAACTTTACTTACGTGGGGTGCTAGGTCCGTTGATGGCTAAGTTATCCAAGCGCAACATGCCTGGATGGAGGGATTGCTGATTCTTATAAATTTGTTGGGTCTGTTGCTGTTGGTAGAGCTGTTGCATTTGCATCTGTTGCTGCTGTTGCCTCATGTCGTCTTCTCTCTTTTTCTGTGCTTCGTCGAACTCTGTCTGTTTGCGTTTTACTTCGTCGAGCCGACGTTGCATCTCCCGATCCTCGTTTGTTTGGAGCATACCCATGGAATAGGATTTCTGAGTTGTACCAAAATGACTTAATGACGAGCCATAGGTGGGGGATAGTGGAGTTTGCATGAGAGTAGACTGCGTTTGATTCGATTGTGGTTGCGGTGACAAAGCTTGCACTGAAAGTCCAGTACTTTCTCCCTGCCCGCTAACTGGATTCTGTGGGGTTTGTTGAGAACCAAGACTGTGTGTAGTAGTATTGCCTGGTGTTCCCATGGGCTGTGATAAAGTTCCTCTGATCGATTGATTGGCTACATTAGTCCTGGACAATGCAGCCTGCTGATCAGCAGCATTGGTCCTTTCTTGAGTCGTGGCTGTTCGAAGTAGACCCTGTATTCTTTGCATGCTTTCAGTGTCCATGTCATTACTTTCTTCGTCATCATCTTGTTGATTGGCGACTTCTTCCGCTCGCTTCTGGAAGTCTCTTTCAAGCTGGAGCGCCCGCAGTTGCTCCTCTTGTTGCGGTGTTCTGTGAGGTAGTGTGCTTAGCTCGGCAATCTGTTGGTCCCGCCATTGGCGTGCGGCTTCTCTTCTCCGTGCTTGCTCCTTCTCTCTCTCTTCTCGCTGCCACGGATTCGTCGCGCTATATTGATACTGGCGTGGTTGTTGCACTGCTCCACTCGCTGGATAATAGCCTCCTCTAGGTGGGTCTTGCATACTCGCCGTGTACCTGGAATCTGTTTGTTTACTATACAGTGGATGGGTCGACGTGCTTGGCGGTGGCGGTGGAGGGCTCTCTCTAAAACCATCGTCCGCTAAATTCGGTCGTGCCGAAAGGATTTCATTACCCGTAGTGGTTGGTCCCTCTAAACTGCCCTGTGTCCTGGTAATCGCGGTATCGCTGCCGTATTGGCTATTCCGGCTTTCGAAACCGCCGTTTGGATAATACTGTAGAATTTGATGATTGGGGTGTTGTCGACTCGGCTCCGAATAGGCTTTATTGAGGTCTTGGCCCGCTGGTTCTTTCCCATACTCCACCGAAGTACCATGAGGTCGATTGAGTTCACCCTTTGCCTTTGGAGCGGGTGTCATGCCGTATTGATTGGCGACGCCTTGCTGCTGTTGGTGCAAATGCTGATGTGGATGCATGTGTTGTTGATACTGATGAGGATGCTGCATTGGATGCTGATGTTGATGCTTCCCGTAGTGGGCTCCGTATGCGCTATATTGAGAATCTGCGTAAGTATAACTTGGTACGTTAGCCTGCCTCGTGGCATGCATCGGCGCAGCAGGTGTAGGCGTCGGCGTCGGTGTCGGCGTTGGCGTAGGCGCGCTACTCGTTCCGGACGTCAACATGGAATTTGTTACTAAGTTGGAGGTGGATCCAAGCGGCTTTGTGGCCCGTATATTCTGACCCATTGGCTGATGGTGGCTCGCAATGCTTGGTCTAGTGGCGGTATAAACAGACGGGCGATGTTGGTTTAAAGTGGGCACACCGCCACGTAACTCACGTCGCCTGACTTCTTCTTGCATTTCTTGCAATTTCGCTTCTTGCCTTATTATATCGCGCGATGATTGTGACCTAGGGGGTAGTGGGGCCTGCTGCGGAGCCTGCTGCTGTTGCTGCAGTGTACTAGCAATGTATCCCTGTGGTTGGGGAATGTATGCGGATGTAGGTCGATCTTTTTGTGTAGTGTTCTCGAGCATACTTGGACGATTTAGGGAGTTCTGCGAACCCCTAGTGGCCTTCTGCATTTGCAGAGGACTCCTGCGAATCAATACAGCTCATTAGAATTCACTTGTCCCTGTCGGGGAGGAGAGTGAAACTTCTTCACCTAGAATCTGTGAAACTGACCTATCGTCTGGATACTGCGATGGGCTAGGTCGACCCACACTTGAATCTTGATTCCTATAGACACTCAAGTTCTGATAAAACCGTTCGGCTTCATTGCCTTGAAGAGTAGTTGGTACAGCATTCGCAGGTGTTGTGGGATTCAGGTTCGGAGAAGACTGTTGTCTACTGACAAGACCACTAGGAGGTAACGTCCCAATCCTCATCGGATCATGCAAATTGTGACTTGATCTGTTGTTCGCAAAAATATCGGTGATGTAGATTACTTCATTGGAGAGTACTGGCAGTATTCTGTGATAACATGTGAATATCTTACGTACCGAGAGCGCAAGGACGTAGCTCCGTTAATAGTCGGCATCGGGGGCGGTTGAACTGGTGGTGTAACACTGTTACTCGATGAAGCTCTACTATATCCAGGATTGAAAACTTCGTGTTGCTGCTTGCCATCCATGCCTACATCTACATTATTCATTATCGCTTATTAGTACACTTTCGATATAAATTAGCGATAATCTAGTGCGACTATGTACACTATGCAGTACGCTTGGACGGATTGCGAGGAGTGCGAGGATGATACTTACCGTGCAATGCTGGTACAGACTTGCTGCTATGAATTTGCTGCTGTGGGGTCGCATCGCGTCCAAGCCGTGATGGAAGATCTCGCTCGCTCATGCGACGAGGTCCTGCGGTAGCACAAGATGCAGAGACGATATCTCTATGTTAAAGTGATCCTAACAAGCCAGGCACAATGTGACATGCTACATGCAATGCATAACATTCGGCATGCACCGATCGCGCGTAACTGAAGCATGTGCAAAGCTATGAAAACACCGAGAGTTCGAACGACACGCCATGAAAACGCCTCTAAGAGAAGTCCTATCAACATCACTCCTAGTTGCTAAAGAACTCAGAAAAGTAATGCTCGTCCTGTAATGTCAATCTCGTCCACATCTGGCCAATCTCCTTGAGGGATATTCGCGGGTATTTCAATGTAGTGAAATAGAATAACGAAATAATAAAAGTCTCGTGAAGCAATCGCGGACTATGTGTGGGTGGATCGCTATTGGTCGTAAAACATGATGCGTACATTTAGTGTGCACAAATAATATTGTGTATTCTTGGGCAGGCACATCCACTGTCTAACTGGTAGCTGCTTACGTAGAGGTGGATCGTTAGCAAGTGACGACTTCTCGTAAGAGCTTCTGTCTTCTCTTTCAACAACTGTTGCCGATTCTCCCTTGGAAGAATCAAATTCACGACTTGCTTGTCGACGAAGGTCGAATACTTTCTTTTCGGTGTTGATCACCTCATTGCTCTTGCCACTTGTCGCCACAACCACGACTACCAGAACGTTTCTTCCATGTTTTTCGTCGAGTCTAAGTTTTGCGTCTACAATTTTCGTCGACTCTCGAGGTAGACTGATACGACTGACCTTCGTGTGGTTCTGCGTTGCTTTGTGATAATCGTCGGAGAACGCTCGAATAAGAGTGCCAGCAAGGTCAGACTTGTTGCGAGGGATCGTTGTGATACTGTGATCAAACGAGGTGGAAGATTCTGCTTTTGTTATTGCTTGTTTCTCAATTTTATCCGAGTGGACTGATTCCCAGCTACGTGATCGCCCGCGATTTCCCTCCTGTTGGTGCTCATCTTTCGCTTGGCCAGGAATCTTCTTCTTGCATGAACTGCGATCTAGATATTTTGGTAAAGAAGTAGTTCGTCTTCGCAATGGTTCAACTCGCTCTTCTGTCATTTTAACACATGGACTTGAGTTCGATAGATGTTTCATTAAACCGCATTTGGACAATGTTTTGACTTCATTCTCGATATGCGCGTGTTCCTCAAGATTCATATCTGGTGAGGATGAATGCTTGGGTACAATTCTATGCACTTCTACTACTATTCCCTTGCGACGTGGTTGTTCTGTCTTCGTTTCATCGCGTGTCTCTGGTATACAAAGAGGTGCGTCGATGTTGTCCAAATTTGAAAACTCCTTGAGTTGTTCTATGATTTTTCTTTGCTCTGCCAAGGAAAGTTTCGTGCTATAATGTTTCCTCCCCGATGACAAGACATTGGCTCCTTGGTCGATATTAGTCGCTTGCTTTTCTTCAGATTCTCGCAAGTCCCCATCTGAGCTGTATTCTTTCATTTTAGAGAGTCGACGAGGTGAATCCGATTCCTCTGCATTGGATTTTCTGGCCGATGCAATATCAGGTTCAGAAGCGAAACGTTTGCAGCTTGAAAATGTACCGGGTTCGGCTACCCTCAGAGGTGTGCCCAGTTTTGAGAAATGTTTGGCCAATGCTGCAACACGTCCGCAACCTAAACGCACTTCTTCGGGCGATTTCCAGCATTTTTCGACGATATTTGATACTTCGCTTGAGGCGTCACTTTCCAATCCCGTCAAGTCAAGATTCAGCTCGGGCATAACTATATGCATCTTTTGGGTGGAAAATGATTTCTTAGATCCATCGGAATCTGTATCTGTGCCGTCACTCAAATGGTCGCATTCTTTCGAGTCGTCTTCAGATATCACCTCCTTGGTGTTAATAATACCTTTATCAGGTTCTTTCTTATTTGAATGCGTTTCGTTTTCCGGAGTATCCGGAACATTCGGCTTTGCATCATTGACAGGCATGGTCAGATTATTTTCAGTTTGCATATTGTTTTTAAAATACTGCTCGGACGAGATTGAGATTCGTGGAATTTGTATATTCCTTGAAATACTTCCTTTATAGCGATCCTTACTTTCATCATCCACCGTGATAGTAATATTCACGGTTTTCTGATGTTTTGCATTTTGCACTGTGGGAGTTTCATCCCCCTGATCTATATACGGTATTGAATCAAGAATCTGACTATAGTCCTGCGAGCTTACGAAGCTATAAATATTGTCACTTGTTGACACAGAAGTTGAAGTGGGTAGCGACTGGGAAACGGAAATGGAAGATCGACCAGAATCAGGTATGCTGACACAGACTGCAGGAGGCGTAGGTGGACGGAGCTGAGTATCTTGTTTGAAAGGAGACACGTCGATACTCGAATTAGAGAAACACGCCGGGGGAGAGAGAATACTAAAGCGAGATCCTAATTCCATTCGTTCTGGCATCTGGCATACACTTGATCTCTCATCAAGTCCACGATAGCGCGGCTCGTTGTAAAACAGTGGTTCAGTTGGAACACCATAGAATTGGGAAATATCCGCACCTGGTGGTCGCTCGAGCATATCAACTTCTCGATATACCGAATACTCCGAAGCCGCCGGGTGTCTTGGCACGGACAGTAAATTACCCATCGAATGTGACGTGGATGGCTGATCGTTCATATCTGGTCCTGAGGCGTCAAAGTGCTCCGACCTCGGTCGAGCCTTATGCGCTGCTTAGAAGAACGAGTTAGTTGAAGCGTTAGTAAAGCAACCGATATTCCCGAACAGGTACAATGTTTAATGAGGTATGTTAGTCGTAAACTTATGCAACATAAGTGTCCTTACTCCTTTGCGAGGTATTCAAGGTCACAAAATGGACCGAATGAAAGCAAATATAAGCAACGAAAAGCAAAGAAAGGGAGAAAGGAAGGTGTGGAAGGAATTAAGAATGATTAACTATGTTGATCATACCTCTGGTCATAACAGGTGATGGCTGAGAAAGCAATGTAGCCAATCCATGATATATGGCACCTTGCTTGGCAACTTCCAAGGTCACCACTGGTCCAGTACGTACGAGGTACTCTGCAGCTCTGAAGAGTTTTTAATCAGTAAAACCTATCCTTCATTCGGAACCTCAAATTCAACTGTGGCTACTTACTTTTCTTGTGTAATACCAACTAAACTTTGACCATCCACTTTGAGTAGCTGATCGCCTGCTGTTAATCTACCATCCTTTAAATCGATAAAATACAATTATTCACTAATACTACATTCAGATGTATGTATTCAATTAGTAAATCTGAAGAAGCACTCACAGCATCTGCTGCCCCACCAGCCACGACACTTTTAATGTAAATTCCAAGTCTATCTTGCCCGGCGCCTTTCGCTGCGACAATACTTAAGCCCATTCCATTTGTTGACTTATGTAATTTTATCACATGTATCTCTGGCTGAGGAGGATTCATTGAAGTAGCATGGCTAGAATAGCCTCCGGATCTATTGCTCATTGCGCTGGGGCTACGCAGCTATAATACAAATTAAAACGTTTAAATTATTGAATTTACTAGCAAGAAAAAATTGAAGGAAGAAGACTAATTACATTGCTTTGATGATCGATCATATATATGGTCCAGTATCCACTACTCGTAGGTTGAGGAGCCATTCGACACAAGCCGTCGCGCTGCAAAGGTGCGAGGAACTCTGCAAGCCCTGGAGGTACACCTCTTATTACTTCGCAGCTGTATCCATCTTCAGGTAACAGTAAAGCTAGATTGAGGGTAGGCTCTTCTTCAAGGCGAATTTCTCGACCGTCTGCACGAGCCAGAGTGTCGGCAACACTCTCAGCCACCTTAGATGCAAAGCAAAACATTGCGTTATAGATAATAATAACAATTGGAATGAATTATCGGCTCTTGAATTAAGTGAAATTACCCGCACTACATTTTCGATGAGCTCCGCTGGAAGTCTAGGCTCATCGGCCGCCGGTTGGTACTTTTGAAGAAGTGCTCTGACTTGTAAAGAGTTTAGCTTGAAGCAAGTGGAACCCAAAGCCGCAAGCTCCTCCGCATTATATTTTGGCGCTTGCAGGAGGTGGGTTGCCTGCATAATTGTGGCTAAATGACATTGACTCGCCAGCTCCAGGCCCTGCCTTTCTGCCCAGGTTTCGAGGGCATTCAGCCTAGCCTTGAGCCTTCGGCCAAACCATCTCACACAGAGATTTCCATTGGAGACCAGGGCATTAAATGCAGTGGCGTTTATCACATGAAAGAGATGGCTGAAGAGCTGAATAGTGAGTGCAGCGTTTACTCGGCAGCGCCTTAGCAGGGCCATCGTATTTAAGAATATCTGCAGGACTCCAGCTTCCTTCGCTGGCTCGTCAGCGTCTGCCATGAACTGCGACATCGCCGGCGCTAATTCGAGGGAGACGCAGCGCACGAGAGAAGCGAACGCTGTGTGTACAGCTTCGGCCAGAATGTCTTGTGCTCTTGTTGAAAAGGCTCCCACATGCCGATCGCTCTTGAGCATGTGCAAGAGTTCGGAACCGTTCGATAACCAGAGTGCGAGAGAAGATGCATCCATGTACCGTTCCTAAAGAAGATTGTCCAGTTAAGTTATTGAACATTAGCCAAGGTGTATATCGGGACGTACTTGTATGACTCGTTGTATCATAGTAGCCACATTTGCCAGCATGACAGTTAATCTATGAGCTCTCTCGGTTGGCTGAAGTTCTGGCCTATAATGTGTACTCGCGCGGTACCTTGCCGCTAGATATAATGTGTACGTAGGAGCAAGTTTGAATTGCGGCGCCGAAGGCTCTACATCAGTGATGACTGCATGAAGAAAGGCTTCTTCTGTTTCCTCGAGGAACTCCAGCACGGCAGGTAATATTGGATCGGTACCGCGAGGCTGTCGATCTGCCTGCGAGAGCCTACTGACACACAAAGAGAATGACGTCAATGGCGAACTCGTCGTAGAACTTCTTTATCCAGTTATAATTATTGTTGCATCCGGAACAATTAATTTAGTGCCGGTTGATGACCATAGAAGCAAGAGTTTTCTGATGAGGACCATTACCTGTTACCATCGGGCTTATTACTGCTCGAAAGGCTGGCAGTCTCAACGTTACCGTCGAGATCGAAAGTCGTCTCGTAATTGTGGGTGGGTTCCGAAGTACTCTGAGATGGACTTCTTGGTCTGCGGGCGCCTGCAGACTTGCTAGGGCTCGACGGGTGGGAGCTCTGACCACCTTGGCCTTGACTCTGTCCGTCATTCGATGCTGCTGATCCCGAGCCGTATCTATCGACTGCCTCCTGGCTCGTAGCATCCGGAGAACGTCTACGGTACAGAAGCGGGCAACGTGCAGGACGAGAAAAGCAAACGAAAAAGTGAAGAGCAAAGAAAGACGGCGTGCGTCGTAGCCAGAGTGTGAGAACTCTCGTGGGCCCGTAAGAGAAAGACTGTGCGTGCAGCGTCCACTTGTCGCTGAGTGCACGAACTTTTGTCGACTTTGAGGATTCTCTACTCTATTCTACTCTATTTGTGTCTAAACTACCTTCCTCTACTCTCACCTAAAGTCTTTTGCGTCGCCTCCGTTGGTCTTTCCTCTGACTCAATGTAGTGAACATGTGCCACTTACCTATCATATGCATATTCAATTTGCCGGCCTGAATCGTGCCGCTGCCTGATACGATCCTCTGGAGCAGGATCAATAAACCTGAAGGTGTGCAACCGGCCAAACTTGACTATTGCTCCGTTCTGTCGCAAAATAGAAAATCCGAAATATTACATTTATTCCGACGAGTCGTCGGCAGAATATGAGTGGAGAATTTTTAGACAATACCTGTAGTATCGTCGTTTGGTGAATTCGTTGATTATTCACATACGTGTGAGCGTCCCGCGAGCAGGGCGTTAGAGTAACAATATTTTCAGTGAAGGCGATGACGCAGTGCCTGGGCATTACAGTCGGCCCACTTAAAGTGAGCGTCTGGGCCTGCACGGCTTGTGGTCCAACGGGTCGCTCGGAGCCCACTTCTGTAACATTAGGTTGCAGGCGATGTCGTGCACCTGCACCATTGGGCACGTCGCTTCCATCGGGACTCAACTCCATCAAGAAGGGTAGTCTCTCGTCCTCGTATCTGTGGTCGTATTCGTTCCATTTTCCTGCAGGTTTCTTTTTCCGTTTCCTTGGTACGTAATCGGCTGGCCTCCGACGTACATGAAACATGATGGAACCTGGAACGAAGTTTAGCATTTTATGGGATTGCACACTTTATAAAAATAATTCATCGCTAAAGGTAGTCTCTAGTGTAAACTCTCTCATTGTAAACCCTTCTTACGTCTTATCCCCCAGTCCATCATTTTGAATTATGTATAAAGCGATACGCGCGGTTTCACTCGAGATTTCGAACTCGCGCTGATCCTCGAAAACTTGCTGGTCCCGCAAATCGAGTGTACATACAAGTTATTGGTCCCCGAATCTCTTGTATCAAAGTTCAGAATCGTCAATCGTGATTGCGATCAGAGGCGAAGAGGAACTTGCATTTTACCATTGCCAGTTGCATGGCAGAGGAACATTTGTCAGTAGTAAAGACGATACGCAATCAGAGGGCAAATCATGGAGAGGCTTAGATTCGTGTTTGCGATCGATAAAATTCAATATCTGCTTCTTCAATAAATCCGTGTCATAGGCTTCACCCAGTCTACTGCGGCTTTTTGAGTATCAGGAACAGCCTGTTGCAAGACGTTCCTATGTAACGTTCCATCTATTTTCGGTGCGAGGCCGACGGACTTGCTCGGTGACTGGTACATCATAAGGATTGGGTTCGTACAAATTATCGGGCACGGTGCAATAATCAAAAAGGTCACTGCACACGTAGTCCCATCTAACTTTCTTGCGTCCTTCCTTTTAGTTGTCGCATTGATCAAACGGAGTACTATACACAGTAATTATTTATTGCCCTCTGACAACTTGCGAGGCGCAAGAAAATCACTCGTGCCCGACTATTTCTCGGCGAATCTCCGTGTTCCGTAAAATCGTATTATTGCTTAGACGAAACTATCGTTCTATCAGGTGGAGTTATCGGACGCCGACGACGGTTTCGAAATAATTTCACATCCTGCGACGGTATGTTGACTTTTCGCAATGCCACGTAATTCGAGGGCGCGGTCGATGTCGCACCACTAGTCATTTGTGATGTCTACTTCCCTGACACGAGTCTCCTTGTTGTTCCGTACTCCACCTGCATAGGACGACTGCGTCATAGTTGCGCGGTGAGAATACGAGAGGTGTTCCGGAATCGCCGACACGCGCCACCCTCTAACGCTGCTTTCTATCACGATGAAGGAGCGACTATAGCCAATGCGAGGGTGGCACGCGTTGATTTTGACTCTGTTTACCGACGGTCGTTGACTTCGATATTGGAATCTTGCCAACACTACTTCTAAGCCAATCTTCGCTCGAATCTTCCTCTACTCTTATTTACCTCATTCTAATGTTTTTTCTCAGATACAAGAGTCTGGAATCACAGTAGTGGCGCCGCCGCTGCGACAATGGGATTACCAGCAACGGTAAAGTTTACCTAACACCGGCTTATCCCCCGAAACAAACCAAGTCAACTTGACTCTCGCGCAATATCGACTGGCAGGACTGGCAGAGAGACAGGCTCAGCTATACCGGCGGATACGAGAGGCACTCTGGCACCCTCTCGCACTAATTCAAATGCGAAACTTACCCCTTGCGGATGGATGGTTCATGAGAATGGCCAATGGGCATTCGTCGTCATCCAATATGTATTCCTGTTGCGCCCCGCCGTTTACGTTCTCGCCGTTCACCTGGAGGACGCGAGGACGCAGGTATGGTTAACGAGGGTAATTATTCTAACATCGTGAATATTCTTCAAACCGGCTCGGACTCACCTGCACGAGGCAATACTGCTGAGGATCGACCTTGTCCAGGCCGTACTTCGAGAGCATCTCGCGAACAACTTGCACGGCTGTGTCCCGCACGCTTAGAAGCAGCGTCTTGTACGGCACGTCCTTGCAAAGAGCTTCGCCATAAATCTTCAAAGTTCCGCCGGTGTCGGGGCCGCCGTCTTTGCTACGAAATTGCTGAAGTTTCCTTTCGAGCTTCTGCTGACGACGTCTTCTCATTACGGCTTCCGGATTGGAAATGCTCCGGGTGAAGCTGGTCTCCGGTAATTCTGGAACAATAACAGTTTGCCCGTGAATGACAACGGTAGAACCGGGGGCTCGGTGGTTTTAATGAAGATTATACAAAGACGAGGCACCGCTGGATGCGAGGAGTTGGGCGTTTCTTTCACATTTAAATCTGGCGTATTTCGACGAGGGTAACCGAGCGAGAGCCCTAGCAACGAGAACGAGTTAATCGATGCTGCCTAAGAAACCTTCCCATAAAGCGGCGCTTCGGCATATTTTGCCTATGGATCTCGGTTCTAGCCGAGCGGCACGTAGACGAGCGATTTTCGGGGGGTCAATAGGCCTCCCCCTCTTACCGGTGTACAATTTCTCGGCGACTCCGTTCTGATCGACCGGCACCGCGTTCTCGTCTTGCTCCAAGCTCTTGAGGCGGCTAAGTTTCTCTTGCTTCTTCATCTGCTTCTTCTCCCGCTTGCTCAACTTCCGCCTGAAACTGGATCCGTCGGAAGAGGTGAAGCCGACACCCTGGGCATTGGTCTTGTCATCGATTCTTCGCAGTAGGAAGCGACCTTCTCGATCGTCGATGTGCCAATTCAACTGCACCAGCAAGGGTTTCTCATCCAAGCCGAGCTTCCGCTCCTCTGCGAGAATTGGGAAAGTCAAAAGTACTATAAACAAGAGTCTCCTCCCCCCACACGCGGAAAATCCCATCGATCCAACTGGCGATTCTTACCTCCGTTCTCATGGATCTCGTAAAGGGCGTACTCGGGCACAGAGAGCATCCGCATGTCCGGTCGGAACTTTTCGATGAGGGTCTCTATCACCGCCTGACCGGTCGCGTCCGAGGCGACCCTGATGCACTTCGTGGCGACCTTCTGCCCACTGTCTTGGAAGTAGAACCTCATCACCCCGTGGAACTCCAGATCCTACGGTTTCGTTTATCTCTGTCATATACCCAAATCTATCGTGTGTCGGGGGGCAAAACAATATTGTCGCCCCGCGCCAGTAATAATGAACCTGTAGAACCCCGGCAAGGGGGGCACACTCACTTCGTTCGGCTCCGAAAGCTCGAACAGGTCCAACCGATTGGCGTTCCATTGTTGTATCACGCCTCGCAGTGCTTCGCGCTCGGCCTTCTTGTTCGCCAGCTCTGTGGCCATCCTGAAAGATTCCGAGCCGATTAGCATTCGCCATTGTCATACAAATTTCCTTATCTCCCTTTCTCTCTCTCTCTGGGCTCGATGCCGGCTATTAATCCCGCCGGGCCGAAATCAATGGGCGAACGCGCACTCTCTCGGGCCTTTTGTCCTGGTGGCCGCCTCGGCTGGCAATTGTCGCCCTGTGTACTTGGCCATTCGCGGTCGATCACCCTCTCGGCTCTTATTGACACTGGTCGAACTCCGAGCGAGAGAGAAAGGAAGAAACAAAGAGAGAGAGTGAGAGAGGAGAAAACAAAGAAACCAAGAGAATCCAAGAAAGTACCAATCACTCCTTTCCCCCGAAACATTACAATAACATCGAGCAAGGGCAAAGTGACGCATAATTAACGCGAGTCAAGAGAACAGTCAGCGGTGAAAGGAGGCTCGATTCAAGCTCCATTCACACTTCCCAACCGCAGCCCATAACCAGCTGGGCACCACAGTGTCTAGACCCTCGTTGACAATTGTTTAATAAGCCGCGTGATTCGCCGCTGGAAATAATCGGCTCCTGTAATGGGCAAAAGGAGAGTAGGACGTGGAAGCGGCGCGAGAGGGAATCGGCCCTCCATTCTAGTCGGCGGCACTCGAGCGGGCTCGGTCGTGCTCGAGGGAACTCGGCGCCGCTCGGAGGGAACGCACGTCCCAAAGGCGAGTCTCCTCGCATACCATGCATTCCTCTCGCTTTTAAGCCTCGCGTCTTCCTCTCGGAAGGCTCGAGGAGAGAGCGAGCGAGAGAGAGAAAAAATCCGAGCGTCGCCCCCAAGCCGCGTCCTGCTGAGTGAAAAGGGCGACGCTTCCCCGAGCGAGAGTCCACCGTCCACCCTGTTGCGCCGACACACCGAGGCACGCGCTGCCCTCTCTGACTCACGCGCCGGAAGCGCCCGACCAAACGTTGGAATAACTCGCTGGATCCATTGAGCGGAACCCGCGGGGAAAGCCCCGCGATAAATCGATATACTTGGTCCCAATCATCTCAGGCGAGAGCCTCGCCAGGTAAACGAAAGCAGGTGCGATAAGAGGCAAGAGATAAGCTCTGGGTTACGCTCGCACACTCCTAACGCTCGTATCTCCGGACGAGCCAATGACAGAGTGAAATCAGAGAACTCGGAGTCTAATTTGGGCGGTGCATCATATTGCTCGTCGATAAAAGAGGCCTTTCAATGGGCGACTGTTGCCTCGGCCCGAAGCCGCCGGATTTATTGGAAAATCGGTAATGCTAACGGTGAAACCGATGATAGGCCGAGTCATTACCGGGGCCGATTAGCGGAATTGGTCATTAGGTGGCCGGGCTATTAGCGGGCGGGGAATCCTTTTGGCGAGGATCGCAATGAGCACACGGCTGACTGTAATGACGTAATGCGCTATTAGATCGGATGGTCGTGCGATTGCATTGATGGGCAGCGCCGCGCAGAAAGACACTGGACACTACGCTACTACTACGCGCCGGAGCCTGCGGAGGCCGCGCTCGATTCTTGGCCGGTTCGATAGTTTCCGGTAGGAGGAAAAAGTGCGCGCGGCCATAGCCGCCCGGTAATCGTCCATAAGCTCATTTCTCGATTACCGGGTTTCTACTAGTCCGCCGGGGAGAAACTGGTATTCGCGGGCAAGAGGAACTATCTGGCACAGAGGCGCGGTAGCTTTCTACCTCTGGCCGAGGAAATGATCGGGCCGGAGTGCGCGACGGCACACTTTCGACGCTCCGCTGAAAAGTGCGAGCTGCGTGATCCGCACTCCGAGTATGCCGATTCTCCGAATTCCGATCGTACCGACCGACGCATTTCCGCCGGTGCATCGGAGGCGGAGCTCGACACACTTCCTGTTCAACTGTCCGAGAGAAATTCTTCAATGCGAGCGACCGGTCACGATTCCCCTTGGAATTTCGACCTGACAACTACCCGCGTCCCATTCAGCCAAGATAAAATCGCAATCGCACGGTGAGCGTGGAAACAGTGGAGGGGAGATCGCTCGGATCGCAGTCTGAAAATGATCGGTTCAACGGGCCAGCGTGTGTACTTACTCTTCCGGCACCGTCATTCTTCACGTGGGAAGGTACGCAGAGGCAGAACCGCGCGGTTCCGGTGTGCAGCTCTCGTCGTCGGAGGGTCGTTCCAAACGACTCATAAGCGGAAACGGTACACACAACCGACAATGTCTCAGCGGCGGCGGTGCACGATTCCCCTCACCGGGGGCCTTTAAACCGGAGAGCCGACTAGACAGACCGGCGGATGAGCATTCGCCGACTTGGACAAAAGAGCGAGGTTCTTCTCTCCGGGCGACGCTAATTACGTAAGAATGTAATCCGGGGCTGCATCGAGACCGAAGCACCATGCGAACCGTAGGAAACCGTACGGCTGTTTACGGGTGTTAGGCCTCCGGTAGGGTGAGTAGAGGAGGCAGGTACGCGCGGCGCGAGGGCCGCCGCTGCACGCGCTCTCCGCTGGATATACGAGCGAGCGTAGCGCGCTCTATCCGGCGGCGCGTCCTCGCTCTACAACTACAAGGAGCGCGAGAAGCCAAGGGAGGTCAGTTCCACGGGGATGAAGGCGGCGAGCGCCGGCACGCTCGACACTCAGAGACACGCACGGGGCCAACACTCGCGCGCCTTTTCCTCTCCTCGATGTTATCTCACGCGCGTCCAAGCAGCGATGTCCTACGAATCGCGACGCCGGTGCACTCGAACCTCAACAAACGCGCCACACCCAAGCGCGGCGTATTACGATCGTACGCACCACGGTATTCCTGCCGGGGTCGGCCGCAGCTTACTACTAAACGCATACCGAACGGCCGACTCTGCCGGCAGAGTGGTCCCGGAGAGTGGGAGAACCTTCGGCCCTGTCCCTGACGCGTCCCTTTACTTTCCTCGCGCGGCCTGCGCGCCCCCCTCCCCTATCCCCACCAGCCGGCTGGGCCTCTCTATAGTACGCGGGCCGGTCTGGGCCCCGACTTGCCACGACACCATGCCGTGCAATGCGATGCGATCGGATGCGTTTCGCGCACCCCCTCTCCTCTCTCCCCTCCACGCTCGCGGCTGCTATAATACCGGGCTGCGTGCGTGCACGTCACCTTTTCCTATTTCCTATGCGAGCGTCGCCGGACGCTTCTCGCGTCTGGCGGGCCCGCAGGAGCCGGGAATTGAGAGTGGTCTCGGTGGGCCGGCTAGACACGGGGGGACACCGGGCCCCGGTGTCGCTTGACGCTCTAAGGGCCTTGCGTATCAAGATACCCTCGGCTCGAGAGTGTCTCTCTCCCTGCTTGGATTACGACAGGTACGCGCGCGCCGCTGTGTACAAGGTGCAGGAGAAGATAGCGGTGTACGCGTCGTAAATGTGCGTAAACCGAGCACGCCGAGAACGGGATACCTGGCCCCGCGCGGACCTTGGCGCTCTCTCCCCTGCCCGTTGTGGTGCAGGTACGCGAATCCACGCCGAGTAGAGACACCCTCGCCCCGCTAGCGAATAAATGAGCCGACGAAAGCGCTGTCCAATGGTTGAATGACACTGTACTTGATACCTTAAACGTGATGGATAAAGAGAGATTTGTAACTTTGGATGGGCTTGACCGATTTTCTTGTTTCTTGGCTCGGCGGATTTGGAAGGATACACAGCGAAATACAAAATTCGAATATTAATCCTTGGAGTTGTTATTTTTTCAGAAATCGAGGTGAAAGTTTTGTATTCGTTGAAAATCGTGTTACTTCGGGAATCGAGTATTCTGATGATCCCTCTGAACATGCGCGCCACTGCAACGGAGCGAAAACGTTCTTTTGTCACGGCCCAGTGTCAAAGAGAAGACGAATCGATTAACAATCATCAGACTTTCAGCATCTGCCGATTTCCCCCGACGGAGTCATCGTACATCGATTAAGTCGGCGCACGAAATCGGCAAAAAGAATCGGCCAGCCGTAACGGCGGCTCCGGCCTGGGGAGCGGAGGATCGATCCGAACGGTAAAGCCTGTAATCGGGAAAGGCGGCGGAGAGACACACTCGGCCTATTCTTCCGAGGAGGCATTCCGAGTCTCCCGAGATCTGGCGGGAACGAAGCAATAAGTCCGATCTTAATTGTACGGCTTCCGAGCCCGGTAACTTGGTTACCTCGAGGATGCTAAACGCGGGAGAAGGTAACGGCGACTTCTCCGAGTGGAGAGGTGCCAAAGCCGATTAGAGCTGCTCGCGATTAACGAGTTCGAAATGACACAGGCCTCCTCCTCTGCACATCCAAGTTATCCCCGAGTTTCGAGAACACACTCCTAGTTACCCGGGTTAATCAGACGCTGGCAATAAGTGGCGGATTAGGAACGGCCCTCGACCAACTCCCCTAATCCGATTAACATTCCACTAGTCAGTGCGGAACCTCCATCGCGCTTCCCAGCGGATTCAACTATGTACCGAGCGGAAAGTCCCAATTTTCACGGGCCCACTAGCCCATCCCAAATCCCACTCCTATAAAAAATCGCGAATCCAAACAATAACCCACACAATTATCCATCGATAGAAAAGAAGATCACAAGAGAGGTCGTGAGGCCCCGAAGGACTGGGCGGTGACCTAGACCTCAACCTCGGATAAATTCATCCAACTACCTACCTACGGTTTCTCGGTTTCGTAACTCACGAGAGGCACCCGCCGGCTTGTTTACGGGCGGCGATCGCCTAGTGCGCTCGTCATCGTCATCATATCAAGACCGGGCCCGGGAAAGAGAGCACGGAAGCCTGCACTTTCTTTCTCCACCCCCACCGCGCTCGCGCGCGCTTTGTCCACGTGAGCGCGAATGCCTGCACGTAAATGCGCTTTAATTACATTACATAGTTACGCCATTGAGTTAGGAAAGCGAGGGCTAGAGCCGGCACGGGGGGTGGTCGCGCATTAACGGGATGTTTATTACTCTTAACTGACCGCTTCCTGCTTATCTCGCGCACGTAGGTATGCGCCGATCGCGTACGCGCCAGGAGAGCCACCGCGCGCTCTATTGTACTCCTCGGATCGAGTTCTTTGTTCGTACGTCGGTCATTCCCTCCGGCACTTTTCTCGGTGCGCCGCCAGTAGCGAGGCTCGTTAATATTTCGCTGGGGCACAGTGTCGGACAGGGCCGATGATAACTTGGACGGCAATCGGTGGGCGGTGATTTGTATTGACGTCGATTGACCAGTCGTTCCACGCTCTTGGCAAGAAGGTCGAAAGCTGGAGGGGGCCGCGGAGTGGAGAGTGGATCGACGGCACAGAATCCGAAGTATTCCGTGTGTCAGGGGTATCGGTTTGTCCCGATTGACGGGGCACATCGGTGTCTCGGTCGTGATTCCAGCGGCGGCTCAAGGTTCGCCAGGCTGCCAGGCGCATCATCCCTTTCATTATTCAAAGCTGTCGTCAGCGCTGGCTGAAAAGCCGGCCTCACGGCGCTGCCACGATGAAAGGAGATCCCGGCGAGCAACCGGTGTCTCTCTCACTGTGTGCGCGCGCGTGTGTGTCTGTGTGCGGCGAGAATACACGGCAAGAGAGCGAGGAAAGATGCCGGCGAGCGCGTATTCTTTCGAGCACTGCGCGCCGAGGCTTTGATTCCATTCTGCGCGTCTAGCCCTTGGCTCTTTGGAGCTCGGGCCTCCTTCCTCGTCGCCGGCCAGTTCTGGCCCTTCTTTCTCTCTGCCCTCCCCTCCCCCCGGAGCCGCCCTTTCTCGCAGACCTCAGCGCGCCCTTCTCGCAAACCGTCGTCTAGGTACACATCATCTACGCCGCTTCCGCTTCCATCGTACGCAGCTTCCACTCGTTAATACTGACGAGGCGTCATTCCTTAAGAATTCCATTTGCCTCGTACATACTCTCCCAGTCCGGCGAAATTGCGTAAGTCCTGATTGCATCGCCGGCTGCCGGGGATTCTTTCCTCCTCTAAAAACAGCCGCGTTGTAGAAAAAGAGTCGCAGTCCTTCAAGGTGCCGATTCGGTCATGCGGCCGAGTGGTAAACAGAGGAGGAACAGAGCGTGTGGCGCAGCGATCGTCAGAGATCGGTGCGCAGGCGGGCCACGGTGCGGCTCGCGCGGCGCAAATGACTGAGGAAAGTGCAAGCGAAATGTTAAATGCATTAGTTCTCCGGCGGAGAGCTCTGCACCGTTCGAGCCAGACTCGGCTTTACCTACTTATGTTTATGGTTACGTTATGTGCAGAGCGATAAGAAGCCACTCATCCGTCGCTTACGAGTGGTGCATGGCGGGATCGAGGGAGCGAGGGGGGCTGCTCTCCTCTCTGGAGGAGTATGCACTGAGATTAGAGCCGATACACGGGGGCCTGGGCGGTGCGGCGCCGGCCTAGCATTGCCCCAATATAAATGCACACTTGGCCGCCGGCGCGCGAGCGCGCGCGTTGAGTGTGCAAGCTAATGCATTCTTCGAACTTCTGTTTACACTTTCGTTGGCTGCGAGCCCCCCATGAGAAAGTCCGGCTCCGCCAATGGGCCGAGGGGGGAGGGGCGAGCCACGGGCGCAGCCAGGACGGCGTGACACAAGGTGTACGCGCGCCCGATCGCCGGAATCCTCGGATGGACAGGTGTGCCCGTTCGCGTGCATCCGCCAACACGGCCAGTCGCGCGCAACAATCTCGCGTGCACTGTTTAAATAGGACGGAACGAAAGGGGCTAATCGTCTTTTCGAATTCATTCAGCCGGGCCCCGTCGAGTGGCCTCCCATTCCCATTCGACACGCTCCCAGTGTAATGGTATACATACTCGGGATTATCCGAGCAACACACACGCACTCTGCACGCAGAGTGCGCGAGTGCTCGAATCAATTAGGGGCTTTTCAGTGCGAGGAAAAGGGGAACAGTAGGAGAGGAAGCGTGAGTCGAAGCAGGAAAGTTTCACCGTAAAGCCGGTGTATAACGGGTGCCCAGGGAGACGGAACGCGCCGGCAGACGGTGGCCGGCGTCTGGTTGAAAAAGCGAAAGCGAGTCCAATTGCGAGAATCGAGAAACTATATCCTCGCTTGGCGCACGTACGACGCCTGGTAAACTGTAAACAGAGGTTTCGGCGTCGAGTTGCAGCGCGCCCCGCCTGCTCGGCAGTTTTCCGAGCGGGTATTTAAAAGATAGCGGGGACGCGCGGCTGACGTTCCAGACGTTCCAGTGGGCTGCGATCAGCCGAAAGGCCCGCTAGCTGGGCCAGAAAAGGCGGCGAGGACGGGCGAGAGTAGCGCCGTCGAGCAGGAGACAAGCGGGCAGAGTGAAATAAAGAGTATCAACAGGTCTATCCAGGAGTGTGTGCTCGAAGGAAGTGGACGAGTTGGAGGGAGAGCGCGCGGCGCGCACTCGAGGAAAAAGAGTAAGACGGCGAAAAAGAAGCGAGGAGCCGGGGAGGGAGAAAGAGAGACGGAGAGAGAAAGGGAGAGGGAGAGAGAGAGAGAAGGCGCGCGGGTCTGGTTACTAGTTCACATCGTAGCGGGCTTACTCACCCTGTTGTTCTGCGGGCGTCCAGCGAGGAAGTTCGGTAAGGGCTTCCCGGTAAGGGAAGTGCGTGCCAGTCGAGACTCTCAAGCGAGTGGCGATGCCCTCGGTACCTCTGACATCCCAGCACACCGTTCTGCAGCCATGTATGCCACGCACTCGCTACCACCGCACATACCACGCGCGTCAGGCCCTTAACATGCCCCGATACCAACCACCCTGACCGATTATCACAGCTACGAGGACGCACTCGGCGCAAGACACTTCACTAACTCGAGGGGCCCGTGAGACCGGCCCGACAATCGGGATCACTCGGTTGCGCGCGGGGGGAACGAGAATACACCGGGTTGAAATAAAGCCTAAGGAGCGACCGCGACCCGCTTCGAAGAGAGCGCTGCGCGTCACCTCCGAGCGCAAACTGGCTGCGGCTGCCGAGCGTTAAACGGCAGAGCCGAGGAACCTAGCGCGCATGCGCCATTGATCCACCTTGCCGTTGGACCACTCCGATATCCGACCTTTTGATCCAGCGACGCCCATTCGTCCAATCCCCGCCGATCGCGCTCAATCTCCCCCACTCGAACGCGCGCAGCTGCTCTCCGCGCACATTTTCAAATTCGGCGGCGGGGCGCTCGAATCGCACACCTGGCCGCGGCCGGGAGAGAGTTATTGCCACAAAGAGTTTACGTAGACGAGACACCCTGGACCAGCACGCACTGAAAGGATGTGCCATTCGAGATTTTACGGGAGATGGAGGATGACATAGACATCTACGGGGACCTGCCGGAGTTCGGGAAGAATGACGAGGCTGCTGTGAGTTGGTGTTTTGGTAGTGTGGAGGTTAAGTCGAGGGGGTTATTGCTGACATATTTTGTAGATTGGCTTGGTAACGAGAAAGGGTGGCGAGGAGCAGCAGGGCCAATTGCAGAAGCAACTCGCGAAGTTGACTGAGGAGCTGGAGAGTTTTAAGAAAGCCAAGGTCAACCTTGAGGTTAACCTGTCAGCCTTGTTGAAGACGGCCAAGGCGGAACTGGCGCGAAAAGATAGGACTATCTCGGAACTGAGGAGCAAGTGAGTTGATTCGCAACTGGTGGTATTGTTTTTGTCTTGTTTGGACAGGCTTTGGTATATGACTGTGATTCATCTCCGCAGGTTGGATAATTTTGCATTCAGGAGAGGTGCTCATCACAGACAGCGTCCACCGTACCAGCATATTGCACCCGTTGAACATCCAGTCAATCCTGCATTCCGTGGGGCAGAAAATGTTGGCAAATACGATTATGGCTTTCAACCTGCTCCAGAAATCACAAGTGGGCATCAGGATTATTTCTGTAACAAGCGGGAAGAGGAGGAGGAGGAGGAAGATGTTAGAATTAACAGAGAGCACTTGACGCGTGCTGCCTCAACAGTCTTTGGGGAAAGATTGAGAAAGAAACTAGTGGAGGAGGAAAAGCTGGAAAAGGAGCAGAAGAGCAATAGCCATGTAAATAAAGTAACGGAGAGTGATAAAGAAAATAACTTAGTTAATGATATTAAAAATCACGAGGTTGTGGATCAGCCTGTGGCTCAGGAATCTAGTGAAGCTAATAAGTGTTTAAGTGTTACGACTGATGAACAGGATTTGAGTAAGAAACTTGCACCGTCGCGTCACAGGAAAAGAATCATGGAAGATGAAATACAACAGAATCATGTTAAAAGAAAGAGAGGCGAAAAATATGAGACTGAGGCGGAAGCTATTTCACATG
Organism: Crossocerus cetratus; assembly: GCA_963675795.1. Lineage (NCBI taxonomy): Eukaryota > Metazoa > Arthropoda > Insecta > Hymenoptera > Crabronidae > Crossocerus > Crossocerus cetratus. The sequence continues at coordinate 17,980,937 of OY776667.1, forward strand.
CCGAATTTTCAGACCACAGTCACCAAAACTTGCAAAGTTACAATCACATGTCGAAAAAGAGGCACAAACCAACATTTGAACACGACAGGGCTTACAATGAGCATAGGAAGTACAGTTATTTTGACAAGGCTGCAGTAAATCACGAGAGCAAAGACGCTGCGTACGAGCAACCACATAAACGAACTTTAGAGAAGCATAATCGTGCGAAAGCATACTCTCCGGAAATTCAAAGATCGGCACAGGGTAGGACCAATTCTGCCGGCAGGTTCAATGAACGTTCTCATTACAAAGAGCGAAATGACCACAATATCGATCCTGAACACAATCATCGTTACTGGAATAAATATAGTAATAAAGAAGACCATTATACCAATAATAAGCATGATCATCGACCCATGTTACAAGCCTTGCACGACAACGAACACGAACAAACCTCCCATCGAGTTAAACCGTCGCGTTTGAAGAAATGGGAGAACTGGAACGACTCCAAGTATGATGCCAAGGTTGAGAGATTCCCCCACAGGGATTCGCGTATTCCACTAAAGACAAGGAAGTTCGGCGAACGAGAACTTTCAACGCGAAAGAATGACGACGCCGTGGAAGGATTTCATAAAGATGTTAAACACAATCGGCGCAACTCGATGTCAAGCACCAAGTCTACGAAACAGGAAAGAAGAAGAAGACATCCTCCAGAAATCGTTAAATCTGAATCCATGGATGGTTCGGATCTAAAATCAGCAAATCGACAGTTTCATTCATTTGAAAAAGCAGATGACGTACCGAAGCCGTGTAGTAAAGAAGAGAAAATCGTTGACGTAATAATGGAGAATGTAGAACTGGATAATAATGATGCCTGTCCGATTGAAGCGGCGGGTAACGATTCGTGTCTGGAAGAAGGCGAAATACCGTCGAGTCCAAATTTAAGTTTGGATGAAGCCGAGTCTGTGAAAAATGAAGAATTCATCGAGAACAACCAGACAGAGCAGGCCCCTGCAATTCAGAAGGAGGACATCCATGAAGACAGGGCGGAAGATACTATTTTCAAAACCGAAGAGCAAAACCCAGTAGAAAATGAGTGTATCATTGAGCCGACGACATCCGTTTCAGAACAAGTACCAGCAGCTGCAGAAACAAAGGAAACTGAAATCATTGAGGAAACTATTCACTTTGATGAAGTACAGACAATCGAAGTGGAAACTGTGAAGCCTCCAGATGAAGCGCTTGACCTTCCAAAGGACAATTCATCGAATGATAAAGAATTAACACCTGACAACGCGAACGCTACGGAAGAAACAGATGTACCAACAAAGGTTGACACAGAACCAAATAATGACGAGGACATTATTGGCATCTTTGGAGACGGTAAGGACGCCAGTTCCCTCACAGCTGCGATTCAGCAAGAAAGGGAGAATTGGGCGAGGCCACTAGAAAGCCCGAAAATATTAGAGGAAGGAACAATTGTACTTAAATGCGACGAGCTTTCAGCTTTGTCTACGGGCTTGACGTACAATGATTCAATAGAGAAGAAATTAGAAATAATGGAAAGCTCAACGGGGGCGCCAAATGTGTCGAAAGTGTTAGAAACCTTCTGCGAAACGGTGAACGTAGAAATCGAGACTACCGTTGATAAACCTGTTGAGACGATGGAAGTGAGTTGCTACGAAGAATGTCATGCTACCGAGCAAAAGGAGGAATCAGCGGAGAAGGAACTAGATAATGCCGACCAGTCAAAGTCATCGGTTTCATCGACATCGTCATCATCTACATCCCCGACTTCCTCCTCTTCATCCTCATCCTCCTCGTCCTCTTCTTCCTCTACATCTTTGTCGACATCGTCGGAAAGTAACGACGGCGTCGCGAAGGAGGAGAAGAAAGAAGAAACTGTTGCAGAGACAGTCCCGGAACAATTAGAAATACCCGCGGCAGACATTGCTCCTAGTTCTCCGTGTAACACGGACATACCTTGCACCACAGAAGCAGTGAAACTGGACACCGAAGAGCCGATTCCCGTGGAAAAGCCTCCAAGTGTTGAAGAGGAGATACCTAAACCGCCGCCAGTGGTAGAGGATCGGCCAGTCCCTTCACCGTCACCAGTCAAAGTGACCCGAAAACGAGAGGTCGAACCTACGACGCCGTTGAAGATAAATGGTCGCGTGGTCGTGGTTGTTCGTCGCAGGAGACCTGTGCGTTTATCTAATAACAGCAATGTAACTGTTGTTGTTAGTCCTAAGAGCTCGAATTCTTGTGTAGCGAAGTCCAACGGCCTTTCCGCCGATGTTGCAGATACGAAAGTGCGAGCGTGTCGGGCTCCGCGATTGAAAAATAGCTAGCATCTATGTAAAGGAATTTGCATGAATCGCAATTCATAATGTACAGTGCTAGAGTGACATTATACTCAATTATTGTTTATATGTGTACATAGCTGTAAAATCAACAACCTGGTGCGTTACTCGACTTACTGAGCCTGTAAGTAGAGCTTCTCCGAACTTGTACAAATTTGTAATTTAATTATGCGATGGGTGCGTGCATAAATACATATATCTTTGGTACTGTACAGAATCGCACATCACGACTAACTAGATAGTTTTGTTAACGAATAAAAATCGTTTACTAACTCAGGAACCAGTTCTCACTACTTTTGACCTCGTGGAAAGACTACGCGACCTACTCTCCACACGCTCGGTTTACTATCTTCTAAAGAACAGAAATCTTCTAAGTTGTCGAGCTTCTGCCAATCCAATTTAAATTCCTGGCCTGTCGAACACCCCAGTTACCACCCCCAAGATCATTGCCCTTGTCGGCAACAATTAGGCCCGCCTCCCATTTAGTGATAACTATCGACTGTCGTAACGTTACGGTAAGCATTCTCAGACGATGATTACGATTAGTTGTAATCATGCGACGATAATCATCTCACCGGAAGTTCCTGTGGTTTGAAAGTATGACTTTTTTCCGGTTCCAGTGTTGAGATGCTGTCGTCGTGCCCTGTTTTATCACCTGTTTGATCGGGACCGATTATCGACGGGGAATAGGATAAGTAAGATCACAGGCCAGGTAAGAACCTAGTGGAGATATTTGTAGGAGGGAGGGAATGCGCTCGAAATCAGCGTCACGATGTCACACATAAACGACAGTGTTTATCATTTATTGTAATATCCAATGAAGGAAATGCAATATACAGTTCTGTTCGGCAGACATAATTTCTCTATTTGATGATAAGATCTCATTTCCTGCGTCTGGTGTCGAGAAACTCATGGGTTCAACTGTATATAAAACAATCGTCACGCTAGAGCGAAGGCGCATAATACAAAACAATTCACTCTTGATTAGTTATTACAATATGTCATTTTAAGTTATGCTAACAAAAATATAACTCTCATTACCAGTGATAGTAATCGCTCATTCGTATGTATATAAGTAAAATACTTTTTTTTTCGTCCAGTCACTTATGAGCCTACGAGTGAATATAAGTCGAACGCGCTTACACGTGTACGCCAGAGCTTGCAGTAACTTGGACTTGCGGCTGCTGATCAAGCACGGATTGTCAATTAACATAGAGAGAGTTTCGTGTAGAAGCTGTTAACATCGCTCTTCGTCGCCTTTGATTTCCCTCGATGTAAAAGTCTGGATCGCAATGCTAATGAACAATCCGAAGTGTTACAGTTCCAATTGCTCTTACGCTCGAAAGCACCGCCAGTGAGTCAGCAAAGCTTCGTGATCAAGACAGCAGTAAGCATCACAAGGAACTTGCGTACACATGTGTCTTCCATCAGACACGAATTATTATATACATGTACACCCGTATAGTTCTAAAAACCTATACGTATCTCTACGTATGTATAGATATAGTATGTCCACAACTACTCTCGTGCCATATTACAACAATACAAACACAGTCAATATTCAGTTTTAACGGTAACTTGCGGGCGCGCCGTTCCGGAGCGAGGATGGTGATAGCGTTGGGCTTATACATTTGCGTTGGGACTAGATCAGTGGCAGATCTCCGATCGGCTAAGACTCGTTCGAACAGTATCGAGCATCTTCAACAAGTTCGGACAAACAGATAGACTTTCGCCGGCGGAACAAGGTCAATTGGGCTATTTCATCGCGGCATTGCTCCTCGCGACCAGTCGACGGTTACTGTCCTGAGAAGTTTCTGATTACCTCCGCGCTACTTTTACTCAGAACACCTCAATCGACGAAGCTCGCAGTAACTACAGCGCACTCTGATTCTAGCGTTACAGATCGTGACAAGTGTACCAGCGGCTTATTTACAGATTACTTTATTCTCGCATTTACATTGCCAGCTAATAGCAACACAGATCTACATTACACGAGTGTAATACTTTTTGTATCAGCGCCTGCAGCCATTCACTGCTGCGATCATGCCGGGAAACAAGCTGCTCGTCCGCGGCCGACGATGCCTCGAACGCTAACAGGAAATCTTAATCGTCTAAAGTGTTATTCCTAAGCGCTTGTGCCGCGATGATCCGCGCGCCGCCTCGCCGAGTAACAACAGGATACATCAGGTAACAATTTCAACAAGTTTTACGATTCGCCAGACCACACGGCTCCTCGGTGAAACAATCCGATACACGCCGGCTACACGACACAATGAGATATTTATAATATCGCGAGATGGAAGGTACACTCAGACGGATATATAAAAAATAAAATATGGCAGAACGAATAGCTCGTAGACAACAGAGTTAAAGTCTATACTATGGGAACATGGATAACAGTGAATAAGTTCCCACATCTTCGCGACGAGTCCCTCGGCTCGGGACTCATGGGAATTCCAGAGCCAGTATGTGCAGTCTATTTTCCCTATGCTCTTCGAACACTGTTCAAACCGAGGCGAAGATGTGTAGAATTACATTCCCATTGAGCATACGTAGATCGAACTGCACGGGAACTTTCGCGAGATACGGAAACTCTTACGACTATAGGAATCTTTCAAGGTGCTGAGATACAGAGAATTCCAGACACAACCAGACACTCTATGCGGAGATTCGAGCGGAGCGATTAACGCGACAGGATCCTCGGCGACCCGTGCGAAGTATCGGCTAAAACCAATTAATGCTAAAGAGCCAGGGAAACGCGCGTGCTTCTCTGCCTTTCCCTTTGTCTCAAGTCTTTCGCGACGAACTTTGCTTCTCCATCGCATCTGCGGAGCGTTGCATGGAGGACTGCCTGGACTCAAAGAATGAGCGGCAGCGGACGAATCGTCAGAGCTTCTCGGGCGCGGTGGATCTCGTTGCCGGTGCAGACTTCGGAGAGTGTGGTCCAACGCTTGTCGATCGTTCCAATGGTGCAGGCACCCTGACCGGTCCCGGTTGCGAGATCGCGCGTTTCGTCATCCTAAAAGAGCTACCGTACATTCTACGTTAGTATATTACCGGGACTGGTGCCTCTAATGAGGTTCCCCCAAAGAACTAGTTTGACCAGGAAGCCTCGGAGGAGCCTCATATCAGCGTTACTTTGATATGCGAGCCATTCAATTACACGATGAACAGCAGGTATATGGTCGGTCTAATTTTCAGGTGGCCTGAATTTTATATGTACGATATATGTGTATGCCTATATTATATAGTAAGAGTGCAAGATATGCAAAAAGCAGCGGTGACCCATTCCCTCCCGCTCTAACAATGCTCAATCGTATTCCTTGTTAATTACGTGTCAGGGAGACGCGTTTTTATTCCTAAAGTCACAATCGTCTCACACATTCGAGCTACCATCTAAACGTCTAAGAGGTAACATACGTGTAATACGAGATACGATCGGGCACATGTGCTCTCGATGTGACCCCATGTCTCTTGGTACTAAGCTCTAGCCAAGTGAAGTAACATTGCAACAATCTGTAAAATGTTTCGGAGTGGACACCGCCATTCGTGAAAGCAGATAGGGAATACGTATACATTAGCAGCGTTTAGCGGAGTGTTTGTATATAGTCGTGCTGAAAGCATGGCGAGAATTAGCGCTCGTTATGATGAAGCACTAATGAATGTATAACTCATGGCGAGCTCCGAATCCCACATTCCTTGAGGAAGGACCTAACGTTAATGGTAGGAGAAGTCGACATGGGAGCCTGAAACACGAGTGTATGGTAGAATGCTGTAAGCAGTTTGGAAGAAAAGTCGGCAAGTTCGACTCATGCTGTATGAACAAGTTCCTTGATCCTCGAGTCGGCTCCGGTCTGTAAGGCTAAATATGTCTAGGTAATGATCATATCTCAACGTTGTACTCCAAGCATCAATTAGTACAGTATTAATGGCATTTGCGAAATAGAGAAAGAGAAGCCGAGATCGTTCCTTGAATAGTAATACTTTATGTCCGTGAGTTGTGGTGTTAAGAGAACGGCATTCACATATAGAAGAATCGTGCATTGTGTCACAGAGCTGTTCTATTGCATGTCCAATCGTGCTGTTATAGTCTTTGAAACAAGCAGACACTGCCCGATCTACCACCAATTTCCCACCCATTCAACCAAAAGAAAACCAAGTTCGCATGTTGAAGAAGCGTACAAAGTAAAGAGCCTTGATGAGGGAGAGAACGCAATATTGAGAAAACGTATGTCGGTGTGTCGGTGGTGGATCTAGCAAACGGTTGTCTGTAACACAAACATTCACCTAACAGAATTTATGCGGTAACGTGTGCACCAGATTACCTTGGCCATTAAAGCGAGATCGGATCATTTCGGGTTGAAACGAAAAAAACTCTAGTCTCTCTGTACCTAGACAGTCATAGTCGATTAACCACAAGTCCAGGACATAGATATGACTGAGATAGAAAGGAAGAAAGTTTTTGTTTTTTGTTTCTTTTGAGCGTCGGATGACAATGCGACTCTTGCTGAGAGTATGATATTAACTATACTGGAGAACGCGACATATTATCTTCATAGCAGGTACCTGTAATGAAGAAACTCATAAGCCTTAGAATATCGCCCGCGTCGAGCTAGCTAGCAGTCATACAACAGGCTTTCCTCCCAAGCACATTAAAGATAGAAAGATATGCATCGTACTCTGTGTGATCCTAGCGCGGGTGGAGAGGTCATACTCTAAGTATAGAAAAATCGGCGTCGACTCAGTGTACATACGGGGAACAAACAGAGGAGCGAGCGAGCGGTGTCAGGGGAGAATCTTTCTATCTATAAACCCAGCATAGCGGCAACAACATTATATAGGCGGGGGGAGGGGCGAGGGTAGAAACGCAAAAGAAATCAGAAAGAAAGAGAGAAAGAATTGTGGTACGTTCAAGAAAACACAAGTAATTACCAATGTAAGTTAATTGTACGTAGATTATAGTCGTATGTTAGATGCGATTAAGGTAGACTTTCCGCTTTGTGTACACACTGTTGCGCACTGGGGTGTTGGTAGGGGTGTATGTCCTTACTGGAACAGAGCCGGGGCTCGTTTTGCACACTCACTAAAGCCGCGTTGCGATGTTAGTTGGATCGGTCCGAATTCACGATATAGACCGGCCGCGCGTATTGTCGGCAGAGAGCGAGGGCTTATTTACATTGGATGAGTTATTGTCTTCTGTGTGCCGTGTGCGCTCGAGAAATATGTGTCCATGTCCGTGTGGGCACCGATCTATATCGCTCATTCGCGCATCAGCCATGCCAAAGTCTACTTAATCAATTAATAATGGTACCTTGTTCTCGCAGTTATGACTCGATATACAGAGAAATCTCTCGACACATATACGTTTTTTGTTTTGTTTTGTTTTAGTTATTACTGAGGAGAGCGATATAAACATGAGGACCGTTCAACAGCTTTGATCGCCCCTGAAACAACTACTTTGCTTGAACTTTTTCATACAGACTCGCAGTAGGCAGTGCTACAAAAATACAGCGTTATCTATGTACAGGCAATAGAGCTAGTTCGGTAGTCTCTTACGCCCGCTGCGCGGTATCGTTGTACTAAGACACAACACATATTGCATACGAGTAAAGACTGTTCCGCCACTTTCTTGCGAAGTGCGTGTGCACGCCAACGGAGCGTATTGCCCGCTCGAGATCTTAACAGCACGGCGAATCGTAAGCGGGCGATGCGTCCGTTTGTCTACAGAGCTTACCTTCTTCGACGCAGGGAAGCATTCTGCCCCGGCAGAACGAATTGCCCTCTCGGAATCACCATTCGCGCATTGCCCTGGGCGGGTCTCGAGCCTCCGTGCGCCTGAAGTGCATTTAAGTGGGCGGCATAGCCGTCGTGGAGAATGGTTGCTAGAGCGTGATGCTTCTTTGGCACTTTTCCAATAATGACAATTTCATTCGGCTTAAGATTGATCGCCGTGTAGACACTAATGTCTTTACTGCTGCCGTACGCGTGATGTATCAACACTCCGTGTTCCTGGAATTGGCGGGAAGCAAAGTGAAATGTTACGAGTCTACTGGGACTAGGGGGGAGGGGGGGGGCGTATTAAATAGTGGCGGAGATGAGGCAGCGATTCTTACATGGACTAATTTACTTAAATATGCGGCCTTGTGCGCGAGCGGGTCGGTTGAAAGGCGATCCGCGAACGATACAAGCCCATGAGGGAAGTTATGCTGAGAGAGCCAGGAGACCACTTTCTGCTGTTGCATGTCCGGCCTTGCCGTGATGTAAATAATCAAGTAGCCCAGCTCCTGCCAGTGCCTAATAGAATAACAAAGGGATCATTAATTATGGCCAACAGGATATTTATACCGGGGGAGCATGCGATCTGAAACATACCTCACGACGTCTACCGCCCCAGCTCTAACTTTAGGATCCTTCCCGCTTACTGACATACTTGCGGTAAACGAGCCGTCTATGCTAAAGACCACACACTCCGTTTTCGGCGGAATCACAGCCAAGTAGAAGTCTACGAATGTATGATCGCCCCTAAGACAAAGTGGGAAGAGTATAGTATTGCGCTCTTCGAGTTAATTCACGTTTATGGAACTTTCCGATACCTGACGATCATTTTAATCGGATAGAGACCGTAGCCGAGAGCTTTGTCGTCCGGGATTGTATATATTATTCTGCCATTCTTATCAGTAACTTCGGTCGAAAGGTAGGCCCACTCCCCTGCCGGAGCGTTCTTCATAATATGAATGTCTACCTTTTCACCTACGATGAAATGCTCGTGATCAAATCGTTACGCGCAACTTTCGTCGACAGTCTGTGTTTTAATGTCTATTTCCACGTACCGGTTAATGCTATTACGTCAATTGGACTGTACATGAACCTTGCAACAAGCACTTGAGATGCACCTTCTCTAACAATAACATCGTTCGCTCTATGATTGGCAGCTAATTTCTGCTAAAGAAGTTGTTTAGATCAGTGTCAGGATAAATGGATCACGTTTTTTTACAATAGCGCGACGGTACCTTAAGTTTTACCGAGGTACGTTTCTTATTCCACTTCTCTCTAGGTTGACCTGGACGGAAACACAGCAATTCTTTGTCCTCGTTCGCGAGTATCGGCAAATCGAATCTGCATAATTGTCTTAGAATGAATGCGATCACATCCGAAGACTCCCAGTAGCTCGCGTGAAAGAGATGCGGCAAAGCGTTCGTGGGAAAGTTGGCTAAGCCCTCGGGACAGTAAAGAGCATAGTCTAATCTCTTCGTGCCCCACCATTTCTGAGTTACTGGAATTTAATTGCTAAAGTTGCAGACATTCTTTTCCACCCATCCTGTCAACATAACGTTGCAACTAGCTTTTGAGGGGCTTACATTTGGACACGGCTTGCAGAGGAACATTCTCAATGAGACCGGACATGGTGCTCTGAATTGAGATATCAGAGAGTCGCCTAATATGAGGCATTCCCATATTGGGAACGTTCAGACTATCGGTGAACAATTGAGGATTCGTCTGAATCGTTTCCACTGGAAATATTGTTCTCCTTAAGTGGATTTCGCCGTATAAATCAACGAATTGACTTCACTCGTTTTCGTACTTACATAGATGATAAGGATGTCCATTCCCGAGCGGATACTTCTGGTAACGAGCAACATTAACAGGTGGCAAAAGAGAAAATCGCCCCGAGATAAGCGGCTCTAATCTGGCAGCTACGGGATCAGTAGGATGGAATAAGTTGTACACTTGATTGACCAGTGGTCTGTGAATATTACTACTCTTATCGTTCACGGCGGCGATCTTCCTATAGGCCAGCACTAAGGCCAGCGGACTGCCGAACATGAAGAAGTCTCCCACTTCAAATTCCAACTTGCAATTCTGCGGAGTGTCACTGAAACGGTACAATCATGACATTCCGTCCCCTCCGCGTTGACTCCCAACCATATTTACGGCATGCAGTATTATTATTTACTTTGAAGAAGACCTTCTACGCGGCGAAGGTGCGCTCAGATGTTTGCCGTCCTCGGTGCCCGCGCTATTCTCGACGGTCTGACTGTTCTCCAGGATACTATTCTCGCTGTTATGCCTGGAGTGCGCTGTTCTGCATAAAGCGTCGTACGTCACTATTGACCCGACCGAGTCACCAATGAAACAGATCTGACCGGTAAAGCCACGGCCTTCCTCGCTCTTCATGAACTCGTGGTAAACTTGATTAGCGCCGGCGACCACCCGAGACACCGCGTCTTGATACTCGTGCGCGGAGCTGGCGAGCAAGGGTATCGCCCCAATTGGGATTGTGTCGTGGGTCACTTGAGGAGTGTCCATACAGGACGGCGATACATCGAAACTGTAGGGACTCAAACTGGAAAGAGAGAGAGAGAGAAACGTCAGCGATAGATAAAATTGAGTATGCCTGGTAGAGTCATTGAATTGCTGAGTATACCTCGATAGAATGCCGAGACCCTCGGTGCATATGGAAGGGCAGGAAACGAACTTAATAGCAACGTGACCGACCATGCTGGGATAATGTTGCCTCATGACCGACTCGAACGCTCCGCGGAAGGTGGTGATGTCGGACTTCTTCGCCGTGAGATCGACATTCGCATCTAAAACGATCCACGGATATTTGCAACTGCGAAACGAAACATTGCCCTCATAGACCAAGGAGGTATGTAATCTGTGATATTTACCTAAGACACTGCCAGCATGCATTACAACAAGGAGAACAGTAGTTTTGCATGGTTGATGCGTAGGTGAGTGCTGTGGTGACGCTGGACAGGATACATCAATACTCGCCGACGCGGAGATCTGTAATCTTTGACTGGTACGTTCACCGGCCATGCGCCGCGGATACGAATGGGAAAATATCGTGTCGTCTGTAAGGACAAGTTAAAAAGATCCGTGACACGATCTCAGTCTGACGAGAGGCTGGCGAGAAGTAGAGCCGGGGCGATTCTGGACCGCCACTGGGTATACCTTCTTTGCTCGACGCGGCCGGCGATAGGAAAGTACTGTCGTCCTCTTCTGCTAGAAGATCCAAAGAACTCCATTTAGCTAACGCAGAGTTATCGCCGAAGTCCTCTGTATAATCAGAAACGTTAACACTGCTTATGCATCGTGCCTTTATCAGCATCTCTGACACGTCCCAATACAGGAAACATTAACGACAACCCCACTGAATTACCCGCCAAGAGATCATGTCAACCAGACGGTTCTAATATGCTTCGAAATGTTCTATACATTAATCAAGCATCTCCGCCTTGTGTCTAGGAAAACTTTCTACCTCACGCTCTTCCCATTGGAATCAGTAGTCTATGAAAAGCTGCCGGCATTCCGTATCTACTCAACCATGCTGCTACATGCTGTCGAGAATCTTGCTCGAGTGACTCATGCTCAACTCTCTTTCAACTCGCAACTATTCTCTCATACTATTCCAGGTTCTAGTTCAACGGAAGATCGGCCATTCGCTCAGCAATGGTACTCTCTGGCCGCTACAAAGGCATAGATGCAGTGGTACAATGTTAATAGGTTTATACGGAAGATACTAACATTAGTTCTAACGCTGCTCTTAAAGCCCCGCCGGGCAAATCTTCCGGCGAAGATATCGAAAGTTCCGCCGCTATAACTGATTAATCACACTATCTACGTGTCCTACCTTTGCGTATAGTAGGTATAATGAACCCAGCTGCGGTATGGAGTGCGACATAAAAAACAGAGAGGGTACACATAAAAAGACAGAAAAACTGTCAAATACCAGCTCATGCCGTTATTCACTACTCGCAACCAATGTGTGTGTGTGTCACGGCAGGACTACCCTACTCTTCAGCCAGTACCGCGTCCACGGGCCGTTCGTGTCTCGCGGGGCCTACGGCTTTCAAACAAGACTCGAAAAGTAGGGTACCCCGCGAATTCAGCTGCGCCATCTGTCTCTGGACACTCGGTTATAACAGCCACGGCACAATCGTTACCCGTAAGTTCCCAAGAGAATAATTAGATACTCATGCTCTACCGAGGCGAGAGTGGGTGGTCTTTCTACCTAGGCAGTCGAAGAACTCGTCCTCGCTGCCGGACTCGGACTCCCGGACGATGCTCTCCATTCGCCAGTTCGCCAGCTGTATGTCGAAGCTTTTGTTCGACGAGGGAGAATGCACCGTCGTGTTATTCCTCTTCCAGATCTTTTTACTCTCGACCTTACCTTCCGTCGTGGTGTTTCTGCAATGAGTTTCATTAGATCTCTCCGCATTGAATCGAGGTTTAGCACGTGATGCGAGGGGTAAGTGGTTGGTACCTTAGTTCGGGTATGTCGGTCGGCGAATCCTCGGGGGTGATCTCACCCTCGGAGCTCACCGCTGTGCTCACAACCGGCACGTCGGAGGACTTTCTAAGGGCCGGTGGACTCTGGACGTCCTCGTTCTTCTCTATACTACCCAGCGTCGCTGCCAGAGTCTTCGCGACGTCCGCGTCCTGCGGCGTCATCGCGGCGTTCGCGGTAATGGTATCCTGATTCTCGTCGTTGGTATCCTCGTCTACGATAATGCCCATTTTACGCTGCAACTCGAGCTGGGTCTGTCGCTCGATTTCCCTGATGTCTTCCATAGTGAGACCGATCCACTCGTCCTGCCAAGCCCAGGCCTGCTTATGGGCCCGCACCATTGTTTTTCTCAACCCTGAAAGTCCAATCATCCTTGATAGTCGCACGTGTCCTCGCCAATATTCGATCTATGATCTACGATTTCCGATTAATTACATGTACTAACCTATGTCGTGTATGAACTTTTCGAATTTTGTTTGCGCGCCCCAATAGCCGAACTCTACGCGGCATAGTTTGTACGCGCACATTAACGATTTCCCGGATGGCGTTGGCTGCTGCTTGCCCTAAATCAGAGAGTCCTGATGTATCAGTATCATCTACTTAAGCGAGACAGGGAGAGAAAGAGAGAAGATAATAAAAAAAAGTTAATTAAGGAATCTATCCCGGAAGGACTTATACTTTCACATCGGCCCAATAGTCCTCGAGCCATGTGTCCGACAAGGGTCCCCTTCCCGTCTTCTCGGACACGTACAAACTAGGATCCTCCTCCTTCACATAATCAGTCCCGACCAATTTCTCCTTAACAATATCAATTACATCTGCAAACAAGTTCACCACATATACTCCCCCTCATCCCGGGAAAAACCGTGGGAAATAACTGTCTTCTCCACCTACCTACTATCCTATTTCTTAAATCGCTACCACTCAGCTGAAAGACGTTCTCCTGGTAGCCATTGTCCGGGTAATAATAGGTCTCGAGCTCCATGGAGAACTTTGCGACGAACGGGCAGGTGTAGCGAGTCTTGGTGTACGGGTAAGCGTTCCATCCCTCCTCGTGCGCGACCAGAGCCGACTTCGGCAGGAGGCTCTTGATCCAATCGGGCAAGTAGCTGACGACGTGATAGAGTTTGCGCGTGTATTGTCCATTGCCGCCGGGACCGTCGGTGTAGGGCTCGTTGACGATTATCTCGACGCCACTGCCATGCCCTTTGCTCTCCTTGCGGGACTTTTTCTAAAAGCGAAAAGTTCTGTCAGGCCAAGAAGCGCGCGGAGGTCCCGCGGGATGATTACCGCTATCATATAAAGCTGCGCTATCCTGTATTCCTCGACGGTAAGGGGCAGTGGGATGCGGTACTCTTTTATCAGCATCTTGCTAGTCTCCACTATCACCCATGCATCTCGAAAGTTCGCCTTCTTGCCTGGACCCTCGACTCCTCGCCCTCCGATGCCGTTATCGTATCATGGGGATAGTCCTTTAAACAGACATGCGATAACGCCGTTATTCTCCTAGTCTGCCTTTTTCCATGGGCATGAATAAATCAGTGGACTTAATTTAATGGACATTTTATCGCCGCTCTGTGAACAAGGTACGGCTATGTGGTGCGCTTCGAGCTCGCTTCACTGCGCCCTACCTGCGCCGCCGTTGAAGCACGTCAAGTGCCCAATACTAGTGTGTTTGTGCTACTTGCTTCCGAGCTACTGTGCTCCAGATACTACGGATATCTGGCTTCGTATTTAACCCAAAATATGAATGGCGAATTCCCGCTGTAACCAACCTCGAGATCCGCCATGCATTCATTCAGGCTTACAACTCAATGATTAATAATTCAAAACTTTAATTACTAATTCCTGGAAAGCCACGGTAGGTGACAGAACAGTTTCCAGGAATTCTGTAAATCGGACGAATCCGCGGATTCACAGGGGAAAGTGGGTTGCTTTGCGGCGGCTAATACGCGCGGCTAGTCGGATGAAGACGCCTCGAAGGCTCCGAAGGACTAATAAACGAAAGGTAACGCGGGTAACAGAGTAGTTTATTTATACACGGCTGGGATCCGCGTCGATGTGATGCACGCGCGCTTCTCGCTCCTCCTGCTCGGAGCACTCGAATCTCTTAGGAAATCGTTTGCCCTCTGGAGGAGTAAGCCTTTCCCAGGGAAAAGAACGGAGAAAGCAGAGAACGAGTTTTAGCGGGTCAACGAGCTCGTAGAATTGGGAAACGGCTCGACGCGGCACGAGCGAAATTCGGGGTATCAATGACCCGGGACGGAACCAATCTACGCGATTCCCATCGGCACTGGTATCTTCCCTTTAAAGGGCTGCGCTTTAAAGAGTAAGATTATCGCGCGTAACGGTATCCCCTTGAAACTCGGAAGCAGCGAAGTGAGCATGCTCTCGGGCCTTTCAGGCCAAACGCGATAAAGGCTCATTAATAATTCGAGCGAACCGAGTGAACGTAATGACTCCTACTCAGCCCAGTGCCAACTAATACTTTTACAATTAAGCGAACCTTACCAATATGAGATTGCGAGTAGCGAAATCATTAAAATCCTCGCGCTCGAGGCAGATTTATCATTATTGCTATAACTATAACTATAATGTTGATAATACAAATCATCATTCTTAGAATTGTATACGTAGAATCTATCGGATGACAATAGATACAAGGCCTAGATCGACTAGGTAGAAGTCGTATCGGCGCGCGATTGATGGGAACTTTAATCGAGAAACATTAAGTGGACGTTGATTGACGTGCGCCCTATCATCGATGACGAGTCCACCTGGCAGACTTCCGATAAAATGGCGGAAGATCGTGCGTGTCCCAGGCCCTATCGCGGCTTCTCCGGCTAGAGAGAGATTCCAGCGGGAAGGACACTCGATATCGTATCGACGTACTTACAAGAGGTTTCTTCAACCTTGAGCATCGTCGCTGGAAGTGGGTACCGTCGCTTCCCTCAGCGGATTCGCACTTTTCCCCGGCACACCTTTAACCAGCCTCCGCCACTAATTTACCGCGCACTGACAGTCCCTTAACTATCCGCAGGCACACTCTTCCCTTCGACGAGGGCGACGGCGAGCACACGACTATCGGAGCACTGGGATCGTACCGCTTATAGTACAACCGCACTCACGGCGTACCCCTCTACTCAACCTGCCCCATTCAGGTGCTGGAGGCGTCGAGTGTCAAGGTGCTCAGGTGCCATCCACTCGGTGTCGCCGGATCGAGGAGAGGCGCGTTAGTGGCCGAATTCAAGCGGCGAGCACAATTGCCGGGAGTTCATTGAGAAGGTCGCGCGGCCTGATGAGTTCCACCGGGGAGGATTAATCGACGCATGGCTCTCCTCCTCGAGAGACGGCGATGCTCTACGAGGGAAAACGAGAGACATAGAGAGAAGCGGCGCGACCATGTACCGAGTACAAGGGAGCGGAGAGCAGTGCGTGAGGAGGAAGCTTCTTCGGCAAGGCGCAGCCACCGACTGGCGAACGCTCGAGATGCTCGGGATTGGCGGCTCGCTCGGCGCCGACGGCGAACCCGCGAAATTGAGCGCGACCAATCGCCCTCGTCATCGGCGACCCGGCGCTCCGCACGCACACTCGCGTACATGAGGGATGCGCACCCTTTCATCCGCCTACGAGTCTCTCTCCCTCCCTTTCATTAAAGCGCCGTCTGTCATCGGGCGAAATCAAGACCTAATCCTAGAGCGGAACCTTGACGATCCGCGCGCACCATCTTCAAGACGAGTCTCTTAATCCGCCTAATTCGAGGGGATGTGACTATAGATTCAACCCTCGCTCGTCCGAGTGGATGTCGAGTCAAGTTGAATGAAGCTCCGGCGAGGGCGGCTATTTGGTAATGCAAATTTTTCGAATCCGCCACTGGAGCGCCGCCGCCGCCGCCGCCGCCTCCTGGTCTATTGATCGACCCCCCCGCACGGGCAAGAAAACGCGAGACCAGCTGCGCCATAACACGCCTGCCCCGTGGAAGGCGAGAGCGGATCCTCCGGAGCGGACCCAGGCTTACGCCCTCCGCGGCCGGCCGCGACTGGCCCAATTGAAATGTTCGACGGGCTGAGGGAATTAAGCCGAAATGCGATTAGTCGGGAATCGCAACATCTGCTTTACTCGCCGGCCTTGGCCGCTCCTCCGCGCGATATCTGCTGCCAGGAATTACTAGCGCGGCTACGAGGATAATCGCTTCGATGAGAGTTCGATGCACAGGCTGAGCTCTGTTCAAGTATACGCTTGGGTATTATGTAAAGGTGGTTCTAAACGATGCGAGTAATTGTAGCGAGGGTTTTTCTTGTAATAATTTCCCGGAGACGCGTACCGTGAAATTGCTGGGAATATGCATAGATTTTACTATAATTCTGCTAGCTGAAAGTAGACTGCTCGAATTGTGGAGAATGAGATCTTAATAAATGTCGAACAAGTCGAAGTTAGTTACCCTGAAAAACCTGACATTTCGCAACGCCTCTACATGCGCTCCCAATGAATACCGAGACCCTTGACCGATTTCCAATGCGCCTCGTCCGAATAGAGATTGGTCCTGGGACCAATGGAATACACGAGTTAAATGGTCGTTTGTGCTAGCATTGGCTCCCATTCAACAGCACTGCCAGGGGTACAAGAACGATTCATAAAATTGAAAGGGCAGCCTTTCGAGCTCCTACTTGCCGCTGGCGTTTTCCAGCGATTACAGCCGGATTTGCTTAACGGATAGTTTGCGGGAAAGAGATTAGAGCGGCGATAGCCCGCAATGTACTTAGGGCGGCGAGCGCGGCGAAAAGTGACCTCTGACATTTCCTGAGAAACACAGCCCCCGTAAGCCCACGGGAGCGGTGGATCAAGCTCGCTAACAGCCGCACAGTTCTGCACTGCGAAAACAAGAGCTCGATGCCAACTTATCCACCGCGCACAACTCCTTGGTGGAAGTGGTGGTGATAGTTGTGCATACTAACGGCGATTAGCGCGGGCTTTTTGTGCTGCCGGCCACTCGAGACGGCAGCGTGGACCCGGGGAAGGATCGCTCGCAACTGGTTTGGGTTCGCCGTCGATTTAGCATAAGCAGCCAGGCCGCGTGACGTCAAGGAGTCTCAGGGCAGGAACGCTTGATAGGATATCGCGGCGCAGCGCGATGACGCAAGTCACAAGATTTCTTCTGGCAATGGATAAGCGGCGCGCCGATGTCTCGGATGAGAGTTAGCCGGCGTTGACCTTCCGCACTGTTTAAAGTGGGCATCTTAAAACGACGAGGCTGCCTCGTCATTGTATTCCGCACGCAAACCTCGAGTAGACGAGCCAAGATAGAAAACTAGCATAATAACTCGGAGATTGACGGCTAAGGGGGACGTGACAGGCTCCGGAGGAAGCACCGCAAAGCTGCGAGTTTCTTGAAAAACTAACAAGGAGACCACTCGCCCGCTGACAAGTGGCCGCCCTGTGTACTCAAACCGAGCGTACTCGCTCGGAGCGCGCAATTACGCCAGTTTCGCAGCGCAAAGATTAGAGATCAAGCTCGCAAGCCGAGCGCAAGTCCGATGAGAAAACTCGTCCGGGGAATTGTTACGGGCCGCCGGATGCGACGCGCATCCGCTCCGCGAAAGCAGCTCGTCGCGTGACAAAGAAGAATCTCAGAAGAAATTGGCAAGGCGGTTCTCGCCCGATTCTGTATTGGAACTCTATCGAGTGTGCCGAGTGCCGAGAGGATTGGTTGTACATTGAGAAAACTCCGGCGTCCATTGACGCGGTCCGATGGGATTCCGGGCGAGTGGCTGCCGCCCGCGTTCGAACTGGAATAATCATCGAGTGGCGAAGGTCGTTTCATTTGCCGGTGGTCGAGTGCGCCGCAGAGGAACTCTACTCCTCGCTCTTCTCGGCGTAGGGGTCCGGCACTTCGTAGCCGTGCGGTGGTATTCCATTCGTTCTTGGATTGTGGAACAAGCTGTGGTGGCCGTCGCCCCAAGGGAATGCCTGTCGATCGAGGGAATCCAGTTAATAATAAACATCGCTCGCGCGCAATTAAGTCTGCTCCATTAATAACGGAAATTATTAGCGGAGAGATAGCAGTCGAGTTGGCTACGCGCGCTTTCAGGGAAGACCACCGATGGAATTACAAGGGCGCGCGAGCCGCGAAGGCTGTGTAGCAATTTTCGAGGGCGATTCGTTAGTGGATCGGCCACGGGAACTCTAGGGCTTCATTAATCGATTACTGCGAATGCCGAGCGGGCGGATTACCTTGCGGTCGCTGTCGACGGCTACCGTGCGCCCGGCAAAAATAGGTGGAAAATTCTATACTATAAATAAGCCGCTTACGTGAAAAGAAGTGGGCTAGCAACTTTTTCCGAGAGGCGACCGTGGAAAAAGTTGGAGATTGTGATTGAAAGTGGAATGATCTCTCGGGGGGGCGAGTACGGTTGTGATGGAGAGGATGATTTACTTGACTTGGAGTCATTAGGATTGTTTAGTGATTTCTTGGGGAATTTTGAAAATGGGTTGCGTATGACACAATTGCGGCTTGTGGCCAACTAATTTCGGGTAGAATTTTAGTTTTAGGGCTAAAACTATGGAAAAATGTCGAAAAATGGGAAAAATCGAAGGTTTTCGAAGTCGCCCGAATTCTTGAAATTTCTTTAGTTTGAGCCTAGAAACTAAGATTCCGGAAGGAATCGGAGGATTCGGATGCAGTATTATCATCTACAACGATCCACAGCAACATCTCCCATCTACCGATTCCAAGCCAACTTCATCCCCCTCCACCCCCAGATCTCTAAAACCAAGGCAAACCTTCGTCCGCCGATGTAAGTATGGAGCATCTACAAAGGGCGGCCTGGGTTTCTTCCTGGATTCGATGCTCCTCGAGATCAGGACGTACGACGATACAAGTAATATCGGCATCACGACAAACAGGACAATCGATCTCCACATCGCCACCGTCTTCTTATCTATTGTAAAGGAGGTGTCGAGCACTCATTAGTCGGCTTCGCCGCGAAACCTTAAAGGGAATTCGTCGAAACGCCGGGGGCGACTCGCGATCGTTTTACAAGGTTCCCGGCGATCTGGAGCGAGGGTATTTACTCGAGCATTTTTCCTACACAACTCAATCGTCCCGATAACGAAGATAGCATGTCAAACACCGCGGGCTACGCTCGCTCTATGCCCCGATAAGATAGCGAAACTTTCGCGAGCAGATAGGATCGCTCGACGTATTAGGCCTCGCCTCTTACTCATCCCCCTGGTCGCCTCGGCTTTTAATCAGTTTACACGCCGCCGCGTGTTTGACAATGCTACTTCCGAGGGCCCAAATAATTAAAGGGCGCGCCCTCGAGAAAGGGTGCGGCCGATTGCCGCGGAATAATATACGGCGAGGGCGAGGACATTTCCTTAATTACCTGTCCCCGGATATAACTGCCTCAGGCTTGGAGGGGGACAAACTAGTCTCGGTATGTCGCAGATCGTCGATCGACAGGGCTTCGGACCCCCGCAATCGGGTGGTTCCTGATGGCTCGTTCCTTCGGTGCAAATTTGTTTCTCCTCGCAGGGGTCGCGGCTGGCGCAGAGGTCCTTCTCGGAGGACTCCTCGCAGAGGTCCTTCGGACGCTTGACGCACTCACAAGGGTCCCGGGTGCTGTTCTCGTCGTCGCTCCCACGTTTGCACGAGTTCTGCCAAGCCGAGGAATGGAATCCCGAGGTCAATAGGTTGCCCGCCGTCCTCTGGACGACGGAGCCCGAAGGGCGCAGCTCCTTGGAGAAGTTCCAGCCGTGAATCGCTGGTGAAGTGAATACCGGGCCGATCGAGCGACCCACGCGCACTTCTTCCGCCTGTCTTAATGCTAGTTTCGTTATTTCGAGAGTGGTTCTAGTCGCCGCCGGTCGAACTGTGTCGGAGGAGATGTTTGTCCTCGCGGTAAACCTCGATGTTGCGTCGCTGAAATATCGTCGAGGAGCCGATGCCTGGTGGAGTCTGCGGGCGCACGTGGCGAAATGATTGCAATGTTGCGATTTGATAAGTGCATTGTACACCAGGCGGCTTTCGAGTCTCGATACTCCGCAAGTCAGTGAGACCAGGCGGCAAAGGGCCGAGATGCGAACACCCGACATGTTCTGGAGTGTCCTGCTCTCTTCCGACGCTGATTCCGAGGGGTGTTGATTCAACAGTCGCGCCGATATTTCTGTGAAATCGCGAGGTTTTAGCAGCTCTTCGAGCTGGATACCGTGATTTTTATAGAGATACAAGTTCGACCTACCGCAGACATTTCGACTAAACTTGGGACTTGATCTCTCGGAGTAACTCTAGCGTCTACCGCCTTGTGTGAGTTGATCCTGCCGAGAAGGCTGTCCTCTGCGTTTCTATCCTGGCGGGCCAAGCTGCTCGCTCTACACCAAAATTTCTTTCGTCCAATCTCGACAGGACCGCGCGGGCTTCTAACCCAAGTGAAACGGGGAAACGTCGCTCGTTGGCCTCACATCCTTCTAACTTCAGCCGGCAGAAATCGGAAAGCGCCTTGCATTTTTCTCTTATCCTTTAGATTCAATCGAGAGCTAATTAAAAGCCAAATTGTTCGATGATCTTCTTTAATAATCACTCGGAGTTTCTTCTGTCACCCACTTTTAATCAGATACAACGCACTCAAAATTCCGTACATTATAGATAAAACGTCACGTTCCTTAACAATCTTTCCAAATGGAAAAAAATGCAAAAACATTCCCTATAATAAAAATCGCTCAATAAAATTCATGATCATCCGATCATCTCGTGGGAGATTCTGTCGAGATCAACTCGGGATAGTTCAATTCCGACTTCCCTCGACCTTCCCAGCGCGAGGTATCATTGCGGCCGGGACAATTATCCGAGCGACTCGCCGTCAGCGAGTGTACAGAGGAAGCGGCGCTCATGAATGAGAAGTCGCCGGAGGTGCTTGCCGGGCGCAGCCTCTCCGATACAGATCTCCACAAGTTCTCAGGAGGAAACAGCGAATCCCTCGGCGGGATCGCGTGATCGTGTTCTCGCGTGTGTGTCTTCGCATCTCACTCTCTCTCTCTCTCTCTTACCATGTGCCAAGAGCGAGGCACCGTGCTTCCTGTCAGCGCACTCGGTGACGTTTACAAATTGGCCGTATTTATAGCCGGTGCACCGAGCGGCTCGAGCTCACCTACGCGGCAAAGTATTCGCCGAGCGCTCGGCTCCTCTGCCGCGCGGCCACCGCTCGTAATCGCGCGTTATCGAGAGTGACTCGAGATCGACTTGACCCGGGCGTCCAGGGATGCTGAAGAGGCCCCGTCACTCGGAGCACCGATCGATTCCGCCGGCCACCTGAGAGCGATTCGGAGTGCGGCCCTCGATATTCAAGGTGGTGAGTCCGAATTCTGTCGCTGGATCCCTCGGTTCTTAGTCGTGCGGGCGTGCTAGCTTATTCACTTGGCTTTTTTATTAGTTTGTCATTTTAATTGGGCACGAATGCTTCTTTAAAATTATACTCTTTTACAGTATTGAAGTTGTGACACTTGGAACAGTGTGAGATTTATTTTGGTATTGATTGATGGTTGGTTTGTAGAAACCAAATAGATTTTGGCAAAGTGCTTTTTCGTATCCAAAAGCAGTGAATTAGTCACATTTATCCAAATTGTTGGTCACGTTTTTAAGATAAATTTTATTATATATAAGTTGGTGTAGTGATATAGGATAATACATGTATGTAGTAGAACACACATGAGATATAGGAGAAAAAGTGGGGCACTAGGGTGTTGATTAGTATTCAAACGCAGCACCCTGTACTTTCAAGAAAACCTTGGTGAGTTTAGCTAAGTCGATCTGATCCTTTCGCCATCCAAAGCGGATAAGATTAACGGCAAAGCGCACTTAAGTGCGAACCAGACAAATGGGAAGAACTCGCGGGTACATCTCCACGGGTAGAAATCTTCTCTATCACAGCGCCGACTTGTCTGGGACAACGAGGATATGTGGCGAACACACATATTCACTTGAGAAAGTTCGCTCTCTACGAAATGCATCCCCAAAACTTGGCCTCACTTCGCCCCCGAACCTCCGATCGAAACCTAATGACTCGAGTATCGGTTTACCGACGGTCTCGCTCGAGGGAAACAGTTTGCACAAGTGTGTGCGACTAGGCAGGCAAACACGGGCGATAAAAATCGAGAGAGTTCGATTAATTGCGAGTCCGCAATTGCACGCGCGGCCTCTGACTTTGACCTTTAAACGTAACGAGGAACGTGCTCACGCTCGAGGCCGGGCCTGTGTAGGTGCGCGCGCGCGCGTGTGTGTGTGTGTGCATGATCGCCGGGAAATTGAAAATACCAAAGGCTGGAAATCGATTTTACGTCAGCCACGAAGACAAAGGTAGAATAGTTGTCTCTGCTGGGATTTGGATGGAGCCTCGGACGAAGACCTCGCAACCCCTTGACATTCGCCCTCCGACACCAGCTTCCGGCAGAGTATTTTTTCCGCCTCGGAATTATTGCCGGGAACTCGATAACTTTCTGCCAATTGCAAATGAAACTGTTAAACCTCCCATTTCCCAGGGATTACAGCAGAGCTTACATTAAAACAGTGTTCGCGAGATTAATAAGAATTATTCCTGGCAGAGGATCGCGCCAAGGACACGGCGCGCTTTTATTCGCCGCTTCTTATCCCTCGAGGAGAGGCGGAGAGGCTCATTGTTCGACAGTTCCTCTCATAAATCACTCGCGTAATTAGTCGAAAGCGGAGCTCCTGTCGAAGTGCGCCAATTGTCCCGCAGCCAGAAACTCCGTTGAGAATAAAGTATGAATTCCAGGAGGAATTGCGCCAAGCAACCAGAACAACCACCAGTTTTCGCCGGTGTAGCCACACATACATACGACACCCAGAGGATGATGCACGACGACACGGAGCAATGAATATGAATCAGAGTAGCATTCGTTGGGCGAAAAACAACCTGTCCAGCGCATCCGCTCGGAGGATGCCGACGTATACGAAATACCGTTGGCCAAGAGCCGCAAATAGGAAGTGCGCGATAACAGCGGCCTGATGAGAAACCGAGGAGTTCCGCTGGCATCGGCCGATGCCAGTTAACACTTTACACAAGAGAAATTCTATTTTATACACTCGTTCCATTCATTGTGAAAGAAAGAAAAGTGTTAAGAAGCGCAGATGGAAATGAAGGCAGAAGGCACGTTAATTAATTTTTCGCGAGCGACTGCTTGTTCTCGTTAGCGGTCGCTTTCTTACATCGATCCTGGAAGGATTAATGCCGGCGTGGATTACTCAGGCCTCGGTGCACCATAAGTAAGGACGTCATCTCGTTTGCGCGAGGCCGATTTCAGGCCTCTCGGGAGCTGCGAAATGGAAACAGCGCGATAATCATTCCCCAGAGCCCGAGGACGAGCGCGTGCGTGCACGGGGGAAAGCACGCCAGGTTGTAATAACCGATCGATACCTTAATTCAATCCTCCGAGCCCCCATGGAAATACGCGTGTACACAGGCCAGACTGGAATTCATCATACGTAACATATCTACACGCGTTCAGTTACACTTTCAATCAGACCTGGTTTGCGTGACCTGATTCTCGCCGAATTGAACTAGAAATTTGAGAACGATTTCCCTCTATAAAGTAGACCTTGACTCTTGAGCGGGCGACTCTATAAATCAGCGGAATCCTGTTTAGATCAATCAGCTCTGATCCTTGGCTCTCGAGCACTTGCGTTGTAACGGGTCGGCGCGGCCGGGGGATGGGAACGATAATAATTACTGCCCGACGATGGAGCAGGAACAATGGATTCGGGATGGAGCCGGCCTCCTGGAAAAGGAGAATACGTAGAGAGGTGGCTTGCGCGGCAACCTTTGACATTTCGCGAGCGGATCGAACTCACCACCCTCCTGGCCAAGGTATATCCCTCGAGCTCTAGCCCCCTTTCCCAGACTCCAGCGAATCCGCCCGAAATTTCCATGCTTCTCGAGAACCCAAGCAAAACCTGCATACAACCAGGACATTTTCCAACTCCTGTTTACCCGGATCGCAATCACAGGCGACATCGTGGAAGCTTCCGCGCCAGTAAAGCGCCAGATGCAAACTGGGAGATACGAGCGCTGGAAGATTACGCTCCATAAAGGGCTGGAGATGTGATTGGAGGCTTGATGAAGAGCCCACCGTCGCTTCCGGTTGCAATGGAATTCCACTCGGCCGGAAACAGAAAACCGGACAGGAATACGATCTTGTATATTAATCGAGGTGTCCGTCGACCAGATAATATTGATAACGCGAGCAAACACGCGCTCTGGCCATCGGATTATACTGGAGGACGGAAAAACTCCGGGAGGTTGTCCGAGCGTGAAGAAAGCCGTCAGAATCGATGATAGTCCTCGGTGGAAACCTGACAAGATCCCGCTCGGGGATTCGTGGATTCCATTCCAGGAGGTTGGTGTCAGTTTATCCTGGCGGTTTCCTCCTGCCAACGTGAAGCCACAGGTATCAGGGAGACGGAATTAATTTGGACGACTGACAATAGCACCGCACCAGCCCCGGGAGCTGCGGTAATTGTCCCGCGTGCAATGCCGACTATTTTGCTCGAGAATGCTAAATTCCATTAGCTGCCATTCCAAGCGCCAGTCGCGTGTGAATTCCGCATGAATTTTAATAGGAAATATCCCACTCGGCAAAAACTGGTAATAAACAGACTTGTGTACTCGCATAATATCATTGCCATTCTATATTACTTGTCTCGATTCAATTAACTTTTTCGCAGCGCGCGGTTAGATGGTTTAAACGTGACCTTTCGAAGCTGCTCGGCATTATACGCAGCATATATAAATCGAGACCTTTACTTCGCAGCGAAGCGAACTTCCCTGCTTTATAGCTTGCCATTTCCTACAATGCTGAGCTAGCAGAGAGAGAGCAAGCATAGTTCGTTCAACTTCCTGATGGAAGGACCTCCTCAAGTGGTCTGCGTTAAATGGATCGTGTTTCGTAATGAAGGCGCTCAAAATCATTAGCTTCCCGTCGCAGATCATTAGGAGCCGGGTGCATTACGCTGACACTGGAGTACATTAGAGGCTATTCTTGTTTAATGCGTCCTAAATAAGCTGTGGCGTCTCTGCCCATCGATCGCACTCCCCACTGATTTTCAAGCCTCTGATATCAACCCACACACACACAGAGACAGAGAGAGAGGAGTTCGAGTCTGAAAATTCAAATACGTTAAGTTCGCCGCTGGCCAATTGAACGCTCTCGTACGCGGCAAACAATCCGCTATATTACCTCGAGGGGAAATCGAGACGCTTTAATAGCCATCGATTAATATTCCGCTTAAACTCCAACGCTCCTCATCCTCCTCGGAATAAAATACCATATTTGCCGCAAATATTTTCGCCTCCTCGCACAATATTTGAGGATCAAACATCGGGGGCGGAGTATGTTCCTCGGTGGAGAAATCAAACTTGGCCGATGGAATATCCGATCTGGGAGTTGTGAATGAAAAGGTTATCGCGTGGAAGGAGGGAACTGCACACGGATTCAATTAGTCGCGAGGGACTCGCTGGCGAATTTAATCAATCTTTTGGATCGTCGACGTCACCGCGGTTACGTCACTTGAACGAAGATAGAGGGTTCGGAATGTGACGTCAACGATCCCGCAGGACCTTCCACCCTCTCCAATTGCTCGGGCGCCGCGACCTGTATCCACCGAAATCTCGAGATCCTTAATTCATTTCTGGCAGGGCGCGCGCTTCCTTGGCAGAGCGTCAAATGCCTGTGGTAAATTGGTAATACGCGTGTAACCACGTGCACGGAGATCTTTCGATTCCTTTGCGCCAGACTCGCCCGGTTATTGAGCAATTATCCTCGTAATTACCTGGCCGGAAAAGCCGTCCAACTTAACCGTGACTGATCTACCTGCGAGAATTAGATTCCTCGCCTCACGATTTACTCCCTGGGGGAAACCTGTTACGTGTATATGTATTTCCAACGGCGGAGAAACGCTCGACGAAATCGTGCAGGTGGTAAATATACGCTGCTCCCTGCGCCGTTGGCGGTCGGATCTAACTCAAAACTTGGCGATACAGCACACGTGCGCTAAAGGCGTGGTAAGATCGAGCGATCGTTATTAATCTCGATCCTACCCCGGCGAGCACGACAATTCTCATCGCAACAATTCTCCAGCCAATCGGACTTTGTTCAACGCACGCAATTCATGGCTAAGAGAATCCCCATCTCCGCTCGCGCGGGAAACCAGCCCGACAGTTTAATTCCTAGACAAGTAATCGATCAGCGAGCCTCTGTGTGGAACTGTGGAGAGTATATTCTGGCGCACGTACGTACCAATTGGCCGAGGGACAGATTCAACGATCCTCTCTCCTCTTGTTTTCCCGGCGCCCCGGCCACAGTACACACGCGCGCACACGCGCGCACACCGACGGACACGCGAGCAATCGCACGCAACTATCGCGATTATCCGATTGCGAGAGGTGTCCGCTGCCTGTGTTTTTCTCGAGGCAGTTCCAACGCGGCTGGAGAGGAAAATATGGAGAGTTGCACACTGGCTCGACGGATAAGGCAGCTTCCTAACCAGCGCATCGATGCCTCGAGGAGTCCAGTGGACCAATGCAACGGCGCGGAAATCCTAGCCAATCAGCGCAGCTGGTTGAAAAGCGCGGGAAGAACCTTTCCCTCCGACTGCTCTCGTCGGAGTGAGAGTTTCTCGTGTTCTCCCTACTAGTTTACATGAATAATTCTATAAGCTATTTATATTTAACTATTGCGTGGGTGGCTGGCGGGGGGGGTGCGTTGAAAATAATCAGGCAGATATCGAATGCTAGTTATTTCTTGATGTTCGCAGGACTGAAGGTGCGGGCGATGGTGAGGAACCGCCGGCAGAGTGCGGTTGCGGCGACTCAATAAAATCGAGAGAGAGAGCGCCGGACGGGCGGTGCTCGGCGAAGCGTGATGAGTTTGACAGCTCCCGCCGCGTACCACTGATCAGCGCGCGAGCCTCTACCTCGAGAGCGGAATCGATCGAAAGATGCGGCCGAGAAGAGATCCCTAACGCGTTTCCGCAGGCCGACACGCGCTCGCCTAATATGGGAGAATGGTTGGGCGCGGGATCATCACGCTGATACTCTTTCTGGCAGGTAAGAACCCGCCGCGGAGAATTGGGGCCCTGGCCCGCGCGCCCGAGAGTGTGCGTGTGCCACCGCCGATCAATGTGTTCGCCCACTTTGCATTTGCTTTGCATTCGCTTTTCCTGGACCGCGCGCGCTCCTCTTCCTCGAGGAGTTTCTTGTGGATCGGGGCACTGGCTGCACTCTCGATCGTTACCATTCAGGGACGTGTTATGGAGATTTCATGGAGCGAGTAGTTTTTAGCGCTTTATTCGCCCAGCACCACCACCCCCCCACTCGTTTCTCGCCGGGGGGCCGTTGGGTTTAGTGCAGCGACGTCGTTTTGTCATTCGGCCGACTGGCGTTCGCCACGCTCGAATGACCAAGGCAATGAGACACTTGGCACGAGCACTCGAGCACCTCTTCACCACCTGCTCATTAGCAGAGATTCACCCGCCGAGATATTGGCTTGCATGACACACTTCTGTTGATCGAGCGATTCTCCTCTGTCCGGGGAGGATATCGCGCGGCTCGTATCTCGCTTGACTCTTGCTTTCGGCAGAGGTGATTAGCGGCGACCGTGATCTTGGGCTAAACACGAGATCCTCACGTACCCGGGAGAGAAACAAGGGAACCCGAGGAGGCCGAGGGCATGCTTTGTTGTCGTTTTGTTCGCAGAACGCGCACGAACACCCGCTGTTTAATGAACGAAAGCTTTCCGCCGCACCACCTTCCTCGCTATCTCCGTCTTGTACGGAGTTAGGCGAATACACTTGTACCATCAGCGTCACTTTCACCTTTTCAGTCTTATGCGCACGTTGAACGAGGTAGAATGAATCTGTGTAGCCGACATGTGACTAGTTTGTAATGTTTATATGTTCCTTGTAGCCGGAGTTCTAAATATATGTCGTTAATGTTCGTGAAATCTGTTTGGCTTATTTTTCACCCATTCATCTCATCCATCCGTTGTAGAAAGACCTGATTAGAATAGAGGCTGTTTAGCGTCAATAGTCAACTTTCTCGTCTAGGATGGCAGGAAGTAGTTACTCTGGTGCCAGTACGCTCGGAAGCTGTTGACATAGGCCAGAACTTGACTTTGGCCTGTGCGGAGGAAGATGCGCTTTCGCATTCTGGAGAGTCGATTGGGGTGATGTGGGTGAGGGAGGGCCGAGAAGATGGGCAAATAGAGAGACTAAAGGTGGAGCCTAACGGGGCTCTGGAGCTCATCAATGTTAGTGCGGATGATGCTGGGAACTATTCGTGCACCCTGGACGATGACCATGATGCTGTGAAAACAAGGGTTCGTGTACATGTCAGGAGTAAGTGGGGATGATTGATATTTTTATTTAGCATTTGTTGGTCAGTTGATGTTTGTGGTAATTCAAGTGATTTCTTTGCTGCAGCACCTCCTCCGGCCCTACACAATGTATGGGTGAAGCCATCAACAATATTAGCTAATATTCTTTGGGAGGTAGCTGGCACGGGTGGCTATCCTATCATAGACTTCACTGCCGAATATCGTCTTAAACCGAACACGGGTGAAGAAGCAGAAGACTGGAAACCCATCGTTCCAACACACATTCCTCCGAATTCAGTAAATACACTTTTTCAGTGGTTTGATTAGACTGGATCAACCAGTGCCTCTACTGTAGTTTCATTTGCAACTTTTGTTTGTTATACAGAGGCAAATCGACGTGTACCATTTGATGCCTAATACCACATACTCGTTTCGAGTATGGGCAACAAACCAGCTAGGCCGAGGCGAGATCGTCGAAGTGGAAGGTCACACACATCACAGTGTCGAGGAATTAGGTATGAAGATTATTCGCATCTTTCTAGTAGCGATGTTTCTCTGCACGAGACGGGAACATATCTACATATCTCGGCTATCACTTTCGAGCTTGGGATGTAATGATCACTAATGATTTCAGAGCTCGCGAGACACCTCTTAGCGGGCGTCGAAAATTTCGACACTCGGGTTTGGGTGGCAGCTGTAGGCATAGTAATGGGTACACTTATGATTCTTGGTATAGGTACTTGCTACCTTCTCTATCGTGAGTGCAAAGTGCCCTGTAAGCATTTCCTGGTAACTTTATATAAAAAGCTTTTGCTTCTACTCTTTCTCTTTCGTGCTATTCCTTTCTGCTGTTGAGAGGGACGCGCGCTGTTACGCGTACGCATCGCCGCTAGAGCGACTCTCTACCATACGGCTCGTGCTAATGCGAATTTGTGCCACATGAAATTTTCGAATAATGGCTCGCAGCAGAAACAATAGCATCACTAACCACTCGACTTATCTATGGCCCTGATCTCTAGCTTTCTTTACATCAGCCATTCTTCTCTCAGTCAGCTTAGTGCTGCTCTAATACAGTGCCAATTATCTTCCACTAACATTTCCTTACTGCAAGCGCTCTCTGCAAATTTATTAGTACTGGTCGGATTCTTTCTTATTAATACCAACTTAACAACCACACCTTCTCTATCAAACAACTGCACTATCAAACACTATACGACATCTGGCACTAATTCCTAATATTTTTCTCCATTTACAGTTTGCCTCTTAAAAAGCACTTTTATATATCCCCTATAGGAATGAAAGCTCCACTTTTGCCAGTATACACTTTATGACCACGAGATTCGTTGCCCTTCTATACGAAAGCCTCACGTATCCTCGTAATCTCTCCTTTTACTGTACGATAAATCTTGTCTTGACCATTTCTCTCATTCTCGGTGGTTTGTACAAACTTGGTATGCAGAATGATTAGTGTAATGAATAGAAGGTATTGCAATAGTTATAGAGCATTATGGCCTAGATAAAATAATCTTGTGCTCATAGTTGACCCTTGACTGTCTAGCAGTAGGTCAAGGTCAAGGGAGGCACATAAGTTTGCTGGGCAAACGTGTCTGAACATTGTTGCTAACAGTGGCTGAATGAAATGACAATTCACCTGTTTCGCGTTAGAAAGTAAAATGAGACAAACTAGTGAGAATAGTTGATAGTAGAGCAGAAAGACAAAATACAGACACGCGACGGCCGGCAAAGTTGGTAAAGGGAGAGGGTAGAAGCTAATATGGCTCGTGGCCTAGACCAATGAAAATTAATCTCCGCTCCCACATTGCAGTGCAGCTGGAGGAACAGGAAGTGATTGAACTTGTTCCCAACATTATTCTGAATCCAGGATTTTTCGACGAAAGAACAGAACAAATCCCGCAAGACGAGAATTTCAATAACCAAACCACGACACGTTTGAACAATAACACCGTTGTACAGCCCAGGCGACTTTAGCGGTTGGTAACATAGATTTTTCTTGGTGAATTTTTTGTAAGAAGTGGCTTGAGCACAATTTAAGGGTCACCTTAAACGTAAGTAACTGAGATGATAAAAAAGGCCTCAAGTCCACGAGTCCGGACTGCACTTAGAGTAATGCGAGCGACGAGTCACGCTGGAATTAGCATGCGGCACGCACGCAGAATCCGTACTGCCGTGCGAGACTAACGGGCGCGCTCCTCACTCTAAGTGTTCCAAAGAACTAAATTTTTTCAGTCACAATACAATGTGAAGTGTTCAAAGCGTACGTAAGACTCTGCTAGGTTTTGTGAAATGGCGTAGCACATTTTTGAGGAAGTTTACCACAGAGAGTTCTTCTATCATACAATTCGACATGCTGTTGCTCACTGATCGAGCTTAAGGGCAAGAACTCCTGTAAGCCAAAAAATATTCTTAGTAAGACTGTAATTCTAAGGGCGACCCCTGAAAAACAATTTGAGAGTACCGGAATTACAATTGACGCCGATCTGCTAAACCGTGATGCGCAACAGAATTACATCTTACATCCCGCACGGCATCAGTCGCGTTTTTTATGCGATCATTTTTAATGGCGACGTCACAGCTCGCGAGTCACGCAGAGCGCAGCGAGTGAGGCCGGTGCGGCATGAAAGATAGTTTTTTTTAAACGATGCACATTATCCCCTTAAAACAATTGGCCTGACAGGTATATGTGAACTAAGGCTTGCTTACTGCCGTTTTAAGGTGTGCAGAAGTCGTTGGTGAAAGTTCCTTTTTTTGCGTCTTTATAAATGTTACAGTCCTTTTATTTATCGTTGTAAACAGACAGTCTCTTGTTTTAGACAGTATTTTGGTAAGTAATTCCATCCTCCGATGATGATATTACGATATTACGCTCCAACATGATCTTTATAGAAAAATCCTGGGATTCAGAGGGTATATTGTATATTGTACAGGTCGGAGTACTCTAATTGCTAAAGATTCTCTTCTATGTTAATATTATTCCTTATAAGGTTCCAGTTTCCTCTATATTTTCGATCTTGCACGCAGGCATCTCGATAGCATGTAAACGATGTCTCGACACGCTTTTGCACCACCTTAACAACTATATGTACCGCAATATCCGATACTACTTTTTCACAGAAAGTTCATTAAATCAAACTCTATCAAACAGACGGTAACTCGACTAAACGTGAAATAGGATTTCACCGAGAACATTTCTGAACTCCGAGAATTTGTAAAGCTGAGTGTCGTATGCAGGAAAGTAACCCGAGCGTTACGTCCGATACATCGTGTGCTTCAGTAAAATCTCACATGACTGTCCGTGCATTCGTAGAAAGTATAGTTGCGAGAGTAGCGTAAGTTAACTATTTTGGATATGGTCTTCGATAGGTACTACAACACAATTGCACATTCAAAACTAGTTCAATTATACGACTAAAGCAATCGTGAACATTTTGTGGACTTTCGTTGACTTATGAATCTCACGCGAGTTCTTCGTGTAAAGAAAAAGAAAAAGAAGAGATTACGAAAGAATAGTTGTTTGTTATGTTCAATAAGAATTGTACTTCTTTCCGTCAAGACCTACACTTATACTTTCAGGATAACAACTGGTTTCTTTCTGTTTAATTTGCTACTTATTTCTCTTAATGCTGTTTTACTCATGCATTGAGTATCTCACCCGCATTGAGCTTTCATATATTACTACTGCAGCTCATAATCTCAGTGAAACATAATATATTAACGAGTCTACTTAAAGCAATGTATAATTTTAAGATGTGCTTCTGTCGATCCGAGAACAAAAAAACATGACAAGAGCAATTTGGTGCACGCAGGTTGTGTATAAACATTGGTTGTGCGTTGTTACATTGGGGCTTTATGATCTGTTCCTCCCCTCGCCGTATTCCTCGTGATATACGCGTCGTGTGAAACACGAGATGGGGAAGAACAGATGCAGTTTGGCTTCGTACTATGCACTCTGTGTTGTGAATGGTATATATATATTATACGCGCTAACAAAAAAGTAAGGATACCACGATAATAATAATGATATAAATATATATATATATATATTTATATAGCCGGATCATCATAATATTTTAGCTATAAGCAAAGACAATTTTTATATAAATAACGATTATGCTGGAGCGCGTTGATATTTATCTATATATTCATATAGACCATTTTGTGCTACGATACCGGGCTTCGTGAGTGATCCAGTAGACTTCTTCGCTGGGAAATTGTCATGGTTTCTTTGATCGCGGCTCTCCGGAAGGTTTCGCGAGGGAGCCGCACGCGTCTATACACTCTGCGAACCGCATTCCTTTGTTATAGAACGCTAGGCAAGTCGGTCAATCTGAAACACGACCGACTATAAAGTAGATGTCACAATACGTCGGAATTATCGGTGAGTTGAGTTTCGCTCCTTTGCTTTTGATCGTTCGACCCTCATTCTCAATGGCATCGTTACCGGCCGTTCAGTTCAGACACACAAAGACCGAAAGTGAGTGAAATTAATTGTACAATCGCTTGGGATTAAGGCGCTATCATTCCTTCACGCAAGTCTTTGCTCTTCGTGCACTAACAGACACACTGATATTAATCGACACGTTTCTGCTGACATATACTTATAGCATTAGGTGCATAGCAAACTAAATGTCTATCTCTATCGGCGCGGTCGGTGAACGCGGAGGAGAGAGGATTCTTTCGCACCTCGGGTGGCATTAACAATATCGCTAGAGCCTGAAATAAGTAATATTAAATACTATACTTGCAGTGTTAAGTGAAAAATTATTCTTATAACTTACCAACTGGTACAAGAACTACAATAATGAAGCTTAGAGATTTTGTGTGTAGAGTAATCCTGCCATTGCACTCCGTAGATATCGGCATATCTACCTACGCGCTGTCGGATGTTCACACTCGTAATACAATCAGAAGAATATCATTGGGAGGATGTATAAATGGATGGAATAGTAATCGCTATGGTAATAGGCAGCAAGTGTGTACGAAAATTGCCTGTAAGATGCGAGGCTCGCGATTCTTTCGTGTCGTTTTATCGATTTTAGACGGTTCGAGATCAATTAGAACCCCACGGGAATTGACCGCATCGGGGAAGTCAGTGCTAAATTTACTTTCGTGATAGGAAGCCCTGCGTCTTTCTACCAGGCATCGGTGTTGTACCTAACGTTCGAGCGACAAATACGAAATAGACATATTTTTATGAACTACATCAATTTGTGTGAGGAACGTGCGAGTCGAATCTATGTCCAGAGTGATAATGGCAGACGGTTTATGTTCATATCAGACAATTCGACATTCCAAACATTCTAGAGTTAGTATAACGGTAGCAACATCTTCATCTATTTTCATCCATTTACACTTACACAATCATCATATCATCGTCTCGGCACTATTTCCAATCGCGTCTTCTCATTTCTAGTACTCACTTCATGCAACGTGACACCGCAATTGGTCACGTTCCTTAGAGATTCCTTTTCCAAGTGCACTGAGATCGTACTATATTCACTATATCACTGTAGGTAAATCTATGGCATTGATGTATGTAGCCCTGCTAGCACAGCCATGCAAAAATGTATACCGACTAAAGCACAACACCATAGAATAGCATAACGGTTGCCACTGGCACCATGGATCGTCCCTAACATACATATTACCTGCCTATAATATATACTGATGGTTGGCGAAAGAGATTTATATATTAGACTTCTTAAATTCTTTTTTTGGGGGGGGGGGGGATTTTCCATGCCCGCAGATTGGCATACGAATTTCTGTTAGAAGGTAATCGATTTAAGTTTCGTTGAATTAAGTATTGTCTTTTCCAAAGTATTCCTTACAGTATTTCTTGAATTCGACACTTGCTGTGCAAGAGAAACGAATCCGCGCGAGTATCTAGTATATGATTTTCTCGGTTTTAAGAAACCTTTTGTATACTACGGATTATTGTTATGTATCTGCTTTAAAAGAGATCTGTTGCGTTTATAGATTCTCGTTCTGCGTTTGTTCTGCGATGCCCCTTCCAGTCGCTTAATACAAGATTATGTACTAAGAATATCTACGTCGTGATTATTTCCCGACTAGTTTCGAGGCGGACTTAGGCATGCAGCTATTCGCAGCAGTCTATGTTACGATTATGAGAGAATGTTTTACATTGTACGAACTGTTAACTGAGATACACAGAAAAAGAACTCGACGGTGCATTCCTTCCCAATGGAAGATTCCAGATGCTGAGCAGTACAGTTTGTCTATTTCCGCCTGTGTATGCGTAACACGTTCTACCACAATATAAATGCACATTCAATGAAATAGAAATAGATTCTCAGCATCAAGGGGTGGGTAAAGGGTGGTGGAAGGGGGGGGGGGCAAAAAGTAGCTTGATTAGTTTGAAGGCTGTTCAACTATTTTCGCGGATCGAATAAAAATTCAAGGTTGTGCTTGTACGTTTAACATTACCACTAATTAGAACTAGATAACAATCACACATTGCTGCAGTGAAGAGAGAACAAATGTTAGGCACATATCAAAGATCTAACACGAACTTTAATTAGTCATCGCTGCACCTCAGCCGAATCTTCTGCTAAAGAGAAACGCTACGAGAACACTGTTCCATTATCATGTACACTACGCTAGTTCCTTCGAA
Organism: Crossocerus cetratus; assembly: GCA_963675795.1. Lineage (NCBI taxonomy): Eukaryota > Metazoa > Arthropoda > Insecta > Hymenoptera > Crabronidae > Crossocerus > Crossocerus cetratus. The sequence continues at coordinate 18,016,605 of OY776667.1, forward strand.
CAAACTATAGCACAAGGTATTCCAAATGATTTCTTCGAGTCACTCTCGGTAAAGTTTAGTTACGCAAGGGAACTACTCGTGACCTTCGAACTGCTTAGTTATTGTTACCCGATTCGCTACAGACGAACGCTAATTTGGAATAAGCGGTACAACAAAATCTGTACGCAATTGTTTAGGTAAAACAAAATTGTATTTCCTTTCCATAGGTTTCGGTGCATATTCGGTTCGAACTCTTATACTGTTTCAGTAATGCAAGACCAATTTTAAAGTAATACTGTATTTACAACATATAGCTCTACATTTCTATCATGATGGTTGTCGCAATGGTTGTCACTGTAATCAGTATATATCATGTAAGAATTCATACAGATTTATTTATAAAACTCATCAGAAATATTGATACAATAAATAGTCATTCATAAAGCCTGTAGCTTATTCATCCCCATCCAATGACTGTGACATTAGCAACGTCCTATCTATTTCAGCGCATAGTTTCCTTATCTCATTGGGAGCAGCATACTCCGCAGCTAGGACAGCATTGGCAATTGCTATCGTTTCCTGTATGGTTTTAGCTTTCACCCACACCCTACCATTCATACCAGCAGCTAGCTCAAAAGCCTGGCTCTGCGAGAGCATGTAAAACAGCGGGGAGCTATGGTTCAATATCTTTCTTATGAGGCTGAGGGAACAACTAAACATCATACCACCAGAACTCAACAGACCCAACTTCTTCTCTTTACCCTGGGAATCTACGCAGACCAGCTCTGGTTCCATGTCCTTACTGGCTAGCAGGAGTTTGGCGAAAACAAGATCTCCAACTTGAATGTCGGGCCTGTTCTTTTTAGTAGCTCCCTCGAACGCCAAGTAAGATAGCGAGGCCTGCTCGCTGGCGCCTATGTCTACTTTAAATATGTCGCCACCTTTCTGCGTAATTATCCCGACAACATTCTCGCCTCTATTCGGCACGTACCTGCAAAAGCGTAACATCTTGATTACACACCTGGAGAAGAAGAGCGAGCGGGGGAATCGACGTGGGACCGGCTCTAACCGTTTCTGATAGCTGTCTACGTAGTAGACGGATTGCTCTCCTTTCTTTAGGATGCCGGCTTTGTAGGCGTAGACGGCGTCCACTTGCCGACGAAGACCAGGTCCCAGAACGACCTTGTCCTTCTTGTCGATCTTTGCGATGTCTTTGACAAGATCGCCTGGCATCACCACGTCTCCAACACTGACTTCCAACATCTTCGCTAAATTTGGAAAGTATACCCTGCGTCTTCACATGCGATAGTCACCGTCTACAGTTCATTATTGCGTGCTCGATCGCATTCGGGAATCTGCAGCAGGAATGATTCGAAAATGCCTATTTGTTGTCGGCCGCACACGCTGTTGTGAATCGAACAAGTTAGACCCACGTGCGTTGTTGCGCGCGCGCCAATCCCTCTGTGCGTGTGTGCGTGGGCTTCGGGCCGCTTCGGCCGTCTGGCTATGGTAAACTAGCAAACTTCGCATCGATGACAATTAACATGGCTGAAAATTGATTTCTCTCTTCTCCGCGAGTCCTGCCGGGATATATATTCGTATGATTGACTTGTGGAGAGTAACTGCGGCGCGCAGCGGCGGATAGAAGGATGTTTTGAGTGGTCGAGGGACCGTCCCATCAATCACCCGGAGTGATCGACTCCGCTCTGTTGTTCCTCGGAAGACATTCGAGCGCGAAGCCTCGAGTGCGGTCTACTCCTTTGATAACAGTGACCGCTCTCTCCGATGCTTAGTTCGAAAACGAGAATTCGCGCCTAAATGAGTGCGAACGGGGATCACAATTGTGTCCTGTGCGACACGAAATTAGGGTCGAAGGAGGCCTTGCAGGAGCACTTTAGGTATCCGCCTTGGCCAGTCGCTTCATTTATTAATACATAACCAAACGAATGACTGCGAAAAGATCGCGAGCTCTGCTTCAATAAGGAATCGCTTTCTTCGTGCATGTTGATTTCGCACAGTTTTATGCTACTTTCAGCTCAGACTAGGAGGTCTCTATTCTTTACCGAGATTCCTCGTCCTAAGTAATGCACGGCGTTAGTATGTTTAGTAAATAAATTTCGTCTCGAAGCTATTTTCTCTCGAAGCTTTTTCAACGCGACGGACGGCAATTCAATTTCGAGCGAATAATGCAACAGGAATCTTTTTATCCAGGAAACATGCCAATAAGGAAATAGACACTCGCGGCCGACCTGTAAGAGCGGATAAGACGAGCGCGACACTTTGCGATATGTGTGGACAATCCTTCGAAAGTATTACAGCAACAATAAGACACAGATTCAAAGTCCATCCGAATTCGCCCACGAAATTCTTCTGCCCCTACTGTGGGATGCAATTCCCTTTAAAAGTAAAGAATCCATTCACTATGGAGTCAGAGATGCTATTCCGTTGATTTGTCAGAAGATACAGATAATCTTTCATGTTCAGACACACAGGGATAATCATCAAACATCACACGAAGCTGTTCCCAGCCAGACCAAGGAAGAGCATATGAAATGCGACGACTGTGATGTAACATTTTTTAACGAGAAAGCTTTCGACTATCATTACAGATCTATTCACAAAAGGTAAACTTAATTGTTAAGAACAGATGCAATCTTATACATGTTCTTCATTATCTATTTGTTTGCAGATTAGTACACTTATTTCAACCCATTGCTACCCCACCACCAAGTAACAAAATCAAAGTGAACTCTATGAATGATGCTCTCAGCGTGTACTATTGCCATCTCTGTGGCGCAGAGTATATTGTAAAGTTTAATTTGCAACAACACTTGGAGAAAGCTCATACCCAGGAGGAAAGGGAAGCTATGCCAAAGGATTTAATAAAGTGCACTGTATGCGCCGCATTATTCTGCAGCAAGAAGGCGTATGATGTTCACAACAGCTATCATCAGCCGGATGATCTGTATGTTACTTCGGAGGAGCAGAGACTGCAGACTATAACTAAGGTTGATCAAGACTTTGATATTAGGAGGGTGGAAGGTGTAGCGGAGAAATACGTTCCAAAAAGTAATGTAACCAAGAGGCCTGCAAAAAGTTGGAATAAAGTAGGTGAAGAATCATTTGTTGCTCCTACATAGTTAAGATTCTCGATGTATCTCACGATTACATTTCCAGGCAATGAAGGTTCAGAAGGTCAGAGTGAAAAAACGAGAACACGACGACTTTTTATCCTCCGACGACGAACCTGCCGGCACTAACGAATCCAGCGATTCGGAGAGTGATCTTCCCTTAAAGCAGAGGATCACGAGTTAACACTGACTATGTGTTTATTCAAAGAGAACTATTTCGTTTACGTGAACAAAGTGATCGTATCACCAAAACTTCCGTGGATATTGTTCTAGGAAATAAGATCCTGCGTTTTGTTTGTATCTTTAAGTTTTACCTTTTAAGCTTTTATTTGTTTCGTATACTTAGATGCTTTTAATTTTTGTATAATAAAAATCGCACTCATAGATTTTCCATCTGGCCAAATGCTTTCTCTACCTATGCTGAGACCTCCTGCACTTGAATGATCGCCTTCACCTCAATCCTCATTATGTACATATCCGCATAGAATTTAGAGTAGTGTGACGAGAATGTTTTCCATGACCGCGTGAAACACTGGACCTGCATCTTTCCATTTGTATATTATATTCATGTGTGATGTGTAGTACAGGTGGAACTTATATAATAAACTCAGAGAATACAGCGATTGTGGTATTCGTTGGAATGACCCGAGTGCACATCTCTAAAGAAGAAAGAAGATAAGTTTCTTACAATTACAGGTGGAAGTATAAATTTCCCGGAAACTATCGATTTGAAAGAGGGCGCCGTGGATAAGGCAAAGAGTTACCGCCGCTAGTTGGCGCCCCAGTCACCCCAGCTGCTTCCGGCTTCCACGGAAGAGATGCAGTCGCCATTTTGCATTATTGGTTTTTGCGTGTGTGTGCTGCTAGTGCGCGAGTCAGATTCGTACCACGTAGTTAGCTAGCGTTAATCTACGATACTGTGTTATTAGTGAATTGTTCGGCAGCATCGAGGCAGTATGGGACGCAAGAAGAAGAAGCAGTCGAGGCCCTGGTGCTGGTATCCTTTTTCGACGCACCCCCTCGTCAGAGGGCTACTTTACGTAACTGTATTTTTAGAACGTAAATCACGAACGCTACTGGTGCAATCGCCTTTACGGACGTGGATTAAAAATATCTTTATGTCCTGCGAGGGCTCTCCTCCTATCCGGCCCCTTTTTCCCGCCGTCTCTCCGATCTCGTGCCTCTGATTTCCTCGATCGCGCGCCCACTTCTCTGCCGCGATTTCCCGTTGCCCGCTGTGTCAAAGCTCGAGCAACCAGATTTTTTAGAAAATCGATATTTCATTAGGAACTGCGCCTCGTTGATGCTTCTTTAGGGAATGCTGCGACACTCCGCCGCGAAATAAGACAGACTAATCCGTCCTTCGATAAAGATTAAGGCCGCTTCACCTTTCATACGCGTTTAAAGGGCTTCCTCGGCTAAAATACAATATTGTGTAACGACGTGCAAGGAGGTGTCGATTACTTTCGAACTTTGCACCACGGGCTTGATATTCTTTGTTGACTATGGGAAACCCTCGTAATAACACGGCTCGCCCGACTTTTGTGACATTTCCTTAACGTTGTATGAAGGTATTGCAATCGTGAATTCGAGGACGAGAAGATTCTTATTCAGCATCAAAAAGCTAAACACTTCAAGTGCCACATATGTCACAAGAAGTTATACACAGGGCCAGGACTGAGTATACACTGTATGCAGGTAATTAATTGGAGTCTCATAGTTGTAGCAGTTGTTTTTGTATTTACATTGGTTGGCAATAACAAATATTTTCTGTTCAGGTTCACAAAGAGGCAATAGACAAGGTACCTAATTCTTTGCCAAATCGTAGCAATATTGAGATAGAAATTTATGGAATGGAGGGTATACCGCCAAATGACGCGAAAGAGCATGAAAGACAAAGAAACGGTGGACGAGCAGGTTCGCCAAGCTCTGGCGAGGACGAGCCTGTTAGAAAAAAGACAAAGCCGGAAGGTTTATTGGGCTCTGCGCCAGGAGCGATGCCGACAGGCTCGAATATGATGCAAGGTGTAATGCCAGGTATGGGGGCACATCCTGGTATGCCACCAATGGGACAGTTCCCACCACCCATGCACCCTATGATGGGACACATGGGCCCTGTAGGTCCGCCTTTCATGAGCCCTGGGTATGTATAATTCTTCTTTTGTTAAACCAGACAATCAGTGTGCTACAGAAGAATGATTTTCATGAGATTAGTTAAATGTGAGTTAGGTATACATGTTTTTTTCAAAGCCTCCGAATCTGTAGTTCTTGGAATGTGTTATTACCGAAAAAATTCGCGGGACGTATGGAAATGAAATAATTGGCTGTTTCTTGTAGCATGATGGCTGGAATGCCAGGCATGCCTCCAGGTATGCAACCGCCGGTATCCGGCGCGTCCTTACCGCCACGTCCATTATTCCCGAGCGCCGCTGCAGTTTCCACAGCGGCCTCCACCGCAGTGTCATCTCCTCTAGGTACAGACTTCAAACCAATTACGTCGGTGGCCGGTGGTTCTATAGGCCCCATTAAGCCAACATTCCCTGCATACAGTGGTGCGGACAGTTGCACTACTTCCAGTAATAGTGTTGGACACGATCAAAAAGTCAATCTTATAGCGACTACTAGTGCTACCATTAAGATCATACACCCGCCGGAGGATCTTAGCTTAGTAAGTTCCATTTCACTAGCATTTACGAGCAATGGGAAAAGCATCGCGAGCCGGATATTAATGAAGTGTGAACTCTTTGTATTACAGGAAGAAATTCGAGCTAGGCTTCCTAAATATCAGCGGCGGCAGAGCGAAGAATCGCGGGCTGCTCAAGCTGCTGATGCGTCCCAGCAAGCTGCCGCGTTACAGCAACAGCAGCAACAGCAACAACAACAGCAGCAGGCTGCGGCTGCTAACGCGGCAGCGGCGTTTCAGGATCAACAGCAGCGACAGCAGGCCGCTATCAGTGCTCTGCAACAGCAGCAACAGAGATTTCAGAGACCGCCACAGACAGTGATGGTCCCTGCCTCCGCAGCGATGCCTGTTAGTTCAGTTGCCCTAATGGCGCCATTGATGCGACCGACGATGACGCTCGCTGCACCTGCTCTCATTCATGGAGGTAACATGATGCGACCGCCCCCCATGGGCCTGCCGCCAGGTAAGTCCCACTGACTAATTAGCGACGACCATTTTAACGAGAAAGCCCCATGACACCCCGTTAAATCACGTGACTGTTTCGGAACTATTTAAGATTGTTTCGTATGTGCCCTTGCCAATTTCGGAAGGTGTTGCTGCCCAGAAACGAGCGCGCTGTCCGTCTCGTCGTTCTCTCTCTCTCTCTCTTCTTTTTTTTTGTTGGTTTCCTTCAATAGCACATTCTTGCCTTATATAGCATATCTATTGTAACCGTGTCCCGTGACGTATACATTCGCGTTTACATGGTCCCTTAATGATTTTATTATGTCCTGTGCTTTTGGACTGACAAAGCAATTCCATCGCTCCTAAGCTTCTGAGATGTTGTCGATCTTAGGAGCGGGCATCATAATTAGGTAATACTTCGCCTATCTGATGGAATGTACAGTATATTTTCAATGACTGGATGACTATGTACACTTGTATCATCTTACTGCGATACTATCATCTTGGTGTATACACTCGTCTTCCTACCAATTAGAGGATTAATTTTTGCACAGTATTTGGTTTAGTCAGAGCCTTAAATTGTTGTGATGCATTGATTATGAGGTTGCGAGAATCGCATAGACGAAGTTCTCCTTCATCAGAGTTTAAATATGCCCTTGCACTTTATCAATCAGCCCCGAGTCCTTTTTCCCTCCGTCTTCACCCTCCCCGGACGGATTTAAACGTTGCCTCACGGCTAGGAAGGTGGACTTTAGTGAAAGTGGGAAACGACGAAAGACTAAATTTTCGGGGGGGTCAAAACACTCTATTCGTGGTACACACAGACACGCACACTTATTAAAGCCAAGGAGGGGAAACCGGGGGAAACGAAGTATGACTGTTAAAATACTAGCACGCTCAAGACTCACCCGTATGCCAGAATCGACGACAGCGTGTCTTGTACGTTTACGTTATAACGGTGCGTTTGCAGGGCGCCCAGTCACTCCTCGGTGAGTGTTGAACGAACCCAGTCTGGTTACTAAAACCGTGTTTTATACAAGCGCAACAAGGTTGGTCCTTAGCAATTAGCATGCGGTGACATGGCCTATCTATATATCTATCTATATATATCGTTATATTTATTATTATTCTTATTATTAATTAATATTATTGTCATCATTGTCACATTAATACACCTATATATATATACATATATATATTTCTGTATATTTATATTATTATCACTGGGCAGGTGGGTCGAGCGGCCAACGATATTCCATCTGTTCTGATTCCGTCAGCGCCGGACAGCCACACTTTGATTTTGGACACATCACGACCCTTGGGACGTGAAATGCCTACTCTCGAAAACTAGAGTACTCGGTACCGCAAGCACGAATTACGCTAGATTTATACGTTTTTTTTTTTTTTAAACAAAGCGCGACATGCCTGCTTTTTTCCAGTTACGTAGACAGAGACCGCGACGTATACTCGCAATATACTTTCTCTTAGATAACTTTCCGAACTGACCGAGTTCTTGCGGCGGGATCTATGTATCTGACTTTCGGCCGCTCGGCTGGTTCATCAGACATGAGTTTCTCTCTCTCTCTCTATCTCTCTCTTCTTTTTTTTTGTGGTTTCGTTCCATTAGCTTCTTTATTCACTATTTCGACTTAACCATACTCTTCTTATGACTCACTTGCCATTACCTCGCCAACCGTGTTACCATCCTGTCTCTTCAGTATTACTTATATAGCTTGAAATCCTGGTGTTGTGATTCAGTAGTGAAGAAACCGCTTTTTTGGGCACGGTACTGACAGTCGTTCGAAGTTGTCGTTTTTACAAACTGATGCATAGCCTTTTCATGATAATCAGAGCTGTCCCTTCCTTCTTTGCATCCGATAATCTGCCTCTTTCTCTGCTCTCGCTCGCCCGCTCCCTCTCTCACCCGCGCGCGCCTGCGAGCGCGCGAGCGAATGTTCATTAAGGGGGTGGTTTCTGGCTGCTCGCGATTCCTTTCTATCCACGCATTTCAGAAGTATACCGCAGATCGTGGAAGGCGGGAAAGAGGGAAGGGATTATTATAGAGATTTGTGTGCCGCCCGCCGTGCCTCTCGCCGCGGTGCGTGTATCATGAGAAAGAAACTTGCAACGAGAACGAACGTAATGTATCTCCCTCACACTATAGCCTAGCTTTTGTGTCACACGATCGATTTTAGATAAGTCGAGCGAAACGACAGTAAGTAAATTATTTTCACGTTTATCCCAGTATATCTATAATACTATACATGGAAGGTTGCGATCGTTTAACTTTTGGTTGTACACGTAACATAGAGCCGCCTTGATTTAACAGCGACGGATTTGGGGGAAGAGATCACTATGGCTTGCCATTGAGAGTCTTTTGCGCGGTCATGGGCATGTATTTGCCAGGTGGGAAATGAGCAGGGATTCGTTTTTTGTTGGTCTTATCGAGTGCTTGCTACCAGTTGGGCAGCTTGTCTGGCAATACGATAAGTCGGTGCTTGGAGCTTCCAAGATCACTGAACCCTCCTATGGGAACCGCGAGTGAGATCGCGCGCACCTCGGTTTACAGTAGCCGATCGAATGTCCTGCAAGTATGGTAGACGAGTTTTGGAGCAGTGTTTGGAAGATCGGCTGGCAGCCGAGCGATTCGTGCAATTCAGGTGGACGGATGCCGAGTAAAAAAAAACAGACAAACAAAGAAAGACAGAGACTTTTCCTTTGTATGGTGTGAGGTTTTGTGTGGTACCACCTTTTGTCAGTTTGTTGTGATTTGTATTGCGTATGCGGCACACTGCATGCTCAGCTGATTTCCTCATATAGTTTGGCGAATCGCATTAATAAAGTTGCTAGGTAGACGTAGGTGGGCTGCCAATGAGAAACCCTTACGGGTGTATGAAGTAGTCCTAGAAGACTCGAGTTTCGATCCTCTCGCCACTTGGCAAAAGAGCACTTGGTTTCTGAACAGATGCGCGCCACGTCGGCCTCGGTCGACGTCGCTCCAAGTGGCTCGTTCCCTCTATCCGTTTCTGGCCTCGAGCCTTATCACCGATATCTATCTCACTCGCGTGGAATGACCGAGAGTAGGCCTGCCATCCTGAGTCCTCAGTTCTTCTCGCCTGTAAAAAAGGATGGAGAGGATCATCCCTGAGCCACGAATGCTCGCATCTGAGAGAGAAAGCCCCATCGATCGGCTGTCAGGCGGAACTTCCAGTTCGGAAGATTCACGACTCGGTCGACTGTGTCGGGATCCCTTGGAGAGGAGCCCACTTGTCCCTAGTCTCTCGCACTCTAAACTATTTGGCTCGGCGTCAGTCTCACTAGCTCGACTCCGAGCGCTCTCTCCTGCACACTTGTTTATGATGTGCTGCCGCCCCCTCCAGAAATCGCGACACACTCCTGCAGGTCATCTATCTGCCGAATATCACGCGCCCTCCAAAGGAGAGTCCGAGTCGAATGTGCAGCGAGATCCCGTGTATTGTCTATCTGTATAAGTAGAGGGAGTGTGCCTGTTGGCCGGACTCGCGCCGCTAGATTCTTAATGAGCTCACTCGCGCGCCGTAAGTATTTATTACGAGAGAATATTCACTGGGCTGCTAAGGCTAAAGAGGGAGGAAATGTGAGTGGGAGGAACGCTCGAGATATAAGCATCCGATGGACGAGGTATGGGAGACATAGCTAACTAATGATGCATTGTGATTTCCAGGGATGATAGGAGCATTGCCACCGGGTGCTATGCATCCGGCGTTCGCGGCCGCCCCCATGGGTTTCCCTGGCGCGCAAATGTTGGCCCCGATGATGCATCCGCGCTTCAGATGATCACCTCCCATGGACGGGCCCACTCCGCCACTGCACTTCGTGCTCTGGGCCCGCCCCTAACTCTCATTAGGGCCCGGACTTGACTGAGAAGAGGAAAAGAAGCACGCGTTAAACTATACGAAATTCGCGTGGATACACTTCGTCGATCGGCCGCGCCTGCACTTGACGAATCCTCTCCTACGAAGTTTACACGAAGTTAGCAAAATCTTTATGTTTTTTATTATGTCGTTGCAAACAAACAAAAAAAAACAAAGAAACACGTCATGTCAGTGCCTGAGAGGATCTATAGCAGGTGCAGTGGAAACGGTCGACTAAGCTCCTCGATCTCAGTGCCGGAATGGAAGGTCCTCGGAGACCTCGAGTGTACGAGTTTGAGCAACGAACTAGTATCCTTGCGAATGCCCCTGAGTCATCAGGTGAGCAACGAAATATCATTTTCTTCGTTATGGAATGACTTTGTTGTTTGCCTACTGAGCGACTACAGTGCTCGTCGTTACTCGCTCCATCGCTCTTTTTATGGATTCGTATCTTTAGATTATCATCTAAGTACCTGCTAATCAATATGTAGTTTTTAATGAGGATGGTACGTGTCGTTGGTCGTTGATGGTTGTATGGGCACTTAGCTTTCGTTTACCATTCCCGCGGGCTTCGTGCACATACACGCCGCTAGCAAATCTCGCCACGACCACTGAATCTTTCTTACCCCCCGGGAGGTCGAAGCGCGCGCGCGTTCCTTACTGAAAACGGCATCGGCGATTATTGGAATTCCCGTTGCGACCACCCCTTCAACCCACCCCCCCTATGCTACCGAGTTACTTGGAAGTAGACCGTTTCCACGCGCTATCTCTCAGCCTCTGCACCAGTGTTCTCTTGGAGAGACGCGATCGCGAATGGTGGCCGCTTCACGCTGCAGCTGGGGACGACGATATCCACTTCATTCTAGAATTTTAGATATTCTATTATCGTTTGATCAAGCATCGAATTGATTCCTCTTGCGCAAAAAAGATGTAGATAGACTCGCACCGGATGGGCCGGACCTTTCAGAAAGAACCTCTGAATTGCCTGTTTCTCATTCCCGGTATCATTAATGTCGTATTTATTTAAAAAAAGTCTCGTAGAAGAATTCGTCTACATACAATCCAATGCTAATTGGATGCGATATATTCTCTTTTACCTCCTTACTGGGTGTGTGATCGTGTTTAAACTCGCAGGTCTATTGTAAATGTACTAGTGACACGCTCTCATGTTGGTTTTCTTAGTCCACGAACTGTTTGATTACTAGCCGCAGGGTGAAGATTCTGTCGCCTCAGGTTAGTCCGCCGCAAGTTTTATTTTGTTAACACGTCTCTCGTCGGGTCGATGCACTTTTGGCGATTGGACGGTTGCTCCGAACTAGATTACCGGAACGTACATTCAGCTTGAACACTTTAAATTATTACTTCCTCGGCCGATGGGGCGTGGATGAGCGTAGAGAGCGTTACCAAGGGGAGAACACGCGACGATCAGGCTTTTCACGCAAAGGCAAAAGTAGTCGGCCCGAATCGAGAACACCCTTTCCTTTGCAAGGAACATGTTGGCGACGCATGAGTGAGTGGTAAGTACGGAGGGTGCTCACACAACGGACACCATCTCTCTCTACACTCGACTCACGCCGTTTTCTTCACTCTTGTCTCCCCCTACAATACCGCCGATTCTCCGATCGTGGGGTAATTCGTTTGCTCTTCGTGATAGTCCAAATTCGAAAAAAGGAAACACGCGGTACACGTAATTTAACCATGCAAGATAATCTACGCTTTATCCCCAATGTTACACACTGTACGACTCTACGATCGGATGAGATTCAACGAAATTACAGATATCCCCTTCTATATCTTTCTTTTTCTTCCCTACTGTCTGTCCAGTGGACTTCTACTTCTCTCTCCCCCCTGTCTCACTCTCTGTCGCTCTATTTACTTTCTCAGGGTGTCTATTGATAGCAAGTGTGACTCAATGTTAAACACACACTACACATGTATCATATTGTTCTCCACGCGTCCATTTGACGAAAGTGCCGAGCTTCCGGCCGGCTCGTAGTCATAATAACGAGGGATTGCCTGTGTTGGTAGTCAACCTACGGTCGATGCCGCCGCGACAGAAAGCCCCGAGGGTGTAGCACCCCCGTGAGCGATTGTCCAGTGAAGAGAGATGGCGATTAGTGTAGAAAAAGGGTCGTGCGAGAGATCGTCGTGGGTTGACAGTCGATACTCGCACCACGCAGGCATCCTTCCACCGCGAAGGTCCGAACTTTTCATACCTTTGATGCTTTCAGAAAAGGAAGTCGGCACACATTAACGTATCGCGAAAGTCTGGCGAAGACGGTGCAAGAGGAGTCCGCAGGCTAAATTAGTGTACATACGAGAAAACCTGAGCTCCGTGGCGTTAAAGAGAATCGGCAGCGCTTTTGTACAGAGGGAAAATTAATTGAGCAAAAAAAAGAAATGAGAATCAGGCCGATGATGTGCGCAAGAGGGTGGCGTGTTCTCTCGCCTCAGTAGGCACCCTGTTTGTCTATTCTTTCACTCGACTTCTACCAGTACTTCGAGAGCGAACAAAAGCGAGCATACGAAACAGCATACCGCGCCCGTATAACACGTGTACGTACCTAAAGCTACGCAACTAAGTTTATAATACACTTTACTTTTCAGGGGTTGTCTTTCCGAATCGCCGTCTCTCCCCAGCCCCTTTCGCACTCTCCCTCACCCATTCTCTTTCTATCTCTCTTTCTCTCCCCCACGACTGCCCCGTTCACTTTCGCCAGCGTGTCGCTCGCGAGCACCGGGAAAATCACCAGGATCTACGCGCGTGTGTGCGTAGTGTGCGTGCTCGCTCGGCGCGGCGAAAGCGAAAGGGTAGTTTATCTCTCTGGCATCTACCGAAGCACACACACACACACTCTGCGGCGCCTAATCGGCCGTTTTCAGTCCGCGCTCTTTCACACGCCCTCAAGATTCGGCAGGACAATCTGACGACAGAATTGGACATGTAGAAGTTCTGTTATTTATTGAGTGTCATATTATCGACTGTTCCGAATAAAGACGTTCTGTGGAAAGCTCGAAGGTTTGGGCATAGTCTGCCGTTCTGGGAGATCGTCGACTTCGGCTGCGCGCGCGCGGGCGCCCTCGGCGTCGACCCCATCGCTCGCCGATATTCTCACCCAGCTTTCTCTCTCTTTCACTCTGTCTCTCTCTCTCTCTCTCTCTCTTACTATTTCTCTCTGTCTCTGTCTGCCTCTCTTTCTCTCGCACATAGAATCATGTACACGACTGAGAGTATGCGTTGTAATATATTGTAATCGGTGGTAATTATCCTGTGTAGTCGTCGAATGGTGCTAACAAGAGGTCTGCATTCTTCCCGCTGTCGTGCAACTGAGAGTTCTCTTTTGTAGAAAAGGATGTATGTACACAAGCTAAAATTGTACATTCGTTCGAGGAACTTGTCCCAGAATGGCGGGCGACAGCCACATATTGTTTCAACCAATCACAGCTCTCACCGCTGTTGGACCTAATCGGTCCCTTGCCTGACGGCAGGCGATTGTTTGGACCTACCGTCCCAGAGCCGACGAACCCAGCGCTTTCCCGGTCTCTCGTAGAAGGTTCAATGTCTCGTCTCTCTCCCTCGTTCACTATCCTGGGCCGCGATTCTCATCTCAGCGTTCAGACTCCCATGCGAAAGCTCGAGAAATCAGGAAACGCCGTGGTTCCCGGCTGGACGCGTGGCTGGACCGAGAAACAATATTAATCGTAATCGGTAATGAGTCGCGGGTAAATCGTATTAACCGAAACCGATCGTCCGGAACGTTGAAACGAGAGTGGAAATTACTCGTGTCGAGGAATATCCGGCGTGCGGCGACAAGGCATATTCTTGCGCGGTGGGCGTGTTGTTGTTTTGGTATTTCATGGTATTTCATGGTATTTGCGTGTTCCTCTCGACGCCGGCTAGGAAGACCGATCGCGCGAGGGCTCTCGTTCGACGCTCCGTGCGCTCGTAGAATGCTTAGCTGGCTCTGTGTGTATACCGATACGTCTGTATCTTACGTTGCGCAAGGATCCTTCATTATCCTGTTCCTTTTTACGCTAATAATGTCTTTACACTTGGTGACAGCGGATGCACGATTCGCTCGTGGGGATCGCTTTGCTCGAGGAACCGGTAACACGGTGGACTCTTTGTCATCCTAATACTCTCACGCGGCGGTCGGGCGTAGTCCACAAGCGCAAAGTGCCTGCCCGACAGTGCGACGACTTTAAACGACTTAACATCCCAATCGCATTAGCTTCTGTGCATAGTCTGGTTTTTTCCATGCGAGAAAAAAACAGCGAGATCTTGTGAGAAACGTTCCTCTTGGTAAGCGATGCGAGTCGAGTAGAACAAGAGGAAGGTTCCAATACCGGAATGACCGTGGCGCTCACCGTCTTCCTCATTACCATACGACGACTCTCTCGATCACTCGGAATTACGCAACAAAGCTTCACGCCAGGATAATTAAAGTCCGTCGTCTCGATCGGCACTTTTGCCGCTGCGCTGGCCGCCGCTCGCAGAACTTAGAAGTAGTCTCTATCCTTCTACAGCATTGTTGTTTTCAGCCGACTGCGCCTGAGCAGAACGGGCAAATATGTCGAAGACATAACAAACAAACAAACAAAAAAAAAACACACAGAATAGAGAACGAGGTGTCATCCACCTGTATCTTATTGAGAAAAAAAAAGTCAATAAACCAGTGTTACTGATTAAAAAACGAGATTGCCGAGTGTGTCAGCGCGATCGAGGTTGCTGCAACTATTAATCTTTCTTCGTTTGATTGATCGTCAGTTTCGTGACTATCGCCCCACAGCTGCAATGACGTCGATCCCGATGAACCTCGAGTGTCAATTCCTCCATCGCACTACTTTTTTCCTGAAGAATTAGAACGGGTCGCCGCATCGATCGAAGGTCCGACCCTTATCGGGTGCAATCGAGACACTCCCATTAATGTACGCTTTTAAAGTCTGCTTTTAAAGGATTATTGTCACACGACATACGTCTGCCCACTAGACATGGCAAAAAGAGTCCAATTGAAGGTACGTGGCTAGTAGCATTAAGAATCAGGCATCGATTCCACGTGGAAACGAGGACACCGCGTTATTCTAGCGACTAAGGAACTTTAGATCCAAGTAAGAATCGTTCGGATGCGCCTGTTTACAACAACTGGGAAGATCGGCTGCAGGGGTCGTCCATTGCACCGGCGAAGGAGGAAATTCTTCGGGAGGAAAGATCACCGCGAGTCACGAGGAGTCGCGGCAAAGGTGACTAGGCGAGCGGATCGATCCAGAGAGTGGTAGGTGAAGTGAAGAGGCACCGATGGCACCGCAACTTGAGCAACAGTTGCAGCGACCCAGATACAAGCCATTCTTCAAAGCTGCGCTTCTATCAATAACCAAAGAGCACGACTACATTTACCGCACTGCTATAGAATATCTCGGTCGAACATACCTGAACTAGGCTTGCATTATTCTATCAGCGTTAGTGCTAATTAGAATTAACCGTTTTTACCCTTTCACCGAGGCATACGTGTCCCAATAAGATGCGTGCAGACCGCAAATGTTAGTATCTGAAACGTTAATAAACCGCCAGATGAAGGTGGCGATAGATGACCTCGTTTATTCCCCTAGGAATAACTTAGCGCGTTTACGACCATGCCGTTGACATTTGGCTATCTGTAACTTTTACTCGTTAAGGTGTAATAAGCAATAAAGTGTAATAATACCATGGTAATAAGATGTGTATGTACAGGGTGATTTACTTGGGATCTTAGTTTCTAGGCTCCCTTCCTATTTTTCAACATTATTCCAAATTGGCTGGTTTCGACATGTTCCCATAGTGTTAGACCCAGAACTAAGATTCTGCGTGGGATTAACCATCCACAAGCCGCAATTGTGTCGTGCGAAGGACATTTATCAAAATTCAAGCAACGCTGTACGCATTTCAAAAAGGACGCGCGCTTGAGTATCCTCCCGCGGAATGGGAAAAGTGTGACGCTCCGCGGATTAACGAGTGTACCCGCGTTCAATTAGCGCAAAGGGAAGCAGCGCACGGTGGGAAGCTCGAATTTCCGGCAGGGACGCGACTGCGTTAATGAGCGGCGGCGATCGCAATCATTGGGAGAGCACGTGGAGGATTTTTCCATGCATTCTCTCTGGTTCGCCCCATGGAAGTTGGCTGGTGCGGCTTGCACGAAAGTGAAAGCAAGCCGCATATAATGCCTCCCCGATCGACCTCGAAAACGCGTGCAACACTTGCTCCAGTGGAATAGTCAGTGATCGGAGGATTAAAGAAACTTGAGAGGGATTGCGCGATCCGGCGGCTGGCTACGAAAAACCCATTCCACTTGGCCGAGCTCTTTGAATGCGAAATGATAGTACTCATCATTCCACATAGTTCGCCTCCCCTTGGAATTCAAATGACAGGCGAGTCCCACGGGCAGGGAATTCGCACAGCGATCCTTCCCGTCGACGATCATCCATCGTGCACTTTCACCGCGGGGTTTACTGCGATAGATGATGCATATCTATAATGCAACGTGGAAGCGCTGGGATTAGGATGAGCTCGATCAGTGTGGAATACAGGATCTAGCGTAAGAGTGGACTGGAAATCATTTCCTAGTTGTCTTCCTAGGCGATTTATTTGCATTTGAATGAGTGATTGTCGTTTATAAATATGTATCGGATTGCATCTGTAATATTTTACTCACTGTATAAACAATTTCATGTTATACATAAAATACAACATACTTGATGAATATTCGTGTATTATTCAAATTACTACACAATTTCTAATGATTCACTAAACTGGAGGGACGCCAGCAGTGATTCAACGGCTAGTGAATCACCCTGTACAGCAAGTCACTTCGCTACGAGAGCAAATACACTCCCAGTATTGGCTCTTTCCAGATAAGAAATTTGTAGACGAACGCGTGAAAGGAGGTCTATTCGAGGAGGGCAGATTTCGCTCTCGTTCTACTTAAAGAACAAATCCTTTACAAAATACTCCGGCGAGTTTGATTAGCTCTCGAGCGATCGAACCAAGGACTCGGCTCTCGCGCGCCCGAAGGATTTCCGAGTGCGTGCCATTTTTTTCGTCCCTCGCTCCCCCGCGTCCCCTGGCACGGTCTCGCTTCCGTGGGTCCGTAATCGGCAAGTGCGGCCGGCGGGGAGCCGAGGGATCGCTGTGTTTAACAGGTTTGTCGACCGAATCGGTGGCCGCACAGGCCTTGAACGGTACCGTACGGTACCGCAGGAAAACGTCCTTCGCCGCCGTGCGCCCGCCGATGAAATTTCTCAGTTTGTCGCGCGTACCCGCAGCAGGAGCACGCTCGTGCCGTTCTCTCCTCCGATATCTTCGCCCGCAACCTACCTGTAGTGCTGCCTGTTCGTTACTAAGGTCGGTGAATTCATCAGAGCATCGAGAGTGTGATCGACCTCTTCCCCAACTTCATTTTTAAAAATTGTTTTACTTTATTTAGCCGAAAATCGAATTTTGTTAAACTTCATTAGGACAGTGTTTTCGATTTTTTTGTTGGAAACTGTAGTTTGGTCGTTAAAGAGGAGGAATATTGATTGGATAATTGTACAGTGAAACAGTCGGTTTCTGGTAGTCGGGGTAGAAGAAAGCGAAGACAATTGACCACTCTACTTTCAATAGAGTGGTTGCTTAGCATTACTCGTTACACGCAACTTACTCCAACTACCTACTGTAAATACCGACGTTCTCCAGGGGGTTACAGGTCTACACGATAAAGACTCGGACAGTCTCTCCAAACCCAGATTTGCCAGTTGAGCCGGCGGAGCGTAAATGCCAGTGGTTTTTCGCGCCGGCTATTATCTACGCCCGGCCGAAACCGCATTTCGCAAAGGCCTCTCTCGTACGCCGGGGAAAAGTGTAATAGCCGGTCGTTGGTTCGCTCGGCGGGCGCGCGTACGTGTGTGTGCGGGCGATCGACAAGTTCAACGAAACGCCGGCTCGTGAAAGGGGGAAAAGGGTCAGGCGAGACGGAGTCTCGTTTCATTTGCGCTCTCGCCTGTTCGCTGACCCCCGCTCGCGTACTCTGCCTCGCCGGTGGAAATAGTCGAGTATGTATGTGGCACGAAATAGTCGTCGCGGGAAATCGGAGTACTCGGTGGGTTGATGCGGCTGGCGCGTGCCGTGGATTCACTGGGAGGTATTCGTGTCGTCGCGAGCCTTTCGCCGATCAATTAAGCCGAATCGGCGGATTCCGATCGCGAGTAGCTTGATTTTGTTTCGTCATCGAATGCAGTGGAGCCTCGGGCGCCGGTTGCTCTAGTTCACTTTTCCGTAAATTGTAAGCATATTGATTCATTGATTGGTAATAATTGTTTGGAAAATGGACCTTAAATTATTGGTAATAATTAATTGGAAAATAGGGCTCAGATTATAAACTCACTTCTGATTAACTGATCGGTAATAATTCATTGGAAAATGTTCCAGTTGGGATTGTCACGTAT
Source organism: Crossocerus cetratus (assembly GCA_963675795.1). Taxonomy (NCBI): domain Eukaryota; kingdom Metazoa; phylum Arthropoda; class Insecta; order Hymenoptera; family Crabronidae; genus Crossocerus; species Crossocerus cetratus. The sequence continues at coordinate 18,035,192 of OY776667.1, forward strand.
ACCTGTTTAGAAATGACACAAGGTGTGTCGCATTTTCCAGACTTTTCTCCGCCAATTTCCACTACTCTCACCGTCGTTCGCGCATTACATAAGCATCGCGCTCGACAATGGGAATAGGCGTTTTGCAATTAACACACAATAATGGATTGTGCAAAAATCGGCGCGCGTCTACGTACGGGATTAGAGGCGATAGTTACGATTTATGCGACGAGCGGTTGCGAAAGGCACGTGCTGCGAGTCTCGTGGCCGAGGGCTTACATCACCTGTTACATCGGATCCCATGGTGGTTCGAGCGGATTCCTCCGTCGACTTTTTACCTCTTCACCATGAGATCCTGCTCGCTGATACCTTTTATCTGATCGAGCGGTGCCTGGACAGTGTCGCAATGGCTCGGGGAGGCAGATCCTCCGGGGAGAATCCTGTGAAGGGAATTGCGGGCTTTAAAGACCGTCGAACCATCGGCAAAGTTCTTCTCGCAATCTTGAGCCAATTTCCGCTGATCGACTTGGTGATCCGATGAGTTGCTCTCGATCGACTCCGAGGGGTAATCGGCAATCGGGCCATTACGGGGACACTGTCCTCGAGAATTGCGGCTAGAGAGTCGCTGAGTCGAGCAAGACGCCGCTTGGAAACCTCCCAATTTCTACGGTCAACCGGCAACAGTACCGTTTTCTCGGCCGACCTCTTTGCATTTGCGTCATCAAACTCGCGACCAAGAACGCTTGTTCTCCGCCGCGGCAGACTAGTCTCGCCGTTTCCACTTTCAAATTATACTCATCTCGTGTTAGACGCCAATTGAGGCCCAAGGGCGCCGGCTCTGTCGCTTGTGAACTCTCCCGAGGTTTCTAGTTAATTTGCGTAATAACTTACTGCCGAGAAAATAGGAGATTTGTCTGTGGTTTCTAACATTTCTTGCCCTTGGAACCACTGTTATATTTAATATAAATATAATATTTCATTTTAAATATATATTTAATATAAATTAAGTAGCGGGAACTAAGAAAAATACTGTTCACCGAATGAAAATATAACAAAAAAATTCGACATAATTCAAAAAATTATTATTCCAGGCGATAAATATTCGCGTTCGTTTTGTATTCGTTGACCGCAGGAATGAGGACGAGGGAATTGACAACCTGCCGCCTTATCGAACGGGGTTAACTACCAAGATTAGCGACTTCCCTTAGATTTTCTCTGTAAGACTTAGTCAAACAATGCCTTCCAACATTCCACTCGCAGTTATAGACATTTATCATCGCGGAAGTATAATACTGCACTCGACAATAGCTGCTTAACGCGCGGATTAATGAAGTCGGGGAACCGGTCGGGAGAGTCTAAAGAGCATACGAGTGACGCATAGTTGTCGGTGCATTTGCAGTGAGAGGCTGAAGGTAGAGATTCAACCCGGAGGAAAATAGGAGCAACTGCCAGAATGCGAGCAGCCCTTTGCCTGCTGGCGGTGGCGGAGTGCGCCTGGCTGGCCACTGCAGTCCTCAATGACCTGCGAGTCGTCCACCAATGGAAAATGGTCGAGTTCGACTGGCCGGACAACGAGACCAAGGCACTTTTCCCCCAGTACAAGCAGGAGGACAATCTTCCTTTGGGACTCGAAGTCTCCGGGAACAGACTCTTCGTTACTGTGCCTCGCTGGAAGCTTGGAGCAGCTGCTAGTTTGAATTTCATCTACTTGAATGGTTGGTATATTAGTAAATATTAAGAATTGAGAATCATCGAACTGGGTCTTTTGAAAATGTTATTGGTTTCTTGAATGGGTCGTGTTATATCGTCGATGATTTATGGCCAGTCATTCCTTGGAGAATCATCGAATTAGATCTCTTCATGACCCAGCGCTGGACAACGATGATCTAATATGTAGATGAATGTTACATTTCCATATGAATGTCGATTTATCGCAATGGCGTTTCGATTCCAATCAATTGTTCATCCGTGTCTTGGAATTCTGTTAATCATCAGTCATTTATAACTTTGAAGATTTGCTCGATGATTACTGGAGTCAGATGACTTCCAGGTGACATCAGGGAAAAGAATCAATTTTTTTCCCCAATCGATTCAATCATTGGTTTTACGATTGCGATGGTTCGATCGCTTCGGCGGAAAGATGCTGTCACGACTATTAGTCCCGAAGACTCGCGGCTGATTCGAACGTTCGAGCTAACACTATCGTTAAACCAGGCATCGTTGCGCAAGGTGTTTGGCAATCAAAGGTGGCTCTTCTGCGTGTTTTCGAGGCGGAACCGCTCGGGGATGGGAATTGAATTAATGAACTGGATTCTCCGACATATTTATCATTGTTATACCAGCTATTATCTACGCCCGCGGCCGAAACCGCATTTCGCGAAGTACGCATCATTGCATTTTAATGTATTCATCACTGTTATTGTGTTCGGGACGTGGTGTATCTCGTAGGGAGACATCCGGTTCAGTGGCACGTCCTTCGAGTAAATGCGTGCCGACATCTCGTGCGCTCCAGTAAGCATTGATTAAGATCAACCGGCCACCGCATGCTCGCCAAAGAATGTCATTATTTCATTAAAAATCTCCAACACCTCGCGTATCCCATTATCCTTCAACCCGATCGAGTTCCGTCAAGAAAGAAGATCGAAAAAGAGCCGTTTTTCTTCTTTCCACAAAAAGTCCCGAAGAAATGCCAGGAACACGTATAAAGTTAACTAGAACCTGAAAATAACACTTTCACCTCTCTCCTCGCTCGCCGATTGACATTTCATAATCCACTTTCTAAGTGGTTGATTTTCGAGCCCGATTCCCGGTTCCTGTCGTTAGACGCAGGCCACCTGGGAAACAGGTTTCACAGACTCGCGCCGCTCGCGGTATGGCAATTTACAAGGATTATTTAATCGCCGATCGCGTGACTACATGCCTCACTGTGTAAATGAAAGAATTGCCAATTTTAACAATTACACGCCAATCGCGTCATTGTATTCTCGAAAACAATTTCCAAGAATAGACTTGGAGGAGTTTCGGAAGAATTCCACTTACATAATCTGAAACTCCAACATCGAATGAATTAAAACTGTTGATGAATGAAAAATGACTAGAACAACGCGACAGTTGTTCCATTCGATTAAGCCAACATAAATTGCCACGACCATTCCAGCTCGATCTTAAAAATGTTAAAGAAACAAGGCTGCCGTCTGTCGTTTGGGCAGCCTTGGCAGACTGGCCGTGTTAAAACGGCTCCGCTTACTTTGCTCTGATCAATATTTATCCAATGTATCCGCAGACACACGCGAATCGCCGCCGTTAATGCCGTATCCATCCTGGGAGGCGCACTCGACGGTACAAGGTCCGCCGGAGCTAGTCTCGACCTTCCGCGTGCGGGCCGATCGGTGCGACAGGCTCTGGGTCCTTGACACCGGATTAACGGACATCCTGGGAAGTCCAGAACAACTGGTGCCGCCGGCCCTCCTCGTTTACGACCTCGCCACCGACAAGCTCCTACGCAAGTTCGTCATACCCGAGGAGCAGAGGACCGCCGACTCCTTATTCGCCAACATCGCCGTCGAGGACTACGACTGCGATGACTCTTTCGGCTATCTCGGCGATCTCGGCGGACCGGGCCTCGTTGTTTACTCCTGGAAGATGAACAAGTCCTGGCTCGTCAAGCACCAGTCCTTCCATCCTGACCCACAGGTTTTACTCGACTTATTCCTTCAGTCGCCGGACCTCGTCCTTGCGCCGGCTCAGTGCCGCGCGTCGCTGGAGGAACTGGATTGGATTCTTCGAGTTATTGTTTTTGTTGGAGATTTTTTTGAGATCGTTAAAGGGTTTAGGTTGTTTTGTTGCTCCAGTGGCGACGCGGACGAGGGTAATTAAGATTAAGTGGAAATGGAGGATTAATATTAATTGGTGTCGTTTTGTCCGGGAAGGGAGGTGACTTCAAGGTGGCTGGTATATCGTTCCAATGGACCGATGGTATATTCGGAATGGCCTTGGCGCCGACCGGCGATGGATACAGCACCATGTACTATCACCCGCTCTCCAGCACCATGGAATACTCCGTCAGCACCAAGTTCCTTAGAGACCCTATGCGTATTAATACAACAGGTGCGTTCTCTGTCTATTCTAATAATTTCCCAAGAAAATCAACTGATAATGTTTATAAAAAATCTCTGACTTTTCAGACGCCGCTAAGGAATTCCACACACTCGGCTCCCGCGGAAAGAACGGACAAAGCAGCGTCAGCTTCCTGGACCCCGAAACCGGCGTTCTCTTCTACGCGCTGACTAATCTCAATGCGATTGCCTGCTGGAAACCCCACGAAATGTTTGCCACGCGCGACCAGGACTATGTGTTCGTCGACAGCGTGACGATGGTCTTTCCCAATGACCTGAAGGTACTGTTCGTTTTGGCCGGCGCTCTCATAAAGAATCCTGAACGACGTAGATTTCATTGGAAATCGTGTGTTATCCTTTCAGGTCGACCGCAACGACAATGTCTGGGTCCTGTCGGACCGTCTGCCGACCTTCATGTACTCGAACCTAGACCACGACGACTTCAACTTCCGGATCTTCTCCGGTCCAGCGCGCCAGCTTATAAATGGGACCGTCTGCAACCTGGAGCGACAGTCTTCCACCACCGGGAATCCGGAGCGCATGAGTCCTGCGCCGGATGTCAACACCGTCGCATCGAGGGTCGGCATGCCCGGCGCCGCCGATCAGACTAGTGTTTCCAGCGCGCTCGTCGGCCTCACGGCCGTCGCACTTAACTTATTCCACTGAGCGAGTCTCAGCTTCAAATGTCTCCCTTTCGAGGCAAGTTTTCAAAATGCCGAGCTTCGCAACACCGAGCCCTCGGCTTCGAGGTAGCATTCTTTTCGATCTCCGGGAATTAGCCGCTGGAAACTGTCGAGTGATCCTTTGAGAACGTGCTCGTGCAACTATCGGATTAGATAATGCAATGGCTCTCGCACGCATGATTTTTAATGATTCGTGACGCAAGCTGAAAGCAACTCGGGTTACCGTTACTCGAGATATTTATTCCTCTTTGTTTCTCTTGGTCCGCACCTGTGTGAGTCGCTGTGTACATCGGTGTGTGTGATCGTAGCTTTCTCCCCGCGGAGAACTAGTTGCACTTGCCTAGACAAAGCCGGCACGGAACAAGGAGAGCGTGCACGACTCTCGATCTTCTCACTCGCAGCTTTGTTCTTGTTAATTCTTGTGGTACAACACTCTCGCATTTCTTAGTACCTAAGGCTCCCTGGCGATCTCCGTCGTTGCTAAAGTAGAATAGTAGCCAGCGCAAACACGGCGAAGGGGTTTTGTCTGAATCCTGTTGTAAACTCTCTCATTAGAAGTGCGTTCCTACTTTAGAGAGGTGGACAGGATTTTACTGTATTAAAGGACTCGACGCCAGGGATTTACCATTGACGTAGTGTAACTAACAGTTGAATAAAAGTAATATATTTGTAAGCCTAGAAATTGTCGATTCTTTGTGAGAATTGTGAGGAACGTGATGCGAGATAGAGCTAGTGAAACCAGTTGCTATTAGTTTCATGGGGGACTCCCATGAAAGGAGTTAATGCAAGCTATGCGAAAAATCATCCGGTTCTTCACCGGTCATGGCCCTTGGTCATTCACCTCCGCCACCTGCTCGATTACCTTCACTACCGCTCGGGAATACTGATCATCTCGTCGTCGATTCTCGACTCGGTACGCATAGCCTTTACCTTGAATTCGAAATTCGTAGCAATTAAAAATCGCTAGTGAAAGTTTACTTTGGAAGAAGTCAGGAAGTACGAGTTGTGGACGGAAATGAATCAATTGACGATATAAGTGCGTTAATTGGGCCATTACTATCTCATTAATAATGCAGGCGATCGACAAGCATTGTCAGTCGATGACCCGTGACCTTCGCATCCGTTCGAATGCTCGGTGCATCGGGAAAATAATGATCCCAGATTATTGATTGATTGTGGGATATCACTGTCAATGTTCCATCCTGCTCTACGATATAATATCATTGTCCAGTGTTATTCGACGGAGACGTAAACATCGCTGTTTGCAGAGCGCAGTGATTTCTATGGAATTACATAAAGCGAGAGCATGAAACTGATGATCTTGTATTATCAGCCGGCTATCGCTGCGCGTGTTAAAGGTCACCGTCACTCCGAATCGACCAATCGGTGATGGGATCGACCGTGAAAGGGGTATGAATCGACTTCCAAAGTTCGCAGGGGAATTCTTTCACGCAGTCGACATGCGACTAACGGTTGACGCAATCTCGATTTTTCCAACGAACCCGCTTGACAATAAGAGTTTCTACGGGCATTGTGCCATTGGAGTTAGTCTCGTCCGGCTGCTCTGGCCGATCTTGGACCCTCCAACCATTTAAACAAAACACCTTCGCATCTCCCACGTGTAAGTATTTTTGAAAATTTCGATGGGGACGAAAGTGGAAGTTAAAAAGTAGTAATTCACGTTTCTATAGTGAAAGGAAGTCGAAAGTGTAAATTGAAAAAGGCTTTCAACCAGATCGTTATTGACGTCTCCAATCGTTTTGCATGATTGCAGACTTGTTTATTCGAGATAACAGCGCTTTTTCTGCGATTTGCATTTTTATGATCCATAATCACATTAAAAATGACTCGTCCTGAAAACTCGTCATTTCTTTGCACTTACATTTGACGCAAGACGAATCATTTTCAAACGTTAAAACTACTTCTTACCTTAACTTTTCCTTTTCAAAACATATGCATCATTGTATTGTAATAATGTTTTTCCAATGATTATTGGATCGCCCGTTCTCCTTCTACTCGATCCCTACTCCGTGTTATTTATACGGTACTCTTCCTGCGATTATACATTCTCGAATTAGATATTCATTCTTCCTCGAAGGTAGCACCAGTTTGTACGTGCAAGCACTGTCGCTGCTGCTCGAGAAAGTCGCTCGAGAGGATTTCTGATAAAAGTCTTATCGGCGCGGCGCCCGGAGCGAATACGCAGGTTTGATAGTATTTAATCGCTAAATGATACTAAAACGCTCGTTTTCCCCTGACAGTCTGTCGATCCATAATATTAAATAGGACCAGTTAACATTTTAATCCTCCACAAATCAGTAATTAAAAAAATAAATTATCAAACTGGATGTGAAGACAGTGAATTTTTTAAATCGAGTGTTTAAAAAGTGATTGTTTTAAATTAAAAGGCAGTGCAATGGTAGAAGGACGCAGTTCCGACGAAAGGATGAAGGTGAATAGTACAGTGCCTGGTATGGTTTACCCTGCGTGGAAGGATGGAGGTGTGAAGACACCGTACGCCTTCCTGCAAGGCAGGAAGACAGTGGATGGCGCCGAGGGTCTCTGGAGGATCGAAAACAGCCTCTACGACCTCGATTCCTTCGCCAAGCATCATCCGGGGGGTTCCGAGTGGATTCGACTTACCAAGGGCACTGATATTACCGAGATTTTCGAGGTAATCCTGTCGCACTTGATATATTTCCTCATAAGTGTCCTTTAATTAATGAGGTCTCGTTGTTTTACGTTTGAATTTATGGTTTTGTATTGACCTTATCGTAGGCTCACCATGTTACTGATAAGGCTTCCCGCCTGCTTCCGAAATACCACGTGAGAGACGTGACCACGCCGAGGTCGGTGCCCTTTACCTTCAAGCCCGATGGATTCTACCGGACTTTTAAGAAGAGAGCGCGGGAGGTGTTGAAGGGAATCGATTACCATCACCCCTCGTCGAAATCGAACCTCATCGCCGACTTCCTCGTGACCTCGACCATTCTGACCTCCATTCTCGCTGCCTCCTCGCAGTCTTACCTGGCTATCATACTCTCAGGTGAGGTCACAAAGTTTTCAAGGAAACTCGATCTATTTTTAAAGATTTTCTTTTCTAAAAAAAGACATTGTTTTTCAGGGATCTTCCTTGTCTGGACGACAATAATCGGCCACAACTACTTTCACATGCGCGACAGTTTCCGCATGTACTACTTCGACCTGAGTTGCATGTCGTCGAAGGACTGGCGCATCAGCCACGCAATGAGTCACCACATTTACCCGAATACTCTCTGGGATTATGAAATGTACGCGGCCGAGCCCTTTCTCAATTGGTCTATTCTCACGGGGAAGACCCTTTTGGGCTCAATCGTCAGCCAGATGCTCAGTCCCCTTATCTGGGCATTAATGTTCATCGAGCAATTCGTTAAAAGGTAGTTCGTCGAGAGTGAGACCTTAATCTTAATGACAATGTCGTACTTGAACTGGAGTAATTTGGTATTCCAGGTACTACTCGGTATTCTTTGAGTACCGTTCTTTCGAGTTCCGAGACGCGGTGCCGTTCTTCATTCCAGTATTGATGACCTACTTCGCACCGAGTGTCTTCGCCGCGATTAAGACCTGGTTAATGTTGGTCCTGGTGACGAGCTTCTTCTTCGGACTCATTGGATTCAACGCGGCGCATCATCATCCTAATATCTTTCACGACGGCGATATTTACAGGTCGGTTGCCGGTGGTTTGGGAGCTTGAGTCTTGTTGAACGAAGAGTTCTTTAACGCTAAGTGTGTTTGTTAATCAGGGATGATTTCGATTGGGGTCTGCTCGAGATGGACGCTGTCCGCGATCGCAAGATCATCGACGATTCCGATTTCCTGGTCCTGACGAACTTTGGCCAACACGGACTTCATCATCTCCTCCCGGTCGTCGACCACACTTACTTGCCGCAGTGCAGGAAAGCCTTCGAGGAGACTTGCAAGGAGTTCGGTATTGGTTTCGATAAGCTGACGCAGTGGGAGTTATTGAAGGGCCAGTTCCAGCAGCTCTCGAGGACCCAGCCGAAGAAGAATCACAGATAAACGTGCGAGTGTTTCCCATTGGAGAAGACTCAAGTGTCTAATAATTAGACAAACGGGTGTCTAATTGTCTAATCTCTCAATGACTCGCTCGTCAAGGATCTGAATTTGTAATTTTGTAAATAGTAGATGGATTATGTTTTATAAAGATTGCCTAGCACGTATAATAGTTTCTGATTTTTTAAGGAAGTTCTCGTTTCCGGGGTTGCAGAGTGGAGATTGGACGCAGGCGGGGGGTCAAGGAATTCTCCGCCCTTAGTTCTTATCTTTATTTATTGCTTATTTACTTTAATAAATACATACTTCGGCTCTCTTTATAAATTACAATTAAGTTTATAGGATAGGATTATCATCTGGATGATACGTGTGTAATGGGTGCGCGCCGCCGCGTGAATCTGCGGCCCGCCCTATAATAATAATTCGTCTGTTTTCTCGTTTCGTCTTCTCACGACGCTGACAATCTCGGTTTCACGCCCACGCTTTGGTGTTCCGTGCTCAATGTGCTTCGATCTCCTCTTAGTATGGCATTATGTTTAGTAATTATGCAGCATAACATCAACTGGACCATCGATGCTTCCGTGTATATCCGCTTCGGTAGAATCGCAGTGTGCGTCCTGGCCGGATTCTCGCACTTTCGGTTGGATATGGCGAATAGGTGAAGAAGTTGTGCGTGTGTGTGTGGCTTTTTCCCTTTCGACGCGCCGCGGTGTGTGCGATAGTATATTCATGGTCTGTCTGTGCTTGTGTGTGGTCGAGCGACATATGTATATGCTCTCGCTGGCTCTCACCTCTTCTCTCGCATCCCACTTTCACTCTCCCAGCTCTCTCGATCTCCTCCTTCGAGTGTCAGCACTTGGCGATGAAAATGATTTCCCATTTCTTTAATTATAATTCCCCCCAAAAATTTCACCCCTCGGGATTTCGCCCGTAAAAGACCAATTAGACGTCACCCCCCGCCCCCCAATTTGAACAGGATATCCTTTTAATTCGCCCCCCTCCCCCCGATTTTTGATTCCCTAATCGAAAGAAAACAACAGCGCTAGATTTCTTTTGTTCTTTAATTCTTTTTCCACTTTTTATTCAACACTGTTCTCCCAGCTGCTGCGCGGGGCGCAGCATGCGCTCTCCAATTTTTGCAAAAAAGAAAAACGAAAGAGTTACTTGAACGCTGAGTGTGTGTGTGGCTGTGTGTGGCTGTCACGCATGATCGGGAAAAGAAGAAGGTGGTTGAGTGGTGTGAACGGGGGGAGATGGTGGTGGTGTGCGTGTGTGCTCTGTCTGCTGAGGCTTCTGATTCGCGAGAATGACGATGAAAGGATTGTCTCCACCCTCGGCTTGTCGCGCGCTCCTCGTCGAGATTGCTCGTCTGGTGTGGCGCCAGGGCCCTGATGGCGATGGCGGCTCTGGCCGGTGGAGGTGGTGGTGGTGGATGATTGATTGACGCGGATGGCCTTCTTCTCCTTGTTGCTCTTGTTCGATTGGATGGCGGTCGAGTGCGCGTGTCTCTCTTAAGGGTAGCTCGGTGAACTCGGGTCTTTACAGGTCACCATCCGGCTGCAGGTCGAAGCGTGGCGGGAATGCGGAACCATCGAATTGGGGCCTGTTGAACGCAGGTCGGTGTGGCTGCAAAGAGAATTCAGCTCGAGTCATCCCAGCCAGTCGCACTCATTCCACTCCCACGATTAACAAGAAACGTAATTGGGGGCCGCGTGACGAGTGACACCTGTCTCTGTGTCCTTACGCCACACTTTGCCGAAGCCGGCGGCTGCTCGACAGTGTTCACCCCACGGTTTACTGACAAATGACTCGGTCACGTGTACACGCTGGGAACGGTACAAATAAACAGGTCTGTGTGTGTTTTCCCGATTATTGGTCAGACGAAGAAACAGATACACGTCGGGTCGAAGGGTCGCGACAAGAGAACCGAGTGGTGATGGTTGTCGTCGTCAGACGGACTAGCTACGGTTGCACTAATCTAGATTGAAAGCTCGTCGAAGTCTACTTCCACTCATTAGTCCTCCACTAAGTAGAGCAACCACTAGTCCAAGTGAATCAAGTCAATCGTGTGTCGGACGAGATGTTTCGTTATGTCGTTATGTACAGGGGATCAGTATGGTGGTCCGCCGTGATACATCGACGGGGTGGGTTGGTACACAAGAGTTAATGACGATGAGCAAGCCTTGTAAACGGTGAGAATCCACCTCTCAACGAAGTATGTGTTATGCTTTCTTCAAACAGGTTTGAGTGAACACGGATTTGGGCCACCGAATCAATTCTTTTCTGCCCTCGTCGACTTGTTCTCCCAAGCTAAGATCTGTCTATCGTCCGAGTCGCGGTCTGTCGGTGGCGTCTGATTCTACTGAGACCTAGCACGATTTCCATTTCCACACACACACGTGCTCTCCTGACACGTGCAACTTACATGGACCGGCGCGGTGTTCTTACTCCATTGCGATGGGCACCTTGCGGGCCTTCTGTTGTGGCTATACAGGGACACACAGAGTTTCGATTAGAGTCTCTCTGCGTTCTTTGGCTACTACTTTGCGCTAGTTCGATTGGTGGAGCCCCTCGGGTTTGTTCTACCTCAGCTCGTCTTTACCGGCCTATTGTTATTCTACTGGTCCGCGCCAGTGAATGACTCTCAATGAATAATGGAAAAATAAAGTGGGAAGTCGATTCTTCCTGGTGGAAGAGAGTTTCGGCCCCGGGGCTAGAGATCTGGGGTGAATGGACTTACCGCTGGGCTGAGACCACGCGCGGCACTGCCTCCACGTCCCTTGGTGCGGAACTTGGTGATCGCCTGCTCGGCGAGGTCCGCCCTCTCTTCAGCCTCCTCGAGCTCTTGCTGGGCCTTGCGGAACTTGGCCAAGTTCAGGGCGGCGATTTCTTCCGCCTCTTCGATCTGCCTCTTGTAGGTCTTGATCTTCTGCTGGAGCTTGTCGACGAGGTCTTGCATGCGCTCGTGGTTCTTGCGGTCCTCGTCCGCCTGTGCGGGAGATTGAGATTTGGGGTGTTAGTTTGAAAATGATTTTTGGGGATTTGATTATTCGATTGATTGGGAGTTGGCGTACCTGGAAGCTCAGTTCCTTGATGCGGCGCTCGGACTTGCGGAGATTCTTCTGGGCATCGGCGTGTCTCCTCTGTTCGCCGTCGAGCTCGTTCTCGAGTTCGCGGACGCGCTGTTCCAGTTTCTGGATGGCCTTCTTGCCACCCTTGAGGGCGTTGGCCTCGGCTTCGTCCAGGCGGACCTGGAGTTCCTTGATCTGGGTCTCGAGGGCCTTGCGGAGCTTCTCCTGGGTCTGAGCGTGGTCTTGCTCAGCTCGGAGTTCGTCGGCCAGTCTGGCGGCGTCAACCATCGCCTTCTTCGCCTTCTCCTCGGAGTTCTTGGCTTCGTTCAGGAGTTCATCCAGGTCGGACTGTAATCAATTAAGAAATACAATTAATATTTCAATTAATATCCAAAGAGAATCGAACTGTCGAAGGGTAAAGGGACTCACGTGGAGGGTCTGGAGTTCGGCCTCGAGTTTCCTCTTGGCGCCAGAGATCGACGCGTTCTGGGCACCAAGTTCGTTGAGCTGCTCGTGACAGTCAGCCAATTCTTGCTCGGCCTGTCTGCGACCACGGTCGGCTTGCTCAAGGAGAGTGCGGCTCTCCTCGAGTTCGTTCTGCAGAGCGTTGGCACGGCGTTCCGAGATTCCGAGGAGTTCTCGGGCCTCGTCGCGTGCGCGCTGTTCCTCCTCAAGGGCGGTCTGCACGTCCTTCAGTTGCTGTTGGTATCTCTTGATGTTCTTCTGGGCTTCGGCGTTCGCCTTGTTCGCGTGGTCCAGAGCGATCTCCAGTTCGTTGATGTCGGCTTCGAGCTTCTTCTTCATGCGTAGAGCCTCAGCTTTGCCCTGTTATCAAACGAGTCCCGAATTATTAAGTTACATTATTAAATTATTATGTAATATAATATTTATCCGAGTATTTCAAAGAAACGATAACAGTAGATTAAATATTGAAAATGTATGTGAATAAGAAACTTTTCCCAGTTGATCAGAAAAAGCAATAGTAATCTAAGAGCTCAATTAGAGTTTGATTAATGGCGATAAGAACTAACCTTGGCTTCTGCTTCGAGGGAAGCTTGCATGGAGTCGAGAGCACGCTGGTGGTTCTTCCTGGTATTCTCGAATTCTTCTTCCTTCTCCTGGATGCGTCTGTCGATCTCTTGCCTGACCTGGCTAAGTTCAAGCTGGCTGCGGAGCACCTTGTTCTCCTCTTGTTCCAAGGCGGCTTCGGCTTCCTCCAAAGCGGCCTGGAGCTCGTCCTTCTCAGCCTCCAGGCGCTTCCTGGCCTTCTCGATCTCGTGGATGTTGCGTCCACCCTCTCCGATCTGGTCCAACAGGTCCTTTACCTCGTCGGCGAGGTTCTTGTTCTCGCGACGTACTGCTTCCAACTGCTCCTGTCCTTCTTCGTAGGCACCTGTTCAATAGAGAAAAAGACAACAAATGATTTCTTCCACTCGGAATCATCGAATCTAAGGTTGAATGCGAATGCGATGACGTACCTCTGAGCCTGAAGAGTTCCGTGCTGTAGTTGCGGCATTCCTTTTGGCTGGCGTCGAGTTCGGCGGCAAGGTCGTCGACCTTGAGCTTCCATTCCCCAATGATCTTGTCGAAGGCCTTCTGTTTCTTCTCGGCGGCGTTGGCAATGGCTGTAGCGCGGTCGACCTCGATCTGCAAGTCCTCGACCTCGGTGGCCAATCTCTGCTTGGTCTTCTCGAGGGCGATGACCTTCTGGTTGAGGGATTCGATCGTCTCCTCGGCCTCGGCGAGGCGAGCCTGGAGTTTCCTCTTGGCTTCCTCGAGCTCCTCGGCTCTCGCGACTCCTTCCGACTCGTACTTCGTACGCCACAATTGGGCCTCGGCGTTCGCCTTGCTCAACTGCCTCTGTAAGTCTGCCTTGCCTTCGGCTTCCTCTTCCACTTGTTCGCGGATGTTGTCCAGGTCGTGTTCCAAGTTGCGGAACTTTCCGAGGAGAGTGGCGCGTTCGCGGGACTCCTCGTCGGCGAGCCTCTTGGTGTCCTCGAGCTGGGTAGTCAGGGAGATCTTGATCTTGGAGAGCTGGCTGACCTGGGACTCGGCTTCCTCCAATTGGCGGAGGAGGTCGCTGTTCTCGATGGACAGCTTCTTCTTCGCGGCGTCGAAGTCGTTCAGAGTGCGGTTCACTTCCTCGAGCTTGCCCTGGGTCTCGTTCAACTGGTGTTGGAGCTGCTTGACGATCTTCTCTTGGGCAGCCTGTCATCCCCGACACAAACTCTCCGTTAATAAATCGTCGATTCATCGATCGGACAAACATGGGTCAAGCTTGCAAGCGCAAAAACAGGTTTCTCAAATATATACCCGTCAAAAGGCACACGAAGACAGGAGTTGTCTGATTCCCGATCCAATCTCCTCGCTGCTCCGACCTGGCAAAGCTGTTAGTCGCGTTAGTCTGAGCTTAGGTGAACAACATTTCAGGGCGGATCTTACCTTCTCGTTGGTCAAATGGTCCACGGATCCACGCATGTCATTCAATTCGCTGAAGTACTGCACCTTGTCCTTCTCAACTCTAGCGGAGGTGGGAAAAATTCGAAAAGGAGATGTTAGTCGTATCGTAAAAAAGACATTCCTCATCCATGAAATAACGATACTCGGATCGTCCACTAATTAATCCAGCGAAACCTCGCCAACAAACAAGGGACACTGTGAAACTCGTAAACGAAGGGCAACATGTAAAATCGTATCAATTGGGACTCGGACGCTTAGATGACAGACAGATCATTTCCTGGATCATTCAACATTCCCGGACGGGGGCGATTCAATGTACCTTCTCCCTGGCAACCTGATCGGTCGTGGCGCGAGAATTGTTGAGCTCGGCGTGGATGTCGTGGCGGCCCTTTTCGGCCCTAATGAAATCATCCGATTATATTCTCCTCTCGAATGGTAATGACTTTGTTTTACTGGGTCGCGAGAATCTATAATTACTGGGTGGGCTATGCTTCGATATTTATAGGTCGACCTGATTCCGGGGGGGAGTTTCACGACTTACCTAGCCTTCAGCTTGTTGAGCGTATCAATCTGTTCGCCCATCTCAGCCACGGCGTCGTTGTGCTTCTTGCGCAAGCTGGCGAGGGTGGCCTCATGTTGAATGTTGGCCTCCTCGAGGTCCCTGCGGAGCTTGCTGAGCTCAGCCTCGCGCTTCTTGTTGAGCTCGATCTGGGCGGAGGTCGCACCACCAGCCTCCTCGAGACGCTCGCCAAGTTCCTCGAGTTCTCGGGCAAGGTCGCTGCGCTGCTTCTCGGCCTTGACGCGGGATCCGCGCTCGGCTTCGATCTGTGGGAAGGGAATTCGTTAGGTTTCTGTGTTGGAGTCAAAAAGTTGAAGTGGAAGGTTCGTGGGGTTTGACGGACCTCTTCCTCGAGTTCCTCGATGCGGGCTTGCAGCTCCTTGATCTGTTTCTGGAGCTTGCCAACGAGGGACTGTTCGTCCTCGAGTTTGGCTGTGAGGGAGGACAGTTCCTTGTCCTTGCGCTGGATGGTCTGCTCGAGTTCCTTCTTGTTCCTCTCGAGGTCGGCGACGGCTTCCTGAGTGAGCTTGAGGTCGCCCTCAACCTTCCTCTTGGCCTTCTCGACATCAGCACTGGAAAGAATCGTTAAGGTAAGTTCTGGAGTTCCAAGAGAACTTGTTTAATTAATCATTGATGAAGGACTAACCGTGATTTCTTCTCACGTTCCAAGGAGTCTTCCAACTCATCAAGGGTCTGTTCAAGCTTAACCTTGACCTTGTTGAGGTGGTTAACCTTGTCCTCGGCGGCCTGGAGCTCCTCGGCGGTCTTCTGGTTGACCTCTCCTTGGTTCTTCTTCTCCTTGTTGAGCTTGTTGATGAGCTCATCCTGGTGGGCGATTTCATCGTTGAGGTTGCGGATCTGGTGGTCCTTGGTCGCCTTGTCCTGCTCGGATTTCTGGAGATTCAATTCGAGGTCTTCAATGTCCTTCTTCAAGCCCGAAACCTCTTGTTCGAGTTTCTTCTTGTTTTGGAAGAGATTGTTCCTCGCGTCTTCCTCTTCCTTGAATCTGTCGTTGAGATCCTGCGGGCCAAGTAATCGTTAAGTACCTCGAATCATCAGGCCACCAGTCTCAAAGAAAGTGAACCATCATCGAGTGCAGACAAACTGAGTTACTCATTGCTCGAATCTCGCTTTGACCAATTTATACCAACGGTAATGAGTCATCAACCGATAAATCCCCGCGGCAATTAAATTACATCATTTGACAGGTCGGAACTTCAGTGAACGCGACTTCAAAGTGACTCCCGAAGAATAAAGTGCTGGTCAGCGCCGTCTCTATTATTAGTCGAAGCTGGAAAGCGAATTAATTGGCTGACACCGCCGGGCCGAATCCACTTCGACTATTATTCTCGCAGATATGACGCGCGGACGACCTCAGATTTACGACTCTCTCCCCTTTGGGTCCAACCGCTCCCTCAACATCCAATCGGAAAGTCTTTCACCAGACGCGCCAAGATGAATCACAAGTCGCTCGAGATTCAATCACAAGATCATAATCTCCCATATGTACGACGACGTGGAAATGAACTCGGATCGATGTCGCATCCGAAAGTCTTTCTATTCCGGCCGGCCGAGTTATCCAACGATCGGCCAGCGGCTAATATTAGCGGCGCCGCCGGATAAATAGGACGACGCCGGTTGCAGTGGATGAAAGAATAAAAAATGAGGGGGAACCGTGAAATATCTTGGCAAGGCATTATGTCCAGGTGAGAGGGTCCCTGGTGCCATTCGTCATAACGCGACACCGATCCTTCCCCGGAAGTGGCAGCTTACGCGGCCAACGCAGCTCAGAGCGAGCTGCCAAGTGTGACTATGAGGAAGCAATCCAAAACTCTGACAGCCAACTGCCACGCTTTTCCTGCTAAACCGACCCAGCATCCGATCAGCTGTTGCCAGTTTGCAACGGACCAAGCCCCGCGGAAAGTAGTACACGCGCAGCTGGCCAGGGAAAATCATCCCACCGGGATGACGCTGGTAAATAATTGCAGCGAGTGAAATATTTGACACCAATTATTATTTCATCGAATTCGGTGGAATACTTGTTACTAATTTAATACAGGAATCTTTCAGACTTGTCAACGTCATGAAAAAGGTCGTTTTGAGGCAAAAGGGGTTGTTAAACGATTTATCTATTTATCAGAGAAAAAATGAATTTTCATATGAAACATTAAACCCCCAGGGTGAACCCGGGACCCAGAATCGGCGTGCACCGATGACGCACATCTAACTACCGCCAGTATAAATACACCGTACACCTGTTATCTCTTTCGTTCAGCCTGTGCCTCCAGCACTGGTGGGCCACGCCTACTTTTAATAACCTGGAATCTGGGAGATCTCGCCGACTAAATTTGGAGCTCTTCTGCCGAAAGCGCCAATCTGATCCCTCGAAAGCGCGCTCCCACCGGTTTACACGCTCCCCCCGCTTTCGCCCGGCATTCGCTATCTTTGCTCTCATTCACTTCCTACCCTCTTTGCGAGTGCAAATGAACGCCCGCGAGTGGAACGTCGTTCATCTGTCCCGGCCGTAAATGGCACCGTTCAACGGGCACATTTGCGAGGAGTTGATACATTGACGGGGATGCTTCTCGCTGACTTATTTCTCGGGTAAAAGCTCGAATAGTCGGACGAGTCGCCAAAGTGCAGAGGCAAAGTTTCAAGTCAATTACATTGAATTATTGCATCAGAAGAGTCGTTAAAGTACATCGAAAGATTGAATATTGAATTCGATTAATGATTAACTAACTGATTAATTAAATAAATCCTTTTCGAACAAAGTTCTCATGAGGAACTCGAATTGTTTTCAAATCAAGTAGAGGAAATGATTGGCTGCTGGTATTCTACAGAGGATTCGCATGATTGGAGCGGTCCAACACTTGGAGTCCAGGTCACTCCAAAGAGCGCGACCCTCTGCCAAGACGACATCCCGGCCAATTTGTCAGTGTTGGACACTTCCTCGATGATTTCGAAACGCGGCCCCGAGTGCGAGTAAATTTACGGCGGGGACGCGTACAAAGTGGCCGGGAGAGCGCGCCCGAGTGTCACGGGATTCCTGAGCCGGGGATCGACGCGGGGCCGCCGCGGCTCGAGCCATCGATTCTAATTAAAATCGAGGATTCCACGATGACGCGTCCCCGCCGGGAGAGACTTCTCTCTCCTCGGCGCTGGCAATTCTCGCCCCGTAAATCTGTCGATGCGATCCGCCGTCATCGAGGAGCGCCGACAGGCCAAGTACTATATTCGAGGGCCGAGTGCTCGGGACCGAGTGCAAGATGCACGAGCACTCGGTAAATCCCCGCTGCCGGATGTCCAGCAGACCGCGGGTTCCGGGGCCGCGGCCGACGGCTAAGTGGGCGTTTAAAAGGCCGCGGGGACAAAAATAGGCGAGTCTGGAATTCTGGAAGGGAAGTAGACTTTTCTATTTTCCGCGCTCCAGCGGGAGTATCTTGTAACAGAATCCCTCGGTGTATCGCGAGAAATCGGACACTCTTTCCTTCGTCCCTCCCCATTTGCGGATACTCCAGCCGCTCCAGGCGCTGCTGGCACTGGAGGCCATAAAAGCGCCGCCCGGCCTCACAATCCGCCGAAAATAGTCCGCGCAGAAAGAAGAAGGAAACGGAGCACGGCCGAGGAAAATAAACAGTGCGCGACTCCCCCCACGCACCAATGAAAGAAAGAAAGCTGGAATAAGCGCGAGAGGGAAGAAAAAGAGGCTCGAGTCGTTTGGAAAGTGACTAACCGTAATTTTAGCATGCACGGGGGCGCAAACCGCCGAATAAGCGTCGATGTAACCGGATGATGACTCGTCGCGGAAGAAAAATAGCGCGGATCGGCCACGTCTGACTAATCGCGGGCTTATACTACTGCGGCCGGGCTTGCGCCACTTACGAAACCCGGCGATGTATCTCGGCTTGTCAGCTGCATCGCTCCCGATGGTAATTCGAGCCAGCGGACGTTAAGTGAACAGGAGTCGATCGGATTTCGACACACTCGCCGCGATGAGACACCTGTGACTCATAGATTTCGCTCGTACGACGAGGATCGCGAGAGAAATCGTGGCGAACCTACCGACGCTCCACGACTCCAGCTCTGATAGCTTAATGACCATCTATTTTTCCGCCTTCTCCCCCAGCGCTATTTCCAGCCGGTTCTGATCGCTTTATGACAGGGCGCTGGAAATCGAGCCTAAAAATATTACCGGGCCGTCGACGCACCCCAGTAAACCTCGGCGACAGCGAGATTTAAAAGATTGTTCATGGATATTTTCGGGATTCCGGAAAGACGGTGGAGACTGCTCTGGAAAAGGAGACGGTTCTCCAACTCCTGGCTGGATTTGGTAGTGCGCGCCACGGCCTAGTGATAATCTGATTCCCTTTTTGACTTTTCTTTTCTTTTTTATTTCGACATGCCACCTCGAGTGGGGTAATTATATCCATCGGCTCTGAATCAGAATTCAATTTTAGAGGACGCGCGTTCATCATCGGTGCATTTCGTTATCGGACTGGCAATGCCGATTGCACCACTTTCTGATGCTTTGATGTTCGCTCTGTGAAATCGACGCGCTCGTCGAGCGGGCGCCGCAATCATTTTAGACGCAACAAGGTTGTCTTCCGAACGAATGCCGATGTTATAAAACATCGCGGTCTGAGAGTACTGTCAGATTTAGCTCGAATTCCAGGAGAATCGAGGGGAATTCGACGGAGAACATTCCTCGTCTCCCATTTCTTTCACTTCCGCGCGGATAATTTTAGAGAAACGTTTATTTCTATAAAATCATCGATTTATTACACTTTTTTCCAGAAATAAATTTCTTTCTGTGCTAACAGAGACTTGCTCAAGTCGAAATTGAATTTTTACCTACTCGACAAGTTTAGTGCCCTATCAGATTTAGCTGGAATTCCAGTAGAATTCTGTGGAGAAGATTTCTCGTCTCCCATTTCTTTCACTTCCGCACAGATAATTCTCTAGAAAATCCTACTCGCCTATTTCAAGGAAAACCCTGGAATCTCCCCTCGACTTATACCACGTTTTTCCAGAATAAATTTTCCTTTTATATTAAAAGAATCTTCCTGAATCCAAAATTGAACTTCTACCAACTCGTCGAGTTTAGTCTGCACCCGATGTGGTTCATGAACGTTTAAATCACGATACAAGTATATGAAATTCTCTTACCTGGAGTTGGGACTCCATGTCAGCTTTCTGGGCGGCCAACTTGAGTGCCTTCTCCATGTACTCGGAGAGGGATCCCTTCTCACCATCGAGGGTGCGTTGGAGGGCATTCCTTTCGCTGGTGATCTTGGTGTTCTGCTCCTCGAGTTCCTTGCGGAGTTTCTCCTCCTTGGCGAGGGCTTCCTCAGCAGTCCTGGCTCGCTCCTCGAGTGCCTGCAATTGCAGTTCAGGATCGACTTTGTCCCCGCTCATTGGCGACGGGCTGTCCTCGACCAACGTGTCAGCCATGGTATCCAAACTTGGTTCACAGTTCCCGGTTCACTCTCGACGTAAAACCGTCGCGAATCTCCCTTGGCCTCGATCAATGATCTCCCTCGCGTTGCTCGAAGAGATCTCAAAAGCGACTTCCCAGTGGAAAAGACCCTTCGAGCCGAGTGGAGAGTTTGCCGTCTCGCGCACCTTTCGATCGACTATCCGAGCCGAGTCTCCGAGAGGAAGATCGGCAATTGACGAGGAGGAGTGTGTTCGATTGGAAGCTCAGTGGCTTTCAGTTCGGTCGTGTTCGCGTGTGTCGTCCGCGGACTGGAGCGATTGCGGGAGGGTAAAAGTGTAGCATTCGAGATTGGGCCGAGATGTGATTGGGTTCGAAGGGGTCGTCGCGAGGTCGCGTGTCCAACTGGTCACCGGTTTACCAGAGGCGCAACTTTTCTACCCGAAATCCCTCTTCGCCGCTACTCTTGCTCGCGGTGCTTCCTCGCTATACTCTCTCACTCTCTCTCTCTCTCTCTCTCTCTCTCTCGCTCGCTTCCATCCCCACCCTCCAGCCCTTACTCCTCTCATCGTAGAAAAATATTTATAACCGATCCCGATGACGAGGGAGGTGGAATCATCGTGTGCGAGAGCCGGCCAACGATAGTATCATAGTCGGATCGGGTGGGGATCGCCGACCAAATTAGACGGCGAAACCTCAACCCTGGAGGGAAGCGGAGTCCAGAAGCCGCGACGGCGCGCGCCGCCGCCTCTCCCTCGAGAGTCGCCGCGCGCAAGGATCTGCCTCTTCACGTGGGATCTCGCGGATTCTAACGCTAGGCTCAGGTGCTCGAGCCCCGCGAAGGGGCGGGACGAATACGGTGTGGTAATATCAATTATAGCAGAGCGGACTATTTTCGATTGGTCGAGTGATTCGCGCCGATCTTATTTTCGCCGGCTACGTTAGGAAACGCGGATTCCGGGCTCGCGGCCGTGTCGATGATCGCAGTAATTGGCCGAGTACGAGGCTGGTAAGAAGATGAGCACTCGGCTCACCGAAGTCTCTTTTACTAATCGATCTTTAGTGATTTAGTGATTTTCATCCAAAGTGCCAATCACAATTTCACGAATCAGGAATATTTCATTTTTTTTTTAAATTTCTCACTCGAATTTCATCCAAGTGCGAATTTCAATTTTATAAATGAGGAATATTAAATTAAAAAATCTCAAGCTCGAATTTCATTTAAGTGTGATTCGCAATTTCATAAATCAGGAATATTAAATGTTTGAAATATCCAGCTCGAATTTCACCCAAGTGCGATGTACGAGTGCGTCCGGTGTGAATATGAAATTCGATATACTCGGCATAATTCCGCGAGGAAGTCGCGACATCGCGAACGCTCGCCGATCGATTCTAATTCCGTGGGGCGAGGAGCGCGAGCAATCCCATGACATAACGGAGAAAATTCCCCAAAGTTCTTTATGACTCAATGCCGCCGAGAGAGTACTCTTTATTTACGCGGAGGAAGATGAAAGGGAGCTCGACGGGAGAAAATAAGAAGTGGCGAGCGCGAGTATTCTCGTGATTCACGAATCCACGCGGCCTATTTATAATGGTTCGGGCCAATCTAGAATAGACTCTCGCGGCGGCGAGTGGATTTTTTCCTGCCCGGCCTTCCCTGAATCCCGAATACCCCGGGGCGCGATCCGCACTCAAGAATGTGACAGAACTCCGATAAATCAGGGGT
The DNA here is from genome assembly GCA_963675795.1 of Crossocerus cetratus. Taxonomy (NCBI): domain Eukaryota; kingdom Metazoa; phylum Arthropoda; class Insecta; order Hymenoptera; family Crabronidae; genus Crossocerus; species Crossocerus cetratus. Next base: position 18,057,275 of record OY776667.1, read on the forward strand.
GGCGGTGCCGGCACTAAATCGCCCGTAAGAATTCCCCACGCCCGGCGATAAATTGTCCGTAATGACGATTCCCTCAAACTTTCGGTGGGCCGCGCGCGCGCGCGCGGAGCCTGCAAATAGAATTCACGCTCCACTTTTATTTTAAGCTCCAGAATCGAGCGAGAGAGTCCGGCGCGCGCTTCCTGTCTGCCTTGCGACAGACACCTTTAACATTTGATTAATCCGATTCGCCCCAATTTCACTTCCAAACTCCGAAAGGATCTCGAATTCTTTCTTGAAGAGTGAAGCCACCGGTGGAAAAGGGCAGTCGCGTATTCCCGAGGCCCCTCGAAGGCAGAATCGTTCCGCTGGACAAATAAATCCCGAAACGAAAGGCCGCGGTGTCTGGAAACCGGAACGCTCTCCAGCAGCAACAGTCGAGCGCGTAAATTATCCCGAAATCGATGCTGCCCGCCGCCGGTATATTTTCTCAGCGGGTGCTACTGACATTGCCCGAGAGAATTCCCCGAAAGACTGTTTATTCAAGGGTTACCGAGCCAGTGCGCGAGGGAGAAAGAGAGCCGAGGACCATACTGTAACAGTTTGCGCTCTCAGAAAGCTCCACTGCGAATAGAAGCGACGAGCTTCCCCCGAGTGATCGTTAAATTTCTTCTAGCCGATCACTGTGAACCGTTCGTTGATCGAGAACAGCCTGTTGTACCTTTTACTATGACTATCATTAAAAGAGAATGAATAAATCATCAAGTCCATAAATAAACACTAAAAGAAATAATCAACTGTCCGTGTGAGTTACAATTTCGAAATTCTTAATTGCAATATAAACTATTCAGAAAATCACTAAATATTAATCAGACAAAAAATGATAAAATCTATAAATAAATAATGCAAGAAATAATCGAAAATTGATTGTGTACACGAGTTGCAATTTCGAGATTCCTGATTGCAACATCGACTCAGACGTCCCAACGAGCGCAAGGGCTCGATTGTTATTAATAAGTGTAGGCGTCGAACTGTCAATGAAAGTGTGGAAACTTACGGCAAGCTCGTCCTCGATGCGGGTGACATTGAGGAGAGGCTTGACCTTCTGCCAGAGTTTCCACCAGGGCCAGGTGCGGAGTTGAAGGTACTTCCTCAAGTTCCTCTGGACCACTTGGAGAGCCAAGCGTTGCTCCTGGAGTTTCTTGTAGTCCTTTCGGGACAGGTAACCTCGGATGAAGGCTTGCATCCAGGAGACGATCTTGCTAAGACGTTCGTCACGCAACTCTTCCATCTGACCCAACACTCCAGCGCGGAAGAATACCTAGAGGTTTTCAAGTTCCCGACAAGAAGGAAAGTCTCCGGTTAAACACCATCTTCCTCGCTTTTTCGAAGCACCTTGATTACTTCGAGGAATCATTAACCATTTTATCCAATTAATGATCCAATGCTAAAAATCGTCATTTTTAATCCCAAAACGAAAATTCCCTCGTAGAAAAAAAGTATGATAATTTTTCAGTTGAACATTTCCATTGTTTCTGCGGCCCGAAATAATCAAAGCACTTGACGTCTCTCATTTAAAGGGCGAATTAAAGAGTCTCATGCAGAAAATCGTAGAAGGGAAGCTTGACATTGCGACAGAATTACTCTAGTAAAATAAAGGTGAGTGGTGCGACATGGAAAGGACAGAGAGACAATTAACGAAGAGCTAGAAAAAGAAGAGCTGAAAAATGTGCGACACCAGCGTGTCATTATTAATGAGTAAGCAGCATAGACGTTACCTCGCAGCTTCATCTCGCAGAGCTGGCCAGAAGCATTGAAGAGAAAAAGACGTTTCTGTTAATACGAGTGATCGAATACAGTGATTGAAAGTGGAGTGAGACAAAGAAAGCGGGGAGAGGTGTTAGTGCGACGATCAGCCTGTTACGGTGTTTCGTGTTCATCCAAAGGTGTCTGATACCTTGGTGAGGCCCATACGGTATTGGTCGGGCTCCAGATTGATCGCGTCGAGGATGAGCCCGGTGGCCTTTTTCGCCTCGCAAGGCTCTTTCACGGCATTGGCGCACAGAATTTTGTATCTGCGGTAGTGGTGGTGGTTGAGGTGGGTCAGGATTTGGGAACAAAAATGATGGTGTTCAGTTAGTGGTTGGTTGTGTACAGAACATCCTTGTTGCTGTATCGTCAGGGTTTGGGGCCTTGCGAGATCATTCAGTCAGTGGATCTCGCAAGCGGGGAATTCTGACTCGAAATCTCGGAGTCCAAATCATTATTTCCTTACAACTAATTTCGTTAAGTATAAAAATGAATGGGAAATGTAATTTGGTCTTTGAGATTCCTGTCATTAAATGACACAAAATGACAGTGGAAGTCGGCGGCCCAGTCCCATGGGGCGATTCCTGTTAAAACTAAACCAGCAATGGCACGATATTTACAAGAGTCATCGATCATCCAACCTATCACTCAATTTTCCCAAAAAACTATATCAAAATCTCCCATGAAATGTCTGTTTAACTACGTTTAAAGAAGAAGAGTAATAATTTGGTGATCGCGACTCATAGTTTGAGTGGTGTGAGCACAATAAGCTCGGTAATGAGCGACTAATCGACGAGATCCTCGGGCCTCCGATCCTCGGAGGCTCGTCTCTACTCTTTAAGGAAACGTGCCTTGGTGTGTCCAAGACGGTATTGGTCGGGATCGAGACCGGACGCGTCCAAAATGGCACCGGCGCACTTCAACGGGTCGTTGCCAATGCTGTCGACGGCCTGGGGCGCCAGGATCTTGTACCTAAGGGTCGGGTGTCACGCCAGGGAGAAAACAATCGCCATCGGTGTCAGATTAGTACAAGGGTGAGATGAATGTCTACAGGGTTTGCTTAAATCGAGATGACAGAAGGATCCTCAGCTTCGGCCACCGCTTCCTCCTAGACAGGACTCCTTTCCTATGATTCTGCGCTACTTCCCCTCGGCTTGGGGATCGTCAAGGGTCACACGGACTACTACTTTACTGATGTGGTCTATGATTTTCTTAATTAATTCGGAGTTCGGGGACGAATACCAATGAAATGTAATTTGTCGCCTGGATCTACGTTTGGGGGGGTCGATGCGTGCAAGTTCCAACTTGGGTCCACTCAAAATGTACTTTTCACCCCCTGAATCGGGGGGATTTCGAACGACGGTGCTCTCCTGAATCCCTCACGATGTCCGTAACCAAAGGAAACCAAAGAAGAATTGGAAAAAAATTCAGTAATAATCGAACGTAATCAAAAGGATTAAAATCAAAAGTGTAAAAACTGAAAAACGAAGGTAAAAATTCGATAAGAACGTGAAAGAACACGCGAGGCATCAGGAGAGTATCATTTCGAGTTCAGATCTACGGGGAGGACTGAATTTCACTCTATGGGGTTCGGTACTCGAAAATACCAATCGTACAAAGGTGGTTTTGGGGGGCATAGGGTTTCTAAAATACTTTGGGGTGGGGTCGAACTCTCGAAAACCATTTCTCTTTCGGGGGTTTCAACTAGCCTTGGTGTGACCAATTCGGTACATGTCCGGATCGAGGCCAGTGGTCTCGAGACACTTCGCAGCGGCGTTCTTCGGATCCTTCTCAGAAGTCATTATAGCCGGCGCTAAGATCATGTAACTGTACGAGTTACAACAGAAAATTCCGATTACCAAAGCTGCCCTCGAGTGAGTCATTCGCCGATCTAGCTAAGTCCCTGGATTGTAAGTTCTAATCTATGGAAGGAATTGTCAATTCCCATCCTTGCTTCTACCACGGGAAAACTAACAGAAGAACTTCATATCTCCTGAACGAATGAACCGATTCGTTCGATTCTCGGCTCATTGGATCCAGAAAAACAAACAAAAAAATACATAAATCATAGATCAATCCCTGGAGCTGTAACTTTCTCATAAATCAAGCTGAAAGTTCGAAAACCGCTGTACTTCTGCATAAGCATCCTCGGTCTATAGAGGAGCATTGATCAGTGGAGCCTCTATCGGCATCAGATTCTTACCGTAGCTTGAAGTCAGGGTAGACCATTCTGTTGGGGAAGCCTTTACGGCAAATACGGATGCCTTCAAGCACACCGTTACAAGTGAGCTGATGCATCACAAGGTGAGAGTCGATGACACCCGGCTGCTTCAATTCGTTGGGGATGATGCAACGGACGAAGTGGGGTTGGGTGGCCCTCAGAGTGGTCATCAAGTTGTTGAGCTGTTCCTTGTAGGACGAGGACACGGTGGAGAAGCCACCGCCCTTCTTACCGCGGCCGCCGCCGCCTCCTTTGCCGCCGGCATCACCAGATTGACCTGGATGATCGGCGAAGATCTCGATCAGCAGTTTGTTCGTCGATTTCTTGAACTGGTCGACCACAGTGTCGTTCAACGGGTCCTTGTTCTTTTCCAGCCAGCCGGTGATGTTGTATGGTACCTGGTTTTCGCAGACAAGAGAACGTGATTATCATTTGGTCGGTGGACTTGTTGGTTCATTTGGTTCGGAGGAAATCGGGGACTTACGTTGCCAGCATAATGCCCAATGGCGAAGTGGGCGGCTTGCTGGCCTGGCTTCGGTGGCTTCGGCTTGAGGAAGTTGGGACTCTTGCCGAGATGGTTGTTGTTCAGCTTCTCCTCGAAGGTCTTGTCCGTCGCTTTCGGGAACATAGACTCTTCTTCAAGGATGGACAGGATACCCATAGGCTGTTTTCGAGAGAAAGGAAAGTGCTTGTTAGAAGTGTCCTCCGGGGTTGATCTGGGAAATCTGTCGTTCTCCAAGAGTAGCGCGCGATGAGGACGTTCACTTTTTGAGGAGAATTATTGCGTGAATTGTCGATAAAGAATTCTTTAAAAGAATACGTGATGTTGCTGTTTAGCTTTACTCGAAGCAGTCAATCGCTCTACTTTTGCATTTCTTTCTACTCGAGATGACTTTTTTTACATTGCTTTTGTATTATTAATTTATTATGATGAAACTACTGGTGAACTCGACGCTACTCTTAGCAATCAAATAGTTCTACAATAAATTACCAAACGAACCGTGACGCTTTCTTAACAACTGGAGTTTCTCGATTCTCTTTATAACAATCGAATTCCGTCACCTTTCGTTATTTTCCATTAACTTGTATTCTTTAATCTGATTCATTTCTCTCCGTTTACTTTCACGAAGAAAGTTTCCTCGAGAAATTGCACATTAAAGAACATCATTCACCAATGAACCAATGAAATTGTACCGAGCGTTTGCCAAGAAGGAAGGTTTTGTTTCTCATTTCACAAATCGCCCGGCAAACCATCATTGGCCATCGATCAACGGGAGTGAGACAATCACGGGTTAGGAAATTCCTGGACAAACAAAAGGCAACACATAAACAATAAGCGGCTGACACATACGATAGGCAAGCGTGGAAGCAAAGTTGGAGTTGCTCTGGTCCCGCCCGCGAGGTATTTCTCCCATCTCGCGAGCCTTTTACCTTCTCAATGAGATCGATCGTCTGTTGGAGGTCCATACCGAAATCGATGAAGATCCAACTGATACCCTCGCGCTCGTACTCCTCTTGCTCGAGGACGAACATGTGGTGGTTGAAGTACTGCTGGAGCTTCTCGTTGGTGAAGTTGATGCAGAGCTGCTCGAAGCTGTTGTACTGTCTCGAGGCGGTTCGAGGGGTCGACGGGCAACAACAACACGCGCATGCACGGGGGGAAGAGATTTCGAGAAAAGAAAGGATGCTTTAGAGATGCGTGTGTGGCGGGTCCGTGTCCTGGCCGGCCTCTCTGGTCCCAATCGCTCGAGTTTCAATGGCAATTTCTCCAAGTTTCAAAAGTAACTTTTTCTTACGAATTTCCATTCTTTTCAGATATCAGACTTTAAAGCTTGGAGAACGTCACCAGGGAAATTCGAGCACATAGAGCGTAAGGTACACGTGCACAGGATGAAATAGTCCCAAGAAACAAGGATCGTGGAAATAGAAAGAAGTATCACAATGCAGGTGTAAGTAAACCTGAAAAGAGTGTTAGTCACGATCGAGCAATCGTAGGAAGAGTCTTTCACAACAGGCCGCTCTCTCCCTGATAATTCATGCTGTCAATCAATAATCCGCTTCATCCTCAGCCTCTTCGTTTAGTCTCCGGCGCATTCTGACTCCTCGCGATTCTATCGCGGCCGCTCGCGCCGATCGGCCATGGCTCGGAAGTACCTTCTCAATGAGATCGATCGTCTGTTGGAGGTCCATGCCGAAGTCAATGAACGTCCACTCAATACCCTCGCGCTTGTACTCCTCTTGCTCGAGGATGAACATGTGGTGGTTGAAGAACTGCTGGAGCTTCTCGTTGGTGAAGTTGATGCAGAGCTGCTCGAAGCTGTTGTACTGCTCGATCGAAGCGGGGCCAACAAGGGGGGAAAGCGGAGAAACAGAAAAGAGGCGAGAACAGCCGTCATTAATGCTGCTTTGCGGTTGGAACATTGGAACAGGCGAATTCCCCTCGCCGGGTCCTCGTGTGGTACATTCAAGTTCTTTGGTGCATTTGGGAATCGAAGGGTGGAGGAGTGAAAGGATGCTGCACTTCAAGTGCTATTCACATCCTTTCAGATTTCACGAACTGCGTCGAACACGATCGAGTTCCACGCAGTTCGAAAGGATTTCCTGGAAACAAAGACACTCGCTTGTGCCGTTTAATTGTACATTGAAGCGGTCGTTTGTCGAACTCGACAAAGTCTGCTTCGGGTGGAACACTAACTACTCGGGAGAAGCACTTGATGTGCCTTTTTCAGGCTCGACTTGTACGAGCGAGCCTTCGGGTGGACATTGACAAAGTCTCGATAATTCGAGCGAATTTTCTTTCAGCCAATCGGGTGGGATTCCAATAATTTCCCAGTCAATTAAATCGAGCGATCCAGTCTCGTTCCATCGAGAGCTCTTGGATCGCCGAGCTCGACTTTCAACCTTGTTCAATGTCGATCAATTTCATTCGAGTAGACGATGGAGTAGAGAATAAAGTGGGGGGTGGTTTTCGAGACACGACTCCGGTGCCATTGGGGGTAGTTCAGGAGGTGCATAGAAATAGAGAGAGAGAGAGAGAGAGAGAGAGAGAGAGAGAGAGAGAGAGTTTCACTGTGACAGCAAGCTGGGACAAGAGAAAACAAGCGATGTAGGAAGAAGTAGCTTTGACAACCACCGGCGAACCAGCCGAGTGGTTGCGACCAGGTAGGTGACATATAAAAGGGGAGCGGCGGTACTGATCAAAGTCGAATTGATCCTCTCATCGACCAGGCGACAAGCGGTCTCAAGCGGGCGCAAACACCTCCAACATTCTACTACAACACCAGCCAAGGAAGTCCTCGTCCCTTGTTCTCCAATCGTGCAATCCATGCCGATTTGTCAATAAACGGCAAGTTCGAAGCGCAATCGGTCTCTTCTCCTCGGCGAATGACTCCTCCAGGATCATTCTCTTTCGTGTATCTCTCGTGTTTGTCCGAGCGTGTTCGCTCCGGCCGGTCCCTTAAATACCTTCTCAATCAGCTCAATACAAGCGAGGAGATCCATGCCGAAGTCAATGAACTCCCAGTCGATGCCCTCCTTCTTGTACTCCTCTTGCTCGAGTACGAACATGTGGTGGTTGAAGAACTGCTGGAGCTTCTCGTTGGTGAAGTTGATGCAGAGCTGCTCGAACCCGTTGTACTGCGGTGCGGGCGAATTTCGTCGGCAGAGTTGCGGGGGGTGACAGAGGGCGCGATGGACGAGACAGGGTGTAGAGAGATAGAGAAAGGGGTCGGGGTGGAGGGTGACAAAACAGAAAAAACATCGGAAGAAAAGAACCATCAGTAAATCCGTTCTCATTGGTTCCGTCGCTCGACGCGACTGACTCGCCGAAGCCCCTTGGCAGACACCCGCGCCTCACCCTGGACATGGTACCAAATCCCTTTGGTACCATGCTCGAGGGCCAATCGCGGGCCTCTTCCAAATCTCGCTTCGAAAGTTCGTGTAGTGGACACGTGTGCTTGACTAGGATGTAAAAATTGTCAAGAGTCTCCGTGGAAAGTTCGCGGGATTCGAAAAAAGGGTGTACGAGAACCAAAACAAAAAGAGAGATCGACGAGTGCGAAGTCGAGTCGACTTGGACGCACGTGGAAGGGTGAAGGTGCGACGATCGACAGGGATGAGTTGCTCGAGCGAAACAGCTAAACCACACGCTGTCCAGCAGCAAACACAAGTAATCTCGGCGGTGGACAAAAAAGGGGGTGGTTTTGGGTGAGAGAGAAGACGAAGGGGTTGGTTGGACTTGCGACGACCAGTGCAAGGTAACAGTGGACGATCACTAGAGTATTGGATGGCAAGCGTTACAGAGCGCGTGTTAGGTGGTGTGCTCGCAGCCCTTTTTGCTCGGGCTTTGCTCGGCCAGCTGTGGCCGACTGATCAGTCCCATTGATCCTTGATCGCCACCTGGCCCGGCGTGCTCTCCCTCGATTGTGTACCTTCTCGATCAATTCGATACAAGCGAGGAGATCCATGCCAAAGTCAATGAACTCCCACTCAATGCCCTCCTTCGTGTATTCCTCCTGTTCGAGGACGAACATGTGGTGGTTGAAGAACTGCTGGAGCTTCTCGTTGGTGAAGTTGATACAGAGCTGCTCGAAACCGTTGAACTGTTCGAGCAAGAAAGAGGCATGCGGTTTTCAATACAGTCGGGGGTTTAGGGAGAGCGCGGGGGTTCTCGATGGTCCAGCAGGTCCCTTGGCCTCGTCCCTCTGCCTCTCCACGTTTGGAGATTCGTCCTCGCGCTGGGTCACTCTCCACACGTCGCCCGACACGCGCCACTTTTCTTGGCTACGTTCCACTCGCTAGTACGTGGATCATTACTGCTACTGGTTCCAGGCTTGACAGGCTTTGGATCTTGCCAATTTTGTTTGGCGGTTTGTCGCCAGTTTGGTGGCATTGGGATTTTCGAGCCAATTGGAGCTTTAAAGCTTGTTCGAATTGACCTGTCAAACTTGGACTCGATTCAAAGGTATTGATTCGGTGGAAAGTAATTGGCACCGTTTATCAATCAACGGGTTCGACCGGGAAGGTTCGAACGTACGGCGTTGGATGTCCCTCAAATGTCCGCGTGAACGTCCACTAATTACAAGTGGAATTGTCTGCCTGACTGACTCCGCAATTGCTCGAGAATTGCTTGGGACAGACAGGACAGCCGACATTTGACGGAAACCATTGGTTGACTTCGCCGTAATTACTACTCTCAACTGGGCTCAATCCAATCAACGTATTAGTCTACTTTGGGTAAAACTCGATAGAGTGTGAAACTAGGGAAATCAACATAGGATCACCTTGTCTGCTCAAGGATCCTCTCCACTGTTTACTGTTCTGAGATCGGGGCTTGGATGGAACGGTGGCGGACGAACGTGTCCGAGAAACGATGACGACAATGACACTTAGTGTTGCTTACCCATCGAATTGCCTGGTACGACGAACTTATTGACGCATTCGAAAAGCATGCTAACTAGAAAAGACCACTTCCTTACTCTAAGAAACCTCAGGGGAGACTCATGCTGCGCGTCGAACAGAATCGTCTAAGAAAAAAGGGGGGCGGGAAAATGTGTCTTTCGGAAAAGACTCATGCGTTCTAGAAAAAAAAGTTCCAGGTAAATCCGATTCCATTGTAGACGCGGGAAGAATTGTTGAGATGGGAGGGGGTCGGTTGGACCCTCACACGGCGGACAAGTTGTGTTGACCCCCTTGGAGGGTCCACTTGAGAGGATTAATGACTTGGGTCAACGTCACCTAAAGTGACACAAGTGATTGGGGCACATTCAGAGAGAAACAAGACAAGGGGTGAATTCGTCTGGGAATCACAGGGTGGCGATGAAAAGTCGATGGGGTTCGATGATGGAGTCAGCCACTGATTAGAACAGGTGGACGTACATTCGGGGGTTAAATGGACACGTTGTGTCCAGACGTTGGTTGAAAGCCAGAGTGGAAACTAGTCCACCTGGCTATCACAATGTGGGAATTCATCCAGAGACAAGTCAGGGTCATCTAAGAAACTCCACGGGGAAGATCTCCTAAGAAGATCGGCAAGTGAGACGCCCTCGAACTCGAGGCTACCTTCTCAATCAGCTCAATACAAGCGAGGAGATCCATTCCGAAGTCAATGAACTGCCAGACGATACCCTCTTTCTTGTACTCCTCTTGCTCGAGGACAAACATGTGGTGATTGAAGAACTGTTGCAGCTTCTCGTTGGTGAAGTTGATGCAGAGCTGCTCGAAACCGTTGTACTACCGGGGGGCCGAAACCAAAGTGACATTTGAGGGGAGTTCTCGAGATGAGTGGGACTTGCCCGTCGTCGAAGGAGAAACATGACTCCTTGGAAGAGTCAGTACTCTTCACTGACTCTGTGCATCTTTCGCAGAGCGGTTTTCGATTTGTAGTGTTCCTGTACCCTCGTCATTTCTCAAGTACTGTGTTTGGAGTATCGAGTCATGGAAAATCAATCGAACTTATCAATTCCTTTACATCATTCGTTTAAATTTTGATTAATTAATTCCTTCGCTTCCTGACTCGACACTCCAGAATTCCTGTAAGTTGTCTTATTGATTTTACCGAAATCATCGACCTTTCTATACTCGATATTTCTCAATAATCATTCAAGTGTAAATAATATTGTTTGAGTAAAACAGAAATCTTATTCGAGTGAAAATACTATTGATTGAAGACACAAGTGAAGATATAGGATTCAAATAGTCGGTGATTCGGTGACTGAAATCTGTACGGTGTACGATAAAGTGTAGTGGCGTGTGGCGGAGACTTACGTCGAAGATTTCGAATCCGGCAATATCCAGCACACCAATGAAGTGCTGTCTCTTCTGCTTGGTGTCCAAGGTCTCGTTACACTTCTTGACCAACCATTTGAAGACCCTGTCGAACATGGCTTTCGACATGGCACCAACGGAGTATGATACCTGGTCCTTGTTACGACCTTGGGTGACGAACTCGTTACCGACTTTGATCCTTGGTTTCAACAAGTTCTTGTACAGATCCTGGCAGTCGACGCCGAGCAACTTAGCGACGCGTTCACCTTCCTGCGGGGCACAAAACATTTTCCATTAGTCAGAGTCATTACAGTACTAAGGATTTTTCGGCAAATTTCACGTCTTTTGGTCCACTTATGATTGAAATTAATTGATAAATTAAGGAAAATTGGAAGACTATTTACCTCCATACCGTCGGCCTCAGCCTGTTCCTCACGACCCCTCTGCTTGAACTTCATGCCACCCATGTGCATGACGGCAGCGGTGATCTTGTAGATGTCGTTCTTCTCCTCTTGCGTGAAGCCCAGTACGTTGAAGGCTTCCTGTTTCGGGAAAAGGGTCGTTAGAAGGTGATCCGGAGGACTTTCGCATCAGAAGTCACCGGGGACCTCTCACTTCCTCGTAACAGTACTCGGAGTGAGACGTCCTGAATGACAGATTCATTCGGGAGAGATTTCTCTAGGAGATGCTTCTGACACTTGGATTTGCCAGTTCGTGGCTGTAAAGCGTGATTCGATGATTGTTAGTAGAAGCACACAAGGACGACACAAATAGCGTCAGGGATTAGCTGTCAAAGCGGAACTAATTGGAGACCGTTGACTCTCAAAGGGATGAAATATAATTGGTAACATATTTTGGCAAGGATTCGATTGGAAATCAATTCCAGTTGATTTGGATGATTCGTCAAGTGTCCCGTAATTAGTCCAAGTCCCACGAGCGATTCCGACTCGCTGAAGGCGACCGAAAGAAGCAATTATACACCGGCGGCGTAAGCGGGTGAAGGATTTCAGGCGGAAAGCAGCCCACGGCGAAACGAAAAGCACAGTTGTACGATTTGCGCGTTCGCGGACCAACAAAAAAGCACAAAGAGCGAGCCAAAGCGGCAGAAGCTGTGCCCGTGTTATGTAGCAGCTTCCTTCCCAAGCTCCGACAAAAAAACGTAGGACGAGAGCAAGAGTTCTCTCCTGTGGAGATTTATAGTGGGCGAAAAAAACGAAAAACACGTGAAAAAACGTGACGGCAACGATGACTCTGTGCGAGTGCTCGTCGTCGCAGTTGGTAGACGCTCGCTGCTGCTGAAGAAGAAGAAGTAGAAGTAGAAGTAGAAGAAGAAGTAGAATAGGGCGAAGGAGGTCAGACGTCAAGTCGAAGACCTGGCTCCTTCGCAGATAGAGAAAACACTGACGCGCCTCGGATTGGTCGACAGGTAAACACATTATCGGTCGACCAGTAGTCATTGGAGTGAAATGATCCGAGCGAACCTCCAGGAATTCCCATCCCGGGTTCGATTTCTCGCATGGGGCTGAATAGGGAAGGTACAAAATCTACCAAATCTTGGGGAAAAGGTGTCTCGGTTGGATTTCAAATGTCTACCAAGTGGGGGTAGGTTGGGTGGTCTCATTGTTTCTACTCCCCGACTTTCCCGACTGACTAGTTCCACAAATTCTCAACTATTGATCAACTACAAATGAACATCTCATATTAAAAAAAAATAAAAAAAATAAAAATAAAACAAATCTCTCACACTGCCCAATGGCGTACGACAGTTCTCTTTAAATAAGACCAGTCAGTCGAGATCAGTCAATGTTCTCCTATTCGTGTCGATCGGAGAACCGAGGAAAGTCGAAAGGGTCAACAAATGGTATAAATACATAGGATTCATCATTGTATATACACAAGGTTCTCGTCACTGAGAAATAGTGACGAAACAACCGTACTTTACGAAATCTGTCCACTGATTCCTCAAGAGGACTCTTTCCCCAGGGAAAGTCGACGTCAACGTCATTCTACGAAAGAGGTTCTCAACAGTTCTACGGGAAACTCTTATGATACACGATGTCTGTATGGGGGTTCAAAGGGGTTGAGGGGGGTCGGAGTGACGAGGATCGATGGATTCGAGGACGAATCCTTGTTGGGGGAGGACTTACATCAGTGAGCAAACATTCCTCGCCGTCATCGACGTTGGGGATCGTGATCTTTCCTTGCGCCACGTTGTAATAGTCGTGTATGTCGTTGGACAAGAGACACATGTCTGCGAAGCATTTCGAAGAAGAAAAGATTGCAGTTTCAACGGTTTCCCTTAAATGTCTTCAACACTGGTGGACTCCTTGCCCTGAGAAACCTCTCCTCGATGCAAAACCTCGCACTTGCCATCAACAACCAATTCCGCAAAATCGATTATTAACAGCTTCGAGCGATCGATTTTACATCAAGGCTCAGGTATTCTCCCTCAACTTGAACAACTGGAGTCCAGTTGTGCAAATCGAGAATTGCAAATTCCGCAGACGATTGACCTATGGGAGGAGCTTGAGCAGCTGTTGCGATAAGAGCTGTCGCATTCGGGAGAGACGTGGGGTGGGTCAGTTGGAGAGTCGAAGATGTATCGGGGAGCGGGTACCCTGGGGGATCGATTCCTTCAAGATCGCGAGCGACTAACACTCGTCGCGAGGGAGAAGTCCCGGAGAACCAGAGACAAAACAGAAAAGTCCGAGACTGTTCTCCGCACGATACCCCAATCTCCCCGCACCCCGATTGCGGCGGCAGGCAGCTTTCGCAGGCGGGGCGCGAGGGGGGTGGCAAAGCCTCGGCCCAACTCTGGTACCACCTTGCATTCGGTGCCGGGATCTCTCGAAAGCTCATGAAACAGAAGTCGAGATTAGTCTCAAGTGAATTAAATCGAAATGGGGGTGGATAATCACCGGCAAGGTGGTACCAAGCTCGCCGTGGTCCCATGGCACCCTGGGGGTCTTGGACTTACGTCCGTCTCTTCCATGTCCAAGCCGTCGTTGACTCCCGGAATTCTGGTCTTACCCTGGCTAATGTACCAATAGTCTCCGATGCGGTTGCTCAGCATGGCCATGTCTGTGTTATATAGCAGGCGATTTCGACCTTGCGGCGTATCCTGGCCTTCGCGAGCGAGTGCCTCGCTCGGCCAGCGACCCCTTGCAGTCACCCCCGCCAACTCCACTATTAACTCTTTCATCATTCGCAATTGAATTCCCCCCACTTGCACGGGGATCAAGGGTGACTGCAAGGTTGCGGCAGGAAAGAAGAACATAGAGAAAGACAGAAGAGAGACAGAGAGAAAAAGAGTGAGAGAGACAGAGTCATGGTGTATGTACAAGGTGTTCATGCCGGATTATTAACAAGAAGACAGTGTCTGAAAGAAGAAGAGAGCGATAGAGAGAAAGTGAAGAGAAAAGAAGACACAGAGATGACGTGAAGAGATGAGCGACCAAGAGACTAGAAGCAGTGGTTCACCCCACAGTGGCTTCTCTCGCCGCAAATGAGTGGGGGCGCTTGTGAGCTGTTAAAGAGAGAAAGGGTGAGGCCAAAGAAGACAGTAGCTGAAATAGAAGAGAACAGAGACAGAGAGAATGTAGAATGGAAACTGCGGCTGGCAGAGTCGCGTGGATGTGTGGCGCACTCTGAAAAACTGTCACACATAGAACGCACACAAGACAATCAGAAACAGAGGTGAGAAAGCTGGAAGAGAATTGCCGGAAGAATTATGGGTGAGAGGAGTGCAGATCAGACGCCCGGAGAGCATAGTCGTCGACTCTCCAGGTAAAGCGGTGATGGTTCGATTAAGGTGCGATGCTGTTGAGGACCAGCCAGTCCCAACGGCCAGTGAGTTTCGAGCCATAGGTTCGTTGCTATGAATCTCGACCGGCCCGGCCACTTACATCGGTAATCAAAAGTTCCTCGCCGTCGTCGAGGCCGGGAATAGTCGTCTTGCCTTGCGAGACGAAGTAGTAGTCGCGGACGTTGTTGGACAGCAGCAACATCTCTACGGGTCGTCCGAGGCAAGGGCAAGAAAAACAAGACAGACATGCGGGTATTAAAGAAAGACCGAGGTAGTCGTGTGTCCTGGTGGCTTTCCTTCGGGATCTCATCTACAGGGATTCAGGGGTTAAACCTGTTCGTGGGGCTCTGACTAGGGGCTTTAGGTCCGCCTGTTTCTCAGGGGTTCCTGTTTGGAAGAACTATGTCCTCTTCGGTTCATCGACTAACTCAATTCTCAATTGAAAATATTGACTTTTTATAGTTTAATAGTATTGAGACAATGTTTAAATTTTGCAATATTGAGAATGTGAAAAAAGGAAATAGTTCTTTCATAGTTTCACTCGATGCATATGTGCAGAAGTGTCCATGGTGCTAGACAGTGGTCCAGTCAGTGGTACTCCTAAATCAGGAAGTGTATTGTCTAGACAGTGTCCTATCCCTGGAAAGGACATTGATGCAGGTGTCAACACTCAACTATTCAAGGGAAACACGCGCACTTTATGGAACATCCTCATCTACACAATCAATTAAATTTAATCAAATAAAAACTAGATATTCCATCAGAACCGCGTGTTTCCCGTAACCCCGCCAATGGGGCATTGCCCGTTCACCGGTACTGTTCACTGGTAATCATCCAAGCAAACGGGTCCAAACTGTCACGAGGGGTGAAAATCATGGCAGGGGACAAACGGGTCGGGGGGAAGATAGTGAAGAGAATGTAGATAGAGAACGGGGAGAAAGATTGAAGGCAGAAGAGTATTGCAAAGACACAAGAAGACAGACAGAGTGAGAAAAGACAGAAAAGACAGAAAGGGGGAGGCGCATCGCCCGGCGATATCGTGATCGTCAGGTCCTTACGTCAGTGAGCAAACACTCCTCGCCGTCGTCGACGTTCGGGATGGTCGTCTTGCCCTGAGAGACGAAGTAGTAATCTTGGACGTTGTTCGAGAGGCAGCATTGTTCTAGGTGAACATGGGATCAGAAGAAAAGAGTGAAAAGGAGCTCGGAGAGAGAGTGCGGCTGAGTTCGGGGTGGATCCACTGTGTGTCTGGACCGCCTCCCTTTTCCAGCCCCCTCGTCAGCCAGGGTCACAGAATAAGTAGGAGAGTAGAGAGAAAGAACGATAGATAATAAAGAAGGGTGAAAATCGTTTAGGAAACAAGTTGGGGAAAAACAGATTATAAACATTTCTGAGGGTAAACCTGAGCCACTGGAAGCAAAGTCCCTGGGGATTGACCTGATAATTCGACCGAGAGATTTCTAGCTGCCCTAGATACCGGTCGCAACATGGAAGAGAATTCCGCTCGCAGCGGATATATAAGTGGTTCGATCTCGAGTAATCATTGATTCGATAGTCTTACCCTTGAGTCCCTTCACCGATCCGGACATCATCTGGTAGAAGATATGGTAGGAACGCTCGAGCGACTGTTGAGAGATTACACGGGCTTTCTCCAGCAGATCTGTTGATTTCATTGAAAAGCTCCATTAGAAACAAAGTTCGCGAATGATGCAATTCGGGGGGAGGGTGGCTCGACGAGGCGGAAGAGAATCGAGAGCCAAATCGAGAGGCGGACGTAAGCGAGCCTGTAAAAATAAGCGGGTGCAATCGAGGCGAGGCCGAGCCAACTGCGCCGCTTTCTAAACATCCGACGTGCGCAATACGGGGAAAGCGAGCTTTCGCAATAATACGACAATCGAAGCAACTCGCTCAATCCATCCTCTTCCGGCTCGAATCGTACAAAAGACAAACAAATGGGAAACAAGAGTTTCCATAAATTGATCGAGGCTTTCATTATGACTTGTGTATATATCGAAGATTAGTTGACATTTTTATCAATGATTTAACTCGAATTGAAAAAAATATGAAATAATAAAATTTCAGAAAAACGCGCGGTTTAAGTTAAGAGAGGGTATGGGAAAGAGAAGAGAAATGAAACTTACAGGTTTCAATGTCAGCACCAGCCAGTTTTCCAGATGGGCCGAAGTGGATACGGATGAATTTACCCTGTTCAGTGGCAGAGAAAGATAAAGTTAGCAAACTTAGAGAAGAAGAAAGAATGCTAAGTTCAAGAGATACTTACGAAACGGGAGGAGTTATCGTTACGGACAGTCTTGGCATTACCAAAGGCTTCAAGTACGGGATTGGTCTGTACGACCTGATCTTCCAGGGATCCCTTCTTTTCCTGAGCTTCGTCCTTCTTCTTGGTCGAGGCACCGACAGTCGCGAAGTAGGCAATTACCTTCTTCGTGTTCTCAGTCTTTCCGGCACCAGACTCACCGGTGATCAACATAGACTGGTTTTCGCTGTCTGTGGACGGAAAGAGGATTATCACAGCGACCATTTCCAACATTAACAATTTTCAGTCGCACATTAAGTTTTCCACGATTAACTTTCTTATTCTTTCGATGAAAGGAACAAAACTTCCCCTAAGAAAATATTTCTCTTTTTCCAATTCTCTCACGGAAAACTGAGTGTGCGAGTATACTTGTCTAGAAATTCACGGGGAGCGGAATACTTACTGGTAAGCATGTTGACGTAAGCGCCGTCGGAAATGGCGAAGATGTGGGGTGGCACTTCACTACGCCTCTTGCCTCGGTAGAGCTTGGCGCACCGTCCGGTGTACACGGGGAATCGTTTGTAGGGATTGATGGCCACGCAGAAGAGGCCGGAGTAGGTCTGTAAAGTGAAAGCACTGATTTGGTCTCCGTCGTGGGACGGCGCGGTGGCGAAAACACAACTCGGGTTCACAGGAAAGCTCCATTGGTCGGCCGGTCTGCGGTCGCCACGTCCAATTCTGCCGAGGTTGCTCCTCTTTTATGTGGCAACTTTTGTATTCACGTGCAAAACATCCCACACGATTCTCTTCCATTCATTTTCCCAATTAGTTTTTTCTCGAGTTTTTCTTTTGGGTGGGAATTTCTCGAAAGCTTACTTTTTTTAATGGAAGAGCATCGTCACGTCTTGTGTCAATGTGACCAGTGCTGCTCAATACTTTGTCAAAAGTACATTATTGCCAGTCAATAATATCAATATTTCTGTTTATTGATCCAAGATCTATGAAACCAGCAGCACTGCTCTCATCAACAACACATTCATCACGAACAACATAGAAAGTTTCTGAACAATATGTCCTCAGCGGAAGCGACTCGGTGTCTCGAAGCGAGAGCTTCCGCCTTGCGGCCAACATTCCATCGTCCAATTCCATTCTGATCAGAAGCACAGAAGCATCTCGACGTACCGTCGAGAAGACTTGACAGTCAATCAAATTGACATCCTCGAGTGAGGCTCCCAGCTGAACCAGGATTAATCAAGGTGACACAACGAAAGCACGAAATCCGTGGCGAGAAAAGAAAAGCTCTGGGCCTCGGTGACACGTGTGAGTGCTTTTACCGACGGCCCAGATTGTCCCGATCATGCATTTCCCCGAACAGAGATGTAAATCTCCCAGGATTCTTTTCAGGAATCTCATCATAAATCAGGTAAATATTGCGAAATTCGCAATGAAGAATCGAAAGCTCGGGACAGGCACGTCTGAGTGCTTTCAGTCCGTCGCACCTCCGCAATGTCTCTCATGCACATTCGGACGAGGAAAACTCCAGCTCGACACTAATCAGTGTCGATTTAATGAGAAAGAAAAAAACAATAATTAGAACATGGAGAACGCGCTGGCACGTCCAAGTGCTTTACGCGCGTTCCCCGGCGGCCGGTACCCAATGAGGCGCCGCCGACAAAATTCGCATTCCTGGTTGCAGAAAAGCGGGAACTCGGGGCATTCACTGGCAACAAGACACGCCAGGATCAACCCCTCGGACGCCCCCGCTCGAATTCTCAATCTTACGTAGATCAGTTTGGCGTAGTAACGCTGCTTCAAGTTGTGGAGAACCGAAGCATCGTTGAGGTAGGTCAAGTTCGACATGTCCTCGGCTTTCTCATACTTTGGCGGGTTCACCTGCTGCAGCTGGTCCTTCTTGAAGTCCCTGGTCTACTCGGCCGTTGCCCCCCGCGAGCCCAGCAACAAGGGAAAAGAGAGGCGACGGGTTAGTCGTGATCGAAAGGGCAACACTTACGTAAATCAATTTGGCGTAGTAACGCTGCTTGAGGTTGTGCAGGACGGAGGCCTCGTTCAGGAAGGTCAGGTCGGCCATGTCCTCGGACTTCTCGAATTTCGGCGGGTTCACTTGGGACAGCTGCTCCTTGCGGAACTGTTTCGTCTGCGCGGGCATTCTCGGTTCATCGGTGCTCGATCCTCGCCTCTCGCGAGAGCGTCCATCGGGAGAGTCTCGCTCCTCTCCTGGAATACCTTCTCGCACCCCTTTCTAGGGTCCTCGGACTCTCTTTTGCATTGCAAGCTCGTGTCCGAGTGCTCGAAAGTATTCCAGCAGGCTGCTCTCATTAAGGAACAGACTCCTCCAGACTGGCTTCCAGATAGCGCGAGAGTCGGACGAGCTTATCCAACTCTCCGCCGACTAGATGGAATCAGGGAGCATCGCGTGCATGTTTTCGCTCTCATTGAGTCGAGCAGCTCCGAAGCGTGACAGGGCAGAATAATAGTTCTGGCAAGGAGACTAGGAAGTCGGGTTTTTTCCCCTGGCGATTGCGTAAAACTGTTTCGAGCATGCGATGCGTCCCTCTCGATTCTCTCTCTCTCTCTCTCTCTCTCTCGCTCTCTCGCTCGCTCTCCCCGTGTGTTCTCGGCTTCTCCATCGCAGCGCTAAAAATACGTTGACCCGCGTTTCGAGAAGTAGCGTTTCGATTTATTATTACCGGCCGGCGGCGACGGCGATGCTAACAATAGCGTTTAGGCGTCGGTCGCCGAGGAGGCGGCAGGGTTTGCTGAACCATTATGTAATCCGGCCCCTCAGCCCCGTGTGGGAATATCACGACATTTCGTACGGCACTGCGCGCCGTTGCCCCGGAATTTCGGGCCTCCGCGGCGAAAATAGCTGCCGGCAGCCTGAGACGCCGGGGAGAAGAGCGACGACGAGACCAAGTGTCAGTCCTTTCATGATCCCAATTACTGAGCAGTAATTCTCCGATCCCGGAGGATCATCAAAGGTTCTCACGGCTTTGATTGATTAATAATCGATTCGTCTGGCGTGGGAACAGACCTTCGTCCACTTTACTATCAAATTGAGAATTAGTTCAACTTGAGTTTAAATCAAACTAGGTGATTTGTCATTATCGGTATTTTGGTTTGGGTTTATCATCGTTTCTCTGAGTGATTTTGTAATAATGAAGTTCGAGTCCGGTCATCGCGTGGAAATGATCGATGATCATCGAGGGTAGCAGTATCGAACGCGGGCAAGATCTTCGTCCACTTTCCCATCAAACTAATAATTAATTTAAATCGAACTAGATGATTTGTCATTATCGGCATTCTAGCTTGGCTCTATCACGATTTCCCCGAGTATTTTTCCAATAAAGAATCCCCGATCCGTTGATCGCGTGGAAGATGGTCGATGATCATTGAGGGCCGAGCCAATCGAGGGAAGCAGAGCGTCGAGCGCGGCGGGCCACGGTTTTCTCTTCTCCAAAAATAGAGTTCGAGCAGCCCGATACGGCGAGAGGGCCCGGCGCGCGTCCCTGCCTGCCCCGGCTTCTCTTCTTTTTATATATATAGAAAGAGCCACTGCTCCACCGCTCCGTAAGCGGCGCACCACCCCCACCCTCCACCCCCTGGCCTCACGTGGCCGGAGAAATAAAAGAAGCCGGGGAAAAGCGGCTTCTTCCGTCGATCGCACCATCCACGGCGCTCGCTCGGCCCGGCCCGCGTCATCGGCGTCCTCCTCCGATTCACCCTGATCCAGAAAGACGCGCGCGCGAGTCCGGAGCGTCGCCCACGACATTCCTCCGTCGACGCCGATTCATCGAGTTAACGATCCTAGGCGCGAGCCAACTGTGATTTCATTTACAGAGCTTCCCTTACTAGCTTTTATGTAACCCAGACGCGAACGCGCGAGAGAGTTACGTAACAGCTGGCTTCGAGTGGACGAAGAGTCTGTTTTCCTGCGAACTTAGGAAGACAAGGGGTTGTTAGACCCCACGGGGAGAACGAATTTTTTATGTTGGTTTTGCTGATTAATCGATGTATTGATTATTCGTTTGAGTTTGCTGTATTCGTTTTCCTCGAGGGTGAGATTGGGGTGGGATTTTAGTAGTTCGATATTAAAATCGAATTACTAAATCGAATATTGGGGTTGTAGAGTTAAGACCCTGAATTCGCCGCACAAGGATCCGACTGGAAAGCAATGTGCGGCGAGCTCGATACAGGGGGGTGGTTTACACACCTCGCCGCCAGGCAAGCCGACGCTGACGACGTCTCCCTTGGTAGCCTTGATCTCACCAAGGAGGTAACCCTCTTTCTCGTCGGGTACCCAGCATGCCTTTTTCGCATCGTACGGTTTCGTCTGGTCGATTCTCTTCTGCTCGAGGGAGACGAAGAGGTATGGGGTGGGATCGGGATCCTCTCCCTCCTGTTTCACTGGCTTCGGCATGTCGTCGGCTGGCTGAGTCTCTCGTGCTTGTCGACTAAGTTCTCCCTCCGGATATTATCGCTTCGTTGTCCACGAAGGTCCACGCGCCTTCTGCACGTCGCTCGTTTTCCCACTCTTAGGCGGGGAGGGAAGGTTCTTGTTGCTTCGTTCACTCTTCTTCGCGGTTCCTCGGAGAATTCGGCGGCGGACGGACTACTTCTGGCGGCACGTTCTGGGCGGCCCTGTAGACCCAACCACAGATTAATTAGATTAGTCGAACCATCCATCATGGATCATCGCACCGGGTCATTTAGATCCAAATTAAAACAAGTAGGCTAGCATTGGTGTAAGGTAAAGGGGAAAGGGTGCGAGTCCCTTCACTTCGAGAGAGAAAGGGTGCGAGTCCCTTGAGAGTAATATTCACTTCGAGAGAGAAAGGGTGAAATTCCTTTGAGAGTAATCTTCACTTCGAGAGAGAAAGGGTGCGATTCCCTTTAGAGTAATATTCACTTTGAGATCTATAGGACTCAAGAGAGAAAGGGTGCGACTCCCTTTAGAGTAATATTCACTTCGAGTTCATATATGACTCAAGGAATTAAGTATGCAATTCCCTTTACAACTTTAATCACTGCGCGCCCGAGTATGATTATTATTATTATTATTAAAAGAGGGGATTATTCCGTAAAGTCGAGAGTAAGAACGATTAACAAAACGATTGGAAAGTACTTTGAAAAAGAAGCTATTATTCGCTAGTACGAAGAGCAAGTGCGAGGGCTACCGAGATTGGTTCGTGACGGTTTCCGTTTAGCCGGGGCGGCACGAGCGACGGTGTCGTGGAGGCGACTGAGGGCCCGACTGGAGCCAGTATCGGCGAGTGCTTCGCCGAGTGGGTATAAATACGAAAGCCAAT
This sequence comes from Crossocerus cetratus, assembly GCA_963675795.1. Lineage (NCBI taxonomy): Eukaryota > Metazoa > Arthropoda > Insecta > Hymenoptera > Crabronidae > Crossocerus > Crossocerus cetratus. Next base: position 18,079,438 of record OY776667.1, read on the forward strand.
GTACAAGATCGTGTTACAACATCCTATTCCCGACGCGTGACACAATTACTGTTGCTTCACGGCGCTCTTCTTTCAAGAATAATCCGGAGCGCGGAAGGTGGCGGCGGGCGGTTCTGCCGCGGCGTGTATCGCGCGCGGGGGCAGGAAATAAGTCGAAGCCCGATGAAACGAGACACCCGATATTTACGATCGCTCCAAAAAAAGCAAGCCGACACCGCGAACGTTCTATCTCTCTCTCTCTCTCTCTCTCTCGCTCGACCGCCCCCGGGGATTGCAAGATGGCCGGCGGCCATAATCGAGGATTGTTTTTCTCCGATTTTCGAGGGTGTCGATCATCGATTCTCTCGATTAACGAGGCGCGTCGATCGGCTCGAGCCGCGGAATCCAGAATCCGAGGGGAACTTGGTGGAAACTGAGTCGTCGCACAACTGGTAGTCCGAGGAGAACCGCTTCACTGATTCCCAGGAGGAAAAAAAACTTCACTGAGTTCCGTTCACCAAGTGTCGGTGATGTCCTTGAGTCACGCACAATCGCCCTTCGACAGTCCTTTAACGAGCGCTTTCCAGGAAACTCGGTCCGAGTGGCACAGTAGAAAGCCGGCCGGAACTCACTGGCGGCGCTTGGGGGGTGGCGCGCCCCTTCCGTTCACCAGGCATCGAGGCCTCGTCCGACGGTTGGAGAAGAAGCGGCACACTTTCTACCTGGTTGGTTCCCGGCGGAGGCGACGAAGGGGTCCAGCGACCCCTCACTACCACCTTGCGGCGAGAGTTCCAGCAGCTTTCTTCCTTAGGTCCCTTCGGTACTTGGCTTCACCGGATCACTCCTCTTTACCCGATTACTCCGAACAACACCCCGTGCTACTCTTCTTCCGGACTCTTTTTCCCAACCGCAGGTCTCACTGGGGGGCGGCTGGCCCTTTGGGGCCCTTTCTCTCTCGATCTCAAAACTCGTGGGATCGAAGACTCTCGATCGACTCCTCGCTCCCTTGGGACTCACCCTCTTTCAGCCCCTTTCTCCCTTACACCCTTGCTATCTTACTTTCTCTCCACACACACACGCAGACACAGACAGGCACACACACAGCCACACTCAGTGTGCGGTAACGCGTTCTCAAAGATTCCGCTCAACGGTTCTGTGTGTCGAAGAGAGATCGAGGCAGCGAGAGAGCGTGCGCTTGTGCGTGTGAGAGCTGGTAATTGCTGTGTGTGCCGAGAGAGAAAGAGTTCCTCTCTCGCTCTCGGTGGCGGCGTGAAAAGAAAGAAGAGAAAAAAAAAAGAGAGAGATGGTGCGAGGGTACGAGCGACGTGGTACACTTACGTTAGAGAGCCGTTCTGTCGGGGAAACGAGCGGGGGCTCCCAATATAAGCGCGTGCAACGTGATCCTAGAATGTAACGGGCGCGCCGATTGGCCGGCGCCGCGGGCCAATGGGCGGCCGCGTTAGTTCCTGGGCCAATCTACCTTTTTAGGTGGAGATGATACCGAAAGTGTGACAAGGGGTGCCCGCCGCGGAAAGCTCGCCGAGCGGCGCGCCGAGAGTGAGATGAAAATAGCCGGCGCAGCGAGAGAGGAGGACGGAACCGCTGTCGACCACCGTCCACCGACCCCTCCCCCGCCCCTTCTCGTACAGGCTCTTCGCCACCGTCGTTCCTTCGTCCTTTCTCGTCCCGGCCAACCCTTTCCACTGCCGAGCCGCAAGGGGTGGTTCTCCCCCTCCCACCCTCCCCCTTTGGGAATGCAACGCCGGGGGCTTCTAAGGAAGAGAGAGCGGCTTGCTAGCATTCGCACCCACGCCAGCGACGCTTCCACATCGGCCGACCAACCGGCCGCTCTCCACGTGGAGGACGCACGTGGTCCGCCGGACGCGGCCACCTGGGGTGGCACTCCGGATACCTGCCACTTTCTAGTTGCCATTCACCCCCCGGTAGATAAAAGATGAGGAGTTCGATATGTTTCTTTTACTCCCCTATTGATTGTATGGAATCGAAACCCACTCGCACCCTTTGGTAAGGGCGAGTCCTTGATTCACCATTTTAGAGTTTTACAGAATTTTGGATTTTTGTTAGATTTGGGGCGTTGTTGGGGGAATTAGTGATTTAGTGAACCTGTCGGTAATCCGTTGAAAATGGCCCGAGAGACATTGAAAGCGATCGAGCGCGCTGACGCCAGCTGGTCCAAGTTTGCATAGGCAAGCGATCAAGCTAAATAGGAGGAATGCTCGGGAAGGCGCGCCAGTGGTTCGCAGAGTTCGCCAGTAGTCGCGGTCCGCGATATGGTCGGCCACGGGACAGAGGGTGAGGTAAAAGGCCTTGGCAATTCCATCGGAGAGCTCGCGCCCGCTCGAATAATATTTACCCGCGGGCTTCTCGTCTCGGAATCCGATGCTCCTGACGCACTTTCCGTTGCCAGTCGGAGCTTGCAGTAATAATAAATCTGGGAAGCGCGTCAATCGGCAGTGTTTCCCTCCGATACAGGTCGATCTAGTAATTAAATATCGTGGTTTCGAGTAGTTTGCGTGAAATTTGATGTGGAACTCGATTACGAGTCGTAAGTTAATTAACAGATGTTTCGGTGATGAAGAGTTTATTAGTCGGAGACTCGGTCCAATTCCTATGGAAAAGAGCTCTCGGCGGGTTGGCAGTGGCGGAGAGCGAGCAATGTGCGAATTTTCATGAAATTCCACGGCGATGAGTTGCTCGGCGTGGCTAGAGATTCACGGATTGATGCAGCGGCACGCTCGATGCAATATCTCAAGGGAATTGGACTCTTTCCAGTTTCGCGAGCTAATGGCAGGAAGCTCGGACGCCTCGCTAGAGGACGATGATTCGCCGCGATATCGCAGCCACTCGTCATCAAGGACAACCCGATAGAATCAGGGATACCCCACTTTACGACATTCGTCTTCTGCGCGTCAACAAATCCGGCTATCGTTCGAGATTGAAAAGTCATTTTTGAGTTTGTGTTCGATGAGATGATTTCGGGAAACAGGGGTCAATGACGCGTATTGCCGAAGCTCATTGATGAATTCTGAATAAAACGGCGAGATGACTAAAGGTATCCACGAGGATGCGTAAGCACTGGCCGAAATGATTCCGCGCCGGTGACGGACTCGGTGCCAAAATGACATTTATAATAGAATGTGCATTAAAGTGGGCAGACCTCACGAATTCAATCATTGGTTTCATTAGCACTCTCCACCAACACATCTTCACAACATTTATATTAAAACGCATTAAAACGGCAAAGTGTCTTTCAAAACCAATCATTCATAATTCGCTGAAAAATCCCCGACTCTCTCTCTCTCTCTCATCCACTCGGTCGCAGCTCCGCGAGTTCGCTCATTAATAATCTCATAATGAGATATTTATAATCGACCTCCGGCTCAGATCGAGATAAGTCGAGCGCTCCATCAGAGTCAGATCCTCCGCGTAGCGGTGGGATTAAGTGGCGCGGAGATTCATTAAGATCGCGGCTTAACTCGGCCCACGAGTGCTGATTGCTCCGCTATAGATTATTCTTGGACTTTCTGTCCTCGAATATCCTCTAATTACATCGTCCACTGGCCGCCGTATACCTGCGTGCATCCGGACCCTTGCGCAATTCCCTCCAATTTGCCGCCCTTCCCAGCGACGTGCCCGAGCGACGGTCAGTCGTTGTACCCGGGCGAATTTCTTCTCCAGCGAGATACGGCCTGATTTATTTTCGGAACGCGGCCCATATATGCGGGCTAGTTCTCTGTTTACAGGAGAAGTAACCCTGAACGGAGATCGGAGTACGCTCGCATAGCCCAGCCTCTGTTGAAGCGAATATCTTCCTTTTGCGAATGTAAGGATTTTTAGGAAAAATTTGTGAATTTATTATAAACTTGTGGATAGGACTTGGACGAATTTGTTTATTGTTTCGTGGAAGATTAATGCATTTTCGATCCTAAAACTTGTATGTTGGTGACTTTTCGATTAAACTTTGAATTTGGAATCGTTCAAAACTTGAAGTCCATTTGTTTATTACTTCGTGGAAGATTAATGCGTTTTCGATCCTAAAACATATAACTTTCAGTGGTGGCTTTTCAATTGAACTTCGACTTGGAAATCGTTCAAATATTGGAACATCCTGTTAAACAGCAGTTCAACTCCGTCCATGTTTGTATAATCACAGAACTAAGATAACAGGCTCAAAAGGGAGCGAGTCTCGAGACAGCCCGGCACTAGACCCTCGCCAGCCACGGTTTATCCGATCGGATTTCCGTGAGTAACCGGAGTGCTCGATCATTCACGAGTCGGCTGTGCAGGCGTGCTTTCTCTCCGCTGCATTCTCTCTCCAGCAGGCCACGAACGCCCTGGCGATCGGAACCAACGAACCGTCAGGAATACTTCCCATCGACGATCTATAAATACATGCTGCGCCGCCGAAATCCACGCCGTCTCTTGTGACATCAGTCCCGCGCTGGAAGCTCCGAGCACCGCGGGCCAAAGTTCCCTGACATTCAGACGGTAAGTGACTGCTGGAAAAAGGTCCCAGGTATTCCCGGTGCGCGTCCCCGGGCTGGCGTCCGACCGGCGCTGGACTCGCACTACTCGCCGGCTCCGCCGTCTGACTTATCCTCGCTCATTCCACTGGCCGGGGAAGAGAGCGGCTCGGTGTCCGAATGCGTGCACGGCGGCCGCATATCGGGGTCTTAAAATATTTTGTTGACAGAAGGAGGAACTTTAAATCCCGACTGTTTCCACTCCTTTCCCATGGTTTATGCCAGGCGTCCACTCCATCCCCATCACTGCCATCACAGCGGCCTCGCGCGCACTTGTATATTTTCCGTGGACGCTTGTTAGCCGGCGGCCGCCGCGGCGCGACCCTGCCAGAATAACAGAACAACAGTACAGCGACTGTAACAGCAAAGTAATAATAATACGATGATTTCGACGAGACGCGGCTTTGACGGGGGGGGGGGGGGGGGGGGTGGACTCCGGAACGTCGAATCTCTCTCCCTGGACATAGAAGCATTTCCTCGTGAATGACTTGCCCGGAAGACGCATTGTTCCGCCGGGATCGGGAATGCCTCGGTGCCCGCACAAATAGAGTGCGAGTGAGAAAGAAAAAGAGTAAAGCGTCGTTCGGAATGCGCGGAAATAGCCCGGTTGCGCAACGCTCCTGGTAAATTAAGATTCTGACGCGGCCGGATGCCATAGCGATGTTTATTGCGAGGACGTCGAAACAGTGCACTGAATTCCTAATAGGACGCTTCTTCTCACCGCGAGAAATCACTGGATTGATGAGCCGCGATGTGTGCGAGACTCGGCGAGCAAACTGTTGCAAATTGGTTACAGCCGGTTGTCCGCCGCGAAACCTGGCAAATCCGCCGCCGGGAATTATTAATTCCGGCCTCGGCGATCCATTCAAGCCGAGAGAGTGCAAATATTATCGAGAGCCGCGGGAAATGATCGATCACTTCCGACTTGCCCAAGTGCGCCCGCTCCGCTCGGCTCCACTTAATCAACCGGTGCAATGGTCCCGGCAGGTTCATCGTGTGACTCGGTATGCGCCGGGCATCTGTAACACGCGCGATTTTACTGCTAACCGCGTATAAATCATTGGAGAGTGTGACTCTCCGCCTATGAGGAAAGCGAAGCTTCGCTGGCTTTTACCGAAGGCTGCCGGACGATGTCTAATTGCCGTCCAGGGACACTCTCGCGCGCTCGACTTTGATTTATCGACATCCTCGCGATTATTTATCGCGGCTCCGAGTTGAACTGACTTTTTCACCGGTAATACTCCGGTGAAACGACTGTCCGACACGCGGCCCTCCGCCAATATTCCATTTTACTCGGCGATTTAAAGGAAGAGACTGCTCGATCGACGAGCGCACCGTTTGGTAAATAATTGGACAATTGCAAAGTTCGGTGCTAGTGCTTCCTGCATGGACGCTGGCTAAATCTGCACGCAGTATTTCTCCTGTCCATTCATGAAGGTATAGTTGGTCAAGAAAACCAGTTTTCTTAAGAAGTAACTGGCCAAATTTGATTACATTTGATCATAACATTTTTCATCATATTTCTCGATACTTTTTAGAATAACCAACGCACGAATAAAAGGTAGCAATTTCAAAGTCTATTATTTCGAAAACAGACCATGAAATGTGGCCACTAGTTGCAACACCGTACAAATACTGATAAATAAACAAATGCGCCCGCTTTACATACTCAAGGACGGACAGAGATGTCGGCGCCTATCTTCGCTTCCGGCAATGCTAAATCCAAACATACTTCCTTTAACTGAACAAGGACATGTCTCTCTCGGGAGAGTGGAGAGCGAGGACAAAGTCGGTCGCGCGAAAATGCGGACGAGCGACGGCAGGCTAAAGGAGAAAGAGGCGACGAGGAGGAGAGGCCTTAGACGACGGCGAGGAGCGCGAAGTAAGAGTAGGAGAGACCGAATCTAAAGATTATTTCGGGAGCGCGCGGCCGGAGATAAACCGGGCCAACGTCGGGCGGACGCGAAGCAAAGCGAAGTGAACGGAGCCTTGAGGCTTGAGTCATCCCCCTCGGCTCGAATTTGGCTCCCTCCCTGGATTACGCACGATAACGTAATAACGGACGTACGTGTCACGTTTTTACGGCCGCGACACCGATGCCATTCCATTTGTTCTATTCACTCTCTCGGGGCATCTCTGCTTCCCTCCCTCGCCGAGACTTGCTTCCACGAAGCCCTCGCTGACCCCATTCTATCCCGCGAGCTCTCCGAATACCAGAATTGCAACTGGGGCTGATCGAATTGTCCAGAGCTCGCGCGGCTCGCTCCCAGTGAGGAGATCCGCTAGAATCCTCCCTGTCGACTAGTAATGTTATAAATATTATGTATAAGTACTAGCACGCAACAGTCGAGGTTGATAGTTTTCTATCGATACCACTTTCCTTCTGGAGGTATAACCTCGTAACTGCGCAGCGGACTCTCTGGTCATTTTTAAGATCGAAGGTCAGAGTGCCGTTCAACTTCTCGGCCTCGCTTGCAGTCTCACTCTCTCGCTCTCGATCTCTCCGTCTCTTCCGCGCTCCTGTAACTGAATCTTATTTATAAAAAATCTTTCGAAAGAGTAGTTTGCAATGGAGCTACGAGGCATACCAACAAGTGGGTCGCCACTGCTTGGCGCCCTCTTCCCCTTCGGCGAGACGTAATGCAACACCACCCCGATCTTCCTTGTCCCGCGGCCAAATTGCTTTTCGTTCAGTCCGCAGAAAAATGCCACTTCCACCCCTCAACGATTCTTGTCCATTTCACGATATTTCCAGCTGTAAACCGGCGGTCTTGCGGCGATTGGAAAGTGCTGCGAGAGGCTAGTTCCGGTTGCGGCGCTGTAGTGCGTTGGACTTCCGGTTATTGCTTTTTCTTTGGTTACGTTGGACTACCGAAAACATTGGAAATGACCCGATAAAATGTGTTAGGTCGCTTTAGATGATTTCTTTTTTTGCAGAAAGGTATTGAAGGAGATAAACACTGTTAATCCGCATCAATCAATCATCATGTGTGTCTATACTGGCGAATCCATTTTCGGACATAACCAAAAGAAAACATCTGTAGGCAGCAGTGAGAGTGGAATGTCGAAGAAGCGAAATGTTAAGCAACACGAGTTCCACTGCCGAAATCCCAAGAAGTGGTGAAAGTGGATATTTCGGAATCTGAGCTACGAAAGAGGGTTTTCTTCGCGGCGATGGGCTCTGGACACGAGATGCGGTGCATCTAAAATCAGCTGCGCCAGCCGTAAACACAGCGGACGTTCACGGGACGGTTCGTAAGGCTCTCGGGCTATAAGTAGGAATGCGAGGGATAGCGGCGGCAATGTTCGCGACAATGCTGGCCGATCCCGAGCGTGGGCCCGGTGGGCACTCGCTGGGTTAGGCGCCCCCAGAATGCCATCCGTCATTTCGGCCCGTCGTCGAGGCCTCGAGAATAATCGACAGTGCGCGTCGCGAGAGCATTCTCGCCGAGCCAAATTGCCCTCGCTTCCAACTGGCTCCCTCAATCCGCACGCTAATCCCACTAACAACCGCGGGCGCGCCTCTCGTTTCTGTCGCGCCACTTATTGCAGACCTTTCCCGCCCGTCATTTCCGCGATTCCTTGACAAGTCTTATTATTACGCCGGGCCAGTTGGCCGCGAGAGAATTTCCGCGCTCGAAGTTGGCCGAGTAATGTGTTGTATGTGCGATTCGCCGATGAGTAGAGAAAAATCGTCGAGTGTCCGGCGCCAGTGGGCGTCTATTATCGGATGGCAATGAGTAATCGGAGTTGGTCCTCTCGGATACAGTTCGCCCCGACGGGACAGCTCACTCTCTCTCCCTTTTGCCGAGCTTGTACCGCCGGAAATAATGGACATTCCTCGCCGAGCCAAGGTATGCCTGGGCATCGGGCGCTCCTTGGCACGCTCGCGCAATCGTTAAAAGGAATCGGCGATCGCGGGTGTTAAGTCGTTAGTTTACTTGCTACCGAACCGGCCGCCGGCTCTGCCGCTCTCCAAATAAGATCATAAATTATGCAAGAGCCTTTGACCGTCCAACTGGCTCGTAGACTAATATTTTAATGACCGATCGGATTATTTCAGATCATCAACCGGGTAAGTTTACACAGTGGCAAGTTACGAGCGTTAGGGGACTCTGGGTAGAAGATAATTTGGAATCCTTTTATTATAGAGTGCAAATGTTATTACTCTCAACTGAAGCATAAATATTCGATTCTCGGACCCTGGGTCTTGAGACTGCGACATTAAGACTCTGGGATCTCAATTCTATGTTAAAAGAGAATGATGCTAATTTGCGCCACTAGCTCACAAGCTTCCAAGCTCTGCCATCCGAGAGGCGAAGCTGTTGGAGTGCGTCAGTCGGAGTCTTCCTGCTTCTTATTTACTTCGAGTCACCAAGCTTCGCCAAAGAGAGTCACGAAGCCCACCGATGCCAGTAATAGGAGGATCGGCGGTGGGACGCTCTCGAAGCTCCTAATATTAAATTGGCCCAGGCACCCGCCGCGCCGATTCTCCTCCAATAAATTCGTCGGCCACTCGGCTGCATCCTAGAATCCGAGGAATTTCTGGATGAGGAAGTGAATGAGTAATGGGGGCCGGTAGAGAGAGGGAGAGGGAGAGGGAGAGGGAGAGAGCGGCACTTTCAAGTGCAAGTTCAAATCGCATACCGGAACACGGAGCTTCCAAGAGCAGCCGCGACTCACCGGATGTGGAAGTGCGAGTGGGCGACGAGCTGCCTCGTACGACGCAGACTTATTAATCGACATTATTAATTGCAGCGTTTCAGGATTCCTCGGAGTTCCTTCCGCAGTTCGTACACTGTGCCAGGAGGTCGATTCTCCTAATTCACGCTTCGCTACGTTATCCGCGCTGGTTCTCATTGGCTCTCGGCGAAATTCGGCAGCGCTGATTGGGCGAGCGAGCTGACAGCGCTAAGGTGATCTACACGATGCGGGTCGAGTACTTGCAGCGAGTGTTTTCCTTACAACAAATACCACACACGGTATGAAAGTGTGCTCGCTGCAAGTACAGGATGATTCACTTGCCCCTTAGTCCGTAGTCTTATAGCTCATGAGAAATTGTTCAAACCAAACATTCTAATCACGAGCTATTTTAATTTAATTTTTTAAAAAAACTACAGAATCCAACCCTTCGTGGAAGGACATTAGCAGAATCGATCTCGAGATTATCAGGATATCGTTTACACGCCAACTGCACGATTACAAGTCACGTTCTTCGTCTATTTTCTGGTCAAATAGTGGCGAGAAGCTTCCAGCTGTGGATCCCGGTGGCAGCGAAGCGGCTTTCGCTGAGTCTCGTTAGCGTAGAAGGCATTAGCACGCCTGGCCTATCAGCGAGAGTCTATACCGAGAGCTATTTGAAAGGCCAGCGTGACATGCCGCCTCTACATGCGGGGCGTGGCGTAGTTTTTAATAGAAACAGATCAGTTAACGCAAATATAAATACATTCGCCTCGTAACTTCAAATACGAGCGAAACGTAAACTTGGTACGCCACTGCGCGCGGCCCACACCGTGGCCGACGCGCTCTGCTCCGCGCTCGGCCCACTTTCGCGGCGAGCGCCCCTCGAGCGACCATTTCATTCGGGGACACCATACACGACGACACTTGGGAACCGGGACAAGTGTGTAATGAAAGCCGAGATTATGATGGATTCATCGTCCCTGCGTTGCGATCTATTCTCAAGCGCGGCTCGAGGGTGCCAGCGAGCCCATGATAGGTTATGATCCGAATTGGCCGCGAGTATCCTTGAAGCAAAAGGAACTGGCGATGCTCCGGGAACAATGGGAGGAGCACGAGACCTGGGAAGGGAACGAAGGGGTTACATAATACTCGGCTGCTACTGCCGGGAGCAACTTCATTCCAGGCTCCGCTGTAGCACCACCCGCTCGTTCGTTTCGTTTCGCATCTCGGCCTCGCCTTCCTTGTCCCGCGAGTAGCAGTCTCTTCTCTATTCTCTCTCGCTCTCTCGCGGCGAAGAGCTGCGCCTGCCTCCTTTCCGTCGCTTCTGGGGCTAACAGCAGCTATTTTCGTTTCCCAGCGACAATATAGCACCTACAGCCCTCGCGAGCTCCCCGCCGACCGGCCAGCCACTCTCTCTCGCTCTCTCGATATTCTTCCTGCGCCGCGAGAGAGTGAGCGACTCTCCTGCTCTTTTCTCCTCGGGCATACGAAACTCCCCGCACTTGTACTCTGGCGCGGACCTCCGCGTAATTCAAGTGCCACGTATTCTCGAGAAATGACGTCAAATTGCAACGGCATCGCCGGCGGGGATCAGTTTCTTCGTCCGATTGGGATATTCTTCTTGGGTTTCTGAGATTCGACCGATTGTCTTTCTTTGGTCCGAGCGCGATTCGAAAGCTTCGAATAATAGAAAGGAGACCAATTTTCAATTTAACGTGTTTCAATAGTTAGAGCATAGAAAGTAATATCTTCTACCAGTGGCCCCTACTTGGGGTGGAGGCCCATTTTCATTTAATAGAGAATCGGAGCTCCATATCACCCAAAAGGGTCAGGAGCCGGAGTTCCAAGACCCAATGATTTCTTCTTAAGAAGAAATCTCGCAACAATGACTAATCAACTCCCCAATAAACATCCACCTTCATAAATCACATTCCAAATTATTTCATCAGCTCAGGTTACATCCTGAACTCATGACGAAGCCAACAATTGCTATCTTATCATTTTTATTACGGAAATAAAAATTTGAACGGTGCGGAATTCGGGCGTATCGGCTGGATCGGCAGAGTCGTCTGGCGCCTGGCGCGCAAACTAGAGTCTGACATCAGCTCGACAGTTATGTTTACCTCGATTTCGAGTGGGAATAAATACGATGCCAGATTACACGAAGGAAATGTCATTCCGGCTTTTCCTCTTTACCCTCACTCTCGTTCGAAGCGTACCAGCCTCGCCGGCCCTCCGGGCGAATATTGGACTGAACGTCGACGGTGATGGATTTCATAGGTTGAGAGGTTATTCTCAGTGCGATAAGGAATCTCATTTGTTGTTCCTGGGTGATGCATGCAGATTGTTTTCAGACAGTTAATTTATCGGCTCGATATCGAGGAGTTGGAGCAAACCGATTGCCAGGTTGCGTTGCACCTGGAATTGCCGGCTGCGCTCTACGTCAATGTGGACGAGCTCGCTGACCTAAGGCGGTCGGGGGATGTGGGTATTCTTCTATTATTCTTCTAACTTGGAAGTACGTTGATTAAGAAGTATTTGTAACTAGACTGTAGCATGTTCCACTGGCGAGAGCGATGTTGAATTGTTCACGGAGAAGGCGGGGTCTCAGGAAGTCACTGTTTGTACACCTCTGAGCAATGAGACGGCTTTCCTGAGATTTCCTATTCATCAGCGTTACCAATATGCAAAGAGTGGTGGAGGCTATAACACTGTCACTTTACCAAGACCTAGGTTGCTAGTTGGATGTCCGGACAGAATCAAGGAGTATAGAATCTCCAAAGTGAATCTGTGCGCACCCTGTGTTCATACTTCCGCTAAATGGAGGGAAATTCCTTATGAAATGGTAGGAATAGGATATAGAAACTGAATGATGTATCTTGTGCATGACAAATTGTCTAGTTTCACTTTGCCGGTATTAACAGGACCAAGAAGACTGCATTTGGCTAGTCCCAGTTGGAGACTCCTCCCTGCTGACATTCATTAGTTATGTGACCTTATTTATCACGATAATCGGCGCGATTTTCATTACAAAAACCATAGCCAAGGCTGTGCCGAAAGAGGAAGAGAAAAAGGATTAACAAAATCCTCGAGCGAACAATCACCACCGCAAGTTCCAGTATTATAAATATATTGACGTATATACAAATTGTGGGCGATATGATGTATGATGTTACATATTCATAATAAATACGAAAAGCGGATCTCACCCCACCTTTCCATTCAATCTAGCAGTCTTCTCACTCACAACAACTCTCCCAGTCACAGGCGCACACGCGATACTTACAACTAACATAAATGCTATCATCAGATTCAGAAATACGTTGGAAATGTACACTTCGTCATTGATTGACCGCCGTTCTCTACAACGCGCTTCTTTCTATCTTGGAGTCCTTCGACTCCTTCACGGTCCCTTCCTCCGCGAGGACTTCGGGCACCTGGAACGGAATCGGATGGTCCTTCCTCGTAGTGACTGGATCGTTCCACGGTTGAACGTCAGTCTTCCCGTATAAGACGAAAGCCAGGTTCCCGATGAAGTAAATCCCGGCGGAGAGGATAAATATGTATCGCCACTGCGTCGCGTCGCTCTGAAACGGAGGAAAATTATTATAACAATATGCTGGAAAATCATCAAAAGGTGTATTTGCAGGAGACTCACGGGGTCCTTGACGATGACGGTGGAGACCAGTGGGGCGAGTATTCCGCAGATGTTGGAGAGTGAGTTCGTAATTCCCATGAGAGTACCGGCGAAATTGGGACTCAAGTCCATATGATTAATAGCGTGGCCGCAATAGATGAGCACGTTCGTCGTCACCGAGACAATCAGTATTCCGATCGCCAGCCAAGGTTGATCCTCAGTGACATATCCGAGAGCGACCAAGGCAACCGCGGGTATCCACTGGCCAATGGTGTTGCAGATTTTCCTCGACCATTGCAGCGAGATGAAGTTCTTCTTCAGTAGAAAATCCGAGCCGTAACTCGCCGGGAAGCTAACGATCCACGCGCTTAAATACGGCAGCGACGAGTAAAGTCCATTCTGTAAACACATTCCAAATTTAATTATGTCACTTCGAGTTTTCATCGAAGCTCAAAGCAGCCGCCGGTTCAATTCGACTATAAACTGCGCGTCGACTTGAATATCAACGGGAATTACTACAACCCTCGCACGAGTCATTGCCATTGGCATTCGAGTGTCGTCGCCGACACGACCGTGAATGACCGGAACAGGCTTCGATCATTAGCGACTCTGCATTCGAGTAACGCGGCGACCGTGAAAGATCCTCTACGAGGAAGAGCGAAAATTGTTGGAAGAAACGAGTCATAACAGACTCTGCCCTGTTTCGAGTCGAACCACGTAAATAACCAGCGGAGCTTTCCTTAATTCTGTCAGAAGAGCACGTTCGCCAGTGACACGCTCGCGAAATCCCAAACACTTTTCCTACTCACATGAGCAATGTCGAAATGAAGAACCGACGCGGTGTACGAAGGTGTCTTGGTCAGGAGCATCCAGAAGCCCCAGTTCTGGGCCATTTGCGCAATTAAAAGCGCCCAGGTTGGGAGGCTCGTGATTATCGCCCTCCAGGGTGTCGGGAGAGCCTGGAAGAACATAAATAAACCCATTAATAAACGTCTCTCAGACAATTCATATTTAATAAGTACAAAAATTATGTAATGCCAATTTATAAAAAACATTTCACGTGTCCTTTGAAGCATTCTTGCAAAAACGACTTTCATGGAAATTCACATAGCATTTCGGATTCAATTTGGAGAATTTCAATCGTTTATATAAATTGCGATCATATAATGAAAAAGAACGAAAGTAAATAAAATCCATACCTCCTTGGACTCAGTAACTCCAAGGCTCACTTCGATGTACTCCTTCTCATCAGCAGGTATTCCAGAATGCTCAGCCGGCGACTCCTTGCCAATGAAGAAGTAAACCACCCCGCAGATGAAAGTAATCGCACCCCAGAAGTAAAAAGCACTCGGCCAGCCGAACCTCGAGGCGGAGAGTAAACCCGAGCTGAACAAGCAGATGACATTTCCAATCCAGCCGCCGGAGTACACGTAGGTAGCTGGAATGCAGAGCGAAAACAAACCCTTACGACATTTCTCACGTGCCGCTCGTTATCTGCAATATGTGTCAGAGTGAAGTAGGTGTATCTATCGGGCGCAGCTTATATTTACACGAATCATGTATAAATATTGCTCGGAAGGCTGAATACGAAATTTCAAGTGGCCGATAATCGGAAGCCAGTGCGCCAAGTGAGTAGCTGGGAATATTCCAGGATGACTGAGCACGAAGGTCAATGCCACTGACATACGTTTTTTTAATTAGTATAATGATCGCCCGAGGGTTTTGCTAGTCAAAGAGACGAATCTCGAGTTCTAATCTCAAAGCCCCTCGTTTTTTTATCTTTCTGTTCCCGTTGTTTAAACGTGACCAGTCGAAATCTAGTTTTCAGTAATCTAGTCCCGACCTTTGACATTGGAAAAAGCGAATCTCAAGTCTGACCCTAATCACCGAACTTCCTAACCCAAGTCTCACATAGTTAAATTCCTAATAAAACATTTAATTTTTTCAGATCAATACATACACAAACTGCCTCTCTCCTGGGTAGGCGCCCACTTGGCTAAGAGTGTGTGGAGGGTCGGCAAGACCATGCCCTGCGCGAGTCCGCAGATGACCCTAATCGCGCAGACGGCTTCCCAGCCGCTGTAGCTCGCGGCGACGGGTATCAGGAGGGTGACCAGGCCCGAGATAATCAGAGCGGCCGTGAAGAACTTGTGCGCTCCCCAGCGATGGGCCGCCAGGCTACCTGGTATCTGCGTCCACACGTAGCCCCAGAAGAACGAGCTCAGGATCACGTCCTTCACCGCGTTGTCCCAGTCGAATTCCTGTCGAAGACCTTTTAGTAGTTTGGCTTCCTCTTAATCAGCGAATTAGTAGGCAAGGGCTGTGTCGGCGACGTACCTGGAAGTCGGGATTCGCACTGGCCGCGTGTGTCATCGCCTCGAGGGTCACCGAGGTGGTGACCCTGATGGCGTAACAGCAGAGGATCCCCAGGGACATTAGTAGTACCTGAGTGTGTCTGCAGCCCCACCATGCTGGAAAGGAGATCAGTCAATAGTTTCGCGTGACCTAGGACTTGTTCGAATTCCTGACTAGGACTCGTCGGGTAAACATTCCTCGAACACTCATTGGCAATTCTTTGGCGGTTTGCGGTAATGAATTCGGATTTGTAACATTGTGGAGGAGTAAGAGATTTCGCGCGATAAAGTTTGTTTAAGTTTTGTTCATTAGAATCCTGTCTTCACTCGAAGAGGAGTTGACCGGATGTGAGAAACAGTTAGGCGCAAAGTATCCGTCCAGTTCGATTATCCCACGGTGCGTCGATTATGCAATAGCGTAATAGCGTTATTATCGTCGGCGATTACAATCTCAGCATATGCAACAGGATCGTCCGAAGCAGATCTCGCTGGAAAACACTGGAATTCGAGCGCCACGGCAAGAATCGAATGCCTGACATCGCGGTGGCACTTAAGCGGCGCTCGCGATTCAATTGACTTTTAATTCTCGAGTTTTTCGCGGGGCGGCGATGCGGGAAATCCGGAGGAATGCGGATCGCGCGGAATTCCATCGCGCTTTTCTAGGACGCGCTCGTGTTTTCCGGAAGGCCTTCGCGCGCCTCGGAATTCCGTGCGATTCGTCACGTTCCAGAGCGCCCGCCGACACTCGGCATCGCTCTTATGTCACGCGCTCATCTTCCACTTGTGTCCGCGCGTGTACCTGCCGTTCCACGTTATCATTGGCGAGAGCCGCTCTTTTTCGCAGCTCCTTCCCGGAGACAATGGTGGAGAGATCGAGGGAAAAATTCCGTCCGCTGCGATCGGAGAGGAGCGCGGCTTATCTGCGCCGACTGGAGAGTCTCTGTGATAAAAGGCTCGGGGAAAGCAAGGGACTCCATAAGCGAGTGGTAATTGCTCAATAGATTGGACCGATAGGGCGCCAATCGCACCACCCCGACACGCGCTCGACATAGGTTCAATGACAAGCCGCTAGGACTAACATGTATACAATGTTACTCGCAACCTCTTCCAGTATCCGCCACTATCAGCCGTGGAATAATTTAATTCTTCGCTACACAATCGTAATTAATTGCACGTCCAACAGTCTCTCGTGAAGTGCTTACTTTCCACCCGTCCATTACACTTATCGATAGCAATTAAACCTGTCAGCCAAAGGACAGTATGTTTCAATCGAACATCTTCATGGGGAAACTATTGTCCAGCGTTTTAAAATCGTATCCCCGGTGCACTTTTAACTCGGCGGGAAAGCTCCAAATTTGATGAGCTAGCGAATGATAATGAAAGTTGGTGTATTAGATGTGGAGAGCAATTAAACTTGTCAGTCGAAGGAACATATGTTTCAATCTAATATCTTCATGGGCAAATAATTGTCAAGATTTCTAAAACCGTTTGATCCTGTGCACTTTTAATTAAGAGGGCAAGCCATTAATTTGATGAGTTAGTGAATGATAATCAAAGTTGATATGTTAGATCTGGTGAGGCAGAGGGGAGGGAATGACCGAACAACTTCTCTCCACGAAACGTCACGCATGCCAATTGATAATCGTTACTATCAAAACAATTCCTACCGCGAATCGAGGAAAGTCTCGAGTGCTCACGTGAGTCGATCAGAATTGGTCTCGCGGACCGCGCAGGCTGCAATCTGTCTGCGATTTCGCCGAAAGATTTCGGCAGTGATTTCGCCCAAGTGTTATTATCACTGGCCGCCCTCATCACCGAGAAAACATCGCAATAGAATCGCCGCTCGACAAAAGCTGGGTTTCTTTTCTCCCGGGCTCAAACTTTCCACTGGATCCCCGTCAATTAGGATCTCGAGATTGATCGCGGGGATCCTTCGAACATCGAAATTCTCTCAGGGGTACCTGATTATCGCCGATCTTGATCGATTGGAATAGCGTGATTCGATAATGATAAGACTCGAGTGCGCGCGCTCGCATCGTCGATTGCTCCTCTATTTCTACTTAATTCAAGGATTTCGGACGCGTGGCAAATAGATGCCGAACTAGGCAAACTTAATTAAGTACTTGATTAAGAGGAATTTTTAAATAGCCGAATCGCCGATTGTTTTCGAGGGTGAGTTCTCTGGGATTCACGGTGGGTGTCCTCATCTTCTCGGAAATCAGCAGACTCGTTAAAGTCTTTCGTCAAGTATTGCTACTTAGTTGAAGGATTTAAGACGCATGACAAATTTGTGTCCAAGTAGGTAAACTTAATAGAGTACTTGATTGAGAGGAATTTTTAAATAACCAATTAAAATTAATTGGTACCTTTGGGTTTCACGGTGGGCGTCCTCATCTTCTCCGAGATGGAGATGATGGACACCCTCTTCATGGAATTCCTGTTCCTCATCCTGACCAATAAGCTCCTCTCCTCGAACTAGTAACAAAGGGCCCTCGAAGGTTCCTGGCGATGGTGAGTCCCGCCGAAGGAATCGAGGTATATAGCAACACTAAGATCCATCGATCGCCTCGTCGAGCCTTTATACTCGATGACCGAAAAGAGTTTCTCCCACCAAGTTGTTTGCAGCATGACGAGCCTTGTCGAGCCTGTCTGCTTGTAATCCCACTGCCACTGTTTACCGGCGGTGACCGACACACACTCTGCCCGCCGCGCCGGCCCAGCCTCCTAAACGCCCAATACTCCTCTTTTGTCCGGGCACTCGCCGAGGATGACGGCTAGAGATCATCCGATTAGATGTGCAGAAGTGCCAATCGTCTTCTGGGTTTTCACCGCCCTTATCTCACCGAGGGGGACAATAGTGGGGCATCAATCAACGGGGGCGGATGTGTTCCCTCGTCGTCCAAGGGACACCTTCGTCCCTGAAAGATAGCTTGAGTTACGCTCTGGTATTGACACCTTGGCGATAAAGAGTGCAACGAGGTTTCCACTCGAACCTCTCCGCGAATGTAAACAAACTCCCGTTACCCTCGATTGATGGCTAGGATAAGGTGGAGTAACACTGGCCAATTAACAATTTAGCATCCTTTTATTCGGATTGGTCAAAGGTAAACAAAGTGCGTCGAGCGACGGAACAGATCGGAATATAATTATAATCTAGGACCACTCGCTTCTCGCACGCACGCAACAAACGAGCAAAATTGGTCTGTTCCCGCTCTCTGGACTAGTATATCGTTATTAATTAATTAAAGATACGGTGATGTCGAATCAGACTACAATCACTGGATTCATCGCTCGCAACGGAGTGGTGTCATTCGCACTGGCATTATTGCCGATGGCTAGCTTTGGTATTCGCGGTTGGTCGATTGCATCGATGACGGTGGCACAATCGATATAAGCCTATCTATACAGTTCTCACTTCTATCTCGAAAGGTAATTTCATTAATCCATACGGGAATTTGTCTCTCGAGGCTCCATCGCAATCTTTACAGTAACGAGGACTTCTTTCGTCTTCTCGGGCCTCTTAGCGCCCGGCTGGTCCCACCATTGGACCTCGGCCTTACCTAAGATTATGAACAATAAATTAGCTACGAAGTAGACGGCCGCTGCTATGTAGAATACTGTCATCCACTGCTCCACGTTGTGCTGAAACGAAAAAGAATTCATTAACCAGTGTCATCGTCGGCACGTGACGGCTTCTGCACCGGTGCACGTGCAGGGGGCGAGTATCGAGCGGCGACTTACCGGTTCGCGAACGATATCACCGCATATCAGAGGCGCGATAATCGCTACGACCGAGGCGAAGCAATTGGTGATCGACATCATCGTGCCAGCAAAATTCGGGCTGAGATCGATGTGATTGATCTGGAAGCCGCAGAGGGAACCTGCGTTCAGGCCGACCGCTATCACGAGGATCAGCACTGTTATGGTAACGTCGCCAGGGGGGACGAAGCCCAGGCAAGCTAGAGCTACCGCGGGTCCCCAGTGAGCAATTGTGTTCGACACCTTTCGTATCACCTCCCTCGTTACGCCCTTCTTAAGGGCGTGATCAGACAACCAGCTCGCCGGGAAACTCAACAGCCACATCGCTAGATACGGAATTGCCGACACTCCGCCGTTCTATGGAGAAAATTTTAGTTTAGAGAATTGATCTTGAGCTTAATAATTTAGCTTATAATTGAAAATAATTAAGTACCTCTTTCATGTCGAAGTGAAGAACGGAATGCATGTAACTCGGCATTTCCGTGAGAAGGGTCCAGTAGCCCCAGTTCTGACCCGAGTGGGCGATTATCAGAGCCCACATCGGTAGCGACGTGAAGATGTGCTTCCAGGGTGTCTTAAGTCTCTACAAAAAGGTAGTTCCAATTTAGAAAAATCGACTCCCGCGATATAAAACGAAACAGTGTTTCTCGTGTAGCATAAAACACTCACCCCTTCAGCAACAGGGGCGTCGCTGATCTGAGCAGCTCGTAGACTGCTTTCGATGTACTTCTTCTCGCCATCCGTTATCTTCGGGTGGAGCGAGGGGTTGTCAGCCCCGATGAAATAGAAGAGGACACCCCAAGCGATGGCAGCAGCTCCAAACACATAAAAGATCGAGGGCCAACCGACACTCGAATCGGCCAGGAAGCCGGAGATCGGAAAAGCGATCACTGTGCCCAGCTGCGCGCCTGCGTAGGCGAATGTTCCTGAACAGAAGACGACGGTTTGTTTAAAACAATCGTTCTTGTTTTCTTGAACAAAATATGAAAAGTAATAAATGCAGTATGGGAAGCTCACCCAATCGAGCCCTTTCACTGGGCGGCGCCCATTTCGAAAGGAGAGTGTGGACACAGGGCAAAAGTGCACCCTGGCACAGACCCATACCAACCCTGCAGGCGCAGACGGCGGACATGCCGCCGTAGTGCGCGGCCATCGGCACCAGGATGTTGAAAACACCGCAGAAGAAGATTCCATAGCTGACCAGCCTCTGCGCACTCCAGACACCGGCTAGGTAGCCGCACGGGATCTGAGTGAGGGTGTAGCCCCAGAAGAAGGAACTCAGGATCTGCGATCTCTCCATCGGAGTCCATGGAAATGTCTGGGGAAGAAATTTACTGGATATTACATTCGTCTATTCTCGCCGAAATTATCCGAAGCAATTGTTAGTTAACTATTTCGCTGTAGAAATTAACCATTCATTAAGACAACTATGAAACTAACATGGAGTGGAACTTATGATAGAAAATAATTCCCAAATTAATATGACCCTTCGAGCGAAAGTATTAATAATTAATTGACAATGGAAAGATAGGTTTCGGTCATCGCGCAAGACGCTGGGCAGGAAGTACCTGACTTCTGATCGCCTCGATTTCCCATCACTCACAATACAGCCTGCAAATAATCGCGCAAATTACGTATTAGCGATTATCGCTTTAAGTAGAGCGAAATCTCCCTTCAGACTCGCCCGCGGACTTCCCCGTGCAGATAAACCGCGCGCGCGAATGCCTGCGCGCTCGCCGTTATCACCTGGGGCTGACGTTTCCCCGACGCCTAGTGAAAATACTTTCCCGCAAAATTATTGCGCACTCTGTTTTTCAAGGGAAACAGCATCACTTTGCGAAATCGGCTGGTAATAATGTAAACAGAATCTGACGAGCGCTGGGAGATAGAGACGAGCGAGCCTCAATCGACTTTGGCCAAAAGCACGTGGAAAACTTGATCAATCACGATGGACGATTGGTGGGCTTATCAGACTTGTGTAATCAGATATCGTCCTGCCAGCCCTAAGTGCCTCAGTTGTCAGTCAGACCGATTTCTCAAGTGGACACCAACGTCACTGATCACCCTGAACGAATTTGCATTTCCGCTGCGAATCCACTGGGGACTCGTATTCAAAACGTTTTCGTGACTTTTAATTAAAAGCCCACTCTACTTCGTGGGTCGTCGAGTGATTTACCTCGGCCGAATTGTTCGCTGCTGATGAGTTGGACATGGCGACCACTGCCTCCGACATGCACACCCGGAGGCAGTAAGCGATGATCATGCCCCAGAAGAGGAGGAGCACCTGCAGGTGCCTGATTCCCAGTTTCCCTGAAACACGTTTATTAAAGAATTTTGTTAATACATGAAACAGTACTAAGAATCGGCGTCAAAATCTCCCCCTTCGATTTTACAAATTCGGGGAAAAAGCTCATCTTTCCCCAATCGCACTTTCCTGTCGCTCGAGCCGGAGGGGAAAAATGATATCAAAAGTCGGAACTGCGCCGAACTGCCGACGATCGTCTTGTTATTGATTACGTGTCTGGGATTATTGTTTACGGCAAATGCTGCCTTTCGCCGCTAATAAGAGATGCGTCCGATAGCAATCCCTTCTCAAACCCGACGCTGGCAATAAAAAGGAGAGTGAATGGGATGGACTGGTTAATCTCTGGTTGGAACGGGTCTCAAGACTTGATCTAATGACTCCACTGATCCTCATAGGTGAGCACAGTATATAACGCCGGCAGATTAAGCCAATTGTACTAAAAGCTTTCGCGAGAATCTGTTAAATGGAGTGGAATATATTTAATTAAGCACAAAATGCGCGCCAAAAATCTGACTAATTCTAATTCATCATTCTAATTGGTGCCGTTTGTGTTTTGGTTCTTTCGCGATCTGGTCCACGTGGGGTTCGTGTTCCCTGAATTCCTGACGCAAAGGCATACGTCGTTATTAGCAATTATTCAAGAAATACAAGATTCACGGTTGTGTACTCGAAGGCACGCGACCATGAAGACTGTAATACGAGTTCTACATGTGTAATGAAAGAGGCGGATGAAAATTAATGCTGGAATTTGTCCTGCAAATGAAAACAACACTAAACACGATTCTCTATCCTCCTCTAAACGGCGGAAAACCCAAGAGGGACAAAGAGAGGCCACCCGGCAACGTATGTTGCATTTTCCTGGCTGATAGGAAAAGTGCGAAGTTCACACCGACGTTTTTATCGCAACAGCCTAGAAATGCACGCTTCTAATTAATGGGGAAAGAATAAGAATTTTAGTTCAACGGGTAATCTTGGGCAAATTGCCGCCGAAACTGGAAAGAGCGCCAAAAGCGAGCGGGGGGTCCATTTTTTCCGAGAGTTTATTGGCCGATCGGAGTCGTTTCGTAAGCAGCCCCGCCACTGACGCATGCTCGAATAATCGTGGCGAACTTTTCAATCTACTTCGGCTACCGGAATCCACTCGATCGTCGATTTCATTTAATCTCATATCTGCTTCAATGTGTCATGCACATTGCACTCGGCTTTTTGTTAATCGGGCTCGACCCGCTTCCGAGTAGAACGCGTTCTAGTCGCCGGACGATTATCCAATAGTGGCCGAGATGCGTCTGTGTTTACTCTTCCCCTAGTAGAGCGGCCGATTCTCCCGAGCCGTGGAAAGATTTAGCAGCGAGCATCCGTCCGACTTTCCCGCGAGAAAGCCCAACGTTCTGCGTTTCGCTGGCACCGGCCCGATAACGCTGCACTCTAACAATATCCCTATCTGTCCGCTTCTAGGACTAATCTGCAAGTGCGCGAGATAATCATCGCTGCTACTCGAATCGGCCCGATAGCAGCGTCAGTCGCCGCAGGAATTCGTCAACGTCGAACGGGAGGAGAGGAAGATGCGTAACGCGAAGCCGCGGTGCGAATCCCCAAGACGCAAAGGGGGAACGCTGCGGTCCATGAATGCGAAAGCTTTCCAAACGATTACGAGTAGCCGCTGCTCGCGTAACTGGCCCGGATAACACCGGTTCATCTGGATAAGCGATTAATCGTATCGGAATTCAAAAGTAGCTAATCAGACGAAGGTCGTGGATAAGCTCGAGAACAATATATACGCAGTGTCTCGTGCGTAGAAGCTAGAAAACTAGAGAAACAAACTTGTATCAATCGGATTGTCATTGAACGATCGCCGCAGCCCGAGGGACTCGAGCCGATAAAGAAAAACTCAGTCAATCAATGCGATAAGGCGTATTCTTGCGCGATAACAAAGCTGAATCTGCCGTGTAATCGCCACCGACAAATCTCACTTTCAGCACTCGTTCGGTGCCTTCTAAGATAGTGCCCCGGCGGGTATGCATGACCTCGGACATTGAAAATGAAACGCTCGCCCCGAAAGTGCTCGGTTAAAATAAAGAGGACATTTAAGCGTCCATAAATATTATCTAGCACATATTTGCAATCTACTCATGTATGTCGGTTTGCAAAAACGAGTCGGGTTCCGGTCAGCTTGGAACGCGCTAGTAGAAATTGAGCCGAGAGCCGAACCGAACGGACCCTTGAATTGTTCAAAGTACTTCTTCCCCGATCGCGGACGGGTATCGAAATCACTCACTGACGTACAAGTTTATCGGACTTCTTGAAAGTACACTCGTCAATGTTCCAATGGTAATACGCAACACGACACTGCCGTTTAGCTCGACACGTGCGCCATTAATCTATTTGCCACGGGCGATAAATCACATATTCGGCACGTGTCACAACAATCGCCGAGTGATTCATGAGACTTTGGTAATTGCGCGGGCGAATTATTGTGACTCCGAATGTGTGACCTTTGACTCATCGGTTTTAACAAATTTTCGTCGGACGTTCGGCCAGCGCGAAATCTTGCTCGATGCTTTGTTCGTTCGCGCAGCTGTCTGTTTTTGTTGCATTGCAATCAAGAAAGCGCACTGTTCGCAAAAGTTTCCTTTACGTGCTTTTGGTATTCGAGAATCGACGTAGCTATTATTCTTGTGATTGTACTGTGATTGAAAGAGTAATTTCACGGTTTATGGTTTTCGGATCGAGAGATACTTCGAGTGGAATGTAATGTTGGATAACACGAGCACTGTGACACGGAGAACACCGCTGCGCGAACAAAACAACTGCGAAAGGCATTTACTATGCAATATTGTCAAGTTACAGTGATTTAATTCAAAATCAAGATACGGAGGCAAATCAACTAGTTTGATTGTATAATGTGATCGAATTCATATGCGTGGGTTGCCTTTCCATTCCCGTCTCCTTGATCGATGAGCGCGAAAATGTGTCGGCTAAATGGATCGCGATAACGAAATCAATCCCGGATTATGAAAGATCGAGGATGATCTACCTGAGATCTTATTTGCAGTCTTGTGCACGACATCCTCTCCGATTTCCGTGTTCTTCTCGGCCGACATTTGCCTCTCCGTTAAACGACGGACTACTCAAATTCTAATCTCATGTCGGACGATACTTATATCACTCGCCCCACCGTCTCCCGTCCTGCTGTACACCTCCTTCGATGTTCTCGTGGTCTTCGTCTTGTTATTAGTGCTCCCGCTTCTCTGTCTTTCCTGCGCTTCCGCAATCGGTATCGGCGATCCTCGTAAGTAAGTAGTAAGCCCCGAATGGTTCGCTCAGGTATCAGCTGATGAATGGGAAAACTAAGTCGCGCGTGATAATTCTTTTCGCACTCTCTTTTGACAAGTGCGCACTTGAGTGGCATCGAAACTGACCACTACTTAAACCTGCTGCGCTATTTGCATTGGTCTTTGATGGTGTTTGATGGTCAAACATGGTGTTTGAAAAGAGCGCAGGGAAAAAATCTGACGCGAAGTTAGTAAAAAAAAAAAGCCTTTATTTTTTCGAAATAACGTCTTCTTGCTGTGCGGGCCGACTCTTGGTGGGGGTCGGGCACAATCCCAATTCCGGCAAGCTGAACAGAAATAATCGTCGATGAGTTATGCATGTTTTTTTACTTGATACGTGTGTTAATGTGCAAGTGCACATTGCAACATACCCTTGTTAGTTTACTTACCATAATTCTTTACTGTCGTTGGAGTCCCTATCGAGTTCACTGAATTGCGACACATGGCGAGGGTTCTGAGTGAATTTTTGGGTCTGGGTGTTCCGATAGGTGTACCTCTGCATTTGGGAATTAGGCATTTGAGAAGGTTGTAGTGCCGGAGGTTCGATCCCTGCTTTCTGGTACCACTTCGCCACATCTACCGTGGCGCTCTTTGTAGAATTGTGTGTTTTATAGATGCCGACCAGGTAGTCGGCCAGTTCGAACATGTTGGATCGCAATGATATGACAATAAACTGAGCATTCTTTGTCCGCTGCTTAATATAATTTCCTATGATCGAGACGTTCTTGAAGTCCAACGCAGCATCGATCTCATCCATGAAGTACAGTGGCGTTGGCTTGTAATGATGCAAGGCAAATACGAGAGCTAATGAGCTCACAGTCTTCTCACCGCCACTCAAGTTGCAAATGTTCTTCCATGATTTCTTCGGCGGTCTTACACTGAACACGACACCCTCGCTGAATGGATCGAAAGAATCAACAAGCTCCAAATCGGCATCCCCGCCGAGAGTGATCATCTGATAGATTTCTTTCAGTTTATCTTTAATCGTGTTGAATCCTGACAGGAATTCTTGGTTCCGACTCCGAATTGCTGAGTCGTATATATCCTTCAACTTATTTCTCCGTGCAGTGATTTCGTTCACTTCCGCCTGTCGTTTCAAGTACACTTCGTGTTTTTCTTGGTACTCATTTATAATGTGCATATTGGGAATGTCCTTGGGCAGCCTCTTCTTAGCTTTATGCAAATCTCTCTCTACTGCCTTTTCGTCCAACTCGCTCAATTCCTTTTCTCCCAATTCTTTCAACTCTTTGATGGGCTCGTCGGGTATAGCCTGAAGCTTCAGGTTAGCTATTCTTCTTGTATATTCCGGGATTTTCTGTTGCAGGTCGTGCAGTAAGTTTTTCGATTGTGTGAGCTTCACGTCGAGATCAATTTTCACGGACTTCATTTTATTCTCACGAGCCTGCAGCGCATCTAACTCCTCTTTAAGAGATGACAGGACTTCGTCCCTCTCTTGAAGCGCTTCTGTTTGTTCTTTAATTTCTTGCAGGAGAACTTTTCCTTGCTCTTCTATGTCGAGCTTCTCCTTTTGGATATCTCGTAACCGATCTTCGCAGGCATGAATGTCGTTCTCCAACGTCTCGATTCGCTGTTTGGCTTTCTGTACATTTCTCTCAGCAGTCTTTGTAGCAACTTGCAGCCTACATATCTCCGCTCTAGCCTTGTCTATCGATTTTGTCAACGTTGAGATTTTCTTCTGTTGATTCTTCACTTGGCCACCGGATATCTCTTCTATTCCCTGGTTAATTCGTTGCACTTCGCTTTCAATAGACTTCGAAGCTTCTTCAACCTTATCCAACTGTGTCTTCGCTGCGTTCACCGCTTTTTCCAGCTTCTGCACTTTCATGGGGTCAGAGACAGACTCGGCTGCTTTCTTTTCCTGAATTTCCAGCTGTTTTCGGAGAGACGGTTCTTGGCCTTGCAATGTAGAGACTTCAATCTTGAATTTCTCGCTAGTGATTTTCATATCTGTCAGAGCTGTGGAAAGAGTGTGGATTTGATTTTCTAGAGGCTGCTGCTTTGACCTCAGCCGATTGCACTCCTGAAATACTTGGTCAAGTTCAGCCTGTGATTTTTCCACGTCCGCCGCTGATGGCTCGTTTCCCACCACTTTCTGACCCATTCGACCTCTCAGAACTGAGTTTCCACCTCCGCTCATAGTACCAGATATCTCAATGAGTTCACCTTTCAATGTCACTACCCTGTAACGCCTTTTACCGTACGCGATACGGGTAGCCTGGTCCAAATTTTCGGCTACCAAAGTGTCTTGCAAACCATAATAAAACGCGGGCAATACTCGCTCATCCTCCACTTTTATCAGATCAAATAATCGTGGTACATTTTCGGGTGCGCTCATAGTTTCTCGGCATCTCGGCCAAAAGTGTTGCTGCTTTTCCAAAGCAATAAACGTTCCGCGGCCGATATCATTTTGTCGGAGATACGATATACAGGAAAGGGCAGTGGCCACGGTATCGACGACGATGTTGTCCAGAGGACCGCATGCCGTTGAGATTGCTACATCATACTTTCCAGGAATAGCACCAAGATCGCCCTGCGGACAGTGAAAGATTATAATTAAATTTTAGCAGGGAACTTCCACGAAGCATAATGGAAAATGTATATACTTACTAGTCTCCCAAATATGCCCGGTAGCTTTCCTTCCCTCTTTTGCTGCATTAAAGAATCCAAGACTCTGTTGCGCGATCGGCTTGCTTGCATAGAGGATTTTTGCTCTTCAAACGATATCCTCATCTTCCTCAACTTTCCCATCAATTCCTGCTCCTGAGTTTTCGCCTCGCTCAACTCCTTTTGAGCTCCCTGCAAACTGATCTCGCTTGCGGGAATTTTATTCTGCAGCGAAGCGAGTTGTTTCTTTCGGTCGGCGAGAGTTTCCACTGTCGTTTGAAGAGACTCTTTTAGCTGACTTAATTTATCCTTCTCGGTATGTTCTAACGAAGTGTACAATTCGAATTCGGATTTGACGATGTCAAAAGTTGACTGTGCTTGATCAATGTCCTTCCTCAGCGATACTAATTGCTTTTCTAGTTTAGAGCGCTCGTTCAACAGTGGTTCAGTCTTTTCTTTCAGTCCAGCCATTAAAGTGGCTAGTGCTGCTTCCTCTTTCTCACGTTCTGCCGCATGCTTCTCGATGAGTTCCTCACATTCCTTGATGTCTTTCGCATTTTTACTTGGTACCTTCTCGAGTTCTTCCAACTTTGTATTTTCTGTTTTCAGTGTTGCGATATTCGTTTTCCGCCTTTTGTTCGTCCCAACCAGCTCTGCGTGGAGTGTTTCATCGATCTTTCGAATCTGATCGAACTTGGCAGCACTCTCGTCCTTCTTCTGCTGCATTTTATCCCATGCCTTCCCTTTCTCTTTCATTTCTGCAGTCTTTACCTCTTTCTCACTGGTTACAGATCTCATTTTCTCCTTCAGCTCGGACAAGTCCTTCTCCAACTCAGTAACTTTCTGGTCCTGCTCCTCAACTTCCTTGACTGTGTTGTATCGTTTATAAAGGTAGAATTCATGCTCAAGTTTTGTTATGGCATTCTCTATTTCCAAATACTCAACAGCCTTTTGCATTGGTTTCTTCAATGCACCCTTTTCCTTCTCCACCATTACCAGACGGTTCCATCTTTCCAGTCTCTGCTCCGAAACAGCATTGACTTTTGTAAACAGTTTCTCCAAAGGTTCTTTGTATCGTACAGTTCCTATTATATCTTCCAGAAATTCCAACATGCCGGTATCGTGTTCATTCTGTCCTTTCGGTTTCATCATAGCTATTTGCTCCACTTCACCCTATTAGAAATAATCAGTGATTATCAATTTCAACAATACGAGCTGACTCTTATAATATTACTTACTTGTAAAATGAGAAATCTATTATGAGCCAGATCGACTCCATCAGACATAAGTACTTTTGATATTTCCTTGAACTGCACTTTTCTCTTATTCAACTCATAATACGAGGAATTGTCTTTGAACGCGGTTCTTGATATAATAAATTCGCTACCAGGAATCACTTCATATTCAGCTCCAGGCTAAAAGCAGAACAAACTATATATAAACTACTAAACTATACTCAAGAACCAAAAGCAGCTCTCACGTAACTTACTTTATCGATTATCTTCTGGAAGTGTACAGCCACAGAACAACTGCTGCAGTTTGGATGTTCGCTCGAATTATGTATTAATACTGATATCTTCTTGGACCTTATCTTACTGGCTCTGAAGCCAAATACAAATAACATAGAGTCAATTACATTACTTTTTCCACTGCCATTTGGACCCACAATAGCAGAGAAGCACTGCAAAGCAAAGTCTGTGTTTGTATCATCGGAAAGAACAGGTAGTTGCTTTTATGTGTAAAGTATAAGTCACCTTATGGAAAGGTCCAACGACACAAGTTCCAGCGTAGCTTTTAAAATTCACATTTACAATTTTGGTGATCATAAGCCTGGGCCCAGTGAGATCCAGCTCAGCAGTAATCTTAACTGGCTTGGGGATGAATATATCATCTTCCACCTTCACGTAATCCTCCTCGTCAGTGTCGACACCAGGAGCGGCAAAATCTTCCTCCATGGGTCCAGGTTTTAGATCGGATTCCTCGGTGCTACTCATATCTTATCAGGTATTTTTGAAACTTAACCTGAGCCACACGCGCACCGATACGTCACACACGATTTAACGACATTATTAATATTACAGAATATACAAATTTCACGCGGTAACTCGTTTTGGCGGCAAACATCGCGTCTGCACCGACCGCAGTGATGACTTCCCCAAGGGAGTGGAGGACGCTAACCATGCTAACCGGCTAACCGGTGCTGAAATTCAAATTTAAATGACGCCGTCCCAACCAATCCCGATCACTAATATACAACCAGTTATATATCAGTGATCCCGACCAATCCCAACGAGCAGATATGTCGCGGAACTCGCGCTTTTATCGTCCTCATATGATTATTCTGCCGGCGCGCTGAGATTCTTTGCAGGCGCGAAAATGGGCGGAAGGGTTCGAGCATGACAATCTTTTGTCGACATCGTCAACATATTGGGTTGCTGGATATGTCCAACGTCGAATATCGCGTCAGGGAAGAGAACCTGAGTGGTTAAATCCTTTCGTTCTGAAGGAACTAACACATGACTCCGTGGCGCAACGGTAGCGCGTCTGACTCCAGATCAGAAGGTTGCGTGTTCAAATCACGTCGGGGTCAAAAGTGATTAATTTTTGCATTTTGCAGATGCGTGTGATTGTACTAAATTTTAGCGACTTGTAAAATTTTATCAAAACATTTCTTGGACACTCCACGGATCGTTTTGATTCTGATACAAGTATAATGAATATAGGTTTATCTGTGTCATAAAATAAGATTTATTTCGCAGTATGTAGTCAAAATAATCATATCCAAACTCTGCTTCTCACATTTACATAAATAAGGAATGATTAGAGTACTCGGCTGATAAACTGCTGGCGTCCCGTGGATCACAATCGTGCTGAAAAAGGAGAAATTGCAGACTTTGAAATCACACGCTAAAACTCAACAGCGTTTTCAGACTGGTAATCAAAATAGCTACAAATAAAAGACTACCTTTCGCTTTACCTCAGGCTTATAATATTTGTAACAAAACGAACTCTGGATTACAAAAATTACATAATAACAACAACATAGTATAAATACTACACTTTAACAGTACCATTCCCAAATCTTAAAAGACCTCAAAATACTATACATATTGATTTACTTGCTGCCAGATTACTACTGATATTGTTAATGTGCGATGTGGCTTTCTCCCTTTCGTCCCACAGTGTCAGGCCGTCACAAGCACAGATCTTCTTAGTGTTTTGAAACAAACCAGAAGATCGGGCAATAATTCCACATGCCAATCTTTGAAACAGAACAAATAATTGGTATTGGCAGAACTGTTTATACAAGGTGTCCACTTCATTATAAATGGTACCTGTCCCCAGTGTTCCCATTGATTTTGGAATCTTCATTACTGCCTCTACCCAAATCATCAGCTTTTTCTGTTACTACCAAGGATCTTCCAATAATATCAGGAACATTTAGTAATTGATCTATCCTTCTGAATGTAGCTCTTCCAGTGTTGTCAGCAAGTATGTTCCCTAGATCTCCAACATGCTGTTGGAGTCCAAAGTTATTATATTCTCTATAAACAAGACTTTTGAGTAATTTTCTCTGTTCTTAGAATCAACTTTACCCTCTTGCCTATATCATCATCCGGTCCTCCATGAGGTGTGTCTTTTGGATTAAAATGTTCTCCAACACTGAAAGTAAGACTCAATTATGTTTTGATGTCCAGGATATGGCTAGGTGATGCTTACCTATCGCAACCCTTGGAAATATCACCACATTCATGTATATGCATCCCATGCAGACCAGGTGCCAAGCCATCCACTGTTCCATCTATCACACATCCATCCGGTGTTTGTGCAAACCTTATTACACCTTTTATTGAGTTCCCAACACTATAGCCGGAATTCCCTCCCAGCATCGAAACAGCACTGCTGCTGCCTGCAATGATACTCCGTTTTTTATATTCCTGCTGAATAGTGAAAATAATAATAATTAGAGTAATAATCATTGTTTTATTACTTCCGTATCCCTTGAGAACAGCCTTCTTGCCGGACTCCTCGATTTTCTCTTGAATGACAGAATACGGTAAGTCAGTTTCAACTATAACAGTTCCCGTCTCCAGCGAGACGTCCAAGTTCTTGACACCGGCCAACCCTGTCAGAGTATTGCGTACAGAATCTACGCAGTTCTGACAAGTCAGATTCACCGCGAACTCGATCTGAAAGCGAATTAATCGTTTTTAATGTCATGTCGTTTTGCTCTCCCTGTTATACTCGGGCGAGCGCGTACCTTGGCCGATGCCATGGTTGCGATTTCTGTGCGCTTGGAGCTTCCGCTGGAAAACGATCGAGTTTTACCCGAATGACCGGCAATTTCGCTTGATTATTTTTACGTCAGGTTAGACTGCGATCGCAATCTCCCGGGTACAATCCATCGCAAAAGTTGTGTCGCCGAGTCCGAAGTCCGCGAGATCGCGTTTTCTTCATTCACCGAAAGAAGACAATTCTGCGTCAGAAACGCGCAGTCAACAGACAGATTAGCTACTGTCGAATCCGAGATTTAATTGTTCGTCAAGGAAAATGTTTGGAAAACCGAGAGGAACTAAAATATCTATCGCGAGATCCGCAGGATTGAATTACCGCGTACTCCTACAAAATTGTCAGAATAGTTGGCGCATACGCCACTCGCTGCGCTGTTTTCCCAAGCTTTCTATTTTGGAAATGGACGACCGTCGTTTCCATTCGCGAGGCAGGATACTTTGCGAGACAATCTGACTCTCTCCGAAGGTTTATTATCGCATTCGCGGCGGCCGCTCTAATTCCCTGGATCACGTCGCCGCCTTTTCCTCGAGTCACGCGGGTGGAAGTCCTCGGCCAGTCGAGGGGAGTGCTGTCTGCCGCAGTGGATACGCGCATAACGGACACCTCCGGATCGTGCATTTTCAAATGGATTTCTCTAGACGACGAGGGCACAGAATGCGCAGTCCAGCACTTGCTCAATAACAATCAAGTTTTCCACTGATTCCTGCGCTCCCGCGAGCCGACCCCACGAAGCCAACACTGGTAGGAATATGTCGGTGACTTTCGCTCAACGAGGCAGACCACCGCCGAATCCAGCCCAAATACAGAAGGTACGAAACTCTCGTGTCGCATTACAAGCATCTTCTCGTTACACGGACTAGAATTCCGACTTAGTTCGTTGATCAGAACAACCAAGTACTCATAGCACGCAATTATACGTATTTGTGCAGATGCTGGATGAAAACAGTCAGCTTATACAAACAATACAGGAGTACCAGAATAAAGGGAAGCCACAAGAGTGTATTCAGTATGTAAAGCTTTCCTTCCATCTGTATGTTGTGTGGGTTGTATAGCAACTTAAATCATAATGGCATTTGTACTCCCCAGGTATCAGCAAATATTACATCGCAACTTAGTTTACTTGGCTTCCATAGCGGACGCGAACCAGAACATACAAGCACTATTGCCAGTAAGAGAAGACTAGTTTACTTGGAATTATTTAAGAAGAAAACCGATAATATTTTGTTTAATTAGGCATTCTGTTGCCAGCCTCCTCAGGGCATACCGAACGGGCCTCAACATGCCATGATGAATCCGCAAGTGCTTCCTAGTGGACCCGGTGGAACCGGCGGCCCAGGCGGGGAGATTCCGCCGAATGCTCAACCCACATTACCCATGCCTAGCTTCAATCAAGGACAACCTATGGGCCAGGGTGGATATAGGGGTCCTGTAATGCCTGGGCAAGGGCCAACTATAAGTAGACCACCGACTGCTCCAGGGCCACAACAATATAGAGGTGGACTCCAAGGATATCCGCAACAACCCTCCCAACAAGGTTATCCTGGACAGTACCCTAATCAGAATCCTAACACAAATTATCAAGGGCCACAGGGGAACACTTACACACCTGGACAATCGAGTCAGTACGGGCCACCGAATGCATCACAACAGCAAGGATATAGTACTTCAACGCAACCCAACTACGGCCCCCCGACAACAGTGAATAGCTACGGACCTCAACCGGGTGGATATCCACCACCAGGTTCGACTCAGCCACCGGCAGGGTACGGCCCTCCACCACCGAGTCAACAGGGGTATCCTCCGTCAAATCCGTCTCAGCAAAACTTCCCATCAGGTGGTCAGCAGCAGCAACCTGGCCAATATGGCAGTCCAAGTCCCCAGCCCAACTATCAGCAGCCTACGTCGCAAGGGCCACCACAGAATGCGTATGGAGGAGGACAGCCAAGCTCCTACCCTCCTCCATCTTCTCAAGCGTATGCTAATAGTGTTCCACCTCAAAGTTATCCTGCTCCACCAACATCCAATGCTGTACAGCCTCCCCAGCCTGGCAGTCAGCAGAATACTGGTCCTCAGCCTTCTTATGGAAGCCAGGCAAGTCCTGGTCCTGGAGGAACTCAGTATGGTCCGACATCGACATCGCCACCCTTCAGTTCCTCTTCGGCTAGCGGCGCTAATACTTATGCTCAGAGTGGACAACCGACTAGTACGCCATCTGCATCCACACAAACGTATCCACCTAGCAGTGGACCGCCACCGACGTCCCAAGGTGGAAGTTATGCACCCCCAGGGCCCGCGCCTTCCGGATATCCAGTTCACCAGGCAGGCCATCCAACGTCCCATCCTCCTCATCAACCGCCGCATCAATCTCCTCATCAGCCGCCGCATGCTCCCCACCAACCGCCTCATCAAACGACTCATCAATCGACTCATCAGCCTCCGTCACACCAAGCCCCACATCAACCGCCGCAGCAATCGCAGCAGCAATCCCAAACACCGCCACAGTCCCAGCAACAACAATCCCAAAGTCCTGGTTCGAGCAGTTTTCAACCACCGTCCGGCCCACCTCAAGGACCCGCGCCGCCTCCTGGGCCACAGCCGCAACCGGGCTACGGACCAGCTACTACTCAGACGTACGTGCCGCCTTCACCCAGTGGCCAACCGCAGGTAAAGCAAGACCACCTTCTTCAATTGAAAAGTTTGATTCAGTGGCTATGATTTCTCGACTGGTATTAACTATTCCCGTTCGAACCGCTCCAGGTTTATTCCCCTCATCCACCTCAGGGAAGTCAGCATTACGGTCATCCTCAATATCCACCTCAAAGTTATCCGCCGCCACCAGCAGGTCAAGGATATCCACAATATCCTCCTCGGCCTCCTGCTGGGCATATGCCACCTCCGCCGGGCCCACAGGGACCACCTCCACCCAATCAATATGGTGGTTACGGGTATCAACCTCCTCCACAATAAAGAATAATTCCGCAATTCACGAGTACATTAGCCGCATTAAGATGAAAATAGATTGGTTGAAGGTTCGGGTTTCGGTGGCATATGAAATTCTCAATTCTTCGTGACATGATGTTCACTGCTCTGTAAGAAACGGATCTATAGAAATTGATATGAGGAGGCTTACTGGCCCATGTATAAGCTCGGGAAACTGCAGCAGGTGTGTTTGATTGCGATATAGTGATAAATAGATCAACTATTTTTATTGTATTGTCGCCCGTAATGTGCGGCAATCGAATATCTATTTCCGTTGAAGCAGAACTTCGCCTTACGAAGTCTATTATTCGAAGCATCAATTGTAAATTTGTTACTTCAGCAGGTATTGGTGTACATAGTAAAACACGAACATATCTGTTGTATGAAGAAGATACACATTGCGAGCTGACACACGATATATACTGTACCTAGTATATAATATCTGCTCTGAGCTTCCAGACTACGGACTTGCAATGATGACACTTTGACGCTCCTTCATTTTTAGTATACACCTTTTCAGTTGCCACAAATAAGATTAGTCTTATCGGTAGACATACTACGTATAATTTGTGCTTGCTCCCCCTTAAGTTCTCGATGAATCGATATAATGATACTCCTTCGCGCCTCACGGATACTATGAAAAAAATGCGCAAGGATGATGTTTGATATGTATTTGACACATGATATAAGTCACGAGGTAAATGATGAAGTGAAATTCGCATTGTATGCTGTTACGTTGATATACAAAAAAAATGTAAAAGTGAATAAGTATACAACTCTTCTTTGGCATTTCAATCGCTATTATAACAATAACATGAGTGTTTAGGTTGCAGCACGATCCCCATGTCGTCCAGTACTTCAACTTTATATATTAAACGTTTACTCCATTCCTGGAATATAAAAAGGGGCATGCTGTAGTGTGACATGTATTTAAGAAATAAACAAGTTAACGTTACGTGATTGCTGTGCCGAACTTTCCATACATTGAACAAAACGGCGTAATAACAGAAGATATCACGCGGTAACAAATTCTCCCTTGCAAATTGCCTGGCAGTCCTTGCGATCCTCTTCGCTTCCTCGTCGTGATCCTTCGCCCACATCACCAGCTCTACGAGGTCGGACAAGTCTTCCTTTACGGGCACGTAATGCACGCCAGGCACAAGATCGCCGTAGAAGAATTCGTAATAGAAAGAATCTTGCTTAAATACTAATCCATCGCCGCCGAGTAAGTACGGAAATCGATAGGCTGCCACTGTTCCATCGATATTCAATTGATACTTGTACTGTTGAGAATATGTTTTCCGTTTCAGGGAAACTGTTCCACATGGTGCGTAAATGAGTTTGATTGAGTGGTTTCTACCTTGAAAAAGTCAAAGAACGATACGCGCTTTTGAGCAGGACCATATTTCTCGATTTCTTGTGTGAAAAAGAAAAAATTGGTGATGGACGCATTGAATAGCTCCGGGTGCTTCCTCGAGATATCGATTAAATCCAGCCGCGTTCGTCGAGCATCACGACCGCGCCAAAATACTTTCTCGGTCTTTCGTTCCCAAACGGTATCTGTATGGCCTTGAATACTTAGCATATCCAAAATCACTCTATAATGCATAAAATACCATTTTTAAGTGATCGGTAAAGGATTCCAATGATTCTGAGAATCAAATCCTATACCCTCCCATGGCCTGTAGTGATGATTCCGTGATGTCATACGATGGCATGACAATGTCTCCTGCGGACACTGCACCACACCATGAAAATATTGGAAACGGAATACCATCTTTGCGAACCAAAGGCCAATCTCCCAAGTTCACGAAGAACTCAATGTCAGGCAATACTACTTTCCTTGTGAGGGATAGCAATATGTTATCCATAAATATCTTGAAGCCTACATGCTGCCCGTAGCATTTCCTAAAAACCTAATGTGATTTGAATTAACTCAAGGTATAGCTGTACTCTTTTGAATTTAGGCAGAGGAATATTTACTTGGTTCGACTTGACCACATAGTGACAAAAACTATAGTACTCCGGATGATTATAATGATCAATCACATTCTTTCTTATATTATTGAAATTGACTTTAGGATAAGAAGCCAGGTCTTTGGCCATTCGACTGTAATTCTTAGGGCATTCTAACTGATCCAACCACTTGTTGATCGATTGATTCGGGCAGTAACACTCATCTTCATAAACTGGCCCTGTAATAATTATACTGAGCCTTATTCATTGTCTATAGCAGGGAGAATTTAGAAAAGGAAAATATACCTCTTGAGTCCAAAACCAAAACTGGCTTTTGAGCCGCAGCAAGTGTTACATTCAATTTGAAATGATAGCATGTGGAATAAATTCTATATCTAATGATGAAGCTTCCATCCTTGCAATCGAAAATTTGACTCCAAATACGGCAGGGGTGACCATCGAATGTTAGTCCTTCGGTCTGTACCGATACTTTTCCTTCCCCTGGCGATTCTGTTAAACTTTGACGAGGAATTATTGCAGTACGCAGTGAATGAGTTCGAAGCATCAGGCAATAACATTATCCTCGCTTTTCGGCTACGCGAAGACGCGTACGATCAAGCCCAACTTATTCGATATATCACCATTAACCTTATTAGCCAGTTAATTCGACCATACATTTATGTGAGAAGTTCTCTTTATTGCCGTTCGACGTAAACTTAGTCTACACAATCTGCCTGAGTAACAATAGGTACTAACTTGTTACCGCGCTGGTCTACGAGCTGTAAGAAAAAGTATCTTGCTTGCATGACTATTTCTGCCGGTTTCAAGCCCGGTCCCCATAATATCGCTTTTTCGGGATCTATCTCAACCACAGCACTCGTTTTATTAGGCCTCTCAACAATAGGCAATAACAGAAAGAGCAAAACACCCACTACTTTCCAGTCAAACATAATGAAAATCGACCTCCCGAATTTTGGAGCGGCCTGAAAGAATTCGAGCCCGATTCTAACTGCGATATCCGGCGCTACGCCCTAAAAAGAGTATAAAAACTCGCAGCCCGCGAGATTTACAATGATCTACATTGATACAATACAAAAATTGCCCCAACGCATTTAATATATTTAAGACTGAAAAACATTATAAATTTCTTCCTATTGCTCCACACGTCTGGGTTCTGTTTGATTTCCACGCCAAGGTACATTAACATCAGTGGCCTTCGTTTATCTACTTCTACAAATGTACTTAAATCCACACTATCGCACTACATGGAACATAAGTTACACACACGCGTCTGCGACTAGGCAAACACTTGCATGTGTCGACGCCAGCTCTGAAAAGAGTGCGCCTGTGTTGGAATAGTGGGCAGCAAAGATAGGAGTAAGGGGAGGAAGTGCCCGCAGGCACCAACACAGCCAAAGGTTTGTTGCTGTGTCGCGCGCGGCGTCGATAGTTAGATGCGTGGTTACATCCGATCGGAATTGACATGTGTTGTACATATTGAGTCGTGTCTGGGATGTCTGGCCGTGCGGCGAGCAGCGAATCCGGAGAGTAATAAAAACTGGCCGATACGCGTGGCGAATGCCGGTCAGGAGTGTGCGTGAAGAACATCGGCGGCGCCGTTGATAAATATATTCTCCACCTGGAGTGGGACTGTCCTCTGTCAGTGGAAGCTAACTAGATAGTTGCGGCGAATTAGCAAACAGCGGGAGAGTCGAGGTGGCTGCCGATTAGTCTGATCGGAGTATGCTGATAAAACAAGATCCACAGTGGAGTGGCGTCACAGCATCGGAGATTCAGATGTTTCCTGATATCGAGTGCATCGGTATGAGACGCCCATCACCTTTTTCACGTGGTAGAATCCCTCGGCCCCCGGCACCTCGGATTCTAGCTCGATTGCGCGCATTGTATTTTGGTCGAGCGTTTCCGCGAACTTTACTCGCGTACTGCGTATCTCCTTTCGCCGAATTCTGCCTGACGTGCCGCTCAACCTTGCGCGATCATTGCACTTTCGTTACCGTTAGCACCTTGTGTTTGACAATGCAAGAACGATGGTACACCTTGGCGGCCGACACTTGTTTGATAACGCGTGCGTGTGTCATAACACACGGCACAAAATTGCAGCCTTCGCCTGAACTCGACGCGCGATTAATATTGAACCGTGGAGGAAAACAGTGTTGATGGTTGTAGTATTGTTATCTTTTCCTGTTTCGTTGGTTTCGATGAAGAACGTTGTTCTTCTGTGTGATGCTGCGGAAAATGTGTCATCGCGCATGAATGAGAGTTTATAAACAATGATACTTGATTAGTAGGAGTGAGGGAATAATTATCAGTGGGTTCATGCTTTTTTTTATTTAGATGGCGATTGTTCGCTGCTGCCGGATGATCTGTTCCAAACACTCAGTTCGGAGCTGGGGATACCTCTTCTTATGGATGATGAGGTATCACCTGGTATTGATGATAGCTCTAGCGAACTTATGCACGATGTCGACTTGGGCTCGGCACTAACTAATTTTCATGACTTGAATGTCAATATTTTGGAAGATAGCTCAGGTATATATCGAATGGATAACTGGAAATGTGAAGTACAAATAGCAATCTTTAACATTTGTTGCTGGTGTTTTAGATACGGATATCTCCAATGAATTAAGAAGCAACATCAAATTGGAGCCAACCAGCCCATTCGCACAGTTGCCTTTGTCACCTCCACCTAGTTTTTCAGAGTCTAGTAACTCTGAATCACAATCAGAACTATCTATAAATGGCTTGCACACAGAATTCAAAGTAAAGCTTGTGATATTATTAATATTTATGGATGAAATGTCAATGAAAGAAGACTAAATGACTTTTTCTCTTAGCCCTCTCTAGAAACACCACCAATTTCTCCTCCACAAGTCATCTCACCATCTATGTCCCCAGAGCCAATCACAAATGTTACACTGGGAGAGCCTATTAAGTTTGTATCCCTTAAAGCACAAGATATACCAGGAACCAAGTACATTCTTTCAAAGTCGAATACTGCAAAAAGAATCTGTGTCCAACAGAAGACCACAGATGGTAAATTACACAAATGTTCCTTTATAATTCTACATTCTTTTCAAATATAACTAATGTTTGCATTATGTTGTGTCTTCCAGAGAAACCACAAGACACTATAGTCCTGAGTGCACAAGATTTTGCAGCACTGACTCAAAAGGTTGGGCAGAATTATATATCCTACCCTCTAAAAGCTCCTACTCTGACATTGAGCAGGAACATCAAGCCGCAAAACGGAGTACACATACCACCGGCACAGATAAAGAAAGAGCCAAACACAATTCAATTACCGTCTAAAAATCATGTTAAAGTTATCGGAACTGTTTCCGATATTCACATGCCTACGAACGACTCTATCGTCAATGTCCCGGACACTTCCTTAATCCTTAAGAATGGAACCACCGGGTGTACATCGATAGTGGTGAAAAATGAACCGCTCACGTGCACACCGATTGTAATTAAAACAGAACGGCCGAACTATACGCCCATCGTCATAAAGAATGAGACGCCGGACGTGAGCTTTACTGGAAGACAAGAGTCCGAAATCAAAGCACTAAAGAGGCAGCAGAGGATGATTAAGAATCGAGAGTCGGCTTGTTTGTCGCGCAAGAAGAAGAAGGAGTATGTCTCGTCGTTAGAAAAACAGATTTCGGACCTACAGCACGAAAACAAGCAACTCAAAGTGGTAAGCATCATCGTTGGAAATTGTACTGTCCTGTAATTCTGCCACCGCATACTGTTATCGCTTATTCATACATGTATTAGGAAAATGCTACCCTGAAACAAAGGCTCTCGGCGATGGAAGATATAACCGGTGCTAGTAATAAGTTTAAGAGCTTGAATGTTCACCTGAACAAGAAAAATGCAGCTGTCTTATTAGGCATGATGTTCATGGTGTCCCTTAATGTTAATGGCTTAGGGTAAGTTACTGTAGTCATTTTGCTTCTTGCATATACTTGTTTCTGGTTGTTTGTGTTATTTATGAGATGGTGTATCACTAATGGGCTTGAATAGTCATGGTATCATGCATGTTGCATGCAGAAAGTAATTCAACATTAGGTCCTGATTCTTTTGGTTTAAAAGTTGGAAATATTATTGCTTTTCAGAATACTGTCCCACAGCAAGAGATTGGATACTCTATCTACGAACGTCCCCATAAACACCGAATATGTAAGACACGGGAGATCTTTACTTTGGACAGATACGAAAGAAACCATTGCTGATGAGGTAACGGGGAGTTTTAATAAAACAACATCGATGCATCGGCCTATGTGCCCGATGCACATTAATCAAAGCGAATCGATACGTTTGGATTACGAATTGAGGCGATGGATCGGCGGCGAGTCTGACCAAGATGATCTGGGTGCACCAAAGAAAGCAAAACTGGATACCAAATCTTTAAGCCCGCCGTTATCGTTGAATCGGAACTTGCGAGAAAAAACGAGAGATAGGCGTAATTTATCGCGGCAAAAAGAATCGAAGACGCTCGACAAGTCAACAACTGCACCGCTGTCAAGTGTGAACGCAGTGGAAGTTTTCTCCCCGATACTAAGAGAGCATGCTTCTTTATTCGAAGCATTAGGGAGAAAAGACGATACTTTTTACGTCGTCTGGTTCAGTGGGGAACATCTGCTTTTGCCAGCGTCGAGGAAAAATAGCACGGGTAGACCTAAAATGTCTCTGGTTCTACCGGCAGTTCCGTTAAATGGTACATTCACACATTCTAAACTTTCATCCAACACTCGCCCTGTCCAAATCCTTTACTTGTATCGTAAAATGTACTTTATTTTACAGAAACATTCTCCACACCGGCAAATCACATCACCATGATGCAAATCGATTGTGAGGTCACTAATACTCAATTGTTGCATCTGAAACAATCCGTGATTCCTAATCACTTGCGCAATTCCAAAAAAGCCGATGGTCGCACAACTCGAGCTCGAACTTCGCACGATATAGCAAATTCACTGGCGACGAATGGAACCAAGAATTATAAGCCGTACTTCATGAAAGCAGTACCGCAAAAGATGCTCGATAAAAAGAATCTAAACGACATCTACGGGGACAAGGCCAATGTTAATTACGATAAAGAAACACCCTACATGTTAAAGGACAAGTTCGTTTCCGGCTTTCATTTGGAAGAAATAAAGAACGCTACACTGGAAGTGTCCAGGGAAGCGGAACGTGTCCGAATACCATCGCCGAAGAAAAGATAAAGTATCTGCTGTTTACAAATAACAGCTATTGACAGATGGTGTCGCGAAACAGAATGTTGCAATCTTTAGTACGATACGAGATAACTAAGTTAAATATATATAGATAGCATAATACAACATATATAAATGGACCACAGTCCACAGCGTATGTGTAATGAATGTCGACAGGAATCACGCGCCTATCTCTTTGCGAAATATTAAATGCACATCGTCGAGCGTCGATTATTCGTAGAAGACACAGGACAACTTAATTCGAGTAATTGATCATTGACATACCCGTT
This sequence comes from Crossocerus cetratus, assembly GCA_963675795.1. Taxonomy (NCBI): domain Eukaryota; kingdom Metazoa; phylum Arthropoda; class Insecta; order Hymenoptera; family Crabronidae; genus Crossocerus; species Crossocerus cetratus. The sequence goes on from OY776667.1 coordinate 18,121,414, forward strand.
TCGATTATCCGGAAGAAAAAAAAGAGAGAAAGAATTCTTACTTATGCGGGAGAACTTCCAGTTTACGAATTGGGATAATCAGGGTAATTTTTCCATGTAACATATAGATATTCTATTGAAACGTATTGAAATACGTCGATGCATAAGGCAATGAAAAGATCCAATGAAATTAAGATCTTTGACCAAGTCAGTGGTACGATCTGGTACGATATGTTCCATCCGATTTCAATATGTATTGAATGCCAGGGTGTATGTATTAACCTGCATAGTATATATAGCGCAAACTGGAAAGAAGTTTGGAAGGGAGCTTGCACAGCTCTGCAATTTCCAAATCGTCCGTGCGAGCGTGGGCTATATAAATGAATTGTAGACTTTACGAAATCTTTGTATTTATGTTTGTGATAGCGCCACTACACCTTCACAATGGTGGATGCAATTTTTAATAACTTAATATAGAGAGACACGGGGGATTTTTTAACTCTATGGCTTTCAAATACTCGCACAAGTACAAATAACCGACACGTAGGTGCAAGATATAGATTTCGATGTTTGGAAGCCACTTTTGTACTGGTGTTGAGAGCTCTAGGAGTGTGGATTGATTATTAAATCGCGTGCAATAGACATCGAACTAAGTATTTCCGCAAGAGGTAGCCGACACCTCTTTGCACATAGTGTATGTACTTTTTATGTAGGAAAATCATGAAAATGAGAAATAAATCATTAAAACGCAGTGGAGCGCCGATGAAATGCATCTCTGTTTGCTTTCACAGTTCCTTTTAATAAAACAGCGTCATATACACACAACCAATAATGATATTGATATACAAAAACATAACAAAAATATACTATTTTAAAGATCCTACTTTAAATCGGGAGTAGACCCGCCCAAGTAAGATTGCAAATCTGTTATTGTGGATTTCACCAGTTTCGCCTTTATATATTCTTTACCGAGCCGTTGATGTGCTGTATATCGATGGCAACCACCGAATGAATAATAATAATCGCCACCTGCATAATGAAAGGGAAGATTAAAGTATTCTGTCGGTGACTAACTTTTAATGGGAGCATCATTGGCATTGTTTGTGATGTGCGTTCATGTATAAGGTGATCGAAACAACACTGACGCAATGTTTCTGTACGTCGTGGAAACTTGATTGCGGCTTTCGAGCCACTCTGTACGTAATACTCAAGGGACAATACGATTCGCACGTCGAATCGGATAACCTCTTCGTGTATTTATGAGTTCACCTTGTGTTAATCTCAGTCTAATCGAAATCGATGATCCCAATTTCTCGCTTTACCTTCTCTCCCCTTGATCCATAATACATCGATCGGTGGCACTTCAGATTCGGTAGACGCGTCTCTCAGAGTGTCCATCAAGCTTTTGACTTTCTCTTCATTGACGTCGGGAGGTATGGGTCTGATAAGAACTCTCATGGGGACGTCGTAAACTTCCGCATTCACGTCGGAGTGAATGCTAGTCGACGTTTTACTCATTTTCGAATCTGCAGTTATTGCAAGAAAGGAAACAGTTGTTTATATAAGAACAGCAATGTTTAATGTAACAAATCACATATGCAACTACAGTTTCACCAAGGAAATCCATACTTACAAGGACGCTCTGGTACAAATCTTAAATTCGCGAGGTGTTGCCACAACTTTGACAACCTCAGAACTGGCTTTAAACTCATGGTTCCAAGCACAAGTAATCTGTCTCCCACGAGTAGTCCGGTGTGGCACACCCCACTTCACTCACAAGCCAATCTGAGAGGGGATACACTAACAGGTGGGGCAGATGTATCCACTATCACCTTGGTCTCTCCAAGAGTGATTGCAATTGTTCACTCAATGCCAAAACAACTTTCATTCCCTCTTGGCTGGTAATTCATCTAAAAACTTGACCACTTGCTTTGCCAAGTCTTTGTATGCATTTGCCTGTACATTATTTGCTGAAGACAACACTACTGGTTTCCCTGTATCCGACCCTTCCGTGATTGCATCGCATAATGGAATCTGCTGGAGGATTTCTATTCCTGTAGAGAAAGGACAAAGATCTAGTGGAAGTCACAGGAAATGCACATCATTAATATTGTGATGGAGATAAGGAATCTTCGTACCAAGTTCTCGAGCTACATAATCAATTTCCCGGCCAAATAACTTGATTTTGTTATTACAATTGGGGCAGGATATGTCACTCATGTTCTCCACTATACCCACAACAGGGACATTCATCTTTTGAAATATACTGGCCCCTCTTCTGGTAACATCTACTGCTGCCTTTTGAGGAGTTGTAACTAAGAGGGCTCCAGAAATGGGAAGGTTTTGTATGAGGGACAAGTGTGTGTCACCTGTGCCAGGCGGTGTGTCTATAACCAGGTAGTCCAGTGGACCCCAGGCTACTCCGTACAATAACTTGTTGATTGCACTCATTACCATGAGGCCCCTCCAGATCACTGAATAGTTTTCTTCAATTAAGAAGCCCATAGACATACTGTGATTGTAATAAAAAATTTAGTTAGTTCAGCTCTATCTCTTATGTAATAATCCTACTTCATATACAATGAACCGGTACCATTTGACACCATAGTTCACAAGCGGCTCCATTAATCGATCCTCTGTCACTAAAGGAGACTCATTTAAATTCATCATCAAGGGTATTGATGGTCCAAAAACATCAGCATCAAGCAGCCCAACTGACTTGGTTGGATAAGTACTTTTCAATGCCACTGCCAAATTCACCGCAGTGGTGGACTTGCCAACCCCTCCTTTTCCAGAAGCAACAAGAATTGTTTCTTTTACACCTGGGATAGGCTTCCTCTTAGGAATCCCACGAGCCATCAGTTCCTTCTGTTTCGCTTCAATTTCTTTCTTCTTTTGCTCACTGGTACCACAAAGAACATGATGCTACAAATGAAATGAAGAAAAATGATTATAATTAAAATGTTGATTTGTTCAAACAATTGAGGAGCATCAATTGTTGTCACAACAGAGATAGAAATCATAGAAAAGTATGGATGTAATGGTGCACTTACTATCGTGAATTTTCTCTGATAACTGCGGTAAATTCCACGGTCTTGAACGACACGTGCCAGAATTCTACTGGAATTCATATTAACTATCATCTTAAATCAGCCTTCGGAAGATTTGCGTCGCAGATTTTCGCGCTTCCTCGCTGAAATATCAGTGTGCAACTCCGGCGTTCGCTCTCACCGATATGAGTTCCGCAGGTCCGTCGTAAAGATTGGCATGGAGAACGGACATTCGCTGGAAGTCCGCGGAAATGCTCGCTCAAGGCTCGCGATCACTGGCGGCGAGAGTTCCTCGAGAAAAAACACTGCTCGCACATAGCTCGCCGCCGCTTGATAAATAATGTTGCAAAAGTTCTCTGTGCCCGATTTGCCTGCGCTTGCCGCAGTAACTTGAGAGGCTATCGCAAGGGCGGCGCAGTTTTTCAATGCTTCGAGGCATACATCCGTCATCGAGTGCCGTCATTGAAACCTTTCCTTTTAGCGTAAATATGTGAAAGTAAGTTCTGCTTTTAACGAGAACCTCGCCAGCGAGTATCGGCCGCCAGTGCGAATCGGCCCCGTGGAGATTTCGGCCCGATCGCAATCGCCCGGGCGACCTATGCCTTCTCGCTATGCACTGGCTAACCTGCATAGTGAATCGCGAGGAAAACACTCGCGGGACGGTGCTCCCCGATGTTTATTGTAGACGCGTGGTACCCGCCGGGATTATCAGGCGAATTTCCACTAATTACTGAGCCCGCCCGGATCGCTTGCTCTCGCGGTACGCCGGGAATCGAAGGATTGTGATGCCGAAGCGTGCGTAATCGGTACGATCTACGCGGAGCACGGTTATGGATTTGATCGATGCAAAATGCCACATCGGGCCAAACCATCCAAGCATTTCCCAATGTGATTATTAATGATTACACCGTCGCCGGGACGGAAGATCCAATTTCCCTGTCGCGACTTTATGTAATAGAATTGTGCTCGTTTCGCGGGGAGCTGCTGGCTCGGATGAGTTTCTGAATTCTGGTATTACTCATGCTTGTTTCTACGACTCTCGACTATTCGTGTAATCTCCGTGCTGGGAGAAATGTTTACTCGACTGCGGGGCAATTGCTTGTGTCAGGGGTATTAGTGGTTGCATCATGTTCCTTTGTGTTTCCACAGGTAAGAAGCATTTCGTCAAGGAGTCAGCGTGGGCAGAATATGGGCCTAAACGCAGCTGTACAAGCTCTAAAGTAAGGACAATCATGATAGCCAATAATATCGGAGTATTCTGTTATGATCGATTGGTGCTAAAGGTTTGCGTTTGTAGGAAAGCCGAGCCACTAAAGGATAAAGTTCAACGCTGTAAAGATCTCCTGAATGATAATGACGCATGGGTATGTCAACAACAGCTGCAGAAAATCTATCAACAAGTGCTTATACTGGACCTCGAATATGCTCTGGACAGAAAAGTCGAGCAGGAACTGTGGAATCTTGGATTTAAAAATTACATAGCCACCTTGCAGTTACAAGCAAAGGACAGAAAGAATCCCAAACGGGGCGAATCGCAGGCTTTACTCGGCTGGTGCTTGGAAGCTGCAAGTGGCTTCTACTTGACACTGTTGCAAGAAATCTGCACAGCTTTCGACCTAGATCTACCGTTTAGAAGGTAATATGGAAGGAGCCTTGCAAAAAGATGAGGTTTCTGAATTCAAAATCTACTAAAAACGTTTATCAATTTTCAGAAAAGGATATGTTTATGGATGTACATCCCCGTGGAAGGCTGTTGAGAAATTATCAGTGCCTCATAAGTCGTCGTGTTTTTATGCTTGCCAGTATTGCCTTGTACACTTAGGGGATATTGCTCGCTACAGAAACGAGAGCAAGCAAGCTGAATTGTTCTACCGGCATGCTGTCTCCCTATCCCCATCAAGCGGGCAACCGTACAATCAACTTGCTCTTCTGGAAGCATCTCGCGGCAACAAGCTGGGAACAGTGTTCCATTATGCACGATCTGTCGCCGTGAAGCATCCGTTTCCCGTTGCTACGACGAATCTCGCGAAGACACTGTCCTCTGCTTTGAATGAGAACACATTCAACATCGAAAGGAGGAGCAAGCTCACGTCCCAAGAGTACATCGCCGTATTCCTGAAACTTCATGGCGTCATTCATAACTACGGCGATCTTAAGCTGGCGTCGTCCTACGTGAAACTACTAACGGAAACATTGACGGCTTTAGTGGTGACACAGAGCTTCAGCTCTTGGATGCTTGTTCAGATGTTGGTGATCAACTTATATGCCTTAGAATATACAGCTAGTGTCACTGTCGATAACAATACGGAAACCCTGAGGAACGAGCAGTTGGCTCCCGACGAGAAGCTCGCGCGGGAATGCATTTTGGACCTTATCGCAGGCAGTTTGTCTGCTTTGCTACTACCGATCTACACCATAAAGAATTCTATCATGGAGTACTTTGCTCTGCCTTCTAGTAAGCATGGTTTTTATCGTTCACGAATAAAATAATAATCCCCAGGAGTCTGTATGCTAAATACAAATTCATTTCTTGCAGTAAAGCTGTGCCTTGATTGGATCCACGCGAAACCCACAGTTTTGGAGGAAGTAGCTTTTACATCCAGACTTCAAATATGGCCAAGCCTCTGTGTATTGCTGAATGCACTGCAGATTTCTGTGGTAGATTTTGCATATGAACATTGTAAGTTTCCCGGGCTTAAGATAAGATAATTAATAAACTCTCATCAGTAGTCCGATGAACAATATTGTATTATTCGACAGACGTGAAAGTACCACTGCCAGAAGATCGGGATCTACAAGGTTTCATACCGTTGGAGAAGAGTTTCGAAGGTTTAAAGTTTACCAGTACAGATTTGGAAGGAGAAGTTGAAACATTGAATAAGTTACGCGCGGTACGAATCCTCCGATTGGGGCGCGATATAGCCCAGTACCGTATTAACGGATCCCCAGTAATCGTGTTTACTGCGGGAGCGCAACCCGGTTACGACAAGTTCACCTCCGTAACTGAAGGTACGGGCCTTAGTAATGAGTTAATCAAGGAGCTGGAGGAATTGAGCTTGAATAAAGAGAAACAACCAATACCTTCGACAAGCCCAGTGTTGTCGGAATCTGCGAGCAGTAAAGGTTCCACAGACATTGATCTTTTGGAAAATACTCGTAAGTCACAGGCTTTGGTAGTTCCTTTTACATTTATTTATTGCAAAGCTTATCGTATAATTTACAACGCCACTTTGTTGTACAGTGGATAAGCGGGTGGGCATACTGAAGCCCCAGAGTTCTTCTGAGAGGAGCAGAGAGATAGTTGTTAATAACATTGAAAACAGTGCGGACACACACCCACCTGCAACAAACCGTAAACCGAGGCAAAATGTAGCGATGCAAGCTATCATGCGTCGCGCTGAGACTGAGCAGAAGCAGGTGACATTCAAAAACATCTCCCCTGTCATCATGGAAGAAGAATCTGAGAAGAAACGAAAAGCAGCATCCACGTCGCCAGCAAAAGTTCTTGGGAACAAAAGTACGCCCATGGCGACAAACGTGGAACCGACTGTAGCGGCGAACATTCCTAATAGCACGAGTGCGTTGATCACACTTCACAATCGTCCGCCGTTGATGCCGTTTGCTGTCTCAACTCACCAAAGCCAGACGTCATCTACGCAAGCGAAACCTCCGAAATTGCAACACAGCATAGCGTCCCCGCCTATCCAAGTGACTCAAACGTCGGTAAAAGAACAGCAGTTATCAGGAGTGTTACCACAAATGTCTGTGATGCCTCAAGGCATCAACCCCGTTTGCTATCCGAATCAACCTTTCACCGTTCAAAACCCACAGTTCGCAAAGAACTTGATTTCGAATCACATTGCCAATATGTCAAACTACCAAATGCAAGGACAAGTTCCGAATCCGGCACAGAATGTGCCACCGAGTATGAATTTGCAGCATAGTTTGAATCAGGCGAGGCCGCTTCATCAGAGATTGGCCCACAATGTGCCTCAGAGTCCAATGCTGCATCAAAATATCGGATTACCCTCACCAGTTCAACAGAATCTTATCAATAATGTGTCGCAGAGTGTGAGCCCCCAGCAAACAGTAGGAGTAGGGCTCCAGCAATCAATTAGTATGCAACAGCAACAACAAAATCACAATTTGATTCTGCAGCAACAGCAAAATGTAGCAAAGGCTGGTCTTCGGCCAACTGCTGTCTCGAACTCCCACAGTCAAGTGGGTCTGGCTGCTCCGGGGCATGGTGGCATTTCTGCTTTACCTGCGTTGAATACATATCAAAAGAATCTTCATCAGAATGCGATGATACCAAATATAACGAACGTCCAAACCAGCACGTCCATAAGTCCGACCAGTGTAGCAAATTACCAAGTTAACTACAATCAAAGCAACTTTAGCCACAATGCATTCGGTCAGATGCCACCGAAGCAATTGCCGTCGACCCCGTACAATAAGAACTCGGATATGCTCGAGTTTCCTTTCCCCAATCAGGGCGGCATGCCGAAATCGAACACGCAGCCTAATAGTAATTACTCGATGTTCCACAATTACGAGGGGTCTGATTTCAATTTGTGGAAGAGCTCGCAGCAGCCGCAAAACCCCATGGCGGGTTGGGGTTCGCCCGCCGTTACTGGCAGCCAAATGCGGGGCAACGATACGGCCATGGAGAACTATCAGAATTGGGAAGACGCGCCGAAAACAACGAATGCAATCGGCGGTCGAAATTCCCTGACGGTTACGAACAAGTATCAGTTGGATCATCCGTACCCGAGGCACTTCGGGAATACCAACAGTTTTGAGGAAACCAGGCAGATTGACGTATGTATCTTCTGTCGGATAGAAAGACTGGCATATTTTATTTAATTTAATTATTCCTCTAATTGTCTTATTATTCGCAGGTGGATCTAAAGTCACCACAACCGATTAGTACGGGAAACACTTATTCTTTATTCAGTGGAAACACATGGGGCTCCACTTTGCAAGCTAGCGGCGCACCGAACCAAGACCAAGTGAAAACGAGACTGAATCAGCAATCACTGTGGTCCGGTCCAGGCCCGTCTCCGCTCGAGCGGCTCCTCGAGCAACAGAAATCATTGCGCGAAGGAGGAACTTGAAGGAAAGCAATGACGGTCTAATCGAAGAACATCGGAAATTAATCTTCTATCGAATTCGAGAGTTGAGTGACCAAGTGAGCAACGCGGATCTTGTCACAATAGACTCACGAGAAATCCATTAACGTAACGAAACGTTAAATTCCATAATGAACGCGTAGCATGACAGAAAGCGCGTAGATATCACCGGGGGAAATCGAATACGTCCAATGAACCATGCACGAACACATGCACCGTGATGCAGGAAAGATAGCACGAGCAACTCGCATATGAATGGCGATATCGAGAAAGAAAGAGAACTAGCTCTGAGCCGGACGTTTCTTTTTTGAAATCAAGTTGTGTTAAAATATCGTAGAGTGCCTCTCATATAAACGGCGAAGTACAGAACACGCGGAACCGTTTACATTGGGTCTGATTTTCGTTGCAAATGGAAGGAGGAGTCCTCTCGGGAATTAGCTTACAGTTATTGGTACATTAAAACAAGTGGGAGTGGTAACATGGAAGTAGTCCGTAGACTAAGGTCGTTAACGTTGAGTTTTGTTATTAATATCAATAGAGCGAACATTACCCTACGAGATCGCCCCGCAGAGACGATATTATGTTCCAACTCTATGACCAGTCGGAGTAACAAGTCCAAATAAGAACCCCTCAGCAGAGGTCTTTACCGATTCGGGCGGAGTTTGAGAATTGATACGACCAATAGGGAAATTACTAATGCTCTGTTTGCCAATCTAACGCGGTGTTAGCATTTTATCGGTATCTAAATTATCTTATTGACACTAATAATGTTGGCGAATGCGAATTGCCTTCTGATTTTCATGATTTAACGATTATTTAAAGCTTCTTGAACAGGGGAGAGCTTTAAATTTAGAAAAACTTGTACAAACTAACTTCGACGACAACTGCGCGGAGTAACTAGATTTTATAATATAATAAAGTATAGGCAGCCTTCTGGCTGGCATATTAATCTGTAGCGTTCAAGGTAGACCAGATAAATGAGAAATCTAAGTAACATTCGTTAGCTGATAATGTAAAACGAGAGAAAAGAAAGGAAAAGAATAGCTGACGTGACGAATGTTAAAATTATTTCATCCTTTAGTACAATTAAAGAAAGATCGTTATGTTGAATTCTCTGCGAATGCATCTTATTAAAGGTATACTGAAATATACATAGCGTTCCTTTCTATGAGCACTTGACTTGAACATTCTCATATTTTCCTCTCCCTTTTCCTTTTATATCCATTATTTTCAATACTTTATTCCTTTCAACTCACAAAGCAAATCCATAAATAATTTTAAAAAATAAATTTAGAACGAAATGGCCGTATAAATGAAAAAGATTGTTATTATTCCTGTGTAATACAAATTGACCGAGGGAGCGGCAAAAAATGATGATTTGAAAAGTTAGGGACTTTCACGCGGCCACCACCGAATTGGTACGCTTTACCGGAACCGACGTCCCGGTGAAGTTTCGACGGCACCGCTCTTTACGTTTCGGGGCCATTTTGTGCGATACAAACCACAACCTCCCAGTACGAAAATATATTTTTTTCACGGATTACTTGTTCCCGACACCAGTGAGAATCTACCAACTAAACCTCCTTTGACGTAATTACAGATAGCAAAAATGGAGAACGACGCCGGAGTCCAGGTTGACTTGTACATCCCGAGGAAATGGTAAGCGGTACACGTGGGCTACCTGCATGGCATGCTTTAACCGAGAACCCAATACTTTTCACTGAAACAGGATCATTTGCGATCACAGCGGTCGTGCAATCTAAGATTTGGCAAAGCACCAAGTTTGAAAAACGTCGCGTCTCGATGTTAGAGTGTTAATTGCGTCTGTCAGACAGTCAGGTTAAGATTCCTGTGTCGGTGGTGTCTATCGGCGCATTGAGTGTTTATGAGACTCTAATTCCAGCTCGTCGAGCAACCGCATCATCCACGCTAAGGATCATGCTTCCATTCAGCTAAGCATTGCTGACATTGATCCAGAAACCGGCCGCATGACAGACGCCCAGAAGATGTATGCGATCTGCGGAGCTATTCGTCGCATGGTATGCATAAAGTTACAATGAGCTGCTAGTTACCCAGTCATTCTTTCCTATGCTAAATATTTACTGCTTCCTTCGCCACAGGGTGAGTCCGACGACTGCTTGGTGCGCCTTGGAAAGAACGATGGCATTTTACCGAAAAACTTCTAATTTAATTGTATCAGCTTTACAATAAAATTTAAAAAAAAGACTCCCTAAGGCTATCTTTGTTGTAACCAATTCACATATTGATCAACTGTTCACACGAGGAGTATGAAGTTATAGGCTATTTATTGGTAGGCTTTATACAAGTATGATTGTATATAGGAAATCATTAGAATTTTATATACATATATGATACATAACAATGGAGTACTTGATGCACGCCGAGTGTTCCATTACAGCTGTCTCAGCGTTGATGTGTCCTTGGTAGAAAAATTATACCCAGCAAGCATTTGTATAAAAATAAGAATTCAGCTTACAAAATACAATTGTTACGTGTCTTACAAGTTCTGGAGTGAAAGGAAACAGCTGAGACTCGCATCTAGATCACTCGTACTAAAGGTTCGAATGCTGGAACTGATGAAATTCATATCACACTTGCGACTCAAATATTATGCATTTGCATTGTTGTATTGCACTTTTGTGATGCATTGAAAATATATGTACATATCTTTCCAAAGAAATATCTCTTCATTTATCAATGCTAAGAGCTAAGAGGGATAGTACTAATGCGTTTAGTTTACATTACAAAAAGATTATACTAGTATTACCATTTACACTTACTGGATCCGTAAGTAAAAGGGAATAATTTTTCCAGCTGTATAGCAATGGTAGGATTTCCCTTCAAATTCTAGCCATAAAACCCACTCGTGATTATATACCATTAGGATTGCGAGTGGAACAAGCATTACACTGAAAATATCTTACGTACTTTTTTTAAAAATATCGATTTCATGTAAGTGTAAATTGGCTGAAACTCTTGTTCGAGTTTCCATTGACCTTAATGCAGCAAGCGATAATTCTATATTTACCCTGAGTGTAAATATCTATATCTTTTGTATATGATTCGCAATGGGAATTCTCTTTATATCGATCGAGCGCTTGCATTCGTAAGAAACGAACATCCCATACGACAGAAATATGTATGTGATGACTTGTGCGATCGGTTTTCTACGAAACTCAGGGGATATATCTATAAACTTAACAACGTAATGAAATACAAGGGGTTCCGATGAAATCGGCACGTTTTGAAATATAATACTAGTTTCTGTTATAGTTACATGATCAACCGAATCGATGACAGAAGACAAATCGATATTGTATCATGACGGGTGGACCAGTATATTACTGACATTACCCGCACAGCTACCTGTGGAAGGTGTCCCTTCAAGCCTAAATTCATTTTAGTTCACTGCCGCGAACACGCATATTCTGCATCGGAACTCCGGTCATTTATCCAAGGCTATCTATCACTTTAATGGTTCTATAGGTACTTTACAATAAACTAATGTACAGTGGTTGCTGCGTATCATACATTTAACACCGGAGTGTCCGACAGGGAATGCACGCGATTAAACCTACGGTTTTTCAAGCTGGTTATGGCCTCTGTGAGGTCCGCTCTCTTACTGAAAAAGTCTACGATTGCTTGGCCAGTTAAAGCTGATGCCAAGAATTGTTCGACACTTATGGACCAATCGGGATCGGCAGATGAAACTGCGCTCGTTGATGGATTTCCATTGCGATCGGGCGACTGAAACAAGATTGCTCTTCAATATACCAACCGCGATTCACCAGAGTTTACATAGTACGTGTTATTAATAACATTAAATTTTTACCTGATCCACGAACGATGATGATTCCTGGGCAGCGGCCGCGGCCAACAGTAAACTGTCTTCCGATTCGTCTCGGTCAACGTAGAACTTCTTGCCAACATCTCCCAATTGGAGTAACAACGTACCTACATTTTGATTATTGATATGTTAGTTGTTTGAATCCAGTTCGAGCGTTTGAAATAAGAAATTCTTCATCACCTATGGACGCTATACAATGATACGTCTCCTGTTCCTCGGGTTGCGCAGGAAACATATCATAAAGGGTCTTCCACAGAGCAATGAAATGACGCTGTGACATTTTTGGCACGGACTTCAGATCCCGCGGACTATCCTTGGATGCCACCATAGAGCGCAAACTTCCCATGCTTTGAATTTCCCAAGACTGATCACCTGGCTGGCTGTTCAAGCTCGTCGATCGCGATAAACTGCCGGTTGGGGCCTCGTCTGCTGCGCTCATTGGCAGCTCCAACGATGTTATGCTTTGCTCCATGCTATCAAAGAAATCCGTCGCTTCCGCAGCTACTTCGGCTCCGTCTGTATGATAGTCCGATTGTACAATTCAGTTCTCCACTAACATTGCTTTCGCGGATTAAGCGAGACTCACCTGAATGGGTGGGCGACTCGAAATCAACAGGTGTTAGCAGCGGAGGTAAATGCAGGGTGTACAAAAGTTTCAATCTCTGCGTTATCTCCGCCGTCGCGGTCAATCCGATGGCTTGTACCAGCTCTCGAAAGTTTAGCAGACCGTCGCGATTCCGATCCATTAACTGAGAGTACAACAGTACTTGTGAGCATTTTATGAGCACATAATACTGAATAATGTCAATTCGTTGGAAGATTTTCACTTACGCGAAACAATCGAGCGGAAAGGGACTCGGCCTGGCTGCATTTTCCCCATGGAGATAAACCTCCAAATAATATTCTAAACAATTCGAAATCTACTTTGTAGGCTTCGTAAGGTGGTTGCGTAGGATCGTACCGATCTGGATGGGACTTTCGTTGGCTCGTCAATTCTTCTCTTACTAAGCCCAACAAATCCTGTGTAACAACACCACGATTACTAAGCATTTCAAACTAATTGTTGGATTATTCTAACTAAAGAAACTAGAGAAACAAATCTTTCCTTACATGAAGTTCTTCCATCGTCATATATTTATCTACAATGACACTACGGATGACATTTTTCTCTATGCCGTCCTCTAAGCTTTGGACTACTCTGAGTCTGTGTTTGAGTCTCAGCCTTTCGATGCCGCCAATGGTTAGCGATCCGTAACGGGAATACGCCTCATATATTAAGGTTTGAACAGATATGCTCTGCAAGTGTTACAGTCGAGTTAATCGACAGCTACTCATCATTAATCGTCGAAGTAAAGGATTAATGAGTAGTAATTACTCGGTTGGGGGTCGCGCTATCAATTGGTCTAGGCAGTACCGGGCCTTCATCGTTATAGACGCCACCCAAGTAATCTGTCAACAATTGCATTGCTTCTCCGTCATCCCGACAATTGAGTAGCTTCTCTTGATTCCACTCGAGCACCATCAATGCTATCTAATACAAAGAAAGACGAAAGAAGCATCTTTCTTCCTGGTTGTTCTAAATTTATTAGAAATCCAACAATGAGACCTGTTGTCTAAGCCTATTAGCGTCATTCCCTTACCTGGAAAATGACTTTCGCTCCGTCATAGAAGAAGCAATCCATAATGTTTACCGCGCTACTCGTCGGCATGACACTTAAGAATATCGTTAAGAACCAGGAAAGCGAAATGACTTTGATGAGGCCCAGCTCCTGCAGTCTAGCGTGTAATGTTGACAAATGTTCGGCGGCCAACTCTTCCAACAGGCCCTGATCGACAAGCGCACCTACTACTCTTCTGTCATAATAATCGGGTAACAATGATTCGCACACATTGCACAGCTGCCAAAACGCAGACTCCTCGGAACAGTAGATTAGAAGCACGGAGGCCACGATGTTCATGGCTTGGCAATAACCTGCGGGATGTTGAATGGCATGTTACTATGCGAGCTTCACAATCAGAGGGGAGTTGAGTTGACTGCTAACAATTATACCAATTTGCGGATTTCTCCACGCGTAGGCAGATAGAACTCTTCGCAGAGCACTGATGCCAGTGTCCGACTGAAAAGCTGGATGCTCTGGAAGCGATCTGTGTAAATCTCTTTCTATCTCTTCGTTCGCTTGACACGTTTTACCCAGAGATTGCTCGACTAATGATTTGTAGAGGCCAGGATTCATTGCCATTTCATGCAAAGCACCTAATAACAAAACATTAATTTATTATGCGAGTTTATAATATGCGGGCATATTTTAATTAATGATATTACCAGAAAAAGTGAGCCAAACTTCACCACGAAGGGTTTGTGGAACTCCTTGAATTACTAATTTGGCAGTTTCCGTAGTTCTATACATCGTGATGCCACGACCGTATTCTGCGAAATGAAGTTCCCACTGCTTCTCTTTGGCCTCCTGCTTTAAAGCTGCTTCCGAACTTAACGGAGCCTTGAAAAGAGTCATTAACGGTGGTTGCGGTTTCCATTCTTCACTGGACTTCTCTTTCTCGCAACTGTTGTCCACGTGGGATTGGAGAGAACTTATGGAATACGCACTGTCTATACTCCTATTTAATTAAAATTTCTATTGTAATTGAGCAGCGTTGTGATAATTATATAAATTAAATAGCGACTGACTCACAAGTTTGACAATTTGGATTTGGTTAGTAATTCGGATAATTTCTGAACTACAAAATCTCGGTCATGTATCTGAGCGAATAAGAACGATGACCGAGCCGTTGTGATTAGTATTGACTTATCAACACTTGTACTAGATGATTGATTCTCTGCTCGCTCGATGAGTTTTACCTCGCGTAACGGAACGACTACGCTTACTTCTCTTCGTACCTGAATGAACGGGAGAGACTTTAACAATATTTCCAGCCAGTGTTCACGGACGTATCGTAGCTCTTGAGTTATATTTACCCTGCTCTCGAAACAAAGGTAGTTTTGTGATAAGAATATTTTCCCCCAGACGTATCTTTTACTGTAAGGGGTCCACAGCATAGCATCAATACTGCCGTCTAATTTCTCATTTCCCGGCAATCGGAACTGCAGCCGATAGGCCTCGGAATGTGCCCTTGCATCGAGATCTCTCTTCAAAAATGAAGGCTTCTTAGGCACATTTTTGCTAAAAAGAAGTGTTACTTGATAAAGTTTAAAAGTCAGATTCGAAATTGTTTGTTTCAGAAGAAACGCATTTCATTTCAGGCATACCTTAGCTTATTTAACAGTTCTCTATCTGCATTGAATCCACTCTTTTCATCAATAAGTCTAGAAGTACAATTATATGATTGATTGCCACACAATTAAATGTTTCCTATACACGCAAGATTTTCTATGATCTGCTTTACCTCTTCATTGCAATATTTGTGAGTTGCTCCATCAAAGAATAAGTTTCCGATTTGTGCAGAAACATGGAGAAGTAATGCTGTGGAAAACATGAGAATTATCAGTGCATTCAAGTTACATAAACAGAGTCATGTACGAGCGAGCGATGTAAACACCTCTTTGTTGTCGCGTGTCACAACGCGAATACTGTCTGGGAACAAGAGAGAATTGGTTTTACTCAGATCTATAATGTCTGCCCATCTAATCATCAACTTTGTTTCCGTTGCCAAGATATATGCATAGAAGCACATGTGATTCACTGATAAGTACAGCCAGCCTTGCCTGGGCAGCCGTGACTTCCAATAGCTGGACATATTAAACACTTGCATGAAACTGTTATCTTACATAACAGTCGAGATTCGCGAGTTTATGAGTCATACCTGCACGAATAGTAACTGACTAGTTTATCTTCTTTGGGTATATTGAATCGTTGATGAAATTTAAATGAGACTGTCTTGAATGACTCCGGATCTTCTTCTGTAAAAAATATAATTTGGAATTCAACAGTGGATTCCAGCTTTGGCATTTGGTATCCTATAGCTAGAACCCATACCATCTGCAAACTGGCAATCCGGAACACTGTTCGCAATGATTGACTGAATCTTGCAGTAGACAAAGTCTGTTACTTCCTCTTCCGTGTCAAAGGATGTTAATGTATCCATCATGTTTGTGTGCAGCCATTCCCAATCATTCAAAATCTCATCATGGGTCAGGGAACAGGCCACTTCTGCAGATAATAATAAATGGGAATTAAAATACAATTTTCACAAAGAAGTTTTACATTCAGACATTACCCCAGTAGACTTCTGATGAGGGTGTTTGATGAAGTATTCTAAAGGGTGCCGGTTTAGTGTCAAAGACACTGTCCAATGTCCCCACCAATATAGAGGTGAGCCCTTTGGTTTTTCCATGGCCCTTACGCCGTTGCAAAACGAAATATACAGTAGCTTGTTCCGTTACCCTGTAAATAGACAGAAATGCTTTTCAACTCCAAAACACCAAAATTCTACCAACAATTACAAAAACCGAATTCGAACAATTTAAACATGACTATATGGCACAATTATATATAATGTTTCCCCTCAATATTTAAGAAAGAATAACGAATGAAGGAATTCTCGTGTTAACGACCGCCAACAAAGGCAAAATAAATCGCGTTCGAGTCGTGTCCATTGTTTTCATTATACCGAACTGCAATCTTCCAGATCGTGCATGCACAGTATAACTGAGTATATAACTACGCGCGCAACTGCTGTACTACAATAAAAGACTAATCTCGCAGATTAATTGCCATCCGCGGTTTGACACTAGGCAGACTCTTATCGGAGTAATCATACACGCCCGCGTATGCGATTTGCGGAATATGTCAGGTCAGAAATTAGAGCTGCATACGTGCGCGGATCCTCATGCGGAGCCGCGAAAACTTTATGCAAACCCAGAGCTAATTAGCGGCTGGCAGTAAAGTATATCTCGCTTTACCGTAGTTGTGCAATTACATACGAGTAAGCGACACATGTCAAAGCCAATGAGAATGAAACCGAATAAACACAGTCACAGCAAATGTATCGCAATTTAGCGGATTGCAAAAGCGCGAGCGTGGAAATTGGCAGTACACGTCTTGCACTCCGAAAAGCGGAGAGTGGCATCAGCTGTCTTTGACATTTGACGTAAACAATAATTAAATGGGCCTGATGGCAACGAGTATATGTGTGGATCGAATTTATTACCATAAAGCATTCGCCAGTAGAACCTCTTGTGGCTTTACCCACATATCGACCGCCGTCGACCCAGCACATATGGCATCGACGAGACAATTCCGCGGACACTTTGGCCGAGGGCGGACACTCGCAAAAATGCCAGCGCAGGGGCCTTTCGAGGAAAAAATACTCTCTACTTGTCGGCGACGATAAACAGCAATACGAATCCGACTGCTGTTCGCTCCGCCTCGTCAGCTGCGCTCGGCTCCGCGCACCAGCCGAGCCACCTATCAGTCCTCAAATGTTACTAAAGATTTTTAACAACTCCGCCAATTAATTTATTTAACTATCTACGATTACATAAACACGCAAGTCTGCGATAGTTTTCACACGCAGAATGGAAAGCACGCGAAGTTTTTTGTTTGCTGTAACGCGCGCACTTGATAAAAAAATAAATTTGTCTATTAATATGTTGGTCTAGGTTTGTTTAAAATTAGTCTGTCTATCTATTATCTAAATGGCGAGGAGATGTCGCAATAGTTTGCGCTAGTTCTCCGCAAAGTTCATGACCCTGGTCGCACAGGTCGATCGGCCGAGTGAGCGATTTGACTCTCTCTCGCGAGAGTTGAGTTTTGCGGGTTCGGGGCTCGGTGTGCGCACGCGGTCTTCTCGCCGAGTGGGGTGTGCGTGCGGTGGTTCGTTGCTGCTCCTGGCATCAGGGCTTGTCTGCATTTCTTGCTCGTTTCGAGGAAAATGGCGTCCCTTACATGTCTCCGTGTCCTAACCAGGCAATCCGGCGCCGTTAGGAGTTCGTTTAGTAAATTGTTACCGCGTGCCAGCGTTGCACAAGTGCAGCGCAACGCGAGACTCCTCCACTCGATCAAACGAGTCACTCCGGCACTCACGCAGCAGGTAAACATTCATGCCTTCGAGATGGCACACATGCACTGCCACTCGGCTCCTCATAGATCGTCCGGTTTAATTCGCGGATTATGTAACTGAAAGCTCGGGAGTTTCGGCGGAAAAGAGTAATTTCCCGTCGCTTTGCACTCTCCGGCATTGATCTCTCGGGATCTTATTGATCCAACGACTTATCTTTTATGTCTTCTCACTAGTTCTGCTGCAATAGCAGACATTCCCTGACACTTAATGTCCGGCATTGATTAATCATTTATTGGGTGGCATTGACATTTTCCCATAGCCACCCAGGGATAATACGTGCTTTGTGTATTTAGGTAATATGTGGTCCGGCACGTTCGTATAGCGCGGAGCCTAATGTAACTCTTAAGACCATTGAAGATCGTGTGATGAAAGTGGTGGCTGCCTATGATAAAATCACTGCTGACAAGGTTCCCTTCTTTATTCACTCTCAGACTCTGTTACTTTTTCCAGGGCTTAACGGAACCACGAGTCAAGCAGGTCCGCCAGTATTCAGGAGAGCCTCCTTTAACACTCGATCTTATTCAACAGCGAGTGTTATTGGTGCTTAAGCTTTACGATAAAATCGATGCTGAAAAGGTATCTGTTCGGCATATGATAGTAAGAGTTCCCAAGTAATGTTTGAAGAGATTCGTGTGGAATATGAATTACTTTCTTATCAAAGTATTTTAGACCTTTCATTTTGGAGTATATATCTGCAATGTGCAAAAGAACAAGACAGCGAATAATACTCAATATAGTACTCAAAGATTCCTCGAATACCTTCAAATAAGATTACTGGGAAATGCTTATGTTGATGCTTGAGTCGTGGTGTCTGCATAATATACCGACCTGTGATTGTCAATCAAGTGTAATTCACTGATTCTATTTGGCTTTGACAAAACTATTGTCTTTACTTTATTGATTCTATTATGAATATGTTTGAGAGCAGTTTTAGCATTCACAAGTCGGATATGCAGCAGCCCATGCTAAAAAGAGACCAAAATAACAATACTCCTATTACACGCAGCTGAAACAAGAGTCCCACTTCATGACCGACTTGGGTCTGGACTCGTTGGACCATGTGGAAGTGATCATGGCCATCGAGGACGAGTTCGGCTTCGAAATACCCGACATGGATGCCGAGAAACTAATGACACCCGCGCAAATAATCCGCTACGTCGCAGACAGGCAGGACGTGTACGAATAACTCTGCGCTCCCGTCGTTTGTCATACACAACAAATGCATTAGTCAGTAAATTTCATTGTTCCCAAAGAGACAATGTAAAGATGTGTCGAATTTTGTTATGGTGCCGCAGGATTCACCCGCGACTACTGATCCCTCTTCTGTAAATAAATAAACGAATATTACAATAATAAAGTAAGCGATCTCTTAGGTAATTGCCTCGTAGCGCTTTCGTTCTTTATACTCTCGCCTCGATATATCCGACAAACGCTATATACACACAAGGGAATTTCAAGATGAGATTATTTCTAGTAGAAATAATCGATCTCAATTTGTTGATATTCCGCCGAAGTGATTGATTTTTCAATAAACCATAATATTATTGTTCGCTATATATCCGCGCGATTTCGAATCGAGGGATAAGGTGTCGCGCTCTAGTGACACCAGTCCGATGCAGATATCCACGAGCGGAGCTCGGTGGTGGGTCCGAGTTGGTCCGACATTACGGCTGTGTACTATACGCCGGACCTTTCAATCGGATTCAATTAGAGTTTACGCTGTCGGGTGCAACAACTGGCAAGATGAAGATGGCGGACGGACCGACGATGCTACGGAGAAATAGGCCCGGGACAAAAGCGAAGGTTAACCAACAGCACGAGTTTTTCTTATCGAAAGCCGCACCCACTTAGTAGTCGGCCCTTTGCGATGGCCGTTTTCTCGTATTCCCAGCACTCCCACCGAACTTCTGTCATCTGACGGATGCTCCAGCAAAGATCAATGAAAGCGCTTCTCAAATCTTATTTACACAGCCGCATGATTGTTTGCTTGATAAACATTATTCCACCATGCTCTCCGCGTCGTTTGACGTACCAGCCTTGAATCGGAGTTAGCAGCCAACATTTGTTGTACTGTTTTTTTTTTTCATTTGTGATAGTCCAATGGGCATTGGATATTTGTAGTAAATCTGTCAGCGAGTCTCAGTTATGAGCGAATGAGTTGGCTCGTTTAATTCACTTTTATTTGGAGTACTCGAGTAGGATGCATTTTTAAATCCCCATTGTTTATAGTGAGTGTGCAAAGGAGTTGGGTATTGGATTACATTGTGGCTTTGTTGGGTGAATAGGATTTCAGTAGATGGCCTGATGAACTCTTTGATGAAATGGATAGCACGCTGGCAGTGCAGCAGTACATCCAACAGATGATCAGGCGGGACCCGTCTAATATAGATGTGATACTGCAAATGCCAGAGGCACAGGACGAAGGAGTCTGGAAGTACGAGCATTTGCGACAGTTTTGTATGGAACTCAATGGACTGGCAGTTAGACTGCAGGAGGAATGTCATCCAGCAACTTGCACACAAATGACCGCGACTGAACAATGGATATTTTTATGCGCCGCGCACAAAACACCCAAGGAATGTCCAGCTATAGACTACACAAGACACACCCTCGATGGAGCAGCCTGTTTGCTCAATAGCAACAAATATTTTCCTAGCAGGTCTGTTTCCTTGCTGACAAGTCAGGCCAATATTGTTAATGTGTCTGTGTCTCTAAGTTGGTTTTGAAACATGCATTTCAGAGTGAGCATCAAGGACGCCTCTGTAGCAAAGCTGGGCTCAGTTTGCCGTAGAGTCTACAGAATTTTCTCGCACGCCTACTTCCACCACAGGACAATATTTGACGAATTCGAGAACGAGACTTTCCTTTGTCGCAGGTAGCAATTTGTTGTTACATTTTGCGCGCGATTGAATCGGGAAATAGCCGATACTTAAAGCCTTGATTGTTATGTTAAAGGTTTACGGCATTCGTGAGGAAGAATAGCCTGATGTCAAAGGATAATTTGATAGTGCCGATAATGGAAGAGGACGGCGCAACGGAGAGCGACGCATAGGGCGCGAGCGCACTTACAAATTGCCCAAAGTCAAATTGTCAAATTCAGTGAGATGTACTGGTAATATTGATAACATATTATATATATATATCGCTCAAGTACCTCTTGGCGTAGATCCAAATGTGACAAGAGACTCTGAGGGGGGTCAGTAATTCTGATGCACTTAGAAATTTGTAGAAAGTTCGCGGAGCTATTACTAGTGATTTTTTCCCCACGATCGCATTATAAATGTGCAAGCGTTTTTATTGAAATTCTTAGCCCTAAATGGTATAACACTGTAAACAAAACCAATGTCCCGTTCTAACTGAACCGGCTTCCAAGAATTCGTGGATTGGGTCCGAAAAATTGCACGGGACCCAGTCTTGGCCGAATATGGTTACAGCGTAAACGCGAGGAAAACAAAGGAAACATATGTCGATCTGAAGTAATATTTAATAAGCTAGCACTCAAAGCAACTCTTTTGTATTTGGAATAAAAGTTTTGAGTTCTAACTCTTCGGGAAACTATCGAGAATATTGAAACTGTAAATGCCTCTCTATTGCCTTTACATTTTAAATGTAAGATGCTTTTACATGTTTATAATGAATCGCTGTTCTGACTATTGAAGTGCCATTTGTCACAAAAAAACTAACAAATCCTTCAAATCCTTGAGAACAACTGCTCGTTGTGATACAGAATCCTAGGTTGAGAAAAAAAAGACACTGAAACATTTGACCAGGACTCTATTGATACTTGAATACGGATCGAACTATTCTCCACAGTTTCAATATTAATTCAAAGACTGTGTTGTTTAAATTATTCTGCATATTCAGCATTCTTTTTTATATTGCAGTGTGTTGTCGAATGTACATTGAGTGATTTTTTGTATTGTACACTATTAAACAGTAATATACATGACGTAACAATTGAGATTAAGTGAACTTATTGCAGATAGTCTGCATATCTCGAGTGAAGTTTTTATTCGACGAAAGCGGTGAAAATAAAGTGATTTACAAATTACCAATATTCTATCATTTTTAACATACTCTGTAGCATATTAAAAATCTCTTGACGGATACAAACACAATTTCTCGGTAGGTTCATGCGGGAATACTTTATCTGTCACTGAAGTAAATTCCTATTGGCTAACTGTTTGGCAGATCTTAGTTTGATCAGACTTTAGACTAATTTCCTAGTGCTGTAATGGCTGTGTTGCATCACCAGACAATTACTTCCAATCGACATCACTCGCTGAATACCTCTCGCTCGCATTTACCGCCTCGTATCAAAATGTTACAGTGCAAATTGGAAACTCTCGAGCTAAAGACACTATCAGCTGAAATTGTCAGTAGTATAGGATAATAACTACTACTACCGTATATCTTAATATTTGTTAAACGTATGATTAGTGGCTGTAGAAGTAATGAGTGTTGTAGTACCGTTATTTACGACGTATTATCCACAGCGATCTGAGGCAGAGTATATCTCACTCGGCTCTAGTTCTTCCCCAAACTCTATCGATTACCTAACGACCTAACAATAAATTCTGTGCAAAAACAGGTCGACCGCACTCCGAGAAATTCCATTGTTCGCACGCCAAGACTCTACGCTACGATCTCGAAAAGACAGAGAATTGCGATTAACTTTAAGAACTAGCGTGTAGTACTGTACAACTGTATAACTATACAAGCAAAAAAGGCCGAACTTTCGATGCTGCGAGCAAAGAGAGCGTAATCTAATATTACTTCGAAGTAATAATATCAGTGCCGGATGTCTTTTTATATCACTGCCAGTTATACATTCAAATTTCGATTGATATTTCTAAAGCCAAGGAAAACTGTCGGGAAAAGAATGCGAAAAGCACGATGGGATTCTTTTTTCTATGGGAGATCAATGTTGATGCATAAACACTTGGAAATCACCGAAACGTACGTCAGGCATGACAATAGCTCGACACAGTAATCTTTGTATTTGCGTACTATCCTCTTGAAATATATAAACAATCGAAAAGATGCCATCGCGATAATCTTACCTACCTGACCATACGAACCAGTGACAACTATTGCAGGAGCCGTTTGCAGGTCACTCTTTGACTCTGTCAACTCGCAATGTATATATAGCGTGTGCCCTTTCACCAATCGTGCGACTGGTGTGACAGTGCACTTGTACATATGATTTGTAAATAAGGAATCTCAAAAGTATTGTAAATTGTAAGGGCAAGCGGATGAATACACAACATTGAATTATTTCTGTAAGAATGGTCTGTATACTTACGAAAAATAAACTTTTTATTTGACATACTCACTCGATCTTATCATTTGAAGTCTAATACCACCGTTTATAGGAATAGACTTGGCTGGGAAACGAAAGAGCAATAACACAGGAAAATGTTCGACATTCTTGAATCCACCAGTCGGTCGTGTACCTCTGTTCAATAACTGAGCGAAGCTTTTATTTCTTATTTTTCTTCGAGGGCGCATCCGTTTGATGCTCTCTCTTCGGCCGCTTCTGTCCCGTTCGCAGCCCCATCGCCGCGAATTCCTCGGCGTCAATGCAGCTGGCATCACTTTTGCCCTCGCGCTTTGTAGTCCTTTCCGATGGCTCGGTTTCCTGATCCTTTACGAACTCTCCCTCATCCCCGGGCGCTTGATATCTAAGTAAATAGTTTATGCGTGAGAAATATGGCTTATTCTTACTTGAACCTTAGAAACTTACCCAAGCACAGTCCTATTTTTGACTTCCTTTGCCAGTAAAATATGTATTTCAGGGACGTGGCGGCTCTCCACAGTTGAATCCTTTTCGCTTCCCTGTTTGGATTTGTCCGACCTGAACAAACGGTTGAAGAAGACATGAAAACGATGATCATGCAGTGCAGTGATATTTAGTACTTACTGGACGTAACGTAGTTTAGTAATTTGATGTAGCCCTTCGTGCTTGCCCTTGAAGATCTCCGCGCAGGAGATTGCCTTCTCGATCGCCAGCCCGGTGGCGGACCACACGACGCTATTGTATTTAGGAAATTCTTTCAGAGCGTAGCCCAGAACATTCCTAATCTTTGTACCACTTTTCACCTGTGATTTCATACAATTCAAATATACTCATGAACTTATTCCCTTCTTCAGCCGAATGTATAATTAAACTTACGTGCATCCAAAGGAACTTTTCCGGCAGATCCTCGATCGGCACTTTAACATCCTTCGGCTCATCGTCCGAAATCTTCAGCCACTTCTTCTTCTTTGCTTTCGCTTTGCCCATCTGGAACACAAGCATATGTTATACATGCAAGCAAATTAAGTAACAATTTTCTTTTAATTAAGAAATAAGGTCCCCAAATTATTGTCTGCTTAGAATCCAATGGTCGCAACGCACCGCTGATTACCCTAGATATCGAGCGATCATTCTCCCATCATCGATTAATATCAATTCAATTAATATCCGCGCGTGAACTCTCGGGTGTGCCGTGCGCCCTATATAATTTCCGGAATTCCGTCGGGGCGGAACGGAGAGGGTGAAAAACTGCTTTCCGCTTCGCGAAAGTGGGAAGGAAGTGAGGAAGGAAGAGTGGGAAGTTATAAGGGAAGAGCCATCAATATTTTCCAATCAGCATTCGATTGCGTGCAGAACACCCTTGCCCCGGCCCCGTTTCAAGGGGTCGAGACATTTAAACTTGGCCGGAGTAATTCAAACGTAAAGAGTTAATTAAACAATCATCACTCTTGGCATTAATAGACTCAAGATCAAACTAATCCTAACACTTCATCAAGCTTTCAAAAGAAATCTTGTCGACGAAGAAAATCCATTTTTTCCCAAAGAAGAAAGGTGTCTTCTCAAAGGAATTTTATTCCCCGCAAACACTTTTGAACCCAGTGTAATTAAAAGCGCGTATTCTCGTGATAATTGAAATTAATCAGTGTGATTTCACCTTAAAGTTCGTGGCGGTGGTTCGGAAGAAGGGTGGCTGTGGTGGTGGAGAAGCTAAGAGGGTCGCGCGGAGTGTAGGCGTAAGACGTATATGGTAGTGGTATGCGGCATAGTCGGCATAGCGCCGCGACGCCCCGACGCCATATTGCATTATTAAGGATCCCTCTGGGTCCCTCGCCCCTGCATTCCAGCATTATGAACGTTTTTATCCCTAAAGGGTGCCCCGTTATATCGGACCCCCCTTCGCCAATGGCAATCGGCTACTTTTCCCTAAGAACCTATTTCTCTTCTCTACCCTTTAATTATCCTGGCACACGTGGCCGCATTAAACCATACCTTATTCCTTAAATTATACCATCAAGCTAGCAGTTTATTACACTCATTCACTCTCTATTATTCCAACGACTATTATGTTGTTAACATTTTAAAATTGATAATTAAACGATCAAATGAGAATTTTAAAATTGCTCTGGATTATTAACCGAGGGAGATGTAGGCCGATTAATGGAATAGTTTCCTGGAGATCCAAGAAAGGTCAAGGATTCTCGAGTCACTTTTGGCACTCGCGGCAGGCGAAGATGCTGGGAGCGAGAATCAGAGACATTCCTGCGGCTGACACCTTCTTAACGATGCCTACGCGCTCCCTTTTCTTTACGGTAATAAAGCGGAGGAGTCCTGGCGTTCGGAGTTACGGCATCCAATTTATTCGAGTGCCGGCCTGCTCAATGACGAGCAGCGCCGGTCGACGATCTTCTCGCGCGAGAGAGAAAACCGGCAAAACTTTCCAGCCACCTTCCCAGCCGGGTCTCCTCCTCCGGGCGAACCCTCGAGCCCTCGTTGCGCTCGGCGCAATTGTATGAATATTTCCCCGGACCCGATCAGCCGGGGAAATGGGATTTTCCATTACAGGAACAAGCCCAATCGACTCCGCACCGGCTGGCAAGAATTAAATCCTCTTCACTATGCTTGTTATATGGAAAATAAGAGAAGTGGAGTAAAACGCGCCTTTAATTCCGGGCGGGAGCTTAATAAAAAGAAAGAGAGATCGGGGAGCGCGGTATAATGCTGGGATAGAAATTTGGAATATTTGGGGCGCAGGGGGCCAGGGCAATATCTCACAATAGACTCGCGGGATCACCGCCGTCAATGGGGGCCTTCGAAATCAAATGGAGCCAGTACAAACTTTATTCCCAATTGCCAGCATCCGGCATCCGGCGATGGTATCATTAAATTCCGTACGAGGAACACCTGCTCTCTGTCTGACGCATTGATTTTGCAGAAATCAATTTTCCAGACACCCAAGAGGAAAATCCAAGAATTATAGAACAGCTATATTTCCATAGACCTAAAGAAAGTCATCGTCTGCCTTAATGATCAGTCATCATAAATTCATTAAGCTTCAGCTTGGTAGATTTGAAATTGAAGGAGATTCATTGTCAGTCGGAAGTGAATATGGAACGTAAGATCGAAAAGGAGCGTCCCACATACGTGGTCCTCAACAATGATCGTTTCCCCGACGGAAATTGTCCTGGGAAGAGGAGAGCCGACGTATATACACACACACACACACACACACATATAATACATTGGTGTGGCGAGCGGCCGGGTGTCCTTTCGAGGAGCCGCGAGAAGAGATCGCGGCGAAGGACGCGTTTGCGCAGGACGGACGATCCTTTGGCTAGCGCAGCGGGCTTCCTCGATATATCCGTGGTTCACCGATGCCGAATCGCCCGATTGTTCAGTCGTCGTTCATCCAACGCCAGCCTTCGCCCCGTCTTCTCATCCCCCGGTCCCGGAAAACTTACGGCCTCGCACACACCGCGCTTCCTCCTCAGCAACAGGTACCCACTGCACAGTACCTTGCCTTCCGCCAACCCCTTCCTTCCAAAGTGCCAGCGAAACAGTGCGAGCGACGACAGTGACGATAACTTTAGCCAATGATTTATGGAAAATAATTAGAAAATAGATTATTGAGAAAAAGGCTGAATTCAAAGTGCACATTCAACAAGTTCTCGGGCTGATCAGAGTAAGGAAGAGGTTCGCTTTGAGTATTAGAGACGGAAATCGATTCAGTGGAAAAAGCACGTCATTCTATGCCAAGCTGTGCTGATTCCTTAAACTCGTGACTTTAGAGAGAAGATCCAAGTGCAACTGGTTGATATTTCGGGTGTCGCTTGGGGCTGAAGATCGAGAATGGATATCGAGGAGTTTCGTGTCCGCGGGAAAGAGATGGTCGAGTACATTTGCGAGTTCATGAGCAACATTCATAACCGGCGGGTGACGCCGGATGTCGGGCCCGGATATTTGAAGCCCTTGCTGCCCTCCGAGCCGCCCAACGACCCTGAGGACTGGGATGCCATTATGAAGGATGTCGAGGCAAAGATCATGCCGGGGGTAAGTCTGCAAATCTAACGAAAGACTACTTTACACATTTTAAATAATAATTCTTCTCCTCTTGGGCAAAAATCAAATACTCAGATCACTCACTGGCAACATCCGAGATTTCACGCCTACTTCCCCGCTGGGAACTCTTTCCCCTCGATCCTCGGCGATATGCTGTCCGACGCGATTGGATGCATAGGATTCTCGTGGGTGAGGAAATAATATTTCCCTCGCTATTAATACCATCTAGAGAATATTCGAAATTGAATTCTCTATGCTGCTCCGAGATTCGCTCGATCACTTGTCAGGGATTCATGATGAATCGTTTCTGATCCCTCGACTGGGTCACCTCTGAGATGATATCTGCTTCGTTTCAGGCGGCCAGTCCAGCCTGCACCGAACTGGAGACGATAGTCTGCGATTGGTTCGGTGAGTGAACAAACGTTCGAGCTAATATTCGGATAATCATATTGTTTTCTCTATTTCTTTCTTTCAAGGCAAAGCTATCGGTCTGCCGACCGACTTCCTCTACTTCAACGAGGGAAGCAAAGGCGGTGGTGTCATACAGGTATCACTCGATTAGTAATTCGAACTAATAATTGAAAAAATGATATTTTCATTTTGGAAAAACACAGGGTTCTGCGTCGGAGTGCATCCTAGTTTGCATGTTGGCTGCAAGAGCACAGGCGATTGCCAGACTTAAGGAATCACCGGCTCACGCGCATTTGGACGAAACAGCTCTGCTCGGCAAACTGATGGCTTATTGCAGCCGGGAGAGTCACAGTTGCGTGGAGAAAGACGCGATGATATGCTTCGTGAAGCTGCGAATCCTTGAGCCCGACGAGAAGAGTGTCTTGCGGGGCGAGACACTTCGCCAGGTAAACTCGCAAGCCGAATCACTTGACCGAAACGTGAATTTTAAAATTTTGGAAAATTATATAAAATCTGTCTTCGATGCCTGATTGAATCTGTCGAATTCGAAATTCACGTCTTCTCCTCATCCAGTCATTATATTTGATTAAAAACTGCAACTCGCAAAAAAATCCGCAATCTACTTATTAAAAATCTGATTCAACAGGCTTTTGAAACAGACACTGCGGAAGGCTACGTGCCATTCTTCGTCTCGACCACTCTGGGAACAACTGCCTGTTGCTCCTTCGATAATCTCAAGGAAATTGGGCCCGTTTGCAAGAAGTATCCCGGTGTAAGTGGAATTCGCGGCATTTTTCTCAAAACATTAGAATTCCCTCGACTTTTTTCAGATTTAAAAAAGCTTTCCCAATCGCAGGTGTGGTTGCACGTGGATGCAGCGTACGCCGGTAACGCATTCATCTGCCCGGAACTCAAGTACTTGATGGCCGGGATCGAGTACGCCGACTCTTTCAACACGAACACGAACAAATTCCTCCTGACGAATTTCGACTGCTCCTGTCTCTGGGTTAGAGACAGATTTAAACTGACAAGTGCCCTTGTGGTGGACCCATTGTATCTCCAGCATACTCACGCGGATACCGCGATTGATTACAGGTCTTTCATCCATCAATTAATAATAATAGTAATGAAATAATTGGTACGCTGAATTAATAAATTATTACAGACACTGGAGCATACCGCTCAGTCGACGATTCCGCTCGCTAAAGTTGTGGTTTGTTATAAGAAATTATGGAATATCCGGCCTGCAGGCTTACATACGAAGCCATGTGCAATTAGCCAAACGATTTGAAGCTTTAGTTAGAAAAGATTCGCGATTCGAGGTCTGCAATGACGTGGTGGTAAGTTGGATATTTATGAAAATTATTTAGTGTTTGTGGTTTTGAATATTGGTTTCTATCGTAAATTGTAGTTGGGCCTCGTTTGCTTCCGTGCAAAAGGTTCGGACAAATTGAACCAAAAGCTCTTGAGCACCATAAATGATTCCGGAAAAATCCACATGGTACCAGCGAGGGTGAATCAACGGTACACTATTCGTTTTGCACTTGCTGCGCCCAATGCGTCCGCTGCTGACGTGGGTAAGTTGACGATTTCCTATATTAATATTTTACACTAGTTTTGATTATGACACATTTAATCGCTCAAAATATATTTGATCTTCAAGACATGGCGTGGAGTACTATAACAGACTTCCTCGCTGAACTATTGGAATCAAAGGTACGGATTTCTAAATGTCCCAATGCATTCGCGGTAGATCAAATAACAAATGGAATTCCACAGGACGTCATGGACGAGCTCGCCGACATTCGCGAGAAGAAGAGGAAAGCCACCCTCGAGCAAAGAAGGTCCTTCTTCGTGCGAATGGTCTCGGATCCTGCGATTCAGCCGGGATTCACCAAGACCCCGAACAGGACTGGGCCCAAATTGGACACGCAAGCGACCATTGGCGGCATTGGCTCGAATACGCAGAGTGCAGCGTAAGAGCGAATTCTTACAAAATTAAATTGAATCCAGGGCGATTTTAATATCGAAGAAACATTGTTCCAGTCGCTCCTGGATATCCTGGCCATTGGCCTACTTGATGCAGGCGAAGGACGCCGCTGACACAAGCGAATTATCGCTCAGGTACATCAAATTCGCAATCTACCATTCGATCAAATTTCCAAAAATACTTATCATCTTTATCTAACTTCCACCTGGAGATTTCGACACCTGGACACGATGGTGCGTCTAAAGGCAGGCGGGACAGGTAGCCGACGAGGGAGCAGCAACGGGTGCAGCCCAGAGCCGTCGCCCTCGGCGTCACCCTCCCGTGGAAGATCCCCCAATGGAAGGACGTAATTCCGCAGCGATCTTCCACTACACTCGCCTCCTCCGGCAGCTCCCCGTTCAGAATATAGCGAAGAAAACGAACTTGCGGACGAGGCCGTCTCGAGATCAATTAGACGAAGAAAGTATACGGGAAACGCGCTCGCATTTTGTGTAGAGGACCGATACTGCCGAGATAGTTGAGAGAGAAATCGACAAGATCAAGGCACTTGCTCACTCGTGTCGGGACGAATAGGAAGCAGTCTTCCTCAATTCCCTCGCAGTCCAAGCTAAATCTACTTCCCACCGACTCTTAGTGTTTCCTCGCTTCCGATATATCATTTGATTTCTATCGATCGTCTAAGGTGGCCTATTCCAACTGGGAATTAGTGACGAGCCGCGGACAGGCGGAATGCTGTCTTCTAATAATAGATACTTCACTCTGTACGACATAAGTTGATTGATCATGTAACAGTACTTGGTCTTACTTCGAAGTTGACAAGGTTCACGAATAAATCGGATATAAGGAGACCTGCCAATTTATTTCTCTCCCAATTGCTCGCCGGCCTGCTTCGCCGAGTGTGCCGCGTCTTTCCAGGAAGCAGGTCGCAATATTAGCCGCAATCGCAACTGCGCTTTGAGGAGATGAGACGAAACGGAGACGATAAGTCGATACACGTCACCGGATTACCTCTAAATCAGCTAAATACGTCAAAGGAATTGCGTGAGCGGCGCAGCCACGCGAAAGACTAGCGCGATAAGTCCTCGTACACGGAATATCGAATTGTTGTACGTCGACACGAACTCAATGGATACTGCGACATTCGTCGAATTCCCTGGCTCGCCAGGGGAACTGGCCCAGGGTTAAAGAGCTAATCGGGAATGGTCAGTAGCCGCGGGCTTAATTGATCCTGGCGTTAACTGTAACGGGCGCAACGGGCGCGCGTATACCCTCTCGAGGAAATCCAATTCGAAAACGTCGCCGTCGAGGAGATGATGCGTGAAGGTGGTGAGAAAATGGTGATGGTAGCTGGGGTAGACCTCCCTCCTGCGCTCTCTCGGCGTCGCTCGCTTCCCTCTTCTCCGTGTGTGAGTGTGTGTTACAAAGATTGAGCGGTGACCTGTCAACCGCTTCTAGCAGGCCGCTGTAAATGTAGGTGAAGAGTAAATGTCTATTTATAAACGGGGGGAAGGGAGGTGGACGGTGTACGGCTTACTCCCTTGTTCAGCATCGACTATATGCCCGCTTATTCAAGCACCCCGACACCATTGATGCTGCTCGGCCACCGCCAGCCACCCCTCACTCGAACATGAATTTTTCCTCCTCTGCTCTTTAATCGACACTTTCGACAAACTCCGGTCTGCCGGTAGTCGAGTGTAATCGACTCTCTTCGAAAAATCCATCGATTTCTCGATCGCTCCTTTGACATAGAATTTCTCTCCCCTTCAATCCTCCTACGGTCGTTGATTGTTGACTCATTATATTAAGATTATATTATATTAATATTCAGTTTCCCATTGACTTGCTACAATTGCCAGGGACATTTTTAATAGTCGAAGCAGATGTGATTGGATCTAGACTTGGAGAAGAGAAGAATCGATTTCTTCAATGGGTTTTCTTTCACCGAAAGGACTTAAGAAATACGATTGGCATACAAGATCCCAGCGAAGAAGCGCGAGTGATTTTTCGCGATGCCTGAAGTTGCGCCCTAACATTATCTGCGTGAGCCTGGAAGGTGCGAAGAGGTGGTGCGCATAAAACCGAGCGGTGCCTTAGCAGGCGCAACCAGTCTCTCGGCCGACTCGTGCCTCGCGCGCTACCTCCACCAGGTGCCTCGAATTTTTGTTTTTACTTTCCTTCACACCGATCTGCATGGCAGCGCGAGCATTTGCCAGTCTCCTCAGTGAGTGACGAGCATTTACGCGAGTTGCCGGAACCGGGAAGGTCGATCTACTTGGCTTACGCTAGTAACATGTGAGTGAGACGCAACAGATTACTGATTCCTTAGGGCCCGGGACGCGCTTGATAGTCTTTTGGCAAGATTTCAAACTATTTAACTACTAAACGCGCAACGAAAACTTTATTTTTTCTATTTTTACTTTAGTTTAGTTGCCTCCGACGTATTTTTTCTTAATTATTACTTGAGTGATTTCTCGCATGGTTGTTAAGCTTCGTAGTTCTCATAGACTCTCTTCCGTTCCGTCGCACGCTATGAAAACAATTAATTCTCCTATTAAGCAGGGAAAATACGTGTACAGGCATTTCCTTTTTCATCGCGATTGATAAAACCACGACGCTAAGATAACCTTTGTATCGCGTGCACGTATCATCCAAAAACGTGACCAATCCTACCTTAATTAAAGCGGCCGTTCACACACTCGTAATACGACTGAGTCGGGAAATTCCATTGCAGCGAGGACTCGATCATGAACATCGACGAGTTTCAAGAGCGCGGCAAGGAGATGATAGAATACATCGGCGAGTACCTCCGCACCCTGGAGGGTAAGCGGGTGACGGCGAACGTGGACCCTGGCTACCTAAGGCCCCTCTTACCGAAGGAAGCGCCTTCGAATCCGGAGTCATGGGACGCCATCATGAAGGACGTCAACAGCAAAATAATGCCCGGAGTGAGTATCGGCCCGAACACCCCGGCTATCGATCCCCCTCCCCATTGATTCCGAGCCCCCTTTGTTGTTAATAATATTCGCGGTCGGAAGAAAAAAGAAAAGGAATCCAGAAAGCCGCAACCCATGCCAAACGAACCCATCGTCTTTAAACGATGCGCGCTCCGGCCAGTTTGGCTCGTTATTTATCCGTCCAGCTGCGAGAAGAAATAGTATCAATTGATTTCCCAGCATTATACCCGCCGGGGCACACATGCGTACTCTCTTGTACCAGCAGCGACTTTACGCGCGCGGCGATTCTCCCCGTGGATAGTAAAAAAAAGTCTCGCCGGCGAAAAGTCTCTCGCGAGTATTATAATAATAAAATCTCGGCTGGCTAAAGGTTCAATGTGTCGCGGGTGAAAATATCCGAGGTGTATAACGTTGCCCCCACACCTTGTTACGCAAGGGCAGACGCGGGCGATGCACATATCCCTTCGAAAGCCAGGTAAACATAGACACTGTCACGAGGGCGTTGGGCGCACTTTGCAGATCACTCACTGGCAGCACCCACGATTTCACGCCTACTTTCCATCCGGCAACTCGTTCCCCTCGATACTCGGCGACTTGTTGTCCGATGCAATTGGTTGCATAGGCTTCTCCTGGGCGGCCAGTCCGGCCTGCACCGAGCTCGAGACGATCGTCCTCGACTGGTACGCGAAGGCGATCGCCCTACCACCGGAATTCTTGTCAGATAACAAAACCTCCCGAGGTGGCGGGGTCATACAAGGATCCGCCTCGGAGTGTATCCTGGTGACGATGTTGGCCGCGCGCACCCAAGTCATCAGGGCCTTGAAAGAAGCGGACCCGGACACGGAGGACTCGGCTTTCCTCCCGAGGCTGGTAGCTTACTGCTCGTCGGAGGCGCACTCTTGCGTGGAGAAGGCTGCAATGATAAGTTTAGTGAAACTGCGGGTCCTCGAGCCGGACGAGAAGGGTTGCTTGCGAGGGAAGCAGCTCGAATCGGCGATCAAACAGGACGAACTGAATGGCCTGGTACCGTTCTTCGTCTCGGCGACCCTGGGCACCACGGGCTCCTGCGCTTTCGATAACCTCGTCGAGATCGGACCGGTCTGCAAGCGCCACTCGAGTATTTGGCTCCACGTGGACGGCGCCTACGCCGGCAACAGTTTCATATGCCCCGAGATGCGATACCTGATGGCCGGCATCGAGCACGCCGACTCCTTCAATACGAACCCCAACAAGTGGTTGCTGGTAAACTTCGACTGTTCCTGCCTCTGGGTGCGCGACCGCTTGAAGCTGACGTCCGCCCTGGTGGTGGACCCGCTATACCTGCAGCACGCCAAGTCCGGGGAGTCGATCGACTACCGGCACTGGGGGATTCCTCTCAGTCGGCGCTTCAGGGCGCTGAAACTCTGGTTCGTCATGCGCTCCTACGGGATAAACGGACTCCAGGAGTACATACGGAACCACGTGCGGCTGGCCAAGTACTTCGAGACCCAGCTGCGCAAGCACAAGAGGTTCGAGATCACGAACGACGTGAAGATGGGCCTGGTCTGCTTCCGCTTGAAGGACAGCGACGAGACGAATCAGGAGCTCCTTGCGAATATCAATGCCTCGGGTAGTCTTCATATGATCCCCGCCAGGGTGATGGGTAAGTACATCATCCGGTTCTGCGTGACCAAGGAGAACGCGAACAGCAAAGACATCGATTACGCCGTCGACGTGATCAAGGAGCACGCGATCGAAGTTATGCCCAACTATGAGGCCAAGGGCCCGAAGAGTCCGACTGCCCTTGATAAGAAGCTCGTGAGGAAGTTCAGCTTCACGAGAAGCGTTACTCGGGATGTTTACAAACGGTCCATCTCCAAGTCTAGTCTCCACGATGGCGCGACGCCGATCATGGTCGTCGAGGACCATCCTCAGGTTGATACCATTGAGGAGGACGTCTTTTGTAACAGCAGGTAGACCGCGCTTCAGCTCACGGTACCCAAGAAACGGGACACGCTTTTATCATTGCCGTGAGCTGCCAGTCTCGAGCGAGCGAGCGAGCGATTGCACTACTATTTTAAGTAGATGAGGTTCTCGTACCTTTTGTGTTGGTTGTCTAGTTCGTAACGGCGGAGAATGGTCGTGTAAATTCGAGTTTTGGCGGACGTATGGTGAATTCCAGGCGGCCCGGAATCGTCCGAGTTCCGACTTCGAATTCAACACGTGCGTCGGCTCGGAGAAAGAGAGGGAAAGAGGATTGTGTGACCATCGGACTACTGGAAAGGTACGATTGTATGGGTCGGTAGAAGTTAAGTTAATAAAGCGATTACTGTTAGAACAACTGTCACTTCGAAAAGAGAAGACCTAAACTTTTACGTATAGAATTTTGTCAATCGATATTATAGAGATATTTACGTAGTGTAGGGTAAGACACGGTGTGAACGTGACGCGGTTTCTCTGCGAATTCTCAGTCATTGCCAAGAAACTAGTGCAAGTCAAGTTCCGAGGGCGACGGTTTTGCGGGAGCGATGCGCAATATGTAAATTCACGCTGCATTGTAATTTAATGTAGAAAATAAAACCCAGTTTTACGTGTGATTTGCTTTATTCAGCGACTATGCCGATCTGTTTTATGCACGTATTAAATTATTAAGTTTTTCGCTAGTTAAATCGACTATAATCACATGGAAAAGATATAAATTTCATGCTAATAGAATTCGGAGTGATTGCTAATAATTGATCCGAGATTAGCAATCTGAAATTACGCCTCGCGGCGTCGTAAAGTATATCATCGATACGGAACGCCCGCAGGGGTTCGTTGAGTTAATTACAAATTAAAATCGACAAGTAGCCATAAAACTCTAAAAATCATTGATCAAGGTTTCACAGTAGTTAGAAGAATAAAACTTTATTCTTACAATGGGAAATCGGCGTATAATACATTGAAAACGATGTACAAAAATAGTTGAAACCTAAACTAAAAGTGCTACATTTGTCCACATTGGGATATAGTCACGGGTATCTTAGGTTTATTATTAGGTCCAGTGGGAACATTCTCCACTTTCCTCATAACTAGCAGGCCATCAATGACTCTGCCAAAGACCACGTGCTTTCCATCCAAGAAGTTGCACTTGGCGCAGGTGATGAAGAACTGGCAACCATTTGTGTCCTTGCCACTATTGGCCATCGATAATAGTCCAGGTGAGTCGTGCTTGAGATTGAAGTTCTCATCAGGGAAGGTTCCACCTCCGTAGATGCTAATCACTCCAGTTCCATCACCATTGACAAAGTCGCCTCCTTGAATCATGAAGTCCTTGATGACTCTGTGGAATATTGCTCCCTTGAAGCCCAGTGGTACTCCATCCCTTCTGTACTCGCCAGTGCAGAACTGGCGGAAGTTCTCCGAGGTCTTCGGACACACGTCTTCGAACAGCTCGAATATCATTCGGCCAATTTCCGTCGCTCCCACGGATACATCGAAGAAAACAACCGGGTTGTTCGGATTTCGCAGTTGCGCTTGTATCTGATTCCACGTCGGCATTTTCCCTGATTGCCAAGTTCTTCAGGAATTAGTTTACTCTTCTTTTCGATTACTTTCGTCCTCGTGGTTACTTAATTGTCAATGTCTTGCTCGATTAAAACTTATCTATGCGGCATAACCTGCGCAAGTATGCTCACACAATTGTTCGTCGATTAGCAACTTGTTTATTCTTACTTCCTCGCAGTCGATTGTAGTAATTACTTGCTTGACTTATTCTCCAGGCCGCCAGTGACTATTGTTGTAATCGCATTCGTTTAAAGTGAAGAGCGGAGGATTGTTTACCGTCACATAACCACACTGATAATGGCGATCGCAGCGCGTGTAAACCATGCAAATGGGTAAACAGTGCGGATCTTTAAATGCGCAGGTTATCTTGCGCTAATTCACCTTCGCTTTTCGAAATACCCATGCAACGTAAAATGCAGAATTCCCAAATTAATACATCGAGGGAAATCTGTCAGTAAATTCTATTCCACTGAGAGTAAACTACAATGGAATCACGTGGTACACAAACAGTATTCAAAGGTTGCATGCCAATTGGGAATTATAAATATTGACTCACCCTGTCGCTGAGAATGCAGGCTGCTGAAGAAAGACGCTGCTACTGCTACGAACTAGGATCCAACATGTTATTCACTTACACTATTGTTCGCGCGAATGCCACTTTTCAATTAATAAACTACGCGACACACGTGCGTTTGGCATTCATCTTGGTCACGTGACTAGTCGCGCCGCTCTGGCGCGAAAAATCGACAACATTTGAATTCTTGTAATGTGATAATCGCGTCCCTTGTGGACCAATGAGAATTTGGCGCGAAAATCGGTGGGAAATTCAGGTTTTATCGATGTACAAAATAAAATGCAATTTATTTCCTTATTGCACTTCATGTTACACATTACAAGTGCCGTTCAAAAAAACCTGTGATT
Organism: Crossocerus cetratus; assembly: GCA_963675795.1. Taxonomy (NCBI): domain Eukaryota; kingdom Metazoa; phylum Arthropoda; class Insecta; order Hymenoptera; family Crabronidae; genus Crossocerus; species Crossocerus cetratus. The sequence continues at coordinate 18,158,677 of OY776667.1, forward strand.
ATGTGTTCTGTATAATGTATCAGGATATCGGATACATATGAACAGTGAGTCTGCGACAAGCGGAGCTACATCATCAGCACGTGAATTGGCTAAGATATGTTCCTCTCTTTATACAAGACCGGAATGAGTTCATTTTCATTCCAGGCAGCGTACAAGTCGCTCTGCGTTACTAGTATTTGTATGTACAATATTATGATCGTTTACAATTCAGTGTGCAAATACTCTTCACGTAGGTTCCCGACGGAGACGCACGCGGCTCTGAGTAATTAATATCAGTGCATCTCTAGAACAATGAGGAAGATATAGTGCTCTATTGCAGTCCATCGCGGCGGAGTGCCTTAACGATTGTACGTACAGTATCTTCTACATGGTCACATCGACAACACAACAATATCACAAACGTGAAAAATAGCATATGCTTATAGTTAAATGTGTATCTTAACGTGTTCCATCAGTATATTCTTATCGTTAAAGTCCTCGCCGCAGATACCGCAGACCAGCTCCTCGCAGTCGTCGCTCTCTTGTTGATGGTACTGTACAACTTGTATCACAGCAGTCTGAGAAACCTCGTCTTGTAACAATGGATCCTGGATGGGTTCGTCGTGATCCTCCAGATTCTCGGACCTCGCGGCATGAGCTATCATGCGCATCGACGTGCCCGTACTGTTGATCTCAGCGATTTGACTGGAGAAGTTCTCGTGGCCTTGGGGATTTGGAACTGCCAGGACGGGCAGCGATTCGTTCTGCTTCGATATTAAGTGAAGCGTATTGCTCTCCTTGGAGGATTGTATTAAATGCATCGCTGCGATCTCGTTTTGCCGGGTGGTAGGATGAAGGGCGCGTCTCTCGTGTTCTGTGGTGATTATGTGTGTTGTATTGTTCTGCTTGTCTACATCCATGATTGCTACTGATTCCACGGCCACCTCTTCGCTCGATGAGACTTGCACGTTCTCGCACTGCTTCTCCGGTACGATTAATTCTACGTTGTTGGACTTGATTTGCGAGATTGTTATGAAACTGTCGCTGCGTTTGTCAGTGGCAACTATGAGGTAGGCGTTGCTATGCTGATCGCTTATTAGTTGCGAATTGTCCGACTTGTCGGGGTCTGTGATGGAAAGTAGCGCCTCGTTCTGCTCGCTTCTGGATATCACTCGATTTGTAACAGTTTGCTTAGATTGGGAACTAGTGCCTGTGGAGGTCTTGGGTTTCTTCTTGGCGGGCTTTGGCTTTGATGGATTGTTGTTGGTTTTAGCTTTTGCCTCGGCGATCATTTGATCCGAATGTTTCACTATATGAGCGCATAGCTCGTCTCGGTCTTGATTTAACGCACCACATAGCGGGCAAGGGAAAGGTGGTCCTGTTACTTCCGTTTCGTTTTTGCCAGCCGCGTGAACCCATCGAACGTGCTCGCGGAGTACGACCTTTTGATTAAATGCTCTCGAACACAATGGACACACATGCGGCCTTTCCCCGGTGTGTATTCGTTCGTGCTTCCTCAGAGTTCCGCCATCCCTAAATGCTTTCCAGCAGAACTTACAACCGTACGGTCTCTCGCCAGTATGCGTGCGATGATGTATGAGATACCCTTGTCGGGATGAGAATGTCTTGGAACATGTATCACAGTGGAAATGTGCTGGGCTTCCAGCATGCGTCCTTCCGTGTTCCCAGAGTCCTTGCCGCGAGACGAAACTCTTGCCGCACTCTGTGCATGTAAATGGCGAATCGCCAGGATGCGCCGACAACCTGTGCTCGTCTAGTTCATTCTGCTTTTCAAACTGAGATCCACACACTTCGCAAGAGTGTGTCTTTTTCCTATGAATCCATTGGTGTCGAAACATTTTCTGCTTTGTGGTGAACTTCTTTCCACACTCGGAGCAGGCGTGTTTGCCCCATTTGCTATTGGGCACACCTTGCTCCAAGTTTTCTTGCATCATTTTCTTGGCGCATGTCATCTGATGGCTGGCTAAGTGATTCGCATCTTGAAACTGTTTATCGCAGAATTCGCATTCGATCGGCATACTCCAACCCTTGTTGCTGTGAATCTTCTCGTGAGAGGCCAATGTGGTGGCGCGAGAGAAGCTTATTCCACAATGCCTACATGTATGTTGTTTGGGACCAGTTGTTTCAGTTTCTGTGTAACTCTTTCTGTCTTCCATGATTTCATCTTGATTGCTAAATGTGTTTAATGGGAGATTGTATTGCTGGTTGAGTTGGTTATTCACATTAGTTTGCTGATTGTACTCGAATTGGGTGACTTCCCCATTGGGCATAACTGTAAATTCTTGCAAAGTATCCAGCTTACTTTGATGATTAGAAACTGTATTAACATTGGACTGTTCATTTGGAAAGTTGTACGGTGGAACAGTCCATTGTACTTGACATGAATCATAGTTTTGTATATTTTGAACTGTTGCTGATGGAACATGAGCATTTTGAGACTCAGGCATACTCTCTGGCCACTTTCGGAAGGTATCCTCCGACTGCGACGCATTTTCTCCTTGGTTCTGCATTATGGCACGACCAGCAACATAAGTATGGATCTTCATATGATTTGATAGACTCGAAGGCCTCTGAAAATCTGCTCCACAAATTGTACATTTGTGTGGTTTATCTACTTGATGCACTTGCAACATATGGCATCGCAAATTACTTTTTGACCTGAACAAATTCCCACATGTTCTACAGGCATGCGGCCTGTCTACCTGATGGCAAACCATGTGATTGTTCAGATCAATCTTCCTCTCAAAGCGTTCTCCACAAGTTGTGCATGACAACTTGTGAACTGCGCAGATTGCTTGGTGCTTTGCCAGCTCTGTCTGTGTGAAAAGATTTGCACAACTGGGACACGTTAATTTCTTATCCTCAAAGCATGGGTACATTCCTCCAAGCTGCCTGAGGGCTTCCACAGCCATTGACTCGTCATCACCAGACGTATACTGCTGCTGTTCCTCTTGCTTGATGTAAATAGGATAAACCACTTGGCTCTCATCTTCCTCCTCGGATTGCTCTGCTAGAATTTCCACTGCTACCTGAGCATCTCCAATGCTCGAATTGACATCGGTGACTGAGACTTCAGTCAGTCCTTCTTGCAGTACGCATTCATCAACCGGTTCGCATATCTCTTCATGAGAAATAATATTCTCCTGAATGGCATTGTGAACTCCCGATAGTGGAAACGTGACGTACTGCTCATTCTCGTGGGTTTCCATTATGCAATTGTCCCGTGGACAATTAAAAAGCGTTTCACACCGAGGAAAACCTTCGCGGACCTAGTTTCACCTCATGTCAAGCTAGGTCCTGTCATCATTCGGAGCCAAGTAGCGCATCTGCGAAAATATAAAAGCAATCGTTCAAATTCCGAGGAATTCGCGAGGCCCCGAGAATTTCCTTTACTCTCGAAGGCGATTCGAGAACTTACGGTGTTGCTGCGATCACTTCCAGCTGTAGATCCCACTAACAGTCAGTGGAGTTCTACCCTCATTGATCTGCGATGACGCTTCATATCACAGAACTTGGCGATTGTCACTCGAAAGGGCAAGAATCGAGGAGTAGAAAACCTCGGCGATGGCCCGCTAGTTATTGCCGCGTAGAATTCACGAGTGTATTCCAGGCGACGGTCCGACAAGGTTATTTGGAACCAAAGTGCAGCAAGTACGCGCCACCTGAAGTAGCAGACGCATGATGCATTCGGCGTGCAAGCTTGCCAGGATCGTGTGACGAATTTAGGGAAATGTAGAGATCTACCCCGATTCTCGTTCCGCGCTATCCGATCCGTATCTAACTGGGAGTTATTCCGCTGTGACGTCACGTTATTTCGCATAACTCGTATACGAGGTTGGTAGTAATTGAGCGTTAGCGGCTGTCAGCATAGTCAGCATTGGTCAGCATCAGTCAGCATCAGACAGATGGAATCGCGGTTCGCATGCGCCATGGGACAGCTGCTCCCGGGTTTCGCTGGTGCGGTGGTGGTGGTGGTGTCATTGAAGTATATAGTCATTGACCCGGACGGTAAAGGAACAAATTGTAAATAATACTCCGGCGAGATGCTGCATGGAAGACAGTGACGATCTATCACCTGTTAATTGTAAAGACGAAGGTCACCAAGCGCTAAAAGAAAGACATTTGATAATCATGCAGTTAACAATCTCGCATCGCACGAAAATATGCGAGTCCCTTCGCTGATGATTGGTCGACGCTGTGCCGTCGTTGTCCTCGGCGGGTTTTTAATACTCCTACTCACGGTGAACATATACTTCATACAATTGATCGCCGAGAGTTCGCCCGGCAAGTCGAACTCGCGAAATGCTCCTGTCTCGGAGGCGAGGCAGCAGGATGATTCGTCACGATTGCTACAACAAAGCAACAATTTGGAGCAGCCACCCAAGCCGGCCAGGTCCGAGACTATCGAGAAGATCGAGGAAAAGATTCAAACGTTGCCCTCGAAATATTTCAAGCAGAACTCCACTTACTTGACGATCGTAGAGCGTCTCCTAGCCGAATTAAAGATCATGGCCAATGCTGGCAAAAGTATTTGGAAGATTCCTAATAATAACGTTAGTATTCGCATTGATTGAATAGTTGAACAGAGTTGTTTGATGGAAGCTCTCTTTGCAGTGGATTGATGGTCATCAGATTATTCCACCAGTCGCGCCTGAACTGGGAACAATCCTCAATGCCCTTCGCACAGCGAGAATACTTCAGGCAGACAGTGCTCCGGTCGGTACGCAATTAAAGTTAATGCTCTCATTGGAGTACGGGGGAAAGGCACTGTTTAAGCCTCAGTGGTATTCCAGAGACGCTGTTATAGAAGGGCCTGTTTATCATGGGAAAGATCGGCATAATGCCGAGGTGGTGGCATTCCACTTGTCCTCTTTGTTAGGTCTTAGAAGAGTACCACTTACTGTTGTTAGACAAAGTATGTTCTGTACTTCAATATGAATCTTGGAGAACTGGGTTCACTGGTGATGCTATTAGTATCGATTTACAGTTAATTTAACAAGCGAAGTACGGCCGCATGCAACCCAGAGGCTTGCTAATACTATTTACCAAGATGGTAACAACACCTGTTTGTATGGGGTTTGCCACTATTGTGCTCCGGAAGACCCGGTTTGTGGAGTTGGAGATCTTTTGGAAGGATCCTTGATCCTTTGGCTGCCTAAATATCTCAGATTGATCAAACATAGACATCCTTGGCAGAGAACATACAAGAAGAATAAACTGGCTCTATGGCAAACTGATGATAATTACTGCCAGAAAGTGAGTAATTTGATAGATTCCAGCTAAACATAAAGATGACACCACTTTTCCCTTGGATTAGGTGAAGGCTTCAAAAGAATACTCGATAAAGGCATCGAGTCGTCTTCTCGATTTAGTAGATGCGACGATATTCGACTTTCTAATAGGCAACGGCGATCGTCATCATTACGAATTAGCGCAGAATAACTTTCACAATCCTGCGATCCTGTTGATCGACAATGGGAAGAGTTTCGCAAACCCCAACGTCGACCACCTTGATATTTTAGCGCCGCTCTATCAATGTTGTATGTATGTATATTGCTTCTGCAAAATGGTACTACAACTAGTGTTTGAGGTAGTCCATTATTCGTACATATTTGTTCCAGAATTCATAAAACCACTTGGGATCGATTGCAGTTGTTTAGCGGTGGTGCATTGAGCACAGCTTTGCAAAAGTTACTTGCTCAAGAAGCAAGGGCCGGCAATGTTCAGCCTTTACTCACAGAAGATCATTTGCATGCTTTAGATAGGAGACTACTCAGTGTATATGCAGCTGTAGAATATTGTTTAGACACTGTCAAGTACAGTTCTAATGTAATACTCGATCATCGGTAGATCATCAAACTGCTAGTAGAAATTAACATACTCAGTAGTTATATTACCGTCCTGCCCAGGCCGTCAGAGATTTTAATCGAGATTAATTTTTCAATCTATCAAGGCACTTTTGTGCCTTTTCACGCTTCTCGCCTGGCTAATTTGAAGATGAAGTACTGTGATTTCTATGATTGTTAGTATTCTGTATACTTGTGATTCGAATAAAATGAGGATTGACGGATTCCATACAGTTTAATGCGATTTATTTGATGACACAATAGTTACCATTAGTCAGACAGAGTTCGATTGCAGTGTCTTACAGCTTATAAATACCGTAAAAACGTAAAAAACCTGTAAATGTGACGGTATAATCGTTACATTACATGCACGTTGTATTCAGGATATCGCGCCACCAATATGAATCTCGCCTCGAGACCTATATGACATAAAGAATGTACAAAGTATGTTTCCCTTAATCTCAATCACTCGTAAGATTCCTTTTATGTTGATATTATAAAAAACAGTGCTCAAGTGTGGCATTATTTAACAGGAGTGAGACAGGGTGATAGTCAGATTTTATAGACCTCAATTACTTTCTTCGTTTTATTTCCCCGGGCCGTCGTCTTTTTCTAGAATACTGTCACAGCTGAGAAAATAGATTCAAATGGCCGTAAATCGCAATTCTTTCAGGGCCGCCGAGGAATCTCGGCAATGCTATTTTTCTTTACAAGCGTACGTTAATATTAATTCAAGAAGGCGAGTTAAGTTACCATAAACTTTAATATACTTGTCCATTATAATTCAAGGTCACACGAACACCGATCGAAACACGCATAGATAAAACTTGTATCTTATCAGCCTTTCTCGTACAACAGCAGAAAAAGAATTTGCCTACCACTTTGCAGTCCATTCTGTTAAACAATACCGCTGCTAGATGTTTTCTGTGCACTTCCAATGGAATGATGATACCTTACGATTTAAATGATCGAATTAAGTGAAACATCGGTCAAAATACGGGGCCGTTTAAAGGGGAATATCTAAACGTACGATTATTTGTAAATTTGTAAAAAATGATTTTTAGGATCAAATTGCACTGTTTAAAGAGAAATTACATTATAGAAAAGTTTCCAATATATTCTACAACGTATTAAAAGTTCCTTGCCATGATATAATACCTAATGCAACTCTTCAAGAACATAAAATTCTTATTGCACCTTTTTTTCTGGAATGAGGAAACTAACAAGTCGAAAGTTAATTATCGAATCTCACCTGACTAAATTTCACTTTACAGGGGAAAGTAAGAAGCATAGTTTGGGACGAAATCCTAGTGTTTCTCCGCAGAAACAGTGAAATCTTACCTCGTTACGAGCCTGTGTAAACAATAACAGTGACATTGAGGCATGTCTACTTTGTAACCCAATCCCGTATCTATAACACATGTAGCCTGTCTCATCTTTCGGCATTCTGGCCGTGGACAAGAGCATGTTAGAATTCGGGGTGAATGTTACGACAGACGGAGATTCAATAATTCCTCGCAGCTCTCTATACTTTACATATTTAAACCGTAACAGATCTCGCAGGCTAGCATGATACGTCGAGTTATCCTGACACTCAGCAGTTCCGTGTATCCGTGTCGAAATTTATATTTACAATATTACATGACCAGAATTACTCATTTAACTTATCGGCTAATTATAAATTTCAGCGCCGCCGACGGTCTCGTCAATTTCTCTGTGTGTGCGCGCACGTACAATTATATTAACATTCTGTAATTAAATAGTGCTTCCGTAGCAAAGTATGTATAAATAGACTATTCCCGTACGCAGTCAGTATATGCTTCGAACTGTGCTGGATATCCTGAAGGCGAGACAATAAGCTCAAATCAATCGTCTGTCCATGAGATCGTTCTGTGAGAAAGACAAGCTATTACCTGATAAACAGTGGACGTAAGGAATAGCGTGGAGTCATCCCTAAGTCTTGTGTCAGTTCGAAGACATTCCTTATTTTTTTTTCACGACATATAATACTGTATATTCCATCGAAATTCTCGTGTAACTCGATGCACTCCGATTATGCTACTTTTCGCGAATCTCCAATGAATCTATGTTCCACAAGTCCCGTATAAAAGTATGTGTTTAAAATAGATTCATATCTCGATATCGGCAGCATGGATTATTGCATGTGGGTTGATGACGCTTTCTACGCCTTACATATCCGATACAGATTCGTCCCGTATTTCCTTTCAATTATTTAGATATATATATGTATGTATCACACCAATGTGCATCTTGCACGTAGAAGTCTATACTAAGTATAGGCCTGTTGCAGGTACCGAAACGTACCTTGGAAGTTTTATCTTTATGTTTCCCTTTTTTGATCGCAATGATGAGTCAAAGACATTCAAATTCCCTGGCGTCGTATTTGCCTCTCGTTACACGGGTTTTGTGAAAAGGTAAAAAGCAAGAAGCGTGAATTGACCGTCATCTTCCAATGTATCTTTCACGTTGTGTTCAAATCAAAACGGTTAAGTAAGTCCTAGAACACGGTTTGACAAAGGTATTCGTCACCTGCGGCGATAAAAGTTCCGCTTCGTCAGTGTGTAGAAAATCTTTGTATTAAAGAGCGGATTCCACGCCCCTCGATGATGACGTCGAGGAGCTCAAGTCCTCGGAGTGTCGCGTGTGTGAAGAGTCGAACGATGTCACAGAGTCGCTGTCGTTACTATGTGGACTCGAATAATTAGCTGCTTCCTGTAATCTCATTAGCATATTCAACTGCAAAGAAAATGCAGAATTCATTATTGCAAATAACCAAGCTTTGAATTTTAATGAGCGGATAATAAACTCACGAGTGGATCCCCCTCGTTGTCACTGTGTGCACTGCCCAGACTTTTAACGCTCGATGCGCCTGCTCCAGAACTATGTTGGGATGGAACAACATCATATCCAACGTCCTCGGGTCGTAAGCGAAGCAGAGCCTCACTACCGCCGTGTACGGCGTGCGTAGAGATCCACGGATAGTTCGAGATGATAAACTCGGTTGGATCTTCCCACAAAGAATCGTTGTTCCCGTTTCCGTTTCCGCTGACACGTCTTCCGTACAGTGTCAAACCTTCTCTGACTGCCTCGACTAGGTATGGTATTACAGAGTAGTTCCATAAATCTGTAAACCATACCTGGGAACCAGCTACATCCATAGGACACGACAGGAACAGTCGTGGTCCTGAGCCAGGATAAATATTTGTGTTATTAGCCGATCATTGGATAATCCTCTACGCAGAATTTGGCTCCTGCTTACCTATTGTTACATCTGAGCTACTATGTGTCTCTAGGAACTTGTTGAGATGCTGCCAAACTCGTGGTAGCCACTCGACCACCGCTGCCATTTCTGCGTTTCTTGAACCCCCGGTCTCGCGAAGCTCATATTCCAGGAGCTTTCGTCGAAGATAACGACCTAAGAATCCCTTAACAGGCTCCATGTGATTGGCACATAGTACCCATCTGCGAGTAGATGAAGATATACATTACTAATTCACGTCCAATCCGTAATTACGAAGGTTAAAAATGCAAAGTCGTACCTAAAGTTGTGATGTAACTGGAGATTCGTCGTGCTGCATGTGGCTTGACTCATAGTGCCTATTATCGCTGGACAGGCCAAGTGTCTAGTACCAAGAAGACCACTAAACAGTTCGCCCAATGAAGCTGCATGCTGAAGATTCTCGAGAATAATAACTTTGGGTAATTCGTCTGGGATGTTCGAGTCGCATCTCTCGGCGATATGCGCGAGGTATTGCCGAAGTTCCTTGCTGGACTTGTGGTCAACATTAAAAGTGGCTACCGCTGCAGCATCCTTCGCATCGTTGTCAGTGTCGACGAGTGCGTGGGCTAGTTTCCCAGCGAGGTAACTTTTTCCAGTGCCGCTGGGCCCGCAAAGAATTACTCTGCGATGTTCTGTTAGCAAGGATATCAATCGCTGTACGATGGAGCGTGGTATCAGAGTATCAATTGCTAACCAAGAGTAGCCTGAAAGAACCACGTAAATGGTTTTTACGTGGCCCACGAGATATCCGCAAGGGAGTAACTCCGGGTGCTGGGAATCCGTGATACACCTGTTTGAGAAATAACCATTGAAGTTGATGTAAGCTATGATGAATCATAAAGAATGATTGAATTGATTGAATCCTGAATTCATTACCTGGAGACTTCACCATAATGATAAGCGGCCAGGCATTCAATTCCGAGACCCAAATTGGTTACCGGATCGACTCTGGAAACGTATTCCTTGAAGCAGCGTCGCACAGTCGAATCAAGTGTGTCCCATGTGGTTTTATTGCTGATGCTAACATTGGCAATGACACAATGCGGTGGTTCGCATATGCTACCATCTGACGAATGCCCGGTTGCCAGATTGTAAGTGAAATTGTTCTCGCCGCCTAAATAAATAGCAATATTGATCCTCTTGCCATCGGTATCTTGTTCCATGACCGGCTCGCCGGTGGTTGTCGTGGTTGATGGAATCACTGGATGATCTGGTACATTCAGGTCTTCTAATTGATCGGCATTGGAAGTGTTCTCGCCATTTGCAAGGGCAGCGACAGTCGACGCCACCTCTGTCATGCTGAACCGCCGGTCAGCATCACTAGGAAGCGAAGACTGCGAGGATGTCAATGATTTCGAAGTAACAAGCCGTTGCAAACGTTCGTTATTCTGCTTTAAGTTCAACATTTCATTGCGCATCTTAATAACTGTGTCTTTCAACGATTCCAGCTGATGCGCCGATGACAATGCTTCCAATCGTATATCAGTCAACACGAGGTCCTTTTCGCGTAGTTGCTTCTTTAACTCTACCACGTCTTCATCTTCCTTCGAGTATAAAGCGGAACTGCTCTTGCTGCTGGTGAGCGGGTTCTCGAATTCCGGGGACTTCTGACCATTGCTCCTGGTTCCCTGGACCCTTGGACTCTCGTGTTTCAGTGCAGTCGGCAACCGTGGACTATTCGGCGCACTTAGTTCGCCGCCAGTAGTTTCCTTGCAGTCTTCGGCATCGGAAACTGAGCCATGCCTGTTCTTACGCGACCTCGAGAATGCCTTTGAGAACGAACTCCGCAGCCAGCCCTTCTTCTTGTGATGGCTACTGGCGGAGCAAGCGCTGCTCAAGGAGTTGAGCGATGTTACGCTATCGGCTGATAATTGCCTCGCCATCGATGCACCTTGTTGGCTACTGTTTCCAGTACAACCGGTAGTGCCGGAGTCGGAATCGCCAAGTGTATGGCGACGACCGCTGCTCGCGGCCGGGCCATTATTTAAACCAGCTTCCGCGCTTTGCTTCCTCAACCTTTCTATTGTGTCTCTCAGCTCCTGAAGCTCATTATCCTACGGAGAATAAGACACGCAAAGTACAGTTTTACATTCTACCCTCGGACACGATTGTTCATAGAAATATGCTTCTATAGATTCCTGTCATTACTCACCTTTTTCTCCGCAGTAGCAGTCAATTGTTGCAATCTTTGAGTCATGTTGGATAGCGATTGTTCGAACGCTGAAACCACATGGGCCTGGAACAAAAACATGGTCCTATATTTTAAAAAGCGTTTAACGAATGTTTAATTAGACAAATTGTCGTTTCCTGAACCAGGTATTAAAACAGTCTTGGTAGTAACTACCAAACGTTAAGAGAACGATGAAATCTTCGTTGATATGCTAAGCTGGAGGGACGGCAAGCTCACAATGCCGCCTTTATATAAGCGAGATCGCATTTTCGTGATAAAACTGACATTCATCGGCTGTAGCGAACACATGTAATAAAACGTTAAGGTACCAGTTCGGTTATTACCAAGGCCCGCGCACAAGGGAGTATCTCATCCCTCGGTACTTCGGTAGCCAGTTAATTTGAATCGGCGAGTATCTCGAATGAACAACCGATATAGAATTGGGGAGGAGTGTGCTACATTTTCAACGCGATTATTTACTCGAGCCTTCAAAGTGCTCGTCTTATAAAGGCAAATCAAGCACACATTGCAATTAGTTGGTCATTATTTTGACCTGAATATCTTAACTGGGCCCGAGGTCTCGGCGAGCGTCGGAAGCAAGCCTGAATCACCCCCTTTCACTCGTAGCAAACATTAAGAACACGTTACTTTTTGCCATCGACACCAGTGGGAATTTCGCCGGTCGAACCAAACAGACCAAACGCTGTACAGTGGTTTTTGCTGGATTTCATGTGCCAGCAGCTTTCGGAGAGAACTGGTGAGATTCGCCGCGTAACACCACTCGATCGCATGCACGAGCGTCGTCCGGGAAATATAATAAAAATCGTTCCCCGCAGATTTTAGTTTTCAGTTTTTGATATCTCCCCTCGATTATTTGCATTCGGGCCATCCTGATACAATTGCTTCGACAGCGCAGTATACAAATCACTCGAATCGCTCGGAAGAATTGATAAGAGTTCGTATCAAGCATCGATGTCTGATTACGCACGCGATTGCCTCACGCAGGCCTGAACTCTCTAAAGTCCAGACGTAGGAAAGGTCAGCGATAAGAGACACGCCTGCCTTCTATCAGAAGATAGTTTCTCCCATAATTGGAAAGGAACTAAAAAGTCGAAAAACGCAAGTGGCCTACTCTCGGCAACTCTAAAGGCGAGGACGTCACTTGCTCTAGTTTCGGCAGTGCACTTTACCTGCAACGATGGGCAACTGCGGTGCCTGTATTTCCTTGTTGCCAGTTCCCACCAGGGTATGGCACTCTTCCTATCTCGCAGCTTAACGAGATCACTAACAGCATGTTCGTAGAGAGGTTCGAAGAGTATGTTCCTCGAGAATTGTCTACCAGTGTTACTACTCGTCTCGGGCTTCAAGAGGCCAGCTTGTCTGGGCAGAGTACTAAATGCATTGCACTGGTAGAGATCCGAATTTCCAACATCGTGTTTCTCCGCTCGCAGAGTGCTGTACTTAGTGCCGGGGTAATTAGATCGCTGAGGATACGCTTGGCTCTGAAAGCTGCCTGTTCGCTTCAATTGGCCTTCGAGTATAACATCGGTCGCATCCATCAGGTACATAGGAAGATGGGCGGTGTCGAGCTCCTCTTGAAATCTCTCGCCAAACGCGTTGCTTCTGTTATAAGCAATCTCGTCGACGCTCATGCAGGATCGCTGGAGAGTTAATGATCTATTGTAGCCGTGGGACGCGCTGTCCAACACATCTCCGCCGGATTTGTATCCTAGCCTTGGCGAGACGGTCGATCGCCTGTAGGGCAGAGTGTCGCACTTTTTCTCGAGATAACTCGATTCCGATCGTCTGCTGAGCTGCTGGTTACTCAGGCACTTCTTCCCTGCCAGGCCGGTCGGCCGGCGATAATTCGCGCTCCCGTTTAATGACGGCAATGCGTCTCCCTCGTTTAAAGGCAATTTGTCATGCGCTTGGCGATCGAGCGTGCGGGCTCGATCAATTTCCAGTAGATCAATAGATCGACATCGAGTGCGTTTGTCATCGGCGATTGATGGTACTCTGTTTTGAGACTCGCACTCGCTGTATGCTCGACGTTTCTCTGTGTTGATGCTCTTTCGATTGTTCGACTTCCTGGGGCCTTCATTGGTCTCCTCGTCTTTAAGATTCTCCATTGGCGATTCTTTTATAGACTCAATGGACATAGTCGATCTTATGGGAGCCTGGTGGATTTTTGGTATCATTGATTCACTTCTAGTTTGATCGACTCGATCACCGATGTCCAAGGCCTCTTTGGATTCGGTTTCGACGTTGGAAACTTTCTCCATCCTCTCCTCAATATTCTCAATCAGACCCGAACCGATCGAAGGCATTGGAGCCATGTCTCTCTTACGCTGATACCCATAGAATTTCCGATCGAGGAGATCGCCCTTCGCTATCTTATTAATCACACCGTAAGTCGAGTTCTTCGACGCGGGCGATGCTTTCAAGCTCTCGTAACTCTCATCGATTTCAGCGATATTTCTATTGATATCCTCGATGTACTTGCGATCGCGATTCGGCTTCGAGTAGATATTCGGTATAGCGTAGATCGGCTGCTTGTCTTTGGTACCATTCATCTTCCTATTTTGGTTGGCCAGCGGCACTCGATCGGCCTTCGCACTCGCTTTCGAGAACTGATCGCCCTGGCTTTTCTCGTGCTTGGACGAGCGGTTCGAGTTGTTCAATTGCTCGGTTCTCTTGGACTTGACGGGAGTCGGCTGGACGGAATTCTCCAGTTTCTGCATCCTGCTCTTCCAGTTGCCCTCGGGGAAGGTGTTCTTGAGGCGACAGTAGGAGCTCAGGGGCGGATCGTCGGCGTAGTTGAGCTCGACCGGGACGGTGTCGTAGATGTGGTTCCTGATGTCCTTAATCGGATTGCCTACAAGCAAATTCCGTTTCCTTTCAGCGGGGTCGTTCTGAATGCTCGCATTGAGAGTTGCCCGCGCGGTATCGTCGTGGCGGTGGGCTTTGAAGGAATTGCGCCTACCTTGATTGCTCCTGCTAGCGAATGTGTTTAGCGTACGCGTTTCTTGGGCTTCGGGGAGATTGCACTTCTTCATGCCGGGCTTCAGGGTGTTGTAGTTCTCGATGAGAGTTCCGTGGACCCCGGAGTCCGACCACCTCGGCACCTGGGGGAACTCGTTCAGGATCATGCAGGACTTGGCGACGCTCGGCACTTCGTACGCCTTCGTCGGCCTCTTGGGGAAGTCCTTGCCGTTCGTCCTCGAGATGGCATGCGAGCGAGGTCGACCTCGCGACCTTATCGTCGCGTAGCCCTCGTGCACGCCGTAGTAATTCGGTTTTCGGTCCATTTTCACGATTTCTCGACTTCTCTTTTAGTATTTCACTTCCTCAACATCCCTCCAATACAGTCCACTCTTGATCATCACTGCTCACACTCGAACTCGCATACTTCAATCTAATTTCAGAAGCAACAAACCATCGAATCTCCCATCGGAATAGCTCGCGCCGGTTCTCTCTCCCAACACTGCTGCTCGACTACTGCTCGTGACAATACTTTCGACAATGCATTCCAGTGCCGAGTTAATTGCAGGCAATCATCGTTTGACTCGGCACTGGCGCGCACCTGCGTCAGCTTTAAACTTAGCGGTTACGACTCTCGAACTCAACGCTGGTCGGCTTAGCTAAACTTGAGCGAAATGCAGGAGGCGATCGCTGGAGCGCGTACGTTCCCATCAAGATCTGGAGTAGCGGAGATTAAAGCGGGGTCGCGGAGCCCGGGCCGTATCGTTCGCACCGAAAGACCGCAGACTCGGACCACAGACCAACCGTTCCCAGGCACTCGATTTGAAGGTGTGCCTCGAATATAATCTCGGATTCAGTGACTCGGGCGCGCGCGACTATGAGGCGTTTGCTGGAAAGAAGAGGCGAATAAAGAGAGAAGAGAGGAGCGGGATGGAGGGAGGGGAGGTGGTTGTAAACAGACAAGTGTGGTTGCACAATTTGGACGAGAGTGGCAGCTAATATAGGCCAGTAAAGGGCGCGGGGAGGAGGGAAGGGAGGCAAGACACAAAGCGAGCGCGCCGTTTTAATAAGGCGGAGTAGAGGATTGGCCATCTAGTTGACTCTAATCAAGATCATCTTCGGGCCCGGACTCCTTCTTGGGGTCTTTGCCCGCGCACCTCCTCTCATCCGCGAGGGGCCGAGCCGCCTGAATTAAACTCCATGAATGATGCGAGAGACGATGAATCATTATTATTGTTACCCTTATTGCCACTGTCGCCGTCCGAGCCCCGCTACTTCTCCTCCACCTTCCACCCGACTCACTGGCAATTTATCTATTTTCGCTAATATCTCCCATCTATTTTCTCTTATTGGACCGCGCGGCCCAATTGCCGTGCCAGATTCGGCGGCGAACGGGGCTTCTTGCGCATTTATTCCCTGCGACGCGCTTCGGAGGAAGGAATTCAGAGTTTAAAATTCAGAATTCGAAATTAGGAGTATATTCTGGGAGTGAAGAGTTCAGACTTCGGAATTCAACTCCATTCCGGGCGTAAAGAATTCAGACTTGATTTACGAGAATCTCGGTTGAAAATTACCTCCAAAAGATAAAAATATAGTTTTCTCCATTTCGATTAGAATTTTACACCAAAGAATGAAGAAAATGTAGTTTGAATTACACGTGAAACCTAAAACTACAAGAAATCATTTCTCCGACTAATATTACTCGAAATAGAAACGGCCGTCATAGGAAAACTCCACTTTGCGGAGAGCAGGCTCTTCCCACTAGAAGAGATCTTATTCGGGGGGGCGGAGGGTCCCGAACATATGGTGCAAGCCGAAACCGACAAACCCGATACACGGAAGCGCTGGTACTTGAGAACTAATCACTCGAGGGTATTCAGGCCTAAATATAAGGGTAGCTGGCCAACACACCACGTTAAGCCGGGTAAGATTTTGCTTTCACAACGCCCATCCGACTAAAACCCGACCGAGAAATACGAGCAAGACGCATAACTCAAAGCCAAGCTGGACAGCGGTCGACGCTTACAAATCACCATTTGCCCTTGAACTTTCATCAAAAGTGTAGACAGCTTAATCGATTCAGGATCATTTCAACGATCAATCAGTCCCCACTGACTGAACCAGCTCAACTTCGATTCCAATCGAATAACAACAAAATGTTACTAAAAAGAAAACCCTGCAAGTTCGATAGAGCGTTGCAGTTCGCTATCTTATCTAAGAGAGGACGATTGGCATCGCGAAACAGGTGATTCGCAGCGGCAGGTGACAACAGCTCCGATTATCCGAAGGCCAGGCAAAAAGCTAAAGTGGACACTGCTACACGCAACAATTTCCAACGCGGCCGCACCGACATTGTAGAATTCCCGGCGAAATATTGGCGAGGAATGTTTCCAAGGCATCGGGCCCGAGGAATTAACGATTCGAGGCGCAATCGGTAAACCGATCGTCTTTCTGGAGGAAGTGGCATTGAAGAATCGACTGCAGATGGTCGATAGGGATCGGGCAAAAAAGCCTCATTCTTCGAGCAGCGTCGGAAACGCTCGTTCCGGCTCAATGCCAGCAATCGACTAGCCGGGAAACAACTCTCCGATCATCTCTCGTTTTAGGAATTCTCCAACGCAGGCTCCGTCCCCGTCGCCGATTCTTGCAATTACCCAGTCGATATTCGTCTTTCAGGTTTTTCTCGACGCCAGCGGATACATAAAACATGATGTCTCGATTACGCGCCTGATGCTAATGCTGATGAGCGCACGAGTGACACAACGTCGCCAGCTCGAAGTCATTCTGAAAATGATCCGCCTCGGGGAAGAGGATTTCTTCTACGAGTGATTGGCTCGCGAGGATCTCCAAGACAGATTTCATTTCAAACGAACCCATGGACGCAAACACAGAGACCTGCCCGCGGGCAATATTCTCCTCCTCTACCAGCGCAAATGGCCCACGGTTTTAATTAAAGCCTATCCCGAGATTTCTAATCATCCGCTCAAAACCCCAATTAAAACCAACAGATCAGTGCCGGGAATAAAATGATCCAACTGCAATTCAGATAAACAGTCTCTCTCCTCGCAGTGAATTCCTCTAAGAGCGAGTTAACTGCCAATCTAAAAAATCCTCCCAGAGTTACTACTCGCGCGAGCCGCCCGCATTGCCCGCGCGAGGAGAAACACGGAAATGAGAAAAATCATCCGATAGCCATAATACTTTCCCAGTGAATCACAGGTAGAAAGTACGCGGTGAGTTCTCCGCGAGTAAACCAAGCCTAGGAAAGTAGCAGTTTCGGGCAAAGGCGCTCTAAACCCCGAGCCCGCTTCATCCAATGACGAGCAGTAGAGCGAGCAGCAGCCTCCTCGGCACCAGGGCTTTTCCTACCAAAGTAACCCGAGGGAGCCGACCAAGCAAACACATTTCCGATGCCCGCGTCCCTCTTCTTTCACGGGGCTTTCCGGCGAAGCGTAGAAATACGCTCGGCAGGTCATTGATCCTGCAGTAGATCAGGCCGCGATGGATTGCACTGTTAATAACGATCGAGGGGATCGGGAGCAACCTTCTTACGCGCATTTCACCTCTGGCACTGGCGAACGCGGTACTCGTCCGGCGGGAAACGCTCGGCCTACGCGCACTGGCTGCTTCATGTGCATCACGTAGCTAGCTCTGGCTCCCGGAGGGACAAGAAAGAGCCACTTTCCGTCTACTTGTGCGCGCGGAGAGTACGCGCTCTGTACACCCAGCCGAGTTCCACACTGGGAGACGCTGGGCCACACGTACAATAGAGCGACGCACCGACGCCGCTCGACGACCTTTTCCGCGACGCGTCTCGGCGCACACTGAATCGTAAACGGTGAAGGCACTGGCGATCCACACACCATGCTGGCCCCTGCTGTCTCTCTCTCTCTCTCTCTCTCTATCTCTCTCTTGGGAGAGAGGAGAGCCAGAGAGCTCAAGACGCCGGAGAGCGCGGTGGCATCGCGTACAACGCTTGCCAGCGGCCTCCTTGTCATCTTCACAATCACGTGAGCCATTCAGACACACGCACGCACGCACCCGACACACTCCGGCCGCGGGCAAACAGCGGCAACAAGTGCCGCCCCAAAACTAGCCCAGGCTTTCGCTCGCCCGCGCTTTAATACAACTTCATTGGTTTTGACTCCAATTCATTTTCATGTCGTTTTCTTTAGTTTTAGGGAAGATTTTCGATGGCTGCCCACTGGCGATTATTGATGAAACTTAAATGAAGTAGAGTATTGGTAGTAAAGATGTTGAGAAGTGAGGTCCCAATTAGCGTAGATGTTCCACCCGCAAACATTATATTATATAATCACATCCCTAATGTTTGAAAGTATCAACTAATGTGCATTGGTTAATAAGCATTTCCGCAAATTAACACAGGACCTTTTCAAATCCTCGCGTTTAACACTATATTTCTGTTAGGTTTCGTCGAGATCAGTTATAAAATTGAACTCTAATTCAATTTTATTTATTTAATGTAATTGGGCCTGTTTTGCTTGCAGCTTCTTCTCTTCCGTTCTAATCAGTAGAACTGGCAATCACACGTCAGCGGTCGAAGACTAGGACAAAGTTTGTATTCACAGCCCAGTCGTAGTCTAATGAGACATTCGTCTCCTGCGCCCGATGCTTATTGTCAATCTCAATTCACTGCGAGCCAGATGAACTGTTTGGAATACGATAATGTCGGTGCTGGAAATTCCGAACTATTTTCTCGGTGCATTATTCTTATCAGCAGACCTTATCGCATCTCTGAGGGGAGGGGATTCCTCCTTTCGCTAATAGACCAGCAGTCTCCAGTTTGTTGCTGGCAAAGTGGGTCACACGTGCTGTTAATCGTGCGGGGACTTTCGTGTACTGAATATTGCATGTTCTTGATGAACACGCACGTGTCGTACGTGTGTCTTGGATGTGTGTGGTATCCGCTGGGAGTACGTCGAGGTTCCGATACTATGTACTCGGAATATATTCGAGTGTTTTGTAGTCCGCGCAAGAATGCAGGTGGAAATTCGAGAACGGAGTTTCCTCGTACGCGCAAACAAGTTGTGGCTGCGCGCGGAGGCGCTGCCAATTGTAACGCCGAGGAATTTCGGTGTCGCGTTCGTTGTTTCGTAACAGTGCCGATTCAGAATCGCTCGATTGTCACACACACTCCGAGACACAGGCACGGGCGAGGGGCACGATTTCAAGTGACGCGAGCGATACGGAAACGGAATACTTGCTCGTGTTAGTCACGGTAAAGGAGTATAATAAAAGGCCCAGCGCGGAATTGGAATGTTCCTGGAAACCCGTCATCGATTTAATAAGTAGGCCTTGGCATAATTGTACGCTCCGAGCGCTGTCATAAATCTCAGAGTGCCTTTTTGCTCCGCCGACATCTCGCTTAAAGTCGGATTTAGCAGAACTTAGATCGGCAATGATTAAATCGGCCGGCTTAGCAGAGTTAGCGAACGGCCGATTGCGAATGAGATAAAAGAAAATGCCAGGCCCTTGGATAATCAGGTGAATTATTATTCCGTGACTTGGAGCCAATTACAGCGAGTCCTTTCCCAGCGGGGCTTTTCGTTTAAACTCGGAATTCCCGCTTGGCGCAAAGTTCGTCAAAGTTAGGTGGTAAGAGTTGAAACCTCGCCGGCGAGAAAATGGAGAGGCAAGAGTGTGCGCTTGTTTCGAGTTTACGTGTCAGTAAAATTGAAGAAAGGGCATTGAGCGTAGTCGGAAACCGGACGCGTACTTCAAGAACGTAGCTAGCATACTGAAACACATCAGCGCACCATAGAAGCATACAACTGTTGGGCAAAGTGTGGGAGGATCGCGAGGGGAGACTCAGTGTTTTAACAGCAGAGGGGAGACGAGCATGCATGCACGAGTTGTTTGGTTTCATGGGAATATCGTGCGATGCTATTCTTTTTAGTGCGCGTTTTAGCTCCCTGCCTCGCCTGGCTTTATGCTCCTAACTTCCACTTTACACCTTCTGCGTGCTAATGCAAAGTTTAAACCTGCGCGTATATTCTAGCTGGACACAAAGTGCACTTACATTTGTTGATAGCTGGCTGGTTAATGAGTGGACCTTCTCTTGAGCATCGAGTAACTCTCTCCGCAATTTCCGTAGTTCGTGCGCCTGCTTTTCTTCGGCCGAACTGTACAAACTGCTGGCTGTTGATACCAGGGACACCGAAGAACCGTGAACTGCGAACAGATGATCGAACGTCTTAAAACTTGACATTGGTCGACATTGAATTTACTTTATTTACCGCAATGAGGCGGTCGTATACATTTCGAGACACAGAAATGGGAAAGATATTACAAGTGTAACAAGAAGATATCTTACTATCGTCATCTTTATGCACGTGTTGATAAAGATTGGGTGGCTGACGTGATGAGTGGGTGGGAGTCGGAGAAGTTGGCTGAGACCAATGTTGCCCTGCACATCCGGCAGTACCCACGGGCACGCTGTAATACGGTTCAACACCCACCCCCATTCCCATTCCGAGGCCGACTTCCTCTCCGACGGACGATGAAACACCACTTCCTCTCGACAGCATCGACGGATACATCTTCTCACTTTTTGTCGATCTGGAAAACGGCAATTGGTCTAATTAACAACCGCACGAAGTATAAGAAATGTGTAGACACGTAAATTAGAATATCCGGAAATGATTACCTGATGGAATTGCTTCGGTTTAGCCTCGGTGGCGCCGGGGAGCCCGACGAATCTCTCTGATGCATCATTAGACGAGCATGAGTTAAACTGGCTCGATGTGATCCAAGTGATTCAATGCTTTCTGCCTCGCATAAACCCAGCCCTGAAACAAGCCATTGAAGCAATTCATAAGTATAAATAATGAGTGAGCGAGAATTAATGAACGAGTTTCTTGAATTAACAGAATTTTTCTGAAAAGAAGCCCACCTTGCGAGCGACTGCTGGGCGTGTAGGTATTGCTGTGTCTCATCCAGGAAGTAATGTAAGGGCTGTTGGGGGTGTAATAGCCCTGAAGATCGGGCGCCGCGTAATTGCTGCAAGTGTCACTGAGGCTTCCGTCCGACGGCTTCAAGACTCTCGGAGTGAAAGGCGCGCCAGCCCCTGCTCCAGTGCCTCTCTCGCGATGGTGAGCCGAAGCGAAGAGTGCGGCGAATTCAGGGCTGCCCGGTTTCGGTAAACTCTGGGAGCCGAGCATAAGGCGATCCCGCACGGATTGCGATAGCTGGCTCGCACTCGGTCCTGTGAGGCTGTAGCTCTTGTAATGGTGGCCTTGATTGGAACTTGAGGAATTAGCTTGCAATTCTGTGGTGCATGTCTGAGTACCGCCAGAAACCTTGACCTGCGACAAAAATATTTTCAGATACAATTAGTATAAGGTTCGATGTCGGAGAATTTCCCGCGGACAATTTAATGCGAGTGAATGTGTTTTCATAGTGACAATACCTTAGTTCGGGGGACCGCACTGACGTGCGCGGTTCTCGCCGCATCCTTGCTACCGTTCTGCACTCCATTCGAGTTGGGGCTCATGCCCGCACTATGTCGTTTCACATATCCGAAACTTTGAGGCACACCACGGACTTTGCTACTGCTACTGCTACTTGTAGACGTTCCCGATGAGACTTTTTGCGGTTTCTCGCCATTCGCATAATCAGCCATGGCCTGTTTTCGATGTCGATCCTGTAACCAGAAGTAACATTTATTAGTCGACTATTTTTTAAAGACGCACATTAGATTTCGGGAAAAGTAAAGTGCTGCATATACCTGAGAGCGTCTGGAGGGACTAGGACTCGGAGGCGCGCGCTCCTTCTCTTTTTCTCGATCCCGCGTAGCACCGGCTTCGATATACTTTTTCCATTGCTGGCTGTTCGAGCTGTTGTTCGCCGTACTATTCGAGGTTTGTTGGTGCTGCTGCTGGTGCTTGAAGGCGGTGCTGTCGGTTTGCTGGGAGCTGTCGGACTTCTTGACGTGCGGATGGTGGCCGCTGCTCGAATGCCTCGAGCTCACCACGCGATACACAAGGTTGTTGCCTTGCTGTGCACTTTGGGGGGTGGCTACACTGCCACCCCCCACAATCACGCCTCCCCCGCCCGGCACTCTCTGTTTCATAACAAAGGAGAAACGGTGCTAAAGTCTCTAGGAAAAGTGTGCACTATGACTGGTGGAAAATTAATGAACCTTGTGGTGAGAGGAGTGGCCTGCGTGACTGGTGGTGCTGTGATTCCCTGTGGGGATGGAGGCCAGGTCCTCGATTGTGAATTCGGCTAAGGCGTCGCCACGGCCCTTGCAACCGGCTAGAACGCTGTCGGCGACGCTGTTGCCGCTCTTCGAGTTACCGCCATCGGGCCTTTGAATGCACCCGGAAGACTTCTTCTGCACCCGGCGACTTGGCACCAACTCCTTCACCCCCGACAATTCACGCCGTGAACCATTCACCAATCTGTGGTAATAAAAGATCGAGACACAATTATACCAAATGATACTCGTACGATTCACCCTCGCTGACTATTCTACGCATATTAGTCATCATTACGTATATTTCCAATTCCTATCGAGCTCCGATTTCCCGTGATACGCGCTCATATCGCCGACTGATTCAATAAGCGCAACTCTGCTTCGCAAATTCGCCGATTGATATTCCTTTGTGCGGGGAAGTACGACCGGCGGCCGCTGTGCCTCTTTCCCGGCGGAACAAAAGAAATCAACATAACTACTGGTACGGCCGAGTGGAGCCCCGAGTACCATAAAGCAAATGCGAGCGATGACTTCTTCCCCAGCCGATATTCGAGCGACCTTAATAATAGCCACTTGGATCGTTTAGGAGCGCGGACGGATAAAATCGACCTTCCGCGGCGAGTGTCTGATATTCTGCCGCAAAAATAACCCCCGGCGTTCATCGACTTATAAGTTCGTTAACTCGTTAAATGCCACGGCGGCTGCTGCCACTTATGCGCTCACCGGCTCGTAATAGACTCCGTTCAACCAAAGACTCTGTAATAGTTCGTTTACATCGGACCACCTTTTATTCGAGGCCCTCCAGAAATATCAATTCCATCCGTTTAATTGCACCGGAGTTGGCCATAAAACCTCGGGCCACTCGGCTTCGAGGAATATTACGATTGTTCGGTGATTTTGTTGCTTTTACAATATTGACAAAGCCTCCAATATCCAATAACGTTTACAGCCATTATTGCACACACATACACACACAGTCGCACACAGAGAGGAGCGCGCGCGGTATTGAATCGGCAGGAAAGCACAAAGGCGTATTATTGCGCATTACTCGAAACACAAAGGATCTCATAGTGTACAGAGGCCAGTGTGGGGCTCATTGACACGTAACGGTCGAAAAAGGCCGGAATCCATTCAAATCGGCGAAACGTTGGTAGACGCAGTCCGAATGGTTCGAATCGATCAACTAAAATTCAAATAAACAGCAAAATTCAAATGCTACATCTGGACGGTAGAGAGACACGGGGGCCAGGTGTGGAACTCCACTCGAGGTCTAACCTTGTTACGCGGCGAGGAACACCTGGTGTGTGCGGGGGACTCTAATCGGCCAGTAGAAATGACGGGTACGAGCCGGCCCAGGAGATCCTACTACTTGGTCCCTTTGTCGTCGGGCAACGACGTCATTCTCACGTAGCACACACCTCACCAACTCGGCGAGCATTCACGCCGCTGGTTCACTCGCCGCCCCCTCGAGGTTCGAGCGTTCGACCGTCGCATATTTCCTTGAAAGTGGCCGCGAGGCCCTCAGCCGCCGCCGCCAGCTCGGGGAGAAACCACGAGAGAACACGGCGGCGACGTACACGCGCGCACACGACGTCTCGGGTGGGAAGAGGAGGAATACGGCGTGACGAGGACTCGCAACGATCGGCTCCTCCTCGACGGTGGCCAAACTATCGGCGGAGCAGCGGCCTCCTCTCACTTTCCTTATCTGCGTACATTTGTTTGTCCAGCGGCACATTTGCGTGTTGTCCCCACCCGGCCGGCAGCCTCCAGCGCAGCTCTACATGCTCCGGTGGCGAAATCGAGTCGAGATGGTGCGGAGCAGGGAACAGCGACGGGGAAAAAGATGGCAAGGGAAGGAGAAAAGAGGGCATGCAGCCCCCTACCCTCCTCGAGCCACGACTGCCGGCAGAACTGTTCTCTGCCCTCGGTGGCGCCTTAAACCACCCTTCCACCCATTCCGCGCTATTGCCGCCAGATCGCACCAGCGAGAACACGTCGGGCCGATCGATAGCGGTGACGTCACGCAGGCCACGCAAGCGTGCTGGAAGCCGAGGGGTCGTCGCTTCCAGTCAGGGAATCGCTCTCTCGATTCTCTCACGAGTCACAGATCGAACTGCCAGGGGCTCGATGCCACGCTCGAAACGCCGTCTTCGTCCCCCCGTGCGCCCCCCCCCAACTTCTACACGGTTTTTCTACGAACGTGCTTTCCGAGAATGGAGCGAACCAGAGCTCTGCTCATACCTCGGTCGCCACCCCATCTACTTTACCGAACACTCGCTGGGATAATTTAATATTTGGAGGAATTTTAATGTTTAAAATGTAATAAGACTGTTCGCTTATTATGCATGTTTCGGAGGCTATAACTGTGCCGTAATGCGTCAAACCTAAGAGCTGCTTGACATTTCGATAGAATCCTATTAAACTTATTACCACTCAATTACTGTCTCGCGAAATACTGGACAGGCGTATTTATAACTGCGAGTCGAGCCAATGTCCCGTCGAGATTGAAAGAACCCGGCGAGTGGGAATTGGTATCGTGTTTCACTCGGGCGTACCGACGATTAGTAAGTACGGGGAAGGCGGATAAACAGACGGGGGTTCATCGTCGTTGGGAATCCCCGGGCCGCGTGACAGGGTGACACAGACCCAACTGACACATTTTAAAATGCCCCTCGGCATCGGGCATGGGGAGTGAAATCGGGGGCGTCCCTAAGTGCCAATGAAAGAAACATTTGCCCTCGATTCCAAAGACATCTCGCTCGAGTGAGAGATTACAAGTTACCTCGTTAAATTTCCCACCGCACTACCATTGCGGACTTTCACTCATGGAATACAGAAGAGCGTCCACTAACGAAACTAAGGTTTCTGATATTGGCACTTGCGCGACGTTACATTAACAATGAATCCAAACATTATTACTTCAACTTACCTCTCGTGATTATGGCTGTAAGGAGGATTCGCCTTGCGAGCGTACAGCGAAGCACCGCCTTCCGACATGTAACCGTCGCACAAGTCGGAAAGCGTCCTATTACCGACGTTCATGCCGCCACGCAGTACCTCGCCGTCGCTGAGATAACCCGAGGCTACGTCGATGTCTGCGTAATCGTGACCGACGTGATGATGGGAGGACGAGTGAAGGATTGTGTACTGTCGCGCGGCCGTTCTGCTCGGCAGGGTTTGGAGAGTCCTGCCACCAGGCGTGTAGCTCCGTAAGATCGGCTGCATCGGTTTTACTGTCATCTCGGCCTCGTCGTCCGCCAGACTACCGCCGCCGCACGTCGTATTCTCTGACAATACCTGCAACTACGCCAATGTTAGCGTACCATAATCTGATTAATGCCAAGTACATTACGATTACATGTGGGGGGGGGGGGGGGGGGCTATTTTTAAAGGCTTGCATTAAAGGTGACGATTATCTTTACTATTATGGGCTTATTGGAATTGAGTAATTATTCGAAACTTTAATACAATTGTCTGTTAGTTGCAGGCTTGCTTTATAATCGCGCTTTATAAGGAGTCTAATGTTCTATCGGTGAGCAAGGCTTGCGCTTGAGAAAGGGGGGTTTGATGTAATGAAAGGGTAATTAAACAAACCTTCTCCATTTGCTCCAGGCTGGTGTCTATTTTTCGATTGGGTATTGTCTTTATCTCGCTGCCACTTTCACTACTTGGCCTATAAATAACGCTACTATCGCTGGAGTTGCTCGGACCGGTACTATTTGAATTGCTATGCGAACTTTCGGACATAACGTCTGATATGCTTGGCATTGGGGATACCATCGCAACCGTGTTGGGATCAAGCTTGCGATGCACAGCATCCGCTTTCAACTTGGTGGGCGTTGGTACGCCGGCTATGCCATTTTCCCTAGGCGGCTTCGAGGTGCCTTTTACTAAGGCCGTAGGTTTTGGAATGCTGGAATTCTGACTAACGCTACAGGTATTCACAGCCGAGCCGTGTAATGGACTACTGGCTCCCGGTAGGTGTTTCGCGGCACCGAACTTGGACGCATTTGTGGCTTGTGCCTCTGGCACGATTGTACTTGCTTGGCTCGTTGCGGGACATAAGGCATCATCGTTAACGGCTCCCGTAATGGCATCCGTCATGGAATCTATATTATTTACAGGTAGAGTGGTAGTGGATTGGTGCTTCTCTCTGAATGCAGGCATTTCGGGCTGGCACTCGGTGCCAATCTCCCCATTCGCAAATCCCTTGGCATTGTACAACTTGGGTGGAAGTGGCGCCGTTTCCGGCACTTCTACGCTACTGCTAGGTTTCCTCGATTCACCGGGCTCCTTCTGCCTTCGTCTCGACGATCTTATATCTGATATGTTTGCGTGATTCACTGATATTGTTCGCTCGAACAGCATGCTGTTCTCACGGCTGGGATTCGCCGGGATCCCGTTCTGGTCGGAGAGTCGATTTATCGAGGCAGAATTGCTCGCCGGATTCTTCGGCGGGAGTAAATCTCTATTAAAGCTATTCGGCGGCACTTTGATATTTTGCAGGGGGAGTTTGGATTCGTTGAGCTTCGCCGCGGCGAGTTCCATCTTCGGCCGGGCCAGCTGATGCTTGGGCGGCTCGCTCTTCATCGCGTGGATGTTCCTTACATCTTGGACGTTGACATGCTTGACAACCGGCGGGACTGGAGGGTTGGGCTTTTGTAGTCGGGCGATCGGCGGCGGCTGGGGCTGCTGCTTCAGCAAGTCGTGGAAGTTGGAAGCTTTCTTCTCGGACGCGGACTTGATGCCGATGCTGGCGGTCCTATTGGCCGACTTGACATTCTCGACTGGCGGCACCGCGCAGTTGGTCGCCTTCTCCCCGGTGGTTTTCACCCGGGCGATCTTGCTCTGCGTCTTGATCTCTTCCTTCCTCGCGGATTTCGGACTCGCCTGCTTCGCCGGCCGCGTCGACTGGAGCTTTGACTTGAGGACACGGCTTTTCGGTGACTCCACTTGCACTTTGCTCTGATCATACAAAGACGTGGAGCTGTCGGAGTGCTCCGAGCGCGCCGACGAGAAACCCGAGGAGCTTGAGGTCCGCTTGGACACGCCCGACGAGACTTTGCCACGCTCCTGGCTCTTGTCTTTGTTGTTGAACAGTTTGAACTTGTCCAGAACTGAATTTTTGCTCGGGACCACTGACACGCCAGGTGGGATGTACGGCGGGGATTGGCCGGCCCTTACGTTAGTCGGTCTGCCGACTGTGGAAGCTCTTGGACTGGAAAATACCATTTCCCAATTCAAATCAACATTTCCCCCGTTTCCACCATCATACCGCGGGTTCGATTATTACAATAATTCCAACAGAAAAACAACTTGGTTCAAGGGTATCGTGCTCAATGGCCGACGATGACGAATACTCGGAAAGCAAGAGACGAAACGCGAGGCTAAATAATTGCTCTCTTGTCTGACCACAAAAAACCTATCTCGCTTTCCGGCTCGCTCGGGAGGATTATCTACGGAGCGTACGAATCGCGATCCAATCCCAGACTCATTAAAAGTCCTACGGCAGATTTCAACATCCAACAGCCTCACCTCGTTGTGATATCGGAAGATTGCTTAGTTACGGAGACTTGGTTTCTAGGCTGCGGAATAAAGGAGAGGCCGCTTTGAGCCGAGATCTGGTGACTTGGACTTGTGCTTCTCGAGCTGCTTGTACTCCCAATGCCCGCGCTCTCGTGTTTCAAGTCGCCTGCAACAAAACCATACGTGTTTTCTTTTCTGTTTTCTCAAATCAGCCAGACGCGTAAATCCGACGGGGGGTGTTTCGTGTAACATTCGCCGATACCGCCGATGTTTGCGCTCCTCGGCCGTAACTTGCTTCTCGTGCCAGTCCCTTCGAGGTGGATTGAAAACTTTCGCATGCACAAGTAAGCCGAACGAGCCTCAAACATCCGAGTAGCGGCACCGAATCTTTTAATGCTCGTGTGCATTGCGTGCAATGTCTCGGCACTGCGTGATACTTCCCGCCGGATAAATGGCACACAGATTTTGCAATAAGCGTGGACTGTGCGAACAACGGTTGTCTCCAACTCGCAGCTATTTCTAGATTCTCATAACTATTCTAACAAACAACTCTACCTGCCAGGGAAAAAAACACTCGCCGCAAAACAGAATACCAACTAAACAAACCGCAAGTAAAAGGTCAAATCGTCGTACTTCAAGTACACACATACTTTCCGCCAAACCTTATTGATTCATTGCTCGTCCAAGTACTCACCGTTCGCGACATAAGAGCAAACACTCATTTTTTGACAAAGCATCATTTCCCCCGAAACTCGACAACTCAATCGCGAGGGTAATTCCAATACATGAGATCGCGATCGCTTCCAGAAAGCGAAGTCTTCCGCCGTCAAAGGCGCACCAGGAGTGCGCGGGTAATCCGAGCGCTCGGGTTACGAGGTTGGCACTGAGTGGGACACGAGCTTGATGATCGATGTAGCGAAAGAAACTCGTCACTGAGAGCGGCGAGCGGAGCGCGAGGTACAATAAGTACACAGAGTAACTAGTGTACACACTGTGGCCAACTAAAACAGACACTCCTGCTGGGTCCACGAGAAGAGACCCTGAAAGCGGCGGTGGGGAGGTGGGAGCGGGCGAAGAAGTGAGCGGTGGACCTCGGGGAGAGAGAACGACGTCGGCCCCGTGGCCACGGAAATAGTTTCTCTCTTTCCAGCGACAATTGGAAAAGCCCTCCTCCTCCTTTCTTCGGTCAACCCCTTTTCCGCTCGGCTTCCCTGCCAGCTGATAAGACTCGAGTTTGAAAGGCGCAGGCCGCCGCACCAGTTGCGCTCGTCTATTTATATGGGAACAAAAGTTTGTAACTGGTTAGCGTTTGGTCTAGTCGCGACGGTAGGGGGGGGGGGGGAGACGGTTCCGGGGGCTTTGTTATCGGAGTGGTCTTGGCTAAAAGCCGAAGGATCTTCGGCAGCGGCTGCTTAACTTTATGGGGCCTTTTCCCCGATGCGTCATAACTGGTCTGCATTAACAGGGGAATGTGGCAACGGCTGGAAGATAGCCGGCCCCGTTTGGAATGTCTTCTTTATTTGGACCTACCGAGCGATGCGACTCCCCACTTCGTCTCTCGCGTAATGTCCGAAACCCACCTTGCGTCCCTGGCTCTCCGCGAATCCCGCGAGTTTATCGGACACGTCTTGCGTCGCACTCGAGGAATGCGCGAACGCACTCTCCTTCGATCTCCGGTGGACACGTGGAAAGTCGGGCGGAGAAATAGAAAAATTCGCGAATAAGCGAAATTCATCCGTCGTGAGATGAATTAAAAAAATGAGAGATCTCACAGTGAAAGCAGGCAACCTGGCACAAAGCGGTATGATCCAACTCGACAGTCTACACTCAACACACAGTGAATACGTTCAATGACAATGATAATATGATTCGACAGGAGCATCGTGTCGCGATGGTTGCATCGGCGAGGGGTTGCAAGTGCTCGCCCGGGCCGAACCAAGGGAAACACAGTAAACGTTTTATTTGCGGCAGCGTACACAATCCATGAATTAGTATGACGAGCATTAAGAAATTGGCGAGGCAGCGGCATACGAAGCGTTACGAGTCCCAGTCATACAATACACAATTCTCATTCCATCCGGAGCTCGGGAGCGAAAAAACAATGCGGCGACAGATCGTCTGCGATTTTAGCGTGTCACCTCGCTGTTTAAGCTAGGAAAGAAACTTTAACAAGCTCTACCACCCGAAGGGTGATCGATCGAAGCCAATGAATCGACATCGGCGCGCCGATCATGATGCGATCGCCGCTGGCAAAGCCAACCGAAGCAGAGAGCGCCAAGAGGCCGCCGATCGATTGCGAGAATTAAATGTGTTTATGAAATAAGAGAGGCCAGCGCTCCATTAATGCGATTTGCTTGCTCAAGGGAGGCAACATAGGCGAGAACTTGCCGCGCGGCCAAGCGGCCCATCCAACGCACACTCGTTGGAAGGAGGAATCCATTACATACCCGTCATCGGATGAGGTATTAAGACGATCGCTGCCCTGCTCATTATGCTCGAGAAGCACGGACGGTGTGTTGATACTTTTCCCTGAAAAAGGGATCGCCCATCAAGGACCCATGAGTCACCCATCCAAATTACCACCTTCCAGACTTTAGTTTCTCTCGTCACGCGCTAGTCGACGTCTATTTTTGTCCGACCATTCCCTAGTATTCGTTCCTTGGTAAACCCAGGCCCTATGCAATAACACCAGTACTTGAAGTACTAATTTCTAAGTAATCACTGAACCAAGGGTCAATAGAAAGCATTACATCAGACCACCTTTCATTCAGACTGGAAACTGAATGTTTCACTAGAATGATGCAATGAGTTGTGTCCTTCAATAGTACAATAGTATTATCCTAACTGTGAATACTCTATGTTGACATTTCTCATTAAATCCACAATCCGTAGATGATGCAATGAAACGATAAGCTTTTACAAGACCAACGTACCCTTCAAAAGAGCCTTCGAAGGGCAAGCCTAAGACTAAAAGTACTCAATAACCCAACGAAAAAGGGACTCTTCTACCTAAATCAGTATTTACATCAATGCTACACATGTGACAACTAGTAAAGGTTGTGCCGTTGGCCAGGTGATACTACCAGGATCACTAAGGGTCCATTAACCTAATGTTCTGCGCTCTTCAGTCATGCACGCCTCAAACACCCAAGATCATTACAGGTATCCGAACTGAGGGTGACAAACTCCACCGACACCTCAAACTGTCAAAGTATCAGGAGCCGTGCTACTCGATTCTTTCCCATCAACAGTGACAATCAGTGTCCTATCATGGGCCAACTGGGTGGAAGATTGGCTCTGTATCAAGGACGAACATTCAGGGGGTTGTACATATTGCGATCATAAAAAAGAAAAAGAGCATGCAAATCCTTACTAGTTTCTTCGCCTATGCACACAGATAGACTCTCTCTCTGAGGGGAGGCGGGGTCGGGGGTCACGGTGGCTTGCGCCTATTTGTATGCAAACATATCTTCCTTATCGGGCGAGTGGCCGCGCGTTGCCGTCTCCACTACATAGCACACTCCACTCCTCTACAGCACACACCGATTATCACCGAGGGGATTACAGAGAGCATGGCTTACTTGGACGCGCGTCTTTTTGCCTATCGAGGGAGAGGTGTTCGCCTGGCGAGATTTCGGGCGGGCCGAGCGAGTGCGCTTTCCTCACGGCGAGCCTGCCGCACAACATGTAGGGAGCATGGGAAAAGCTTACGAAAACTCCCGTAAGGTTAGAGACCACCGCGATCATGCTCCCTTCCACGTGCGAAAAGGGGATCGTGGGCGGGGGTGGGGGGGAGTTGGTTTGTTTGGTGAGAGAGAAACATGGCGGCCCAGCGTCTCTCTCGGTCGCTCTCGCTGACGAGAATAGAGCGAGTGCCCGGCGGAGTTTAACAATGCGTGAGCTCGGGGAAAATCGCGTGAGCATTGACCGAAACTTCTCGCGTCCGAGCGCGGTGCTATTGAATATTATTTAAAGAGACACACACACGCACACACACTCATTCTCTCTCTCTCGCTCTTTGTGGTAAAGTGCGCGGGGGTGAGATCGGTTGCCAGGCGACGCAGGACTACGGCCGATGTCTTTGGCCCGGTTGGTAGGAGGCGGCCAGTCCTGCGCCAACTTCAGCCAAGTATCGACGTCGCATTCATGGCTCGCCGCTCGCCCATGTCTACCCGAGGGATACGCCGACCTCCGACTACTAGTCATGGCCACGCACTTGTCAATCCCGGCACACATGACTGACGCTCGCCGAGAACGAGCCGATGATTCGATGAGAGCGGCAGCCTTGCTCGCGCGAGCTAATCGCAACTGCAGAGGTTCACCAGTGCGAGCCCGGCGATTCTCTCTCTCTCTCTGTGACACCTCCTCACACTTATAGGTGTGCCCTGGCTCGCGACTTGCACAGGGGACATATGCGCTCTCGCGCTCCTTCGGTATACCTTTGATCGAGCCAATCCGAAATGCCGGGACGCGTGCACGCGCGAGATTGCAGGCGAAGGATTGCGATGCGACTGGCCGCGGTTGATTAGAGAGTCCGGAGCCTCCCGAGGAAGGAAAGTGGGCAGTGGGCAACCCACACAAACATGACAGGATCTCTGTCACACCGGCACACACAGAGACATCTCACTGGCGCGGAAGGAGTGCGGGAATGCGAGGCCGAAAGGTAGACCTCCCGCCTGAAGCTGTACGCAGGACGCGTTATCGATAGCTATTAACCTCACGAAAAGAATTGATTTTCCATTTCGACACGAATGCTGCGTTACGTCAGCTGCCGCACGCCACTTACACCCACCCGTTCTCGTGATTTGATAACCAAGTGGTTTGTTCGATTGTTTGGAATTAGTAGAACTGTTTAGTTGTTTTTTCCAGAATTTTGGGAAGTATTCACGGTGCTGTTACGGACGCTGGCGCATTAATTCTGTGGGAAAATGTTGAAATCGGACGAGTTGGACAAATGGAAGAAATAGGAAGAGAAAATGTTCGAATTATCAAAGGTTTCCCGATTTGCTCGAATGTTTTTAAATCCTTTAAACTTTGTATTCAGATTTGCATGATTGCAATCGAATGATTTTTATGGACGACGACCGGTTTGTTTGCTTTATCAAATCAATCGATACACTGTTCGATCGGGAATGTAATAGTAATGTTACGATATGTAGGTCAAAAGCTACGGGTCACGTATCCCTTGGCAGTAAACGGTTTTTCCAGCGGATTATGTTGCACGGGATAGAATGGCTGAGAGGATCCATTGTCTCGAGTACTGCCGAGTAGAAACCGTAGCTGTCGTTGGCATCGTCCGTTTTTGGATGTATCCATGATGCAGTGAATTAAACATATAGTTTACGCATCGTCCATTTTAATGAGCAATTTCGCCCAACCGAGTTCCCCTAGCCCGAGATTTTAACAATCAAATCTTGAAGCCCGATGATTTCTTTTTCCGTTCTTTAAATGAATTTTGTTTTCACAAAGCCATTACGCTTGCCGCCAAATATTCAACTTCAACATTTCAATTAGGACATAAAGTTTAAAATATTAACAAACTTCTAGGAAGAAGAATATGAAGTAATAAGACTTTAAACGGATTACGAGTGCTACGGCTTCTCATCTTCCTTTTCCCTGAAGGAGATTAACTCTGAGTGAAACACAGAAAAATTGTTAATCTTGGGAACTCCGTCACTAATTAAAAACTCTAGCC
The DNA here is from genome assembly GCA_963675795.1 of Crossocerus cetratus. Classification (NCBI taxonomy): domain Eukaryota; kingdom Metazoa; phylum Arthropoda; class Insecta; order Hymenoptera; family Crabronidae; genus Crossocerus; species Crossocerus cetratus. Next base: position 18,192,415 of record OY776667.1, read on the forward strand.
GCCGCAAAGTTGAAATTACCCGACTGCAGGGCGAACTCCACGAGATAACTTTCCGAGCAGAGAGCACGGGAGGTCGAGAGTTCCGGCCGTTACAATTCCTACAATTACCGTGTAATCACTCTCACTAAACGCCAATGGTACAACAATACGTGTAACAATTAGTCTGAGAAACTGAAACCTGGTACGCACTGGTGAACATTGTGTCGCACTGTCTTCCAAGAGATAGCTCGCCGCGGCGCCCTGCCGGTGGGAATACTCCCTGTTCACTAAACAAAGCCTTGTGACACGTGGTGATTTGCACTACCCACTACTATTCAAGAGATCCCCCACCGCCGCGCCGTCCAAACCTGACTGTCCAGAAGATGTGCCGAGAAGTCGAGAACTACATGTAAGGCACTCAAGGCCCACGTATCTTCAAGCGAGTTTGCTTCGTGGCAGAGTATCATCATTTTACAATGGTGCAATCATAGAAAATACCGGGATTTCGCCACCGAGCCTGCAGACAACAATCGCCAATATTCCAACGTGGGTCTACAAACCGAAATAGTCGAATACAAACTATACAACATTCATTAAAATTGTCCAGTACTGGAAAAACTTACATGCCAAGTTTAGTAACATAAAACTCATAGTCAACTCCTTCATTAATATGTTAATAACTTCAACACCAATTACAAACGTATCCTTTTACAAACAAATACACCACAGTTTCAGTAACACAAAGTCCTTCGTTAACACATTAACAAAACATTACCCGAGGCGTGTAAATTTGCCGGGAACCGTTTCTATTTCGTAGTGGGTATTATCTTATTAGCCGCATGAATGACCGCAGCGTTCGGTAACGCTTTACGGGCGTACTCGGCTTTACTAATGCCCGGGTGCCGCTCGGCGGCACACGCTCGCCACTACGGTTACTTCTTTCCAGGTCAGTTATGACATGTGGTAGGTCCCAGTGTTTGCCGCTCGCTTATGTCTTGAATGAATGCGAGAGGTGGCAGTCTTGCGCGCGGATCATTGTGCGACGCGCGCCCCCGCCGTTTCGCGCGACAATCGAGAGCGACTGTCACCTACTGATCGGCGCAATAGGTCAATCCGTTCAGTATCAACTTGCTCGCAATTATGATGACAGTAATGCTCCACTTATTGCGCCCCGAGACCACCGTACCGAATAAACGACACCTATTTCGAGCACTTAGCTTAATCGATCCTTAATCTTTACGACTGGATTAAGGCCTTCGTGTCGCATGCGAGTCTTCAACCGGGTTATTTCTATGTACCACAAACACAAACATTACAGAATATCGCCGACGGGTTTTGTCGAGCAACTTTAATTAGAAGGGAACGGCTAATGTCTACCAGTGGATCGTGCGATGTGCACACTGTTTTATAAATGGTCAGAGCAGTGCCCATGGGTGACTATATACTGCTGCGCATCGAAATGCGCAATTAGTGGATGCAGCGTAAAGCTTACCCAAGTGGGACTGTTGCGCTAAAACCGGTGCTGGCCTCACTTTATCCGGCGGGCACCTTCTCGTGGTGCCCACAGTCGCGGGCAGAGGTATGCTGGTCCCACTAGCGAGTCCACTCCCGGTACCACTAATGTTTGCCTGCTTGTTGTACGCCGAGGATAATCTGCAATACGAGAAGCGAGCATATGTAATGCGCACGGTTCATTATACATGCAAAACGATGAGAGCTCCAGTCCGCAGAGTCTGGCGCTCGCGACGCTTTCAGGAATTATTATTTCACTCGATATAGTTCACTCGCCAATTAATCATTGATTCTCTTCAGGAGACATTGGCGGGGAAGAGCAGCGGAAAATTCGCCCGACTAGTGAAACCCATTGAAATTGATATCGGCGATCGGCTTCATCGGGGCAAATGGAGCACCGGAGAAATTAGGAAATAGCCGGTCGATTGGAATGAATGAAGCACGGGACAATCGTGAAATGCTGATGAAGCGATGCAGACAGGGAAGGGGGCAGCTATCCAATCAAATGCAGTACTCGAACACTATCAAAGCTCGTGGAAAAGCGGAGCGGATGACCCATATTTTGTGCCGATGAAAACCGAGGCCCGATACGCGCATTCACGGGAAAAAGGCTTTTCAACCTTTCGAAATTCCCTGCCGGATAATTAATTCCAAGTGACGCGCTATTGGCGACAAATATATTCGAGAGGCGGCCCCCGGATGAGAGAACTTGGACAGAAAGTACGTGGCTCCTCTGACAATGGGGGCCTCCGTCGAGAGATCCCAGTTGGCTTTTTTCCCGCGGCACCACGGGAGGGATGGATTTTTAGGAATTAGCATAATAATAAGGCGAGTACCGTTAAACCACACTTGAATAGAGGCGCTCGAACGGCGTCAGTTACGTCGTGACCAACTATTGCAAGAACTACAAAAGGACCCACAGGCCTGTGCTTACTCTTGGCTGTTCCGTGTCGTGTTACATTGCAGCGATCGTCAGAATGCTAATCGTAAAAAAGTGACTTCGAATCCTTTATATAGTACGGAGAAACATCTCCAAAACAAGCCTCGCGAAAGAATCAATTCTAAAATATCGTCCATCGGAGTAGTAAACTAACATTTTAACATTCTAACATTATCCCGCGAGACTATTCTCCGAAGCCTTTGAGATATTCCAGGAAAATTGTACCGCATTGCGACGATCGCTCTCTCTCCTTATTACAAAGCAGCACATTTTCATGTATTTTCATTACGAGGATAGAACCGCGAGAGTTTCACAGGAGGAGTCTACCACGTCCGAGTGTGTGTCGGGTAGTAGTCTCCATTAAAATCGGAGTGAAAGAGCTGCCCCGTAAGTGCAGCCGCATCTACCAAAACAGACATTAAGTCGCATGCAAAGCGCATACACAGACACACAGACAAACCACCCACACACCCACATGGCGACCGAGCACTCGGGGCGTAACGTTTTAGAATAATAGAGACGCGCCGCTTTGTAGGAGCAGTCAAGTCGTCGCATTGAGAGAGTGCACGACTTGCGGGCAGAGGCTCTGGACTGAAGTAATCCGTGCGCGGCTCTCTTTAAATAAAGTCCGCGGCGAGTGTGAATAGCCGCGGCACTGGCCTGTATACCTGTAGACTTCCGGCGAATTCGGTAGACTCTGTGCCTTTCTGCTGGCTGCGCCGCTGCTTCCAGTATTTCCCATTTTACAGGATTCGGCTGGCGCACGCACTCGCTCGCTGCCCACACGCACGGTCCGAGTGGCGCGCGCGCGTACACTGCGCGCCGCACATTAACACTTTCAGCGGTCAAAAGCGTCTCAGTGAATCAACCGGTTGGCGCGACGTGACTGTCTCCAAATAAACAAATCCCCGCGGCGCGCACCCGCCGCCGGAGAAAGAGCCGGAGAGGAGAGTGTGGCGAGGAGAGCGCGAGAGAATTTATTGCGCTTTCATATCTTTTCTAGCGGCCGGACACTCGCGGCTAGCTCGAGCTTTTCCTCTTTGGATGTATCCACAGGGCCTCACTCTCTGTCTGTTTTCATTCGCGCGCGCTCCTCTTTATCCCTGCCTTTTTCTCTCGCCAGCATCGTCATCCTCTCGCGCTCGGACCTCCGCCGGACAAAGACTTCTCCGTTCGCTGCTTTATCGCCGCCCTCCTCCGATCGCTTTCACGCGGCTTTCTTCCCTTCGGTCTATCACTGCTCCGTTCAAAAGTTCACAGCTTCGATATGTCATGTGTTCGGTATAGAGTCGAGTGGGAGTCAAGCGAGATCGAGCGTACGATTGTGAGCGCGATCGATCCCTGGATTGATTTCCCAGCAAAGGTCAGAATTCTTCGGACCGCGGCCGAGGAAAGAGGGACCGCGACGCTTGGCCCACGCACGTATAATCCTGCGCCAGTTTTAAGCCGAAGGAAGCCTCTTATCGCGCAGTGTCCCTTGAGCGCGGAGCGAGCGGTAACTCTCACCGATCCGAAATACATGAGAGAGGCCGGCTTCGATCCCGGCGAAGAAAGGACTCCCGGGCATCGCGGCGGCTCAATGTATGTGGGAGTATTTAAATTTTTGGCGCATCGCTCGGCCCAGCGAGGGAAAACACCGAGGGAGAGAGAGTGCGAGAGCGAGAGAGCGCGGTCGAATCGTAGGAGTTACATTTTGAAGCGCACCGAGGTCCTCGAATCGGCTTCGATAGGAGAATCGAAAAGGTTCGGTTCACATCACGACGTGTCCACTAACGCTAAGTTCCGGGGTACATGATTTCACGATGGCAATGGCTACAGCACGGCCATATTGTACAGACAGCGTTGATGGCCCGTTTCGAACTGAGACCCACTGAGAGAAAATCATTCCCGTTCCTATAGCACGTGGCTTCTCTGTCTCGGTCTCTCTTACTCCCGCGATCCTCTACCCCACCATAGGGTTCTCGCTTCGCGTGCATTCGCTCCCTTTCCTTCCCCCACTCGTGCCCTCTGCTAGCCTCAGTTTCCCACCCAAATGCAATAGCGTCCCTTCTGGCTGCTGCTCTGTTGCTGATCGCTTTGCGTCTCCCTCGCCGGGCACAACCTTGCGTCCGTTCATCCCGCTTTACATTTACACCGACACATACACGCGCGCTACACTCGCCGCACTCTGTCCTCACGGATATTTCGTTGTCGCGCTTGCCGATGTGGGTAGACTCTCTTTCCGAGCGAGCGGAGCTTGTTTCTCTTTGTTCTTTCTGTAACTATATATCTGCCACTGCCACTGCGTTTCTCTATCAGGTTTTCCAGATTTCCTCCTTTCGACGTGATGCTCCCCTTTGTCCGGGATTCTCGCCCTTTCACTATTTTTAACGCCCGCCGCTCGAGTCATCGGAATCATCGTACTTTGCGCTTCTGCACTTCCTTGTCTCTACATTTCTTTGAGCCTTCTTGGGCCAGCTCTCGTACTGTCTAATCGTCTAATGGATTGATAACGGCGATGTATCGGATGTATTGGAAGATACTAAATCTTTATTATAATAAACAGGTTTCGGAGTAATGGGTTTCTTGATAATAAATGTGGCTGATTCCTGATGTAGAGGGTGTAAAAAGCAGAATCGATTTTCGTTAGTGTCGTTCGGGCACACTCTATCAAAAATAGAATTATACTGCATGAATAGAACCACCCTAAGCGCGCGGTGCTCGGCGCGGGACAACCCCTCGGGCAGAATCCCTTTCGTGCGAGGGCTCAGCAACGAATTGAATTTTTGTTAGGGATGCGATATTCGATCGGATCTGATTTCTAACTTCCGGGGAAAATAAAGTATGAACATTAATAATTAACATATATAATTATTATATATTATATACTATGAACAATTCGTAATAAACGTAAAATGGAGTACAAGTAAAACTAGGAAATATAAGAAATATAAATTATTGTAAATATTCTTTCTTTGATTATCGAATCAGATTCGGCTTTATATTCCGCCAGTATGATTGGGGCTTAATGTCTCATAATAAAAGCTTCCCGCATCTGCCATATTGCATGATCTATCTTCGGACATGCAACTTCTTGCCTCTGCCGCAGTACCGCTCACGTGGTACTTGTATACAGTTAGACGTTTCGCCGGGATGTGTTAGGTTTGAAATCGTTGGGAATGTCAGACTGTGATTTGTTGCAAGTCCCAAAATGAAGTGCATCATACCGGGGCCGAACGTGAAAGGTGCTTACGATTTGATAATTCTGTCGAGCATGAAGCTTCAAACAGTTTTAAAATTGTCTTCTATTTCGAAGCCCGAACTGACACCTTCATTTTGACACATCGCGAGTACACCTTTCTTTTATAAGTCATCTACGTTTTAATATGTAATTCTCTTATATACAATTGCAGTGTTCGCAAAAGCCATTCACGCCCTGGCCAAAATCGGAGATGAAATGTACTTGCAGCCGCAACAAGACGGGCTTTCATTTCGCTCGGTGAATTTGGCTAATTCTGCGTACGCCGAGTTCACGTTTCAAGAGTGCTTCTTCTCGTATTACGTGTATGGGGATATCGAGGACGACGATGCCCAGAAGTGCAAAATATCCATGAGGGTAAGTAACATTTTGCACTTGTTTAACCTCATATAACTCCTGCTCCAACTGTTCCACAGAGTGCCATTGGAGTATTTAAGACACCGAATGGCTTGGACAAGCAAGTGGAGAGTTGTCATCTGAAGTTAGACTCCAACGTGGAAGAAGTCATGTTTCTACTCAAGTACAAGAATGGTATTTCTAAGACTTATATTGTGCCTATTTTGGATTGTGGGAAATTGAAGGTTTGTATAGACTACCTGACATTGCACGTCTCTTGAGCATCTTCTTATTGTATGTCCTGTACTCTAGGTTGCATACAAGAAAGATGATGTGGAAAACAAAGTCTCCTACCAACCAAAAGTCTTCGCTGATGCCCTGCAGATTTTCCAGCAGAATCTGATAGAAATAACAATTGAAGTTATGCCGGAAAAGATGATGCTGAGAAACTACACGGATGATGTATCAGGTAAATCATAATAGGTCGCAAGGCATCATATATGTAAATCAATGTCTTTCTCTCTAATATATGCTCATTATTCCAGGTACTTCTCATGTCACAAGAACACAACTTGCTCTCACTGTTGGGGAATTTGAAAGCTACAGTGTCACTAATCAAACTGCCTTGACATTCTGTCTAAAAGAGTTGAAAGCGATGCTTAGTTTTGCAGAGAGTGCAGGTGCTTCGCTTAATATGTATTTCGAAGCTGCTGGAAAGTAAGTTTGGCTCCAATATAGAATTTGTTACGCTGATGTGCAAAGTAATGCATAATAAAATGTTTCAGGCCCATTGTTTTCATATTAAAGGACACAACATTCGAAGCGAATCTAGTCCTAGCCACTGTGAATCCTGAAGCAGGCAGTCAAACAGAGACGACAATCTCCGGCAAAAAGGAGGCGTGTCGCAGAAAGAATACAAGTAGCAGAGGTAATAAGAGAGCTGTGAAATCATCCAAGAAAGAAGCAACAACAAATCATACTCCGAATAATTTGCTGAGCAATGCATCGAAAACTGTGCCTTTATCCAAGAAAAGTACTGATGAGGGAAGTAGGAACGATAGTCGTGCAGTGGAAGAGGTAATGATCGACGATAACGACACTCCTGAAAGTGAGACGAGGTTTAGGAGTAAAGATCAAAAGCAATTCAATGATCGGAAAGCTGCTGCTCCAGCGAGGCGTCGTACTAAGTTTGGTGCAACTGCAAGCACGACCAATACTTCTCCTAAATGGCAGAACCTGGATAAGTCCTTGCATCCTGCTCCTATTCCGACAAATTCTAGAGGGAGTAATGTGAGAACACCAGAGAGGGAAAATACGAATGACGATGATCTCTTGTTAGAATGTGTTCCATCTTCTCCACCACCTCCCATGAGCAAAAAGGCACGAATGATCTTCGAGAGATGTTTTCAATCGACGTTCGATCCCAGAATGCTACCTGGGCACGATGAAATATTAGCCGAAGCCTCGGACGAGGAGTGCTGACATTTCATTCGTAATTTTAATTTCAAAATTCGGAGTATCCTCAATAGTTCCAATTAGCTCTTCGTCGCGTGCGTCAATCGAAATGCGCAGCGAAGTATCTTATTTATTTTGTACAGTTGTAAATATCAACGTGGAAGTAATCACTGGCGATGTATATGTACAGGAGTTTTCATCGCAAGTAACACTTGTTTTTAGAATCACAATTTGACTTTTATAAAAGTCAACTAACAATGGTAATTTTTGTACACGACGAAGTCCGGTAATAAAAATGTAATTTGTTAAACTTAGTGCCTGGCATGAAAGTTCCCCCTTCCACTCAAGTATCAGTGTCTGACCACGGCCGTGCTATTTCCACTGATTTTTTCGCGCCGTGGAACTCCACTAAATCTTAGTTACGTTACAACATCTGTTATTATTGCAAAGAGAGCAATGTTGTAACATTAATAATCTTAACATTATTAATGTTGTAATTGACACCATTAATATTAATTCGATGCTATCACAACATATACTTCATAGAGTTTCCCAGTTAATTCGAAGTAAAAATAGCATCCAGCAGGAACCTTTTCCCTTCACTCCTATCAATGGGTGAGATACAAAAATATCCTGGCCGAATAAAGATTGACACCGAAATAGACATTTACTTCGGAATAGCTATAACTCCTTCATCATTCTCAGCCCTTTCGTATTTTAAACCCCCCTACCAAACAAACTATTTATCTGCCCGCAGGACTAATTAATTAATTGGGCAGCAATTACAAAATACAGATCATAGATAACATCCTTTGAGCCATCATGAGCTCAGTTACCTCCAAGACTCATTAGCGCAATTGGAAATGTGTGAAAGTCAACTGAAACTTTGCCGCAGAGTTCATTACATAATCGCACACCTACGTACTCGGGAAACATTACTCCTACAGTCCTGCTTTAATTGCTCCCCTTGCACGTATACTTGGCGCCTGTACCTCTCGCCCTCGATTCTACTTAATCCTTACCACGCTACAGAATTAATGAGAACATATGGGAATAAATGAAGCAAACCCGAGCGCGAGCCGGTTCAAGTTCAATTGATCCGTGCAACTGACAAATACACACTGATTCTCCCAAGCGGCGCATTAATGAATCCTCTCTCGAATTCTACATTGCAACAGCGAGCCCGTGGCTGGCCAACTGCAGTGCGAAACATGCGCAAACAGCCTCCGCTCCTCGCACTAGTACCCTGCAACATTACAATATGTAATCCCAGACGAGAGGTCGATTTAAATTAAAGATAGGCCACTACCTCGAGCATTAAACCTCGCGAGCCTCATTCACCCTCTGCACAGGCCTCGCGAGGCTCATCCGCTCGCGGGACGAGTCTCCCATTAGGAAAAGGTGTGTGTACCAGCGCAAGGAGCGAGAGGCAGCGTGGAACCTGTAACAAAAGCGCGAGTAGTTAAGGAAATAATCGTGCCCCTTGAAGATTAAGTGGATCCGACTGTCGGTCAGCAGGAGCAGCGGCGGCATAGTGGCGGTTGCGCGCGCAAGGGGTGGAAAAGGGGCTGCGAGAGCTATAGAATGAGGGGGGGTTGATGCGCGAGGGATTCGAAGGGGGAGAGTAGGAGAAAGGACAGGGCGACTGGGGAAGAAGGAAGGAATACTGCGCGCGTATATCGACGAGCGGCGAGCGGCGAGTGCGCAAGTGCGTCGCGAAAGGGGTAGCCCGTGCCGATGTAGGAAGCTCGGTGAAGCCGCCGCTTGGTGGGGAGAGTTACTGCAATGGGAAGAGGGCGCCAGGGCGAAGAGGGTGTGCAGAGAAGGGTGCAGGGGGCCGCGGCGGGGGCAGGGGAGGGGGCGGCGGGTAGCCGAGTGGGGAGAAGCTCGGAAAGCTGGGGCCAGGTCGGCTTCGATCGCTCAATATTCATCCCTTGGTCGGACGAGAGTGTCCGAGAAGAGCGTTCTCGGGACACGGGTACACGGATCGTCCCTTCCTTCCTTTCCTTTACAACCTCGGCCGCCGAGAGCTGTTCTTCGATCGCGGCTACGTTTTACCCGAGCGGAGAGCAAGACGGACCCTAACTAGCCGAGAAGAAGGTACTGCCGCCGCAACCAAACCCCCCCGTGAAAGCGGGGAGCTTGGCAAGAGAGCGCACACACGTTATTACTTCTGCTTCTGTTCCACCCTGCGCAACCAGGGAGCACCGAGCACCGAGCCAGAGCGGACGGCCGAGCGAGAACGAGCTTGAGCGGATTCTTGCTTTAGAGACTCGCAATGGACGGCAAGAAGGTCGAGCAGTATTACACCCCGCCGCCGAAGCTCGGCAAGTGGGAAGGATTCAAGATCTTCGTATGGAACTCCGAGACGGGACAGTTCCTCGGACGAACGGGCGCCAGTTGGGGTGAGTCTTGTCCTCATACTTTTTTCACTTATACTCTCTCTCTCTCTCGCTCTATCACTAGCAAGTAGAATAGGCCTGGCACACACTCGGTATTGCAGAGGTCCGCGCGCCGTGTCACAGATTTCTCGGCGATCGATTCCCCATCGACGCGCTAGCGGAAGAAACGTCCGCGGCGAGCGTTTGCCTTTAAGGATTATTGTTAGTTACACTTGCGCAGAGCGCGGCCGCCTCGAGGCGGACGAGCCAGCGAGTATCTTGGCCTGGGAATCGAGAGATTGGGAGTAGGCTCGGGCTTCGGCAAATAATGGGGGAAAGCCGCTCTCGGGGAGGAGAGCGGATCAGTTTCATGGCGAAGATTCGCTCAATTGGCATTCATCTATAACTCTATATCGTTCTTGACGTAATGCGCCGCAATATGCGTGCGGACTGCAGTGAGGAGATGTCGCGTAGAGCTCAAGATCTCGCGTTTGCACGTATCGCGAGACATTCGGGTCACGGTTGAGGGATCGAGATCGCCTCGATACCACTGTCGATCGAGACTCGAATCTCTCTCTCTTTCTCGCTCTCGCTCACCCACTTACCCCTAACTCCAACGCCCTTTCCGTCATTCCTCATCCACTTATCTCCCGAAAGCAACTCTTCCCCCCTCGGGGGAAAAAGCAAGATGGAAATGAGTTTCCCGTGGAGATTCCTTCGGCGAGTCCGCCCTCGGCGAGAGCGGCGCATCGAATTTCCCATGTTCTCGATTGGCTTTCCGAAGAGCAGATGAACTAGGGCGGCAACCGTTAGGCTTCCACTGCCCCATTTTTATTTGCGCTCGTGGAAAAGCGAGCCTTCCGCGACGAGCTTCCCCACTGGCAAAGTCGCGTTAAACACTGAGAAGCTTTCTCGCTCGCGAGAATCTCAGAATGGACGCGTTCCATAAATAGTTTAAATAAATAGCTAATGACGATTAAGCGATTGGAATTACCTCGACATATTCATTCGGCGACGAGAGTCATTTTCGTCATCAGCATTGCCGAGTGATTCCAGTCGAACCTTGGTAATTGTGCTTCCGAGCCGTTGGAGATGTGCGCCGACGATCATTTGCATGTTACGTCATCGCGGCCGTAATAGAGGCATCATCTTATTTTTAAAAAATAGTCACGAACGCCCAGCTGGCGGGGAATGTAATCGCGAGCAACAATGACTTTTTCCAAGAGTGCTGGCGGAATGCGCGCTGCCACCGAGAGACGTATATGTCGCTGCGAACGATGGACGCTCCGGTTATATAATTCGGCTTGTTCGGGCTCCTCTTGAATTTTGGAAGTGCAGCTTCCATCTTACCACTTTTTCGAAACAGCTCTCGCAAACAATCTGCCATTGTCCGCCGCTGCTAACGTAATTAAACAATTGTAGTGTTTAACTGCCTTTTGTTGTATAATTATTATGCCGCTTTGCCCACTGAACACGCCCAGCACAGTTAATTAGCACTAATTGCAACCTTTAATAATTGCTCGACTCTGTTATTCCAGATATTTTCTCCAGTTTCAGGGCAATTTCGTGCTTCTATTGACATTGATGTGTACGTTTTTGATTAGTCGGGGAGGAAATTTCATTCGCGCTCCGAGGGAGAATGGGACGCAATTAAGATTATCCATATCGAAAAGCTGCAATCGACTGCTGATTGGCGTACAGGAAGCTTTGCAACGCGGCCCACGAAATTTCGGCTACCGTTTATTGATCGGTCGGGCTGGATTATCCCATTGAATTCGAACAATACTCTAGTTTCCCCTAACTAGATCAGGTATCCTGATTAAGGTAATCCGGTGGATGTGTCACTTCGTCCATTTTGATTTTAAAAACGAGTTCTTTCACGCATCACGCACTTTGAAATTGGAAAAGTTTAGTTTATTGATTTGACTTTCTGTCATCTTTGGCAGAATTTATTAAGAAAAATTATTAAACGTGAACTGAGAGTCGCGGTTTTGTTATTAATAATTCTTTTTTGTATGGAGAAATAGATGTTCTTTACTAGTTTGCCTTTGGCTGATACTACTGGGCCTGTCTGGGCGTCTAAGTGGAATAAGGTCGTCAGTAGAATCTGATTCTACTGCCGACCAGGTTCGGTCAGCCACTGGCTTTCTCTACTTGGCCCAGTCGTGTTCCCACCTTTCATCACTGCCTACTGCAAATCTAACAGAGTTTAATTTTTATCCGAACAAAATGAGCCATACCCGACAATATCTGATTTCCCGGAATGAAAAGGGATGATGTCAGTTGATTGAATTGGGGCGAAAGTTAAACTTTAATGAGTTAATGAGTCGCGAAGCGAGGAGAATCGAGAGCTGGCGACAATGGCGAGGAGTTACACCTTCTTTAACGCGGGGACGAAGCATCCCTCGAATTTCGTAACGGGCTCGTTATATGCGCCACTTTTGAATCGATCTGTGCCAACCCCTACGTACCTACGTACGTGTGTGTGTGCCGGACCTTTAACCCAATTGCCGATTTACCCGAGTGACACGAGCCATTGTAGCCTCCCAACGACTTTCAAGATTTACGCTAGCGCTTCTCCAATTTACAACTAAATAGCTCGCCGATGAAGAGACTCGGGAACTAGAGCAGCTCGCTCGCGAGGGGCCACGGAGTTTTACGAGAGAAACTTTTCGCCCAACGATTTTTACTTTTCATTCGTTGCCGCATAACGTCGCGATCAACTTTTCAATGGACTTTGCTTCTGGCAAGAGGCTCTGGCGAAGCGGCCGGGGCAAAAGACAGTGGAAAGTGATTGGAAAGATGAAGTGGCACCGCGGGACAAAGTCTGTTAACGAGTTCGCAATAAATTGGGGAACAATCGGAGCTTTACCGGGGAAGAAACAAGCTCGTTCGCCCGCGCGACTAGTGGGGATATATCCTTCAATAAGTACGGTTTCATTGACATCTAAAAATAGGTTACACATCTATATGCCAGCGACCACAGCCTCTCAAGGCCTTTTCGCCAGCATTCATAAAACTTCATTGTTTTTGATCGGCCGATACCAGACTCATGGGAGACAGGCTAAAGTGGAGAGACCAACCGCGCCCAAAACCCACCTCGCCCCAATGGGGTCGATCCCAGCAAGTTTCTACCCGAACTCCTCCACCAGCCAATACCAAGCTCTCCTTATAAAAGTCTCATTCAACATGAATACCAATGGGTGGATTCAAGTTAAACTTTGCCAGAATGCGCTCGTGCGTTCTCGCGTTTACGTAAAAGGATTCTAGTAAAATACATTACACGAAGATTAACCCTCGACGATTTCACGCCAAATCGATCTTCCCCGGCGTCCTTGCCAGGATTTACTCCCCGGCTTGCTCCAATTCGGCGAATGTCTGTTTAACCGCGGGGGAGTTAATTCACCAAGTTCCGCTCGTTGCCTGATTTTTCGAATTTCGACGATCCAGCTCTGCACAAATAATCGACCACAAATCAATAAGAATAAACAAAACTGTGATGTTCGACAAGACAATCCGGTGGACGGCGACTTACGTAAGGCAGAAGTGGGCGGAGTGCGGCGAAATAAGAAAATCCGGCGGAATTGCGGGAATTCATAGGCTCGGGCGGGTAGTGTGGAGCACAGATAGCGCCAGCTGAAACGTCGCAACCATTCCTGCACTTGTAAGATCAATAACTTTCTAGAGAACCCGCGCGGGCCTACCCCTAATTCACAACAAGCCACCTGCCCCTCCCCCCCGCGGGCCAATTACACGCCGCGAGCTTAATCCACCGCAGACAACTATTTCCCTCGACTTGATCCAATAGAAACAATTAAACTTGTTAAATGACCCGCTCGCTTTTTCCAATTTCGTGGCAGACTGGCGACGCGAGACAGGAATTCGACGACTCGTTGAGAGCTGGTGGATTCGAAGGGCTTGGGGCGGTGGTTTGGTGGGATAAGAATATGCCGGAAGTAAAATCGCCGTGTAACGGCGGGGAAGACTAGTTCCGTGATTCCCCATGCTGAAGTGGGATTGAGGAGCAGTAGGGCAGCTGGAGCGCCCTTTGAGCTTAGGGTGGCTTGCTTTTTCTAGCTCACAATAGGCACAGCCGCAACTCGATCGATCCGACGCCCCTCTAAGCATTACGACGGAACGTCAATTGTCCGGAACATCGAGCCAAAATACCTACAGCATTTTCTACCGTCGAGTAAACACAGCATTAACAAATAACAATTACAGCTTTGTGGAATAAAAATTGGTCGGAGAAATGAAGGCGGATTTAGCAGTCGAATAAACTTGAATATATTGAATTTAATTGTTAATAATTTATTGATGAAATAGTTTGAGTTGATAATAAAAGTGCTTATAACGGCAATCGGTCCTCGGGCGCGGATCGCCAGCAGTGTTCTTTCATCAGCGACACATACAACAAACGCGTGGCATCGCTTACCTAATAGCAATTCAGGCCAATTAGATCTTAAGTCATAATTGTCTTCTTGGTCTTCTTGTCCTGGCCCCGCTGAATGCACTCCCCATTGAAAACGAGCGAGCTCGCACAATTATTGCGCCGGCCGACACAATTAATTATTAGGAATCACGCAGAGCGGCTCGATACTTTGCGTAAATTTCCGTGCGTGCTCTCGTTGATTAGTCGATGATCTCTATGCGACCCGAAAGATTAAGATCTCTGTGGGAAAAAGTGAGAAATTCGTGCCACTCGGAGAGTTTTGTAGAGAGTTGATTTATTATTCATCAGTGTTTGTTTAATTTGTCATCAATTTGTTTTTGCCAATTTTCAGCTAAGATCCTGCTGTTCTACGTTATTTTCTATGCGGTGCTCTGTGGCTTCTTCGGGGCCATGCTGGCCGTCTTCTACCAGACGTTAGATCCAAACGCCCCGAAATGGCAATTGGGTAAGTCATTGATCGGCAGCAACCCGGGATTGGGCTTCAGGCCCATGCCCCCAGAGAGCAACGTCGAGAGTACCCTGATATGGTACAAAGCCAGTGACGAGGGAAACTTTTTACATTGGACCAAAGAATTGGACAAATTCCTCGAAGGTACGAACCGCTGGAGTCTTGCGATTTAAAAGAGAAACACTCGATGATTACTGATAAACGATGATGACGATTATTCTCGCAGAATACCAGAAGACCGGCACTCAAGCGAATGGAGCTCAAAAGAGGATGATGTGCGACTACGGAAAGCCACCGACCCCTGGCAAAGTTTGCGACGTCGACATGGCCACATGGGGCCAATGTACAAAGGAGAACAAATACGGGTACAATAAATCCGCCCCTTGCATTTTCTTAAAGTTGAATAAGGTACGTCACCCACCAATTAAAAGCAACCACTCTTCCCATAAAACACTTGAAATAAAATAAAAATTATAAAGGTCGAGGGAAAATATTGAGTTTTAACTGATTGCAGATTTTCGGCTGGAAACCCGAGTACTACAACGACACCAAGAACCTGCCGAGTACAATGCCTGCCGACCTGCAAGAGCACATCAAGCAGGAGGAGCTCGCCAACAGATTAGATACCGTGTGGGTATCGTGCGCCGGTGAAAATCCCGCGGACATTGAGAATATGGGAGCGATCCAGTATATTCCTCGGCGCGGTTTCCCGGGATACTACTTCCCCTTCGTCAACAACCCCGGCTACCTCAGCCCCCTCGTGGCTGTCTTCTTCGAAAGGCCTAAATGTGAGGGACATCTGGCCAGAATTCATTCTATCCCAAGTTGCGCGCTAAGTGGCTCAATTACACTTGGTTTCATTGATTGCAGATGGTGTGCTGATCAACATCGAGTGCAAGGCCTGGGCGCACAATATCTTCCACGATAGATTCGAGAGGCGTGGCTCGGTACACTTCGAATTGATGGTCGATTAAAGCGCAGCGCGTCTTGTTTACCGCTGGACCATTTACCAGCCGCATCAAAAAAAGAGTAGAAGAAAAAGTAGGAGGCAGACGCGCGACGTGTCTCCTCCTTTTAATCAGTCTCGTTGAGGCATAGTGACCACTTCTTTTTTCCTCTGGGGAGCGGAGCAGTTCCCCACCTCGAGATTCTTTCTTAACACGCTGCCCTAGAACACTTTTTCATAGACATACGACAGTACGTGTCCATCTTGAGTCATCCTCATTTTCATCCCTTCTTTTTATCGTAAGTCTACACACCCGACAAACACACGAAACACACACACACAGACACACAGACAGACAAACACTGTTAACTGCATACTGCAATGCGCGCGCAAATGTTCGTCGGAGCTACGTCTCGTTTGACTGCCACTTATTACGGTAGAAGCAAAGTACCTCCTTTCGTCGTTGAAAATCGCAACCGCAAAAGCGCAGGAAGAAGCAAAGAGACAAGCGAACGTACCCCGAGCGCACCCGGAAAAAATTGGGGGGACAGGGATTCGCGAGGTGGCCGCAGGGCCTGTGCAAAGTTGAACGGAAGGTTTTTTGCACAAACAAGCACCCGTCGACGTATAGTCTTTCTTTACGCGAGAGAGCAAAAGGAAGTGGTCATGCTCTTGACCGTTAATCATCGTTAGGAAAAGTTTGTCGAGAGCGTAACGAGTTTTTCTCCCCGATATTCTTTCCTCGTCCCCCTCACCCGCCCTCGGTTCTCACCCCCCGCGAATTCTACGCTTCGAATTCTGCCTGCAGTTGATTTTGGCATTTTCGTTCCGGGAGACCTCCCGGTGCCACGGGGACTTTCATTTCCTCATTGTTCCGCAATCTTCGACGATTTGTTAGCGTGTCTACTTAGGTGATGAATGGCCCTTGTATGTAGATGGTGTTGAGGATCTAGTGATATGTTTAGTTCCTGCCACGTAGACGTACTACAAGAGAAAATGCATTAGTGTGTACCTTTATTCCTGTTAATACATAGCGAGCGGGGTTGCGCGACGGAGCTCTCGGCTCTGGGCGAGAGGTTGCCGAAGCAGCACGCACCTTCGCGAACTCGGCCCAGCGTCGAGAGGTCCGGCGCGCCGCACGCCCTCTCGCCATTAAGAATCGTAAATTGTAAGGGAAGGTTTCGAAGACACTGCAGAGTAACCAAGCCACGCTCTTCTTTTCCTTGAGTGAGAGATCCGCTCCGCGCGCATTGACTAAAAGTTGGCTCTTTCCGCGGGCGGAGCTTTCGATTGGAGAAGTCCTAGTCATCGCCGTGTGTTCCTCGGTCGCGGTGCTCCACGAGCGCGGTCTGCCACAGCTGGGCGCGACTCTCTGTTAAATTATATGTATTTCCAAGAAGTATATATGCAAGGACGAAGGTATGAAATACGACTATAAACGAAAGTCGACCGTCGCGGGCGCGCGCGCTGTCCTCGATTTTCAATGCAAAGTTCCGCCGGCGTGAGACGAGTGCGGTGTTTCTCCTCGTAGAGCTCTCACGATTATCGATAAATAAGACGATCACATTAAATAAAAAAAGGGTACCGCGAACGGGAAATGTCCCGCCGGTCATATATGTACGCGGGTCTCTGAGACTCGCTGTGTTAATCGATATATTCACGACACACCTTACGAAACACTTTTGTTAAAAGGACGAGTGACGCAATATACATACAATTATCGATTTGAGAGCGACGAGATCTTGATTGTACACCAACTTCTATCTCGAACCTGCTGTGGGGTGTGCTTTTTCTTTCGGCGCTACACCGCACATGTATACTTTGTGACTCGTCGTCGATATACTAACAACGAGGATTGTACGGTTGAAGCGGCTACACGGAGAGGTAAAACACTATAGGGCTGCAAGCAAAACTAAGATTAGTATATTCTCGCTCACATATACAACATCACTCCGATTAGTCCTGCTTCATTACCAAAAAGACACACACAGAGACCGTCTCGATATCAATGCTCTTCCATCCTGGAGCGCACCTCTCTTCTTTCACCACTCTCACCGATAACTCCCGAAGGCGGCCTTCCCTGTTTACATTCCACCCTAGTACATCAAGCAAAATGATAATATTAAATTGTTCAATATTATTACTAAGTAATTGTTACACTATAGTTATTAGTAAACGTACAAGTATAGTATATTAATCTGTGTTCATTTTTCTATTTCTCATTATAATTATACTTGATTATTATGTCCGCATCGCTCTCGTAAAAGAAAAACACACACACACGAGCCCAAGTATATATAAACACACATATATATATATACATCTATATATTTACGCTGGGTGCGTAGAGGTCGGTTTTGATTCTGCATGCGCCAAGGAATGTGTATACCTAACAAAGTGCTAATCGGGGTAGTATTGTAAATCTCATCGCTCGCAAAGCATCGCCAGGCATGCGTCGGGGGAGGATCGCTCGATCTACTTAATTAAACGAAATACACACGGCGTCATTCAAAATACAGATTTGCAGTTACAATAATATGTACCGCGTGATTCTGACTAGACCAGCTCACACTATCCCGTAATCGATATAAGTTGGTTGCAATCTTTTTCCTTTTGCTTGCCCGCAAGAATGCTGCCTTTTGGTTCGAGTCGAGCTTTAGTGGGACGCGCCGATTGTTCGCTGACGCTATAGCTTTTCGCATCGGTGACGCTGCAACGGGTACGTATACGAGGAGTCCTTGTATATCGGAGCTGGCTGCGAATCGTCCGGCGAGAAATCCTCTGCGGGGATATGTGTATCACAGTAGGCATTATAGTGTTAAATATGTTCAACTAATTCTAAGCTCTGCTCTGAAACTTGGCCGGATAGCCGTCGCCCCATCCCCCCACTGTACTTTTCACGCAGTGTCACACGATTCCGCAACGCGGGAAGGATTTTTTTTATAATATAATAAGGATATACGCTGGAGTGCCAGATATTGTACCTCACGATATATTGGTTTCTTTAGGTGTCCGATCTTCTGTCATGCGATTTGTACTTGTACGGAAAAAGCTAATCGTTTGCTCCAAAGAATATTTTGTTGGTTTCTCTGAGATGAATCATTACTGTATACCAGACGCCCATCCTAACACATAGTTCCTTGTATCGGTGAACAAGTTCTCGGTGATCGAGTACCTAGGCGTATTTAGGCGTAAGTGCCGGAAATAAATTGATTGCGAAAACATCTGCGAAGCGACAATCTCCATTTCGAACCAGAGTGCTCAAGTGTTTCTCCCGCTGCGTCGCCACTTCGGCTTTCAACAGGTAAGTTTGCGATGAGTACTTGATTACTTACTTAAAAACAAGATAAATAATTACCAATTCAACCTTATAGAGTGGGGGGAAAATAAGAAACAATAAATCGATTATTATGAATGTTTTATGTAATTATATATTTTCTTATAGCACATACATATATCTGTTGGAATTAGATTCCTTAACTTTTCTTGTATTCGATCCTCTCGACCTTCACTTCATCTCCAACAAGCTGATACACATAAGTCACGACTGTCGAACTCTGTATATCCATTAAAACAAAAGACGGGATAACCGATCTGCAATACATATTTTATAATGAATCCATCCAACTTTGCCTCATTTTTAGAAACCTCTACCCTTCTCTCCCTTCTACTTACGTGTCCAAAGGATTATATGCTCCTGTCGCGGATCCAGGATTGATATAAAACTTGTTCTCATGTTCATAAGCCTCAAACTTGTGAGTGTGTCCCGAGATGAGTATATCCACATCGAGCTGCCTCTGGATGAGAGCTAGGGACTCGGGATCACCCCATGGAACCACCTGGTGTCCATGCGATAGGCCTATTCTAAACTGACCTACTGTGACGACTTTCTGCTCCGGATAGTTCAAATTCTGCACCAAAGTAATCTTCATCTTGAACATCGTCGTACTAGGAACATTTTCAAGCCAAAGAAAACAAGTCACTTACCTCATCGAAATCGCCTCTGACTACGTGCACATCACTGGCCAGTGTCTTCAAGTAATCGTAAGACTCCTTTGTACAAAGATTACCGGTGCAGAGAATATGCTGTATTCTACCTGGAACCAGCAACTTTTTGAATTTACTTGGCAGGCTGCTGCACCGATGAGGAATGTGTAAATCTCCCAGTACTAAAACAAGCTGCAATTTCGTGTCTCTTGTACTCCACTCTCGAACCGAACATTCATTGTACATGTAATCTCATCTGGCAAGAGTCCCCCTCGAGAACACTGCCAAGGTTAAGCACAGTGATGCGAGTAAAAAATGGGTTAACAGCGGGCGGGCTTACCATATTTTTAATTTAATAGTCCTCCCCTTGCCTACGAGTATGAATTACCGAGCCGATTGGCTGTCGGTGGTGACGAGGGTGTCAAAAACTGCTGGCCGAATTATTAGGAAGAACACTTTAACCCAGGCATCGTCGCCGCCTTACGTGTGCAGTTTGAATTCCGATCAATCCCGATTAATTGCGGCAATTATGCCGCAAATACCAATGCAATGTACCCAGCTGCACTGAACAACACCCAATCCTATCGAGAATGAACAAATTGTATTATGACAATCGCAACACACACTGTAGAACGGAACAGCCCCCCCGTACCGGGTCCACACAGTTTGGTACCAAACTGAAGTTAGTCGCAATTACTAACCAGCGCTATAGGTCGAATCGAGATCGAGATATATCGGTCCCGGTGACATTTTTATAATATGCCTCTTTATGAACCAAATACAAATAACTAATTTGTGTGCCATCATTTCGTTATTAGTTTAAGACTGCAGCATCCACTGCTGTGCTGGCTATTGGAAAAATCATCACGATGATTCAATCGACTGAAGTTTGCTCCAGGTCGATTACTAGCGGCCAGAGCCACTATGCGGTGGCGCATCTTGGTCGACCCTCGCGTAGGTTTTGTTGAACACTGTTAAAGGTTGAAGTTGGTTGAAGTGGTGACGGCAATGTTGAAAAAGCAGGATCTCCTCTGATCTCCTCGTGAATTAAAGTCTTATGTGACAATACACCGAGGACAGGAGCAATCGAGTAAACGCACCACGCAACAGGACTGCGGGCATCACCGCTTGAAACTCCGATAGTTGGCCGTGCAGGCCATCCGAGCAGCCGAACACAATGGACTCCATTCCGAGAACACACGAAGGTTCGTTTGCGTGGCTCAGTTACCAAATTCTCTCTCCGATTAATATTCACATATGAACATTTCTATCCAGCGAGACTTCACGCGATTCTCGCTCTTTCTCGAGCTACTTAACAAACGTCAATTAGCCAGCGGAGTCGTTGCAGCGCACTTCTTGCACAACTCAGGTTCGTTTGGCGGTAGTTGTTTAATAGCAGTGCGTGCTATTTCAGATATCGAGGCGCAAATCCGAGAAATACAGTCGAAGAAGAAGGAGATACAAAATGCGAACGACGTCAAGGAACAAGTGGGCCTTGGGAAGACTGGCTTCTACGACCAGGATATTTACGATGGGACTAACAACAAATATGATGGATATGTTACTTCCATCGCGGCCAACGATGAGATCGAGGTAATCGGCGCGTGTACGATATACTGTAACAGGCGACCTAGAATACATGAGATAGTCAACAACAACATATCGGATCATCCTATAAATAATATAGTGTCTTCCACTTCCTTGAAAATGTTTTAATATCATAACTATTATAGTTATTATTGTGAAACAGAAGATATATATATTTTGTTGTGATCCATGTAAGGGAAACATGCTCTCTCCGTTCAACTCAGAATGACAAACTTGGGTCTCTTTTCAAACAATCTTCTAAAAAGAACCATGTTATTTAATGGATGACCGAATGATGCACAGGAATATATTACTATTTGAACTAATACTTTTAGGATGAAGACTATGAGCCAAGCACATTTAGTACTAATAAGAGACCAGGCTATAATGCACCAGCTGCACTGCTCAATGATGTTGCACAGGTAAAATTTCAAGTTCTTACACTATACAGTATTACCTCATGACAATGACCTTTTATTGATTATTAAATGCATATTTGACTTTAGAGCGAAAAGGATTATGATCCATTTGCGGACAGACGGCGACCCACCATAGCCGACAGAGAAGATGAGTACAGACAAAAAAGGAGGAGAATGATTATCTCGCCAGAGCGAGTTGATCCTTTTGCAGAAGGTTGGTACTGTTTTCTAGTTAATTAGCATTTATGACACTGAAAAAGGTAATCATTAGATACTAAGTGTGTTTACCCTACATTTCTCAGAGTTAATGTTTTGTTGCTATGTAAAAGAGCTTGTAATCACCCACACTTACAGGAGGTTTGTTACTATTCATGTACTGTTTTGTGGATTATTGAAACATACTGTTGTAGCTCAAATTTATATTCATTTGCTCCTCTATGTGGCAAATGATTAACAATTATAAGTTATTACAAGTTCAATGTATTGTAACAAAGCATAGGATAGACGAATATCTTAATCTATTGTCACAGTGGTTGATCAATTGTACGATTAATAAAGGAGGTCAGTCAACTCTATTTCAGTTAGTGCAATATTTAACATGCATTAGGGATAGCAGCACAACCAATTATAGGTATCAGACTCTGTTGGGCAATTTCTACTTGATCTTACAACCCAAAACACGTGTGTAGTTGACTGCTCTCACGTTATCATTCTCCACTTGTGCTGCGAGCACGATGTAATACTGTGCACAAGCGAAATCATTAGGATTGCAGGAATCAATTGCGTATATTTATTGTAAAAAGATTGCATACACTGTTTTTTACCGTCGCGATAGTGGTCGAATGTCGAACATCGAAAGTTGCTAAGGAGAAATCTCCTGATCTCTTTATCACAATTTTACTGAAAAGATTATAAGCACTTTCACTTCCAGGCACATTACTTTTCAGTAAAATTAACACTCATTCCACTATGTATTTAAGCGAAAACGAAAATCGGATTATTTGCAATTCACGTCAAAAATGTTCTACTTAAAGCAGTTACTTTAAATTATCTAACGAGCAAAGTGTATGCGACTTTAATAAAATTGTGTAAGTAGTCAAGCAGGATGCCTGTTACAGTCACACTACAGTGAAAACGATATAATGAATTATATCCATAATATTATAATAATGCAAAACTATTTATTATTTGAAATCCAACTTTTAATTCAATGAAATTATAAACTATAACTGTAGTACTCCATACTGAAACTGAAAGTAAAAATCCGAACTGAAGAAAACCGCCGATATCCAAGTTATTAACATTGTATCTGTCGCAGGCAGCCGTGCGTATCGTTTAAGAAACGAATGTGTTTAGACAAACTGGCTTGAATGAGGAGTGTGAATGTGACTCTTTGGAATACATACTAATGTGAACATTTTTTTCCAATCTTAGTGACGGTCTGCACATTCGGAATCATCTGCTTACCGAGGATACTATGTCGAAGGTTAAGCGAGATTGAATTGTCACAGCATAACAGTCACGTCGCCTTATTCGATACAATGAGATGTTGCGTGAAATGATTGTCGAATGATGAGACTAAAAGACTCGTAAAATCGTGCAGTACAAATGATACTAAATAACGAACTAAAACGACTGTCCCTTTTTACCGAACCGGTACAGTTTAGAGACTCTCATTGTATCGTATCCTTTCGTGAGAACATAAATATTCAAAAACTAGTATGAGTGGTTTGTGTGCAAATATTATTAATAACAAGAATGAGTTGATTTTTAGATGGCTAAAGTATTTTACGATGTGGAAGAGATGAGCAGGACTGTGCTCCCTATGGCACCAAATTTTCACGTACGTATGCTATATGCCGTCTACTGTTGCAGCTCTCTTGCACCCGTTGCTCGAACATGTTACGCTCGGTGCTCGATGCCAAGTGCGGGCCGCTGCAATACGCAGCTTCATTGTCCAATTCTATGCTAACAGTATACCGTAATGCGACGTGGAATGTGAGAGTGAATTCAGTAGTTTACTTAGAATATAGCCAAATATTCTAAGGGCATTTAACAATACATATCAGTCTAAAGTGGCTAGGTCTGTTGAGAAGACAAGACGTTTTTGAAAGTTGAACATTCATTGTACAATTTACTAATGGTTACGCTTTGCGTGACGTTTGGTTCGTGATTACAGGTGGTAAGACGCCGGATGTCGGTTCTAGGACGTACACCGAGATTATGAAGGAGCAATTGCTCAAAGGAGAAGAAGCCGAAGTACGTTTGCAAATACCGAGTATTATAAAAACGAGTTGTAACTATTGATTGATTTTTAACATAACATTTTTCCATCCTAACAGTTGAGGAAAAAGTTGGCTGAAAAAGCGAAAGATGGTACTCTCAAGGCAAATGGCGAACCAAAGCCTGCACCGAAAAAGAGGGGACGTTGGGATCAAACGGACGATGCACCTACACCTAAGAAACTATCTGGTACCAGCGCAACACCAACTTCATGGGACAATGCAGATGTACGTATGAAAGCACCGGTGAAATTGTGGTTATTCTAAATAAATATTCGTACAGATCTTATAACTTGATCGAATTGAATGTATAGGTAACTCCAGCCGCGATACGATGGGACGAAACTCCTGGACACGGTAAGGGTGGCGAGACTCCTGGTGCCACTCCAGGAGTGAGCACACGAATGTGGGAAGCAACACCAGGTCACGCAACGCCCGGTGCCGCTACTCCCGGCAGGGAGACTCCATCTCATGAAAAGGCTGTTTCAAGTCGCAGGAATCGGTGGGACGAGACACCGAAAACCGAGCGCGGTACGTTACCAGAGTTACTTCACGTTTGGATAATTACGATTCATTGGAGTAAATGATTTATAAAACTCTAATTTCACAACAGAAACACCTGGACACAGCAGTGGCTGGGCAGAAACACCGAGAGCCGACCGTGTCGCAGGAGACTTGATACAGGAAACTCCCACACCATCCGCTAGTAAAAGACGAAGTCGATGGGACGAGACACCGTCGAATCAAACCCCAGGCTCGATGACACCACAAACACCAGCCACCCCACTAACAACGCCTCACCAGACATCTATTTTAACTCCTAGCGGAGTGACTCCAACCGGCCCTAAAGCAATGGGCTTAGCAACTCCAACGC
Source organism: Crossocerus cetratus (assembly GCA_963675795.1). Classification (NCBI taxonomy): domain Eukaryota; kingdom Metazoa; phylum Arthropoda; class Insecta; order Hymenoptera; family Crabronidae; genus Crossocerus; species Crossocerus cetratus. The sequence goes on from OY776667.1 coordinate 18,217,252, forward strand.
CGGGACACTTAATGTCCATGACACCCGAGCAGCTACAAGCCTATCGGTGGGAGCGTGAAATTGACGAGAGAAACAGACCTCTTTCCGACGATGAATTGGATGCCCTCTTCCCACCGGGATACAAGGTTTTGCAACCACCCGCGGGCTACATTCCTATTCGAACTCCTGCAAGGAAGCTCACTGCTACACCCACACCTATCGCTGGCACACCTCAAGGATTCTTCATCCAGACTGAAGACAAGAGCGCAAAATTCGTGGACAATCAGCCGAAAGGAAATCTGCCCTTTATGAAGCCGGAAGATGCACAATATTTCGATAAACTGTTAGTTGACGTTGATGAAGAGACATTGAGTCCGGAGGAACAGAAGGAAAGGAAGATAATGAAACTCCTTTTGAAAATCAAAAATGGCACACCACCAATGAGGAAAGCTGCTTTACGACAAATCACTGACAAAGCCAGAGAGTTCGGTGCCGGGCCACTCTTCAATCAAATCCTACCTCTCCTAATGTCCCCCACGCTGGAAGACCAGGAACGGCATCTTCTTGTGAAAGTTATCGATCGCATTCTTTATAAACTTGACGACTTAGTAAGGCCTTATGTACACAAGGTGGGTATCAGGACTAGACATCTGACGAATGTTCATATTCTACGATAGTTAATCAACAACAATTTCATTTAGATTCTGGTCGTCATCGAACCCCTTTTAATTGACGAAGACTACTACGCTCGTGTCGAAGGCAGAGAGATTATTTCAAATTTAGCGAAAGCTGCCGGTCTAGCCACCATGATTTCCACAATGAGACCTGATATTGACAATATTGACGAGTACGTGCGCAACACCACAGCAAGAGCGTTCGCCGTTGTTGCGTCCGCGTTGGGTATACCTTCGCTTTTGCCATTCTTGAAAGCTGTCTGTCGCAGTAAAAAGTCTTGGCAGGCGCGGCATACTGGTATCAAAATTGTACAGCAAATCGCCATTCTTATGGGCTGCGCCATTCTACCACATTTAAAAAGCTTGGTCGAAATCATCGAACATGGTAATTATATTCTTTTAAGTGCTCCTGTATCCGTCAAAAGAAAGATATTGATAACACTGTGAAACTCTAGGTTTGGTTGACGAGCAACAGAAAGTTCGTACCATCACTGCGTTGGCCATCGCCGCTTTGGCGGAAGCAGCGACTCCTTATGGTATCGAAAGCTTCGATTCCGTCCTCAAACCACTGTGGAAAGGTATTCGTACGCACAGGGGAAAGGGTCTCGCTGCTTTCTTAAAGGCTATCGGTTACCTGATTCCACTCATGGACGCCGAATACGCCAACTACTATACCCGAGAAGTGATGTTGATTTTGATTCGTGAGTTCCAGTCGCCCGATGAGGAAATGAAGAAGATCGTCTTAAAGGTATAAGCGAGTGAGACCTGACAATTTATATGAGTTGGTATTCGTGGAGAGCCTTGCAAATATTAATCGAGTCACATATTATAACAGGTAGTAAAACAATGTTGCGGAACTGATGGTGTCGAAGCGCAATACATTAAGGACGAAATCCTCCCACACTTCTTCAAACACTTTTGGAATCATCGTATGGCGCTAGATCGCAGAAATTACAGACAGGTATGTAATCTTATTTAAAGGACTTATTTATTGTTAGTTGCTGTACGAGAATAATTCACTATAATCATTTTATCTAGCTCGTAGATACAACGGTTGAAATAGCAAATAAAGTCGGCGCATCGGAAATCATAAATCGTGTCGTGGACGATCTCAAAGACGAGAATGAACAATACAGGAAAATGGTGATGGAAACCATTGAAAAGATCATGGGTAACTTGGGTGCTGCTGATGTCGATTCTCGATTAGAGGAACAGCTTATCGATGGTATATTGTACGCTTTCCAGGAACAAACGACTGAGGTTCGTACATCTAAGCTGTATAAATGTTTCGTGAACATTGAGTAACATGGTATTAAATATCATTTTGAATTGCAGGATGTTGTAATGTTAAATGGCTTTGGCACAATCGTCAACACGTTAGGCAAAAGAGTAAAGGCTTATCTTCCTCAAATTTGCGGTACAATATTGTGGCGATTGAACAACAAATCGGCCAAAGTAAGACAGCAAGCTGCAGACTTAATATCGCGGATAGCAGTCGTCATGAAGACGTGTCAAGAGGTATTGTATTGTTTGCATAGATACTCCAATTACCGGAGAGGAAAAGAAACTTATGATTTAATGTGTATATAATACAGGAAAAGTTAATGGGTCATTTGGGCGTCGTTCTGTACGAATACCTGGGAGAAGAATATCCCGAAGTCTTGGGAAGTATATTAGGGGCACTGAAGGCCATTGTCAATGTCATAGGAATGACCAAAATGACACCACCTATAAAAGATCTTTTACCACGTCTCACACCTATCTTGAAAAATCGACATGAGAAGGTACCTATTGCGCTTCACTGAACATCACATATTTTCAGAGTATAGTTCCTTGTATATTCTAATCACTTGCTCTTATAGGTACAAGAAAATTGTATAGACCTTGTAGGTAGAATTGCAGACAGAGGTCCCGAGTACGTTTCAGCCCGTGAGTGGATGAGGATATGCTTCGAATTGCTCGAGTTACTGAAAGCTCACAAAAAGGCAATTAGAAGAGCAACTGTAAATACTTTCGGTTATATCGCAAAAGCTATTGGGTAATTATTCTACTTGGAAACTAGAAAATCTTTCTTCAATATATAATATCGTATACATCGTTCACTATTTCACAGACCTCACGATGTGTTGGCGACTCTGCTGAACAACCTGAAGGTACAAGAGCGTCAGAATCGCGTGTGCACAACAGTGGCCATCGCTATTGTCGCAGAAACTTGCAGCCCGTTCACAGTTTTGCCCGCGTTAATGAACGAGTACCGAGTACCTGAATTGAACGTGCAGAATGGTGTACTGAAGTCATTGTCATTCTTGTTCGAATATATCGGCGAAATGGGGAAAGATTATATTTATGCGGTCAGCCCGTTACTCGAGGATGCTCTTATGGACAGGTAAGAAATCCTCTTTAGAAAAGCGCATTAAAGGTATCAATTATCTTAATTCCAATACTATTTTCCTTCCTGCAGAGATTTAGTGCACAGGCAGACAGCTTGTGCTGCTATCAAGCACATGGCACTTGGTGTTTATGGTTTCGGTTGCGAGGATGCACTGATCCACTTACTGAATCATGTATGGCCAAATGTTTTCGAAACGTCGCCACATTTAGTTCAAGCCTTCATGGACGCAGTTGACGGTCTGCGTGTTGCTCTCGGACCAATCAAAATATTGCAGTATACTTTGCAGGTTTGTGCGAATTTATGTATTATATAATTCAGCTTTTGCGTTATCTTTCGATTGGGTCACAGTTGCATGTCATATTCCTAGAGATTGGTGAATGAAAGGAAATAGTACAAGTGAATTTAAGATAACTTTTGATTGCAGGGTCTGTTCCACCCGGCACGAAAAGTCCGAGACGTATACTGGAAGATCTACAATTCTCTTTACATAGGCGGACAAGACGCCCTCGTGGCCGGCTATCCTCGAATAATGAACGATCCAAAGAATCAGTATATTAGATACGAATTGGATTACGTTTTGTAACAGATTCACAGATGCAAGAATATTATGTATTATACAGTTATACAATCCTCGTAAGGATTAATGTCACTCGCTTATTCCGTTGTTTATAAGTCTGCTGAATATAGTTGTATCCCAGATGACAACCCAGTTAAGCGTGATAAGGAACGTTAACCGTATTTATTTCTTGGACTCCTATAAGCAGGTTACATACGAAAAAGGTTGCATTAAGCATTGACTCTTACACAGACTTGTCCGAAAGAAATATATGTCACTTCAGTATCAATCGAATTGCATATGAATAAAGGTTTTCATATACTTTAAACGGACACGCTTATTAATTATCTCTCCCCTTTTTTGATTCGTTGATTGGTTTCTCGTTCGACAGAACGAAATCGGACACGCGTAACAAGAACAAGCAGTATACTTCCAAAAGAATTTATTTCTACTTATTTAAGACAGAGCGATACTTAATAGTTTACATTGTGTAAAACGTCCATGTGTTTGAACTTATAATACGCAGTGGTATTACGCTACAGTTCCACTTGAGTATTGAAGAGTACAGTCACAATGTCGGCTTGTCGTAAAGCAAACATTAACGCACACGATCTCGTCGATCTTAAGAATGTTACGTATAAAAACAGCATGTTCGCCACTGCATCCCCAAATATTAATGTTGAAAAACTGACACGTGAAGTACTGTATCTCATGGCGAATTCGATTGTTTAATTGTTGTAAGTGTTTCAATGCAATTCCTTCAGTTCCGACAACCGTACATATATAATGCGGCACGAGGCTACGTCTAAGCACACACATCCGTGATGGAGAAATCAAGGCGAATCTCTACGACTGAGTATGTAATCTCCCTCGTAATATCTTTAAAGTAACAATCCATCGATAGGGAAAGGCCGTTCACCTAATAGCACTATCGTATAATAATGTGTTTATGCATCACCCGCCGATTATTAGGTACTATAACGACGAGCTTGCCAGTACATGCTCGACTAAATTAAGTGTATGCTTAAATTGTTATCTCTGTTAGAATAAAAAGCAATATCGGGGAGAGCAGTCTCGGCACTGCGTAGCGAAACACGACGACGCTAAACGTAGATCTCGAACTATCTTTTAACGTACAATAATCTGAATAAACAACATGACATTTGGTAAAAAGTTTAGCATCAATTCATCATATATTCAAATTTAACAGCTCGCACATAACATTGAACGTGATATGCTTCAACAATCCTTCTCTTCGTTTTCGCTTCTTTATGCCTCCGATCGGAAAGTAATTACTACGTCGTTTCACTTAGGATCGCGCGGCTAGTAATTACGCGAAATTTAGTAACATCAATACGATCCGGACCGCCCATCAAGAAGAAAGTAGACATTCATTGTTTGTCGCAAAATATATGCTTGTTAAATGCCCGGAGAGTGGTAGTGCTATATGTTTCGCCTGTCTCGATTTGCTTAATTGTCATATACTTCCTCCGCGACACAGTTCCGTTGGAAGTGCGAGTGAATCTTTATGACGCATAGAAACGAAACGAACCGACGGGGAAAAGACACCATAGAAATAGCAATTGAAAACAGTGGATTAAAAGCAAAGGAATACAATTATCGTCGTATAAATCGTTGATACGTTTCCCACTGTACTACGGGAGTTATATGCGGCTCTAGCACGGTTCCTTAACTTGTTACATAAGTTATAAACTCCTTAAGGAAAAGAAACTTTGGTATAAAAAATACATAGTTCCGATGGTACGTAATTCCTGCGATAATACGGATAGTTAGCGAAGAGAACACGGGCCAGCTGTAACACAACTATAAAATCACACTGATATGAGAAGTCACACTCCATAAAAAGCATTTCGTGCTGCCCAGTGTCCTCTTTCTCCTATTCTCCTTTCAATTCCATCGGAAGCTATGATAATAGCATGTAATGAAAAACTCATTTCCGCTTCTGTTCGGAATCCCGGATGTTCATTCTGATTCCTCACAATCTTCGCTTTCGTCTTTACCTTCGACAACTTTCGTTTGGAATCTAGATTATCATTATCATACAGCAAATCATATTCCGTTAGTAGTAGATTAGTTTGCTTATATGTAGCACCAGGCATAAATGAGATAATCTGATGACTATGAAAAAATCCCTTATGGAATTTGACCGCTAGAACAAAAACCTTATAACAGCATGAAATAGAACGCCTCAAAAAGATGACAGATGACCATCCTACGACTGTGGCTGTGCTTTTTAGATATATTTCTCGGGTGTAGATAGGAAAATAGACGACAAAACGGGGGACTCTTTTACGAACGGCTATAAAGATACCGAAAAGTAATTTATAGAAAGCCTCTGGAGCGTCGATGTTCTCCTAATATTAAGTCTCCAGTTTTCTAAGATAAGAAAAAAGTGTGTCTTTAATAACACATAGCGTTTTACTGGAAAACTATCAGTTTAAGAAAGATCCCAAGCACACTTAATATTCATTTCGAATTCAGTATAAGAACTATGTGTTCTTATGTATATATATATATATATATTACTTTCTCTCACTTGCTCTCGTTATATTGAAAAATTTGTCGACACAAATGGCATCAAAAATTTCCACTTCCCTTATTTCTCTATGAAATGATCAAATTTACAATAGAATATTGTGTCTCCTGCTCTCAATTACTTCGGTAGACAACTACATCTTGTAAACTCTATTCTCCTCGCTATTAAATGAAACAATTCGTCGCATTACGATAATAAATTAAAAAATCTTTGTCGCGAACGTTTCAATCTGCAGTTTCAGTGATAGTCGCGCTAATGAACATCTTCATCGGTGTACTGAAAATAACGCTCCTCCATTATTGGAATGAAATATGTCGGATTCCTATCTCAAATCCTTCCGCATTGTAATTTTATATAAAGGACAACCCTTGAATCTATTTAGAGAGGCACGGCTATAAATCAATTCGCGCTACGCAAGAGAGGATCAACCTTCGTGAATATTGTAGCTCAGCTGACACTGCAGGTGCGGTGTATACGGAATACGAAAAAGTACTGGATAGGAATAAAATTATATAAAACATATTGAAAACGCGTAAAATCATGCCTTTCGACGACACAATTCCAATCAAAATGGTGCGACAATCGCTGCAGCTTCGCCCCTACTCGTCGGCAACGAGGCACACTCGTGCCATTTATTTGATTGTGGATCGTAGCACTCGACCGTAGAAACTGTGATTTGAGTGCGGTAAAAATTAATCTCTCGGGATTGATCACCCCCTATAACATAGATCCGAGTGTCAGCTGCAACCACTGCTGGATACGATCTGCCCATATTCATAGGCGCGACCGTGCTCCACTCATCCTGAAATGTAAGAAATGTCACGAACCGGCATACATATAATTATAAAGAAAACGGGTCAATCGATATTGCTTACCTTCTCAAAAGAGTAGCGTTCAACGCATGTTAACACCTCCTGATTCTTATAAGTCCCTCCGACAGCGTAAATGTAACCATCGAGTACCGTAATTCCCATTTGCGAGCGAGGTGTAAGCATTTGAGCCAAGTAGCTCCATTCTCTCGTTACAGGATTATAACTCATCACGTCCCGACAGTGTCTGTTGTTTCGCGTACAACCGCCGACAACGTAAATGAGTCCTACAAAACAGAGTTTCTCTTATTCCAAATCATTCCTACTCGCAGAAAGTCGTCACGTACCTTCGTATGCGACGACACCCATACTGAAACGTGGTTCAGGAAGTTGTCCGTCCAGGGTCCAGGTATTCGATATGGGATCGTATATCTCGATCGAACCCCCAAGATCTTCTCCTACCCACCCACCAAACGCATATAAATTATTCTCCAAGGCACAGAGTCCAAATTCGCATCTCGGCTCTTCCATGCAGGCAACAGGCGTCCAAACGTCATCGCGGGGATCGTAGCACTCGCAATTGGCAATAATGCCGGACTCCAATTCGCCACCCACCACGTACACTTTACCATCTAATAGCGCTACACCCGGCAGAATTCGTCCGATCCCAATTGGAGCCACGTCACTCCATTCTCTGCCAAACAAATTTAGCAAATTGTCATAGTACTCAATTACTCGGCATTTCTTCTACGAGTAGAATATAGGGGCAATGTGGATTACTTACCCGGTAAATATATCAAACTTTTCAATGGTCTTATAAGTACTTTCGGCAGCCCTGCCCCAACTATCAGCGGAGTGCTCCCGTTTCGAACCGCCGATCACGAGGATATTTTTCTTAGCACAGAGCCTCGGCTGCGCATGAAGCGGTACGAGGCAACCCTTATTCGACACGAGATCCTTTTGGATAGAGCGCAACGCGACAATGAGACTGGCATCCTTGCACTCGGTAATAGTGCGCTCCAATCGTGCCAGTGAACACAGCCGTAAACGTATGTGACTTAATATCTCGAAAACGTAACACCTTCGGCTCGGTATGTCGTCGAGGATCCAATTGTATGCCGCTTGGAAGACCTTTCGTAAATAAATTGTTGCACCAATTATTAATCTACTTCACCACATATCATATGAACCTTATGGAGAATCGCAAATAAGACAAACCTGAAATTCGGTATCGATATGAATGTAATCGCTACTGAGGAAACGAACAAGGTGGTCTTTAGGCAGATCCAAGAACTCTTCCTCCCGTGATACTTGAGGAAAATTGACTTGTATAAAACGTAAGGCAGTCTCCGAAAGATCTAGTCTGTTATGTACTTCTGCGAATCTATCAAGACAAATAGAATGATATAGAATAGATCTTGGAACACTATACCTCAAGCAATTGCCTAATTAAAAATATTATACCTATAAATTCCAATAGCATTTGAGATATGAAGCTGCTGCTTTAAATAGTCGATGCAGCTGGACACTACCTCGTCCAGCTCCAGCATATCAGCAGCGGCGAATAATTCCTGAACATTGTCTTGCGTGATGTCCACATTACCGGTATAAATGAAGTCCACCAAAAGGGTAAGAATATTTGGTGACACAGAGCGAATTTCAACCAGTTCCTGTTGCTCCTCTGCCAGTCCACCAGTGAACATAGCATTGAAGTAAGCACTCCCAGCAGCCAGCACCGATCTATGTGCCCTGATGATATTTTCACCAGCTACCAAGCCTACATCGCTGAATTGATTCTTGAGCCTCTGTGTGTTCAAGTTCCTCAAGACCTTAGGGGCATAATGCCCCACAGCATAGACGATGTTGGACACTTCAGGATTAGGTTTTACTGACTGTGTGGCAAATCCCATGTTGTTGCAGTTATGCCCATTCTTTAATGAAGACACTGCTCCATCAGTCACAAAGCCATCAAGGTGTCCCTTATTGGCAGTTCCTAGCAATAACAATGAATTACATGATAAAATCATCTCACATTAAATATGGCAAACAGTACTTTCTTTCTTCAAACATGTTATAACACTAATTCAAATCCACGATTCAGTTGCATCAAACTGAAAGCTAGTAACAACAATAAATTTGTGAATTACTGAATGTGCAAATGCATTATATTTTCATATACTCTAATAGAACTTAATGTCACTTTGTATGGAATTGTATTTACACTTGCATTTATGAAAACTACAATTTAGAAATCTTGCAGGGCAAAGAACTTATTACAGATCCATGTTTGGATATTTCATACCGTTTTCATTAATAATTGCATGGATATTGAAATATTCTACATGCAACATGTATTTCGACTGCAGGGACTCGTCCCTATTCTCATTAAAAACACAAGATTCCTGGAGTGACAGTCACTAGCAATGCTCGAGAACTGTCTCCGGAGTGCGAGCCTCTCATTAATTAAGCAGCCAGCTATAAGATACTCACGGCATATACGCGAAAGTACTTTATAGACGCTGTGGAACGACTTGGTGTTGTTCTTCCCCTTTAAACGCATCACTACCAGCACATTTTCCTCCAATCGAGGACGACCGGGTGACGCCTGTCATTCAGTCGATCGGGAAAGCCTGCGCCTCAAATCCCCAGCTAATTCGCTAATGCGAGATTTGACATATGTCCAGTAACCTATTTAGTGTGTGGTGTAGGAAAGTTCGCTCGGGAGGCTGTGTCCGTGGTTAAACAACCGCGATGAGTATGCACCTGCACCACACCTAGCCGCGACTCCCAGCGGCCGACAGTTCTCTCTCTCTCTCGCTCACCGCAAACTTCCAGCGAGCATTCGGCCGCACTTATCACTCACGCACAGTGCGATCGCTCTTACGCTCGTCGGCGGCAAAAAGCCTCATTTTCTTCGGGGCGAGGGATTCGATTTAAAGGCGCTCCATCGGCCAGACACTCTCACACTCGTTCGATTTCGGTAATTCAATTAGGAGTTCATTGGCTTACAGTACTGCCAACGGCGCGAGCCGAACGCGAGACTCTGCCTAATGCGATAACAAGATAAACGGCGGCTGGGCGCAGTTTACTTCTTGAAAGGCAGCGAGAACAAGTTTGACTCGAGCGAGCGGAGAATTAACTCGCTCGGTCGCGATAAATGTTGCGTGCGTCGCTCAATGAGGGAGTAGTATATTCCTATCGGTAGTGTTGTTGTCGTTGTTGTCAGCTGACAGAGCGACACGCGCCTGCGTCTATTGGCACAAGTGCGCGCTGCGCTCGCGTCGGGCCTTATTCACTTATGCGCGTATGTATGCACTTGTGTAAAACGTGCATCAGATCGGCTCTTCTCCGAGTCTGGCTACCCTGGTCTTTCGTTCTCCCGTGATATCGAAACCCCCAGCGAGCCGCGTTCCTGTCTGCGTTGCTGTTGAAGGAAGACGCGTCCCTCCGTGGAGTCGGGAAGCGCGGCAATATGACGAACATTACGAGAGGGAGGAAGGAACCGGGGAAACTTAAGGTATATAACCCAGATGTCGGTCACGTTGTCTGCGTAGATACGCCACAAGTTTCTTCACTTAACTTTATTTGGACCCCGCGCACGCTTTTCTTCCAGACCATGGGCAACCACGACGCATTTCTCAAACGAATCACCAAGTCTCTTTATTACACAAAGTTGCCGATGACCGACTGCCTCAGCCTGCCAGTAACAGGTCAGTATTATTGCGATTCGTGCTACAGTTGTTTTCTCTCGATACCATCAATTCGATCGATCTTAAGGATTGTGTAACTAACCGGGGGGTATTTTTAGAGTTGGCAGCGGATCTCTTTACCGAGGTAAAGAATGGCCAGACGCTAGAGAGATTGGACATGGAGGAAGCGAGCAGGATCTCGAGGAACGCGTGTGTCTCTCCGTGCTCCCTGGTGTTGGCTCTGTTGTATCTGGAGAGACTGAAAGACTGTAACCCTGAGTACCTGCAGAGAGTCGCACCCTCTGAGCTCTTCCTTGTTTCACTGGTAAGATACTTGCATTGGAGACCAGTTGATAAGAGTCTGGGATGATAGCATTGGGTAAACAACTTGTTGCACCATAGATGGTAGCCAGCAAGTTCCTGAATGATGACGGTGAAGATGACGAAGTTTTCAATACTGAGTGGGCACAATCTGGACATCTGAGTGTATCTTATATCAATCAGTTGGAAAAGGAATTTTTAAAGGCTATAGTAAGTAATTGAATGATACTTAAATATTTTATTTTGCTGATTAAACAGTGTATATGCACAACTTGATATTGTTACTATAATGGAGAAAAGCAACTGACAAAACTAAAGTATTATTATTTCTTTCTTAGGATTGGGCTGTCTTTGTGCATAATAAAGACTTTTGGGAGAGATTACGACAATTAGAAAAGGATATAGCCTATAAGGAAGCAAGGAGACGAGGCTGGTTCTCTTATACAGAACTGAGTTGTCTAATGAACTCCATGCAACTGATGGCCATTGCACAAGCATTGATAAATGTATCCTCTATTTGCCTCGCGACTTATGCTGCTGGAATAGCGACGCTGTTGGGTTCGGCTTTGGTTGCGAGTTATGTCCCAGGAACAGTATTAAGCCCGAGGCAAGCGGCGACAACACCGAATGTTACCAAGCCCGAGTTGAGTCCAATTATTGATAGCTCGTCGTCAGCGATACCCGACGTTATTCCAGAAGATATCCTGGCTGTGGATTTCGATCCTGCAATTTTAAACTGTAATCGAACACACCACAGCGGCGAATACGCGCCCAATAATCATGTAGACGATGTTAGCTGGGAGTGGTGGTTGAATTCGGTAATGTCCTGGCTGCCGGAGTACTCGGGACTGGACGCGCAAGAGATCGAAGATAAACGCGGAAGAGTTGAACATACCGATGCGTTCGCCAGGTCGAGAGGATTCCTCTTTAGTCCAACTACTCTGATTCAAGACGTAGACGACATAGTAATGGAAGTTAAGTGGAAGCAAATTCTAGGAATCGACCTCAAGCTTCTACTACACGACTGGAGAAGCTACGCGAATTACGTTACGAAGCTAACGCTTGGTTACCAATTCTAGAAGCGCGCAAAATCTCACGTACGTCTTAACTTGCAAAAGAGCGTAGATGCAGTATCTTTACAAAAGCAATCTAGGAGGAAATATATTTTTTCTACTAACATGTGAACAGTGAAATTACTTCTATACTAACACGATTTTTCAATAAATATATTACTTACGACTCTGTGTGTGAGCTCAATCGTATAATCCTGTCACACGTAACGAACGATGCTTCGTGGGTAGGTATTGAATTTCTCAATGGAAATAGGAGTGAAACGGTGAGACTGTAGTTTATTTCAAATGACGACAAGAAACAGTATTGTGACAGGGAATCTGCTACTATTGCTAAACAAAGGTCCTTCCCATACGCGGGTCTACAATTTTGTAATATTTAACATACACTGATCAAGTGAGATACACTATGTGTACGGAGTATTTGGATAAACTTTATACAAGATCGTACATACAACGCTAATTATAAATGATAATATAAATTATATTACAAACAGTTAACAGTTGGCATAAAAACAATCGTGAGTGGCACGGTAAATTTATACATGTACAGTATTTGCATAATTATTAGTATCAAGCACAACTGAGTATATACATCTTTCTACAATGCATATTGATAGTAGAAATCAATTAGAGCAACATCCGGTGACGTCAGATTGCACTGACATTATGTCGTCATAAGTTAAAATTGCGAAATATCTTAGGCAGGCTGATGATTCATTCGCATTCCTTCAAGGAATGCTAATGAATCGCTGTTGCATCACTGTGTATCCAGGACTCTATTCACGGCTCTGATTAAACCTTAAACGGATATTTCGACGATGAATCTGAAAAGTTCTAAATCGCCTAGATGGCAGGTGGTATTTTAGCCAGCCGAATGGAAGAGATTGATAAGGGGTATAGGTGTCATCCCAAGTAAGCATCCGATCGTGACTCCAAAAATTCGGCCCTAAATCGTGTCAGAAATGTTCCTTTGTTTCTTTCGTTCGACTTAGCCAGCTGATTAGATTTGGATTAGTAGTACAGATAAGAATATCATACCAGATTCATCGCAATCTTGGTGTTCGATAGGTTTAACTGTGCAGGATTTAAGCTCGGTGCTTTGAAACCGATTCTGTGAGCGAGCAGTTCTACATAATGTACCGAACCGATCCCTATGACGTCGGAAACTGTATTTCCTAAAGCCGCAGCAGCCATAGTCGAGATTGGAAATCGTCTATTGAGTACCATTTCGATTTGGTCCCCCTGAAATGTGTGCGTTACAAAAAGGTTCTCGCTGAAAAGAAAACCGAGGCAAAAGCCCCTCATACGTACAGCAACGATCATGATGAAGTTGTCGAGAAAACCAAAGCCAATGAATGGAATTGCATTAGCGATCGCGACTGCAAAATATCACCTATTTTAGCCAACCCGATGCGAACTACTTGCCGTAACAGTAATTCGAGATAAGTGCTTGTTACTAAGAATAACTGAAGAATGAAATTCATACCAAATATCAGTTCTTTTTTCGTCAGAGCTGTAACGTTTTCGGCTGCAATCGGAAAGAACAATGTCAATACACGCAAACAGACGACGCCGAAGCAGTGCAACAATAACAGAGATTATGTCCAACAAAATCACAAAAGAACCTATGCCATGTAATCTTCATGCTGCGCTTATATAAATCAAGATACTTCGAATTCTCTTATCAAGTTCTCATTAATTACACTTAGTAGAGCCTTCTAAGGATATCCAAGCAATAAATGAAGTAGACCAAACTTTGGAGTATAGAACTTTATTGAAACAAGGATACAACATTTTCATTCTGGCTGATAGTACTTATAAGGAAAATTAAGATATAATCCTTTATTGCTAATTACGAAACAGTAATCAGCATGTTTATAAACTTATTTGCTATAGAAATGATGTAGGTTTTTAGTGAAAAGAATCGGCAGGCGTGGTTAAGCCATTCTATTGCAAAAAGCTGACAGTAAAGGGCAAGAGAGGATAGGCATGCTAAGCAGAAACAGGTAGAATACAAAAATATGTAAGTCAATGTCTCAAGATACCTTATATGAAGTGTGTATACGAGGGTGCTCTATTAACAGAAGCACAGATTAATCAAACATCTTGGAAACTGTATGTGCATTTTGAAAAAAAATAAGCCCATTGTATCAGACTTGGTAGATTTGGCAATTGTGTTGTGAGAAAGACAGATAGCATTACCTAAGAATGTCGCTGTGATGTTCTTTGTAAAGTGTCCAGGAAAGTTCAGTTAGAAATAGAGAAGCAAGAAGGGAGAGTTAGAACATCAATCAAGAGAATGTTTAGATATCAGCATGCATGAGGATAGACTTACACAAAAAGATCCATGTAGCACGGGATGCAAGGAATAGTGGTTTTCATATTAAATGACTATAAGAGATATTAGAACTCAACAATTTGACAGCCGTAGTCTTTCCACAAAAACTTTTGCTTTCTCTGCGTATAAAAAGAAAAAAAACAAAAACTGGCCCTAAATACCAATATACTTATTGCTCAGAATCTGCAAACTCTACTATTATCCAAACTTGATAACACAGCATTTGTTTGATTTCAGGACAAAAGATATTGTCTACTTCAATTACTCTCTTTTGAAATTATAACACACTGGCATGACAAAATCAAGTTTAACTGACAAAGGCTGTCAAAGTGTTACAATTCAGTAATGTAAATATCATATGTTAGACTAGTCTGTATAGTTGCTCATTTTGCACGGCATTTCCTATACTGTTGCGGTGATTAGAAATAATTGAAGTCGAATCAAGCTCCATGGTACAACAATAGTAGCTCGTTAATATAGCATTTAATGAGTTTGTGCTCCTACCACACTTGCGAAGAAGCCAGTCTTCAGGCACAGGGCAGAATTTGCCCGTGGGGTCGACATCGCCTAGTGACAGTACCTTGCTGGGCCTCCCGAACTTACTCCTCCATCGCAAATCGGCTAATTGACCTTAAAACGGAGATCGGCAATCTCGTAAACGACCGGAGAAAAACACAAGATTTCTAGCGGCAGGTAATCACTGATAAGGCAAGCCAATCTCTAACGAACCTTCGTATCCAGCTCTCTCTTCCTCGGATTTGCACTCCTCAATCGCTGTCATTATTAACTCACGCTCGTCGGAGGTGAGTCTGGCAGCAACATTTTTCGCCTGGTTTTTCGTCAGCTTCTCGTGCGGCACGCTCGAGACGGAGGCGCCCGTATTTTGGATGCCGCGACATGTCCCTAATATTCCCCAAGATTGTGGATTGAAAGCCGCCGGCGGCAGGAATCTCTCTAAGGCGTGATGATGGCTCTTTACTCGACCCAGTTTTCGATATTGATGGTACAATCGCGAGATGCCAGTGCGAAGGAGCTCGCGCTGTGTCGTCGGCGCAACGTAAATGCAACGTACTGTCATCGTCGCGCACATTCTTGGGAAATATTGGAGATAAACGAATGAACGCGCGAGCTTTTCTATGGAAGAAGAACTGGAATTCGATATCTAGCGGACGTCGGGTGAGCGAGGTGATTCGATCGCACGCGAGGCTCTTGTGAGAGTACACTCAATTGCGGTCAAACTTCAAGTGCACCCCCCGACGATCAATGCGATCGAATGGAGAATGGAGAGGCGAGCGACTCGCTCTTCCGCTACTATAAGCCTGATAAAAACACATGGTACACTTTCGCCAGGCGAACTGCGCGCCGCCAACTCACAGGGTTCAGCTTCAGAAACTGATATATAACTACATCTATCTATGATTCTATGGGACGAATGCGCTTACAAGGAATTAATCCCACATTCTTGAATGGAAACCCATCGACGTTGAATTAAATTGTAATTAATTCAAGAGTTTTAATAATAAAATCGAACTACATAAAAGAGTATGTGCGCATTGTTAAGTAAATAATCGGGTGAAACACATACGAGCATTAATGAAAGAGATTAATCTCCACCTTACCGGCAACATTCATCTCGCCAGTCGGTAAGGCAGAGGAAATTCGAACCACAGACTCGCATATTTCACTAATCACACAAAATCAAATGCATTGATTTAAGTCTCAAATCCAAGGGCAGAAGCCTCTGCACCAATAAAATAAGAATATATAATTCGCCGTAAGATGCACCGTGTTCGAGATATATGTGAAAATGTGGGAAAAATGTGAGTAATTGTTGCGTATAACGAATCAAAAAATATCAAAATACAATTCCGAATATCGATTGATATTATAACGGCGCCGTTATGGCCTTTGACCGGCCAATTCCGGGCTGAATGTTAGTTTCTAGGCTTAAACTAAACAGCCAGCACCATTAGAGGCGATTTTAAAAAATGTCGAAAAATCGAAAAAATTAGAAGGGGTACCATCGCAAAAATTTTCAATTTTCGACATTTCTCCGAATCGGCTCTAATGGTCCTGGTTCTTTAGTTTGTTGCTAGAAACTAAGATTCAGGCCAGAATTGGCCTCTCCAAGGCCATAGCGGCGCCGTATGAACGTGTTTTCGGCGAGAATAAACGAAATATCGTTCATACGGCGCCGTTATGGCCTTTGACCGGCCGATTCCGGGCTGAATGTTAGTTTCTAGGCTTAAACTAAACAGCCAGCACCATTAAAGGCGATTTGAAAAAATGGGATTGGTGTGTTGATTTTTATTCGACTTTTTTAAACTAATACCTTTAATCACCTATACGTCTATGTACAATTAGTGTGATTACAAAGTGCGAATTACAATGTGTATTTTACATTTTTTTTATTTGTATCGTGCTAGACATAACTCCAAACTCGTTGTTCTGCATGAACCGGCAGTAGGCATTGGGTGGAGCGGAGTGATTATTACATTGAATACATTCGTCCAATTCAGGAGTAGAGAAGTGTCTTGAACTTTAGTTTCCGCCGCTCTCTGTATGATTGGTGCCTGCCTATCCGCAGTACGTTTTGTTTTTCAGTTCGCCGGCGCATTGACACGCGATTAGTACTACTAGATTGGGTTCTTACCATCTCGATCGCTCTACCTGAATTTCCTTAAGTCACACAGCTTCCGCCTGCAAAATAGGCCAACCGAGGCCTACGATCTCGCGTTGTGACATAAGTACATACAATTAATAAGTACCTACACCTAAGTATATCATAGGGTAATTGGTATTCGCTGGATGCTCATTTTCACTGTTCAGAGATCTTCCAATAACCGAGATGTTCGGCCTTAATCGTTGAGATTTCGATGGTGCTTTACAATTGGCCTTCTTTTACCGACATTTTTCTTTGTACAGCATGCAACTCTCAATAATGATCTGTTGGAATCGATCCTGTTGGGATTGCGCTATGCCGATATCTCCGAACTTGAGAGTGAGCGTTCCAAAAGTACCTTAACGATCACATTCGTTGTTGAGACGCAATAAACAGGCTACGATGCTAAGACGTGCGCGGAAAACCAGTGGATACCATTAACGGTGAATCGCGCGGCTAATAGTTCGGTAGGTTCATCTGCTCGGCTCAGTTTGCAGCGAAGCGAACGAGCGGGTTTGAAAGGGCGACTCAGCATTAGAGGCTCGAGAGGTTTACGCAGTCGCTAAATGAGGAATCGACGCGTATGTTAGAAGCGAGGAAGACTTGAGAGGGAAACTTCACTTTACATCCACTCGTTTCTGAGCATACCGCTCGACAGTTGTTCGGTTACGGTGTTTCTATGTACAACGTGAATTCAGGTATAAATAAACAAAGTTAAAAAGACAGTAATACAACGAGGTAATACAACGTAGGCTTTTCAAGCTACTCGAGAGACAGTGATAACAAGAATAGAATAAAACTGGCGCAATTACGGTTACACTAGTTCGTCGCGGCGATATTTTCGATCGAGTAGTACGAGGGTTCGCTGTGCATGCATATACGCTTTTTGCAAAGACTTGTGTCGTGTAGTAAAGGCGGCCCACGAGAACTGTAAAATCTAGGGATTATCGCTTGCATTGTTGAGAGTGAAAATGTCAATCTCCTCTTTCTCTTAACAAGTGTTCATCGGTAGATAGCACCTCGAGAGTTGTCGACGTTCCTTGGCAGGGCTCGGTTAACAGTGAATATGATACTATGATAGCCAACATGACCGCGTGGGCCACTCATCTCCATGTAAAGTGTTGTCTGTCAAAGTCTCTAAAAAAAATATATCGCAGGGAAACTTTTGTTTTGCGGTTGTGCGCGTAAGTACCTGGTTCTATATTACTCATGTAGGTGTGCAGGAAGTCTAGTGCTACTCGGATTCACTTATTCCCTAACGCGAGTGATCATGACACAGTGGAATTCCTTTTTACACAATGATCATGACAATAGCTTCGAATGCATGTGGTCGAATAGCGACGATGCGTTTCTATACTGTACAAGGTGTCCTATAGTTGATTCGGAGACACAGGCACACTACTTGCTTCCTCGGTATATCTGTAGACACCAATAATTACTGCTTGGCAAGCCTATCGCTCTCTCTGTGCAGTCAGTAGTACTCTAACGCGTTGATTCTCTAGTAAAGTACAGTGCGCGTTTCCCCAGCGCTCGCTGGGAATTCGCAGCATGTAGTCGATGATACTGTTAGCCGATTGACGGCTGCATGATTGAAGTGCGATCCTGGATGATGCCACGCTGATGGCGATGATTTTTCACGCTCCCAGGAGACGGTCATTCGTCGACCATCAGCTCGAAGTGCACGGCACCTTTCTTCTCGGACTTGTACGAGCTGTACTCGATGTTCTTCGCCCAGGCTCGGCATTCGACATTGATGATCATGTTCCCTGAAAAATGTCAGAGTAAAGCAATCTCCTTCTAGTAAACCCAGGTGTACCGAATTCGAGTAAAATTGTACTTTTACTGGTTTTATAATTTACTCACTGGTTGGTCGAAGGAAATGCACGGCGACGACGGGGCTCAAGTAGCCGGGGGTATTCTCGTAAGGATAGTAGTATCCGGGGAATCCATGGCCCTTTGGATAGTAATCCAGTTCACCGATGTTCTCAGTATCGTGCGGGTTCTCGCCCTTGCAGGATACCCACACAGTATTTAGCTGTAATCAGAACGGCGGCGAACCGTGTAAGTCAGGGTGAACACTCACATAGTTGATGTCGGATCTTCATACACGACTCATAACATAGTGCTCGCAGCAATCTTGGTGTCCGTGGTATAGCGTCGACTTTTATTTCACTTTCTGGCAGTCCTTAACCACCACTCATTCGGGCTATTACGTTATTGCTATTAATCTCATTTCGTCGCGATTTAATATACCGACTGATACAATTGACTGACCGACTAACTAACCCATGAACTGTTGACTGTCTTGATATATTCTACGAGGCTCGCCGGCATCTCACTCGACAGCTCGTTGCTGTTGTTGTAGTAGTCGGGTACCCATCCGTATATCTGTAAAACACAATCAGAATTATTCTCATCATTTCCTGCTTTATGAAACTGTCTCAGTTTTTATTTTCCTTAACAAATATTATCTTTGTTCTAATGTCTGTTGATAGTTTTTAGTGATCCTGGATTACTGGTGAAAGAGTAAACCAGCTGAGCGGAGAGTTTTTACAGAGTGCGTGCGTGAGGTGATCGGAGTTCCAGTGGGCCAGATATTAGGCAGGGCGCATCGCCCGTTCAAATTAACTGTTTAAGCACGTACCCTGTTCAATTTAATGAAGACGCAGGGCGCTGAGTTGTTGAAGCCGTACTGCTGGTTCGGCGAGCATGGTCCCCAATTGTTCACCTCGACCGCGCACACGTTTCCAGGCTTAACCGGTGTGTGGTAGTTGCAGATCTGTTGGTTCCTGCCGCCGTTGGGTAATAGCGAGGAGTTCGTGTACTCTGCAATATCAAGCGCACACAGCTGGGTTTAGTCAGAGTGGAGTCGCAGCCAACCAAAGGGTACGCAGGACGGATAGATGGAGGGTCTCGCATTACTGGTATGTTAAAGGGTATGACAGTGGATCGCTTGCGGCGGATCGATCCCAGTTAAAGTCGATCTAACGCTCGACGCGAGAAAAGTGATATACGTGGTTTGTTTGAGCGCGTGTGGTTTCACCGGTTTGTAGACACTCGACGGCGACTAGCTTTCTCATGCCGTGACTAATAGATGTTCAGGTGAGGGGAGCGCTGAGTGATGGTTTTACTCACGTTGCAAGAACTCATCCAGCAGACCAGTCCACTTCTGCACCGAGCCGGGGTCAGACGAGCTGTACCAGATTAGTGACCTCTCCTCAGCGCGTGCGGGCATCGGCCGGTATCCCAGACCTGCCGGAAAAGTAACCGAGATTTTTATCTACTCCATATTGGCATGATGAAAGCTGGTTATATGTTACAGGAGTCAGCTACTGGTGTTTTATTTAGCTTTTCTACGTTTTGATGGCTACTCGTAAGGCTTACCTCGTGTTATATCCAGAGTACTTTACCGACTCAAGTGACTTTCACTATTAACGCAAGCACAACAGAGAGAACGTATTCTTTATTCGCCAATCTTATTCATTTCTTTATTCACACATGAATTTTTGCTGGGGGAAGGATGGGAGATTTCGTGGCGATGTTTTTCGCACGATAACAAATAGTTCCGAGAAGAATTGATCGGCCTTGGAGCGCAGCATTTGGAATTGTCCATTGGCGTCGGTTCATTAGCGCGAAAGAGCTATAAGGAAAAGCGGTTACCTGGATTGGTGCCTATCAGACTGCTGCTCAGCGTCCACTTGGGTCTGTCGTAACTAAGTGTGGCCAGCATTCCTTTCATGCAGATGGCGAAGAATATCGCCAGGCCCGAGAAGAAGCAGCCGTAGAAGATTAAGGTGAATCCTGGAACGTAGGGAAATAACTTTTAAACCACTGAGGACATATTTCTGTGTTTTAATTATATAATCGGCTTTAACACTTTCTCTGACAGGCGACAGGAATTTTAGATAGAGGACGTTTAGTTATTGTAATTATAGTAGAATGCACGTGTCCGTTTAAAAGGCAAAGAATATTGGATAGAATTTTCCTAGGTCGCTGGCATTTTAATGAAATATTGCTCAAGGCGGTGGTTTTTAACTTTTAACAAGGTTTCCGCAGCTAGGGAGAATGTCACATTTCGCGTTAAGGGGGCTCAGCCCACATCCGGTAATTATGCAACGAGCCGAGTGCGGGGATTTTCATCGGTTCGTCGATTGAACGGAAAATATTTAAAGCCTGGGCAAGCTGCCAATGGCCGACCTAAATATAGTTCCTTTTTGAGGAGTTGCTTAGGCCGCGATAGACCCTCGCGCTTCCACTTCTTTATCACGGGACGCCCTGAGGTCGAGAAGCTCTCGGTGAAATAACGCCAATTTCAAACATCTCTCGATGTGGGTTTGACATGCGAATTACAACAATCCATTTTCTTAATTGTCCTTTGTGATATAACTGATTTTTAATACATCGATTGCTATACGCGCGCTAATGCGCTGCAATTATTACTAAAAGTCATAATTGTGAATTAAATCTTAACGTTTCGACTAATAACTATGGAATTTAAGAATTTAACGCGTAAATTCATGTTGATTGGGTGCTAAAGCAAGTCAAGTTGTAAGAGCTAATAGCTAGCACTAAAAATGAAGAACTGCTCGGAAGCCACTAAGAGTTTACGATCGAAGCTCCCTGTAATTTCGGACGATGTGCGCAAAGTGGCTTTGCGTTACATAATTTCTAGAAAACGTCGATATGTAGTTGCCACTCGGGTGTGTTGAGTGTCTTATCGTATCGCGCGGCAATCTTTAATCTCGAGTGGCTTAATGTTCCTCTTTCAATCGGCCCGATAATTCCCTCGCCCTCGTAATCATGCGGTAGACACCTTTTTCCTGGGATACCGTTTAAACATTAAACTGGGAATGCAGGCCGCGCGCTGTGCTTATCATCTTCATCCAGTTTTATCAGGAATAAGTGGTCCAACGCGAGTGGACGTCGATCGATGATCTTATCGTCTTCGCCGTTTTCATATCGTCGGGCAGGCGCCACGGATTTATCTTCCATAAACTTCTCGCGTACCTCGGACATTTTTCAAGTTCCATTTACCTCGGAAATAGTTGGGCTGAGAATGGCGAGAACCCTCTCGCGATACTTGGAGCAGCAAACGAAGCAGGATATTCGAAAAGTTGTTATACTTAGCACACTCGGCTTGCAGTCGCGGCGGTGAGTCATCGTAATTCAATGATCTCTTCCAGGTCACGTATCGCGAAAGCGTGAAACGACACACGGGCCTTTTGAAAGCCAAACCGAGTTTCGAGCGAAACTGCCGACATTTCGCTTTTCACCACTGCAGTTTGCGCGGTATTTCTATGTCTGAAGGACAACCCACACGATTCGCCTTGTTAGTTGCGAATATACTGTTGTATCACTTGCGCAAGAATTCGGCGAGAGAGTAGAGGATGTAGAATTCAGTTATTTTTCCATTTTAAAAACTCTCGACCGAGTGCTAGAAATTCGGGGTCGAACATATTTCCGGAATTGGAAAGTCAGCGATAAGAGAGAATCAATGCAAAGCTAATTCAAAGGAAGAAAATTCATATTCAAAACGCAGCTCACTATTGACGTCGATATTTTGCTTTGTAATGTTAGTGGGAGTGAAACTGTTTTATGATGACAATTTCTTTTCTAGTGCGCCCGTATCATGAGCATGGTGACCTCGGATAGGAGGAAAGTCAGAGGCAGCCCCCGCCGCGGCCGGTTTCTGTTTGTCGAGCGAAATTTCGGCAGCGTATGCGCTTCGCCGCTGGCGAGCGCGAAACATTCATCCCGCATGGGGCTCGTTCTAGATTCTACATGGCAATGGTACGACGCATAGGTGGTAGATAAGCTCGAGAAGTTGTCATTAACTGCGAGCAACCGAGTGCACCGCGTTATGCATAAACTCGGCTGTGTGATTATCTCTTTATCAGTGTTCCAAGACATTGGGTACGCTGGTTGGCTCGCTCGGCTCGCTGGAAAAATTGCTGAGCAGGAAATCGGCTGACAAACGCAAAAGTATCGAACCGCAAGAAACGATTTTTGTCGATCCTTACAGAAATCGATGCGCTAAAATCACTTTTGTTCATTCTCTTCCCTCGAATGTTCTCGCCGGTTACAACGATAATAAATAGAGAAAAACCAGCGTTTCTTGAACTATCCGTAACTTAATAACGCGCGAAACAATTTCGCGCGGCTTCCAGTGGCGAGCTCGAAAAGTGATTCAACGAGGCTCGTTGAGTTGGATGCCACCAAGCGGAATAATTGGAAATAATTCTGTTATGAGAAGCAGACGTTTGACACGTTACAGGCTCAATGTAATGCGTTCCATACTTCATAGCTCGGTGCACCGAGCTATTATTTTACGCGCGACCAATGAGCCTTGAGTGTGTACCGCCGACGCGTTACGCGAGCTTTCGCGCAAAGCCGCCGGTAATTAAGAACCAGGAAATCACGCCGCGGTGATTTACACGCCTTCAAATGATTGTCAGCTGTACAATAGTACCTCTCGCTGTCGTGGATCGAGAGGCGAAACCTCAAGGCTGCCGTGATAAACTAGGCAGCAATTTTAATTCGCATCAGATAGCGTATGCAAGTTGATGTTAATACTTGATTAATGCATTTTACCAGAGGTGAATGATTTCGGTATTGTAATGATCTCTCAGATTAATATTGTAACTGATATTAATATTGGTGCGAATGAACGTACCACACTTTACTTTAACTTAATGAGTTTTGCAGAGAGTGATCTTGTAATAATCATATTTAATAATTAGTCCAGAGAGAATTTTTCTTGGCCACGAGAAATAAAAGGACAACTATAGTACTTTACTCGGTGAAATTGTGAAACAACATTTCCTTTCTCTTGTGAACAATTTCTTCATTCAAATCCGCAGAAAAATGTTCAATCCACAAGTCACGCGTTATAAATTGATTCGCGCAGGCTGGCTAGTTTCCCTTCTGAAACAAGTCGCGCAGCGACGCGCGAGATAATTTCCTCGCGCGTCCACTCACTGCCAGGTAAACCAGCGCGCGTAGCAATTAGGTAAACTACTAGTTCCTTCGGTGGTAACAGTAACAGGCAATTTTTTTCGCGCCCAGTTTTTTCTCGTCGAGCCAATTTAACCCGGGATCGCATGAGAAGCGAATTGCCATCGGACACTCGTGGGAGTGAATTACCTAGTCGAATTATCTAGTCGACCGTGCTCGTATTCACACTTTGTAACTCAATTCTAATCATTAGCCCAATTAGCCCAATTCGAAAGGCGGCTGGCCTATTTCCGCAGTAGTAAAAGAGTGTATTGTTCAAGTTAACAGTTTGAGCGCCGCGCGAGTTTAATCCACTTTGAGGACTTTGCCTTTCACGCTCGGAAACTCTATTTCAGTGCTGTAAACGGTTTATGTAATTCGTCGGCCAATTGGTTTAGTTGAATATCCGCGTATATTTAACAATGAACTTTAGCAGTAAACGAATGAATTGGATGAATGAGGGTCACTGTGGCACTGGACCTGTTAGAAAAAGCGAAACCATTGCGAAATCCGAAGGCATCCTACATTTCCGCTGGCTTTTTTCTCTTATTGCCGTCCTTATTCCGAGAATCGAGTATACCACAAACTATACGGGCGTTGTGGTCCAAGGTCGACAGACGCCTCTCGCAGCGCAGCCCAGTCTATTTTTCGATACTCGTCCAGTTAATTTTATCGAGGCCCACATACGCGAACTGCGACCGATGCGAGGCGAGACGGCCGATTTTAGCGGAGTGGTGACTCTCTCGATTTAATACGTCAGTGTCGCTTTCGTCGACTGTAATCGTGAATGAAAAGGCGCGCACGTAAATCGACACGCTGACGTGGAAGAGGACGTCATTCCCAATTTGTGAATCGCGTCGCTTCGAGCGCGGTTTCTTAATTGTCAAGCAGTAGGATTTTCTTTGGCCGAAGTAGTCGGCAGATTGATGATAGAGAGTTGGGTCAGTTGACGGTGGCGAGGTTTTCGGGGAAAATCCATGAGTGTTATGGGCGTTTTAATATTAGTCTTCTGATTTTTTTGTGTTTTGGTTTTTGGATTTACAAGTGAGTCCAAGACATTGTTCTTTTTTGATTTGCGAAAGCGCGAGATCTATAGGTAGAAGGAACGATGTAATAATGACTCTCTGGCTATGGAGACGCAATGGAGGCGGGCAGACACATGAGGCATGAGCATGATAATTTCGTCGTATCGGGTCGTTCGTAAAATC
The DNA here is from genome assembly GCA_963675795.1 of Crossocerus cetratus. Classification (NCBI taxonomy): domain Eukaryota; kingdom Metazoa; phylum Arthropoda; class Insecta; order Hymenoptera; family Crabronidae; genus Crossocerus; species Crossocerus cetratus. Next base: position 18,242,503 of record OY776667.1, read on the forward strand.
GATATGTGCGGAGGACTGGTCATACTCAAGCGTCATGGAAACAGGACTTTACTCATATCCCCCTCCTTTATTTTTAGCAGTCATTTCGTTTATCCACTCAGACCATTCTTTCTCCCGAAATAGTAAGTCCGTTTGGCACGTGGGTTTTTTCACGCTGACCCATTTTTCGCAATTTTGTTCAGTAACTTGATTTCGAGTGGGAAAATTCATCTAAAATGTAAGGAAGTTTAACAACTAGAGCAGTCGACTCATTAAAACAACCTCCGGAAAGTGGTTCTCATAATTATCGACTAAACACCGAATCATTAACGATCATGACTCACGCTCCGCAAAAAGATGAGGCACCGGAGCGCAACAATAACTTGCGCAAACTATCGCAAACTGGAACACTTGGTCATATGGAATAAATCAACCGTTGGCACGAACCCGATTATTATCCTCTCTCAATGACTTTAATTCATTTGCACCCGCAAAAAAGATGGGCGTAGGAAAACTACAATAATCGAAAGGACTGTTCTCATTTTATTACAGTTCTCTCGCGTCTGGTTCGGCAGCGTAAAGTAAAACGTGTTTTCGGCGACTCGCTAGTATCGCAGTGTAAACTTGATGGTATTTAAATGACTTTAGGGATTCAATGAAGACGAGACACCTGCCCGTTTAAGTACATACTTGACTGCTCGCGCGACCTCGTACTAATCCACATTTCATAGCCGCCCGTCTACGCCAGGAGAATTCAGCGAGCGTTGGAATTCCGGTGGTATAGTGAGAGCATTCAATTGCAAGCGTAATTAAAATTAAAAATCAGACAATATTCAGTCAATTTCACTGGAATGAGTGGAAAACGCAAAATACAAGTAGAATAAAAAGAAGTTCCTTAGAAAATTCAAGAAAATAGTTGATTGTAATTGAAGAACTTCAATGGAACCTCTGGCAATTGATACGTCTAGTACAATGCCAAGTAGTCCCGCAGAAATCATTCGGCGACAGTGTCATTGGCACAGATTTTCACCTAACTCTTAACAATCTCTTGACAATGAGACTGCCAGGGGGTTTCCCCGCATACGACACGCTCTCTCCGAGAAGAGTCTAACTGCCTACCACTCGGTTTCCCTGTCAGCAGCAGGGAAAATGAAAGGTCTGCATGATAAACGCGCTCTATAGTTATTGATAATGCGCTTACGGCAAGCGCGAAGAAACCCACACTCAGTGGTGTGCACGTGACACGTGCCTCGCTCGTGCGCGATGTGCAACAGGCGTTGTTCGGCGGATTCTATGCGCGCCGGCGAGGACAATTTTCAACAGGCATTGTGCGGAATATTGACAGGCTCACTTACCATCGCAGGTATTAATCGACCAGCGAAACAAACCGACTGTAATTCCACTGAAACCGGATTCCTAGAGTGGCGTAACCGAGAATTAGAGGAGTAGAAAAAGTATTCATCCGAGGGAAGTTTTAGTGAACTCGAAAGTAAATAAGGAAAAACGAGGAAATGTTTTATGCATGTTTGTTGTTTGTGGGTTTGTAAGACAGCGTTGCGTGGAAGATTATTATTTTTAATTGAATTTCTTGTTGCAATGCTGGGTTCGTTTCATTACTCTGCTAGCGACTGATGTGAGATAGAATGTTTTAGTGAAACCGTGTTTCCTTTTGTTTACCTATTCTAGTTCAATTTCCACGTTGGCCTCGATTTTCGGATGTTTGATTGCTTTGAACATTCGAGCTATTATTCGCGTTGGCTACGTTCACATGCACCGACCATAGACGATTAAGTAAACGATCGAATCATCGCTCGTTTCGTCCAAGCCAACTGGATTATTAAATTGTCGAGTAGTTAAAGCACGCGTACACGCGTGACTTAATGCAATACCTTAGCAGAAGCGCGCTCGACGTGTGAAAGTCGATGCTCAACCCGCTAAATTCGTCACGAAACACGCATCGGCAAAACTGTCGTGCCGATTGTTGTGTCAACAGACTGATTGCTTTCGCCAGTCGACTCGCAACGCGCCCGGTTTTAAGTCCCTCGCACACCGCGTGCAATATGGTTTCTCGCGATAATCAAACTTTAATAATATTGGAGAGACTTTGCTGTTCTGCGCAACAATATCTGCCAGTACAATACTCGATTTGATTTGAGGAGAATCGACGCATCCGCGACACTTTGCAACGGATTCTTGTGCTGCAAAGTGCCGCGAGACGTAATGCTATGCTCGGTGTGCAGTCAGCCTTACAGATCGTGCGAAAATCACCGCTTAACAAGTGAATTACTGCGTTGGGTTCAGTGAACATTAATTAGCCGTGGCATCTTGGTACGATAATTGCAGGTCTTGATGAGATATAGCAAGTTTTGATGACTCTTTCTCGGAGATAACGTGGAATAGAGTATATGCGTTAGCAGCACGATTTCCCCAATCAGCTTTTACTCAAACTTCGATTGAGTTGTACCTTGAGTTTGATTTCTGAGCTTAATTTCTGTTAGGCTCGTTTATTCAATGACCCAAAAATCATCGACGGAATAATTGAACGCGGACTAAAAAGAAAACCCATGAAATTCAAGGATATGAAAATCGTGATTCGCCTCTGGAAATGTCCTTTAAATTGAGTATTCTCGTCGACCGGTGGCATTGACTTGCATTGCAACGATTCTCCCAGAGAAGCAAAGGACAACCATGCCTGGCATTTGAAAGATAAATCAGGGAGTCTTTCTTTACTTTGATTCTTCAGTTCAGGGTAACAACGTTTTATCTCGTCGCGAAGAACGAGGGGATACACATTAATCGAGGTCGGATTACGTTTCCAATAAACTGATAGTGAATCATCGCAGCTGGTATCTCAAACTTTCGGCCTTCTCCTGCGATCTGATCCGCCGTCCTCGCTTCTTTCGCACTGTTGCAACTGCAGCGGAATGACAGAACAAACTACTCGCGTGATTTAATCCCGTCGGGTCTGTCATCGGAAAATCTCCTGCCTCGAACTAGGAAACCGGGCGATTTCCAGCGAGATTTAATAGCGATAAGTAGAGTGATAATTCGCTGACACATCGTTCTCCTGCACTCATGGTCAGCTGGAAACTTGCTGCATGTGGAAATACCGAGGTCCAAAATAGATTCGGTTCTGTCAATATTCCGTCACATTGTTTGCCACATTGTTGGCCGAATTTGTCAATCTCGACTAGTTATCACGGCCGGATTGTCTGCAGTGTAAATGTATAAATGGTTAGAAGCCCCACCGAGATTTCGACAGATACGTAATGAAGGAAGCACATTAATCGGAGCGTCAGTTACCCAGGGCATCATTTCAAGATACTAAGCGTCATTGCTGCTCTTGCCAATTGTCTAAAAATAATCTCTCCAAAGACGCATCCAGGTGAAACCTGAACGAATCTTGCGCCCGCGCGGATCAGTCAGTCAAAGTCATCCCTTCTTTTAGAATTCAAAGTGCACTTTATATCTGCTCGGAATCATTCGAATTTTCTTTCCTTAGTGTTTAAAGGTCACAGACAGATTTTCAACCCGATAGATTTATAGATTTCGTTGTTATTAGGGAAAAATTGAAGGGTGGCCAGAAGTCCCATAGTCATCAAGGTCGTACCGTCAATAAATCCCGCGATCTTTCGCGCGCGTAGTTTTTCTCCCCTTGATTACAACGCACGGTAATACAATCGCTATTGAATTCTTTATCGCTGTATAAATACGGCCTCCTCTTTCACCGGTCGTTGCTGAGGGCGACGCCGTTCGGGCAGATTACTGCCAGCGATCTATTGCCGTCGTTCCATGTGTTCCAAACCGGTTTCCCTCTCTAAAGTGTCACTTCGGAAATGTCAACGCGGAATTTAAGCTCACCCAGGGAAACTGTGTCGAAACTGGTCATTGAAACGACTCCCTTTAATCTTTAAATATTCTCTCTAAAGCAGCGAATAGAAAATGATTATCGCCGCTTTGACGGTTAATCGATTATTTATACTTTAATTAGCGCACGTGTGCTCGAAAGGAGGAGATCGTCAGGGAAAAAGTAGTGTCAAATTTTCAGTGAGATAAAACGTCGCGCGCAAGATCGCCGAGTGCACTCGTTCCATCTGGGATGCTTAATCCGGCCTTATTGAATCTGTTCTTCATTGCGCTAAGTCAATTTGTCCGCATTACGCGCGTTACCGGCGATTTATCATTATCAGAAGTTATTAGGATTATCTTATCCCGCGTTTCATTGAGGAGCCGCCGCTCTTATTAGCACTGCCATTCGAGATGCGTGCTCCTTTTGTGAGTAATCGAGTTAATCCGGCGTTCGCCGAATTGGCCCTTTCGCTTTCCTACTCGGACGAAGAGCGAAATCTTCGAAAGGAGCTGACTGTTCACGCGAAAAGGGGGAAAGTAAACTTGCTTTTATAGCTTATAGTTTTCCTCCTCTAAACTGGCGTTTTAGAGTTATTAGGAAAGTAGACCAGCGGATGGAATTTGGGCTATTAGATACACAGAGTTGTGGGCTGCCTTACGAGCTCCTACACACTGGCGAAGGGTGAGGAAGAAGTTGAGTCGGGGCACGAGGGGAGGGATCATTTAGAGGTTCTTGTTCGCGCGCGTCCACTTTCCTAGGCGTTTAATAGTGAGCGCCCGTATGATACCGTCACCGGAGAGGAAGTGGTCATAATCGCCGGGCACTTGTTGTGCGCGCCGTTCACGGAAGGAATTCTAATCGGGCGATATTTCGAGAGCTCAGACGCGAGATCTCGAGAGCGGGAAACAAATCGACGCCACTTCCCAGCCTGAATGATCCCATTCATCAATGCCAAACCGTCGACCTTTACTCGTCGCTCGCGAGGGAAAAGAGAGCGAGAGGGTGCGGGCGATCGTCAACACTCCACTGGCTTTTTTCTCTCCCTCGCGCGCCCTCGATGCGAAGAGACTATCTAGAATATTTTTGGAGCCTCTCCAATGCCACTGCCAGAGGTGAGCACCGCCTAGTTTCGCCCGTCTCTAATCTTCCCTTCGATCCCTCCACGATCCCGGAATCCCACAATGTTTCAGAGATTTTTTAATCTTGGTTTTGTTGTTGGCATTTTATCGGAGGTGAAGCAGTGTATCAAACGGGCTGGAGGAAAGGAAAGTAGTATGATGAGTAACTGACTTATTTCCTCTGGTGACTTGCAAACAAAATGCAACTGCATCCCCCAACGATTTCTGCTCTCCATTAAATTTGTGATTGTAATTTTATTCGTCAGCTACCGAAGTAGACGCTCAATACTTAAAATGTCGGGAAACGAGCAATATTTAACAAGTCGTGGTTCTCGATAAAAAAGAATGCAACTGTTGAAAGGAAGCCAACTTTGTTGCGAAGGTGAAATTCTTAGAAATCATTACATCCTCATCAATTGGAAACAAAAAATGCATATGCCTTGCAGGCATCGAGTGCAATCAGAAGGTTCATTAATCCTAGTCGCACAAGTACAAAGCGAAGGTCGAGAGGCAATGTGGATGTGTGCAATTGCGAGCGAATGCACACATCCTCGAGGTGCACGCTGAAATGCATGCCGCGGTGCAATCGACTTTATCAAAGCGATAAGCGATAACGATAATTAAGAAATCATTCCTCGCGCGCGCACGCACGATTGCTGGAAAAGAATCTGCCCAGGCCTACGATCTTCCACAAGGTTTTCCGTGATACTGACATCATTTCGTCGGATATATAGATTGTTTGCAGGCTACTTCAGTCTATCAATGACGCTCTGATTTTTTTCTTACAATTTATCGACATCCCTCACACTCTGACTTTCCTCCACTGTCCTTTCTCATTTCTCAGCTACGAAATTTCGCACTGTTTACAATATCCCACTCTATATTTAATATTCCCTTTATTCTCTTCCCGCGAAGCCGAGCAGGAATATTCTCGGTTGGAATGAAGGAAGCCAGACGCGAGCGTGTTCCATGAGCGAAGGCTCCAAGCTTTTTTCCCCGGCATTCCCCCCCGCGTCGCCTCGACGAGCCCGGTGTATTTTTATGTTTACCGCAGAGGAGAGAGAAAGAGCGTTACGTATTGGTAGTGGACGAATGCCGTAGGATATCTGCGCGCCGTGGCCGCGTTCAACCTTTTCCTTTCCTCGTGCCCATTAGCATCGGCGATACTTATTTCCGGTGCGCTGTGACACTGGCGTTGCCAAAACGCGCTAGGCTCAGGGTCGCCTCGCCTTATAACCCACTCAGACCTTAAAGCGCACACAGACACATGCCACGGGCGCACGCAATGCTATCCCAATTGGAAATGGTCGAGGCGCTGCGCTAATTCTAAGCGCGAGTCATCGAGGAATCATTGTCTAGTGGCGAGGAGTCCGGCAAAGGTCGTCGGACACGTTGCAGACGATTACAGGGAAGACGGTCTGGAGCTCGTCAGCAGTCGCTCGTCAAGCGAGCCTCGCTCCTGATTACCCCATCCCGACGTCTGCCCGATGACTGTCACTGGCGTCTCGCTGTTCCACTGACTCCGAAAACCGCCGAGACCTTGAGCGCCTGCTGGCTTTTATATTCCTTTCGCTTCTAAGATCGAGCACGTTTCTCATCGAACCTCCCAGTCCCTTGTGGACTCGGCCGATGTCTGTGTATCAGGTGATGTTGATGGCCAGCATGCGCCGCTGGCATCGACGGCGATACTTAAAATATTTAAGAACCACGCACTCTTATGTAAAGTCCGATAGAGCGGCGTGCAGCGATGCCGCGGAAATATAATGTTATAATTTACGTAACCACTCGAATACCCGAGTTCGCCCCGATTTCCCGGATCCGATCGCAATTATCGGCGAGCGCGCCTGACAACGAGGACCTCGCATCCCTTAACACTTTGCTCTTCGAACGCTGAAAATCCTTGTATTCCGATGTCTCTCTGCTTTTTTAATTGAATTATTCTCCTTTCCAACAAGTTTCATTGTCTAATTATCTTGGTGGAGTAAAAGCGTATTCCCAAAGGTGTTTTACATGTACAGAGTTTAAATATAAAATATGTCTATGGTAAGTGATGTTGAGAATAATGAAATGTTTGATATCGCAAAGAGTTAAGGGTGTTTACCCCTGAGTGGTCGGCGGCGGCGCGTTCTAAGTTCTATGAAGCTTGTATAATAGAAAGATTACCCCATTTCTTTCCTGGGTGGCCGCAGTAAGTGCCTTCGGCGGGGTTGTAGATGCCGTCCCGGAATGCCTCCCATTTGCCCTTGGGGTTGGGCACTCGCATGTAATCAAACTCGTAGGTACCATTCTGCACTTGCTTGCCGGGCACACTCATTGCGATCTACTGCAGTAGTACTCCGGTGTGCGTGAATCGTGTCCCGTCTACCGGGGGGATGCGCGATTCAAAGGGACCACGACGAGCGCACGCTCCTCTCCTCCTTTCTTCTCTCTTTCTCCCTGGGCGGCTGCGTCGGAGAAACACGCGACTAATTCCTCTCCTTCTCGATTCCCTCGAGCGGGCAACTCTTCCACTTGGGAGAAAGGGCGAGCGAGAGAAAGAAGGGGGGTGGCCGGTGGGGGGGACGAGGGGGGACGATACTCCTCACGGGCTACTGGGCGGCCTTTTTACTCTCGGGCTAGGACTCCGGAACACGAATATAGACTGCAATAGAGCGGTAGATGGGCGCACGCCTGCACAAAGGAGCGCGAGTTGCCCGGGACTGGGTGAACACGAGTCGGATGGAGCGCCGCGATGATGAGCTCTCTCCTACTACTATACTGCTGGTGCTGGTGCTGGTGCTCGGGCGCACACGTATGTGCCGCGAAGAGAGACGCGCTCGGCCCGCCGCCCGAGTCCGCTTGAGGCTCGCTCTCGCACTCGAGGTCGCTGTCTGTGTCCGCCCGAACCGAGCTGGCAGAGCTTACTGAACCGTCGGTGAAATCGTCAGTGAGCGATACCCGTACCTAGTCAGACACGCGCCCGACCGCCCGACGCCGCCCGCGGGGATCGGCCTGACCCCTGTCTACCGATCGAGCCGCTTGCACCACACCGAGATAGCGCGCTATCGGGCCCATGCTTGTATGTACTTCGCTCGCGTTACATCTGCTAGTTCGGGCACGTTCAGGCCCCATAACTACCGAGCGTGTAGCACTGTAGAATTCACGTGTAGAAAGCCCGGCGGTCCTCTGGAGAATCGACTGCGAAACCAACTGGCGAGCACGAGTTGATATGTAACTCAGCAGCAGTTTGCGTTTTATAGTAAATGAGTTTGTAATTTGTAGAATGTTGAAAACGTATTTTTCTATACTTTGAGTCATTTGCGTAGGAGGAAGAAAGTCTTGAAGATGGACAAGCCAGTTTGTGAGACACGTGGTTTGAGCTACAATGGAAATGAAAGGATTCTTGCAGGTTGTGTATTTAATTGGAAAGAATGTTCCTTAGCTGATTTTCCCGCTTTCTAAGAACCCGAGGTTCCTAAGTGAACATTCATTTGCCACTTGAAATTCCTCGGATCCAGCCAGAACACTCCAATCTGTTGTAGCACGTCATAGAGCGCGTCATACGTCAGTTTTCGTCAGAATTTCTCTGATCTTCTCGGAATAACTATCCGACGCTAACATATATCGTGTACCCGCTCTTCAGACGTGCACTGTCAGTCAGGAATACATAAGGAAGATCTGGATTAGATTTCATCGGTTGCCGAATGAGCTGTGAAGCTGCAATGTGCAACTTGCAAAACTATGGCAAATAATCAATTTTATATCTCAAGCTGAAATATCGATGACTGTTATTCGTCGAAGTGAGATTTTCACTGGGTTCCGGAAGCAAAGGCGGTGATGCTTTCGGCCAGATTTTCGTCACGTTGCGTCTACTGACGCAACCCCGTAGGCAGTAATAACTCAAAAAGCGGCGGCAGTCGTGTGAACTTGTATGTACGGTTTCGCAGTGTCACGCACGGCGGCGACCGGTTATTCGCGCGGCGAATGCTAAACTTTCAGCTGGTTTTGAAGGTCGCGCGACCAAGCGGCCGGTATAAATCAGCCGGACAACTTTTGCCACTCTTCACTCCTCCAGTTGCGCCCATCACGCCTTTCGCCAGACTCACCGGCTGTTTTGTGCAAACGCTGAACGCGTCACCGGTGGTTTTCATATTTGCATAAAACAATGCCAAACGGATAGGTTCGACGACTTATTTACTCGCGTATTATTCATTTGCACATGGCATTTGCCTCGCGAAACATTGTGCTGATAGAATTACTCAATTGTGCCACGTGAATTGATCTTAGTCGTTCTATTAGTGAATCTCCTTTTCCTGAAATATAATTCGGTTTGAAGGAACGTGTCTCGTTCTCTCAGTCACTGCAGTGCAACGTGTATGCCGCAGAATGCCGTCCTACGTCAATCCGAAGGCGTGCAGGACTTTATCTGAAAGATTGTGTGGCCGACCACATACACACATCGGAAGCGGGCAAGGCCAGTCATATGAATTTCGCTCGCCAGACTGCGAACTTCGGAATAGCCGCAGTTCGTTCACTTTTTTCCTTTCCCCTGTCTTCCTGCGACGGTTTACCTTAACAAAAACATTTTTATTGAAAATCCCATCGAGAGATGCAGTAACGAGTCGCTTGGAAAATTTATCTTCACCCTGTAACCAATTGATTAACCAAATAGACTGAAAAAGTGGCAAATAAAACAGTAGGATAAAGCAGCACCGTCGACAATGGAATTTCACGACTAAACGAGAGATTACAAGGTGCATGGATTAACGCGTGCACACGAGCACCGTGTTAATTGCCGCATGTTACCGTGGAACAATGAGTTCTATGTACTGTGTTACGCGGATCCTTATTAATGATGTCACAAACGCGGGAAAAGGGGCGCACGATAGTTAAGGTGACCTCATCCTCACCCAAATACCACTCAACTGGGAATTACACCCTCGGATAAACGGGGAATTCCCTTGCGGTTACGAGCACGATTACGGAAGTCCAATAAAAAGAGATATCGCGTATGTGCCTTGGGTGTTTACTTTCCATAAATTAACAGTCTCGGATCGCGTACAGATTTAGGAAAGAGGCGCACTAAAGCACATATTTGCCTTGCCCGTGCAAAGATAGACTCTCACGTTAGCTTTCGTAAGATGTAGCATCGCCGCAAAGTATCCAAGTAATTTACTCGAGATTAATTGATGCTCTCAAAGCATGTTTATTCGGCTACTTTAGGAATATACTATAGGACGCTGCTGGCTTTCGATTATCCGCAGAGATCGATTATCGCTGACGTATTCTAATACATTGCTCAACAATGATAACATCTATTGATTCTTCCTTTCGGGAACGCGATAAGGGATTATCACAATTGGTACAAAACAGGAGATAGTCCTCGAGTGTCAATCAAGTCAACTCCAATCTTTTTTTCAACTTAAGTATCTGTAGAATGTGAAAAAGCGAATTAATCAATTAGACGAATTTTCGAAGGAATTCATGATTACCGATCAGCATCTGGAAGTAGAGAAATTCACGGGAGTGGTGATCGATGTTAAAGGCCCATAAGACGCATTCCACTGTTACAAGTCTGTTCGCTAGGATAGACACACTTCTATTAATCCAACGTGAATCGAGTGCTGGACATTACAACTGCAGGCGAAATCTTACGTGTTAAATTCGTGAATCGTAAGGCAACAATCGGCGAAAGGTAGTCGGGTTGGCCGGAGAACGGAAAGAATTGGACCGGAAATCCGGGGCCGGGAATGTATTCTATTACGCCGACATGGTCCTTATCAACGTTATTAGCACCACCGCAAGATAACCAAATACGAAACTAATCATACAAAACGTGTGTATGTTGACTGAGCCAGTAGTGGATATAACCGAGCGGAGAACCAGACTACTATACCTGTTTGGAGTCTTTCACTACTTCCTTGAGAAAGCTCGGCATTTCGCCCGGCAACTTCGAGGACTGATTATAGTAGTTGGGCGTCCAGTCGTATCCCTGTATTGTATTATAATTTCAAATGAATCTGTATTGCTTCGATAAGAAATCGCGCAATGTCTACCTTATTGAACCTAAGAAAGACACAAGGTTGCAAGGGATTCCTGTAACCATACGGCGCTCTACTGCACACCCCCAAACTCTTCCTATCGAAGAAGCAAGGCTTCGCTTTATACTTGAGGTTTGTGCCCTCGCTGCACTGTGTATCATAGTCCGAACTATTCCTATTGTACTCTGGAAAGCAGAAATTTCTTCCGCTTGTAAATCTGTGCCGGTCGTTTTGTAGAAATGTCAAAATTACCATTCAGAAAGTCGGTCAACGAGCGAATGTATCGTCTCGATCTCACGCTGCCAGTGGAATTATTCACCCAGATGATCGGCGACGCATTTGGTGCTATGTTTGATGGTTTATTGCCCATACCTGTTGAAAAGTGCGGCATTAATCAAACAGTGCAAAGAAGCAAAATCTATCCAGAAGGAAAACGTTTAAACCATTGTGTTGCAATATTACGCTGACGCAACATTTTAGTTGTCTTTTTCAAGACTACCTGCATTATCTTTTCCATTTCCTTTATCAGAATTGCTTAGTTTTACTTCATGGGTTAATATTGTATAGCATTGTGGAAACGTAGATCTTTACCGGGACTTCCATAATTCCATGAAGATTGGTGAAATGGGATTTTCATGCCGAACAAGGCTCTTGTGGGAATATCCATGAATTGGAGATAAGGTTTGTCCAAGCCAGCGACGAAAGCGACAGTTATAAAGAGTTGCATGAAGAACAGGGCGAATAGCACAGCAAAGAAAATCGCATAGAACACGCTCACTTGCCCTAACGATTAATCGCAATGATTAATTTGTATTATCATTCATTACTTGTACATTTCATTACCCCATTCATCGACAGTTCTGTCCAAGAATGTCTGCCTGTCGCTATTCCAAATGAATCGTACGAAGTTCCGCAGCGGTCCTAAGTCCGCTTGCGGCTTCCTACTTTCGTAATACGCATCGTCGTGATATATTATCATCTTATTGGTAATATGGTCGCTCGTTCTTGCAATGAATTACATATGGTTGGATGACAAAAAACAATCCTTTCGCTGAACATAGCTCCGAAACATTTCATGGCAATTCGCGCGACTTGGAAAGTAGAAAACCTAATTAAATTGAAAATGCAATATCGAAGGAAATTCACACTCAACAGCCCCTTAGACGGATGCTCCGAATGGTAAAAAGATCGTGAAAATATATATCTGCATTGGAGAATATGGAGTTCGTACTTGCCGAACGGCGTTCGCCTCGGCCCAAAGGTGGCAGGACCGAACTTGTTCGTGCTCGAGAGCAAACAGTTGTGCCTTATCTACGGTGTACATACAAAGCTTTTCGGATTTCAGTCGCTTGCACGAAAGTCGAACCTCCACTCGGTTTTTCGGCAAATCGAAAATTAAAATACACAGCCAGGGAAGCCATCAGGAATATTGTACATGTACACAATAAACTAGCATACGTTACTTTATTTATTCTTCCTACATAACATAGTACAATTACCTCTATTTCGACGCTGGTTCGAACGAATAATGCCTCACACCCGGTTCTAGATAATGCTTCTCCATCTGAAAAGTATGCAACTACTATTACAACCCTGAAGCAATGTTATCATGACCATAAGATTGTCAGTAATTACCAATCGAACGTGGGTGTCTCCAAAACCAAAGTACAGGACTACGAGGCATCCTAGGAAGGTTACCCAACCAACGATACCAGCTTTGGTATCATCCTCAGCATCTTTTGTTCCATAGGAGGCATACTTCTCCACTCCTACGTTATCCGCATCTTCGGGTATCTACCAAATTACAGGGCATATGACAATAGAAACCATTCATTCACAAGGGGTCTATAATCAATGAATTCATGTGCACATACGGTTTCATTAAAATTTCTTCTCTGCGCTGGAATATCCCAGGGATAATAAGGATCCCTGGCATCGTATCCGAGGAGTTTCACGTTGGGGTAATCGCCACAACCCTCTTCCTCGGGGAATGGCTTATACTCATCAGGGTGCAGTCCGTACCTTTCAGCTGCCTTGATTCTCTCCGCTTCGGTTTTTGGGAAGGGGCCTGGGAGCCAGAGTTCCGGCCATGGTGCTGGACAAAAATGTACCCATCAGTCGACGGCACTCCATAATCAGACCAATAGAACAGGCATACGTAACAATAAACTTTCAACAATTAACAAGCAGGCTGTGTTTAATGAGCAAATACTGCAATGCTTATGTAACAATAGCTTAACCTATTAAACCAGAGGAAAAGTGGATATCCCGGTGCGGGAGAAAACTATCATCGAATTTACTTACGATAGTCCTCGATTACCACTTTAGGAGGCGAAACTTTGGAAGGAGTAGAATAAAGGCGACTGCCTCGTGAGAATAATAAGCTTGACAGTCGCCCAAACTTCTGAAGCGCTGCCATTTTTGTATACAGCAGGGACAGAACCAGAACCGATAGAACGCACAGTAGCGGGATTCGAATGGAGACACGATACTTGTGGACTGGACCTTTCCGAACTTTCAGATGAAGTGCACTTTAGTACGAGGCGACAGGAACAGCTCAAATAAAATCATTCATACTTTCTATTTAAGCATATCAATAATATAAACCCAACCCAATTAAATTTCTATTTATATTCCGCCTTTGGGTGCTGCTGGAACATCTCCCTCCCATGCCATTCAAATCGTAATTGATGCCTGCGAAAGCCCGCTGCGATGACAGTCACCCGTTACATCCGCAATCGATTAATAGAAGCAATACGATAATTTAAATTACAAAAGAAAAATGTTATCCGGGAATGATTGAATTCTTCCCCAGGTTCCTCGTATTCGAGTGGTACTCTCTTTTTGTAGGTTCGTTCCTCTGGCGTGTCAGCCGGTAACACAGCCATTCCTTTCGGAGTAGGACGATCAGAATGATATCAATCGGATCGCCGAGCTGAAATGCATTGCTATTGTCTATCGACAAGTGACCTGCGAACTCGTGCAAAGAAGAGAAACATCGTCTGCGAGAGGGAAACTGGAGGAGCGAACGCTGGGAAAGCGGGGATTGTAACGCTGCGATGCAGTAGATGGCTCCGAGTCGGACGGCCATATTATTCAACGTGCTAACGTATCTTATGGAAGCTAGCTGGGCAGGACGGTAGGAAAATGGCCGGTGGCGTGTATTCGTCGGTGGTACTCGGATTCGTGTAATTCCCAGTCTCCCTCTGTAGTTTACGAAGGCGAGAGCGTCTTATGGCTAAAGTGAAACTCGGCCGGATCTGCTCCTGACGGCACAGTGATTTCTCGAAACGGTACGCACTGCGAGGATTATACACCGAGAACTGGCCAAGCTCTCGCTCGGGCCCCTGCAATGGCAGGGGAGGCATCCTTTGGCTTGAGAGCCAAGCTGACTCACTAGTGAATCCTACGAGTTTGCCGGCTTAATCGAATTAAGCGGCTGGTTCTCGTGGAATTGTGCATTGTTACTGTACAAGGGGAAGGGAGGCCGATGAAGGAAAAACCCCTTTGCCACGCCGACTTCATTGTGTGGTCATTAACATACCTTAGTAAACGTTTGTGTGTGTCTCTTCTACTCATTGTGTAATATACGTACGAGCGATATTCTGTGGAATCGTATTATCGATCGGATTCCGGCCGGGATTTCGAGGATCTCGCCGATTAATTGTACACAATAGTTTTCAAATGACATAACTCTGTCAGTGTGAAAATAACAGTAGTGACACACTGCATGTTTCGAGCATGAAGCGCGTACTGGTTCAATGGGGACGGGTGGGAGAATGTAATTCTGGGTATTTCGGATCCGTTTATCATTAACAGAGTGACTTTTATTCGTTTAAAGGTGATCCTTAAGTAAGTCGGTGTGTCAACAAAGATGGCTAGCCCTTCGCCGCAGTCATCACCGATGCCACCACCACAAGCTCCTAGTCCGATGGGTCCCCCACAGCAAGCACCATCGCCCTCGAACCCACAAGGGAGCCCAATGGGTCCACCCCAGCATCATCCTCATAGTCCAACCCAACCTTATCAGACTGGACCGCCGATGCAACCTGGTGGTCCATCCATGTCTCAACCACCTCAACAGCCTCCGCCACAACAACAGAACTATCCACCACACCCTCAACAAATGCAGGGGGGAATGGGCCCACAGGCAAGTCACTTGGAGAATATTAATAGCCTAAGTTTTATTTGAAAATAGGCAAACAACAAGAAGGAAGAAGTATTTGCGATGGAAGTACTGGTGGATGATTACAGCAAATGTACATCGATTGATTTACAATCAGCTTCTTCAAAGAGCTTGACAAGTTGACTTGCTATGCGCTTGTTGCAAGCTGCTATAACTCTTGGCGTGATTAGGTCTAGCTCACCTCCTGAAATAATGGAATTATGAATATTTCATTGAGGGAGTATTAGCAAACGTGAAAGGCTACTGGTATCAGGTTTTTTATATACCACTTGTATCTATTACAACTCCTCCGGCCTCTTCAATAATCAGTTTTCCCGCCGCAACATCCCAACTGTCGATACTCTCAACATGATAGGCTTCCAGCGCACCCATAGCCACATAGCATAGTGTGAGTGCTGCGCTTCCCAAAGATCTTATACTAAAGCAGAGAAGCACGTGTATGTTATAACCATACTGTGTAATGAGATTATTATCCTGCGAGACTTACCCATGAGTATTTTGAATTAAAGCATTCATCCTGGTATATATACTAGCCAGATACTTTTCATCCTTGGCAATCCATGGTTCCATACCTACTAATGCCATTGACAAATCTGGAAATGGGAATTACATTGGGATATTGAATCGTGAATGATTTTTCTTCATTCCAACTCGAAAGTGATTACCCTGCACTGTGGAAGTCGTTAATGGGTTGCCATTCAGAAATGATCCTTTGTTTCTTCTGGCTGTGAAGAACTGTCTCATGAGTGGGTTGTAAATCATTCCGATCTCGATCTGTTTGTTTATTAAAAGAGCTAGTGATATGCACGAGTGCGGGAATTGATGGACAAAATTGGCGGTTCCGTCTATGGGATCGATGATCCAGGTGGGGTCATCAGTGAGCTTCGGCTGACAATGATCCCGCGCGGCACTTTCTTCCCCGATGAATCTGTGACAGTTTCATTTGGATTCGGCATCTTTGGAATTGAACTTGATCATACGTTTACTTACTTGTGTGACGGATAGATTTTTGACAATTGTTTCACGAGTTCATCCTCAATCTGACTATCGTATTCCGTGACGAGATCCCAGTCTATGCCTTTGCTCGTCACATTCTTCCTCTTGCTACTTGCATTCTCAATTATCTGCAAATATTTGCAACCGAATGAAAATATTATTGCGAATCGCCACAGTAGACGTCAAGAGCCTACATACTCTTAGTGTGACACTATAAAAGGCTAAATATTGGTATCCCCCAAATTGGTCTCTTATCTGATTACATGTTATCAGGAATGATTTTCGGCACTTTCGATATATAAATCCAATGCGTATTGTGACTTAAAATACCAATGAGACTAAGAGAGTCACTATAGCTACACAGTGCAATGAACTGCACATACTCTTTTTGAGAGTTGGAATAAGACTTGTATGGAAACGGAAATGTACCTTTCCAGCGTTCAAAACGAGGCGTTCGGCAGCCTCGTAATACTCGTCGAGTTCACTCGGTCCAATCATTCTTAACGGTTCACCTGTTCCAACATTAAACACACTATCAATCGCGGGAACCACTTCCGACTGGAGCCTGTTCTGGCAGAGCAAGTCGCGCACAATTCGGTATCCACGCGGTCTGCCCCCTTGACACTGCACTCAGTCTGCGCCCACTTCGACCGGTAGAATGGTAGGAACACAAGTAGGTGAAGGTGGGGAAATCTTGATACGGACTTATGTTTGTAAATATAGAACCGAGCTCGTTGTTTGTTAATGACTAAACACTAAATGTGTCTCAATATTATACCTGCTTGATATCTTCGACCTGTGTGTTTTTAAGTTCTATGTTTATCGAAATAACAGTTTTTTCAACGAGTACATCTCGATGTAGGATCTCTCTCTCTCTCTTTTCAGCTCATGTCGAGCAGGATTTCGTAATGCAGCCAGTTGCTTGGAAAGTTGGTTCGTGCAACTGCTTGGGTTTTATCCGGAAAGTATCACCGGCATCGCGTCAGAGCCGAGTGAGAGGGAGTAGTATTCCGGGATTGTATTAACTACATCGGGGGATTCCTGTCCATGGGGTGGGGAGGGGATTCCGTATTACTCAGTACTCCATTTCCATCTTTTTTACAAAACTATGGACTTTATGCATCTATAGCGAACCACCTTATACATACTAATAGTAATAATACAGGCGCATAGTATATTCATTTTACAAGTGAACAGATTTAAATCAATCACGCACTGCCCGTTCTGCGTTCTACTCTTTCGTCAGCCTCTCGAATCATCGTCACGAGTTCTTTGCCGATCTTCTCATTACAGGCTCCAACCGCCCGCGGTACCATAATGTCGATTGGTTCTCCTACAATGATATGCAAATGATTAATGATTCAGGAGGAAAGGTTTGCGAAGCTAGAATCTTGATGTCACCTGTTAAGCGATCGAGCACGACTCCTCCTGCTTCCGTAATAATAAGAGAGGCTGCGGCGATATCCCATGTCGAAATACCTGGACCTTCGATGTAGTAAGCCTCGACGACTCCCAGCGCGATGTAGCACAGAGTCAGTGCCGCCACGCCGAGTGTTCGAATGCTTCAAGGTAAAGGCAGCCGGATAAGAGAGTGACTGGTTACTTTCGATCGGTGTATTAGCTTATTCTACACAGTATTATTATTCCTTGGTCGGAAGGTTTACCCTTGAGCTTTCTTGATCACAGTGCGTAGTCTCTCTGCGGTTTTCTCCGTTAAAGAGTCCACTTTCATGAAGCCCGGTTCCATGCACACCAAAGCTTTGGATAAGTCTGGAAAGCATTGTCAGGGAAATTTTAGTCTCGAGTGTGCTTGATGAGATTTATGGGTTTCAGTGTTTCGCCGCTGTTACCTTGAATTCGCGAGACTTTAATCGGCTTTCCATTGAGGAAGGCACCGCGTCCTTTGCGGGCGGTGAAGAGCTGCTCGAGGACCGGATTGTAGACGATTCCGATGACCATTTCTTTGTTGACCGCCAAGCCGATCACGACACAAGTGTGAGGGAAACCGTGAATGAAGTTGGTCGTCCCGTCAATAGGATCGATTATCCATGTAGGGTCGTTCGTCAATTCCGGAAGGTTCCCGCCTGTAGACTCTTCCGCTATAAATCTGTCGATCCGAAAAGATGTTGCTTCAAACATAATGACGTCCCTCGTATTCCTTATTCGCTCCGAGTTCTACGTCGATTTCTCACGATTCATTATTTCCTAGTACAGGATGACCTTAAGCTATGCCTTCTTTGAGATATTCATCTTTGTTCTGGGAGTCTTTACTCACTTGTGATCGGGAAACGAGTTCTTCAGTTTGGTCATAATCATGTCTTCTATCCTTTTGTCGTATTCTGTCACGAGGTCCCAATCGCCCAACTTCTGATCGACGTTCTTCATCCCGTTGATGGCACCCTTCAGGATCTTGAATTATGAGATGCCAGTAAAACTCTCGATTCTCTTGCGAAGTATCCGGGTATTAATCATACATATTCAGCTACGTATGATGATGCCATGAGTACCGTATAATAGAGGGATTATAATCAATCCTTCTATCTCTCTTATTTCCCATCCTCGCGGCGCATAAAATTGCAATAAATACCATGCGAGGTTTACTATCTAATTCAATGTACTGCAACCCAATCGCTAAACAGGTAGTATATTATCGATTCTACTTTTACAACCAATACTGTAAACTCATCAGAATTAATTACTTCTGGGTAGTTAGGACACTGTATCAATGTATGTCCAAAAGACTGACAGTATATGCCGGGCTCCCAAGTTGGAGTTTAATGCTGGTCCATTCACTCAGGCGCCGTATTACGCAACACTTTGGTTATTATTTACATAAATGCGATAACGAAGAGACGAAAGTCCTACTTACTTGCGCAGCCTCCTGCGTGAGGCTGATGGCGAAATCGTAGTAAATGTCTTCGGCGTATCGTGCCATGGCGATCGGTGCAACCGGCTTCCTGGAGACCACGGATAGCGACCTTCCCGCCAAAGGCACAGGTGACTACTGTCTTAGGATCAACAGCATCTCGTGCTTTTCAACGAAGCTCCAAGCCGATGGAGGTAGACGCGTCTCGGGGACTGAGCTCGCATGCCTGCCCGGTTGAAAACTTTAGCTCCTTCCGAAGCGCCGTTCGCTTTTCTGCTCCATTGAGCGATCCAGTGTCTCGCCGAGATAGCAATGTTGATACACCATGATAAAAGTCATCGTTGATCGTTGCTGCCCGACATTATTATTCCCGCCACACTATTCCGGGCACTGTTTGCCCTAATGCCGAGTTTCCTTGTAATCTTTATGGCAGAGTGGCGGAGCCCTCTGCTGCCTCGGCGAAATGTCACTCGGGTAGACGATTGTCACGTGCTAAATATTCCTTGGAAGTGATTTATTGGAACGTCAGTTCGTCTTGAGAGATTGAAATACGTGATATCACGTGCTGGGTGTTGATTATTTATGAAATGGAACATCGGTGTTATGGCTGTCGATTTTATTAGAATAAGTGTGACATTTTGGAACAGAAACTGGCTCCTTGGCCGACCTTCACCTACAGTTTAACATTTCTATACCTGTCTACTGTGACACCTCCCATTCACAGGAATATAGTATAACGTCTGTACAGGACGAGCGAAGGTTCCACTGCAGTTGTAATTGGCCAGCTTTTTTTACAATACTTTTTTATTCTTAATACTAGTTTGCTTATTCAATTTTTCTAATGGTATTGTAATGTTCCTACAGTACTTCTTTTCCCACCTGAAATGCTCTAGCAGTTTGACTGAAAACCGCAGCAGCTACTTCGAAAAGCTATGAAACAGATTTTCATTTTCTTTGCCTGGCTAACTGCGGTAGAAGAAGTAATGATGTAATAATTGACGGACGTAATTACGAGGAAAAGAAACTTAATCGCCAAGTGTTGAGATGAAGTGTGACGATAAACAGATAGTCCTAGAAACTCGATAGAACATAGATTCGTGAAAATTCTCCGGCGATCCCTTCTTCATTATCTCTTTATCTTATCTCCTTGCTTATTTCCATATGGCGCGAAGCTTACGCGATCATTCAATTGTCAACCGGCTCGAAGGACATTGAATCCAATATGCCATTCACGAAATAGTGATTGCCATTAGATCCCGGTATTACACGCCTCCGACCCTTCCTAATTAAGTTCGAGCTCTGCGAATTGAGCGGTAACCTTGATAGTTTTTGCCTTTCCCAATCTAAAGGCGTGTTCATAGATTTCTTCGACACGCTTGGTGATTTCATTGGAATACATCCTGAAACATAACTCTACCGGCGTGCTACTGGTTATGCATTCTGCATTAAAAGATCGTAGATTTCAGGTAGATATCGCTTACTACGTACACCAATCACTTTAATTGGCAGTGAATTACACTCGTTATACTTTTCGTATATTTCGACGCGATCATCGATTACACAATTTAGCAGTTGTCGACTGTCGTCTCCCAGTACTTGAATCATTCCTGTTACACGATATTTTCTGCGAAAATAATATTCGAATATTACAACGTGGTGAATGGAGAAATTAGGTTCGCTGAAGCCTCTTCCTCTGGGTCTTCAAGTCAGTGTCGACTATTAATTTCGATAATTCGACCGCCAGTGCCTCGGTGCCGGCAGCCACCGTTTTCGGCTTCATGAAGTTAAATTCTCCGCCTGGAAAAGTGAGGATTTGTAAAGAGGGCTTACGGTTAATTCATAAAATAGGACTTGACAGCCTCGTCCAATACCTTTCGTATCAATCACTGTGGCACCTGCTTCACGCGCGATCAACATTCCGGCTGCCACATCCCAAGGCTGAAGGCCGTCTAAGTAGAAACAGTCGATTGCTCCTTTCGCGACGTATGCCAGGACAAGTGCTGCGCACCCTAGACTCCTCACTCTATGTTACAAGAAAAGAAACTATCATATCACATCCAACCACATGTTAAGAAAGAGTACACGAAAATCGAGACCCAATTCAGAATGAGAAGACAAGTTCTCACGTTGCATGGGAAAGTGATAGGAAATGTGCAGGGCGGTGAGTGTTCGTGTGAGTCAACTCTGTTAATTAATATTATCCTCTGAAAGTATGAAAGATCCTATCTCCACTTTGCAAAGAAAAACGCGATGCTAGTGACATCTCCCGAGAACAGAACAATGACGCATTCACAGGGTAATATCTGCGTAGCTGAATCACAGGTATCTGCATCATCCAGTGACATTAACATCACGTAGTTTTCGATATCGCGAAGCGTCAGAGTATACAAAGCGCTTGAAATCATTACTCACGCGTGTGCCACTGCCACAATAGCCTCGAATCTACCGAGATTGATGTCTCTGTTCTTTGTGGAGCGCAGCACCCAGGACTCTATATCTATAAGGGCCTGGTCCAGTGCTGAAACGTACAAAAGTGATATTCTGAACAAAGTAACTTTTTTGCCAGGAGAAGCTTAATCATCGGCTAGAAGATCGGATCAATTAAGAACCTGTGACTTTAGTGGCCCGAATTGGATTCCCATTCAAGAAAGCTCCATTGCCCTTGATGGCGGTATAGAGTTCGGAAGTCATTGGATTGTAGATGAGTCCCAAAACGACCTCCTTGCGGACGGCGAGTGCGACGGATATGACCGTGTGTGGGAACGAATGTACGAAATTGAGGGTGCCATCGATAGGGTCGATAAACCACGTGGGCTCGTCCGTTAATTCGGGCAGCTCTTCCTTCCCTGCCATAGCTTCCTCCCCGACGATTCTGCAAGTGAAAGACAGATTGAATGACAGAATTGTGCAGGCTTGACTCATCGCTCCACATTGGGAGGTGAGCTTCTCTCAGTCCCCGCTGTCGCTCGGACTAATAACTCATCTCTTAAAAAGCCCACGGAGATTCTGATAAGATAATGATGTAGCCGGATGAAACAGGCCCACCCATTCTTGCCGAAACTCTTTCCCAAGGACTTTGCGTCTATCTGGCGCAAATTTCACTAGGTCGATCTCGCGGGGCCCCAATGCGATTAATCTCGCGAGTCACGTCCGGTGACGCTCGCGACTCTCGAGAGGAGTCCAATGCCGGCAAATGCTAATTATCGACTTACTTGTGGTCGGGGTATTTCTTCATTAACGCGCTGGTGAATAACTCCTCGAGCTTGCGATCGTAATTAGTCACGACGTCCCACCGGTCGTTCTTCTCGCTGATCTCCTTCTCGCTCTCGAAGCCGCATTTCATAATCTGCAACAGTGAAGCTACAGTGTAGCACGAGGCGAGGCTTGTTGTTGTAATTATATGGCGAACTAAATGCCATAAGTGCAAAGTCAATGTCGGGCCGAGGTATTTTGATGTGTTTTAGATAAGCGGCGTAAGATTGGGCGATAAATGTTGATGATTGATTCACCAAGCATGATGGAGCACAGCGAACAGTAGGAATTATTCCGCTTTGTTTCTTGAAACATTATACCAACGTCTGGAGTTTGCACGCGCGAATGTTGTGCCTCCACTGCAATTCTTCGATAGACGCTCTTGAAAGTGTCGACGTCGCGCAATATTCACTTTACGATTAAGATCGGCGATAGTTAATCGATGCTTTATCTCCCGCGGGTTTCCCGTTACTTTCGAGGGAGCAGCATGCAGTATTAATAGATAATCCATAAATTTCTAAAATTAACCACCGGTAAACACTCGAATTGATTGCAATTAGTGATTACAGGGCTAGAGAAGCTTCGAACATTTAGTTGCATTATCGTTCAGTGCATTAGCAATATGCTTTGGAGCTCTTGCATCGGACAATGTCATTTGAAACACATACACTCGTCGGGACTAGATGGAGTGAATCGCGTGGAGTGAGTGGAATGGGTGGTGTCAGACGAGGATTAGTTCTGGACTTGTGTAAAGGTTGGTTTTGGTGCGGGGTACTTACCTCGCCGGCTTCCAAAGTGAGCCGCTTGACGAACTCGAAGATTTCCTTAATATCCCGCTCGTCTGTCATTTTCACTGATGCTGAGGCTTTCGCGCGCACGACTGATCGATTAAAAGCACCACGCACGTACCGGCTTGCTGTTATCTCGGTGACTACGATACAGAGTCGCCCACGAATCGGAGGTGAAAGAACCTCGCCATTTGAAGGGCCTTATATACCGCTTATCTTCCTAGCATTGCGCTCGTCATCTCGAGCATCCCCGGGAGTCGGAAAGTTACCGCTTGCCAATGCAGTTGAAGTTTGAGGAGCTGGTATATCAAGGAAGTTTGTCCGCCTGCTATTGTTCTCAAGTCAATTAATCGACTAGTTTATTTGACAACGAGATATAATACAATTATTATCGAGCGCATTCGTATATGTTGGATAGTAGAATAAATAAGCTTCTTTTTCTGGCCTGCCAGTATAGGTGTTATATTCGCAATAATTACATTTTTATGAGGAAAGAGCAGTTCTCGAATTCGAATCGTGTAACTAGCTAAGTTCACCGTCACAATTAGCACTAGCGATTAGCTGGAAGCCTGCTTTGCTCATAACCATTTATCACTCTGAGAATGCTGTCTGCGCGTCAGAGTAAGTATTGTGTTACTTACTCGCCGGAGAGGATTCTTCTAGCGGACTTCGCGGAATAGATTAATCTCTCGAGTAAAGCTTATCGCATTGCTTTATGGATGTAAAGCGCAGCCGGCTCTGATAAAGTGCAAAGGTTTGACATTACCGTTTCGCGAGAAGCGCAAGCTCTATCGACGCGCAGGTACTTTGACGCTGGGAATATGTGCTATTAATAATGCTAGTAACGTTTCATCCGAAACTGATAAAAGCGAGTTCTTGCGGATGAGACTCATTTAATTAAGCCCTTCGGTGATCAATCGTCTTTGAAGGGTTTTTGTGTCAGCCTTCTTAATTAATTTCACTAAATCATTGGCCAGTTTCTGGTTGCCTGCTGCTATCAGTTTTGGCTTCATCAGGTTGAAGTCTTCCCCTGGAAACCATTTATTAGAAGTTCGGGTGATTCATTATAAATACTTCTAAACGGAGTACAAATTGAGCACTTAATATCTTATGAATGAGTGCAATTTAAATTATACTAGTATCTAAACGCGACAACGGAGGAAGAGTTACCGGTCGTGTCGATGACAACTCCGCCAGCTTCCCTGATGATAAGAACACCCGCTGCAACGTCCCAAGGCATCAGGTTGTCGGTGTGATAGGCATCGACTGCACCAGTTGCCACATAACAAAGAGTCAGTGCTGCCGAGCCCATCGTCCGTATGCCGTGCGCTACCGAGACGAAAGCTTCCAATCGACCCAGGATAACATCTCTGATA
Source organism: Crossocerus cetratus (assembly GCA_963675795.1). Lineage (NCBI taxonomy): Eukaryota > Metazoa > Arthropoda > Insecta > Hymenoptera > Crabronidae > Crossocerus > Crossocerus cetratus. The sequence continues at coordinate 18,266,934 of OY776667.1, forward strand.
TTTTCGATTGCCGCGTACGACGCTTCCAAGCCCAATAAAGATTGGCTCAGATCTGTAATGAGATTCTAGCTGAATTACACTCGCACACATAAGAGGAGGAGCATTAATACTCTTCGCCGAACTGAATAGTATCGGGGGCAGTGGAGCTTGGGTGACCTTCTACTTTGGATGAATGAATTGGTGCTCCATTGAAGAATGCGCCACATCCTCTTCGAGCGGTGAAGAGCTGATTGGAGATTGGATTGTAAACGATGCCAATCTGTATGTCCTTCTCCACGGCTAACGCTACGGAGACGCAGGTGAATGGGAACGAGTGGACGAAATTCGTTGTACCGTCGATGGGATCGATGATCCACGTGGGATCATCGGTCAGCTCTGGCAAGCAGTTCGCCGACGACACCGTCTCTTCCCCTATGAATCTAACAATTCGCATCATTCACCATTTGAACTTGATACTTTCTCTCCTTTGTTTTATGCTATTGGCGACTGTTCTGGTTAATCGGACTTACTTGTGGGTGGGAAACCGTTTCGCAATGTTGTTGATGAGGATGCTCTCGACTTTCTTGTCGAACTGGGTGACTAAGTCCCAATCTCCGGCCTTTGTCTCGATGTCTTTGCATCCTTGTATTGCCTCGCGTATCACCTGGATTATCGTATGAGACCAGTTTTTTGTTAGAGGAATTGGAGAGGAATGAGCGATTCGTTTCTGGCGAGGTGAAGAGAATGGGAAGGAGAGTGAGATATAGTGCGACACTTCCTCGTGTTCATAAGCTTTCGCGTATGTTGAATAAGCACTGGTTCGCGTGTGCATTGTGAAATTGGATACTTGATAGGTGGTGTACAAGGAAATCGCATTGGATTACGAGCGCACCCTTCACGACTGCCTTGCACTTGAACATGCACTCGGTTACTGCGAATTTCCCCGCAGGCAGAGATATTCCAATATATAATTTATATATTTTTTATATTACAGTTAATAATAGTGAAGCGAGAGGGTAATGCAGACTATGTTCGTTGTTAGTGGAATTCTAAACACTATTAGCAATAATCAAAGTGACAAGTACCTTTCCTGATTCGATCGCAAGCTTCACGATGAAATCGTAGCACTCCTGAAGTTCGAGGGAACTATCCATGGCTTTCGCTTTGGTCTCGATGATCTCGATTTCTATCTCGTTTGACAGTGTCCCGATAGAACTGTGGCAAGTCACTCGCGTCAAAATAACAGACTGTTAACGGAAGCTCTCTTCTTATGTTCTGCCACCCCCACTTATGGGCTTACCACCACCCAGCCCCAGAAAAGCATCGGTTTCTGCACACTCCCTGGCACATTCTTAATCCCCGATGATGTATCAACGCACCAACTAATGAAAAAAGATATTTCTCAATACATTAAAGGGAAATTGCAATTCTCTGTGATATTACCTTAATAGCGTAGTAAATTGAACTTCATTTCATTTCATCTTCGCTTTAGAACGAATCCAGATAAATTATAGTAAAAAAATAAGTACACTGCAAGTAAAATCTATTGCAAGGCTTTCCAAAGTATGAGAATTGCAATGTTCAATGATTTCCCATTTTCCGGAAAATGTATTCTTCTTAAAGATGTATCTTGATCTGCATGTCCCTGATACGTGATTTCGATCGGTTCGGTGCGTGAATCTAACACGACAATTTCTCGTGTAGATAAGAGGAATTCAGTGTCGACAAAACGGAGACCTGGTTTGCACTTCCACCCACCGTTTCACTCATCGAGCACGTGCTTTATACATACTATATTGGTCGCCAGGAAAGCTGCACGAGGACCGATCGTGCGTGCGCCTTTTTTCTACTTGGGCAATTCAATCCTGCTCGCAATGCGTCACGATTATTCTTTTGACTCGCTATACAATAAAGGTTAGCAGTATACGTCAGCTTGGATGGGATAATACCATGATAGGCGTATGTGTTACCGGCCTGAGAAAGCTTGCTGGGCAAAAATGGATCTACTTTTTACACACAACTGGTTAGAGAACACGTTTCATACAGAATCAATTGGTGTTTTTTTCTGTTTGATTGACTTTTGTATATATTGAAGACGTTAGATTTCATTATATGAAAATGTCAGACACCTCTTATGTTAAGACCGAAGAATAACTTGGCTATTGCATTCTGTGTTGCAGGGTCAAGGTGGTCCAGGAGGTCCCGTAGGTCAAGGTCCTGGTTCTCAGCAAGGACCTGGTGGCCCTTTAGGTTCCAGTCAAATGGGACCTAATGGACCGCAAGGTAGTTCACACATGGTGCAAGGAGGACCGAATCAAATGGGATCTAATGGTCCAGGGCAGATGGGCCCTGGAGGACCAGGACAAATGGGCCCTGGTGGGCCTAATCAAATGGGTCCTGGAGGACCTGGTCAAATGGGTCCTGGTGGTCCCAGTCAAATGGGTCCTGGAGGTCCCGGGCAAATGGGACCTGGAGGACCTGGCCAAATGGGGCCAGGAGGGCCTGGTCAAATGGGGCCGGGAGGTCCTGGCCAAATGGGACCTGGAGGCCCTGGTCAAATGGGACCAGGAGGCCCTGGTCAAATGGGTCCTGGTGGACCGGGGCAAATGGGTCCTGGTGGACCTGGGCAAATGGGGCCTGGAGGACCTGGGCAAATGGGTCCAGGAGGCCCTGGATCAATGGGTCCTGGAGGTCCAGGACAAATGGGCCCAGGAGGTCCTGGGCAAATGGGTCCTGGTGGTCCTGGGCAAATGGGTCCCGGTGGTCCCAGTCAAATGGGACCTGGTGGTCCTGGTCAAATGGGTCCCGGTGGCCCCGGTCAAATGGGTCCCGGGGGTCCCAATCAAATGGGTCCTGGCCACATGTCACAATCAGGGGGTGGCCCTCCAAGTGGACCTCATTTGGGACAAGGAGGTCCCGGTCAAATGGGACCAAGTAGTGGTCCAGGCCCACAAATGGGCCCTGGAGGTCCACAAAATTCGCAAATGGTATCTGGTGGCCCTAGTCATATGAGCGGCCCGCCAGGATCGAGCCACATGAATGCAACAGGACCTCCCGGATCTGGTCATATGAGTTCTGGTGGACCGTCAGGTCCAGGACACATGAATACTAGTGGCCCATCCGGTCCAGGACATATAAATACGAGTGGTCCCCCTGGATCAGGACATATGAATACAAGTGGACCGCCCGGATCATCTCACATGAACGCTACTGGCCCAACAGGTCCTGGTGGTCACATGAGTAGTAGTTCCGCTATGCAAAGTCATATGAATGCAAGTGGTCCCCCTGGATCAGGCCATATGAGTTCTGGTGGACCTGGAAGTCACCTAGGCCCTAGCTCCGGCGGTCAAATGCCACCGGGAGGACCAGGGAGTCATAACATGGGACCTGGTGGACCAAATCAAATGGGTCCAGGTGGACCAGGCCAAATGGGTCCTGGAGGACCAGGTCAAATGGGGCCAGGAGGATCGAGTCAAATGGGACCAGGAGGGCCAAGTCAAATGGGGCCTGGAGGACCAAGTCAAATGGGACCGGGAGGACCAAATCAGATGGGTCCAGGAGGACCGAATCAAATGGTTTCAAGCAATCAATCTCAGATGGGTCCCAGTTCAATGGGTCCCGTCGGCCCAGGAGGACAAATGGGGCCAAACGGTCCCGGTCAAATGGGCCACAACGGACCATCACAAATGGGCCCCAATGGACCGGCACAAATGAGTATGGGAGGACCATCGCCACAAATGGGCATGGGTGGACCAGGAGGACAAATGGGACCAGGGGGACCTGGTAGTCAAATGCCATCAGGCGGTCCTAGCAGTCAAATGGGTCCAGGAAGTGGAGGCGGAGGACCGTTAGGCCCGAACGGCCTTGTTCAAATGGGATCGGGAGGTGGGCCTGGAGGGCAAATGCCACCAGGGAGTGGACCAGGAAGTGGTCCTGGTGGTCAGATGAGTGGTGGCAGTGGACCTGTTGGACAAATGGGTCCAAATAGCGGCCCTGGCGGTCAAATGGGGCCTGGAAGTGGAAGTGGTAGTCAGATGGGACCTGGCAGTGGAAGTGGCAGTCAAATGGGACCAGGTAATACCCCGGGAGGTCCGATGCCTCCAAGCAGTGGTCCTGGGGGACAACTTGGATCAAGTGGAGGGCCTGGAAGTGGGCCTGGTGTTCAAATGGGTCCATCTAGCGGTCCTGGAGGACCGATGGGCCCCGGGAATGGTCCAAGTGGGCAAATGGGTCCTGGTGGTGGTCCAGGTTCACAGCTTGGACCAAGTGGGCCAAGTGGTCAAATGGTTCAAGGTGGCCCTGGAGGGCAGATGCCACCTAGTGGACCTGGAAATCAAATGGGGCCAGGAAATCAGATGGGACCTGGTGGCCCCAATAGTCAAATGGGACATACCAATGCAAACAGTCAAATGGGGCCAAATGGTCCAACCGGACCAGCTCCTTCAGGTCCAATAGGGCCTGGTCCACAAAACCAAGCACAAGTTGGTCCAGTTGGTGCAACTCCTATGGGACCGGGAGCTCCTGTTAACCAGATGAGTCAGACAGGGCCAGGACAAATGGGACCTGGAGGTCCGGGAGGACCTGGGGGTCCCCCAGGAGCAGGTCAAGAAAACTTAAACGCTTTACAGAAAGCAATCGATTCTATGGAGGAAAAGGGACTGCAGGAAGATCCTCGTTATTCCCAGTTACTTGCTTTAAGAGCACGGCAAGGCAGTGGGATGGGGGAGAAGCAGGCGTTTAGTTCCCAACAATTACAGCAGCTACGGTAAGATGGTGGAGAAATATGACTACAGTTATTACTAATGTAGCTTGGTAGGAATTTATAATTATATGTTTATTATCATAAAATTTCAGTGTCCAAATAATGGCGTATAGATTATTAGCAAGAAATCAACCATTATCGCAACAACTGGCACTCGCTGTTCAAGGTATGTTGAAGCATTAAGTCATATTGTGCTCTGGGTGACTACTCTAACTTTTGTATAGTTTCCAATAGATCTTGCAATGCTTTTCATAAGTTTGTAGTACTTATTATTAATTTCTTTAGGCCGAATGTACTTTAATTACAATTATAGTTGCTCCACGCATCCTTAGACGTTTTATTACTTTATTAGAAACAGTATTAGTTGTTATTATATTATTGTCTGTAGGGAATGAAAAAGTGATATAATATGTACAAAAATAGAGTAGAATGATCCTCCATGGGCCTTGACACGATGTTAATGTAAATAGGTGGAGCGTCTCCTCTCCAAGGTATGGGGCCACGTCCTCCCATAGACCCGTCTCAAGGTCCCGCTACTACTCCAGGCCCACAAATTCCAGGACCAAATGTAATCGGCCCTGCAGTTGCCCCGAGACCTGGTTGTCAAACACCTCAACAGCAACAATCCCAACAGCCAGGTGCAAAGACTAATAGAGTAACGAGCGTAGCTAAGCCAGCCGGATTGGACCCACTCTTAATTTTACAAGAACGCGAGAATAGGTAATTGCGAAGATTTGTCAAATGCTTAATTCTTCAGTGTCAGTACAGAACGAACTTAAAATATGCCAGAGTTGTGTTTGGAGGCACGTGTAAATACCGTAATGATATTTTCAGAGTTGCTGCGCGTATAGCCTTACGTATGGATCAACTAAGTAATTTACCGACAAATATGCCGGAAGATCTTCGTATACAAGCGCAAATGGAACTACGAATGCTCAGGGTATTAAATTTCCAAAGGCAACTGCGGTCGGAGGTAAATCCTTATGCCATGACCATTTCTAAAATATACTTGCATCTTGCATTTTAATATTTATGCTCCGTCAGATCATAGCCTGCACTCGCAAAGACACAACCCTTGAAACAGCAGTAAATGTGAAAGCTTACAAACGTTCGAAAAAGCAAGGACTCAGGGAAGCCAGGGCTACAGAAAAATTAGAGAAGCAACAAAAATTAGAAGCCGAGCGTAAACGTAGACAAAAGCACCAGGTAATAATTCATTCAATCCCATACAACATAATTAATATCCAGTCGAAATTTAGCAGTACATACAAACATATTGTATATGTCCAATTCTAAAAATGTTATTACTTTGCAGGAATTCCTTACAGCTGTATTGCAACATGGCAAAGACTTTAAAGAATTTCACCGAAATAATGTGGCTAAATTGGCAAGGCTTAATAAAGCTGTTCTCAATTATCACGCGAATGCAGAACGTGAGCAAAAGAAAGAACAAGAACGCATTGAGAAGGAACGTATGCGGCGCCTGATGGCCGAGGATGAAGAGGGTTACAGGAAACTTATCGATCAAAAGAAGGATAAGCGATTGGCCTTCCTTTTGTCTCAGACTGATGAGTACATTAGCAATCTCACGGAGATGGTAAAACAACATAAGATCGAACAGAAGCGGAAACAAGTGGAAGAACAGAAGCGCAAAAAGAAGAAGAAGAAACATCACGATGGCGATGGCGGTGAAGATGGCAATTCTAATGATGACTCCCGTGTAGGCGTTATAGAAACATCAACTGGACGCACATTAACTGGGGAAGATGCTCCATTAGCAAGTCAACTCTCGGCATTCCTTGAAGCCCACCCTGGTTGGGAACCGATTGAATCGGAAAGTGAAGACGACGATAGTGATGACGATGACAATGATAATGAAGACAAGTCTGAGCACAAAGGAAGAATTATGGGTGACGGCGAAGATGACAAAGTTAAAAAGACTATCCACAAAGCCAAAGTTGAAGACGATGAATATAAAACGGAGGAACAAACGTATTATAGTATTGCCCACACCGTACATGAAGTTGTCACGGAACAGGCTTCGATTATGGTTAATGGAAAGTTAAAGGAATATCAAATTAAGGGCTTGGAATGGTTAGTGTCGTTGTTCAACAACAACCTAAATGGAATCTTGGCTGATGAGATGGGTCTCGGGAAAACTATTCAGACGATAGCGTTGGTAACATACCTTATGGAGAAAAAGAAAGTAAACGGCCCATTCCTAATCATTGTCCCGCTTTCGACATTGTCGAATTGGGTTTTGGAGTTTGAGAAATGGGCCCCGAGTGTGGTAGTGGTCTCGTACAAAGGATCGCCAGCTGGTAGACGAGCAATTCAGTCGCAAATGAGAGCCACGAAATTTAATGTCCTATTGACAACCTATGAGTATGTTATCAAAGATAAAGGTGTACTTGCCAAGCTTCAATGGAAGTACATGATAATTGACGAAGGTCACAGAATGAAGAATCACCATTGTAAACTCACCCAAGTTTTAAATACACATTACTTAGCTCCTCATCGTCTTCTACTGACGGGTACACCGTTGCAAAATAAGCTGCCTGAACTTTGGGCATTATTGAACTTCTTGCTACCATCGATCTTCAAGTCTTGCAGCACTTTTGAGCAATGGTTCAATGCGCCGTTTGCAACTACTGGTGAAAAGGTGGAATTAAACGAGGAAGAAACTATTTTGATTATTCGTCGTCTGCATAAAGTACTTCGTCCGTTCCTTCTAAGACGTTTGAAGAAGGAAGTCGAGTCGCAATTGCCCGACAAAGTCGAGTACATTATCAAGTGCGACATGTCTGGCTTGCAGAAGGTACTTTACAAGCATATGCAGAGCAAAGGTGTTTTGCTTACTGATGGCTCCGAGAAAGGAAAACAGGGCAAAGGCGGCGCTAAGGCATTGATGAACACTATCGTACAATTGAGGAAACTTTGCAATCATCCTTTCATGTTCCAAGCGATAGAAGAGAAATATTGCGAGCACGTTGGCACCCAAGCTTCTGGTGTCATCACCGGACCTGATCTATTCCGTGCATCTGGAAAATTCGAACTTTTGGATCGTATTCTACCGAAATTGAAAGCAACAAATCACAGAGTATTACTGTTTTGTCAAATGACCCAATTGATGACGATTATGGAAGATTACTTAAGTTGGAGAGGATTTATGTATTTGAGATTGGATGGTACAACGAAAGCGGAAGATCGTGGAGATTTGTTGAAGAAGTTCAACGATCCTGGTTCGGAATATTTCTTATTCTTGTTATCGACACGTGCTGGTGGTCTTGGTTTGAATTTGCAAGCTGCCGATACTGTAATCATCTTCGACTCCGATTGGAATCCACACCAAGATTTGCAAGCTCAAGACAGAGCTCATAGAATTGGCCAGAAGAACGAAGTCCGTGTCCTTCGGTTAATGACTGTTAATTCCGTTGAAGAACGGATATTAGCAGCTGCAAGGTACAAATTGAATATGGACGAAAAAGTCATCCAGGCTGGTATGTTCGATCAGAAGTCAACTGGTTCGGAGCGACAGCAATTCTTGCAAAGCATTTTGCATCAAGACGATGCAGAAGACGAAGAAGAGAATGAAGTTCCTGATGATGAAACTGTAAACCAAATGATTGCAAGAACGGAGGGCGAATTCGAAACTTTCCAAAAATTAGACTTGGAGCGGCGAAGAGAAGAGGCCAAATTAGGGCCCAACCGAAAGTCCCGATTGTTGGAAGAAGCTGAATTGCCAGATTGGCTTGTGAAAGATGATGATGAAGTTGAGAGATGGACCTACGAGGAAGATGAAGACAGGTTCTTGGGAAGGGGGTCGCGACAACGGAAAGAAGTGGATTATACAGATAGTATTACAGAAAAAGAATGGCTAAAGGCAATAGACGATGATGGAGCTGAATATGAGGAAGAAGAGGAGGAGGATAAGAAAAAGAAGAAGACGCGCAAACGGAAAAAGAAGGGTGAGGAAGATGATGAGCCTATGCCAAAGAAACGTAGGGGCGGTGGATCTTCCATCGATCCGAAAATGAAGCGGGCCATGAAAAAATTAATCATGGTCGTTGTCAATTATACCGATAGTACTGACGGAAGATTACTTAGCGAACCCTTTATGAAATTACCATCTAGAAGAGAATTACCTGATTATTATGAAATAATTAAAAAGCCTTTAACAATTAATAAGTTATTACAAAAGATCGAAGAAGGCAAAGTAAGTCGTTTTTGCATGAATGTTTTTCTATTAGTACGAACACGAGAATAATCTTCTTTTTTCCAATACAGTACAGCGACTTTGATGAGCTTGAAAAGGATTTTATGCAACTTTGCAAGAACGCGCAAATTTACAATGAAGAGGCTTCGCTAATTCACGAGGACTCAATAGTTTTGCAATCTGTATTCACGAACGCGCGGCAGCGACTTGAAGAAGAAGGCAATACATCAGATATGGATGATAAAGGTTTGATGTGACTGACAATCATTTACTCTTATTATCATGTTCGTTCTTCCACTTTTATGTGATCTTTTGTTAACAGATGGCGAAGATGGATCAGATGCTGACTCTAGTGTGAGAATGAAGATTAAACTAAAAGGCCGGAAAGGAGAAGGTCGCGGTGGGCGTAGAAAACGAGTTACAAAGAAATATATATCTGATGACGATGATGACGCTGATGACAATTAAGAATTGTAGGATGTTTTTTAAATACAAATGATTAATAGGTAATATCCCTTTAAGTACTAAGTGAATTTCAAGAATGTTCATTTGGGCAACTGCTACAATTACGTGTATACAAGTTACGACTTGACTATAGTATGAAAATACTATTGCGCATCAAGTTGTGTCCATCTACTAGTTATAGAAGTTGAATATAAAGGTACACATTATTTGAAGTTTCTGTAGATTTCATATGATCGGAGTACATACTAATTATAGCATGTGACAAATCCTTCTTATTTGAGGCGAACTCGTTTGCGGCCCGAATGAAAGGGCCGCAACATGTACAGTAGATATTAGAAATTAAATATTAGTGAATATTTTTATTTCAATTACCACATGCTTTAGTGAGAGGTACGTGTATATTGTATTGAATGTATTAGTGTTTTCATCAACATTATGCAGTTGCTTACTATAAGTAACACGACAGATTCCACTGTATCTTGATAGCGGTGTAATCTTTATGCTATTCATGTACGATAAATTCGGTCGCTATAATTTCATACACTTAAACTAGCACATGACGCGCCGTCACTAACTCATTACGATTTTTCCTATGCCCGACTGATGTATCCATCGAGAATTGTAATGAGGATATGTAAATTCGTAGAATATTACGATCCGACTATTATTTAGAATCACGTTTGGGGAGAGAGGGGTGAATATATTGAGAATGTATGACATTATCGTTCGTGCCACTCAAGTATTCATACGAACAGCAAGTATTGTAAAACACGATCTGTTTCGCATAGCAAGCAAAAGTTTCCAGGCTGACATTTCACAATGGATAGGTGATTTACACTTGTGTACTATTTTCTGTATCGCAGCCGAGAAATTTTGATGAAAATAATTATACTGTGTATTGTGATTTGACCTAATGCATAATGAAATATATCGGAGAAATTTTATGCGTTGGATTGGGTAACATGCCTTTTTTAAGTGCAGGATGCTCGTAATAAAGGTATTACAGCTGTATACCGTTGTGCGATTTCGGAAAGTATCCCATTTACGTTTGGATTCACACTCTTATTCTTTTATATGGTTGCATCCCTTTACGATCTATGTCAAGTACATGTTGCCGGTAAGGAATCCAGTAGATCAGCTTCTTTCTATTCTGTCGTATTTATACATCGTCACTACTATTTACGTAATTTGCTGTATTGTGTGGGGCATTGAAACACCTTTACCATTCGTGACACACGTCTTTATTGTCATTTCTCACAATCCGGCTGCATATGCCAGACAATTTGTTTTTGCACTTAGCGGTGTAATACTCATTAAAATTCTAGACACATACAAAACGCTGATGCGTATCAATTTGAAACGATCGTTTAGTTTGAAGCGCACGCAGGTCGTCTTCGTAATCGGATGTGTGACGGCCAGATACTCTTACTTTGCGTAAGGAAAGCTTCGGTCTAAAATGGTTTAAAGTCGATATCCGATCCATGTGAAGCACGTTGTAGTGTAAGAGACTAATCGCGAAGCGGTTCCTTTCATTAATCATAAAACCGTCGGGTAAGGTTTATAGTTTACAGCATGACTAGTAGTAATAATTGATATATTTATTGATAACAACGATAAATGAACTTAAACACAATTCATTAATTCATATTCGATAAATCAATTAAATATAAGTACACAGTGTAACAGTAAACTCGAGAGACATTACGTTACGTAAAATAATACCCTTGATACAATATAGTTGTAACAAAAATATATACTCGATCCGGTGAAACAGCTACGATATTCCAAAAGTATTCGCTGTTCTCCGTTCACAAGTACTTAAAACATCGGTAAAAGAAATCGTCGGAGTAAAATAATGCGGGAAAAAAATAAATAAGGTCTTTTAAAAATCCATCTAGCAGATTAGAATCCGATTAAAACGCGCGTGCTTAAAGAACAGTCACAGTTATATATCGTTACTAGATTCGTTGGGTTGTAAAAGAAGTTATTGCGTTCTCCTACTTTATCATTCTAAAGTTACATGTTCGCGAGTATAAAGTCAATTTTTGTAACGAACACCGCGTAAACAGTAGAACCGTATTAGCACCTAGAATCTATGTAACAAGAATTTCTGCTGCATTGTAGTTCGGTACGTTGCACTTTTTTCAGAACAGTTTCCGCGATCACGATTTTAAACTCTTGCGACGCTCACCCAAACATCTCCATGTCTTCAGTCTCGATCCGGTTGTTTAATGCTCGAGTTTTTAAGCATTAAACGACACGTATTAGAAACGCAAGAACTCATCTAAACCCATACGCGAAGAGAACCTTGAAGGGTAGAAACCAGCCTACACATAGAGTGCAATGGTGAGGATCAACACCGCAAATACATTTAAGCACGCCGCTATATAGTTTTACAAATTTGAATCCCTTCCTTATTGACAATAACATTAAACCTACGTGTTTAGTTTGGAAAATTGTTTCATCGGTCACGGCTATAATAGTTGCTTCCATAATTATCGCTATTTACAAAGTTCATTAATAGTACTAATCAACAACAATAATGGTAACACCTGGTATGTAGTTCACAAGATTACATAATGTAGACACTTGGCTAGGTACAATATGCAACGATATGAAGAAAGGAACGTCGTACACCGGCAATAAAAATTACACATCCTTTATCTGCTAGGTTCTTTGGTGGTACGTATAATCTATATAAAACAGACATACAGGTTTCACGAAAGTCGCTCGGCAGCCGCTGGCGAAAATCGTGAATATGTTATAATACAGTAAGGAAAGGATGCCGGCTGTGTTCTCGAATCACAGAGACGATAATTGTTAAATGTCCAATATTCTCATTCAAATATTGCATTAGCAAATCTAACAACGGGTGGTCACGATTACTCTTCTAGAATTTGACTTGTAATTCTCTTCCTACACACGTGTAGAAAATTAACAGGAGAAATGGGGGGTCGAAGAAAATAAAACACTGTTGTAGGCACACAACTAATTGGCGAATTATCTTTCAAGTCTTACCTTCTTCGGTGGCGACAATAAGAGAACATCTCGAATCTCGTATCGCGAACGGTTTCTCGCGCGGGAGAACATTTAGAACTCGCATTCTAATACTTGGCGCGCTACGCGGCTTGTAATTCAATTATCCTAGGCACATCTCTTAAACGGCGGTATTTAGAAATTCATATCAACAATGTCTATGGACGAGAAGGGTTAAGTAGGGGATAAGATCTATTTTGGGTGGACATCTCTTCCCTAGTTCAGGGTTTACGAACACAGCATGTATTCAATTCTGTTACCAGCCGGTCGTCGGAACACGAGTGCCGACCGTAAAGTCCTTATACTGGGAGAATACACAGATCTAACAAACATATCTGGATTAGTATTGGGAACATGGAATAAATTAACGAGAAGACTATTCGCTGTACACTTACTTTATCTTTCAGCCGTTGGCATAATTGCAGGGCTATTGTGAGTAGTACCAGTGCATCATTCAACCAAGGCACACTGCATTCAGCCTGCTGTGTCTCATACTTCACACTCCCATGTGCATTTTCCAACTGGTATACTGCTAATACCAGCTTGTAGCTTTGAATGTAGAAACTAATGGCCAAGTTCTCAGGTAGATTAGGATTCAAAGATTTCTGAAAGAAGGACAATTATAAAGATATGTCTGTTCTTTAGGTAGTCTACTAAATGGGGTACTTGCCATCCTTACCATGTTCCGACTCTTAATAAGATCATCAATGGTTTTCTTTCTAGGAACAATTAAACTTGTTCTGCTCCTCTGCAAACAACCCAGGATATTCCCTAACACATGCATGACTTCATCTGACGTTTTAAAGAGATAGTGTCTATCGACATTATCTATGTGGGCAATGGCTTGTTGCAGGTGATTCGCCGCGTCTTGTATTTGCTGTAGCTTCCATGGGTGCTCAGTTTGTATGCTAGTTCTCATATTAACATTTTGCTGTCGTTGTACCTTAAAATTTACTTCCTGCAAATATACCACGAGAGATCAGACTCTATACCCATATAACTTGTCACTGAATCTTGGCAATTATACTCACTGCATTTGTAATACTGTCACCAGTTAAAACAGCGACACATTTCACCTGGTCATGGGGTGCAGCGAATACAAATCGGTCTGTTTTGTTGTGCTGGTCATTGCCGAAGAGTGCAAGTGGAAATCTATGCGCACATTCCTACAAGTAGCACAGACATAATTAGTTTCCTGTATAAAAAGGCACAAATATTATAAACATACCATCAAAATATTTCTCAATTGTGACAGAGATGAATGGACTTCTTCATGCAGCACCCATTCAAACTCCATTTGCTAGAAAGAATCAAATTTCATTACTATTAACTCACAAATACACACAAACAAATTTACATGGTTGCCCAGAACTTTATTTCACTGGGATTCTGTACTCAATCAAACAGTAATCAAATGAACTTAAATACACAATGCCCATAATGTATTGATTAAATTGGCCAGAGAGCTTAAGTAGAATCCAATACATCACCCAAAAAGCAATAACTTATTTCCCAAGGACATAACACTTTAGTCGAATGAAGAAGCAGTGTTTCGAGGATGACACTTGTCACGGGTCCCGCATTCACCAGCCAGGATTGATCACAAATAAGCATTTCACTCACTCAAATCAACATAGTCCCTCGAGCACCGTCACGATTCACGGGGTGTCAACGGCGAGCACAATGAGTGCGTGGCAAGACGCACCGTCAGGCATATTTCCCTCCGGCCAGAGACGGCGAAAAGGTGGGAAAAAAGAAAGGCGTGACGGCCGTGGAAAATAGTGATCCATCGGTGGCCGTAATAACATAACCTCGGCTGGATATTCATTAAGCAAGGATAGTGGTGCCGGGTCGATTAGTTGGCCGATAGATAAGGTGTATTATCTCGCGTAAGCGTGAGCGGCACGGGTCGTCGTTGCCGATTAGATAAATGTTAGGTAAAGGCAAATAGCTTACGAGATTGTGAGCCTCCTCCTTCTCGCTGTCAGCCATTTTTCCGGCGGCAGTGATGCCTCCGTCTGGCTGCGGCTGCAGCTGGCTCTTGCGCTCCGGCTGGAAGTGGTGCGGCCTTAGCTACTCCGCACGCCTAACCTTCACTCGCCAATTCTACTTGTCACGCTTGCCCTCCTATCGCGACATTCCGCTCCTTCTCGTCAGTGGAACGAGCCCCCTTCGCATCCAACTGCCTACTACTGGCATAGATAAGTCCCGTCATCTTCGACCGCGATAGACTCTAGTCGGAGAGGCGGCCGGTCATCGCCAGAGATAAATCGAGCTCTCCATTAGCTCTATTGGAAGCTCGGGCCTGCACGCCAACTTCCCGTCGCATTAATCGATCGATCTGTTTCCTGCCGGAGCCCAGGTAAATCTATCTATATACCGATATCTATCTGCTACGCGGGCCCCGCTAATTTCCCGCGCTCGAGATTTTCGATAGCGATCAATATTGATCCATCCGGCTTGTAGAGCTTTGCAGCTCGCACACACATGTGTTCAAGTCTTTTGATCGCATAATCGCTGTCCCTGTTAGGATTAGAAGCATGCATGATTCATTAGTTTGACGAGTACGAGCAAAGGAGATAAAACGTGGCAGTTTTTTAAGTGAGAGATCGCGCAATTTGTATGTTTTTATTATTCTGATTCTGGTAGAACGATGGCACTCTCTCTGTACGTCGATTTGCTGTCGCAACCGAGTCGAGCTCTTTATATACTTTTAAAGACTTGCAAAATACCGTTTGAGACGAAGTTGGTATCGCTGGGGAAGCTAGAGCATCTAACGCCAGAGTACGAGAAAATTCATCCTTTCAAAAAAGTGCCGGCCATAGTGCACAATGATTTCAAGTTGATCGAAAGGTAGGGAACAGACGGCTGTTATACAAGTAGTCAATGGGAAGAGAAAAGAGAGAAGTGGCGATATTTTTGTATGAATTTTGTTTCTAGCGTTGCGATTACAAGATATTTGGCTCGAGAGTTTAATGTACCAGAGCATTGGTACCCGAAAGATTCTAAGGCGCAAGCGAAAGTCGACGAGTTTCTTGAATGGCAACACTTGAACACACGTCTACATTGCGCCTCATATTTCCTCGTGAAGGTATAATCTTCAAGAAATCGCTTATTAGAATTATCGGCAGAATTTAGCTATCTTGGCATGAATATTTTCTTTCTATTTCCTCACTTGCCAACTTAAGGTAATGAACCCTGCGATTCGAGGAACACCGGCAAAACCAGAGAAAGTCGCGGCACACGAACGTCGCGTTTCCCAGTGCTTGGATTTAATGGAGGAAGTATGGTTGAAAAATAAGGACTTTGTAACAGGTTCGGAAATTAGTGTGGCCGATTTATTCGGTGCATGCGAGATTGAGCAAGTCCGTGAGTAGCCATGCTTAATATAAAATCGAATTAATATCCTTATGACCGAATATGAAACCAACTGGCATTTCTTAACATTAGGAATGGGGGGCTACGATCCCCGAAAGGATCATCCTGTCTTAGCGGCTTGGATGAAGAGAGTAGAAGAAAGGACGCATCCGTTTTACCAGGAAGCGCACACCGTATTGAATAAGATCGCAGATAAGGCCAACAAACAAAAAATCGCGAGCAACCTGTAATATTTTTGAACGCGCATATGAGCTAAAGTATTAAGAACACTGATACTCTGCTGAAATGCCGGGGGATAAGATTAAGCCTAAAATTAAGATTTTAGGCTTTAATGGGAAATAGTGTTGATATTAACTGTTTATACATATTGTTGAAAAATATTTTTTATATACCACGCATTTTTATACGCGCTATTATTTTGTTTCAATAACACAAAATGGTTACTTTGTTCTATCCCTTTAATTTATGTTTTACTTGCATCCATTAACAGTATAATTCTATTTTTCGATCATTGTCCACACTTATCAGAGTATAATAATTGGACGGATATAAAAGTACAAAATAGTGACATCTTAGCTTGAGCAGACATGTGAAAAATACCGAGTATGCGATATAGAATTGTTCTTACAATTACACGAAACACGATTCGGCGACAAATTCGAAATAATCTGCATAAGTTTAAGTGACTTTCTTCAGTTTTGGCATTTTTTTCGGGCACTTCTCAACGTGAAGACTCCAGTGTTGCGTCTGGCAACGCTCGTCGCAGTAGAATGCTGCCTCGCAGCCAAGACACTTGAACACCGCACCATTTACTCCACAATTCGAGCAAGCCAATTCGTTTATGCTATTTAGACTACGATTTACTTTGCCAAGGTGTGGTGTCTCGCAATACCGACCATCACTTCCTAATGATTCCTTAGACTGCTGGCCGTGAGAGTACGCCAAATGCGAAGGCGCATACCCACTACAAATCGTGGTAGGCGTAGTTCCTGGAGGGTCAAGATTTACCGAGGAGGTTTGGGCAAAGCTATCGGCGGTCTTCACAAAAGGCATGCGATCCATAAGTAAGTTCTGCAATTGCTGAAAGCCAGCAGATCGCATTTCTTTGGCAACATTATTAGCGTTTCTTTGGTCCTGGTTATTGGCATCATTAGTCATTACAGACTTAGTAACAGTTGGTCCTTGAGAGGAGTCGGGTTGAGCGTTGGCCGATATATTATTAGGGGCTGTAGTTTCCCCAGTTCCTTGATTGTAAGATGGCAAGGGTGCCTGTTGCCTACCAATGGATGCTGCGGCTACGACGGCAGCCGCAGCCGCAGCAGCTACCACATCCGGGATCATTCGACTACGGGAAAACTGGCCGTTGGTTGTGGGGTATCCCGTTAAGGAGGGTCTCAATAGTCCCTGTGTTCCAGGGGTAGTTAACGGTGCGGCCGCATGGTTGTGGGGCATTAATAAAGGCGGTAGACAAGGCGTAGAAGTGGCATTATTCGGCAGCGAACCTACTCGCAGACGGTCGTACTCCACGCCACTTGGGTGCTGGCTCGAATAGCCGCTCGCAGGTAAAGATCCCGAATACTTTAAGATATCTGCTGGGATGTGACGCATCGATTCCTGCAGGGCTGCGAAACGCTTGTCCACGTGTTGCAGTGGTCGCAATTGCGAGGTCAGTTCCTGAATTGGTATGTGATAACCCGCGAGAGGTGGGCCCGCATGTAATCGGGTGTGGTATGGGTACGGGCTGAAGTGGCATATGGCTGAGTGATAGCCCAGCGGTGCACCTCCGTACGGGTCGATCTAAACCAATTGGAAAATCGTATAAGTATGCTTCGAGATCGCTATTTACATGAATAAAATAGATACTCACGCTGTAGCCACCAGGATAAAATTGAGAGTTCGGCAGAACTGGGATCGGTGGACATACGCTGGGACGTAGGGACGGTGCAACGGAAAGGGGTTGCTGCGAGGGTCCAGGCATAGAAACCTGATGCAGTAGCTGCTGCTGCTGACGTTGCTGACTGTGGTTCTGCTTTTGCCATCTCTCGGCATTCCATTGGGGTGCTACATTCACCACGTTAGTCCTGGTACCGCTATTCGCAGTGGTTGTTAGCACCTTTTGCAGTTCGGATCCTGAAAACTAAACGACAACTCGCATAATTTATTTGATTTTGTTTAACCCTTGATGTAGTCTGATTCTTCACTTACTGATGATCTACTGTCCGTGGAGACTGGGAGTATATTTGTCCCATCCTGGGTCTTTGATTTCGACCTGGATGCCTGTTTCTTTGACATCCGGGCCACCCAACTGCCCAGGCTTGGGAACTGTTCATTCATAATGCGAACGTTGTCATTCTTCGGTGCAGTATCTGCCTGAACATTCTCTCCCTTACTTGTTTTCAGTAATCTGGAAGAAATGTTCGGTTATAAGTAATGGTTTTAAGTTTGAAGTATATTCTGAGTACATCAGGCATACATGACGCGTTGATGCGGAATCACAGGGGTCGCCGGTACCACATACGCCAATGACACTGAAGGTGCATGACATTCTAGACTCGAAGGGGTTGGTACAGCCGAACTCGACGAGACCTAGAAATAAAATAATTTTTTAATCGGATATTAGTTTGACTAGTTAGAAAATTAAAGTAGAAAAATATGTAATTGGTTTCTCAACCTGCTGAGTGCTTCGAGGTTCGTCGACTATGCCGGAATTCAAAGTACTATTTTGATTAAGAACAGCCCCACAATAAAAAGATGGGACTTGTAAAATATTCTTTGATGGCGTGGATGATTGATTTTTAGCTTGATTCTTCCTTGGCACTGCTGATTCGTAGGTTTGACTGGACTCGATATTATTTGTTACAACCGCATTACTGTCTCCACTCACGACTGGTACATTATTAACATTTTCCACCTCCGATATTTTTAACAGATTGATTTTCCCCGACTCTTTATTAGTTTCAATGCTGCTCGATGGTACGATCTTTGGTATCGTAATTTTTGCATCTTTACTTCCACTCTTTTCCAGAAATTCTTCGTCCGAGGTTTGTATGCGTTGTATGTTCTTGCTTAAGCAATCGGTTAACGAATCTTTGCCATTTGTATTAATATTTTCGTTATGTACATTAATGCTTGTGATACTTTGAGGTTCCTGAGCAGCGAGGACTGGAGGTGTCATTACTTTCACTTCGTCCTCAGTTCCATTATAAATCTGACTCTTTTCATGTTTCAGTTCGCTCGCCGGTTTCTCCACTTGCTTTGGCAACTTTTCCATCCTCTTTCCTTCGGTTCTCCAGGCCTTTTTATCAGCATTCATTTGCAGCTCGTCACTGACCTCGAAATCGGTAGGTTTAATTAGAGACGCCCTTGGCAAAATGGGAGGACTGTTCCTCAAAGTTTCCGGTAGTTTGTCCACTGTGTAATCAGTAGGTGAACGGGGCGAGAGCTTCGGGGGCTCGGGAGAAGAACTCAACGATGTTCCTTTAATGCCATCATCATCGTCGTCATCTTTCTCTTCTTTGGCTGCACTGTAATCATCGATAAACAATTTACCCTTCATCCCACTGTCGTACTCTTCGTCGACCTCGACGATGTCGCTCGGGGGTGGAAGGGTCGTTGCGGACAATTTTCCCAGGACTTTCGAGAGATTCTCGATCTGTTGCTCGTAGCGATCGACGGTCTCCTTGAGACTCGTCCCTTTCTGGCAATTGGAATCAGTGCTCGACGGATGAGCCATTTTTTCGGTGAGTTCGTGAACCTTATTACGAAGATCGCGCAATTTCACTTTGAGCCGGTTGCGCCGATTTCTCAACTTGGAGCCGTCTTTCGAGACGGACTCTTTCCCACCGGGATTCGGACTCTGGTTCTCTGTTCTGTCATCGGCGCATGCGGAATCCTCGTAATTCCTGGTCCACGGTGGAATTACGGTAATTGGGACGAATCTGGATTCAGGCCGGGGTGTCGCGCCAGTGACTATCCTGTAATTCGATTCCTTCTCTGCTACCACTGTTACCACCGAAGTTCGATAGCGATCGCCCCCTAATGGATTATTTCAATCAATCAATAAGGAACCACGGCAAGCTACATTGTATCCTAACTTTAGTGTTAATAATACAATACCTGCAGAAGCAATTTTCTTTAATCGCAATGGAGGCACCAACTTACTACCAGTTTCTCGATCTTTGCTTGCGTTGTTCTCGGATGTAGAGACGTCGGACGTAGAACACTTCTTCTCCGACCAGAGTTCAATCTCTTCCTCCAATTGCCCCTCCGATTTAGCATTGTCTCGATCGCGATGCTCCTGTGACAAGTCCCCACTCACACTTTCCGCTAGTTCCTCCTGTACCTGACTGGAATCCGGCTCGTGGGACTTTTTTCTTTTCTTCGCATCTCCAAGCTCCTTCTCATATTCTTTAACATTCCCAGTCCTCCTCTTTGACTCGCTCAACTCCGCACTTGCATTTCCGGATACCGACGAATCATTCCTCTCGTGTACCTCCCCAATTAAATGATTCTTTTGCTGGTATCCTTTAAAGCCAGTGCTGATATTGTCATTTAACATAAAACTCGATCGAGGAAGGATCGATTTGAAGGACTCGACATCCACAATGTCTATGTTCATTGTTCGCGTTAGCTTAAGGATCGGCGAGCGAACCTGTTGATAATAGAAAACATTGAAATACTAATACTAATAAAATAATTTAAAAAACAGTACAAAAATAATAAAAGCTCTTCTTTTAGTTTTGCAGTTAATGAGAAGTCTGGTGTACCTTTCGCGATGACCTCACTGGCACAGGGGGAGCTGGTCGAATGGGTAACGATGGATTCGGTTGTATTGGTATCATGCAGGGACCTCGATCTTTCAAAGCAGTGGCCAAACTACCGGAATCAGAAGAACGCTGTGGGCGACTGGAGCTGTCGGCTATCATAATCTGGGATTCTACAACAGATTAGAAGAAGACGTAGACGAATTGAACTCGGGAGCAATGGCAGAGAGACACCGACGACGAATCTCACTCTCTAATATAGTCTGATTGTGTTCGTATCCTATATACCTCCTATAGCTATCGTGCAACTCTTATCGTCCGTAGGACTGTCGGGCGCGCTTTCTTTCAAGCCGTCGATCTTGGAGAGTCGAGTGAGAAGCGACTGCTTCCACGTGCCCTTGCTCTCGTCGGCGGTGAGGTCGACGAAAATGGGCTCCTCCCGCTCGTCAATCTGAGCCTCTATCGCGTCCATCGAGGTGGTGCTCGGCTGGAGGCTACCGCAATCAACATAATCAAAAGAGTCAGTATAGTCAGTGTTCGCCGAGGTGGGAACTTCGTGCTTGAACTCCTCGGAGACTTCGGCCAGGCCCATCTCCTCCTGGTACTCGAGGTCCCCGTACGAGACGGAAAGTTCCTCGTGATCGTCGATGGTCTCGGTGGAACTGCTGATGCGACAAGTGGTCTTCTCCTCCTCGAAGCCGGACTCCTGCTCTTCGTACTGGACCTCGATGAACTCGCTCGGCTCCGGCTCGCCCTCGGCTTTCGGCGTCCTGAGCACCTCGCTGACGTAGAGTTCATGACGACTCGCGGTTCTCGGCGGACGAGTCTTTCGCAGACTCTCCTTCATCGACTTGGTCCGCTTGAGTCGACGCTTCCGCGGCTTCTTCGCCGCGCGCCTCGCGCTCGAATCGTTCTGTTTGCGCATATCGAGGGCCGAGGTCTTCTTTCTGTTGTTCCAATCAATTTGTCTAATTAACGTGCCTCGGCGAAGTCGTGCGCTCGCGAGCGTCGCCGCGGGTCGTTTGGACGAGCGGACACCTTCTTCCCGGCGATTATTCCCGCGCACTTTCACCCTCTACCGCCGACCCTCCGCGCGCTCGGCGCGCACCGAGACGCGGGGAGAACGTGCTCGGAGCTTTGTTTTCGTCGGCGAAACTTGGCCAGCGCGAATTGTCATCGATCGCCGCTATGGATCGCCGTGTATCAATCGGGCCGCGTTCGGCGGGAAAAAATTGCTCGTCGCACGCGATGCACGCTTTATCGTCATCCCCCTTCGGGTGACACGCTTCCTTTTAAATGGGCATTCAGGGGAGGCTCGTCCCGGCCGAGGGAGCCCCGTATCGAAAACAGGGAGTAACCGCAGCGGGAATCGTGAAAATTTTAAAGGCGCGTTTACCTTTTCCCCTCGCCGACCACTTTGCCCATGATTCTCTCATGAGGGATGACTCCACCGATACGGGGAAGTCAGCCGCTCGCAACTCTACTGATAATCTCGTGGAAAGCGTATTATTGAAATTCGCAACGGTCGCCAGTGAATCCGATTTGTTGTTAAACTTGAGGAAGTGAGCATGGCTAGTTTTTAAATTTTTCTTTTAGACTTGGAGCACTGTGAGTTCTTTCATCTGCTCGCTTTATTTTCAGTCGCTACTTTTTACATTCCATCGCAGAGTATTTGTCGAAAGGGGCTTGAGTCACTGTGTCGAGTCATTCTGACGCATCTTCCTCTTGGAGATTATTTACATTACTTTACATTCACTCCCGAGGTTTTTAGAAACACTTCTTTAGCGTTCCAACAATTGGATTTATCTTTGTTGCACTTTGAGCAGTTTGACTTTACATAGATCGGTAGTTACTGTTAGCACTATCGCCAGCACTATCACCAGTGTCGCACGTTTCACGGCGAAAGGCCTGACTGTCGTCGAAAAGGGGTCTAAACGCAGCGCGCGTTTTTCCTCCCTTTCGCCCTTTTCTTCCTCCTTTCCGCCCGGCCTCCGAATACTGCCTATATAAAAGTCGTATTTCGCCAAGCCCTTCGCAACGTCCGGCGATTTCAATTGGCTGATACTAGGACGTAAACCTTCTCCGCCGAGTGGGGAAATTGCGTGTATACATTGTCCACCTCTTCTAACGACAAGAGCATCACCCTAAACTCTGTTATACGAGCTAAACCTCACGGCTTTTCTTTCCTCTTGATTATACCGCATGCTCGCTTGGTAAATTTTTAATTGCCAATGGGCTGCTTAATTCATAAAAATATGCATAACTAGAACTAGCATTAGGAATAATTCGATAGAAGTGCTGTTGATCGATGAGTTAAACGATTCTGAGGAAAGAGCCGTGATGTTTTTCTCAGACACTTTGTGTGGTAAAATCCTTTCTTCGCGATCGCCGGCTAAAGACAAAGGTGACGAGATCAAAGCGTACCCGTTGCAACAGATCGCCTTACATTCTGCGTATCGACGTCAGGTACCGTCGTTATCTCATATAAGCAACGCTGACAAAATTATCGCTTCGATACCTTGACTCTCTACACTCCAGGATGAATCGTCGCGACTAATGGTCCTCTTAAACCGATTAACACTAACACATAAAACTAAACACAAGAATATTATTAAATCCACTTTCACTAACATTCTTTTTATCCCAGAACGTAACACTAAACCCGAAGTCAAGTGTACTGTTAGTATAGTGAGGAACTCACTCCTCAGCTTCTAAGAATGGAAGGGCTAAGTGTCTATGTGTGTCGTAGGGGTTGAGAACAGCCGGTTTACACGCGTTGTAGCTCGAAACTAGTGGCTCGATGCTCTGAATCAATCGATAAAGAAGGTTCTCCTATTGCGTTCTCTCCTATACCGCGTCCACACACAGAATTACAAATAAAAGAACCACTTTCCCCGAGGAACTCGCGAAAGAACTCGCCGATGAATTATTCCCGCGGACAAAGTATTGACGCGTATTGGTACAGAAAGTGTCGTGGCGCAACCCTCGCTAAAGAAAGGGGGATGCTTTACGATCCACCGGTAACTACAACTCATTGCTGTCTTATCGTAATGCCAAATTACAAACTAGCCACCCTCGAGCTTGCGAGGGTTGTAACCGCTCTCGTAACCCGCGTATACCTTGTCCAATCGCTTTTACGCAGTAAAGACGCTTATCCTGCCGGCATTTACCTGCTTGCGTCTGCGAGAGAGCTGAATTCGATAACAGAGTCTAACGACAAGTGCGCTAGCTTTCACCCTGACATTCTTTCCAGCGCGTATAGAGATACAATTGATAGAACTTGGAGGAGTCTTGTCGCAGTCTTAAGTGTTTTGCGGAGGACTTTGAGGTATGTTAGAGCCGCGCGATCAATAGCGATCTATACACGGAGAAGTGGAGGTTTATCGCACTAAAAGTCGTAGTAGGATAGTACGCGTGCATAATATATGCGAGCGCAAACGAGAAAGGGTCACCGACATCATCCACGTTTCTGAAATTAAGTGATCGAAAGTGTAAAGGCGACGTGCTGTCCCCACCTCCCGCACACAACTATCCACTAATCTATTCGTGTGACTGCTTTACATTCGTTCGAAATACCAAAACTATCTCATTTTCAACCAAAGCACTTTCATTGTTACACATTCATTAAACACACTATTTCCTATAACAGCAAGTTGAACTTAACTTTGAGTTCAAGGGAGCCCTGCACTTACTTGTTGTCAGCCGTATCTCACAATTCGACGAATCGCTCTCGTTCGTTGAGAGAAAACCGTCACACTCCGATAGTCCGTCGAATACACGTGTTCTCTGGATTGCATGTGGTTTAACATGTTCGTGATTTATTTCTCTCGAAACGAGGGAGAAGAGTTGAAGTTTCGGGGTTTCTTCTCATTTGCTGCGGAGGGTTCACTCGATGGAGCAGGCAACGAGACGATCCGACGAAGACGACGCACGGGACGGGAGTGTTGATGCACCTGGTGCACGAGCCACGTGGTGAGCGGCGATGGTGCTCGTTGGGGGTGGTTTTCTCGGGTGATCGCGTCGTGTCAACTTGGAGCCCCCGCACATGGTTGCATAGTTTTTTCTGCGGCGGGTGGACACGCCATCAGACGTATCCTCCGCTCGCCAATAAAAGTTGGCTGGTTGTTCTTTTCATTCATTATCCAACGACGCTGATCAACCCCTTACTATGTCCCGGGGGTTGAAGGGTCGCGCATTGACGAGGCACGCGTGTGCTCTGCCTGGACGAACTATCTATCCAAATCCTCTCATTAATAATAACCACCCTCCACGGATACTTTGTAACCATCCCCGTCGATTTCTTCGAGCCATTAATGATTCGAACTCAGTCTTACTCTCAACTCTTCTTTCTTACTCCGGTTAATTTTCCATACCGATTGATTCCCTTCAATCTTGCATGCGGAGACTCGGAGCGCGCAGGAATAGCGGGGGTCGTCGATTGGGTGGATGTTTATTCCATATTGGCGAAAAGTGAGCGAGCCGAACTAAATTTAACTCGCAATGACAATAGACCTACACTTTCCAGCGGCGATCGATCCTTCGCTTTCTTTGCACCCTCCGCGGACAGTTGAGTATTAAACGCGAAGTTTCTCACCCCGCTTCGGAAACTCGTATATTTAATTCCTACCTGCGGGAGCGAAAACTTTCTTTCCAGAAATTCTGTGGGAAAACATATTGTAACATTTCTCTGTAAGCAACTCCCCCTGCTTTCCAGGTAAAAGTGTGCAACTGAGCGTCCCTTAATTACATATGCTCGAGAGTTTAGTTTTTTTAATGATATATTGAGTGTTAATATAAAACTTTGTTGATTTGTAACGTAGAGGGGCATGTACGAATGCTGGAAGGTCACGTGTATGTTTCCCTAGTTAGGGAAACTTAACGATGCAAGGTAACCAAGACGACCGGCGAACAGCAAACTTTACTTATGTCTAATTAAGCTTAATTACACGCGGCGCAGATTAGTTGCACGAGTTCATATAATTGTAGTATATGAAAAAAAAGCGTTTTTCCAAGTCTAAAAAGTATAGAAAGGACATTAGAGATATTGCATAGTGGTTGCCAAGATTCCTATCGAACAAACAAGTGGGCAAGTAAGCGGCTGCTAGTTCAAGACTTTAAGTTACTGAGTTCGTGCGATTGCTTTCGATTTTTTCGGTGTACTTCACTCAGACACTAAGCTAGTGGGATTTGGTATTGATAACATTGCCCTATGGAGATTAGGCCAAGCTAACAACTAAAATCGAGAAAGTCTACTCTGCCCTGGGTTTAATTAATCCTTATGACTTATTCGATCGCACTGTGTGGTGCAGTCCACCGAAGAGAGTATGTCCGGGCCAACTCGTGGATCGACAAGTACCATACATTGTTCCCAAAACTTGCGGACAACCAAAAGCTCATCCTGCTCCACGGGGATACGTAAGACTCGTGCGCCTGCGATATATTCTAACAGGGTCCAAAACAAATCGTGCGATCTGAAGAAATGTGTGTTGGGCAATCGGAAGCAGGTAATTTTCGCGGAAGAGAGCGAGCTTTCTTCATTGCCGCAAATGTATACTGTGATTAATGGTTCTTCCATCGAGCACAGGAAGCCAGGGAAACGAATCGAGGTTGTACGTGTAAATCGTCGGACTCGCTAAAGCAATCGAAGACACAGCCGAATATTATCACGAAAAAAGAGTATGAAGACTATCAAGAAGTCACTCAGGTGGCGTCGAAAGAGAGCCAGCCGGTGGCGGTCGAGGACGAGAAAGAAAGATTGATGAAGGAAAGTCAAGCTCGAAAGGAAGAGTTTCGTAAGATGGATAAGATGAGGCCACGCGCGAAGAACGCGAGATTGGACGAGATCGACGAGGAAGCCAGGAAGAGAACTATGCACATCCTCGACCGGGCGCAGAGTATGAAACTGGAGCAGGAGGAAGAGATCCGCAAGTGCAATAGGATCATCCTCGAGACCAAGTGTCGTGCTATTCGTGACGCGCAAGTAAATAGAAACTAGGCTTAGGGAAGAGTGTCGTATTACTCAGGGAATAAAGTCGAATGATTCCTAATGCACAGATCGAGGAAAAGAGACTGATCGAGAAGGAATTGGCCGACGAGGAGAAGCGAATGAATGACATGATGGAGAATGAGAGGCGACTGGCTATCAAGCAGGAGCTGAAGAAGGACCAGCAGGCAGCGGCGAAGAAGCAACAGTTCGTCAACATGCTCAAGGATCAGATACTCGAGAACGAAGTGCAGAGGATCTTCGAGTTCGAGCGCAAGCAGGAGGAAAGTCGGCTGATCAATTTGAATAATATCGCGTGGCAGCGAGAAGAAATCGCCAAGATGCAGAGCAGGGATGCTGAGAATGCTCGGATCAGGCGCGAACTAGCCGAGGGCCAAGAGCAACTGAAACATATCAAAGCAATGGAAGAAGAAGAAGCGAAAATTATAGACCGCAGGTGAAGAACGTGGTAGAAAGAGTCAAGGTATTATGGAGCACGTGAAACTAATTCTCGGCTGGAATCTCTATTTTCAGGATAAAAGAGTTTCAGAGATTGAAAGAAGAAAGGGACGCGAAATTGGCCGAGCAAAAAAGACTCGAGAAATTAAGGAAAGAGAAGGAAAGGCAGCAAGTGACGATGCAAGTAGCACAAGCTCAAGATTTCCAGGCATGTATCTCGTCACTATTGGGAAAGCTTGCTATATTAATTCTAACTATTCTGTACAGTACTATAAGACTCGAATTTCCGCAGGCCCACATTGATGAAATAAATGCAGCGAGAGCTCAAGAAGAAGTTGAGCGAGAATGGCGACAGAAGGAAAAAAGCGAAGCTTTGAAAAGAATCGAAACCCAACAGAAACTCTCTCAGGCGAGAGAGGAACAGATAAATAACAAGAAGATGATGCAAGCGATCGAACTCGAGCGGGACAAACGGGAGTTCGAGAAAATAGTTCGCGTACAGAAAGAGGCGTTTTTACGGGAGAAGGAAGAGATCGAGAAGAAACAGCGGAAAGCTATGAAACTTCGCACTGAAATACTTAAACAGGTAGATCTTCATTATATAACTTAACATATTGACTGAGTGTAGCCACGTTGAATTTTCCACCAAAGGTCAATGAAAGAGAAAAAGAGCGAATTAAATCAAGGCAGAAGATGTTCGATGAAGGACTCGCGATACGAACGGAAGCCGAGATGCGCAAGAAGAAACTGCGCGATGCAATGGAACGAAAGTGCCAAGAGATGAGGAACAACCGCGTACCAGAAATATATATCAATGAAGTGAAACGCTTGATCGAAAACGTCCATTGAGTCAGTTTTATAAGATTTATTATTACATCACATAGATATCAAATGCACATTATTATATATAACAATTCTTATTTGTTAATAAAATATTTCGGTAGAAATCATATGGTACAAAGGATTGGTAGTGTTACTTCCACAGCATAACGACGTTTGGATCACGTTCGACAATTTCTTCTATCTGTGCCGCCGACTGGCCGGTACTACAACAAATCTCATCGAGACTGTACGATCCTGTAAAATGCTTGTAGATAGGATTGTTTTTTGTATCGTCACTGTATGGAGTTCCACCGATGTAAATTGGATACTGCAAGCAATAAGAATCATCATCAACTTCCAGATACCTCTGTCAGTGGCTAAATACAGTAGTAATAATCTTACCTTATAAACCCGTCTTATAAGGCCTTCGATTAATCCGAACTGCACCAGCTTCCTTTCATTTATTCGCAAATTCTGTGGATTCAAACGTTGGCATAAATCCCTCATACTACTTCCGTGCGTCATACTCGCATACATGCGATATATGTCCCTCAAATTTGCAGCCTGCCTAGCTGTTAAACAATCATTTCTGTTGTTCTTTCTTCACTAGGTTGTTCTTTCTCTTCAATTGCTACTTACGAATTTTGGAAGCATATGCTATGCACCTTTCTTGTAATTTTGCATCTTCTGCCAACTCTCTCAGTTTCGGAGTTGCTGCATAGACATTACTGTACTGAAATATCGGTATCAACGTAACCACACCGTAGTAGCTGCAAAGAGTCCCAATATTAATTGCTTCATCGAATCTAGGATTTTTAATATTTCATAAGAACCTACGCCAAATTCTGCACGCAGCTTTTAACTAAATTATTCTCGACATCTGCCTCGGCGGCAATTCGCGCCACGTGATTAAATCCATCAATGTATGGCAGTACTTGTTGTGTCGTTAGGTCCCACTGATCGCTATGAAAGGCTTCGCGTCCCTCCAAGAATATTGGTACCTGATGATCAAGAACTGGTTTTGGCTCGGGTGCTAATTTTACGACTTTCAAATGGGACGTCATTGTCCCCTCTAATAAAACATTGCCATTTGTTGTAAATGCATTATACTTAATTAATAGTTGAGCAATATACACAAAGTCTCTCTCACCAGTCAACGTACACATCTTGTGCAGATTCAAATCATTCATCACTTGTTCCAACATCTGAGCAAGCCTTGTTTTGTCATCGGACGATGATAGAAAACAGTTTTCTATCTCCAGAGCCATCTAACAATAGAATAGTTTGTTAGTCTTTCCTTAGTATTCCATGTATCTTTCAATGTTACACAATTATTACCAGAAAATCTGACATTTTCTTCACAACCGGCTCATAGTGTACAGTTCTAGCCTCAGCATCGCACACAAAGCATAGATTAAAATAGAATGCATTCCGGGCATATTTCTTGTCATCGATCTTCACAGGGAATCCCAAGATCTTATAATCCTTCAATGTTCTGCATTACAGTGGAATAATATAGTTGAAAGAGGCAAACTTGGATACTGAGGTTCTGTCAACCTACACTGTTATAGTGCTCCTCTGCAGTTGAGCCTTTGGTATGATGTACACACTGACATTGTCAAAGATATCTTTGGAAACGAAATTGTCGGGCACCTACCGAGAAAATCATCAAACATTAGAGAGAGCTCGGCTCACAATAAATAAGTGCAAATAAACACTCTATTAACCTGGCAAGTGATTTTCGGTCCGGCAATGTGATGGAACTCCGAAAAGAATATACATCGTATCGGACCTTCCTGACCCTTGTCATCGCTAGTTTCCATAGTTAACATTAATCTTCTGTAAATAAGAGTGCCGACTGGGAGAGTTCCAACCACTTAGGTTCATCAGTGCAAATGGAATCGCATGCGCGAAATAATGTAGTATTCTTCTTGTAGCATTTTCGAATGACCCTTGCCGAAGTGCGCAACTGATTTTTATAGAGTTTTACAGAGTTTAGAATGCTATCGAGATTTCCCTCGCAATTTAGATCATTACTGCAGGAAATTTACAGCACAGTATCACAGTATAACACAGCAGGGACATTCGGTGTTGGCGCCTTTAGATAATCTCGATGATGTTCCCGAATAGGGCGGCCGCCGACGAGTTTACCAGCCAACTGAACAGCTATAATTCATACAGAAAATAGAGAGAGAGGAATGGTTGATCGCCGGTTGCTAGATTTCCGATCGCTACCCCGTACATTTCCTGTAGTAAATTTAACTACAGTGTAGCTCCGACTGTAGCTAACGTACGGTGCATACAGGTGCATTGTCCACGTGCTCGAAATTTGACAAACCTCTGCATGCGTCCAGCAGAAGGAATCAAATTTCTTTCTTTCCTACTATGTAGTGAAACGTACAGTGTTTATTGTATCTGCTAAGTTAATCGTACTCCGTTCGTCGCGCCAGTGCGAGCCGATACTTCCAACAATACAAGATACGTTGACAACTATTCAAAATGAGTAAAAGGAAACTTGAGAATGAGAGTGAAACAACAACAGAGACTAGACGAGTGTTGTCGCGACTGAAATCTGACGCCGGCGAAGTGTTGCCCGGTGGTCTATTGGATTTGCCAGTCGATATTAGCGTAAATAAATTGCAAGCGATTTGCAATGCACTGTTGCAAAATGAGGATCCTATACCTTTGGCGTTTTACGTGAATGATGTGGAAATAACTGATAGTCTCAAGGCGAATTTGGGCGAGAATTTTAGTATCAGTGAGGATGTTGTTGAGATCATATATCAGCCTCAAGCTGTATTCAAAGTCAGAGCAGTCACCAGATGCACAGGCTCTTTAGAAGGTACAATGTCTGACAACTACTTGTGATGCTTCTGGAGCGGACAAATTTATCCTCACCCATCCCTTGACAACATCAATGTTTTTAGGCCACAAAGAAGCAGTGATATCTGTTGCATTCTCGCCAGATGGGAAGCATTTGGCTAGTGGTTCTGGGGATACCACTGTCAGATTTTGGGACATATACACTCAAACTCCGGATCATACGTGCGAAGGCCATCGGCATTGGGTATTATGTATAGCCTGGTCGCCATGTGGAACCAAGCTTGCTTCTGCATGCAAAAATGGTCAAATTTTATTATGGGATCCTAAAACAGGCAACCAACTTGGTATATCATTTATAAAAGATTGTTATTCCTGTCTAAGAGAGTATATGTAGAATGTCTGATTCATTGGCATAAATTGTTACATAGGAAAAGCTATGGTAGGACACAAACAGTGGGTGACTTCTCTGAGCTGGGAGCCATACCATAAGAATCCAGAATGCTTGCATTTAGTCAGTGCGTCTAAAGACTGTGACATAAGAATATGGGACACCAAAAGGTCGCAAACAAATATAGTTCTCTCTGGTCATACAAAGAGTGTAACTTGTGTAAAGTGGGGTGGGAATGGACTGATCTATTCCGCATCCCAAGACAGAACAATCAAAGTCTGGAGAGCTGAAGATGTAATGTATAGATCAAAGTTTACTACTTGAAAGAAATTGTGTATGCTCAAACTCTAAAGTCTAATCTCCATGCAGGGTGTTTTATGCAGAACATTGGAAGGGCACGGGCATTGGGTAAACACATTGGCACTGAATGTAGATTATGTATTAAGGACAGGTCCTTTCCATCTTGGAGAAACAGGGCCTAAAGCTGACAATCCTTTAGAGTATGCAAAAAAACAGTATGAAGCTGTGGGTGAAGAAAAACTTGTGTCTGGCTCGGATGACTTTACTTTGTTCTTATGGAAACCGGAGAAGGAGAAGAAGCCTCTTGGTATATTCTCATATTTTATATATATCTTTGCACAGGATATACGAGTGACACTTTGCTTAATTTTTTTTAGCCAGAATGACTGGTCATCAACAATTGATTAACGACGTTAAATTTTCGCCGGATGGACGCGTAATTGCATCAGCTTCATTTGATAAGTCTATCAAACTGTGGGACGCTAATACAGGCAAATACATAACATCACTGCGGGGACATGTCCAGGCAGTTTACTCTGTAGCGTGGAGTGCAGATTCGCGTCTATTAGTCAGCGGAAGTGCTGACTCTACATTAAAAGGTGCAATCATTAATACTGGCCCAAAAGAACTATGGGTTTGTAAAAAATCCATTTGTATTCTCATGTACTTTATTCGAGTCGTCATTTCCAGTATGGAGTATGAAGACCAAGAAACTCAATCAAGATTTGCCGGGCCATGCAGACGAGGTCTACGCTGTGGATTGGTCCCCTGATGGTTTACGGGTGGCGTCGGGTGGAAAAGACAAAGTGTTACGATTATGGCAAAATTGATTAAGAGCAAATACATTTTTTTTAAAAACATGTCTTTCATTTCCTTCATACGATAAAGTATATTGTTGTACGCAACGTAATACAACGTCGATTGTTATTATATTCCCGCGAAAGGGCTGCGATCAAGTAAACGCATGCGCTTCGAATGACTTCAATTCTCACCCTCTCGGCACTGATATATATCAGCGCCCACGATGACGAATGCGTGTAGTAGTGTCTATATTTATATAGAAATGTGACGTGGGGTACACATACTCAAGCGCGTGATATTATACTGCGCATACACACAAAGCAGCAGAGCCATACGAGGAGCAAGGCGTCTGATATTTTGTTGATTCGACATGACGTCTGACAAGTGAAACTTTAACCTCCGTTGAAATTGTATATTTGAATCATATAGCAAAACGCTATCGCTCGCACACCATGGTATATACAATGCGATTTTGGCATACGAGACATTTGACTTACTGCGCTAACTAAAGACAATTATAGCAACTCTATTTTTGATAATGAGGCTTGAGCAGATTGAACAGTAGAATATGTGGAGGAGCGAGCAGACTTCAAATAGAAATTTAAGTTGTACATTTTTTAGGACGATGATGCGGCGGCGCTCCAAAATTTGGAGCACCTTATGACTGAATTCTTTTCCCCCGAGACGAATAATGAAAGAAAACGAACGATCGAGCGTAGCTTCCAGGAGTTCGCCGCACAAATTGATTCGTGGAGGCCCTGTTTACACTTCTTATCCTCCACCAGTAATCATTATGTCAGCATGTTTGCGTTATCCACCTTGGAGGTATAACTTTCCTGCCAGAATTTGTTGGACTGTAGATTGAACGGTGTGAATGTTGCTATTCTTAATTATGTGCATTCATTAATAGACGACAATTGGGAGGAGGTGGCCAATCTTACCATGGGAAGACAGAGCACTTACGAGATCTACACTGTACACATTGTCGTTAGAAAGAGGTGTAGCTCCTTTCGTGAGGAACAAAGTAGTAAAATTGGTTGTTGATATTGCCAGGCATGACTGGCCACATTTCTATCCAGATTTTTATTCGAATATACTCCAGGTATTTAAATACTGAAACACAAATCTGCCCCAATCGTATATATTATATTTTTAATAATTGTACGATTCATTTTCAGCTATTAGGCCATAAACATACAAGACTACTAGGCCTTGTAT
Organism: Crossocerus cetratus; assembly: GCA_963675795.1. Taxonomy (NCBI): domain Eukaryota; kingdom Metazoa; phylum Arthropoda; class Insecta; order Hymenoptera; family Crabronidae; genus Crossocerus; species Crossocerus cetratus. Next base: position 18,300,327 of record OY776667.1, read on the forward strand.
ACTTGAGAACCGCATCTGAAGAACTGGCAACACCGAGAGAAGATTTGCCGGTGCAAAGAAAGAATGAGTTGTTCAGATTACTTAGTGCTCAAGTGCCTTTGACTTTGGATACATTAACAAGTAATATCTTTTCAAAGTGATTTCTAATCATTAGGTATTTTATATTTAATGTGTATTAATGGCAAAAAAATTTTGACAGTACTCTTAAGAGAAACAACAAAATTGCAAAGTAGATCTGGGACAGTAACACCACCACCATCACCTACAAGTGGACAAACATTAGCTCCAGCTCGAGCTGTCCTAGATGTAGAAGGGCTAGCAACAGGAACTAGCGAAGTCTGTATAGCAACTTTAGATGTTCTAGCTCATTTGTTCAGTTGGATTAATTTGTCCGAACATATTTCTACTAATTTACTAGATGCCATTTTTACCTGTGCCAGGTATCATGATTCAATGGTAGGTAATTTTGGGAAACTTTTGAAATTTACCCATATTTAGAAATTAATTAAATATTTTCTATGTTTTTATTCTGGTAGAATGGTAAACAAGTCGAGATGGCTGTTCAAGCTGTAACTACAATCAATGAATTATTATATCGACCACTATGTTCTCCAAATGAAACAGGAAGACTGCTAATGGAAATATTCCAGGACGGAGTTACACTATTTCAATTCATGGAACGTCTTGATTCCATTGATGAGAGGTATGCATCAAATATTTTGCATAAAGTGTCCGTCAATTTCAATATACAATCTGTTAATGCAAGCTTATTATTTCAGTTACATGGAAAAAATGACTGAATTCTTGCAATTATTTGTTACCAATCATTTAAAGAGAGTAGAATCATGTCCCAAATTCCCAGTAAATACTTTATTGGAGGTACTGTGCCATCACACTTTCCAACAGTGTTCGTCAGTAAATGCGTATTTGAGATGCCTTGATGTATGGACGATACTTTTGGAGAGTTCGCAATCGCGGTATTCACCAGTTGCTCTGGCTGTGGCTGAACGCGTGCTACAGAAAATGAGTTTTAAACACAATGCACGTGCACTTAAAGATCTCGACACAGAAAGTCTAGATGAAAACGTAAGTATAAGCTTGATCACCTCACACAGGCTTTTATGCTATAGAAAACATTTGTTACAGGAAGAAACAGAGTGGCAACATTTTCTTAGGTGCAATGTGGAGTGTCTAGCCAAAGTTGCTGAAATTTCACCAATTCCAGTATTCACATTACTGGTAATATTACGATATAAGAACTTTTTTCCCCTTTGTTGGTTCTACTAATTTCGCATTAATCTAATGTATTTTTTAGTTTCGTTCGTGGCGAGAAGGGTTGATGATATTCGGCGAACTTGGTACTGCTTTGGTTAATAGCCAAGTTATTTTATTAAATGACTCTGAAGCTTCAAATGTACATGCTCATTTACGAGACTTGGCTTCAGCAACTCAAGCTCTAGCACGACTATATTCCCTTTTCATTGGTACGTCTGCATTATATAAATCTAGATAAGTTTGCATTTTGAAATTAACAAAAATCTTCCATGAACACAGGCGATCAACAGAATATTGATCACTCGTTAGCCGATGAAGTAGTATCACAAACGCTTGACGCTTGCATATTTGCGAGGGACAACCAGTTGTACAAAGCGCCTTTGCAGCCAGCCGCAATCGTTGTGGATCTCATAGAAGTGTAAGTACTGCCGCTAGAATTTCGTTTTGCGATAAAATCTGTTACCATGTACACCCATAATGTATTTTTCTCGGCATCAGTCACTCGCAACTGCTCGCATCGCTTCAAGCTTGGTGCCATTGGATAGCTAAAAAAACGGAGAAGACAAAAGAATCTCTCTGTCAACGTGTCATTGATTCATGCACCTGGGCTCTGAATTACTCTACACAGTGTGATCAACCGCCGCCCCCGAACTTAGTCCATTCTTCAACCCATCTATTTCAAACTATTACAGCTACTCTAAGACCTGTTTTATGGGACCAACCTACATTTAGAAGCTTAATATCAATGATCAACTATCCGTATTTGAAACCAGACACAGTGAAAGTATTACGAAGAGCATTAATCAATGCTATCATTTTACCGCCAGGCGATGGCCCTACCAGGGAACGATTATTAGGTATGCTATAAATAAATTATCGGCAGTATTTATAAATTTGTTTGAACCTAACAAACTTCTTGATAGGTACTATGATATCAACAATCTATGCACCATTGGGTACTCAGGGACAACCAGTGCCGCCTGAATCCGCAATTACGGTTGCGGTACTTCCGTTAACTCAACTGCTGGATGATTGTTCATCGTCTTCCACAACGATTAAAAAAATGCTGCACTCTAGTTTGGAGGTGCCAATAAACCGAGTGTTAGAACTATTACCGTACATGATAAGGTGTCAAAGTATATGTGAAATACTGCTTAGTTTCATACATTCAGTATTTTCAGTATTGCAACAACAATTAGGTCCCGAGTTTACCCAATCTGCAGTACAAGGAATGTTACATATTTACACTAGGTAAATTTAAGATCATTCGCAAATGATTTCAAATCATAGCTCTTGTAAAAAATACTTTGAGAAACTAATTTTAATTGTTCCACGCTATTACAGGGAAAATATCTCGGCTGGCCCCGCATTAGATCAATTGTTAGAAATTCTAATATTGGTAATCTCTGCACCCAGCAGTGCGTTTAAAGCATTTGTCCCATCAGTTACAAGCTTATGCTTGGGTCAGGTATGGCCTGCAGTTGGAAATGATCTGAGTGCTCATCCAGACACCACCTTAGTGTTATTGAAACTCTTTCACAGGTAAGAATCGCCGTACTTACAAAAATGTAATACTAAACGTTAGCGAGGTGTTATTTCAGAGATTACTTTGATCTTATCTTGGTCTTTCCACTCTAGTATTTTGATGCATCGGTGGCAGTATTTCTATAATTCATCCGTATTGCGAACTCTCGGTCATCCAGACGAGGATGAACCCGTCGAACACAAGGAGGAATTGGTTGCTATTTTGGAAGCATTTGGTCAAGCTCTTCTTCAGCCCGATGTTAATATATTTCGGCAAAGTTTGCAGAGTCTCGAGCAGTTAAATATACGGTGGCGACTTTATCAACGATCTATATTCAAAGTTCATCTTTTGGAAAGATTTTTGATGGCATTATTTACGGTTTTATTCCAACAGTAAGTCTACCCGATTTTACAGTGAAAGAGGAATTCCCTTTTTCGAGCCCCAAATGCGAGCGGTAGTCTGATTAGAATTGTTCCATTTTTAGATCTCATAATTTATTAGCGGATGACATAGCTGCTGCTGTTCACAGCTTGGCGTCGGTCAACATAGCATGGTTCTTTGGCCATTTTCTACTAACTTTTTTGGCTAGCTGCGAGGGTGTAGATAATATGCAGAGAGCAAGCCTATTAGAGAACTTTGATAAATCGACCGTAAGTTTTACACAGCCCCTCGATGGAAAAATCCCAGTTCATGTTAGCTTACTCTGTCATCAATGTGTTTAGGACCAACCAACTTTAACAAGATCAGTGCTCCAACTCATTTCTGATCTACGATGTTATCAACTCTGTAGACCTGGATGAATAAGGCGAACACCAACATAACAGAAGATTACGCCGACGCCGCCTGATAAGATTTTAACCGTGGCATTTAAAAAAAAACACAGCATTTGCGAGTATCTCGTGTTACGAGATTATGACCAAACATTCCTCCACATGGAATGAGAAAAGACGAATCTTTTTTTAAATTTTACTATTCTGTATAGACCACTGCCGTACCTAATTGTGATGTCGCATACGTTATTGTTATAATAAAACGCGCATTTTGTATGAAAAGCTCTTCGTCTAATTATAAGTAATGCTCCAGTACGACTTATTTTTACTTTACATTTTTATGACAAGATACTTTTACATTGTGGCATGAAGAATCATTGTTACCAGAGATATCCTCGAAATTGCATTGGTTCGCGTAGCGATAGAAGTAGCCCATATTGAGCTCAATCCCGATGCCGGAATGATATATTTGTTGTCTACCGCGCTTATCATAACTCCCCCCCTCTTTTGATAAACAGTGCCACTCTGATAACCCGCGATCTTTATTTGCACCGAGCTGCACAATTCGACGAGTCGCTGACGGACCGTAGACAATGTCTCGTCTACTGCTTAGAAATACGTGCTATATTCCACAGTTGAAGATGGTGAGACACTTAGTGACTGACCCCAAGTACACGTTCCTGAAACAGTTGGGACTGACCTCTGAAAATTTGGGACTTTACGACGGACGATGGGGAGGTTCGGGCAAGGTACTGATTATAAATTCTGTTCACTTTTTAACGACGATATGACTGGCATACATTCGGTATCTAAAAAATGTCGGTTTATGACTGAAACGTGTGTCAATCTCCAAATGAACTGGGTTTCATATGGATATCAGGGAGTGATTAGTTCTTTTATATTTCACACAGCTTATTGAATCAATTTCACCGGCAACTGGTAAGGTAATAGCCAAGGTACGCGAATCCACTCCACAAGAAGCAAGTAATGCTATCACAGAAGCGCGTAAAGCCTGGCCGCAATGGGCATCTTTGCCGGCACCATCGAGAGGAGAAATCGTTCGCCAAATTGGGCAAGAACTTAGAAATAATCTGAAACCACTTGGCCGACTAGTCTCGCTTGAAATGGGTACGATCTTTGCATAGGCAGCATTCTATCTTCGCTCAGATGAAAATACAGATCCAATACTTAATTCTATATTTCTGCAGGCAAAATATTACCAGAAGGTATTGGGGAAGTTCAGGAATTCATCGATATCTGTGATTATGCAGTAGGATTATCACGAATGCTCCCAGGGAGCATTTACCCTTCAGAGAGAAAGAATCATGCTCTTTTAGAGAAGTGGAATCCACTCGGGGTTGTCGGCATTATATCCGCTTTCAATTTCCCTGTTGCTGTACGTATAAATTGATAAACATCCTATTATACTCTAATCTCAATTATTGTAAGAAATCTCATCCTGCAGGTATATGGGTGGAATACCGCGATAGCATTGGCTTGTGGAAATACCGTAGTGTGGAAAGGTGCATCGACTACTCCTCTTGTATCGATTGCAACGACGAAAATCATTGCTGGAGTCCTGGAGCGCAATGGTATACCAGGCTCTGTTGCATCCCTCGTTACTGGTGGCCCCGATGTGGGTGAGACTCTAGTTAACGATACACGGTAAATTCAGAATTTCTTAAAGAGACGCGACAGTGGTGAGTACCATGTTTACGAAATTTTCTCTTCTTTGTACAGAGTACCCCTTATTTCGTTCACGGGAAGTACAAATGTCGGACGAGAAGTAGCTCTTAAAGTTCAAGCCCGATTCGCCAAATCTCTTTTGGAGCTTGGCGGCAACAATGCTTTAATAGGTAAATAGTTAACGAATGCGTAATCCTCACAGTTTTATCATAACGTACTTTTGATCTATAGTGGCGCAGGACGCTGACATAGAAATGGCAGTGAGAGCGGCAGTTTTCTCGTGCGTGGGTACGGCGGGACAGAGATGCACTACTACCAGACGATTAATTCTGCATAGTAAAATCAAGAATGAATTCCTCGGTATTGTCGTTAACATTGTATTTCCTTAATGGCAAGTCAAGATTGGTTTGATAACATAACGTTGGTATTAACAGGTAGATTAAAGACTGCATACAAGAGTATTTTGGAACGACTTGGAGACCCTCTAGATGATGGCACTTTGTATGGCCCACTGCATAATCAAAAGGCAGTAGACGCGTATAAGGTATGTAAAGTATTTAATTCTACCATTTGTGAATAGATAAGGTAAAGTACTGGTGTCTGGTAGGCTGCCGTTAAAAAAGCGGTGGAGAGTGGAGGAACTGTTGAATTTGGTGGTAAGCAAGTAGACCGACAAGGTTTCTATGTCGAGCCGACCATTATTTCTGGTTTGTCACCGGAAGCTGAGATAGTGCAGCAGGAGACGTTCGCGCCGATTGTATACATTTTGGAGGCAAACTCTATCGAAGAAGCCATCAGTTTAAATAACGGCGTGGAACAAGGATTAAGTAGTTCCTTATTCACCAAGAGTATCGGAAACATGTTCCAAGTAAGAAGTTCCCCCAACAAGTAAAGATAAACAAATGTTAGTATGAAAAGAATGACCTAATTCTCAATTTCATTTGAACAGTGGATAGGTCCTCATGGTTCCGACTGCGGCATAGTGAATGTAAATATCGGAACAAGTGGAGCTGAAATAGGCGGTGCATTCGGCGGAGAAAAAGCGACTGGTGGCGGTAGGGAAAGTGGAAGCGATGCATGGAAACATTACATGCGCCGGTCTACGGTCACAATCAACTATGGAAATGAACTGCCTCTGGCGCAAGGCATCAAGTTCGAGTAACTGGAGAAAATACACAATCGACTGCATAAAACTTTCTTAATTGTTTACTTCGAATCGTATAAAGTCCACCTGAACATCTACAGAAGTTTTCTTATGAAACTTGTACGCTCGTGGCAAGTCGTATACCAATTCCGCGATCACCTTGCCATTAGCTCCGAACTGCTCCGCTTTCGAAAGAACATAATCGCGGGTGCTCGTTTTATGCAACGAATACACTGTATTAGACGCCAGTCTCGTCGCAACCTCCAGGAACTTCATATCGATACCGGCATTACGCTTCGTTCCGAAAGGTGGATTCATTATGACTGTATCAAAGTATTTTTCGAACTTCCCTGGAATGTAACACGTGCATAGACATGCATCACTTTCAATAAATGAGATTTTTATGTTTGTAAATGTACCTGGCAGATATTGAAGTACATCGCACTGCACAGCTTCCGCATAGAGCTCTATTTCGTCGCAATTTCGGGAGAAAATACTGAGTGCTTCGGAGTCGATTTCAAAGCCGACTACGTGCAAAGCCCCCAACATTCGTGCTCCCAGTGATAGAACTCCACACCCGCAACCTAAGTCTGCTACTCTCTTCCCGTCTATATCATTATAGTGGAATTGTGCAGTATACAACATGTGTGAAGCTATATGAGCACTAGTCGCATACTGCTCAAGCAATATTTTTGGCTTCTCGAATCCATCCAACTGGCACAAATATTGCTCTAACTCACGGAGACTTAGAATCGACATTGTGTCCACTTTTACTCTTTCTTGGTGATCATTTGATTCTTTTTCCAAAACACTACTTCTGTTATACTTGACCATACGATTTATGCATTTCACTATACAGTCTTCCTCCAATCGTTTTTAACAATGCAATTTTACATGGAGAATAAAGTTCATTTGGTATCAAATCTTGGAAGCACAGGTAAAATAAGGTTGCCAAAGGAAGAGTCCTGTGTCACAAAGTACCCTGACGAAGCAGCGTGTGCATTATGTAAAGCAGCTCTTTGGGAAGCACTCATAGCCACCCCATCAGAAGTCGGAGTAGTAGGCTAGCAGTAATAGCGATACAAAGATCTTTAATAATCAACGTATAGAATTTTTCTTAAGAATTTCAAAACTATATATAAATTCCTTTACCAAAGTAGAAGCGGACCCAGTGGACGTAACAGCTAATGTGGTATTTAATGTCGGCGCCACACCCTGCTTAAGAAGCATCTGCTTCTTTAGCTGAAGTTCTTCTAAAATCTTTCTGTTTTGCAATTCTACAACCAACCAAGTAAACATTTTGCTCGCTGGCTTTCGGATTCGGAGTAAGTACGAAATGAGTGAATACTACCTCGTGAATTTGATTGTGAAAAAGCCATCAAATTTCAATGTTACTGCCGAAACGCAAAGAAAGACCTAAATCCTCGCCGGCGAAACGAACATAAAAAGGCCAATGTGTAATCACCTAGAGGTTACTCGGACCGTTGTCATTAGCAAGAGCGGACTTACGTCAATTGCTGGCTACAAAAAAAGTGTAAAAAAGTTGTACTATCAGTGGGTAATAACGCATCTTACGATTTACTTCAATTATTGTCATCGACGGTGCAAATGCCGTGTTGGAAGCGACGGAATTACCTTAACCTTTGCCAAAGAAAAAAGATGCAGTGTACTCTGTTTTGAATAAGAACGATCACGTGGATACACGCGTGGCGAGTTATACAACTCTCGGGCGAAATTCGAGAGTCCTATCTCCGCGGCGATCTTTCACTGCGAAAGACCTCGGAATCATAAATCGAATATCCAATTATTCTAGCCGAGCGCTTTCCCGACTGTTATTCTCTATAGATGCCATCGGGAAATGAAAAATGTACACAACAACAAGGTGCGATAAAACAATTCCCCTAGGAGTGGAGGGCGCTAGCGCTAGGCTGGGCAAGAGCAAAGGCGCTTGATCCCGTTTCCCTATGCTCGCGGCTGCTCGCGGCTAGAGATGCCGCGGATCTCGGCAAAGGCCGCATGCGTGGTGGTTCGATCTTTCCGGAAGCGCCACCTCGTGAAGTAGTCCTATCTCAGAAGTTACCCCGAGGAGTTGTTCGATAGTTGGTGTGTCGCCCGGTTTTCTCGCGATTTTTTCAAAGCCGAGGGGGATCCCGTTCCTGTTACTCCGACAAAAAGACGTGAGTATAATCCAGCGGGCCCGCCGTCCTAGAATCCGCGCGGCCGAGCCGCCGAGCGATAGTGCGAGCCAGGCTCAAAAGCCCCGAACGACCAGACGTGACAGGTTCTGGCAAAATGGCCGTGCACGATTTACAACAAACGGTTGTTCCGCACTCGAACTAGGATTCGCCGCGGGGAGAGAGCCCTTGGAGTCAGTCTCGCGCGATCTGTCATCGCACCATCATCCGCGCTCGGCCCCTGCCGAGCTCTCGCCCCTCGAGCCTCTCGCTCGAGCCTCGCCACCGCCGCCGCCTGCACCCGACGGATATTCAACATACATGTTGCACGTCACATCGAATTGATTTTTTCGCGAGTGACCGCTTGCGTGGTGCGGTGGGCACGGAGCCGCGTTACCGCAGCCGTCGAGGACCGAGGGGACTTTGGAACGATTGGGCCGAATTTCAGCGGGCCTTATCTTATCCGGCTAGTCGCAATTGTAAGCCCGGCACACTATACTGCATTTTGACAGACAAACACACCAACACAGCCACACGCTCGCTCGCCCTTGCCGCCGATGCCTCTGATCAGCTGTCGAGCCTGTCAGCCTCCGTTCAACCGCTCAATCATTCGCTGCTACTTTTCAGCTCGGAATCGAGTCGAAGATCAATCGGAGCCGAGCGGCCACCTTCGGCAACCCCCCTAAGAGGAGAGCTTGGGGTTGGATGAAGAAGCTCGACTGGGTCGCGGCCAGCCACTCCGTTCTCTCCCATTAGTCGCGAACCCTCCGGCGAACGGTCGAGGTGCGCGCTTCTCGCGCGAAACCGTGCGCTCTCGCATTCTCGGATTAAAGCCGCTTAGTCCCATCGATGCCGGTCAACGATCCACTGTCCAACTTATTCCTGCGGCCTGGTATACGCGTAAGAAGATTAGTTAAGAAAAAGCGAAGCCACAGGTAGATTGCGGAGATTGTGCGAGGTCAAGAAGACTGGCCAGTCGCGCTCACCTGTGCGCCCCGTCGACTCTCCCGGAAATTCTACCGAGCGCGGAAATTGGCCGATTATTAACGGTAAATTGACGAGCAGTGAGTTTCGAGCGGTGTCGCAGATTGCGAACCCTGCGCGAGCCTTGGCGAGGTCCGATTTTCGGAGCAGTGTACCTAGCAGTTTGGTGGTGTCTAGTGGGAGCTTCGTTCCACGCTTTTTCCTCCACGGTATCCTCGAATCTCGTTAGCATATTCATCGGTTCATGGCTCGTTTGTCCTGCCACAAGGAATCCCAAGTGTCATTCACTCCAAACGACCAGCACCGTCAATATTCCCTGGAGCATTGCGCTTGTCCTATTGACGGGCAGAGAGACGCAAGATCCGCCGCTCGGAGAAGCACCTGTCCTCGAATGTTACGCGATTAAATCCTCTCGGCGGCGCTAATACCTCCGCAATCTGTCTAATCCCGCGCGCCGGCGACTCCAGTGCCGAGTAATGAATTCATCTCGGTCAAGAGCGACCTTTCATAATTCCGCGAGGCGTCGGTGCTCGCCGGGTTGCTGGAATTCCCGAGCGCCCCGATGGAAGAGGCCGGCGAGGCAATTGCGCGAGGACCCAGTCCCGCCGATAATTCGCCAGTACTCGTCCTGGAGCCGATTGCTGGGAGTGAATCAGCGCGGCGGAGGAGTCGGTCCACTTGGCGCAATAAATCAGCGACGGCTCAAAGGAGGCCGATATGAATATTTGAATGCAATGCAAGGCGAAACATACGGCGTGCGAGGGTGGGCGTGCTGAAGAGGCGAGCGAAAGAGAGAGAGAGAGAGAGAGAGAGAGGGAGTGAGAGGGAGTGAGAGAACTAGATAGACACACCGACCCAGCGTCCGCGCACGATCCGCCAGCAGCTAGAACAAGTTGGCGAGAGAAAGAGACGGTAAAACGGAGTGGAGCCAAGTGAGAGTGAGAAAGAAAGTAAGCGAGGAAGGGAGAGCGAGTGAGAGCCGGTTTATCGATTACGGCGCATCGCGCCGATAAGCATCGCTCCGAAACGTCGCGGCGGCGTCGCAACGACGCTCCATTCGCTCTTTCGCGATTGTCAAGGTCCTTCCTAGTCTGATGTGTTCACCCTTTTGCAGGATGCTTCCTGGCGAGCGGAGCGCGCTAGAGAACGGAGGCGAACCCATCGGAAGGCTCACCGGGCGTTGATCGCACCTTGGACGGTGAACATGCCTCTCCTCGTGCATTGATCCCATATCGTCGGGCTTAACGGAGTGCCGAGTTTACCTTGGCCGATACGCGAGGACCCTTTCCCGCACTGGCTAGGGAAATCATTAAGACGAGAGCGGGCTATTTTCGCGCGCGGCTCCGCCGGCGACGTGTTGTCAAGAGAGGTTTTCCCGAGGAATATTGCCAAGGATCGCGCGCCGCCGCTGGGTGGATGTGTATTTTCGCGAGCGCGCGCTCTTCGCGGAAGAAGGGAAAGCCGCAGCCCTGCCGGAGAACTCGCACATACTTGGCCGGCCTCCTGTCCACTTATTGCTCAGGGGGGGTTGCCGCGCGGCGCGCCGTCGTGAATCTGGAGCGTAAATAATGCGGCGAGACGGGCCCCGCGGCGCCCTAAGACCAAAACGTAATGATTAGCTCTTAAATAGGGGCGCGTGTTTATAAATACGCGCTTTCGGTGCACGCGGCTTGCGCCGGTGTCAATGAATTCTAGACACGAGAGGGTTAAGGTCGCAGATATGCGCGTCCTCGGAGTCCTGAATGAGGCGTGACCGGCTCATCCAGCTCCGCTTCCTCGTGGCAATGCTTCCTTTCCCTTTCGCGCCGAGAAAAGTATTATCGATCCGCTGAAATTGGCCCCCGCGTGCGCTCCTGATAATAACGCGGCCACTTCGCTGCCCCGCCAGCTCGACCTCTAGCTTAGTCGTACCACTGATTCACTCATCTTTCTTTCTTCCTTTCTGCGTTTCCGCCACGATGGAAAGTCAACTTGAAACGGTATCGCGCCATTGTCTCCAGATAAAAGTACCGCCGCGATGGGCTGGAACTTCTCACGCGCGCGCGGGCGCTCGCGCCGTGCACCGGTTTCACGCCGGCTCGCAGAATTTCCCAGGGGCTGGTAATTAGCGGGGGAACTGCGTGTCGAGTCGACTCACGAGCGACGTCGAACGATTTCTCCTCACCGCTCACCGCTTTCCTCGATAGCTTTTGTCTTATCGCCCTTATCTAGTGTTTCGACACGACGCCGCACGTCTCTCGATACTCCCGTGCATTAATTGTCACGAAATGCGCGTCCTCCCTCTAGTACCGGTTGTCCCGAGCGGCCGCGTGGGTGCCCAGTGACAGCGACCTTTTTAAATGGCACGTGCTCGCGCGCCGATAAACAAGAGGCGTACATAGTTATGTTATGGTGATCTGCGTGGCCTGGACGTGCATACCGAGTGGTAGAAGTAGTACTATTCGCGTCGCCCTTGATTCATCATTGAGTTATGCGCTTTGTTTAAACACTTGTCTAAGTACGCCGTACTATAGGATGGATATCGAGCCACTTATAGCCCATCCAATTAAGAAGGAGCGTTTTGGCAATTAGTCCGCGCAATACGATATCGCGCTTTTGCCGAGTGGAGCAAAGTCTCCCGGTTGAGAGCGATTGTGCTGACTGCTTTTCCTTGTGTGTTTCAGGCGATGTCATTGGCCGGGCATTGAAGTTCTCGAGGGCTGACTGGAGAGGAATCTAGTCGCACTCACCCGCATCCCCACCGAGGTATCAGCCAGTTCACATACCCAAGGATCATGAAAATGGTGCTGTCTCAACGTCAGAGGGAGGAGTTGTAAGTGATTATTTTGCGACGCCTTTACCTCACGCCGCCAGCAGGAGCATCGTTCTCCGCATCGGTTCCAATGAAGTTGTACTCCATCGATTTCCTCCAGAGAAACTTATACCTGCGATGCTCAATCTCAGTCGGTTCTTACAGCATCACAAAAAACCCGCCGCTAAAGAAGTCAATTATAGTGATTTCACGGTACCTAATAGCAAGTGGATTCGCCATTACAGATCGAACCTCGTCTACATCGATACGTGATCCTCGGGAACAACTTTTTTCCACAACTTTCTTTACGAAAGCGCAACGGTTTTTCTTTTCTCTCTCCCTCTCTGCCAATGGACTGCGCCCGATTTACAGGAGAATCGGAAAAAGTGCCCCGCTTCCAGCTAGAGCTATAGATCGACGTGACGCACGTATGCCGCCCACGGTAATTTATCCTCATGCGATTGACGCTCGAAGGAAACGCGACTTACATAGATTGTCATCGAATTCTAGAGTCATGCGGCGCGCAATTACTGGCGGGCAATGCGTTTCCGCGCGCTCGGCGGCGACCACCCTTTAAATCTCCAGGTATCCGTCCGGGCGTCGATGCGCGAAAGGGGTTGCAAAGACTCGCGTGCCGTCTGGGTCTGGATCAGTCGGGGAAAGATACCGGGTTTCCCCTATTGAACCCGGTGCCATTACACTTGGCAGTTACGCTTTCGAAATCGCTGACGAGCGGCCCCGCGTGCTGAATCGACTGGGTGTTCGCGTGTTGCGCCGGGAGAACGCGACCCCGATCGCCCCGAGTCAAACATCACATTTTCCTGCTAGTTTCCGCCGGCTGTTTATGCAACGGCGAGCTTTCCTCCTCCATTTTCGAATTCGGGCCAAGCGCTTTCGTCATCTTATGCAATTAGTTGTGTCATCCTCCAGCGGCTGTCCCCTTCGCCGAGCGGCGTCGCTTCCTCCCCGGGGTAGCGATGGATGCCAGTAACAAGCTGTCGTAGTTGGTGCGCGCCGTTTGGCCGTGAAGCAGCCGTTAACGGGCGATATTCGATACAGCGGAGCCACATAGTCGTTGTCTCCTTACGGGCCAGGCTGTCCCTCGGCGAAAGAGGGCGGCATCGATTGCACCCTCGATCGATGCCGGGCAATAGCTCTGACGTCAGATTAGTCGCGGATCGACCATTGCCGAGGGTGGCGCGAGCCGGGGGCCGGTGTCGCACGGGCCAAGGGGGTGTAGCCGCTGGCTGGCTGCAAGGGTGGAGGGTCGCTCTCGAGCACGCGCGAACTCGCCGGTCGATAGCGCGCTCGACTCGCCGTCGTGGGCCTTGGAGCAACTCATGCGAAAGAGAAAGCGTGACACACGCGAGCGCCGAGGGAAGGAGGGCTCGTGCCTTTGCGAAATCGTATGTGCCGCGCACGTAGCGAGAGGGATGAAATTCACCGCGACCGGACGATAAATCCATTGCAGGAACTTCGAGGAAATGAGGATGCGAGAAAAATAATTGTCCATTGAGGGAGGGGGGTTGATATTAGAAGAGTACTCTGAGGTGTAGGATTACATTTGCTCGCAGGGGTGTCTACCACACCTTTGCCTCGTCTCCCTCGAAGGGCTTCAGGACCTTCGGGCGCGTTCCATTTAGGCTCGCAGCTCCAAGGTGGACACAGTACGATCGTCTATCAGCTCAATGACTCATAATAATCCACCCTCGCTCTCTTCTAGGTATTTCGTAATTGCTCCGTCCCTTGTCCCCCCCACGTCAGCTTGGAGATGAAAATAGGAAAGATGCGAGACTCCCAAGGGAGGGGCCGTATCGATCAGTAGATGCTCTCTTGCTGCAGCGAACCCCTCGTCTTCTAGCCCCGAACGTGTACTCGGAGTATCAAGTGCCACCTTATTTGTAACTCTCACTGTGTCCTTAAGGAGATCGTGTCCTCCTGACCCTATCTCCTCCACTGTTTTCTAGTTGTCTTGCCTGATTGACCGGCGGCGAAAGAGCAGTTTCGTTTTCAGAAGCCGATCTTGATCAGGAACTCTAGGGTGAAAGTATCCTCCAGACCTTCGCCGATCTAAATGAGAAGCACCAATGACCGAGGCATTTATAGTTATTGGATTAATGCACCTGTGACATTACCTTGCTCTAATGTCACGTCGACTGCATCGGTTTCTTATCATCCTGATTTCCCTGGGGAGAGACTCCTTTCCCCGTTGCACTTGTCGAGCGGAGAAAGGTGGTTCGGTGTTTTGCCGAGGGAAAACAAGTAGTAGAAGCGTTGCTCTTGTTCTTCAATTTTATATCGATAAAGCACACATTTCAAGTGCTCGAAGGTCGGCGAGACAGGCTCGCGGCGCGCTAGCGTGTACACGCTGGAATTAATCATCGACCGTCAGATGGTTTTTCCGATTGGCTTTAGAAAGTGGAAGGGTACCCGTTTTCTCGGACCCGTGTCGACTTAAGCAGTGGTTTGTCAGTTTATGTACTATTAAGCGAACAGCGGGTGCACGTTGTATCGTAAATCGGGCTTGCGGTAAATTTTGCCACCGCACACCGACTGCTTATTCGAGGAGTTGTAGACGGGGTCAAATTGTTTATTTGATCGTGACTCGCACACTTTCATGCCACGGGGAACTCGTAGTACAACACCTCCGCGCTCGCTGTCTTTTCTGCAATGGGAAACCTTATATCTCGCGTTATACGTGATACTCGTTGGCGGGTGCAGAGCTGGAGTAAATGTAAAAAGAGCGGCTAAAGAGGCCAGGAAGAGATCGTTGTCTCCGTATATGTGCGGAAGGCACGGCTACGCTGCCTCAATGACCCTTGATGCACCTCGGCTCGGGGAGGCACGAAACTTTCGAGACGCAACATAGCGTTGTATCAAGACACCTCTGGATACTTCACTTTGACTTGCGTCATGCTCTCTTCACCCTTGACCTATCAAATCGTGCGAAAGACAGTCCACGAGATAGATTCCTCTCCGTATTTGCCAGCGGAAGAGGAAAGGACATCCTTTATCATCGGATTACTTCTTCCCCAGATCATTTTCCTCAGCGAGCGCATCCCACTCATCGCGATTTCACTCGGCGAACGCAAATTTCGCCGCAATTCGATTAGTAACACGAAGATCGATACTCTTCCGCGGAAATTACGGCTAGCTCTGTAATATAAGATGAGCGGGGATCGTTGTTCTCGGTCGAGTGAAAGGTTTCGAACGGATAGGCGAAGCGATCGGGGGGGAAAAAAAGGAAAAGATTGTATCGTTCGATTGTGGATTCCTTGATTCGACTCCCTCGGTATTTGAGCGCTGCGAAGCAAAACTCACAATGCAATGCGATAATTTGCAAGTGTACTATCACGCGGAGTCAGGTGAATAGAGATGAACGGCCGACTTACAGCCTTTCACCCTAGTATAGCTCTGCCCGACTTTCAGCCTGCTTCCCACGTATTCAACCTGCGTCTCCCATTGTATCGGCGAATATCTCGCGATCTGCCCACATTACGAGTGATCAGTGAAATGTCATCTTCCGTAAATACAGACGCTTCCATGGTAGAGCCAGAGTGGCGGTGGCCATACCTTGCTTAGCGCTGTTAGAAATGCTTGGGAACTTGTTAACACCGCGAACACCCGGCCCTATTGAGGCTATGGATATGTGGTTCTCAGGGGCTCGTAATGCTTCCCCGGCCTTTAATAATTGCCGGCTCTTGCGGGTCATAATGTACCGTCTAATTAGAAACGGTATTTAGGTAGCTGACTCCTCCGCGGCTTTTCATTATCAAGTTCCATAAGAAACTGATGTGCTGTAATACTTTTCATCAGCTTAATTGCATCGTGATGCCTCTGTCCCGGCAGAAATAAGGCGATCGCAGACTATCTCAGTACCAATGGCTATCAAGATGCACTGGAGGCATTCAAGAAAGAGGCCGATATGCCTGGAGAGGTCGAAAGAAAATACGGAGGATTACTCGAGAAGAAGTGGACGTCCGTTATACGGCTCCAGAAGAAGGTAGTCTCACGCCGCTAGATCGATGATTAGTAAAACCTTCGGGGCGAATCGTTATTAATGTATGTCTAATTTAACTGCTTTGCGGATAACAGGTAATGGAATTGGAGTCAAAGCTCTCAGAAGCAGAGAAGGAATTCATCGAAGGAGCACCAACACGCAGTAAAAGATCACCATCCGAATGGATTCCAAGACCACCAGAGAAATTCACTCTTACTGGGCACAGAGCACCCATAAACAGAGTTATTTTCCACCCGGTTTTTAGTCTTATAGTGTCTGCAAGTGAAGATGCCACTATTAAGGTGAGTGGGGAAGTTCTCCGCGAGAACGTAGCCGCGGTCTACGTTATTTACGAGCGTGGCTAAAGAATTTCTGTTTGGCACTTAAAGGTATGGGACTTTGAAAGCGGAGAATTTGAACGAACAATGAAAGGACACACTGACAGTGTACAGGACGTTGCTTTCGATGTCTCTGGGAAGTTATTAGTCTCCTGCAGTGCAGATATGTCTATTAAATTATGGGACTTTCATCAGTCATTTGCATGCGTGAAAACTATGCACGGGCATGACCACAGTGTAAGCTCGGTCGCATTCGTGCCACAAGGCGACTTCGTCGTGAGCGCCTCTAGAGATAAGACCATAAAAATCTGGGAAGTGGCGACAGGATATTGTGTCAAGACACTAACCGGTCATAGAGAATGGGTAAGAATGGCCCGAGTAAGTCCCTGTGGCGAATTAATCGCCAGCTGCTCAAACGACCAAACGGTGCGGGTATGGCATGTAGCAACAAAGGAAACCAAGGTAATCATATTTGTTTTAAATCGATAGTAAGCCATATTCAATGAAATTTGATGGAACACTAAGATGTTTATGCCCCAAAGGTTGAATTGAGAGACCACGACCATGTGGTAGAGTGCATTGCATGGGCACCTGACTCTGCAAGAGCATCGATTAATGCAGCGGCAGGAGCAGACAACAAAGGTGCCCACGAGGGACCATTCCTCGCATCCGGATCGCGAGACAAGGTAATTCGCGTTTGGGATGTCGGGGCCGGTGTATGTCTCTTCAGCCTCCTTGGACACGACAATTGGGTACGCGGCATTGTCTTCCACCCTGGTGGTAAATTCATCGTCAGTGCCTCTGATGACAAGACACTGCGAGTTTGGGACACACGCAACAAGCGAGCGATGAAGACCCTTGAAGCGCACGTTCACTTTTGCACATCCGTTGGTAAGTAATTGCATGACGTTATATCCCATCTGCCACCACTATAGACCATACTTTCCCCTTTTTTCTATGGGATCTCCCGAAGAATTGATTTGAAGAGTACAATATATGATTATTATGGGAGTGATGGCGTGGGTTACCGATTGGAGAAATAACATATGCTTTTCAGATTTTCACAAGAGTCACCCCTACGTGGTCACGGGTAGTGTTGATCAAACGGTCAAGATC
This sequence comes from Crossocerus cetratus, assembly GCA_963675795.1. Classification (NCBI taxonomy): domain Eukaryota; kingdom Metazoa; phylum Arthropoda; class Insecta; order Hymenoptera; family Crabronidae; genus Crossocerus; species Crossocerus cetratus. The sequence goes on from OY776667.1 coordinate 18,318,130, forward strand.
TGGGAGTGCCGCTAGTCACCGAATTTTAGGGTTTCGTTGAAACTACGTCTAAAAGAAAAATGGAGAGGAACGATGAACGCGCGTCCAATTTTATGGGAACGGCCGAAAGAGTAAGCTGCTACAAAAGCTATCGTACATACTATTATTAATATTAATATTATTATACACACATAAACACGTATGGTTAAGAGCTCTTTAATTAATTTATAATAAAGTATAATTAGTAATTATTAATATTATGAATCGTTTTATGGTAATGAACTGCACTATTCGAGGAGAGTGAGTCAAGATTATTGTAAAAATTCGTCGGGCGAGGGGGACATTGCCATATTTTTTGTCCTGTTAATTCTAATTATAGCGATGAGCTTTAACGCTATTGTTCTTTCTTCATATACTCTAGAAAGACATACATACGTATGATATTTAGTTGGAGATTTTCGTTTCGAGCAATCTAAGGCATATATTTTTTTAGGATTTTTCTTTTTGTAGAAATTATATAGTGAGTTATGTGTTAAAGTAAGTAAAAGAAATTCAAATCTATAGTTTACATTCTTAAAGACCCGTGTATGTCTGTCTAGGGTGGAGGGAATCTTTTTGCATGAACTTATATTTCCAGCTGGAATGGCTTAATGATTTCGTGCAGCATAAACTCTTTTCACGCGATCGGTGGTATATCCCCTTATTCAATAACGGGATGATAGAGAACGATATAGCTTGGACAGCGTTTGTATCGTCCTCCTCGGCATTGATCTTAACCACTGTGACGAATCTCTTCGGTGGTAGCCAAAATATTTTCTCTGTGACGTCGCCAATGGAATTTGGAAACTTGTTTCACTCCCCTATCTCGCATGCTCTCCTCGGGTGTTTTTTAAAATTTTAAAGAAAATGATGCTGCTCCTTCTCTACCAATATGCATAAACGAAACAAACCGTGCAGCATCGGATACCACGCTAAATACAACGTACTGAACATCAATAATTTATCTAACGCTGGTTCGAGAGTATTGTAGTAGGTAATATATTATCCTACCCTGCTGCAAGTTCTCCTATGAACGAAAACCATTACACTAGATATACCGTGTAAAATAAATTGAATGATGCGAGTGGGGAGATACCTATATATTCCCGGGCATTCGGAATTAGGGTGAAGAAATGTTTCCGTCTCGTACCAGCATTTTCGTCGAAAGCTTGGTACCATTCGGGTAGCCATTTGACGCTATCTGCCCGCTTGCCGCATTTAATTTAGTACCTGCATATATCTATGTATTTGCGTAACATAAATACCATCAAGAAAAATGCCTGAAAATCTGGGTTATTTACTTGACGTCTAAAGGAGTCTGGCGAAAATCAGACATATTTCTTCCGTGGACCTTTTCGTTACAACGCAAATTGGGGCAGTATATTTCTGATTCGCAATCGGAGTATATTTAAACAAGCAAAAGATCGAATTTGGAAAATTGGCTCCCGCCAGTGCTTGGCGTCCAATGAACGTGCATTATTAATAATAATTCTAAAATAGGGTCAGCCGAACAGCGTAAGAGAAAGCGTGCAGCAGTCGCCCCGGGCTGATCGAACCTATTAATTGTAACACGTACTTGTATGGAAGTTTTACGGCGCATAACACATTGTGTGGGTTCCAAAATGTGAGGTACTAGTTGTATTCTTAGTTCTAACTACTACTATTAGCGGTAGTGCAGTAATAACGTAGACAAACGAAGGAAAACGAGAAAATAACAGGAATACGTGTGAACCGTTGATCGACACGCGACTGGAACACATTTTCATTAATATATTTGCACACGTGCATACAGAGACGTGCAATTTGCAGATCATTACGATAATGCTTAATTAAGGGTGATTTTTCAAACAGTATACTATTGTCTGCTACCTTTTCCTACTGTTTCTCCCTTGTTCAGCCTTCAGCCAGGTAAACCACCCAGGAAAAATGCCCCTCGATTAATGTGGTACTAAATTATTTTGAAGAATAATAAATGAAGTTGTCACTGATTCGCTGAATCATTCTGCTATACTACCTGTATTTCACGTTGTTTTATTTGATACATATTTGCAATAAACTGCATAGGGGTATTATCATCAATAGCACAGTGTTTGTACCACGTTTCAACAGATTTTTCTTTTCCAAGTTATAACGTCTAAAACTGATGGGAGGGGAAAAATCATCCTCGACGTATCTGGGGTAGAACTTCCTTTAAATATTTTCATTTACGATGGAATGAGATTCGCACTCGAATCTCCCTAGCGGCAGCGATATATAATCGTTTTTTTCCTAATGGTACGTGTACAAATGGGATATATAATTTTTGAAATTGGAATCATTATATAAATCGGCTACGAATACGTTTCCAATTTCAATGCTTAGTGGTTTTTCCAACGTTCCGAGCTTTGAACGACTGTACAAAATGTCCGACTTACCCCACGAATTTTAACTTCATTAAGCTCTTTTGTTGTACAGATAATTTACTCTTACAAAGGCGGATATAGTCGGATAAATGCGTTATAGTTTCAGCAGCGGGTTAAGCGTTAATTTTAAGTGATGATAGTTTTGCAATATGTTAGATACATATACTATAAAGTTACGCGCATGACAGTATTTTACATTATAATAGAAAAGAGACAGAAAGAGGATTATTAGTCGTACATTATTGTAATTAAGAAACCGAACTACGAAGACAGGAAAATCGCATACCAAACACGCACGATGTTCGTGTTTATACGTAGGTATCGTAATAAAAGTTATAACGTAGCTGCTTTCATAATTACGTAGCATTTGCTTCACTTGCTTGCATTTTCTACCTGCATCTGACATCACACTAACGACAATTACGTAGAATAATATAATAAAGTGCTTATCGATTCACTATCGATTTATTATCCTCGAGCAAATGTTATATTTCAATTGTTACAACAATATATATAAACTCAATCATCGGAAAACTAGCCAATTTTACGGATCTAAACGACAAACGATTAAAAGTTTGAAATATTTCACGATTCAAGATCATATATCAGCGTGCACTTTCAGTTGGTGGCTCTTTCGCAGATAAGAGCTAGGTTAAATTGTCTCTGGAAACTTGCTTTGGTCTTTACCAACGCCGCCCTCGGCATATCAAAAAATCAAACACCATACCTGAGGAACTGTTGCGGTAGATCCGTAGATGCAATAAATGCGGTCGTGGGACATCCTTTCACATAATCCATAATCTATCGTGCTTCGACCTTCCTCCTCCGGTACAGAAGATGCCTACTCTACCGATGCAATGGCAAAATTCAAACAGTTGAAGTGCAAAAAGCACACAGGCCGCCGAATCCCCTGCCGTGCAACAGTGTAGTTTACGACTGTGCTGTGATCCAGCGTGATAGGGTGATCGATGCAATCAAACAGTAGAGAATTTCCCGTGGCCCTTTCTCTGCGAGTTTACACAATTTCTTCGTTTACGAGAGTCAGTGACCGTTTGGGGGAAGACATCGCTCAGGCCGAGTAGATCCTATTAGTTTTCTGTCAGAACGAATCCACTGATATGGGTTAGTACGCAGTACATATTCCCAGTCGAAGGCGGCGAAATTTGGCGAAGAGATTTTGGACGCAAATGCCAGTACTTTTCTAGTCCAATTAAACTTATGCGACAACAAACATGTTCGGTGAGGACAACATGCCATTGACTTTGCCGGATACCCAAGATGCGGAGGCAATCGTCCTCACACAGAGTCAGGATGTATGCACGCAATCGCAGCATAAACGTTCCATTTGGGGACGGCTATGTCCTGCCAAATTACCGTTCCAGACAATGGGTATGAATGCTTTTAAGGATTCTGTTGGTAAACTTCTCCCTGTCCAATATTTCGCTTGAGTCAAGGAGAGAATCTTCCAAGTCAGAAAAACTTTAAATATTCAAGATCAGATTTTCCTTTGGAAAATTTGTATCAGTGTTTCTTTTTTATATGGTTTCTCATGTCTTTAGTAACGGGATAAACAAACCTTTTAGAATTGACAAAGGACGTATATACTTTGGGAAGGTCTGAATCCTGTGATATTTCCGTTACTACTAACGAGCTTAAGCCTAAATGGCTTGGAGTTATGAGCAAGGTCCACTTCAGGATAACAAGAGAATTTATTAACAATAACACAAGCTCCGTGGTTTATTTAGAAGACTTAAGTCAGAATGGGACATTTATAAATAAAAAGAAAATAGGGAAAGGAAACAAGGTGGTATTAGAGAGCAATGATGTTATATCTTTAGCTCAGCCAGTAGTACAAGGTACAGTATGATTTTCAGCCTTACAAAGTGTTATAAATGTTAACACTTTCTTAAACATTACTCTCTTTAATAGTCTACGTGTATATGAGTACTACAGCATTTGAGACCAACGATCTTCCATTGGAATTAAAAAGCAAATATGCGGTCTCACATAAACTGGGCTCTGGTGCATGTGGAGAAGTCAAGCTTGTTTTTTCAAAAATTGGATGCAAGAGATTTGCTATGAAGACCATATTGAAATTAAGCGCAGGCACTAATGGACATAAGCATCCATTAAATGACCCAGAAAAAGTCATGAATGAAGTGAAGATCCTGAAGGCATTGAAACATGTAAGATAATTGCAGAATAATTCACACCATTAGGTGGTGGCAAAATTAAATTTTAATGCATTACTAATTGGATGGACAACATTTTTGGTACAGCCAAATATAATTATGATGGAAGAGATTGTGGACACGCCAAAGGCTGTGTATATAGTTCTAGAGCTAATGGAGGGAGGTGAATTATTTGATAGAATCAGAAGCAGAGGGAAGTTATCTGAGAGGTCTGCAAAATTAATATTTTATCAAGTAGTGTTAGCCGTTCATTATCTTCATGAACGTGGTATCACCCACCGGGACTTGAAGGTAATTGCTTCTTTCTGCCAATTTTGCCAGAAAAATAAACATACACACCTACTTTGCAGCCGGAAAATATTCTGTTGACAAATAACTTGGATATGACAGTAGCAAAAGTATCAGATTTTGGGCTTTCAAAATTAGTTGACACCCAGAGTATGATGAAAACATTTTGCGGCACGCCGATGTACGTCGCGCCAGAAATATTATCGACAATGGGACGGGGCTCGTACACGAGTCAAGTATGTCTAACAGATTATGTGCAACAGATATTCCCTAAAAACAGCTTCAGTTTGATTTTTTATCTGTTTTCCTAATAGGTAGATGTTTGGAGTTTGGGCGTAATATTGTATGTTTGTTTGAGTGGCACCGTTCCATTCAATTGCAAAAATAAATATCTGAGTTTGCAAGACCAGATACAAAAGGGTTATTATAATTTCCCAGAATCGAGATTCGGTCACATATCGCCTAAAGCAGTAGATTTGGTATGTCTCTTCCTTCAATCTCATTAATTGCAGGGGTTGGTTTACAAAATGAATAACAATTTCCTTCTAGATCAAGCGGATGATGACTGTAAATCCAAAGCGACGAATCACTATAACGCAAGTGATGTTGCATCCATGGTTGCAGGATCGTGAATTACACGATGCAATAGACGTATTAATTACCAAAGAAGATGGTGAAAATATTCCACCTGTAAACACGTTTAGCACTAACGAATATGACAGAGAAACTTTTCGGGGGCCACCGAAGAGAGTAAAGATATAAGAGACAACGGCTTAGAGGCGGGCACACTCTTTGGTAGAGAATTTCTATATTTTCTTTTCATTTCCGAGATGTTCATGTGTGATCTATTTTGTACCTGTGTATACTTGCTCATTAAAGATATTGTTATTTAGGTACTCTGTGCCTTGGTCTTTTAACAAATACCGCTCTATTTCGTAATAGTGTATATTATTTTTATTTCTCTCATTAATGGTACCAATGATTTTATAGGCATTTACAGGCGCCAATCAAAGATGGCTGAATTAAAATTTTTCACTGGCGTGCTTACTCCTTTCTACACATCTTGACTTCACTTTCTTCCCGACAAGGCTTGGGAAGAGGTGTGTCCAACTCGGGCGCTCGCTTCCTCTTCAGCCCAGCTAATAAGCGTTTTATTTGCGCTATTGCTTTGCCAGGATTCAGACCCTTTCGATAGAAATCGCAGAGTCAGACTATTTCAAGCTATACTATAAGCCGAGAACTTACTTTGGGACACGTTTTTGTGCAATTGAAAATTGTGTGGCACCGGTAAACGGAGTACAAGTCTCGTAGCTTACTGAGTCTCTCGCGGTGCTGTAGATCGCGCGAGTCTATTATCCACCTGTAAGCCTTTATCATTTTGTGTTTTAGTCATCAAGTTCCAGTATTGCGAAAGTACCATTCATCCAATTACGTACTTGTAAAAGCGCGGCGGGTCCTAAATACTTATCACCAAGCCACCAGTACGGTGGACATGAGAACGTACAGCATCCACAAAGTATACATTCGTATAAGCCGTCGAGCTTTTCCCTGTCCTGCGGACTTTGCAGAATCTGCCGCAAACCGATGTACTGCTCCTCTCCGGGCCGTTTCAAATAAGGATCAACGGCTTTGTAGTGATCAAAAAACTGTTGCATATCAGGTATAAGATCCCTGATGATATAAGTGTGCGGCAAAGGATATATGATTAATGGCTTAGAGGCCGGTGGTATTTTCCTACAAAGAAACAGACATTTCGTACAGAAAACTTTGTCCTGTGCTGTGTATTCGTTTTAAAAGAAGCGCGCGAATCGTGATTTCTTTAGATGCCGGTGTAATTGTTTTTTACGCTTAAGACGAAGCTACTGATAGATTTCTGCATTACGTGATGCATGCCAATGTATTGACACCGTTTATATTCATTGCGCAGCTCCCACAAATGCCTTCCCGACATGACCGTCGATAGGCGAGGGTGGGATCATACTGAGACTTTATTAGGGCCAGCACGTCTAATACCATGGTGCCACATTTATTTAAATCCACGCCGAACTGCTGCACGTAAGGCTTCACTTTTGGCTTCTCCGGATTCCAGCGATACACTCGAACAGTCTGCAGCCTCTGCGGTGGCTTTGGTTTCACCTATTGGAAATTCGGCCGAATAGCGTTCACAGGTTTTTATTTCCTGCTGACACTATTGTAATTCGATGGCTTGATTACTGGGGTTGTCGCAGAAAACCCCAGTTACATAAAGATTGCTTAATGTGCTATACAATCTCCGGCGTAATGTCGAAGCATAAATTATAACTAACGTCTGGTGGTAATTTGCATTCTTTGATGCTAGCAAGCTCCGCTGCGAGGAGGGTCTTTGCGTCTGGCTTCCCACCAGCTTGCTTTCCGGACGAGAAGAATTTCGGACCGAGCTGCCGATTAATTTGACACCTGTTCCAATGGAGAAGTGAGAATCCATAGGAATGTACACGGCTTGCTCTAACGATGCTGTAGCCGAAATACATATTAAATCTTCGGACGAAATCTTTCTGGCACGTGTCTCGTGGTATCTTCGCGTTACTTAGACGAATCGTCTCCCTTTTTTTAATGTGCTTGACATTTTCGTTTGATTACGTTTTCGTACTTCACCGCCGGAAAGATGCGATAACAAAACGTCGTCGAAAGGAGGAACTTCACGACCTTTTGAAATCGCTTCATAGTTTCTATTGTTATCGACACGCTTGATCGTGATATAATGATCCCTTTCGGTGATTAAGATCACAAGTGGTATCTAATAATAATCGAGTTATTTTCCTATGAAGCTCCTGTTTACGGTTCCTCGTATCTTATCCATACTTGTGAACTGAGTAAGTGGCAATGCTGGGGGTCACAATATAGCTTTTCGTACTGTTAATCATCTCAGTAAATGTAAAACTTCTTCTTCTTAGAAAGGCGCTAATACTACAATAATGTTATTGACACGTATTTATTGTTGTTATTGCTTTGGAAACGTATCTCCGACTAACTTGACTAAATGGTCGAAGCGTGGAAGATAAGGAGTAACTGACGCAGATGACCTGACGACCGAGCACTAATCTTCAATCGAATTTTGTTACAGAAAGCTCATGAAAACTCAATCGGACTGTATTTTTTAGTGACGAAAGCTTTTCAGTGATAATATTATTGACCACACATTCGGAGCGTCAGATTTACAATTCCCTCGAACAAGCCGCATACATTTCTTCGCGCTAATTCTTTAGAGCAAATGAGCTTTTGTTTGATAAACTCTTGACAATAATTAAAATTCGCAATTTAAATATTCATAGACAATAGCTCAAGCGTAATTGTAATTCTAATTCGTAATTCTTGAAATTCCAATACTGAGAGAGTTTGCTGCTCAAACGTCGGCGAGTAGAAGATACTCTTCGGGTTCAAGGGTCATCAGTCTCGACACACGGGTTATGACGATTTATCCCCCGCGAAGATTGCCTTTCTGTATCGAGTATCTCGTGCTTACGCAAAGGAGCGATCGTTAATAAACACCAATGAAATCTTCGCCTCCAGATTCCATGGCCAGTAATTGCGAGCACGGTCGACTGCTAACGTGACTTGATTTAGTCCCTCGCATACCTGTTGCTTCAAACACGTTTTCAAACACGCGGGTTCAGTGCTAAGAAAACTGTGAATATTTATTCCATTGGATTCACCAGTCGCAGGATTTTAAAGGAGACGCAGTGCGTAGTAATTTTCCAGTATCTTTTAATAGTTTAATTGTAATTCAATTAGAAATGGCCGGTGTAAGCCGGCTTGCTTTAAGTTTCGAAAACATTTTTCGAAAGATGAAAACACGTATATTTACAAGATTTATCTTTAATGTCACAATTTATTAAGTGCAAGACACAAAGCGCGCTTTGAAATACACGAGTTGTCAATAGTCCCATTTAGAATAGATGTTTTGAATAAAGTTGAGTGAAGAATTCTTTTCTGTAAAATGTGCCGAGGTTATAGCTATTATCGGACTTTTTTCCGGCATCGGCATCTACTTCCTACAAACTTACTGCATTCCACAGAATTATTTGAGGAGTGAGGAGTATCTCATTCAAGACTCAATTGTTTTTCATAGAAAATGGATCACACCATCCTCGTTATCGGTGGCGGCGGCAGAGAACATGCTATTACCTGGAAACTGGCCCAATCCCCACATGTAATTTAACTCGCACGAATATTAAATGAAAAATCGAAAAGCACTCAGCTCCCGTTCTCATACACAGTGGACTTTTGTTTTAGGTGAAAAAGATATACGTCGCGCCAGGAAATTGCGGTATTGCGGCAATAGAGAAAGTTTCTTTAGTGAACATAAATATAAAAAGCAACAAGGTATAGTTCGAGACTATCACAAGACACGTGACGAAAAACGTAGTTTATTATTCATAGTACTTACAATTTATTAGGAGGTAGCAAAATGGAGCAAAGAAAATCAAGTAGACTTAGTAGTTGTGGGCCCAGAGGACTATTTGGCGAACGGAGTGGCAGATGAGCTGAAAAGTGCCGGAATAAAATGCTTCGGCCCACAGAAGGAAGCTGCTAGGATAGAAGCAGACAAAGATTGGGCCAAACAGTTTATGGACAGGCATAATATACCTACCGCAAAATGGAAAGGCTTTACTACTGCAGCAGATGCTAAAGACTTTGTCAAACAGTGTGTATCCAAGTACATCTAGATGTTAGTATTTCAAGTTTCATTGCAATTACCCATTTGTTTGTTACAGTGCACCATTCTCAGCTCTTGTTGTAAAAGCTGCAGGCCTAGCAGCTGGCAAGGGTGTTATTGTTGCCAAAGATCAGGATGAAGCATGCCAAGCTATAGATGAAATCCTGACTGATAAGAAGTTTGGGGTTGCTGGGGAGTCCGTTGTTGTAGAGGAGCTGTTAGAAGGGGAAGAAGTTTCAGTTCTAGCATTCACAGATGGTATTTGTAAATCTTTAGTTGTAGTGGCATTAAAATAAAATATTTCACTTATATTATTATGTTCAAAGGAAACACTGTGGTGCCTATGGCTCCAGCCCAAGATCACAAAAGAATATTCAATGGAGACATGGGTCCAAATACTGGTGGAATGGGGGCTTATTGCCCCTGTCCTTTACTGGATGAAGCAGATTATGAAGCAGTTAAAATTAATGTACTCCAAAGAGCTGTGGATGGTCTTAAGAAAGAGAATATACCATTTGTTGGTATGCATAACAATTTGTATATAATGAATTAATGATTAATCAGAATGCTTACTGAAGATGATAACTTCTTTTGAAAATTGTAGGAGTTTTATATGCTGGACTGATGTTAACTAAAGATGGACCAAAGGTCCTAGAGTTCAACTGTAGATTTGGAGACCCAGAGACACAAGTAGTATTGCCTTTACTCAAGACTGATTTATTCACTGTTATGAAGGTATTGTAATTGAGTATTGTAAAGCTTTACATTGAGCTTGTTTTACATTATTCAATATAATGAATTTTCCTACAGGCATGTTGTGATGGAATTCTAAGTAGAACAGAGATTTCATGGCAAGAGGGTGTATTTGCTGCTGGTGTTATTTTGGCATCCCGTGGATATCCAGCATCATCATCTAAAGGTCAAGTTATTACAGGCGTTGATGACGTATTACGCAAACAAGGCCACTATATTTTCCACAGTGGAACAAATATTTCGCCGCAAGGAGAACTACTAACCAATGGCAAGATCATCCGACCGTTTAAAATAAATTTCTGTAATTCGTTTCCAACACTTTTCTGTGAATTTTTGTATTTCTCTTCACAGGTGGACGAGTTTTAATTACAGTGAACATTGCACCTTCATTGGCTCTCGCGGCAGCAAATGCCACGCAGGCTGCAAGAAGCATATCATTTGAAGGAAAGCAATTTCGTACTGACATAGCTCACAAAGGGATATCCAGGTATATGAATGCTATTTACAACAACGAGTACAGTTTTTGTATGAAACTCTAACTTGCAGGTCAATTTTACGACATGGTCAGTTGACGTACAAAAGCAGTGGTGTGGACATCGAAGCTGGGGATTCTTTGGTATCTGCAATCAAGCCTGCCTCTAGTTCTACCACGCGAGCTGGCGCCATAGGTTCTATTGGGGGTTTCGGAGGTTTATTTGATACGAAAGCCGCGGGATACGTGGACCCGATTTTAGTTTCAGGAACCGACGGTGTCGGAACTAAACTTAAGGCATGGATCCATTTTCTCTTTCTAATCAATTTCAAATCATATGCGCCTGTTAGTATAATTTAATATTTCCTGCAACAGCTAGCTTTCGAGTGCAATAAACACGATACAGTGGGCATAGACTTAGTAGCGATGTGTGTAAATGATGTGCTGGCACATGGAGCAGAGCCACTATTTTTCCTCGATTATTTCGCTTGCGGACATTTGGATGTTAAAGTCGCCACCAATGTTGTAAACGGCATTAGCGAAGGATGCCGAAGGGCTGGCTGTGCTTTGGTAAATTGAGCAACAGTTTATGTCTTAATAACTTTTACTTCTCAGAATAAAAATGGTGCATTTGGATCTAGGTCGGCGGAGAAACTGCTGAAATGCCAGATATGTATTCCGATGGGGAATACGATCTCGCAGGATTTGCCGTAGGTGCCGTTGAAAGAAAGGATATTCTTCCTCGGGTAAATACCATCAAAGATGGTGACATAGTAATTGGACTGCCATCGAGTGGAGTTCACAGTAACGGGTTCAGTCTAGTGCGGAAAATATTAAAGTTGGCAAATAAGAAATTCTCTGATGTCGCACCATTCTCCGAAACTAATAAAACTATTGGTACTGTCAGAATTTGCAGATATGAACTTTAGTTTATTTATGTCATTAACATATAATTTCCATTTTAGGGGAAGTACTTTTAGAGCCAACAAAGATTTACGTCAAGGGCGTAATACCTACGTTGAGAACGAACTTGGTAAAAGCCTTTGCTCATATCACTGGCGGAGGACTCACAGAAAATATACCCAGAGTACTTCCAAAAGATTTGGGAGTAGTATTGGACGCACAGAAATGGGAAATTCTGTCCGTATTCGGATGGTTAGCAGCCATCGGTAAGGAACTACTCATAAGAATCCTGTTCTTCAACAATTTTGTATTAATTACTCGAATTTGTCACAGGAGGTGTAAGCAAGGAAGAAATGCTCAGAACATTTAATTGTGGAATAGGAGCAATTTTAATTTGTTCAGCAGAACATAAAGATGTAGTTTTGAAGAAACTAGAATCGGAAAACCCGCTTGTTATTGGACACGTAAAACAATATACAAGTATGTTCCACTTGTGCTTTTATTAAATGTTATGGAGATCTTTATTTCAATGCACTTTCCAGGTGGTCAGCCTAAAGTACATGTTACAAACTTTGAACAAGCAATGGAAATTAAAATGAAACGTCATGTACCTGAGTTAGTTTCGAGGCTCAGTAAGCCTCTCAAGAAGGTGGGTGTTCTTATATCCGGAAGTGGAACAAATCTTCAGTCACTTATCAATGCGACTCAAGATCCATCGCAGCATATTGGAGCTGAAATCGTTCTGGTAATATCAAATAAACCCAATGTTGAGGGCTTGAAACGGGCGGAACGTGCTGGAATCAAAACAGTGGTAATTATACACACCAATTAGACAATTCGAACAATTGCTAGCCTATTAGCTGACGACTATGCATTAATAATCTGTAATAGGTAATCAAACACACGGACTATCCAACACGAGAAGCATTTGACGCAGCAATGAATGTCGAGCTGGATGCAGCTGGTGTTGAAATCATTTGCCTTGCCGGCTTCATGAGGATACTATCAGAAAGTTTCGTTAATCGGTGGCGCGGTGCTCTCTTAAACGTGCATCCATCCTTGTTACCTTCATTCAAAGGAGCCCAGGCTCACAAAGATGCGTTAGCAGCTCGTGTTCGCGTTTCAGGGTGCACAGTGCATTTCGTTGAGGTAAAGAGATATATCGATGTTAAAAATGCGACTCGTGTTCTCCTTCATCATGTACAATGTGTTATGTCATTGATTACAGTTCGACATCGATTCCGGAGCAATAATTGAACAAGCAGCTGTGCCAGTTTTACCAGATGATACAGTTGAGTCTTTGCAAGAACGAGTGAAACTAGAGGAGCACCGTATATTCCCCCTGGCACTCAAGTATTTGGCTACAGGGAGGATAACATTGAAAGAAGATAGAACCATTATGTGGAGCCATTAACCACTGATATTATTATTAATAGTAATAGGCTATATCGGAATTTATTTTTTACAATATTTACACAGATACTACTATTTACAAATTTGTACTTGTTAAAAAACTTTTTGCCTGACAGTAGTCTATGTACTTTTCCCACCTACTATGGAACTTAGGAATTTCAGTAGCTCACTGCCTGAATGGGGTTCAGAATGGGAGCGAACATCGCGAGCATGCTGTTCAGCATCTTTCTTTGGTGGCACAGCTAGCGCTTCATTAGCCAACACGTCTAATTGAACATGGAGCATTTGTTTCTGAAGTATGGGTACTACTAAATTGTATTTATCTATTTTATTATTTATTTTTTTTACTATAGCTTGAAAATCTTTCACTATATTACTCCAAGATGCTTTATCAGTTGAACTCAATGGTAGATGACCAACCCGATTACGTGCTTTAGCTAAATCTCTATGTAAACTTTGAGTGTCTTCTCTAATTTCCTTAGACAATTGTATCCACTCTGGGGTAAAGCCATTGTCAATCAGCACCTGCAACATAGTGTGTGATAAAATCAATTTATGATTTATCCACAGTCTATCAATCTAATATCTACCTGATTCAATTTATGTGTTACAAAATCTACATATGGATTCTGGGCATTGGCATTCTCTTTTAGAGGTTTACCCATTCCTTTTAAGTCACTAAATTCTCCCTTATTCATTGCCTCCTGAATTAAGTCTTCCACCAGCCTATCCATTCCAAATCGGGTTTTTATATCCTTGGCACGTTGCTTGTCCATTCCAACCAATGTGTTACGTTCTTCAGCTTGTAACTTTTGCAACCTGTGCTCCATTACATTTTCAGCTGCCTGTTGGGCCCTTTGTATTGTATGCAGCTTTTGCCTCTTACTAGGTGTGCCTATGCCTATATCATAAGTCAGATAATGACGATGTTGTGGTGCTGTGTGCTGAAAGAACATTATTGTGAGTAATTTTCTAATATCAAGATTCACTTAATCTAAGCATCTCATACCTTAATATCAAATTCCTCAACTTCCACTTCTGGTTCCCTTTCCTTTTGCTGAACTCTAAGCTTACTAATCTGTCTGTATGCATTTTCAATCTGCAGCGATCGGAAGAATTTTGTTTATAGAAAATGATTGTTTAGAGCTATTTTCTAGAAACCTGTGCTCTACCTCGGAAAACCTAATCGCATTTGCCTCTTGGCTTCCGCTATCGGGATGAAATTTCTTCGCTAGATAAACGAATGCTAATCTCAGGGCTTCATCCTCGCAGTCCTCATTTACTCCTAACGTTTGATACCATTGCTGCAATAAGAGCAAGCAAAAAGTGCGTCAGCTATTAGCGCTAAAACGTCTTTGCAATCATAAGAAATAGCTCGTACACCTTCACAGCCTGTCGATCATGTTTGAACCTCTTCGTTAATGACAATTCCGGCAGAGAAATACACGGCAGAGACAATATAGTTTTTCCATTGATTCGACAGACGTTCAACATGATTTCCTTTGATCCCAAGAGATAACCCAAACGATATCTTATATATTTAAAATGCCGCACGCCAAGGAAAAGTGTTTAATGTCTTTTGCTCCGTTCCTATATATCCCATCAAATAAAAACTCCGGCGCATATAATGGAACAAAACGCCTTCATATGCCACTATTGTGACTCACGTTTGTTCGCCTGGCTCGCTCGCAGTATCAATATCATAGCAGCAAGTGCAAATAACCAGCACGACGCGCGTTATTGTCAGTGTTACGGGAGTTATGCAGAACAGCAGGATGCATTTTATTCTCCTCTCCTACTAGTGCGTGCGGCCGGATGTCGACCTTCAAAAGCGCATAGGACTGTTGATATACGCAACAGAGCCACGTGATTATTGTTGCAGTGAATCAGCTGTTCGGCCGCTTGCAGCGCGGTGCACAACTGCACAGAGCGCATGCAGCTGCCGAATTCCCGGTGGAAATGCCGACGCCGACTTCCCGAGGCTCCTAAATGTACCGTTAGAATTGTAAAGTCCAGTTACTCCCCGAACTGCTTATCCACTCTGCTGGTTCAGCAAAGCGCGCGTTGCATCCACCATTCATTATCTTCCACGATAGTGGATCGCGCACGCACAGTTAAAGCGCCTACAGTGCCAAGAGCGGAGAGCTATTGCCTTTCCGGATTGTCACGGCTGCGTCCTCTTCGAGGTAACTATCACACGGAGAACTGTCTTTCATTGTTGGCTGATTGTCTCGGGTGTGCGAATCAATCGCGATTGTTAACACCTTGTACTGCTTTCGACAGAGAATTCGCTGGCTCATACACGAAGGGAAAGCCGGTCTAGCGAGAGTGGTGTATCTGTAGAGAGGATTGCGGCAGATTGGTGTACGCGCAGAGACGGACTATGCGTAGAAAGGTACAACAAGAGCCCGGTGCTGGTAGGAGTTTTCCTCGTCGGGCGCAGCCGAGTGCAGATAATTGACAAGTGATCGTTTAAAAAACAATAGGCAAATACAATCTGCTGGCTCGCGATTCAGTGTCTACATATATCTACTATATCTACCTATATATATATAGCGCCCGGGGAGAGTGTGCAGACGCCACAGTTGGTTCTGGGGGGAAGAAAGAACAGTGCCGGTGATTCGGGGAAGGACAGAGCGGTGTCATCAACACCGGACGAGGTGGATAGGAATACAGGAGGATGGCTGGTATAAGCGGGGCACATGCGGCAACAGTTTATTGCTTCTGCTAAAGGCAGCGGCAGAGAAAATAGTGCACGCAAGCGCTACTGTGAATTTACAACATGGCGGAGCGTAGGAAACTGAGGAAGCGCAAGGACGTAAGCATCGCATATGGCCAGGATTATCTTCCGTTTAGTCGAGCAGCACCGTGAGTTATCGCGCTCGCACGCCCCGCGAAAACGCGAGGCTGCCTGACGGATTGGCGGTCTTCACCTCGGCCACGCGCGAACACGTGTCAGTGCTGATATGTATTTCTCGCCGCCAAGACTCGATCGGACGAATGACGTAGCGACGAGCACATTGCTCTTTCGCTCTTTCGGTTCAAAGTTTTCCGCTCGGCCTTCGCAGATTCTCCTCTCATCCCTCTCGGGAGCAGCAGCCGCTCTGTCAGTGCGGCTCGCGCGCGTGTATCCCACACGGAGAGCTGGTGTGGGATAGTTAAATGTCAATTTCCTTGCGCTCCGGCGTCGCTTCGAGCCGACCGCTGCAATTTCGGCGGATTCGCGAGCAAGTCTTTCGTCAGAGATCGCATGACAGCTCGACGAGATATGAGTTGGGAGAGATAGAGGCGGGATCGATTAGAGTAAATCGCGTAGATTGAACTGTCGATAGAATGAGAGGGACAAACACTGCACTCGGCGGATAAGTTGAATTTGGAGGAAATAAGAATTGCATTTCGATTCTCTGTAGGAGCCAGCACCCGTGGAACATGAAAAGGTCGAGGACAAGCCATCCAAGGACGAGTATGCAGTGGCCAAGTGGATTCGCAACAATGTGCCATCCAAGAAGACTAAGTTCGATAGGACTCACAATGTCGAGTACTTCACTGGCTCAAGAGCAGTCGATGCTCTGCTGGAGAAGTCTCCTTGGAGTGAAAGTCGATTCAAGACGAGGCAACAAGTCGCCAAGTTTCTTGATGAAATGCTGAGGCACAAGTTCTTCCATAGAGCGAAGAAGATAGTGATAACTGAGGAAGAGCTATGCAAAATTAGGGGGAACAAGAAGAAGGGGAAGGATGGCAAGGAAGAAAAGAAACCTGGTGAGAAAGAGAAAGAGGAACCTAAGGAAGTGAAGGATGCAACAGGTGGAAAAGAGATTGAAGACAAGGACGATGACAAAAAGGAGTCAAAGAAGAAACCAAAAGTTAGTTTTATTCATTTGCTGATTAATGGCAATGTTTTTCTTATAAAGCAATGGAATAACAAGGATCTTTTTCTGTTTAGGTGCGGCTGGAGATGCATATGAATCAATACTTTGTTGACTGTAATGATGCATATGTGTGGATATATGAACCTATCCCTGTATATTACTGGTTCTTTGGTACATTAGTAGTACTAGGAGCAATCGGTCTTTGCCTCTTCCCATTATGGCCCCTGACAATTCGTCATGGGGTTTATTATATAAGTGTTGCTGCTGCAGGTTTACTTGCATTCATTTTGGCATTAGCTTTTATTAGAATGATTGTGTTCTGTCTTCTATGGGTACCTACGCTTGGCAGATGCCATCTATGGCTATTGCCAAACTTGACTGCAGATGTTGGCTTCTTTGCGTCATTCTGGCCACTTTATCAGGTATTCCATTGAAATCATTTCCATAGAGGTATAAAACTTATGAACAGAACAGTAAATCAAGCATTTCTTTTCAGTATGATTATTATGGATCCTCGTCTGATAATGACAAAAAGGGTAATAGAAAGAAAAAGCGCAAAGAAAAGGATTCCGATACCGAAGATGGCGCCAATGAACCATTGTAAGTTGAAGGTTTTGTTAATTATTGCTTGGTTACACTAGGACCTCGTTCTTACTGAACCTTTCGATCTTTCAGGGACGAAAAAGATAGCGCAAAAGATTCACACAAAGAAGATATGCACAGCGACGATATGTCAGTCAGTGACGAAAAGAAAGCTTCTTCCGAATCAGCGGAGGAGGGTAGCGAAGAAGGATCTGAAAGTGAAAAGTCTAATACAGGTCGAGATTTTGTGATGGTTTAGATAAAGAAATCTTGGCAATAAAGTAGCATTTCCTTCTCTCGGACTATTGTTGTATCAAGTGGTGGTTTATCGTTGGTATATTGGGATGTTTATATCAGTTATTATCTAGGGTTGAAGGAAGGAATGTGGTAGACAAAATTTATTGCTGACATACGACTCGTACCAAGTCCCTCGCGTTTATTGCATTTAGGATGTTGTAGACGAACGAACGAGAAAATCATTTTTGTACCGTGAACGACGAACTTCTAAATTATACGAGACATGTCATATATTGTAATTACAGTTTACTGTGTACGTCCTTGAAAGGTATTAGCAAGGGGCATTAATGTGGCGTGAATTAAACTAATTAAATAATTATTTCTCTGTGAAACGTAACAGCTACGTTGAAACTGCGTACGGTGGGTACTCGTACGCATCGACGGCTCTTAATCCTTTTATCGAATTGAATGGTGACGACCCCCCAATTGAAAGTAATAACGAACGCATCAACTTGTTGACTATCATCTTCATTCTGCCAAGCTCGAGCTCGAATCCACGTAACTGGAAGAGTAAAATCTGATGAAGGCAGGCTTGACGATTTCCTCGATCGTTCGCTATTCTGTCCACGAGTTCCTCTATACCAGAGCCAAGACTCGGTACACACATCGGGAGTGCGTTTCACACATTTAATACGACAGATTGTACCTTATATTTTTATGTGAAAATTCCAATGATAATTATAATTATTAATTATACATTATTATCATCCAATATTATTATCATTACGATTAGTATCATAATTGTACTGACAACATTGCTGTGGCGAGTAACATCTTGCTCATTGTAGACACGTGGATCGCGAGTTTACGCATATTGGAATAAAGAATGAAACTCTCTCGCTCCTCGCGAGTGTATGGAAAAAAAAGAATATGTAGACTGCCAGTGAAATCACTCCATTAGGGAAGCCCTCATTTCCCCGCAAATTCGTCGAGTACGGCATTGCTCATAGCTGCGTAAGGATCGAGCTCAACCAGTTGTCCCACCGCAAACTCGGAACCGCCTTTGGCAGCTCTGCGAAAGTCTTCTTTAGCTTTGTCCTCCATATTCATCGACCGGTAGAGAATTCCCCGCTGGCACAATGCTTGTCTTCCCGCTCTGCCCTTACCTTCACTCAATTTCACTGCCGAATGCAAGTCTTCTAGCGCCTCTGGAATATAGGTCGATGTACTACACACGCTCGTAGTTGATTATCGGGAATTAATTAGTTCTCGGATTACCGCTTCTCTTACCTTCATCCTTCCCTGCCAAGCGTAGAGCTTGAGCCCTGTCATTCAATATCGACGGCGAGTTCGGCTTTATTTGAAGGGCTTCCTCGAAGAATTGAAAACATTCTTTGAAGTCGTTCATCTCCGCGCATGAAATAGCTTTTCTAATTAGCCCTAATATCTCAGGACTCAGGCTTTCCTCCTCCTTCTCCTCTCTCTCTACAAATATTCACAAATATATAATTCCAAGCGTTTCTCTAATGAAGCAAAGGAGTTTTTCCTGTCTTACTAGCATCCTCGCCTTGACTGCCAGCTGAGTCATCCAACGCTGACGTCTGGACGGGATCGAAAATCGTCCTTATCACTGCTCGGTCGTGCACGCTCAGCTCTTCCATGTTGGCGACTGATTTCATCCGTGATCTGCTTGTCGAGGCGCGCGTTTCCCCGTAGAACTCGTTTTCCTGTTTATCATTTAGCCGTGAATTAATCGCGTTGCGTCACGTGTTAATAGACAGTCTAGGAATGCCGTCGGACCGGCGGCAGCCTATTCCCTACTCCCGAGGGCCGTGTACCTCGGTAGTAAAGTCCTGTATCATCGAATTACTCGGGTACTCCTTCGCACAAGTATTTAATGACTCCGCGCAGCTCCAATTTGTCACTGGCTTCTTCGCTCATTCGCACACTCTCGGCGCTCGTGTATCAGCATAGGATTCGGGGGAGCGCGCGCCGCTGCGAAACTTTATTAACTATAATTATTTGGTTAATTTATATCTGGCGAGCGGGAGACTGGATTTCCGAGCAGCGTGGCATGTAGAGTGTGTGTATTTTTGTCCTGGGATAGCGTCGGTGCGAAGTCCGCGAGGCTGCATGGGAGCGAAGGGCTCCGTCACGAAGGCGAAGTTAACGGCCCATAATTCATAGCCGACATATAATAAATATCGTTACTCCATCGTGAGCATACATAGACAGCCGCGTCGCGGTTTCACACACACTTGCCGCGGCCGATACCAACACACGCCCTGTTTAATACCTGCAGGCGTACACCAGCCTGCAGAAATGTCCCGCGTGCTCCTTTGACCCCCGGATCGACACCCTGGAATGTCGCGGACGCCGAGATACTTTTCTATCGAGCTTTTGAAACCCGCGAATTCTCCCTAAACTTAGTAAAATAGTTCTTATTCGAATTTGAAGGAAGAATTGCAATTTTTTCCTCGAAAATTCGATCTTTGATATTTTAAATGTGCATCTTGGAGTTGTAAGACGTTCGAAGTTAATGATTGAGTGTTTTAGAGAGGCGTAGATGCAGCGGCTGGCGCATCGGGCGGAAAGGAGCCGCCACTTTTGTGTCCTGATGTACAACATCAAACGTAAATGCTGCTCGAATGCGTGAGTGGGTTCCCTTCAACATTTTGCGGTGAGCTTTTGTCCTTGGCGCACGTAATAAAACTTCCCCTTAACAACCGGCGACTAATAAAACGCAGCCAGCCCCCTTCGCCTCTGCCATTCATAAGTGCGCGCGGGGCGCGATTTTTCTTCGTTACCCGGGAATCATTGCGATGGATACTCGCTAAATTACGCTTCTTAATAATTCTCCTCGGAAGGTCGCCGCGGCTTGTTTACATAATCACTCAAGGACTCGTATAAATCTTTCGACTAACTCTAACGCTCGCGGTCCCCCCTGGGCAACGCGTGTCAGTGAACCTCTCGGTTATCTAATGCCAGGATGTCGAAATATCGATTGAACACGGAATATTTATCGATCCTATTAATATTCCTTCTAATCAACGCGTTCCACCGAAAAACTCTTCGGCCAATCTAATTCTACTTAAAGCAAACATACAATTTATAAACAGCGATGGAAATTTCTGTCGATCTCGACTCATGTTTAGGTAGCACGAAATCATTTTGCTTATAATATTAAAACAATTCCCCAACTCTCAAACACCCAAGTCACACTCGTGCGCGCGTAGGCTCGTCGAGCTCAGCGCGCGGAGACTTGAACGCGTGGATGCCAGAAATGCAGATTTCGTGCTCGTCAGGAAAGCGCAGCGTTCGCGGCTCCGAAGAGCCAGTAGAATAGCGGGTGCCGGGTCCTTTCGGAGGCTGCTTGGCAGCGAGTAGAGATTGCAAGAGTCCTCGTGCTCCGGTGCGCAAGTATTAAAACAGGGAGAAAAAAAGGGGGGGTCGGCGGGGTTCGGAGACGAGCCCAAAATAAGGTGAATAAAAAAAGGAATGGGCTGCATGGTCGACCACCGCGGTTTGTGGTTACAATGTACGAGGAGAGAGAAAAGGGAGTCTCCTTCTCCCCGTCTGTCCACCTTCGTTCCTTCCACTCTCGTCGTCCCACCCGTTCCTCGTATCGCCATGGCTCTCCTCCTCTTCTCTCGCTCCTCGCGCATCGGTGTCTCTTCCCTTTGCCCTTTGCTGGCCGGTTGGCTCGCTTCTGCGCGAGCTCTTCCACCTTGTGCAGACAGTCGGATTTATATTCAAATGAATCGCCGTGGAAGGGTCGACTTATCAAGGCATCAAGCCCCGTGGCGGATGCCCCGACAGGACGACCACTCGCCAAAGAATCCTGGCCCCTTGATCGATGGCAGCCCGATCGCTTCGCCGAATTTTTATCAATCTCCTCGCCATCATCCGATGTGATGTATGGCCACCCGCTCTCTCTCCCTCTCTCTCTCCCCCTCTCTCTCTCTCTCGCTGCCAGCTCACACACGAGCCGATCCTCACTTTGACGAGCGGCCGTTAAAAGATAATTGCGTCACTCGGAAATTGCAGCCTGCCAGGATAATGGCTTATCAAATTAGCCCGAGAGGGAGAGAAGACTCTCGGGCGAGACGCAGGCGCGCGCTCGCGCTCATCTGTATGCCGACGAGAGAGCTGAGCGTCCTGTCGGCAAAAACTAGGTGTAGACAAATGTGCGCTTAATAGCGGCGAGGGCTGCGTATTTATCTCGGCTGCTCCGCTCTCGGCATCTCGACATTCATCATTAACCCCGTGGCTCCTAATAACGAGAGTCACTTTCGATCCTGGTTGCAGAGTCCGCTAACGGAGTGGAGTAAATGACATTCGATGTGTGAATGATCTTCGTCGAAAAAGCTTAGTTCTAGTGGGTTGTCTGGTTTTTGTTAATTGCTTCGTTAGTGAAGCTGTGATTTATTTGTTTTGATTGGGAAAATTAGGTGGAATCAGATGGGAGTTATTGTTTGTATGAGGAGTTATTGATTGGAGTGGAATTGGGTGTCGATCGGGTGAAATCGATCTTAAGGTACCGCGATCGGTGCGAAAATTCTTACCTTCTCGATGCGAGGACTATCATTAAGATGGAATGTGTCCGCCGTTGCGCCCTTGGTGTCCCGGTCTCAACGCTCGGAGGAGTCGCCGGGAGGAAATGGGAGGTTGGGCCCTCGGGCGAGGGCAGAGAGCGTGTTTTCGGCGGGGCCAATTAGAGGGGTGAAGGATTTCCCCGCTCTCGCGCACTACCACATGACTTTATTTAGCTTTAGTTGGCCGAAACCGGTTGCACAGGACTCGCAGGGAGAGCCAGGACGAGGAGCCGAGAGTTCGGTGCGCCGCGTGCAACATTTAGGGTTCCCAAGAGCCGGCCGGCAAGAATTTCGCGCGAGAGCGAATAACCAACCGCCGAAACGTTCACCAGCCTCGACAGATTCCTTCGCATGGAAGTAATCCTTCAGCTCTACCTCTCTCTCTCTCTGTTCCTCGGGGTCGGTTCCCTCTGTCTTTCCCGGATCGGCACTGCGGCCACGTACCCGGCCGCACTCTCCATCTGTCTGGTCGGCTCTTAGATTTTTCCGCGGTAATTCCCTCTGCTCTCGCTTCCTCCCTCACCGTTACACACTCGATCGGGCCCGAGTCGAGTTTGTCGGAAAGGCTCTCGCGCACCTCGCATCGCACACGCCTTCTATTCCTGGAGGAATGCATTTTTCCAATGACACTGTTTTATTCACCCGTAAACAATACCGCCGATTCCACATCTTCCTCCGCTGGAATTCCCCATGCGGCTATTCGCGGCTCTTGAATGCTTGAGTATTTCGGCTGGTCGAGAGTCCATCGCGCGATAACCAACAAAATAGCCACCATTATCTCTATCGAGATCGATCTCCCCCTCGCGACATTTTTCTCGGAAAAGAGTAAATCGACTCGAGATCATCGACTCCCATTAACGACTCCTTAAAGCCAAGTGCATCGGCGGATGATTACCGAGTCGAAAGAAATTCGGTCAGGGTCAGTCGATCCCGATCTTCCGGTTTTTGCCGCGAAACCTCTCGCCGCTCTTAATCATCTTTTTCCCCTTTCCCGTGCGCCGCCGGGCGTAATTACAATAGGTCGGTTCGATGGGTCCCGGGGCCCGGCGGCTCAGACAGAAAGCCGACGGCGACACTCCTGGCTCTGTCCCCTTCGCCTTGTGTTTCGACGGTGCGCCGACTGAGGAAAGCGGTTTACCGTGCGCGTTAGATCATGCGTGGGCTGCTTGCGTCATTAAGCGTAGTAAGTTACGGTACAAGAATGACTTTGGCTTTGCGCACCCGGAGAAAGTGAGCGGGTGTGGCCGCGCCACCCCCCTCGAGACATTGTACTACCCGCACTCCCCCATGCCCGATCCTTTATGGGATACATACCTCTATTGTCCCGGCACTTTCTTTTTCCTCGGCGCGTCTAGGATCTACCGGCTAGTCATCCCGAGATTCGATTCCATTCGGCGGACCGCGCCCGCCCCACCTATCCGGAGCTCGTCATTACCAATCTATCGCTCACTCGCTATAGGATGTTTTCACCGTCGGTGATTAGTTGCGCGCCGCTTGTGTAACGGATGAATTGGTAATGCGAGTGGGCTACACGTTGATAGATGTTGGATTGGAAGGACTTTATCGTATGCTTACGCAGAAGGTACAGACTGATTCAGATACCTTCCAATCCCCTCCATTCTCTATATAAGAATTCTAAATTATATTCAATTTTAATTATTCAGGTTTTAAAACTGTTTTATATATTTCATGTAACGTAATGACAAAAAGTGGACGATGATGCTGGAACGAAGCCAAGTGCATCACCCTCTACAAAGTACAAAGTCGGCTCTCCTTGGAGCGGCACAAGCCCGGCGACATTGACCGCACTTATCTCTTTGGCAGAGCGCGGCGCGCGCATAATAATGCAAATAACACCGCTCGGTTCGGGGACCGTGAACAGGTATTACGGTACCTCGGAGAAAAATGATAATAATTATCCGTCTGTAAAGTTACGTGTGACGACTACGCATTGGTTGATACCGAAGCTACGGGTAGCTATATACTATCGCTCGCTGGCTTCCCCAGCAATGCCGCTTCTTTCTGATACTCCTGCCGGGGAATTTCTGTTTCAGATAAGACGGTAGGTGTGGAGAGGGACGTGGTGGATGCTCGAGCCTGAAAAACCGTTCGGACAGAGGGATCGACGGCACCAGGAATTCGTCATTGCCGTTTCCTGGTTGGCCTCTCGGCTGGGAAGCTCATTCCTTGGGTAAATAAACTTGACGAGTTAACTTGCGTGGAGTTCGATGCCATGCAAATTGGAGCTTCTGCGCTCGAAGAGATTGCTCGCAAAAAGAATTGTCGGATTAATCAACTTTTGAGTATTTTAAATAACAGAAATAAGAATCGAAAGGAAGATAATAAGTTATTAAATAAAGAAAGTTTTAGATTTTAAAAAAAAGAAATAGTTTTCGAGTTGAAAGCGAGTGTCAGTAGCAAGTAGTCGATTAGTCTCACCTAAAGAGAATTCCTTCGAGGGGCTCGCGGGCGCCGGGGGAAACTGGCTTTATTCAGAAAGTGAAGTTGCCGTCTACTATTACAACGGCACGCCCGGCCAGCAACATTGTCAAGGGAGGAGAGCGAGAAATGTGAGGCATGTACGTACTATCGAGGAAGCCGGGGGCCCGAAGTCGACGTGCAAACGGTTTGTCCGGTTTTCGAGGCAAGGAGTTCATCGAACTTACGTTGCAGGGATCGATCGTGTGTACGGCTACCGAACGTGTCGTATGTGCGCGAACGATCATTGATCTGTGACGTGCAGCCGCCCACATACTATCCGACACACACGGCACTCTTGCACTAGACCGCTGCCTATCCTCCTTGCCAACATGCGAAATTCCCGGCCGATTAAAGGGACACTTATTCCTCGGATGTCCGCCGAGCGAGAGGATTAAAGGGACAGTGGGGACCAAATTCAAAATATGGCCCGCACTCGAAAACGATTTACACTTGCATTTTTCTATTTTATGAAAGTTAGATTAAAAAATTGTAATTTTTTATTCTTGGGATGTTCTTGCTAGTGTGGCAGGAGATGCGTTCGAATTTAAATGTTTTTGTGTAATTTAAGGATGAAGGTTTGTGATAGAACCAAGTTGTTAGATAAACTGGGCTCGTCATTGTGACGTGATTTCCAAGTTGTCCGAAGCCGGTCGAATCGTTTAAGTCTTGTGTCGAATGTTGAGTCTGGCCGGAGTCGGAGCGAAGCTAGGGCCATTGTTGAAACTTTTTCGAGGTTATTACACGTCCGATATGTAAATGCGTGGCTGGGTCCGGTCCCCGACGTCGGAGGACCAGCTCTCCTCTTTCTCCTTGTCGCAGCCTTTCTCTCATTCCGGTCCTCTCCGGTGCTCGCTGTTCCTCCTCCACCAGCGGCACCGCCGCCGCCACCTTATCCACCTTCTTCTTCTTCTTCGTCTTCTTCGTCTCTGCTCCTCCTTCTCCCTTTTATTCCCTTCTGCCGGTTCCCTCATCGAAGGCAGGGGCGGATCGGAGCGAGACCGCCGGCCGATAAACTGGATTATCCGGGAAATTTGCAAATTAATTGGGGCTTACTCCGCTACGCAATCATTCCCCGCTCGCCGCGCTATCTTCATCGCCCGATGATTTATCGGAGTTAGCGCGTTGTAATTTCACGCTAGCCTCATCCTCTCACTTCCACTTGGCTCGTACTCTATAAATTTCTCTCTCGCTTGCAAGTGCCCCGGCCGCGCCCGGGCACCGCGAGAGTTATGATTATTTCAAGCGGTATGTTAATCATCGGTATCAGCCGATTGCGAGATTATCATCATTGCTACCTGCGCCGACGGGCCCCTTCTGCCTCGCTCGATCGCCCTGGGCGAGTAATCCTTCGCGATACCGAAACTTACTTGTTCTTGACCGCTTAATTATTGGCTGGTTTTCTTTCCGCCCGGTCTTCGGATTACTTTGTCGATGATCGTGATCTTATGGGCCAAGGGCACAATTATGGGTTTTTGCTACCGGCAGGGAAAAGAGTAAGAGAAAAAATCGACGACTTTTTAATAATATGTGCGCGGTTATGCAAGAAAGGTAGTTTCATTCTGGTGAGTCAATAATTTTGTGAGAAAAAATTGTAATTTGAGTTTTTCAATATTGGAAATAAAGATATAATTATTATGGATTGGATTTGAGAAGCGGAGAGAGAAGTTTTCAAGCGCAGAATGTTCTCCAGTTCTCCAGGCCGGTCGACAAGTTTTGTTCGTTGACACTGGAGAGTATAGTCGGGTACCAGGTTTTCGCGTGGAACGTCGAGATCCGCTCCTGCCGTGTGCCGCCACTACTACCTCGGCATCGTCATCACCATCTCCAGGCTCCTCCGTAACGGATAGGCTTCACCTCCAGAACGGAACTCCAGTCTGCTCCCAGTTTGGCCCTCGAGAATGCTCATCGGCTTAGTCGGACCTCGACTCTCCCGGCGTGTGCCTCGTGTGCTGCTGGCTTCTCGTTGCCGGCGGCGGTTCTCCAGTTGCTCGACGCAGTTTCTCCCGTCGGGGAGTTTCTTCCGCTCGCCTCGCTCGGCTCCTCCGGGAAACTCGTAGTATCAACAATCGCAACCACCCTAACAATAGCAGGAGGATTGCGCGGAGGAAAGCGTGTGGAGCGCGAGCGCAGTCTCGTGGCGCAACGCAGCTCGCAAACGCGACTCTGCGATTTCTAACTCGCACTCGAGTCTCGACTGGACATCGAACGAAGAGAAGTTCGCCGCTTGGATTCGTAGACATGTGCTCGCTTTCAGAGGAATCTCGGGAAACTGGTGAGCGCGGGTGATTTAGCATCGGCTCGTTCAAGTTGCTTAAGTCCTGCATCGCCAAGTCCCCAAGGTAATTATCAGCACTGAGTGACGGTGTTTCGATCGGCCGACGATCATCTCGCGATCATCGCCAGCGCCAGCGTAGACATACGCAAGTGTTTCGCTGTGCGTAAAAGTGGAAAGTCGCCCGGCGAAAGAAGGCTCTTGCGCGCTTACCGATAAGCCGCGTTCTCCAGACGGAACCGACCGCATTTTTCCCCGCTGGAGAACGTGTCCTCGTCGACGATTCTCCATGAAATTCCTCGCCAGCCTCAACTCTCTTCCTATGGGAATTGAAATTCTCCGACGAGTTCCTTATTGGCGG
Organism: Crossocerus cetratus; assembly: GCA_963675795.1. Taxonomy (NCBI): domain Eukaryota; kingdom Metazoa; phylum Arthropoda; class Insecta; order Hymenoptera; family Crabronidae; genus Crossocerus; species Crossocerus cetratus. The sequence continues at coordinate 18,345,664 of OY776667.1, forward strand.
CTGGCCGCGCGCTTTTCCGTGCTCGGCTTCATTCTCCGCAAAAGTCGATCGTTTCCGCAGGCGGGTCGGCCGCGGGAGAACAATGATGGGTGAAACGACGTGTAGGGAGCATGTGAGCGCCAGTCCTTTTGGCGCCAAGCCGATTATCCCCGCGAATATCGCATTTTCCACTCGCGTACTTTCCTCAATCGCACGTGGAGCTATGGGAATTTCACACAGCCTGCGGGAAATTGGCTGAATTCTTTTCTTTTTTATTTAAAACGATTTAATCACCGCTGCCGAACGGGTTAATTATGCCGGGCGAGGGGGATGTTGACAGTTGGGCACGAGGGCCGATTATAAGTACGCGTGGCATGAACGGTGTCTTTACGGCATTCTCCGTGCTCTTAGCGCGCAGTTCGTGCCTCACTCTACTTACGCCTCGGCCCTGTTCATAATAATTAATGGTGTTAGACGCCGCGAGTGCCGACAGTCCGCTCATGCTTGCCACCGATTACATCCACGGTTATTAAACATCTGTACAGGATAACACAATGCCTTCCTCGTAACACCTTCCAACATACTTTAAACTTCTTTTTCAATCCTGCGGTCTCAACAATTATTTTTTAATTTCTGAAAATTACCTCTCGTTTGTAAAAGATTGAGGTAAAAGACAGGAAAATCCAACTAGCTTCCTTCATTATGTCACTCACAAGATAGCAGAGACTATTAATTCTATTTAAAATTCCTGAAATTCCATTCAATTACTCTTGCAAGAGAGAAATTAGATAAAATTTTCCTCGGATCCCAGAAAAATGTCTATAATAAGTGCCAGAGTGAGTATACACAGTTGACAAATATCGAAATCTCTTTCAAGGATCGTGATCCGGTGGCGGAAGGTCCGAAGGAGGACCAGGAGAAAGTGGGCCCGCGGTACGAGGAAGAGGCTGCGTAAGGATGCGCCTACGGAGGCGGCGGTCAACGTGGTGCCGGTGACGAGAGCTCGACTCGTCCTACTGAAAGTGGTGTTACCCCGCCTCGGAGGAGCCCGAGAGGCCGAGAAAGAGAGCGCGAGCGGACGAAGGAGGAGGAAGATCATCTCCGGCGAGAAGAGCTTAGCATCGAGGATCGTCGATCGACGGGAAGGAGCAGGAGCACACGGATGACGCTATGAGAGCTGGCCCGATTATCCTGTCGTGGGTCACGGCGAGCTGGCTCGCTCGAACCGGAACTGCGGCGTCGGCGACGGCGGCGCGGGGGCAGCCGTCCTCGAGGGATTACGAGCTGTCGACGGAATTCTTCCTGGTGCCGGCGTCGTCGCCAGGCGTCGGGGCGATCGACAGGAACGGCCTGGCGAGCGTGGCGAGCGTGATCAGCGTGCCCGCGCCGAACCGGACGGTTTCGGTGTTCAGGATGCCCGGCAGGAAGAGCCAGGAGATCGAACCCCCCGATACTCGGGCGACCTCGAGGTCCTTGCTCAGGCAACGACCCTGGGCTCTTCCTCTCGCGGCCCTCAGCGCCGCTGCGATGCTACTCATGGCTGCCTTCGAGGTTTTCGTACTCCTCAAGGTCGGTTCCCTTTTATCCTCCTACATCTCTCGCTTTTTCTTGCGCTCCTCGCAGCGCGCGCGATTCCCCTCTCTCTCTCTCTGCCGCCCGGTCCTCTCCCAGCCTCCCAACCCTCGGCGCGCACACCCGCACACCGGCGCTCTCGTGATTCTCTCTCTCGGCTGGTCCCACCTCTCCTCTCGCTTCTCTCTTCGCTCTTCTCTCCCTCGGCGGCTGCGCTCCCGAGGAACAGAGAGAGAGAGAGAGAGAAAGAGAGGGACGCGGCGAGAGCCTCGGCCCACCGGCGTTTATTCGTCTCGGCGTTTTTAACTTGTGCCTCTCTCCTCGGATCTACATTGGCTTCTCTCTGCCTTCCTCGGCTCTTCCAACGCCCCGGGATCTACGTACGGGGAAGCTCCGCAACATGCGGACACTAATTGCACTGGCGGGAATCGCCAACCCCCGAGCCACTTCCATTTCTCTTTCTCTCTCTCTCTCGCTCGCTTTCTCGCGCGCGCCGATGATTCGATGAAACGTGTTCCCCTCGTTAAGATAAATCCGCCACGAAACACTGGTAGCAATTTGCTGCGGATCGCAGAGATAGAAGAGCGAGCCCGTCCTCCCACGGGGCCGACAGCCGCGCTGGAATTAGGTGGAGTCGCCTCCGGCGTGGAGGCTGACACGCGGATGTACCAGTCAGATATATCGCGAGGTGCCATCCGTATCTCCCCCTGTTCGATCCGAAAGACAAATTACGATATCGACAATAAATCAATCAACCGAAAGTGCGAAATCCCCCAGAAATGTATTTCTCGATTAATTAATTAACATCAACTCGATTGAATCTCGTTTGGTATTATTAGAAAGTGCGCGATCACTTTCCGGCTTTTCCTCGTAAACAAACGCGCGGGGAAACTGGAACGCGACGAAATCGACAGGAGAGAAGAAGGTGGTCGCGGTCAATGAAACGCGACGCATCCCGCTCGGACACGGCTAATCGTCCTCGCGGCCGATAGGGAATTAATAGAGCTTAGAAGCGGTAGGAAGCCGCCGGTCCCTTTCTCTCTGTCGCACGCCGGCATAGAAAGCACAGAGCGGAGCCGCCGCCGGCCGCCTAAGAACTCTGGCGTCGGTAATTGGTTTCGTTCGAAGTCCGACAAGCTCCAATAACTGGCGTGCCCGCGATTCTGCCGGGGCCTAGGCCTAGTTTACATGTCGATCGACACTGTCTTTCTCGCTGGGTCGAGTGTCGTCTGCCCATTCCGACTCGCTTCATTGACCAGGGAACCACCGCAAAAGCTTCGCTCGTGTACCAACTGTGTACTTGCTCGGTTGCTTGTGTCTCCAGTGATAGCTTCGAGCGTGAAATGTACGGTAGAATCTGCGAGTAAACACAGGGTTATTTATTTTGCGTTTGTTTAAACAGAGTTAGTTCAATCTCGAGGAAGTCTCACGACTCTTAGGGACGCGACGTGACGCTTTCAAGCGTTCCCGTATATAGTCAGGTACACTTGTGGAATTGGATCATTAAACGGCAGGATACTCTTGCTCTCGTTTCACATGCCAAAAGGATTAGGGAAGACTGTGGCGTGACTGGATGAATACAGAAGGCAGATTGAAGTTTCTCTTCTATAGTAAATCCTTCCGTTCAAGTCGACTCTAGACAAAAGCGAGCGAAAGAGCGGATTGTTTGTTTAGCCGGATGTTGCTTCGAAAACGTGATTCTTTAAAAAGACTCATTCCCCTAAAGGCGACTTTCCAAATAGGCCTCAGAAACCTTAATGGTGTAAGGAGCTTGCAAAAAAGCTGATACTCGATCCAGAGGTGTTAGATTATAGTAAGACAGAGTTTCCGGTGTAAGGACTTTCCTTTCGCGACCGAAGCTCAACATGGAATCAACCGGATGTGAGGAAAAGCGAAAGGAAGATAGGCTGGAAATTGGGAGCGTCACCCGAGGACGATAGAAAATCAGATTGGCTTTCGCCGCAGCCTGTCTCGCATAGCATTAGCATTTCATTAGTCGGCGAGGAAGGCGCCGATTAACGGCCACTTTTACAAACATCCAGGCCTCCTCGTGATCTGCATGTGATCGGCGTGGAAGGCGCGTGGAGGCCTCCGCGCTCGGCGTTATTAGTTATTCTAATTAGAGAAATTAATTCGAGGCCCGCGCCGAGCTAACCACCTCTCTTCCCCCCTCTCTCTCCTTAATCCGCTTGTAATTACCGCACGCCTCATATAGCCACGACCGCCCTGCCGCAGACTGTTTGGGTGCGATGTGTTCTTCTCTATCTGGCGCGGCGATCTTGTTGAAAATTACTAGGGCGAGGGCGCCGCGCGCTCTCCGTGCTTACATTAGCGAACGCGGGAATGAGAGCGAGAGCTTTCAACGAGATGTGCACGCGCCCGAGCGCTTTCTCATTTCCATATCGAGATCGAGGGGAGAGAAAAATTGGGCCGCCTTTGACGAACTCCCCGTGCGAATCTCACTCGGCCAATCTATGCGCGAGCCTCCACGCGGAAAAGTCTGGATTTCTCGCCTCTTACCGTCCTCGATTACGACAGACTCACGTGCGAGCGCGTTGCGAGAATCTCTTGCAACAATGGCAACGATACTTTTTGCCGAGCTGGATTCCCTGACAATGGGGAGTTTGTGGGTAGAGTGCGATTGGTGGCAAAAGCGTGGTTAATTTGGATCGCTTCGGTTGGAGAAACCTGCGAAGTCCTATGAATAGTGAATTCATAGTTTGTAAGTGATTATAAACAGATTGTTTTGTTGCAGGCACGAGCGACGGCACCTAATCGCAGACACTTGTTCTTGGGCCAGGCATTGTTATTGGGTCTGTTTCTACTGGCCGGCCTGTCGGCGGCTGCCTCGCTCAGTCAAAATCCACTCTCCTGTGCGGCATTTCGTCTGGTCGGCCTCCCAGCCGCTCTCGTCTTCGCCGCCCTTCTCGTCAAGTGTGTCTTTTTGCTGTCCTTGAACAGCGGCGTCTATCTGCCGGCACCGTATCAAGTGAGTAGTCTAGTCCCCTCAGTCTATCAATGAAATCGCCGCTCGCCGGCTACAGGTTCCGCCAATTTCCGATTCACCTGTCTCCGAGTGGAGAGCTTGACGTACTAAAAAGAAAGAATCGCTATTCATCCCATCATCAGCCTCACCTCATGAATAACTTACACGTAACACCAGTCGTCAATTGCCTCGAGTTATTGAGTTCTCGGGAGTCTATTGACCGATGACAAGTATGACTTGGCAAAGTGCTCGTAATAAACATAATAAATCGCGAAAGAATGTAACAGGACGCGCGCAGGGTTCACTAGTCGTGGGATTGAATGCTCTAAGAAAAGCAATGGGTTTCCAGTCTCTCAGGGCTCGCGACTATCGCAGCTCGAATCCGTGAGATTTAAGTAAGCCTGTAGCGGCAACGGGAGCAACTCCGCGGCAGGACGTGCGAGTTTTCTTATTCGCTCGTGCCGGGAGATCCAGATGTCGATTCCGATTGACTATTTGTACTCCGGGGCGATCGCCGTTGAATGAAAAGCAGTGCCGGCGTGACGCCTTCTCCCGGCATCGGTAGATATCCGGCCTGCCCGATCGTTTAAACCTTTTCCTCGTGGCGCACTAGTGTCAGTCGCCGCTTTTTCCCACCGCTAATGAAGTAGGTCGTATAAGTTGCCATCTTATTATCCCCTGTGGACGAAGCCTCCCCAATCATCGAGAGAAACGATTAATAAGTCCCCGCCCATACCTCGAGGTAGCTATTTCAAGATGCTTAGCGATGCCAGGAAGCACCGGCAAAAACCGGCGCACTCCTTATCGCCTTCCTTTGTATAGTAACTCAATCGGAAATGCCGGACGAGATAAGCCAGGATGAGTTATAATTCCCCTCCCCAGTAGCCAGCACCGCTTCCAGCTGGCGTCCTAACGGATTCGCGTCACTTTGTCGATGCTAACCCAATTGATCGAGGCGGCGATTAATCTCGAGGAAAAGACGCGCGCCTTTCCTCCGTGAGAACTTGTCCCCTCGGACACACGGAGCAGCTTGACTCGCGCTTCAATTTATCATACATCCGCCGGGAGTAGCCTAGAAAGAAAACAAGCTGGAAAAACCGTATCGGCGACAAATCAAACAACCGATATCGCCAACATCGCCAACTGGCACAGTCTCATTAACTCTTTCGCTGGTAGCGGCGCGTTAATTAAGGCCCCGAGTCCATTGGGACGATGCATGTCGGAGAGTTGCCGGTCGGTTTATTGATGCTGGTGGTTGAATGTTACTCGCAATCGTTAAGAGTGCTTTTTTTCATTCTGGATTCGGGCAGGCACTGGTACTGGTGTTCGCCGTGCTGGTACAGGTGGCTATTGTCGGCCAGTGGTTCTACGGTGAGCCACCTGCGGTGATCCAGGTGCAGGGAGCCGAGCAAACCTCCCCAGCATCCTGCTGCAAGACACCGCTCGGCCAGATAGTCGCATCTCTCGGGTAAGTGGGCCAGTAATTAACTACTTTATCAATTAAACCTGGAAAAAAGTGGAATACATCAGTACTGATGCTATGCAAGTGGTGGATTGGTCGGGAGAGACTCAACGGAGACGTTTGATCGCAGGTATCCCGGTGGACTGCTGGTAGCTGTGGCTTGTCTGGCAGTGAGGGCACGCGGTGTCAGGGACAACAACAGGGAGGCAGCATTTATAGGTCTGGCGGTCGGCCTATCCCTTCCAATTTGGATCTCGAGCGGCATAGGCTCCCTGGCGGCCGGCTCGGAGAGCGACCGAGAGGCCTGGCTGGCTTACGGACTCCTGGCGACCTCCCTCCTCGTCTTCCTCACGATGTTCCTGCCGAAGGGACGCCAGCTCGCCGCCCTCGGCCGCGAGGCGCCCGCCACCACGATGCGCGACAGGGATGACGCCCTGAGCTCGCTACCCGGCAGTGGATACTCACCCTCCTTCTTCCACTTCAAGCCGACCGAGGCCACTCTCAAGAGGAAGTTGCATTACCACAGCGCCGGTACGTTACGCGAACGCCTCCCAAGCCGAGCTCTTCCCAAGTAATCCGCAGATGCCGGGAATGAATAGTCGAGAGGCGCGAGAATCCTGGGAAGCGCGAGTCCTGGCGTCGGCGTCGGCTCTATGAGAACAAACGTTTCATAAACGTTAATCATTCACTTGATTACTCGGCCGCTTCTCGGGACGCGCTCTCTTCACGCGATCTTCCCAAGCACGCACGTGCGATTACGTGGAGCGCGGAGCCCTCGCCGGTGCTGCCGCGCCTGTTTGACGATATTAACGCCCGGCCGCGCAGTATTTCCCTCGGGGATCCGACCAGTAACAATACGTTACTCGCCGGTATCTCAAGCGGAAAGGCAGGGATTCGCCGGAATCTGATGGAATCAGGGAATCGAGAAGGTAAAGGAGAGATGTTGAGAAGGCGTGTGGGCACGCGGGGTAGACGGGGGCGTGCGATTCGCATGAATCTAACGGCTCGAGAGCGATATCGCACTGTTCTCCGGTGGATTCGCCCAAGGTCTTCGAGGGGGAAACGCGCGCGCGCGCCGATGAGAACGCTGGAGAGTGCGCCTGGAGGGACTCTCGTGTCTCATTTGGTATCGACTGGGAGAGAAGCGCTCGCTGTTATTATGCTCTTGCGTGGCTCAGGGTCGCACGCGACGCCGAGGACGAGTGCGAGGGCAACTTTCCACCTATATGCATTTCTACTTCTCTCCCTTTCTCTCTTTCTCTCTCTCTCTCTCTGTTGGTCGGCGCATCTCCATCGGCTTTCTCGATCGGCGGAATAATCGAGCGCGTACCCGGCATGGCCATTTACCGGCTGGTTTCCTTTGGATTTCAGATCGCGTGGCATTGGTCTCGTCCGGTATTCCCGGATGCAGCGCCTGCAGGCACGGCGGAAGCCCCATATATTCTGACGGTAAGACACTCTCCTTATCTCGGAAATTATACCGCTACCTGATATCGATGCCCGAGCAGCGGGGGACGCGCGCTCCTAGCCTCCAGGGAGAGACGAGGGCTACCGGCCGAGAACCGCGCCGCTTCCAGCAACTCTATTAACTCTACATACGGCGCTCGTGTAATAATTTTGTAATACCGTCATTACCAGCCGGCTATCTCAATTATTCTACCTTGTTGCAGGAGGGCTAGTCGCGATATTAGCCGATATATCGTAAAGACGAAACTTTACGCTGCCTACCCTCGTTCATTGAGAGAGAGACTCGCGTCTTCTGTGGGTAGTAGGTACGCTCAATGGGAACCGGTGCTCCGCGACCGGGCTTCATTAACTTGTCATTAGCGCGGGATTACCTGTCATAGCTAACGATCCCCGAGTGAAAATAATGATTGGGAGCACTTCCGCGCGGGAGATCGCTCGACGCTTGTTAGTGCAGGCGTGAACACCATCGATCGCTTCTCCCCTTTTAGGTCGTTTTGCTTTGTCGCGCGGTTTTAAAGTCTCGCATGGGAATATGTCGCGGGAAGTCGCGATGCCTAGAGAGTATGTAGTATGGAAATTTAACTCGTGGCGGAAATTAAAAACTTTCATGCGTCAAAGGACTTTGTAATATCCGTTTTGTTGGTTCGATATTTATCGAATAAAAGTTGAAGGAAAGCGCAATTGGAATCCAGGGATTCGCGACGCACGGAAAGACAAAGCGCAATAATAAGGTAAACTCTGGAGAAGACGAATGCTCGATTAGCAATGGCGAGGATCCGCCAGTTTAAATGAATACCAAGGGGAAGATTTAGATGGTGGATTTCTCGGAGTCGCACGATTCGCCGAGTCGGCGGCAGCGTTCCACGGCCGGCACTCGAAGTTTCTCGCGGCGCGAGATGTACACGGCGATAGAGGAGTCATACGAGTAGTGTACGCGCGAGCGAGCCGAGCGTACATGTAGGAGCGCGGGCATGGGTAGATTGGCGGTACGGAAAAGTTTTCCCCGCGTCACGGAGTCGGCTTGTCGGTCGGCTCGACCTTCACCTCGAGGAGCGAACGAAAGGGAGGAAAAGCACGCGCGCGGCGGGCATATCTGGGAAAGGCACCTCGGAGAGGGAGAAAGTTTCTCGAGGCGCGGAGGTCAAGCGCTTCTCCGATGGTAGGGGATAACAGGATACCGTTAGATCAGACGACGCTCGTTAATCGCCGCCTCGCAGCGATTACTGAATAATTTAACTCGACTCGCGAGCGCGAGCGCGCGCGCCAGCCCTTTTCGTTCTTGCTCTCGGCTCGTAAAACTCATCCTCACTCCCGCGGCAAGAAGAGACCTCTTTACGGCCTCTCTTCCCTCGCGTCCACCTCTAAACCTCCGCTCCTCGCCGCCAGAATGAAAATTGCACGCCGGATATGCGGGCCGTAAGAACCCAACTCGCCGCACCATCGCCCGTAATACCACTTTCGGCGTAATTAAATTCGGCCCCGACTTATATCCGCGGGGCTCGTTAACGTTTAATGGGGAAATATACTCGGTACCGATTGTTCGCGTGAGAGAGCCTGCAATTGGTCGCCCGGTCATTCTGGCAGTCGCCGATCACCTAGTTCCCATGGGAATCGGAAGCTTCGATTGACCGATCGAGACCGTTCAGAGGATACAGGGTGTAAAGCTTCTAGGTCCATTACCCGAAAGTATCAGTCGTGACACTTGATTTCTAAATAGTCTGATCAAGTATCGAACGGGAGTATAATGAGATTGATCGATTCATTAAGGATACGCGCTGCCTTGTACTCTGCATGACAAGGGTCTGTTAGAGGGCAACTACGCGTCACGAGATCAAGGAAGTCTCCGCCGCCATTTATCACCAGTCCTCTCCTTTTCTCGCTCTCGGTGATTAACAGTCCTTTATCACGAGAGGAACGCGCGCGCCGCTAGATCATGTGGCGAACGAAACCCGCGGGTTCGCACGGTAGTTGCATATCCGCGGACGCTAACGGTGTTAAAGTCGAATTCCGCCGGGTTAAATAATTACCCAGCGGCCCCTTGATTGGATTTGAAACGGCGGTGGCAACATGTAACCGATCGCGCACCGCCGCCCAGAGATAGAGCTGCTGCGCTATCTCGGCGATGCTGGCCAACTATTCGCTCCATCGGGTCGTTCATTCGGAACAGTGCTGGCTCGATTTCTCCGTGGAATCCGTGGGGGGAGCCAAGTGGTGCGAAGTTAAGTGACTCCGGGCACACTTTATTTTCTCCGGCGGGTACGCCGCGAGACGACGTTAGCCTCGAGGAGTAAAAAAGAGCGGGCTCTTTACCGTAATGGCTATTATGGCGAGCAGGGCGTGGAGTGTGTCAGAAATTACGAGGTAAAGGTCGCTAACCCGCCGGGGCGAGAAGCGTCCGATCGTTTATGACACCGGTCGTTACCGGCGCTGCGATAGCCCAATTCGATGGTTTAATAGTGGCCGATCAGCCTCGTAAACGAGCTCCGCTTCCTTCATTCGGCTACTTGCGCCCGAGCGCCACGGCTTCCCGTGAAAGTCTGAGAGGTGTTGCTGGCAGCTAGTTTGTTTGGGTCGAGCTATTAATTGAGAGTACAATTGTAGTCGCTTTGTAGAAAGCGATATTGGTATGTCATTAGCGGGTTGGCGGAGTAGATGTTTTCGGTGTTGGTTGTGAGCCGCTTTGTATCTTAGTCGGAAGAGCACTCGAGCGCAGTTACGACAGCTGCGACCCACTTCCGATTAACTTTACATTCTCGGGTAAACGCGGCGCTGCTTAACGAGGACTGCTCCGGATTTAAAAAGCAGACCCACTTTACTTCTCTTCCGCCACTCACCCCAGCGCGCGCCTTTCTTTTTATTCCTCTGTCTTTCCTCGCTCATTCATATCGTAATCAAAGTACGCCGGCAGACTTCCAGGCGACAGCGCAAGTGTCGACTTTCAAAATTGCTATGCCGGTAAAACTCACAAATTACAACTTTACTGTAATTTCATAGAATAAAGAAAATGCACGCTCTACTGCTCGACGGAGTCGGGAAGCCGGCGGTCGTTTACTTGCGAAATAAGCGGAAATTGATAATAACAGAGAAGGCGGCCGTGAATCATAATTAAGACATTGAGAATTCCGTTAGGAAGTGTTCGAGCGCCGAAGGAGCTGGCTTCCAAAAACACAGGCGTCCGTTCCCCCTCGTTAATTCAACATAAAATCCGAGTTCCAACATGGGACGTGCCGGTTCCCCTTGTCCCGAGGCTCGAACAGGTGATTTATCCCGGAGCGTATCTGACCCGTAGATGTTTGCCTGATTACAGATGTGCATGGACCGATGGAGACGTTCATGCTGCCGCCAGGCATGTACCTGAGACCGGAGGACACAGGGAATCTCTACACGACGCTCTCCGCCAATCCGAACGTATTCTTTCAACGTGCCTCACACCCCGGAATGATGTACTGACGAAAGAGACTGAAAGTGTGCTAGGAAGTTCGTCCGGCGAAGCGCTCGTCTTGCCATTGTCGATAAGAGGACTGCTTTTCTCCCTATTGTCGTAGATTAGATAGCCGGCGCGAATAAAGAGACAAGTGTCCAGCCGGACTCTGCTCCCACTGCGACCTGTGTTATTGTAAATAGCGTAATACGATGCGAGTGTCACTCGCGATCTTAGCTTTGTCATAAGCGCGCTCCGATCTCATAGATAGCGGATAGCAGATCGAACAACGGAGCGAGAGTGCCTCGAGACATTCTAATAAAGCCACCAGACGTTTTTCTACATCCACCACACTTTTTCATCCCCAAGACGACTCGACTTTTTCGCCAAGCTATCAAAGGAAGAATCGACTCGCGGAGGAGATTCACTCGCTTCTTTCAACATTGCGTCTGATGAATGAAAGCTCCGGTACAGCACACTGCCAACGGTAAATCGCAGTATCCCCTGCAGCTACCTGGGAATGGTCGACAAGATATTAGTTAGGCTCAAGCGAATAATCACGTATTTGTCAGTGTCGAAGTATGTAGTACTCAAGCTTCTTACCAGCTTTCCTGTACATATGTTGGTATTTCTAAAAATACCGCGGTGTCCTTTTCGCATTGGCACGTTCACTCGCGTGACGAGGACAAAAGCTCTCGTGCCGCTCCCCCGAGTATTGTGCGCAGTTGTATATGGATTTTCTGCACAGAAGGAAAAGAGCCGAGTGGTAATAATGAAAGTGCCATAAGTCACGTAGATCGAAACAGCATGTTAAATGCTGCGCGAGCTCGCTTAATATCGCGTTTAGAAAGTTCCACTAGAACCGGCGAATCCTTATTAGCTTTTCATTCGAGCGCTAGATTCCAACAAATCGCCTGGCGCTTATAGATAAAATCTCTCGAATGCATCCCAGCCCAAATATGAACTACTTTATTCATGCATCTCCGCAACTTCAGAAGCAACGGTTCTAACTAGCGTTTCTTCAAGTATACTTAAGTAGAGTAGTAATTTCTTTGAGCATAACTTTCTTACTAGTGAAAGAGCGCGGTCCAAGGAACGTGACCGTGAAGAAGAAAATATCCCACCCGGAAGCATGAAACAGGGAAAAACGACGCAGCTATTGGAGACGGCGCGAGGAGGTTGTAGATCAGAGTGAAGAAACGCCAGTTGGCGATTAGAGATTTCTTAGTCAACGCAATACTCCACAACTATTCAAAGATCGGAAGTTGAGCGCGCGGGCTGTAAATTGTGAGATTTACTAGAAAGCGACTAGCCTGTAGACCCGCAGCCCATAAATTCGAGGCTCGACGAATGCATAATTCCACGCAATAAGATCCACGTGTTGAAATAGGATCGTGCGTGCATTTCTCCGGCGAGTTGTACGCGAAGCTACGACAGGTAGTTGCTTTGACGTCACGTGAGCGGCGGCGGAGGTGGGGAGGACTTACATTTCTCCTTTCAGCTGTCAACAATATGGTGCCTTGAAGAGTCGCGCCGATGCTGTGCAGCGCGAGAAAACAGGCGATTGCCGAGCTAACGCCGCCGGATTGGTCGCCCGATAGGTTTCGATGAATACTCGGCATCGTCGTTCATCCCTGGGCGCACTTGCCCGTCACCGATAATACCTCGCCTCGCGGGATCCTCCGTACTTTGAAAGGGACAGACACTGTGCGCCGTCACCAGCACATAACCTGCCCTCGTAGAATATTCATCGGGAGGCTGCGGGAAATGATGAGTGAAATGCCGACAACTGCCGGAGCCAGTGCCACCGGGAGCACCGAGAAAGTGGAACGGCTGAGGTGAGCGCTGATCCTCACGATTTTCCTTCGATTTCCATCGTGACAGGTCGTTTTGGAGCATGTCCTTCTGCTGCGCTTTCGTGTCCTCGAGTTACGTCACTCGTGTTATTTTCGGTCAGCCGCGCTGAGCGGGAATTTTATTCTTGAACTTGTGCGTGTCGTGGAATTTTTCGTTGTTGGGGGATTTTTTTGAGGCTGTTTGGATGAGAAATTTGTGATTTTTGTTGGTGGGTTTGGTGATTGAAATAAATGTTGGGTGAATATTGACAGGATTTACTTTGCTACATATAATGTGGCAACCAAGTACCCAGAGCAGGATATGCATGAGCTGTTGGGTCTCCCCCACTGTGATAACACTAACAAAGCGTTACCAGACTTCTACTTTATCGGGTATGTACTGTTAAACATCCGGTCTTGTCTAAGGCATGTGGAAGTTAATTTCTTACAAAATTTCTCAGTTTACAGGAGGTGAAGTCACAGCCTCAGAATATGGTGTTGGATATGATGTTCGAGGATCCGTGGTCCAGAGCGTTTAGGTAAGAAAAAATAGATTTAGAGGGTTTAAATTTACTAGGCATCTACCTGTTTCTCATATTATTTGTTTGTTTTATCTTTTAGAGATGTTCTGAGGGAATATGATTATGTAAGATTAAAAACCCAAAGATTGCAAGGTCTGGTTTTAAATGGCTTCTGTCAAAGGAAACACATTACCCACCTAAGGCTCATTGAAACCCAATATACTAAAACTGGGTTAGGAGGCATGTGGGTAAGAGCTCAGATAAGATATTGATTTCTTTGTACAATAATCTAACAAAGAATTGTATTCGGTAGGGAAACAAAGGTGCAGCGAGCATAAGGTTTAACATCTATGGTGTCAGTATATGTGTAGTAAATACACATTTAACTCCACACGACCACTTATTAGCCGACAGGGTTGTTGACTATAACACAATACTTACAAATCATACATTCAGTGCTCCAGATACTTCAAAGATACTGTATCATGAGTAGGTACTCGTACATAGATGTTACAACCTGCACAGTATCCCTGTTAGTCTAAACTGATATCTTTCACATGGTGCAGTTATGTATTTTGGATCGGGGACTTAAATTTTCGATTGAACGACGAGCTACTGTCAGCTATTGAGATAGACGCATTAGTTAAGAAGAATCAGTTGAAGGAGCTGCTGTTAAAGGATCAATTGCGATGTGTGATGGATGCAAGCGAGGCGTTTGCCGAATTGAATGAAAATCCAGTCACATTCCCGCCTACTTATAAATATGAGTTTTTGTCGCAAGAATTTGATCTCAGGTATGAAACCAAGTTATTTGCCTCGTCGACAAGACACATTGTTGTCTCTTATTAATGCTGTTTGTTTGTTCAGGCGTCGGCCGTCGTGGACCGATAGAATTTTGTACAAAGTAAACGCCGATGTTTATGACGACACGAAGCTAAGTACAGTACAACATAATTATAAGAGTCATCCCAATTATATACTGTCCGACCACAAGCCTGTTACTGCGGAGTTTGATATAATCGTAAGTCATTCGGTTTCTCTAAGTTTATTCTGTCAAACCCTATGAAACACTGCATTGAAGATTCGATGCTGAAAGAAGCACAAATTTGATTGTATTATTTACAGGTGAGATCAGGTATCCAAGATAATGGTGTTGAGTTCCATCCAATAACCGCGTGGTTTATAGACGAAGAGAACTCAGTGTCGTACCGATTGCTGGGCGATGCGAAACCCGCGGCTGGCGACTGGATAGGCCTCTTTCATAACGGTTTCTCTACTTTAGATGAATACTTGGTTTACGAATACGTCGGTAGAGGTGTGTGTTTAACTGGACTCAGCTCTTTTTAAACAGTTACGTTGTATTATGGGGTTTTTGAATTCTGTTTCAGGCAAGACATCGCACGAGTCGAACGGGTCCTGTGCTATCACAGAGCGAATATTTTTCAGTGATACCGCACTCCGGGCTCCTGGCATGTACTGTTTGGTTTATGTTGCTCAACGTGATGGCCTCGTCGGAATCCTAGGCGTTAGCCCGCCGTTCCCCGGACATCGTAGATAGGCCTGTGCAATTTCCTTTATTCTTAAGATTCATACACAAAACTCGGTGGCGATCGCTTACCCCCGAATTGTTGTTAACTCGTTTTTACTTGCGCAGGAGCGCATTCACTTAGTGACAGCAGGCTGGCTATGTTTTCGAACTATCTTTCATTGCCTATCACAGATGCCTGAAGGGATTCCTATAAGCATATCTTTATATTTCATACATGCCTTTTTATTAGTCATTTTTATTTTGTTTATTCTTTTGTTCATTGTTGGTAATCTAGAGGACAGTTTTATAGTTAAATATTGTATTTTTATAAACTACTTTGGTGGACGTAAGCGAGGACCTGAGAATAGTTCAGCTACGCTACGATCCTGGACCATGACATTCATGTTCATTTAAACTGCGAACAAATAGTAAAGTGTGTCAAGCATCAGTAACTGGTGATAGCCGGGTTCAACGACATACGATCGCATAATATCGTCTAACGTATCGATTGACATATTCAGTATTTAATAGAAGTGGTACAAAATATTTTAGTGACGTGTGCAATACTCTTAGAGACACACGGTCGTTTTTAAAAACAATTACACTTCCCCTAAGTGGGAAAAGCAGCTTAGCAGTTTTAAAAGAAAGCGCAATCATATTCCGCGTCGGTCACTAATACTTTTACTGGCAATGTTAGGAAGTTACTTTCGGTACCTGGTTTCCTTCTTGGTCTACGGCGACCTAAGAATCCTGACACTTAATTCCAATACGCTTCGGAGCTTATCAGAGTGTGCCTGCGTGTTTACTATCGTGCACAGATTTACACGTGCCGAGCTACGCACCAGCACACTCGTACACCTAGATCATTAATTGGGTGGTAATTAGTTGATAGCGAGGAATTGAAGTGGGTCACCAAATCACCATCACGGTTTGGCTCCACAAACCCACAACTGTTTTATTTTTATAGTGTATCACGCGACATTCAACGAACAAATAGTATACACACACTGTGCGGTATAATGGGAATACGAAATAAAGGAGAATGTTATTTTTGATTACTTCGGCCTGTCATTTCACCCGGCGTCGAGCAATCCAGACCATTTATTAACGATACCCACATGGGTAAATACATACTCCACATAGATTTAAATAAATTAAATAACAACTAGAGGAGGAAATAAATAATACATTCGAACTTGACAAAATACTTGAAGGAGTTACACTAGTGAACGTGGTATTATGCAATTATGTAGAAGTACAAGTTGACGGGCGAAGACACGTCGTTCTTACGTAATTTCAGACTCACGTAATAAGCGCAGTACTTTTAGCAATCTCTCTATGCAAAGTGACTATCTCTTCGCCGGATTTCAATTGTACGCCGCGAGTGGCACCTATAGGGCATGAGTCAGCCTATTCCATTCATTGACTTAAGGGTATAATTAAAGTGAACATTGTAGAAAATATCTCTAGAAACTTAATCACAAGTCCCACTCGTGACTTTGATGATTAACAATACTTACTGGCTATTTACACACACGCACACATACACACATAATCAGCAGTGATAACTGCTAACATCGCGAGAATTGGCTTAAAAAAGAGTGTACTTACAAAAAGCCTATGAATTAATATTCGAGTCAATACACGTCCTACTCCTCGCGTACTACGAAACGGTGGGATAAAAGTACAATGGAGAGCTGGCTAATTGCACTGGATGACATACGGGTTTCGGTGCGGTCGGAAGTCCTCATTGTAACGGTGCAAATATCTTACAAGCGGCCGCTGCCGCAATGATTCGCCGACTTGAACGGACCGAGTCTCAGAGCGCGCGCTCCCCCTCGTCGCAAGGGAAGAGGATAATGCAATTGGCGATGGGGCCCGTCGTCTTCCTGGCAAGCACCGGTCCATAAATTCGCTCGGCAACGAGCAATGACTCATCGATACTTCGATTTGGCATCGGCGTCCTTCACGAAGAAGGCTCTGTACGTGAACACAAAAAGTTAACGCGGTCTCTCGTCCCGCAACGTTGAAGACGGGAGACCTAGCTGCTGCACACTCTACCCTTGGTTGGAATAACTTTAGGGTAAGATCGTGTGTCGGGACGCCAGGTCCTCGTTCAGCACTGGGAGCAGGTACAACTCCATACTGCCGACTTCCGGTTCGGCGACATTGATACCGCGACGCTTTTGGATCTGATACCAGACCAAGTCCCTCGGCGGTCGTCGAAGGACGAACAGACCGAACACGAGGACACCTTGAAGAGCATTGACCAGGTCGAAAGCGGACCAGTTGAGCGGATCTCCGCCGATCCACCAGGATACCAGTTCCATGGTCCAGTTGAGACCCATCAGGAAGAAAAGGATCGAGCAGACTAGGAAGGTCTTCTTCAATCGTCCGAGGAGCCTTTGATCGAGCCGATCGGACTCCTGATTCCGCGCGAGCCTCCTTAGAGCGAGGTCCTGCTGGTACTTTGTCAATTTGATCGACGTCAGGATAAAGAGGACCACGTTCCCGAGGAGCAGTAATCCCAGAGGCACGTAGAAGTACGGCATCGCCTCGTCGTCAGCTGAAAAAGAAGAAGCTTTTCATGAAGGATTCTCTTTACCGGCTAGTTAACGAGGATTTGTCGAAAGTTTGCCGAGTGCAGCTTTCTTACATTGGAACCAGCAGCTGTCCCTACCAAAGTATGGCTTCACGTAGGTGGTGGGCACCGCCGGGCTGAGGTCCATCGCCATGGAGACGAGGATCAGTATCGCCGGAGGAGTCCAGGCCCAGACGGAATAGCAGAAGAATAGCTTTTTCGGCTCCATTCTACCTCGTCGGTCTCGATCCACGTGGTTACGTACCTGCGACCACGTCTCGATGCACATCACGTTCAGCCAGAAGAAGCAGGCCACGAAGGAGAACTGGATGACGAATGCTGGAAAAGCCGGCCGGCGGTCTTAATGGTTGCGACTCCTAATGGGCGCGCTGACCTCATCTCGAAAAAGGCATTGCCGCCTCGCAAACAATTGGCCCGATCGAAGCGCTTCCAAAGGATTTCACCTTATTCTCGCTTCGATCCGACTAGCCGGAGCTCGCCGAGCGGCCAATTTCATTGGCGCGACGCCGGCTCCGGGTTTTCGAGCGCTGCCGAGATCCGACGGAGATTGATCGACTTACCCATTCCGATGTAGACGTTGTTTTCGAGATGAGGACTGGCTAATTGCGTGAACGCCAGACTGCTGAAGGCGACCGCCAGACATCCGCAATAGTGGCAGAGCGCCTTGCCCAGGCTGTCTCTCAGTTTCGGTGTGATCGAGTAGGCGACGATCGTCAGGATCAAGAACGGCACTGATATCAGTAGTCCGCTGGCGTAGACCTTCATTCCGGAATTCGCCGTGGTGATCAGTCGCTCTGTAGGGATTCATTATAGTTTGAAATTATATGACAGTTTTCTCGAAATAAAGAGCTAATTGAATTTTTTGTTGGGGGCTAAACCTAATCAAAAGACAAGGTCTTGTCTCGGGACAAGTCCAGGAAAGACAGACCTTGTATCTTTTCCGGAGAGAAAAAGTACAGTGCATAAAGAAAATAAAAATAGAAAATTTTTCAAAGATTAAGATTGTCTGTTTATATATTGATGACAAGTGGATTGAAAGCGCCATTGTCTGATTGCGATTGCGTCGAGTAGAATACTGGCTGACACCCTGAACAGTCAGCCACGTGTGCCAATATGTATGAGATCATTGATTCAATACAGCGAAGTCAATGACAGTTGACCCGACAAAGTCATCGATACGATGACCTTCTGACACGTAAGTTAATCACGGGTAAAAACTGTGAGTCGCCAAAATGTCTCAAGACTTCGGGAGAAATTACCTTTCGGCAAACACACGAAGGTCGTCAAGCCGCGGTCGGGCACGACTTCCATGCAGTAGTCCTTGCGGGGCGCGAGCATCATCGGCGAGTGAAGAGACGCGAAGATGGAGCCATTCATCAGCAAGTAGTGCTCGTCCTCCACGATCTCCTCCGGGTCGAGTGTATACCTGTGTAAAATCTCTATTAATTACCGGCAAGTTCCTGCCCGCGAGTCCGCCCGTACCACTAAATCCTCGCAATCGGAGGCTCAATCGCCGGCGCACTCAGGCCTTGAACTTCAATAGAAACGAGTTATTGCGCGAGCGAGGAACTCTGCGTTTATCTTGTTAGCGGGCTATCGCGCGATATTTGCAAGGCAAGAGGTGAAGGAAATTCAAATCCATCTACATATCTCGGCGAGGATCTCGCGGAATCTAATCGCAACTACAACCGGCGAGCGCCGACTTTTCCCACATTGTTCGCTGGTCACGATTATACTCCTTTTGATCACTGAATGATGGAAATATCCGGTTGCCAGTGTTGTTTCCTCCGTAAAATATCCGGCGGACAACGCGTCAATTACCGGCACACGAGACACATCTGAATGCTCTGTCTAATTGGATCAAACACCATGGAATGAATGGTGCGGCAATCGGGCAATTAGGCGTCCGCTCCTAACTGGGGAGTTTAATCGGAGTAAGTGATCGCGGGGAATTCGATCTTTGATCAGCGCCGCGCTGGAATGCAACCTTTATCTCGAAACGATAGCTGGTCAAACAAAAGTTGGCGATAACATCGGTATTGGACAGAAATTCGAAAGAGCCGACAAAGTCAGAGAGTGTCATATCGTGTCTCTCGAATTTTACGTAAGCAGTCTACGCTCAAAGGCTGACCATCGTAAACATAATGCTCGCTCGATGCACTCGCTCTCCGGCTATCGGGATGATGAATCGGAAGATCTGGTCGACGCTTATAGTACCGAGAATCCATCCAGTCGATATCGCAATAAGGTGCGCTCACTGTAGAAGGAAAAATTAACGGGGAAACGCACATCTATTTTCCCAAGGATTTACGGCGCCTCGATAAATCCGCCTCTGTGTGTGCGCCACTCTCTGCACGCTATCACGAGTTAATAAAATACGCGCGAGTGCATCATCGGTACTTCCCTTATCACCGCAAACTTCCTGTCCCTAAAATCTCGCTCGCGACACGATAACCCGCGTGATCTGCGCTCTCCGGAGACGTTTAATTGATTCTCTCTATTGTATTAGCGCATTGCTCATCGGCCACGTGTATCGATTAATGTAGTTATTACGATTAAATAACGCAGGAATGCGAACAATCCGTAGAGAATCGCGAAACGCAAACACGTAGTATGAAAAAAGTTATATATGAAATTATGGAGATTTATTTAGATTCGATATCCTGGTTCGAGCGCGAGATATTCTCGAGACTATTCTGGTAGAGTAAATAGTTACCGTGCGGAGTAACCGGGCAACAATGTTTTAGCACGTCGAGGAGGAAATGAAATTTGTTGAACAGTGGTAATCGAGAGAGGGAGACGCGTGTACCTTTTGTAGACACAAGGGTCGCCGACGATGACCACGAACTCCTGGTGCTTGTCGCCGGGGATCATTACGCCGGTCTCGTTGAACTTGCTGAACAGCGGCGAGAAAAGCTCGCCGCCGGAGTTTTCGGCTCGGCAGACTGCAGTGCCCGTCTCGTTCCTCGCGAGTACCTCGTTCGGGCCGCAGCATTTTGCCACTATTGGCAAACCACTGTACTGCTCTGGTATGGCGGTCGCGTTCTCCTGTGCACACACCACGTCCCAAAGGGGAATTAGACATCGCGAAATCTCTTTCTTTCCCACCCATTCTCCCTTTTCTCTCTCGGTTCTATTTTTTCTGTTTTTTATCCCGAATCCTGAAAGTTGTGTGTCGGATGTCTATCCGCTGTCTATTTCGAGTTGCCACTGCGTTTGGCAAAACACGGTTCATTCATCCGCACTAGCAGTCTCGCGCTTACGTGTTCGACAATGATGTAGCAAAGTATATTTGAACTGAGCTTCTGCCGATGGAACGCGAAATCGAACTTTATTTAGACAGACTTAATAAAAGGAATCGCCGGAGAAACACCGAGTAAGTGCGAGAGAGAGAGAGAGGGAGACGGTGAGAGACGATTGCGAAGCTTCCGAAAATAATTCAACGCGAGCGTGCGAGCCGAGTACTTTTATTTATCCGGGAAATCGAATTCGCCCCGCAATTTATAGACTCGAGCCAAAACAAGCGTGCTAGTTAGTTCACGCCTTCCCAGTTCACTCGACTTGCAACAACCGCGCGTACTATCCTTAGAATATCGCGCGGCTTACTTGGCAGGATATCCGATAATGCGCCGGTTAAACAATCGGGCGGCGCTACACGGAATTAGCGAATCAACACGCGGGCCGCAATTAAAATGTCAAATCAAGATTGGCGAATTCCCGCCGTTTCAGGATTACGGTTACGCAACGGGTAGAGATTAGAATTGAAGAGTCGTGATGTTAATTGGTCCGCGGTAGTTTTACGTACCAGGGGGACGATGTGGATAATCGGCGAGGCGGCTTGCACCAGGGTCACCAGAGTCCAGAGCACGTTGCACAGGAGAGCCAAGGGTAGCACCGAGTTGCCAGACATCCTTTCTCGAAACGTAACGCACTCGGATCTTCAGGAATAGTCGTAAACTTCTCTCGAATATGTACCGAGCGCCTCTTCTTCACCAGACTCCCAGTCTGGCGTAAACAGTCTTATACCACTTAGGATTGGGGTGTTAAGGAGTTAGGTCAATTCGACTTCACAGTTCTTCGGAGTTTTGATATCGAACATTTTCTTCCGGTGATCACCGTCACTACTTCGTATCTAGTTTCTTCCAGTCTTTCGTTAACTATGTTGTATCTTCCTCCACTTGACACTTCGCTTTGCTACGATAAGATTCCCTCGCTGTCCTCTGACTTTGTCAAGTTAGTGATTCACTTAATCACCAAGATTTGCCGGATTTTCTTCCACCGGAAATCTTCCAAAGCCACTCGTAGCGCGAGCGATCGCCCGAGAGAGCGAACTGATATCGAGGATCTTAGCACACAGCCTCCCTCGAGGAGAAACTCCGCTCCTCGCTTCTACCCGCCGGTGTAATAAATAGTAATCGGCTTTATTTCAGCGCAGACACACGCCCGATATCCGCGGCACCGAACTCCTCCCGAACTTTATCAGGACTCACGTAACAGCGCGTGATTACTACACCGGCTATCGATTAGAGTTTCAATGCTGAACAAGATAATAATTGTACCGCCGGCTCGTTATTAATTGTGATAACGGCCTAGTCAAGTTGGAGCCTCACTTCACAGTATCGAGCGTCGAGACAGTAGTTCCTGGCACTTGTTAATCCTGTCGACTGCGCTCTTTGTCTTCGAATCTGCAACAATTAGTTCAGGTTTAATTGCTTTTTCCTTCTACGTTTATTTCATAGCTGATCAATTCACTTTAATCTACATTTTCGGTCAACTATAGCCACGAAATAGGTGAAGTAATTGCCTCGAACGTTTAATGGGTGAGCGTTTTAATGAATGAAAATGAGTTGAAATGCGTGGATTCTTCTTATTATAATAATTTCACCAAAGAGCAAAATGGATTTTAATTAACTAAAGACAAGCTCATTAATGAGAGCTCGATCATACAACACTATCGCCGGCAATATCGGCGCCACTGATCACCACTGCGAACTATCGATTCTTTATAATTAATCAGACTCCAATCGATCCGATCACCGAGCTGAACACGAGCTCCGAGAAAGAAAGTGCAAAAGAAAGCGATTGTTACACATCGGCAAGAAACCGGGGATGACTAGTCGAAATGGAGGTACTAGGTGGGCCGTTGTCGACCATCGAAATATCAAGTGTCATTTGGAAGTGACAGCCGGTGGGATGAATGGTCGTTGACCCAGAATTCCCGCTACTTTGCCGCCGAAGAAGATCAGAAAAAGACTATACCGGCAAGCCTAACGATTCCGATTTTCCCTAGCTAACGGCCAGCACCGAGGAGGCGAGCACCAGGCCGAGAAGACGCGGGCAATCCGGCGAGCGCCTCGCAGTGTAAACTCACAGTGCCGGTTCGGGATCCTCGAAATAGTTGCTGGCCAACACTGGAACCGGTATCCGCGCGTTCTTTCATTAACCGGCACCCACCTCGCCGGCAGACAGCTGACTGATAAGTGGAGCCAGGGCCGTTCAACGAAAGCGAGAGATACTTACTCGAGCGCCTGCAGCCACTGCCACTCGGACGTGAGTACACTGGCGAAGGAGGAAGTGGGACCTCGCAGGTTCGCCGAAGGAATTCCCATTCGGGCGACCGGGGGAGACTCGAGTTCCACCAGCGCGCCGGGATCGACTTCCGTCGACGCCGGTATTCCCCCCGTCAGGGCGTCAGAGAGAGTTCGCAGTCCCGCCGGCAGTTTCCGCACACTGGCCGCGGTTCGAACTGTTGATTCGGCAGGTCGGAGGAAAATTTTCTGTCTGGGAGGCGCCGAGGTCGGATAAGGAACCTCGTGGGGCGCGCGGGATCAGGCACGCGAGTCCGCCGCGCTCGGTTTAAGGATCAAAGCGAACAGGTTTCCCCGGATCATTAAGACGTCTTTTTAATGGAGGATCCGTGCCGCGCGATCCGCCGAGGAATCCCCGGCACACGTCACGTAACCTACGCAAGTCCCGAGAGGCGAGCGAGCGCGTGGATGAGGCCTCCGCTCAATTGGACCTGGTGTTCGTTCGGACCGAACGACGTCCGGGAACGCACTGGCCGCCAGCGTTCTTCCACTCGAGACTTTATCGCTCGCTGCATGACTGATCTCCTCGCGAGACCGACGATCCTCACCTCCGACACTCGCCGCTCGCAGACACACCTATACACCTTCGCCGCTCGCCGATCGGAGACACATATCACTCTTGGGTTCGTTAAATTCGCCGCGTGCACTTCCGCTCGCGCTTAACAGCCCTACCCGGAAAAGCCAGCTCGCGGCTCGTTTACTCAATCGATTGCGTGCGCAGAGTCCCGTGCATAAGCAATCACGACGGAGAAGTGTAACAGGATAATTAACAATTAGTCGGAAGATCTGAATGGTTTAGCATCGGATTATCCTTGTTTCTTAATTATTGATTCCTCTCGTTGATCCTCAGACGAGATCGCCGATTTTCAGAACCAGTTCTATCGCGAAAGAGTCCAGGAACATTGGAGAATCCAGCATTTGCATGGAATTCCTGACGGGCTGAGTGCTTAAAGTAAACTGACAATAGAATCGTTTTTTTCCCCGGCGCGGTTGAAAGGAAGCAACATTGTTCCGTCGAGAAATGAATATGCGATTTCACGCGTGTCTCGTTTCCTATCGGGTGTTTTTCAGAGTTATAAATACATTAAAGCGCAACAGCCGCCGTGTTCGGAGCCAATCAATTAGCTTCGTGAAATCGAACGGGTGCGTTTCCGCGGACTCGGCGGAAAAAGTTCTCGACAGAAGGAAGGGTTCGTTTGGCGAATCGATCGGCGCAGGACTTTACTATCCCAGTAAGTAATTAGAGCCTGGAAGAGTTATGGGATAACTTAGCCGGGACGCGCGTTTGATCTACTGCTCGAGTATAAATTAATATCTGATCAGGCGCAGCTCTCTTTTCGTCGCGAGCCTCTAAAGATTTACGGGAAAGTGAAGTCGCCGCGATGGGGTGGACTTCTGGTATAAATCTCGCTCGGACGCCGGTCAAGGCGAGATTAATTAGCACGGTGTTTCATTAAAATGCCATTGTCGCCAGGGTCACCGACGCGGGCACCGTATGTCATTCATAATTCCGAGACGCTAATTTGGGGAATTCCAGCGACGGTGGAAGGGCTGATAACGATAACAAGCGTTACACGTACTTCCTCGGGCAATCGCTCGAAATAGAAAGTTTCTCGGTGTTTTCGCCGAGTGTCACGTGCATGCTTCGCGTCACGTTCGCCGACTTCGTTAATGCTATTCGAACTCTGCGCTCTAAAGTTATTATTACAAAATTCACGTAACGCCAGATCTATCGATGACTGTACTAGCCCAGTAACTCAAACATCCTGCTGATTTGTAAAATTTGCTGCTGTATTAATCACTGTGCTAACAAAAGTTTCTTCCACGAATTATGTACCACAGAAAGAAGTAATACGAAAAATAGCTAAATTATTTTGATAAGTGCTAATGTAATTTCGCGAGGTTTCTTTTGCCACGAGCTGTATTTTGACAGGCATTGAACGCAGCGCAGATTACAATGATCAGTACAGGCGTCTTGGCTCGCCGGCGCTGATATTAGGTGGATGACGTAATGCGACGGTGAAATTTTTTTACTATCTCGCTCCCGATGTGACGTCGCCCGGGAGTGATCGGTACGCGGAGCTCGCACCTCCGATGCGAAGGCAGAACTTGAGGCTTGATTCTGAAAGGAGTGTGACGGGTAGGTTCTCCTGAGTCCGGTAAGGTAGTCAGCCGGAAGTCCGGTGGCCGTCGATCGAGTTTTATCGATAACAGATAGAAGGATTCTCCGAAGGAATTTCCGAGGGCAAGGCGATTCCTCGAAGCAGTCATTCGTCGATAGTCAGTGACGAGGTGCCACTGCCTACGTAACGCCGCCTGGTAAATCGCCAGGATATTTGCACTCCCTCGAACCACCGGCACCGCGGGATGCTGGGTAAACAGTAAACAGGTGATGCATTCCGGCACGTGGGTTTCGAGTTGGACTCGTTAGACGTTAAACCCTTTGAACACGTGGCGGAAAATTGAAGTAGAAATCGGAACAACTGCCAGACGCAATGTAAAAGCAATGTGAAAGCTCTGATTCGCAGAATCTACCTTGTAAATCTGCAATTTCATACGCAGGATGTTAGACTCTCGAAACACGTGTCGAAAACTCGGAACAGGTGTCGGAAATATAGCGAAAGTAAATATCAAGCTCTGATTAAAAGGTCCAGGGGTCACGGAATGGGTTCGAGGGTTCAACCCCCGTTGGTCCCGGTTGACCCCACTGGCCCAAATCCTCGCCGATGACTCGTCAATGTCGTCATTGTCGTCATTGGCGCGCGGGACCCGATTTCGCGGTATATTCTCGGAGCTCTTTTGCAAGCAGCGCTCTCCCACTCGGAAGGGGAAACCCCATGGTCGAGAGAGCTCTGGGTTTCACTCGGCGAAATTCGGCGAGAAGAGCGCGTGGGCTGCGGGGCTTGCGCCTACTCGGCCTCTGACATTCATCAGTGGGAGATATATTTAGAGAGATACTGCAAACACGTTTATTATCTTCGCGGCCATCGCCGAAAGGTGGGCAGATATGCTCGGTGTGCCGATGAGCGCGTTTCGTCCGCCGACTCTCACCCAGTTCGGTGGGTTAGTTGCTTTAATGAAACCGCCCGCCTACGTCAACCAATCATTTGTTATATTCGTCGACGTTTACGACTGCTGTTCCTGCTACTGTAGTTTTCGCCGAAATAGTCCGGTGGTCGGATGGTTAATGGATTTTGGGGAAACGGGATCAATTAGTTGAGGGTTGAGAGGGATTTCCTGTAATCGTTTTGTTGGTTTTGTATTTTTTAAACTTAGCACAGAAATCGATTTTTATATTGGGAAAGCATTTGCAACAGGGAAGGAATGTATTTCTGGACCGAATAATGGTTATAATTCATTGTTGCATTAATAATTAGTATACGTTTCATTAGCTTCGAGTTTATATGAACCTTTATACGTTGATTTGAAAAGGCACATAACGTTGGAATAATAGTAATAATTGATGCTCGCAGCTTTTCGGCTTCCCCCTTATTGATCGAGCTGAAAGCTCCTGCACCCGGAAACGCGACGGCTGTTTTCCCTCCACGAGCTCCGATGCATATAAATTAACGCGATGATGCAGGCTTTCACAATATGCATTTATCTTCAACTTCAACTGGCAAAATGCACTCGACTATGTCTATAGCAATTCCTGGCAATCACCCTACACGCGCACAGACATAATCGTAAATCTCCACTATTATAAATCATATCCAATTTATCTAGCTAATACCAAATTAGTATTAGTTACTAATAAATTTAAAATTATTTTCACAGAACGTGTCAAGTGCTAAACCAGACAATAAGTAGCTAATAACCGAAAGTGTGTGTCGAAGCCAAAGAAAAAATGAATATGTGTACCTGTCCAATGGCTGCGGGGGTTGTAAGCGGCCAGTCCACCCCTTGCGTAACACAGAGATTGCCGATTACGGGGAAAGGTCCGCGCGGACGTAACGTTGACGTCAGAGTCCTCCTCTCAAATTTAGCAGCTAACGTAGAGGCGCGGCTGCAAAATTGCCTAGAGGTCTATCTGCCACTGTTGGAGCTTCGCGGGCCACGGTATGACGTCTTTCTACGGCGACGCCGTTCTCGAGGCTACCGCGAGACTCGCCGGACCACCTGTGGTCTCCAGGAAAGAAGCGCCACTTGTCTTCCACGCACGTAGTTTCAAGTTCCCACCGATACGAGGAATCTTTCCTGTTCAAACGTATCTAATAGTATTGTTGTTTACCTGAGATTAAGTCAATGGAGATTGAATAGCGCGTCATTGTAGAGGATTTTACGGCGATCTTAATGCTTCACGTTTCTGCGGTTTCTTTTAATGGTTTCAATGTTTATCGTTTTTAGCTTTTCGCAGTAATCTCGGAGATGTTTGACTTGTGACTTGAAAACCTGTGACCATAATGTCTTTATGAATTCTGTCGCTCAGAAAAGTCTCATAAAAACCTGGGTTTGAATAATTTGACCTGTATGATATGTACATCGCAGTGTAGTGAATGTAAAATTCGAAAGTGCACCGAGCTAATTGAACGAGGCAATTAAGGAAACGGCTCATTAGCTACGAAAGTCCGCGACTCCGCTACCAAAGCCTCTTCCTTTCCACCTGACACCCCAACGACACTGTCGAGACGAAAGAGGACCCTTAAAAGAGCGATCGCCGAGGGCCTAATGAATAATCGTCCATCAAAAGAAGCGTTCAACATTCGCCTTCGCCCTGGGAGAAAATGAATCACGGAGCGGGCCCGGCTGACAGCTCTGACAGAGCATATAGAGCTCAGCTCTGTTGCGGCTTCGCCACGTGCTCGCACCCTACCACCGCCGTTCTCGCCACTCGTTCCAATTCGCCGGCCTTTTTTCCCGTCTTCCCCAGACCGCGGCGACGTGCGCGCGCGCATACCCACCGGCGGCTCCACGGCCAACCTCGCCTCGCCCGTTCGCCGTGCGCGCGCGATTTACGAGCGCGCACTGCGAAATTTTCACTTTGCCCGCGCTCGCCGGCGAATTTCACGGATAACGGCGCGCCCGCCGATGGGGATGACGAATCACGCGAAATGAGCGATGCTGCATGACCGAATCAATAAATCGTGCGCGCGGGAGTGCGCCTCTGCGTACCAATTGGGATGACTTGTCGGGAGAATTATTATTAGAGCGTTTTAGATGGTGGAGAACGGAGAGAAAGTGGTTTATTGGAGGATTTATGTAGGTTTTGGAAACGAGGGACATTTTCATGCTGAAATGTGGTGAGAAAAATTATATTTAAATAGTTTGATTTGATTAATTGGAAGAGTGTGAAATTGAGAATTAGAGATAACTCTGTCTCGATAGTTTTCACGGGGTAGTAGAGCTGACGAGACTTGGGACTTGCAACTGTTCAAAGGCTTAATCGGTGCCGGCGACACCAGCCAGTGTATCCGATATCAGGATTGAGATACACTTGGCTGGATCGTGAGGCGAACTCCTCGGGATTACCCGATGGAAGCCCTTTGCGTGACTCCCGGCCTCGCAAACCCCAAAGTTCGGCACTGAGCCACTCACTAATCCATCCAACCAGGAAAGAAAGCTCTGTGCTTGCTGACACCGCTGGCGAACGCAAAAATAGTCAGGTTCGATTACAATCATCATTTGAATACGTGTTTTTAATATCAAGCAAACCCACTGAAAAAGACTTAATCAACAAATTTCATTGCGAACTTTCCAGCTTATCGAACTTCGTGGACAGGAACACAACATATCGATCTCACCAAATGAAGTCGACAGTTTCGAAATCTCGCCACAATGCAAATCTTCCTCAAGGGTTCCCTCGAGACTCCCAAGCTACCGAAACTTTTTATTGAAAAGCTGAAAGCAAAAGTTTATCGAGACTCGCAACCCTCGTTCTGCGCCCGACGCCAAACATCCAACGTCGAACTTTCCACATTCGCCATGGCAAGCTGGCCAAACAGCCTCGTGCCACGAGCAACACTATTTACATCTTTTCCAGCTGACGTATGAATTACCGAATCGACCAGGAATACCCAGCTAAGCAAATCTTTGCACGCCGGAGCACACGCGCGCGCTTTAATGCTCCTCCTTATCGGTGCGCTTATATGTCGAACATGACTCGGGTGCATGATTCATTCGGATAAAATGCCTGCTCCGGGTAATTGGCACGGCCGAGTGCCGGAGTCCAATCGCTATTGGGAAATTTATCGGCTCGCTTTTCCCATGGAGCCTGCGCCCCCGAACGGGGCTGCGAGGATTGAGAGGAAAATGGCGGTGGTTCCAGGGTGGAAAGCTCGCCAGCTCGCGCTTTATCTTCGCGGTGAATGCGAGGGACAATTACGAATAGGATTGTTTGCAGCTCGAGTTATATTGATATTCTGGTGGGAGGAAAATGGCGGAGGTTCCAGGGTGGAAAGTCGGCGAGCTTGCACTTTTTTATTTGTGAGTGATGCTCGAGTGGGATTGATTTTACGATAGAAGGATTTTTCGTGGGAAGAAGCACGGGGTTCGCATTCCTCCCCCGTGCGAGAGGCGATGGTCGAAATTGTCGCGAGGCTCGCGTGCGTTCACGGTCAGTGACGTCTCCCTTCTATTATGTTCGTTCCTTCCTGCGATCTTTCCTGCTCGACGAAGCAACCTCTGCTGGCCTTGCCGACTCGACTCGGCTCGCGCGCCACCACGAGAAACCACCAGGAAGGACGCTCCTCGACACAATGCACACCGTATTTCCCCCACTCGTTATCATTCGCGGCGTACAATTCCTATGCAAACTCGGCGAAAAGTGTTTCTGTTCCAATTAGCGGTCTCGATAGAAATCATCCAAATTATTGTTGAAATTATATTAATAATCTCAAATGCAATCTGATACTCCGGTTGGCTGCACATATAATTGCGTTGTTGCTGAAACCCCGATTTCAATATTCTCCCAATTTCGAAAAAGGAAAATCTCAACTAACACAAACCCCGGACCCAACCGTGCAAAACAGTTGAGGCTACCAACTTTACTGCCACCGTCCCGTGCAAACAAGATAAAGAGATCGCGCGCGACGGCAACGCTCCCGCGCCACTGCAAACCCACCTACTTAGGAAGCACAATATCGCCAGGGAAATCTAATTCCGGCCGGTTGAACGGTGCCAGTTAATCACGATTTACGGCAAACGGCCGACAAAGAAAAACAAAAAACAAACTAATCCAATACCAATACTCGTTGCCAAGGAGGAAGCGAGTGGTCGACTTGACTCCGCCGCTGCGCCAAGCGAGCTTTTCATTTGAGGCCAATCAAACGGCAGCCTCCCAGGGCATAGACACTGCCGGCTTTGCTCTCGGGTAAGAGAGAATCGTGCGGGTGCGTTAATATACGTAGCAGGGAGCGCCCGTGGAAGGCTGATATGAAGGATCGAATCGGGAGAATGGTAGGGCGGAAGTGCAAACGGGGCTTAACGCGGCATCAGCATCCGACACGGTGTACTGCCCTGCGAAAGCATCGCCCACTCCCTCCTCTCTCGCGAGCCACACTGCCATCCCTCCCTCCATTTAATAAAAATATTTCTCCCTCTCTCGCTCCGGCCCACGGGCCTCTTCCTCCCTCCCATCCTCTTCCACGCTTCCCCCGCCCTCCACTCCACCCCCCAGCCGCCCCTCCTCGCTCATCTTCTCGAGCTATCTCCCTCGGCTCCAGTCGACCGATCGCATCCTCGCACTCTCGCCGCCAGGGATATAGGGTGAATACGATTCGGACTTCCAGCACGCGCGCGCCCGAGAGTCCACTTAACGAGGGAAGCCCGCTTGTTTATCGAAAACTAGTTCCACCAGCCCGCTGAATTCCTCCCCCTCTCGCTCTGCCCTAAAGAAAAAGCGAGAGAGTGGAGAGGGTAAAAAAGGATTCCGGTATACACGTAGGTGGTGTGGTACAGAGTATATTATGTCGTACAAGACTCGCTGGGCGTCCGGGGCGAGCAGCCCCCATCGAGAAGTGCCTGGCTCGCTCGCCGGTGCGTCTAACTGCCGTGGAATCGGCCACGCACGCCCGTTAATGGAACGGTAGTTTCTACTTAACAGCCCCGCGGCTTCAATTAGGGAATATCGATTCGGCGTAAATGCGAGCGCGTGGATTTCGAGCCCCCTCGCTCCCATAAAAGCGACCACCCCCTTCTCCTCCTCCTACCCCCAAAAAGAACAGGGAACATTTACGATGATCTAATACGCCGATGAAAAGATCGTCGCCGCGGCGGCGTGCGAAAAATGAAAGAATAAGTAGTAATAGCTCTCCCGAGGGAGTGCGGGGCGAAATTGAGAGATGGAGCGAGAGGGTGGTCCGCGGCTCTCGGTGTCGAGAGCGAGAGGAAACCGAGCGGTTTAATCGGCGGAATATTTCGCTCTCCCGTGTAATAATGCTGATAGCATTGTAATCGAAGTTACCTTCGGTACACGGTGTATAGGCGCGTCTATACGCGTACACTGGTTACGTCCCACTCTCCTCTCTTTCTCCGGGGCCTCGCCGTCTTCGTCCGGGCTGCACCGCCCTCTCGCTCGCTCGCCCGATCCTCGGTGCTCTCCTCCGCGCCTCCGCCTGCCCGCGATCCTCGGGGTGAGGGGTAATACTGCGAGAGACAGTGCCGTGCTCAGGAACCCGGAGACCCTCGGTCATGGGAGTTGCGGGTAAAATGGACATTTCCAGCGGGCGAATCGCTGGTGGGTGTTTGATCGTTGACTCGGGGGATTGTGAGTGTTGCTGGGACCACGTGTATTGGAGTATTCGAGCTTTCGGGTGGTCCGAGCGAAGCCCAGTGGAATAGGACAGTCGAGGAAAGACTCGAGAAAGTGTGATTGTTCTGAATGTCGTACGGGCCGAGTGATTCCTCGGGATCGCACCGTGACCGATCGTTTCGAGCTTTTGCAATGCGTGTCGCCCTTAATGCGCACTCCCGACGCTTTATAAATAACTTTGACGTTTATACATAATGCGGATATAAATAACGCCCGAATAACGCACTCGAGGGTGACAGTGCAACGCGTCCCCGAGAGTGTGCGTGTGCGGCGGCGAGTGCGCGAATTATTCTGGGTTATTTGTACGACGCTTAAATTTCAAGCATCGTCGAACGCGACTCTCCTTTAGCATGCATGAGACTTGGAGAGTTCGTACACGCGGACTTTCCATGCATATTTCATTGTTATTATCATGCAAAAGGACACCGAAGGTTAATGGCGAAGCGCGTCTCATTAACATATTCTTGCCGGCTGCTTTGCAAGCTGCAAAAATTACTCGCGCGAACAAGTGGTTCCGATCGATGCGCCGAGGACGCGAGGAATCGCGGAAAATCATTGACTCCTCGTGTTAATTATGCAGCTTTCACGCGGCACTGAAATCGTTAAGTTAGCCGAATCGATATATAATTCGGGAATGCTATTACTGCCGGCATGGAATTATAATATCCGCTATATTCGGCCTGGGAATAATTCAGCAGCGGGAAACAATAAAGCGGAGTTCTCGAAGCGACTGGCAGGAGGTCCGTTAAAAAAATCATCGGCCGCCAAGTACCGTGATTCCCACCGCAGGAAACTCGGATGGAGCCTGGCGAACAATGCTTTCCCCGAAGTTTTCTGAAGGACTGCGCCACCGGGCACCAGCCTTAAATACGACCGCGCACCTTCGCGCTATACGAATTACACCCCACAGAAACACGATTGATACATTCTCGATTGACTGTCCCATTGAATAAAACATCCGCGAGGCCTAAATAAATCTTAATAACTCTATCTCTCCCCAATCGATTCATTTCATGTCCAATAATCCCTCTAACGAGCGCGAAAACACAGTTTTCCACTGTACAAACGATATCCTGAAAAAGTATGGTCCAAGCACAAACTCACTTACCTCCACAAACACTGCAAATCACCGGGCATTATCGGAAAGGCATTAAAAGACTAGAGCAACTAAACTCGCATAAACAAACGCGTCTGTGAAAATAGCTCTCTCGTTGTCCCGTTCTTCCCGAAATAAATTGGCAAAGTGTCGGCGCGGCGAGGTCGGGTGCCCCGAAAGTGGCCGGCTCTCTCTCTCCGGCGAGAGAGCGTAGAATTTGTCCGGGATGGCTGTTCCTGACAGGCCTCTCTCTCTCTCTCTCTCTGCGGGCGCGCGGCTGCGACGGCGCGTTCGCTCGGTGGTTTGCTGGGGGTGGCGGGAGCACCTAGTTCCGAGCCTGGGCGGCGGGTCGTGTAGAGAGCGGGGGCGGCGGCGAGGACGGCGGAGTGGAAGGCAACGAGGAGGCGCACCGACAGTAGCTCCCAGGCAGTGACTCCGCGCGTAACGATATGTCGAGCCGGTCGTCCGGGCGATTCCTCTGCCGTGGCGTGTTATGTCATCGGTGACAATTCGAGGCGGCGGTCGTCAATGCTAGCACCACTCGCTGGCGAACCGAGCATCCAAGGTCAAGGCCACCTGGAGCGCTGCACTGGTCAGAGTTTCCTAGTGAACGGGGACACGAGATCCCCCAGGTGTGAGAATCCTCCAACTACTCCGTCAACCAAGCCAGAACGATAGTGGGCCAGGGAGACGAGTCGCAAGGTTCCTAAGAAAGTAGAGACTGGAAAGTAGCAGAGCACGAGAGAGTCGGAAAGTGGTTCGCAGGAAGTGGAATGGGTCGAACACCTCCGGCAGTGCTGCCAGTGGTAAGCTCGACGGAGTCGACGCCGCAAGCTCGATGCAAATCGACGTGCTCGCTGCTCCGATGAAAATCGAGGCTCCGCCTCGCTGCCACCGCTCTGCCTCCTCCGGCTAGCTGGTCCACGGTGCTCTCCCTCTGGTTTCCGTCGCTCGAGCGGGGCCGGTGCGCGACTCTACGCGGACACCGGCGTGTCACGGTTCGATAGCCGGATGAGCGTCGACGACCTCACCATCAGCGGGGCACCTCGGCAGCGCTCGAATTATCCGCGCCGGCACCGGGAACCTCGCTCCCAGCTGGTGTCGACGAACTCGTAGAGCAGGTCCCGTGCCGCTGCTGCTCCTCGGTACCTCAGGAAGGAAGCGAAGGCTGGTCTATGTCTTCACCGGAGCCACCACGCCGCAGTGCCACTTGGACAATGTCAATGCCCCTCGGATCGATCGCCGGCTCCCTACAACTATCGCGCTTCCTGATGGACGGTGAAAAACTCTCTTCAGGGTGAGAAGCAATCGGTACCCCGGAGTGCGCTTGATTGGCCCTGTCGCCGGAGGAATTAATGAAACCGTCGATGTCACCGACTTCATCCTTCGCAGGACTCTGACGGGAATTGTACTAAGAATGTGAGATCCCAGAGGGTTCTGGGTACTGGAAATATCGTGAAAAGCGAGGAAGGTGTCGTCGAGTGCCCGGCGATAAGTAGGTCCGGAGGATCGCCAAGGGTGAGCACGTGGTCGGCTGAGCTGCCGGCGAAAAGTCCCTCGGAGCCGGAGAAAGCGATCGTCTTGGTGGCCGAGTGGCAGAGTACCCACCGCTCGTTGGATGGAGTGATGAGCGGGGCCCCTGCACGGGGCACATTGCCCCGTCGCCAAAGACGCCATCATCATCATCATCACCACCAAAAGCACCAGAAGCAGCAACGGGCTGACAAGCAGGAGTCGACGGACGAGCCCGAGGAGAAACGGCCGAAGGTGAACCCGATCTTCCTCTGGGCGTCGCAGCGCGAGCAGAGGATCGTCGAGGTCAGATGCGAGGACTACGACAAGAGGAACCGCATCAAACTGACCAAGACCCCTCAAGGATGGCGTTCGATACCGAGGACGTCGTCGAACGTCTACGCGACCGGGTTGCCGCTGCTCTCGCAGGAGGGAAATCCGAGCGACGCGGACCCGAAAGCGACGAAATCCTCCGAAGGCAAGGACACCGGGAAGGAGAGACCGCGGGAGACGCCCGATCCTCTCGAGCAGGCCCGCGCGAAGGAGCCCAATGGAAGGACGAACGGTCTTATCCGGGAGAGCGGCGACAGGAAGAGAAGGTACGATGAGGTCGATGGGAAGTCGGCCCTCGGTCCGAAGGATGGCCAGAGAAAGCCGGCCGGGATCGATAGGAGCTGGAAGGAAGTTCGAAGGAGGCCGCCCTGTGCGGACGCCGGAAGAAAAGACCAAGAGGAGAACGAAGCACAGAATCAAAGGCCGTTCGGCAAGGCTGTCCCTTCTCTCGAAGGCTCCTCGGGTAAGAGGAACCTCGAGGAGCTCCAGCGAGACAAGCTCTTCCAGCCCCGGGTGGTGCTCGAGCAGCTGCGATTCCCCCAACTCCCCAGATCTAACGCCATCCTCCCGAGGCGGCTGCGGGAGGCTCCCGACGGCCAGAGCGTCGATGATGCTATCGATCAAGAGAAGCCAGTCGCTGATAATGAAAAACGACGTCGCGCGAACAAGCCCGGCATTCAGGACATATTGAATATGATCGACGCAACAGCCTCGCCCGTTCTCGCCGCCGATACGCCCAGCGCCGATCTCCCCGTCGATTCCACCAAGACCGACGAGCTCCTCGCCGCGAGACTCCAGCAGAGTAAACCGCTCGAGGATAAAGTCGAAGAGGGCGATTCCGCTCTGCTGATGGAATTGGCGGGCGAAGACGCCGATCGGCCGAGCAGCGACGCGCTATCTAGTTACCAAAACGAGGGCGTCGAGCGGGATGACGAGAGCTCGAGGGACGCGAAGCAGCAATCTCGAGATGAGAAGATCCTCGGGCGATGCGCCGGCCAGGAGGAGAAAGGGAACAAGTCCGTGGCCGAGGAGCCGAGGGATGTCGCGGTGGCGACTTTTAAGAATAAATCGAACCCGATCACGACCTCATGCAAAGTGGCCGAGGCTGATGGCGGCCTGGTAGGTCGAGTGAAATCTAGAGCGAGTTCTATCCCCAAGTGGAACAACTCCGCGGGGAACGACGAGCCGTTGGAAGCCGAGGAAGAGCGGCCGGACGAGCCCGGCGAACTCCTCGGCATAGACTACAGCGACAGTTCCAAGATCCTCAATGCGCTGCGCAATACGCCCGGTCTCTCGATATCTATAACGAGAACCCACACGCCGGAGAGTACAAAGAGTCTCAGTGTACCATCGGCGCGGGCGACCTCGAAGGCGTCCTCGTCGAGCCGATCGCCGGACTCGCGAGCCGAGTCGGTCGAGCGGATTCTCTTCAAGAGTTCGATCGCCGATTCCGCCTCGACCGTCGCCGGCTTCGAGAATCGAGGGACCACCAGCTCGCCCCGGAACCTCCCCGGTCTCTCGATCATCATACCGAGTTATCGTTACAGGCACCCGTCGAGCCAGCCGGTGGCCAATCGCTCGGACTCCCCGACGACGAAGGCGCACCGGGTCGAGTCGCCGGAGAGCACCGTCAATTTCCCCAAGTCCGAGGCGTACGTGGCGGACTCGAAGCTCGACCGGTTCCCGCACGAGGAGGACGACGAGGAGGAGGAAGAGGACGATTGCGATTCCCAGGTCCTGGAGGACCTGCGACGTCAGAAGGCGGATCTGTTGGCTTATGAGACGGCCGACAGCGACTTCTACCGGCGACAGGCGATCAACGGGAGCCTCGAAGGTCGCGGCACCCCCTTCGAAAGCGCCAAGAGCCAACCTGGCGCCAACACCCCCCACTGGATCACTTCCGGCAGGAGCAGCGAGGCTCAAGCCAAGTGCAAGTACCAAGACCTCGAGCACTTCGACGAGCAGGTGCTCGAGGAGCTGAGGTCGCGAGGGACAGTTGTTTCGCCCCAACCGAGCGGCATCCCTTGCTCGCCCGCCTCGAGGCGATCGTCCTCCGCCTACCTGGAGCGACTACTCCCGAGTCCGCCGTGTTCGGTCTCCTGCTCCGAGGACGCCAAGAACGATCTCACTCTAAAAGGCATCCTGGCCTCGCCGAACCGACTGGACCCCCGGGACTTCGCCAAGGACGTCCCCGCGGTCCGCTGCGATCCGCCGCCGAGCGACCACCCTCCTCCTCGCGGCGACCCCGCGAAGGAACTCGAGAAACAATCGCCGAGCACACGCAAGCCGAGTCGGGTTCTTCAGGACCGTCTGAGCGTGCCTAGTCAGGAGCCGAGGAATCCCGGTAGACCTCTGTCCAGTGGAGACATCAGCAATGGCTATTTCCACCCGGAGCGAGCGACGGCGAAGAGGCCGATGTCCGCCGAGTGGGCGATCGGTCGTCAGAAGAGTCAAAAGTCCGTCGGCAGAAGTCGAACTCAAGGGGTGGACGAAGCTTGCACGACGTCCAGCAGTACCGACAAGTACCTAGACCCAGCGAGTCAACTGAGAGAGTTGATCGAGTCCTCGGGACACTTGATCCCCGATCCCCTGCTGGTACCCAGGGACTATCTCCCGGGTCTAGCAGCAGCGCCGGCGACGGAGATCCCCAAGTTACTAGCGGCAAGGCCCGAGCTTCGGCTACCGGAGGCTCTCACCAGGCCGGACCTCCTCAGGGATCCAGATCTCCTGGTGATATCGCTGGCGCATCTTCAGCACGTCCTCGATCACGGCGAGGGCCCTGTCTCCAGGTCACGACACTCCTCCCAGTCGAGGAACAGCAACGGCACTAACAAAGGATCCGGTCACGCGAGCGCTCCAATGAGGAGCCACCACTCCAGGCCCAAGCTTACCTGCAAGCCGATCGGCACTCTGATGCCGGCGCCGATCGATCTCTCCAGCAGCAGACGCTCCAGTCCTTATCCCCCGTTACTCAGGGTGCGGAGCGGCCTCCTCAAACAGGAACCGGAAGTCAGCTCCACCGCCAGCTCCCCCGATGACTCGCAGCTCTGGCATCCGCTATTCGGCAGGTAACTATTTCTCGCTATCTCTCGCCCGCATTATGGGACGCCTGAGGCTATCGGTGGACTCTGATATGAGCCGTGTCTGAGTGCAAAGTGTCCGTCGCTCTGGCCGGAGGCTACTTTTTCAGCTAATAATCAATGGCGGCGCTTAATTGACTCGCACTTAAGATCTGAATGTCGAGCGGCTCGGGAAGGATAAAAACGTCCGATAGTCCCCGGCTGCCGGCTAATGGAGCCATTCAAGTGCACTCGCTCTCCTTCCCCCTCGCGAAATATTATTCTTCTCCTCGTGGACGATTGCGCGAGCATCGCGCGTCGCTCGTTTCGCTCTCCTCGATACATGTCAATGCGCGAGAGAAAGAACGAGGGCCGGAGGAGTATGGGATAAAGTTGCTCTATGTATCGCGCCGGAAGAAGATATGCCAAGCCAGACGGCGTATCCGCGCGCGCTGGGCCGGATGCAATTAATGCAAGAGAGGTGGACGAAAGAAAAGGTCGCACAAAAAGAGAGCTTATAAAGTTGAGCCTCTCCTTTTTCCGCCGTGCGGATTAGCGCGAGCGATCTGCATTTCGGAAGTAGAACGGGGACGAACGAGTGCGCGAAAGGGAGGCCGGGAGGGAGAGGGTGGAGGCAGTGATACAAGTTAACTCGCCAGACAAAACGTAATAAGCTATAGAAACTATATACGCCTATCATCGTCCATTGAATGGACGGCGCGAGGGGGGGCGCCGTGAAAAATCCAGACACGAGGAGAATGTAGGATATCTCGTTACCCCGGCTTTGTCCGCGTATCGCTCGGGGGCGTGCGCCTCCCTCGCCCCCCCCCCCATCCCTCGCAATACTAAACTACCAATAATGAGGCTAATAATCCTCGCGGATAATACAATTATTTACGGCGCGTGTGTGTGTTTGTCTGACGACTCTCAGACGCGGCGTCGAGGAGCGGGGCGAATTTAAAAGCGACTGCGGTAATTAACGTCAAATTGATCGATCCGCGCTAGAGCGCAGTTACGGGCGCCCGGGCCCGCACAGCATCCCCAGTACACACACGCGGGCCAATGGACCGCGTCGCTCTACGCGAAGATCGATAATTAATTACCGCCCGGTAATCGGTACCAGCTGTACTCCGCCGTGTTTTCCGCCCGTCGCGAAATCTGTTTGAGTTTCGCGGCGCACACACGACATTGATTCACTCTCTCGCGCAAACGAGTAATTATCCGCCCTGAAAATTGAAGCGGGGCCGAGCCACGGGCCTTTGCGACAATTTTTTGGTAGTTTTTGATGGTTGTGTCCGATTGGAGGCTTTGTACTAGAGCTCGAATATTGGATTAGGGGAGATTGTTTCTGGGTTTTATGATACTTTTGTTTTGTGGCACAACGATTGTCTTTACAAAAGTTTCCTGACGAATCACGTTACGTTTATTGAATTTTAATCCCAATCAATGACATTCTATAGATTTAATCTAGTTGTATTATTACGTATTTATATTATTAGTCGTATATTATTACGCGAGTTATAATCCTCGCTTATATAGAGTTAGTTATAGATCCTCGATCTTCCGAGAAACAATGTCGGATTAACCGTTACACGTTGGATTATTTACCCGACGGGGAGGGACTAGTCCGGTTTCCCTAGTGATCCTGGTTGTTAACGATCGGGATATCTTATGCATACGGAGAGTAGACGGAGACGGCGACGGGTGGTGTGGAAGCTTTTGCGAATCGAGTCTGACGAGGGAAACGGGCGGACGCGAGGTAGTAGACACGGCACTCGGTGACAGTAATCATTTGCATTTTAATACCAACACGTAGGACGCGCGGGGGGTGCGAGGGCCTGGCCGACGAGGTCGCAGACTCCACCCCCGGACTGTCACTGCCGCTTATAACGATGCGATCGGCATAGGTACATGACCACCGTTAAACGCTTAAACGAGGCCGAACCGCGCGCGCGCGCGCGCTCTGCCCTCCCGATGAGACAAGAGCTTCCACCGATGCCAATTATGCATCCTCCGCATCGCGGCTCCATGGGAAATTCGACGAGCGCTCGAGAGCGCGATTCCGATCGGGCCGCGCCGCTATCGATACCGCCAGACGCCGATCGACTCCGATCGATCAGCCTCTCGTAAGAATTCAATGGGACCTCTACGGGGAACCGGCCACTTGTGACTCTACTAGCGGAATATGGAGACGCGAGTCTCCCGAGAAACGGCAGATGAAACGTCCCGTGGGAAAAGCCGCCCCTGATAAAAGGGATCCCGGTGACTGGTTTCTCCCGCGTGCGCCCCGGCTTCGTGTCTCCTCGATTCCATTGTCGAGCGGCCGAGTTGATTCTTAACACGCGCCGATGGAGCGACTGATAAGTCGGGTTAACGAGCTTTATTTTTATTGTCGAGGCGCGAGAAAATCGATGCTTCTCTGAGAAGGAATGAATTGGTGAATACAAGTCGATTTTAAGTTCACTGAAGTTTGATCGTTTGGGAATAAAAGTAGACGGAGAGTGAGTTTTTGCTTGGCTTTAAACTAAAATGAACGCTAATTGGGCGTCGCTCGAAACTAATAATATTATCCAAGCCATACTCCGCTTCCTACGTATACTTTCGATAAAATCGACGAAGAGCGGAGTTCTATATCGGTCGCGTTCCCATGGAGGATGAAGACAGAGGCGGCCTTCTTGTTTTGAGTATAAGCACTTTGACCAGCGGCCGCTCGAGGAGGTCGGGCATCGAATATATCGGGGGTTTCTAGTCGGGCTCTCGATCCCCGCCCGAGAATATCGCGACCAAAGTAGATCGAGGGGAGTCGCTGCGATTTATTCGACTTTGAACGGCTGCCATATTACTTTTCTCGGCGCCCGATTATAGACCCGGTCTGGAATAGAATTCACCGAGCTTCCGAGGACGCGCTCGACGACGCACCGTCGCCCTTACACTTTAATCGAACGACGCTCGGACGCGCCCGATCCATTCGCCGATGGGAAGCTTGCTTCTCCGATTCGGCCTAGTCCTCCTGCACCCTTCAACAAAAGCTTCGCTACAATAAATTAACGGTCAATGTTTTTTTTTATTGCTCTTCAAAGTTTCTCTTGACTGTTTTATCTTGCGCGGTTTACTTTGTTGGAGCTTATAAAAGAGAGTGATAAAATCTTATCTGTGCAATTAACACGCAAGCCTGTTTATTCCACCTCTGCTTTCCATAATCGAATTATAAAGCTGGAGAATCTAAAGGACTCACGATAACTTGATTTACATATTGGATTAATTAATTTCAAAAATCTGAAATATAAATAATTAATCATCATTTTTAGTTTTACAATTGTATAAATGAACACCTATCCAAAGACGTGTAAATTGCTTGATGAAGAATGTGTTAAAGCCCAGCCGAGCAGGCTTGGGCGGTAAAATGTACAACAGAGGTCGTCGACGAAGGGTTAAGAGCGGTCTTCCTCGATCAGGCACTGGCAGCGTGCGAAACTAGGTCGTGGCTTCGCTTTTCGCCCTACGCTGCGTTCCTCTGCCACACTTAGTTCGTGCTGGGCCGACGATGTCGCCGTGCAAGCCGCAGTTACGCAAGTGACTCGGGTATCTCGGCCGCTTTTGGCACGAACACTCGATTGATAAGGAATATACGTGGGGTGGCGATGACACGAAACGGCGGGAGGGCCTACGTACATCATCTACAGGGTGATACAAGTGAAAATGAATCACCAATGTCAATATTGAAAAATACATTTTTCGCAGATTCATCGATTTTTATTGATTAATTGCGACAGAGTTAGACCAATCAAATTCGGACATCTGATCCATTTTCATTTCACGTGCATAATGTAAAGTATGTGGTAGAGATTAGAGAAATATTAGTGTATAATTAAAAATAATAGATAATTTAAAATTCTACTTTTTGCAGTAGTTTGTACTCGACAGTAGTGATTCACAGGCTAGTGAATCACCCTGTAGATATCTGCTGGCGAGCTGGCAAGTGAGCTCTCCTGAATTGCGAGCGCACGCCATCGGCAGCATCGTCTGATATAGTTATTAACTCTTAACTGAGCCGCCGAGGTAAATTTACGTCGGCGATGCCGTGCTGTCGAGGCACTCGCACGTGAAAATATCGCTCCCATTGAATGCTAAGCGAGCCTCCCCCTTTATTATTCATGAAATTCCCCGATCCCAAAGAAACCACGCGGACGAGCTTGTCTCCCACTCCCACAACAATAGGCCGCGCCGTAGAAAAATAGTCGAATGATAAAATCGCTGCTCGCCGTTTGGAGGTTCGTTTGACCTCCGCCCGAAATGGGAATATCGATATCATCCTTCGGGGCAAAGTCCTCTTCCCCGAACTCTAAAAGAAAATCGAGCGAAAAAGCAAATTGCTGCACTGGCTCCACTTATTTGCACTTTGCATTCCGGCCTATGTAAATAACTTACATATTAACAAATCCTCTACAATTTAGTTAAACCCAGAGACTTCCATCTTCTAAAATTTTTAAATTAACAATTTTATTTTATGAAATTTAAGAAATTTTGAACGTATATAGTAAATAAAAAAAGTAAAATCGAAAATTTTTAAATCTATACCGAACTTATCCCTTTTGCGCGTGAGTTTTCGCGCAAGCAAATCTCTGGCAACAATGTGTTAAACGTGTCCCCCGGCGTATAACCGCGCATCCCTCTCGGTCGAGCGAGCGCATTACGTCATCCGAGTTAAACTTACTCCCATTGTCCGGGAGATAAAGGAGGTCCTCCGGAGTCACGTCGGCCTCTAAGAAAATCTCATTCGATTTCTCTAGGCAAGCCAGAGGAGCGCGCGCGCTCCGGATAAAAGGTACAAGCACATCAAAGGTGTTTGCCTTGGAGGGAGTCTCCGCCCTGCAAATAGGTGTTTCTCTAGGAAGGTGGCACAGAGCTTTCAGCCGCTCGTTCCTTCCTCTCTCTCGGCACACGCTTGCTTTCGCGGAGGCTCGCTGGCGCATCGTCGTGGCACTTGTGCAAATAGCATTAGGATGCTACTCGAGAGCGAGAGAGAGATGTGCGCGCGGAGTGAACGGCTTTAATGAGAGGGAGAGAACATTAACGAAGGGTGGATGTGTGCGAGTGTACACGGCGCACGCTCATCGATCGCGCCGACCACACGACACCGCCGGGAATTCGAGTGCGTGTACGTCGGGTTTGCATATGTAGCGAGCCGGGGGCTGCGCGAGAGCCAGGAAATGAAAATCAAAGCTCTCCTTTTAGTCCTGTCACTTTTCCACCACGGAGAGGTGGCGGCTCTTTTCTTTCCCTGGGACAAATCGCCCGCTCTCTCGTTACTTCATTAGCCGGTTGATTTTAAACTCTTCCGCTATATGAGTGCGCGAGAGTGTATGTGAGGTTGGCTCGTCGATGAACCTCGATTCTTCCTATTCTCCTCAGCCCCGCAGGAAGGTCCTGTTCGTTTGTTTCGGAGCGGCCAATTAGGCTTTCTCCCCCGAGGCTCGGATCGGCCGTCCCTGGCCGTTTAAGCGAGTCCCGTTTTATTTCTCGCCCTCTCGCTCGTCCCGTGCCAACTCCTCTTCGCTATCGGCTGAGCTTTATTAATTTTAATCGCGTTTCTCGCATTTCTTTCCTCCCCCGCTGGAAATCGCGCTCGACGCCGCGCCGCGCGTAACGAGTTAATCGGTTCATCTAACATTCCTCTCCTCATTTCCATTCGGCCGACTCGGGATAAAGGAGAGCGCAGGAGCGTCGGCAACACGCCAACTCGATCAACGCTGCGTTAACTGACGACCACGCAGAGACGCAGCATGCCATTTTCTGAATTGTGTGAATGGTGCGAATTAATGTTGGTGTTTCGTTGACTCTTGCGTCTGTCGCGCGATGTTTTAGTCAGAGATGGGTTAGTGGAATTTAATTAATTAAAGGATACACATATTAAGTCCCTGTGATTGACCGAGACTGTTAAATATGTATCAGAGTAGACCAAGTATAAGCGAGCAAGCATTAATTGGAGGCCATTGCACAATTGAGCGATGATCAATGGCGCCGAATTAACTTTGAAATATTCAATCACCGCGAAAGCCGACGCTTCGCATATAAGAAACCCAGGCGCCGCGGGGTTGTTTACGCCGACGGTTAATAAATAATTAATACCGCTCGAGATTAATGAAAGCGACGGACGCCGCTTAGGAGTCTCGTTCCACTTAGCGCCGCTTTCGCAACGCGAAATTACCACTTGGATGACCTCTCGACGATCACCTACACCTTCTCCCAGCCTTACCTACCCCTCACGGGTCCACCTTCTTTCGCGCGTCCTCCCTCCAAGGGCTCGCTTTAACGCCAATACCCTCCCGCAGCCCCAACCGCCAATAATCCCCCGCCAATAACCTCAGATTTCCACATAAATCGAGCTTTTCCCGCGCCGATCCAATTCGCAACAATTCGATTCCCGCATTCGCGACCAGGCCCATATGTATAAATGTATATCGAAAGACGAGTGTCATAAATTCCCTCGTTGTCAGCGCCTCCGTCGCGCGCGGAGGGGACGAATGTACATACCCGTGTATGTATATGTATTTACCTTTCTTCGACGGCGGAAGAGGCTCGATGGCGGCGATAAGCCGCGGAGGAAGTGCGCGAGCTGGTAGAAATTGTATCGCAAACTGGTATCTATCAGCGTTTTCCCGGAGGAGATCTCGGCGCTGTGCGCCGGTTGCGCCGGCGATTTATGGCGCGTCCAGCTGGATCGGTCGATGCTCGCCGGCCCTCAAGGCTCACCTCTCGCCTACGTCCACGCCCACGTCGCCGCCGCAACAGACACCGGGAGAGCAGACGCGGTGAGAATATACTCGCGGGCCAACATAAGCTGGCAGACCCGGGCCCCGATCCAGAGACCGAGAGAGAGAGAGAGTTGATCCTGGGATTGGAGGGTGGGGTGTAAAGCTTCGCTTGTCGTGTAT
Organism: Crossocerus cetratus; assembly: GCA_963675795.1. NCBI lineage: Eukaryota > Metazoa > Arthropoda > Insecta > Hymenoptera > Crabronidae > Crossocerus > Crossocerus cetratus. The sequence continues at coordinate 18,390,309 of OY776667.1, forward strand.
TCGTACCGGCTGGGTGAGTGAGTGTTGGGGTGGATTTTTAAATGTGGGAGTTCTTTTGTTGGTTGTGCTGTGGTTTTTATGGGAGAGTTAGGGAAGGATGATTTAAATGAGCCTTTTTTTGGGTTGGTATTCCTGGGAATTGAGGAGAGAGGAAAATGGCGGGTTCTCCATTTGTGTGGAGAACACATTCTGCCGTGTAATACTCCTGCCATAAGCCCTAACGAAGGGTGGGAGATTTCTAATGATAGACAGATCTAATCACGAAACCCGTGCGCCGAGGAAACCCGAAAGGAAGTTCGATCCCATCAAAAGTTAGCGGCGGCGAAACTATTGCAAACCAGCCGAGTGTAGAAAGCAGCCGGCAGAAGCTGAAGAAGCAGGACTTTTTGCCCCGCGGTTCCTCCCCACACTTGCACGGCACACTCGACCCGTTCGCTGACTATACCTCCTGGAGAACCCTTCTCCCGAATGCCACCACCCTTCTCCCTCGTGTCCTGGCCCTCCGCCTCTTTTTCTCCGGTTCCGTCCACCTCGCTCCCTACACAGTAGGCCGAATAGACACACGTATATATACACTCGAGCGCTTTGTCTGTCCCCGCTCGGCCTTTCCACCATAATAAAGTGGTGGGAGGACTCATGCTTTCGGCTGTCTGGCCATCGTAAAGTCGACGGTGGCCCGTGAGCTGGATACAATGAGCTACAATGCGAATGAACCGAGACCCAGAATATCTCTCACCCCGCCGAGGGAAGATGGAAGAGAGATAGAGAGAGAGAGGAAGTTGAGTTGGCTCATTGGTCCCCGGGGAGCGAGCAGGAAGCTTTCCTTTCCGATTACGCAGCTCTCGACTAGAACCGGCCTAGGTGGTCGCAGCGAGGGGTTATGGGGGCCAAGGTAGCGCAGGTCGGTGTGAATGCCCCTTGAAATGCGGATCGATCTCTGCTCGAGCGGCACGCGCGCGCGGCCTCGCCTCAAAGGAATCGGCTGGAAAGCGCCGCGGACTCTCCAGCACACCCATACATTCCTCCTCCTCGCTCTTATGGTGTCGATGACATCCCGTTTTCTGCGGAATCATGGGAAAATTGGCCCTTCCCGCCAGATGACCCTCGTACGGGATTTTGGGTTTCTACCACTCCCCAGCTAGTTTCTAAGTATTGCGGTTTCAAGGTCTAAGGGCATAAATCGCTTTGGTGAGATTCGCCGTATGCTGTTAAGGATAAATACCGGGGATGTTTAGGGAAATCGGATTGCACCCTGTTGAATTAATTACTGACGAGTCCTCGAGAGTGAGTGGCTGGTATACGGGAAATTGTCATGTGAAATGCGCCACCGATTGCTTCTGTGGACTTACGTAGGTATTTAAGATATCCAGCGAGTCTTCGTCGCCTCTCGCTCTTTCTACCAGCGGCCGGTTCATTTCACCGGGATTTATGTTTACACGCGAGTCTGCCTCGTTATTCACGGAACGCGCGACACCGATTTGTCCTCGGCTTGTTTATTACATTCAATTACCGGGCGATCGAGCGCGCCGGGCCTTGTTTCTCTGAGGCAAGAGCGCGTCTGACCACGCGCCACTCCCACTACTTACGTGTTTCCAAGAAAACCCTGGGAAACTCGCTCAGCCTATTCTCCTTCAAAAATTCTCGCAATCCGCACCGTAAACTAATACCACATTTCTTCCCTTAATTCCCCCTTAAAAAATCCACAAATAAACTCACCACTCGAATTATACTTAAAATCTCCGCACTCAACACTGCATTCTGCGACCCCGACGAAATCCACCTCACCACCGCGACTTTCTCCAGCTAATAAATATCCCTCGACACATTTCAAGCAGCATTAATCAGGCCTCCGTCCAACGGGTGCTTCATCCTGAAAAATAGCCGCCTCCTGACAAATGGAGTGCCAGGAGTCGGGGGAGGGTTCGGCAGGTGCGAGGACCGGAGGGAGGAAAATTCGAGGCTGCCGGCAGTTTTAATCGGCGTTGAACGGTGGCGAGTACGCGCGAGGCATGCGAATGCGATTAGAGGGAGCGGGAAAACAGAGGGAAAATCCATGGGAATGCGCGATGGGGGGCGAGTGGTTTAATGAGGATGGGAGCGTCGGACGGCTACTTGAGGGCGCGTGCACACGCTGGTGATAGTCGAGTGCGTGTGTGTCGGATCGCACTCGAATGAATGGGGGAGAGAAAGAGAGCGAAGGAAGAGAGAGAGAGAGAGAGTGAGAGAGTGCGGAGGATGCTACTCGTGTTACGGGGCGGGAGATACGTGAGATACTTGTCGATACTCGAGATACCTGGGCCTCGAGGACGCGCAGGGTGCGGATACCTCAAGTCGATTCAAAAGGATATGGATTACGAGACGACACTCGAATTACGCCGGCACCACACTCTTCTGCCTGCCGCCGGCACTCGCCTCCGAGCGCGAGGTTTTAATCTCGGTCAGTGGTCACAAGAAACCTCCACGCTCCGCTGCGGTGCTCTAGTTTTAACGCCTCTGTGCTACTCCTGTCTGTCGGGAGAACAGCGTGCACCACGCGTGCATAAAATCCTGCCGATGGAAGCCTGAAGCGACGATATTACCTTCTGCCCGGAGGATTCTTTCGCCTGCCGGTCCAATTCCGTCCAAGTCTGCCAAAAAATTGAAACAGCAGAAAAACCCGAGTGCAGATAGGAAAATATAAATATGAAATCTGTCGGAAGTAGGACACTTTTTCCGGGTGGAATGTCAGGATAGGTGAAGTGAAATGCGTCCGCGTAAACACGTACATGAATGATGATCCTCCGGAAAAGAGTGTCGAAAAACACGAAGGGTCCGACACAGTGCCAAAGGTCCGCTCGAAATTCCAGTAGATCCGAATTACGAACTCGCCCTCTCCCGCTAATTAAGTATTCGAATGTAAAGCCCGCGGCACGCTCGTGCAAATTAACGAAGGTGCGGATTCCTTAATTTCACGCGGAAACGCTTGCGCGCCGGATTTCCGATGGAATGTGTGTACCACATGTGCACACACAGACACAGAGGAGGAGCTTGGGGGATGAAGGTTCATGCATTCTATGCATGCACTCGTTCGTTCGAAAGGGTCGGAGTACTGGCAAGGTCCAAAGTCCAAAGGGCCCGAAACTTTTAATCAGTCGCACCTTAAAGCTTTGTATGTATTTTCGGCAAAGTTTTTCGCGGCCCTTTCATCTTGCCGAAAACCGAGTGACTTGGGTGTTTCATGGGACTTTGTTCATCCTGACACGTAGTCCGTGTGAGAGGGGCAGAGAGTATAGCCGGGAAGTTTACGTTAGGCGAAAGAGCGTTGCTATTGCAGCTCGGCAAGTGCTTTGACCCTGCAGCGAACGTTGACGTATGCCTGCGACAGCTGAATAACACTCTCCATGTACTTTGCGCGTAATTATACCTACATTCACAGCGGCGGAGGAGGCCACTGGATGAGGAGATATCCACTCCTCCAGCGGCGCACACTGCCTACTCCCTGTACCTCTATCTTCTCCGCACTCGCCTTTCTGCTCCGCCTGCGAGCTCGCAAATGTCAATCAGTCGAATGTATACTCTATTATTCCTCATGTTTATCATAGCCGGTTTAATTGTTTATGCAGGCCATTTATTCAAATTCTAGTATATCAAATGTACCAGAGGACATTGTTATTTGCAAAAGCGTTTGTTTGTCATAACAAATTAGATATTGTAATAAAATCGCAACGCCAACAAAGTCGAAATTAAAATTTCCCTTTCAAGCAAGGGAATTTTCACATGGGGCTCGGACTACCATATATTTGAATTGGGGGCTGGAAATGCGAAGGACAGTTCCACACAGCTGCGTTAAACTACCGCACTCTGCAGGCCCGGTCTAGGGGGTTGCAGGATTTGCAGTCCTGCAGGGATCACCGGCGCCCGGTCCTGCAGCATCGATCCACACATGATATACTCTGGCTTTACCATGGACACTATGGTGGACGCAAATGGGTGGGTAGATTCCGGCCGACAGATCCTGGCTCACGGGGCTTCCAGCCGGCGCGGTGGATACCCTGCTGAATACTGCACGCGTTCTCGATCTTGGCGCGAGCTTTTGATGAGGGTGCTGTATTAATTAACACGTAATGCCCTTGCGCGCGCGGGGAGAATGAGGCTTGATTGCTCGAGTGTTACCAAGCAACAATCTGTCACGGAGACACTAAAACTGTCACTGAAGGTGAAGCTAATTTAATCGAAAGACGTCACTGAAAGAGACATCGCGTCAACCACCTTGGAACGCAAAGGGTCAATGGGTCAAAAACGATCTAAATAATCCTCCCACCACTAAGAATAAATCGAATCCTTGAAATTCCTTTTGACAATCTTAAAAAATAGAATCGAAGCAAATACGAACCCAGGGGAGAAATGTAAATAGAAGGCATTGGGTTCGGGCAACAATGGAACGCGATCGGCTAATGATTGCGATCGGAGAGCTGCCGGATGGCAAGCGGCTAATTAGAAAACAATACACGGTATAGAGGGAGGAGAGAACATTCCACGCTGGATTCCAGCAGCTAAGCAGACGCCCGGCTGAAAGAAGGTCAGGGTGTGCGAAGCACGTGTCGGTGGTTTGGCACGTGGTTTCTTTTCACGGAATATTCCACCCCTAAGCAGCGCGCGCGCTATATTGGTGTGCCGCGTCGAAACACGCCACCCACACGCCTGTACATAGCGAGCCTGTGGCGCGTGTGTGTGGCGGGCGTAGGTGGCCACAAGTACATATGTATGTGTACATACGGGCGAGAGAAACGAGCGAGTTGGAGGCTCCACGGCCATGTGTAACACGCTGATGACCTTAGAACGCGAAAACCGATCTATACCGGCTCCACGGGCAATTTCGCCCGCGAATGACCTGGCAAACTGGTGATTAGTCCGAAGGACAAGCACTCGCTCGCCTGGAATTGCGCAAGACGCCAGTGCAATCTCTTTACTCTCTCGGAATTATAATTCGAGCAATTGCAGAGATACGCATTTACTCAAGGATAATTGGGTAGTTTTGGCTGGTGGTTCTTCGGTCGTTTCTGAAATTTAAATCTGTGTGTGCAAAATGGTATGGCTGGCTTTGCATGTTCCTTTTATACTCGACGCGTGGAAGGGAAAGTTGCGTTACTGGCTTTAAATTTAATCAACCTGTCGACTTTCCCATCCTGCCGAGCATATGGTTGACCGATGCGTTCGAATTCCACTTTCCGATGCAAATGTGTCAATTGAACGACCGACATAACATTAACAATGATTCACCGCCAACTCCGCGTATGCATGAACTCAGATTTACTCCTAAATCAAGACCGCCAATTCATTTCTGCTCATTGTTTAATCAGCACTGACGACAAGCCGCGCATTCTAGGATAATTTATTCTCGCTCAGGCCCGCGCGAGCACAAAACCCGCATAAATCGCGGCGTGAATGTCCGTGGAAGGCGGCGGTGTCCCGGCGAAATCCGGCCGGTTCAATGAAACGCACATTTCACCCGTGACAGAGTAGCACGCGATCCCGAGAGAGAGGTGCGCGCCCCTGAAAGGGCTGGTGACCCAACAACTTACAAACGAGAGAAGTTCCCGGTAGCTGAATGGGCCGAAATTTCTTTGAGGCCCCTTATCGCGCCTCGATCCCAAGGTACACCGATCTACATACACGGAGGTTCGTTCGAAAGGGCAACGGCCACGGGAGCCGCACGTGTCCTCCCGAAAGGTCCGCTAACCAGTGAATGTCGAGCGCCACCCACACGGAGACGAATGTTGATCCCTCGGAAAAGCTCGTTTGAAGGAAGAGAAAGAGGTCAACGAGAGAGCGATGAAGGCGAGTTGAGAGAAATGGATGGTGGGAAGAGGCGAATTTTCGACGGCTGACATTTGTCCCGATCTCGAGCCGTCTTTTATTAGAGCTATTTACCTGAGCCCCGATCGATATAGCGGGTGAGCTCTATGTGCGCGAGCGACGCTCGATTCACATGGACGACATGCAAAACCGAGTGCGCGCGTGGTTGAGAGAGCTATGGTCGCAATGACTCGATGCCTTCGGTCACACCGAGCGACCACTCGCTTGGCTCTGATTCGATGACCGAAGTACCTTTGGCCAGTGGTCGACCCTGCTAATGATCCATTATGAACACGCAGTCGAGAACTGTGATATAATCGTGAGTTAACAAGAAATCAAAGTACTTCGCAGGACCTTTTGAAGTGTATTATTAAAAAGATGGAAAACTGAATGTGTCCATTCAATAACTGAAAGGGCAAAAAATTTCCACATTTCCACCGCGATTTATTCCCACCAGTCAAACAACGATTCCTCTGTCAGCAAAATGGCGTAAAAATGCGAGTCCGACTTCAATATGCTCGAGGTCGTGTGTCGCGGTGAACAGTGTGCCGATGCAAGGAGGGTGAAATCCGTCGTTCGCCACAACTGACTCCAATATTGGCTCGAGCTCGAACCATAGGGTCGGGCGATTTATCGTAACCGAGCTTTTTCGACCTATCCTCCCTGAAAGCCGGCAGCTCCGCTCTTCGATCTCCAGTCTCTCCGGCCTGCCGATCGAGCGGCGCTCGGTGGCATCGCCACGCCTGATTCAACGACCTTTCACGTCACGCTCCTACGTAATCGCGCGAGCTTAAATGCTGAGAGCGACTGCCGAGCAGAGCGGAGAACCCGCTGCCAGCCACTTTGTAAGTGCGCGCGTGCAGCCGTGTTCGACGAGTCCCGGCCGACAGGTACACGGCCGGCGCGGCTGCTTTATTGATACGAGGGAGACGCACGTGCGTGAATCCCGCGGCCCGCTCGCCATTCTCCCCGGCCTCTCGAAATATCGAGCGAGCCGCGCAATATCGACGCCGGCGGCTCGGAAAGAAGCACTTTGCAACCAGCGAGAGACCGATCGCCGACCGCTATTTCGCCGGGAGCGCCGGCTTAAACGTTCAATCTCAATTGGTTATCGAAGCCGTAGAAATCGGCCGGGAGCTTCCCTCGAATTCCGGCTCGGCTCGCCTGGCAACGGACCGCTCATGCTACTTTCGAAATCGAAGAGAGTAATATCGACGGAATTCCAATTCATTGCTGCACCTTGAGCGTGGGGACGTGATAGGCGACTGCACACTCTGAGACTTTGTGTAGGCGGAGATGTCTATGTATAGAGTGTACGTAGAGGGCTAATTGGATCGGCGTGTGCGTCGAATTGTGCGGACACGTCGAGGCAGACGGAGACAGAGAGACACGTGGCTGTACCTCGTGGGTGGATCCTCCCGAGGGTGAGTCGACATCCCCTTTATCCGTTCTATCTACCCCCTGGCCGAGCGTAACCACGTCTCTCTCACCCCCTTCTGTCTCTCCCCCGCCCGAGACCACACGTAGCCCTGCCTACACCTATCCCCCCCTGCAAAAGTGCCAGCACTAATCGAAAGACAAAGCAACGGCGAAACCGAGTGCAGCAACGCCCGAGGAGGAGGAAGGAAGCGCGCAGGAACGCCCGAAGAAAAACATACCGTTCGCCGCAGAAGAAACGGCAAGAGGCGGTTTGGTCTGCGCTCCAGCGGACAAAGATAACCAAGTAGCGAGACACAGGTGCTCCAGAATGAAGAAAGAGAGAGAGAGAGAGATGGACAGGCGTTACCGGCGCCAGGAGAGACAGGGCAGAAAGGGGTAGCAGAGGGCGAACGCTGGTGCGGCAGGCACACTCTGCGAGAGGGTTGATTCTGCGCACGTGCGCCACTCCGGCACCTCGATCGATCCTCTTCCTCGTTTCGAAGAGTCGTTATGCTACGAGTACCGGTACTCTTCGGCCCTGTTCTCCTACGCTCGGCTCCGCTCGGCTGCTGCGCCGTCGGTTCGGTACTCGACCATTTTCACCCACGTGCAACCGGAAAACCGAGTCCTTCCAGACCTTTTCCTTCGCCAGGTATTTCAAGGGTGCCACTGATTCGACACCTTCGCACCGAGCCATTTCTCGAGAATGATCTTCTCATCGAATCTCTGCCTCTCATTGTTCTTGATGATAAATATGCGAATGGAAAAATTACCAATATGCATGGTAATAAGCGAGGCGACGTCGGTAGACGTCGGGAGCGTCATTGGTTTTTATCGACGCTTGTCTGGTCTCCGAGAGTGACGCAATGGCATGTTAATGTCATTTCCATTGAACTCTCAAATAACCTGGCGGTCATCGAGATTAGAAATGACGCCTTCCTGTCGCATTCCTCGGGAAAAGTCTCGCCAATCGGCAGGAAACAGCGTACATCACAGAAGTGATTACAAACAGACACTTACCGTTTTGTCGGGGAATTGAGATATTCAGGACAATGAAACAATACAGACTGGCGTAAATTCATTAATGATTCATCAGCAGCGATACCTTTGAACCGCGTGTCGAAATAAAGTGTCGGAATCGGCCTCGGCGAGCACTCTTGTATGCAAACGCGGACAATGTTAATCCCCCACGTGGTTAAAGTACAGGGTGATTATAAATTCCCCGTTCGTTATCTCGATTACAATCTTCCCATAGAAAATCAAGGAGAGGAAGAGGAGTATCGAGTCGACGTCAATGCCGAGTGAGTGTCTTTCAATGTGACTTCAATTAATCGCATAATTCGTCAACAATGTTACGGGGACTTTGTAACCTTTGGAATCTTTGACATTCTAATCGGCCGCGTCAATTCAGCGTCCCCCGAGAGCTTCCCAGTCATTCTAATCACTGGAGGCCGATTGGAGCGAACGTCGAGCAGCAGCTTTCGCAGATTTAAACCTCTTATCCCCTTCGGCTCCGATCATCCGCTCGCTCCCATCCGCGTGCTGCTTATTGACCCAAATTAATATTGTTAAACCTGGCCCCGCCAAGGGCACGAAAGGAAGCTTCCCCCCGCGGAGCCGAGCACGAGAGCCGCGCTGCTTATATCGCTGGAACAGAACGCGCTCGGCGATCAGCAATTTTCGCCCGACACGATACATTCACTTAGGGCCGGCGATCGCCTGCCGCCGGAGACGATAAGCGAGCCCGACGATAGCGGCGAGGGAAGAAAAGGAAAATCCCCAGGAAAGTCCGTGGAGAAAAATCCGGCCGGGGCTGCCCGGGCGGCTCGTTGCTCGAAACGACTCGATATAAAAAGAGGTGGAGCCCAAAGGGAAAGAGAGTGGAATTTTGCAGAACCCTCAGGAGTTGTGCCGGCGACGAGGAAAGATCGTACTCCTCGGGCTCGTTCGCACGCAATTCCACCTTCCCGCCCCTCCCGCGCTCCTCGTAAATCTCCGCTGGAACGATGACACGTAATGCGCGCGGTTCAAGTCCGCACGAACCCGACGAAAGAAATTGATTTGTCCTGTCTCCCGATCTCCTTCTCCCTCTCGCGCGCGGGGCTGCTGACTTGGAACCTTTGCCAGAAAGTCGCCGCGCTCTCGGGAGCTCGCCGGCGAAAAAGAGTCTCGTCCCCCGAGAGCGCCCAGGTTATTTCCAGGTCTTCTGAACTATGTGACTTAATCACGAAAGCAGGTAGAGAACGGGGTCGGAACGAACCTCCGTGGAAATAAAGCAGTCGAGCTACCGCGGTCCGCTCATATTTTTCTCAATTCGATCGGTGAACGTTCTAGGAAGGCGGACGCGCGGAATGTGTGGAGGAGAAAGAGGCCGACTAATGCGGGATAGAGCAGATTAGAATCTATATCACGACAATAGTGCCGGGGAGCGACTAGTGTCGGACAATTTCCGTAACAATGGGCCTTCCCAGGGCGCTCCTGCCCAGCCAACGAGAGCACGGGTTCAACATTTAAATATCTTATCGGCAATGGTAATGGCCGTCGAGCGCATTAAAATGCAAGACAGCGCGCCCGAACTGATCTATGCGCTATCGATTCCGTCGGAATTATGTCTACTAACTCGGGGAGTCTCTCGAGAATGATCGTGCGCCGAACTCGGAATACGCGTAAAGCCTGATGTGCATACCAGGAATTCTGGGACTCGAGCGGGAAATTGTTGCACGTATTTGGACGTTGAGTTTATTATCGATTGCTAGTGTGGAGGGAAGCAAGAAAGTGTTGCTAGTGTGAATCAGGCTTTACATCCACCTCTATTGTATTAATTGGAGTCACCTTCACTCTCAGTCGAACCGGCTGAGTCAATGGAATCGATCTTTCCGAGAGCCCGCCACGGAGCAACAATGTGAACGAGGCTTAACGCGACTCGGCCTTAACAAGTGGAGGCCGGCTGCGGAAATTGAGGCAAATACGAAAGCCCGCGGAGCCGAGATAAGCAAGATAAAGCAGGCACTCCAACAGCGAGCGCTATTGTCCCCTTTTTCCCAAACTTCCCCTGGAAAGTAGTAACGCGAAGGGAGGGGTGGAGGGTGAGAGAGGAAGCCGTGGTCCTGCGCATATACATACGTGACACGCCAATTTCCCGGCCAGTAGAAGCCGCCGCCGCTCTCGGCCGGCTGGCCAAAGGGGATCAAGTAGAAATGGACAGTGGAGGTCGGCCAGAGCCTTCTCCATTCTCTCCGGACACACTGGCCGCTCTCGGCGACACGAGCTCCGGCGAGAGAAAGGAAAAAAAGAAGAGCCGGGGGAGGAAAAAGTTGCCACTGAAACCCGCAATTGGCGGGCTGCTTGGCGAGGCGCAAATCGAGAATATAAATTGGCACGAATGCTCGCGCGGCGGCGGCGGCGAGGGCGAGCCTCGAGAACTCGCTCTGGATAGGAGAGTCGGCCAACGGGGAGTCCTCCGCGAAAGTTGGATGGAAAAGTGCGAGCACTCGAGTGGCTTCGATCGCGAATTCATATTTCATGGCGCTCATGCAGCCGCCGAGCCAGAGAAGAGCCGGAGGGAGAGAGAGGGGAGTATGTGCGCGTGTAGGTTTGTCGCCGGCGAGGGAGAAGGACGGGACGCCGGGGAAAAGTCGGACATCTATATTTCAAATCGCAGCCGGACTCGCCGAGTGCATTATCGATGCGGAAAAACCAAGTGCCCGGCGCTGAATGAATACTGTGTTATTCGATTGCATTGTTGCTTTTTTCTTTTCGGTGTATTCTTTGCAGAAAATTGCGTTTGAAATATTATTGACGGTATTGATGAATTAATGTCATAGAGCACAAAAATGAAAGTATAAAGTGTAGAAATGGGAAATGGCCGACTGTAAAAAAAAATTAGCAGAAGCAAAAGGGATCGAACAAAATTCTCAGAAAAGGAACAGTCGAAAGTCTCGGGATTAGGATTGGAGGGAAAGGTAAAAGCAGGTATTCGCAATAATCGGCGATTCCATTGGCCGCGGCGTAATGAGCGGGTCCGGACAATTAGGCTCGGAAGTGCACTGCCTCGAATTCTAAATCAGCTTACCTTAATCCGGTGATTACAGTCGCGCGTCTTGGAAAAATACACAGGATGAGAAAGGAAAGAGGCGGTGAGAGCCCTGGCTGCTTCTGCCTGAGCCCAGCCGGCTTTTATTACCCGAACTCATAAATGCTCTTTGATATTCGTCGGAGCGTCCGCCGTTTTCACGGTAGAGCCCTAATGAAATTCTTATGCCCTTTACCTTCGACGGCCGGCTCGAAACCGAGGGAAAGAAAGCCGCAGAACGTCTACCGGCTCCACTCCGAATTAATCGAATTACTTGAAGTCTAGTTCGAAAACACTTCACCGATATGAACCTGTTATTGACGTGACGGGGAAGCTCCTTTCGGGCTTCGCTCGCCCGAAGTAGAAGTCCATCCAAGTTGTTGCTGACTCGAAGATAAGTGCGAACTTCCGAGTGAATCTGTCCCGCTCGCTGGCAAGTGAGACCTAAATAAAACCATAATGATATACCTGAGAGAAATATGATCTGAGTTACCATCTAAAGTCGCCGCAGAAGCATATGAATTCATCCGCAAGGAAGTTCGCTTAATCGATCATCAAATAGAATCTCATTCCCATAAATAAAATTCTAATTAATAAAGCTCTACCACACTGAAACTTAAGCAGAAGATGAGTCAAGTAACTAAACCTTCGGTAAACGGTAAACTCGGTAAACTCTCATTGGAAGGAATAGCTGTCCCGAGGGATAATTCGATAACACATGCAGGATCAGTGGACCCAATGCGGTTGTGTATCGCGAGGCCGAGAGCCGAGCGGTTCACCGATTACACCTGAGATCATCCACCACGCGTGCATCTCCCGCCACACCTGAATTCGCCGCACGTATGCACGCTAATATAATTATCGGGCGTCCTCCAAACTCCATTTGCGACACTGCGACCTGAGAAATCTCATTACACGGTAAACTCGTTAGGAGCGTGCGCGCGGACATGGCAAACAGCACGCGTAGTTAAGTAACCGGCGGCTAATTCGTCGCCGAAACTTTCGAAACTCCGGCACAATGTCGAGTGACGGAGCTTACGCTCGCCGACGAATTACAGGATTTAAACTTTCGACATCGAACCGCCGCGAGTGTACCCGCGAGAAGTAGGAAGCGCAGCTGACAGCATCGGGCGTCGCGACGCTCCACTAACGAATCGCCAATCCCCTTAACTTCACATCCAAGTTTTATTTTATTATCATATAATTAGCTAATGCAAGTTTTTCATCCTAATAAGCGAAACTGCGTTTTTCTGTCGCTTCTAATGCATACTTAATTAACACGACTTGGATGTAAAAAGCGTTGGAAAGTTTCTCACGGAGCAAAGTAGAGAAGTTGTAACGTTAGCATGACTGCATAATTAAAGGTTAAATGAAACAGCACTTGGCTGCTTGTTTCTCATGAGGAACACTGTCTACGCGAACGTTTAAGAGAACGCGATCAAAGGAGTTCTTGTCGCGAAAGCAAACGCTTCTTCGAGGAGTTCTTTCCCCGAGTGAACATTGGTGTCAGGCGTTCGGTACCGCCGGCAATTACAGCGCCGAGCTAATCTCTTTCCCTCGACTCCTTCTCTTGCTGCTGGAAAGCCGTAATTGAATTGTTCCTGCTTTTTCCTTGATTAAGGCGAAACGCGATTTTCATGAGACACTCTCGGCGCCAGCTTCTCTCCGCCGGTTCCTGGGAACTGAAATGATGGGTGAGACTCTCTAGATGTTTAATTCGATTAGTGTCAAGCGGAATTGTTTATATCGGGCCGCGAGTGAATATGCAAGTGAGTTGTTAGCGGAAAGATGTTAATTGGAATGAATTAGCGATACAACTGGGACAGGAACTTAAATGCTTGGTCACACGGGAACTTTGAAGATCCTGCTGGTCCTCTGGAATTGGTCAAATTGAAACGAATGATTATTTAATGAGTATTCTAGTCAAAATGGGGGCTGAACTACGCGATTAATCTCACATGTGTCTTGGTCCTCTTCCCCCGAAAGCCGACGCGTATTACGAGCGACATACCTCGAATATCTCCCGTGTGGCCCAGATTGCTCGGTAACTCAGTCGAAAGTAACCGGAGCTCCGGATTCGCCAGTCGGCCACAATACGCCGGGGCTTATTAATGGCTCTCGAGGGCACCACGGGCTGGAAAAACGATTGCTGTGATTTAAGAATGATTCGGTTTGTTATGTCAGCATCAGCCGTTGCACGAACAGCGAATAACACGCCCGAGGATAAAAGAATCAGCGATCGCCGCTTAAATTGCGCTCGGCTGTAATTGGTGGGCAGCGCACGGGGCATCTATTTGCATTTCGATGTAATTACGATTCAGCGGCGCAATCTCGTTCCCGTCGTTTGGCGACGCGGCGCCCGCCGAACTCTCTTCCGCGCTCCCAGGAACAGCCCGGGAGAGAGAATATTGCCGTAATACGCGCGCGCCCCGTCTCCGGAGGTAGAATGACGGGCGCGGCTTCGCACGGCGAATTTTAACGGGCCAGAAAAGGCTACTCAGCAGTCGAGCAGCCGGGCCCTTTTATTGCCTCTTTATGACACTTTTCCAACGCCAATCCGACGGGAGCTGCTCGCGTTTACTGACAGGCTTATTGAGAAATCCGTACAATATGGGATTTTGAGTTTTTATCGGAAGCGAAATCACAGAAACATTGTGATTGCGTGACGACATGATGTTTGGCGAACCTACATTTCGTGTCAAGGTAGTTCGTAAAGAAAACTATTTTTTTAAGATTTGCTTTGAACTTTTACTGTATTCGAGATTGGAGGCTTATGGGCGATGCATCACCGTCATACATCGTGCAGTAAGTTTAATACTGAAACCACTAAAGCAAACTGTATGGGTTTAACTCAAAATTTCGCAGGAACTCTCTTCGTTAAAGAGCGGCTCTCGACAGAACTCGGGTTTAGCGAGTAAGTGGTCCAATTAAAAGTTTTAATCTGAAATCCTTCTTTTTTGCCGACGCGCTAAATTAGTAGTAAATAACGCGGCGGGCCAGGATCTTATCTGCGTTCAGATAAGAATGTGAATTCCGTTTACGGAAGAATGTTAATGGTCAAAATACGTTGGCATCATAATTGCTGATCGACTCCTAATCACAAGGAATTAGCGCTCCCTCGTAATAACACGTATGCATACCGCAAGTTCCTCGACAACAGATCCATTTTCCTTGAACTTGTAACTCACTGTCAGTATGACTAACATTAAGAAGCAAAAACACGCGTGTAACAAAATCGCTCGATACATCCACTTCCGCGTCGGTCTCGTCTCTTTCTATTATTTTCACTGTGTGTCCGCCGGTCTGAAAAATCGCCGATGCAAATTACTCAAATATGAAGCACATATCGATCGAAGCCTCCATAAATTATTTTAAATCAGCTCAGCGGCGAGGGGACTTTTCCATCGAACATCGGCGCACTATCCTCGCCTGCCATTTATTATGTAACCACTCGGACACACACTCTCTCACACGGACACACATAATCAGAGAGCAGAGACGTGTGAGTGCGTGCAAGGTGGTGCAGCGGTCGCGCTATGGCGCAGTTTCGCCTCGCGACGATAGACAAGACCGCGATGAGAATTCGTTCAGGGTCGAGTGGCGGAAAGAAAAATGCGCTTGCACGCGTTTTCAGGCGGTATATGTGTGTGTGTGTGTGGTGGGCGCAGCGCACGCGTGGTAATCCGACGCCTCTCGTTACAATATCGCCGGGCGAAGGTTCAACCCCCGCCGCTCTGTGTTATGCGTTTGTTGCCCGGCTGCGGTTTGTTCTCCTTGGTGAAAAGAGCGCAGAGTAATACAACGGCCGCGCGCCGCCGCCGCTGTAATTAAACGTGTGCTCGCCGCTCGCTTCTTAATATCAATTGGATTTACGGCGGGTGTTATCGTCGCCGCTCGGGGCGCGGAGGATCCGTAATTATTATCGCCGGTGGTGCGCGCGAGGGAGGTACAGTGGACCAGGCTTTATGGCGAGCATTTCGCCACGATGCTATTGGCCTTTGTGCGATAGCCGCGCGCGGTATTATTCTCCTGGCATTTGCGATCTGGAGAATCTAGTTGCGCCTGTGCCTCTACGATCTAACATCGAACATGAAACATTCATTCGTTTAATAAAAAATTTCCAATCGCTCTCTAAAGGAATTCCTCTTTCTTCCTATTTATACGTTGAACTAACACAGAAATTCCCGTGCCCTTTACTTCTTTAGCATCCAATCAATCTATTCCGAACCGCCGAGCAATTAGCAGAGATCGACCACCGAAGAACTGGGTCGAACAAATCCCCAATTTACCTTGAAACTTTTACGCCGCGGCGAACCAACACACAAGTAAAAGTTGACGAGCCGGGGCGTGGAGTCGGCGCGTATAGCATAACGCGGACGAGTATCGGACAGAACGGCTCGAAAGCGGAGGCCGAAGAAAAAGAAAGAGAGAAAGGGGTTAATACCGACGCGCCTCCAGGCAGGATACCGTGCGAGAGCGTGAAAGTAATCCTCTGTTTCTCTTATTGCTTTTCAGCCAGAAGAGGCAGCAGCAACAGCAACAGCATCACCACCAGCACGCGTCCTGGCACAGGACTACCCTGGCGTCTTGACCGGCGTGACCTTGACCCTGACGACAGCCTCCGGATCGACGAGGAGGGAAAGGGCGCTCGCGCGGCAGGAGAGGCCGCGATTCCTTTTGCGGGCCAGCCCCATCCTTCCCTGGATGGCGTGGCGACGAGGACGCCGTCGAGGAGCCAGCTGGACCACTTCCTCCGAGAGGGAAACCAGTGTTCTGACACTCGAAACACCAGCTTCGACGTGCCGCCGCGTCCTTATCCTCTTCTTCTGCCCGGAGTGCCCTCCCCGTCGAGGTCACTCGCGCCGAAGCTTGCGGCCTCCATGCTCTACCGTGACGAATATGGGAAACGAGCAGGCTCTCTTGTCTCCCTTTTTACACCGTTTTTACGATACCGAGAAGAAATCAATTAAATGAGAAACACGTATACTAATAATCACCGGGACATGCCTGTCAACCTTCGCGTGTCGTTAATCTGATGCAGAAGTTCTTGAGGCTCGAGCCACTCGAACCCCCGCTAAAGACCTCTGGAATTCGCGTATTTCATTGTGAGTAGCAAATGCGCCGGTTCAACTCGTGAATCACTGCTTGAAATTAACGAGACAGGGGACTCACACTCTAATCAGTCACCATATTCGTCACTCCCTCAGGCCCACTATCTTTCGTTGAATACCCCTTTTCCTCCGCTATTTGTTGGGTACTGTGCAATAACCGCGGATGAGATCGATCGAACCTTAACTTTAAGTTTAATTTATACTAGAGCTCCGATTTGTCGTTGCAACTTTTAATCTCCGATCGAGAAACAGTTGGAAAAGACTGTGAGAGATAGAGCGAATAAAGAGAGCGGTGTGGATGAAACTCGCGTGTCGAGTTCGATGACAAGTGCAATGTACAATGACACCCCCCGGGGTGTCATTCGTAGAATACCGATGTAATCATGCGATAAACCGAGTCTCCCGAGTCGCGGCGAGCAGAATGTCCTCGATGTCCTATCTTGAGGAGATTGGCGGAAAAACAGCACCGAGCCGATGGACAATTGGGTCGCAGTCGCAGACTCCCAGAGTGTTTAGAGCATAAATGATTCTCGGTGAACGGATGGAGGATAAATTGTCCGCTATTATTAGAGAATTCCATGCGCACTCATTACACCCGGGCACACGTTGACCGCTCTTATTTTTACCACGGATCGTTAATGCGACGACGCCAGTCGCCGTTCTAGAGGTCTAATTTTACGTTACGATTCGTTTCAGCCCGATAACACTGCTGCGCCGGCAATCGCATTGTTCTGCGGTCGAAAGCAGTGTGCAGGGCGGTGTAAAGCCTGGTTCACACTGTGGGTACACTCGGGATAAGATCTCCCATGCAATCATGAGCTGGGAAATGATCTCCAGCGCGAACGCTCCTGTTCCAGTCTGGGGAATCGGTTCTTTTTGGATCGCCGGTGTACCCAGAATGTGTACCGGTCTCAATATACACGTGGACACGTGCAATACTTGGTTCCGTCGCCAGAATCCTTAGAGCGCGATGATTAATGCGACGCGCACCAAAAGCACTTACGTCAAGTCGAGTTCGCAGATGCGGAATGCAGCGACCAAGGACGCGCAAGTGTCCGAACAAGTATACTACAGACATTCATACTTACACACAGACATACATGCGCGCCAATACACACACACAAGCTTACGTATATGTAGAGAGAGGAGCGTCGGAAATGTTTGTGCTCGTAGCTGGTCGTCCGTTCGAATTAGCCGGCTTATTAAGACGTCGTTGAGTTGATGAAGATTTAGTTTCGCCGGGCTTTAAAGTCCCGACAGCGGGAGGAAAGTTCCGAGAGTGCTCGCAAGTTTTTCGAGGGGTAGAGCTTTATGGGAAGCGTCGTGGAAAGAATGGTTACGGGGAGCGCGCGGGGCGGTCAGTCGTCGACGGAATTTTAAGATCGATAAGAGGCACTACTGTTCGCCGGCGGCAGCGCGCTCGGCCAAGGAAGGACTTTACATAAGCGCGCTCGGTTAATTAGGTCGCGCTCATTTTTTCCCCCTCCCGAGAGCCCACGTCCATCGCGGCTGAAATCAGCGAGCGGATTAATGACGGCGATGACACCGTCTCGGAATTCCGCTCTAATGTAGATCAGATGCGCGCCTCTTTCCCTCTCCGGCCATACCCTCCGTGCACGCTCGTTCCTCGGGAAACGAGCCGCGGCGAGCAAACGCGCACCGCGGAAACTGTGTCGACGATTGCACAGCTGCGAGCACAAAAACCCGACACTCGGTACTTCTAGCTCGCGGGGATGCCGGGAGCGCGATCGGAGGATCGGCGGAGGAAAAAAAAAGGCGGCAGGAAAACCGGACAATAAGTCTCATCGATCAAACGCACTGGTGTAAAGGCCTCGCGGCGATCTTTGACACTCGAACATATCATAGGGCGGAATCAAAAGTCGACTGGTCGAGAGGCGCTGCGTTCCGATATTCCGTCGAACTCGAGCGGCGGCGTGTGCATCGCTGCGCAGTAAACTAGACTCGGCGACAGGAAGAGACCCATGCGCGCCTACACAGAGAGGCTTTGATATGAAAACTGGAGAAAGGAACTGCGAGGGGGAAGAAAGCGTGCGGTTCCCGTCACGATGCGATTAGGTGCTATTCGATAATTAGAAGCGAGGGGACGCGACTGCCCGTCGAGGGTAGGAGAAAGTCACCGAGTCATGATACGCGTGTAGATAGTCGATTTAGGTAGGGAAAGATATTTTCTACGATCTACGCACCACACTCACACCACCAGCCGCGCACGGCCCTCTCACTTATGTATCACGAGTGAACCACATGTGCGACACGCGCACTCACCGACACACATATACGAGAACTGATCGATCTGACAGTCCTTCTCGGCGTTTACCACACTGGACGCAATCTCGAGACAGATCCTCTCGACTCTCCTACCAAGGCTGCACATTTCGTGATGAGCAAAAGGCTGTACAAAGATAAAGGAAGACTAGAATCGCTCGCAATGCCTTCGCCTCGACACAGGGACCAGTGTTGGTAAGCCGACACAAGTGACTCTTATCAAAATCAACGCACCCGACCAGAATCAGAGACCCACCGAGGCTCTCCAACTTTGTAAAAGCACACTCGTACCATTACACAGCAAATCGATCCGTCGAAATCGACAATGCTCGTACGAACCAGCCGACTGTACACTCTCGAATTTCCCAGTTGACACCAAGCCGCTGCACCACTGCGCCAGTTGGACTCTGCAAAAGCGAGAAACACATCCGGCGTTACTGTATTAATGCGGAGCGAATTAATTCCCGTGTTCACTGTAGTCCTAATTACCAAAAGCGCCACTGCCGAATCTCAATGGCAACGGGTAGATCCAGGCAATTCACGGCTTCTCTATTCGATGCCGGCTAATTAGCCCTTTTGTTTTGGGACAACATGCCTGGAGGTAGCAGCCGCTGGAATAGAGGGAGCCGGTCTCCTATTGCCTATTATCCAACGCGAATGGAAGAACAATCCTTACTTCTCTTTCCGCGGTGAGTGAACTCCCAGGGCTCCTTCGGCTCAAAGTTTCATCGCTCCGTTTTTTCTTGCCCCTTTTTTCGATCAAAAGTCCTCCCCCTCGAAAAGGAGTCCGTCTGGCCGCGGTACAATGGCGCGCAAGCGGCCGCGCGCGTCCCCAGACGCATACAGATTAAAGGGCAATAGAGGGTTCAATTATTTTCTTAACGAATCGCGTGTTCATTAGATAGAAGAAGCTTTGACGGAAGCTCCTCTACGATAAGATGAAAGGGAGGCCTTGGCCCCGTCCTCAATAAGAGATGTTTTTCTCTGGCTGCTCTCGCCGTCTTTTCGTCCTTTTAACTCTTTTCTCCGCTGCTCCCCCCCTCGACTTGGGGGGGGGGGGGGGGGCAATCCGAGCATTATATATTAAATGCTGAAGGCTCCACTTTTTCCGGGATAAAAGAACGAGGCTCAATTTACTTTTTCATAAAAGAACTGTCCAACCTTCCTGCCCCCCCTGACTGTACTGCGTCCACCGTTAATAAGGATTTATCTCCCTTTCGCCCTTCTTCTCTCCCGTCCTCCCTCATCAAGCGCCGCTAAGTGCAGGGCCCGAAAAATTTTCCGTCGCAGATCCAATTACAAAGCGAGCTGTTGACACTTGGCGGCGAGACCTAACCTAGTCGTCTGGAGTCGGTACGCGTAATAGGCAATTGGTGGCAAGGCGGCCTGGTGTCAATTGGGCAGGTCGATTTTCCCGATAACTAATCATCCTTCGATACACTCACTGCGGCGCGTACGCGCGCCAGGCAATGTATAGACTTGTACTTGTTTGTTTATTTATTGTTAGGTAGGCAGCACGCGGCGATGCGTGCGAGAGAGGAAGCGAGAGGCGGATTGAAAGGAGAGAGAAACACATAAGCGCGTACGTGCAGAGGGAAGCCAACTTTTAGATCATCCTTGACTGTTTAGCATCTAGATTTTATTAGCGACGTAAGGGCGATTAAAACATTATTTTGTTGATATATATTATACGACATTATTGACTATGAGCCATGAGTAACCTGTAAATATATGAGACCAACGAAAGAATGATTTCTACTTGCACCATCTCCCCCTTCCATTAGATTAACCTGTGGAGAAGCCTTAGAAAGCTTTCACGCAGAGTAAGTATATATGTATGTATCTGCCGCACGCCGCTCCTGCATTCGACAAAGTGTAATTCCATGAGATATTGGCAAACCATGCGGGCAGTAATGAAAACGAACTATGCTTCACGGAAACTCGCTTGCGCAAAGGGCTTTCGCAATCCAGTTACCGGTTAGTATGCGGTTACCAATATAATTAGAGCGCACTTTCCAACTTAGCGTCGATTAACTGTACTGCGGAATTACTAATTTACGCAAATCAGTAGAAGAAATGCCATAAAATGTTCCATTTTCTTGGAATTGAGGTAAGTGTGCAAAAACTGGTTTCAGTCTGATACGCACGGGGTTTCAAACAAACCGCGTTATGCTGGAGCTTCCCGGGAATACAGCAGATGGCAGCAAGTGTTAGTCACGGTGAGCCGGAACGCAGAACCTCCAGGAACAATTTCTTCCAGGAAACGCCGAGGAACCTGTGAAATACCCACAGGATTCGTTCACGAATGTTCTCACAAATAAGCCAATGACAGAAATACAAGAAACCAACGTGAAAAGCCTGCTTTACTCCCGAAAAGGAGTGCGGCCATTTTGTGGCGCCCAGGACGCCCGCGCGCGTCGCCTGCGAAAGGGAAAATAGTCGGTGTGGCAGTGTACCGGGTACCGTCCACGTCCAATTTTTCCCCCAGGCCCGTTCTTCCCTCCTGCCAATAATCAGCGAGAAATCGCCAACTCTCTCTCGCCAACCAAACACTCTCTACAAGCGGAACTCAGGGGATTTTGGCGGCCGCTGTCCCAGGCCGAGTCGAATGGATTCCCGGAGAGGCATTTGATTGGTCGGTGGAAAAAAATCCGCGAAGATACAGGCCGCATGAATGGCGCAGGATGCCAAGTGCAGCCGATAAGTCGGCCGGTGATCGAGCAGCATCTGGTGGCATCTCGCGCGCCGGCACTCGATAGTCGAGGGGAGGCTTGCACGACGGATATTCCGAGTGGCCGCTGTGGAATCAGCGAGAGTAAGCAGCCTATTAGCACTCTAGTCTACGGTGCGTCCACGTATGTCGTACGTACTCCGGGAGTTTTGCGTGGAGAGGAGCTAGGTGCGTAAAGAGAGAAAGAGAGAGAGAGAGAGGGGACGCATGGTGCGTGTGCGTAGGGGCGCACATGTGTACGCGCAGTGTACTACGGCGCTTCGGTCTCTCGGTGTGTGCGTGGCTGGTGGTGTGGTCAGGGCTACTGACACACATACACAGGGGCGCGCACACTTTTATGCGGGAGCTAGAGGTCACTAGCCTCACGCACCACGGGGTCGTGTTCTCGTTTTTCCTCGGTACCGTCGAATCATTTTCCTTTCGAGTTGTGCTCGCGTGCTCGCGCTCGCTCGCCGCTAAAAGGGCATCGGTGCTCGCCGCCTGCTTACCACGCGATGCTACCGTAGTCCTGGCTTCCTCCCGGAAAGGAGAGTCCCCCCGGAGAAAGGAGGTATAAGCCGCCGAAGTCGTGGCTGACACGTCCTTACGAGGGCCCACGAATACCTGCAGTGTATGTTTCTTGGATTTCTCTCTCTCGCTCGCGAGGCGTCGATCGTTAGTCGGATCTGTGCGTGTTGGGTAATCGCTTTCCCTCCGGCAACTGCCTTCCCGACTCCGATCTCTCGAGGCGAGGCCTCGCTCTTTCGCCGCCTTCAGTCCCGTACTCCGCTCCGATTGTCAAAGAGATGCGCGAGTGAGGTTAGGAGCGTGCCAATCGGCCACCAGCAATCCTCCACTTCGGCGGTCTCATTGAGCAACCTGGCCCAGCCGCGGTGGAATGTCATGGTTTATTTAAAAGTGCGTCCGATCCACTGGCAACCGCTGAATCTCCGATCCCACCAGTGAAATCACTTCGTCGCCGATTGATCGCGGCAGCGCGACGCAGACCTCTTCTAACCTTGATTCGCGAGAGTCTTAATGCTTCATTAACCCGCGACAAGACAGTGGTCCGCGGTGCTCGATGAAACGCGAGTTCCTGCTTCGAGTGCTCGCCTCCTTTTTCTCTAATGATTCTGTGATCGTTTCCAATTTCCCTTTGAGTTACCAGAAAACCCACCTATCTTCGTAAACCTTGACACGAATTTTGGGAAATGGTCTTGCAAGATTGACCACTTCCCATCGGTGTTCGGACATAAATCCTTTGTTACAGCGGCTCGATATCAATTGCGATAAGGCCGAGTGACCCCCAGTTTTTAAGTGTCATTTGCCAGGCTGACAAGCAATGTCATTCGCACTATCGAAGTCGTATATGTTCGGCTTCACGCTTCTATTTGATTTGATTACATAAATGTCGCGCGGGAGATGATTTTAATTGGATATTACGTGAAATGGATTATTTCCGATTGAAATAGGCTCGGTTTTTATAACGAAAATAACCTGGCTGGTAATGCTTGCTCGGTAACGTAGACTTCCAATTGCAACGCTTACCGGCTGGCCCTGGTCGTGAGCCGATAAAGTGTACCAAGCGATTTGCGAGATGCGAGGTGTGGAGAAGAAGAGATCCAAATATCATAATAAAACATTGCTCTTATTTCTGTTTCAGACATAACATGTTCTCATATGAATGGAACGAACAGTGTTTGTGAATGAAAGAATACGTGATTTCGTATTGCAAGATATGTTGATGCTTCACCGAATGGTAACGTAGCACAGAATGGGACGATAGGCAATAGAACTGTAATGAACACTTACGCTTAACTACAATGCTATAAATGAATCTCTGAAGAATAATACAAGCATGGCTGAGAGCAAGGTGGAAAGTATTGCCGGCGTTGTCGATGCGCCCGAGAAAGCCGAGGTCTCGGACAAGAATAGTATTAATAAGGAAAATGCAAAACTCTCGGAGAAAGAGCCGCAAGAATTGAAAGTAAAAGCGGCGGACAATTCCGTTAATGACGACCAACCAATCAGCACAGATCGGGTAACCGTAAACTGCAAGAAAGCCGACGAGGTACCGGCAGCAGCGGAGACTGCAAACGACGAAAATGAAAAGCATTCCCCAACTGATTCTAAGGACGATGTGGAAGCGAGGGGAGATTCTTGTGAAAACGAGACGGAAGAAAAGCAAGTACCTGAGGTAACCAAGGACTCAGAACCGCCTCAGGATAATACTACAACTGTCGAGGAGAATGAAGGAGCTAAAGACTCGGCAGAGAGAGAAACGCCAAACAACGAGGAGAAGCTTGAAACCGAAAATGTAAATACAGACGACGACAAAAAATTGGAGGTGGCACCAGAAAAGGCCAATAACCAATCGGAGACTGAAACCAAGGACGAAGTTACTGAACCGACCGAGGATGAAGTTAACGAGAAAAATATTACTACTAATATAGAGAAAAATGTTCCTATGGAAGTTGAATCTGTAAGTGTGAGTAAAGAGTCCGACACCAAGGGGGTCACCGAGAGAACAGACTTCTCCTCTGAGGTCGGCATCGCGGGCCCTCCGATGGCCGTTAGTGATCTAATGGACGAGGAAGAATTAAGGGCAGAAACTACGCTGCCCGGCGATCAAAAGGTACAGGATCACGTTGCCGAGTGGGTGGTGAATTCCGCAAAAGTTGAGGAATTGGGCAGCGTCGAGGAAGGAGAGAACTCGGTGCAGGAGGAAGACGAAGCCAAGAAACTGAACAAGGAGAGGAAACCGAGGAAGAAGAAAACCAACGACGTTATCCTTCCAACGAGGAAGTCCCAAAGGATTGTCAGCAACATTATCAAGAAAAGTATTAAATGGTAAGTCCAAGAAATACTTATATCCTACTGCTACCTTTAAGATGCAAACTTGCCAAATCGTCTTTCATGACCTATAAATGTTAAAACTATGTAACGAGGGACATTGCTGGTAGAAACACTGAAAAGGTTGACATCTCTGCATGACCATCCACTCGATCTCCACGGAATACTCCCAGAGAGAATCATACCCTGAAATCGGCGAGAAGCCGGTAACAGGATTGCGCTCATTACGATGGTAAACACACTGTCGAACAGACGGAGCTTAATCCGCTCGACGCTCCCCCGATACTTTATGGAATTCGATCGGTGAAAAGGCTCTTCCTCGGCGCCGTTTATTTCTCTTTTTTCGCCGAACTCGTCGCCGATGCCGGCCGAGATTGGCGTTATCAAGCGATAAAGCTAGGATAAGAGAAGAGGCTGCGACGTGCGCGCAAACGCGCGCTAACGACGAGGGGCGACGGGCTAAGAGGGAGCGGAAGGAAAGGAGAGGAAAAAAAGAGCGAGGGAAAGAAATATTGACCGTAGAGCGATAAGCAAGCACTGGTGTCGATAACAGGACTGACTATTTCTGCGAGGCGTCGTCTCTTTCCCTTTGCTTACCTGCTCGAGGAAACTGAAGCGAGACAGTGCGAGGAGGCGTCGTTCGCCCGCTTCTTCCGACCATCAGCCCACTGTACTTAGCTGACTACCTACCCACCAAGCTCCGCTTACTCGCCTTTGCTTGCAAAGGCCCGTCCTCCACGAACACGAATAGCTACCAGATAACGAGGACTCAGCGTTTTCTATCGCGCCGCCGAGCGGATTCACGAAATCCCAGCCCTTAATGACCTGGTCGTTCACCCCCTTTATGCCCGAAACTACACCGCTCGATCCCACGCACCTCTCGCCAGACCTTTCCTCTTTCGAGATAATACTGCACATTTGTATACCACCGAGCGCGAACCTCCTATAATTGATGCTCCTCGGAAGGGACTCGAGTCCTGGCCATTTCTGCCTTTTATTGTATTACGGGAATCGGTTGCGGACGCTTCAGTTAGTAGGCTAGATAAAGGCTAAGCGATCCTAATCCGGAGGTCGTGACACTTGTCGTGACAATCTCGCGTTATTACTCCTATTTCCTACGCCAACAGTATCGATGTGTCAGCACGGGGCAATGCTGAACCGGTTTGGATTCGCGTAGGGCGTCATCTACGATTTGCGACACGACCACCCGAATTTCGCAATGGAATCCCTGGCTGACACGAATATAAAGTGATACTTTACGGTGAGACAAAGAACCTTAACAAACAACTACGAAAAAACAGACTTTCAAAAAGATTCTCTACCACGAACCTGGACTTTTTCAAAGAACACTGAATCCCAATCTCTTTGTCCGGCAATGAAGTCTCAATATCGAGCGTCGCTCTTTAATCCCGCTTAATCAGCTCTCGTCGACTTAGCGAGCGATCTCAGGCATTATAAATCATCTCTCGTTCCGGCGGATGCATGAACGCCTTGGCGAGGCAGGCCGGGTCGTTTTAAGAAACCCGACGCAGACGGTCCTTCAAGCGAAGAGGAAGGCTATGCGCGCACGTCTCTCCCCGATTGCCCAGGCCAAGGCTGGTTTCACCCCGCGCCAGGGATGAAAGTGGAGCGCGCGCGGGTGTGCGGGCGGCCGTTGGGGCGGGAGGGAACGCTAATCCCTGCGAACGGTACCATAGAAACGGTACCGGTGGGGTCGTTAGGTGGGCGCTTGCAGAGCGTCCTCCAGCTCTCCTCGAGCAGTGGGGCTATCTGGGAGCTGCGGTACCAGGCCGGTGGTGCTCGGCCCGATCGCCGAGGGCCGAGGTGTACACGGTGATGCGAGAACGAAAGCCCAGGATATAATCCAGCCCAAGGCCCCCTTCAAGAAAAGGGGAAGGTCTCTTCTTTGTCCGTCGGTCCCTCGGGCGAGGAACCGCAGCCAGATGTTGGCCGACGATCCTTGCGACTGCGTACACATGTACTCCCGGTCTCCAGGTCCCCTGCACCAGCCAATCTATCGGCCTCTTTTTCCGCCCTGATTCGCCCTCTCCCTTGCTCCGTCTTCCTTCTCGGAGAGCACGCTCTTCCCCTTGGTTGCTCTATGCGTGTGCGTATGACGTACGCACTCCCATCCTCTCTCGGATACGCGTCCCTCGCGTATCTAGCGCTGCGTGCATGCCTCTGCCTACCCGGCCCTCTGCTCTGGTGTACGTGACACCCAGGCTTGATATGGGACCGAGAGAACGACGCCTGTGTGGCCCCCACGTCCCTGTCCGTGCGAACCGCCCTTCCTCCATCTCCTCCACTACGTGTGCGTGATGGTACCACTGGAGAGGGAGAGAGAGGGAGAGAGCAGCCTTCACTTGCCCATTCGAGATTCGAGAGCCCGGGCTTTTCAGCCTCCTGTTTTTCGGGGTAATGTACCCGCGGCCCTTGTGATAGGTCCCGAGGCTTGCCTGGGTGTCCGGTGCTTCTTGGAAGTTCCCAGGTATCGCTGGCCCTGCGCGCTCGTTCGCTCGCTACCATCCGAGGTGATCGTTCGCCAGGGATTCGGAACTTGGTACCTGGAATTCCTTGATTTCTGCAGGATTCCAGGATTGAGCGAGTCTCTTTGGTTGATTGGGTCCTAAAAGTTTCGGGCTTGCCAAGTCCTTTATGAGTGGTGGACATTCACCCCCAGAGTTCTCGGAAGGATTTTCCTTCTATGACGATGTTTCCTATAGTTTTAGAGGACGCTGGTCCCTTAATCTGACGGATCACTGTAAACAGTTTATTGTTTGGTACAAGGCACAATAAATATGACGAGGCTAGGGTAGCTACTAATTATCATAATTCACAATCCTCCGAAGAAATGAGCGAATCTAAATGCATTCCAATAACCGTATTTCATATTCCACATATCTCCGATTCGGCGACATTGCGAAAGGACTTCCTTCGTGGCGAAGGTTCGCCGGCCGCGGCGATCTCGGCGAGCGGATCGAAATCCGAGAAAGAAAGCCTGATTACCGGCCTCGCTTGACCCCGATTTCAACTTGGCCCGGCCGATCGAAGGTTGCAGAGCGATTGCGTGAGTCGAAAAATCGAGGGATCTCGACAATCCGTGTCGGCGATCGGCAAGATTGTCGCCGTCGATCCAAGACAAAGTTTGCCGAGCAGCGCCGAGTGTACAGAGTTCCGGGCAGAGTTTACAAAGTGCGTGTAGAGCTCGAAGTCCCGAGGAGACAAAGTACGAGTCTGTCGAAGCCGGAGGTATGCCACGCTACTCGGAACAATATTTCCATTGACGTGAGCGGGCGGCGGTGATACTGGAGTAGGCACGCGATCGCCGGGTCAGGTAAAGGCTACTTTGTCCCGGCAGGGGACACCTCGAGGTCTCAATAGGAAGCGGGCGATTCGTCGGTTATCGAGTAACGATCGGGGCCGAGAGCGAAGACAGAAATATCATTACCATAAGCACACGGGCCTCGGGACATTGGGGGTTTCGAGGTAAAAACATCTATTGTTAGAGGTCCGCTTCGACCTGACGGTGCCCAGGAGAAGGTGACGTCTCCATTGGCCTTTGATCTTTGGTATCCTGGTAACGCAGGAATGACGTCATCCGGTGATCCAAGCCTAGCTCGGATACCATCCGTTACCACCGTGCAATACTACCACCCTCGGGCGTGCCTTCGAGCAGCCCCCGTGTATCTCTCTGGCTATGTTCTCTTCACTCGTGTTCGCCCTCTCTCCGTCAGCCTCACTGGCTCTCTTCATCCCCCGTGGTCCCTGGCCCTCGCCACATCGAGGTGGTACTCTCGTTACCTCTCGCTCTCCCTCACCCCCTCTTCCTCGGACACATGTACCAGGCTCTTCCACTCTCTCTCTCTTTCTCTCTCTATCGAACCTTCACGTATATATATATATATATATATATATATATATATATATATACATATATATCTACACACTCTCTCCCCCTGTCCTCCCCATGGAAATCCCCTTCGCAATTCCGCCCTCCAAACGGGCTCCGACCCCTCTTGCGCCATCACGTTTGCAGCAATAACGAGTGGAAGAAGAAAGAGCAGGTTCCCAGCGGCTGCCTGGCTGCCTGGCCAGCCCGCAGAGACGCCCGGCTCCATCGTGGCAAGCGATGGATCTTACTCGCAGCAACCCTTTGCTCCTCGGGTGCATGAAAAAGTGATGTTGTTGCCGGGGCGCCCCTGTCGCCTCTCCTCGAGACTTCGATCTTTCGAGTCATCCTCGGCTTCCTCCTTCGCCCCAGGGCTTAATCTCTTAATCGATTGCAATTAAGTTGCTCTCTGCTAATTGCAATTGCTCGGGGGATCCGAGTAGTACTATGTAGTTTGTCCAATGCTTTGGCCATTTTGCTCGGCAGGTGGAGAATGCGCGCGGAATGAGTTCGGTGGTTATTGCTGGGCTTCGGGGTGGCTCGGTCCAATGGTTTTTCGTAGATGACAATGCACCAGATGCAACAGGCACACCAGTGGCTGACATTTTCAGTGCTTCCGAGCGGATACCCGTCAAACTCGAATATGAAACCAGACCCGGTCGACTGGTATCCGGCGGGGCCGATGAGATCCCCGGAATATCGCGGCGAAACGCGATACGGCAGGTTTTAACAATCGGCGCGCGGCCTAAGGAAAGGTCGTCGCGCGTTCCGTTCGCTCCCCGGGAATAATCCCGATTGTATTGCAAATCGGGGAACCGGTGCGCGTTCTCCGGGGCGCCGCCGAATATAAATCGAGTCTACCGCCGCATCAATATTAATTAATCGCTCGTGCACCCCTTTCGGCTGGAGGCTGCCCACCCTAATGTCTCGCGCACAATTCCCTGCGCTCGCGGTGCATTCGCATTTCCGAGGATACCTCGAGGATTCGTGGCATGGTAACATGCCGCTCAAGGCGAGAGCATGCGTCCTCCTGTGACTCTAAGAAAGAATCACCCTCGAGAGACCTCTTAAAAGTGCAATGCCCAGTGCTAATCTCCAATTTACAACAGTGGCCAGCACTCCAAGCTGCCCGGCGAGAGCACAAGTGCTCATTGTGTCCCCCGGCGGACGCCCTTCGGCCAATGATCGATGCCGACGCGGTAGCGGGGAAATTTCATTTGGAGGTCGAAGAACGCCGCTCCCTCCGGGCGGCGAGCGGAGATTTCGAATGCCGGGGATGCCCGTCGAAATCCCTCACGAGCGCTCGCCCGTCCTCGAGAATCGAGCGCGACACAGAGGCACGAGCGAGGCTCATTCAGAGCCCGGCTGTTTAATTCTGCGAAAGTAATCCAGCGGGGCTTTTCGGTACCCGATGTGTACCGGTTTCAAGGCTCATCCCCATTCTTCGGGACGGCAGTGCCTTATACCTGGGTACCAGGTAGCGCGGACAATGCCGGGCTAGACTAAACAGAAGGACCCGCGCCGAAGGACCTTCCCCGACGAATTGCAGCGGCCCATGCGCTTGTGGGTACCGGAGGAGACGCGGGCCTGGAGAACGGGGCCCTGCGCCAATGCGAGGAAAGAGTCCGATGCGGGAGAGCGGAGGTTATGAAGAGGTGAGATCGTGGGGGTTTAAAGAGGCCGGAGGGCATCCGGCCGAGGGTGACGTGCGCGGGGGTGGCTACGCTGGCTGCGGAATTCTCCGGAGACTCGGTCGGACGGGCTGTGGCAGGTTTTGGCATTGGTAGAGTGGTGCGGATCTGAGAGGAGTCGGAGCCGCCAGCCTCCGGAGCCAGAGACAGCCAGGAAGAGAGAGGGAGAGAGAGAGGCACACGGGGAGCGCAAGCAAAGAGAGGGCGGCTTGGACTTCGGTTCGGATGGCGGGTATTGATCCTAGCGAACCTAGCAGCGGGGTGGCCGGAACCCCGCCTCAAGGATGAAGGGTGTCTCCCCTTCTCTCGATCCCTCTCACTTTCGCCCGGCGTCGAAGCCGGGCCGGAGCGAGACCGAGATAGGAAGAACCACGTGAGTGGGGTGGTTGCCCCTTAAGAGAGGGGTGAACCACCTAGAGCGCGCCGTGTACCAAAGATACCATCCCTTAGGCCGGCGCGCACGTAATAAGCAGCCGAAGTGGCCGGAAAACGAGCCCGAGGGCCAAGCCTCCGACGCTCGCCGACACCGAGGAAAAATCCCTCGCTCTCTGCCAGGTGGACCCTCCTGGTTCCTGCCACCGTTTCCCCGCCGCGCTTCCTCGCCGAATTTCCATCAGGACTCTCTCTCTCTCTCTCTCTCTCTCTCTCTCTCTCTCTCTCTCTCTCTCTCTGCTTTTTCTCCGCCACCGTGAGCGCCGCCTGCCCTTGACACGCTTGGAGAACCGATATTTCTCTTTCGCGTTCCATCGGCCACATCTGCCGCTCTCGCTCCTTTATTGACTCTAACCGTGCTGGTTACTCTTCACTCGTCCGCGAGCGCGCACCGGCTCACCTTTTTTTCGCGTGCAATTTCGCGGGAGAGCCTGTGCCCTCTGCCCGTGTCCGCGTTACTTGGCGCGCGCGATCCGCTATTTTTTCACCGCCGCTGACCTTGCCGCTGGAAAGCCTTTGACATAGTTCGCCGAATGACGTCACGGGATTTCGATAATCCGGTTTCTTTGGCATCGACCTGCCTGCTATTTGCTTTCTGGTTCATTCTTGTCGTAGTCGATGCACAATTCAGAGTGGCATGGACTATTTTCCAAAATTAGAGAAGAAAGTGTCTAGAGCCGGATCAATTTCGAGAAATCGCGCATCAATGGGGTACCAAGGATCTCCGAGTCCCAGAAAAACGAATAAAATCCTAAACTCAATTCTTTCATCGAGGAAGCTTCAACCAGCATACATTTAACGAGGGCGAAAGCCTAAACGAAAGGGGTGCGGAAACAGACTGGTATACGTGGTACCAACGCCTCTTCACGGTGGTTCTCATGCGGACCAGGAGCGACACTCCCCGTGCGCGACAGTGGTGTTCCACCACGTAGATACTCGCCCTTCCCGTCTCCCAACTCTCGAACTTCTCCATCACCTCCACTCGGTGTCTCCAGCGCCCGTATGCGTGTTCTCCCGATGGGGGACGCGGCAAAGTATCCGATCGACACGGTACACAATACCTCGCAGCCAAGGTGTTTCCGAACTGCCCTCCTTAATCAATCGTCCCACTCTTCCATAGCCGCCGCTCTACCTTCGCAGGGAAACTGTTGCGCACAATAGACCGCTCTCCACGCGCTACAATAACACAAGCGAACATCCGGTGCAGAAAGAGCACCGTTTACTCACGCTCCTATCGCCAGGTAACATACTGGCCAAAGAGAACAAGTGAAATCTTCCATTTTAGCCATTTCTGCCATTTTGGGTACCAGCGGACCAGTAAATCAGCCGATCGAATCTCGGCCTGATGAGCCGCAGTCAGTGGCGAACGAATGCTGTCGGGTGAATATCCGTGGTCGCAGCTGCGTGGACGGCGTTCTCCAGGCGAGCGAGCGGGCGGCGTTGGAGGGCTCGACGGTGGTCCATCGCTCGGCGAAGACGCGGCGGGCTCTCCTCCGCTTATTTCCCTCGGCGTGCCAGCTGTTCGGTGCGGCCGCACGCAGCCTGCCAAGAAGGAAGACGAGCGCGTCCCCGGGAGGGAGAAGGATCGAGCGGCTCCCGCGTCCCCAGGGAGCGAGCGAGAGGCCACGAGAGCAGTCTCCCGTGTCAGAGGCATTAGAGGGAGAGCCGGAGGAAATCGCACGCTCCGCGCGAACGCGAGAGAGAAGAAGCGACTCTCCCTCTCCGTCCCTCGTTATCCCAATGCAGAAGCTCGCTGGAGGAAGCTCTCTCCGGAAAGCTGGCTCTGTGGCGAGAGGGAGGGGGAGAATCGAGTGTAAGGGGGAAGAGAGACGAAAGAAGAGAGGAGGTCTCTTGATCGGGCAGACTGGTGGGAGCCAACATTGTGGCGTAGAGCCCTAGAAGTGAGACGCGAGAGGCTCTGCTGATGGCTCTCGCCGAGGACCAAGAGGGGAACGCGCGCCGGGGACCACCGGAAATCGGTCTGTCCTTATTCGAGAGATGCCGCGTGAACCACAGCCCTCGCCTTCGCTTCTCCTCGTTTCGATCGCTCCTCCACACTCCGGCCTCTTCTTCTCCTCGAGTTCCGCAATGGCCCAACACAGAGGCCCGCGGGCCCGGGGACCCTGTGGGAGAGTGCATGGACCCGCACTGTAAAAACCACCATAGGCTCCTCTTGCTTTGTTCCGAGTGGCATGATCGTTTTGCTACCAAGAGGAAAGAGAGAGAGAGAGAGAGGCGGCCGGTGCGTGGCAGCATCGCTTTCGGAAAGGACGGCCCGCACTCCTCCACGCGGAGATAACGTGTCCGCGCCACTGGCGGAGGTAGCAACTGCTGCGAAGAACGGAAGGGATCAATGAGCGCCGGGGAGCGACACACTCTCTCGTTCATCGCCCTGGTTATACGATATCGCCAAGGGAGAAAACTCCGCCGGCCCCGCCGCTGCCCGAGAGACACCATCGTCCCAGGGAAGAGCGCTAGAATCCACGCGCGCCTTGGAGAACGCGCTTCTGCAATGCTAATTATAAGCCGGACGCATCGATTGTACCAGATCTCCCGCAATAACGAGAGACCCCCCCTCCCCCCCCCGTCACCTGGTGCACGGGTTCCACCTTGCCGCTCGATCGCGTTCTCCAATTCCTTGGAGGCCGATTTTGCTCGACTTGCGCGCCGCTGACGCAACCTCCGCGATATCAAGGCCGACAGATAACTGTGCCACCGTCGTGTTTTTCCCGTGGCTCGAAAGGCGCCGAGATACCATCTGGAGAAGTGAGCCTAAGCAGGTGGCTAGAGCGGATAGAGCTCTCGCGGAATTGAGGGAAATCCACTGGCAATATGTGCCCGGGCCCGAAGGACCGCTGGGGTATTTTTACGGGAGTTTTTCAGGGGGGAATTTATCCGTCTGGCGAGGAATTCCCATCGGAGGAAGGTGTGGCGAAAGTGGCGTCGGAACGGGTGTGAAGAATTAATCCCGCTGATATGTGAGCCGGCGCTCATTATCTGGGACGCGTGCTTTCTTTATCAGACCAAAATGGCCGATCCGGCGAACGAGGTATCGTTTTAGACGCTGCTGTTAATTTAGTACGCCTGGTCCCCGGCGATCCTAACACCTTCTTTATCAGCGATGCTAATTAGGTGTTGTAAGCCGACAGCTTGTAGAGTTTTATCCTCCAGTGGAGGATCAACCAATTGAAATGCGACCAGAGCCTCGTCATACAAAACCGAAAGTTTGTACATTTTCAATAGAAATGCGATATAATATAATAACAACAAATACAGAACAAGATTTCGAAGAACCGGCTCTCGGACTTAAGCTGCGTGAAATCGCTCAGGTATCGCGACAAAGGGATACCGATAGCCTTCGATCCCGATTCTACCTGTTAATCGGTAAACCGTGGGATTCTAATGCGATACCAGCGTGGAAATACCTGAGCGGTGTGCAAGCAGTCGTCACGTTCTAGGAACTCGCGCGGGATAACAAAAATAATTCCATGGGGCTTTCTAGGGGGGTGGTGCGATTCCCGGGGATTCTCGCAGTGGCTAAATGGGTCGCCAGGATTAAGTAACCGTAGGGAAGGTGTCCGGGAATACAGGGATCTCCGGAGAAACAGGCCGCCCGCCGAAGTCGAGCGAGGTGTCCCGGAGTACTTGGGGGGAAACGCGTGCCAGCATCCCCAGTGACTCTTCGCTCAATGCCAGATCTCCTCCCCTTCTCCATCTTCTTCAGCACATAAGAATCGTCGCGGGCTTTCGCTCGCAGCCGCCTCTCCCTAATGGCTTTTCAAAATACACTCGGCGACCGCTAGTGCCGCGCGACACAATATCAAACCCAAAATTGACTGGAACCAAGCAGACGTGTGGAAAGCGAGGCAAAGTGGCTCCTCGCGCTCGTGTCGATGACTCCGCCTATAGCCGGACAATTAATTTGGCCTATCGATCGCTCCGCTCGGCAGCACACACTTCCAATACCAGCGAACAGGGTCAAGTTCTCCGCGTCGGTATCGTGCAGGCCCCTGACGCAAGATTCCCATTTCCAGCGACGCCCGGCGTCCAATCTCAATTTCCAACTGGAGGCGATGCAAGAGATAAGAAACTGGAATCGCCCGTGTGCCAGGAAATCAGTAATGACGATGTGCCTCGTGTGCCCGTTCCTTTCAGACGTCCGTCACAAAAGAGTGCTACATAGATACTCGGCTCTCGCCGATCAATCAGCAATAGACATAATTCCGTGGAATAGGCTCTGCAGCATGGCCCACGCGGTCCAATCGTCTTCGTCCACGATTACTGCGGTTCCGAGGGATGAAGAAGAGAGAGGAGGCGGGGGAGGAGGTGCGCAATCCAACGCCCTGCGATAGGACCAGCAGGTCGAGGAAGCTCCGCCGAAGGAGGAAGACGACGCGCGGCCGAGCGCGCCGAGCGGGTAAACTCTGTCGGGCGGGGAAGCGCGGCGAGGAGAGCGAGAATGTCGGCGAAGGGAAGCGGGTTGCAGATTGCAGACGAGACAGAGTATAGAGAGACAGCACAAAACGAGGGAGGCAGAGCGCCCGAGAGCGAGAGAGAGCGAGAGAGAGAGCGTTGCGCTGGTTGCGAGTAGCAGAGAGGAGGGTTTCGCAGGGCGAAGAGAGGAAGAGAGAGAGGAGAGAGGAGAGGCGGTAGCGGTTGGTTATAGCGCGCGGATAACAGAGAGGCCAGGCGAGGAGCGCACCGCGTGCGTCAAGGGGTGGCGAACCCCTAAAGGACCCTAGTCGGTAGCGCGGTGACCTCCACCCTCTTTTACCCTGTCTCCCTGGTCTCTCGTGCTTCCAACCCTGCCCCTACCAGCATGCTCGACATCCCTGCCTCGACGGCGGCGGAGCACGATCATTGGTTCACCGGTTTCACGTAGACACGAGGAGCCACACGCAGCTGCCACTGGCTCTCTGTGCCTCTTGTGTTCCACAGCCGGACCCGATCGGCCAGTCCCGAGGAGAAGTAGCGCGCGCTCGGTAGTTTGCACGCTGCCACGCGCGACAGCCCTCTCCAATCATCCCCGTTTACTCAGGCCTCCGGCTAACTACTGCCGAGTAGAGAATCGACCGATACCGGGGACCATTATCGCGCGCGCCGCTCAATTTGGCCCTTCGCTCTTCCGAGTTGTTTGCTTCCGGTGTTACGAGGACCTGCGAGCTTCCGGTCGCGCCGGGTTCCTGCGGAAACAAAGCGCTGTGCCGCCCCCTGGGACCCACTCACGCGTTCGCCGAACTCTCGGATCTCGCTCTGTGTATTTGTGAGTGAGTGTGGGTGTTTGTGTAGTGGGTGTCGGTCCCGGCTCGATCGCATGGTGCGTTCGTCGTCAGGCATCGCCATCTTGACGGACCCCGGGTACCAATCAAGCCGGACGGAAGCGAGGAGAGAGCGGCATCGAGGCTCCTGTCGACGGAGAACGGTACACGGGGCGACACCTTCTGGACGGGCAGCCACCGTGCGCGGCTGCACGTGTCCCGAGCGCCGAGAGACAGACCTGCACGGCAACGACACGCGCTACCACCGTCCTCCTCTCTATTCGCCTGTCTACCCCCTGAACCCCACGGCGATCGTCCGTCTCCTGTCCGCTCACCGGCAACCCCTCTGCCGCCGCTCTCTTCCTCCCTCTCCTCCCCTCTCTCTCTTGCTTTCCGTCCCCTCGGCCTCTCCCTCGCCGAACCGCCGCCGCCGCCGCCGCCGGTTCATTTACACGGGTGCGCGCGAGTACAGAGCGTGACTCCGACGCTCTGACATCTCGATTTTGAAGGCGAGAGCTGCTGCCATCCTCTGCGAGCAGAGAGTACAGTACTCCGCTGCTCGCTGTGCAGAGAGAGCACGCTTTTCGGTAGCTAGTCCGAGTCTTCTTCGTGGCGTGGTGTGCGCGCTCGCCTTACTTCCCCTACGTGCTCTCTCTCTCTCTTTCTCTCTCTGGCGGCTGGTGTGCCGCCCCTCGAGCCGCTCGCGGCGCTCGCTCTCCTGCTCTCTTGGCCGTGTCTCGCCCCCTCTACGTCGCCGGGCACAGTTCGCAGGGCGTCGCACGCAGGGCGGTACCGATGCCCTTTCGACCTCCCGCGGTCATCGAGAGTACGCAAGAGTGCTTCCGTCGTCGCGCGCCACTGTCTCCACGCCGATTCTCACCGGGCACCAGTCGCTCCGCAAGGAGCGTGCCGGCGTGGTTCCACTGGAGGAACACTCGACGTCTATCTTCGTGCGAGGATTTAGTTGTAGCTCGACACTACCCTGTGCTTTCTGCTCTCTTGGTGCGCTTGCAACACGTGTCTAGAGGATTGTGAGTGAGGACAACGAGGATACGAGAGGATTAGTGTGACTCAGCTCGGTTTCCAGGGGAGAGATTGGTCGAGTTTTGACGGAGAGCATTGCCGGTGACTCTGCGCCCACATGCGCTTGTTTTGGCCGGCCCTAGTGCCGCCCCCTTGATCTTGAGAGTGGCGAGGAAAAAGGCAGACGGAGGCGCGCGCGCTCGATCCCATACATAACCAAGAGGAGCGGAAGTGGAAGTTCGCAAGTGAAGCTCTCTGACGCTTGTATACGCCGACTTCCGGGAAAGTGGTTGGCTCGAGGAGCGTGTTCGCCAGGCGAAGTGTGTCTTTCTCTCTCTCTCTCTCGGTGAATGATCGCCGCCGGACAATCGAGAGTCTCTCGTCGAGCGTGAGAAACAATTGCCGAAAGAGGATCGGACTGGTACACATTCGGGCACACGGCAATCGTGAAGTCATTGGCAGCTGGAGTGATACCGAGGATGACAAGAACTGTGACATTGTAGCGGAGTGGTCGAGGAGCGAGAGAAAGGATAGAGATAGAAGAAGTGAAGAGAGAAAGGTCCAACTAGTGGGAGAGGTAGAGGATGCCTTAGGGGTTGCGTGCGGCGTGTCGCAGGCGATCGGTAGAGGGTGTCTCGGCGCGAGACTGTGGTTGATTGCTCCCGGAGAGGCGGGACGAGCGAGGCGAAGAGTGAAGAGAGGAGACAGGAGAAGAGTGTGTGTTGTCCGAGCCGGAGAAGAGATCAGAGCAGGTTAGGATGCCGCAGTGCGCCGTGGCTACGTGCCGCAACAGTCATCGCAGGACCCGCGGGCGTCGTATCCGCTACCATCGATTCCCCCAGATACCGGAAGTGCGCTCGCGATGGGTGCGCGCCTGCGGTCGCGTGCCGCTCTCGAACGGCGAGATACCCTTCAACATTCAGACGGCGCGCATATGCTCCCTCCACTTCACCAACGACTCGTACGAGAAGGATATGGAGCACCTTGTGCTCGGACTTCCTGTGCGCAGTAGGCTGCGCCGTGGCGCCGTACCGACGATCGGCGTGCCGGTGAACGTACAGCCGGTCACCAAGATGCTGGTCGAGGACGCGAAGCGCTCCCTCCTCAAGGTCACCCATGCTAAAATGCTAGCCGAGCAGAAAGTGACCGGCAACAACGCCGAGCAGCAGGACAGTAAGCCGCCGGCGCACCATCAGCCGGCCACCGAGAAACGCCACCAGCACCAGCCCAACCACCACTATCCGCACCAGCCGCACCACCAGCAACGCTCCACCGCCGCCACCGCCGCCGCCGCTGCCGCCAAGAGCACCGGCCAACTCAAGCAGGAGCAAAAGATGGCGGGCATCGACGTACTCCTTGCCCTTGGTCTTAAGCCCGCGCCACGGTGAGTCAGCTACACACCGCCGAGTGCCTAGGATCACCGGCTTTTTCAACAAGCGCGATCTACCAGACTCACTCACTCTCTCTCTCTTTCTCGGGCGCGATCTTGACTCTTCCCGTTTCACGCGACTTTCGACGGCCGATTCTTTCTCGCCGTCTCCAAGAATCGTGCACTGATCCCCGGGGAAAGCAACGCTCTCTAACCTCTTTCGTACGTACTGATGCCACTCGACTGGCGTTCGTTCGCCTCGGCTGTTTAGGAATTTAAGTGAGGGAATTGGAATAAATCGGTTATTAATGGGTTGGGTTGTAGTGTGCGTAGTGGGTTGGTACTTGGGTCTGCTGCGAGCAGAAGCACTTGTACTTGTTTTGGCTGCTGTTTATGTCGCAAGAGGATTTATTGTTTACCGTGGGATTTTTATGGAAGTAGTCGCGCGGATTTGGGCGTTGGTTTTGTTTTCCGTGGTGAGTCCGCGGAGCGCACGAGGAAGAGAACGCTCGGCTGGCTTTTGTTGACGATTTCAACTTCTCGATCTTGCGTCGCCTCTTGACTCTCGGCCGCCCCCGCGCCGAGTAGAGATGTGTACACAGAGGAGGCGGTCGGGAGGGGTTTGGGTAAGTTTTTGAAATGTGTAGCGAGACATAGAGCGTTGTTCTCGAGGCAGGAGGATTTGGGTCAGCGCATTCGTTCTGTATCAGATCGAGATAGCCACTCTCGCGGGCCGCTGTTTGCACAATGGCCTGCACTTTCGGTGCCCCGTTGTTTTCGAGCGCGCACTCGATAAGACTGTTTGACCAACGTGGCGCGCACCGGAGACCTGTGGCTCGACCTTTACGCCGCTCGCCGCATCGCCAACCCACTGGTCATTTCCTACTTTCTCCCATTTCTACATTTCCTCCATCGACTGGCGTCGCGTCTCCTACCCTTTGGCT
The DNA here is from genome assembly GCA_963675795.1 of Crossocerus cetratus. Taxonomy (NCBI): domain Eukaryota; kingdom Metazoa; phylum Arthropoda; class Insecta; order Hymenoptera; family Crabronidae; genus Crossocerus; species Crossocerus cetratus. The sequence goes on from OY776667.1 coordinate 18,429,198, forward strand.
CCATCCTCGAGATTCCGTCGAGATTCAAACTCGCCACTGAGAATGGTCCGGCTCTACTCGACGCGGTTTCGACACTGGAACTAACGAGGGGGAACTCGAGTCCCGTGCGAAAAGTGGAAAGATTCGCTGGTATCAGGTCGCGCCGGTAATTACCGAGTGTCGCAACGGCCCATTGGGAGCGGCGAGGCACATTTGGAAAACACGTCGGCACACAATGGCGGAGATAAAGCGAGCCGATATCGCGCGAAAGGAGTATAAAACTGTTGCGAGCGGGCGCTCTAGACGTTGCACGGAGTCACAGAAAACCTCGCTCCCTTTTACCATCCAAGTGCCCTTCCGTCGTCTCTAGGTAGACAGCGCGCGGGTTCGCCACTGCTTTCTACTTTCCATGGCGGTGCAGCGTGTGCGCGCGTACTTCCGTCGAATTTAGCCTCATCAGTGGGACGCGGCGCGCGCACGCTGCCTCCTGCCACTTCCTTAACATTATAATCACCTGATCTCAATAACAAACCGAGCAGTCTCCTCCCTGAGAGTTCAATGCCTGCTAATTCGGGCCTGCGATATGTTTGCACGAGTCAACGGCACACGCTCGCGCTCTTCTCTGATTGCCCTCCTCTCTTCCTCGCTGGCGCGCGGACTTAGGACACTGGCGTCTACCGCGCTCCCCCTCCCTGGCCCTCTAATCTAGCGATCTCGATTTAAGGAACCGGTACATTTGTACGAAAGTGCGCAGTGACATCGTTTCGGGAAGTGACCGGGGATCGGGCGAAATGCCGCCGGCTTTAGAAAGTATCGAATTAACAGGCGTCGTAACGCTTTTGTCTTCCGGGCTCAAAGGGAAGCTCCACGTGAGAGGTGGAACTATGATCTGGAATTCTCGCCCTATCGATCCCTTAAATCCCCCTCCTCGGCTCCGCTCATTCCGAAATGCGGGGAGAGATGAATCCGTCCGCGTATATTCGAGCAAAGAGTGACACCGACAATTGGTCATACTCTGCTCCCAATTGCGGAAGTATGGCATTATTTCCCGGCACAATGGCCCTTGGCTCCCCACTCCCATTATCGGCGGGCATATCAGCCCGGCGTCGTTATCCGGGGAAATGCACAGGCTTTCTCCATCTTAAGAATCTCTTGCCAGAGAGAGAGAGAGAGCGAGAGAGAGAGGATTCTCTGAGGGCGCAGTGAACTTTGCACGAGGCTGTTGTAAAGAGTCGCGGCGAATTGCGGCATACCAGTTTTCCTGAGCGAGCCTTTTATCTCGACGACCTGGATGGCCCAGATCTCCCGGCCGTTCACCGTTCTCTAAGGTGTTCTCCGTTTCCCGGCTGCACTGGCAGGAGCCGCCTCGCGGAGAGGAGCCGGGCGTGCTCTCTGGCGTGCCTCTGCCAGTTAGCCCTCTGGCGAAAAACTATTTGTACGCTCTCGAAAGTCGAGCCGACGCAGGAGAGAGGCGCACTGCCGCTGTGCCGGCAGAGGATGACCGGCAGCCGCTCGCTCTCGCGCACTCTGTCTCCTCGACGAGGCGACCATCTTTGGTGCACAAACAGTCGAGAAGCGACCGAGAGAGAGCGAGAGCGAGAGCGAGAGAGAGACCAGGGTCGACTCCGTGACGGCGATTTGACCTACGGGTGACCTCGGGCCAAGAATCGACCGTCCTCCTTTCGTCATTCCACCTCATGATATATCGTCGGTTACGCGTAGAAGAGCGCCGCGCACCGTTCGCTCCTCTCTTCTCGCGCTCAAAAGCCGCAAAACGCACAGTCCCACGGGGACAAGTTTTGCGGGGAGTTCGCGCCGTCGAGTCCTCTGGAACGCGCGTATCCGTGTCCTTGACGATCGCCAAGGCCCACCTGGAGAACCATCTGGATCATGGTCTCCGGGGCAACACATGACTGGTTTCGGGCATTCCGATGCAGCCCAACGATTCTTATTGTACTGTACGATATATCCCCCCTTTTCCACCCGACACTTTGACCTCTCGCGTGGAGCTACGATCCTCGTAATTTTAACGCTGGAGCGACGATGCTCTCTACACCTCGATATCTCGCACGCCCTCTCTCTCTCTCTCTCTCTCTCTCTCTCTCTGTCTTCGCTCGACATTAATATTCGCAGGGTCGAGCAGCCGGCGATTTAATTAGAACGCCGTTCCGCGACGAGCGAGTGCGTCCGTGGAATTTTCGGAATCCGCTCGGCGATCCACTTTTCCTTGTGGGGTGAGAACGGGGTTTGCCGAGGGTGGCCATGCCGCGTGTGACGCCCGCACTTTCCTGTAATCCGATATAGTGCAAACGTGCCGGGGAGCTTGGACGTCTCAAGGCGCCGCGCCGCTGAGGAAGGTCGATTAGGAGAGTGCGGTGTAAGGTCGTCGTTGCATTTCTTTGCGAGAAACTCGTAATCGGCAAGGTGGGGCGTCGCAAAGGCCGCGAGAACTCAGCGTTGATAGACGCGCGTTCTCCAAGCTCGTTCGGTTCGATGGGACTAACGGAAATCTAGCGGAAAGCATGTGATGTGCGGCAGCTAGGAATGACGGCACTTTGGACTCTCCTAGGTCTAACTTAACCCAATTGAACCTCTGACCGATATGCAGCACACCGTGTTCGAGAAAGGCCTCCGCGGTCAGGGACGTCGCGAGCGGCGCGCCGCGACGCGTCTTTCCTGGCAAAGGCGCCTCTGCCTAACCGGCGAAGCTTGCATCTCGAAATCTGAATCGCTCTGACCTCGTTACACTACTATGCTTCGTCGCTCGCTGCAGACTCCGAGGAAGCCTGGAGCGATCAATCATATCATAATCGCCTTGTCAGTAATTATTCACGTGCTTGTTAATCCTTGGCTCCCTCCGCTTCATATTCAAAACTCGACTCTATGAAGAGCCGGTTGAGTTAAGCTGTGGTCCTGCAAATCTTATTATGGAACACTCAAGCAGAAATCCTGATAGAGTCATCGAAGGCGTAAGAAAAACCGGGTAATTCCAGTTGTACAATTATCACTCTCGTCGGCGAGAGAGCTAATTGTTGTACGTTGAGGAACTTGCCACCGGGAGATGAAGTACCGTTCGCCATAACTACCCACGTGCTCCTCGCGCCTGCCCTCGGAGACTTTGTAGCGTGAGTCAGTGCGCAACTTTGCCGAGAACGCAAAGTCTCGCTGGATAGGAAGGATAGTGTGAAAGCTGTCCGGTTACACTGTAGCATTTCGAGGACTAGTTTTAATAGGATTGAATGGTACGTGTTGGTTTTGTTAAAGTACCACCGGTCCAGGAAGGAAAGTAAACCAGTCGGGGTAGATTGAACTACGCGCGTTCTTGCTGGAGATCTGATGGATCGTGGTAGACAATTCGAAAGATCGATGCATAAGTTCAGAGCAGTTACGTGGAAGTTGTCTGGTATGTGTTTGTCCTTGAGAGAAAATCCCGGGTCACGCTGGATGTCGTAAACCCTGAACCGGCCATGCTGAAGGTGACCCGAAGACGCGGAGTTGCCAAAACTGGCTCTCTGACTCTTCGGCATTATTTAATCCTTGCATATTTTAAATATACTTTAGTACGCCCAACTCCAAAGGCGGCGATTTGCGGGCATTCAGAAATTAAAATTCACCGAGACTGATGAAGCCCAAAATGACAAAGTCGTCAAGTATTTACTTGCACCATTCATGACTCTGCGTGTACCAAGATTTTCCCCGAAGGGAAGAATTATGCAGAAGAATTTCCCTTCCATCGCACGTACTCAAACTGTCCTCGGAACTATTCCATTTTCGACCGAGAATTGTATTCGAGCATAAAGGTTCGCAGCACAGGCAGATGGTTGGCAGTTCTAAGCTTACACTTAGCCAGGGAGTCACCTCTATGCGGTTCACCAGCACACGCCCGAGAGCACGTCCTTGGGGCTCAGGGACAGCTCGCGCAGACGAGAACACTCCTCCGATCGTCAGCGTCCACGAATTAGGTCGTGACGAGGGCGAGGGACGCCTGTTCACGCTCTCTCGTAACCATTCGATGTCAATAATAATAGCGGCTCTTCCTCTCACTCGCTCTCCCTGCTCTCTGGAGGTTTCCCCCTTTGCTTTCTTCGACGCCTAGATCGCAACGCGCAACTACACACTACCGTTCGCCGTGGCAAGTTTTTCCTCGGGACGCCTTAACCAGAGATTATTCATCTCGCCTTGATTCTTTTTTTTTGTTGCGCCTTGCGAAGCCCGACTGTTTCCCCTCGGAAGCCGATTTAATTTAATGCACCGGCGAGCATTGGAAATGATAGGTTTGACGACCCGCGCCCGCTTAGCGCACTCTGCTGACTTAATCGGCCTCGTTCAGATGTGATAACTAGCGACGGAACTGCACTTCTTTCGGAATGTTGGACGAAAAAGTTGGCGGGATCGAGAGGTATTACTTGGCCAAAGGGAAAGTTCGGTACTTTCTTCTCGAGAGCGCAATCTCGGTTTTTTGCCACTTTGTGTTTAATGTTGAGTCTGAAAGTTCCGCAATCGAGTTGATTAATGATCGTTTATGTGCTGGGATAGAGGAGGATTTTTCTGGTAATTAATAGATTTGATGGAAATCCTTCTCCGAGCCGAGTCGATGGTCTCTCGGCTATATCTTTTTGCTGCCAAGGATTTCGTAAATATTCGAGATGAGACGGTGAGATAGTATCGTACGCATCCTTCAATGAAAATTCCATCGGGCTTCTCGGTCGAAGGTTTTCGTTCAGGGCCAGGTAGCCTGCGATCTAGTGGATTGTTTGCCACAGATTAATCTAGCCGGCCAATAAGTAATCACAGTGCTCGACGCTTACTCGGTTCGAGGACACTGCGATAGTTTCAATGACTCTGGCATCGGCACCTTGTACTTTGCTCCACGTCGTCGAGTGGAACTAGAGTAACGCTCGCTATGCAATCTACCGGGCTGTCGCTCGACATCTCGCATTTACTTATACGTTTCACAACCCTCGATTATGCTCAACCGACTAATGAGCCGCCGCGTTTACTTAGAGTAACTCGCAAAAGCGTTGACTCATTTCTAAAGGGAAACATTCAAAACTCCTCTCACCTCATCTCCATACAAGAACATAACAATATAAAAATATTCAACTCAATTTCCATTCCGTCAATCCACAAAAATCTCCGACTCGCAGAACCCTGAAATCCTAGACAAAGCATAGAGAAATGACAAGATGCTTGTAGCAACCGAGTATCGGGCACGCCAGAGCGTGACAATTGGAGGTCCGAGTGGAGGACGACGTGTGCAACGAGGAGGTCGACGGCGACGCTGGCGGCGCGCGTTCGCCGTCGACGGCGTCGAGGTCCGAAGGAAGGAGGAGTAGAAATAGGAGGAAGAGTGCGAGCGGCGGAGGCGGAGGAGGTGGCGGAGGACACGATCGCGAAGAAGAAGTAGGACGTGGCTGCAAGGTCCCCTGGCGAGCGCGCTTAACCTAACCCAACCTATGTAGGCCGATCTAGGCGCGGACGCAGACGCGCGCGCGCGCGCTTCTATCCGGACGTCCCCCTAAGGCCTTGTTCATATTCGCAAAAACCACATCACCCTAGTACTAAGCAACGATATTTATACCGATGGAATGTTGATCCCGATCGAAGGTCGATACTCGCGATAGCCAGGGAGGGACCAGGGTGGTTGGAGCTCGGAGGCCTCCGGGAGTTTACGCTCGCCGCAACCTTCCGACTCTCACTCGATAAAGGTACAAGTTATATTGGGGTCAAGGTGCACTGAGCCACCTCCGATCGACTGCAGTGCTATCGGCATGGTAACTATCCCCGAATTTCCATAGGCTCTCGTCATCGACTCCATAGGCGATTATTGCTTATCGTGAGAGCTTATCATCGGCTCGGTATGAACGTCGCTGTAGTTGCCGCTGCATTCACCAAGGCAACCCCACCAACCCTGCCTAAGCAGCTCGACCTGCTGCACTCCTCTGACCGCCTCTCCCTCTTCTTCTCTTTTTCCTTCGCTCCGCAATCTCTCTCTCTCTCTCCCTCTCTCTCCTTTCCACCCGCGACTCTCCTCTCCCCGGCCCCTTTCCCTCGGAGAGGGCACTCGGCACGCTCCTTTTCCCTCTCTGTCCGGCTGGGCTCGCGGCCCCACGGAGCACACACGGCGAGAGCGTGTATTCTCGTGGTGTACTCGCGCGGCTTGTTCGCCGCTTACCGTAGCCTCTACACTCGGTTGGTGTACTAGCCGCGACGCAGCCAGCCGCCCCGGCCGTGCGCGTCCTTCGTCTAACCGTAAATGCGCGAAAACGGCGCGACGAGTTGTACGCGCGCTACTGCTCCCGTCGCCGCCGTCGCCGCCGTCGCCGCCGTCGCGCGTGGTTGTTCTCTCTCTCGGTGTCGGTCATAGAACTCGGAGAGTGCGATAGACGCCGGAGGCGGCTTTTAAAACTCGAGGAGAAAGCCCTGCGAGCCACGGGAGAGACAGTCGATCTAGTGCTGCGGACCCTGCCGGTGGTGCACGACTCTCTGAAGTAGAGAGTTGGTTGGATGTGTGGATCGTAGGATTAGCCGAGTGTCGCTTTTGGGTATCGGGACAAACGACCTTTGGTGACCTTCGCCGCGCGCCAACCTTGTCTCGCCGGATCGGCTAAGTTATAAGAGGGTCCTTCGGCGCTCGCGCGATAGGACCGGCCGAGGCCGTCGGGCCTGAAGAGGCTCTGCCGAAGGGTTCGAAGTTGAGTCAGGATTCCCAGAAAAAGGAGCAGCGAAGGCAATCGGGTTCGATCGCGAACGCGCTTCCAACCTAACTCGAGAGACCACCTAATCCAGCGTGGTGGGGAGAGGGGACTCGAGGAAAAGATAGGTTCGTGACCGGCGAGAGCGGCGACGCTCTCTCGGCGAAAACGTGAAAAGTGCAAGTGGAGAGTGCGAACGCGCCTCTCATACGCCTTCGACTTGGAGAAGGAGTGCGCCACGGACGCGCCTCGATTACACCGGCACTGCTGACTCTCCGCGAGTGCGCATGGTCGTCGATCGTCGATCGTCCTGAGGAATTTCCCGGCTGGACAGCTACCTTTCCGCCGAGGAGCATGTAACACTCGCGCCACTCGTCCGTCCAGTGGCCCTCACGGTAATCGTCGAATGTACGTACCAGCTGCCACCAGTCTCGCTCTCACGCTTCTTCTCTATGCAGGCGCGCCCAGCGATTTCGGACTTTCTGCGCGCTGCTGTTGATACTAATTATAGTTTTTCATGCTTCTCGCTGCACCGATGCGCTTTGCGATGCGAGCCGCGCGCATGGGAGCTTGTATCGTTGTTTGAGTAGGAGGTTTTGGAGGTGGGGTCTGACGTGTCAACCTTGTAACATGTAACGAACCCTCGGTAACTCCTTAGGCTTGCGAACCTCCCCCGTGCGACCTCGATATATTGCGGTCGATATTAATCCCATCGCTTCACCTCGCCGAGCTCTACACCGGAGCGAACATTCAGTCGATGCAGGCTTGTTAGCAGTGAGCATAGTAGTTTGTTTAGTGGACAAAGGTGGAGAGTTGAGGATGTTCGGAAGATTTGTTGGAAATTGAGTTTAGTGGAAAAGCGATTGGATCGCAGAGCGGATGCGAGGTCTTTTAAAAGTCTGTGAAAAGACTACTATTTCGCGTGGTAGAGTGAGTTTCGCATTGGCTCCCCGGCTGCTTTCGCTTTCTCTTCTAGCTTTCGCTGTCGCCGCTGCTAGAACCACCTTTACGCTCCGCTTGTCTTCTCCTCAGTTGGAAAGGGAGCGGGAGAGACGTGAAAGGCGCGATCCTCCTAGAAACCAGCCCGAATTGAAATCGGCTTGTGATATCGCGCGAGCCATCTCGACGCTCGCATCTAGGGAGCCAATGACAAATGCAGGAATTTCATCCTCGCACTCTCGCCAAGTATACTTTGAGTACTTCGGCCTCTTTAGATGCCACTGAATAGATTCTCGAGCAGAACTTGATTTTAAGCGACAGGCAAACACGGAGCCCTTGAACTGTTCTGGTAGGAGAAAAACTACTTGCTGGCGAGAATCTTTTCAAGAGCTTGGAGTGGTTCCCTATAAGCTTTTTAACCGCGACTGCAAAACAATTGGCAACATCGAGCCTTTTTCCCCTCGCTTTACGTAGATTCTCCTCTTGAGCTCGACGGATCGCAAAAACAAAGTCTCGTTGCTGTTGTGCCTCGGCGCACATTGTTATTGGAGGCTTATCGGAAGCGTCGTCGGTAATCGCGTGGCGCGGCGCGGCCGGAGGCTCCCGCCGGCCGCGGCGGGGAAGTAAACATTATCCGCGGATCTCCGCCACCGAAACCGAAAGCCAATCCCGGGCAACTGTGCGGGCCGCGTTAACCACCTGTTACGTTGCCGAAGCGAAAAGAAAAAAGGCGGCGGCGATCGACGCGAGCTAGAGCGCACCGCCCGGAGAAAATGGCGGTAAAGTAATCCCGAGTGCTCGGCATCGTATTCCCGTGTCCTTGGGTCAATGGACCACGATATCGCTCGAGATGTCTCTCCACCCCGTTCTCTCTCTCCCACATACGTCACCGGACTCTACTTTCTTCGAAGCCGACGCGGCTCGGAGAAAAAGAAGAGCGCCCGAGAGCGAACACTTCTAGCCTGATGAAGTATCCTGGTGGTTCCCCCGTTCCCTCGCGCAAGTCGACGACGCCCCGGAAGAAACTCAAGTAGCGTGCGAATCAACGAAAAAGAATGCTCGGCTTATCGCGCAAGGGCTCGTCGGATTTTCGGCATTGCCGCCCTTTGCAACCCTCGAGTCTCCTGGCAAGTAATCTCCAATTTCAAGCGGATCGAAATGGATCACTGTGATTCACGCGGCGATGACACTTGGGCAGGATTAACCTTCTCGCTGGCAAGTGATACGTGGGTGTCTTGTTGTGTAAGACTTAGAATGGAACCGACTTATTCTACTTGTATGATATTTAGAATGGAACCAACTAAAATCTATTCGAACGATTGGTTTGGATATTACAAACTCTGACGATCTTCGTAAAAAAGAAGAAGATTCTTGCGATTTTCGCGCATGGATACTTTAGGGATTTTCCTACAAGCGGAGAAATGCGAAGATACAAGCGATAAGGCAAATATGTCTGATATACCCGAGTTTTGAAATTCTTTTATAACATGCGAAGACGATAGATGGTAGATGGTAGGTCCTGGTGGTGTCCGCAATATCAAAGGATCACGCGAGAGCGGCGTCTTGATAGAGGCCTCCTCGGAATTGGTACCGCGAAACCTATATCCGCGTTTATAAAGTGCAGTGAACGCGAGCGGGTGCAACGAACTTGGCTCTCCCTCCGTTCCCGCCCTCCCACGGCGACCTTTCTCTTTCTCTCTCCCTCGTCGCATCCTCGTCGTCTCTCCGGCTCTCTGCCTCCCTCGCAACTCGCAACGCGAGTCCATCGGCCCCCTTCCTCCACGCTTTCTCCCCTCACGGCCGACCGACAGCGAGCGAGGGCGCTCTCGCTCTCTATCCTTTCAAACTTAAACAACACACATCTCTCAGACACCCAAAATCACCCAAACTATCAACTAATTAATAAAAGCCTTTATTAAAATCTTTAGTAAAATCTGACTTTCTAAATATTTCTCTTCCGATAACGTGTTTATCGAATGGCATGAGATCGGTCTGAGTCACATACGTACTATCTCCTGGACCGACTCCAAATGCGACTATTGAATTAGATTTCATATAATAATGCGCATTATTATACTTCGCGTGTCGTTGAGAAGAAGAGATCTCGAAGCGCAGAAGCACGAGCGCAGTTTGAAGACGCGAAAGCGTCAAACCCGCCGTGTGGTCATCTTTCTATTCTAGTGTCAGCGGATCTCGCCGCAGGGTTGCTAGCAGCCAGAAGCCCAAGTTCCCTCCCGTTGCGAAAAAGAGTCATCTTCATCGTGGGAGCGCGAAACCCCTTCACCCTCGCCGCCTCCTTCACTCTTTCCCTCCGTGCCATTTACCTCCTTCACTCTGGCCGGCATGCGAGAGCCGATCATCGGCTGATCCCATCTTCCCCGACCTTTCGAATTACCGTAAAGTACAGAGTGCAGACAGCACTGTCTTCGATGAAATAGTCGGAACCTGCCGGTTTCAGTACCAACAAAGGGAGACAGAGAGAGGAGTGTACTGTCCGGGGTGAATAGCCGGGAGCGGCGAGCGAGAAAGCTTCAGCTTCATTGTGTCCGCTCTAGATTACGAAGGGTCTTGCCAGGCGTGTTAAAGAATGTTCACACATTGTTTAACACGGCTGGTAGCGGGCGCGGGTCACCCTGTCACGGGAGCAACCCCTTTTCACCATCGCTTCTTGGAAAAAGGAAATCGATGCCGCTCTGGTGTAATAAAAATTTACAGCGCGGCGAGCTGCGTGCCGGCGCGCTCATCATCCCCTGAAAAGTTCATTGCGCAATCGGCTTGCGCAATACTCGGATTGCCGCGGCTGGTTTATGATGATGGAGTATGAACCACAGGTGTTTATGCAACATTCGAAAAGTGGTTCATTCTTATTAGTCGCCTTGAGATTATACCGCTGTCTAATGGTGACAGTCTATCCACTGTTTCGCTCTTGTTATGAGTGTGCAATAGAAAAGACTGAGTAAATGGGATGTTCTTTTCACTAGCGTCTAAGAGGTCGTTTGAGTAGCTTTATGAGAATGATGACCATCACCGTTGAGTCGGGATTTCCTTCGTCGCGGCCTTCCGTTCGGTGACAAGTATTTTCTGCAGAAGGTCAGCGTAAACTTTGCGAAGAGATTTGTCGCCTCGTCAGCGGCACTCCTTCTGTGTTTCGCGATTGAGCTTGGAAGGAGCGAAGGATGCGTAACTTTTTCGCGTGCATTTTCTTTGGTCGCTTGAGACACCTGTTGGTAGGCCTGTGGAAGATGACGAAGGCTAATAATGAGTAATCGATTTGATTTCAGTCTGAACAAGATGCATGCAATGGAGGGTGCCGCCGGCAATGGGAAGAAGGTGGATTCGGCCGAGAAGGCGCGCGACGAGGACTCGTCGAGGGCGTCGCCGAAGGTTCCACAGAGCCAGCAGAACGGAGCTGCTCTGCCCGAGGAGACGGCTGCGGCGCCCGCGAATGTCGAGTGCCTTCGCTCGGCCGCCATAAAGAAAGAGCCTCTCTGTGATCTGGAGTCGGAGCTGCCGACGAAGAACCTCTCGACGGTCGAGACCTCCCAATCGAAGCACGGCTCGACGCGATCCAGCAAGTCCGGCTCCGATGGGACCGGCGCCAGTGGCAGGAAGAGGAAGTCCACCGACGGACAATTGTCTTCGAACGGCAGCACTGCGCCCAAGAAGTTCTGCCTCGAGCAAAGGGAGCAGTACATCTCATCCCTCGTGGGCTCCGAGAAAGTTACCGCCGATGAACTTGCCGCGAGGGCTGATCAACTTCGCGTTGAAGTTCAGGTATGGATATCGTCGCACTCTCTTACTCAACGGGCGCCGCTCTCCCGGTCTAAATGCTAATTGGATGTAATAAAAGTTTTCTCAAGGGAGAAAAGTTCTGTCCTTATCCGATAATGGCTGAGGCCACGCCGTATAAACTTCTATTGTTTTTCAACGAGCGCTTCTTTCTTTTCAGGCTCTGGATGAGTTAGCACGTGCCAAAGAAATGGAGTGGAATGAGATCCTGAGCATGAGAAAGCTCAAGGAGGAAGCGTACCTGAGGATCGAGAGGAGAAGACAAGTAATGGGATTCATGGAGGGTAACGGCCAACTGGTCGAAACTCTACCGCCGGCGAGTTTAGCGCTTGGCCCAGACTGGGATGGCAGTGGCAGTAATACCGCGTCTGTATCCAAAGAAAAGTGCAACTTCGGCTCTAAGGAAGATCTTCGCGAAGAGAACTCCCAAGATGCTCCTCCTACTTTCAAGAAGGAGAAACCTTCCAAGCAGACTGCCCACCGGCAAACACCACCGAAGCAAACCGGTGAAAATGGACGGAAGCCGAACGAGGCGCTAAGTCCGGAGAACCGACAGATCGGCGAGGGTCGCCAAGGTGCTATCGTCGATGTCAGATCCATTATTGCCGACTACAGGCTCAGGCACCCTGAAACTGTTCCACGCAGGTGAGTCTGGAAGAGATTGTGCATATCACTGCTCTTGTGAAAATCAATACCAGAAGATACTAACTCCTGCCTTGTTTAGGGGCAGAAGGATGAGGAATTCCTTAAATGTTGGACTCGGAGCAGGTGGCGCTATGGTCGAGACTGGACACAGTGTCGATTCTAGACCGTCAAGCACAGACTCTTGTAAAAGTAATCCTAATACAATGGACCCCACCAATAACTCGATGAGTTTCAAAGACGTACTTGTCCAATTTGCCAAACTGAGCCAGCAACAAGGTAAGATACTCGCTTTTAATTGGTTTTATACATGTGTCTCTTCTATTGGCTTTTCTAAATCAATGTATGTATTTACAGGCGAACCTGTCAAGACACCACAAAATTACCCAGATGTTACACTTCACCCTGTGGCCCCTTCCCCAGCACCGCCGAACACGTCGGCGCAACAAAGTGGCTCACTGCTACATGGCATTCTCACGAAATCGCAGTCTCCGAGACCTACCACTTTTTCACCCACTTTAGCTAGATTACTCACCGCTCCCGAAAGAGAAAGGAACGCACCGAGCGCTACGACTATATCGCAGCAGAGTGCAGCAACCCAGCACCTTTTGCAGGCATATCAAGGCTCTAACCCGGTTTCTATCACTGACCTGCTATCTTCTTCCAAGGTACGTTGCTTTTCGGAAGAAATGATGAATATTCTACTTGACAGGATTATAATCAAATGTATATAATGCTATTCTTTCCTTTGCAGGCTCGAACCGAAATTACCATAACGCCCGTCGTTAATACCCCAGTACAATCGCACTCGAATAATTTAATTCACGTGGTAAGTTGGTAGTTTTACTTCCTCTGGTATCAAGATAAGAATTTGAAGATCATATCACTGCAATCCTCCGCTTTCCAGGATGACGTTGAAGAGGAAACTGCAGTGATCGAGGACAGGGAAACCCGTATTTCCGCTGGGGGAAGGGACGCCAGAGATGACAGGGATAGTCCTCCGCGTTGTCAAGGATGCCACGAACGAGCTGCGCAATTTGTGTGTGCTGGTTGTGGAAACCAATGGTACTGCAGTCGTGAGTGCCAAGTGAGTATTGGGTTCAGAGTGTTTATCAGATGTTAGGTGACGAAAAATGAAAATCGCGAGCTGGTTTAAAATGTCATGTTCTATTTTAGGTTGCCGCATGGGACGAACATTCGGAAGTGTGTTCAGGCTAAAGCGCACACTAACAGACACAGTGTGCTTGAGACCTCCTGGCAGGTTGCACCGGGTAAACAATCTACCCTATTGCGAATGAATCTAGTCAAGAAAGCAAGGCCAAGAGTATAAAATACGTATTGAACATGATAAGATTTATTTGAGCCGAGAAATGTTAAGAACCAGCATTGTATATTTTTAAGGATATTCGCATACGTTAATCTGTAAAGAGTAAGTTTTATTTCTGGAAAAAAGAAGTGTAAGATTCGTCGATGATCCGTTGTACTCTTTATTGCTTGCGGATCGGGTGCAAGTAGAGCCTGCGAGCAATCGGGATTTTCGTGCGATATTGAGGGGCCCGTCTTGGCACTCACTTCACTATCCTCATACGTTGCTTTGATGCGTTACCGATTGCAAACGATTGGGAAATTCTTGCGAAGACCAATAGAGAGTACTGACCCTGCACGGATAAAGCATTTATATAAAGCGTATCTTCCGACGGACGAACCGTCCTGCCGGATGATTCACGCACTGAACTACATGCAGTTAAATGCGCAGAGCTTTGTAACTTAAGGACGAATTCGCGATGACTCTGCATACTGTAACGTTTTTGCTAGATTTTACCAATGCATGACGTACAATGTACGCTAGTCGAGGAAGTTTTTCAAGTTTTCCAGAATATAAAAACCCAAAACAAGCAAGCAGCTCTAGGGCGCTTACGTACAGAGAAACGAGATGCACAAAACTGTAAGTCGCGATGGCTGTACATAATTTTATACACTTTAGCAGGGTTGTTCAGCGTCAGATAATACAAAGTTGGTTAGTCGTGTGCCATGCGTAAGATTCACATCATGGTTCGCTTTTTACGTTGAAAGAATCTAAGTTATAGATTATACGAGTGTTTTTATAATCCCATTCGTTATACGACATTATCTATTTTGCGTCCTTGTCCTTTTTTATCGATCGAAATGCTGTATTTATAAACCGAAGTCGTCGCATTTTTGGGGAAAAGAAACGTCAAGTCTCATACGAACGTTTGGCTTATAAAATTACAACCGCGAAGATGCAGGTCTACTGAACTATTAACATATAAGTATGTCGTCGTACGTGCGGTTTAATGACATTTTAGTTTTGATTTCCCGCGAAAAGGACTCGTTTGGAACTAATTCCCAAACACGTGTTCAGACCTGTGTAAATACTTGTAATGATCATTTGTCATTTATTCAGACCTGGTACGTAAACGTGCGTACGTACCCATTACCAGATTTTGTACCACATTTGTTACCAACGTGTACATTTAGATTTAATGTAATATTAGTCCTTAGTATAGATTTAAGATATTTGTTTCTTCTCATTTCGTATGGTTCGTTGGTAACGCATTGACACGCTCTAAGTTGTTTTTTTTTTAAGTAGTATGTTACCCAAACGACAATTGTCCCAGATATAATCTGTAGTCCAAAGTTCCTACAGGTACACGCAACATTATATATATTTTTCCCAATTACGAAGCAAACCAAAATAAAGTTTTTAATCGTATGCGTCTTATTTCACTGATATACCCTCAGCACCTCTGCCTTTTATCACATTCGTTTATTTTGCGAAGTAATTCTTCATTTACGTGTTGAAAGAGACAGGTTGCTATGAATAAAGAACAATGCACGTAATGGATTTCAGTTTTTATGCAGGAATAACTTTTGAGTAACAGTACGTGAATGTTATGATTATATGATACATATTGTACAAAAGAACATCCCTTCGCTGATTCACTTATATTATATTTTTCACTTACACATGTAATGTATGTATTTTCAAGTGAAGGACATCTGCATAGCGTAATCGTCAGCGAAACGGACGCGTAAAATTTTCAATTTCATAACGTAACAATTAAGAAAGGAGAGGTCTGTGAAGAGCATACCTTCGGTGATTGATCGTATACAACGATTTGTTATATACAATTGGTATTTTAATATTTAACATACTCTATACAATATGCAGAAGCCCTTGGACAGCTTAGGCACTAGCAACCGAATTTTTATAAAACGCTTTGTACATTATCACATGAAATTTTGTTGTAAAAACTTCATATTGCAATAGGTTTTCTTTGTAGAAATACGGCTATCCCGTGAGCAACCCAGTACACGCTTCTATTTTACAATCTGTCCCACAATCTCGCGACAATGGCTCTTTCGCTCCTTTTATCGAAGGCATCGGTGCGCAAATACGTTTCTTTTCAACAAACAACAATATATATATATATATGTTTACTATTGCAATTTGTTCATTCAACCGGATTTTCTAAAAGCATATATGTACGTGTCAAAGGTGCATTATTTCTTGCAGTCTCTCATTACGATTTATGTTATGGCATCGGTGGACCACGCTTGTTAAACCATTCGTTTGAAATTGGTCTTGTTGCGTTTAACCATTTCTCATTTGGCATGGATTAATAATTATACAGTTAATGCACTTTACAGATTATCGGTTATAAAAATATCTCAGTATCTTAACACGTATTTGGTTCTGTACTTCTATAAAGAATGTCTTTCAGTTTAAAGTCGAGCTGAAGAAGTTCGCCTTCCTCGATATAAAAAATGTTTTTATAATCTCCAAAGTGCACGCAAGTGCGTCTCGCGATATCTTAGAAAATGTTTCAATTGCTTCCCTCGCATCCCATTAGTCACTGAGGCTCTCGAATTTGGCATTAATCTAGGGATTTGTGTCGTTAAAAGTCAGTACATTCCGGTACTGAGAAAGATAGCGATAAATACCTAAGTATTTGTAGTCAAACCATTCTGTAGTAATTCCCAATCGCTTATGGGAGAAAAATATTTTTAGTACATCGTGCACTCTGTTACACATTATTTACTTTTCTAAGCCGATCTTGCATTGCGCTGAACACCATTAATGCTTGACTTAGGGTCAATCACAATCTGAACCAATTGTCACTCTTAACTTGTATGGTTTATTGTTAGGAGACACGTAAAAATAGAAGAAAAAGAGAATTGTACTTTAAAGCTCTTCCGTCTGCGACTGTAAGTTGCAAAAGGTTACCCGAGGATCTACTGTAAAAAATTTTCATAAACTTTACATGTTTCTTCTCAACTTTCTTACGCTACGGTAACTGTTCCTGCTGGTGGTACGCGGATACATCTTAACCTGTTATGCAAATACGCTTTCCAGGTGGTTTTATATCCTACGATTAGTCACTGCGTCGATCGTCGTCGTTCTGTTCGATTTACCGCTGCTAGTGCTTCTTCCGGCAGCCGACCAGGATCCGACAAAATATCAGTGGCAGTAGACAGATACCTTAGTGAATTCAGAACAGCTGTAGGCAAAAATCGGATAACAGGCATTATTAATACTGTAAAAGAGAGAGGAATCATAAGCGCCAGCTTCTCAACACGTAAAGATATTTCTACTACGAACCTGGCCTGAGATCGACGAGGGAGCAATGCTGCTCGACCCACAAAATTGTACTTCTGTATAAGTCTTCGATACTCGCGGTGGATACCGAAGTATTGAAGGATATCATTAACGGCTCAAGCAATATACTGAACTAATAATATAGTTAAGGAATCACCTTTGCGTAGTTAAAGTATGAAAAAAAGTATTTTGAACTTGATGTAGCAAAAAGGATACAATCCAAAATTTCCAATTATCCCTTGTACGCGTGCGTACATACTCATCGAACATCTCCTTCATTTTATTAGTTCTCTGCCTAGAAACTGGAGCACCCGTAGCAGGAAGCATAGATTGACAATTACTGCAATATAATTCAATTAATCATTTTACGCTCCTGGACTCCTTCGAGTTTCATATCGCTGTTCTAATATATCTATTAACCTAATAGACGTATTAAGGCACTCGATCTGATGTCTCAGGCTATCCATCTCCTCTTTCAATTGATTCCTTTCGGCCTTTAATTGTTTAATATAATCGGCCCCCTTCTGCAGCATTGCTGCTTTGCTTAATTTGGTGTTTGGATTCATGCTCAATTGCGGAATCAAACTGTGCAACATATCGAATCCATTTTTTATGTTATATCTTCGTTTTTGTTCCGCATGAATATGCCCGACTCTTCTTTGTTCCTTGTATTGGCCCCGTTCCGATTCGCCTTTTATATATCCCCGACTAGGCGAAAGCGGGCTCCCTATACTCATCGGACTGTGCAGAGGGCTCAGACTTAATCCTTGAGGACTATGCGCATTCGTATCCTTCGGCGACCCAGGGCTACTCTGCGTTTGGTGCTGCTGTGTACTTGTGTTTAATAATATCTGTTGATTGCATGTGGACTGTTGTTGCATTGCCTAACACACAATATAATTCGGTTATATAACTAACGTGTGTATACACGAATGGCCATCCGAAGCAAAAGTCTGACTAATTACTTGTTGCTGCGATTGCGCCTGGCCTGTAGATGTTTGCATGGCTTGTACTGTGACTGGAGTCGAGATGTGACCAGTCGTCACTTGTGTTGGCGACGCCGAAGGTGGAAGCATCGGTAAAATGTGCTTCATGGTGCTAGATTGATTCGGTGACTGCATAACTTTGTCCGTCGAACTATTCATTGTGTATACGCCAGATGTATCTAAGTAGCAATATATTATTGAACGTTATTTTAATAAGGTTCCCGCCATCTTCTTCCTTGTATACCTGATACTAGAGGACTGATCTTGAGACACTTACTGTTCGTGAGTAACTGCGCTAGTAAAACATTGTTATTCAAATTCAAAGCAGGGTCGCTTGCGGCTGAAACCAATGGCGGGGGTTGCATACGCGGTGCCGACAATGACGAACTACTTCTCGATCTGTTCCTGGTTTTCATCTGATACTTTAAATTTACAAAGGTTGCGATAGTTTCATTGATCAGTGTGACTTTGCATGCATGAGATTACGAGCCTTTGAGGCATAGAACCTACCTTAGGCACTGCGAACACCTCCTCCTTATCAGAGCTTGTTGTTGCCGATTGATGAAGTAATTTCGATGATTGTATAGCAGGTGTAGAGAGATCCAAGCCCGAGGGTCTGCACTGTAATAATATCTGCGATTGCGATGGTTGTTCCGCAGTAACCGATACGACTTGTTGCGGTGGGTGTGTCTGGAAATAAGATGATAATGAAATGCTATTTAAGAGGATAGTTGCCATGATTATCTCTCCATGCCATCTATGCAGTCTATATTATTCGGTACCTTGAAAGTGTTGGTATCGAATTTACACTGTTGCTGCGTACTAAAGTTTTGTGAGAGTGTTGGAAACTTGTAGCATTGCTGTGGTTGCACAACTTTATATGGCTTTGGAGACATTGGCGGAGCAGGTGGTAAGGGCCTTATCGCCCTATGTTGCGTGGGTAACGTTGAACTTTGTTGACCATAATTTTGTTGTACTAAATTCTGCACGTGACTGGAGATGGATGACATTTGATTTGTGTTCACTGATTGATCGCCCAATCCTGTGATTTGTACTTGACTCTGTACAGGTGTTAGCTGCACTGTCTGAATTTCCATTGAATAAGGCTGCTGCGTTGCCTGTTGATATGTTGAGCTCTGCGGCTGTTCCGCGCGCGAATACGTATTCTGCTGCTGCTGCTGCTGTTGCTGCTGCGATTGTTGTATAACTCTACTAGTGCGCCCAGACACTCTACTTTGTTTTGGTTTCTGCCTCGCCACTTGATTTGTAGGTGGACTCTCGTAACTCTGTTGCATGGCGTTGAAAGTATCGCTCATTGTCCTAAGTGATTAAAGATCATCTCATTTTCGAACTAAACGGTTTGACTTGACATTTACTGTACATCTGCTTGTACTACGTGTGCTTACATATTACTTCTGAAAGGATTGGTTGGCTCTTGCTGCGGTTGAGTATAAATTTTCGCGGTATACTGGAGATTCTGCATTGTGTTGGTTTGTTCGGCTTGCTGTTGCAGCTGTTGCTCCTGGGTTGGTTCATTCTTCGCGCTCGAATCTTCGCTGAGATCGTTGATCTGACTCATGGGCGTCATCAGATCAAGATCGGGGTAGTTGGCATTTAGCGAAGTACCTCGAAACATGTCGTCCTCCTCGGGCACAGGCGGTAACTTCGAATTTAGGAATACTGTCGGGATATAATTAAAAACCAATTATCACGATTACGCGTACTCATGGGTATTACGATCGACGCTTACCTTGCAGGGGCTCAAGGGTGTCCATGAAGTCGTCCAAGTTTGGCTGCAGTGGGCCTAAACTGGGCTGAATAAAATCCGCTAGATTGGCGCCGCGAGCTGAAAGTATCCATTACATTAATATTCACACCTTGGCGAGGGAAATTATCTCATCCTCTTTTCATTAATCCACACTAGTGAATGGATAGAACAATGGCGAACAAAGTCCAGTTCATTAATTCTCCGGCATTTGAAAAAATCGTATAATTCGTGCGCAGCATTTCGGCTGCGAGAGGCGACGCATTGATAATTTATCAGGTCGGCAGATAATGAAGCGCGGTATTTTGGTTTAGCCTGAGAAGGTGCTATGTAGATATCACGAAACTTACCGATTTCTCGCGGATCGGGAAAGTATATTGGTTGATTCGAAGTGATCGTAGAAAATAATGTATCGGTCATAAGCTCCATGTAGTCCTCATCAACCATCATACTCTCTCCTCCTGGGGTGCCAGTGGGTCCTCCGAACGTATTGCTTGTACCGGCCCCAAACCCTCCCGAAGAGCATAGTCCACTGCTCCAATCCAACATATCCACAGATTCCATCTAAAATAATCATTTATTAACTCTCCCGTCTTTCTCACACCAGACCCCCCAAGTTTAACGAACAAAGTAGTATCCGAGAGAAAAGCGAGCGTACCATCTCGATGCCATCCTTGCTCGTCCATCCAAGGATTTTGTTCCGGTAAAACATGCGCCATTTCTTGTATTCCGCAGTGACTGCAGCAAGTTTTCGCTTCCAGTATTTGCCCTCTAAGACCACCGCCTGATAAGAGATACGTGGCTTGATTTACGCTTAAATAAGAATATTATATAGCCGAACGATAATGCGCGATAGAGTCGCTTTTATGAGATCAGGCGGATCAGGCGGATCAGGCAGATATCCCTCGTCAAGTAGGCTTCCCCGATAAAGCACTTTCCCGAGGAAAAACCAAAAACACCGTTGATCCCGACTGCCTTTCCGTACTGCTCTGTTTGTCACGCTTGCCGCTATTAACTAAGCTCATCCTGAAAGCAATGAGGCTACCAATCAAAAGTGCATATTGCGCTTTTCGTTGTTCTGCCCCGGTCCATGACGAGGCGGTTTATTTATAGGCGAAATTCGTTATATCGATATGTGGTAGGCGTATAGTAGGGCCACCGCTAGAGGTAAATAAGAATATCTAACAAGAGTGAGAGTGAGAGAGAGAGAGATGGAAACTTTACCTCGGGCTTATTGTGAGTATCAACGTCCAAAGGGGATGCGAATTGGCACACCAAAGTATTCTGCTTCAGTATAACTGTAACGAGACAATAAAGTGTCCCCGCTTTAAAATCCAATACCGGTACTCTTTCGGTTCGACGCTCACGGCAGGGAACGCTCTTGCGGCGTACAGTCAGCTGATACGGCCAGATATATCATTGTGCACTCGCAAAAAGATAAGACTAGATAGATGCTAATGTTGTAGCATGAGTTCATCCTGGGCTCGATAGCGTCCCCAAAATGATCTCGTCAAGTTTTCCCTCAACTTGGAGAAACTTGATATTAAGTGCGATCAGTGTCAGGTGTCGAGTGAACCTTGGTATCGAGCTCCGATTGTTTAGAGCCGACAATGCGATTCTCCAGCGCGAAACACTGTAGCACGCCCGCGCAATTGAACGAGCGCGTTGCGGTGGAGAGCATTATCGGGCAGAATGTGCTGGCAACTGACCGAGTGGCAATGCTCTCAGCTTGAAGAAGCTTTCCTCGCGGCTCTTAGGTTCCCCTGGGAGCTAAGCCCTGTTGGATGGAACAAGAGACCCGTGGAAGAGACGCGTCCGTCCCGATGCCGACTTTGCGTCGACGCATTTTCTGGCGCAGCCGCGAAACACTTCCCCGTAATCACTCACGCCAGATACAAAGTCCGCTCACGAGGGTGGAAGCGAGACGCGCAATTTCGGGAATCCTTCTGTCCGCCGCTCGATCACACGTACGTCGTACTCCCGACCCGAACCGCGTTCTACCTTCGCATTGGGAGTTTCGGGTATCACGCGCACTTTCCCGAGGAACATCGAGGACGATCGTGTGTCGCAGAAGAATGATGGAACGCATGAATGATGATATCATTCTACGTGAATTTATCCCTATTGTTGTTCCAGAGGGATTTCCGTGAGGATGAAAGTGTAAATCGTGGGATATGGATGAACAATGGAATATAATGGATCTGATTGATTCTTTGAAATGACAAATTTTAATTGGACGACATTACCAGTAATAGCAAGGGATTTCGAAGAATAGTTGTAAGACAATTACTAGTGAATGAACGGTTACTGGTATGCGTCCAATTTTAAGATACATCGAGCAAACACACTCCCCTTCAATAACAATATTCACCGCGCATTAGAACCTGAGAGTCATCTCTTGGCACAGCCCTTGGCAAATAGATTTGCCTCTCCTCGTGTTTCACCGATTCATCAAACTGTCAATCTACCAGATAGAGAGAGAAAGAGGGAGGATGGTACCGAAAGCACCTCTGCATGATTTAATGCTCGCCTGCTAAGATACTTGACGAAAATCAGCTTTGTTGTGCATTGCGCGTGCCTTGACAGTTCGAGATCGAACAGAGGAGCGCCGTTATAAATATAGCGGCTAAACCGCTGCGAAAATAGCACGCTTATCCCGAGCTTTCGCGAGTACGTAATCAGAATGTCAGTGAACGACATTTGCTCGGATGACCCGCTCGCCCAAGAGCAGCAAAAATTATCCGCCAGTCAAATCGAAATGCGGGACGATTAGCAATTTGGAAGGATTAATATGATAACTATGGCCTTGCAACTAGTTGTACTTGTGACCGATCAGATATTCAAATAAACTGTTGGTAGTAGAATTTGAAATATAATTAATGAAAATCTCAATTCAGGATTAATTATGACTGTCCTATATTTAATGATTTTCTATAAATGCGGATACTTGCTATTAACTGAAAACTGGGATGAATGAACATGAAAATCGTGTACCTCGTTGTTCCTCAGTTGACAAAGCCGATTAACAATAGCGCACGAACTGATTGGGGAATCAGTGTCCGAAGGTATCAGTGAACTCGAGGGAGCGAGCGAAGGGAAATTTCCCACATAAGAGAAAACCTTCGCGAGACCGATGGTGGACGCGAAACTGAGTCTCGTTCGGCTTCGATTGCCACGAGTGCATCGCGGAATCTTCAGAACTTGGTGGGAGATACATTGTCACTGCATCATCACGTGCAAGAAATCTCGGTCTACCGCGTTATCTGGTGCTCCTCTTTCGCCGATGATCTATTGTCCCCGACTTATCGTCCACCGAGTCTATCTTAAATCAATTTCATTTCGTTGCAGATTACACTTTTATCTCAAAACGTGTATTTTCAGACTACGCTTAGATCAGTCGGACTAACTTCCCCGGTGATCTCGCCCGGGTTCCCGATGATGCAAACTGCTAGTCTTGGCGGACAATACGTTCGCCGGCCAATTACGGCAACTCCTTTGAGAGTAGCGCATGGAACGGCACCAATTACCATTAATGCAGTTAATTACCCAGTGGAAGAGAACACTTAGGGTGCGAATTAAACGTTGAACGATAGGCAATCTTAATTGAAGACGACGCTTGTGGGAAGAGTACATTTCAATTTCTGAATGATGAGTCACTCTTTATCATTAGGTCCCGAATTTCGGTGTGACTGGACACTTTTCACTGATCGATTACCAATTTCGCGAGCGACCCTGGATATTTCTTACCCAATGTCTTACCCACTTTCTGCTAAGCAGTCCTGCTTTACAAGAATATACGTGCTTTACATTACAAACAGTCTAAACCTGAAGATAATCAAAAAAAGAACAGGACTCGTACTTCGTTCACCCGAGTGAACCCGCCACGAACTTCATCAAGTAAGAAGAGCCTATCATTAAAAAACGAGTCGGCCCGCTGATAACAGGAGATTTCTCTTACTAGCAGAATCCGAAGCGAGCGAGTGCGAGCGCGTCGCCTCGAAGCTGAGTGTCGCGCGACTTCCGTGAACTGCGCCGGATGACCGTGACAATTCCACGCGAGGGAAGAAAACTCGGTGCGGAAAAAAATGCGAAGACGAAGCCGCTCGCGCTATCTTGGTGCGGGGGTTATCGTGCCGAGTGGCGATAGAGGTCGGCTAAATTAGCTAGACGATTAAGCTCCAGAGTTTGCCGGGCATTTCCGGCCGACTGATCAATCGAGCGCGTTGCGAAGTCTCTCCTGTTTTCCCCGGACACGGCGATGCTGCAATCATTAGCTGGCTCCGCTTCCTTAGGCGCTAGGATAAGTATCGGTCGGCACTCACACTGCATGTGCCAGCATCTCCATATCACATTGTTCAGTCTGATCTTGTCCTTCCATCTCAGCCTGATCCCTTTGAATCGATTCCACTTGGGCGATGTCAGCTTCTGTCTGGAACAAATTCGAATGCCCATACGTCATACCCACTGCTTGGAAATTGTTTGGCCAGCTGTCTCTCCACCCTTTCAATCCATTATCCTGTTTTTCCGCCGAGCACTTTAAGCATCGCGCGGCCGACGGATATTGCCGGTGCCTGCGCTTGATATGTTAATACCGGGCCTCAAGGCCTGTAAACAACCTCAACTGACCAAGGTATCAAAACTGCACTAAACCTTGAACTCCTCGCTCTCTCGATTGGCAAGTATGACTTACGAGTGGATCTATCGGCCGATAGGTTGCCTTAGCCGCGAGATGCAAGCTCGCGGTAATGCTCTTTGGTTCGTTTGCCTTTGAGGTGAGGAGCAACGATCAAGGCTGCGATCGCAAATGGCCTGTCGTAATCTTGTAACGACACAGGCTTCATTATTCCGTTGTAGACGCGATGTCGAGGGCTCAATGGGAAGACGCAAATTTCCCGCAAAATCAATAAATGCACTTCTCTTGCGCGTAACGTTATATTGCGTGTGATTCATCGCAGTTAATGTAAAACATCTCGCGGAAGATTGCCGGGAACTCGGAAAGCCCAATGAACCAATGTTACGCAAGAGCGAATGATCCAGCTTCAAAAGTGATTGTACGTGGGGGATAACAGTGGTCAAAAAACGATTTCAAGATAGCAGTATACCGCGCTTATCAGTTGCGTCATCGCACTACTACGAAATATCTGCTGGCAGAGCGAGCAAACACAGTATTCTGCATTAGAGCCTCTGTGAATTACTCAAGCCAAGTTCCAGAAATCAAGAACTCGATACTGTTAAAATCCCCAAAAGCTGGAAACATAATTCACCGGGCACTATATTTTTATGAAAAAATTTTAATTGAATTTATGAATTTTGTCCTACTGGTTTCTTTAAAACGACGGCATTTTTCTGTGGATTTGTAAAAATCTGCTTTTAAGTGGTGCGCGGTGCACGGAGCATCGCATTCGTGAGTGCGAGAGAGAGGAGAGTTTAATTTGAGCCGGAAAATACCGAGCGATATAAAGGCTTGTGTTGTCGCGAGAGCGTCCAGCCGAGAGAGCTCCGTATCAGCTGCGTGCAATGGAAAGATCCTCCTCGAAGCAATTGCATACAATGAAAGTCTACCGCATTATAGACAGGCTTGATTATTCGTTAAACAAAGAGTTAATTTAACGGAAGCCGTTGTAGTCGTTTGAGAGGAAATTCTGCGAGCGAGGGTTAAAGTTGAACTGCCGCGAAAGAAGGGAATGGTTCTCGAGACATGTGTATGTTAATTACCAGCGAGAAATCGTACGTGGGCGGAAGTTTCCACTATTTCTGATGGCTGCGAGCAGCATAGCGGAATCTTGCCTTGGCATTAGACCCTGGCCAGTCGAGTTCGCTCCGCTGCCATTCTCATTTTTCTGGTCGAACGATTAGATAAGGAACAAGAGAAACATCGCCTGAAATTACGCGCGGCCATCTGGAATGCTAGTTTTCGACTCGCTGCTTCCAACGAGAATATTTTCGGGGAAATCCAATCCGCCCGCGCTTGCAAATCACATTAATATCCAACATATTCTGGGAAAGATAATCATCCAATCCTCACGCGATTATTGTTACTTTGAGTTCGACTTGCTGAATTCCGTCCAATATCGAGATGATCTCGCGTAATATTGCAGGGGGCCGAAATGTATCGAATATATTTTGACGGTTTATTTTACTGCATAATATAAAAGGGGCTCTCGAAGCGGAGCAGGAGCGAGTCGAGTGAATGATTTATCAAGCATTCCGCGAGCTCCCTGACCCGAAATTATCAAAATTACTGACACTCGAAGTGCGAGTTTGTCGAAACACGGCTCTCAACCACGAAAATCCCCTGCGCCGGCGTACAAAAGAAGGAAAACCTGGCACAGACAACCGATCGTGTGTCCCTCGCAGAAGCATCAAACGGAAAATCCAAACATTCACGGTATTTTATCTCCGTGTCCAAACAATCTCGCGCCGAACGATGTTTATCGAGGATTCGCTGCCAAAACAAAGGGGTCGAAGAATCGTATTTCAGCAATTAAAAAGAGATGTTTACTTCGAGCCGCTGGTTATCAGATAAGATCTCATTGTTCGTACCAAAATATAAATCGTCGTTTAGCCAAGATCGCTACTGTCTCGCCAAGAAATAGCATTGACAAAAGAGCCTATTATTGGCAATACTTTCGATCTCTTCGGAAATCTATTTTTCTTGTCGAGCGAGAGTAACCTATTAATAACCGAATCGATCGCAGCATCTTGGTATCTGCTCTCGGAAAAAAGTAGGGGAGAATCCGCGAGAAGTAAAATTAGAAGTGGGCCTGACAGAAATAGCGGCCACCGCTGCATATAAATATCCCAGGTAAAAAAGAAATAGTCGGGGAACGCAGGTACGATTACCCTGTTTAAACAATACCAACAATTTTTCAAATGCTCTCAAACAATATACTCCCACACTGGCCAACTAATAATCCTCACTTGACTTAGTCGGTCGAAATAGTGAAATTTCATGATGAAAACTCGAATCTGTCAAGTGAGTGTGATGGAGAAAATCAGTTGCGTGCGATTGATGATTCGGACGCAGCATCTCTGGCCGCCGGAGGCTGCGGATCAGCGAGGCATGCTGGAAGCCCAGCTGATTCGCGCGCTCGTATGCGGACACGACACGGGCTTACGCATCGTTGCACGGCAGCGTAGCCACGCTAGTAGTGCTCGAGTGCAGTGTGTCTGCCCGATGACGCAGTGGCCTTGCACGATAAAAGACACACATTGTAACGCACGGACCTTTGCAATGATTTAGTTCGATTCGCGTTTTCGCGCCGGCCGGAAATGCGCGGGCCTTCGATATTGCCTAGAACTCTGTTTGCAGGAAACTGCATCGTCGTCTGAATCACGAAACTCCTTGTTTTGCCTGTTGGACAGGATTAAATGTAAACAAGTCTTTACGAGCGGAGAAGAAAAATTGTTGAATTGTTGTCGAATACGATGAGAAATACTTGTCTTGTGAAATTGAACATAGTGAGATAAAAGCTCGAATATTACTTTATTATTATTTCAATTTTTATTATGAAAGAGGATTCCAAGGAATTGCAGAATAATTGATGGTTTCTATTTCCTCCCGAGTCGAGTGGAAGAATCGTTTAACGCATCTACGCTCACAGCTCATTAAGAATCAGAGACTGTTTGATCTCTGCGCGATGAAACTCAATTAACACCCAATGAAAACGCTGGCTTTTCCTGTGCGTCGAGGATAACGCATGCCGCCAAAGACTAAAAAGCTGCCAATTCCATTTCACGAAAATCAGATACGGCACTCGTAAAGCTACGAAATGCACCGGAAATGAATTACACATTGCGGCAGACGATGTAACAGAAATGGTCATCCAGTGGAGTTCGATAATTTCTGCATTGCGATACTGGCGAAGGTCAGCTTATGCCCGGCTGACATACTTGATGATAATCTTAATCCTCGTGCTGACTATTAAGTATTAACTTGAGCATTGCGTAATTCGTTCCCACGCCACTTTTAACTAGCTCTACTATAACTTCCGGTTACGCACGCACTATTCCACTGATTAGCAATGCTCGGCGCTCAAATGAAGCTCTTGGCGTGAAACTAAAATCATTAGGAAATAATATTGCTCATCGATAATTCCCATAAAGTTGTCCTTAAAGTTCGAATTCCTGTTGAATTGGATTGAGGTTTGCTTGAAACCAGATATACTTGGCAAACCGTATCTTCGAAGATCGGGGTTTCCGCGTGCGGTTCTCGAGTGTCATCGTTGTTTGGGAAGTGCAATTGGAACAATGACGTCAATGTCGTACACAGGGTTCGCGAGATAACCGACTTTGCTTACTCCAACTGCTTGTCGCCTCGGTTTTCCTGCCAAGTTCGTGATTCATACTTCTAGTTCCAATACAAACAAATAGGAAAGTGGCAAATAGAAATAGAATATGCCGCGAAACTCTAGTTTGGAAAGAGTCAATTCTAGGATACTCGTCCCTTTTATTCGAGACACGAGAGTCATTACCTCACGCATTACTCCATAATGGCCAATTAATTCTGTTTTTCGCCACGGAGACGAAACAAAGATACGACCGTACTCATTATTAATGCGATAACGGTATAATTTATTGCATAACCGAGCGTGACTAGACCGATAACGTATTCCCAAATGGAGCTATTACTATCGCTCGAGAGTGCGAGTGTGCCCCGTCCGATTGCGATTTACTCTAGATAATAAACTATAGCGTAGTCGAGAAACGCGTCTATCTAGTGCGTTAATAACGTTCACGGTAAAATAGAGATTCGTAGATAGCAAAGGCTTCGGCCTTGAGCTCGACCAATCGCCGACACGTGCCCGTACTACGAGTTAATTGAAGTTCGGGGGACCGCATTGGTACCGAAGTTCAAACTTTGAACTTCGGACGTCGCTTCATGAATCGAAGGGGGCAAAGGGGGGATTCCGAGCTCTTCTTTCAAGTCTCAATCGAGACGATGGAGCCGCATGAATCGCGACCGAGTGGCTGGAGAAATACGAGACCAATCGAACGCTCGCATTGAACTCTTAATTGACCAGGCTTCCTTAAATAGAGAACGGCAAAGGTTGCGAGATTTCCTCTAGCTCGTGTAGACTCGCGCTCCCGCGGAAGCCGAGCAAATGGAAAGGGCGGAGCAGCTTGTGATTAAAATGCAGTTTTTCCAGTTTAATAGTGGCACTTTCTCGGAATCGATGCCAAAGAGGAGGAGTTGGTGCGAGGCGAGCGCTGGATAATCGTAAAGCAGGATCGTGTGGGCGAGCCCTTAGCAATTCCAATTGGGCGTGCGAGGGAAAACGGAAATTGCTGGGAAGCGCGTCAAGCACGAACACGGCTCGCAAGCCCGTCGCGAGCTTAATTGCGATGTTGTCGTTTGGTTCTACGGCCTCTCTTTCATTAATTCAATTGTCCCTTATCAAGTGGAATGCTGCTGGCAGCGGCACCGCGCTTGTCCGGCTGCCCGGCTCGAAATACTATGTACCGGAATTTCCACTGGCCTACTAATCTCTCTTCGATTAATCGCCCGCGCCCTGTTATTTTCTCCCGGCCAATCGACACGTCCATTTATTAACAATCCTGAATGACTGACGTATAAAGGAGTGTTAGTGGCCTTTTAGAGGGCTGAATGCACTGGGTGATTCCTGCCTCCATTAAAGATAGAATATAATATTACATTTAATATACAGAATGTCGAGAGTAGTTAATTTATAATTATTCCACACACAGCAATTTATGCTCGACTCTGTTAATTCGAAGGCAAGTGGAATCACTTTGTACAAACATCAATCTTATAAAATCTAAAATAATAACTGATGGATACGTGTAAGCTCACCTGTACGCAAGGGACATACACTGGAAGAGTTTGTTTAAGGAGGTCTCGATGCTAAGCTGCTGCGAGCTCTTGTCGAGGAAGGTGCTGGTGATTGATCTGTCGAGGGAGTACATCGCGGGTGCGATGAGGGCCAATCGCGCCTCCTCGTCGGGCACAGGTACAGCCAACTCGTCCTCATCGTCTTGCGCCTCGGCCTCGAAGTCCGAGACCATAAAGTGTCCGGAGTGTATCGTCTCCCTCGAGTCCCTTCCGCCAGCCTCCTTTCGCCCGGACCCGAAGCGATGCAACCCCTGGCTCGACGTCGCCATCGTCGACGGCTTCCGGTACATCAGCTCGGCTTGCATCCCTCGTGATACTCTGACGACGCACTGTAGAGACACAATCCCATGTGGTCGCAATCTCTAACATCTACAACCTCTCTCTCTCTCTCCCTCCCCCTCATGGATTGTATCGGGTTGCGCTTTAGGGTGACTTTCTACGACTTCGCGGGAATACAGGGGAGCCATAGGGATGTTTGTACGCAAAGGGTGTTTTGAACCCTGTAGGCATTTCATCGCTTTGGTAAGAGGATGCGAAATCGATTGATTTCAGATGTAAAATCGAACCGGAGGCGTAGTGGCCTGTGTCGGGGAATCGAGGCCATCTAAACCAAGGAATGTAGCAGTATTGGCCGACCCCGTTTCGCCTAGTCGCTCGGCGCAAAGCTCGCATTCGCCGGCAATGAACGGCGCTCCTTCCGACAGACACAACAAACCGGCGTGTTATCGAACGCCCGATAACTTGAAGGCGCGCGGAGCAACTTTTTCGAGCGGACGATTCCCCTGCCCGTTCTCCAGCGGAACGCGATTCCGCAAAGGCTAGTTCCTTGCGCGCCGAGTGATCGGCCCAACTGCCACTTAATGATCCGAGGACGCCGCTCAGAATACTTGGATATTCTCTCCAGACTATTTGACTAACAAACCGTATCTCTGCCAGTGAGTTTCTTTCGCTTATGTATGACGCTGATAAGGGACTTCCAGCCGATCAACATTCCGAGGGCGATAAAAATCGGGGAAAATGGGTCGATCGAGTATTGTCCTCGACTCGCTAACTACCTTTCATTAACATTGCCGAACTGACGCTTAGGCGACTTCCGAGTCCGAGCGAGGAATTCATTAACACTGACAAGCGGGAAGCCACGTGGGCGACGCGTACAATAGGAAGCCTGTAGAGCCGAACCCGATGGAAGGTAGGTAGCGCGCGGCGGAGTCAGTCTCGCTTTCCGACTCGGCGGGCGCGCGACGAAAATTCCTCGAAGCCGAGGAATAACGGAAAATGCAAATACCACCGACCGTAAGGTGGGATGAGCGGGTATTAGCTATCGTTAGGCAGGGCTACCTTGTAACAACCGGTTTTTCGGCCGCGGGTTTCTCCGCTGTTATCTGCCAGATATTAAAAGCCGTCGACACTTGACGCTCGAATCCAGCGTGCTCGACCTCGAGCACCGGCTCTCGTAACGAGCGTGCGCGCTCCTTTACGCGGCCCACGAGACGCCGATCCATCGATTACCAATTCAAGCTGCGTGGAAAACTCCGATGGCGAATATAGATCGGGCCGGCCCAAGGGAAACCGAACTGCGCGAAGAGCCAAAAGAGCAATCGATAGTCCCTCGCTCTTGGTTCGAGTGCGAACAATAGGCATCTCGCTCTCGCGGCGGACGATGGCCATGATTTAAAGAGCGTACGGTTCTTCGAGTCACGTGCTTTTTTTAAAAGAACATTACGCAAGTGGTTTTATCGACGCCGCGGCGATTGGCTTTGTAACAATTCTCCTGAACAAATCCCTCCGGGCTTTCTATCTTACAAGTGTTAGCGCCCTTTGAACCCGCGGACGATAGTATCGAAAGGGGTAACCGCGTTTCCCCTAGCTCCGATCCTCTTCTAATCTCCCAATTCCCCTTGCCCCTGTAAAAACTCTTTGCGCCATTTCAACAAAAATGCAAGCGATTTCTAAACCAACCACCAAGCTACAACGCATCTATCCCTTACCATCACAACAGCCAATAAACGCTTCCCCAAAGAATCTTTAAAAAGCCTCGGCGCATTTAAAGAACACCGAAATCCCGTTACTTATAAACAGCGGGCGGCACGCGATGCCGAAGAAAGCAAATACACATGGTGCACTGCATATATCAGAGCGCGCGGCCTCTGATAAATCTCCCCAAGGACGCGCGTCTCGAGGGTTAACACGGGGAAAATGAATTCTGCGGTGCGAAAGGATAGCACATTGCCGTCGCGTAACCACGAGATGCGGTAGTGGCCCGTTGGACTATTTCATTCCATCTGCGGCGTAAGCAGCCGGCTGCCACTCTCCAGGCTATAGCGTCTCTTCATCTAGATTCTAGATGATAATCGAGATGACGATCTGGGCCGCGGCCCGACGGACTATCCATCTAGGAATCTAAGCCGGGTCGGGCGACTAGGAAGCGCGAGAGGGAGGACCGGGGGACGCCCTCCGAAATCTTCAAAGACGCCAGAACCTTTTTAGCCGGGCACACCTCGCCGACCTCTTATGCAACTCGGTGCCTCGAGCAGTCGAGCTTTAGGAGTTCGTCGGGCGGGAAGAGCGCGCGCGCCCCGACGTGCTTCGGCAAACAAAAACACACTCCGGCTGATTCGCCCACACGTGCGCGTGACTCCACGAGAAACGTGTTGTCCGTCGTAGGCGAGAAACATGGCCGAAATTCGGTATCTATAATAGGGCTGCGATAGTGGAGCTATAGTGAGCTCGAGCTCCTTAGAACTCATTTTGATTACTCCGAGTGGCAATCAAAGAAACATCGAGGCCAATTCAAACTCGACTATATCGTCGACCGAGTGTCCCGTTGAGAACTGTAGTCAGAGAAGACAGGAGTAGTCTTTCTCTCGAAAGTAAGGAAGCCAATGCTGGACGGAGAATGTCGGGGTCCGGGGAGTTATGCGGAACGTGGAGTTGGCAAGCGCGTACGCATGGCACCTGTCAAGAGTATCGGAGCGGCATGCATCGCTATCCAACTATCCACGCAGGGGTATACCTAAATCTGTTCGAGTGCACGAGCCAGAGTAATCTCTAGTCTCTCGCGCGGCTCTTGCTCTTTCACATTCCCCCGAAACTCCCGATTATCGGCCTCGGCCCGTCACATCGTATCGCGCGCGCACGCCTGCCACCAACGACGCAGCAGCAGCAGGCGGACAACGTGTGCAGGTCGGAATCAGGATCGGAATGGAGAGACCTCGGGGACGTGGTTGTTGGTGGATGGTACTCGGCTGATCGGGACGGCGATGATCCACGGGGGGACAGAGAGAGAAAAAGGGGAAAACACTGGCACAGGTTCCCCGCGAGGGCGAGAGAGACGGAGAGAGACGGAGAGAGGCTGGCAGATAGAGAGAGAGCGCAGACTCCGAATGTGCTCTCGCGTGTTTTTCGTCTCGGGCGATCTGGGCACACTCACCTCTCGTTCGCACTTGCTATTTCACCCACTCTCGGCTCCACTCGTCTCGTGTCGCTGGCGTAGGCGCGTACACTCTCGCTCGGCACGAGGCTCGGCGCCGTCCCCCTTTATTTCGCGCCCCACCGAATAAACACTGCCCTCGAGAGCTATCACCGTCCGCTCGCCGTCAGGCTGGGCCGCGCGGCGCCGCGCCCGGACAAGGCCCGCACGCGTTCTTACTCGGCATACGCTCGCTCATACTGGCAGCGACGCCATTTGCACGAATCCGCGTCTACAAAGACGACTGGCGACACTCCTGCACAGCTGATGTCCGCCGCCGCCGCTGCCGCCGCGCGCCAGCCCACACCGAGACAATTCTCCGCCGCCAGCAGCGACACCGGCAACCTCTACCGGCTAATCCGCGCACTAAACCGCTTTCATTTGAACGCCGCGCCGCGTTACGGACCCAACCCAAGCCGGAATACGAACCGCTATGGTAATCGACGCTCGACGCTCGAGTGACTGAGCCATTATTCTTACCAGGTTATCGAGTTGACAGTAGTGTACAGTAGTGTTCGAGATGCCTGGGAGTGATGGCCGAGTGGAGGAAAGCGGCGAGGGACGTCCGATTTATTTGGAGCTTGGACGAGAGGCGAAAGGATATTTCGGTCGCGGGAAGCAACAGGTTTCCGTGTTTTGGTAAAGGATACTCGAGTTACTTGGGTTCGCGCGGTTTCGATTTGAGTAGATTGAGTTGGCTGAGTGGAGTTATTAGACTTGTTGTTCGGCAGTTTATTTAACAGGGACAAACATTTCAATATATGTATCGGAAAAACTCGCGGTATAAATGAGAACTGAACATTCCTGCAACTAGTTAAAAGTTCGCATCCCAATCTGAAAAGTCCATCTGCGCCGGGCTCCGATCCGGCGGATAGCGTTGGAAGTTACGCATATCAAGACAACCTTTTACCTGAAAGATGTAAATGCCCATCAATGATACTTTTCAGCGAATTCAATAATCATTGCTTTCACTTTCCAGAATAGCGTGACTTTACCGTGGGTTCAATGGGCGACCGGAGAGTCTGGTTCCGCAATTCCTGCCAGCTGAAGTTGCTAAACCACCTGTGAAGAATTTATCAAGTATAAGTTGATAATAACCACCTATCTTGAAGTATAATTTCGTAATAACATGCCTGTGATTGCGAACGTCGTTCGCACCGCTTCGCAAGTGTCCGAGCCTCTTGATTGGATCGTCCTCGAGCAAGGAGGTGATGAGCTCTTTCGCCGACCTCCTCACAACCGGTGGAACGAGAGCCGCATTAAATCCACCCAGGATCTTATTGTATACATCCATGTCGTTGGGGTGTTGGAAGGGTGTGCGACCTAGCAATAGCTCGTACACCAGGATTCCCAGTGCCCAGTAGTCCACCGCCCTTTAAGAGGCATTGAATTATTAAAATCATTCTCCGCAGAACATTTTTCCCTATACACTTACTTGTTGTAACTCCTGGATTGAATCATCTCCGGAGCCACGTATTCCGGTGTTCCGATGAAAGTATTGGTTTTAAACCCACCCACGTGTTTACTCGAACCGAAATCAGTCTGAAAAAGGACGCGACGTGTCAGGATCGCTGTTAACGGAATATCGAAGTGGGAAACGAGAGTACTCGCCAGTTTAACGTAGCCACGATGATCGATGACAACGTTCTCGGGTTTCAAGTCCCGGTAAATGATCCCAACGGAATGAATATGAGCAAGGCCCTCGACGACGCAGGCGGCGATGAAACGAGTGGACGAATTCTCGTAACGACCGTTCCTGTGTAATGCTGTCCTCAAATCGCCGCCGAGACTCACTTCCAGTAGGAAGTACAAGTACCGTTTGTCCTTGAAGGTCCGGTACAACCTGGAGTGGAGATCTGATGAAAATCTTATTGGATTGCGATAAGTATCGATTAAGAAAAAAGTGCCGCCCAATGTACTTGGTAACGAAGGGCGAGGTGCAAGCTCTCAAGTTGTTCTTCTCGTTGTAAATGAGCTTTTGAAAACCACTTCGGCTGATCATGTGCTTTTTTACTTTTTTCCGAGCGAAGCTGGCGTTGGGAATTTGATCTGCGACGACAAGCTCGACTCTCCCATAGCTCCCGCTGCCAATCGTCCCTTCGACTTGCAGGTCGGTGAGCTTCATGTCCTGGAATTCGGGCGCCCAATTCACCTCTGCGGTGATCTGATGATAGGTCCCCCAGTCTCTGTTCTTGATGGATTCGAGCTGGCCCAGATATTCCAGGAACGCGCTGCGATGAAATTCAATTATTAGGTATACTTTTATTATAAACAGCTGAATCGAGTTGAACATTGCTGATACGACTTATGTCGGCGTGCCAAAATTGCTACAGTGCCTCATTACTGTTTACTTTCGAGTGATGGTGTAACATTCGGCCCCAGGTGGAACTGCGATTGCATTCGCCTGGCGAACGGACGTGTCTTCTTCGTACAGTGCCTTCTCCCCGAAGTATTCGCCTCTCTCTAGAGTGGTCAGCTCTTCTTCCAAACCATTGGATTTGTTCTTCGTTATTCTCACATTCCCACCTGTTACTATGAAGAACTTCTCCCCTGGATCCCCTTCGCGCACGATGTACATGTTAGACGAGTAAAATTCCTGAAAGAAACAGCAATTCCGTGGACGACTATTAAATTCGGAAGAGAGTGATTATACTAGGAATTTGTTGGACGTTAAGTACCACATTTAATAAGTCGCAGATCTTGAGGAGGACTTCGTCGTCGAGGTCCTTGAAGATTGCAATTCGGCGGAGCAGGTTGAGATAGTATTGAGTCTGCTGCTCCGTATTCTTCACCATGATGGTTTGGTACGCTTGCCTGTTCAGTACCCAGACCTTCCCATTTGTCTGCGCTGAAAACGGTAAGACATATACTAACACTGTGCATTGAAAAGCATGCGAATTATACAAAAACAGAAGAGCACCATCGATGGAACTCAATCTGGTTACGTTGTAGAGCAGAGCCAGCTCTCCAAATGCGACTCCTGGACCAAAGGAGCCGTAGAAAGTGTTGCCCACATAGATATCGAAGGTTCCCTCTTCCGAAACATACATGTAGGAACCTGCAGTAAAGAAGGAAAGATTCCACCTGAAGCAACATTGCAGACCTGCGATAATTGTAAGTTCGAACACCCACCTATGTCACCTTCCCGTATGAGTCTAGTTTTCGGCTTCACTGATTGGGGATACATGACCGACACTAATTCATCGATAAGTGACTCTTCGGTGTCGCCAAGGAATTTGTTCTCCCTGAGTGCTTTCTTTAGTAATTCCTTCGTGCTGAAAGGACAGCCAGCTGTTACCGATCTTGAAGGCCTTAGTCGAAGACCGCGTGTCACTTACCGTTCGTCCTTTTCGACGACGGTGATCGGATTCGAGGACACGTCCACCTCACCGGTAACACCGTGCTTCCGCTCGTGCTCCAAATTATTATAGTACGCATCGCTGTTACTCCGACTCTTTCTCAACCAGTATACGTTGAAATGCTGACAACACTTTGTCGCGAAGGGCATGTTTCCCACAAGGCACTCGAACACGCGGAAAGGCTATATTTTAATTTCGATTTATTTGCAATGGCAGAATTGGCGAAATGAGCTTAAGAGTTTGGAGAAAGCGTGGTTGACCGGGGAAATAGGGAATACTCAAAGGAACTGACTTATTTTGAAGCAACATTATGTGCATCCAATCATAAGTCAACTGATCACCAGATATAAGGAGGGCACCAATAGATCTTATCTAGTCGTGGATTAGAATGACGCTTGCACGAGCAAATCGCCATTAGCTGGCACGTTTGATAAGAGCGATAGTATCTCAGCGATTTACTGCAAGTTTCTATCTTACTAACGATTGTATTCTCCTTAGTTCGATAGAACTAAGATTCCACAATCGGCGGGCGGGAGAGGAATTTAAAGAATGAGGTTCTCATTAGCTGTAGAGTTAAATATATGTTTATTTAATTTACAAAAATCATTGTTCGCTTCTTCGTGTGATGTAATATTCCCTACTTTATACGCAGAAACGCGCGTGGTTTATCTTACAATTGGTACGCGGTCTTTACTGCCACTAAAATCATTCAAGTCTAGTCTAAGAGTTTCAGGCACAGTTAAAATATACAACAAGCATATGACATCCGTAATTCGGATTGGTTGCTGGTACGCGACGAATTCGAGTACCTTTTAATAATCATTTCTCTAGGTTGGCTGGCGATGAGTGAAATAAGCTCCTCTTATCTCTTGATTCGTTGTTCTAGTAATGAGAGAGGATTTATCGGTGTCAGAATTCGTTATCCCATCCAGAGAATTCATCAGGCGGTATGTTACGGTCGGGAGGATACCTCTCGAAGTTCCGCGTGTCTATTTGATTACGAACCTAAAAGAGAACCGTTTATAGTTAGTCAATACTCTCTTAATGACTTTCTTCATGGAATTTGTCGATACGTACGGTCGGGACAATCGGTGCTGGTAATGCTAGTCTTTGCAGTGCTTGCCAGTTGAACGAGGAAAACCATCTACAATCAAACATTACATTCATATAGATCTGTATAGCGTTGATTGGCATTCTCTAATGACTCGAGCGGTGGATCAAGTGATTCTTATTACTTGTGGTCACGAATGTCTTGGATGCCGTTCCTTTGATAGCCCAGCCGCTCGGACGGATTCAATCGCAGGAGTTTCTTGATAAGATTGTTCGCATTTTTACTGACGATGCTCGGAATGCCGACCATCTCCACTCCCTTCAAGATTTTATTGTACGTCGTCATGTGGTCGGCGCCTCGGAAGGGTGGTTTGCCCACCAGGAGTTCGTGCGTAAGGATCCCCAGGGCC
Organism: Crossocerus cetratus; assembly: GCA_963675795.1. Classification (NCBI taxonomy): domain Eukaryota; kingdom Metazoa; phylum Arthropoda; class Insecta; order Hymenoptera; family Crabronidae; genus Crossocerus; species Crossocerus cetratus. The sequence continues at coordinate 18,466,755 of OY776667.1, forward strand.
CAGTAGTCCACGGCTCTGTGTTGAATGATCGATTTTTAGATTACATATTTTTTAGTTATCGAACTTTTATTCTGATGATAAGGTACCTGTCGTGGCCCTTGTTCAAAATAATCTCTGGTGCGACGTATTCAGGGGTGCCCGCGAACGTCCAGGTCTTTGCTGGCCCGATCTTTTTGCTGAAGCCGAAATCCACCTGGAAGGGTTCGATGAAGATGAGGATATTGAAAGCTATTTAATTTCTTAGAGTTTTTTAGTCATGAATCTTACAAGCTTGAGGTATCCGCGCGTGTCCAGCATCAGATTCTCCGGTTTCAGGTCTCGGTAAACAATATTGAGGGTGTGCAAATGATCGAGAGCTTCGACCACGCAGCCGACCATAAACTGAGCGGTAACATCGTCGAAGTATCGCCTCTTCTGAAGGGTTGTCCAGACATCCCCGCCGAGGCAGACTTCCATAAGGAAGAACACGTACTTACTGTCTTTGTAAGTCTGGTAGAGCCTGCGCAGAAAATGGTTCGCTTGTCGATGCTAATCTGGTTTCTCTCTCTCGATCTAATTGGAATGACGCTCACTTGCAAATGAAGGCTGAGTCACAGGCCTGCATGATATGCTTCTCATTCAGCACGTGTTCCTGTTGTTGCTGCTCGACCATCACCTTTTTCTTCAACTTCTTCAGAGCGAAGCTCCTGTCGGGGTCGGATTTCAGGGTGACCAGCTCCACCCTGCCGAAACCTCCGACGCCCAGAGTGCCCCTGGTTTCCAGGTCGGCCAGAGTCAAATTGGCGTACTCGTTGGTCCACTTCTTCGGCGTGAGGGACCTCTTCTGCTTCTCGTACTCGGCCACCCAGTCCTTGTTGCGAATCTCGTCTAGGCCGCCCAGGTAGTCGAGGAAGGATCTAAAATTACGAGTTCGTTTTCGAATTCTTTCTAGGGAGAAAAGTATTTGGAAAGTCGAGTGGACTTACGATCGGTCCAATGTGAGGCACTCGACACCGGGTGCCAGGGCGATGGCATTCGCTTGTCGACGATTCTCACCCTCGTCGTCGTAGAGAGCTTTCTCACCGAAGTACTGCCCTTTCCCTAGGACCACCAGTTCCTCTTCCCCACCGTACTCCGTGTCCTTGGTAATCCGGACACTACCACCACTAATTATGTAGAACTTCTCTCCCTTCTCACCCTGTCGCACGATCTTCGCACCAGCTGGGAAGAAATCCTAAGGACAAATTTCCATGAGTCTCTCCCTCGCATTCCACAGAATACAGCTTTTGTAGAGAAATGCTACTTACGACTCGTAGTAGGTCAGAGATCTTAGCTAGTAAGTGGTCTTTTGGTTCCGGCAATTTCTGGAGAACGGAAACCCGTTGGAGGAATCGGACATTGCCTTCGAGCCTTTCTTGGGCCGTCGTCATCATAATCGTCAAGAACACCGATCTATCAAGGACCCATACTTTGCCACCCTTCTTTACTGAAATCCAATCATTCAAACTACTGTCAAACATATTCCCAAACATTGGTCTTAGTTATTAAACCTTAGCAATTCTTATGGTTCAGCTATAAACCACCTTGATCATATTACTTTCATTAGTGGTTCTATGTACATTGCACTTTAAAGGGTTAAAATCTGGATTGCATAGTAATTACCGCTAATGGAGCGCAGTCTCTTTGAATTGTACAATAAAGCGATTTCGCCGAAGGCCACGCCGGGACCGAAAGTCCGCTGGAACTTGTTGCCTTGGTAGATGTCGAACTCGCCTTCCGCCGAGACGTAGAGATGCGAGCCTGGAATTTCGAGGGTCGTTAATACATACATACGGCCAGTTTTCCAGATGCACTATTACGCCGAGAATGAGCGATCGTATATTACCTATGTCTCCCTCACGAATGACCAGGGTACTCGGCGGTATTTGTTTCGGGTACATGGCGGAGACGAGTGCCTCTACCTGGTTGTCTTCCAAATTGCCGAGAAATTCGTTCTCCAAGACGGCTCTCTTAATTTGTCGCCGACACCTGTACAAAGAGTCGATGCGCTTGAATAAAAACAAGTGTACTGCAACGAACCCCCCGTAAATACACCGCGCTCTTATTTACTCCTGCACTCCGAGTGCAGTGGAGGTCTGTGAAGTATGTTGGGTTCGAGTGTCTTCCGAATTTTCCGAGGTTTATAGTGTTTTTGAGGAGTTTACGGGTACTATGAGTGTCGATTCATTTTTGGAGAATTTTTGCACAAGAATTTTTGAGAAAACTAGTGGAATTGAGTTTACCTAGCATCTTTATCGTATACTGGTGTTGGTGCTGAGGGCGGTGTTGGCGTGCGACCAATGACACCACCCCTAGGGATGTGCGCCGGCTCGTCGGAGTTCTCCGACATCGCAGCATCTTCCTGCTCGGAGACCTCTTGATGGGTGTGCAGACTACTGTGGCTGCTCTGATGGGACATCTGCCCTCGAAGTGAGGAACTCGGGTGGAGATGGTGACCGGTTCCATTTGAGGTGGTTGCCGTCGGCAATGGACGTATCTGGTAATAGTAGTTTACGTTGATGTTTTCGTTTTTATTGTCAATTGCTGAAGGAGTTCGGGAGTGAGATTTTGGTACTTACTGTGCCATGTGTCAAGTCTGGCTCGCCCGATCGCTTGTAACTCGTTGCCACGGCGCGTCTTGCGTTCCCATTCTGTGGAGTTAAAAGAGGTTTTGTCTTAGAAATTTCTTACCTTGAATTCTACTCATTGAAATAACAATTGAAATAAGAATCGAGGTAAAAGTTGACAAGTCTGATTATACACAGTCGCGGATTAAAGATGAGGAAAGCTGTACTTACAACATTTAGATTGGTGACGCTGGTCTGTGGTTCCGCCCCGGGCAAAGGGGTGAGATTGATGCTCCCCCTCTGTCCGAGGATGCTCGGCCTCGGGAAACACGAGAACCTCATCATGTTTTCCTCATCCAACGCATTTCGAAAACAAATCCTCTTGACACCTGCGAAACAGCGACACACAGCTCAGCATCCACCTTTCCGACCCTGCCGATTAATTAAAGCCTCCCGACATGACGCGCCAGGCTCTTTTAACCGATTATTGTTTTCGAGCGCGGATCAGCGCGATCGCGATGTTTGTCGCGAGAGGAAGAGATGACGATTAAGAATCTCGAGGGGTCCAGCCGCAGCAGCCCCTCCCCTGTACTCCGATAAAGGTATTTGTCGCTCGACTACGAGCGCCGAAAAGTGAGGCCGACTTATAGAGAGACGTTTTATTACCGCGGGCTTGTAAAGGCATAAATTATCGCCAGATTTGCACAAACAGTACTCTCCGCGTTGTATCTGGAGCAGGTTGTAATTGCGTCTGACTATCCACCGAAAAAACACACGTACTCTCTGATGCATACGTTGCGCTCGTATGAGTCAGTTATGAAGATACCGCATTTGATAAATCTATTAACTGCCTCTGCACTTTTCATCCAATGATTCATCCCCATTAGCATAAATTATCAACGTCACTAAACAAAACACGGTGCAATTAGGCAAAACAACTGTGCACGCTAGCTGTATCATCGCCATTAATGAACCATATTTCACGCATCATCCTAATCACCCGAATGAGATCATCTCAACATCAACCTAGCTTTCTATTTTCCAGCCCTTAATTACCCGCGGCTCATTAATCGCTCGCGACCGGGACCGAAGGCTTCTACTCTTTAATCGAACTCGCGTATCCCAGCGGATTCGAGCACGTGTTCTACTTCAACGAGACGGTCACATGCTTATGCTAATGCTGTTCGGTGCACAGTATATGGTAGCTTGACGTCACACTCTGTTAGCACGTTCTCACGAGGAGAATGTTCGCCCCGTTCGTGTATGCGGAATGACTCTCCGACTCCCAAGCACAGCTTAAATCGACTCGCGTGATCACCTGGGCGTTTCGCCCTGCGAACTAGCTAGACTCCAAAGGTCTTCTGCACGTCGTGCCAATCAACTCTTCTCCTATTATACGCCTCTTCCCGATTGCCTCATTTTATGACACCTTAGTTCTTCCATAAAAGATTTTTCTCCGCGAGAGAGTCCGAGTGGAGCGAATTATTGGAAGGCAATTTAGTGTGGTTGAGTCGATTTATCATCGGCTCTATCCCGGAACCCTTGCGTCGTGTTAACACTCTCACATGCATAGGTGAGAGTACGGGTGGGCGCGCGCGCGCGCTCTACATCGTAAAAAGTAATGCCGATGTTATCTCGCTCTTTAATGGAGCGCTATCGTCGGTATCTGGCGGTATGCCGCGGGGAGAGTGAGTACTCTCCTCATATATTCTGGTGCATGACCTCGTTAGAGGGAGCAAGGTCGCTTTCCTACCGAGCTATATCAGGACGATAAGTATATTTGATTAGCCAGGCGAGTAGACGATTGCCCAAATGCTCGCCGCGCCGCCCGATCTCCTGCAAACAGCCGCCCGCTTTATTGGAAACGTTTCCAACTACCATCTAGATTTACACTTATGTTGGCTGACTGAGTCCTCGTAGATCTAAGCGATTCTGGCGCTGCCTAATTAAGTGGATTTGATACTAAAATTAGTGTTTCGGGCTTCTTACGGTCTAATGGGTTCTTGCCGATTTTCGTGCCTGGAGAGACTCTTGTCGTGGCTGATAAATTGACTCGAACTACTTGAAGGATCGTCGATGCCAGAAGACACTGGCTCAAGTGCGGCTATATTAACTGAGGTCACTGCAAGTAAACAATCGCACGAACCTATTGTCTGATAATTAATGCACATACTAATGCAATGACTAATCATGCGTGAGTTAATTGACATCTATCACCGCCCCCCTTCTTACGATTTCTCGCGCACGTCTCGAGCGTGGTCGAGAAGTGGAAAAGTAGCTTCCGTTCGTTTCACTCGAAAGCGTCTAACACCCAGCACGGCCAAGTCCAGCGCGAGGAGGCACAGGATTTTTCCTCTTCCTGGAAGTAACGAGCTCTCATTAGAGGCTGATAATTAAGTCGCTGGCAAATTCGAGCTGGCGGTCGGAATCTCCCTCGCTGGGAGCGGAACTCGAGGAGGAGAGTGATGACAGCTCTGACAATGGGACGAGAGACGCTTATCCTCTCGTCCTTCCTGCATTTCTCGCTCCCCCGTTTTACGTAATCGCGAGGACACCATTGGCCAAGAGCGCGAGGACGAGGATATTTCGTAATTTCCGTTACACAACCATATCGATGACGAGCTCGCGGCACGAACGGAACAGGAAGATCACGTGCGGCGCCCGCGACTCCCTGTAAATCATCGATGATCCAATGGGCCGCACTTGCCGCAATAAGTGACGCCGATGAGCTAATAAGTGGCCCCTGTTTTCCCCGAGCGGTGGATTCCTCTTGGTTGCTGGAATGTGCTACACTTGTCAGAGCCGCAGCCTATTGCGACTCAAACCATCTAATCGTCGAAATGTCGAGTCTCGTATGAATAAACCATGTGTCCTTATTGAGAATTTTAATAGACTGGTCCTCGGTGGCTTAACAATGTTGGATTGACAGATTAAACGTTTCACTCTTTAATTCATGATAGGAAAAACCGCATTCCGCGAATTCCCTTTCGTAGCTACATTGTTGAAAATAGGATTCAACGGTATAGTGTGACTAGAAAAACATTCTAAGACTACACTATGAGCTTGTTCTACTCGTCTAACTCATTAGCGACTACTCGAGGATTAACAAAGCGTGCGCGATTTATTGTCAAAGTGTCGCGCAGCTTTTTCTCCCGGGCGTTCCGGCATTCCGCTTATAATGACAGTGTAACGAGATTTCTCAGGAGAATTCGGATAGAAGCCTCAAAGAATTTTCTACTGCAAGAAACGACATTTGACATACTTGGCGGCAAGGTTGAATGGCTGGAGCGAGTATTTGAAGAGGCAATGAAACGTTCTCGAGTGACACTCGCAAGAATCGGAAGACGCGTGTATTCTCTGCTTTAGCGCGCGCGCGGTCGTAATTGCTAATTAGCATAGGCGCGAAATCTTTTCCGAGGCGGTTCCGCGCCGCTCTATTTACAGAGGGAGAAAGAGCAACATAGAGAAAAGGAGTAACTGTCGTGTTTCGGCGTTAAAATTGAGTCGGCCAGTGTTGAGGAAACGACGCGCGGCTCAGTGCCCGGCGACAAGAAAATGGGCGCCATATAATGTAAGCGTCGCGTTTAATCAACTGTATCGACAATGACGCCCAGCATAATTAAGCCGTACAGTGACACGTGGCCAGCGCTCACTCGCGAACTGTTGGAGCCACGTGTCACTCTCGATCCATGCCTTATCGACTCCTATCAATTGTTCTAACATCTATCCGCCTCAATTTCCATAGAAAAATTATTTCTGCCATTTAGGAAATAATAGTCTAATATCTCTCTCAAATTTTTCATATCTTTGGGGCACGTATTTCATTTCGTCGCGAAGCACAATTATATGATGAAACATAGAGGAGTGATGAGAAGAGGCAATTGGATTAATGGGAGTCTATCCCTGAGGACAGAAAGCTACGAGTTCGAGAAGAGTTGACTTGTTGGTCGCGGAACTTTTCCCCGATAATCGTATGAATGCGGAGGCTTGACGTCGCGGAAACGTCAGGTTGCATAAGTGCGTCACGATTTAGTCGGAATAATAATCGCGAGCACGAGCAGCCGTGCGACCCATGCAAGCGCCGACGGGGGAGGCGAGACTCGCGCGACGATTTCCAATAACATATTTATTAAGCGACGTGGTGGAGTGTCCGATGTCGAGCGAGGCCGCGCACGCCTCGTAGCCGAGGTCGGCGCCGCTCGAATATTCCGCGCGCGCTCAACAATATCCCCATTAATATTTACTTTCGAGGTGGCGCGTTGCCGCCGGCGACGGCGTCGGCGACGGCACATCCGACTTATCTCGGCTCTCTCGCGGCTTATCCTTCGAGGAATGCAATTGGATCAAGCGGTGGTTATCGGCCCCCGCCGCGCTGATTCCATCTAATGAGAAAGCCCGTTTCCGCGCGCCGACGATTAGATCGACGCGCTGATACGGCCGCGGCGAAAAGCCACGGGCGAAAGTCAAGCTCCGGAGGCTTTTCGCTTTCGCTACCGGGTCCACTCGCTCTCTCCGACTTCCGGCGCACTTGGACGCAAGACACCGGATCTGATGAGACCACCTGCGAACTCACCCTTCAGTTTGAACGAGGCTTACTGAGCGCGCGCGATCAACCAGTCTCCCACTTGGCCCGACGCTCTCGAGGGTTCGACTACTTAATTAATTTCTGCGATCCCTGCACACTGTGTTCCACGTATGTGCTTCACACTTTCTATTTCGCTTCTTAACAGTCCTTTCCGTTTCCTCCTTGTTTTTTTATCTCTGCGCCGGCTTTCCCTTCTTTTTTTCGCTCGAGTTATTGAGCTGCACTCGGCGAATTCGCGCATCCGACTGGTGCTCTCAGGTACGACAAAGACGCAGAAATCTTATCTAGTCGATAACGGAGGCGCAGTGTCAACAGCCAGGTACACGAGCGAGCGTCTTATCTAACGAGTCTATTCTCTTTTCATTAATAAGGTCGGCTATCCACCGCCCCTCGCCACTTGCCGACGCTTCTCCCTCTCCTCTTCTCTCCTCACGCCACTGCATCCAGCGAGAGCCGTGACTCACTGGCGCACCATCCGCTCGCTTGGAAAAGTCTTTATGAAACTAGGAGAACGGGCCCGCGGAATCTGGGATTGTCGGTCCGGTTGATTTTTCTCCGGGCAATTTCTGCCGCCGAACGAGCCAGCACGAAGAATGGACGTGTTTTTGCGCCGACTTCCGTCTCGCGCGGTGAATAGCGCCGAGTGTCCCCGCCACGGATTGCAATTAGCCGATAGAATCTAACGAACACTTAGGAATACATGTGCCAATTAAACCAGGCTCTTCCTGCCCGCGCATTAACTGCCCACTTCAATTACATGTTCGTTTGGGAGGAAAAATCGCGGGAATAACATTTGGTAATTAATGCACGCGAGAGATGAGGTCGAAACTCTTTGGGAATACTCTGAGGTGCGTTCATATTAACGAATAGCTTTGTAAATAGAATCGCTCGGTTGTTTAGCGAAGGTCCTCAAGCGAGAGGGGACAATGCGTATTGACGTATCGGTTTTGGTGGTGCGTGGCGAATTTCAGAAGTGTATTTGCCCGCTGGGCCACCGGCGACGACGGCTCCTCTATTTCCTGTTTCCTTATCGGCGAAACGATGGCCTTTTATCGCCAGCCTACCGACTTTATCACGGGCTGTCGATCGTACATACATTTTTTTCGATGTCGACGATCGTCCCGCACTCGACAAGCTGCGAGAACCACCTGTTTCAACCGAGTGAAAATGTCGACTTGCTCGAAAAATTGGCCATTTTTATTGAACGGTCATCGATTCCTCTCGTACGTCGTGTCGAACATTGCAAAATTCTAAGACTAACACTTCTGTCGGCTGTTGTAATTCTCTAGAGTCTCAATGTCAATCGCTATTGACTACAATCTTGGGAATGTTTTAAGCGTCTGATGGAAAGTGAAGGTCGGCGCGAAGGCGTTTTACTTACGCTCCAAACTCTACGATTCCGGGGACCGTTCCTGTCAGGTGAGGTTCTCGAGGTTTCGCAGACGGCACTCGCTCTTCCTCCCTGGGTAGCTCGCTCCGCAAGCCTCGACAGCCTGTCAGAAAACCTTTTTGCGACTTCTGATTGGTGGCTTGGACGCGTGTTTCCGTGGGCTCATTCTTCGGCGAGGTTTCCGTCGAGCATCAAGGGTCGCCGGTCGATCGGGCGCACTGATCGGTTCGGCAGCTCGAGGAAGGCGAGCCGTCGAGAATCCTCGCTCGGCGGTGAATCGGCCCGAAAAATCGAGCGCGCAGGCACCGTCCTCGCACTCCTCTTTATCTCGAACCCACGTAACGCACGATAAAATGTCGTGGTTCTTTGTTGTTCACCGGCGAGCACTCGCCACCGGATGCCACTTAGAGTCTCTCGAGCGAGCACCGATCGAGTCCACCGGCTCGATTGGCTCGAAATCACTGAATCCCCGCGAGGAATTCCATATAGAGCCGCCTGAGAGATGGAAGGTCCGCGGTGACAGTGGGATATCACTCGGCGAGACAGGTGTCGAGGGGACTTCTGGCCTTCTCTCTCCGATCCCGTGGCCGACGGGAAAAAGTGCGCCGCGTGCTACCTACCGAGTGGCCGGTCTTAGTGGCACTAGCTGAAAAACACGCGCACGTTTTCCACGCTAGTGATACCGGCGCCGATGAGATCGCCGCGTGGGGGTATTGGTAATTATTATCGTTTGGCACCTTATCCCCACGCACACCTGCCCCCTCCGGCCACTCTGCTTCCTCGTCGTCGAGATATACGCGTGGCCGCGACTCGCAATGACTCTCGTCGCACTAACTAGAGTGTAGTGTCCTGATAAAGCTCTGCTACAGAACGGGGTTTACATCAGCCACGCTTTCTTATGTAAACTCGGCCCTGGTTTACTTATTTACTACTGTTCTGCGTTTGAACTTGTGGTACTGTTCATTTAAATCTATGTCAATGCTAGCTAGCTACTTCCTGATAACGAGAGGCTCGTGCGGGCTCGTGCTTTGACTCTTGGACAAAGTTAAAGCCGTGACTTTCTTTTTCAGGGACGTGAGTTCTTGTTTGGTTTATTGCATGATTTTGAAGTTGCTGAATCTTTTCTTCATTTGGCGCAGAATTCATTGTCTTGGCATTGTGAACCGCTCTCTGCCAATTTCAGACGCAGTTTGTCCAAGTCCCCATGTAATAGAATACGCAAGTATGCCAAGGAAAGGTAAAAAATGTGTACGCAAGTGAGAGGAAATTTCCGACAGGAACGATCAACAAAGTTCTGTCCGAGTCATCGTCGCCCGGGAAGAATGTCCGGCGCGTTGACAGTTTGTCAATCCACTCCCATCGAAGTTAGTCATTCGTGAAGAGGACCGGGCGAAAGGGGGCCGGATTCGCGAATTCATCGATTGTTATCGCCCGATACTTTATCCACGTGATAGGAGGCACGCGAGATTCGCGGGCGATTAGTCGGCTCTCGGTGACATTAACAGATAAACACCGGCCCCGTCGCGATTAAGTGAAACAGAAAACATTCCACGGAGACAATTGTTTGCCACTAGAGCGAGAATGGGCGCAGATTATTGCCGAGTGCTTTTCCCGCGAATCCGACAATTGGCACACGCGGCGAGAATTCCCCGCTCGCGAAGGGCAGAGCCACCAGTTAACAAACAGTGTTAAGATGGCCAGACGTATCCCAAGTTCCTTAAGAACATCTCAAATATTTGGCAGAAGTGACGCGCTCGCTCCTTACGTAATAGCCGGCCTCCCGGTATTACGAAATTCCCGATGAACATCGGGAGCTTTTATCCCCGTAGCATCTGCGATAATAATCTCCCCGGTATCAGTACTATTTATGTGCAAAGTACATATTTACACAGGCACGAGAGGAGGTAAAAAATATCTGTATTTTCTGCATAAATTACAGTTCCAAATCCTAGTGACATTTGTACAAGCGGTGATCAGTGAGTCTATGTTATTCCCATGGGCAGGTTTGGTAGAAAAATAAATACTTAGGACAATTATAGAACAATTAGTGGTGTGTTAGCTCGCTCGGCTCGTAATGCGCGGGGCTAGGCCGCCGCACACTTTCGCCTTTCCATGCGAAAAACGCTGAATCCGATTAGCGCGACTCTCTGTCGCCTCTGATGTCAGTCTGCTCGACGCATCGCAGCATTTTCGAGAAGTGTCCGCTTTCGAGGGTCAGCAACTCTTGAGGCGAGCCTTCCTCCACGATTTTCCCCTCCTCGAAGACGATCACTCGATCGCAGTCGAGCAGAGCGGTCGCGCGATGCTGAAAGAACAATGGAATTCAGTTAATCGATCCAACTCCAAATCGAATCAGTTCGCCGAATCGAGATAATCATGTCGCACTGTACCGCGATAGTGATCACAGTCTTTTCCTTGAATGCGATGGAGATGGCTTTCAAGAGGGACTTCTCCGTAGCCGTGTCCAAGGCACTCGTAGCCTCGTCGAGGACGACAATGGAACTTCGCCGGAGAACGGCACGAGCCATGCACAGTAATTGGAGCTGGCCCGCCGAAAAGTTTTCTCCGCCCTCGCGGACCTCGTAGTCTAAACAGAAAATTAAAGATTCATAATTGGTATGTTGGGGCGAAGTTCGTCGTTCGATGATTTAAAGTGATACTTTACTTAGCCCTTCGGGGTGAGCAGACACAATGTCTTTTATCTGCGCGAGTTGCAACGCCCTCCAGAGCTCTTCGTCCTCGTGCTCTGACAGTGGGTCCAAGTTCTCCCTTCAAGAAACAGATGATTATAAGTAATTAATCACAAAACACCAAAGTATGCAATAATTACCTTATAGTGCCACTGAACATGATGACATCCTGCGGAATAGCAGAAAGTCTCGATCGTAGTACAGAAAGAGGGACTTCCTCCACATCAACACCGTCCAGTAGAATGCGCCCTTCGTCGATATTAATCAAGTGGAAAAGCGCCATGACGGTCGATGATTTTCCGCTGCCAGTTCTCCCACAGATTCCGAGCTGGAACGAATCCTAGTGTGCAACTAGTTTACCTACGTTAAGGTAAATATGTTTATACCTTCTGTCCAGCTGGTACGCGAAGATTCAAGTTGGTCACAACTGATTCAGTCTGCAAGTCATATCGCAGAGATACGTTCTGGAAGATCACCTCGCCAGATTTCGGCCAACTATTCGGCACTTTCAGGCCTATTACAAAGAGAATGATCAATGATACTAGTTTTATTAAACTGAGTGATTCTGGTAGACTCACCGTTTTCTCGATAATCCTCGGAGGGCGCATGCCTGTAGGCAGAGATTCGAGCGACGCTTCCCATGTACATCTCGATCTCTGCGGTAAACTTCACCACCCAGTTGAGGTAAATCGGCACCAAGAGGGTGTAATTAATTGCTAGGCCAACTAGAGCGGGTGTCACGCGATTCGGATACAAATCTGCCGAGATCAGAACGGCGAATATAGATGTGACGACTATGACGGCGCCTAAATAGTCCTGAGGGAAATAAAAGGTGTTTCTTTCGAATAATCGATATCGGTTTACAAGTGGAATGAGTAGTTTGTACGAAGGTAAACTACCAGAGCTATGCCGAGCCATCGGCTACTCGTGTTCAGAATGAGAAAGGCATTGGTGTTCGAGTCGATGCATCTCATGGTGGTTTCCATAAACCGATTTTCTAATTTGGATGCTCTGATTGTCGCAAGACCGCACAATGTCTCGGAGAAATGAGTGGCCACTGGTCCCCTAGTGCTTGAAGTAAAATAGTTCTTTAAAATTGATTTCTTACTATTTGCCAGTCTATGTTTTTTATTTCGCTATTTTAATCTTTTGTGAAGTTCCATTTACCTGCCATCTAGTCGCTGCAAATGCCTCGCACTGCGCCTATAAAATCTCTGCAGGAGATAGTAAACGCAGCAAATGGGAATTGCTGCGATCAGGTACCACGGTGAAATGATGACGTTGACCATCATCGCCGATCCGCAAAGTAGGACGAAGGACGTCAGTCTTTGTATCGACGTGGACAGTTTCTTGGAAAGAAATTACGCCAGGTAAGCGATGATGATTTCGCGAGCATTGCGTGCGTCGCATTAAAAATTCACTTTTCACGCGAACTCACTTTATCGATAACTCCGACGTCAGCGCTGAAGCGATTGAGGATTTTGCCGACAGGATTGCAGTCGAAGAATGAGATCGGTACTCTCAGGAGGCCTGAGATGGCTTCCTGGTGGAGTTTTCTCCTGGCTTTGGCACCTGCCCACTGGCCTGCTGCATTGTAGACGAGGGACAGGAGTATCGAGCCTACCGAGAGACTCATGTAGACTTTGAAGTAGAACACTGTCTGCAAAGTTCGTCAAAAATAACCACTTCTGCCACGGAACGTTATTATTCCAAAAATTGTATTAATTACATCTGGTTCGTCGCTGACTTCGCCATCGCGATCGGTCCATCTGCTGAGCCAAAGATCAGTGTAAACCCGAACTACTTGACAGACTATAGCCGCTGCGACGTAAGTTAAGCCTGGAATCCAGCCACCGGCTTTTGTGTAATCTAAGCAGACCATTCTTGTCACTATGCTACTTCGATCTTCGTAAATCGGATCTTCCTGCTCGTGCAGTTCTTCCATTCCTAGAGGAAAGATTCGGTAAAAGCTTGCATGTGTCGCCGAAAATGAGGAAGGTGGCTTTTGGCTTCTTATACGAACTTTCATCTATGTCATCGGTTTCGTCGGTGCCTCTCGAGTCTATCGATATTAAACGCTTTACAGCAACATGTTCTCGTTCGTGGCAATGGCTCGAACTGAAAGCGCAGTTAATATATTTTTTTATTAAGATAATTAATTAACGTGGGCGTCAAGATTGAATACCTCTTTAAGTTATATTGCATCTGTTTGCTGGAATTGGACGGCATAAGTCTACGAAGTACTCCTTTCTCTCGGCTCGATATCATCTCGTCCGGATGCGCACTGACAATTCTAAAAAACGCATTTCTTTTTAATAAATCAGTCAAAAGTTATTAGACAGGACTCGATTCCAAGTATTACCTTCCCGAGAAGAATTGCCTCAAAACACTGCCGGACTGCCCAGAGTCGAATGTGTTATTCCTCTTTCTAAAAGAAGCAAAATGCCTCGTTTATTCAGTAAATTAAACTCAAATGACGTTGTAATTACCGTGGAATCGTGTAGCGACTCTCCAGTATCGTTGGAGTACTGCTTTGTCGCAGTACAGGGGGTGGTCGCCTTTGGGGCTGCAGACTCGACGACCTAACAGCATTTTGATGGGATTTCGTTCGCTTTTTCACAACCTTCCACTCTTCAGTCGGCACAGGAAGATCAGTGAGATCATGCGAAAGATACCGCGATCCCGACAGTGTAGTCCGACGCATTCTCAATGGAACGAACACCGGTGGATTCTGACAAATTCGAGAGTTCTTTACATCCAACTATCGATAAATACTTCAAACAGCAGTTTGAGTCATTCCAGGCTCCACAACGGAAACTTACCACATGTACGTCCTGGTCAATGATCCACGATCCGTCGCTGGCATGTTTCTTTCTGGCGGCAATGCCGAACCTAGAGACTAGTCTTATGAGCGACCACCTGTCCTTGGCGGTCCTGTGTGCCCGGGATTCGTCGTTTTGCCTTGAGACAGCTCTCTTCCACTGGGCTGCCAATTCGGGATCGGACTCTTCGATCGCCGTCCTCGTGCCGGCCGCTCGCACCCGGCATCCGTCCATCACGATGACCTTGGCGCAGGATATTACATTGCATCATTCTACATATCATTAGACTCGTATGGTTCTCTTTAAGTTGAGTATACTTGATGCGCCGTCGACAGCAGGTCCAATCTATGTGTCACCATGATCACTGTCCGGCCGCTCCTCAGTAGGAGTTTCCGGATTCCGTGGTCGAAGATCTCCTGACCCACTTGTTGGTCCAGCGCGGATAGAGGATCGTCCTAAAAGTACTTTGCTTGATTCATAACTCGAAATCGGAATGTGCAAGAGATGATTTCTATCCGAACCATTATGATAATGTCAGCATCACTGTACATCGCCCTGGCAATGGTGACGCGTTGCTTCTGTCCGCCGCTGAGGTTTATGCCCTTTTCGCCTATTCGGGTGAGATCGTGACCTGGAAGGATCTCTACGTCCGGGTGAAGAGCGCACGCTCTCAGAACGTTCCTGTATCTCCTCGGTTTAAAGGGCGAACCGAAGAGGATGTTCTCCCTTAGAGTAGCATTCTGCAGCCAGGGTCTCTGGGCGACGTAAGCGATCCTCGAACCCCTGAGAAGAGAGGCCACGAGTTACCATATTTTTACCGTACACGCGTGCACGTGCTGAGGTCGTTCGCACGTAGCAACAGGTGTTTAAACACCGGAGTTTACTTTGTCGGAGAGCAGGCAAAGAGATAGAGTTGTTGCACTTACTTGGTCCACTCAAGTGTGCCGCACGTCCTATGAATTTCGCCGAGGATCGCCGACAAGAGCGAGGACTTGCCGCTCCCGGTTTTCCCTACTATTAAGGTCAACTGGCCTAGAAGAGTAAGAAAGGGTAAGAATGTTAGGTAAACAGGTAAAAATGTTAGTAAAAAGAAGGAAGGAAAGATTACCACGTGGAAAAGTGAGATTCTCGATTTGCAGCCGATTGTCATCCGCGCCCCAGGAGAACAGACAGGAACTCAGTTTGAGGGCCGGCATTTCTGGATCCTTTTCGAAAACGCTATCGATGGAGGACGCTATGTCGAGCTTGTAATCTTTTAGACAACAGGACTGTTGGTCCTCCTCGTCCTCGTTGATATTATCCAGGGTGCCGAACGTCGCCGTGTTGTTGACTTTCATTACCTCCACCTTCAATTGGAAAAATTCTTAATCAACCTCTTTCCAATGCTAAATCCTCGGCTAATCATTCACTCGCACTTTGCTTACAATACTCTCGGCGACAGAGCTCGTTTTTAATATGCGATTTTCCGATACTTCGCCCTTCTGTTCGGTCACTTCCGGTAGGACATTTGCGATCTCTGGCAGTCGGAGGAATTCTTCCATTCTCCGCGTAGAAATCTGTACAATTAATCATTAGATATCTTCTGGATTTATTTCGGCGTGCGACTTTGCATTCTACATGAGAGATGTGCGATGTACTTTTTTACGCATCTCGAAGATTCGCTCAAAGTTAATAACACAAGATTCACCATGGCGTTAATGATGATCGGAATGATCACTGGAAAGATGCAGAGTGGCACAGTCAGCTGCGAGAACAAGGCCAAGCTCGCGAAGACGTTTCCCACATCGAGGTTTCGTTCCTCCAGCCAAAAGTACACCCCGAAAGTGAAGAGGGTTGTTAGGATCGACGATGCGTGCGTTAAGAAATCTACGAACATTTGCTCGCCCTTAGTGCGAAGTTCCAACTTCATTCTCAAACAGCTCTTAAAAACATACTGATTAGCGCCCAGTAAACGGAGTCCTTGTCCAGCATCCGCACCTCCTCGTCCCTCGTTTTTCTTATTCGCTCTTCCGAGAGTCCTTCCCACGCCCTGAGTTTAACTAGTTTCATGCCTTGCAGGATCTCGTTCACTAGTCGGAGTCTCGCATCACTCTTTCCCTAAATATAATTCATCGCTTTATTGCAAGAGTCATTCACACAATTTAGGAACTTTTAATAAACGACAGAAATCTTTTGAACGTACAGAAATGCATTTCGAGTTATTGGACATTTTCTTTCCCAGAAATAACTGCATGGGTGTCACTATCGATATGCAGCAGAGAACACCGATGATTGCACTGATGCCCAATTTCATGTACAGTAAAAAAATGATGGCACTAATCTGCGAAGGGAAATGGAATAATAATTCTATGTAGGGAATTGTTGATATAGTTTTAAGGGGATCTCACTTTTAAGGGAATGGCCCAGGTATAGTGGCCGATCCAGAAGAAGCTCATCACGTTATAAGCATCCTCCGAAATCAGATTCGTCAAAGTCCCGATATCAGCCAGCTGCTGATATCGGCTTTGATCTTTCTCCCCTTCGACTGGTTTCTCATCCTCAGCTATGCTCCAGGAACACAAGCGCAGCGCTTTGTCGTAGAGTAGTCCCTGAGATTAATTAGAATTCCACAAACTGTAATTACACTTGAATTTTTAATTACACGCTTCCAGGGAGAAGTGGTATACCTGTAATGCGGTTCGCAAGCGGATTCCTTCCACGCAGAGAATATGCGTGGAAGCTTGGCTGAGGGTACTTTGCAATAAGGCGACGATGAAGACGAAAACACCGAGGAAGTATCCATTGTCTATTAGTTCCGAGAACTTAACTGCACTCTGTAAGAGTGGAGAGGTTGGAGGATCACTGGATCGACTGCAGTAATGATTGAAGTAAGTAAGAAGTGAATGTCATACCCTAAACGGGGTTTCAGCCCCCGTTCCATTTTGGGACACGGACACGTAGTCGACTATTTTGGAAATCGTCAACGGGCCTACGAGGGTGGTCGCATCGCCGAGGAGTTTCAAAAGTCCCCCTGCGGCGAAAGGAAACCATATCCTCCTCCAGAAGCACCGCCATAGTATCAGCTTCCCACTTTTACTCTGGAAACATTTTCGAGGATTGTAATCTGTAATGGAACGTGGAATGCGAGGAATGTCTGTATTCCGCAAAGTGGCGCAGAGCGTTCTACCTTCTGCTCGCTCCAGATTCTTTTCAACTGCTCGTACTGGTGTCTAGTGGCTTCGGTGTCGGGAAGGACTCCTAGATCCTGCGTCTCGAGGGGCGATGTACTCCCGCGGGAGAGGAGTCCCGTCACCCAGTGGAAGGTGATCTTACTGAGGAAGGTCGCCCTCGAGTGGGCGTACGAGATCCGGGCATCTTCCGGCTGCCTAATAGTGTACCTCTTGTTCCTGCGCATCTGGAGGTGTGAACCGAATTTATTTGTGTCTGTCAAGTTGATCGACGCCTGTTTAAGCCTCCAGATGTTTTCGCAGGCAGGAAACGCAGCTTGCTTTTACTGGGTCAAGGAGGTTCCTCGTAACAGGCCGAAAACATAGGGGAACCTATACTTGACGCACTTCCATCCGACTAATTCCCCAAACTGTTTTTCACTTCTGGGATTTCTATTGTAGATCATTTGATTAGATAGTCGGGGAAGAGGTTCCGAGAAGCGAATTTCGTATTGAGGGGATTGAGCGCAAGTGGCACTAACGCAACGTCTGTTTGAACTTGTGAATAATAAAGGCTTATGGAATAATTCGTGATTAAAGTTTCAAGGAAAGTCTGCGGACGAAAGTGAGGCATGGTCCACGGCTAGCTGCTTCCGCTGAGCGTCGCCTTCGCGGTTCGATAAGCAATCCCTCTTGGCGGCCCCGCGCACGCGATAATAACCAATATTATTCAAACAAGCTAAGTAAATGTAAAACAAATGTTTGCACCACTTCGTTACACCGCGGTAGCCGAGCTTCGGCGATAAGAGCGCCGTAAAAATTCTGACGCCGGCTGATACTCGGCCGCTTCTCGTGAAACCGTTGGCGATAAAGAGTTCGTAATCTCCGGTGGAAAGGCGTGCGGCGGTAAACAATCCTCGCGAAACTCGCTTCTACGCCTTCCTCAATTTTACTGCAATCCACCAGCTCGTTAATCCCCCGCTTAATTGCTTTCTTCAATTTATCAATCAGGGATCCAAGATCCTCCCCTTACATTTATTTCTCGAGTCAAATCAGTTTGGGGTTTCTTGCGGGTCATCGATCATGATGTCGATCTTGGGATTATCATTGCAGGTAATTAGAATGGACATTGGTTGCTTACCGAGCGATACAATGTGCAGGAGTCCAAGAGTGCCAGGAAGCCGCAGAGGAGGGCGACGATGCCCGTGGTAGTAATTCGCACATGCTCGATGGATAATCCGTATCTAGAGTCATTGTACAAATAATCGCCGTCGTTCTGACTAATGAATGTTGAGATAATCGGCTGGTCGAGCCCATTCAATAAAGTATATCGAAGAAGAATCTTGGAGGACCAACCTGCACAAGCTCGAGAATTTCCAGACACGTGACAAGCTGATTAGAGCGAAAACAACCGCAGTGAGAGCAGTTCCTGGTGGGCTGATCCTAATCTCTATCTCTCGATGAAGCACCCAGATAGAAAGAGTCGCCAGGATCGTAAGGATCGACGAGACTGATAACGTCGTTAAGAGAGACTCCGAGAACTCCAGCAGAAGGGTCAGCAAGAGCAACATGCATAAAAGAGTCCTGCCAGTGTGGAAATCAAGCAATCCGCTCGCGTATCTGCAAACGCAATGTAATCCCGATTTGTTAAAATTAGGAAAAACACAAGAAGAACTCAAGCCGATAAGAAATCTACATTAACCGCAGATAGCATAATTAATGCACAATCTCCATACTGTCCAGAACCAGTAAATAAGCGATCAATTAATTGTTTTTTAAATCGACTTTCTAAATGAAGTTCGATTCGCTTTAAAATCCATTCAAGTCGAGGGAAATCCCGAGAATTCGTGCGTCAACATTTCCGCTAACAAACCCGCTTCACGTGTCGCGTGTTCCATTTTAAAAAGACTCGAGAAAACATGGCAGAGGACACCTTGCGCGCTTCTCAAGGTGGATGAACGGTCTTTGTCAATGAGTCATTCGATCCGCCAGTCATGATCTGTGCAGTCTCACGGTGGCCGTAATGACGTCAGTGGTAGCAGCAGGCATAGGTAAAAGTACTGTGTCCCATTCCCCTAACGATTATTGGATCCTCCTCTTCCCTCACCTCAGCGAGAAGGAGAGCGGGAGTAAGTAAGGCGTGGTGCGGAAAAATAGTTGCCGGCTTGCTCGGCAGGTGAACCGTCTCGACGCTCTACTATCGCATAACATTCCCGTCGTCTCGCGCTTCCTTATCGTCCAATTCTAGTGGAGGAGCTCGCTCCGCAAATACCGACTCGACAATCCACACCCACCTCCCACCGACGAGGATATAACTCGGAGAAGGTTTCATTAAAGAGCTGGATCGACTTTATCGCTGGGTCCGAGAGGCGCGCGGAGTCTCTCGAGAAAAGTCGTAGTTGGCTAGAAAAGGTCGATAGGGAGGATTACAGGGGGGGAAGGTGGAGGGCGGAGGTATAATGGAAAAGTGGTTCTTGGAGGGGTGGGTCGAACCGGTCCACCTGTTATAAATTACACCACTAATTAAACCGCCCCGACGTACTTCCGTTTTATTAAGCAGAAACGTGTGGCCGATTGCCCGCTGAGATAAGCCCGGCAACGTCTCCATTCATGGGTCTTATGCTGATTCGCGAGCCGTGATACTCATTTTCCTACCGGCGAGATCATAGTTCTTTTGTCCAACTCTTAATGCAATCGACTGATTTCTCCGGCAGAAGTCGCTTTACGGGTGTACGCTAATCGAAGACTAATTGGTCCCGGAAAACCCCTTGATTTAGTGGGACGTTTTGTTAGTACAGGTAGTGGAAGTTGTAATTTTTAATGAGATTTTCTTTTAGAATGAAAAGGAACACTATTCATCAGTGAATTTCTTTTTCCTATTCTGTTAAAGGACAGAATGATATAGTGCGAATTAACAAATAGCAAGTTGCAAACTGTCTCATTAGGAGGCAACTGGTTAAACAAGTTGAGAGGGTCTTATGGGTCTCGTGCTGCGCTGTCTCACACGTGTATTGAAGTTCACGGGAACCAGGCAGAAGAAGCATAACGCTGCTGAGTCACTCGGAAAGTAATGAAGAATTCTGGTGCGATCTTGCTTCCAGGAACGAGAGAGGACTGCGCGAGTGCCTGGCATGTGTAAATACTCGAGTTCACGTGAAACGTGATAATTAATCACTCGTCGCTCGTCCCTGAGTGGAGGGTGGCTCATTATCTAGAGCGATCGATCTCTCCTTTCATCGTAAAAAATTCGAGGAGTTTCCTGACATGCTCCGGGAACAACACATTCTTCCCAACTGCGGAAAAACTAGACAGTCGTCCAATGAAAATCGACCGGCTAATGAGCTACAACGTTTTTCTTTTCTGATATCTGCCATTTATATTTGGGAGTAGGTCTGCCGATTAATAATAGCAATTAGATCTTGTAATGCTAATTGGAGCGTGAATCATGGGGCATACCGAAACGAGCGTAGCATTTCGTTCAATTGATCCCGAGCCCAATTGAAGCTGGGTTATCCCGAAAGCTCTGACTCCCCGTGTAAACCGATACAAACTGTTTCTTCGTACTGCACACCACTTCGAAGAATCTTTTCTTTCTTTACATGGAAAATGGCAGGATTACTTTGCACCAATTGCGTCGGAAAATCCCTCGCATTTACAATTGTACCAACTAGTTATGGAATTATACTCTGCCATTTCCCACGGAAAGTTAACTAAACACCTTTGTGGAAAACGGTAAAAATCACACGCCGCATTAAGCGGCAGCCCAGTGAAAGAAGCTACTAAGTCAGAGTTAACCGAAACAATTTTCAGCAGCTGCACATGTTGTCATCGTTATTCATGCACTCTCTCTCCAGTGGCGCTGGCAGACTTACTTTCCACTCGAGGCGCATCTGTACTTAAGTACCGCGATGCTGCTAACGAGAAAAGCAATCGCAGCGGTGGCAAGGCAGAGGAGCTCGACATGGCAATCGTCATCAGCCGACTGATTTTCCGCCAGCCGAAAGGCAGTGCCGTTCGCCGTCAGCCAGCTCCAGACGATCCGCTTTCCCGGCTTCGGCAGGATGCGAAGGTACTTCTGGCCCCGGCAGAGATCCATCTCTAAGCGCTCGTATCCGGCATCCCTTCGCACCCGGAAATCCCTAAATAAATCTCGATCTCCACTCCTCCCGGTGGCCTCCTGCGCCTGCGAACAATATTTGTTTCCTTGCAGCATCACCTGCCAACCGATTTACGCCACGCTACTTGCGCCCTTCTCCGTGCGCTCTGCACCCGCCGCCGCAATCGCCCTGGCAAAATAAAGAGAGCGAGGAAGCGCGAAGCAGTTACTTGCGCTCTGCTGACGGTTCGCAATGTTTCTCGGCCGACTGGCATCGATTTACGATCGGATTTCGCGAATCGTCGGGCGAGATCTGGTTGGGACTATTTATTTGTTGTGGCTGGAGCCTTACTTTTTAATTAGACGATTGACTGGTAAAGTTATTAAAAAAGGAAGAGATCGCTTTATCTTTATCGAAAGCGAAGTCTCAAGAAAACAAAGATTGCGCAAGCTTTCCGATTCTATTTGAAGGATTCAGGTGCAAATTGCCGCCGATAAATATCGATGACAGCTATGTCTATGCAAATGCGTGGAAAACTCTACGGCGTTTGGAGACGCTAATGAACGACGCCTAGGAATAGCAGGGAGTCTTCCGGATCTTCCGCCTGCCATTCTTTATGAGCCGTTACCAGGCAAGTAAAGATGTTAACGATTGTCAAGCCAGTAATTAGTAGCCGAAATTCTCTTAAGTTTATAGGAAATATTAAAGGAGCACAGTGGAGACTGGTTCCTTCTATCGAACTTTTCTACTTTGCCACTTCCACTCCCTTCTTTTCTAGCAGTAGTAGTGCCGGCTACTTTTCACGCTGACGAGACGCAGGCGACGAGCATTCACGAATAAATTAGCCAGCCGGCTTTCGTTTCGTCCGACGAATTCCGAAGAGCGACGTGCCCCATTTTCATCTAGGTTTACGAGAAGTTCGCGCTCGATAAAAATATCGTCGCCTGGAAGCTGGAACTTCGGCTACAATATCAGATAAGAATTCGTCCACGTGGCTGGTAAAAATTCTACAAATTTCTTCCATTATTTCTATTTTTCTCTGGATCCACTTGTCTAGTTGGACTTTTGTACTAATTAATTTGGGTAGAGTGAAACGTGCTAGTAGTTCAGGGTTAAAAGCTGCTTGGTTCAAGATGCTCGTTTACACTGTACGAACTAAACGCTTTCATTTACGAGACGACAGATGTAGCAGGGCGCGACAAATTGAATGGTTCCTAGTCTGCCATAGACCTTGTGAAACGAGCTTCCCCGCGGCGAGTTTAATTGCTCGAATTAACACTCGGAGCTCGCGTTGCGACACTACTATCTAGCCCTGATACCACCACCAATACCACGTGGGCGATCAAAAACTGTCCAATTTGTGTTTGTAACCCTAATTAATACCGCGCGCTCTTCCTACACAAGTATATATCTTCATGCACTTTAAGGTCCATCAGCCTATCACTAATTCTTGTTTCATAAAAAAGCATTAAATAGCTTGAAGGTTATCGAACAGGTGACAATTACTTTCTTTTTCTCCAAACAGCGTACTTTACATTTTCATTTCTTTCCCCGACGTTTAAACGAAACTCATTCCTATACTTATCGACCATTTCATATTTTTATTCCTCTTTCGTTACAAAAAGCTTGATGCATCTTGCAGGAAATTCGAAAGAACGATGTAAGCGTTTAAGTTTAAGGAATCTACTTCCGAGGGAGAAGGTGTTGCTCGTCGATCGGCGGGAATGACGATCGATGCATCAAGGCATCGGTTACAGGATCAACAAGCTTCAAGAGTACCAAGAGTAATTTCACCGGGCGCGATTAATGTGCATTCCTTCCCAAGTGTCGCAGAGCGTTAATGATGATCGGTTCTCGCCGAAGTGGGAGCCTGGTGCGCTTTCATCCCCGGCTCGACTAAACTGGCTCAGGTGCACCAGGGAAGATCGGCGTAGAGTTGCAAGCTTGATACTCGTTAGCTGTGGATCCGGTCGCGGTGGCTATCGCCGGATGATTAAGAAATAATTACGCGCGTGTCGCTGCGATCCGGTCGTCCCTATCAATGGGTGGGATCGGTGGCCGCCGGTTTATCGCAATTTCTACGTCAATCGCTCGGCGCACTTCGCAGAGTCCGGCCACTCTTATTATGTCACACGCTCTCTTACGCGGCAAGCTCGCCGCTCTTTTTGCACGCGCGCCCGATATTTATACGCTCTCGTTCTCCCTCGCTCTCTCGGCCGGCCGCCCTCTTGCATCTCGGTCGCTCGGCCGCGCTCGGTTCCGAGAATATTTTTGGACGCCGCTCATTTCGCTAGTACAATACGGCTATTCGTACGCGATTCCCTCGGCGAATCGGGCGCACGGGCGCGCGCTTGTGCCGCCGCCTCTGTCTCCGGGCGCGTGTTAGTGCCGCTATTACGAGCAGCGCGGCCCCGCCAATTATCGTACTTACATTTCCCCGCGATACAGCTGCTCATTAATCTCGAGTGCTCTTCAATGGGTTATTGCCACTGTGCTGGATAAATCGCGCACACGCCTTCTGGCATCTCAATGCCGCTGCCGATCGCTCGATCTACTCTTTCAACAAGTATCTTAATTCTTGGTATTAATGTATATTTAAACCGCCGTGTACAATTCTTCAACTTGTTCCCAATCGTTCACTGATTAATCATTGAGGGTGCATGTAAGCTTCAATGAATCTGACGTAGAATGAAAGTTTGAAGCAGAAGGATAACTTCCATCCTTGTAAACACACAGCACTGCTTTTATTGGCAAATCGAGCCGGTGTTTCGTTCACTGTTTAGATAATTGGGTGAAATCTGAGTGTCGCAAGTCTAAGCCATTGTTTAGCAAGTGGCGCACTGATTGCACGTGTAACGTGTGAAAAGGCGAGGGTTTCCGCACTCCGATCAGTATTCCGGCGGGCGCACGTGTATGTCACTCGGGGAGCGAAAGGAACGAGCATCCTTCCTCGTTCACCGCTTGCGCACTACTGGCGTGAGATGAAAGTCGAATGCCGAATAGAGTGCCAATGGTAATTCCAGACTTACACATGGTGAGTCACTTGGGAGAGAAGACAAGACACACCGGCTGCCGGAGCGGACTCCTCTGCTTATTGGCGCCGAATCCGGTACAGCCGAATATGACCCACTGCCTCGGCTGATAGAACACGTGCCAACGGGCCGGCGGACCATTTCTTTTTCTGATCATCGGACTCGCATTTACTAATGATATGCTTGAGATAGTAAACCGAGACGCACGAGTAAACAAACTGATCAAAAGCGATGTCTTTTTTTATCTCACCTTAGTGTTCCTTCCGATTGGAATCGCACAGACTTAGGAAGCCTGGAGGAATGGGAAGATGGGGCTCGTCGAAGGAAATAAAGGAGACAGTTGGAGGCTTATTTGAAAAATATTTAATAATAAACATTGACAATATACAGAGAAAATACGCCATAAGAAGTCGCTATGGGAGTAATAAGAACCTAACAACTGGTCCAGACTTACAAAATATCATCAAATCAGACAATGATAAAGGTGTTACGAACGACACCTCGTATTCCTATCAGTATTTTGCAACTAAACGAGTTCGAGTTGATCATGTTCTTGTTCTCTTATATTATATACGCTCTCCGTAGCCATGTTCAAAGTCGATCCTCCTCGATTCTCATGAAAATTCTCGTGTGCTCGCGATTGTATGTCTGTGTGTATGGGTGTGCTGTGCAAGTGTATAGGTGTGTGGATGTGTGTGTCTGTGTGAGTGGTTGTGTTTAAACTCTCGAGCGGCGTATCTTACCCTACGCCCGTGTGTCGGAGCTTGCGTACAGGATTCGCAAGCGGAGATCCTACTGGTGTGTATGCCTCTCCCCTTGCGAATCCGCTTTATACACTGCGAGAGAAGCGAAAAACAGGTGGCGCTTAGCTGATTACGACTTTTACATTGTTCTTTACCGTTATCGTTATTAATTATCAGTATGTAATTAGTAATATTAAATGTTACCGTTATTTAGTATTACTCTTTTGCCAGTTCGTCAAAAACGTTCGTGCCCTCGTGCTCGTTTGTCGGCGCCACACGCGCGGCTCTCGCCCGTTGCTCGGAGAATCGCAATGGGGCCGGTCAGACACTCCTGCCCGCTCTGCGTGTCAACATTTCTTTGTCGTCGCGATCGCCGCCAAATCGTGGAGGGTCTTACGAGTGTGTCGGATAAACGCTCACTCGGCGCTCTCTTTCTCTCTCTTTCTTTCTCACGCGCGCACACACGTACGCGGACACGCCAACACTTTATACACGCACGCACTACTAGAGGTATTACAGTAAACGCCCTAATGTCATGGAACATCCCCTCTTCCCTTTAATAACTTGTCGCTCTCTCTCCACCTGCGGATAATTCGAAGAAGTGCGGGCGACTGACTGACAGCCAGAGAGAGGCTCGCTTAGTCGCCCCGGGGACGAGGTGGACGTCGAGCGGACGCGAGGTGTGCGATTTGCAATTAGACAAATATTGGCTTGACATGCTCGGACATGTGCGCTTGACAGCACCCTCTCCACGTAGCTACCAGATTCCCGTCCCTGCGGCCTCGTCCCCGAGGCTTTCGTGACAGACGCCCGCTCGCTAATACGCTAGGATATGTTGCTCGTAAGACGTGTCGTTACGTAGTCATGTAGTCATCTAGATCCTTTTTAAAAATCCTCCACGGTACTCCGTGGTTTATTAGTAATAATTGTCGTTACGTAGGTATGTATATATTTATATATAACGTACGGTGCGTATCATTGAAGTATTTTACACTGCGCATCATCTCTCACTGGCTGGCATAAAGGAGCGTGAACGGTAAACGAGGACAATGTCGGTGGTTGAGAGTTGAGACGGGGTATGCGTGAGGATCGCGAGCGGTCGTGCCGTTCCGACGACTCTTTTCCCTTTCTACTGAAGCGACACGACGACACAGATCATGCCGGCTGGCAAATGTACATTGATTCCATTGCTGCGTGTGTTCTCACAACTCGCTGCTTTTTATGCAGTTCAACTGTAACGCGCCTTCTTCGCCCGGTCTAGAATTCTACTTTTACTACTGTCCACAACGCTAGCCCACAGATCTATTATAGTGCGCGATTCTAGAATCTACTTCCAGGTAATCCATGAATTATTATCAATTATATTCGGTAGCCTGCGGTGTTTTATTGGAATAATAAAATATTTGTTACCCGGACCTACAAACATCCTACGATGGTTGGCAAGAGATTCTCCTACCTCGAAATATGTTATAAATATCAAAAGCAACGGGCAGCGTGTTACAGTGGAACTAGCTCAACACGAAAAACCTCAGTATAAAAATAAAGTGTAACTTGAATACGTCTACTAAACATTCTATAAAAAGGACTAGTATCAGCGTTCCTGCAATCGAGACGAGCTTTCTATTTAAATAGAGAGAACAATGTGTAATTCTCTGAAGCGACGATATACGTGTATGAATGGGAATCCCGTTAATCGGGCGCATCTAGAATTAGAAAGATGCAGCTCGTCTCGGACAGATTGGTTTTTCCTTAACGCTTCATATTTCATTTCACGATTCCTTCTATTATTCGTATCTTTCCGATACTCGCACTAAAACAACGTACTATGAAAATCAGAGTATTGTGCAAGGACGAGACGACTAGACATTCTTGTGTTCTGGTTAAAAATTGCGTCGGAAGCTTTGTGCAATTTCCGAACTCATTTCTCTCCCTCCCACCTACGATATAACACAATTGAAACGCGTGTCGCCGGTCGCTTCAGCCCAATGCTACCGAAAAAGCTCGCGCTACCTGCGGATTCATTCTGCAGCGCAGGAAAGCAACAAAAGCGGCTACAGAGCCATGTAATGAGAATATTCGTTTATCCGCTATGATTTAGAAAATGTCGTAGAATAGTAGGCCACGCACAAAACTTGAATGCTATTGGGTCACTAGGTGAAAGACTTGGTCAACTGAAGAGTGAGACATTGTCTGGAAGAACAAGAAAGCATAACTGCAGAAAAGAGAAACTAGAATGAGGAAAAGATAGATACGAGACTCGCGTATGTAGACGTAGAAGTTGATGAGATAAAAGAAGAGAGAATCAAAGTTGTGCACTTGTGACAAAGATAACAGGCGACCAGGCCCCGGAGATGCTCCGCGGACTGAGTCTCGCCTAATTTGAGCTTGACTTATACTAGCCACTATGAATAATAGCCTACCGATAAAGGTACCAATTACGAGTAAGTATAAATCGTAATTACAGTACAATATACAGGGAGAGATCGCCAACGGTTCACATCACTCGCCGCTCTCGTGCCTCCAGCTTGATGATGTAATATCAATTGTGAAGCCACGGGGGGACTTGTAGAGTTCCTATTTGCAGAGAATCATTGGCCAGAGGTTTCGAGAGGGACAAGGAGAATGATTCGCATCGCGATTCCGTCGGTCGGAGCAGCGCGAAGTGAACGCAAGTCCTTCCGTTTCAAGGGAGATGTGTCATATGCGTATCACTAGCTCTTTACCATTAAGTCTACGCTCGTTAATTTAACATTACGAGAATTATGAGTATGTCTGAGTTCCTCCTTAATAGCATCTATACGCCGGCCATAGGGTATCGCGTACCCTAGGCTCCCGTGATTTTGTGCTCGACAACTAGTCGTTCTATTTACACATTCTGGCGCCCGCACGCGCGAAATTAAACAGAAAAGAAAAGAGAAGAGCGGGCGATCGTCGGACCGCGTTTTTCTGCTGGACCTTCGACTCCCTAGCTTAATATTAATAGACTATCCTAGCAAAGATTAGATTAAAACGTAACGGCGCTTCGGCTACTCGCCGTATCCACTAAGAAAAAACATCTTTGTCATATTTGGCTATTTCACACGACTCTTTGTATCGACCACCTCACCGCACAAAGCTTTCCTTTTGTATCTCTTTCAAACCTTGTTCACCCCTTTCCCGATAATTGTTGTTACCCATGTACTTTCTACTCCCTTTACTTTTTCTTACTTCTTTGTTTTTTTGTCTATCTATCACTACAATCATGCTTCTTCGTTGGGCATTCATTCATCGTCGTTCGCATGCCTCCGCACTTACGCCTCTCGCAGCCACGCAACGGCTTACTTATGTATTTATGCCTGCATATATGTATATATTTATATATATACATACACATATATATATTTATATATATATATATATACGATAAATCTTTGCTTAACTATAATTTAACAGGGATTATCACTCACTCGGCTCAATGTGCGTACCATTTTCCTTTCTCCTCTACTCCGCGATCGCAGAGTAGCACTATTAGCGTTACTTTCTTCACTGTGTGTGCTGATCGACTCGATCAGAATACAGATATTCTGAGCTTGTCGATGAGGGAAATCGGTAATTAGGATGAAGCAAATTAATCCTGAACTAACTCCTCGAACGATCCAATGGTTAAATACGAGACATAAATAGCTGCACGATACTATATGTTAGAAGGTGCGAATGACTTTATATTTCGATAAAAAGACACTATACAACGCGTGAGAATCTAAATTTAAAAGACACGAGAGGGGGAGCAGCTGATGACAGTCCTATTACCGATCCCACCTTTCTATGACTGCGTTCTGTTTGTCTCTACCGACGTCCCCAACGAAAAACAGGCTAGAAGGTTGACGCGAACTTCTCAAAAGGAAAATCAAGCTCGCGTTTGTAAAAAGACATTGTTTGTTCAAATTGTTGTGAGTAGAGACTCGATCTCTATAAATTATCAATGAATAATATGAGTGGATGAAGAGTAAAGGACTAGCTCGTTTAAAGAGGACAGATAGAGAGTGTTGATCAGACTTTCCTACTCACCAAAGTCAAGTTTTCAATTGTGCCGACTTATCGTACCTGCATCTCAATACTACACTACTTCTGCGTACTTATCATGGTATTCTCTTGCAAACCTACGTACACACACACGCGCGCAAGCCCATAAAACTCACAAATTTGGCATAGAAACCCTATCGGCTACACACTGCGTTTGTATTCCTGCTGCGGTGTTTCCGTTCTCTAGCTAGCTACCTAAAGGGTTTCGCGATACCTCCGAAGTCGCGGTACCTCTGCACTGCAATAGAGTATTCCTCTCCGACAGCCATTTCTGAGTGTTCTGCCTCTTTATCTACACACTGAGTAACTGTAATTCTCGGTGTGGTACCTACGCAATACGATTGCATATCATTACTTAACATTGCTTTCGTCTATACTCAACGAGGGCTACGTTCTAAGTTTGCGTTTTCTCGCATTGTTTTAAAAGAGTGACACGCACCGGTCTATATATTATATCGCCGCTGTTCAGTCCTCCACACTGGGGTCTATGTATGTGGTCTGTGAATCCGTAAACCAATGCGCTATATACAGAAGATCGTGATATCGCTTACTGCGGCGCCTATGTGCAAACAATTATTTTACAATATAATAGATACTAAAGCGTCATGTATCTGCGATCGCGAGAACATGCCGATGAATTGTTAGCCTTCGTTTCCACGACGAAATAGGGGAAATAGCATTAAAACATCGCTGCTACGGAGTTAATACGAGATTGATTGTGCGAACGAGTTAACTCTTAGAATACCAACGCGTATTTGTTACGCGACGATCGGCAGAAGTTCGCGTGTCATGGAACAGAAATGAAGCGTAGCGTTTAGGGGGCATCAATTGATACGCTAAGAGTGACAACGCTACCGTTAGATTGTTCATCTAAATAAGTCCTAGAGAGATCAAAGACGTAGTACACCGACATCTCGGTGGCTGATTAATTATTCTTTGCTTTACTAATGGCTGCCGGTTCGGATTCGAGACAGCTTCCCGTCGTGCAACTGGACTACGACTGCTTTCGCCTCGCTCGCCAACTATCTTCTTATATTCTAGCTCTTCTAAACTTAAAATCGGGCTTTTATGCATTTAAAATCCTGTCTGGGTTTCTTCCCGGGATCTTTTTACCCTCTTGATCAGAATTAAGAAATTTGTATCATTGTGCTGATTCCAGGATCCGGTTAAAAGATGCAGATGATGGCGATGGTCCATTGCTGCGACGAGAATAATATCCAAGAGCGCTAGATCGAGGCTGTGACTTGGTCGGCACACACGCGGAGGGTCCAGAGGCAATCGCTTTGTGGCATGTGATTATGATTGATGGCGAATGACGATAATGATTGTGTCGACTTCTGGTCATGTTCTGCTGAGTATAATGGTGTACTTGGAAGGCTTATGCTTCTCTATCTTAGTATTTAATACGGTGTGAACCTGTTGAAGCCACCCCGATACACCGTCGCCTGAAACAAGACATTCGAGATTTAACATATTTGTAATATTATAGATTGTGTGCATCAAGCAGACTGCACATAATTATTACTATCGAATATTAAATCTTACCCCGTAACCGGCAACTGGTCCAATACCATGTCCTAAGTAGGGATCGGCGTACTCACGCCCATATCTGCAACGAATTCGCAAACATACGTTAAACCAGAACAAACACAACTCTCTTCCCTTCTCATCTGGTACATGGTATAA
The DNA here is from genome assembly GCA_963675795.1 of Crossocerus cetratus. NCBI lineage: Eukaryota > Metazoa > Arthropoda > Insecta > Hymenoptera > Crabronidae > Crossocerus > Crossocerus cetratus. The sequence continues at coordinate 18,497,593 of OY776667.1, forward strand.
TGGCAGTTTTGGATAAATGATGAGTGGAAATACAAACGTAGGAGGGATTAAAAATGTTCGGTGAAGTGGTCAGGTTTTTCAGGACAGGTCTCGTTGCTTTTGGTAATTGGGCGTCCCCTAAGAGCACGACTTCGACGGTGGCCACGTCTGTAAGGAAGGATCTCGACATGTCATACAAATCTAATCCAATGTAACAAAATCTCTGGAACCCTTTGAAATTAGCCAATGTTCTCATGTCTTCAAAATAACCAATGTTCAACAACTTCCAAACTCCAATGAGGAAGCAGTGTATCGATTCATCAAATTGGAACAAAAAAAAGAAATGGATAAATATGCAACTATGTTTGTAGGATCGTGATTGAGGCATCGAAAGAGTGCCGTTCGCTGGAGGGAATATTGTGAAATGACGAGGAGAGAGAGCGGTCGAAACGATCGGGCATCGTGGAGGGTGGTGGCGAGGCGGCGAGAGTGAGGGAGCGAGTGGAATAAGAGGGTTGCTTACCCGGCGACTGCGGCATATCCTGCGACCGGCTGTGCGGCAGCCGCAGCGGCCCCGTAGGCGCGCGCAGCCACCGCCGTGTAGGTCGCCGCAGCTGCGTAGGTGGCCTGCTGCGCTGTCGAGAGGGGTGTCTTCAGCAACGGTGACGCTGCAGCCGCTGCTGCTGCGGCCTGAAACAAGAACCATGACCCGCCATGCAACGCTCAAGCAAGCTTCAATACACAGTCCGCTGACGCGCGTTTCATCCCATTCACTTTCCGCGGCGTGCCGGCGATCCCACGCGGACACATTGCGCTACCAGAGAACTATCTCTGCCCCGCGGGCCAACCCTGCCCTAGAATCGGCCTCTGCACTCCAATCTATCTATCTACCAGCTCAACTCCTACAGGGCGATTCTTTCGGAAAGCTTCGCTCAATCAGAACAGCATAGTCATAGAGGACATTTTTGGCATCCCTGCCGAGAGAATCACCCTGTATTCCCAGAGACTAGATACTAACTCTTTTGGTAACACATGCTAGTGTAACAGCTTCTCTAAACGACCTTTTCGGGTAAAGACAAACACTATTGTGGCTGCCGTTAAACGCCACTGATATATAAGGCCATTCTAGGATAGAAACACCTATGAAGAGATATTAATACTGGGAAAAATCCCAGTTTCTCGTGGAAGCAGGTTAATAAGAGTGTATCGTCCGGCCGAAAATTGGGGATGATAGTTCTCCGAGCGGGTTTCGCGTGCGACCGCCCGATAAAGCGGTGATGTAACAACTTTACTCGGGTTTATCATGCCGCAACGAATCCACCTATTTATGCTTGTCCCGGGAACCGCGCTCTGCTTCTATATGCAATTTCCCCCGGGTTTCAACGTGCGATGCAGGCACGCGAGACTCACTGTCCATCACCGCTTTTCAACTTGAAGATGCAACCGATAGACGCCCGATAGTCAAAGGCCCGAGGAGCAGCCGGTTAAAGCCAGCGTCGGACGATTTCCGATTAGATACTCGGATTAGAGGATGAATTTCCGGATCAAAGGGCGCTGTATCTATCGAAGGCTGATCAATGCGATCGTCCGACGCTGGCATAACGCGCCCGCTGCTCTACTGTGTCGCTGACAAGCTGCGAGAGTAATGTCTTATTTACAAGGGGAGGGAGACGCGCTGAGGTGAGCGACGTGCATTTGCTGCACTCGAGTGAGCGACAGCCGTACAGTCGTCGCCTCGACGTCACACCCGCTAGCTACAGAGACACGCCAGTAACTCGGAAAGAAGATCGAAAACAGAGAAGATGCCAGGTATAGAAGTGTCCAGAATAATTGAGAGAGAAAGCGAGGAGGAGTGTGGCGGTGGATTGGGGATCCCACTGGGTTTCGGCTACTTTCAATCTTCTCGTGGACTCGCTCCCGAGATAGAGAGAGAGAGAGGGAGGTGATGACTCCGGGGATTAAGGCCGATTTGGCCGAGATTCCTCCTGGTGGTTGGGAATCGCGCGAAGAGGAGAGGATTTCGCGTGGCTGCGCGCGCTTACACGTTACTCTCGATCCAAACGTGATTACTCGATACTTCCGGCGCGACGTGTGCGCTCCACTGCAAGCAGCAAGTTTCGCTCGGCGAAAAGTTCGAGTGCTCGCTTGCTCGTTCTCGCCCTGTTCTTTACGCGGGGAGCTCGACTGATTGAGTGCAGTGCTCTGCTCTCGCCGAGGAATCGAGAGACAGAGGCGCGCAGCTGAGCGCGGAACTCTCAAATGAACTCGAGCTCGCCGACTTTCGTTCCGCCTTATTAAATTTTCCGGGCGCGCGTGGCACTCGTGCCGATGAGCGAGAAATCAAATTACCGGCGGCAATCGTTGGCGGTTAAGCGGAATTCTCAGGTGCTCGGCTACCTTTTTCCTCGCTGTACGCTCTCCCTCTGGGTCACGCGAACCACTCCGATTTCTAAAGTCGAGTTCAGGAGCGTGAACTGATAACGCCGGGAACAAATCGCGCCGGGCAAGCGAGCCCGGCAATTTTAGAATCGCGGCAAATTATTCAGCCTACTGTTCCGTGATGTGCACCGCTCTCGCGGCTGACAGTGACACGCCGAGATCTTGATAGGGAATGTCGATGGGCGTGCGCCACTATTTTCTGCCCTGCTCTTTGAGATATACTAGTTCTCTCGCAGCTGGCACTCCCATTTTCCTGGTATTGACCCACTGCCTAACTTTCCCTCCAAGTCCCGTCCTATCACTGACTCATGGGGAACTATTCGCCGGAAATCCTAGCTAATCCCCAATGCGCGTCGGCGTATCACGGTCGCGCACCAGGAATCGCGCCCGCAAAACTTTATGAGCCAACTACTAAACTTGGCTGGAATTCAATTTAATAACTGTAGCTTCAAACTGCCTTTGCACCGCTGTTAATTAATTAGTAGTCTGAAAGGTAGATTTTCTGCGAAAATGAATCTCACTTTCCGGTATAATTTCATTAATAAGTGCAAAGTAACGAATAAATGGGTAAGAAAGGAGAACACCGCGAGCTCGGGGCGAAACGTTGGGGAAATGGGGCCAGAGTGTGCGGCATTTACCACGAGGCAAAGGTATAATAATTTTCGACGCGGCGGTAAATGGTCGGGAGTCTACGTGGGATTTCGGACGAAAACAGAACGTTTGGCGGCGCCAGAAAGTTTTCGGCGGTCTCGGCGGACCGTTTGTTGTTCGACGTGTGTATTGTCCGCGGTGATCTCCGGTACGGGGAAAACCGCCGAATTTCACGGACTAAGGGAGAAAAATATCAAGAGGGACGAGCTCCCTTGGTCGAGATTAATTTTCAAAGCGATCTCTCCGCCCGTTCCGAAGTTAGCTCGCGCTTCCAGCTTTCGATGAATAATTGATTCTTATTTATTCGAGGCTGCGTACATCGACTACATGAATATGCATGTTGCGCGAAAAGGGAGACTCTGCGCTCGCTGGTGAGAACACTACACGTTGTCTTTAACGATGTTAACCAATCGAGTTAACGACGTACACGAAAGAGTTTCTATCTCGAGAAATGTTAGAATATTACACTTTGTGGAAACACAAGCCTACAGTTTTGCTAGGCAAAAATTCAAGAAATAGTCGGCGACTTTTAATTTATGCTCCGCGAATCAAAGAGACGATTCTTAGTATACCAAAAGTATTCTTTAACAATGGAAGAAATAAATATACGCAGCAATAAAGATAAGAGATAACACTTGGTGACTTGTAACTCGATTTCTTTGCGCGTGAAGCGAAAGGTCCTGAAAAAATTGTACATCGCGCCATTCCGCTCCCATTCGCTCCCCTTTTTTGGCCGGCGCGTCATTAAACGGAAAACGGCAACGAGGATTTTGCATTTACGGCGTAAGCGTATCACGCCTGAGATGCTACGTTAACGATCATACGGCGAGGCGGTGTTCTGAAAGTGCGGCCAGCTACGAGCTCCATTTCCCAAGGAATTACTTTTCCCTTTTATGCGCCCGCGCCTCCTTAATTCCAGCGCGTTTTTCTTGCACTTTGCAATTACGGGGCTTTCGGAGTGGCGGCGATCTCACATTGCAGCCGGAAAAGCTCGCAGGAAGTCGCTGGCCTAAATGCGCACCGAGTCTTTTCGAGCTTGGCTAATTTTCAGGCTCTGAGAATTTCTTGGAACAAATGATGCACGAAAACAATTGTTCCCCGATCTCGTTTCTTTCCGAATATTCTTCTCCAAGTTAAAGCAGCGTGCGTAGATCTATCCATTTAAAATATTTCAAAATTCTATCTCACCAATCTAGCAGCAACTTCCACAAATGGACAATGAACTATCGCTAAAAGCTAAGTGCTAAGTCAAATTCATTAAGTGCAGCACCACTCGACTTATTTAAGACCAAACTGTGACCTTTAAAAAATAACAAGATAACTCATCACACGTGTGTTCTAAAAAAATAGAGAAGGTACTAATCTAATTCGGCAAGAACCTTACTAAAATAGATTTTGGAAGAAATAGCAGTTCGAGGTAGCAGGAAACTCACGCAAGGGGAAACACGATTCGCCTAGGTTTTAATTAGAACTGTCAGAATTAAGATTCGCATATTAACATATAATCCAGATTTATTAACGTCCGTCTCGAGCGGATAGATCTAGCCGCTCGCTTGGCAAACTGGCTGGCCGGCTGATCGTCGGCGAAGTTGATTTAGAGCGGCTTACGCCTGGCACAAGTTGGCAAGGGTGCTCCAGCGATTTTCGAATCTCATAAATTTCCCACCAATTTCCCGTGCCCGAGACTCACTTACCCACGAAAATGGACCGTCTCGGATTCAACGCACGTGCGAGCACGCGGAATTTACGTTTGCGCCGTTGCTAGACTGAGTCTACCTTTATCGCGTGAAAAGTTTAAACCCACCGCGGCTTTATAACTCGACTTAAGAAATATAATACACAATACTTGTTAATAATTACTGGATCCTCTTAATACAAAGGCGACGGCGAGCGTTATTGTGTTAAGTTAACTGAAACTATACTGTGCGAGATGAATTCTTCCCCCGACGTTACTTTCTACGGTACAATTAAAATTCTCATTACCCGCTGACTTTGGAGCGCAATTCACGTGCTTGCTAAATTTAATTTCAAATTATTGTAATTTTCGCGCTACTGAATATTTCAATGTCGCCTATATTGTACTGCGGGCACATATTGCGCGGTTCATCGGATCGGGCGGGGCCCGTTAAATTCCAGCGAAGCTCGAAGCCCGAAAATGTATTCCCGACAACGTATCTCCCATCACCTGCATCTGACAGTAGGAAAGGGGTGGCTCGATCTAGAATGTACCGCGTTCAGAGGGGCATTAATTTAAAAGTGCTACACCCATGCGAGCACGTGTAAAAAGGGAGGATCACCCTGCCGAACAGAACTACCGAGCGCAAATGCCAGTGAAAGCCGTTCGTCAATCATTAACCAGGGCTTCATTTCAATAGGGGCGACGTGCTGTAGGGTAGAGAAAAACCCCATACCATGATGATTCAGGGCTATCTAAGATAAATATCCAAAAGTTCCCTGGCTCTGTCGAGTGCTCACCGATAATGAAAAAGTCAGTCATTAAAAACGTCCGATAAACGCAGGGGGGTAGAAAAAAATGTCATTGCGCGACATTTCGGGGCGCCGGATAAAATCGCGAAATCCTTCTCTGGAAGATGCGTGCAAAAATACGTGTGCGCTCGCTGTTCGAGCGAGCACAACTTCCTCTCTAGTGAATCTAAACAAAAAGCGAGTCCATGCTTCAGTCCTTAACTGAAAGGATATCGAACGGTAATCACCTCCCAAGGAAACACAATTGGCATGCAGAATTAATGCTCACTACCACACAGCCACGTGTAACGGTTGGTCTGTACAGCGATAGACTGTGATAGAGAAAGAGGGAGAGTCATTACTCTCAGGAAAGCACTAAATATCAAGGCGGGAGAGGGCGCGCGCGCTCGCACCCTCCGAGCACGGCACCGAGCAATTACTCGTGACAGAAATCAATCAAACTACACCAAGAACACACAGAGAGAAGGGGGGGAAAGAAAAGTGGGTGGTTGCACACACCGAGTACAGTGTGCGCGCTACCGACAGAGTACTAATGAAACAAGGACTCTCGGCGTGATGTGTTTGTTAGCAAGGTCAAACCGCAAAAGGGGGTTGGTGGTGGTGGTGGTGGGGGGTAGGCAATCAACCGGGGAATGATTCCGGTAATCGGTGAGCACTGCAAGCTGGCCGAGAGAAAGAGCAAATAAGAACATCGGGGGAGAGAGAAAGGCGGCAGAACTGGAGTAAGAAAGAGGGTGATCGAAAGGGGGTGGGGGGTGGGGGGTGATGAGAAATAAACGAAAGGGAGACAGACAGATAGAGAGATAGTGAGCGAGAGAAAAAAGTGGGACAGGAAGAGAGTAGACAAACGGACAAAGAGACGTGAAGACAGATCGTGGGCAGACCCTTAATTCCTACCTCCAGGGCGGGCGCTTTAGCCTGAAACACAAACGGCATTCCTGAAAAGAAATTCGGCCAGCACACCGGAGGCGCTTGGATTCGCTTGCTAACGTCGAATCTCGCTATGCCCGCCGCCTGCGCGCGCGCTTTCTGCCTCTACTACCAAAATCTACCGCTGCAAAACTGGCCGCGATCCGATGCTCGAGAGAGATACGAAACAACGGCACACGGCGCCTTCTTTGTCTCTGCGTGTCGTCGTCGCCATTAGTCACGGCATTCGGCTTGTTAGCGGGCGGGGGGGTCGAAGGTGCGAGTCGCAAGAAGAAAGAAAAGCTGTGTGAGTGATGGGGGGAGTGCGAGGGGGTCGAGGGGGTCGAGGGGGTCGAGGGGGTTCCGCGGCGGCGTCGGGGCGAAATTGGGTAAAAGGCTGAAATTGGTCGAGGGGCTAAAATTAGCCGGCAAAATGCAACAAGATGCTGCGCAGGGAAACGAGGCGAAAGAGAGAGAGAGAGAGAGAAGAGAGAGAAGAGAGATGCAGAGAACGTGCATCCGAGTGCTCTGGCAGCGACTCGGCATGCGAGTCCGTGGAAAGAGACGGAGAAATGAGATGCAGAGAGAAATTCCCCGTTGCGAGAAGCCTCTACCTCCTCGAGGAGGACGGCGCGCGATAAACTTCCCGAGGACGCAGAAGGGCAAAGTTCACGCTCGAATTGCCGAGTTACCGGGACACAATTAATCTCCGGCGATTCCGTCCCGGTTGTTTCGAAGCCTGAGCGCGTGCGCTTTAAGGCAACGCTATTCTCCGCGATTCTACATAATAGCGCGTTGCTCCTGAGAAAAGAGCGCGCGGTCAATTAGCGTGCGTGCGCGAACTTGGGCAAGTGTATGCGCGGCCTGTGCGCTCGGAGGGCTCGGCTTTTCCGTCGGAGGGTTAAGCCGCCTGGGACAAAGGTGTCGATGGCAAGAAAAGGGTGCTGCGGCCTGGCGGCGCCAGGAGAATAATCGCGCCGGTCGTTACCGTCCACCGTAGCCAATGGGGCTGGCTCGCTCCCCCTTTCATTCCTCCCTCGCGAACCCGCCCGGTCCCTTGCTCCCGCGCGTATACACACCTTTTCCCGCTCTTTTCTCACCCCAGGCCCAGTGAAAGGAGTCGCGCGCGTGTCTGCCAGCACGCGCGCCCCACTCGCGCGACTTTTGCGCCCCGGCCTAAGCGCCCCCAGAATCCCAGACAACGGAGGTGACTGTCGCGCGATGAAACAGAGACACGGAGTAGGTAGACAAGAGATAGAGAGATAGAGAGATAGAGAGAGAGAGGGAGAGAGAGAAATGGTAGAAAGAGAGACGAGAAGTTGGTAGACAGGGTTGAAACCCAACGCGAATGCGACTGAAGAAGGGCGCCGGAGAGAACGAACAATGTGGAGTACGAGATGGGAATGGCGTAATTGTTATCGGTTTCTCGAGCATGTGTCGTGTCTGTGTATGTATGTGTGCGTTCTCTCTCGCGAGTGCAAGCCTGGCAAAACGTGTCAACTAACGTCAGCTGTTGCTTGAGGCCATTCCAGCTAAACGGGTCCAGAGAACAGTTGCAGGCTTTAGTCAATATTTCCGTGGCTCCTTTTTGACACAAGCGCGCTTTCTGACGCTGCCGGTACTCTGCTGCCGCCGATTAGTGTAAATACAGCGGGGCTCGATCATCTGGGCAGCGAGCTCTTGCCCGCTCTCATCGATCTCCCCGCAATTTCCCGTCCCGCCCCCCTCTCGCAGCCATCCATCCTGCGCCCGCGCGACGTCGTCTCTAATCCTTTATTCCCGAGGGAGTTTTTCGGACTGGCTTTTTTTCCCCGCCGGCGACCCTCTTTCGCGGTTGATAACGGCAGCGGGTAACTGGGCCAGCGGCGATATATCCGGGCCATTGCTTACAGTTCCGATGGCCCGGCTGCGCTTAACGCTGGCCCCCTCGTAATTTGGGCCAATAAATGTTTGGGAGCCCGATCGGCCGATATAGCCCGGCCCGCGCCGAGTGCGCCGACGATTACTCGAATATCGGGGTACCGTTGCTGCCCGGAGGTCTGCCAGCCCAATGAATTTCGTATCTTAATAATTGGCGTTACCGTTCGGCTTTACGATCGACAGCTCGAGCTATATGGAATTGATGAAAAACCGATGATACGATATTGGAGACCTTGGCTTTTCATTACCCGGTCTCCGTCTGGCCGGATGTCCCTAACATTTCATTCGGCTATGTTGTTTTAATCGAAAGTAAAGTTGATTCAAGAAGCTGCTTTGCATTCAAATGAATAGTGCGGTAATTGGCGCACGTATTCCATTAAATTCCAAATGAATCTGTTGACTGAATATTTTTCTCTCAAGCATTCCATTAGTATTCCGAGGTCGAAAAAACAGGTATGAATGCTTATTGCATTTGCATGGATTTTGAATGACAATTAATCGGACTGGCGCACACGGCTGCAGGGTAATTGAGTCGCTTCTTCCGAGCAACTGTGCCAGCGAAGATCGAGTAGCGGCCGGAAATCAGGCGGATTAGCCGGTCAATTAATTCTTGATTATCTATCACCGGGCTCTGAAAGGCGATCGATTAACGCGGCGCCCGGCGGCGCGTCTCAATCGAGACGTCCGAGGAATCCTCGATTTAATTAAAAACTCATTCGTCGCGCGAGTCCATCGTCGCGCCGAGCGGAAGCAGAGTACAGGGGTCAATATCCGGCAGTGGAACGATGAGGGGAAAAGTCTCACCTGCAGCCTGTAGTTGGGATCCTGTGTCGCCGCGTGCGCTGCTAGGAACGGGTCGTAATAAACACTGCAACAGAAAGTCTTTTATTAACATGTGAGTACAATCGAGACGCCGACACTTTTCGAACAAGCACTGGCTCATTAATCGTATTCGGGTAAAAGGCTCCTTCTCAGATTCGAGCGAACCTCCCAAACTCCCAAATACTTTTGCTTCGAAAGCTCTTCATGAAATTCCCCCCTCCCTGCCCCCCCGAAGATCTCGCGTACACCGAAGCCGAATAAGCCATCTTCCTTCTGACGCCGAGGGTTTCTCGTATTACCGAGCAGCCCGGGATGCTGAGTAGCAGGAGATTTGCCGTGAAAGTCGCCGGGAAATGTCAAAGAAATACGGCAGGGGGGGCCGGAGGGGGGCACATTTCTGATGCAGGTATTACCGAGGTTCGCCGAGGCAGCCACCAAGGGAAACCGTGAGCCAAGCAATATCAGCGGGAGCATAAGTTCCTTCGGGAAAATCGGCCAGGCCCGGGAATAAAAATTCTCCGGCAAGGTCGCGCGCGCGCGCGCGCGGGCGCTATAGTATGTAGGACTAGGGAATTCCGAGCCCTCTGCTCAGCTTGGCTGGTGGCTTTCTTGGGGCCGGCGAATCGCTGATTCTTGAGGCACGGCCGGAGCTCGCGGATAATATAGCATCGAAGATTCCACGAATAACTGTGCCGCCTACCAATCGGCCGTCTGATCGAATCCTCCTGACGTCACTTCGTCGAACGCTCCCCCTTTCATCCAGAAATACAAGCGCGTCCCTCACATAAATAACCCCGCCGCGCCAAAACCCTCGAGGAATATGGGAGTATGAAATTTTGATGGGGAGAGCAGTAATCGAAAACACTAGGCTCCTCCATAAGCTTCGCAGAGATATCTGTTATTGAAAATCCGATTAAAAAACGAATAATAATCGGCGATCATCAAGTCGACTGTAATTCAATACTCGATCCGCATTTAATTTCGATGTAAACAATATCGAGTGAACCGAGCCAGGAATACCGAGAACTCGGAAGCTTTGGTTTTCAGATCACGTAGCTTTCGCGTTATTTGTTCCGATTTTTATTCATGGAAACGAGCGGTACAAGGCAAGGTGATAAAACCGTCCGGACTTCCTTACAGCAGCGGCTGCCTTTTTTTCGATGCAGTTTACATATCGAGCTTTCGCATGATCGAACGAGAAAGCGTGTCAAGAAGAAAAGCCGTTCTGCAGTATCTGCAGTTTCCACGCGAGCCTCCGGTTTTTGCAGCGGCGTCAGCACAGCGTGCGGTCCGAATCTACGAAAATTATCGCTTGGGGGAATATTCGATATTGTTAATATGGCCGAAGGCTCGCCGTACATTCATCATGCCGGAGTGATTGCGCGCTGGGATTATCGAGCTGGCATAAAGTAAACCGCAAAATTAAACAGGTTTCGTACGGGCGAAGTGACGTCAAAATCGATCAGTGGCTATTGGTTATTTACCGGACGCGAACACGCCCGAGCTCTGTCTTATTTTTCGCCCGAGTTTATAGAAATGTGGTGACTCTCCATCCTGGTTAAAACTACTGGTAGTACAAAAACGGTTAGAACGACACATGCAAAGCCAGCGAGTCCGACTGGCAAACAGAACAAGCAGCAAAACGTGCAATTTTCGTAACAGTTCTATATGCACTCTTGACTCGCCATTACAGTTAACCATTCTACTGTACATTATGCAACTGAGCTGGCGCGAATTTTCGTTTTATAATTCTACAATTAAAACGAAACAAGGCTCCCATCAATATAATTGGTACTTTCCAGAGGAATAGAAAGGCGATCCCGCTTGTGAAATTACCATTTTCCATACCGTAATTATATTTTCATTACAATTCGGGCGACGGTCTGGCAAAAAATCGCGAGGTTTCCACGGAACGCCAACAATGTAATTGCATTGATTCTATGATAAAAACTGCACGTCATTCAGTCGCACGAGGTGCGGAATACTCTGGTGAAATGCGATGCGAGTGCGTGTGAAACAATAGCACTGATTTACACGAACAGTGGTGCCGGAGCGAACAGCTCCGATACGGCTGAGCGTTGCCAAATGATGTTTATCCGATAATACGAGCTACTTTTTACTCCAGTTCTTCTACAATAGCTATTATAAATAAAACATTCGACAATCCAGGCGTCTCGTTAATCCTGTAATATTGTACAAAATCAGTACTTTATGGAAAACTGATATCCCAAGTGGATTATCCATGTTTCTCGAGCAAAATTCGGCAAGCTCAGCGCATACTCTCAAGCTAGTGGGAAAAATGGGAGAATCTGTGCGAGGCGGGTGAATATGAGAATATCACACAGGCGGCGCGGCAAGCAAAGTGAGCGTTCATACCTCTCGCTACGCAATGGAATGGCGAATTTCCAGGAGTTCGCCAGTAATAGGTAAACAGTGCGGTGTACTTACGCTGGTGCGAAAGGATGCAGGGCAGTGGCCGCGGCCGCAGCCGCGAGAGGCCCCGGATTCCTGGCCAAAGCCAAAGCTGCTGCGCTCGTCGGAAAAGCTGCCCTAGCTGCGCCAACCCTTCCGCGCTGGATCGCTACTCCCCTCAGTGCCGCAGCTGTAACAACACACACAGGCCCACATGCCAATTTCTGCCTACCTTTGCCAATGTTACACTTTCGCCTCATCGAGCCGCGCCGATTTCCTGGCCACGCCGTGCGCCTCTGGATATCTGGATCGCCTGCTGCTGTTTGCTATCTCCTGTCGCCCAGGACGACCGCGAGACGAGAAATTCAGAGCTGTCACACTTCGACACCTCATCACAATACTTGGGCCATTTCGATAGCTTGGAACTTGGAGTTCGCGGGGGAGTGGATTTCGCAGTTGCGCGGAATCCTGGTGATTGGGGAATCGCGGATTTCGCCAAGAATGGAGAAATATCTGATATGTGAAGATATTTGGGGTGCAGCAAAGAATCGAAGGGCTTTGCTTGTGATGTCCGGATTTTGTCTTCCAGGGATAGCCGAACTGGGTGAAGCTCGAGGATCCGGAATTCTGAAAGGATTCTGAGTCCTATCGAGTGCGATGCCGGTAACGTTCGATGAAGAAAGTTTGAAGATGGGCCGGGAACTTCGCGCTTCTTAAGAGCAGAGGCCGCAAAGTCAAGAAATGAGAAACGGACCACTGCGCACATCCCCCGCAATCAAACATTTCTGTCGCAAGTAAATATCAGTGGTTTTTAACTTCGGAATGGATCAGTTTCGAATTGAGTTCGAGGAGAATTCTTTGTATTTGCGCAATATCAGCGACTAGTTTACCCGAAAAGTCTGACTTGAGTAGATATTCTCTGGCGGGGGACTCGAAATAGAGACGTAAAAGGGCTGGAGGGATCTCTGCGAGCACAAAGACGTCGCATAAGTAGATTACCTAGCGGGCGGATCTCTATTGGACTCGGCAAAGAATTGGACTGCCGATGATACCGTGCTCATCGTCCAACAATGGATCGGAACGATCGGCCAACTTCTTTCCAGCTAAATATCGAAAATAGATAGCGCGGAGAGCGAAGGTTACATCTGCGCCCGACAAAAGGGACATGTGGCCGCCGCATGAGTCTCCGAAGAGAATCATCCCATTGATTAAACGACATCTTCAATCACGTATCAGACGACACACCCATCGCCCGACAATACCGAGAATTTCACATAAAATAATGCTCTTTCCAGTAAAAATTTAGAGAAAAAACCCCACCGGGGAAGAACTGACAAATTTTATCGGAGGAACGATCGGTTACGGATTCAGGACAATTTCCCTGAAACGACCAAGCGAAGATGCGAATGGTAATCGGCGGACTTACGTGACTGTTCGGAAGTCTCCGAGTGGGAAAGTTCTGGCGCAAGAAGCGCAGTCGAGTATGCAGTTCGTGGTTGGAAAAGGTCTCTTTCTCCGGTGCTGGAGGATCGTTCTAGCAAAGAGAAGCTGAAGCCGCTCAGCCGGGCTACTGCGCTGGGACTCGAGGGCTGACTGTAAGAACTAATGTTTCTGCCTACCTTTTATTTGCACCGGTGGTGCCGCTTCCGCAATCGGCCGCTGATCGACCGATCGAACCTCTCATCCTTCCTTTACGCTTTTTTACGTGCGACTCGCCAATGCGACCCGCTTCGAAGAGACCAACGCGTGACGCGGGTTTGAATTTCATCACAGCTTCTTCTTAAATTGCCGCTTCTACCCCGGCGCGCAAGCTGCGGGAAAACCGAGCTCGAGATCTATTGAACTCGGAAACTTGATTGACGCTCTTCTCCGAGGCTCTCGCTCCCGGCTCTAATTGCGATCTCTTATGTCTTTGATAAGAGGCCTCGCTGACATTAACAGGAACTTGATCAACTTTAGCCGCGGACGAATGCGAGTGAAATTGGCTCGAAAACTCGAATGCAGAGTTCGGAAAATAAAGGAGCGGCTTGTAAGAAAATTCTGTCTTTTCTTGAACTTTGTAATTAAAGTAATTTAAAGTTTGCGAAGCTTTTCCCGTGGTCTTTCGGTTCGATCTCTTCGAGGCACGGGCGACTGGCGAGGAAAACGGATACAAACAGAGAGCGAACTCCTGTTTGTCTAGAAAACTGGACTGCGAGCAAGAGACAGAGAGCGGCACTGTTAAACAACAAGACTACCGTGCAAGTGTCGCACGTGATTGTTAGCGCAAGTCAAACGGTAGTTAACACCTTCTCGGGGGCTTGGGTGATTGGGTTAGCGGCCGGCTTGAGATCCGGCCATGTAAGAGGGTGCATCAAGAACAGGACTAGAGCGTGATGCATAAGTAGCAGGCACATTCCAAAAAAGAACAAGTGTACGGGTTAAGGTTAAACAACAAAATTCATTAATCCATGTCCTGGTACGATCGGGCGATCTGTGGCGACGTAGCCTCACGTTCGCATCAATATTCAATCAAGAAAATCTCACGCAGCAGAACGCGAGTCACAAAAACTCGAAAACTTGTCGAGCTCCCCTTCAAAGGCAAACCCCGCCGGCGCTGATATCGAGCGGCTATGGCAACGCGATATAACAAATATTCGGGACACGTATTTACGGCGCGGGCCAAGAGATTCGTCAAAGTTATCGAAAAATAATTTCTTTTCAATCCCAATATCCGTATCCGTCAATCCGGTGGTAATAATACACGCGGCTGACGTTGAATTTGTTGAAAGAACACGCAAAAAAGTGATAGCGAAATCCAAATACAGATGAGCACAATATTTGTTAACCGAGCAACAAAACTTTCCGAATTTTGTTATTATCAATATTTTTTTGCCCGGAACTACGTGAAACAGAAATAACATGAGTTTTCTAGAATTCGAAGCTCCGTGTTACGAAGTGCGAAGAGCCGGGGGCCACAGATCGTTACCCAATTGTCGCAGGAAAGCTGCCCTAAATGGCACGAGATACATATCCTGAGGGGTGGTGGTTGGGGTGGCATCGCTAATTACGTGAGAAAGACATCGAATACATAATGCGTGCCCTTAGGGGTGGGATGAAGACGTAAAAAAACAAAACAAGAGTCATGAGTGTTCGTCCAACTAGCAACAATGCAAGACAGACATCATACGGAGGAGAGAAAGAGATAGGCACTGCCGTCGGGAAGGCCTTCGATGCTACATTAATTCTGTTTCTATCGAGCGATATCCAAACACTCAGAAGGAACAGCGAGAGCATTACATTGTGTACGATAGAACACAAGTATAAAGTAGTGGTTAATTCTAGTAATTGGACATGTGATTCACGTGAGGTTGAGGAAGAGAGAGAGAGAGTGTTTCTATAATCGATGGATTAGCGGAATCAGTATATGAGAGGAGGTCCCTTGGTCCACGAAACAATCGGCGGCACGCTCTTGGCGTCTCAGGCCGCAAGATTGCCTCTTAATTTCCGAACCACCTACTTCCGGCGTCGAGCACCTGCATCCTTGCCAGAACTCTCCGTTCTCTTGAGCACGCGCCAAATTCTCGCACTACTTCCCCCGATCCCCCCGCGCCCGCGCGTCCGCTCAAAAGCAGATGGCTCGCAGACTGGCTCGCCTCGTTTTGTAATTATGAGCAGGCGGTTAATTACTATAATTGGCGGTGCGTCCCGGCAAATGCAGAGGAGCGCCGCAGCTGAAATTTACACCGCGGTTCTCTTAATTGATACGCACTGATCGCCGATTAATCCGACATGTTGACCGGCCCGATTATCCCGATTAGCATTTCGCCGTAGTGATTGAGCCCAAACACCGATTAAGATCGATTAGCTACGTTAACGATTCTTCCAAACAGTTGAGTTAAAGACGAGCAAGTTTGTATCGACGGCGGTAAAGAAATACCCGTGGAAAATCGATCTGGATTCGGCAGGAGTTTCCCGGAGTCCAATCTCTGAATGCGAGTCGGATCGACGTGCTCCCGGTGTGCCGAGAAAAACGTTTAATCGGATTTATCCGACGACCGATCACGACTCTTTGAGTGCGCGTCGCGTATTCCACGGCTGGTTCTTGCCGGTGAGACTGTCTGCATCCTCGTACCCGGAGGGGGACGGAAATCTGCTTAAGCACACGAGACTCAATGGAGAACTTGGCGCCAAGAAAAACCGAGCTTCTTAGTCTTCCGGAAAAAGCAGGACCCATAGATTTCTCGCTATGTCGATTAATCGTTCAATGAAACGAGAGAAAATGAAAGAAGACCGAGGACCAATGGATGGTGTGACTTGCGGGGTATGAAGTAGGCTGAAGTTTGTGTGGGCGTCGAAGGGTTATGGGGTGTGATTAGAGTTCTCTGTACCTCCGTCTCGCGGCCGCCCTGGGCGCGAGGACCAGCGGTGCAGCCGCAGGCGATGGTGTGACTGCGGCCGCGGCAACGGCCGCGGCAGCGGCCGCCGATGGGGCCGCCGCACCCAGCCAGCTCCACGGCATGGCCGGCAACCTATATCCTGTTTTGTGTTACAAACTTTTAGTTAGTCTTCTCCTTCTCAAGCGGCGCAGCTCGACCGGCTACACACAAGGGTTTGACACC
The DNA here is from genome assembly GCA_963675795.1 of Crossocerus cetratus. Classification (NCBI taxonomy): domain Eukaryota; kingdom Metazoa; phylum Arthropoda; class Insecta; order Hymenoptera; family Crabronidae; genus Crossocerus; species Crossocerus cetratus. The sequence goes on from OY776667.1 coordinate 18,513,813, forward strand.
CCACATCCAACCTCTCTCGTATCCACGCGAAACAATTTATCTAGACTTTTAATGAAGCTAAGTGTTAAAAATCAATCTTCTCGCCCTTTACTATTAAAGGTGAATCTATGATAGATTGACTTGTGCTTGGTTCGGCAACCGCAATGTAGTCATCACGAGTTCCAAAGTTACACTAGAGTAATCTAGAATCTAGGTCGTTAAGTATACTCCAACTTTCCGGTAATCCAATGTGCTCTGTGTACTGACTTGAAAGTCACACAAGGGAGAGAGAGGGAGGGCGAGAAGTTACCACAAGGGTAAAATGGACGGCGATGTCAGAAGACTGTTTTCACAAAGTCGACAGTTGTCAGACATCGGTGTCCACTTTGCCCTGTTTCTCCATGGACACTTGATCCAAGACATGGGGCGGCAAACCCTTCATCCCCATTGTCACTGTATTCAGGAAGCGGCCGAACAGCCCCCGAATGTTTTCTCTGCTCGCTCCGGGCCATACTGGAGAACTCGAGCAAGTACTCGAGATATTCTGGAAGAAAAGTCCCTCTCTGAGGGGCATGCGATTTCCGGGGGCTGTTTGGCCGCGTCGTTATTCCTAAAACTACTCAAGACTGCTTCCTTCGCCAAAGCGAACTTCCTGATTACTGTCCCCCCTCCACGAGCCACTTGATTCTGCTGGATGCGCCTCGACCAATTAAACAAAGGAAAAGCAGGAATTCATCGAAGAAGGTCCGAGTGGCTCGTGGCTGGGAACAACAGGAAAGTCGATCGAGCGAGATCGGCAGTCGACCTTAAATTGGCATGTTCGGTGTCAGTTAGCGAGTTCGTCTTGTAGAACAGCAACACTCTCTCCTTTCTTTGAATGCGTCGCTTCATCGAGCGATTTCCGGCTTTTCCGCTGTCATCGCCGCCTCGCACCACTCGCTGGTGGCGCGGCTGCTCATTCGTTTTTTTTGTTTTTTTCCCGATGCACAACTCAACACTACTAGTTAAGGGCATGGCATTAATTTGCGTGTTACTCGTGTGTTCGGCAAGTCTAGCCGCAAGTCAAGTTACGACAGTGGGAAGGTGGAACGTCTGTACACATTCGCAATCGGGAGGAAGCGTGCGTGGGCTACCTAGGGTAATGTCGAGAGAGGAAAGGACCCTCCCGGAACTCCGAAGGGATGCTCGTTAGGAATTACTCAAAGTTTCGATGCTCCAACGAATATGTGCCAACCAAGTGCCCTTTAGACATGCGATGCTAGGAATGCCCGACTCAAGTGTCAATGCCTCCAACAATGTACAAGTACATGTATCAATATATGCGAGTGCGAAAGGTTCCCCACTTGTATCCCCAATCTCCATAAAAAGAGGAAATATTAATTATCCCATAATACTCTCGGCCAAACTACTTCATTCTCGGCGAGTCAAACTGGAGCTTTCCCCCTGGAAGTACTTTTACGACGCCCGTGGAGACTATTCCAGGAGTTGGCTGGAACTTGATCCCGAGATTTCGCTGTATCCGAGGGATCCAGGCGCAAAACTGATCCTGAGATTCCCTTTTTGCCCGTGGGAAGTCTCTAAGTAATTTCGCGGTGGGAGCGCCCGCCGTCGAGGTAAGATGATCTTTAGAGAGTGGTAGTGTTGGAAGCTGGCGAGTAGATGCTTCCAACGAAACTGACCGACCAGCTCGAACAAGTCGCTATATCGAGGGAACCGCGTGCACGGACTTCAAGTTTCATCAAAAGAAAAAAGAAGGAAAAAATATTGAGGAATGAAGGAGAGTTTTACAATTGCACGAGAATGTACGAGCGCACCTCAATGTACATTGTTCTAATAATGCCGGGGCGAGTGGCCCTCGAGGTCTACTTTTTAACGGGGGAGCGAGCATGCCGTTATTAATTAACGCACTCTTTGCCAAGCCGATCAATAGCGATGCTAATAACATCCTGCTCACGTGCTCAGTGTCGAGTACGAGTGGCCCGGTAATTACAGGATTTAATTAACTGATTTATTGTCAATCAATCCGGCAGGAATCGCGATGAAATCGACACTTCCGCGAGCGGAAAAGCGATCCGACTGGAGCGGCCGCCTGTTTCGTGAGCTGGCCCCGATGAAATTACAATTTTATGCTCGCCAAACCCACTAATCAGGAATTTAATAGTTGGCCGAGCCCGTTGTTTGCAAACGTCGTTCAATACATTTTCCGGCTACCTTGGTCCATTAGTTAAATTTCGAAGTTATCAGCGCTACAACTTCCCACCGAGTTAATATCAGCCGGCGCTCGCGATCATTAATTAAAAGTACACATGCGCATTACGGCCGCGATTAAATTAACTTTTCTCGCTAAATGGATAATCAGCGTATCTCGCGATAGTCGATGTACTTATCGAATTCCAACGGATATCGGAATATTAATCTTTCAATCAATAAAACACGTAACTAAAATCGAGCAATCAACGGCAGTTAAAATGTCAATTAAATACCTGTCACCGAATCTCTACCTCCGGCCTATTATCAATCACCAATCGATTAAGAGTTTATCAGCGGACGAGCGGCGTAAAAATCGAGAGAACCGACTTAGCCGCGATTGATTCTATAATTCGCCGCTCTAGAAATCTCCCGATTTCAGGAGGATAGGAAGATATCTTCTTTAACAAAAGCGCACTCGGTGGGACGTGTCTGAAAAGGATTACATACGCTCGGCATCCGAATGGCATTCATGCGGCAACCAATTGGGAGAACCCTTCGCGCGCGCGCAAATCCCCGCGCGTATAACACGCGCGCCTACGGCGAACATACATAGGAACGAGTGGAAGCATTTCTTGCCCGGCGGCGGCGGTGGCGGCCTCGCGTTACACCCGCGACAAATTGAGTCCCCGAAGGGAACTGGCAATAGAGCGGGACTCGGAGTCGAGTGAGTTTGGCGGCGCAGTGCCTCGAGAGTCAGCAGCGGCATCGCGAGTAATTAATATGATCGAATTACGGTTACGGGGGGTGGAAGACGCGCGAGACTTCATCAGGAAACGTAATCACAGCTGGGGCGGATGAGAGAGGAAAGCCCGAGGAGAGATTGTAGCCAACTGAAAGTGGTTCCTCCAGCATCCCCTTCGCCCCCCTTCGCGCCCTTCTCGCCCTTTCGCCCGAGACTCTTTAAAACCTCTGTTTTCTTATTAGCGTGTTCGGCCGGCTATTAACTAACTTGACAATTATTGGCCTCGGCGATTCTACAGCTTTGTCGAGCAGCTCGCTCTCGCCGAGGTTCCTGGAACTGGCGATCGATGGGATTTCCGACTGCCCCTTTCATGTGGCTCTGCTCCACGCCTGGGGCCAGCAATGTTCGAGCCAAACCTCCAGTAATTAACTCGGCCGTTAAATCGAATTCCAGGTAATTATGGAGATCGCCGCGCGACCAACCTGTATTATTATTAGATTCGTTTCGAGCGGTCATAATTGTCGATGGCGCGAGACCGCGTCCTACGAATTCACCCGGGCGTCCTTTCAGCCTTTCTCGCCAACGAGCGCAATCAAAGAGTCTGCCGTGTTTAATAAACTAAAACGAGCCGTTCTTTTATACCGCGCCTTCACTAAACCGAGAACAATCCGTCGCGCAATTCTAATACCAGCACCAGTATATTTCGGGCGATAATATATTTCCATTGCGCGCACTGCCGAAAGCTAAGTGCACCGATGCACAATTTCAGGCCGAAGTCCGATTCGATAATTAATAGGCAAATTCGGAATTATGAGAATCAACTGTGCAAACAGCCGGTAAAAGGTTCGCCGGCGCGTTCCGGCCCTGATACAATTATTCGCCGGCATTTCCCTCGAATTTGAATAGCGAATCCGCCGGTCCTCCTTCCTTCCATATTAATCAATAGAGTAGGCGGCTCTTTCTCGATCGCGCCGCTCGGTCCTCCAACTAAGACGCCACCACGAATGGCAGAGGGACTCTCTCTCTCTCTCCCTTCGTGGTGCATTCGCGAGGCCCGGATCTATCACGCATCGGCGCTCCCGGATCGGATAAAAGAATCTCGAGCGAGAGAGGAGCGTAAGAGAGTCGACGGGAGAAGGCGGGATTTGGCGAAAGCCGTGCGTTCTGGCGTGTAACCTTGAATCGCTCGGGAGGGCGAGCGCGCGCGCGAGGCTACCCGGGGAATCAATGAAATTTGCGCATCGGCCCGTGTATATGTACGTCGAGAGTCATCAGAGGCCGGTGATGCTGCGAGTAATTAATATGATTGAATCCTCCGGCTCGTACGGCTTTGAACCTCTCCACGAAATATGCGAGGGTTGCGCGCACCGCGCGTGGGAGAGGAAAGATGGATGAGGGAGGACGAGAGAGAAGAGATGTGCTGGGAGATGGGGTGAGAGCGAGGGTGAGAGAGGCCGACAGACTCCAATAGGGTGGCTCAGAATATAGAGGGGCAGCACTCCTGCCAGGCTCGCTACTGGCGATCAATAAACGCTGCTCCCGCTACCAGCATCCACCCTTTGGACCGACCGACCTCTATCCCTCTCTCTCTCCCTCCCTCTTGAGCCCCACGCTCCCTCGACTCTAGGCGTCGCGTTCGCCTAGAATATCCTTTTTCGCGCGTCGCTCTTAGATCTTCCCCAAGTGCATAGACCACTTTCTCCGAGGGCTGGCCGACTTCACTATTCCCTCTTCACTCCCTTTCTCCCGGCGAATTTACGTCTTCGCGATGCGAACGCGCCGCCCACTCTTGTTCCTACTTGGTACCGCGAGGCTTCTGTCGCACGCCCGCCCGCCTTGTACGATAACTACCCCCTTTACCGTTTGATATTTGTCTCGTCTACGCTCGCCCGCACTGGGCCACCCGCCCGCTCTCTTTTCTATCTTCCCTCGCGTCCCGGTGCGCCCGACTCCACCTCTTTCTCTGCCTCCGACGTCGCGCACACGTTTCCCTCGGCAATCTCGTCTTTGTCGCTCGCCCGTACTTTTTGCGCCCGGGGGTTCACCCCCGGTTTCATGTTCCCAGCTTTTTCTGCCCGGACGGCGCGCGCGACAAATACCGGCCGACCCGGACTCTCCTAGCTCTCTCGCTCGCGCTTTTGCTCCGGGACGTCCACTGAACTCGAGGGGTTCGACGCACCGGGTTTCCAACTCGCCGCCGCGGTCTACGCAAAACTAAGTTTCGAGTTTTTCGAGACTCGATTTCGAACTGCGTCGATGCTCGAATGATTCCATTGCGCAATCTTTTTTGAATGTAGTGGGTTTGGTTAATATCGGCTGAATTGTTGGAATCAATTGCATAGTGATTGCACGCGCATCGGATGGATTGAAATCAGTGGAGAACGCTCGAATGATTCGGAGGAATATTTCTCGGTGTCGTCGGGAATACAGTATGAGTTTATGGGAGGGTGGTTCTGCCGAGATGTCGGATGAGAAAGGAAAGAGTGTCGTGAAAGCTCGATCCCCCGGGATGTGTTTCAGCAGCTGGTGATGGCTGCTAGCCCCCGGCCGATCGGCGTACGTTGACCCCGACAATAATAAATTGCTGGATGCGCGACGACTACGCGGATTCCAGTGGCTCGGCACGCGCTCGATATTCCTTTTGACGACGGATTTAACCCTCCTGCCTTCTTCGGCCTGCGCGTCTTTCTATAGACGCGAGGGCACGCGAGTCGATGACGGGATCGCCCAGCGATTAAAGACCGATAAACCCATAGTAACACCGACACGAATAATGCAACCATCCGCACAGCCAAGTGGAATTTTCACCTTTTTCAAAAGCTTCTCCAGTAATGTTACTAATTCGACCCCGAGCGCTTTTCAAATACCCACGGTGCGAGCTATTTCCGATATTCCCTCCAAGTTTTTCCGATGAGGTTCAATTATTTCCATAACTAAAGCCGATATTGCTTCGAATTTAATATATTGTTCGATTTTTGCAAATTAGTTGTGCTCAGAAACTAATTACCAAACTCCAACCGATCGAATAAACTAGGCCGAGCAAAGAGACAGTTATCCGTTTAAAGAAATCGAAAGTACCGGGGGAACTTTGAGTCGGCAACTTGATCGGAGAATGCGAGGCACTTTAATTCTTCATAATGCGAGATACTCAGCAGTACAAGGGGAGCGAGAGGAGGCCGTAATTTCATTTCGCGAACGTGACTTATAGCTTGTCCTTATTGTCGACGGGAAGAACGAGGGGGGCAGAACTTGGGGATAGCTCGAGAGATAGTTTCTCAGCGTTATAATCGGTGCCAGGCTTCCTTCAGGCCTGTCGGCGCTCGATTCGCTCGGCTCCGAAACTTCGGACAATATTTCTCGCGGCCCCCGCCAAAAAGAAAACCCTGGACACTCGGCCGTCGCGGGATATTAGTGTACTCGGCTAAAAGAGAAATATGATATTTCAGGCTCTGAGACGTACACTTCCCGAGCAACTGCTACTAAAAACTAGCGGCTGAACAAAGAATCTGTGTACCTGCGTCCTTTAAAATGATTCCCACGAAATATAATTCACGATTTGATTTTAAAATCGAACATTGCGATTTCTCGGCAGAATTTCCAATCGGTAAACACGTCATCCGTTGATTCCGGTCCCCAGCGCCGCGCCTGAGATTACATTTAATTAGTGGAACGCGCCGAATATCTCTGATGCACTTTAATTTCGAAATACGAAAGCCAAACACTGGCGACGCGCTCGTTGGCTTTAATCATGAAAAATCGCGGCGATCCTGCGCGTTTGTGTTTAACAAATAATTGGGCAAAGGGCGCACTAGAGGCCGAGAGAGGAGCAAGTGGCCGGCTAGCAGGGCTCGAAGGAAAAGAGGAGAAAGGGACAAGGGCGGTAGAGAAAGAAGGAAAGATGTTGGCAATGAAAGGTTGGGCCTGGTAGAAGAAGGAGAGGCAGAGGATTGGATCTCGAATTGCTCTTTGGCTCTCGACGTTCCTGAAAGCGGAAGCAGCCGGATCAAGCACGACGTACCTCGAGGCCCTCTCGAGGCAAAGGGAGAGGTGGCAGGTCGACGTGAGTCGCGGCGCGCTCCTTAAAGCACCATTAAGCCAAATTAAGTCGGCGACGCTGACATCGGACGCGACGCCGATCTCTCAAGACGCGGATTTATCGCGACACGGGAAATTCCAGCGGCGTCTGATGTGCGCCCGCGCGCGCGCGCCTGCAATTAATGCGATTCCCCTTTTAGCTCGATCCCGAAAATCCAGCGCGCGCGATTACAGAAATCCGTTTAACGATCTTAGCCTCACTAGTTCCCTCCGGCCGACTCTCACCGCCTTTCTCTCCTCACGGAACTCTCCGCCAGCCAACTTTCCACGCGCGCTTTTACTCCCCGCTGCCTTTTTCTTCGCCCTCTCTTCGCCGAAAAGCACGAACTTTCCCACCGCGGGGGCGGCGCGGGGGCAAATTTCAGCACGCTCGAAAATCCGACTCTGATTGGATGGAGAGGATAAAGTTAGCGAAAGCCATACCGAGGGCGCGTCGGCCAAGCTCACGATTTCATCCACCTCTGCCTTCAGACTCTCCGGAGAATCTGATGATCTCGTATGCTTAATCGAACATTCATTGCGAGTAGAATCGACCGATATTCTATCCGACGATTTAAAAAATCTATGGGATAAATCGTTTTAAAGCACAGCACGCGTATAAGTCTCAGGTTTACCGCTAACGAGCGACGCGCGTAGAAACCCATGCAATTGTAGAACGCGAGGGAGAAACGAAAGACAGGAAGGATGTCGAGCAAACCCCGAGGAAAGTCCGAGCCGCGGGTGGTTCTCAAAGGGAAATGGGATTTGGGGGGTTACGACACCAAGTGACAGTTTGCAGAGAGGTCTGTCAAAGAGGGTGAGTGTGTGTCGGGGGAGAACTGGCAAGGCAAGTGATCGGTGGTAGTAAACGAGTAGTAACTAAAAACAGAGCATCCACGAACAGGTGTGAACACAGCCGGTGGGCTGCAAAGTCAAATGCACTAGAACCACAGTCGCATAACCCACGAGTAAAGCAACAGTGATTAGGTGTAGGTGTATGCATACATATGTATCGCGTACTTGGCCCGGCGATTACCACAGTAGAATGAGCATCCGGAGAGCTAATGATATCATCGGACAGTCTCTACCTATTTAGCCTGCCGGCCGAAGAGGCACCTCATCTACCGGGAGTGATACCTCCAGCTATCCAACCACTCCCGCGCTAGACGAGAGAGCGAGGTCCTCTCTTCCGCCGGACAAGATCGATCCGGGATGTACAGGGTGGCTCAGAAGGAACGATCGTCTTCTACCGACAAACACTGAAACCCGAGTATGTAAAAGGTTCCGAGGGCGCACGGCCATCCGATCCCACGTAATGTCTCTCAGTAATCAAACCGGGGAGTCCTCGGGCTCCCAACTCCCAGACCAATCCCGGACGTCTCCTTCTCTCTCTCGAAACCTTTTACGTGATTAAGTCTGCGGTTCCTTCCCCGTCAATCTTCCAGGCGGTGAACCCGCAACGATCCAAATCTCGGCGCGCTCTTGTCGGCCCCGATGCACCCCAGACTCCGCGGAATAAATGCAGCGGATAAATCGTTGCTTTCCGAGGACGCTACAGCAGACGTGCAACTGTGCACGTGTAAAGGCATTCATCGGCGAGGAGAGCGGCGCAATAATATCCCGCTTGGCCGAGAGAGATTCATTAACGACGCGGCAGAGTGGCCCGAATGGCCGCGGCTCGTCGGATAGTCCATGCACTAAGATTATTCGTTCCAGAAACACGTGGCAATCAAACGTAATCAACGGCATACGGCGGTGCGCCCGTAACGAAAGCCATTCAAGGAAAGTACTCTCCGAGCAATGTGAGTAAGAGTATGTATTGCAGTACGCATAAAAAGGAGATGCAACGATTAGTAAACGTGAGAGAAAGAGAGATAGAGAGAGATAGATAGATAGAGAGAGCGCCTCTACTGTGCCGCAATCTCGCAAGGAAACAACTAGCCTACTGGACGCTCGGATTAATTCATGTCACCTGTGCTCTGCTAGACACGAAGCAATCAACCCTTCTTACGTTAGATCGCAAATGTAAGTATAATCCAATCTGCAAGTAGCCAGCGGAAAAGGTCGAGCGACTATCTAGCCACGGATACAGATATGCGTATGTACGAGTATGCTATTGGATGTACAGGGTGATGCGGATAATTGGAATCAGCTTTTTACCATCGAATTTTATCGATTTTTGTAATTGGTAATTGTCTCGGCGGGCGTGTGATGCCACCGATGTCGCATGACTGTTCAGGGCGAACTGGCCGAATCACGCCAAATACCGACAGTCTTCCGATTAACCGGCAAGGGTAGAATGAGTCGGTAATCATGAAACTCGGCAGAGTCTCGCGCAAAGTAGTAGTCCCCTACGGCGCGCGACATTCGAGTCTCCATTATCTCGAAGATTCGATCGATGCCAAAATTTCTTTTCGATTTATGAAAAGGTTACGGTATTAAGGATTTATATCTGATTTTAGTATTTTAGTTGTAATTTTTCTGAATCCGATGAGCCAAGAATCAAGCGAATCGGTTCAGCCGTTTGGGGGATATTATTATTTTCCTCGTGGGCAAGCACGTTTCGTTGGTAAAACATTTCTGCACTGCACTCTGGCAGGGGGGGAGTGCGAGAGATTCGCGTGACATAATAAATGTTTTATGCATAATAAATAATATAGGTAATCCTATCATTCTCGCACTATGGCGAGAAATAATTCTTGTTTCTCTCATTGTTATAACTATAAAACGAAATATTGAAAGACTCGGCCGCAATCCTTGATCACGCCGCTGCTACAGGCGTGTTGCCTCCGCCTTCCAAAAAAGGGTGAAAGCCTGGCAGTTGACTTGAGGTAAGGAGAGAATTGCTGGCTCTTTCAATATTTCGCTCTATAGTTATAATAAAAGAAAAAACAAGAATGATTTCTCGCCAGAATGCACCGCTGACACGCTCTTTACTATGTTTATTATGCCACATATCGCTCACACTTTCCCTGCTAGTGTGCAGTGCAGCAATGTTTTATTACCGACTCATTTGGCCCTTGCCGGTTAATCGGAAGACTGTCGGTATTTGGCTTGATTCGGCCTGTTGGCCCTAAGCAGCCACGCGACACCGGTGACATTAGACGGCCGTCGAGACAATTACCAATTTCAAAAATCGATAAAATTCGATGGTAAAAAGCTGATTCCAGTTATCCGCATCACCCTGTACTCGGAGACTGCTCCGGCATGTGGGTTACTGTAAACTCAGATTGAAGGTCTACTTGCCTAGTCGACGCGCCGTTTCTTTTGGTCCACCCTGTAGCCAGTACACGTACTGTGGAATCTAATGTGGTTCCGGCGACAGCGAAATCTCTACTCGCTTTACCTCCTATCGCTTTTAATTACTCTCTCGCCGCACTCCCGGACTCTTACTTTAGCGTTAACTTTGTAGGCTGACGTCTACAATTGAAAAGAAAGTGGATTAAACGATATATCGCCGGCTCTCGGGTATATACAGAGAGACAGAGGGGGAGAGTGTGTGTGGGAATCAGACACTTGTCACGTGCTTCCTAACACTCGCACGTCCGGGGCACCACTAATCGGCACATTCTACTGGCACTCTAGATACTCCGCTATCACGTACTAAACTTCTCACCGTTCTGCTATAAGCAAATGCGAGCCAATCCCAAAACCCTAAACGCCCCCCGCTCGCTTCCCTTCTTCCCCAATTTCCACCTGGGTATTCCGATCGCTCCAGGCTTCCCGTACGCCGAGAAACGCGAACCTGGCGAATTCCGCGAACAATTAATCGCCCGACGAACAACGTACCGAGTGTAACACGCGGCGGAAAAAGGACCAGTGAATTTACAGGTAGCGTAACCTGGGTAAACTAGCAGAGGTGCATTTTCCACTTGTCAGTGTCTGGTGGCCGGTGTTTCGGTTACCAGCTCTAAAAGCATCGTCCAGCCGCACTCGATGCTGAGGGTGCGCGCGCGCGCGCGACGGCTCGCAGGAGAGGAGGAGAAGGTGGCGGTAATAGTTAACGACGTTAAAAAAGGTCGCCTTTCTTCTGTCCCGGGGCTCGAAACAAAAGGATTGTCTGACAGTCGAGCTTTGAAAAAAGCGGCACCAGCCCCACCCCGCGAGAGGGGGGTGCTGGGGTAGACGAGCGACTACTAATTGCCGGCAATGCTTGCACGCCCAGCGGTAACTAATTAAGGCTACGCACTGAGACTAATTAGTGAAAATGCCAGGCTAAACAACCAGTAAGAAAAGGTGAACGTTATATGTAATACATGTACATATAGAGGCAAAGAGAGAAAGAGAGAGAGAGAGAGAGAGAGAGAGAGGTGGTGGAGGTAGAGGTGGACAGAAATACGCAATGTACTCGTGTCGGGGACAGAAGTTATGGGACACACGCCGGGAACACGATTACGAGACTCGCATCTTGCAAGGTCCGACGTGTCACAGGTACACGTGTGTAGAGTAGAGGATAGCTCTGCTCTCGGGAGGCGGCGCGTGCAGATGCAACAGGATGCACACACACACACCGAGCGCTACTTAAAGTCAACGGTGTCGCGATGACAGTGAAGAGGGAACGAGGGAACGAGGGAACGAGGGAAAGAGGGAAAGAAGAAAGGCTCGAAAGGATGGGCCGCGGGTATGTGGATTTCTCTCTACGTGCGGTGCTTGCGAGAGCGAGCGGGGTAAGAAAATCGGCATTGCAGCGTGGCCGCACGCCGGGTGGGCGGCGGTGCGGGCGTTCGCGCGATCGACCAATCAATCAACGAGAGATGTACAAGAGGCGATACCAGAATTAATTAGTTACCACTAAATCAAAGGCGGCACTTTCTCGAGCATGCAGCAACCTTCGCCCGGGCCAACAAAATTATTCTCATGTCTCTCGCCAACTAACACACCGTGCCACGTTCCATTAACATTAATTAATGACAACAGTTCCAAAAAGACAAAAATAATATATATATAGATATATAGATAGAGAGATAGATAGGTAGAGATAGAGATAGAAAGAGTGAACAATCGTAATGATGGTAGGCAGTAAGATCGAGAGAAGGATATCTCCGATGGCGCGCAGTACATTGTGTGCGCCGCCATGGCAGCCGGCACGACGCGGAACCAAGTGCGATGCGCCCTCAGGCTAGACCCGCTAGACTTGTGGCGAAAATCAAGGGAACGTCCAAGGAAAAATCATCACTTGAAAGACAGACAGAGTGACAGGCATAGAAAGAGAGAGAGAGAGAGAGATAGGAAGAGAGAAAAAACAGGAGAAAATAATGGACACCAGTGGTCCGAGAGAGAAGGGGCGAGCACGCGGACTCCCGCGCGAGGACGACGACGTGCATGCTCTTCCCGCCCGGCTTTCTCGGCATTCGTCGTCCCCGCAACGTCTAACAAGTGCTCGTGTCGCTTCTGCGAACAGTTAAAACTGATACGTGTATGTCATACGCATATGCCGATTGTGCGTTCTCCCTGGCCGGAAAGGAGAAGGGACACGAGAATGAGAGCCAAAGTTCGAAAGGAGAGAGTACAGGACAGGCACGGGCGACGTGCCCGCGTGTATGTGTGGAGAGGGACTGGAACTGGCACAGGCGAAGTGCGTGAACGTTAAAGGGAGGGAAACCGCGCGATGATGGTCCCCTAAAAATATCATCGTGCACTCTGGGACCAATGCCCGCTGCTGGTGGTACGCAGGTCTAATTGCCGAGCGGTGGTGCGCGTATGTTAATCGCACGGCTGCCAGGGCGGACTTCACACACGCGTCAAACTTGACAGGCGCGCGTGACATCGTTAAGGATGTGCATCGCAGAGACAAGACATATCCCCCGTATGCGTATTACGCATCGGCCTCTCGATTTCCACCGGGTCTCCGACTTGTGCGCAATAGATACATATGTATATCGTATATCCAATATAGATATATATGTAATGTATATATATATGTATATATATATAATATTCACAGGTGAATCTCATATGAAGGCAAGCCAAGGCCACGACATGAGACGTGCAAATTAAAAAAGGTAATAATATTAAAAAAGAAGCAAGTAAAAAATTCTCTCCCAAAACCGCTTTCCAACCACAACCAAGCACAACCACAGGCAAGGTACGGGCCTTTGTCAACGAGACAGTCATCAACCAGTGAATGTGGCGCATTACCGTGAATTATTATGTAATAGTAACAATTTAAAAAAGTTTCTATTTTGCATGTATATCGTATATATATTATGCATGTATACGCATGTGCACACATACATACAATATACGTATGCTGAATGAGGTACAAGAGACGGGTGTTAATCTGATGACAATGGGAAGTAGAAGACTCGAGAGAGGGATTAGATTAAAAAAGGGGGCATAGGCTGGAATAGAGAACAACTAGATCGAGGAGTCGGTGGATGATTGGAGCTAAAGAGATATTATTCCGGGATGGTTACTCAATGAGTACTTTCCGTTAATCATTATCGAAGACAGTATATCTCAGCACGAACATTAATTACAGTACTAGTAGAGAATCGTCCATGAAACACTAGAGAAGGGCAAGTCGCTAAAGAGCTGGCTCGATTCTCGCTCGAACACTAAAGGGTGTTGATAGTCAACCAGCTGCAGACTATTAGTGGTAGCTCGCGAGATTAACTTGTGTTGCTTGCAGTAAGTAAGTATTCACGAACAAACAGGTACAATCTGTGTCACTGTGTCTGTGTACACTAGGATATACGTGTACGCGTGTACGTGTCTCGTTCTGTCTGCGTATGTGTGTAGTACAATACCGTGGAGAGGGTGTCTCCGTGTGGCTGATGCTAATCAGGAAGGGGGATAATAATTAATGGCAGATTAATCGAGCCGAGTCGGGAACGGTAGATATCTGGGTCGTGGGAACAGGCAGAGTGATAAAGAAGGGCTTGGGTCGGGAGAGACTGGTAGGCATACTGGTGGGGGGTGGCAGTGTGAGTTAATGATCATTACGATAAATTAATTAAACCATACGAATTATTACGTACGAAAATACCTCATGCTTTTACCACTGGACAGAGAGAGCCCTAGACTAAAAAAGCTACCAGGCGAGATTCTCGGAGATTCTGGGTGTTTGGGGGGTGTAAACTGGGGGAGAGTTCTCTGGTGCTCCCTCTTGCTTTTGTCTGCCATACTTGCTCGCTCGTCGCGTCCGATGCTCTCCCGCTCGAGTTACAGTGTGCATCAGTGGCGGAGAGAGAGAGAGAGAAAGAGAGAGTCAGAGAAAGAGAGACAGAGAGAGAGAGAGAGAGAGAGAGAGAGAGAGAGAAAGAGAGAGAGAGCGGGGTTAAAGGAGACTCGATGCAAGTGCAGAGAGAAAAGCAGGAGAGACTAATCGTCGATATATCGCAGTGCGACGCTAGGCGACCACCCTACGAACATCCGTGTCTTAGATATCCTGTTCTGTCTCTCTATGCTCTCATACTACAATTACAGTCATCGTCTGCGTGTTGCTACTGGGTGTACAACAATATCACCGTCTCCAGTTCACTATCATATGCGATGCGACTCGTCATTGCGTGCTGGCGATATGTATATAGATATATATATGAATACATATATATAAATCTATCTCTGTTACAGTCTGTCTCGCTTTGGTTCTTACGTGGGATGTGCCGTACCTTCGCTTTTAGAGGCCCCCTTTACACATTCTTTTCTTCCATCGATCACTCTCCATCGATCCTTGAGATTCGCTATCTAGCGCAGTCCTCTAGTCCTCTAGTCCTCTCGGCTGGGTCCTCTTCGACACTCCGAATTAGTTTCCAGTGGCGGCTCTCTCCGGGGCCAATCCGCCTCTCCTGCGGTCGCTCTCTCTTCCTGCTCTCTAGCCAACTTTACGTGGTGGTACACATAGGGTGCCTCACTCCAGAGCGAGTGTGTTCGGGGTGAGAATGTCCCAGTGGTGAGATAGAGACAGAGAGAGATAGAGAATCCGGGTAGCACAACGAAAGCCAAGTTACGGTTTTTTGTTTTTTTGAGGGGGGTCCGCCGGCAATTGGACGATGCGCAAGCTGATCCTTTTTCGATCGCAATCGTCAATTGGCCGGAGAATGGCGAGTGTGCGCTCTCCACGAGTGGGACACCCTTCCTGCTCTCGCATGCTTCTCTCCCCTGTGTGTGTCTCATCGAGCAGAGCCGTGCGCTGATTTTAGTCTAGCGGAGATTCGTTACTTCTCGAGTGTGAACGTAGTAGCAACAGCCACACACGCGGGCCAAGAAAAATGATAAGTCCCGATACAAAGAGGCAGGAAACCAGAGAGTGAGAGAGTGAGAGAGTGAGAGATTCGTGGTCACGTGTCTGTGTGTACGTGTGTCTGTGTGAGAGAGAGTGAGAGAGAGAGAGATAGAGATAGAAACGTAGGAGAGTAATATGTAGACACGCTTGCAGTGGTCGCAATATGGACTTGGTGTGAAGATAGGTAATACACGTGGGCATGCAGACGGTGACAAGTCTCTAGATGTATGTTATCGACTGTGTGTCATTCAAGCTTGCCAGGGACCCTTCCAACGCCAGGCGAGCCTTCATCCCCGGGAATCGAGCCATTCCCATAATCGAATCCCGAACCTCGGGATCCGCTGCGGATAACAAAAACTCGATGGCAACTCGAAAGCGCATAGGCAACGGTTTAGTCGGAACCCTCGGGGATGGAAGCGTTGCATGGCGTTGGGTCCGTCGGACTACCGGGGTGCCGGTTACAATCGGATCCGGACTCCTCCTCGTCACTGTTGTTATAGTTAAGCTATACGCCACTAATCAAGACCAAAAAGCCTACTGCATGCATTCACCAAACTGTCGCCACTGGCAAGTCAATGAAATTTGCGGGAGCCACTGTTCGTGATAGTTGATCTTGATAACCGACGGGACACACCATAATGCTCGCGTGAGGGGAATGAATTATTTTCGGTGACCAACTAGACGATTCCCTCGCGAGAGGGTGTGAGAAGGTGTGAGAGAGAAATAGAGAGAAAGAGAGAAAGAGAGAGAGAATGATGCTTTAGCACTCTTTCAGCCTGTTATCGCATTTGCCGTGAGAAATGACTGCTCGTGATTCTCGCGTGTAACAAAAATCGCCCGACCATTTCTTCCGCCGCCCGTTAAAACTTGTTGCGTCGCGCGCGACGCCTTCTCTTTCTTTTTTTTCGCCCCGAAGGACTAACTCTCCATTTGTCAGGTCCGCGCGGACCGAGAGAAAAACTCGGCCGGGTAATTGCAATCTCCGATCTCCCGCGGGGGCTTAGAACGAATTCGCCGGAATTAGACGGTTGTCCAAGGTGGAGCGAGAGGCAAACTATTATCGCGGCGATTATCAACTGACAACGACTCGGGGAAATAGAAAATAAAATCGGAGGAAGCTAAGTTGGATCCTCGCCGGTGGAGAGGAGCAACGCTCGCGGAACGGCGTAACTAAGGTAAAAAGCAATATCCTCGAAAGTATTCAGGGTTGACAGGCAAGATAAAACAAGGGGAAAGCGAGGAACTACGGCGAAAGAGATATCGGGGTGAACTATCCCGGGTAATTCTCTCGATAGACTCTTCTCCATTGCCTCTCGCTCGCTTCCGCGCGCAAGTGACACCGTGAACGACAGCTACCGCAGACGCAGCTGCGCTGCTTCCGGGCAGCCCGATCGGCGAATCTGAGATCTTAATACGAGCGGGCTAAAGAAATTCCCGGCGGCGGGCCGAGAGCGCGAAGGCTGAAAGACAGGTCACTCGAAAATGTGGGGGGAGCAAAAGAAAGTGGACTTGCCGCAAACTCTTCTCGCGCAAAGAATGGGACTCTACTGAAGCTCAAACTGGACAGAGACACGAGCATTGACTGTCTATGCAAATGCATGCCACATCATCTCAGCCGATCCAAGGACTACCGGAGGCTTTGCGAATTGACAACTCATCGACCTCGTACAAAGTAGAAAATCCTCCTTTATTGGCTGGCGGGTAACAAATTCGACCGCGGCGAGCCGTTCCCGCGAACAGTGACAATTCCTCTCGCTCTTATACGACAAGCTAACCTTAGGAACGAACATTCAAGACTCCAACCGTGTTCACCCTGGATGACCACGCCTCTTCCAACCACTAACATACCTATCTTCGTGTCAGCAGGATTCCCGCCCAGTTTCAACAGACTTTTCTTCCTAATTGCCAAAATAACTCTTTGAATTCACTGTCCAAGAGGCGAAGTAGAAATTGAGTGATGCCTGTGTTTGTAAAAGAGAGCATTGCTCATCCAGGATTAATCTGACTGGTGTGTGAGACAGTGATCCTCGAGTTCTATAGATTTCTAGGCCATCGGTTTTCACGAGTGCTGGTTAAGCGTTGCAGACTGCGAGAATATCCAGGATCTGTTTGCTCCTCGTAGGGAATAGAGTTTCAAGGGGACATCACTTGAGTGATTCAATCTTGTCTCTTTCTAGGCCTCCGCACTGTGTCACTTTCGTCTCTCCGCCACTTTCTCTTTCGCTTCTTGATCCGTGTTTGTACTTGTTTCCTTTAGGCCGGCCGCTTTGTTCATTCCACTGTTCTCAGATCTTGCGAGTTCGCTCCGTGCGAGTCTGTGTCTCCTCGAATGCACAAAGTCAATGATTGTTCCTTCTGTGATCGCTCTCTCGCACCAGCACCCGGTGTCAACTGTCAACCCTCTCTTGCCTCGCGCGGGCTTTGCGTTCCTTGCTTTTTCCCACTTCCTCCCAAAGACACTGCCTCATCTCGGGAACGCAGCAACGCGACTCACCCGATGAAGAGCATCATCATCTCCTCCCGATCTGTGTCATGCACGAAATAACCAGCGAGCTCCTCGGGGACTTAATCGCCCGCCTGTCGCACTTCTACTTTCCGAGGGCAGAGAAATCTTTGGGGACAAGACGCGTGGAGGAATGAATGTCTGTGGCTCTCTTCGCCGGATGTAAAGCCGCGCTACTCGTCTACTAAACTTGTCTGTATGCTCCGAAAAAGCGAGATAAAAAACGCCCCAGTCCTCCACATACTTTCGCACTCTTGTGTTTCTCATTAACACTCGTCGTTTCGACCGAGAGATTCTGCAAGCCCAGTGGTTTAATCGTTGATGATCGTCGCTCACTGTCAGCTTCTTGTGCTAACAGCATAATACTGTTTGCGATCATTTCGACGAGTGAACACTTGGAAACTTTAGACTCTTAGGGAAAAAGCTTGCAGAATCACTGGATCCTCAGTCCGTCCGGAAGACTCTCGCACAAGTATAAAATGCTTCTCTTACTGCTACTCTTGCTACATGACCTACGCATGTCAATACTGACGAGACGCTTAAAGGTAACTCTCTCATTATCACTATAAATACCCTGTATTCGGTGGCGACCGGTGCACTCGGTGCACGGCCAATTAATGGCACATATGGAATGAGGAAAGAAAAAACTAGTAGAAAACCACGAACGAAGGAATGATTACTCATGGAATGTCGTTCTGGCCAGTAATCTAAGACTAATCCTAAAAGTACCCTGCATAATTAATACCCTGTCAGGTTTCATCACAATGCGTCCGTGAGGAACAATACTTTGGTGGAGCTTCTCGCGACACGAGAGCCTTGTAAAGCGGCGATCTCGTCTTTATCTGCCACTGACCGATAGACCTTGCCCACGTGGCTCTCTGTTATGCGTTTCGCGCGAAAGAGAACCCATTTCACTGACTCCCCCAGACTCGAGCCAACACCGAGAACGATGGCTCGCGCTGACTCGACTATCCGTCAAAAGACGTGGAATCTACTCGCGTAGCATTTACTCCCTGACTACTGTACGGGAAAGGGGGACTCTCGAAGAGACTCTTGTAAGTCGTGTGTGAGCGGGGAAGATAGTGAGTTATTCCTGTGGCGTTTAGTCCGGCTTGTCAGCCACGTGTCTTGATCAAGTATACTAACTCACTACGGGAGAAGAAGCCACTAAGAGGGCCAGACAAACTAAGTAGGGAGATCCTTCCGTCGGGGGGAAGGAACGAGGTGAACGAAAGATACTCTCGTATTGTGTGAGAAACGCAGGATGGACCAGTGATCACGAGGTCCGCCTCCCTCCCGTCGCCAGTGGACCAGCAGACAGCAGGGAGGCAGAGAGACAGAGAGAGGACAAACGAACAAACAGGAGAGAAAAGAAACTGTAGAGGTATAGAGAGATATATATATCGTATGTACGCGCGAGCTGGTTGAACGACGAGCAATTAGTTTGTAGGTAAATAAAGTCTGTACACCCACCTTGACTCAGCAGTGATCATCGAGAGAACCCTAAAAATGGGGGAGGGCTGGATACACGAAAAGCGGTATCGGATCCTCTCCGGCGAACGAGAGAATCTGCTGGGGACACCGTGTCTAAGGGTCAGTGCTAGACACCTGTCGCACGAGGCACCGAGGATAAAAAAAGAAACGATACGAGTATACTCGAGAGGTTCGTGTCGTCGTTTGCACGTGAAAATGCGCCCAGAAAGGAGCCGCGCCAAATTGAGTAGGAACTGAATTCTCCAGCTTGTGTGGAACTCTCGCTTGGGAGGGGACGAGCCCTTTCGACGGAATGGACTCTCGTTAAAAAGGTTCGGCGGGATAGTACGAGGCATAACACTAGTAGACTGAAAGGCACGACTCTCGATAGTCGTAATAGTAGGTTGGCACGGCTCTATCGGGAACTTTTTTCCGAGATATCTCGAGTTGGATAGTTTTGCACGGGGGCAAAGCGCGGCAACTTTGCCTGCGCCTGCGTAAGAACGTGATAGCGGGCAAAGGGGGGCGCGTATCTACTATGTACACCCCCCCTTTTCTTTTTTGGTTTGTTCAATCGTCTATAGTGAAAAAACTAACTATTCGTGGCTGTCTTTTGGCTTGGTCGTGGTGTATGGCGGCTGTTGGGAACAAAGAAAAAAGGTAAATTCGGTTCACTCGTTCGAGGAAGTGAATCGCGTCGTGACGCGACCGGCACTCTTTCTCTCGGATGAGCGCCGAATCAACTGGCTTCGCCCGTCATCGTGTCGTGCCATCATCATTGTCGTTGCCTTGGCGGCTGCCTTCAGGAAAATCCGTGGCCGTTTTCACGGATCTCGAAGTAGAGATTCAGCAATGCCGACTCCGGCACGTCGTGGAAGCACCTACCCTCTGGCCACTGCACGCACACTGAAACCAACAAAACACATTTCTTTTATCAGTCAAAGCTCCTCCAGGTTCCGGCGCGTAATTAAAGCCTGCGCAATATCACCTGGCCAAGCAGAAAAGTATCCAACTATCAAAGCACTGCTAGCAGTCCAATTAAAAAAGTTTCTGTCGCGGAGCTTGAAAATTTCTCGCTCTCGAAAATCAATTAGTCGACCTGTCGAGGGTGCCCCCAAGGAACTAACGACCCCGACACTCATCGTTATTCCATTAATGCCGCTAATTAACAGGTCATTTAATCGACCAGTAATTACAATATCCTCACGGTAATTGGCGGTTAATATCGCGCGGATGAGGGGCCGCGAAATTGGATGAATTAAAGGGGAAAATGTGTCGGCCTTATTGCCGGCGGCATCCGACGAAAGAAGAGCAATTTCCCGGACCATTTCACGCGCTCGGAAAAGAAATTATTTAACTCGGCTCGATTCAGTCTCAATGCGGCCATTCTGGGATGTTGATCGATGATCCTTTTCTTTCGCGGGTACTCAAAGGATACCGATAAATACTCAGACAAGTGCCGCAGCCGCAGCCGCCGCCGCCGGCTCCATTTCAAGAGAGAAAGCTCGAAGAAGCGGTGCGTAATAAATTATCGGCGCTAGCTAGTATCGACAGGAGCGAGGAGATAGATCGAGGCTTTCGATAAAGCATCAGTCTTCTCGAGATAGGATTCTCCTCCTGCCGCCCCGCCCTTTCCCTTAACCACAGGTTTCTCCTCATCTGCGGAGATACACGCATCGAAACACCCCATACATCTACCGATATTGTTATCGGCACACTTTCATCATCTTCGATCGGAATACGTCCCGTAATGACGACGAAAACCTTCTTTTGTGCGTATACCAAATACGATTTCCCTTTCTCTCCGGTGATCGAATCCCCAGAAAAGAATAAGTTGGATTGGTATTTGAGAAAGAGATACTGATAGGCACTCTCCGTTGAAGTGAAGTGAATTATCGATGTAAATGTGCCTCAGTGAAGCATTAGAAATGCATCGTCATTCCGAGTTTTCGGTCACGTCCCGAATGAGCGAGAACGAAGGGAGTAAAATGTAAATGCGAATGGATTTCAAGCTTACGAAGCTCGCATACGTATAAGGCTTTCAGGAGGAGGTAGTCCCTCTCCTCGCCGACGAGAGGCGTCCTTCTCTCTCGCACCGAGGCCGCCATCTCCGCTCACTCTCCTTCCCGGCAAGGTTTTCAAGCAAAAACTCGCTTACGAACGCGCATTATCATAATATATTGCGTGGGTGAGCATAAAACTTCGCCCGCCGCATATCCAATTTCCTTCCTCTCTCTCTCTCCAAATAACCGGCGAACATCCTACGATCCATCAGGCAGAGCGTGACACCCTGGCGACATGCGAAACTACGAGCGAGCTGACAGCGCGTCATGAGAAGCAGTCTAGGCGCACTCGACGTGGCAAAAATGATCCTGATGACCCAGAAACTTCGGACCAGCCAGTATGCATGCACAAGCTCAACCGTTCACCTTTCGCCGACGAGCCAGGTGAATATTCACCAAGGTCAGGGAAATTGCGATGCATAAACTTTCTCTTAGTGATTACTGGATTCCTTACGACTGAATATTCAGTTTCTTCGCGAGAAAGAATCATCGAGCACTCTTCATCCGAATACCCCTCACCACCAATCCAACTGGCAAAGAGTGAATGCATATTTGAATAAAGATGGAAATAAAAATTCAACAACTTGGCGGAACACTTGCATGCACTTTGCCGTTCATGTGGGAATAAATGAAGGTAATGTTATTTGAATCGGCCGCGACCGCTTGGTGGTTAACGGAAAACTCGCCGCGAGCGCTTCACATTTCAAACGAGCCGGATTTATAGTTGAAACTCGGCGACTTTATGGACCAGAATGGCTCGGGTGTTCCTTGGGAGAAAAAGCGCGAAACAAAAATCGAGCGCGCCGGCTTTTTCCGCGCTCTCCTCTGTGCTCACCGCCATCGAATTAATGTCAGCGTACTTATGCAAATACTTTCCGGCGAGCGGCCTCGCAAAAGGGACACAATATTTCCACCCGGGGAATTTCATATGTAAAGCGACCCGAGAGTTTAATGAATCAAGGGATTTACAAAGCGGATAGTGAATCTCCCGTAATTACTATTGCTGGCTTCAAGAGACGAAATTATAACAGGACGGCTGCTATCACAATTTCCACATGTTGGCGCAAATACATTCCTATTGCCATGATATTCCCACCACTTTCCACTCTCTTCCTCAAACCACATATTTGCGCTCACTAACTCAAACCGAATGAAGATTTCCCCCATGATATTCGGCCATTTCTAGCACAAACCTTCTCGCTTTCTATTTAACTCCTCGCGTTCCGTTTACACATCGACTGCCAAACGAGCGGTTTACTCGCCGTTTGCTCAGTCAAAGATTCCTCCATAAAACATGAATACCACCGGCCACGCTGCTCGTCAATGTGTCAAACAAAATTCCACCAGTACAAAGTCGACGTGGAAAGGATTACATATTTTGAAAATTTCATGAATAAATTCGGTGGAAAGAGGACGAATCTAAAGAGAACCTCAAGAGAATCCGAGATTCGTGGGTGGTTGTCGGGAGGATTGCCAAGAGAGGAAGAATCAAACAGGAGCGTAGATTTGAAGGGTCGTGATAGTTGAACTTGTCCGAGGGGGGCAATCGATGCGATGGGAAAGAAAATGCAGGGGAGCACCGCGTCGCCGACCGCGCTTCCTTCGCTCTTTCAAGAGCACTCTTGTCTCGAGCGCGAATCCTCAACGAACCTGGAGAATGCTCGACGCAATTTCTCAAAGTGTTTCTGTGTACCTCGAAATTCACTGACATCAGCGAACGCTCCACCCGATTGCCCCGAGTTTCACGGTCAGCCGGTAAAGTTTCAATTGAGTTTTTGCTCGCCGTTCTAAGCTCGGTGATTATTATGCAAGACTTGCATATCGGCCGGAAAGAAGGATGCCAATTAGCTTTTTGCGGGTAAACTTCATTAGTGATCACAATGCTACGTCTGGAAGTGATGTCCTAATAAAGTTACCTAACAGAGAATTGGAAATAAATAATGTTTACGAATTCTGGGACTGTCGAGTGCGGCCATTAATGCTCTTCCGTGAATTTGTTTACTGTCGTCCATACGCAAATATGACCCTGTTGGCAGGCAAGTGTGCTCCGAGTCCAGTAATGCGAATGACAGAAAGATCGCCGGCCCGAAATAAGTCTCCTTGATAAAATATCGCGGGATGAATTATTGTGAAGAGGGCAAGATCCAGCGCGACCCGCGCGAAGTATAAATTCAGAGGATTCTTACGAGGCTGTCAGCCAGAAATATGTATACCTTGTTCCCTTTCAGCCGGCTTTCCAAAGTGACGAACAAATCGTGGAAAATGTGGGAGGACAGCAAAGACACCGGGCGGGAATTTAGCAGAGAGAAAGGAGGGTGCACGACCTCGAGGGAGCCGTTCTGTAAAAACCCCGAGAAATATGGGTCTCCGCACTCGCTGCCAACCAGGAGAATTAAAAGTTATTGAATGCCCGCACGAGACTTTGGCTAGGAACCCTTTTTTATCCTCGGATGTTTCGAAACTAATCGAGCGGCCTTTGTCCTCGCAGACAAGTTATAAAACCTCCACGAACCGAACTCCGCCGAAATATTTATTACGTAACAAGCTATTAATCACGCAATTAAACTCAACGCAACCAAACCGCAAAAACACAGAAGAATTCCTTGAAACATGAAAGACCTCGACGGCTCTTACGTGGCCGGTTCGCTAAAACCCGACAAAGCGATCGACCTCTCTTCGAAACAGGAACCAACAGTCGCGTTGTAATTTCGACGAGCAATAAAGGGTTGCGGGGTAAAGCGAGGCACAACAGGGCGCACGCAAATCGGGCAAACTGCTGCGGAGCAATAAGAATTGCAGGCTTCAGGGTTTCCTGCTCGCCGGGGGCTAAAGCGACATCGACAGAGACGCCGGGATGAAAAGCATCGCCAGCAGGAGAGGCACTAAAATCTCTCTAGAATTCGAACTGGCGCTGGCGGTGACTCCTTCTGCCGACTGGCATAAAGCGATGTGCGTCATCGGCGCAGCTGAAAAATGGACCGAGCGACGGGGAAAGAAATGTGTGCGGCGATGCAAGTATGAAGTTTTCAGCCGGTCCCTATTTTCCGCGTCGACTTTCGCCGCGTTCGGGTTCGAGGAGACGTCGTCGCGTCGAGAAGCAGATCGAACTCGACGACACAGCGTACGCGCCGAGCTTTTATTTATTCTCACGGCAGAAAAACCTGGCGCGCGCCCATCAACCTATGCCACCCACCCTCTCTCGGTCCCCTTCGTCTCATCGCGTCGGTGGAGTGTAGAGAAAGGTAAAAGATTCTCTGATGTGCGAATATAGTACCGGGGGGAGACGCAATATTTTTGAGTCCGCGGGCGAGAACGACAAGGCCGATCCTTGAGTGAGATTCCGATAGAATATCGAACGACCCAACTACATTTCCGTGAATGATCCCCTGCGAAAACTATCCACTGGCAGCGCATCAGCGGGGCTGGGCAAATCGATGCAGCCGAATTGCGGTCGAATGAATTTGTCTATAATTAGAGTAGCGTGTGTCCTCCCGCCTCTCTCTCTCTCTTGCTCTCGCGTTACAGCGATGGCTTTGGGATTAGTGACGCTCTAATTATAACTGCATATTAGATTGTACAGCCGGCAACTGAATCGTTGGCTCCGATTCGCCGTTGCGAGTATCGAACCAGTATCGACTTTCGAGCGCGGGAAACTGCACGCTCTATCAATGAAAGGGTTGCATTGGGATTGTCGATAATAAAATAAATCCCGATACTGATAAGAACTGCGGCGAGGGCGAGTTCCCGGGGAAATTGATAGGTTTAGCCACAGCTGGAGCCACAAGCGGCACCGAAAGGATTGTTAATCGCTCTTTCTCTTCATCGGCCGTTAATTCAGACGAGCGAGTGCGGCGTGCGACGAATAAATTGGATCGGCGTCCGGCCCGCTGGCATTTGCGCGCACCGGCTAATGACACGCGGGGTCGACAGGCGAATATGCAACGCGAAATAAACGGAAAGCTGGAAAAAGCCTCGCGCAGCCTCTCCTTCTCAATGCCGCGCCACCCGCGACTCCCACTCTCGCGGTACGTGTGTGCGTTTCCCGGCCGATTTCGAATTAATCCCGAATTTCAAATGTCACCCACTAACACGTTAGGAGTGCGCGGGACACGTGGTCCGCCGCTTTCATTAAATCATTTCCAACCTTTCACTCTAATACCCTCTGGTGAAATACTAATTCGCTACGGTTTTCCCGGCGGCCGACTGCCGCGTCGATCGCTCGGGTGTCAGTATTCGACCGGTTAATGCGAGCCTTTGCCTTTGATCTGCTAATTCTGAAAAATGAACTTTCAACTTCAAGTCCCATGATTATGAAAATAATCTTTTATGACATGATACTCGAGCACAATTTGCGTTTCTGCGTGACATTGGGATTCAATGTCTGCAATATGATAGTAGTTGAAATTAAAGTAGTGATTTCCAAGTAATTACATTGCCATTACATTTGTATTTGATATCTCTGACTTGAACTTGCATTCTATTTGTAGTAGTCGAGTGTAAATCCGTTCGGAGAGCGCGCTGTTTCGTTTATGTTTAAAAAGCACGAATCGCGGCTTTATGGCTAATCCCTCGAAAGCAGATTCCACCGATACTCGCCCGGAGGAGGGAAACGCGCGGGTGGCAGTTAGGAAAAATGCAGCAGCTGGTACTCTAATGTAATCGCGGCTTGCATGTCGAAAGGCGAATTTGATAACCCGGTACTTTGGCGAAACCGTTGCTTAAACGAGCCGGAGGAGCACGCGATTCCAGCGAGCCGTGTTAGCCGAGTTGCTTTTCGCCGCTAGATACTTGGAGATAGGCGTTATTGCGTTTGCCGGTCTAACGTAAAAGTTGCTAATCTTTAACGGCGAGCCAACTGCATCTTAAATCAGCATAGACATCAACCGCCGCGCAGAGAATCAGCCTCGAAGCAAACCCTTGGAGAGTTAGCGTGAGCCTTGTTTCCACTTTCCTCCTACAACTTCTACTGTGAATTGCATTACACTGCCGCTAATTGGAGTAGATTGCAAGACTAATTGGAATGAATTGTGAGATTTCGAGAAAACTTCTTCTCAGCCTCAAACTATGTTCACCGATCCGCTACCAATGGTGCATATGCATGTGAATATGCAAGTCAACATCCCACCGCGCCACAATTAGGAAATGATTCCCTCTCTACGTGATAAAGTTATAACGCAAAACTGTATGCGGAATATGCAATTTAATATTAA
This sequence comes from Crossocerus cetratus, assembly GCA_963675795.1. NCBI lineage: Eukaryota > Metazoa > Arthropoda > Insecta > Hymenoptera > Crabronidae > Crossocerus > Crossocerus cetratus. The sequence goes on from OY776667.1 coordinate 18,540,274, forward strand.
ATGTAAAATACGTAGCATTTTCCATACGCGTTCTAGCAGGTAGGGACTGGCGTCAAAACTGTTAAGAAACACTTGGCAGGTATAGTTACTTTTATTTATAACTTTGCTCTAACGAAACTTATTTATGAATCAATCTGATACGATGCTTCGGCCTCGCAAGGTCGTTTGGGAATAATTCGTTTCAAGCAGGGCGCAGAACAACTCAATTACCGGTAAGCTAAATCTAGTTATCCCTGATAGGAAGTAGTTTTGCCGCAGATATTTTGGGAATGTCGAGACTGCCGCTAGTGCTTTTGAAAATGGATTTGGCGGCGACGACCATTTCTAGCAGTCCGATTAATTTGACACAGCTGGAATACAATTAGATGGCGGGTTCGGTCCGCGAGAGGTAATCCGGATTAAGTCACAAATTAAATCGCTATCCGCTGGAATGCAGCCGGCGAGATTAGATTTAGATTAAAGTCAATTGGCCGTGCGATCAGATTAAGCTGACTGCTGGCTCTCGTAAATCCAAACACTAAGAATCAATTTTCCGCCATACCCTGTGTCCCGCCGCTGCTCCACACGGGAGTATGTGTATGTGTTCGTGTGCTTGGATATGCAATTGGATTATTTGAAACTGATCGAGCCAAACTCGGACGATTGGAAGTCGATATCGAGCCACGGGTTAACATGAAGCTTGCACTCAAGCAATACTAAAAACACGATCACAATCTCATCTCGCTTATGCAACTGTAATACAACTTTTTCCAATTTCGGTTTACATATTTTCCAGAATCAAAACAATCGTATATTTGTCTAGATTCGTGATTTGTGCCGGTGATGATAGAAATATTGCAACTTTCACAATAATCTATACTTGCGATCAGACTGGCTAAATATGCAATGAATTTGTATTGGACTGCAAGTAGTATGCTCCTAATAGTGATTCCAATACAGACAGTTGCTATTGCAGTGGTAAGAAGCAGAAAAAGAGAAGGAATAATATTAAAAATAATACATACCGTTGGGCACCGTCGGCGGTTTTTTCGTCTGCACCCTCGCTGTCGCGTTGTTCACCTGTCGGGGTAAGAGGTCAACTATTAGAACACCTGGTAAACTTTCTTCGGGAGCGAGTTTTCCTCGATATCACTTAATTTCGGAGCTCCGTGTGACCACCACGACTGCCGGCACTCGACTGAGACTCTGTTAGTGTAAACAAAGAATTGTCGAAACGATTTCTCAGGTAACGCTGACCCTCGAGTCCATAAAAGATGAGGGTTCTCAAACAATGCACCTCAAATTCAATGGCAAGTACTTACAAAACGCGATCTGTCGAATTAATCATGGATGATTCAAAATTTGAACATGAAATTGAATTACTGCAATCGGTTTTCAAACGACGAACATTCGCGATAAGTAAACTTAATCCTTGAAATTCATGATTCTATCGAATATTGAAGCTCCATTTCACAGGCCTTTTCTCGTATTGTGATTCGGCAGCGGGGAAACAGGGAGCGATTCGCTTTTAATTACTGCGTAATGACTCGATAAATTGACTGGCGAGGGTTTCCGGCCATTCGTTCTGGTCACACGCGCGGCTTCCATAAAAAATGTGCGTCGCTCGCGGCGGTCAATCGGAAGCGTCGATGCAATTTCCGCGTGAATTTCGCCGGCTCCCATTCCCGAGGAAACCTCGCCGGACAAATGGTCCAGCGCGTCTGAATTCGTTGATTGCGCTCGCGAGCGACGAGTGTCAGGGCAAAGTATACACTGTCAAATGAATTCACAGTTGCACGTCGACGTACCTCCACAGTTTATCTGGCTTTGCTTAATGAGAGATTGATTATTGATTCGTATCGAAATCATAAATTTATACGCTCTGCCGTTCTTAAGTGTCAGACACTACAAATAACGAATTTTAACTTTTTCATTATCTACCCCACACGTTCTCCGATTCCTTCATATTCACATTTTCGATTTCAATGCGTCGGAGAACTTATAATCGGCAGAGCTTTGAAAGATCGAAAATGGTGTACTTTCGACGTGCAACTGAATATGCTGGTTTCCCTTGAATTCAGATATTCTGCGCCCCTGTCGATTCCCAAAGTCGCCAGTCGATTCAGATATAATCCAAAATGGAATTTTTAACGTGTTCCACACGTCGGACTGCCGGCGACGCTCGGGGAGATCGACGGAAGCGTCAGGTGACTCTGAAAAGCGTCTAAATTCAAGGAATGCATTAGTCATTAGTACGACTACGAATGCGACATCTCCTCCAGCGAGGAGACATCGCACAATGAGACGTCTGACATCGAAGATGAACGAGCACTGTTTCAGCGATCTATAAACGCCCTAGACCCACGTAAACTAATGATAAAACCCGGAAATTCGTTAGTCCGTTCATCTTAGTAGTCAGAAGCCGGCAATCTCCCATTGGGGTTGAGAGACCTAATGCCTACCGAGAGAACAGCACGGATGTCTTATCACATTACTCTCAACTCTGACTGTCAACTATAGTCACAGCACTTCTTAATCGGATCTTGAAAGCTTAACAATTCCAGCCGGTCACAATTATTATAAACGAAGCGACATCAACTACCACATATTCCTCAAAGATATGCCTCGGCCGTTCTCCAGGGCATTAAATCGCGCCAACCCCAAAAGAAGAGTGTAACCTAATTTGCCGGGAAAGTGGAGCGCGGCACAGGAAGAGCCTCGAAAACGCTCCTCCACACACACACACACAGACACACGAGGGCAAAGAGAAGCCGAGGATCAAAGGAGTCCCCGGCAAAGTGAGGCTTTTGATCGGATAAGAATGAGTGTGTGTGCCAGTGTGCCTCGCTCCGCTTTCCACAGCGAGTCGCCTGGGAAGAAGAAGAAGAAGAAGAAGTAAGAAGAGTAAGAAGAACTATTAAGGGGAGGTAGTCGAAAACAATCGATGCTGTTTTCGTGGGCTTCCGATAATTTCAATTTCGCACAAGTACTTTCGCCAGCCGGCAAGGGGAGAGGAGCACGATGCCGGCCGCCTTTGACGTCTCTCTCCCTTCTCTTATCATCAGCCGTTGCGCCTCCTTTCCGCTTCGTTTTCTCTTTGTTCTTCTCGGCGGGCAGAGCTCTCTCGTGCCGCTGCTTTGTCCCCGACGACGCCAGAAATGTTACGTGTCAAAGGGGGTAGACGTGTAGCCCGCGAGCCTCGACGCTCTCTCGACAAACCGAGCGAGCCTGCTTCTCCCCGCTTCATTCCGCTCCCGCTGCCTTATTCGCTTTAATTAAGATTACAGTCCGCTGGTAATCCGACGGGTTACTCGAGTCGACCACGCCTTTCCATACTTTCGAGCGACAATCGGCACCAAGTCCTTTAACTCTCCGCGAGAGTCCTCTCGAGCGGCGAGCTGACACTCGTCTTTGAAGGCTCTCGATGTGAAATTGGGCCGGTCTTGAGACGGCGAAATTTTCATAAGCGACGCAGCCTGCCAGTGTGAGGTATTATAACAAGGCGGCGCGGCGGCGCGGCGGCGGCCTTGTTCGCGCTGGGTAAACGGATACGACAGGCGAATGAATTTAGGATGAAAGGGGTGAGATGCGAGCCGAGCAACTCGGCCTTTGCCATGCCGATCGATCCTGGCGCTAACAAACAACCACCGCCAGCCGCCTTGCCCGCGTCCCCGGCTAACAAACACGCCGCTACGTACCTACAAGGTGATATCTTTGTTTGCCAAGCGTGAATCGACGAGCGAGCCCGCTCCTATTAAATTCCAGACACCCAATAGTCCCCACTCGCTCCCAAGTCTCTAAGTACTGGACTCTCGTGATTATTTCTCCAAACGAATGGATCCAACTCAACTCCTCCCGCGTTTCAATCGCATTCCTCGGAACGACCAACTTTCGAGAGGAACTCGACCAAGGCGGTATCGGCTGAGCAATAAAGAAACACTTGCCAATAATTGCGTTAAACTTCCGCGATCCGGCCTTCGTGTAAATTGGTTCACACGCGACGCGATCTGCAAAGCTGCACCCGGCGAGCCGGAACTTTCCGTCGCCCGGCGAGCCCCGACTGCGGCAATTAGCAGCAAATCCGCGCGGCTCCAAGGGAGCCCCGGATTCGCATTGTGCGAGTAAATCGCGCGAGTTCTCCGGAACTTTCGTCAACTGCCCGGCCAGCCATAAATAATGCTCGCAATCCTGGATTTGCGCGAGTTCGATCGACTTGTCGAGCCGCGGAGAGGGCGGAAATACTCTGATTATATTTGCAGCCAACGGGACTGGATGATCCGGCCGGCAATGAAAGTTTCGTAATACGCGATTGTTTTGCAAATTCGCCGGCCGTAAATCTGATGCGGAAAGTCCGCTAATTACTCTCTCGACTATGGTGGACTCGACATTCAGCGAGGACATGGATTTCGACACTCGATCTGGATTTCGGGCATTCCTCAACTAATATCTACTGCAATTACCGCGCGCGGAGAGATAGTCTTGGTATTCGAGAGAGAGCTTCCGCATTTCTGAGCACCGGAAGCGTCGAATCTGAGACGGCCCGGGGATGCCTCGAGGACCAGACGCGGACTAATGGCATTCCCAAAGTTTAGTCGAGCTAAATATTCATTAAACAGCATTGCGATTACTTGTATGATTCCGGTCACAAAGGGAGTGCAGTACCAAACAACGAGCGTTCTCGTGTACTTTCTAAGCTATGCAACGATCATCCCAACAAATACTATTGAATCTGCACCTTTCTAAGCATTGTGCGTTCATTCTCAATATATTAAGAATTAACAAAGGACTGATATTGATCCTACAGAGAGGACCGGCCGCGCCGCATGGATACATCCACTTTCGATCATCCTGTCCCGAAGACGGTCGACCTGGTTTTCCCGGGGAGTCTCGTGAAAGGAACGGAGTTATGAGCTTTCGTTTTCATTGGCAGAAGCTCGGAAATCAAAGTGGCAAAGTGCAAAGGGCCAAAGATGCCGTGACCAGGCGTCCGCTTGAGTGAAACGACGAATGCCCCTTATTTACGATCCTGAGCGGCTTGGGTGCCACACGTGGATTTATCTACACGCGCGCGTACACCGACTTCCCCATAAATCCGTCGGCCGCGTGTACTCGTGCGCGGACGGAAAATGACGTTGTCGCCATCGAGGTGGAATGAAGCTCGCGCACTTGATGTATATCTCGCAATGACTCGCTTGACCACAACTTGTCTAATGTCAACCAATGCATTCGTATTCGACTGCATTCCGCTCGGTTCTCGGAATAACTCACTAACGGCTCGCGCTCTAATCAATGCCTCTCTTTGAATAAATGTCTACCGTGCTCGATTAATTATTAATGGATTACCCACATAAATTTATGAGAATATTTTCTGCGAGCTGCCGCTTTCTCGGAATAATAAGTACCTCAAGACTTCCGGATGAATTATACGAATCATTCTCCCGGTTTATAAACCACTGCGAAATTATTCGGAATACGTGCGAGCTCGATAAAAGTTGAGGTTTATGTTACCAATTCTATTATAAGACAATTGCGGTATTGAAGAATCGAATACTGGTGGAAATCTCAATGCAATGAAAGCAGTAATAATTCGCCAATGTAAACTCTGGTACTTTGTAAATCGGCGAGAGAATAGGTAAGCGGCAGACAGATGTCGGAGATTGTTCGGGAGAATGAGGTATCATCAGCAAACGATCGAGCCTTTCCGTAGGGTCTCTCATACGTGGCGAATCTGAATAGAAATGGAGGAAGCGGCGAGTGCATCTAGTACAGGTAAATTGAGCCTCGTTAAGCCGATCCGGACTACCACACACGGCATACATTACTGATCGATCTCGGCGGCTCGAAATGTGGAAGGAAAGTCCGTGAGCGTCGAGAGGGAAAGCGAATCGGGGAATAAATCATCGGCCGATGAAGAGAGAGCCGATCGGACTTACTCGCGTTGCGTGAACCAGTGGAGTAGTAATTAGAGCCGACAATGGGATGCAATCTCTGCCAAGACTCTGATTCAATTATACCCCCCGTTCCTCCCACCTTTTTCTACCCCTCTAGGACGCTTTCTCTCGAATGAATGGGCCCTCGTTACCTTCTGCAGGGGGAAATGCCGGCATTAAGAATCGCCCGGGGTTTAATCGCGCCCCTTCGAAAAGCCTACAGGCAGCCTGATGAGAAGAGGAACGAGATACACTTACGGAATCCGCAGTGAGAATAAGAAGGAAAGCCCTCCTTACTATCAACAATCTTCAAGCTGCCTCGCGATTCCGGCTCGAAAATTGTCCGGAAAACACGCCCCCCTCAAGACTAACTCAATATATACATATATTCCTAGTAAGGGTATCTTCAGACCCAAGTTTCGCGAAAGTGTTCTCAAGATAGGTACACATTATTCTGCGCGTCGTCATTGGAGCCATGTAAATAGCAGATCTCCCTGACGCAACGAGGAATTCGCAAAACGCTCCTTCCGACGAATACACATTGCACCCAAGATGTTTACCGACTGATCCTCTCATGTATGATGCACATGGCGCGTCCTCGCGCAAAGATAAGCAAATCCGGAAAGCAGATGCTGCCGGGCTATTTCCGCCGCTTGAAAATAAACGCGAGAGTGCGAGTGTGCCGGGCCGATCCCGGGAATAAGGCCCGAGCAAGTGCGTGCCAAGTGGCGCACTGCGAGGTCCTTCCGCACCCCATGGAAATAGCAGAGCGACTCGACTCGCGAAAGCAAGGCTAATTAGCATAGAGAACGGATGAATGAAGTGGCGAGACTATTCAAGGGAACTCCTACCGGGCCGAGTGATAAGGCGCGATGTTATTTCTACTCGACGGGGATATTCATCGATTTTAATTAAAGGAAAATTGAGATCTCCAATAACCCTCGCACACTCTATCACTCTTTCCAGCTATCCTCGTAGTGGTAACTTGGCCGCGGACGCGTTCTTACTTTCCGGAGAGAGAGAGGGAGAGAGAGTTGAAGCCTTGGCTAGAGTGTACTCGAGCGATGTCTCTTTCAATGTGGCGCGCATTCGGGTCGGCCTCGCGGGCCCAGGGAACCAGGTAACTCGTTAACTCCGCCGGGAATTCCAGTGGAATTGCAGAGCGCGAAAGGGTCGGTCTACTCTGATAATGGAGGGAACTAGTCGAATGCGGTAAGTGAAATGAGAGTAAACTCGCCGGGAGATAGAGCTGGCGCGACATGGCTGATGGTCCCGGGGGCCAGAACACTTATCTGGAAAGGGCACTTCGAAAATTTCGCGCAACCTTGCCCGGTTTCCGCAACGATATCTGCATAAATTTGACTTGCTAAGCCCGAAAACTCGACCTCGGCCACGAGTGCTCGCGGTTTCCAGCTACCTGTCGTTAATGTCGGAAGCGATGTACGTAATCTACAACCACCCACCGGCCCGGCCAGTAGGTCGTCCTGTCCCACCAGCCCCTACAGCCAAGGAGGTGCCAAAGGATTTCCGACCACCCACGTATCCCTGACACCACCCTTCCGCTCCCTGACATACACTGATACCCAACCCCCTACCCTTAGCCCACCCCCTCGCTAATTCCACTCCGAAATAGTTAGAAAAGCTCGACTATATGCAGCCCGCGCGCCCTACAACCCCTTCACGAACCTCGCCAAATAACTCAAGTTTCCAACCGAAACTTTTTATTTAACGGCAACTTGGCTCTTCTCTACACTAGTTCCGCGCGCCGAGGGGGCACGCGGGTACGCGAACTTGGAGGGCGAATCGCTCTCGGCGTTCTACTGAGCCAGCAGATGCAAAGAGGCTAAAGTTATTCATCACTTTCGATGTAACTAAGGGAAGCGCGCGCTAGATATTTCCCAGTCTATTAGAAGGCCTTCATTAGAGAAGTCTTTGAGTGACTAAGCCGATTTAATTATGCCGCACAAAGAATGAATTTAATGAGGCTTCCGGCAGTGCGACGCCTTGCTATTTCGAATATACCTGTTGCGTGTGCAGCGGCGCGCATACGTGCTCGTACAATTGGCGAGCGCGATGTCCGTTTCTAACGAGGGTCGAAATATTCTTTTGTACTCGGCCATTTTCCGATGCTGGGATGCAACGGTACCGCGGGAAGGGGGTGGCGGGGGGGCGGGACGCAGTCGCGGCCATTTGTCACGGGCGGCAAATGAATTTTTCATGGCTGTCTTAATCGCTGAATTGCGAGTCACTCCGCGGCGCTGATTTCTATCTGAGCGCCCTGGAAAAATTCCCGAGATTGCCGGGACATCGATCGAACATATAATGCATCGCCCGGAGCCCTGCGGACGCCCGGCTATGAATAGCTTTCGGCATATTCTCCTAAACGAATTAATTATTCCCACCTACCATATCTAATGGACTCTCTGCCGACGAGAATAGCGCGCTCCACTCTCCCGGCCCGAGGATTCTAATTCGATTAATTATTTTTCTCCGCCCCCCTCGCCCCACTCCCTTCTACGCGCCCCCGACAGACAAAGTTCGCCAATCAAAGTTGGAAAGAAGTTGTTCCGAAAAAATCGCCGTGGAAAGTTTCGGCCGCCTTGCCGCGGACCAATAGAGCGTGCCGGATCGATCAGTCATAAATATTAATAAAGCAAAACTACTTGCGGCAGTCGCGCAGTCGAGCTATCGTCATCGATATCGCTCGCGCCGACCTATAATGGAGATTAATTTATCCCGACATAGCCCGTCACCCCATCTTCATTCGCGCCTAATCTAAGCGGATCTTCGAGCGGCCTCGTAGTCGTCGTCCCCTCCTCCTACTTCCCTCCCATCCTACTGGTGCTCGTCGTAGTTATTATTCTCATTCGCAAGTTCGACGCTGACCTGGAATCCCGTCTTTGCATTCGGGCTTCCCTCCCATTAGTAGTTCTTGCCGTCACGTCTCCTTCTTACTTGGCCCCTCGAGCTCGTTAATCTGCATTCCGTAGCTTCCACCTGATCGACGTAATTTCAAGCTCTGCCTCGCATTACGTCCGCCACTCCGCCCCTCATCCGACACGGTACACGCCGATGCCTCCTTATTAAGCCTATCGGCATAGCTCTACCTATGGATTAACCGTCCTCCATTCCAGCTATGTAACTCTGTTTGATGCTATTCTACCGGCTGTGACTATACTTCCCTATTCCTGTTTGCCGATTGCATTCATTTTGTGGTGCAATACTAAATTAATTAGAGGTGTTGTGATACTATACACGAGAGTCAAAGACCTATTCAAGGAAGAGCAGAGAGCTTTATTGGGTACAAGTAAATCTTGACTCCTGGGGTGACTCGATAAATAATTAACAGGACTCGTCAACTGCAGTAGAGTAGTAGTTAGGGAGACTATGATTTATCTCGAATTTCCCTCGGAAATTTGCTAAATATCAGGTGGAAGGAAGAACCCAGAGGACGGCGGGTCCGAGGGAGCGGCGGAGCTTTCGGCCTTGTAACGAATCAGCGGCTGGGACAATGCTCGCCGTCGCTTACAAAGGGTGTTCGTTAAGATAATGGGGCATTCAATGGGGATATCAGCCGGTGTCACGAGCGACTCTGCATTTCATCCTGGCTCTCCCCCCACCGCTCAAAGATCCGGACAAGCTTAAGCCGGGCTTAAGCTCCGATGCCAGTTACTAGAAGCCCGTGGAGCCGCCATCCTGCAGGATGCTCTTCGATTATTGAAACTCTCCCTTCCCCGGCGCGCGACAGGGTTCTCGTTAACCGCTGAATTTTGCATATCGGCCTCGAGCACTTTCCCCAAACGAAACACCAAATTGCTCTCCACCTTGGCTCTCGAACCACTCGCGGCCGAGTGTGGAAAATTCAAGGCGCACAGTAGAATCGGAGCGCGCCGTTCAGACATTCCGGTTCTCGGGCGGCAGCTCGGCCGGCGATGTAAAGTACACGTGGGAAAGCATACGCGTCCGCCGGTGTAGTTAATGCTTGAAATAACTGTATTACATAAACAGTAGGCGAGACGGAGGCTGGCCTGAATGCGCAATCATTTCGCCGGCGAACCCGCCCCGGTTCTAGGGGCTCTGGCACGCGGGGGCTTAACGACAGCCAGCAAGTTAAATTTCACAAACGACTAAGCCCCCGTGCGATGGCGGTGGGTGTGCCTGCTAAATCGCGTGTGAAATAGACGTATATGTGTGCACGGCTTGTCTACTGGGCTGTGAAGGAAGCCGCAAGTGCCGTGCCTACCTGCAAGCACCGCGAGGGCCGCACGAACAATGCGCCGGCCCTAAACCCAACTGAAAATATAATCGATCGAGCGAGCCGACTCGTACAACTTGTCAACTAAAGTCAAGAGCGAGGAATTGCTTTCACTGTTAAAAGAAGCTGCGGAAAGCGAATCTCTCAAGAGTGGAGTAAGCGACGTTTGGGTGGCTGGCGGAAACTAAGCGGAAAGTCGGAAATCTCGGGAGTCGGGATCTCGTGAAAGGCGGCGCTCCCTCTGATTGTCGGGCTGCGAAAGTACTTGTGCGAGTGCGAGTACCCTCGGCGGTCTCTCTTAGCTAGCCTGCCTTAAAGCTACGGTGGCTGTCATCGATCGTCGTCGGAATGACAGTGAAGCCAATCGCCGATCGCAAAGGGACTGCGAAACGCGGCGCAGAAGCGGCTACGCGCGTGCCGGTCGTACGAACGGAATATCAGAATTGAAGGCGAAGCTACCGGGCGAAATGAAAAGAAAAAAGAGGACTCGATCGGAGCTTTCTGGCCCCGACAAAGCTGCCGCTCGGATCATCGAGAGCACTCGAGTGAGCAAGTAACTGAATAAGAAGAGAGGAGAGAAGGAACGTTCGTATAGGTCGACCACGGCACGAATATATCTATGCATGTATCAGATGAGGTGTATCGGGTGAGAGAGAGCGGGCAGTGCGAGGCGCATATTTCTCATTATTCAATGGTCGTTTGTCTTAGCTTTCGATTTCGCCTGCTCGCTTGGTTCCTTACCTTTTTGGACACTTCGAGGTCCTTTTTCAGTGGCCTCTCCTCAGTGTCCCCTGACCTCAGCGATTGCCCTTAAACTTGTCTCTTTCTCTCTTTCATATATCTTTTCACTTTTCTCAGTTTCCCGCTCTCTTTCTCCGTGTTATCGCACCCTCGCGTCTCGAGGCGGGTCTGACAATTCGTCTGCGTTCTCACGCTTTGTCTCACGTCCCTCGCTCTCTCAGGTATTACGGCTCGAGATACATTTCTCTCGGAACGACATCGTGTGTACAGGCCGTTTCTCCGTCTGTCGCGCATTCGGGCGTTCCCTGCCATTCATTTGTATCGCTCTCGCGCTCTCGGCCCCCGTGCCGCTCTCTTTCTATCGGACTTTCGCGCACGTAGATCTCTATGGGACATAAGAGATATCCGTCTGTCAGCCTTTCTCCGTGTTGCACGCGCCCCCGCCCTATGTTGCCGGAGGGTCGTGCGAGACCTTGTTCTCTTTCTCTCTTTCGGCCGTCTCGCACGCTCCGGGATATGAATTCGGCTCGGAACAGGCCGAGCCCTTTTAGGGCGCGCGCGTCTCTTCCTTCTCGCGCGTCCACCCCTTCAACTTGGCCGGTTCGCGCGCGTCATCGCTCCCTGCCACTGACGCGAGTATTGAGAGAATTGAGAGAAAGTCTCGAGGATTCTTAGTGTTATCAGAGAGTTAGTCGAGAGATGGTGCGCGTCAGTGGCTGGAGAGGCAGCTTAAGAGTACACGCGCGGTGAACCACGCTGGCGAGCGAGTGCAAGGTACCAAAGAAACGGACAACGTTGAAAATACCAGCCGACTAATGGTGCAATTACAGGAGCGTGTTAAAGACTTGAGCGTACAATGCAGGACGGCAGAGGTGCGATGCGAAATCCGAGGGAGAGAGGATGGAATTCCTTGGCTGTGTACGCACGTCAAACAATCGAGGGAGGCGTGTATCGGCCGATGGAAGTTTGCGCGCCGACTCTAATTTAGTTACGTGTTTCACTAATGAAAGAACGCCCGAGGTAAAATTGAATCAACCGACCGAATGGATTTTCGTAAGCGAACTGAGGCCAGACATGACCCAGAAAAAAAATGTAACCGCTTCGCACCCGCGAGTCGGTCGAGAGGAAAAATGAGTGAACTGGCTTTATGACATTCGATGCCGAGCGAATCCCGATTGCTTTCCTTCGACCCGCTCGATCAAATCAAACTGCCCTCGTATTCTGTATTAATATCAGCGGTCGCTTTTTTAATAGATTTGACCTTAATTGGACGCGACATAATAGGAGGATTGATCTCCGGAGATGTTGTACGTAAGTGGTATCGATCGCGATTGATTCGGAGGTAATTTGCTCGGGGTGACTATTAATCGGGTTGTCCGATTAGGGGAAAGCGTTGTTCGCTGGTATCAGCAGTGGAGCAGAGCCGCCGACGCTGTGGGCGCCGCATGCTAAATGGAAAAGCCAGGTAAACTCTGCCCCGAGCGCACGACAAACAGAGCCCGGGGGATTTATGCCGCAGCCGTCTCTACCGTTCGCTGCATATCGGAAAAAGTTGGCTCTACCTATTTTCCAGGCTGGCCTTATGTACTTCTCTAGCGCGGTGCAATAGCTTGGGTGACACTGCTGCGCTCTCTCGCTACGTGGTTCACACTTCTGGCGGATGCCCATTGGTAGTTGAAGCGTAAACAACATGGTATTCCGTACTCTAAATCAATTACAAGACTTCGGTGATCTCCATGCGAGTGTAACAAGTCCCAACCACACAGACTATATGCATAGCAGTTTCAAATTGCGGGAACCGTGTCAATTTCAATTCCAATACATACGCGTTCGAATTTCCGTTAGAGCGAGAGCCATTACGAAGAATGGGTAAAAGCCGAATGTATTGTCGTGTTTGGAGATGCGCTCTTGCGGACATGAAGTGTCCGTCGAGTCGAGGAACAATCGGTCCAACACACCAATCCGTCGCGTGCCACTCGACATCTCTGGCGCGCAGTCGAGCGTGAATTGAAAAGTGAGATGCGAGCGAGTGGGATCCTTTCCCGATAAAATTGACTATGAAAGAGAGAGAGGGGTTGTTCCCACTGAGCGATCACCGGCGTCATCTGGTTAATGGATTGGGGATAGATGATGAGCGACTACCAGCAGGCGATCCGGCAAGAGAGCTCTGAGAGAGTATGCTAGTCTACTTAAGACTATGAGGGCCGGCAAACCGTGCTCACAGGAGGCCGGCTGAGGAAGCCGCAAGCAGGACTTAAAGAATCGAGTGCGAAGTTAATGAGAAAGGCGGCAACGTACTAGCTAGACATGAGCACGGTTTCAAGCCACTGGAGAAATTACTGAAGGAACTTAAAAGCAACAGCATAAGTAGGCGACCGGTCCTCTCCCGACCACGGAGATCTCTCTCGCAGTGTTATGTATCTATGTATAGGAAAAAGCTCGAGAATGCGTCGAGCGCGAGCAGCGAAAGGAGAAAAGCTCTCTGATAGGGTCGCGCGGCGGTCGCCTCTAATCGCCGAGGGAGAAGCTCGCCGAAGCGCCCGCTCATTCCTGGTGCCCCTCGCGCGAGCCTCTCGCTCGTCGGGTCGCCTGAAAAGAAAGGGGAAACACTATCCTCCTGGTGAGAAAAATAATTCATTTAGCGTATCTATACATATATACGTATGCATGTATAGATATATATGTATGTATGTATATATAAGTATAAGAAAGTTCATGCACACCTCAATCTTTCTGCCCTCAACCACGGTGCCGTGTAGCCTCTCACGTGCCCGGTCCGCGTCAGCACTATTTGCGAATGTTACAAAACCGAATCCCTGCATGCAAGGACAGACAAAACAACATGCATTAAACTCAACTTACAGACTGCCAGCGCTCCGCAAAAAGCCGACTGGCTGGCTCGACATTTCGTGGAGCTCTCTCGCTCTCCCTCTACTTTTCTCCCCTTTCTCTCTCTCTCTCTCTCTCTTTCCAGGCCCCTTCAGCCCTATCCGCTCCAGTCGTTTCCAGAGCGGCATGGCGCTCGATGCGCGTCGAGAGACTCCCGGAGCACAAGCATCGAGAAACGATGGGGAGAAACGCCAACTCTGCGCCGAGAGAAATCTTCCTCTCGTCTCTCGTCTCTCGTCTGCCGTCGAGTGGAGAGGAAGACGGGCCGGCCCGTTGCATCTGTCGAGCGGATGCCGCGTTCGAGGAAAATCGAAGCCGATATCGTGTTTCCTTCGAGACGAGTGAAATCGCCGCGAGGTATCCGGTTCTCTTCGCCTCTCAAGCTTGCCGAGATCTTTTTCCCCCTTTTTTTCCCGCAGACTCTATCCCATTTTTCAACCTTTTCGACTAACGTCTTCTACAGTCTTTCCAACCCCCCTCGCCGCTTCTACGTTCAGAAGCCTTGGTCTTTCTTCTTAACGCGGTATTTCTCCGCGAATGTCCGCGTACGTGAGGGCGCGTACTGTTAAATAAGTCTCGAGGATCCCTCGAGACGCGTCGGGAAGGGCCGGAAAAGGCTCCAGCCGGCCTTCCCGCTTTCCCCGTTGGTAGTGGCTATGCGCTTCCGGCGCTCATTTGATTTGCTCGGTACTTGCAGGAAGATCTGGGTGTCCGGCACTCCAATTCCACATTCACGTGAAATTGAGAATGTGACAGGGCGGTTTAACTCTCGAAATTAAAGGGCGCCCGAACCCGACTCTCCCTCATTTCCCCACTCGACAAGACTGAAAGGCGTTTTGTGGTAATTAATGGAATTTCGAGAGTATGAGTATCCCATCATCGTTTCTCTGTTGTCTCTCTGGCAATGGTAGTAGTTTCCGAGCGTATGTCGACTGCTCCACAAAATGTCGACGACCAGGGGGTCTGCGAGCGCGTCATACTGCTTACGGAGACGCACCAAACAACGTGCAACAAATAAGTAAATATAAAATCATGGTAAGAAATCATGGTCATGGTCACATTAATCATCTCATTATCATATCGTATCATATCGTGTCATGTCATCATAGTCATCGTCATATCATTAAGAGACTCTTGCGTTGTACCGAGAGGTGCGTGTACGAGAAGAAAAGAAAGTAAACGGTGGGAGAGGATGATTAGCACAGGGAAAAGGACAAGGACTAGTCGTGTCAGATTCTTACTCTAACACTGTATTGATTGGTTCTGTATCGTGTGCGCGCTTGTGTGTGTGTGAATGTGTGTATGTGTGTGCAACACTGCCATTTCAATTATACACGATGGAGAAAGAGACCTCAGAGAGAATACATTCCCCTGACTACAGAATCCTAGTAAATTTAGGACACTTCGCGTTGCCCGCAGGCAATTGTTTACTCCTCGTTGGAACCACTCCAAATTCGAGGGCTCGAGGTATGTACACAAAGTATAAACAACCGCGCAACATTTTAAGCCTCCAATTGTTCACCTCTGTGTGTTCCGCAAGGAGGCGACCTACTGCGTCGCTATTAAAAAACTGTCCTACGCCCCGCAATTAATAAAAGCAGACATAATGCGGACTGTCAGCAGAATGTCGGAGGCTGTGGTTCAGGGTGATGGAGGAGGCTAAACTCGGGAAAAGTTGAGCCTGGCGAGGGGGCGAGCGTCAGGTGTTCACAGATCTCCCGGAACGATTTCTCCCAAGAAATTAATCGAACCTCGACCAACTTGCGGAGAAGCGCGAAGTTGGGGAGTAGGAGAGAAAGGGAGAAAGATGTGAGAGGGGGTAGGGAGTTGGGAAGCTGGAAATGCGAAGAGTGGAATAGGCCGAGTGCGAATATAGGGATAATCGAGTCCTCCTTGCGGCTGGAAAAGCTTTTCCCAAGCGGCGCCGGCTGCTGCCAGTAGCGGTTACGTATCGCGCTTGTTGCCGTGGCTGCGAAATCCTATTAAAGCCCAATCAAATACAGCCTCCTCCCACCGGCCTGCCACCAGGTCGTCTCCTTGCCCCGGGGAAAGGGCCAAGGAACGAGAAGGCGAGTTCCACTCGCCTCGCTTCCTCCCACTAGCCAGCCGTGACCCGATTCGAGAGCCTGTCATAATCGCAAGTGGGGAGAAATGAGATTCCCCAACGACTCTGAACCTGACCGAACATCCCCGCGGCCTCGATCGATCGATAGTTATAAGTGGACTGCGAAAAATTGGCGACTCCTGCATAAAAGAACACTCGATACGCGGCCCCCGCGGTAAACTCCGAGGGAGGATCGTGACGCGAGGAAATTGCAGCGATAAATGAGACTTCCACCTGGTGGAAATCTCAGCGAGATCGCGAGTGCCCGGTACATTCGTTGATTTTCAACCCCCCAAAGCTAGACCGCGAAGAATAATGGGATTTTAAGATTTTCTTTGCGGGCAAAGTTTATAGTCAATCTCTCCGATCGTCTTTTCTTTGTCACGTGTCCATGTAAGGGAGGGACCAGTAGTTGCCTGAGGAGAGTCGCCAGTCGACCATAGAAGAAACAGCTACTCCCCCCACCCAGCGTCCGAGCGTGATCGAAGCAATCTTTTGTCCAAGATAGCCGAGTGTCGATAACTTTACTTTACGGCACTTCTGATGAAGAACTTTTATTGGCGGATCGATCGGCCCCTTTGTGCCCCGGTGCCTTTCACCCGGGGCGCGCGGCGTGTCGAGGCTTCGTGCGGCCAGAAATCTCACTCCTCCCGCGCCGGAAATCGCTCCACACGTGCGCCTCTCGCTGCGAGGGATACTTTGATTTCCCCCGACCTTCAACCAGTCAAAGACTGCAACCTCCCAAACTCAAAGATACTAAACCGCGCCGCAGTTGAACTCGCGCGGAAAATCAACAGAAGCAACCGAGCCTTTTAGGCAAACAATAACCGACTCCCCCACCGGCGATAATAATTAACCGAGGACTCTGAACGATAGATGCGGCGGGAGAAAGGAAGTGAGTTCACATATCGCAAAAGTTGCGACGACCAGGAGAAAAGACGCGACGGGACAGAGTTAATCCTCGATTCTCTCGTTAATGCGCTTATGCACCGGCGCAGTTTTCCCAAGTGATTCTACTCGACGGGAGCGTCGAGACGCGGAGGAGAGGGCGAGGGAGATGAAGATAGGACGAGCGAGAGACAGTCGGTAGAAGTGTGCTCAAGACACCGTTGGCATTGGGGTACTTGCTCGTTTGAACAAAGCTGCCACTCAACTGCGCCCGGGCCCGGGCCAGAGTGGCTTCGGGGAATTGTGTATCGGTCCGGCCCGTCCTCCGATTCATCGATCTCTCCGACTGCTATACCGGCTATACCGCTTTAAAGAATCTAGAGCGAAGCTGCCATGTCCCCTGTACATGAAACCCGCAAGGTTTCCTCCTGTCCGGCGATAGATCGTTTCGCGCCACGCTCCGCTTTTCGGCGATTCGCCCGATAGCAGAGGAAGAATCGCACGCTCCCTATTAATCAAGGACCCCTATCAAGGAGGTCGGACCTCAGAAGGAAGTCCCACCGGCCACTCGGCCAATGGCAAAGGCCGCGCGGAAACCGGCGATACCTTCGCCCGTAATTATTCTACCCACCGAGAGAGAGAGCGCGAGATCCTCATCGCGCACGCCATTGCCGCCTCTTCGCAATGCTCTACCGCCTGTTCTGCCCAGATCTATCTCGACCCTCTAATGCGACTTTTTCCAGAACAGAGTTACTCTGCCGCATGTTCGACGATCTTGATCCCAGTGGAAATCAGTTACGCCTTACGGCCGCCCAGAGCCTTTAAGCCTTTATGCACCGGCGTGAAGGAAGTGCGCGCTTTTTAGTCGCCGATATTAATCGTCAAATTGGATATAATTTCCCTTGTGCTTGCGATTTTAACGCGTGCTACTTCCAAGAACGGAGAAAATACTCTACGCGAAACAGTCTAAAATCTAAAATGAGCGTATACTACCGTTCCGCGATTTCGTCTGATTATTCCTTCAATTTTTTTCGACTTTTTCATCTCTATAATAGAGAATCGGTACGTGCGGCGCTTTTATATGAGAGTTCATGCGAAGCGGCGCTCTATCTCGGAACATGATCACGAACTACCAGCGAAACGAGGGAAATTCATTGCGAGCGGGCGGAGAAAAAAAAAGTGTACGCCAACCCCGGTATAGTTTCCGCGTGTAATCAGGCGCGGGGATTACCATTTCCTCGTAACACATGCCATGCCCCGGTGTGCTAGAGGAGACGGTGGCATTACTCCATCGTCACCCCAATAAATAGCCCATTCCGAAGAGGCCATCAAGTAGCCTGTTCCGCCGAGCATCCCGTGTAAACGAAATAGGCTGCCGGTTTATCGGGCGATTTATCTCGCCTCTCGTAATTGAAAACTGCAGGCAACCGGGCGGTTCCGCGATCCAAGTCGCCGCCTAAAAATCTAATTGGCCAATTTATCGCAGCTCCAGTCTTAAAGGCCACAACTCCTTCGCCGCTGCGCGCGGTTGGGAAAGAGTCTCTCACTCGCCCGGGGAAAAGAGATCGGAATCGCACAATAGGTACATCGGCGATACGACGCGGCAGCGATTCTCTGTGAGTAATAACGCTGGGTAAATAAGACGTACTCCGCGAGAACGGATACAGTCACGAGATGACTAATTGCCGAGCGGACTGTGATTAATTGGCGCACCTGCCGCTGCGAAGTTACGAGCGGTTCTCTGATTGAGAGAGGTTCCCGCTTCCACTCGATATGCCGTTTCTTCGAGGGAAACCCGCGCGATTGCAATTGCTGTTTCCTCCGCGATTTTCCAGCAGGGCCAAGAGGTAATTCCAGCTTCCAGACGGTTAACGGGCGCGAGAGGTCTATGGAATCGCGGCTCGATATTGAACATAAAGTAGTCGAAGTGAGTCCAAGAGCGACCGAGAACGAGTGCAGCTGGCAACGAGTTCATGAGGAGCAATGGCAAGTCAGAGATTTACTAGTCCTTCGCGCGATATTGCGATATTACATCATCGGGCTGAAACCCCTCAAGTAATGAACCGGGTATACTCTTTTACGCCGGCGGGTGAGACTCTTTCCCGGACAAAACGAACTTCGCCGGACTAGGCTGCCTCTCGCGCGCGCGTCATAATTGGCAAGCCGTAATTTCGTATCGGCAAGTGCCGGGAGCTCATTAAAAGTCTATTAAGCAGTGATTGTTTCTTCGCTATTGAATTCGCGCAGGTTCGCCCCGCCCCCTCGCTGCGAAAACAGCCGCCGGCACATTTTACTGCCGACGAGCGCCCGCCTCTCTCTTTTCTACCCGCCCGCTTTCGATCCGCCCCCCCAGTTCTTTTCCGAGGGCAGAAATCCTCCGAGGCACGAGATCATAATTAATATCCGTAGCGAAACGGGAGCAGCGGCCAAACTCCCAATAGTAATCCTCCAACAATTCGTTAACGGTTCCTTGCCACGCTGCGGCCCCGGAGTTTCGCGGATTCTCGAGTGCGATTACTCGACGCCGCTTCGATTGCCCGACACACTGTACCGCACTCGGACCTCTCGAGAAATCACGGCCGAGTCGAGCGGCACCTCCGACCAAAACTTTTCCGAGCCCCCTCACGTCCATTCCCTACCGAGAGACTAGTGCGAAAGTTAGATAACAACTGACTGATTGTAGCTAATATTAAATTCGTTCGGACACTGAACGAGTTAATTAACCGCCGGTTGGACAAAGAGAATATCAAAAGGACAGAGCGCGAAACCGCATAAATTATCAATTAACGCATCGAGTCCACCGACCTCGTTTTTATTACCAAATGAAACAACGTACGAGTTTATTAGCATTGCATTTAATTTCTCGTGTTGCTTTAACGAGACCGAACTCAAGTGATTTTAGCAGTAATGACTGCAGTATTAATGATTGTCGTAAGACTTATTTCGGGCCACAGGAAACCTCACAGAGACCGTGGTAATAACATTCGAAATTTCGAAGGAAAGAGAACGCCTGTTAACGCAAAGCCTTTTCCACTTTTGGCGTCGCGCGAGATAAGAAATACCTTTTGCTCCCCTCTGGCAGTGGAAGACTCTATCAGAGACGTGGCGGAATGCCGGGAATAAATGCGCCCGGGCGAATGCCGAGTGCAAGTGCACCTTTCGGCGTCGAGACGAATATGAAAAGGAAATTTGCCGTGGCCGGCTGTCGTGTATCGCGAGCGAGAGAAGCGTATTAGAGGCACGCGGATGATTTATGCCCGACTTGAATTTCTCGGGAATGGTTGGCCGCCTCTGCTCCCTCGGAAAATAAAGAATCGCGGTGCGAACGTGTTCGCGGGCGAAGAAACCCGGCGAAAGAATGAAGACGAATGTCTGCCGCGTGCTTTTTGCGTGGGCGCTCGAGTAAATAGCGCCGACGTGGAATAGGTTCGATCGCCTTCCATAACTCATAGGACAGTTTCAAAGACAAGCCCCCCCAATTTATACCATCGATCCGCTCTCTTTCAACATTCCGCTATTTATGAGCCCACTTTCCAAATCAGATACAAACCCATTTCTCTGGGACATCTCCCATTGGGAGTTACAATTCAGTCTACTGAAATGGCAGGTCGGCGTAATGTGTAAAAGCTGTGTTTCGAGTGGGTCGTGTAACAGGCAGGAGTAGGCAGAGGAGATCGTCGTGAGAGGTGAACGAGAACGAAGAGAGAGGGAAATTTGAAGAGTACTCCAAGTCGTGAGACCGAAGCTGGCAAACAGCGATGTAAAAGCGCACAAAACAATACGAGACTCCAGATTATGTAGAGGTATTGTCCATATGTATAGTATGTACCTAACGATAAAGTGGGATGGTGAGTGAGAAAAGACAAGGAGTAGTGTGCGTGTGTAGAGACCTGCGGATTACATTATCAAACTAGCACCAGATAGACATCGCCCTCTGATGTTCTCTCTCTCCCTCGCTCTCTTTCACTCTCGTGTCTTCATTGCACTTCACACTCTCACACACACTCTCTCTCTTTCTCTCTCTTTCTCTCTTTCGTTCCTGCCACTCAAAATCATTCTCGAATTTCGACAGGATCAGAGATCAGGGAACGGACCGTGCAAACGTGGTCGACGACCCATGGTGGGCCGAGGCTTCGAAAATGTTTACTCCGAGCCACTTAGCACCTGCAGAGATTGCCAGCTGAGCGGGAGGTTTTTTGCGAGAGCGCGATCCAATTACGGATGGGAGTGGTACGAGTGCGGCGAGATCAGACAGCGCGTCCTTTACGGTGGATTGGGTGAGTTTCTGGGTGGATGGACATGGCCGGCTGTTGGAGATCGAGCTCGTTGCAACGAGGAGAACGAACACGGCGTGAAACGTTACACCGCCGACAAACGGTGAGATCGAAAGCAGCATATCTCTCTATCCTAAGACACATACGTGAGTAATAAAGAGGTTGAAGCATGGGCCTTCCATTAATAATACCTTCGACTCGCCTAGACAAAAGCGTGCGGCTACTATTTACATATAATAATAATAATAATTGTAACAACCAGATAGAGGTATGTACGTATACATAGAATACACATACCCAGAGACACATGTGTGCAGTACTAATATACATGCCGTCCAGGCCGATACATCGCCCGAGGATGCTCAGCGAGCTCGCAATGCCCCCGGAAATTCCATTAATCATCTCGAAAGAGCGACGCGGTACAATGCGGCGCGGCAAAGTGCTCGAGGATCCAATTGGATTGGACTTTGTTTCTGGCGCGGTTCGATTGAAGGTGACATTTAACTGAAAACCGGATGAGCGAGCTCGTGCGGCTCGGCTCGGCTCCCCCGGGCTGGAGGAGGAATCGCTTGGAAAGTCAGTGTAATGCGATATCTCGCGGGGAGAAACTCGAGGCGAGGCGCCACGGCACGTATACCAGTCCCACAAACGCACCTCTGTCTATGTGCATCGGCTCGATCGACTGTCGAAAGATGCAGTAGTATAATGTACGTATCATGCTGTTTATATTGCAGGTGGATTAGTAAGTAGACTCGGCGGCGCGCTCTCAATCATACACGTGTGAGACGGCAGCAACTAACTCGATCGGGGACGCGACGTCTGATCTCTGCCGGCTCCAACGGAACCCCGGCCCACCAAAACGACTCTCACTACTCTCGCCACTCTCCTCAGCTGTGCAGGCTTTGTTTTTCTCGGCCGGCGCCATGGGTTCTTGTTTGCGGGGGTGTGTGCGGGACAACAAAAATTGCGGAGCGGGAGGATTGGTGGGGGAATAGACGTAGCGCCTGGAGACCAGGTGCGGCAAAGTTTCATCAAATCAAATGGGCAGCATCTCCCGAGGGTCTCCTCTTCCGCGAATCGGAGGTCACGCCGCTCGACGCACCCACTGTACACCGCAATCTTTCGCTCCGAGACTTTCCACTCTCGTCTTCCAAGAGCACGGAGTCAAGAGTGACACTCTGTCCCCGAAACTCGTGCCAAGTTCTTCGAGGAACTGCAAACTTGCACGTGTCAATTTGCTGTCGGATGATCGGCAATGCACTGATAATAAGGATGCTCTCTACGTCTAGGTTTCGGTGGTTTTAGTTGTAAAAATGAGTGATGAAATCTGGTAGGAGCTAACGACCGAAGGTAAACAAGTGGCCGAGTGATCTGTTGCGGGGACGCCGAGTGTACAAGGGCGCGTCGAGCAGCCTTATAACCAATGGGAGCTAAATAATGATAAAATGCGTAAGGCTAGCTAGTAAAAATGCAACAGCTCGTCTAACAACTACGAGAACTAACACCATTGGTTATATCGGTATGTATGTACGTGTCAGTGGCACATACGCCCCGTGCCGGAAAAGTGGCCTGCTGCTACTCCGCCTTGGTCGATCGATCGGCGCACTATGCTCGTCAATGCCTCTCTACAGGTACAGAGATGCCTTTACACTCCCCAGGAAGCAATTGGTTTCACAATGACACGTTGAAACATCGAAAGGGCTGCCCTAACATTTACGCTCGCTTTCAACGAGCATTTTCAAAGTCGCCTGTAATCAAGGTCTTTTACGAGCTACCAGCGGAAATCGCTGCCGCGAAGATAAGCCTGTGTCTTTGAGGCGGCGGAGAGGCTCCAGGACTTTTCCGGCACTTCGGCTCAAAGTATCTCTTTTCCAAAATGCTGCACTTCATTAGGGATGCCACATTCCATTTACATTGACGAAGCTTTCGAGAAAAGGTTTCTCTCTCTCTCTTTCTTAATCACGCACTCTTTCTCCCTGTCGTTCAGCCTCTCGTTCCGTTCTCCAATCTCTCCCTTTCTCGCACACGCTTTCCCCTCTCTCTCTCTCTCTCTCTCTCTCTCTCTCTCTCTCTCTCGTCCATGTACAGGCACGCGCGCACATGCACAGACAGACAGACTGACTGATTCGCACACTCGCGCGTTCATTTGCAATGGCGCGTCGCCCTCGCAAAATCCGGCCCGGCTTCCGAAACCGGAGAGAATCGAGCGTGTCGCTCTTACCCTCACTCGGCGACGAAATTAAACCCGAGCCCTGCTCGAGAGCACACACCGCCACACATGCACGCGTGTCCGTGTGCAGGCGGGTTGGGCATGTACAGGCGAACATTGCATCTTGCGAGAGCGACGCGGCCGCTGGGAATGTAGGTTATCGAGCCCCGTCACGGGATCCCAGCATTTTTCACCGGCGAAGATAGTCTGACAATTATTTACTGCGCCGCGCGCGGACCATGGATCCTTTTTAGTCAATGGACACCAACCCGCCGAAACCGACTTGGATATTGGCTCTAAAGTCTCGAAAAATCCAACCCTCCGAACGGGACTTCCAACAATTGTAATACTCGAAGTAATCTTGCTGTAAATATTCAAGTTGTTTTGCAATCAAATGATTGATGGAAATTCCACAACTTGGGTGACGTACAAAATCATAGGTAGCTACTTATTAAGAGCAATGCACAATTCAGTGGGTACTCGAAAAGCTTTACAACAAGAACAATAAATAGAAGGCATCCTTTATAAATCGGAATAACTATAAATCTATATCGCAATGCGACTAAAACTTTGCCAATGAAAAGAGTAAGAAAAATCTAGCACCTGGTTCATTGCGTAGAGGCATTTACTTTGGATTTTCCACATGCGATTTTCAGTTCCATGTGCAATGGTGAAAGCCGGTTTCGTGGCGGGGTGACTGTCAAAGCGCTTTCCACCGCATTTCCCATCAGGGCGGTGTGATTGCGTGCCATGGTGATATATCGGGATCCCGTCACGAGGGCGCAAATCACTTAAACGCTAAATGCGATGGCAACACACACTTATCCAGGGCCGAGTAAGGGCTGCGTGCTTTCGCCGCAGGCGAGCTCGGAATTTCGCTTACGATATTTGCATTGCAAAAGTCGGAGAGTGCCAGTGTCGAGGACAACCCCTAGGAGATTTCTCACGTGACGAATGCCAACCTCTCCGTCACGTGGCATTATGTTCCCTTCCAGTGATCCTTTGAGGGCAGTATATTTCATTTCACTGAATACCGGAAAGTTTCTTAAATCAAACTTGGAATTTGTTTTGATGCTTTGTTGGATCTTTGTTCGGGGAAAAACGTTGAGTATGGTTTAAAGGGAAAGTTAATTAGAGGATGTTGGATTTAATTGAGATGCAGTAGAAGCGTCAATACTTGACTCGAGATTGTAACTGACTAGCGAGGCACATCCGCCTCGACATAGACTTCCTGTCAACTGACCGCACTGTGCGCGAGCCCCCGAATGAACGTCAATGAAGCATTACGAGCGGATCACTGATTTCCACCTATTGTGTCCTTTCCGATCTCGATTAGCCGACGATTTTAGAATTTGCGAGAATAGCTCCACTCAACGGGATCAGACTGCCTGGCATTTCTCATGCCGCTGAGAGAATTGGAATAACACAATACCAATAGCCAATTTCCTGATGCATTCGATTCCGTCCCCGCCAATCTAACAATACCGCGCAACTATGGATCGGCATTTGTTAATGCCAGTATGTTGTTCTCAAGTTAATCATCTGGAAACTAGCCGAGGAGGAAATAATTGGCAAGAAATCCATGCGGAGGAATCGTAAAGTTTACTCGAGAGAAATCGGATACTCTGCCCCTGGCACCGAGAAATAAGGTAAAGTCGCATAGAAAGCGACTGGTCCGCGCAATTATGAGAAATATACACTGAAACCCAGGGAATGCCGGGATCTCTTTTGAAACACTTCCCACCCACGGATCGCCTCTCGATTGTGCCGGCCTCTGGCCTCTGGCCCCCGTCATCCCTGAATACCACGGGGAATTGTGTCTCGCGAACAATCCTTATTCGCTGCGACTAATTCGAGATAATATCCCGTGGCTCCTATTGGCCGGCGGCATAATGCGCCTGATTCTTCAGTCCACACTTTCAATGGGGATTCCAGTCGAAGGAATTGCGATTAATCCTATCACAGGCATTTACTAACTGTGATGGGGAGAGATCTGGAGAAAAATTGAAAACGGTGGAAGTCGAAGATATTCTTCGAAATACTGAGAGATAAAAGTGGTTAAATCTGCGTTAGTGCAAAAGCAGATGAGAGAAGATGGTATTTTGTTGGAGAACAATCAACGCGGAGTTCTGGTGTAATTAATCAAATGCGTTGTAGTGGCGATATTCCCATTGACTATCCATGGAGAAGAGCCGGGGATCATCGAGTGGACAATGGGAGAGGAGTGTGCGTGCTGTCAGGAGCAGGTGATAGCCAATGCCCACTGATATTGGGTTACCAGTGCTCCGCGGGAGCTTGATGAAGTGCACTTGAGTGTACTTGACGCAAAGACGCTGAATATGCAAGCTCACCGGACGCCGTCTGTCGACACGATGTATTACTGCGGATCTTATCCAGACCGCTGTCATCCATATTGAAAGCATTTGCATTTCAAACCATACTCCTGCACACACGAAACGATCCTTATCCTTTTTCTCCCGCGGAACCACCCCCAGCTTTTCGCCGATCAAAGCTGCTCCCTTTGAATTCACCGCGACCTCCCAGTCGCTTTACGAGCGAGAAACCAGCTCTGACTTACGACTCCAAGATGGAACATTCCGACATCGGATCATCAAGATTCAACAATTACCATTCAAAGACTTCAAAATCCTTTCAAATGGGAGCTTTAAACCGTCTTTCGCTTTTGTCATAGAATTTGCGACCAAGCTTGCAAGATTCTAAAGGTTCTGCAGCAGAAGAAGAAGTACTGCAAATAACCCTTTCTAATAACCAAGCCAATAATCCAAAAATCAAAGGTTCTCGGAGAATGCAGGCGTGACAGATGAAAAGTCTAATTACAACAGTGGAGCGGATGTCCTCCGCAACATTTCGCTCTCATGCGGAACGTTTGAGAGTCTCGTTCCTCAAAGGTGTTAAGTAATACTTGAGAAAGGGAGAAGGAGAGGGTGGAAGGGGGGTAGGGCGGCAGGGTGGGGCAACCTCGACAATGGCATTCGCGCAATTTCCTCTTCCGTATCATATTTAGGTGGCACTTGAACAAAATTACGCGATACGTCGGGTGTTGCCAGCGCGCGCTGCGAAAAGAACCAGAGCGAGCATTGCAATGAGTAGAGGCGATGCCACGACCCCCTTTTCTCCCTGACATCCACCGGCAAGGCGCGCAGTGTCTCGCTTGTAATACGAGCGAGTTACTTTTTCATCTGGCGAAACTCGAGATCCAATTTGCAGGCGGGTGCAGGCCCTTTGGAGTCGTGGCACGGCATCCTTTAGACTCTCTTCACACAAGGACGCGATGCACTGCGACATACTCCTTTGAAACTGAGCACACTGCACTCGGTAACAGGCGCTCGAGTAATGTCACTTAATCGCTAGTACTCGAGCTCGAATGTGTTTCAAGGTTTTGCATACAGTCTCTCTCTCTCTCTCTCTCTCACGCTCTCTCTCTCTCTCTCTCTGATGCATCGCTCCTTCCGTGAAGGAAGCCCCGAGTCACTTGACATGGCAAGTTCACCGAATGTCATTCGCTATTCATGCCGGTCGCGGCACATGAAAAAGAGAAGGTGAAGGGTAACGATTGGATTATGACATCCATTTTACTGAATAGTCGATGCGACATGTGTGGACGGTGTGAAGGGTCACGCTATTATCAATAGCTTCACCCTCCAGCCACCCTCACACGGTCATCCACGTGTATGGTCTGTTTGCCATCGTTCAGGTTCGAATGTCCTCGTCAAATATTTCCTCTCATCGGAAAGTGTAGTCGAGGAAATCTCACTCTATCCCCTGGTAAATAAACGATTGATTGATTCTACCATTCTTAGCTGTTAAGCCGTCAATTCAAAAAGTGAAATTGTACCATCAAATAAAAAGAGCGAATGTCATATGAATAGCGAGCAACTTTCGGTGAGCCCTTCATGCCGCAATGACTGGCACAAAGCAGTACTTGTCTGCTCGTTAAGTGGTCGACAGCACGCGGCATCCGGATCGAATGCCACGTGCATGCAACCGATGTTAAACAAATAATAGCGGCCTCGCGGAACCCTCGTATTCAGGATGCTCGCTTGCGGATCGGAAACTTTCCCAATAACAGGAAGGTACAAGACGCGCGGCGCGTCACGTGTGTCCAGTGCCGGGTGAAAAATCGAGTCACGTGCGGGGACCTCCGGTTTTTGCAGCCGGTCCGAAGGACGGCTTCAACTTTTCCCGCTCAGTGCGCGGGAAACGTGTTCGGCCGAGAATGCGTGACAAACATAGCAATGCCAGTGGGCGGCGCTGACTTGTCCCACAATGCCACTTGCACCACGTTCCAATAAAGAAAATCATTTTTTTTTGTTCCCCCTCGCGACATCCGGAATAGTTCGATCCAGCAGGTTTATTAGACAGCATTCAAGCGGTACGACTTCACGTGAACAAGTAGACACTTGTGCGAAAGGGGGTGTGTGTTCGGATCGCGACAGGAGGGTCGTAAATTAAGCCAAGTCCGTATAGGAGGGTTCCGCCCGAGGCCGCTTGTAACTTAAATCTAATAGTATTCTGGGCTGGGGGTTGAGAGGGGTGGTTCGCAGCCTAAGGGCGCCGTGGGCTTACCTTGCTTCCTCTCTCGTTAAATATGATTTCCACGTCGAGGATCGGCCCGAATTGCTGGAAAATAAACGGGAATTTCCCTGGTAAAACACTCTGCCGCATGCTATGACTCCGTTACATTCCACCGCTGACGCAATACTCGAGAACGACTTGAGACAAGAGGCTGTCGGCATATATTTTTACAAATCAATACTTTTCTAATATTAATATCTTATATCTTCTGGTCATTATTAATTAAACGTCGCTGCACTTTGCACTGTGCTATTGAGCGAGCTCGACAATACCGGCAATATGGAAGCAAATTAAACTGAGGGTTGTGTATCAGAGGGAAAAGAGCCGCGTGTCTCAATAGGTGTATCGACTAGATTGTTAATCAAAGGCGGTATCGGATGAAGAAGGAAGAAGTGACGCTTACCCCAAACATAGCCCTGAGATCAGGGTCTCGGAACCGGAAGGGTATATTGCTGACGTGAAGGCGTTTTGGCTGACCCTTGAGGTCGGTACCCTGTGTCGCGGTGGCAGGTGTGGTTGCGCCCGAGGTGACGGGTACCAAAGCAGTACCTTCCACCCCAGTTTCTGGGCTGGCTTCATTACCAGCTGGTGTGGGGGCGGCCTGCTGGCCACCACCCCCAGCTGCTGCTGCTGCCGCTGCTGCTACCGCAGCCTGGAACACTTCCGACTGTGCCGGAAAAACACACGTTTATTACATAAAAATTACTAACGTACATATGGTGGATTAAACAATTATCTAATACACATAATCTTATCGAAATATTCAAAGAAACTTCTGATTTCCTTGGTGATTGATTGATCGTCGAAAATTGTATCTTAAACCAAACACTCACTTCCGCGAGCTTAGGAATCTGACACATAAATCAACGCTGTAAGCATTGCCGACTGTTTCCATCAGAATGGTTTTGCAAAGATTGTAGATGGCAGATTGCAGATTATACGGCTATCAATTGGCCCGGAGTCACCGCGATGGAAAATTCGATTGCCTATTATACATAGGTATCGGGAATCCCAGCGCGCTCGGCGCCGAACAATGCGGTATTATCTATGGGCCGGCGTTCGTCCGAGAATCATTCGTAATCGCATTAATTTGTCGGCGAACACTGACCAACCCATGACGGTGACTCTCGTTTGGCAGTGCACCGAGAACAGACAGGATTCCGTGCGCCGGCCGTGCATTTCCTGAACGCTCTAACTGGTTGCGACGATTACAGTGGATTTTAGGGTCGACAGTGATACTCTCGGCGCGATAAGCAAACAAGCCGAATGTTTGCACGACTCGTAAAGATATGGATAGTCGTTAATATTTGGCTGGGCAAACTGAGGGAAGCGCGGCGGGTGCGGCTGCGTCGCAGCAGTAAAGTAGCAAGTAGTAGCGACTGCAAGTGGTCAGCCGTGCGGCCGGCCGGCCTTATCTCCGGCTGTGCTACTAACGAGGCTAAGTGAACAGACACCGCGTGTAGTCAGACGCGCCACCGCTACCACCAGCAACCTCCACGTACCACTTCGCCACCTGCGCCCGAACTCCCAAAACAGTCCACGTTATTATTAAACTAAAGCAATTTCCCTATTAACGACGCCTAATTAGACAGATCTTTAATCCCGTCAAGCTTGGAAAGGTATTCAAACGAGGTACTATAAATTCTCCCGGCCTCTTCACTCATCCGGGCAAACTTTCTTAGGAAACTCTGCAAGTTTAGCGTGTAAGCAAGTTTCCAGCTAAGTCGGTTGGTAAAGCGCGTCGAAAAATGTGACTCCTCGGAAAGCGCTCTATGCTTACTTAGGGACTCGGCGGAGAGGGAAAGCTTGTATTATCGGTTATAGCATCGGTAGTTGGAAACATGATCGCATTCGCATTTGTATCGCTCAGAGAGTCGGTAGGGAAATGGGATTTGCTCGGGCGCGGCCCGAGGACTTGGCAGGATAAAGGAGTAACATTTACTGTCCTATTACGGCCAGATGGCGGCGATGTCGAGTCACATTCATCAGAGTGTCGGTGGGCGAAGTCAACAGACACGGGACTGTTGGCGGGGCTTTGCCGACGAATTGCTTCTCGAGACGGGTGGCATCTAATGGAATGTAAACGAGTGAAGCGGATTCGCCGGGGCGGTTCGGCCGGGCTGACTCAGGAGGAGAGAGCAGGAATAATTCATCGCACGAGCGCGCGTCAGCCGACCAGCAGGATTGATGCACGGAGATTAGGGAGGCCCACCGGGCTAACGATACGCTGCCAGGCACACTTTGCGACGGGGAAAGCTTGTTTCCACGGGGATTGAAACTTTCCTCCTCGAGCAGCGGGAACAAAAGCTCCGGCGAGGCCGCCTATTCCGCACCCGGAAATTTAACAGTTACGAAAACACAGCCTACAATACGCGCGCCCACGCTCCCCCGTCTCTACCATCGCGCCACTGCGAAAAAGGGATCTTAAAAGATACATCCGGCCCGGGATAACATGCCGCTCGACGTCGCTTTCAAAGCCCGCGTAAAAACCTAACGCACTGACGTAGCAGATTCTACCTTAATTACCAGCGGCTAATATTTGCTGATATGTATAAAGCCAGCCGAATAGCGGGGCTTCCATAAAGCAATACCAGAGGGTAATATACTCTCCATAGACTTTTTGCATCGGCAAAATATTCGATGTTCCCATTTCACTTGCTCTACTCAGAGCCCTAATGTTTACGGGCAAACGTAATTGTTTACATGCGCGGAGGTGCACTGCAATGTAAATAGACGGACGTGTACTGTGTTCGCCGGTATAATCAGCCGCTTTCAGTCCCGCGGAACGCCCGCTGAATTATAAGTACTGAGAGGAAGCAACATGCTCTTTGGAAAATGCTGTTTACCAGCGAGTGCAACAGCACGACAAAGCGCGGGGAATGGCGGCGGCGGCGGGGCTGGGAAGCAAGAGCCGATCGGCATTTAAAAGCAGAAATGACTGGGTCGCAAAGGGCATGCCAGAAGCCCTGCGAATAATCAAGCGCATAACCAAACGAAATGGCGCGGCCACTGTTGGCATTTTCCCTCGGCAGCGATGTGATTGAAAATACTCCCGCCAATTAGGCGAAATTATTTCGTCCCGACGCCGACCACTCCAAGCGTCGCCGCGTTCCCCGCGGCCGCCTATATTACTCGATTCATATCCGCCGTCATTCGCCCTCGATTTCTCCGGACGCGAATATTGCGCCCGAGGAAGGAAAAAAAACAATAGCTGGTCGACGGGACACGTTTTCCAATAGGCGGCGAAGTCGCCTGGAGAGACGATAATCCGAGGGCTCCGAGCGTCTCGACCTTCTACCTTCTCGGCAGCGCCGGCCTCGCAAGTGCTCGGTAAACAGAGACAAGAAAGGTAAACTCTCGAAGAAGCGCGTAACTTCTCTTTAACTTCGCTCCACTTTCCAGCGGCGGGCGCACAACTCGGCAGAGAAAAAGAGGCGAGGAGTTTTTTTGCCATTTTTCGCGCGCCTCGTCGCTACCTTTTTCTTCCCTTCAATATACGCCTCTTGTGTTTACATAGAGCGGCGGAGTATTTGCCAAAAAATGAAAGGCAAGTGGATAACATTCCGCGCCTTACTTTTCCCGCGAGTGTCCAACGAGCCTATTGTGTCGCGGAACGCGAGGAAGAAAGCCTGAAACGAAATCTACGAGAGTGAAATGGTTGTCTGGGTCTGGTGTGGATTGTGCGAGATTCTCGGGGTAGCTGGGAGGATGTGGAAGGAGCGGCGGATGCAAAGTGCAGGGGAATTAGAGAACTAACGAGGCAAGGAACGAGCGGGCGGATGGCCGGGTATTTGTCAATCGCGGCCGAGAGCCGCATTTTCCCTCGGTGGATATTGTGCTCTCGGCCCTAAACCAATCGCTCAATAATCGATTTCGCCCGAGAGAGGACCTCCGCGCCGCTCTCTCCACTTCCGTCAACGTCCCGGCCAAATTGCCGGCGCTCAAATGAAAATCGACCGCTCGGGCTTCCATCGTCCGGAAGCTTCCTTCCCTTCCCGGCCCGATCTACTTTAGCCACTGGCTCGAATTAGCACTGCTCTTCGCCAGATTCCCGCCGGCTAATTACACGAATACCGGCTCTATTAATTGTCTGCAGTGCGGCGATAATGGAAGCGCGCCTTCTTGTTTGCTTTTCATCAAGCTGGTCTTGACGCTGCTTATACCGCCCGATAAGACGATCTCCCCGAGCTTTCCAATAACAATCATCCAAGATGAAAGAGGAACTCGCTTCTGCTAGCTAGTTGGAGGGAGCTGCAGGTCTGCGCACCCCTCGCCATGTTTCGACAGACTAACCGAGCAACATTATCGCTCGACATTCGATTCGACAAACATTAAAGGGACGTCGGAGAACAATCGAAAGAGCTTTGCGTTCGACTCCTGAAACGCGAGGAGAGCCCGAAGGTTCTGGCGGAAAACGGAAACTGATAAAAATGGAGAGAGTGGTTGAAGAGGACTGGGAGGGAGAGTACCGTTAGCGCGGCTGATAGTCAGAGTAAGCGCTCGCGAATTTCCTGCGACGTTGAAGGCTTTTTGTCTGACATGAATAATAGAGATCTCCCCGCGCCCGTGGCAAGGATATATCGCGGCGCTCGCCCTAAACTCCCGGCCATTTGTTTTCGGCCCGATCCTTTTAAAGAATCCGCAAAAAGGTATCGTCGACCGGAAAATCGAGCGTCACGCTCCATCCCGAGGGAGGAGCCTCCCCATCAAAATGCCCAAATCTTCTCGCACTTCCTTCC
The DNA here is from genome assembly GCA_963675795.1 of Crossocerus cetratus. Classification (NCBI taxonomy): domain Eukaryota; kingdom Metazoa; phylum Arthropoda; class Insecta; order Hymenoptera; family Crabronidae; genus Crossocerus; species Crossocerus cetratus. The sequence continues at coordinate 18,572,878 of OY776667.1, forward strand.
CTGCTCCGACGAGCGCGCGCGCGCGTATCGTTAGGATAACTAACGAACCGTTCTCTCCTGTATCCGTTCGTTTACACCGGATTCTTTTCAACAGACGGGATACGTGGGTATCGACAAAGGCTAGTACACATATATCCCCGCATGGCTATCTCGTTCTCCATGAATCTCGGCGGGAATGTAAACTCTACTTTCTTTCTTCCCTTTGTACTCGGCGCTCGTGCTGCGGAGACATTGATATATTTATCTCAAACGCTTCTACCTCTACGAGTCCACCAGGCTTTTCCTGCTTCTGATACAACGAGAAAGTTCAACATTTCACTCGCGGTTTTACTTTACCTTTTCCTCGCCGAGTATAATGAACACTGCTAATGATTTATGCCTTGCATTTTTCACGATACCGACTGCGAAAGGCTGGATATTTCACTCCAGGAGAAGTAAAGAGAAAACTTCTGCCATTTTATCTACATTGGAAACAAGCTGAGTCCATCAAGAATAATTTGAAACCTTTCCCTTGACTTGATAGCCTTTAAATCTAATCACAGCAACTGCACTAATTTTCGGCAAATGTCCACACATGCGCGCAATTTCTAACAACGCGGCAGGGTGGAAGTCTTGCCGCGAATTAGACTGTTGGTTGGGCGCATGAGAGAAACGAGCGGGCAGCAGCCGGCTGGAGACGACGTGGCAGGAAATGTTCTCAGTGGCGCGCGCCGGCTGGAAACAGGCTGGCGGCTTCGCTTGGCGACGCAGCAAAGTTCGAGGGCAACTCGAGACGCCGACTTTATATTCGCTAATGAGGCTCGCCCGACCAAAGGGGGCAAAGGGGGCCGGGCAACATTTTTTCGAGACTACGCGCCGTTGGCTATCGAAACTCGACTGCCTCAAGCCGGCGCGGTAAGAGTCGCAAGATCGCGGTGGGTCCAATCGAGTGCTGCTCCGACTAAACCTTCCTGCAATTAGAAAATGGCACCGACTGAGAGTCATTTCATTTCCTCGTTTCCTTAATGCGCGCGCGCCGGCATTCCGAGCGCCTCCGTGAACCTGAAACAGCGTCGAGCTCTCGCCGGCAAACCGCTCGAGTTCTTCATTAGGCGAGTTTGAATACTTTCCGCGGCGGGGGATACTCCCGAGGAATGAGACTCGCAGCTACTCCGCGTCTCTACTTACATCACTCAGCCTCCCTGAATCTCGCGAGCAGCTGCATTTTCCAAAGCAAAGATGCGGCATAATATTGCGTTGCTGCAGACGAATTTCGTAAGAGTTTGTTGACCTTTGTCTATGGTCTTGGCTTGACTAATAATATCACTTCAACGTACTAATATAACTCGAAAATGGAAAATCAATTTAAATTCTTGAGGTCCAAAGGGATCAATTTCAACTGAATCCCGTGAGCTTAGATTGGAGAGTAGGCCTTGAATAATAACGAGAGTAAATAAATAAGCAGAACGCCCGTCTAGGGAGGGTGGGAAAATGTGGGGCAGTCTCTGCCAGTACAAAGTGGCCAAAACGAACTGTAATGCGGCTTCACGTGTCGTTGACTAACCAGGACCGCTTAATTGACCAGACGATGCCGGGGAACAAAGCAGCCACCAGCGGAACAGCGACATTGTTCGGAACTCCTCACGCTCGCTTCCTCCGGCTCGCATTAATTAGATACCATGTCCGAGTGACCGCCTCCACCAATGCTCATGCTCCACTGGTTAATGCGCCAATTGATATTGGCAGATTTATGAGCGACCCCGAATCTGCTAATTAGTTGACCGAATTTCAGATGGCTCTCGCTCGTGAATGCCAGCATATGGGACGATAGCACCACGGATTATAATGAATTCAATGTGGTAAACTGTTTGCGAAAGGTACAAATGCGCCAACGGTCTACGCCGTTAATTAAGTTATTTAATTTAATACTGACGGACCTTTTGACTAATTTTGGATAAAATATATTTGCGATAGATCCGATATTGAATGGGTGATTGAACGGATTGAACAAATTTCCGGGACGAAAAAGCCCGTTCTCAGCGATATTAGTGGGCCAACAGGTATACAGGTGCATTGTGTGCAGCTCGAAATGAAAAATACAATATCTCCCGAAGGATGGGAAATGGAGCGAGGCGCCACGGGAGCCATAGAAAAGCGGCGAAGAATGGCAGAGCGATAATTCTTCTGGCGTTCGCGGATTAGTCGGTCGACGGCAAGCGGCTCCGAAGCCCAGAGTATCTTCGACCTTTCGCGCCGTGTTCAATGTGGAACTCGACATTAGTTCTGCAACAGGTGAATTAGCGCTGAAAAATCCCCCAACTCCGCGCACTCCCCTCCAAACCGACCACTATACTTCCTTTAACATTCCGTCTGTGTTAATACACGAAAGCATCTGCGAAATCCAGTTAACCCGCGAACTGGTTCCGAAAGCCTCGTTTTAGTATCCAACACTCGCAATGCCGCTCAAACTCGTCCGAAAATGCGACGGGTGAATAATAAAATGGGCCGACTCGTCGTCCTGGAATTGAGAAGCGCACGTGTGCCGAGAGTGCGCTGTACTGTAGGAGAGAGAGTTGCAAAAATGCTCGATCGAAATTCCATGTGACTACTTCCTGCCGGCGCGTTCTGTCCCAATGACAGTTTTACGTATTCCCGGTGTCTCCGTGGATCAGCGGCCCATTTATTTCGCCACTTTCATTTGGCCTCGTTCCCCTCGCCGGAGGCTAATCCTCGCTCCCTTATCCCGCGGGAATGCCTCGGGCATCATATAAGGAGAAACGGAATGACGCGACGCATCAATCTTGGCGGGAAGGGCGCGCGGGCATTAATCACGCTGGCATGAAAAAAGCTGGATGGAGAAAGGGGAGGGAAGGTGGGCGGGAAAATAAGAGCAATTAAAGTCGAGTGAGAAGGGCTGCTCGCATATCGGGGAGAGAGAGAGAGTTAGGGTGTATACCTTGGGCTGCTCTTCGGTGTTAGTCGGGGTCTAAGGGGCTCAGGGAAATCGTTAAGGGCATTGCGCAATCTCCGTAGCTACGCCGGCGGCGGCTTGGTCGTCGAAGGCCCCCGGTAATCCTCCAATTATGGTGTGCGCGTGGCATCGATTACGGTGCCGCGCGCGCGGCTAACGAGGTGTCGAGAATTAAGAATTTACCCGGCCGGCCACCGCACGTACTAATGCAATTTCGAAGAGACGCCGCACACTCGCCCGACTCCCTTCGCTTCCGCCCGCGCACAGCGCGCCCCCGCTCGAGTTAAGAGAGCGAATGAAATTACTTTTAATTAACGCGACTAATTGGCCCGACCGCAGCCCAGACTCCCTGCGAGTCGTCGAAATTGCGCGGACACACGAAAGCCAACTTTCGCGAATCCGGCCGCGCCAGCAGCCTTTTTCTCCCGATCGTCACGTGCAAGTCGCTCGATTGTCGGTCCTATTATTAACGATTGGTAGCATCTTCGATAGCGATCGCTCCAATCCTCCAATTAGACCTCACTTCCAGGCCCGAATCTAGACGACGCGACGCGCCGGTTTTAATGATTCTTTTTTACCAATTCCACTGATCCTCTATTGGTAATGCGTAGTTGGTTCTAATAGGGTTAACGCCTTGAATGAAGAAGAAACTTTCGAAAGCCTTCGCCTACCAAGGTCTAGGTACAGTGAATCCCTCTCTCGATAGATACGTGCGAGGAATGAGCGGGTGCGAGGGCACTACGTGAGACTAAACCGCAAACAAGTCCCCGCGTCCACGGGAGAAAGGCGTCCGAGCGACGCCTCGAAAACCTTCTAAATCCATCTTCCCCGCATACCTACAAATTCGTATTCCCGCGCGCCAAGCCGGTAAAAAGCGTACAAACAGTGTTGCATTTTTGCGAGCGGCGTGGCGAGAAAATTGGACTTTGAATTAATTAGAATTTCTGCAACGCCGGCGTACGAAAGCAGCTTGGTTGTCTAACGAGGACGCGCGGCGCGGTTGATGGGTGTTTGGCCATGCTGTGCGCGAGGCGAGGCGCCAGGGGACAATTTCGCGGAAGTTAGCGCGTGCTTTTGTCAGAACGGGCGATATTGTTAGAAAGCCCGTGACAAACAGGCTGTGAAAAGAGCGGCTGTGTGCGCCTGGAAGAGTGACCGCGGCCTGTGGTTTTCGGTACACGGGCTAAGTGGACAATATACACGCGGCCCACCCGCCCCCCACCCCTCTGCATCCCACTGCCACGAAGCAATATCCCCGAGGACGCTTGCGAACGTGAGAAACACTCACCGCAAACCCTCATACCCTGACGTTTCATCTCTCCACATCGTACGGCTCTCTCAATGTTAATTCTCGTAGGCGCGCTACTCTTGTACTCTGATGTGACCCAGTATCACCTTTTCTGTCCTTTTCCATTCACTGCATATTAGAATCATGACTACTGTTTAGACACAATTCATTTCGATCTACCAATCTTTCTTCCAAAGTATAATCTAAATTCAATTAAACCCTAGTGCCCATGACTGGTCAATGAACCAATCGATTTCCACTACCAGGAAACCAGCAACTGCCACTCAAGGCTCGACTCTTGATAAAAGCAGCAGAGCATCAGCTGTCCTGGGAACTAGGAAGCAGGAGAGAAGTGGTCGAGGAACTTACGATAGCCTGTTGGTCGACACCATTGGGTGGTGGTGGTGGACTAAAGCTGGCGGCTGTGGGCGCCCCCGGTTGCGAGGGATGTGGTGCACCGGCGGGTGGTGGGACCTGGGGCCCACTTGGAGGCGGCTGTTGTGGTGCGCCGCTGTTCTCCTCCTTGACTGGGACCGGCGGTGGCGGCTTCACCTCTCCGCCCGCGCCCGCCGCCCCCACGACACCCGCAACGCCATTCACCGGCGGGGGGAAGACACCCCCACCGTAGGGCGCAGCCATCCCTGTCTGCACCATGTGCTGCAAGCAAACAAAAAACACAACTCTGCTTAGTCAAATAAGTCTTTGACCTTTTCAGTTCTTCACTCTCTCTCTCTCTCTCTCGTTAAGTCTAATCCACTCGAACGCCAGAATCCTGACGCACTGCGGATGCTGGCAAGATTTAAAGCTGAACCGGCTCCCTAATTTTTCTAGGCCGTGATAGACTGCGATTTTCAGCTCCTCTGGGAGTCAGAACTGACTTTTAAGTCTGGATTACGTCTGGGTACTTGACTGGTCTACGCGTATAACGAGGGATGCCCATTTTTCTTATTTCTCGCTGGTAGAGAAGGTGGAGGCGGAGGATTATTCTCTGCGATTCCGTTCAGCGGGTCTACGATGCGCACAGGTTAGCACACCGAGAACAGGAGGGAGGGAGCGGGGGAGTTTTGGCGAGGTTCCATTGGAATGTCGCGGTCGACTGGTAGCGCTTGAAATGATTAGATAATGCCCCGCTGCGAATCGTAGTGGAGGGAGCGTGCGAGGGGTAATTGCATCGTTCAAGAAATTGATATGTAAGAATGGTAAGTGGGCTGGCGCAACCGGAAGAGCTCACTTTCGACGCACACACTCGGGGATCGATGTGATTGCCGACAAATGCTAAGTAATTCGGAGAGGCCCTGCCTCTTACCAAGTCAGGCAACAATGCAGCCGGCGGAATCTAAGAAAGAGGCCTGTCGGCCTAACCGAGCGATGCAATAGCAGTCGGCCGCGTAAATTCCAGGCTAACGGCTAATCAAACAGTCGCGATCGGAGAGTGGCACTTTTGCATTTTAAATGACGGCCGCGCGACACTGGAAACGAGACCCGATGATTTGTGCTCGCATGTGCGTTTCTCCCGGCGGCGCCGGCCGCGGCTAAGGTGCAGAGCTACTCGCCGCGGCAGCGGGGCGGTATACATTAGCGAAGTACACACGGGGACAGAGCCGTGAACAGCTCGCAAATCATTTTGCGTGCGGCACGCGCGACGATTAACGACATGTCAGGAGGGCCGAACCGACGCCGGGAGGCTGAAAACGGACTCCGCCGGCGACAGTTTTCCTCTCGCGCGCATAATTTACCAGACGAAATGCGTCACGGGCCGTGAACGGAGATACGGGCTGACCTGGCTCGCCCGAGAGCTACTGTGTTCCATGGAAAAGGGCGGAAAACGGAAAACTGATGACCCACTCGCTCGCGCTGGCCTCTGCCTGCGCTCTGTGTACTGACGAAAGCGAACGCGCCGACCCAATTCCATCTGTGATAATTAATGTTATGATTGCCGGCGACCGAACCCGCCGTGTACCAGTGATTGGCCGACGCGAATAATCGGGGACCTTAATCCCAGCCTGTAATTAACAACGGCGATGGGAGCGGCGCGTCCGCCGATTGATTACGGCGGCTGCAAACGCCGCGCCGATTTCCAGCGATACCAATTAAAAAGCGGAAACGCTCAATATCCCAAAGCCGATGAGCGTCTCGCGCCCAACGCAGGATTACTAATTGAAGGACATTCCTCGGTCAATCTCTAACGCATCCTCCCCTTCGGGAAATGCGACAAGAATGGCAACACCTTTCTTCCGCTGTGGCATTCAGCTTTAGTACTTTCGAGAGCCATTTGGAAACGTGGAAATCTGGTCCTAGCTTTCTTTGGATTTTTTACCATTTTTCATGAGAGAATAATCTGTTCGCTGCAATATTGTTGATTGCGTGTGGGCATCTGGACGTCTACTCCATCAAAACCGGGCAGACTTTCGTAATTGTTTCGAGGCCACTGATCATAAATAACGTGATCCTTTGGACAGGGGAACCAGGCAAGAACTAAAGATCCTTGTGCTCGAGAGCGATCCTCCACGCTCGGAGCCGGGTAACAACAATTTATACCGCAACTGAAGAATGAAGCACTCGTAATCCCGCCCGCGACGCTTTACAGATGGTTCGTCCGTTTCTTCCTTCCGGCCGAGATTACTTCGGGATACTTTCCCGACGGCGGATCCTTCAGGAAACGTACTCAAGTGCATCATCCGTCACTGGTATACGTGCGACCATTTTCGCCCGAGGACTCAATTCTTGAGACTGACCATCTTTTTTTTGATAACACATTTCAGAGGTCGCAGTAACACGTGGATCTCTCGTTTTTGCTATTTCTCGAGGAAAGGCATATTTATCTCAATAAAAATAAGACTAATAAACATTTTGAAAGTGTACTCGATGTCCTAAAGTGGAACTAGGCGTATTTTTTCCGGTTGGTCTTAATACCATAACTCGATGGTATTAAAGTTTTGGCGGGCACCGAAAGGACCCATAGCTATGATATGGAACTTTTCTACCGACCAACCAAGACTTAATGCGAGAACGCGTTGGGAAAGTTCGGCCCAGCTTATAAATTACGCTTATGAGAGCCGTAAAGCTGGCATATCATAAAGATACGAGGGTGGTGCTACCATGGCTCCGGGAAACTTGCGAATTATTTAATGAAAAAACTGAGCGAAGATACGGGCGTATCCGACGGAGATAGCCCTCTCACGCTTTCCAGACGTATTCTTCGTCATTAAGCCTCCTCGAAAGGAGGAATACTAGGCCAGTCATAGTAGCCATTCTACAACAATGCCTGCTGCATTACAGCAGTAGTGTACGTAGCCGAAATGGCCAATAAAAGTTCTCCCCAGAAAGGGATGAGAATTAAGCTCTGCCTCCGGGAGCCTCCGGAAAGACACTTCTACTGAAACCCTCACACTAAACCCTCCAATGTCATCCACTTCAACCTTCGTCCGACTCCCAAAGACAAATGTGTGCTTTATCATCGATTGCCTGTCACTAGAACAATAGCTTCGCGGGAACCTTATTTACTCGACAATTACTCGTACAATATTTGACAATTGTGGGTCTGCGCGTCCCCTGAAAGCCTAGAGGTGATAACGCGGGTTTCGGCAACCTTCGCACCGAAAATCGCGGTGCGTGGGCAACTGCTCTTTAATACAATTCGTGTACTTGAAAACCTCCTAAAGAATAAAACTGTTTACACATTTTTCCTATCCAATTATTTACCGATATCTACAAAACCAAACTCAATCATCTCCGACTGTATACAGTGCCCAGACGTGCACAAACCTCCCCGTGATCCCTCGCCAGACGAAACAGTTACCGGAGAGCAGCTCCGCTTGTTTCCCGAACTCTAGTCGCGAGCCGGCAAAGTTGGCCGCCGGATAAAGCAACTTTCAATTGGACTTTCGACGCGCTCGAAAGGCCGCGGGCTTTCTTGCAGCGGCCAGTTTGGCCTCGACTCCCGGGGGTTTCCATCGCCCACCGGCCGAAGTCGAGCGACCAATTCCCCTTGGCCGGGGAGGCTGATGTTCGAGGCGGCGCAAGGGGAAGCTTATCGGCGGAGGATGCGCCGCGGCGCGGTAAGGCAGGGACGTTTTCGTCCGATCGAGTCGAAATCCACTGGTCATCGCGCTGGAAAGCAGAGGGAGAGATGCTCCCAGCGCGAGTGTCGTTCCGCGACGCAGTGCCTCGGGTCTGCGCCAATTGAGTCATTCAGACTGGACGCGCACAGTGAACCACTGGCAATAGACATTGGCGCAGAGGATCCCTCGCGGAAGGCGCTCGGACGTCCAAGCCCGATGAACCCGTCAACTCTCTTGAGGGGGCGCTGCGAGAGCACTCGGATATTCGTCTGTGTCCTTCTGCTGTTTTGACGCCGGACGAAAACGACGGGCCAAGAATAACCCTGGAATCGATAGCACGCGCGCGCTGCCACCGTCGAGACAAGAAGACTAGCACGGGCTACGGGCTAGACAGTGCTGGAAGCGCAGAGGGGGAAGCAGAGGAAGGGGCGATCGAAAGGATGAAATGGCCTAGAGAGGAGAGACAGTCCGAGACACACAAGGTTGTCGAGAAATGGGTTGCTCGAGCCAGTGCAGCGCACGCCAACTCCAAACAACCGGGACAACACTGACAAAGCGATTATTGGCTTCTAATCACTCGGAGTTCCTTCCTCCAATCAAATCCTAGAAAGTTTACAGCGACATTCACTTTGATACGTCAGATGGCGCCATTAAAAACGTATCAAAAAAGAAGTCTGGTCAGAAAGGAAATAGTGGGACATTGGGTGAATGTGCCAAGCCCGTCGCACTCAATGTGCGAAACTTTATTACCGGAAGGGAAAGAACCACGCGGAAACAAAGTTGGCCAGCGTGCACACGCAGACACTACACGCCGCTCGCGGCCAACGGGATAACGAGTGTGGCGACGTCCGATCGTGAATGGAAATGGCGCAATCCTAACGACACATCTGTTCCATGTATCACAACAGGGCGGCGAGGGGAGCCGAGTATTTCCAAGCGATTCTATCGGCTGCTCTCCTCTCGCCCGACGACTTTTATTGGAGCCTCGATATGAATGACGAGCGCCGCCGTCGCGAGAGATATGGCTTTCATGGCATCGTCGTAACAAGCCGCAAATCCCCTCGCTTCCCACTCGCGAGTAGTCAGTGGAAACCCGGCCAATTTGCGGATCCGTCTCTACATACAGAGACGGATGCCTGACCCGCCGCGATCGAATCACACAGCGGAGAGAAACTTATAATTAATACAGCCTCGGCGAGCACCAGCGGTTCGCCTATTATTTCATTTATTATCGGCGCTCGCACGTAGCCTGCCGTGACATTTCGGCAAATAGCAGCCGAGCAAGAATACCGCTGCCCTCTAGATGCGTGCGCGGTGCGCTATGAATAAAAGAGGGGGCCCCCGTCCGCGAACACGCTTCATACACGCCAAGCGAAAAGCTAGAGTGACGCTTTGGTAAAAACGAGGCTTTGCCCGGGGGGTGAGGGAGTTTGTGCGATGCAGCGCGGATTCACATGGCCGGATTAAATTGAAATTGGCCTCTCTCTTCATTGTCCCATCCGTCCCCGCTGCGAAAAGTCCCGCTGTGTTCTTCGAAAGCGCACCATCGATCTATTTGCTGGGGATACCAAGTTATTAAATACTCGAGACCTTGGTAAACCGGCCACTCTTTCTCCCGCCGCGACAATTGTCAAGGCACACACTGCTGACTCTATTAAATTTCGACTTGGAACTCTCTTGTTTAAATATACGAAGCCAGTCAACTGCGGGGATATTTGTATTCGAGCGTGTATTGAAACGAAACTATACGACTTGGCCGTAGAGTCGCGGCTGGTCGAGTCTTGAAAAGTATTAGTTCTCGAAATGAATTTTTACTGGAAATATTCCAATGCTAACGAGACGCGGGTAATGTAATGAAATTGCTAGTGCGACGGACCGTGAGAAGTTCGATGGCGACAATTTAGCCAACATCTATTCGTCGGGCGAATGTGCCACGTGCATTTCGTGCTTCCATTCTCCCGGTCCCCTCGTCCCTCTAGTCAACTCTCGTGCTCGCCGGCTCTCCTCGCTCGCCAAGTTAAATACTCTAATTCGTATTAATGGATGGCCCGCTGCCAGTGGAACGTTTCTAAAGGGGTTCTCTCTCCCAAAGCCCTCAGCCGGAATGGATGCTGCTCCCAGCGAGAGAGCGAGAGAGAGAGAGAGAGAGAGAGAGAGAGAGCGCGAGTGCGTTCACACTGTGTAGCATCGTGGGCATGGGCCGCCACCCTATTCCCCGTCCGTCTAAACCCCGAGCGCGCGCCATGCTGCCTTCGAGCCAAGAGAAAGGCCTGAATGAAGGGAACCCTTGCAGCAAGGCCCCCGGCGACTGTCCGCAACGAGAACTGCTCCACCAACTTACTCTCCTCTCATCAACGAATCCATTTGTCCCCTGCTCTCCTCGGCCTCGTCGCAGCAACTTTCGCCGCCGGGGGAGGACAAACCCTCTCTCTCTCCGAGCCACTGGAACGCCCTACTAATTTACACAACCTCAAGCCAGTGCGTGAATGCGCCCCCCAGCCAAGGCAATTATAAGCGACGGCTCTAATGGACCGTGCTCCAAGTGGGGGGCGGGGGGGAGGAACCTCTTCGTCTCCCGGAAGAAGCAAACTCCAGTTCCAAGACCAGCCAATTGACGTGGCTCCGTGATCCGGTGGTCCGGTGGACGATGCCACGCCGATAATTCGGCAGGAAAACTAAATCCAGCCGGGCTTTTGTAGAGCGGGTTAATATTTGCAATGGAAATGGTGGCGCGCGCCGCTGAGACAGCGCCGCGGCCGCCGACACTGGACTGGACTGCTACCTGGTGAATATGCGTATGGCGATGGTGCTCGGTGGCGCGCGCTCTTGGGGAGAGGAGCGATCGAACGCTCGATAAACAGGCCCATCGGCGTGTAAACAGAGACGAAGAATCGGGAATGGCTGGTGAATGGCCAGGAATTTCAAAGGGAATAATCCACGTGTCGCCCGCTCTGTAAACACACCCCTTTCCCACTAGCGCGGCCCGTTCTCTATCCGTCCGTTCCAACGTCCGTCAGCCTGTCTGTCTGTTGGCCCCGCTCGTTTGTGCGTCTCTGTTCGCTCCCGGAATTTTCGGGATGTAGCACCGCGATATCGCGGCCTAATGAATACATCATTGGCCGCGCGTCTGCTCGCTTTCGGCTGTCTGGCGCTGCGCTCTTCCGCCAAAGCGGCTAATTAGCAAACACACTCTTTGAGAAGGACTCGCCGCTACCCACTCTCTTGACGCCCGAACCATCCTATCTTCTCCACTGTGGACGAAAGAGCGAGTTTTTCTTTCGGATCGGCCGTTTAAGGCGAAATATTTACGCTTTTTCAATATTTGGGGATTCCCGTACGAATATTAAGCGAAGCTCGATACTACGCAGAGTTGGTTTGTAGAATCACACTGGGATGCAAATCTGGGTGGCGTTTCAGGGGAAAGATTTACAGGTGTAGATACTTCGATATTTGCATGGAAATATGTATAGGTAGAAGGGTGATAGGATTGATATTTAAAAGTCAATTCAATTAGTGTGTCAGATAGAAGAATTTCAATATTCTCTATCAGTGGTAGCGGCAGAATTTCTAAAAGGGTACACGAAATCAAATCCTCCCGGGAGGTCGAACCGGCGTATACAGCCGGACGAAACGCGAATATCGCGAGGACTCTGCGTGGGTGATTCGTGGCGAGGAACGAATTCGCACCGAATCTACACCGGCTCGTCTTTCTCCCCTGGAACCCGACGCTATTTCCATCGGCGAAGGGCGCACCCACGAGCTACGCGTGAGGCGCGATTATTTTTAAAGACTTTCTAACCGAGCCAATCTATTCTTGCACCAACAGCCAACTGTTCACTAGCCACGGCGGCACATACTCTGCCATTCAAGTCCTATTAGTACACCTAGGAGAATAGCACCATCCATAATAGCAGAGCTTCAACTTTTAACCATTTTTAAAAGTTAGCTTAATTCAAATGCATTGAATTAACCTCTAACAATTGTGGGGAAAAAATGTAAATGTAAGAATTAATTCAAATATATTGAATCAAGCTAACATATCAATTTAAACTACTAATTAAAATACGATTATGAATCGCCCTTTAGTAATCCGAAAATGGATGAATTACGCGCGATCACTCGCGCGATTCTAAGATGCACGTATGCATATTAATGGTGTTTGGAAACTCGAGGCAGGAAGAACGATTTGCCGAGGGAAGTAAGGGTGAAGGATTGGTAGGTGGTATATCAAAGGTGAGTGAAATCCGACGAGAATAAGAGTACGGAGTGGCATATCAATCAATGCATGCAGCACCATATATCCACTAAGCGACCTATCTCCCTCTAAACTCCGTCGGCTTGTCAGGTTGGTCAAGCTGATGCCGCGGGAGCTTCTATTCGTACGTAGCCACGAATATTAAGGTGGCGGGTGAAACCAGATGGAAATAGCTCGCATTAATCATCCCTATCTATTCACGAATAGCTTTCTTCCTGCAGCTTAGGAGACGCCGCCGTCGGCCACCACCCCTCGCTCGGGAATCCTCTCGTATTTATACGCCTCTCTGCCTCCCGCTGACTCACTTAACTGTATTCTCCAACCAAATCCCCTAAGCATTATATGTCAGACGGCTCGTGTCGAAATTGCAAAAAAATCGAGCCCAAAATGAACTCCTGAGTTCCACCCCTCGAAAATGGCACATCAAGTCATTTCCTGTTAAACTTTCAATTCAATATCTAATTTACCCAATTCAATATTGATAAGTTGGATATATGTACGGTATTATGAGATGTGGGTAATGTTTTCTTATGGAACATGATTCGATTTCAAATTAATTACTGATAATAACGCATTTCGAAATTACACGGAGAGCAAACTCGGCAGCTATCGCGACTTCTGGCTGCAACTGGGCAGAAGCAGTTAAACAACAAATTACGAATAATTATCGATGCCGTAATTGGCGAGGCGCGGCTAGTGCAATCGGAACTTTCCAAGCGCCGCCGGCGGAATGCAGAGGGCTCGCGAGCGAGCGCGACCTATTTCTGTTTTCAAGGCGGGGTGGCAATAAAAGTGCCCGCCTAGCCAATGGTAATCCTGAAATACGAAGTGTGCGAAGGAGCAAAACGGCCCACATTCGTCTACTTGAGAGATTAGCGACTACCGCCGGGAGCGACTCGCCCCGCAGTTCCGAATATTATTATACCTGTAGTTTATTTATTTCCGTCTACACGGAGACCCGCCCCACAGCGAGTTTAGTATATCGCGTACCAAACTCTATACGGCACTTCCCATTAACATTAACAGAGTGCATTGGACGCACAAGCATTAGTGATCGAACGCTCTCGCAGTTGAAATTAGATCCAATTAGATTCGATCTGGTGCGCCGGTACATGCCGGCAGGGCCATTTTCATTAATTAATGGTTCGCTGTAAGAGGATGGCCATTGGAGCGGAGCCGCGTTTGCCAAATTGACAACACACTGTTAATGAAAGCGCGGAAAGGACCGGTTAATTAATTTGTCACGAGCATCTTCGATAGTTCAGAACTAGCAAAAGCCTTGCGAAGTATGTTCAGGTCGAAGCGCGCGAGGTCAATAATTTCGCTAATTAATTTGCAAAATATCGATTTTCCTAACATTCTCGATTCCCGTATGTATCTACATCACGTTCAACAAACCAGAACGGCGTCCTCGAGGTACAAATGGAAAGGGCATTGAATGGCTGCCTCTTTGAAACCACTAATGTACAGCGCGGAGAAAGGAAGAGGTCGGAAATGGGTGCAGTATCTTGGACCAGCGAGACACAAGCGGAGAAATGCAGGGCGAGCGACGGGAGGAAATTGAAAAATTTCTCGGCCAACTCGACCTAGCCGGGAGCGAAACTTGATCGGAACCAGCAACGATTAGATGGTCGTGCTCGCTCTTAACTGGGCGGTGATTTATAGGGCAGCTATAAGAGGAACATCTCGAGGGAGGAAGATAGGGCGCAAGGTGGAAAAGGTGACGGCGGTCATTTCTAGGCGCCTTCTCTCTTAACGAACCTGTCTTCCCTGTTTGTTTTGGCACGTTCCTGCTTCTCTCCCGCTTTATCGCGATGAATCAGCTCGGCAACTCGGCTGATAAGGTTCCGGGAGCCACTTCGAATTCCACCGACCAAACTGGACTATTTGTTCCCTCTCCCGCCCCTCTGCCCTTCCCACGTACACGACATCACACGGGATAAGTTCGGGCGACCGATCGGTATCTGCCCGCTTATGAGTACCCGAGTGGCTATTGAGTGCGAGATATCACTTGTATAGCCGGATGTATCGGAGTCTACGATCTACGTGTATACCTGCTCTCCCGGCGCCCACTAAATACCGTGTAACGTCTACCAAACACTTCTATCACAAGTTTCGTATACTAGGAAACCTTTCGAGTATCGAACTCCCTGAATTCCCGAAGGCGACGTATCAATCCATTGGCTGCGTTTCGACCAGAGTTATTCGAGCAGAATCGAAAGTCCTCTGGCACTTGTTAGAATAAACATTGCATCTCCCCAGACAATACGTCACATCTCGCCGGACTAATAGAATTCGACGGGTGACACTGTCCGGGCAAACTTCCAAACGAAATAACCCAACCGGGAGCAAACTTTTAATTACTTGTTTGCGCCGGACAATTTTTTCCCCGCCGCCCTCGGACAACTTGTAGCGCACGATCGAGCCGCATCGGCGCATCCGAGTTTCCTTTCAGCGGCTCTTTCTGCATTGGGGCCCGTTTAACGAGGAAACTTGGGCGGTCGGAAGGCGATCAACGGGAACGCCCGGGCGAATAATAAACCAGCGGCGGATTATTCGACGATAACTTGGGAGACTCATCGAGCGGTATCTACCGGCGGTAACTAGTCGCCGGTTTGATATCGTTGCAGGGATCGCTCGGCTTCGCTCTCGAACAATCGTTGGGTCAAAACCGCCCAGAAGGAACACGTGTTCCCATGGGTTTGCTTCGCTCGGGATCAATTGTCGCGCGGCGGGAAGATATCGGGCGAGAACGCTCGAGCGTGAAGCGTGTCGCAATCGCGCTTGTTTACGTCGGATAATTACCGGCGCGGATGATACGTATGAACACGCATACATACGTGCGCGGATTTCCAAGTGGAAGAGGAGGTGGTGGTGGGGGGGAGGCGCGGCGTTTCATTACGATGTGGAGAATCGCGTCAGTCCTTATTGAATAATACCGTTGCCGATGCTGCGAGAAAGGAAATGCTACTTCCGTCCGCTTTCGCTTCTACATATTAAGGCTCTCTCTTCATGCCGGGACGCGCCCGTTCGCAGGCGTCGCGTATCCGCCGGGCTCTCTGCCTTTTGTTGAGCGTCCTCGCGCGACGCGGCTCGTTATCCGGGCGAAGTTGCATGCGCGCCGCAATGTTGCATTCAGATCCGAGCGGCTAATGCGATAAACAAGCCGTGAACAACAAGTCTGACGGGAGAGCGACAAAAGCCCGGTTAAACGTCGGCCAAAGAAGCGTCGCCCGGGTAGGTCGAGAGTCAGAGAGAGAGAGAGAGAGAGAGAGAGAGACGCTCCAGCTGCTTTTGCAAATGCTACTCTCCCAACCCGAGACGAATTTCACGCGAATGTAAACCTCCCTCCCAAAGGAGGGAGCCGACGATCCTATCAAAAGGGGACTTCGCCCGTGTGTGCTTGATTTAGTAGAACGGTCAGTGCACCGGGATACGCCGAGTCAGGAAGCAGAAAGCGGAAAGGAGTCCGCTAACACTTGGAGGTTACTCAAATCCTCCCAGCAACTAGAAATACATATGTTTTCCTTACACTACCTCGAATTCTGCAGGAAAACCGAAGATAGTGATTCAGAGATCATAAGTGCACGAACACTTAGAGAGAAATGCTGACTACTCGATCGGCTGAGATTCCGGCAGATCTCCAACAACTGCATACACTGCTCACTCAGAAATTCACGATAAATCATCCAGTCCGCCTTAACGGCGTTGAGAAAAAGGGCTGCTTTCTGCCGAGTTAAATTGTAGCTGTTACCCAGACGTGCCTCGATTGCCTTTTCGCACAAACACTCGTGATCGGCTGATACGTAGCTCCGATTCGATTCGCACCGAGCTAAACGACAGATCGCGTGCTGGACGGCCGTATGGGCTTCCCTTAAGGGCCGCGCGATCAACGTCCACGCGTTCATTCGTCACTGACGTGTTATCGTGGCAGCTCGCAAAAAGTGCGTTGCACTGCAGTCCAACTGATACACTTGGGAGGTAGACGTTTGAACTTCGATTCACATACTGGTAATAAAGGAAAAGCGATAGAGCATTCCTGCAATCTGTTCCCTTTCGCTCGATAACACAAGGTTCCGGTGACTCGCAGTAACAAATGATCGGGTGGGATACTGAGATGACACGGGTGAACCTCGGAATATCGAAGGAAGCGGGCAAGACTTGGGTGGAGCGTTAATTCCAGGATTCGCTTGGAATTCGAGTGAGAGCCACTGCGCGTGTTTCGAATACATTATTACTTGGGGAATAATAAGGGCTCGCCACCCTTCTCGATATGGACCCTTTTCACATTCGCCCTTCCCTACTTCCCTCTCTCTCCCGCTCGCTGGCTCTCTTTCATTTCAACTGCTGTTCTCTCTCTCTCGGAGGGCGCATATGGCAGGAGAATTCTCCGAGGCCCCTCGGGCTGTACTCTCCGGTTTAATATCGGGCAAAAAGTTTTTGATAGTATCGCTAGATCGATCACGCGATGCTCTCCACTCGTTGTTAATAACTAAGTCGGGTCTACCTGCCTTCCGGATATGTCATTTCGATACTCGAGCGAATCCGACTGGAGAACGGATTTTTAGGGAGCGGAGAGAACCGCTCGGCGTCATCAAAATGGTATTATAAGGAAGAGCCGCGGGTAAAAATAGTAGGACGAAGGGAGGTTAGCCGTTGCAAGCAAGTTTCTTATCTAATTTCACATCTTCCCCGGTGCGGGCCAACTCCTATTTCCCTCGGCTCAAAGCGAACCAGTGAGTCCAACTCGGCTCTTTTCGAACGATATTCCCATCGCTCGTATCACGGATTCGCATTGCGCCGGGGGATGAAACTCTTTTCAAGAAATGCGGGGGGGGGGGGAAGAGCGCTCTGTCGCCATTGCGGCCCATCCCGCGGGATATCGACCGGCGTAAAGCCTCGCATATCGCACTATTTGCCGGTAAATTTCTACCTTCTGGCTGCCGAGGTATATATCGGTTAAAAGCGCAGGAGGAACAATGCGGGCTTGAAACTGGACAGATGCACTGAATTCCCACCGGGAGAAATTTCATTAGGCATTGCAGAAATATTTTTCTACTGGAAGAGAACCACCAATGTCCTATCGAAACAAACGGTGGAATATCAAAGCTATTTTTCCACCGGTGCAATTTTATTGCCCATTTCCAGTCGGCCGATTCCGAATATCCGCGTTGCGAGAATCCTGTAATGGATAGGTGCGCGCTACATCGAGTAGGAAGTGTTGGCGAAGTAGGCTTGGTGGATTTAATTTGAAGGCTGATGCAAGAGAACGCGATCAACGGATCATAAATGCGAGCTCCATTGGTCCAAGTCACGCGCAGTTCCACGGGAAAAGAGCCGGGTACTTCGCTCTCAAGTGACTTCACCGCTTCTCTACGCAGATATCCTATCTCTATTCAACGGCAAAACAATGGACCCGGCTGCTACCGGTTCACAGAGAAACACCTCCGCGGTACCGGGATCCCGTTCCACCTAGATTGGCCCGTCGTGTAAAACCATTTAACTTATACCTCGCTACCTACTACATACCATTTCTACTATTCCACCGGACACTCGTCAAATATGCTAACAACCCTTGTAAAATCGAGTGTGCTTCGACAACTTCACCACTTCCGTCGCGAGTCTCCAAAAAAACTTGTCAACTTGGCCTCATATTTGTTCGACCTTTCGCCCCGTCCTTCAATTATTTTGAAAAGTCTTCCGGGCACCGGCGCCAGTGGACACGGCGGCAGAGTTGGAGGATTCTTGCGTCCGACTGAAAAGCCTTCTTCAAAGAGACACTTGAATCCATCAATTCCTAACCAGTTTCCCTCGAGCGAGAGCCACGGTTATTTTTGCACGACATTCATCTGATACCATCGCCCTCGAGCCACTATCGCCCCGGCCCTTTCCGCGAGAGTTTCTCCTCTTCAAATATCCCTTAACTTTTCGAGTAATAAGAAAGTGTGTCAAGGGTGGCTCGCGCGATTAAATGTGAAAATTGATTAATATGATTTCCCTGGAGAACGAACGTAAGATATAAAGTAGGCCAGTGGCCGGGACTCCGAACTAAATGCATCATATATCTCAGTGATATTCTCTCCAAATATTGGGTTCGAAATGAACCTCGCGAGAATGAGAGATAAAAGACATCCATCCATAACTCTATCCTCCCCCGGTAACACAAAGTGAATCGTATCCTTGCAATATTTCGAGGATACAAGCAGGCTATGTACTAGGGAATATTTCCTAGCCGGCTGGGCCGAACACTGGATGATTTTCGCAGGTCTGCGAGGTACATTGGATGCTTGTCGAAGGGTAGAGGGGGTAGGAGAGTGGGGGGCTGCCGGGAGATGTTGGCCCGGTGCCATCTCCGGATACAAAGGCCTACTCGAGCGCAGCCAGGGGTTACAAAGGCCCGTCGCCTCGACCAGCGGCACAGAGCACCGGAGAGCCCTACCGTCTCCCTACCCGCCTCGCCTACATACTGAACCGACCCAGTCGTACTGCGCCCCTCAACTCCAAATACATCCCCCCCTTTCCGCCCCCTAGCCCAGATCGTTCCCGACAAAAACTAGCCCCAGCCTGGACCGCCGAGGCTTCAACCACCGAACACGACTACCACCTTGGCCGCGCCGCCACCCAACACCGCGCTCCTTTTTTCCGACTATCTATAGCGCGGCCGCCGACTCTCTTCTGTGTCACGGGAAAAATTATCGGGGACAAGTGGCCGGCTTCGATTGGCTAACTGCGCCCGAGAGGATCTGGAGCAACCCCTTCAATTCGGATCCGCCGCCACTCGAGAAATACGCCGGCGGCGGCTGCCGCGCCTCAATTATGCTAATTCTTCCCGGGAATCTAGTGTAACTTCGCCGAGATAAACTTGCCGCGGAAGGAACTCGCATTTTTTTCCCCTGAAAGCCTTCTGTGAAAAGTACTTTTTACGCTTCTTTCTTGGCTAACGACCTTTTTCAAGTGGGATGAGTGAAATTCGTTTGCGCGCAATCCCATTGGCAGTAAAAGCGACTTAAAACGAAAGGAGGGAAGCCTCCTGGATATTATAGCTTCCGCTGGAAAACAAAGTGCTCGTCTGCAAAGGGCTGAGCACCATTACTAATCCTGGACTAGAATCGGGCGCATGAGGCGCGCGGCTACTCATACTACTGACAGTAGCGCCGGGGGAACGAGAGGCCAAATCGCAGCGACGCGGAAAGTATTTTTAATCTCGCACACGCGAGCCGGGGACAACATCGTTGGAAAGAGGAATCACGGAGCAACGAACAAGAGTGCGATGGACAAACACAGCGAGGCGCAGCAGGGAGAGCGAGCCGGCGAGGACGTGTCGCGAGCTGTCGCTTGGAATTTCATTACTATCCATTATCCGGCGAACAAAACGTCAGAGGGCGACAATGCCGGCTGGCGCGCGCTCCGACTGGAGTCGACGCGTACTAAGAGGTGCATCGCGCACGTCGCCGGGCACGTCTTGATCCTCGCCTTTCTAATTCGTCATACGTTGCGTCGAGGTCGTTCCTTAGACGGCTCAGAGTGGTTGAGCGTCTGCCGCGCGCCACGTGGTGGACTATCGCCTCGGTGCGGCAGGCTGCTCGCTCGGGCCCCTCTCCACACGCTTCTCCAGAATTTCATTAGAATCGCATTACGCGATTACGCGCGCAATTTATGGACGTACATTCGGCTTCATTATGGCCGAGGCCGCGCGCGAGAGATTTACGAGGCTCCATCGGCTCTGTGCGTACTTTATCAGGGCCCCTTTTTAAGCGCCGCCCGGTATTTTTGCCCGGCCGGATTTATACGTTCAATTAGCCCGGCGAGCGTTTAATCAGCTGGTACTTAGCCGATGGCTGGACACGCGCGCCTACATCGCCAACGGCCCGTTGATGAATAATCGTAGCGCGAGACCGCCGGAAACGCTTCCTTTATTAATTTCCCCTACGCAC
Source organism: Crossocerus cetratus (assembly GCA_963675795.1). Taxonomy (NCBI): domain Eukaryota; kingdom Metazoa; phylum Arthropoda; class Insecta; order Hymenoptera; family Crabronidae; genus Crossocerus; species Crossocerus cetratus. The sequence continues at coordinate 18,593,366 of OY776667.1, forward strand.
CTACTACCAGCTCGACCGACCGACCAGTCCGTTACGCACGCACCTTCTAAACAATTCACCTGTGTATGGATTTAGGCTAGCGCGGCGGCCATCCGAGCTAATCAGGGATTACTAATTAAGAGCATTGGATTGGAAGCCGACCAGCAGAGTGTGTATTCGCAGGGGAAATTGGATAATCATACGCAGCGCGGCGATTCATTGACAAAGTAGACCGGCAGAACTACACGAATCGTCTCTGTCGAGTGATTCTACACGTAAGCGGGTGCAGCCGGAAAGGGAGAGGGAAATAAACAGGGCGAGAGGGAGAGGAAGTCGCGCAATTCACCAGGCAAAGGAGGTCGTTGCACTAACAAGTGGGGCTGCATTGTCACCGCTATCTGGGAATCGCGCGCTCGGTCCAGATCTGGCAGCTGGTGAGCCGCGCGCGCGTCTGCTCGCTTTGCCACTGTCTGCTGCATGTTCCCTCTCTGGTAATTCTCGACACGCGCACGTGTGCGCGTCCAGCCCTCGGTGGCGGCGGCGACGACGGCCGCCAGTCGATGAAAGCGGCCGATTACCGTGCACGCAACTCTACTTTCGTTTATCGAGTTACCGGATCGTCCTCGGCCGGTCATCGCGGCTGAGTAATCGCGCGAGCCCGCCGCCGGAAAGCCCGGGCAGCGGCGCACCACCGAGCTCCGTGTCATTCGATATGCAGATTCGAGCACTTAACAGATGACACTGCTGATCTTGCGCCGGATTTATAAATAGGCGCGGCCATTTCTGGAACGTACAACCAGAGAATTGTTTGAATGCCGCCCGCGAGCTAATGCTAGACTCGCGCGCTAATGAGTCGAACATGGTGTGTAAGCGCGCCACTGGTGTCGCCGAGGGAAAATTACGCGAGAGATTAGGAAGTTGTTCGGGAGAGGAGAAAGGGAAGCGAATTAAATTAGGGCCTGTTGAATTATAGTATTGTTAATATTTATTTTGGTTATTTAGTGCGAAAATGTCGGCTTGTTTTACTATTCGTGTGAACGCGATAACTGCGTTGGCGACCGAACACCTTGCAACAGACCAAGATAATCTAAATACCAGGCATTCCTTGCATGAAACCGTAGGTATTGCGTAGAATTCGTTGGTAGATAAACTCGGGGCATTCTTTCGCCGTGTAAAGCCGCCAAAGCTGCAAACGGCAAGATTGTACTGGTTGAGTGGCAGCTGATTTTTAAGGACGTGGCCGTTTACGTCGATCAAGATAGGCTGATCATGACTTTTTCCGCTGTGCGTGCTCGAGTCTCGCAAGTCCCGCGGCCAACTTTTTCCGTTGGCGACACGTGCGATAAAGCCGGTAATGCATGAATGGGATGCCGGCGCTGATACAGATAAGCTTGAATGGTCACCGCATTTCACGCGCGCCGCTCAAGAAGTCCCGAGGCTCCTCTGAATTCGAGGTTCAAAGAACCAGGAAGCATCGAGACAACTTTATTAACCGAACACCAATTCTCAGTGACGCTAAAGAGGAACTTGCGGAATCAACGATTTTATTATCAAATAAAATAACCTGTCCAATGCTTCTACTTTTGCTTCCGCTTGTACGACAATGTTAAATCACGTAACCAACCCAATCGCAATTAGCCACGACTTGTGACAGCTCGAATGACTAATTAAACCACAGAATGCCTTCACATATTTCACGCAGATAATACCCGACATTTCCGGAAAGGTAAATTTAGATCTCCGCGGGAACTGCATGCCATTGGCGGCGATCGCGAGCAACAATCGCCAGGCTTGAAATGCAACCACTCCGCCGCGAGAGTAAACACACGTGAGGCCAGAGAACGCTCGATGAAGATACACTGTGGATTAATGTGCTGAGTCGCGATGCGTGTCCTGACGTCACTTCCGGCCAATCAAAAACCATCAACGCTAACATCAGTGGCCGTGCCCGAGCGCGTTAAGCGGTATTCACACGCGTCCGCGCACGTAACCAGGCCCGTAGCCCTGTCTGCCGTCATCAAGCCACGCTAGACACCAGGTCCACAGTCCCACGATTAATTAAACGACGGATCTCCCTTACATCTCTAAAACCAAAATTTCTTATAAACTTGTGGGAGATTGATTTTTTATTTGGTGACTTGGATCGCCGAATTTTTGAGGGAAGTGATGGGACACCCATTGGCGGCATTGGAAAGAATGAAAAGACGGACAGAGGCTTTTTGAACGGTGCGGCTGTAGCTTACGACAGAGCATTGTTACACCCAATTAGCTTCATTACTGGCCTTGGGGAGAGAGCACGCGAGCGGCTCCGGAGTTGTAGAAATCGACGGATATCTTTTAGTCTGAACAAGTGTCTAACAGAAATTCCATTTTCACCTCAGGAAAGAGGAGCTTAACTCATAAAGACGGGTAACAAAATCAATTATAGTAATTCCACATAACAGGCTAATAACTCTCTAAACGCTAGAACCGTGAAGCAGAAACTATTTATACCTTCCGCGCGATGTAGCAAAGGGAGACGGTCTTCATAGCAATAAAACGTTTCGAAACAATGAAGCGTCTGAGTAAGAAAAAGGGGCAACGCTTGAATACTAATAAGAGAATGGCGAGGCATCCACTGCTCGATTCGAAGCACTCAGCCAGGAGTCCTTAATCCGATAAGAAATCTCGAATACTCTCCCGCGCACTCGGTGTACGCGATCTATTTTTCGCAGGCTTACAACCGAGGGTTTCACAGCTAGCAGAAATGTCCAAGTGGTCCAGGACGCCCGGGAATCATGTAGCTGGGAGGGAGGATTCGTTTGGGAGTCGGTCGGTATCGAGCGATCTCGAGGATCCCTGTAGCCGTGCATGAATTAAATCCATCGGTTTCTCGGAAGCGAGGCCAAGACAAAGGACGCTGACTGGGAAAAAAACATAGCTGAAAGAGACCTTTGAGTGCCGTTGGCCTGTTTTTACAATCAAGGCCTTCTAGCTCTGTTTGTTTCCGTGATCGAGCATAAATTGCCACGATCGACGATGTACTTTGAATAACTTGGAAATAATTGGGACGAGTGATGAAACCTCAAGAGTATTGTAATTTGAACATTGTTGTTCGGATGCTCTCTCGCTGTATTAGAATCAACTGTCTCGCAAGCAAGGTCCTCTGCAAACAACCGCAAGAGACACACTCCTGGGGGGAGACTCGGGGAGATTTATCTGTGGGGTGTCTCCCCTGCCACGTATGCAATATTTACTGGCTGCTACCCTGGATTTAGGGGCTTATTTTCCTAAATCTATACCATGCTGATACGAGCACCCCTCACGAAAATCGTTATACTTATACGCAGCCTTATCGGAGACAACTAAATACTTCTAACCTAGCAATTCCAATAATAAGATCGATTCCATATTTAATACCAGATACACTTCGCCAAGTTACTTGAAGAGATCGAACGATCATCGAATCCACCATCTCGACCGAACGACCACAACTCTAATCCAGCCAGCATGCAAGTTCAATGGAGCAAGTGCGTCCGGCGAGTGGCCGAAAAATCTAGGAAAGCATTCCCAGTGCGATTATTCCGCCACTTTAAGTTGGAGAATGCCGATCTTCCCTGGAAGAAGTTGTACAAAACCCTGAATAATTCATCGATGGTCGCTGGCTTCCGATTGCCTGTCTCCCCGGGGCGAGAAGCTCATCGTAGATGCGTCGCTGGGAAAGCAAGTTAATAAGGTACGCTTATGGCGTGCGCGCGCCGTGACGGAACGAGCACACGGGCGTGTGCAGCTCGCACAAAAGCGAGAAAGGCAGAAAAGGCCCGCGCGTCTGTATGTGTGTCTTCGGGCCCCCAAGCGGCGCGAGGAGAAAAACACAGTGCACATAATCCTCGCACGCCCGCTCCTCAACAAATTGACGCTTTAACCAAGCTCGCGCTATAAAAATTCCTCCGTTCAACGATCTTAATGAAATTCTTCCCAACTACCAACTCAATCTCTCTCTCTCTCGGGCGCGCGCTGTCGGTTTTTGCGCGATGAGCTGGTGCGAGCGCGTCCGTCTCGGCTGCTTATCTTTTCTCACATTAATTACCCAGGGTTTCTTGCGGCGCGTACGTAGCGCATCGAGTGATGCACAGACCACTAGCCTGAGAGAGCGAGGAGACTTTCCTGGAAGGACTCAGTGGCGAAAGTTCTCGGAATCTATTGACACTGGGAGCGAAATGTCTGCATCGAGGGGGAAGCAGGGGCCGAGGGGGCGAGAGCGATGGGGTTAGGAGGGAAAGCAGCGAGAGAAAGATCGATGCCGGCTCCGAGAATGGAGAAAAGTTGCATGGGGAAGAGGTGCCGCCCACGGTGAGCCGATGCGCCTACCGAACGGCCTAGGGAAACGTAATAGTTCGGTGGAGAGGGGCCCCCGCTATTTGTCGGAAAACTTGGAGATTGGTGCACGTCTGCGCCAGATGTTGCGTGCCAGCATCACCGCCGCCAGGCAGATAAAAACCTACCGCGCCTGTCCGTCCACGGTGTGTTTGTCCGTGGGATGGAGCCTTCTCAGAGACAGACGGGTGCAGCTGCTGCTTTTCGGCGTGAAACTTAAACGAGCAGCCATGTGCTGCCTTCACGGTTCCCTACGTCGGCTAGAATTCGCCGGGGAGGAGCTAGAGTGATGGCTCATCGTGATGCCTTACCCTCTCGACTAAATCTACTTGTAGTTGTGTTCTATACAATCTCATGTGTTAATATTAATATTAATATTAATATTAAGTTAATATTAAATAGATGTTCGAGTACTTACATATAATTATCAATTACACGAATTTATCAAACGTATATTTGAATTGATCATATAAGCCGCTAATAAAAGGAGCACAAATAGTAATTTCACTAAAAAACCAAGAATTAATTTAATCCCAACTACATATTGCCGTTTCACGTAAAGTTGGATGCGTAGATCAACGATCCAAACAAAACTGTTTTGTTTGCCGAGTGCCGTCAGTCAATACACTCCGTAGCGACGTCGGCCGTACGATGATCGGCTGATAGTGACTCACTGGCATGAATGCGGGAGCGTCTACGATACGACGAGAAGCGATCGGAGGAAAACTAGCGCTGCAGAGAGGAAAGCACGAGGCGCAAAGTGCGTGGAAAGCCGATCGACCGGGGATGGGAAAGGAGAGCAAGGAACTTGACGCAAGCGATAACCTTAATTATCAACCACTTAATGACCCGCGGTCAGCGAGTATATCACGGACGGTGAGGGGGGGGGGGGGGGGGCATTTGTTCGCTGGGTGAGCCGACGGCGACGGCGACGGCGACGGCGGCGTCTGCCAGTGGAAAACTCAATTTGGCCTCGGTCCAACGTCTTCGACTGTTCGGATGCCGCTCGGAACTCGAGGGAGAGCGAGGCACAGGCCTTCTTCGGGCTGGCGGTGCTTGCTCGCTTGTGCCTTCCAACGCGAGCCGGCCGGAATAGCCGGGGCTATTTCTGTTCTTCCAGGAGGTCGCTCGCTCGCGAAACTCCCGGAGAGCTTGAAAGACATTTTTCTCCGGGGATTCGGGCCCCCCCGACTACTCCACTCCCTTATCAGAGGCCGGCGAGCGCTTTTCGAGAGTGGCGCTCCATATTAATTAAATGCCGGCTGAACCTTATCGTACTCTGTCGGCTGAGGTATTAATCCTCGTCTGTCCACCAGTCATTTCCATGAGCACTCTCCTCCGAGACTTATCGACGGCCCGAGAGAGAAAGAAGACGCTTTATCGCTTGCCCCCTAATCCTCCTTTGTCTCCGGCAAAGCGGGTTTCCGATGCTCATCGATTTCACCGTCAACCCACCGCACAATTACAACTCGGCCGTTCGCACTTGGGAGCGCGCGATAAATAAATCAACAAGAAGATATACGCTCATTACAACTATCTCGTTTCTCCTGAGAGGATTCGGGGGGAAAAGGGGCCGATCTCCGCGCGGAAACTATGCGGCTGGCGAATGTGCTGATAGCTGCAAATGCATTTGCACTTTTCATCCCTGCCTCTACCGGGCCGAGCCCTTCTACCGCCAGCGAGCGTGGCAGCCTGCCAAAAGTGTTATCAGAGGAGCCGGCGAAAAAAATAGCCATAATCGCTTATATGGAATTTTACGGTCGCGACGGCGGAAAAATGTGCCGGCCATAAAAATGAGTATCGCGCGCGCCCGGCCATGGCGGCCGGATTATTAATGAAAATGCATCGCCGGCGGGCCGCCCGCTAAATTTATCGATATTGCTTTCCCGATACTAATTGCGAGCCATCCGTTACACTGGTGCAACATTAATCTGTCCCCTTTGCCTCTGTTTTCTTGGCTTTGCCACTCTTTCGTTTAAGTTTGTTTTCTTGGGGAATCTTAAAGATTCTGACATTCGACCGCAGTCGTAAAGAGAAGATCAGTCTATTTGCGGGGAAAACTATCGCGAAGAGACGAGGTTCTCGCCTATCAGGCTTATCGCTTAATGTGGAAGAGAGTTTATGCGGAGGTGCGAGGCGCCGAACCGCTTCGCTTTCATATCCAATTCCGCGGACCACATTGACGATATCTGTCGCGACGATCGCTCGTTCCGCGCGGCCGTAAAGCTTCGCGTCGATAGGACACTCGCGATTTCCACCGAGATACCAAGGGACGCACTTGTAAATCGCCCTCCTATCTTTCCCTCTCCCATGCGATCTAGGTTCTTCCTCCAACTCGGGAGCCGCTGCACCATCCGCCGGAGAGAACGCGCTACCGTTTTTGGCAGAGGGACCCTCCTCCCTTATCGGGTACCGGACTTGGCGCTCGGTGCTCTACCCATTTTCAATTTCCGCCGCCGCACACTTCGCAACAACCCGCGCGTTCGTTCATGTAAAAATCGACACGAATCGCTACAGAAACGTCCACGCAATCATTCGAAGCCAATGCACTGGAAATAGCGTGCGATTCAAGAGTGAAAAGCTCGCTTTCATTCGGAATTATTGACTAATAAAGCGACGGTATACGACACACGTAGTACGTAGTAGTCGAGTCGGAGCGAATCGCAGAGGCTGTCAAAGTCAGTGTAATAGAGCCATTGAGCAAGAACGCTCTCTGACGCGGTGGTTTATCAGAGAGCAGTGTGGAAGGGAGAACGGTTCGACTGTGCGTCGTGTGGCAAAGTTAGACGGCATTAAATGGCCTGTCAGTTAGTTGTTCCTCGGCAAGAAGCACTCTCGCGGCCGCCGAGTCAGTAGAATACTCCCGCGCGGCGAGACAGAGAGACAGAGAGAGAGAGAGATAAGAGGAAGCGGGGTGAGTCGGTGGGTTCAAGAGTTACCGAGAGGCAAAACAGTTTTATCAATGAACCTTTGAGTCGCGAGCGGCAACCCGCGGTAATCCAGCTAGTTCCCCGTCTAAAGCAATGCACCTACGAGGTATTTACGTCAGGCGGAGAAGCTACGGGCCGCGGAGAATCCGAGAAAGAGAAGGGGAATGTGTCGCCGGGCCGATTCAGCCAGCCTCCCACAGGCTGCTACTACTCCTCTGCTCTCTGACATGAGCGTGCACATCTACCATGCGCTGCTTTGGCATCGCAAGATTAAATGGCTCAAGTGCCTCGGTGATGGAGACTGGCTCGACGTAGAGCCGAGCTACTTTCTGTCACTCGTCGCTCAATCTTCCTCCTGCGCGTCTTCCCTCGGCGCCGTCGAGCCAACACTTTTATCATAATATTTACGATCCGCCGCTATTGCACTGCTAATAGATTCACGGCTGATTTACGGCATTGCACGGCCCTCGCCGCGTCAATCGGCCGGGAAAGAGAGCCGGTGGCTCTTTAAGTTAACAAGTTCCGCCAGTCTTATTCTCCCGCAGTGCGAGAACGAGGTCATCGAGACGACTGGCTTTTCCATTACGAGCTACTTTTCATTAAGCGGATTATCACGCCGGAGTACTCGAACCCACTGGTAGAATCACCTCCGAGCACTTTATCGCTATTTCGAGCAGCGTCATTTGAGGTCTCGGCGACGTTTTCGTAAAGCGAATCTCTCAAATAAAATACTATGTACATCAGTCCTATCCTTATGCTCCTAACAAATAAACTCACTGTGTATATCTGTCGCCTGATCCAATAAAGTACGAGTCACACCAGCATTTCACTTGTGCCGCGGTGCGATAGCCCATCTAATTGTTGATACATCGGTGGGCACTTTATTAATAATTCTAGCTGTTAACGCGCTCGGACTTATCGAGCGAGTGTAAAGCAATAATAGGCCGAGTTTGCCGGGCGATCGCAGAGAGCAGGCAGAGTGTGTAAGGCTCAGTAACCGGGAGAGTGTGAGTGTCTGCAATTAAATGCGTGTGTCGCTCTCGCCTATTAGATAATTAAGTGATATCGTTGCATAAATGTGATTACCGTAACGGCGTGAAAGAGGAACGTAATCGCGCCGGCCGGCGTCGTTATGTAACGATCGGGAAAAAGCTAATCCCGCCACCGAGGGAGAGAGAGAGAGGGAGAGGGAGAGAGAGAGATGGCGAAGTAGAATGGAGTTCTGGGTTTTTGCACGGTCAATTGGCGCGGAAAGCGTGGAGACATTTATGGAACGAGTGAGAAAAGCTATTAATGGAGCAGCCGCGGCTACACGGTAGCGCGCAGCCATGTAATTCCGATTGTTACGCGGGAGGCTATGCGAATATTTACGTCGAGCAAGTACAGGTCGCCGGACACGTTTGAGCACGGGCCACGTACGGCGACTGTATCATGAAACCCGATACCCCGCGCGATAAAGGATAGCTTACTCTATCGGCCGTGGAAACCGATGGAACGCTCGTGCGATACTACCAACCGGGCCAACCACTCGGGATTGCCCTGTCAGGTGGAATATGTGATTTTCTCTCCGGAGCATTCAGTTCACTTCGTTAATAATGACTGAAATTTACTACATACTGCTCTTCTGTACAATGGCAGTAGTCGAAATAAGTAACTACTTCCGTATTAAGTATTACTCTTATCTTGGATCTAACGATATTAAAATGCTTGAATTTATAAGATTATTAATAGATTGGTAGAGGTTGCCAGATCGATTTCATCCGAAGTGAAATCGCAATATTTACAGAACAGTTATCCAGAAGAGTGAAGCCGCCAATGATTCACAGTCAGCTTTGTAATGAAAGTCAGTTTTTCAGCGAGTACGAGGGTATTGGGGGCAGAGAGGAAAGATTGAACCGAGCGCGGATGTAGTTTTACATGGAATGGGACTCCCCTTCGGCCGACTTGGGCCCCTCTCATGCGCGCGCGCGCGATACTCGTTCCCCCATCTAGTCTACCGTTTCTTTCTCGGGCGCACGTGTGTGCCGGTGCGGTGCTCTGACCAGCCGACTGGTTTCGCAGGCTGACGCGGGTTCCCTTTGCCCCACGGCAGATGCGATACTCTCTCAAAGCAGCAGCAACCTCCAAGAGACCGGCTCTCCGTGCCGCGTGTCAAAGACAGGATCAACAAAAGCGGCGTGCGCTCGCCAATACGTCCAGTACCGTAACGATACTCTCAGCCTTTGCCCACTTTCTCTCTCTCTCACTCTCCGGGGAGGCCGGCTGCGATCAATGAAATGCAAGAAGAAAGTTGTGAGCTCACTGTCCATACAAATCAATCGATCGCCTGACAAGCTGAATCCCCGTGGATTTATCTCTCTTTGTTCAAAATGTACTTGTCTCGGAGATTCCTCGCGTCCCATGTAACCTGTGCGATTTACCGATTTCCAGACGAGTGAATTAGCATCGCAAAGGCCAATGACAGAGTTGAATCGAAATAAGAAACTTTCATTGTTCAAGGAGGATGATTCGAGTTGGTTATTCCCACGTATGGCGTGCTGGAGTTTCCAGTGGCGACTGGAGAAACGGGAGAGCGCCCTGGGCGAAAGGGAGGCCAAAGGAATATGCGCGTGCAGGGGGAGGGGGAGGGGGTCGAGGATAATGGTAGCTAAAAAGCCGACGAAGTAGTAGGAAGGTCAGGAAATAAATAAAAATAGGGAATGCAGGCGCCGCCGTTGCCGGTGGGCGCATAAAGAGCAGCAAGAAAACAAAGCCATATACAGAGGAACACACTTTGCAGAGCATCGCCGAGTGTATCTTACCGGGAAGGGGCAGTGTGTGAGATAAGAAATAAATTATATCTCTGTTTCCTCGGTCGCTTTGCCGTCTCGTTCTAGCTCTGTGCCGGCGCACAGAGGAGTCCAAGTCGAGGGCGAGCAATTGGCTTGAAAAAGGCTGGCGGAACGAGAGAATTCCTGAGTCCTTTCCCTCCGACTTCGACATTCGTTTCCTTTGGCTCTTTGAGCGCGACATAAGCGACCAATGTTTCACCGTTCCTACACGTATAAGCCGGATCCGCCGGTATACCGAGCCTCGACGAGATACAAAAGGAAAGCTCGAGCTCCCCTTTTTCTATTTCTAGTTCTCTTTTTCCCTCGTACTCACGCAACCCAAGAAACACGTGTATACATACATGTACGAATTCCCGACCGCCCGACGTCGGGATCCTAAATCAGGCTATCGACTCCATTTCCCGCGCGTATTGCCGATCCCATAATATACGAGGTGTGTGCGCCCGGACTGCTCGAGCCCGGCAAAGGTGAGGCCTGTTTACGTGCCGCGTAGCTTCTGGCAAATGGGATCGACGCGCCACTGGAAAATCCGTAGAGACCAAAACGGCGTGGGCGGCTGCGTCGCTTCCGAGAAGGAACCTTCGCCGATCGCGTCGCATTGGCCAAGGGTAATTGGCCAGTGCGTGTCTTTCCAATGCGAGAGCACACGAATTACCAAGGACGCTGATGATGTGCATGCTCTCGAGGAGGAGGGGAAGTGGTGGTCGGTCATTCCTAGAGGAAATCTAGGAAAGATGAAGTAATAGAAACGGCGTCATCGCTCGCACTCTGTAATTTGTCGCAGTCGGCGTGCTCGCGTGCGCGCGCGCGGCATTGCTTCCCCAATTAAGCCAATTACGCCGCCGGCGTGAATAAGAATCGCCATTCTTTTCGAGCGGCGACGCAGCCCTGAATGTGGCCCTGTGTAATGGCCAAGCCGAGCCCGCCTTTGGGAGCCGACTTCCACCGCTGGGTCCGTGCTCTTTCCTGCGGCCCGAAAGGGAAGCCCTGATGAACGGGTTTTTTCGCCAGGACCCGCTTAATTCCAGGGTCACGCGGGTACCTGGATCCATGCAGGTCAGATTTCGACCGAGGAATCTGGCCTCGCCCGGTGAAACGGCCGCTTCTACACCCAGAGCGCGCACTATACCAGAGAGACCTGGTGAAATTCTAGCGGCTCCCGCTGCGACACCAAATTTCCCACGATTTCCTTTTCCTCTCCAAGCAACAAAGCGCGCCACCGAATCGACCTCCCGTCACACCAGTCCCACTTCCGGGTCCTGTTCGAAGGATCCTAAATTTCCTTTTACAGTGTCCCGTTTCTCCGGCTCCGCGGGATTTCCCGTCGGAGAATAAAGGAGCGGGGCAGAGCAGACTGCTCCGGAGGAAAGACGTATCAGCGTTCGAAAGGCGATGTGTGTCAACGCACATGCGTTGAATTGGATAATGAATCTCACGTGAGATGGCCAATTGGCCGGGGGAGTGGGCAGTCGCGGTAATGACAATGGACGATAATGATTGGACCGGTGGAGGCAGGAATGTGGACGCGCTCCGCGCTTATCTCCAAAGGCATTATTGTTTCATTACCGCCACTTGAATACAAATCGGCCTTAATCGTCGCACGCGGCCTTTAATTGCCGCTGGAAAATGGGGCGCCGGGCATAGCACGGCTCGCTCGGCCCCAACAACTATCGCCCGCTCTCTCGCTCTTTTGTCAAAGCCAAGTAGCCGAGCATCCAGCCATTCGAGGTGGCATTCGAGCCCGCGTAAATAAAGTCTGACGATTGTTCCGTGACGGTAGCGCTCCGGCTGGATAGAGGCGTCGCACTATGTGTCTGGCACGAAGCGCAGGGCAGAAATGCCATCGGCTGATAATCGACATTCCGACTGCACGCGACAAGATCGGCGGGCTGCTTTGTGCGCGCTCCTGTTCGCTTCTGCCCTCGTCTGTTTCTCTTCGATATCACCGGGCCGCAGCCCGACCTAACGGGGATTACGCGCGCTCACCCTTTGAGCTACGAACCCCACCCACCCCCTATGGATCTAAACCTCTCTAAGCTTCCAACTACCTCGATACCGTCCGCGGACAAGCAATCAAAATTTCAAGAGTCCTCGTCCCCCCAGATTTCTTTGACTCACCACTCGCCAAAGTTTAACTGACAATTTAAGTAAGCCTCTTCCCCGTTACTCCTATCAGGCTGGACTCCTCGAGTTCCCGGCACGTTGTAACTAAGCACAGGTGTCGATAGCTGCTATTTAAAATTGATAGAGCTCTCAGCCGAAAGGCCGCGTGCCACGATCTTAAGACAGGGAGTTCGGCGATCGATAGGCTTTTACCGAGCGGCCTGAAATACACCGGTGTGAGATGCACTTTCCCACCCAGCAAATAACGTCGGGCCACCGTAGTTGCCGCGGCTTTCTACCGCGTCAGGGCCGGGTGCGCTTCCTTTACTTTGGCCCGATGCTTAAGACGCTTAAGTGCAGGAGCGTGCGAATGACGTTAATGTCGCGCCCGGCATCTGCCTGGAAAAGCATGTTGCCGGGCGATTTTCCAGCGTGCAAACCATTCTCCAACCGCGAGATTCAGCTAACAAAGCGCGCACTTGGCACGAGGTGTCGGACAGTTTCGCCGGCGAAATGGCGGAATTTGGAATTGTCAGTCTCGCGCATGTCGAATGCAACTTTTATTACCCAGTTCGGTGTGCTGGTACCATTTTTTGTTAAGAGTTTTAAAGTTTCGATTCAAACCGTTCGCCTTGTGTATTAAATTTTCCATTTCCAGCAATTGCTTGTGTCAGTTGGAAACTGTTGAATAAATTTATTTAGCGTGTTCAACTGAAGCCGAGAACAACCATCTGGCACACACCACAACATGTTGGCCCCGCTTTAATTAACGACACACGCGCAAACTCCACCGGTTTTTGCTGAGTTTCCCGGACACTGTTGTACCAGTCTGTTTATCGAGTTCTAACCATTCTAACTTTTCCCATTTCGGGGACACCGTGGAAAATTGCTTGCCGCTGCGACTCTATGAATAAAGGAAGCCAGGAAGCGGGACCGAAAAAAATTGAAGGGGGATCCGCGCTCTATTAAAACACGGAGAACAACTCCTATCTACATGATAAACGCACGTGACTGTTAATGGAAGCTCTTACTTAACGCAGCTTGCGAAACAACTGCGAAAATGCACCGCACCGTTATCGATAATTAAATACGAGCGAGAGCGTAATTATTGTGCCATTGAACCCACTCGACTTCAAAACACTTCTCGATCAAACTCCCACTCCAAATTCTCCAATTAATTCATAGTTATCATATCAATATTGAGCAGCTCTGCAATAAGGTAGCAGAGTAAGCGAAAGAATCTACTGTCACTCACGAAATCGCCGAGATAACTGTACCAGAGAAGATCAGCGAACACTTACCTAAAACAGAAAAGAATCTTAATTAGTACAATTAAAGAAATGTAATGAATAATATATTCAAAAGGAAATACTGGTTAGACATTCATTCTTGCTTTCAAAACACGTGGGACCAAGATATGAAAATCTTTACGAGATTCCGACTCCTCGAAGCCAAGATTCCCATTGTCGAATCGAACAACTATCGCTGTACGAAATACAGATGGTTCCTTTTGGAGCGGAGTGGTGTATCGCGTCTAGTTTAACGCGAATGGAAACCTTAATGGGCCCAGCCGGAAAAAGCTTGCCTCTCTCGGCCGAGGTGATTCGTGATAAATCCAGTGTACGGGCGAATGAAGATAACGGCGGGATAGTATTGGACTGCGCCGACACGGCCGCTGCGCTCTCCTAGGACGACCCGAAAATCCTGACGTTATCGGGAGAGATAATTCGCAAACATAATAGGACAAACACTCTCTCGTAGGAAGCGGCTTCGTGCGCGTGTGCGCGTGTGCGCGTGTGCGCGTCTCTATGCCGGCAGCAGTAAGCTACAAAATGGAAATTAGATTCATTCGCGCACGCGATCCCAGTTTTCAGCGGCGCGCGCGCGGAAAATCGATCCTTGCACGTGAGGCACATCCCGTTTGCGCCGGCCGATACGAGCTGCCCTCTCCTATCATGCCGTATTTCCCCCGGGCGGATATACGGATGATTAGCAAATTAGTTTTGGCCCACTATTATTGACGCCGGGCACACAGTCGCTCTCTCAGAGATGAGCAAACCAATCCAAACCTATGTACACTTAAACGGCACGAATAAAATTGCTAGCCCCTCTCTCTCACTCTCTCTGCGGCCTCGTCACCGCATCACGCAACAATCCACCGATTCCCAACTTCCGCCACATCTGATGTTCGTGTTAATTCGAGGACGGAAGGCTACGCGAGGCCCAATCATTCCAATACGATGATATTTTCGAAACAAGTGGGAAACTACCTAATTCAAAGGGGCGACTATTCTTTCTTTTCCTTCTTTTTCCCCTTTTCTGGAAATGTTATCGGGGCCGGAATAAATCGCACGGCCGATTTAATTGAAGTGGACGCTGAATGAATTTTGCAGGCCCTTCAGCACTGCCAAGAAGAGTTCGCCAGCATTTGTACACGTAGCGCGTGAAGGAGAGGAATAGGAACGATTGATATTGGCACGCTTCTCCGGTAGCAGCTGTGGAAAGCGTCGACTAGCCCACTGGATACAACCGTAAATTACATTTGCGTTTTAATATCGGGAGGGCAGTAAATCTTGTTCTAACGGTGTATGTACTAGGCCAGGCGCGAGGCGCGCGCGTGTTCCTGGATTCATCGGAGTTAAAGGTGCACTTTGGAAAAACCTGCCGAGTGATTGCATTGAATTGCAAACACGACGGCATACTACATTTCTGAGGAGCCCAGCGCCAATCCTCGAGTATCCTCCACTCGAGATATTTATTATTTAGCCAACAAAAACCTCCAGGCATCATAAAACATCCGTGAAACGAATATTCAATACGCGCGAGTCACGCGACAAAACGACCAACAGCGACACTAAAACTGGAGGGAAATAACGAAGGCCGACAGCGGAATACAATGAAATGCTAATAAAGCGTAACATCTGCCGAAGATTCATAGATACTCATGAGTAAACTTAACGGGGGAGCAAAGATCCCGATGGTAAAAAGCGACGGGGGTTCGCATTCGATTAGGTAGAGACAGAGTAGGATAGGAAAGTGAGAGAAAATCAGGAAGGCGGAAAAACTGGGCGAGTCATTAGCGAGGCTTATTGGATATTTACTCGAATTTCCGCAGTGCTGGGAGTGCTCGGGCGGCGAGCGACCGAGAAAGTATCGGGAACAAGCGAACAAGAGGAGATAGCCCCGAGGATGACCCCCAGGCGTTTTATCTTCGGTCGCACTTAGCGAATGCAGACGAATGATACTCTTTCCTATCTTTCCCTCCGATTCCCGGCACCCCACGACTCTTCCCCTCACCCCACCACTCTACCTCAAATTGTCCAACCTCGCCCGCACACCACTTGACGCACCGACTCCATTCCCAACTATAACAAATGATCCGAAAAGCCGTTCGGGGATTTTCTCGCGAGTTTTTCGCTCGTCATCCATCAAAGCGCCGATAAATTTATCGCGAGGGAAAGTTCACAGCGAATCTCTCCGCCAAGCCGGGCAATCGGGAGGAATTATAAAACGCGCTCTGACGCGTCCCATAAAAATGGATTTCTCTTATCGAACGATTAAACTTAACACGCGCCAAATTTCCGGATTAGCTTCTGTTATGGGTGACGTCAACCAAATTTCTGACATTAAATAACACTTATCTTTCATTTCGATCTCCTAACCCGCAACGACGATCAAATCTCGACTGGCACACGAGTAAACAGTGGCGCTGACACTCGATAAATAAGATCCGGAAGTCGGTGGTAGTGAAATGGAGTGGGGCGATCATCTCGAGTGGTGCGGCGCGTCTCTCACGGAAGCGTAATCGAGCCGGTGGATTAGCATTTTTTATGAGCCGTCGTGAGGGAGGAATAGGCTAATTTGGCCGATAAGGACCCTCGGTGTGAGAGTAGCCTAAAAGACGAGGGGAGAGATAGGCGGGGGGTAGGGGGGTGGGGGGGCTGAGAGGAGAAGAGGGGGTGGGAAGGGTCGGTGGGGGTTGTGCTGCTCTTGGCGTCGGTGGATGAAGGAGCGGGCGGGTGGCTGGCGATCGAAGCTCGCTGAGGGTGACCGCGGGGTCAGGGGCGGGTGGTTGGCGGTGGCGTGGGTGGTCCTGGGCCTCGGATGACTTAAAGAGAAGCTGCGACTACCCCTGGACCGATCGATATCTGCACGCCGGGGCATTGCCAGCGCGGCGGCGACACCACAGCCAGTCCAATGTCGCATTTTCGTCAACTACCCCCGCATTAAACCTAACCTGTCCAGAATGGAACCAATTGCCGGAGAGTCGACTCGCGGATTTAGCTAAATTGGATCCGGCTCGTTGGAGAGCTTAAGTGTGTACCATCACCAGTGGAATACTCTCGACAGTCTCCTCTACCGCAGTGATTTTAGACCGACGTTTTTCTCTGCCTTTATATGTTTTCTCTTAAATACGCAGGTTGATGCGCCGCGTAAAACTTTATGGTTATCATCTTACATATTGCGGACTGATTATCATCAGTGTGTTTACTGCCAGTATGTTTTACAGCGGTGGAAGCGGCTTTAAGAACTGAGTTTATGGCCTATTCGTGGAATAATGCTTGGGTATTCCTGTCATTGACTGTAAATTACATTTCCTGTGATTAGAATTTATCTCAAAGCAATGGTTAAAGGATAAAGCATCTTGATTACGTGTTCCTGTAGACTCCACTTATCCTTTGAACTCGTGTTTCCTGGCAGGCCGTCGAAAATTAGCGAAATTCCCCAGTAAATAAAAGCCAGGCAGCCCGAGAATTTTCCCTAGTTATACTTCAAACTCCCGCGCGCATCTAGCTCGCTCAAAAATTGAGTTTCGTCTCGAAAAGTGTCCCCCCGCCCACTCGACAGCGAGGCATTAATGAGAGCTTGAAAGTTTTATGGCCGCGAGAGCGCCGGCAAACTTGCCGATAGAAATGAAGCAGTGAAAAATGAACGCGACCGGATCGATGGGACGTAAAGCAAGTTTAACTGCGTCCTCGTAAAACCGAATGCAACAAAGCGCAAAGGTGCTAGGCACAATGGGACGTTTAGGGCAGCGTAAACTTTTTCACGAGCGCCTAACTACTTTGGCCGTCGGCCGCTTTTATTGTTCAACGCCGAACTTGCCCAACTGGCGCGCTCCGCGGAAGCGACTCAAGTTGGATCGACGCGGCGCACCGGTCCAGCTTGACTTGCCAGTTTCCGGCTGCTTGCGAATCCCAGAATTGCGGACAAAGCCGCGGTGCAAAAAGTCCAAAGTTTCTCGCCAATAATCAGTAAGGAAATGAGAGTTGTTTGTGTATGGCTATTATTCGGGCTATCTGGGAAATTGGTTATTTGGTGCAAAGGTTACTCTGGGATGCCCTCGTCGACATGACCCGAGGCTCAAAATAGCGTTTGCGAAAGTGATACGTACACGGCGAATTGGTCGCTCTATTTCTGTGACGCGTGCGCCACTGCTCGGAGAAAGTAATTGGTGCCCGGGTGCAATTAGTAGCGGCGATAATGACATTTTCGACTTACTTATTACCCGCTGAATTAAACGTCCGCTGAGTGCGAACCCTGACGACTTTTTTTACAGTTTCACTGCTTCAAAAACTTGGATTGGAATTTTGATAAAGCGACAAAATCACATGCAATGGATTATTAATTCGTGCAGATTGCACGTGCGAGGATTCGGCGAGTGCAGGGAGTATCGAACGCCAGTCGAGACACAGAGTCTCTGTTCTCAAACTGAGCCTTGTTTCATCATGGCCGATTGATAAGCACGGCGGTGAGGTCGGTGGATGAGGCTGAGCCGCGATATGAGGAAACGAAGAAGCTCGTAAAAGAGGAATCGGTTTCGGTGCGATTGGCTTTGCCCGTGCACTTTGTATCTAGTGTGCGCTCTCGCCTCGCTGCTGATGGTTGGGGGAGCGAGAGGATCGTGGGACTAAAAACAGTCTCCAACGGTTCAGTGACATGAATCATCCTGCCGATGACGAAGGGCTATATATAATGGGGCCGACGTCGCAAACGGGGTTGAAAATTGCGAGCAATGGACGCTGGTAATTGGTGTCTGCCTGGCCATTAATTCTCCCGGTGGTCAACAATCTACGAAAAACAACACTCCGATCGAATCCTGTTGTTAGCACGCGCGATCACAGGCCAAGATCATTTCAATCTAAACACCCCGGAACTAATGAACCGTCAATCAGCAATTAATTTACCCAAACACCCCAACAACCTTATTACGTTACGCTCAATGGAAATTCGTTATGCCCCATGAAAAGCACACCTGAAACTTTGAATTACTTCTCGAAACACTATTCGATCAACTCTAATTGATTTAATTAATATTATTAAGAGAGGTTACTTTTCGCTAGGATAGAAATAAATGACGATATTCCGGGTGGCTGTTTATCGATCAGTAGAGAATCGCTGGTGGCACTGGTGCAGTGTCAAGTTGTACTCGAAATACAATAGTACCTTGGAAGACTGGATTTTACTAATCAGCAACACTGAACCACAAGCTGGTATTACGTCGACTCGAAGGAGAAATCTCGGCTGGCCTTCTTAAAAGGAGCGGTTTCAAGGGAAGCAGGAAACGCCACTGAGGCAGGTAGACTCGAGCGCTCCTCTCTTCTCTCTAGTCAATGCGAAATTTCATTGGAACACCGCCAGCTCCTGTCGCTTCAACATTCACTACAAGTTTATAGATAGTATGGTTATCCGGCGCGCTAGTCACCATCTTGCCGCTCGTGTTCTCGAAAATCCCGGTATGCACGCCCCTTTAGCCGCACTACCTACACGCCACTAAATTCTTTATAAGATAATGGACCACCTCCGCTCCAGACTCCGCCAGCGACCAGCCAGCTCGCGCAACTTTTCCCAGCGCGTCCACGCTCGACGGGAGCTGCCTGCCTGCCTGCCCTCCTACCACCATCCACCAAACCACTGACATTACCTCTCGTCATTCCTCATGGAAAGCAATATTGATTGATCCAACTCAACCACCATCCAATTTCATGAGTAAGCGTTCTATCACTTAATAATGCAATTGATATTTAGCTATACGCGGATGCAGGGATATTTATGTCCGCCCTTAGAAATACTGTTATAACAAATGATCGGAGGGTTTCCTTTGAGAAGAAATGTCATGACCCATTTGACGATATTCCACTAATATTTTGGACCACGATTGATTCTGGATACTGGTACCCGCAGGAGAGGTTGATCGGTGCACCGAGGTATACGCGCAGCGTCGATGCTCAACCAAACTAATCGATCGAACCCGCATGGATCCGACGCGGGGAATAACTGACAGATGGAATATCTGGATTCTTAAGGGTCCTTTGTGAGGAAGCCCGACAATAAGGAGACTGCAGGAGCGTCCCCTATATACGCCCTTAGGAATGTGTGATCAATAAAACGAATGACTATAGCGGGAGTCCTGGGGTATTCATAAGCTCGACCCGAATCCTGCGCCGACATCGTCTCCAAAGTGTTCCCACATAAACCCCTGTTTTCCATCGGCACAAGAGACCGCCGGAGAGCTTTCCGCGACACGATAATCTTCCATTTGCGAATTCCGAGTGTTTGAAAAGCAGGATTGCGTAAAGCTCCAAAGGGCCATCGGACGTGCGCGTTTAGTATTAGCTATTGTCCGAGCGATACAATCACCAGTCACTAATGGAGTGCTCGACAAAAGAAGCGGTTAATCAATGATCCGCATTGGCTCTCTGCTCTCGATAACTCTCCCAGGAATATAATTAGCCGCGGTGCGAATGCGAATGCGAATGCGGAGGCCAGCAACCCCGTTACTGCCTCGCTCGCTCGCCCGGTAGCCTCGACCCTGTGTCTCGAAAGCATAACAGAAACGAGACGCAGCAACGTTTTCAAAGATGACACCGCAATAAATAGAGACCGGCCTATGCCAACTCCCCACCGCCGGGTTTCGTGCCCGCCCCGCGACCGCCGCCCACTTACTCCCAGTTGTTCGCCAAGTTACCCACACTCTTCTGCCGAAAGGAAGATCAAAGAATACATTTGGTTGGATGTTGGATTATTGGACGGGTGAGATTGAAAGGATGAGGATAACAAAAAGACTATAAGCCACCGGACTCTCGACTGTGAAGAGGTCAGGGGTTCACTAATGAACTGATGGGACAATCGCGAGAAATCGATAGCGAAAAGCACGCACTTGAAATAATCAGTTGGAATTTATCGTGTCCCATTAAAAGGGGGCTCACGCGCCCGCCGTGTCGGAGATCGAATCTCGCCTCGCATTTGCGTCACCCCTTATGACAGATATAGTAAAGTATTAATGCACTTCCACGTAACCTAACCCGACGGAGATTAATTGGGGAAAAGGGAAAAATGAGACTGGAGCGCTTCCACGTGGCCGAGCGAGCGTTGGCACGGGGCGAAGGTGATGTCTGTTAAATGTGGCCCCGGTTACTGGATCCTACAGGCGCATTACGATGATGAATAAGCCCCAAAACGTGGCTTCGTGGAAAACGCCCAATGCATTTGACTCCGCGAGCGATAGAATCCGCCTCGGACTCGCCAATGCCTACCAACGAACCCAACCTCCATTCCCACCTCCACCGACAAATATATTTAATATTCGATTGCCAACACTCGCATATCCAATCGCTTGATAAGTAGATGGAAAATTTCCCCGAGCGCAAGGGGTGTGCGGATTATCAATATGGTACAAAGTCCCTCAACTCGACTAGGAATCGTCTCTCACATAGCAACTAGTAATCAATCGCAGAGGCGACGAAACAGAGTAAGAAAACCTCTGGAAATGTATTCACCGAGTGGCACTCGAGTGTCGGTGACTTTTCCATCTGCGCGCCGAGAGCACGCAATTCCCGATGCTTATCTACGAACCAGGCAATTAGTGGACGATGCACTTCGCAGCGTGTGTCCGTCTAGTCAACGAGTCGCTTGTAAAGTAACCGTAAAACTGACGTTCTCCCCAAGTGGCACGGCCACATGTTCCCGCTGTTTTCACGGGGCGAGCGTTCACGTCGATGCAAGTAAGCCCTAACATTTGGAAAGGTTATCGGTTTCGCCGCCGTGAATCAACGGCCAGTCTGAGTCACGTGTACTCGCGGGGCCCCGTGGCCCGTTTAGCCTGGCGATCGGCAAACATTTGCTTAGCCCGTAAAGTCCGTAAACTTTGTTCTTGCGGATTCAGCTCGTACCAACACGCGCAAGAATTAGAGCCGCGCGATCCTCTCTCTCCCGAGCAAATCTTCCTCTGTTATTTCGACTGCGCGCGCGTGTGCGATTGAAAGGGCGCTTTCCACCATAAGGCCACCGAGCACTGGGATAATAATCCTAACTGCATTTCTATTCGGCCAACGTAGCGGCACAAAAGGACAAGCTAATTTCCAGGCCGAAATGGGAGCCGAGTGTCAAAAGGACCGAATGTCGCCCGGAAGCTTCCCTTAACACTTTGACTAAGCTGACGCGCGAGATGACAGAACAATTTAGCGGGAAGACGCATTGTTCACGGATGTACATACATTTGCTAAAGCTAGTGCAAATGTGTCTCATAAGAAATAGCAAATATAATAAACTATTATCAGATCTCACTCTTTTCGAATAACCAACAACTGTTGGATAATCATCAACTTCGTGCAGGATAATCATAATTAATAAAACAAGTTGGAATTATGAAGTTCCGCTGACACTGATTCTTAAAAAATCGATGAATCAGTCGGCGCGTTTAACGCTTCTTTGTATAGGATGACGCGTGAATACCAGAATTTCTTGAGATCTTAGTTACCACTCACTAAACCGGTAATCGCTTACTCAAACACTACGTGAAAGAAAAACATTGCTGCGAACAGCTGGCTCTTACATCAGAGCAACGGAGGCCGGAAACGACTGAACACGATCGGAAAGGCCTGGTTAAACTAAGTTCCATCTGTCGCAACGGATGTCTCGGCGACTTTTCCGATGGCCCGAGGAGGCCAAGCGATAATTGAGCGGTCAAGCGGTAGCCGGGGATAAAAAACAATGCAACCGGCATGGAAAGAGAGCCTTGACACGTATTCACCGGCAGCTTAACGACGCCGAGCACTGTTTAAGCTTAAAGTGATACTTCCTTCCCCTCGGTGCACGCTCGCTCCCCTCACATGACGTACTACTCGTCAAACAGCACGGAT
Organism: Crossocerus cetratus; assembly: GCA_963675795.1. Classification (NCBI taxonomy): domain Eukaryota; kingdom Metazoa; phylum Arthropoda; class Insecta; order Hymenoptera; family Crabronidae; genus Crossocerus; species Crossocerus cetratus. Next base: position 18,615,707 of record OY776667.1, read on the forward strand.
TACCTCCCACTTGTGCCTAATTGATCTATAATGCGCTTCATTAATTCCTATCTTTCTCAGCAGTTTGTCAAACTCAGCCAGTCCGCGCGGGAAACGACCTATCCGTGGAAGATATTAACTTCCGAATTTGTCCTCTTGGAGGAGAAATAAGTGAAGAATCCGGTCGAATAGCGGCAGTGATGAGCGAGCTCGACCCTCGGAACCTTCTAATCACCCCTGACATTTCGAGAAAAGGCGGAAGCCGGCAGAATCAAGGTATTCACCGGCGAGCCAACTACTGTGTATGCGCGCGTTTATCAGACTTCCAGGAGGGCACGCTCCCCCTCTTCAACCAACGGAATAAGTAATTTGCTGCTAAATTTGGACTCGGACTATCCAGCATGCTCCCCCGGCTCTTTCGCCATCTTCTTCGGGGCTCTGTGCTATCTAAATAAATGAAAGTACTTGCGCTCAAGAATAGGCCTACGTTCGACAAGTCTCCCAATCGATAGGCCAATGGAGTGTAACTAGTACTATTTACGTCTTCCTCTAATAGAGCACGGCTCGCTCGTCATCGCACGACAGGTACAATCGACAATCGAACTACTCAGCTGATCAATTGTCGCCGAGACCTTTACCGAATTGACACTCTACACTACACGTATTCTTCTTGCTTTCAACATCAAAATTTAAAACTACACGAAATAAAACGTGCCAATCAGAATACCAATCGCTGTCATAAATCCTAATGCCCATATATTAATATTAAATGTATCATCAATCCCACCACTCCATTTAATTATCCAGCATTCGCGGGATATTGTCACGAGGCATTGGCCGCTATTCAATTGGAGGTCCATCGATTCCGAAAGTCCAGAGGCTTGGACGGTAAAAGTTGTGGCCGAGTGAGAGGCAGAACACGCCAGAGGGAATGGGTAGACGGGTCCCCAGTGAGTGATGAATGAAATCGAATAAAAGTGTGGAAGGGAAGCTGGGGGGGTTTACGGTGGCGCCGTTCGGTTCTATGGGGGCCATTGAGTGGGTGCGTGATGGCAGCCGACGAGGAGAGTGTGCGTCTGCCAGCGAAGACAAGACGCGTCGCCGTCGCCCGCGATGCAGAAGAAGTTGGAGGGGGCAATGAACTTGGTGGCGGCGGCAGTTGAATCGGCGTTATCGACCCTGAGGGAAACGCGCGCGGTCCCCGCAGTAATGCCAGTAAAACCCGGCAGTCCACTCTCCGCGGCGAAACACGCGTCGCGTAAAAGCCGCCAAGACCACCCGAGATTATTGGCAGTCTAGGGATATTTCACGGAGGGCGGAGCTATTATACTGGCACCTCGGGGGCAACCTTGCAACGCCGCTCCGCTCCCTGGCAAGATGCGCGACGCTCACAATGGAGACACTGGCCCATGGAAAATCGACGACCTTAATTTCTCGACAAAGAAGCCTGAGCACCGGACCAGCGGTACTAGCCCTCGTTTGTCTTAACTACTGACATAGGAACCTAGCCCTCTAAGGTCTAAATGCTCCGTAGTTCCTGCTCGGCAACTACCAACTCCGATATCGCCATCCAACTCATGCAATGAGGTCGGTGCAGAAAGGAATATGCAAAAATCGATGTAACGATCTCCCCCCTACTGCTTGTTAGCTTAAATTAATTGGCTTATAAACATAAGAACTAATAAAATCGAGGGGGATTGATACTTAGGGGAAGTACATGAAATTTATTATTCCCACATTATTGTCTGCCTCGTATCCCTGAGCATTGGGCAATCGATGCCCAGACAAATTAGCGAAGCGACTTCCCTGGCGGATGCTATAACAGTCAAACTAATTGCGAGGGATGTAACAGCCAGTTTTAATGGCAGATGGATGTCCCCCTAACTTTCAGTGCGTCCGGTTATCGAAGATATTACAGCAGGGAGCATCCAATAATAACACGATGCCAAAGGCGCGGTTAGCCGACGGCGTCGAGCAAGATATATGGAGCGAGCACGTGGTGAGAATATCGATGACTAGGCGACACTAAGCTACTATCAAGGACGGCGTCATAAAAAAAAGAAGAACTGAGGTGATTCCGGCCACCTCGGAGAAGAGATCTCGCAGTAACTAAGGGAAGACGGGGGAGCCGGCTGTGGATCCAGCAGGTGATCCACCGCAAAAGGAAACACGAGCGATTCAAGGTGAGCCTGGAAACTTTAAAAGGAACGCGAGTCAACTGTGGTTTTATCGAAACCGCCGCGGTAACATTGCACCCATTGTATCAGGTAATCGATGGTATTCCGACATCCAGGAAGTTGCTCGGCGCGATTGGTCTAATATGGAGTTTATCGGCGCTCGAGGAAACGCTGCGATCTCTGCTGGTACAGGAAGAATTAACCCTTTGATATCGCGGGAGCCGTGCTCCGCTGAAAACGGTACGACATGAAACTCGCCGGATTGCCTTAGATTGCAAGATATTTCCGTGCAATGCATACACTGTATCCTCTGTCCTCTTGGAGTATATAAATGTGTATAGATAGGGTCTCTACAGGCACCGATATTTAAACGTACAGTATTTCCGTATATGCTGTTTCAAATGGGTTTTCCTCGTTCGCTAAAATTCAGTAGAGTTCGAAGGGTTGGCCCTTTACTTGTCCCGGCGAGCTAATGGCTCGCTGGTGTTAAAATGAAACCAATTTTTGCTCTTTGCTAAAAGTGCATTTGGAGGAGTTACACTCATTTCCCAGAATTGTACAATAATCAGAGTCTTTGTTTTGAGCGAAGAAATCATGCGGAAATCTCTGAGCCAAAACCTTCAACGCAAATTCTAATCACCGGCAGAGCCGTCAATTTAAAAAAAAAAATAAGGAAAAGTCTAGGAAAGGCGAGGAAGGAGAAATCGGCGCGATGCGATATACGCCGAGTAAAACTGACAGAGTGGTAGTTGACATTTAGCCATGAAGGATCTACTTTCCGAGTGAGGGAAAAATCATCAGGCTATATACGCGTGCACGTACGCGCGCGCGGGGCCGGGATGATATTAAAACGAGAAAGTGCGCGCTCCGCCAGGAAAGAATCGACACTTGACCCAGATATCCCTTTTTCGCTACTGGTCGAACGCGATCGCTCGCGGCTACGGCTACACGCGCCCTCGCGCCCATCGATATCCATTAGAGCTCTGCTCCAAAAGCTCTCCTCCTCGTTAATGTGCAAAAAAATTGATAAGCCTTGTTATTCATTATTCCAAAAGCATCGCTAAACATTAAGCCGCCGCTCCGCACCACCGAAACCATTCAATCACGTAACCGCTTATTAAACATTTACAATCAAGTGCCAATTTGAATGTAGCGCTCGCGCGTGCGTTTGTGCCAACGGCTCTCGTTGAATTCTAAATCAGGAAGCCGAAAATCCGCTAAGTATCGCTAACCATTCTAGATTAGCTGTAACAGTGATTGTAAACGATCGCCGGTGTGAATCAATGTTAATCCCACCGAGATAGCGATAACACAATGGTCAAACAGAAAAAGAGCAGTGTGGAGAAAAGAGGATTTGGCGAAATAGCGAACAAAGGATGAGGCGAGTGGTGTCTTCGAATTTCAAGGGTATCGGCCGCGCGAAATCTCGCATCGTGCACCGCTCACTAGGTTAATCGAAGCCGAGGTTTGTTTTTACGGGAAACCGATAGCAGCCGTGTCGCCCTGTTGTTCCGCGCGAGCACGTCAACGAACCCTGCAAACTCCCAGTGCAAAAACACGAAATAGCCACGAGTTATTCCGCTGACGTAACCCGAGTGTGGGAAAGTGCATATATCGAGTGCGTTGACGCTTGTGCCGTTCCTCCGGGGGAACGTGCATAATGAAATGGAATGAGAGTTTCCTGCTTCGAGCTCTGTAAGAATCGGGAGCAGTCCGAGGTGCACTGTGCCCTCAAAAGACTCGGTAAATCCAGCTAATGAAACTATGGAATCCTCCTTGCAAACAAACCACGCATTAGAATATAACTGGTAGCATTCAATCCGCTCTGAAAAGCAAGCGTTATAAACGCACACGCGCACACAGTCTTGTAAACTCTCGTAAACGCAACTCGCAACCAACGAGCAACAACAGGCAACATTTAAACCCCTTGTTCCTACAGGATTTCTTAAGCGTCAAGAATAAAAGATCCGATTTGAAGGGAGAATACGCAACAACCTCCGCGATTGTATCTCACTCTCTATAAAACATGTAACATGCATTCGCCATGGCAGGTATCCGCCTTTATAGGTCAAGTATCCCAGCGCGTGGTTCGCTCAGACTCGGAAACAAAGCCGAAATCAAAAGTAAAGCCGTGAATTGCCCGCTGGAGCGGCGCGACTCCGAAAAGCAAGGGGAGCTAGGTTAAAGTTTAAATAAGGCATGCGTGTATTTAAACGCAGCCAGCAGTCGCGCAGTGGCCCGGCAGCCGGTGTCCGTATTTTGAAAGCGCGCTCTGTGTCCCACGGAACAAACGGTACACACGGGCCTCTGCCCGAGGACGAAAGAAAAAGGTCAGCTTTATTGTGTGCGAAATCCAATCCAGTGCTCCCTTGCCGCTGAGCCGCTGGCGGCGCGAGCGGTGGGGAAGCCGAGGGGGAGCACGTTCGGTTCGACTGGGTCCGGAAAAGCCGGTATTCCTTCTGTTGGAGAGAGGCGCGGGCCGCCGCTACCTGCTCGCAAACGCATAAGCCAAGGCAAAACCCTCTGCCAAGGATGATGATTTAGTATTTGATAGAGAGAAGCAGAAGGCTAGCCCCTCGCTACAAAGGTCCACCGGTACCGCGAAATCTCCTTGCCAGTGGAACCTCGTCGCGCTGGCCGGCCCGAGCAATAATACGCTGGAAGTGCGCATGGCTTATTTTCAACGGGCAGTTAATCACCGTTGCGTAGAAAGAGAGCATGCGAGCGCGTTATGCGCGCCATGAAAATGAATCACGGCGTAATGAAAGGTTTCCGGGTAAATCTGAAATGAAGCGAGTAAGAGCCCTCTAATCCTGCGCACTCTCGCGCCGAATGATTTGTCATCGGCATAGAGGCTACCGCGCGAGTGCGGCGGCCGAGCACGCCACCCCACCGGGGCTACGAGGAGGTGCTCGCGAGAAATGAATTACTACTGGTGAGGCGCGCGCGGATGTACTATTTGAGAAGCTAATGGCACATAAATGGAGATGGCGAGCGATGTATTTACTTTCACTTGAAAAGAGTGCCCCTCGCCCCGTCCGGCTCTCTCGCCATGCCAGGCATACCCTAACCTCCGCTTCACGAGAACCCTTTGTACAGCTGCAAATAAAAGCCGGCGATTTCCAGGAGCCCTTGCCCTTTCACTAGCACGCCATCAACCGCGGCTACATCGTTTCGACCACGTACACGATGACATGACTCTTGCCCGAGCAACGACTGTCCTTTTCGCCCGATGCGCCGCCTTTGTCCGAGCCCGACATAACCTCCACTGCGCCGTCGACGCGACCAAAGACAGCGAGGCCGACGGGCCAACGGCACTCGCTGCCAATTTCGAATTTACCCTAGCGAGGAATCGTTGGCGATTCGCGCGAGCCAGTCGGATCCGCTCGCTCGCTCGCTCGAGCACGAGAGGACGCGAATCCTCTCGCGCGCAGTCGGAGCCGAGCGTGCGGCAGAAGGGCCTTTGTTGTCGGAGGCGAGTGTCGCGCGATGCAAAGTGTCGCAGGCTCCGGCGTTCGATGCACGTATGCAAATATCACGAATGCCAGCCAGAAATAGAGAAGCACGCTCTCGGTTCTCGGGCTCCGGCGCCTCATATCGAACCGACGCCTTCGAACGTTTCCCGCAAAGCGAGGCTAGAGTGAGGGGGAAACGGCGAGCAAGGGACAGAGAAGGCAGCAACTGGCTCGCTCTGCTTTCTCTTTCTCTTTCTCTCGCCCGGGGCTATCCCGTGCACAAGCTCGCTCGAGGCGCACACACACCTACGACCACACAGGCAAACCACCAGACGAGTTTCATCAAAGATTGAAGCGTTCACTTACGGGGTAGTACATCCCTTGCGGAGGAAGGAAAAACGCCCCAGTGCCCCACAGTTTGAGGCCGTTTTGCTCCACCGTTGTGCGAAAAACCAAATCCGTCACTCCGTACTACCTCCTCCTACACACTTCGCGCGCGCTCTCGCTCTCTCTCTCTCTCTTTCTCACTGTCTCAGTCTCTTCTCCTCGTCAAGCTTATTCCACCACTGTTTCCACCACCGGCTGATACGCGCTCTCCTTCTCGCTCTCGCTGGTCCGTTCGCCTGCACCTTCCCGTGCGGTCTCTTCCGCTGCGTGCACTCTGTCCGCGCGAGCCGGCGCGTCCCTTCCCTCCCACGTACGTGCGCGCCGCGTACAAGAGTGTGTACGCGGGTCCGTGTGTCTGTGCGTGCTCGGGTGCGTGTAGCGCGCGAGAGAGAGAGAGGTAGGTAGCTTTACCGCCGCGGCGGCGATCAGACACAATGCGACGAGAGAACGGGCGGGCGTCTGGTGCTCCTGGCGCGCGTCACACGCTCTCACACACAGGCACGCGCGTGCCAATACTGGCAGGACCAAGGCGCGCGCGGAAGCCGAGACGACGCACGATGATCGAACGCGGAGCACGGACGGCGAGGTTAAGGCTCCTCTCCTCTCTCACCAGTGCTCGGCTCCCTCGAACGCGACACACGACAGCACGGGCACAAGAGCGCGGCGGAGGCGGCGGAGGCGGCGGAGGCGGCGGCCCCCCGGCTACCCGACGACACCACCAGTGATTTCGAGCTGCCGCGACAGGCGTCTCTGCTTGCTGTCGTCTACCGTTTTTTCTCCAGTCAGCCTCTCTTTGCTCGGCTAGCTCTCTGCGTCTGCTGCTCCGCTTCTCTCTCTCTATCTTGCTCGGTTCGGTTCGGTCTCTCGATCTCGCTCGCTCACTTGCGGCCCCGTGTACGCGCTCTCACTCTGACTCGTTTCAACGACAATGATTCGCGACCGCCACCGTGCGTGGTCCCTCTACGACTGATGCTCCCGCTCCTGGCCGGCGCCATCGCTGCACACCGCCATTCCGATCGCAGCGCCGCCCGTGGCCGCCCTCGCTACTCCTTCACTTAAAACGCCACCGACCACCGACGCGCCACCGCTCCCCTTCGCCTGCTTAGGCGGACCTCACATCGTCAATATCTCCCGACGTCATTCTTTCGACACTCTGTATCGCTCTACACTCTTCCTTCTAGTCATTTAATGGCCAACTACTTCCCTATGCCGCCGAGATTGACGAGTCCAGACGTGCTTTGATGATAATCTCTCGCTCGTGCAATTGGAGAGTGCTCTTTCGATCTATGAGCGCAACTGTTGGCACCCGCTCAAATCAATTGTATTTTTGTGCACTCACTTTGACAGAGGGTCAAACATTCGACCTGTGCATGTGTCTACGTCATGACATGACAGAAGTATGTGTAATTATCCAAGAGTCGGTGGTAGAGGTTGTGCTATTGAGGGCATACGTGCTAGATTTAAAATGATCGGTATGAATTAAAGTGGTTTAATATAGGGATTCTTGGTTTGTAGAGTATCGTTATTACACGCAGAGACAAGAAGTGCTATTAGAGGGATATTAACGTGGGAATGTTTTTTCGCTGGTTTTCGCTTGAATACAATTGGTAGGTTGAAAGCGTGCATCCGGCGATTAAATCGGTCGTGAAGGGCTCTCGGTATTCGGACGTATAATCCTGGAGGTTCGTTATTACGTGCGGAGGCGCGCGCCTCGTTATTGCGCATACATTAGCGTCCATCCGAGATACAAGGAAATGAAACCATTATCGAAGAATTCCAGGTCGACTTCGATTCCGGGAGGCCGCCCCATGAAATTACACGCTATCTGCCTCGGGCGCTGTATCTCCAAATCCATATTGGATTCCGTATTTCATCCGGATCCGAAAGGCTGCCAAATGCATTCTGTACGAGCGGCTCTGATAAAAGGGTCGACTGTGAGAAGCTCCCGGTGCATCTTTAAGTAGGGGATCAATGGCGTGAAATTCATTATGGGAAGCTTGTGAACGCGCCAGTTGATTTCCTTGCGAATTCGCCAGAATAAACACTACTGTATTAATCGACTTTCTTTCTTTGAAGAATTGGAGCCAACTCTTAGCTAAGCCACTGTCTCGAAGTACAGCGTTGCTTTTAAAACATTATACACGGATTAAAGAAATCAACTGAAATGCGAAATAAGTCCTTTTTGATATATCCTATACACCGCATTGCATTGAAACGTCATATATCTACCGGGCAGCGCTCCTTTAGACAAAAGGACATATCGACCTTATCACTCTATCGGCGCGATATTGTTCGGCAAGTATTTCCAGGCCCATTTACGCGACATTATTCCAGTGGCCTGTGCCGCGATCGGAGTGCTCTTAGCGAGTCAGTTCGCCATTCTTCGCGGTACTCGGCCCAGCCACACTGATACAACAACACCGACAATCCGTGGAGCACACCGTACCGCCGCACCGAGCGCCCCATTATACGCGCGGCTCCCTATATCTCTGACATTGCGCAATAGCCATTCAAGTAATACGTCCTCTCGAGCGGGGGCAAAGAGAGAATGATCGAAGGGGGCGGGGGCGGCAGCGCGGCCTCGATGGGGGATGTAATCCTGAGAGAGGAGAGCCCTCATCGCCCGGGGCCGCTTTGATTGTAACGGCGAGAGAGGAACGCCGGTCATTATGAAATTTGTTTCCTTCGATTCAACAGCGGCTTCCCGGCACTCGAGTGCCAAAGATCGGGCGCGGAGTCTGCCTATAGGAGGGGTAGGTCGCCTCCCCGGGAAAGTTGAGGAGAAGAAGCCGGAAGTGCCGGAGACAATGAGATCCCGAGAATTTATATCGCTGGATCCTCGCCAGGAGGCCACCACCTGCCCGACCACCGGAGACCAAGCCACGAAAAATGGCGAGAGCTCGCCCTCCCCGAGAGTCTACAACTCTACGCTGTCTACCAGCCACGAGAGCGAGATTGCGGACTTGCCGGGCTCTGCTGCTGTCGACGCTCGGAGGAGCGAGCACAGCTGATCTTCGCCAACTAACAATTTACGAACGGGAAGATAAGCCGCGAGGGTACGAACGGAGCGCGGTCAGGATAACTCGCTGCATACTGTTTCATCAAACAAAATGCGGAAATGGAACGTTTGCTCGATCCCGGCAAGTTCTCCCGCTTTCCTTCGCAGTTTAATTAAAGTTCGTCCGCGCCGCACAACATGTTTCAATGGACCCGGAGAATACAGAGAACGCGGCATCGCAAAAACTGCCGAGTATAAAGCTCTCCGGCGAAACGCTTGCGAAAACACCCAGTACGCTGGGGGAGGGGGGACAAACAAATAACCAAGCGTCTCAGGGATGTTTCTCTTTGAAATAGTTGATTACTCAAGGATATTTCTAATAATAGAAGCGACTTAAGCCATGAACCACCGGTTAATCCGTATTTCTAGGATAATAGAGGAACTTTCCCAGTGACTCGGCAGCAACGTGCCGGTAATTGAAAAGTACAGAGAGCCAAGGAGGAAGTTATTCCCGTTTTATGAGTTAGTTGATATCTGCCGGTTGCGAAATGCCTATGTAGATAGCATGTACCTACAATCAACCTGGGAGCCGCACGCGAACCGTAGGGGATGCAACCCCTCTTTGGATATCACCATAGAAACCGACCTCGGGACGAGAGGGTGCGAGAGCCGCTGGTGCTTAGAATAACGCGCCTTAACGCGCCCTAGACGAAAATGGATATGCGCCTCGGTGTATTGCACTCGCAATAATCCTGAGATCAACGCATCACGCTCTCCCTCTCTCCCTCTCTCTCTCGGGGCAAGGGATGAAGGACCGACAATATATTCTCTATTCTATATTCACCGAAATCAGACGGACCCCTCGACAAAATAAAGCGGGAGCTTCGCCTCCATCGAAAAACGCGAGGGAAACACTTGCCAGAACTTTATTTTCCTGAGATATTAAAAACGTCTCTCTGAAAGCAGAAGTCGCGCTCTATTCGGTTTTCTTTCCATCGAGCTTGCGAGAGAGTTGGGGGGTGGTAGGGGGCGAGGAAAGATTTACCTCGCGCATTAATCGGCGAGATAAATTGCCCTGTCACGCGGCCGACTGCTGCAAAACATCGGGCAAAAGATGAATTAAGCTAGACAGAAGCGGCCGCTCTATTGGCCAATGCGATGAATCGGCTAAATAAATCGGCGTATGTACCGGCGAGAACCGTAAACCTTTCGCCCATTCATAAGTCTTCTCTAATTGTCGTTCCTATCCTATGCATCATTCCACCATCGCCCTACTAATAAATAAACCAACTCACGACTTTTTAATACTATCGCTACATACTTCGCTCACCCAGCGAACCTCTCTTCGATTTCGCGCGTTTGCAACGGAAGTCTCTCTCGCGGAAAATTCCTCCATTCACGGGGGACTCACAAAATCACTGGAGATTCCGCGGTGCATGTATTACTCCGGGCTGCACTTGGAGCATTTTGAATGTCGGGGAGAGCCGGCGGTGCGGCGGAGGGAGAGATAGAGAGTATCGAGCGTCTGGAATTACGTGTCGAAGGGGTTGCGAGGAATTGGCGGCGGTGGGCTCGAAATAGACGGGACGCGCTCGGCGGAGGCTGCGTGCAATTCCGGCCGCATCCTGGACCGCTGTCGAAGCCGGTGCGAGCCGACGGCCCCGTGGTTTCCCGGCTCGCAGCCGGGGATCCTCTCTCTCTCTCCCGTCTGCGGGAACCGCTCTGCAGTTTCAAGTGCACTCGGGGTGGCCGAGCTTATGTGAATGTATTTTTAGAAAACCCTCGCCACGCACATTCGCCCAGGCTGCCTTACAGCTGGAGCACACATGCCGGCACCCGCGCACGAGGGACCCTGGACCAGGGCCTATTCAAAGTCCTGGCATGCCGGGAACGGGCTTACATCGTCGCGGTCATACTATAAATGTTTTATATCCTCGCTCTCGCCGATGCTGGCTAGCTTTACCGTCGCGTCATCCAACTTGGATGCTGCTGGCCGCTCTGATCAGAAGAGACTATCTTATATAAATAGTGGAAAACCACTCCGGCTAGTTTTATTCTCCGCCCAAAATATCCTTTCCTACCAATCAAATGCTATTAATCTCCTTAATCTTTAAAAACCTATCGGATCCCCATTCATAATCATAATATGCCCCGATGAATAATAGAAATTACTGGAAGGCCATTTTGCGCAGGAATCATCGAGGAAACGCTCAGCGATGACAAGTTAATGGGGAAGAATGCGAGAGGACATTTCTCTGGGTGGTTTTGGCAGGATTGTGGGCAAGACACTGTTTGCGAGTCAAGGTTCCCGTACGTTAGCCTCACTACGTGAAATAGAAGCTGACAGTGGTACCTCGTCACTTGGATCAACTGCGGTCGTAGATAGCGACGTGCACGGCAGACACACACGCGCTTATACACTGCTATTTGGAGTGCCCTAAGCACAAGGTGATATAGCGCGCGCAATATACGATAGCAGGAGAGAGAGGGCAAATACAAAGCGCACGTGAATTAGTTCCACGGCGAGATGAGAATTCCGCAGCGCTCTCACTGGCCATGGTTAAATCGGTACTCCGAGGAGCGGAAAGGAAAGAGGAAAAAAACAGAAACGGCGAGAGACCGGCATTACGCGCATCCCACCAATTGTGCTTCGCTGGCGAAACGTTTGTTTCAACTTCTAACTGCTAAAGGAGCCTCCCACCGAACTGATACCCGCCGGACTCTCCAGTGCGTAATAATGCCATGCATATGTTCCTTTCGAATTTTTGAGGATGATTAGTTGCTTTTCCTAGCGGATTTAAGCTCTGATATATTTCCGTGGGCTCGAAGCTCGCGAGGTAGTTTGCCGTCGCTCATCAAAGCCGGCTGGTGACATGTCGGTTTATAGGTCGCCTTCGATTCTCCGAATCTCCCTTTTTTACGAGCGGCAGGGGCCGCGGATATCCCGGGATCTATGGGGGCCGAAGTCCCGCAGGAGCGAGAGCCTGCCAGGAAGAGATCTCTTGGCTCCACGTGGAAGACCGAGCGGGATGGAATGGATGTTAGGAATGAAGGATTCGCCGAAGATTGCCCCGATCGTTCCCCTTTATCTGAGGATATCGCCTTACCCTGATGGCTCCGATCACACCGAGCGCCTTTATTATGCTCTCAAACTGCCATCTCTGTCCTGATGCTTTCCATAGTTCCCCATAGAAAATGAAGGAATATACGATCTTGCGAAAATGATTTGGGCCGGATAACAAATCTTCTTCGCGAATAGAAGAAAGATGGCTGTCATTAGACGCCTGCGAGTTTTCCCGAATACTCGCACGATTCCTCGAGAACTAAATGAACCCGCGGCCACATAGATACTTTCTGGTGGAATAAGAAGGCCGAGCGTAATTTATTCGGGGCCGAGTAAATCCGCGCAGAGCTGCGGTGAATCTAATGAGATGCTGGGTGTCCCAGATAGTCGGGGAAACTACGGGGTAATAAGATGAATCGTTTAAGTTTATCTCGATGCGTTCTACGAGCGTCCTGATCGACATCATTCGCCAGGGGTTCAACGTTATACCCTGAACCTCTGGAGAGTTGCTCTCTCTGGACGAGGGTGAACCGCGGGAGAAGGCGTTTCCATGGTGATTTCCCTGAGAGAAAGAGAGAGGCTGGCAGCAACAGCCGAGTAAAGTGCGGCTTTCGGGAAAGGAAGACAGTAACACAGTACCTGTCTTGATTTACAGAAATAAAAATCCTAGAAGAGAAGACACTTATAGTTATGATGAGATTCGCCTCCTGTCCTTCCGGAAGGAGAGTCCCTATCCCTTCACAGCCAGACAATTTTCTTTTATAAGCAGGGCTCAAGGGACACGCGGGCGCTTTTCCCTACGTAACGGGCGACATCACCGTGAAATGAATCTCCTCGAAAATGAAACACGTGCGTTCATCTTTTCCATTTGTCAAGATTCATTCGAAAACCCACGATAGTCCCGTCTTCCTTAATAGAATCCTCTTTACGGCTGGAGAAAACAATGAGAGTCTGCCAGCGCGTTATTCAGCCGCTGGTTCAGTGGGAATAAAATGTGCAATAACGAGGCCACTTTAATGGAAAGCGCGGAGACAGCCCTGTGATACTGACTCCAATCGAATGAAGCTTTATCGCGAGCTTCAAGCGCGCGACACCCCATCAAATAGGACTCTCTACGCTCCGCTGCTTTACATCCTCCCCTTTTACTGCGAGTATTAAAAATCTCCCAGCGAAAACCTCTTCCTTCCTCTCGGAGGAGAGATTTCAGCCTTGACACGCGCTCGGGCTTTCGCAGCTCGCGGGGAATACGCGAAAGAAGAAATTGGTGAGGAGGAAGGTGAGCGTGACGGCGTGGAGGTGCGCGGCTGAAAAGCTCGAGTGCACCGCGGGAGGGCCCAATCAATTCTAATAAAATATTCAAGAGGCCCGCTGGCCAAATGAATATTTCACTTTGGCGGGAATTTATCAGTAGTTGGGCGAAACTTAAGCCTCGGATTGCCAGTCACGTCAGATGAAACTGGAGCCGCGGGCGTACACGCAGGGACCTCGAGGACGCACGTAGCGCGTCCCGATACTTAGGAGGAGGTGCATACACACATACCTATGTGCTTACATAGTGCACTAACGAGCTATAAAGTAGCCCCGAGTTGCGTGATTATTCATAATTATGCGGGGGCCAGCAAATTCTCGAGGGAATGTAGCCCCGTATCTATGTTAATTAGCGAGCGACGATTACCGCACTGGATTTCAAAGCGGCGAATGGTACTTTCGATTTAGCTGGACACAGGGCGCCTTTCGGGGAGAGCGAGGATCAGGAGCGACGCTATTCTCGGAGCGAAGGCCCGACAGAGATCTCCTGGCGAATTGGCTCCCGCTAAGGTCACGGTCTCTCGTACGTTCGCTCCGCTATATTCGAAATAAGATCCCGGGGGAGCGCTGGCCCGAGAAAAAGACACTTGCGAATTCCCCGGCGCCCGGGACGCGCACCGACTCGAAAATAAGGAACACGCGCCAGAATTATCTTGACTGAATTCAGCCCCTGTTATTCTGCCCTGTTACCGATCCTCCTTTCACTCTACTCTTCAATAAATCCTGTCTCTCTAGATTTGTCGGAAACTTTTCTAGTCTCTATTACTCGCATTTGCTTTGGATCATACAAAATGTTAGCTCATCTCACGCGAAACTTCATATTCACACGCATAATAAAAATTGTACGATTTTCAAACTTTGACCGTTACGTAATTTTTCATCTTTCACGCGCGTGGGTGTGTTTTTGCACGTTGACGTATTCAGTGCTGATGATGATATGAAGCAGTGTTTAATATGGGTTTTCTTGAAACCTGAAGAAACCCACGTTTTCCAGTGTATGTACGTGGATGCATCTCGCTAGTAGAGAAATACTGGGCGAGTCCTGCTGTGTTTGCCCGTAGCCGTCACTAACAAATCGTACCGCGCTGCTGTATATTTCTCTTATGATTCCCACACAGCCGCCGTGCTTCCGAATGGCCGAGGGACCTTCCGCTACAAGTGTAAACACGCCGCTCTGTTTACGCATTAGAGACCCACGCGTCTCGGGATTTCTCCTGCGCAAGCTACCAACTTGATTTTAGGTACGCGGCATTCTCTGAGGTATAAAGATTCTTCCGGCCCTTTACTCATCAAATAACATATCTTTCCAAATATTGTCCTTTCTCAGTATAATAGAGTAAATATCATAAAATATAATCAAATTTCCTAGTGGAAGCTTTTAAATATGCGTCGAATTAACTTTTTACCGTCTTCTAAATAGATTCACTAACATAATATAGGCAACGATTAATTTATTTTAAAAAAAAGATATCAGTAACGCTCAGGTATTGGAAAGGGAAGCGCCTTTCTAGGGCTTTCGCGTGCACGATTATTTGCCAGGCGCTTTCCACTTGACAACGAGGATCCTGCGGGAACCGGTGCGCCAGAAAACATTCCCTTCGTCGAGAGGATCGGATTACAGGGCTGTATCCTGGCAGCGATTCAATTTTCCAGCTAAATATATCTGTCGGCGTATATCCGGCGAATTGGTTGTTTCGAACTTGCAAAGGAGCGAGTGCGAAATGCCATGGGATTGCAATCGCATGCAATGTCACGCGCGCCTAACCGAAAACGCATCTCAAACACGGTTATCTATCTGCGTGCGCGGGTAACAGGCAAATAGATTGTTCGCTTGACATTTAAGCACGTGGAAGCGAGCTGTCCTAGAATGCCTTTGCAAACCAATCGAACTGGCATTATGAAATTAAGCCCTCGATTGTTGTAAATGCACCGACTCTGCTCTATAATCATAAGGTGAACTTTAATAATTAAATATTGCCACTTATTACGCGGTTGATAAGCACTTGTAATAAAATGCTGTTGCGTAAAGGTAACGTGGCTTTGGCGAATAAATCTCACGTAACCACTTGTGCCCGCAAATCCCTTCACTTACTTAATAGGTAGGCTCTTAGTTTATTACGAGAGCAGTCGATATTTTAATACGGGTACCGGAATTCCTCCACTCACTCCATTCTTGGAAACATTCCCTATTATATAATTATTTCAATTTATTTCAATATCTAGTGTTTCTAGTCAACAAATCACCAGGTCGAACGTCATACGTAGGAAAGTTGCCATTGACGTATTATAACCACCACTGTGGTATATGTATAGCGCATCGAAGATCATGTGCAGCCTCGTTATTTTCGTTTGAAATGTTTCATCGATTAACCAACAAGATATGCTTTATTTCTAGCGGAGGGTTAGTCCAGGAGCATTGAGCGCTTTCTAGGATTGCAGTGGGAAAATATGGTAATCGCGAACGGAACTGTTTTACCCGCGTCGGAAACGCGGAACTGTTCTACCGGTGGAAGCGGCGCTGCAGGCAAACTTCCTGAACGTAGCCTACGTGGTTCCCTGGCATGGTGGCAGCACTTTCCTATCCACGCCATCCTCCGATCCTTCCATTTTAACTTTAATGTCGAATTACACGATATATGTACATGATTCGATTCGACTGGAAAGCTTACGACTGATTCCTATGCGAAAGTAGCAATACTAGTAATGCTTCGACCCACCTAATCGGGGAATCCTATCGCAATATCCGGCAGTTTGCAACTGGCGAGGTTATTCTGATTTGCTTTGTTCTACAAATCTACTGATACGTCGAACAGAAGAAGTATACGAGTCCTACTGCCTATTGTTGGCTCCTACTTGCTAACCCTGCTCGTTCTCACACTGAATCGCGTGGGTAATCAAAGAATGTTCGGGAATTCGTTCGAGTATATTCGAATACATTAGGGTTAATACGCTTTTCTACACTTTGACTCGAAATGGCTGTCGTGAAGGCAATTGAACGACATTGTTGTGCATTCTACCCATCATTTTCACAAATGTTCTTTGTGCCAGTGAATTATTCTGGGTTACAATGCACTCGAGACTGTTAATATCGCGTAGAGATTACTGGATAACTCAGTCTGCCAATTTGGCTTACGAAACATATGCACAATACAATGTATGAAAGGGCAGCTTGTCGCTGCATACTCGGAAATGATAAAACGGCGTAATTAAGGGACGACATACCCAGATTTCCAAGTTCAACTGTTCCCATTCGCGATTGAGTGACATGTTCATAGTAAGGTTGCGCAGTTGAATGCTACGAAGGATGTTCGGCGTGTATTTTCTGAAGGCTGAAGGAATTCCTCTTCGCGGGCCTCGCATCGTCACGAACGGTAGGACGCGTATGTATGTTCGAATGGGACTTCCCGCCTGGAGGGATCGGCACCGCGCGCTAGCGCCATCTGGGCTCGGTAACCACTTGGCGTCGATAAAACGACTTTCTAACGGCGCGAGATTCAAACCGGGAAAAAGTTATATTTTATGAATTTGACTAATAGTGTTAATTGAATACATGTATTGACGTTGGTTAACAATATGTGTTCCATTACTGACTTGTAATAGACGTTACAAGTAATACTTTCTCCTAGAAACCTGTTGATTCTTTTTACTGTTTAATTTTGAATAATGTTTGAAAAATAATATCTTGCTAAGTTGTGTTATTAGTGTTTTGTTCCTTTTACTTTGGTGTCTGTATGATATTTGGATTCTCTTGTTTTCTTGTACCATTAAATGATGAAATAGAATTAATAATCTTTAGCGATTCGCTTCCGCGCTTCCACTGGTTAGCGATGAGATCTGCCACGAAAGCTGCAACAGAAGTTTGAATGAATTTCGCGTAACTAATAACAGTCTACAGACGATATCTCTGCGCGTCTACATCCTTCTTTCATAATAGTCTCCTATGTCCGGCGGTGTTTCCTTCCTTCGACCCTTCGCCTGCTCCACTTATTACTTGACTCGAGGGCGGAAGATAAATAGTCCCGAATTATTCATTATCTCGAGGATCCGCCGGAGCGACGCGTCCCTCATTAGAAAGACAATGCGCCCACCCGCGAGAATTTCGGTTTCCGGCCAAATTGGAAATGAAATTGGGCAATCAGGCATTTGACGCGGAAGGGCTCAGCGGAATCCTCTCGACATTCTCTCCCCTGGCCAGTTTATAAACGCTCCCGGTCTACGGAGCGCGCGCACTTTTTCTTCCACGAGGGGCCTAATTACTTTCCGGCCAATTGCTGTTTGACATGAAGGACGAAGGGAAGCCGAGTACATGTATCTCTTGAGCGGGCGGCAGTTGATTTCGCTTCAAAGGCGCTTTGCACCGACCGCTCTCGTTTTGAGTAGCAGAAATTTTCGTCGACGAGTACCAAGTCCCTTGGAGCTTACGTGTCTGTGTAAGTTTGAGTGTGTGTGTGCGGCTTTATGGGGGGCGTTTATGACAGGTGTGGTATTACAGGCTCCCTGCGAGCGACGTAACGTCTCCTCGCCCCTCACGTAGGGACGAGCTAATTTTCCAGACGCGGATTTAATTAACAAGCGTAGCCAAAGGTACTCTCTTTCTCTGTCCTTCTCTCTTTTTCCTCCCTCCCTTCCTCTTTCTCTCGGTATCACGAATGGCTTGCGTTTCGTTCCCAGTCGGAATCGTGGGAGTTGCGGCTCCTTTTAATTGCGCCCGATTAATTCGCGCCGCGTACCCGCTCCCGGCACGCCGGTTCTCTGTCGGCTTCCGCGTACTCCCTGAGGACGTCTGTCGCGGAAAAAACATTCCTCGCACATGGAACGGACTTGCATGAAGCGTTGTCGAAGTGCTTCGATACTTTCCAGTTGTACACTTGTAGATGATGGATTGAGGGAATCAACGCGACTCCAGTTTGTCATTTCATAATCAAAATGTTATGTTGGAGTATATCTTAAAAAATTTTAATCATGTGCATTTTGGAGGCACACATATGAATTCATACAGACTCTTCTACCGAAGGAAGAGAATTGATAATAATACATTTCCGCTATTAATCCGTCTGGCAGAGTCCCCACCCGAGTGCCAGGATTTCAAAGAGCTCCCAGCTTTCCGTCTCTCGCCCTTTTCGCATTTATATACCACTAGCTCAGATAGAGACCACTCTTTTTCCACCGGCTCCCGTTTGACCCAGGCTACTCTCGCCGCCGGCGGCTGTCGCCGCCTCTAATTCAATCGCACGGTTTTCCCTCCCCGCAAATCCCTCTCCCGCGCGGAATTGGCCTCCTCTCCGTCCGATCCCTCCGCGTCGATATCAGCTTTGCCCGCTCCCGCCATGTGCGTTTTCAATTCACGAGAGCGTGAACTCTCCAGTAGCGGGGCTGCCCTCGTCTGATAAGATTCGCCCTATTCCACTTAGAGAGCCCTCCAGCCGCGCACCGGGAACCGCATCCCGAAAATCTCTCGGGGCCAAATTCATTATGGCGACGTCATCGTCGTCCTCGGGAGCATCCGCATCCCTCGCGTCAAGTGCAACCTCCTATTTATTTATTGATCCATGCATATCAAGCCGCCCCCGCGTTTGGGGAGTTTTGAGTAGGGGGGAGGTAGGGGTGGCATTACTCTGCCGCGGAAATGAACTCGTTAAAGTATTTAAACGGATAATTTCACGTGCCAGTGGCCATCGTATTCCCTGGTAATAAAGGGGGTAATTGAGGGTTGGCGGGGAAATATCGTGTTTAAGTCGCCGGCGATGAGGAAGCAGTGCTGGAGGATCGAGGCCTCTTGTTCTTAAGTGTCTAGGGTTAATGGGATTCCTCATTTAGAGAGACGCTATAGTCAACTTTTGCAATAGCTCGATAATAATTAGTCGAGGTCTTTTGTGTAAAGAAGTCTTTCGCGCTTTTGTCTATAAGTGGGACTGCTTGCGAGAAGTAGTTGATCCTCCTTGTACTAAGCGCCTTTCTAACGCCTTTTTACCACCCGGCTCTAGTGCGACCTATAATTACAAGTGACGCACAGCATCGCCATTAATTTCAAGTGGGAAATTTTCATTGGCCTTTTACGACAGGGTGGAGCTACGCGCTCGAGGGTGGAAATGGTCGAGTTGGGGGTTGGTGGGAGTGAGAAGGAGCTGTCGATCCAGGAGATAAGGTTCCTCATTCTACGAGGGAATTGTCTCGAGCTTGATTACTTGAATTTCGGCTCACGTGCTGCGATCCCGAGGACGCCGGGTTCGCCTCACGTTCCTCCTGGGATAGTCGCCAGTTAATTTCACCTTGTTCATGCACTAGATACCTCGAATCTCAGCTATTTTGTCGTTGGTATTATTTACCGAGGGCCGAGCAAATGTCTACGCCCTCGCAACTTTACACTCGCGTCGAATGATCTGGCACGGAGAGTGGATCGCAAGTTTCAATGGAATGACGGCGAGGCTCACTTCGCCGCCGGTTCTCTCGAATTTCCGTCACGAGCTCGACGACGTCCGAGTTAAACTTCTACCTGCCAGTCGTCGGGGTCTACACGAGTCGACTTGCCAATAGGTCGCAATGGAGAATTACGATGGAAACGACTTCTTTAACTGTTGAGCTGGTCGGATCAGACGGCGAGTGTATCATTGAACAGTTAGCCTAATGAAAGCGGAAGTTAACCGAGCGTGAGCAGCAGCCGCCGATCGTTAGGGGGCCGTCCAATTTCGGCGCGGAGCTTTGCACTTGACGTCTCCATTAACTCCTCCAGGGCCGGGCGCTCTACCAGCAAGAAATTGCACGAGGTGGGCGCACTCCCTCGCAGAACCAGTCCTTACCAATTCGAAATCGGCCAAGTCTGTAATAAGAGTGATGTATGAAGTCGAGTCACGCGACCAACCGTGTCATGATCAGTTATGTCTCGTGACGAGTTCAAAACTCCTCGATTCATTGATTACTCTTTCAAGCCGAACAGTTTGAATATTTTATATTTTATATTTTATATTCTACTCCATCCCGCACTATAATGCAGTTCAAGTTTCGTGCGAATTTCATGCCAATATTGCTGAAAAATTGATGGAGGACCTGATCCTGTAAGCGTCAAGCTAGTCTGCCTTTGGTAGGAGCGCGCGCGTGCTCCTGCCAGGTTTAAGGTCAAGCGAGGAGTGCTATTTTCCCGAGACGGCGTAGTGCCGCGGACGGTAAGAGGATTAAGCCAGTTTTCTTCCCGCGGGATTTGCAGCGGCGTGCAGATGCTCCTGCTGAGCTCCTTCGACGGGTCCCTCTGTCTCCGAGTTTCCAGCCGGCAGCCCCTGTTATGCGTCCACCCTTTCCCATCCGCCCTGCCAATCTTCAGTAAGGAGAATTTTTCAGCGACTTCGCCGAGCCTCGCGCAACTCGTCAGGGTTCATTTTTATATTCTCCTGGGGAGCTCTCGCGTCCTTAGCAAAATGGGCTAGCTGCTTACTTACCCTTCGGACGGAGCCTCTTCAATCCCAGGATAAAAAACAAACTGGACATCGCTGCTTACTTGATATTGCGGGAAGCCGCTTAGAAATTATGGGTGTATTGAATATTTTCTCGGCTTCCACTCGGGATTACCCTAGATTAACCGCTGGGGGAAAGTAACGTTAGTTTTGTCCTATTGTTAAATTGAAAATGCCTCCGCGCTCTGATAATTTAATTAGTGGCATATACGCGTTCTCCAAAATAATTTGTCGGCGAGGATGAAGCTGCACTAGTAGAGAGGCACATTATATATTTTCATCCCCTGAGCCGAGGACAAAGGGAAGTGGGATCAGATTAAGGCTAACTGGCTGAGCCTCGCCAGGATCAATATCCTAGCGGACTTTCGAAACGACTCTGGAGAGCATGCCTTCGACTCACTTTTGGATTAAGCGGCATTGCGAACGCTGGGATTGAAAAGTGGTCGCTTTGCGTGATTCAACTGCTGTGCAAAAGGGGTCTTTAACGTGAAAAATTGAAGAATAATAATATAAAATTGTAAGAAAGGATTAATAGAGATTGCCTAGTCCATTAGTCGTACTTACAATTTGCTCTACTCTGTGTGGCGTCCTAGCGTGATAGGCCAATCTGTAACAGAAACAATTCAATCTATTATGAGCAAGAAATATGTAATGTGAAAATCCTAGTATGATCCACTCAATAAAATATCGAAAAAGACAGAATATATTTAAAGTGCAACGCATCGAGTGACTGGAGGTAGAAGATGATCGGTGGGGAAAGGGAGTGGATGATGGTTTGAGTTTGAAATTGAAACGAGCGACGTGGGAGGATCGAGGAACGAATTCTTCCATAAGAATTTTATTGCAAGCCCATTTGTTTCACGCTTCGCTTTCCCTCCCTCTCTGCCTTGCTCCCCCTCGCTAACGGGATGAATGCGAAGCCGCAGTTGAGAAAGTAATTAAAACACCTCTTTCTGCATTCCCTCTCTCCCTCTCTCTCTCGACAGGGAGATGCGATGCCCGGTGCAGCTGGACAGAATGCTGTTAGCAGACTGCGCCCATTGGACAAAGCAATTTTCGTAAAGCTGAGCGTATGCGTAAATATTAATGGTTCCTCAGCACCATAGAGGGGAGCCCGAGTCCCATGGCACTCTTCATAAAACCGCCAATCCCACCCGGAACAATACTGCTTGCCAAGATGGTTATTAGAATGCCTATATGTATAGCGCATTAAATCCGTTGTAAGCGAATCCGCATTAATCCGCATTGAATTAGATCTGGAATTCCCGGCCCCATAAACAACGACAAAGCATAATCAGATAGTCATCGAGCTATCTCGAATTAATTCGATTCAGCACAAGGGAATTACGAGCCGAGTGCGTGTCCGGAGCGACATTGAAACCCTAGCCAGCCGCGAATATCATTTGCAACATTCATAATTTATGCAACTCGATACAAGAAAGTTCCAAGTCATTTAATAGCAATGAGTTGGAAAGTCGGCATGCGAGTGTATGTACATGGGGGATCCCCGTCAAGAATCGGCGGGGAGATTGGCCCGATTTCCAGATCGAAAGCTATCAATCGATAGGAAAAGAAAAGGGCGGGCGGCGGCTGATTCGTGGTCGGGCAGACCGCGAGATGGATTGGGCCATAAATTCCCCGCGGAGAGTTCCATCGAGGGCTACATCATAGTCCGCCACTCGGCGAGTGCAATTGCGTGCGCGGCTAACTGCAACTGCATCCCGCGCCTGTAATTGGAGCAGTCGTGTTCTCCGTGTGTGTGCGTGTGTGTGCGCGCGCGCCGATCTAGCAAGTGCACCTCGGGACACTAGCAGCGAGATTGCAATTGAAAAGCCTCCGATGCTTTCGACTTCGGAATCAGCCGTCTACTACTTTCACCCTTTCTACTCGACACTACCTCAACTTCTCGAGCGGTTCGCTGATAGTTGCGACGCATGAGATGGTAATCAGTAAGTCGCTGAATATTTAGTTCATTACTCCGAACGTCAGTGTGCTTGTTAGCTTAAGAGTTCTTATCAACTTGACTTTTACTTCGGTTTCTCCTCGTTGGAATGAAATTAGTTTTTGGAGGTAATGTGCTCGGCTGTCCATTGTTGAGTTAACGGGAGAAATATGATTAAGAAAACTGGGCTAAACTGCTGAGTGATTCCACGTCCGTTTAGTTGCGGGTTAAGGTACGACCCTGCCTCGATCCTGAGTGGAGAATTACCAGCAGTAACCGTCTTGGCATGGCTGTCACATTATACGGAGTTCTCTTTTTCACTGGCCGCGTAATTGCAGCCGCACGTTTCTCCCGTACACATTCATTATTTCCTCCCTTTCCGCTGCTCTTTAATCGCACTGGCGTTAGCCCGGGAACTGGCTTACCGGGAAGCGAGAGCTCTTTCCTTCGGGGCCCAAAACTATTTATCTTTCTTACGGCACGTGGCTTATTTATGAGCGACCTTTTCCCCATCGGAAAAGTGAAATTCTATCAAGGCCACATTGAACGCCACATTGAAGGTCTCTGAGCGAAATAAATTCTCGATGCACCACCACTCACGGAATTCCCCACGATGAATTCTAATGACTAGATAACCTACATATTACCAACGAATGGCTCCAAATGGATTAAGCGCCATGCGGCGAACCAATGCAACATGGAATGCAATTGGGCCCAGTAGTTGAATTCTGGTTGGCCGTGCGCGGCGCCGCGGCGCTGGGGCGGCGTGCTCGAAACTTTTCGAATCAAATTCCGAAATTACAGTTGATCTAGCTCGGCGAGGCTAGCGCCGGGGGAGCAGCGGGCACTCGTCTCCTCGTTTAACTTCCTTTCCTTTATTTTTCTGGCCGCCCACTCGCCCACTCGCCCACTCGGCCAGCAGCGTGGAAGTCGAGCTCGAGTTTGACGAGCGCGCGCGGCCACTGCTACTCGCCACGGGGGAGGCTCGTTCGGGAATTCTCTTTGAGAGCCGGCCGGAAATCCCGGCCGGCGCTCCCTCCGCCGGCCGAGCATTATAAATCGTCGAGCGCGAGATAATAAAGCGGCTAGCTCTCCCGTCTAATTTCGCCCAACTTCTCTCCTGTCCCGGCGAGCGCGACCGCACCTCGTGAAGTCAGCCTCACTCCACGGGGCGACGAGTTCTCCCTGCCAAGCCGAGAGCTTCCAAGAGTTCGATTTTTCATTCGCGCCCCAGTCACGCCGCCGTATCTCCTCCTAAATCCTCACTCTCCTTTGTATTCGCTGGCGGAGTTGGCCTGAAATATCGAAATTCTTTCGACTTGGAAAGTTCATGGAAATTTACCAGCCAAGAGTGATCGATTGCTTTTCCGCAGACCTTTGGGTTTTTAATTTTCTACGGGTATGAATGTCTGGCTGAAAGAGATATTGCTTGTTGCTGGTATTAATATGTGATTGGGGAGTCTAGGTGTCATTTAGAGAAGACTGGCCTAGTTTCCGGAGACTTGAACCCACTGATCTACTAAACGAGTACGTGAGCCAGTCTTTAATGAGAGTAGTGGCATGAAAGGGAATAGGACCCAGCATTAAATGCGGCTCGAATCAAGTGAAGCATTTAAACGGCGAGTATATACGTATAGCTGTAGTAGTCATTGACGTAGGTTCGCGATAACAGGCACGTTCCACGTTCCAGGCTTATAAGCTCCCCGTGAAAGGAGCCGTCTATCGAAGGTGCGCGGAGCGAGGCCCTGAAAAATTCGACCTCGCTCGAAAAAGCCTCTAGAAAGCAGAGCGCGCTGGCCAGCGCAAAAAGCCAATGGAAGACAGGAAAAGAAACGGGTAAAAGCAGCCGTCGGTTTGGCATCGAGGTCGGACGAATAATAAATCGTTTACGGAGATCCTTTTAAGTCGAGGCCGTGAACCGAGCTCTATCCTTTCTAGACCAGGCGGTTTAAGGGCGACGACAGCAAATGGGAAGGTTCCCTCGAAAATTCCTACGCCTCGCCGATAAAAAGTGCAATCTAAGGGATATAGAGCTTATCGGAGCCAATTAGGTGAGCGCGGAGAAAAGTGGAGGGACTCGTAAAGCTGCCGATAGCCAAGAATCCTGCGATGGGACACGGAAGTTTGCAGGATACACGGACCGTAGGCCAGTTGATTGGTTATAACCTAGAGCGACGGGGATCGGGAACACTATAAAGCGATTACTTGTATTCCCCTTGGCAATCGATTGCTTACCTGCCAAGGGAGTTACGTGACTACTGGCCGAGGAAACTTTAAAATTCTCCGGGCGCACCCTTAGCATCGGCGTCGGGACGCCGTCACGTGCGTCCCGTATTTCTCTTTGTATCGCTGGTGGGCCAGGGCTTTCATCTTATCGAATTCTCGACCCTCCCGGCCACTTGCCGTTGATAATAAAATCCGAAACTAATACCTGCTGGGATGCGCAGCGCCGGCCGCAGGGAGCCAACTTGCGCCGTTAGAACCGCGCGCCAGACGACCTACGTGATAACGGCTGCATTTATTAGAGTTTTGTCGCGCGTGATCCCACCAACGCCCAAGGCGAACTAGGATCCTCGCGTTATCATGGAAATCTCAAGGTAGTTGCGCCAGAAAATCTATCGAAACTTGCAACCTCCCCAATTCACGTCTTTCACTCTAATCAGGCCTCCTCGCTTGGGACGCAACTTTAGGCATTTTCGCTCACCGAGTTTCAAAGGCTTCGTGGCAAATAAATACTGATACTTTTATTATAAATCTTGTAGACTTTTTAGAAAATTACGTTTTCAAAAATTACGCGTTTCAGATATGTTAAGATAATTGTATTTTTCCCGGTGTGTTGAGTATACTCTTGACGCACCCGTAAATAGAAATGTTACGACAGCTAGTGCTAATTTTGCGAAGGGTGTTGCCTGATTAGCGACTGATGATCGAAATAGACTCTAGCGAACAGTAAAGGTTCACTACTGCATCTGGGGCAACGGCATCTCGCAAAGTAATGGACACGCTAACTACTGTTACATCGGGTAATGGGGCTATGTAAGAGCCTCGTAAAAGGATAAAGTATCGAGCACTACGAACAACGCAGGCCATTAAGGAATTGAGGAGGTGCACACCGTCAGCGGCGGAGTACTCTGTTTCGCTTCATGTAAAACTGTTATTACACTATCAGCGAAACATTACTCGCTACTTCACGCTCCTATGTTCCGCGGGGTATACATATCTCCGCCAAATAATGAACGGCCAATTGTCCCCGCAATACTACTTTCTCTCCAAACTTGCATCAACCAACTTCGTACATTCACTGGGCGCTCTGGAAAATCAATAATGGTCAGACCAGCTCGTACAATTCATTGGTGTCGCTGGGTAATTTGTGTAACTTACTTTACAAGAACTAATCGATACAGGATCTACTCGGTCGATTCTTCTCCTAGTTGGGAAAATGGCAATTGTATTGGAATGGGCCGAGAGTGGCATGTGGTGGGATTAGGCGACTCGTAAGGCAGGTGGTTGAGGAAGGCAGTGTTTCCTGGAGAGAAAGCAAGGAGCGTGTGTAAGACAGTTGCAGGTTGGCGAAGGTAGTATGTACCTGGCGGGTACAGGTAACAAGTGGTGGCCGGTGGCTCGGTGCGGCGGCTCGTGTAGCCTGGTAATGGATACGCGTGCCGCAAATGTCCTAGTTAATGGTACCAGGGATAATCCCCCGGTGGAACGAGCATCCGGGCGCAGGAGAACGACGCCGCTGCTCGGCGAAGGTGTAACCGGGCACGAAAATGGCTGGAGGGTGCCAGCGAGGAGGAAGAAAAAGAGTTGGCAAGAGCGGCCTGGCTAAGGGTGGCACGGGGGTAATTTCATCGGCGAAGCCGCTTTATCCCGTCGGCCGCGATCTTGACAACTGATAAGCCGCGTTTCATGCGCCTTTCGGTATTTATTGCCTCAGAAATGGCCGCCAGGGGGGCAAGGGAGCTCTCATGCAAGTAAAATGAGACGGGAGAACTTTTTGCCCAGGCGTGTTGAAGCCATCGCGAATCTCGGACACCGCACACAACACCCTCTCCTCACCGAGCCATTATCCCTCGCGAACTCCTGCCCGCCATAATCTTTCCTTCCTTTAGGGCGCATTCTCCCCGGATGAAACACGCGACGGGTGCGAATACATTTTTTCGATGCTCACCTTGCTCTAATTAAACCGCGGTTGACTTGCATATCGTCGGCGACGACTGGCAGGAACATTAAACATTTTTTTCAATTACAAGACGTCTGCGGTAGTTGCTTTGAGAGGGTGGAGGAGTTCTCTCTGCTATCGGAGTCACCCTCACTTCATTCTTAGCTCGATCAGCGATCCCCGCAGTCAGATAGGCCACTCGATCTCCCGGAAGTGATAACGGAATGCACCTGTGCCTTACCGTAATCGTTTGCGGAGCTTCATTGTTATTGCGGTTCCCGGCCCTTGGGAGATTTTCCGCGAGAGATACCGAGATTAGGCGAGCGGTACTACGTGGGTTCCTACTCGAAATCGAATCCACGGGAAACGGGGAAAGCCTTGTTTCCTTTAGGATTCCCTAGGAACAGTAGTTCCGCGTTCCGCTAGCTCCTTCCTTCAGACTTTTTCCCCTGGTAGATTCCTTATCGCCGGCAATTGCTTACTTTATATAATTAAGTGGAAAACGTTGCCGTGTTTGTTCTTGGTGGCAGGAAGAAAGGCCCGTGCCCGGCCAATTGAACTTTTACACGCTTCTGTCTTCGGAATTAATGACGCTGAATCACGGGATCTTTTTGTGCATGCGAATTGCCCCCGGGGGAAAAACATGGCCATGCGACCATCTAAATACTAGTTGGTAAGAACATATCTCGGCGAGGACAAAATCGATGTGTCCTACACTCGAAATCTCCGGTGGAAAGTAATTTACGATTGGCAAGATACGAGTCAAGGCGGCGCTATCTGCCCACTCCCCCCCTTTTTATTACGCTGTATTTCCGCGAGAACTTGCTGAGGTCATCTGATAAGCGGATGTGCAGACCCCGATAAATTTGCTACGTGTACCGAGGGTATAAACCGTGTAAAGTACTTCCCAGTCGCGTGAATATCTTAGTTTAAATACGGCGTTCGATACGAGTGTTCGATTAGAATAAGGAGGAAAAATCACAGAAATACCAGCAATCGGATACGCCTATTTTCCCGCGCACATAAAACCGTCGATAGATTTAATGTCAAATATATCTCTCACGTCCAATTCCTTGTTGGTCATTCTTTCGGCGGTGGCGGCGGTGGCGTGCGCGAGAAAATATGTCTATTGAATTTTTTCCGCTGGTTTTCGCCGGCTGCGTGCCCAGTTGCGTCGTCAAATTTGTCAGCATGCGGGATTGAGTTATGCCTGGCGTCGAGGGGGACACACGCGAGCCGCGGCCCCGAATATTTGAATTCCCCAGCGCGCCGCGGCACTCCCGGGATTTCCAGACGGAATTTCGGCCCCCGCGAAATTCCGCGCTGATTGGCGCGTGCCCACCGCCAAAGGGAATAATGGACGTAGAAGAAGCAGCTAATCTCGCATTATGGAGATGCGCCGCTCTGAATAATAGAGGGACGACGGGAGTGCCGGGCCAAACGGAATCCCGGATAAAGCAAGTAACAGTCTGTTTAATTCAGGGGGAAGCTCTGCGCTGATATAAGCAGATTTCACGGGTGTTCGAGACCCCACGGGGACCCCGCATCTTCTAATTGATCCCAATTCAGCGGATCCTTGTAAAAACGGGTCTTAGCCCCGGACGGAAACTCTTCTTACCCGCTTTCGATTTCTCCCAGCGCGGTCGTTAGCTCATCAACATACTACTTGCCAACACTATACATTCCATTTGCAATATTTCACCAGTGTATTTAAACTATTGGATTCTGTTTTGAAACGGTGCTTAATGCCAGCGCAATGGTCCAGTTTCGTTCAAGAGGAAAAGTTTGATTGGACTTGGTCGGTGAATAGTTTGAGGAGGTGGGTACGAAGAATGCCACTGACATTGTTGCGTGCACTCGACTTGTTGGACCACTTTGAAAGATGCCGTCAGCGATACACGTCTATACGTGTGTACAGCAGCAGTAATAAATGGACCGGTGAGAGAGCGACGTCTCTGCAAGAGAGCCACACCGTACACTGACCCAGATTTCTGTCTTCTCGTAGATGCCGGTCCGCGATAGAAACAGCAACAGTACATCATTATGAGCGATTGGATGCCCCACTCCTCCTCGGCCCATGCAAATTCCCCGTCGGCAAAGAGGCTTTGGGACTTTCCGCCACGATGCTTCCCATCCGCATGGACGGTGTGTTGGTTCACTCGGATTTTTGCCCGGCGCGAGCTTCCAATTCCCTTTTCCCTTCCTTTCCGCCCCGGGAAGAAAATGCCTCAGTCGCTTTGCATGCCGTCTGCCGTCTGCCGTCTACCCTTTGCCTCCGTCCGCCGTCCCCCTTTGCGAATTTATGCCTCGTTAACGTGCCAATCCTTTCGATTCAGCTTTCCAGATGCGCCGGAGATGCTCATTACCTCGCGCTAGTAATTGTCGCGTCACGGGACAGTACCAGCTGCAATTAACAAGTAATAATAACACACTTTCCACCAGAGGAAAATGATAGTTAATTGAAATTCAGTGTCGGCGGATGTTCGCGCAGGCCTGTTCTCTCACGAGTCTCTTTTCGAAATAGCAGAGCAATTGTGAACTCGTCGGCGTGGCCTGCCGCGAAACAATAAACCATCGCAGCTGGTCGCCAGGATTTCCCGAGTTTAACTGGGTTATATCCCACTAAATTCTGCAGGATGTAGGTCAGTGGATTTAGAAGAGGCGGCGAGAGTGCATCTTCTGATAAAATGAATAACAGAAATATCGATGAACTCGTTCGAGACCTTTGACCGTGACGCACTCCCTCGAGCTCAATGGGCAGAGTCATTAAAAGCAGGATACGTGAAATAAAGGCTTAGAAATCCTAGGAATAAACGGCCACGTGAAAAGTCCTTAGTCTCAGTGGTCCAAAGACGTGCGGCGTAATGGAAACGCCGAGGTCTATTCTTCGCAGAGGGTGGACTCGTAAATTTATTCGTTTCGCTTCGGTATCGACAGAAGAAGAAGACTGACCTCTTCCAGAGCTGGCAGGAAGAGCTACCCCCTTTCCAGTCGGAACTGAACGTATATCGTCCGAGTTTCGCTGGGAACTTCCGACCCTGAGAGCTCCTACTCGATTTAAAACCATTAGTGCCGATTTATTTCACGTTATCTCAATTGCGTTTAAAGTCGGGAGAGCCTTTCAGCCTTGAAACTTTTATAAATTATCTGCAACTTACTTGTAAATACATCGGACGAAAGATAAATGGAGTTAAAGGGAGGAACTTTGACGGGCCGGCTGCTGTAATCGAACGGAGAGCGATACTTATTCCGGGTGGGTTAATCATCTAATAAGGATCGAGGGTAATCCCAGGCCAGTGGGATGAAATTACTCGATTCGCAATCACTGATATTTCATCGGAATTCTCTCGCTCGAGGAAATAACTCTGTAATAGTCTTCCTTCCCCTCCGGCTCGTTTTAACTTGAAATAGTCACGAAAGGAGCGAAACCATTCGGAAATGAAACCCCTACTTTGCGTCAAAAAGAGCCTTCAATTATCCAGACTCTCATTCGCTCAAGTCTATAACCAAAAAGCGTGGATTCTAGTATACTAAGATTGGTTTATCTGCTGCGAGTGAAAAATAGGAATTCGCCGGGCTAATTTGCAAAAATGGAATCCCATGCCACGCGAGATTTGCCGCCGGAAGCGGCGCAATTCTCCTCGCACTTATTTAGCAGAGAGGAAAAAGTCAGCATTCTTTAATTAACTGTGTCCAGGTAAGCAAAGCCTCTTTCATTGAGCGCCGAGTCCGCCCGACTCGGATCTCCAATTCTCTCGCGAGCGCACAAGTAGCAGTTAATTAATTCCTCGAGGGAGTCAGCTATAATTGACAGAGGAGGAACCGCGACCGTGCCGTCGAGCGAGTACGCAGATGCTACAAATGATCCTCGGCGAGCATCTTCCGGCTTTGTCTCCCGCTCTTTGGCGAGTCGGTGCTCTCGTTAAATAGCCGGCGATTAATAATAAGCGACGAAGCTCGCGGGGGTAGTTGAGAAAAATAGCATTGAGCGCGCGAGCGAGTGGCATCCGCCGCGGAGGAAAGGCTTTCAGGTTTTTCATTTGTTTGGCAAGTAGTTGGAGCTCATTGACTCTCGTTACCGTCACCGGGAGCGGCTCCTCTCAGTCATTACACTCCGGCGGCCAACTGGCGAGGTAGCCGGTGATAAATTCGGCTCTGCCGCGCCAATTAACCGAGCGTTACTCATTAACGCGCCGGCCGGCCCCGGCGGCGAGGATCCGTCGATATTTCATGGCCGGCGAGGACCAATTTTTCGGGCCGCGCGCGCGCCTGTTAAAAATTCCGCCGCACACTCTGCCAGTGCCAATATTTTACTTTCATTTTATGGCGCCGCCGGTGCGTCCCGAGAGCTCGCACAAAATGGCCGGAGAAGAATCTCCTTTTGCCCCCTGGGGGACGCGAGCGCGCGCCGCCGGCTTCATCGTCGACCTCGAGAATTTCTGATCGGCCAGTCCGCCGTAATTAGGATGAATAAATGTATGAGTTAGCGTTGATCCGAGCAGGCCATTTCCGCGCGGCGCGCGATCTCATCCAAGGAACAACAGAGACAGAAGGGCGAGGGCGACGGCGATGAAAGGGAGGGCGGAGAATGCAGCGGCAAAAGAATTGGAAATAACCACTGGTTTCTGGGTCACGAGCACGTCAGTGTTTAAGCCGTCGCGGAATGCCGGGCTTATGGGCTAACCCATCGAATTTGCATGGAAATTTCGCCGAGCTCCAACAGCCTCTCTCTCTTCTTAATTAAATACTTCCCCGCGCAAGAACTCCATAGACTTCGACGTCGAGCGCGCCGACGCCTCCGCCGGAGAATGATCGGCTCGACGGACGGAAACCCATATACTCGCACGGACGGCTGGGAGGTTTCGCCGACTTCCGAGAAATTGACATTCAAAGGACAGCGGCGCAATTCCCGTCGGGGAAGGAAGCGTATGGAAACCGGCCTTTCCGAGACTATCGACGCCGTCCACCCGCATTATACTTGAGCAGTCGAGTCACAGCTCGATACTCGCTGGAGATCCGTCTTTGATTCTACGCCGACTTCCGAGTCGAGCTTTTCCGCCCTTTCCATAAGAGCGGCGATCTTCTCACGCGAAGGGAAACTCGGATTTCGTTTGTGGCGTGTGCGTTAGTCTCTGGTGTGGTTCTTGGCGGTACAAAAGGCGGATGAGGGGGCGAGGTCGCTCGTGAAAAGACATTTATCTCGGTGCAATAAAGGCCAAGCCGTGCGACGGAAAACTCT
Source organism: Crossocerus cetratus (assembly GCA_963675795.1). Lineage (NCBI taxonomy): Eukaryota > Metazoa > Arthropoda > Insecta > Hymenoptera > Crabronidae > Crossocerus > Crossocerus cetratus. The sequence continues at coordinate 18,647,863 of OY776667.1, forward strand.
GCCGGGGTCACGAGTGCTCGATAGCCCGGTGGCTAGTGTGCTTTCCTTCTCACACTTCCTCCTGGCTATGTAAGCTTGGATCATTTCCCATAGGTCTCTTCTCGACCGCTGCCACGCTAATGAGAAGGCACTAACCACCGAAAACTCATTTCTCACGGGTTTTTCGTTATTGGTTAAACTCCAGGTTAAACTAGAAGAATCTCCGCAAAATGGCACAAGTTGCAGTCATCTTACTATATTGCCCACTGCCAGTGCCAATTTTCCTTTTACAGACGCCTGTTTCACTGAACTCGAATATACTTCTGCTGCCAACTTTTCAAGTTTAATCAATAAGCTTCCATAAAGGCAATACCATTTCGCTTCCCAATACCCGATATACTAGTGCAACAGTTGCGTGCGAGAGAACTGAGATAAGAACTGCAATTACTTCGACTATCGCAGCAGCAGCATTCTCCTTTTCAAGAGTTTCCCGTAAGCATAGGGTTTAATTGTGACGCGTCACGGCATCGCTTCCCTGCGAAAGCGACTGTGCGGAGGCTGGCTTTGTCAAATGGCATGGGAATTAGTTCATCAAGGAAAGAACTAGCGCCATTGCCAATCCTAAAAGCTTCCTATAAAGATTCCAATATCCCACAGGAATAACCAAACGAAACTTTAACATTCGTATAAATTCAACAGACCTTACCACCATGATACTTTAACAGTTAGTATTAAAGTTGGCGAAAATTCTAATTACTCGGAGTCCCCAAGAACGAGGACGCAGTAGAGGGCAGTGTTACCAAGGGTCACATCAGGTTCGCGCATACCGCATAAATCTGCCATTATCCCGGCCGAGTGTCAGGAGAAAAAGCCTCTGCCATCGCAGCGACGCTAACAAGAACTTCGCCCAGGGGAGGGATCGTTACCGGTAAAAAAGGGCTGGAGATCCTAGTGAAATGCCGTAGAAAAGGAGGTCGAAAACGCCCGCGGAGCTTTCGTCCTTCGCGGACTGAAAGCCGCTTGATGGCCAGTCGGAAATACTTCGCCACGATTCCGCCGCTGTTAAGACCACACGCGTTTCACGTAGTTGGGCTTTAACGATCCTGAGCCGCGAGCCGAGCTCTGCAGAAAAGCTTGACCGAATATATCCCCGCTCCCACTTAGCGTATGTATCGGAAATCGTCGATTCGCCGAGGCTAAAATGGTGGTGATAAAAATGAGTTACGCATCCTTTCACCTGAAAGAGAAACCTTGTATCACGGGACACAGGAGAGACTTTTAATCAACGCGGCTTTCGCGAGAGGTAAAATGCAGTGCACTCGTATTACACTCGCTGGAGGAGTCTCGGCGATCTTAAGTTTTTAGATTGAATTTAACGCCCGACTCGTGTGAAAGATCAAACGGGCTCGTTAAGGGTAAAATGAAATCATCCACTAGGTTGGATTTTATTAAAAAGAGACCATCACGCACTCTCTCGTTGCCCAGGAAACACTTCCTTCGGGTACATCGAGTGGAGTCTGAGTAAAAACTTATTCTACAGACCCCGCCGGAAATGCAAACTTTATTCAAGTTCCCTTTCTCGGTGAAAGATCTAGCAGCATGAAATTCGTAGTGGATATTGAAAGAATAAGGGCGGCCTCGTATTACACGCTCACGCTTCACACACATGTAGCGCACTGAATGAGAATGGGAACTGAGCATTAGCACTAGTGTGAATAATCCCGCTTAAAACGACCCAGTAATTTTCCATTACGATGAGAATGAGTCTTAAGGTGAATCTCCAGCGTGTCTAAAGGAGTTTGCATAGACGGGAGAAAGTGTCTCCTACATCCATTATATTAATTTCGCAGTGTACTACCAGCCGCAGCGGTCTGGTACTACGTGCGATTTCCATAACCGCACGTTAATTTCCTCGAGGTTTCATAGGCCGGAGATTATAATGGACGAGTCCGCTAATTACAAATTGGTCGGCCGGTCCTGTTCCCCGCTGACCGGTTATATCCAGCGGCGCAGAATTTTTGTAATTCTCTGCACTCTACGCGCGCGCGCCGCTCTATTGGAAAACTGGCGGGCTTTGCGCAAGTAATTCTGTCATGAGACGGACACATATTCGCCGCTCGCACAGCAGCAAAGCGCTGGCCCACGAAAACTCAGTCACGATATCGTTATTTCGAGCATTTATCATATCCAGCGAGACTTGTACGAATCCACGGGATAAAAGTCGACTCTATTTGCTCTACGTTTTTCCCAAATACGCCGAACCGCAAAATACCGTCCACGGCAATTTGCCATTGCCAGTGAGGGCAGCTTGTTAAGAGCTTTTGAGTTAAAAGCTTGTCGTTTTAGGGAAGCCCGGAAACGCGACTTGATATTCATTGCTAGCGTTTATAACGATTTCGAGCGAAGCATTGCGTGCCGATAAATGGAACGATCGTGTCGCGCGCGATCCATTGGGGAATTTGACAGATCGATTAATCATACAGATTTATTAGTCGATACTCAGAGCAGCACGAGTGCCGAGTGGCTTTAATGTTTCGCGAGAAGTGGCGGCCTGATTATTGACATTAGACCCGAGAGAGAAAATGGAACAAAAGGGATTTATCAATGAGAAGATATTTGTCCGGGCGATTTCCATTAAAATGGTCGACTAGCTTCCTCGGTGGCGGGATTCATTCCGGCGACAATTCATGGGATTCGTTAGTAGCTCTCTCAGCGAGGAGTACTCTCAATAGCCGATTTCACGTTCGATGGATGGGACGCGCTCCAGTTTCCGGCTCCATTGCCCGTCGAGATATCGCGGTGCTTCTTGACCCAGATATATGTATATCGCTCGGAGCTCTCTCTGCGCCGTAACTTGGCCATCTCCCCGAAAGGACCAAGAGTAACTTGATTAGGGTGTCGTAGGGTGAAAAGGCTCGATCGGTACGCCCGAGGGGAAGCGCTCCCGTCTCACACTATGACGATCCTCCTCTGTGTAACTTCTGTGCGGTAAGCCGTCACACTCTACCATCCTTTACTCCAAAGCTGCGAGAAAGTAGGGCGGCCGTGATCGACAGATAAGATGATCTTGTTGTCATTTTGGAGTGACGTCCCAACGAGAACCATCATCGCTAAACAGCTCACCAATACTTGGAAAACCAATATGAGCTTAATAGTTACTGAAAATTACTGTCGGCGGAGATCAAAATGAGTTTTTATCAACGAAAAATGAGGTAATTTTGAAAGAACAGTTGACAGTGTGTTTGAACTCTTTGAATTGAAAATGTGAAGGCACCAGAAAAGCGAAAATATCACGAACATAATCCCAACTCGAAAAGTTCCAAAAGCTTTTGCAGCCGTGTCTCTGGTTCAAGGCAAAAGGGGAACTGGTGGTCGGGAGTTGGCGCGCTCGGCGGACTCTCGATCGCTGTGTACACAGAGTTCTTCTGCCGGAACTAACGTGACCTTATTCCTTATACAATTCACGGCCGATCGATATCACGATTCGCCGGATACACGCGGGGATTGAATGAAAGCTCGTCGATAGGCCAGAGGCTCGAAAAGGGGAGAGGAAGCTCGGCAGCATGCGGCCCGGTCGATTCAATATTTCAGCGGAGCATAGAGAAACAGTGGGGCGCCCCCACCGCCCCCGTCGGCGAGCGAGAGGGAGACATTTTTTCAGTTTCGTTTTCGTGCCGAGACTTTGTTATCGAGCTTCGCCCCCTTCATCGCCCTTTTCCCATCCCCCTCGCGGCCCCGCTTATACCAGCAGCGGCAGGCTTTCGGCCCATTCTCCCGGCGAACGTGCTCCATCCGGAGGCTGCGATATTTCTGGCGAAAGGCAAGGAAAAGACCGTGTGCGAACTCTCCGATGCACGGCGGTGGAAATGTGTCGTGCGCGCGCTCGGAGCTTTCACGCCTTTGTCGGGAATCGGGCGAACCGCTCGCCCGATTATCCGGCAAACACGTGGATATACGCCCGAGCACAATGCATACAGATAGTCCCCGGGACCCATCGGGAACTCTAGTTCTTATAGGGCGTCATTGCCGCAGACAGTTTCCCGAAGAGAAATTCACGGGGAAATAGAAAAATCCTACCAGCCTTCCAATACTTGGAATAGTGAATTCACTGGAGAAAAGTTTTCCGCGAAGGGTAGATATTTTCAGAAATAATGGAGTTTCTATATCGCTCCATCTACCAACCAGATTTGTAACAGTCCATTATTCTATTTTGCCAGATTACTTTATTGCAACAGGCGTCTCTGTAATTTTGAGGAGCAATCTACGTGCCGAGAAAGAATGAAAGAAACTCGGAACAAAATAAACGTCAGTTGAAAGCGGCGATCTGGAGAATGTGTTCAATTCTATCTCTGCGTTCAGCTTCCCTCGCCACTCGATTCCGGTGTCTTCTTTGTTAACTTCGACTGGGCGGCCACTCGTAAAAAAGAAATGTAACGCGCAGTCGATTAGTTTTTGAGCTCTCGCACCTTTAAGGTTTCCTTGACAGAAGCCAAGGTTTTCTTTTGTACCTCCTCCCTTTTGTTCCTTGCTCTTTGTTTCTCCCCCTGCGGCGAATAGCTTCACGGAAAAAACGTAAATTGGGTGGAACGTCATTGCCCCTCTTTGCACAGTGGCAAGTAAATCTTTTAGCTCGACTGAGGAATTAAAATCTCGATCGAGACCGCGATCTTCTCTCTGCCACGCAATACCTTCCGCCACACTCTTAATTTAATGCGAAATCGAGTTTTAATTCGGTCGTGATTGCCACTGAACGAACTCGCCACAGAATTCAAAATTCCCACTCCATTAACCGGCATCCAATATGCACCGGGCATAATTAACAGTTAAATTTATGACAAAGCACTCGACTCGTGGTTCAATCCCGAGCAATTATGTAATAACGAGTGGACGAAAACCAGGCTGATTTCCAGTACGAGTAATCAACTACTATAGCACGAGGACAACAATAATTTCAATAAACCAAACATGATTAAAACAATTTCCCCACCGACCTCCCTGGTCGGCGTCCTTCAGGTATATTTTCTACCTCGACGAGAACAATAACATTCATAATCCAGACACGCGCGGCACACTCTGGGCGGTAATGCCGAAATACGGGAAACTGACGAAACACAAGAGAAACGCGCCCGCTCTCTACGAAGCATCACTTGTGTGCGCCGGTTAATTAAGTGCCCGAGGAATTGCTGCGGCGAGAAAGGGAGAAAGAGAGACAAAGGCGTATGTATAGCCGAGGGCTTTCTCGTCGCCGGCGGGGAACAGTTCCCGAATTCCCGAGTTCCCGAAAGACATTTGAAACGGTGGAGCGGCGATCGTTCTCGGACGAAGGAACCTCGATTCATTCATTGTTCCGGAGCGGTTCTTAGGCGAGGTAGTGTCCGAGGGCCACCCTCGGGACTGAGATGGCGAAATGAGGAGGAGGGAAGGGCGCGGTTCCAGAGGAAGGTAGGAGAAGCCCGGGGAAAATGAGAGAAAGATTGCAGCTTCTTCGCTCACTACTCTTCTCCTTTCCCTCGCTCCCTCTCACCCCCTCGGTGGATGCGTTTGCCTTGGCGAGCCTCTTCTCCCTTTGTCCTTGCAACCTTTCTCTACGACTCTCCCCGAGGTCCTTCAACAGTCTCTTCCTGTAGGCGCAAGTGTCTTCCGCGTGTTCCCGGCCACTCGTGGCCTCGCTCGCAGACAAGAAAAAACTCCTCTCACCCTACATACACACACTCTTCCCTCTTCCACCTCCTCCGGCTCCTTGGCAGGCAAACGAGCCGTAGACGAGAGAGTCGCCGTGCCTACTCTCCTACCTAAGTACAGGCTGCGTGCGATACATATTTCGGAGAGTGCGGACCACTCGCTCGATATAGTGCTCGGCTTAAACGAGCCAGTCGACAGCCCCTCGCTTGGTCTGTCACTAGCTTTGCCAGGACCAGCGAGAATCCTGTTGCTCGCGCGTCGTCGACACGCGTACCACATCTTCCAGCGATCGTAGGTCCCATGAAGATGACGGCGGAGAAGAAAATAGAACCAAGAGCCGGCGGAGTTAACGGACTGCCTAATTCCTGTCGACGGAGGAACTTGTCTCGGGGAAGGCGGTTAACCGGCTTACGAAGTATTAATAAACGGCGCGAATTGCGAACTGGGACACGGACGGGGGTTCGGCCTGATTATGATTCAGGCGGAAAGGGCATGGCGCACTCGGCTCCGGGGTGGTGCACGCTGGGCTCGGCTAGCACACGCGTATTCCGCCCCATTACAGATTCGCATTAATACCCCGGGGGGGAATGCAACGCGCCGGAATTAAACTGCCATCTCTCAAGTCTCCTCGAGAGTTCGCCCTCCTTCGCCCCCTCCCGGGAATACGAAATATTTTCCCTGTGACATGGAACATCCTGGCCCCGCACTCTCTACGAGCCGAGCGCAGTCGGGATTAATTTATGAACGGGAGAGCTAGGCCGGGGATATATGTCAACTGCGCCCGACTTAGCGGCCTACCGAGCTTTTCTTATGAATTATTCGAAAGGCATTAATGCGAAGCACTTCTTAATTGATCCGCGGAGTTGCTTAACTTCACTTAACTCCTGAGTAATGAAGTCCGAGGTTGGTTAGTCCAATAGCCTTTCCTTCTGGGGGCTTTCAGTCCCGGAGAATCGCTCGAGCGCAGTTCTCTCGGAATCTGACGTAAGCTCGGGACAATTATAAACTTGGTATTCTCAGACTAAGGAGTAAACGCCGGCTTTGCCCGAGCGGACCAATGTATTCAATTAATCTCTGTTCCGCAAATGCTGTAATATTGGTATTCGGTATATATATCTGTTACATAGCACGGAACTCCCAATTACACCTAACGCGGGAGACTTCACACTGCGATCCATTAAAATCAGGACTTATCCTCCTGTAATTACGATGAGCGTGCGATTCGGCAGATTGGTTGGCAGACCCAGACGTGCCGGTCCAAATAGCGCAATGAATAAAGAGGGGCGGCGGCAAACACAGTGGAAAGAGTCTCCCACGGAGTCGATATATCGCCGGAGTTTCCGGGTATCCGTTCGACGAGACCATTTGTTCTTCTCACCAGCTAAATCCTAAGATCCAATCCAAGCGCGCGCCCTCTCCCCAAGGTCTCCGCATCGGGCTTTCTCTCTCCGGCGGCAGAGACCAGGAAGGGAAAGCCGAGGTCCGCCCCGGACCCTTTTCGGAAAGTGCAATCGGCAAGAGAGTTGGCTAAGTCCAGGCCGGGGCCGTGGAGCCGCGCCCGCGGCGCCGAGCGGACCAAGAAAGAGGAGGAAAGACGCGCCCGCCGGCCGGATTAGACGAGACAAGGAGAGCGGCGGGGAACGGGAAATGGAAGTGTCAAGAGCCAGCCGTGAGAATATCCGGGAAACGTTAACCAGTCCCTCACTTTATCCCGGTATAAAGTAATCCCTCTCCCCTGGAAAGGAGCCGCGGATAATGAGCGATGAATATTCCCGCGGCTCCGAGGGTATATTTACATTCTGATTGCCGGCTGGACGGAGAGCGCGCCCGGCGAAGAGAGCCCGGGAGCGAAGGAGAGGGCGCGCCGATGAAATCCCCAGTGCTTCTTATCCGCTGCCGCCGTAAATCGATTGGGAAAATATACTTGGCCGAGAGCCTCGCCACTTTTTATTGACCGCTCGCTAGTTTCGCATACGTGCCAACCTAATTAATAGCATATATATATTCTTGCTTGCCCATCATTCGCCCTCTGATGCGTGCCGGCTTTTTCCCTCACTCAAACTACGCCGAGCCTATCTGCATGCTCTTCCGTCTACACACTTGCGCCTTCAAGTATAACTGGCTCGGCGCTAGCGCCACGCGAAAAAGCGTAATTGCCGCGAGAGTTTGCACAAACACACTCACTCACACACACACACACACTGATGAAGTGCTCGGAAGCGCGAGGAGCATGCGGGCCTGAGGGAAATTCTGGTAATTAGCTGACTCGCAATTAACTCGATCAATAGTAAACTTTGGCCCGGGGCGCAGTGGCCTCGACTCGATGACGGCCGGCAAAGGCAGCATTAAAATTTACCGACACCCCACTCTTTGGTCACGTCCGTCTCCTTCGGAGTAATTGGCCCTCGTTAGCTCCGGCTTTATTAGCAGGGCATCCTAATTATTTCCACTCTCGAGCCTTTTTCTCCTCTTGTATTGTAGATTAGAAGATAAATCCCACTGGAGCGAGTGTCGGCGAAGATAAATGGGTTGGTGTCGAATCGAAGGGGATTTTTGGTCCGCGTGGACATTCCACCGTTCGCAGCGCAGGGAAATCGGAGTGCGCGCGGTGTCACGATGATCAAGTGGACTCGCAAAAAAAGGAGGGCATGGTTAAATGGGTGCTTTGATTGTACGAGCAGCGCGGGTGGAGGTGGTTCCACTGAGGGTGCAAAGAGAAAAGTGAATGCGAGCAGAGAGGAGAGAAACAAGAGCGATGCGAAAAGGGAGGATAGCCGGAGGACGAACCCGCGCTACAAATTCTCCATACCAGTTAATTATCTTTGTAGCAACGCTGTCTCCATCAATCTGCGACGGACTGTCGAATGTCGTTAGCAGGTTCGCCGTTTATTGGCAAACACGCGAGCCACCGATATATCGCAGCGTTGTCTTTTCAAGAAAACACTTCCCACCCCAATAACGACGACAATTTTATGGGAGCCACGTCAGCCACACGGTTCCGCGATACAAAAAAGGCCGAGGGTCTTGCACGCTATGATGGAAGATTCCTTCCTGCCAAACCAGATCAGTAAATCAATGGGAGTTCAATGATCTGGCTACGTTACATTATCCAAAGGAAAATATAGTATCCAGAAATATTTTCTTAAAGCAATTTACAACTAATTTCAAAGCAACGGCTCGCCTTTGATTTCCGGAACTCCGAGATTATAATTTAATCTAAACGAGATCCTCCTGTTTCTCGACGTGGCGGGTTGCCGGTAGGAAATAATCGATTATGAGCGGACGCCGTGTATAACTAGCGTTTCGGAGGAAGATGTTAGCGATTTCGCGACATAATTGAATTATCGATCGAGTTCGGCCGGCCTTGGTAAATGTCGGGTAGCTCTCCGCGCGCCGTTCGTTATAATGATGCTAATCCTCTTTCCGGTGGCGTCCTCCCGGCATAATTGATGATAAAAGCCGCGGATTTTCGGCGGCTCGGAATAAAAGAAGCGCGGCGGCCGTCACCGCCGCCGCAGCAGAGGAAGAGATAAATCTGTCCTCGGAAAGTTGGCCGACCAAGAAGAGAGAAGCCGGATCCCTCTTGAATATATAGCGTATTAAGAAGTGTGCGCGGCATAGCGTAAGGAAATATTTACGGCGGCCTCCAGGATACTTTATAGCCCGGCTGAAATGCAAACGAGCCTCCCGTTATTACCTCGTTCATTTCGAGCTGGATTTATCTATCATTAACTCAACAATGAAGTCGCCCGGGAAGAACGTCTGAGCGCACTTCGTCAAACTATTACGATTCAGTTAATCCCTAAGAATCATATTTTCATATTTAGATCTGAGATAGTTTCTTCAAATTCAAACTACTAACGCGGAAATCAGAAGGCAGAAAATCAGAGTACAAGTTCAATTAAAATGAGATATCGAACCCGGCCAACCCTATTGATATTCAATTATGGAAATAAGAAGACTAATAAAATAGGTCTTGCCGAATAGCCAGACATTCAACTATCCAGTAGTACCTAGTCTTAAACATTCGAGTTATCCCGTTGACAAGAAATACTGTCTTAGTGTCTCGGAGTGGCATGAGGGAGTGATATGACTCTGAAATGGGCAAAATAAAAGGCAGGAAGGAAGCAGGGGTAGGGGCGTAAAATCGGCGGGAGTTTGACAGGGAGAGGATCGGGAAAGTAGGCGAGGGTAGTGAGGCACGTATCACGGCATAAAAGCTCGTTCCATTTGGCCGCTCTCGCTTCTTCTGCACGCGATCCGTCACGTAGAGAGTCCTCCGCTCTCCCCCTTTACCTCTGTGACAGTGTACTCGATGGCCACAAACAATCCGGCCAGCGGAAAGTAAAGGGCGAGAGAAAAAAGCGAGAACGAAAGGGAGGAGAGAGGGTGGCCGCGAACGAATCCCTTTAATCCGTTCTGTCGGAGCCAAATGAACAGTGCGTCTGTGGACAAAGCTTTGCCCTCCTCTCACCCCCCTTCCTACCACTCCGTCCTTCCCGATAGCTCCTCTACGAGAACGATGCCTACTTTCTCCATTCCTTTCCCGTCCCTTCCAGGGCTTCCTCCGAGCCTCCCGGCACCGATCTCTCATAGCGATGTCCCTTCCTCCTGACGCTCTCTCCTTTTTCCATCTTGATTTCCATTTACGGCAGAGACGCTCCTTCGTCCTTCCCTTTACTCGCCATTCCAGCGCGACTCAATTTCACCTGCACACTCGCCCGCTATCGTCGATTCAAAGGGCCCGAAGCGAACCCCATGGACGGCGATCTTACGCCGAGCGTTCCTCCAGTGAATGGCGAGAACAGAGCTTTCTCGGAGAAAGCGAGTTCACGACATTCCCATAAATGCAGACGAGGCAATCTGAAAACAACCCCTCTGCTTTCGATGCAGGAACTAATGGAAGAGTTCGTACGGTTGAGTGCGAGAGAGGAATAAGAAATACGCGTAACTTTCGGGGTGAACATCCCCGCGAACCAAGGACCAGTTGATGCACTGGACGAACACACTCGATTAGTCGCTCGGGGTGAGTGGAGGTTGCGCCTAGTTAAAGCCGCTAATTTTAATTTCCCATTTGAGCGGTCGGGGGCGCATCGCCGCCGGGAATTATGCGTCGCCACGTATTTGCGGGAATCGCGTCGGTAGATTGCGTGATTATGGCCAGAGGAAAGCTTGCCGGATGATTTAGTAGGGGGCGCAGGAATTTCGCGGCGGCCAACTCCGGCGAAATTGGCCGAGCTCCTCTCATTCCACCGTAATAACTCATCTTCGACTGGGCTCGGTCTCGCTTTTGTACGGCTCTATTGTTTGCCATCGAAAGAATCACGCGCGGCTCTCGCTCGCTCCTCCGCTTTTCGTCCTGGCCGTTGCTTCGCTCTCTGAAGTATACCTCTTTGAACAAATATTCATTCCAATCGAAACGTCGAGACGCTACGTTCGATGGATATCGGCGGAGTACTATTTCATACAAAAATATCCACTCACTATCGATGGCGGACTCTGAAAACACTACGACAACAAATGGTTATTGTACCCAAGTGCAAATTTCTATCTTTACTCAGGCTGGTACCAAAGAACAGAGGTAAAATTATTATCATCATCGAGCGAATTCTAATAATTAAACTCGATGTATACGTAAACATAGATTTTCATTAATATATTATAGATATTCGTGCAGGTGTTCAAACGGATATGCTCACATTTTCGGCACATATGTACTGCATATTTAATGAACAAATTATGAAAATTATGTTCATTACATACGATCCATCATGGAAGCCGCAAGCATCGTTTAATTTGCATCAACTCACGCGGCCCATTAGCAACAAACGCAACTCAACATGCCAACTGGGATTCGATTACAAAATAATGAGGTGGTAATGGGAATAATTCTGCCGCTATTCGCAGGAGTGGAGTGTAATTGAAGCGGCGAGATGAGAGCCGTGCAAACTTGCCCGTAACTAAACATATCCCGGCTGACCGTACCAGGCAGGGAGGAAACCGACCAAAAACTTCATAATGGTGAACCAGCCGCGGCCGCACAAACACAGGGGCGCACTATCGGCGAGGTGAATGCGTGTCGCGCGAGGGCGTTCGGTGGGAAAGCCACGTGGACGTTAATCCGTGTACGCGTGGCCCATTAATAGCGGTCACCTTTAAATGGATTGGCGGCGATGGCCGGCTGGCAGAGGACTGGAGGCATAAGTGCCAGGGCCAATGGCGCGGAAACGTTTTCCATTTTCGAGCGCACCGGCTGACCGTAGTTTCGACCTGACGCACTCCGGCTTAATGGAAGCGTGCCGAAAGGGCCGGGCCGCCGCTGGATATGTCGATTTCGCTTGCCGCTGAGCACCAGCTCCGACGTCGACCCTATGACATTTTGACTCCGGCCCCTTTCCACCCGTGGTACACAACTACACAACTACACACTGCGCTGCGTCTCCCCGGGGCTGCAGCTCGAGCTGCTACAGCCCATTATGGATCTACATATTGCTGATTGGAAAATCTGTCCCGTTGAAATCAGCCTTGCCTCCATGTAGGTAAAGATAGGTGGCTTTGATTCAAGCAACTTTTTCTCTACCCTTCAGTGCACTCGTAACACGCAAGGACGAACTTGATAAAATAATGAAAAATGAAATTGATTGCGTGGCTGGTAATAGTGTTTGTAAGTCCCCTGTCTGTGCTTACAAGTTAAGATTTGCATCGTGGATTCTACGGCGCCAGGAAATTACACTCAATGATTCCGAGCGTTCACTGACTTACGCCCAGAGCAAACATTACAGCCGTGACGCGCTCCCGCAAGCACCGACGAAACATCCAATGGAAAATCGAGGTCTCGATAATGCGGTTTCCCTTCTGCGCCGGTGGATGCTGCGACGCAATGTGTACACACCGACACAGACGGCTGGCTTCCCAGATATTTGCACTCCCGCCAGATCACTCGTCGCAAATACGAATATTAGCGGGTGCGCGCGGTCGAAATTGCGATTTCCCGTTAATTACACCGGGCCGACAGGAAATCGGCGCTAACTAGTCACCAATCCGCGCGGAGGCTTTAATTAAAAATAGCTCGACGCCCGAATAGCTATAATTAAAATTGCCAAGTATAAAATGAAAAAGGCGCGCGACCCAGCAGCCGATCAACTTTCAAGTCCGCTGCGTCCGCAGGGCGCGGCCGATAAAAATGTGAGGGTGAAACTTGTCTGGTTTCAATAGGGTGGAATTACTGGGGCACTTTTCCCGGGGATAATGGGCCGATGCCGAGTGCGAAAGTCCAGACGGCGCGGCGCGGCGAGTGAGATGGAACAGCAGTGGAAAAGGGCGAAAAGGGTTGACAGTGCGCCGCGAGGGGAGAGTTTTCTGCGGCAACTTTCGGCGCGAACGCTCGAGGAACATACTAATGAGCGGTAAGACGGACGGCGCGGCGCGGCCTGGCGTCGCGGTGACTGCTGTAAATACTCTTAATTAAGCGTCCCGTTCGCCTGCTGTGATAACATCTCCCCCCGCGCACTCTTATCGTTACGCCTTTTCATTAGAGGTGCGAGCGGCCCGCCTCTCATTGCTGGCTGATAAAAGGGAATTACTGCCGTGTAACGCCCGCGATGCAACCACCCATTCAACGATTATTGTCGCACTTGCCAGTTAAATCATAAACTTCAATTTCCATATATTTGCGGCATACCTACCTGTTTAATGTGCTATTAGATTAACATAATCTCTCTGTATTATTATATCATTTATGTTGCACTTGCTCTGTGATAATGAATCCGCTACTGGCAAAGGGTTAACGATAGTGTAATCGAGTCTTCTGTTACGAGTGGCGGAAATTGCGGCGGATGCTGTTCACCGAGAGCTCGACTTAAGGAATCGAGCCAACCGTTATGAAAATTTTACCACAGATAATCACTTGGCTCGGGCGGAAACTTTTTTCGTTAAGCGGCACGAACTTTCTCGTTTAAGGGCGGACCTTCTCGTTTATTTTCACTCCCGGCATTTACCGCGAAAGCTGCTTCTCGCCCCCTCTGCCTTTCTCTCGCGTTCCATCTATATCTGTCTCTCGCTCGCATTTTTCCACGTAAGCGTCGGGCCGGCCCGCGGTAGATCGAGTGGCGGCGCGTTGAACTGTGGTCATTGAAGATAATCAGTGGCCGGCGCAGCGCGGCGCGACGTCCAAGGGGGTGGAAATGATTTCAATAAGGCGGGCGCGATTGTCTCGCAACTTTTGCCCGGCCAACTTTTCGCCGGTGCCGTTTGAGGGGCGCGGGCCGCGCCCGGGAAAGAAGAGGAAGAAGCTGTTTCACCGAGAGCAGAACTCAAGGCGCGGCCTCCATTTTCCGCGCGGAGCCATTGTCCCCGGCCAGACTGACAAACAATATTTGTCCAACGTGGGACACGAGCTCTCTCCCCTGGCCGTCTGGCATCGATCGCGACGTCGAACTCTCGAGGAAAATTAACGGGCGAAAGAAGCCGGCCCACGGAGAAAAGGCGCTCGCCTTGCTCTCGCGCGCATTTTCCATTAAATCTCTCCGAGAAAACTGGCGGCGATCGAACGCGCGCGTCCCCCACCCGTCGATGAATGAGAATTGCGCTGATCCTCAATCAATTTTCTCCTAGCCCGTAGTCGGAATGGTAATTGATAGTCCGGCGCGGTTGGGCCGTGCCGCCAATAAGAAAAGCCCGAGGAACGAGCCGAGGAATGAGAATTCGAATATTCCCCTTGCATACTGATGCCTGTGGCTTATAACAAATAGCTCTGTCAATCGAACCCTCGTATGAATAATGAATAACTAACTACTCTAATATCAGTAATTGCTATCGCAACCAATCGAGGTTCCCGAGTATTCCAGATATATATATACCTCTCTAATTCACTAATCGGCGTCCGCCGAGGAATCCTCTTTAATTCCTGCATCCTTTAGGGCAGGATGTTTCCCGGAAAGTCGGGGAATCTCGCGGCCATACAATTCCAGCGAAATATCTCCGGGAACAATTCCGGCAACTCCCTTCGAGAGAGGTCAAAGTCTCTACTAGTATTACTTGGAGGGGAGGAAGCGAGAGAGACGAGGGTGAGAATCCTGGGCCGCAGAGTGAGACAAATAATTAAATCCGCCGACTTAGCAGCTGCCGTCTACTTCGCTTCGGGACACTTTGACGCTTCGCCGACTTCTCTACTCCAATGCAATCAGATTAACCACGACAAAAAAAAAGCAGGTGAATTAGCAGTAATTTTTTGTACGGCCGGCGAGTTCCCCGCGTCGCTAGCAGTGTCGAGGTTGTTCATTGACCAGACACGCGAAGGTGTGACTTCCTTCTGGCGGCATCGAGGACCGCGGCGAGATGAGCTTCCTCGGAAACGGCAAGTTCGATTTGCCGATAATGCCGGGGAACTGGCGCCTCCGGGGGGAAACCAGCCCTCTCGTCGATCTAAAATTAAATTCTTCGATCGGAAGTGCGCTCGATTCAGGTTCCGCTGGGCCGGTTATAGCGCCAGCCTCCTAACGAACAGGTCCTAAATATAGATGGAATATGCGCGACCAGTGTCCTGAGATGTCTCCATGGTGCGCACTGCGCTCGGAGCCTATCGGGCACAGTGCAATTTCTAGTAGACTGGCCGCCACCCCTGCTCTCGCCCGCTCGCTCCACTTATAGCAACCGATCCGAGAATAAACGGCACGCCATGTACAATGGGGATGGCGGAACTTTCACTGGAAGCGGATTAAAAGCCGGGGAAAAAGGGCCGAGCAACAAGTTCGCCCGATGACAACGGAAAGGCCCATTGAGATCGAGTGGCCCGACGACTTGTGTATCAGAACGAACGGCAGTTCGCCCTCGCCGCTACTGAAATCTCCTTGACGGTGCTGGGAGCCCGGCAGCCACTTCACACCTTTACCTTTACCAAGCCCGCACTCCCAGATTACACACTCTCCTCTCGCCGCGCCGGATGCAATAAATCGCTCCCGTATTTCACCCTTACAACTCCTGTCACGCCAAACCTATTTCGGCTTCCCTTCTAATTCACTCGGATCTCATCTCTGATCTCCATTTTACTCGACCCACTTATTCCCTCGCTAATTATCCGATTCTCACGAGCTCTTCCTAAAAACTATACTAATATTAGAATTCGATAATATTATCGGATAACTGTCGCGTAATAACGGTGATGCTATTCGGGCATGAAGAATGTTGTATCTCGCTATTAAATATTGATGTGTTGATGGCTGAGTTCCATCAGGATTTAACAATGCAGCATCGCCGTCGATATAATATCCCGAGGCAGATTGATTTACCCTGGGAAAATTAGCGTTGGTATATTTATGAGGTATCAGGTGTTCTCCTTGCCATCCAATATGCCGGAGGCACGCTGCTTAATAACAATCTCCGGAGCGATGTGTACTTTATTAAAGACAGCCACCTGATTTTCATGGAGCCCTCTGCTTCCTATACGCCGGCATTTCCGCTGTGAGAGGAGGTCCGAGCCAGAGGGTTTAATCGAGAGGTGATCACGTTCACTATTCAAAGAGGTTGAGATCTGTTTCATGGCTTCGCCAATTATATCGAGCCCTCTCTCGCGCAATTGCGATTCGGCAAATCCGTGGCAAGACATTTACCAGTGGCAGCACTGCCAACTAGTGAACGTCAGCTTCCCGCGGAAGCCTGCCACTTGATGCTGCGCGTTAATAGCCGAGGCAGCAAGTCCACTGAGCTATCCACTGAATCGACTAATTGGACGTGAAAGAATGGAGGAACAAGAGCCGACTAGCGTTCACGCTTATCCAAAATTCAGTTGGATTCAATGGGCTAACCATTCCAATCTCCATTTCTTACCCTTCGCGTCAAATCTTAGAAACCGTGCAATTTATGCTACAACTTGCCAGTGCCACTGGAGAACGCACTCGATAATAAACCACTGGAAAATTGGTCCCAGAGAGAGGACGTTGCGGGCTAGAAGACAAGAAGTGACATGGTGGGAAGATAAATCTTTGCCGATCGGACATAACGCGTCCCGGAGTTCCTTTCGATGGGACGAGTGCAGTCGGAGAGGACGGCGAGTGCATCAATCGTCATTTGGCGAACGGTCCATCTGTGGGATCCTCGGAATTTTCTCCCGTGGGGGTAACGCGCGCGTTCCCGGATCGCGGATGGCTTCTGTATAGTCGCTCGGCGCACCGCCGAGATTTATGGCTAAAACGAAAATTGAAGGAGGGACCTGCGAGAATCTGACGTACGAAGCGCCATTTTTCAAGGGAGTGTGCTGGCCGTGAGTCGTAAATGAGATTGAAAATATTTTACGATGGCCAGGATAGAAACGCCTCTGCCTGGACCAGTCGCGATTTCCCGTCAATCTTCCGGGCACGGCGGCGATAAATCGTGCGCAAGCAAAGACCGAATCAGGAACAATGATGGTATCATGTTCAGTATTGGTATTCCCAGCATGTTTCTATTATTTCTGTTCTAAGATCTTTCGAAGCACTTGAATCCAGTGAGTAAAAGGTGAAAGTCGGGCTCGCCGGGTAAACGGAAAGAGAAGTGCTGTCACTTTAGAGGCGATAAAGAGGGGCATCGGGTTTTTTCAAGTCACACGCGGCATAGATGCAACGAGGCTAGTAGGCTTTTCACACTTTGCCACTCGAGATGAACCAGTTGTGAGATCCAAAGCCTGTTAGAAACCTATCGTCTCCTACTAGAACATCTCTTTTGAGCGGCGTTGCTTTTCATTGGCCGCGCGTAACAGATCCCCGGCGGCGAGAGCGTAGAATCCTTACCGAGAGGCTCGCTCGCTCTACCCGGAATATTTCCACTCGCAATCACGGCGGCTCTGCATTAGCAGTAATGGATGGCATACGCGCGACACACATTTCCCTCGGAAATTGTTTGTGGACAGAAGGGGGAAAGCGAGTGGGTGGGTGAAGTGCGATCGCGAGCAGCACGCCAATATGTAATGGCGTATCGCGGCGAGGCGGAAAATATATACAAAAGTAATGTCGCCGAGGGCTGGTCGCCGGGGACATGAAACTTTCAAAGAACTCGTTTGCCAGTTCGATTCGCCAGACACGCCGGGTCGACCTGCATCGACATGAGCGCACATAACTCGAGTGCAAACACCTGGAAACCGAGACCACGCTGCCGGGAGAAGCTAGGAGAGCAGCGTGTACGTGAGTTTCCCTCTAATATAACTTCGCCGTTCCCGTCACTCCAGCCGGAAAGAAAGTAAGTTCTCGGGAAAAAAAGCTCGAGAATAGCCCGGCCGCTGCACCACTCAAATTCCCCCACCCGTCTTTCGTCTATGAAATATACTTCTACTTCTGACGTGAATACCTCTGCTTCGAGCCCCATTGACCACCATCAACAACTCCAAACTTACAAATCCCACCATTTTCAAACGCCAAATGTTTCTCCACTACTCAACGACAGCAATCAAGTTAATCCTGTATTAAAACTAATAACTTTTCATAACTCTCGTGGATTAATTAGTGACGTCTCCAGTTTCTGGCCAATTATTCTGCCGCACAAAGAGAAATCATATCCAGCGGCGGGGGAGTGGCCGGTGGGCTATGCTCAGAAATAGCATTGTGCAGGCACACTGTACACGAGCGCTAAGATATTTGCTGAATCTCCTGGCGGTAGCTAATCGCACAAGTTATCAGGGATAACTGCTCTCTGCGGCTTCGCAGTAGAACAGCCCGGCAGAATACACAGGAGTTCGGTATCCTTTGCATACAATGGAGGAGATCAAAGGAGCTTGCGGTTCTAGCTTATCCGTCAGCTCTCTGCCTTTTCCCTCCCATTTCGTCTCCATCTCCACTCGGCCCACCAAATCGCGCCTGCTTCCTGCTTCCTGCTTCCTACCGTCTGTCTCAGAGGCCGCAAGCCATATCAATAAATACGTGAACGTATGCCAGACACTACCCCCACTACCCGCCCCCACTTCCACCGCGAGAAAAGGGTGGATTCACCAACTGCGAGTCATCTATTATTCAGACAGCGGCCCAAAAGGTTCTTCGAATGAGATATCGGCCGGCGATGCGCCACCGAATGTTTTATTCCTCGACATTGGCCGAGGAAGCCTCGTGGAGTCGGCCCATTTCTGCCTATGTGTGTATGGTAGGGAAGGACAGACTTTATATGTGTGCGCCTCACGCGTCTACGATTCCACCCCTTCGGTAGTGAATACTTTTGCTTTCGAATGCACGTTGGTTAAAATAGGAGCAATAAGTTTCGAAGATTCTGTACTTCCATATTTAATAATAAATGTTGACAGTGATTGCACTGTGTAGGTACAACGTTTTACGACTTGAAACTTGAACCAATCGCGAACATCTCTTACAACTGATTACTATCGCTCGAAAGGAAGTCTCTGCCGAGTTTCCTTAGCTCCAGTGAGGAGCGCGCATTCGAGCCACTTACATCCGAGAGCAAGGAAGTCTTCCGTTTACTTCGGGGCATCCTCTTAGATCCCCATTGCCTAGCGCGCCTACCACCACCAAGGGAAACCACTTTTCCCTCAAGATCTCTATTCCCAGAGATTTCGGATCTTTCGAAGCCTCTTGCCTCAGACAAGCATCAGAAAATTGGCTGAATCAGACCGATTTAACTGTGGAAGTGGTTGTTTTAGATTAAGAGAATTTCTGGGAAATTTCACGAATTTTATTTCAACAACCGACACTCCCGGAACGTTGAGGAGTATATTGGATAGTACTGGTGCATCAAATAAACGCTGCGGGCTCGCATGATTGCCCGCTGTCGATATGAACTCATTAATTGCGTAGCGCTTAATTGCCGGTGATACCCGGGGAAATTATGGAAACCGGGACAATTGACTGGTAGTTTTTACGCCAGAACGCGGCACTCTGTCATCGTGAAGTGCATTGCCTGTGCCAAATAATCCTTCATATCGGGAGCCTGTAAATGACAGGATTAGACTTGTGTTAACGAGATGAGTGAATCATTCGCATCGACTTAACACGATCAGCGCCTTTGTGCGACGGCCGGCCGGCTGCCGGCTGACCAGTGGTTGACTTGTACTACTGAAGAGCTGCCCGCTTTTTTCCGACTCTATTTCAGGCTTTCAGCCGCTAAAGGTACATTGATTAATGCAATTGATTCGATATTATCTATGTATGCATATGAAAAATAGATTTTAGAATGTAATAAAAGTATATTATGTAAAATATAGTAAATGATAAAGGAGGCAGAAATCTAGTAACTATCGAATTACTCCGATCAACGATATTCCATTCTTTGTGATTGCTACTCGATCATTATATCTCAAAGCGAGAATTAAATTGGAGCGGAGAATAGCAAATCCCGATAATCACGCGGTAAAGTCTGCCAATTAATTCGAATGAAATGAATAATCGGCTTGAAGCGGCGCTGATGCCCCAGGCACTATGCGGAATTTGTTAGTATTCTGGCTGCTGCGGTTCATCTAATTAATAAGATTTCACGTTTGCTCGACCTTGTATTGGAGTATTTCTGATGCGATAGCGGTACGTTATCTGTGTCCACATTGATAACAATAGACCGTACGCGTCTGCTCATTACGCTAGCCGCAATAGGCGCACACATTCTTAAAGTATAATTGGAATAATCGAGTATGATAAAATAGACACGATACTATTTTAAAGCTTAGAAGATTATTAAACTTGTAAAAATTAGAGCCATAGGAGTACTTTATGTAAGTAGTACCCAGTGGAAATTCTCAAGGGATCGAGGCGACGTTCATTTGCGATAGTCACCCGTACGTGTAAGTCGTATTTACGTATTTACAAGCATCAGGGTATTTGCTTAACCCACAGGCTCGTTTGCTCGGCACCATGCCAATTAGCAATTAGGTAATTAGCAATGCTCCCTGTATTCCAGTCGCATTGAATTTGAGCGGGACTGAGCACGCAAAAGACCCGCTCGAGCTTGCAGATCCGATATTGCCATCAAATAAGTTTCGCTTCAAATATGTAAATTGCAAAAGAGTACAATTAATATAACAAATCATCCACCGCGCGTGCTGTGGGCGAATCTTCGTCTAGAATGAATTCAACTGTCTTTCTTGAATTCGAACAACGATTTTAAAGCGGGAATTCAGTTGTTGAATGGGTCTCGGGGTATCGGATTAAACGGGCCAGAAGGAAATGTAGCTACCGAAACCGGCCGGGTGAATAAGTGCGCTCGATTCCACTCGCGGAAGCTTTCGCGCACGTTGCTCTCGCCTGGCGCGATGAAAAACTCTTAAACGAGTTCGGTCGCAAAGTTCGTAGCAGTTGGCTGAAACTTTTCCGGGGAAGACACGCGTCCCCCCAATACTGGACTCGCTTCCACTCTTCACTGGGTCTTTCTCGTGCATGCAGATACCGTTGCTGAATGCGAAAGCATTATGCAAAGTGTTTACTGGAAGAATGGAAGGCGGGAGTGTATAGTGTAGCGGATAGGCTGGAACGTCGTTAGTAACTGGGGAACTGATATCCTCCCCGGCAACTTCCGGGTCAGAACGAGAAACTTTCCTACCGAGACATTTGTCTACGACGAGGAATGCCTTTTCAATATATATCGCTGCTACCATTTCGACTGATTTACGAGAAATGGCACTCGAAACTGATCGCTCTATCTTCAATATCACTGACTTTTGAACTGAAAATAATAATTGGGGGTTTAAATAGGTAGAAGTTTCAAAAGTGAATATTCACTTCCAACTTTAATTTATTACTAAGAATAACTGGAAATGTGTTTTTTTCAAACTCTCAGTGTGCCAAGCGATTCAGGGTGCCGGAGGGTCTGAGACTTTTTCAGTTTGCAGACAAGAGAAATATTCCTTCTGTCCGCATGGCGAGCACAAGTTAAAACTTGCCTGAGAGCGTATGTCTCCCACGCATATATCCGCTGGTGGAGAGTAGAGAACACTCACAATTTTGCAGCCGGTCATATTTGCCTGCGTGTCGGGTAAATGGAAAAAGCGGGGCTCTCGCGAGCGCCCGAGCGCGAGGTAGACAGC
Organism: Crossocerus cetratus; assembly: GCA_963675795.1. Lineage (NCBI taxonomy): Eukaryota > Metazoa > Arthropoda > Insecta > Hymenoptera > Crabronidae > Crossocerus > Crossocerus cetratus. Next base: position 18,669,506 of record OY776667.1, read on the forward strand.
CGTCTACCTTTCTTCATTACAAATGTTTACGTTCGCCGGCGAAACGGCGTGATTCCTGCGGTGCTAAAAGGGCGGCATCCTGCCTGTCTGCGAACGCGATTAAAGCTACAAGCCTCCCGGATTGCGATGCATTATCGCCTGTCACCGGAGTAACCCCGGCGCGAAATTCCACCGTTTTACACCGCAGCTGCGATCTACATGTCAAAGGCAACGTCTCACTTGCCGCGGATAAAGTTGCCGACGCCGGCGGCGATGGCGACGCAAATGCGCGTGAGCACGAAATAAATTTAAACGGGACGCGCACCACCATTTTTCGCCGGCTACCAACCCTCGGCTAAAGTGGTGGGTAAATTTCCAGCAGTGAACCGGCTCGGGAGTTACTGCATTGCAGATTTCCCGGGCCCCGGAAGAACGGGTATTCGCTGCTGCCATTAAATCGGCGAGTTAATAATGTGCAGGAACGTCTTCATTTCATGCATGGAAAGTGGATCGATCGCGCAGCCGTAAAACTGGCTACGGTTTGTTTCCGCGCCCCGGCCGACACTTAAACTTGGGTTTTACGTCCCTCCGGGGAGCGCCAACTGCCCGAGGAATGGAACGGTATATCCCTGACTCGATAACGTATTCCCTGCCGACCTACACCGGGAATATGACATTCTGTTTTATGTCCTGTCTACGCCAAGTGTCTGGCCGACTCTCGCGCAAATACCTCCGACGATAGCCAACTTGAGTCGAACCGCGCTGCAAACTCTAACCCACTACACCCACTACCCACATACTCAAACGACTCTATCTACTATTTCAGTCCTCTCGGCAAATTTTCAAAGGCCCAGAGTCGAGCGGTTACCACCCACGAACACTACCACCGGGAACCGCATTACACGGGGACGAGTTCCCTGCAAAATCGTAGACATCCTTTGAGGCTAAACTCAAAGGGTGACAGCAAGTTTCCCCCGGCGCGGCGGCTAGGAGAACCGGCCGGATTTCAAGTATTTCAACGGGGCGGGAGGAAGATCGGTCGGCTCGAAAGAGGCTGAGATAAAGTCGAGAAGAATCGCGGCTCCGCTTTCGCAGGCGGCGACGCGTGGCCGCTTGTTTAGACGACTAGGAGTGAGCGGGGCCAGCTGTCGCTCCAGCATCCTCCGGGAAATTGCTGGCCTCTTCAACATCTCCTCATGACGAGGAGGAGGCTGGCGGAATGGAGGGTGCGGCGCGGCAAGGAGCGTCGAAGGAGGTGGGAAACTCTCGGCGCAGAAATGCCATCGAGCCGAGGATTACATGGCGCGCGGATGCCGGCGCTCGCTTCCAAATCCTCTTTTTTCCGGCGACTTGGTTCGGCTGTCTTGATCGCTGCGCGGAGGTTCGGCCGAGCTTTCACCGAGCCAGACACGCATTGATCGCGGAAGGAAAGGTCCCCGCGGCTGCCGGCTATTCGGCAGGCCTCAATGCCTTCTCGAGCCGCGACGCCCATGCACTCTTGGTTTTCGTCGTTAGCGCGCACTGTCGTCCCTCTTTATCTCGCCATTTCACGCTCGTCAGTGTGCGCCTGCTGTTTGTACTTCCCTTTAACACCGACGCGCGCACAGATTTCAGTGCGATCCTACTAAAATACTGGATAATGGACCGCGGGAATCTCGTCTTTTATATCTCGACGAGCATTCGAAATAAGTAAAACCGGAATCCCTAAACCTCCAAATAATGATGTCGACTCCCAAATACCCTTAAAACTTAACAAACCACTTAAATATTCAAATCAATCATTTTCAATTATTTCAATCCAACAAATTAATAATTACTTCTTCACAATTATTCCATCGAATTTGTTTTCGATAAGGTTCCTAAATAACTACTATAACAACGACGATATTCAACGAAGGCGTTAAAAACGCACACACACACATGCAAACACGACCAGCAACTCTTTCCCTCCTCATCTGAGCCAGCATCCCCGATAGCACCTGTCAAGCCTCAAGCCTCCCGTCCGTTGGCCTGGGCTCGGCGGTTGCTCGAGCCGCGCTATTATTTCCCGGCGGGTTGCGCGTCGCCCGGTGAAAGGCAGCGCGCTCTCATTACCGGCAGACAATTTGCCTGTTACGGGGAAACACACGGTAAATGCGTGAGGGAAGCCGGCGGTGTGCATTCGTTAAAAACAAATCGAGGCAGACGCGCAGACAGCTGTGAGAGGAAGCATGTTGGAAGGAAGGAAGGAAGGACGGAAGGAAGGACGGAAGGAAGGAAGGAAGGAAGGAGCGAGTTGTCAGTGAGCATTGTCGGCGATCCCGGCACTCGCAGTGCTTCCCTTACCAATTCCCGATGCAATCATGCTGTCAGTCTCCCAGACGCGTCTCGGCCTCCCCTCTCGCACTTCTGCCATGCTCTCCCTCTCTCTCTTACCGCAAAGGTGTACACATGTGGGGGGAGAATGAGCGCCCTTGCACCGCTGCACCAGCGAGTGAAAGACAGCGACCGGCGCAGCTTCCGTGTTTCCTTTCTACGGCTTCGTTTCTGCCTATCGTATTCGCCATCATATTTGCTCCGCTCGAATTCGGAAAGGCTCGTCGAAGGCCTGCCCCAACCAATTACAGCATTGACTCTTTGACTGGGAAGCCGTTACGGCTTACGATAAAGACTGATCCTCTATTCTTAAGATCTTAAGTACTAAACCCTTTCTCACTGTGGCACCAACCAGTTTGCCAACTTCTCCAAGGGTCCTTTTTGCCACGAGGCACTTGATTGCACACCGAATTCTCCAAGCAGGTTCTAAGTATCGGGCGGCAAAGTTCCCTAAGCAATTCCGAAAGTTGGCCGGGGACGATCTTCGGCCGAACTCATTAAGGGTCACGCGACAAACGCCAGTTACCGTCAGGTACGCGCGTCGAGCGAGTGGCAAAGTGCGAAAGAAACTTCGCCGACCAATAAATATCCCGCGGCAAGTTACCTTGTACTTTAAATCCATTCTCCGCGGGCGCGAATGATCGAGTGTCTTTTCCCGCGGCAAGTTAACCGGGAATACATAAACGGACTGCATAATACATAGAGAAATTTTGCTGCATACAAAAGTAAGTTACACATTTGGGAAACTGACGGCGCGCATAAGTAACACGCAGCGCGCCGGCGGCTGTTTACCCGGTAAATAATGAAGCGAGTTTCGCCAAAGTTTCGTCAGAAGCTAGAGGATTGCGAAGCCCCGCGGCACACTCCACGCCGTCATCTAATTATTCCGCGAGTGGCGACGACTGCGCCGAGTCCCGAGACGAATCTAAATAACAAATATAAATCCCCTCGTCCGGCCGGGGTAAACACCCTTAACAAGCAAGCCACTCGGAAATTACGGCTTATGTTGCCCTCGGCCGCTTGGAAATTAAAGGCGCTTGTGTGACATTTCCCGGGGAAGATTCGACATTTCCCGAGTTCGATTCGAGGGGATTTGAAAGACTTATGCCTCGGCTCCAAGTCACTCACCTCGGGAACGGACGAAGATCACACACCGCTGCTGCTGCCCGGCCGAGATCTGCAACAAAGGAAACAGGAGCTAGAGGAGATTTGCAGACAACTGGTATCGTTAGAAGCGAAGTACTCGAGCGGAGACTCCAACTGCTTTGAGCAAGCTATTCCTGAGCATTCTTATACCGAGTACAAAGTCCCTGGGCAAGTACTGTGACGGGGATCTCAAAGGTCCAATACCTCATGCCACCTGAACAATATTATTTTCTATAACTTGTATGATTCGAGATGACAAACAAAATTAATAAATGCCTGTAATTCCGAAAACTAAATAAACACAAAGCCTTGCAATTCCCACGAATAATACCAGTAAATTATAATTTAAAAAAGAAAGCGAAAAACTTCAATGAATTCCATGTTCAGCAGTTTTTTTGCATTTTAATTAATAAACGTATAACTAATGAAACAGCTGCAAGTCGCGGGCGATTCCCGAGGGATTGAAACAATCGTGATGAAGAGCGGTTAGGGGGCTGCACGGTGGACTCGCCGAGAAGCGCAGTGAGGGGTGTCGAGTAGCCGTAAGGTAGAGTCGGAGACGGAGGCGGAGGTGCATCGGTTAAGCCGGTTTCCCCGACAGAGAACGCACATTAGCGGACCGTCGGTGTTAAAGCGTTGCGAGTTGGGATGCGAAAACTCGGGAGCGGAGCGGAGGAGCGGCAGCTCGATGTTAACACCGCCGGGGGGTGAAAACGGCTTTAAAACTGAACGGAGTTAAATCGAGTGTGCTATACACGTCGGGGGAAACAACGTCGCGTGCTGCCGGAGTATTAAACACGATGCTGTGTAATGCACCACTGTTTCCCTCGGCCTATTCCTCTCGCATCGCGTTCGCCAGCTCCCCCGCGCGCCTTCCAACACCCTTCGCCATTCACGCTCGCTTCCCGCTCGACATTAATCACGGGCGCATTTCGCGCGCGGCGCAGTCCGACTTTTATTTGCTCGGCCGAGGCCCAAAGACAAATACAGTGGCGGGCGCGGCAAGTGCCGATTGAGGATACGCCGAGCGAGCTATTACAGTCGGCCGCGACCGACAAGCCGCCCCCTTTTACGAATAAGCGATGGGGCCTCCAGTGAAATTCGCGCCCATGTTTCCGCAGTAATTGGACACTAGATGGGAGATGTTTATACGTGTAATTAGACGGCGATTCCGTGGTCATTGTCCCGCATCGATGAATGCGCCGGCGGCGACGCCGGCAACGATTGTCCTCCGAGCACTAGACAGAGAGGGAGGGAGGGGCGGGGGTGGTAGGGGGATGGCCGATATTCGACTGGCCTGTTCCGCTCTGGATTGGTCGCAGTGCCATTGCGTCGCCGATAAACCTGTCTCTTACCTTGGCAGCGAATGTCAAATCGATCGGACGAAAATAGCGGCGGCGCCCACCAATTGGAACGAATCATCGACGGCTAAGAGCATCGGACGTGCTCTCCTCGGCCCTGACTCTCGATCAATCCGCAAAAGTACTCCGTCGTGATAAAATTCCTGAGTGATTGGAATGCGAGTAGTCGAGTATTTCGCGAGAGGGGGAGAGGGCGGAAGAGGGGGTGGTGGTAGAAAACAAATTGAATTTTTTTTACGCCGCGGGGGGAGGAGGAAACAGCCAACAGTGTCGAGCAGACACGGCCTCGAATTCGTGTATTTCGAAGCCCGAGCGTGGAAGCGTGGAACAGCTGGCTCGCGTCCTACATGTATTTCCATTTCCGTATACCTTGTGGATATGTAAATACCATGACCGCCCTATTGGTTGTTTCGCCCGAGAATCGGATTACTCTCGTAATGTTGCGGTTTTTTTATCTCCACTGCGCTATCATTGCTTAGTATTTCTGTTCAAGTTTCATGGCGCAGTGCCATTTAGAATCAGTACTTCGCCCTTATCCATCTATTAAAATTGTTCTTACTAGTTTACAATTGATAAATATCAATAAAAGTGCTGTGTACTTAATTTTGTTCTTTATTACCTGCATACTGATCAAATATTTTACCACCTCGTGAAAAATGGGGATGTCGGAAAAACAAGGGAAAAACGGGAAGCAGTAAATATTGTAATACACTTTGCGGTAATGTGCCACCTGTTATGTTCGATCTGGCGATTAGCGAGCAACATCGAGAGCGCAGGTTCCGATCAATTTCCCGAAATGGTCCAGTTATTTTCCCACTTTGCGGAAACAGAGCGTCGCGGCGGGCGCAGGCACGGACGAGGCCCAGGCTTAAAAGTGTCCGAGCAGTCGTTAAGGCGGAAATGGCCGGAAAAATGGCGGACTATAAACAGCCCCGGGAACGATACATTCGCAGGCGGAACCCAGGCCGCAGTAAATAACCAAGGGCCCGAAACTAGTGGCCGCGGGAATTTATCGGGGCGATTTTTCGGCGAAAACTACTCGCTTCATTCCCGCAATAACAGGGCTCGCCCGGTGCCGCCTCGAGTCGCAGCCCATTACGAGAGTCCGGCAAAAACTCGAGTGGACAATGACAAAGGGGGTCCCGCTCGATTTTCTAATTACCCGATAGCCACTGCCGAATTGAAGGCCGATAGAGCCAGAGCGCGTTCCTCCTTGCGAGTGAGAGCCCATTTTCCGGAACATTAGTTCCGTCTTCTCTGTAGGCGAAAGTCGAATAAGTTTGGTCCCTGCTGTCACGGCTGTTTGCCGCGACGCCACTTCCCAGCGGCAAAGTCGATTACAGTCCCAGCGCGCATAATGTTCGCCACATCTTAAGTGGAATCGGTACACGAGGGCATTCCCGCCTGTCGACAATGGAATTGCCGGCGACGCGGACCTCTCTGGAATTTTTATCGAAGGATGCGCCGGCGACGACCCGAAGACCGACGGAGCCGCGTCCCACCATACATATATTCACTTCTCGCTCCTCGAACACGGATAATTCCTATCGAGGAATTTTCATCCGCTTCTGTTCGGGGTGAGCAATCATCCACTGCTCCCAACATTTCCTTTAGTGTCTCTCGGAAATTTCCATGAAACTCGTATATATCTCTACTTGAAAGATAGTGCCATTTAAAATGGCATTCAGTGCGCTACGCGCCGTCGCTGATGACGAAAGACGCAGAGCAGGTCTGCCGGAGTGGCGGGTAACTCTCGCTGGCTGCTATGAATCCACGCATATGCAAAGCAGAACTCCGAGTTTCCCGAGAAAATGGTATTTCTCCGGGACGCCTGGTTCCCGAGGAATTTTTATTGAGCCGCACCCTCCGCGCTCGCCCTCTCCCAGGATCCTCGCAAGACGAGGAAATTTCCGGTAGAAGGCGAGGCCACGATATCGCATCGATTTCGCATCGGAACCCACCGGCTGCTTCTGAAGAATCCTGCTGGACCGTATGTGACAACTTAATTACGAAACGTTTACCCGCCGATGAACCTCCCGTGGAAGTGACGAGTTCAACCCCCTTTCAACCAGTGGAAAACCCTTCCAACCCTCTGGCCACAGCTTCCTCGTCGCTTCATAATGAGTGAGGAGCACGCGCGCGCGGCATACTCGACCGGGAATCGCAGGAATATGCGGGCGGCGTGGCCTGTCCTCTCGCGATATTGCGGGAATCACCATTCCGTGAAATTAACCCTGGATACTTGGAGCAACAGTTAGCGCGAATTGCTCGATCAACTTGCGACCGACCCTGGGGAATTGTTCAGCCAGACTATGCCACTCTTCGGCCTCGCACGCGCCAACGTCCGCCGGGCTAATTAACTTCTTAAAAGTATAGTGGCTCGGTATAATCGCTCTTTGCCGACGATTAATCACTTTAGCTGTGAGGAAGCCAGAACTGTTCGCGGTCGGCGGTGCCGTTTGGCGGCGGCCCGCGTGATTGATCAAACGATATTTAACTGTCGCGTGCCCGGCGCAATGCCGAATTTCCCAGCAGACGACTTAGCCTCGCGGTGAATTACGGCTTTTAGGAAAATTAAAGGCCCCAACTGCAGTAGAGTTGGCTTGGGGCCCCGTGAGCCTCGCCTATCTACATCAAAGCCGCACCGATGTACGTGCAATCCTCCGCGGACTTGTTCCGCCAACGTATGCGCACAAGAGCGCAACGATATTTACGCTTTTATCTTATCGGGACGTGGCTCCGCCCGCATTGTAGTTAGATACGGCGGGCGTACACTACCTTTTTATTGAAACTGTCCTTTCGCCCGAAAACATTTTCCAGAACTGCATCCTCATCTACCCAAGATATTCTATAAAGGTAATGGGATAAATATTTACATTTTTATCTTATCGCGAAAATTCTTCCGCGAATATTATAACTAATTCTCGGATTGACTTTGATAGCTTTTTAATAGAACTCAATTCCTCCGAAAATCACCGAGGAAGCCTGCATTGTTACCGAGCGAAGTTACTTTATAAATGGAATTGGTCGGAAGATAGCCGACATTCTTTCAGTAGCAAAGCGCGGAACGAGCAGTTGGCGATCCAACTCCTCCCGTTCGACGGTGGCCATTGTGCGCCAGGGGCTCCTCTTGCTAATTCCGAAAGCAGACCCTCGGCCACCCCATAATCACAGGGGAGGGTAAGGGCGGTTCAAAAATGCGCGTTGCTTCACGAAGGAAGCAAGCCGCGAAAAGTTTGCTGCCACGAGAACTTTCCGCTCGGCTGGCCGGCGGCCTCTCTTTCTCTCGTTCGCTCAGTTCCTCCCGCGGCGAGGAGGAGAGCCTTCTCGTTCGCTGTTCGCCGAACTGTTGGACGAACTTTCGTTCCTGGCGGCGAGCCAAGCAGCGAGGTTGGCCTTCCCCGGCTTCTCGGGGCCCTTACCCATGCTCTTTCGATTAATCGATTCTGGCAACACCAAACCGAGCGAGGGACGCTGCGCAGCGCGAGGGGGAAAGATCGCTGGAGCGATCGCCTAGTATAGTAAGTGGAGAAGAGTGCTCGATCGGCTCGGAGAGAAGATAAATTCGAAAGCGCTTCCTCGTGAGGAGTGGAGAGCCTCTCCTCTCTTCGCTCTTCGGGATTAGAGCCAAGGATAATGGCCTATTAACCACTGCGACGAGAGATTATGTTTCTTATGGTAATGCCTGTCTCCGGCTTGCGGTCCCTCCGCTTTCCCTACCCCCTTCACCTCTCCCTCCGCCACGTACTTCCAATGTGTCGCGCTCCATTTTTAACTAATCATGCGGCTTCATCCTCCACCTCACGCCGTCTCAATTTACCCGAGCTTCGCCAGAGGATCTTTTATAATCCCCTCTTTCATCGCTACTTCAACATTACCAACCGCACGGTTAATACAAACACCACAAATGAGGCGAGTTCGTTAACTTTCTCGGATACTTTACTGGCTAGTTTCTTTCTCCACCCGGGAAACCCATGAAAAAGGACCTCTCCCTCCAAGGCAATGGGGCGACATGCGCCTCGGTTACTCCGACACAATCCAACAAGCGGCGCGGCGCGTCAAGTTGGGCCAAGTTTCGCCGCTCGGCTTGGCTGAATATTATTACGGATCTCTCCTGGAAATAAGTTGTACAGCCGGCGTCCGGGCGAAATAGTTGGCCGCGGCCGCCGGGACGCCCGGGGCGGCAAACTTTCGGGAAGCTTGGTTATTATTTGCGTTGCGCGCCTTCTGGCCCTGAGACACAGTCTTGGCTGGGACTTGGAGGGTTTGCCGAGTGCGAGGAAGAGAAAGGGAGCCGGAGGGAGAGGAGGAGATTAGGGAAGCTCGGGGGCGAAATTAATTTTCTTGTTATCTCGATAGCATGTACAGCAGGCAATAGTGTGGTTTGCGATTCCGCAGATTGCCGCAGCGAGCCGCCGCCGGGTGATTATCGCTTCGTCTGACTACCACGTTTCAACATAATCGCGCCGCTGCCAACCGAATAGTATCGGTAATTACGAGGTTTAGTAGCAAACCTCGTCCACATATTCGCAGTTGGGATCGTGGATTGGAAACATTAGAGCACCATGTTAATTGCCAGTACTAATTAGGACGTAGGATCTCCAATCAAATCTCAAGCTGGGGACTACAAGAAACTATGTAGAATGTCAGTTTCTATTCCTACTGCGTAATTCAGTTTCTGTTCGTCGAAGACCTCGATCTTACTAAAAGCTGCTTCGCTTGTAACCAATTTCACGCTGCCAATCCCAACACCGTGACTTAACGGAATCAAGTAATGTCCAGCGGAGTTGGCATTGCTCGGAGGGAAATTGGTTGGCGCGATTGCTTAAGAAAGTAGATTAAAGAAGTTTGAATCGAAAAGGGCGATTGTGTCTGGCGTTGTTAACTGTGGATTGGACGTTTCAAGGGAGAGCTGGTGAAAGGGTGAATTTTACCATCCAGGCTTTCTAAGGACATGACACATCGATAACAAGTCCATTGAGGTGCTCGGTAAAATTGGTTCGGAAAAGCGAGAGACGCCTTGGGTGTGCGATATCTCTGCGGCACGTGATCGCGTCCATCGCCGCGCCACAAAGCCCAAGAAGTTCCGTCGTCAGTAGGAAAAGCGAACTTGCTCTCTCGTTGGCCTCCTTTCACGGTGTATGTCGTCATGCATACTGCACACGTGCCGTGTGTCACGCAATATTAAAGCACGTTCCCTTGGCGCGAGGCCAACCCGGAGAAAACTGCGGCCGCCGCCGCCGCCGCCGCCGCCGCCGCCGTCTGCCTTCAACGAGCGATTGCTTCGGGGAGAATCCTTCAAGTATCAGACGCGCCCCCGGCCAGAAGCCCTCCAGCCAATTTCAAGAGCCAAACTTTAGAATACGATTTTATCATAAAGTCCAAAGCGCAGGAGACCAATGGTATTAGAAGTCGATTATTTATGTCGTAGATTAGAAAAAGAAACTCTCGAATTGGATGTCGATTGAACTTTCCTGGCTGACATTCCCATCAAATAGCAGTCGAGGATTAATGTCAAAGTTGCACTCGGCTTCCCCAGGGAGCGGAGGATACTTTCCGAGATGATCACGCGTCCAAGTACATATCCCTGGAACGAGTACTCCCATTTTAATACGACGAGTGACTTTCATCGTACGTGCTCGGTAAACCTATTTCTCCGATGTGATACTTGGTGGACGTGAAGATCCTTTCGCCAAGTCCCAGACCGTCCAGCAATCGTGTTGAAGGGCGTTCTCGTGAATTTAAAAGGGTCGCATCCTCGCGATCAATGCCGAGGTAGGGAATCGAATGCGCTTCTTCTAGAATGCATCGCAAGGCTGTCCAGTAGCTGGACTCCCCTTTCAACTAAAACTACCGGATTCAATCTTTTCCTTCGCCACTGGCATTGGACACTCGAGATCACTCGCGCCCTGAATAAGTTATTCCAAGTTGCACGTGAGTTGCAAGTATTCTGCAAAACGTCCACGGAGAATCGTTAATCTTTTCACAACATTTCCGCAATTCAAGCAGTGCGTGCGGCCATCTCGGTATCTAGTAAATCCTGATTTGCTTTATCGCATAACTCTCGAGATGGCACGAATTTCCTACACATCTCGCGCGAGATTCCGTAAAACATTGTGCGCGGCTGGTGCAATTTCTTGGTCGGACGTCTTGCCCCTGGAAGAGTTAAAGCCCTCATGAGACACGCTCTCGAGACGATCTCCTCGTAGACATTGGCCGAGATAAGCGAGCACCTGTAGCCACGCCGGGTATAGCATTACCGCTGATGTCACCTCTCGCACTCGTGCATACATAAGCGTCTCCGCTTACGCGCGGACGCCGCGCCGGCGAAAATTGTCTGCGCTGCACAATCCGGCAGACTTGATGACTCGCCCAAGTCTGCTCGACGCCAAACAAACGCCCACACACGATAACACCAACCAACCGGATCCAACAGGATCTCTTCCTTTTTCCGTACACCCTGGCAAATCCTTTCTTCGATTCCTCTCGCCTAATTCTCCATTCGAATGCAACGCACCAAGTGAGAATCACTCCTTGGAGCCGCTTCAATGTCCCGACTGGAGGAATCATTGTTCGAAGCGGAGAAATCCGCATGCAGCTCCGAGTGAAAAAGGGGACTGCGGACTCGAGCGATCAATGCGGGCGGGCGCGAGGCGAGGCGGCGTCGGGGCTGGCGGTTGTGCGAGGTGCAAAAAGTCGGAAGCGTTCGCCAAGTGAAATAAAGTAGAGACGCGAGTATGCACCTCTGGCGATGCGGCAAAAAGCGAAAGGCTCCATCGAAGCATCGGCTCGCGTACTGGGAAAGGCAAGCGCGAGCCAAGCGAGTGGCGCGCTCATGTGTCTGACCTATCTCGTCCCATACTACTGCCAACTAGCCTGATCCCTCAGAGAGAGAGAAGAAGGAGCAGAGGCGAAGCGAGAGCGGCCGTCAGGCTTATTATGTACCGAGGCCCGCAGACTCTCCCCCGAAATCCGAAGCGGCAGGTGTACATTTAAAATCCGATAGCAGTGGGCCATGTAAAGGGCGTCTGGATGTACTCGGGCGATATCCTGTATATGTATATCGCAGATGCTCCAGAGCCGGAAGCATATTCGCTGGAGCAGGCCTGGATGGACGGGCTTGTCCCATGCTCTCGGGCATATGCACACGCCACCCAAGCAATTCGGATGTAGGTGGGTATTTACGGGAGGAGTGTGCGCCGCTTCTGTACACGCATAGATCTGCACACCAGCCCGGAGAGACACCACTGTATCGCGTACCCCCCGTGTACGTGTACACTCTCGACAGCGGCGGAAAGCTGGGCCACGGTGGTAACGTCCCGGAAGCTAGGATCGATATCCAGACACGCCATCGCCACCCTGGACTCACTCACTCAATCTCCCTTACTTGTTCCTCTTCCTTTTTCCTCGCCCCCTTCGCCACCCTCGCCTACGTCCCTTAGGAGAGACGCACACTGCATCCTCAATACCATCTCGACCGTCCGCTTCCTGTCTGTTTCTTGACCACCGCGTGGCCACCACTCCATTCACTCGGTTTCAGGAGTAATTAGCAGCGCAAGTCCGAGGGACCGCGGACGCTCTTCCGTGCGGGATGAAAGCTAGAGATTGGTCCGATTTAACTAGGGAGGTGTAGTGGATTTGGTCGAATGGTTCCTTGGAGCGAGTCGTCTGTTTTAGGGGAGGGAGGTTTGGTGTGTGTGATGCTTTAGTGTCTCTGTAAAGAGGGTGTGTTCACTATCCCGGCTTCTCTACTTTCCTCATTCGGGACTGCCGTCTGTTTGTCTTTCGCCTGTGCACCTAGCCCGCCGAGGAAGGTTAATGGACCCTCGGCGATGCCCTTCCGGAGTGGGAGTATCCCCTTCCGTCAGCCGGATTTTTCTTTCCGGCCCACCTGCCACGGGAATTATCCGGCCCGGGGTATCGGATTCGGATTCGACGGCATTTGCAAGCCGATCATCGACCGCACTCTCGTCAAGATCAAAGGACACTATTCCCTCGAATTTCGAGCTCTAATTATGTTTAAGCGCGAGTGGAGCTGCCCTCGCTAGTGCACCGGCTAATTTGTCCCCGGCAGCAGCGTCTAAGATCAATTATTTGGGGCATCGATTTTACATGGCTACCTGCATTCGGGATGCTGCGTCTGTCTCCTCGCTGCATTCTACGCTCCCCGGCAAACTACGTAGGCGAAGGCTGAGCGATGTTGTACCCATAATTGTGCGGCAATTTAGTTAATTGCAACAGCTAACTATGGAGTATGGAGCATCAAGCCACTTGGACGGGGAGACTGTCACGAAATTATATTGGAACTTGAGTACTCGCGGGAGAATATTTGTTTGTGATGCAACTGGCGTAATGACACCGGATAAAGCCGATATAATGGAGCGTCCGCCATTTTCAATTAAAGCCCATTCTTCTGCCCATGAGCAGGCGAATAACAAAGCAAAAAGGCAATAGGAGCTCGAATCGAAGCCACTTCCGATTCCCATGGCAGGCATCATTACATTCGCATTACGTAGCGCGGAGATGTTTTGACTCGGGGAAAACAAACTGAGTCTCGAGCCAACGGAGATCAGAGTGGTCTGGCCTCGCCTGTCGAGGAATACAAGCTCCGTTTTCCTGAATTCGATTTCCCTCCAAGTTCACCGGCTCGAAAGGATCGATTGCCAGTCAACAAGAGTGCCGTGTGTACTTCTAGCCGCCGCGCCGTCGGCGTAACGATAATAGCGCGCGGATAAATACTTGATTACTGCGCCAGAGAGGATTGATTTCCGCAACTCTAAGTACCCTTCAACAGAATCATTGAAAGAATATTTACAAAAATGCGTGTTATTGTTTGTTCCGAACATTTCCACTGACTCTTCAGCACTCGCTGCTCGAATGACGTCGAGCCTTATGCACATAAATTGAAAGGGGCGAGCTAGGCAAGTGGCCGGAACCTGCGGCGATGCATATTAATTATTTGAACACTCTCGAAACAACAATATTTACGATCAATTAATTAAACTCGGAACTAGCCGGGCGGCGGACTTTACATTGCTAATTAGCGTGGCCGGAACATCGAGGGTTAACTTCCTTGGTAATTTGGGGGAAATGGCCACCGCTCGATAATATTCTTAGGGAGCCGACCGAGGTGGTAACGACACCCGACTATTTCACACTCAGCCGACGATCTGATCGCCGGAGAATATGCCGGTTGGCCGGACTAGCTTCGCACCATTTCCCCGAAGCTTCCTCCCCCTGGAACCACTATGGTTTCTAGCGCTAAAGTGTCCGGGGCGCCCAACTCAGCTCCGATCTTTATGCCACACCAGCGGTCTATCTGATAACGAGAACGGGGGGGAATGTCGCGACTATTAGCGTGACAGATCGTACGTGCCGATAACCATCGACTCCGGCTCTCGTGACTATGTAACGTGACTGGGAAGCGGGATAATTATGTGGCGATATCGCGCCCGAAAGCTTCCCTTCCGCTCTGGAAAACGAACGGCTACATTTTTAACGTTAACATCGTACCACCCGTTGATTATCAAAGTGGCCTAGGTATACTCGCGTATTCTTTTACTGACAATTAATACAAAACGGGCGGTGAATTAAATTTCCTTTGATCTCTGACTTACAATTAGAGCCCTCTCGCAATCATTAGCACATCTGACTCGATCGCTGTTGTTTTGTCGGCTCTATGGAAATTCAGCCGGCATTTTAATTTAATGACACAACAAGTGACATTCGAGCTGAACGAGTTTGTCCTCGCAAATGTCAGCGGCGATCGCTACCCCGCGGAAGGGTGCTTGTCAAAATGCGCGCGGGCGGTGCGCGGCAGACACTCATCATATTTCTCCATGTAGGCGTTAATGCCGTTAGTAGGCTGTTTACACGCGAGAGCAGTTTGCAGACGTGCAATTGGAGGCGCGATCCTCTCTTGGACCGTGCGCAGTTTGGCCGATTAAGTATTCACTTCCAATTACGCCGGGCGAACAAGGTGTTACACATGCAACGCTGCCCCGTAAAGTACAATTGCGCCGACGCGCGCCCGCCGCATCGACGGGGCACACATGCGAATCAATTGTTGAATTAATACACAGACTACCCAGCGGACGAGCGCCAATATATGGTGTGGACCTTCTCCCGACGGAATACTGCAAATGCAAACTAGTACCTGGAAATCACGCATTGTCACACTAGCCCTCGCTCGCCGCTCGAACCAGTACAAAATGGGTTTGCCGTCCATTATGGTTCGTCGGCTAACTTTACACCTTTCCACTCACACGTCGCTCTGCCGTAAAAAATAGCTCCTCATCCGAGGGGAGACTGATGGAAAGTGGTGTCAAATTGGCCGAGCTACGGTTATCTATGGGACTCATATTTTTCTATTCCAAGAAAGCCAGTGTGGGTGCATATAGATATGTATGTGTAGCTCACAACAGTACACCTTTCGTCGACCCAGATAAAACAACATGATAACCATGTCTCTGGTAATAGCTCTCTGGCCCAGTAAGACAGACACCCGGAAAAAGTATGGAATCCTTTAATACAAGTATTGATGATAGTGAAAGGGAAATTGGTGAAAGATGCATGGCCCTTGCGTGCGCGCATTCTCGTTACTTTATTCATGGGAGCGAAAAAGCAAGCATGTTCCGGTTGGACATTGTTTCCGCAGCTTCCTGGAAAAGTGCGCTGTCGGGGGAGAATGGGGGAGGACGAGGGATGCACAACACACACAGTGGGCACAGAGGCCCAGCGGGAAAATATTTATTTGCGAGCAGCGGCGCCGGCGGCGTCGGCGGCGTCGGTGGCAGTGCCATGTCGCAATCGAATAAATTCAGCTTGTTTGCTCGCTCGCTTTTCTGCCGCGAGAGTTAAGTGAATTGCACTTGGCGGCGAGTTTGCTAGCCTCGTGCTCACTCGTTGCGTCGCTTAATACATACTGAAATTGTCAAATTCGCCGAGCGCCTACGTATGCATGGACTTCAAAGGACATACTGTGCGCCGACGCCGGCGGCGCACGGCGTTGTCCTGCTAACGATGCGCATACACGAGACTCCCCCCCGACAACTTTCAACCTATATCAGACTTGCCTGATATTTCTTGCCTCGCTTCGCAGTTAAAGAGAGAGGGAGAGGTCCTTGGAAAGCGCCTCGGAATTTTAGTGAGAGAATAATGTGGAATTAAGTCACTCAAGCAACTTTGTTTCCATTACCATTTGAAATCAGTTCGAGCTCCCGGGGGATTTAATTTGCAGCTGGTTGGCTTTGGTGCGTCTAATGAAATTATGTCATATCCCAGGTGGTAGCTGGATCTTCGCGGAAAGTCAATGGAAGTTTGCGCGATCGGGAGACTCTCGGCTGACATTCAACATGCTCGGTTGACAGTTGGGGTGAATCGAGCCCAATCTCCCGGCTTAATTGGGTCACTCCGATCGCCACGGGATACCGGGAGGGTTGCCGACACGTCAATGCAGATTGCCAGCCGCATAATGGACTACTTAGACACTGATACAATTAGCGTGTATCGATCATTAGCGGACCGTGGGGGACGTCACTCGAAGCTCGCAAATACTCACTCCCTCACTCCGAACTATCACAGGCACAACGCGCGCGGCAGCGAAAAAACCCAAGACAATAATTCAAACTCTCTTCCATTCCTAATGACTTAATTAACCATTTGTCTGCGGGCGAGCGTATGCACCGCACTGATACGATAATCCGTTTGCAGGTCGCCGGCGGAAATTCGCGCGTGCCCCTCGAATTAGTTGCGCCGAGAGCCCCATTCCCATTTCCAGCGTGGGCCGCGGCGGCGACTGTGGCCGGGGTATAATTTCCGGGCGACCTAGAATTTCGGCGAAAACTCTCGCTATCATTAGTTTCAATTATCGCGTGGTGCTTTTCACGAGGCCCCAGTGACCGGCGCGGCGCGTCGCCCCGGGAAAAAGGGCGTGCTTTACACTTGGAATCTCGGCAAGAAATAATCACGAATTTCCGAGATACCGTCCCCGCATCCAGCGGCCCGGCACCTTTTTTTGCCCATTAGCGCGCGCCCTCTTTTTCAGGCCGAGGCGCACAACCGCGCGTACCTACTGCAAGGTGATTCGAAAATATGCCACTTTCGATTGTTTATTTCTCCCATTCGCCACACTCCCCCCCCCCCCCTGAACCCGATACACAGACGCCTCTGTCGGCCGCGTTCTTTCCCACCTGTAATTTTACACTCCAATTCCGCGATGGGATAATTGGCCGGCGAACCACGTACATTCTTACATGCTGCGGGGCCTCTAATTGATTGTTGTTCTTCGGGGGCTCGTTGGTTGATTAACTCGCTGGTTGTAGAAGGAATTTCTTGCAACTGGCTGTTTGCCGGGATTAGTGAAATTATTCGAGGATTCGAGTATAGCCGAGAATGTGCCCGGTGGATGTTGTGTTGGGATTATAATGCTCGCATGAGCCGGGTGTTTGGGAAAGCAGTGAGTTCGACAGGACCGACCGCCATGGTAACGGACGTGCTAATGATCCTCGGAATGTTTACCCGGTTCACCTTCGTTAGATTAACGCTCAAGTGCAGGTGCGCGCGAAGGTTTTCATTAATCTGTCAACCGAGCGAGGCGAGCCGTTTCGCTGCTATTTCCGCCGAACCTTCCACCCCACCACCTCAGGCTCGCGTCCTTCCTCTTTATCACGAATTTACAGGTGTAAAATTGTAATAATCGCGTGTTCCTTGTGTTTTTAACAGGCTAAAGTATTCATGGTAGGTTTGCCGAGCGTCATCTAAGTGGTGGGTGCATTAAAAGGTGGAGCCTGAGTAGAAAGGATCCGCGAGCACTGTCCTTTACGATCGGGGGCAGCTTTTCGCCTTTCAGCGCGCGGTGTCAGCTTTTGTAGCCGGTGGCGGGGAAGCCGAGCTCTCTCGGAAGAAGAGCGAACGGGAGAGGGAGAGAGAGACAGAGAGAGAGAGAGAGAGCTGTCCGGAGAGATAGGAGGAGACGAGCGGAGCCTAGTGCGAGGCCGAGCCAAGGGAATGCACAAAGCCATCTCTGTCGGCGGGGAATAGAGACGTTCTCTGTGCACGGGCAGACATCGTCAGTCGGCATTATGCGCCACGAATACACGCGATGCGTACTGTGTGTCCAGGGCCGCAGGAACCGCACCGGCTGGCGAGTCTGCTCCGTCGGCGGGCCTTCGGGCTTCGGCCTCGCCGACCACAGGCGCACTCGCTCACTCGCTCGAGAGTCACCGGGGAGTGAAGATTTTGCAAGAACCGGCTCGGCTATCTTCGTAAATGGCAGCGCTTTCTACAAGCCGCGGCTGGGGAGAGCGGGCCGGGCCAACTCGGGAAAAACGAGTTGGCCCAACACTCGAGGAACCGCTCGGGAGTACTCCAGAAATCAGTTCCAACTTGACAACTGATGCTCCGATATTACCTTCCTAGTCCGTTTCTCTGCAAATACCGCATTCCACCGATCAAATTTCTATATTTTGCTTAACATTTTGTGGTTCGTGGTGGTTTTGTTGGTGTTTTGTTTATTTGATTGTAGGATTTTAAAGAATTCCCTAGCACAATGTTTGAACGGGGATAGTAAGTGTCGGAGAAACAGTATTCACATTTTTCCACTTTGATCTGGACAGGTACGCCTGTTATATTCCGCCGAAATATTGTATCGGTCATTCGGAGCGCTGACCCACGATAGACCGCGAATACTTTTTCCGACTAATAAATGATAACCGAAAACGTGGAGCCGGGGGGGTGGGAGTTTCATTCGGGCGCAATCGATTGTTACACGATAGAACGTGGTGCGGCCGCGGCTACAGCCTGCTAACGACACGTAGTTCCCAGTGAACCGGAAAAATCCCTCTCGCGAGGGATTCACACGTCGAATATAAATTTTCGGCCGGGGCAACCTGGGCTCCTGTTAACGCGGGAATCTCGGATTTTTCTTGGAGGGCTAGCAGCGCGCCGCTGGCATAATCATTAAATCGCGCTGGCATTCGAGCGTGCAAGATAGCCGAGCAAGTGTCGGCGATAAAGTAGATCGTGTAACGACACCGATAAAGGCACCCCAGCTGCCCGACGCGGCGACTGCCCTATCTGCCATTTCAGTTGGCGAACACCCACATAGATTCTTCGTCCGTCAGCTCGATGCGACTGCGACGTCGACTGCAGTTAAGAAATTCACAATTATATACGATCTTCCTTATCTGTGCGATGCTTTGCAAATAATTGCATCCGCTTTCGAGTCACGGATCTCCGAGAAATCTCAAGTGTAAAAGGTCAAGGTGTTGGGTTCTTTAAAATATTTCAAGGGAATCGTGAACAGTGGGCATTTTAACATAAAACTCGACTAGACACTCATGAAGAGGATAATAAAATTAGGAGGCAAAGAAAACGATTTTATCCATCGTATTCGAGAGAATCTTTAGTCTTAATAACCAGCCTTATGAAGTCTTAATGATATTAACATCCGATTAGGCTCCCTTCCTGGCCATCCTAAACGGAGAAATTTAATCTCCAAGTTCGATCCCCCTATCACCGGTATGCTTCGATTATTGCCGCGAAAATTTCATTATCCCCAGCGGAATTACTATCTGCGAGCTCTCCCTCCTCCCCGAAGCGTCCGGGGACAGAGAATATTGGAAATACTGATCAAGACATTAATGACTCAAGTATTCCCGGTCGGCAGGCTCCTTGGGCATCGAGTGCTCCCGATAAAGGGCTTCTTAATAAATACAAGTTTAACGGTGGAAACAAGTTCCGGCAATGATTGTGGAGAGCCGGCCGGTAAGCCCATTAAAAGAGAATCACCGCTGGCCAAGTTTCTGTTGACACAAGCGCGCAACCGGCCGATACCGGCGCGTCTGCGAAGTTATAATGACAAATTAATTGGCAGCCGAAGACGATGCCAGGGATCCGGAGGTGGCTGATGGGCGAAATCCAGCGGGGCGAAATAATTAGCGTGGAAAAAAGGAGGCGCTGTCAGAAAGCTGAGCAAGTACAGCCATTAAGACGACGGAAGCCGCCGCGCGGCAAAAGTCCCGGCAGCGCCCACCACCCCGCCTAACTACAACTTCGCCTCAGGATTCTACACCGAAGACGGGAAAGTTGGCGAGTAACGTCGGAGTCCGTCGCTTCCTTATCCAGAAGGCGATCCTTCAACTACGACTCTCCCAGCATGCCGGGAAGGACAGACCTCCAAAGAGCTGACGTCATAATGAGATATCCATGGAAAAGGTATGCCACTTCATCACAAATGGCTGAGCAATGCTTTTCCAGAAATGCCCAGAGTTCGATCAAATGGATACAAATGTATTAATAGAATACTGTGCTGGAACAGTTCCTCTATCAAAGTAATTATTAGTAATACAATCAACGCGATTAATTAAATCTAAAAAAATAAGATCGCGTTCTACGAGTCTCGGGTCTGCTCTGTTCTATATCTCGCCTAAAAAAAGATGGCCAGATGTCGCCGGGGAAAAAATGGAAAAAACATGGTCTATCTAAACTCCCCCGGAACTCCTTTAGGGTGGAGTGTATCACGATAACGGTGGCCGTGTGTCGAGAGTACCCGCATTAGAGTTCAAATAAGGGCGAAACTCGGGCGAAATAGCTGGGTGTAAAGGGTGGGGGGTTCCTGCCTAAAAAAAGTAGGAGCCGCCGTGGGAGGAAGCTGGGGAATAAAAGTGATCTCGAGAGACTCTTCGCTCGGGGTGGTGGGAAGTTTCGAGCCGGGATAAAGGCTACTCGATCTTCACTTATTATGAAAGCTCCTCTCTTCTCCTCGGAAGATCGGCCAAAGCGCAGCCAAGAGTGGCTACAGCGCTAGGTAAGTGGCGCCCTGGCAATCATGGGGTACCGCGCGCGCGGAAGCCTAAGGTGAGGGAATGAAGAAAGGAAAGGAAAACTCAGAGCTTTATGTCCGCAAGAAAGTGTTTCCTCGAGCCATCGACTAACCAATTAGCTACTTACGACTTTCTATCCGAAAGACCCTTGGAAACTGCTACTCATCGCTCGGAACTATAACTTGGTCTTACTTAATCCCAACACGTTGGCTCCAACACACAACGAACCTGCCAGGCAATGAGAAGTGCTTCTTTTTCAGATAGATTGCACGCGCTTTTAAATCGGGAGGGTTAATGGGACAATAGTTTGACCCAGTTCTCGCCACGGCATGATAAAAGCGCTTCACCCCTGACCACTCGAATTATACCGAATCAACAACTGCTGAAAAGTTTGCGTATTTTTTAATTCAGTCCCCCGAGCGGGTTAAGCTCGAGGAGGGAAAACCGCCTGGAAAAAGGTTTCAGGGGAAAAATGCAAAATCAGAAAATGAGGAATCCTCCAGTCGGCCGTTAACGTCTGCTTCCATTTCCCGGGCAGATTTTTCGAGCGGAAGCTTCGCAGCGTTGGCCCCGATCTATCGGTCGTCGGCGAGTGCCCCGAGGAAATCCTCCTGACGAGGAAGGAGATGAGCAAGGACTCGCATTGGCGGCCGGAGGAAAAAATTACACGACTTCCCAATTACCGACAGCTACATCGCGAGCAGCTTTTAGCGGAGTAGACGGCTATATCTCGCTTTGACGGAGCTCCGTCTCTCCTCGGGTCACTGAACGCACCACTTTCTTTAGCCGGATTTCCTCTTTACTTCAGTTTTTATTGGCAACCTATCGAGCGCTCGTCATTACGCTCGACCTGGCTCAAAGTACGAAATTCGAAATTTCGTAGCAGCCGAGCGAACTTCAATCTCCTCAAGGAATTCGTTCGATGCTACATTGCTCCGCCGCTTTTTCCACCCACTTTATATATCATTGATCCTTGGCTTTTAGTGCTGTAGTTATGAAAGGAAAATTCAAGCGATTACTTGATGATTTTCTTTGCCCGATTCCTTTAGAAAAGCCTTTAATCGACTCTTAACAGCTCCCCTTTTACCTTGTTAAGAATTACTGGCTGCTTCTTAATGGGTTAATAGCTGTTGGTAATATGCGCTGTCTGAGAACTGGAACTTTAATCAGTATTCCCAGTTAATACTGCAAACCTACTCATAAAAGTATCCGCGTTTGGACCTTTGCCAGCCGGACAAACAGACTCTCCCCCTCCTTCCACTCTTCTCTCTCTCTCTCCGGCGTTCGTCTGTTCCTCTCTGGACTAGGCGGTCGATTCCATTGAGTTGGCCCGGCCTTTACCTTCATAGATTTCAATCTCTTTCACGTTCTACTATATTAAAATGCAAAATCCCAGATATATATCCCCGTAGCGAAGGAATATTCGTCGCACGGTCCTATTGTTTCCGAGGCTCCCTTAAAAAGCGTGCAACCATTACGGGCGACGCGCGATATTGTTTCTGAAATGCGACAAAGCCGGCGAAAGGGAAACCGGAATAATCAACACGCCGGTTGATTATTCGACGGGAGCCTATAAATATTAAACAGAACCGTGCAAGTGCAATGCATGAATTCCTAGACGCGGTTGAGCTTCGGGGCTTGCTGGGTTGGTTGGAATCGTAGAAAATCGAATGCACGTGAGAACAGTGTAAATCAACTGTCGTTAGGTGCCCTTCTGAGCATTACGCGTACAGTTTCCACCCGAGAAGAAACTTGCAGGCTCTTCAACGAGGTAGCTCGATTCGTTAAGCGTTAAGAGTTCTCAACGCGTCTGGCTGCCTTTTCATCTGGCGCTGGGACCTCGATAGACCAGCCATGAGCCAACCAGCCAGCTTCCAGCAGCTTCGTTTCGCTCTGTAAGCCGATCGAGTTCCCTTCACCCGTGCCTTTGGATATTCGTAATGAAATCGACTGGCGAATCGAGCCCCAACAGACTCGTTCTGTTGATTAAAGAGTTTCGAGCATGTTTTCCTAGTCCGCCGTCCCCTCCCCCCGCCGATTGACAATCGGACCGGTTCAATTGCAGAGTGCTTCACCTTTCGCAGAAATTCGGCCTGGAAAAGCGAGATTGCAATGCTCGATTGTTACCTCCACTATTCTAAACAGTAGAAACAAAGCCTGACGGAAATCAGCTGTCCGGGAATCCAAGAGTTCCGAGGCGGATCCACAATGCCGGTCTGCGTTTGTTACATTATTCCAGCAGAAAAATCGACGCATCACAATCACACTGGCACTCGAACAATCACCGAGTATTTCACGAGTACCAAAGCAATTTTCTCTACCACTTGGTAGAACGCGACTCGCGTCTACTATTTTACGCGGAGAAAATTGAGCTCAACGGTTGATTCGGTCTGGGGCACTTGCACTCTCTCATAGCAATACTTTAGAATCTCCAGTAAGAACTGTGTCGACTTAGTCCGGCGGACGACGGCGCATCCCAACGGCGACTTATCGCGTCGACAATGCACTCGGCGCTTAACACACGAGCGAGAACGGCAAGGATTATTACAGTGGCTGGCTGTCGGTGTATTTGTGCGCACGTCACCGACACAGAGAGAGCACTTTAATTAAGTGCATCGTGTAGATGTACGGCTCGATGCGTGGCGAAGGCTAGTTTGTGTCTGCAGAGGGAGTTTGCCGGCTGGAAGCCCGTGCCTTTCCTTAACGAAGCCAATCCCAGGGTTCGTGCCGGGTCAAATGAGAGCAGATGAGCTTCACGAGTGTCGCGGCACGATTCGAGACGGCCGATACGATTGATCCTTTCGAATCGAAACGTCCAACGCCGCCGCGGGAATGGAGAGCTGCGCGTTGACGAGATCGGTCACGGTGCGAGCTTCCATTCCACGCTTTCCTGCTCATTCCAACTCCGTGGGATTGCGATTTTCGGCCAGCGGCGTGTGCCGATGCCTTGTGATTCGGGGAGGCGCGTCATCGCGAAAGTCGATGCGATCCAACCTCGAACTTGCTCAATTCACGATCGAGCTCCTCAATTCACGATGATGAAACCAATATGGAAGGGTCTATATATAGAAGGATAAGGCGATCATTCCCAAATAATTGCGACGAAACCTGTGGTTTGAAAAGAGAACAAAACTCCGTCGAGGACTACAAATAGAAGTCGTGTCATCTAAGTTGATTTAATAGTAGAGCGTTTAACGATCATTGAACAATTTCCTAACAATTCTGGCGCCACCGAACTATTAAAGTCTAGTCGAGCATAGCCAGTAGAAGTCCCCCTCGTCGCAATCAATTTTATCGCGTACCAATTGATAGTTGAGCTCCCAGCGAGATGCAAAGAAAACAGCGAAAGAAAAACAAAGCGAGGCAAGTTTAAAGATCGTTTTCGCACAGCGTAGATTCGGCGGCGCGCCAGTGCTCAATTTCACATCGACCAGAGCAAAGACACACTCGATGAATCACAAGTTGGAAGAGCGAGTGGAGCGTCATGTGCCGGCAGAGTCCCGACGAGGCTCGGGGAAATCGATCTCCCAGCATAGCAAGTCACCTTCCACTTTGCGCCCTTGTTCCAAGCACGCGCGCGGCGCATTGTACGCCCAATGTACAACCGCTAACTACCATCCTCGCTCTCGAGCGGGAGAGTGACATTTAAAAAGATAGGGCTAAAATTGCGCGTGAAACGAGTGGCCGGCAGGGCCGGCTTGATAAGCACCCTTTACGCCCTCCGAGATTTCGGCGCGATCTTTAGTAGCGGGCCGCACGCGAACGCCGCTCTAGCCAAACCTTATTTGCCCCGGCAAGAGAAGGAGCTGGTTTATTACACGCTCTTACGACACGGCCCATTTGTCTTACGACTTGGTTCACAGTCGAAAGGAGGGGGGAACTCTCGTAAAGTCTGCGCGCCGCCGCCGCCGCCGCCGCCGCCGTCGCGCTACCAACAGCCCTAAACAGAAAGACGTGCATTTGGCCGGCAAATAGGGCAGAAACGAGAGCGGAACATTTTAAGGGCCCGAATTTATTCTGATTAACACGCATTGTGTGCTTTGGTAAGATTGATGGAAAGACTTTCGATGGGACGGATTTCATTAGTGTAATTAGAGAATGAAATAGGGGGGAGGTTGCGCAGTCGAGTAGGAGTAACGAGTGTCCTCAAAGGTTTGAAAGAGCGTGTCGAGCCGGGGTAGTTGGGAATGCGGCTATGGCCAGCTGAAGTATTACCGCGCTGTAAGAAACGGGAGTAAGGGGTCAGAAGTCACCTAACTAATCACCAAGGTGATAGAAGCAACCCTTGCATTCCGCTCCTCTCAGACGAGAGAGCTAGCCATGAAAAAGCAACCCTCCACCTTTTGATCGTGATCCGCTTTGCCGGGCCGAGCCAAGAAAGTCAGCTTTTCCAGGTCACTACTCCTCGCCCACCTAACGAACAGACCTCCCGGATGAGAGCTGGAAACGCTGCTTGTCCCAACTCGCCATTAGAGCCAAATAGAATGCCTCCAGTCCACGAGAACTCATCTTCAAACTCTATCCAGTAGCCAAAGTAACATTCAACTCAACAAATTCATGGTCATCCATGGAAGCAGAACAATTACTTTTATCATCAAATATCCAATATATCAACATTACACTTTTCAAAGTGTACCATTTAGATACACATCGACGAAGCGCGTTAATCTTATTCACTCATCTCCGACGCCCCACGTCTTTATAAAAGCGCTAATTGTTAACATTCCGTCAAAAGGTAGTTCCGACTTCCAGTTAATTGCAGTGGTAAATGCGCGCGCCAATAAGCGTGGCCGAGCGGAGCTGCAAGTCTGTGCGGAGTTTACGCCCGCGGTTTTTCGGTGGCGCTCCCGTTTGAGTAACGACACCGGCGATAAATCATATTAGCCAGCAAAGAGAGAGCTAATAACGAGCCGGCCGTAGCAAAACGAGCGTGCGGAGTGCGCTGCCAATTAGGAGAGGGAGAGGAAACTACGACCGAGTCTTATAAATGGCGCTTTACTACTCAACCCCCACTACAGGGGGTAGGAGTGGTAGAGGGATGCCAAAGTGGCCGATGCTTCCTCCGATATGAATATTAACGAGCGCGCATGCAACCTAAATGAGCGTATTTTCCTACTCAATCAGCTATAAACCAACCGGCACAAAGGACCCGCAGTATGTCAATGAAGTTATACAATATTCATGCTACCTATACACCGCACGGTGAACCTGTTGAAAGCACCTATAACCGCCGAGCGAAACTTGCTTCCGGATAGTATCGAATTTATTATAGTGCAGAGTGACACTTTGTTACGGTACTTTGTACTAGGGATTTTACGCCAGCACTTATTCGCCGATCTCTTTAACCACGCGTGGGAGTTCTACCCGGGAAACAGGACGCCAGTGGAGGATACGTTTCATCGACACGTTCGACGTGTTTGGAAAAAAGAGAACACTGAGTCTGGAACGAAAGAGCACGTTTGCCGATATATTATGTACGTATTCTAGGTTCGCGTTTCTTGGGATTGGGATTGGAAGCAGCAATGTTTACCAGGCAGACTAGTGAGCTTTAAAGCTCAAAGGGAGTGCGAATACAACACGCAAAATGAGGCGAACTAATAGATACACAAAGCACAGGTAACATTTACAAGAAAAATTGACCAAACTCTACATTGGAATCTGGCGGAATTCCACGAGGCCTTTGTCCGCGCGTATTCCGGCGGGTGATATTTTTCGAGGGATGGCAACGCGACATTCGAAACAACCGATCGAAAATAGTTCTATAGACTCGGCGGGCTGTTTGCACGAGGGGTTGGGGATTAACTGGCCCTTTGCATAGGCAGCCGCTTCCGTTTTGTATCGCGGGAGCGGAATGCGCGGCGTATGAACACGCGAAACCAAAACATCCCCTGCATTGTAATTGTACGCGACAGACACGCGAACAGGTATACAGGCCGCGCACGGGCAAAGCAATGAGAAGGCAATTTTTGGCAGGCAGAGAGATGCGCGCGTGACGATTGACAATTTCGAGACGCTATTCCCGCGCGGCCGATTGCACCGATACTCTCTGCTAATTTCTCCGCCGGCCCTGTTTGCAGTTTGCACTATGCCGAGCCGGTCGATCAATCACTCTGACTGCCTGATCAATCGCCCGGCGCATCACGAGTGTGACGCGCTGGAGAATCGACTCGAGAACTAGCTCGGCAAAGTCAAAACGGATTAGCAAGAAATTTATAACGCCAAACTCTAATATGAAATAACAATGTAACCTACATTCCTTTATCACCCTGTTTCAACCCTTGAATTCCATTTACTCGCAACCCGTTAAGATTTCATGACCACAGAGTATAGCATGAAATAAGACACGCGGAAAGTTCATGGAGGAGAATTTGCGAGTGTATGTAAGAATAAATGGGTTCGATTCGAGTCTTTGTATGAGGAAAGTGGGTCGATTGATCGAGAAGGAGGGAAGTTGGTCTTAGAGTGAAATTTCGGTGTGGCAGCCGGCAGGTAGGGCGAGGGAAGGAGAGTTTAAGGGATCGGGCGATAAATTGAGGCCGGGGCAGTAATTTGCTCGTTTCTCCGTCCTATTCGTGGGGCGCCTCGGCACGCAGTGGTCGGTACTGACCTATTGTGGCCGTGGCGGTGCGCCCTATAGATTCTAACTGCATTGTAGGTAATATGCCGAGGGCAATACGGGCGGCGGCGGCGCGCGGCCGCTCCTCCCATGCGGACTCTCGGCGCATTAACACAATTTTAGCCAGCACTGCCAGCAGCGACCGGAATACGCCGGCCGCAAAATTCATTCCCGAGAACCGAGCTATCTCTCGTCCGGCTCTCTATCGAATGCATCATGCGCCGGAGACTCTCTCCCCCCCCCCCCCAGCGCCCTCCAAACATTCCGCAGAGTTTCTCACCCTCCGCCGTCCCTATTAACAACATTTAAATATACCCTAACTCCATAAACCGATTTATCGTCGGTGCTTTATGT
This sequence comes from Crossocerus cetratus, assembly GCA_963675795.1. Classification (NCBI taxonomy): domain Eukaryota; kingdom Metazoa; phylum Arthropoda; class Insecta; order Hymenoptera; family Crabronidae; genus Crossocerus; species Crossocerus cetratus. The sequence goes on from OY776667.1 coordinate 18,697,141, forward strand.
CATCCAACATTTACGAGGAAATTTTCGGCGCAGCCGCACCGAGCTAGCATCAATTTTCGCGTACATGGGGATCCGGCCGCATATTCCAGATAAGCCGAGCGGGTACACGTATATGCTCGTCCACCGAACTCGCTAATCATGTCACGATATTACATTACAATAATGTGCCCGACGGCGATCGACGCCAGTTGTATCTGTCGGCCGAGTCTTTTTCACGCGAATCGATCGAGCGAGCCGTCACGCGGCATTTGTAGTCTGCGATTGCCAGTTAATAGATCGAATAATATGGCAAATCGAGCGAGTCCTCGCGCATTATCGCTGATTCCCCGGACGCTGATGGCTTCCGAAATGTCGGCCTTTCCCTCCCACGTATGTGCGCGCGCGTGTGTGTGTGTGTGGGTGGATATGTCAGTATCGGATACTGGCATTGGGGAGAAGAGCCGTTCTCCACGTAGGTTCCGTGTGGTTCGAAGGTGAAAAATGATCGGCCGCCTACTTGCTTAACGAATTGATACGCCACTCGACGGGATGAAAGCCGAGCTGCGGAATGCTCGAATTTCCGTCGCCAGTTTAATCCGGCTGCAAGGAGAGCCCTGAAACGCTGCGATCGCTCTTTCTCGACGCATCCACTGATCGCCTCTGGATGCAGCAGCCTCCGATAATTTCTCTATCGGAATGGGTGGTCGCGCCACTCGCTCCGCGCCGCTTAATCGCACGCTCGTGAAACCAGACACCGAGATGGATGAAGTGCACAAATCGACGAAATGCCGGGACGCGGCTCTGACGCTTCGCCACCGCTCGAGTTCGCCAAACTCCTCAAATGAAGAATACTCGCGCGCCCCTCAAGTTATTATGCCATTTTCTCAGTTATCGTCCAACTTCTGCTATCGGAATACTAATGTTATTTTTCCGCCTCATTCCGCTGGAGGTTACGGATCTCAAAGAGAAAGGTATAATGGAATGTTGAGATAGCGGAAAGGCGGAGAATGTGTGTCGGTTAGAGTTTCTACTGGAATCTGTTGAGTAACAATGTGGCTATGAAAGCGATTCCCCAGCTGTCTGCAAGCTGATATCCACTGGGGATAAGCGTCAAGACACTGTGCAGCGTAAGATTTTTAACGAGATAATGCCACTGCGCGGAGGTTTACTGTGTGCATAAGTATAGCTAGACTCAGGAAGCAAGTTGCACGTTGCACGCGGAGGAGAGTGTGCGCTAATGCAAAGTTGATCCAACCAGCCGGGAGATATAATTGTGTAGTATCTCCAATTTGCTAATGGTTCACCGAGGAGGTTCAGCGCTTTCACGCCACCGCCAGGGCGACAGAATACGATGCTTACACCATTATTAACCCAGTTGATGGATTGCCGTGGTAGCTACTGCCACTGGAAATGAATCATCATCGATCGCAAGCCTTCGTTCGAGGCCGATTGGAGTTCTCTCGGGCTCGAGCGCCACTGCAACTTCCCAACTGTTTCGATAGTGACATAGTCAAACCACCAAACCACCACGAACTCTCAACTAGGCAGCTCAAATTCCTTTAATTCCTGAATTACTAAGTGCTCGTTGCAATCATTATTAGTGAACAATAACTGACGCGTAACGTCGTTTGTTCATTTTATCGCTAATGAGAGGAAAGTGACCGCAAAATTTAATTGCTGAATAGCGAACGTTGAGCGTACGCTGAGGTTGGCGGAGAGATAGGGAAATAAAATTAAAATGTAAAACGTAGAGTCAGCATGAAAGTCAATACGGAAAGTCAGCAAAATGCGATATAATGAGAACGAAGCAGGTTTCACAGAAAGCATCCGCTTCTGCTCTGTCACATTAGCGTTTGATAGTAGTTGCATTGAGCGAGATATCGAATGGGAGTAATAACCGGTCCTTGCTAGCTGGATGTTTCATTAATTGTGTATTTCGAGAATTCAATATGGAAAAATGAACAAAATATTGAACCCGCTCAAATAAGCCGAATCAATGACAAAGCTTTGATACGATAACGCATTCGCGTCAATTGTCGGGCGCATATTTTTCCCGAGCGCTGATAGCGGAGCGCGCGAAAGAGGGGCAGGGTGCTCGCTGAGTGGGAAAAAATCGAAGCCTCCCAGCCATTTTTCCCGGCCGAAAAACAACTGGAAATTGCGCTGCTTTCCATTACCGGCTCGCATCCGGGGAAATTACGCGTAAATGGCTCGCTGATAACTGATAAATACGTTGGCGCAGTGGAATGGACTGGCGTGCTCAGACCCGCCGGAATTTTGGCACGAATATCTCCCTCGCTTGCGAATCCACCATATCAACCATCAGAAACGAACGCGTTTAACTCGTAAAAATTAATACTGCCGTTCCATAGAAAATCCCAAATTCCCAAACAAAATCGTAAACAACTACTTTCCGAGGATTTTATATTAAAAAAAAATAAAAATCGCCGTGGCATTTCTGTGTTTCTGATCCCGTGGTACTTCTAGCGACTACCGCGAGTTTCCCAGGTGGAGGGGAGACCTCGCATTCGACAGGTTCCGCGGAAATTCGCCCACTATGCTTCTTTGGCTCGGGCAAGCCGAGATTCAGCGGCGAAAGTCACGCCTCGTCTCGCCGCATGTCCCGAGTCAATTTTCTCTCTACGTACACGTATGTACACGAGTGCCCATAAATTCCGGGGCGAAACCGCCAACCGCCTCGGATAGGAGGCCCCGAGGCGAGAAGAATTACGCTCGGCGAGATGCTCCGTCCCGAGAATATCAATTGCCGGCTTTTCTCCGCTCTACACCCGACTCTTTTCACGCTTGGCAGCGGTAGACTTTGCGTTTCGCTTATCGGCCAATATACTGCCACCGCGCAATCTGCCCCGTCTAAACCTTGTATCTGGCCGCTCGCTAATTTTGATGCTCGATTAGCCAGGCCAACTCCTGGCCATCGGGGAAAAAGCTGCCAGGCTACCGCGTGCTCGCGATTAATCCTGTTTCGCGGTATCACGCTAGTCACTCTGATCGATGCGAAACGCCACTCTTCTCATTTCAAGCTAGTTTTCATCCTAAGAACACCAATGAGAAGTTTACCTGGTATACACATGTGTGCTGCAGATATACAACCGGAGACACTGCGGAATTCGCTTTGCAATTCAATACGAATATCAATTACGACGGAAGGTAATTCTTATGCTATATCAACGCGTCATCATTAATACGATTGAATTCACTTTTTGCAGTGTAATTCTTGAATTAATTCCATTCCAACCATAGTACTGTTTTTGGCCTATATGAGGACGAAACAACTTGGCCCTTAATGGGAGAATGTCGCATTCGATCAATACACAGAAGCCACAGAAAAACGGGCTCAACTCCTTGGCAAGCCGATATTTCGGCAGAGCCACTGCAGGACGCTCCAAACTAAACTGTATTGAACCAGAGCGATAAATAAGAGTCTGGCGCGTCCGAGAGTCCCAGTCAAAGAGGCACGATGAATAGCTTCGCGGCGGCAGTCCAACACACGCCAATGAACACTCCAGTCGTCCTTGGCAGTATGCAAACTGACGAGCGCGAAATGGATGAAATCATCCGCACGCAATTCCGCCTGTCTCGCTGATCCGGTCTCGGGCGCGCACTCCGAGAACGATATCTGCGAGAACCAGACAGGACGAAAGACCCCGAGCAGTCTAAAACCGCAAAAAATAGTAAACAGACTCTCTCTCTCTCTCTCTCTCTCTCTGGGAAAGAACTCGGGTGCAATGAAACGAGCGTAAGGTCAATCGACGAGAGCTGGTCCGATCGGTGCACTCGGAATGCCGAATTAATTGAATAGAGCTCTAATCAGGAGCGAGAGATTTATTAATCGGCAGGATTTATCGGGCGACTGGCTGGGTTTGCTTGGCCGAAAATTTATCTATACCCCGCGCTCCACTGAGCAGCTGAATTCCCCAACTAATATACGCTATCCTCCGGATATTATACGCCGCCGGCATCGAGAGCAACTTTTCAGCGGAGATTTTCGCGAGCGAGCGTGCACCTCGAGTATAATTAGGCGGCGGGCACTCGAGGCTCCTTAATTTGCCGAGCATCACTTCACTCAATGAGTCCGGTAAACTGATCCGCAAAATCAACGTTATTCACGGCGCCTCGCTCTCTACTTGGATGCTTAGCCTACGTGCTCACTGGAATATCCGAGTGACTCTAATTACCATGTCTGGAAATTTTTCTGCCCAAAAACCAGCGGGACCAGCAGTCAAATCGGACATCGAACAAAAGAGTAATCACTCTGCTGGGAGGAATCACTGAATCCTTCGCGGTCCAATTGGCGGGATAAATAGTCATCGACATTAAAGTATCCACCTCCAGTTTAGTCCAAGGCTAAGCTACTGCGCCGAGGATTGATAGTCCACGAAACGACGGATGTCTGACTAAGTGCTACGAGACACGTAAGACCATCACATGGCTCGGCGCACTAAGAAACCCTGCGAGCCGACGCCGCGCCGTGATAATTATGCGGCAGGTGGTATCGATTTCCTTTTTGTTCTTCTTCCGACAAATCACGACAGTTACAACCCACTCGCCCCCACCCCACACGTACGCACACAGACACGAGGACGCTCTGGCGCCTCCATTTGCGGGATTGCAAGGCGAGCGCATTTTCGCATGAAATCGAAGCTTACTCTGGGCGCGCACTACTCGAGGCACACGTGTAACTCGAGCTTAACGCTCCCATCGCATACGTGCTCGGCAAGGAAAGTTTCGTTTGTTCGCTTGGGTGCCGGCACGCCCCACTTCCGGCTTTTGTTGGGCCAAAACAATATCCGCGAATTCGCCGGGTCACATCGGATTCGGCCCGATTGCCAGCACTCGGGCGAGCGCCGAGGGGGATTTTCCGCGCCGCTCGGCTTTGCAAGTTGAAGCGGAACAGCGGAAGACGTTCAAATTGCTAGCCGACCGAATTGCTTTGCGCGCTCCAAATTAGTTGCTGCTGAACTTTCGGCGCGGGATAGTTGGGCATAGTTGAATTGTTCGATAGTTCTCTGAGGTATTGTGGTGGGTGGGAAAGATGGATAAGAACTGGCTGATATATTTTCCCTTCCAATAGATCAGTTATCGATTGGCGGCCCCGCCACCAGTTACGTCTCATTAACTGTAGCCCCAGCAATATTTCACGTATGAGTGACCAGCTCGAGGAAGGAGGAAGCGTTAGATAAAGCGAAGAGCGTAAGAAAGATTGCGTTGAGAAGAGGCAAACCTCCCCCATCAATAGCGCATTTATCAGGAATGACAGGGGTTCACTATCATCCAAGGATAAGAATGCAGGGAGCTGCTCCCATCAACCGGCCACCCACACCAAATTGACTCTGCCGCTTGGCAAATGAAAGTTTTAGTGGTTCGATAATTCAGCATCGTTCCACGCCCAGTCGATTCGAAGAATACGCTCGCTAGCGCAGTGTCTGCCGGCTGAAACGAGGTCGACCGGGAGGCCTTCGAGGCCTGAAATATTTCGGTATCGCGCCCTCCGAGCCCTAAATCAAAATGCATCGTCGATAACTCCCCGCGGAGCAATCCAACCCCTCCCCCAACAACAACTCCACCGGAAGAAAGTCCCACTCGGTTTCCCACCTGCTGCGACACTAAAATACTGCTTTTACACTCTCCAACGAGAGAGCAGCAACACCCGGCAAGGAAGCAAAAAGTTGCGCGGTTGGATAATTGAAAGTTCGTGGCACCCAGTTTCCCGGTGGGAACGGAGCGAGCAAATATTGACTCGAATTTCGGGCCGCGCGGCCACCCAAGTACCGAGTTTTCGGAGTTCCGCGGTGAGTGCGTCCGCGCCCGCCCGCCGGCTCGTTTCCACCGGAGCTGTTTTGTCAGGGATTTAATTTTTCAACAGCTTGATGAGTCGACGAATAATTGAGGGGCAGAACAACCGCCCGGGCGAACTAGTTTATCCGGGGGCCGCAACTTACTCTCTTCGTTTTGCGCGCCCGCTCTCGCTAATACCACTGAAAAATTCAAGGGAGTATGAAAGTTGGCATGCAGTTTGCGCGATTGTCGAGAGAAAAAATTGAAATATAAAGCGAGGCGGGTCCAAGGGAAATCGGGACTGTTGTCAATAACAGGGAAAACAAACATCCAGCCAAAAGATGTCAGCATAACCGGCTCACCTGTCCCGCACGACCCCATAAAACTTCCTGTTTCACCGGCTCCATTTTTGAGCATCAATTTACCAAAAAATCTCTGCCATATTCCTCGCTCGCCCTGCGAGCGGCAACTTCCGAGCGTCAAAGGCGCTGGATGATAGCTCGAGGAAGAGATGGAAAGTGGGGAAACGAGTCGATCGAGGGAATTCTACCCTTTGGTAGGATGATTCTACGTCGCGGGGCGAGGCGCGTTCTCGCGCACTGTGTCTACATACATGGAGCAAACGCGAGTTTGCTCGGCGGTGCACTAGCAAAGGGCTTATTTGAAGGGCCGCGTTTGCCGAGGAGTGGGGAGCGGGGAGTGGGTAGTACGCGTAAACGCCGACAGAGAATTGCTGAGAGCGGTGGGAGGAGACCGTGGTGAAGTATGAAATGACGATATCACACCGCAAATTCTCGAGTAACCACCCCCGGCAGTTTCGACTTGTTCACCGCTCGGATGGTTGAACGTGCGGCTCGCTCGCCCATTCCCGCTGGCCCGGCCACTGTTACTGACCCAACCGGACGCTTTTGCTCCAAGGGAACAGCTGCCAGTGTGCTACACACTGCACGGAACAACCGGTAACAATCGGCCAAACCTGTCCTGCGAATTAAGCATGCCAAGTGTTTTACACCCTCGAGCATAATGGGAGCGGAGGCCGCTCGGAATTAGCAGCGATTTCCCCTGCTTTTCAAAGAAAACCAACTAACGTCCACCCTGCTTCTTGTTATTCCTATTGTTTGTGAGACATTAAAGGATTTAAAGTATCTTTGTTATTTCATCTGCCCTTACAACAGTAATACACGTTGCTACACTATGCATATGCTACTTTAATATCGTTTCACTCATACCATTGTGGGATTTAAACGAAAAATTCATTTTACAAATACGGGTTTCCGCTGAAACAGTTTATATTCTAAACAATCTGAGCGAATCCAACGCACAAGAATTTCGAAGATCAATTGTCTCATTTTCTAAATGCTTTCGATTGGAACGACAAGTATGCCATGATTTACATAGGCACTCTCGGTCTTATAAACAAAGCAACTCTTATAGCACAATCTCCCGTTGATCTCGGCATCTCGGATGGCAGAAGGAGAGTGGTGGGAGGAGTTCGCGCCGGTCTGTGCTCGCGACAGTGACAAAGCTGGCCGAAAGATTAGCCTCATTCGGCTTTCGCCGGGGCGAATAAATCTGTCTGCTTCACGTTAAATTTAACGAGATTAACGCCGCTGCACCGTTGTTGTCCAAGTTTTGCAAGTCATTAATATTCAAGTGCGCGTGCCTGGCGCCCCGGCAAACTCCGGCCAACAGGGTTACCTGTGCCTAGTCACTTTTTCGACAAGAAGTGGGGATTGTTAGTTGTGTTTCAGGGCAAGCGCGCACTTGTCACTCTCGCGCGACTCGCTGTAGCCTTCTCGACTCCCGACTAAACTACTAATAACACCGCGAGCATACTCTTTTTTCGAGAAACCGTCCACCTCGTTCTAGAATACTTAAGCGCGAAATTGCCGACGATCTAATGGTGTTAATAGCACGCCGGACTAATTTGCTGATACCACTGAGCCCAATTACCATTGCCAGCGCCAGCTTTAAACTTTTTAAGCGCGTTTGCGGATTCTCCGCCGGGATATTTGGCAGCGGCGATTGCATTAGCCAAATTGGCCATTGATAAATTTACTACTGATTAAACTATTTACACTTCACTGGTGAAATCAAGTACGATACACATGACAAACCGAAATCTCAATTCTACCCATGGAACACATCTACCCAATCGAACTCTAAGACTTCCGACCAAGATACCCCGTTCTCCATCTGATCCGCACCGAAGACTACTTTACACTCTGTTGATTAGGCGAGAAAAGGGAGAGCGGATTTCACGAGCATGTACACCTGGATCCTCCCAGAGCCATGGGAGAAAGGACGTGTACGAGAACAGGCGTGTGTCTCACGCTGATAAGAGGCGGTACAGCCTCCGAAGCAAAAGCGGAAGGCAGGGACAGGGCGCGGAACACGATCGCGGTTAGCCGTGTGTGAACATAATCTCCGCGTCGACAGCCGACGATTGCGAGCTCTCGCCGCGGAGGAGCGAGTCGAGTCGGGCGAGTGCGGCGGTGGCCGAGGGAGAAATAGGAAAAGCGAGTAGGAAAGCGATAGTAGTACGTAGGCGAGGATGGATTCCCGTTCCCGGCGCAATTACACGCGCAACCTATTCCGACACGCCAGACCGAAATTAATTTCGTTTCATGCCGCCTCGTTGTCATTGTTCCGAGCAACCGGTGTTGCACCCGCCCACCCCCTACACACGCAGATGCCACCCCCTCGGGTTTCAGTGGGCGAGGTATATGTATACGCATTGCTGACAGCGATGACTATCGCGAGGCGTCATTGTCTCTGCTCAGCGGAGACGATTAAGATCATCCTTCCACATTAACGGCTGCTGACCTATCTGCTCTAATTACGGCCGACTCTGATTGTAATTTAGCGGGGCGGCTGTCCCTGCCCGGATGGCTTTATGAGGATGGACGTGCGCGGTAGATTCCGGCGGCTTTTCGGAATACAGCAATGACAGTGTGAGCTGGTAATTACTCTAATAAGTGCCAGCCGCATCCCGGAAGGTGACTTGGTAGCAAGTGCATCAAGGGTTCACGGAAGCGCCTCTCTGTGTTGACGGTAGCGCGGTGCACTTTGCGCCACCGCAAATTACGTTATTACAGAGCCGACGGGGGAACAATCGATCGCCAGAAACGCTAATAACAGTACTTTCATTCACACACGCCAGTAGTTTTCCCGGCGTATGACTGCCAAGATCTCTTCTCCGAAGGCGCGAGTCTGCGCGTCATGCAACTCGAGCTGCAATATTAATGATCGATCGTTTCAAGTGCGGGGGAGAAGACTGTGAACGGAGCTGTACATATGTACTGTTACATGTTTGAGGAATTGCCGGGCGAAGATGAAAGTCATTACTCCTCGCGGGAGAATCCTTTAGTCCGGGCCGACAAGGCGCCAGCGCGCTTTCGCTCGGGCCAAGTGTAACGTGCCTCCGCGGCATTTGCGCCGCTCCAAGCTTGCATTAGCTTTTGCCGACTCCTCGCATTACATGCATTTTTCAGGGGCTTTTTATGGGCCGCGACACGCGAACCGAGTGCGAAACCGAGTCCGAACCCGTGCCGTCACTCTCTCGGAATCGATATGCTCCTTCGTAAAGGGAGCTCCGCTTCTCGGGGTGCTTTCCCAATTTTCCGGGGTTCTGGCGCCGACTGGCCATATCGCCGCTCGTCGCCCCCGATTTTGCACTATTTGCTTCAGCAATCGCAGCAAGTGTTTGCTAATATTTACTCTTCCAGTAAGTAAGCGACTGGCCGACACTTTGCAGGTGTAAGGGTAGGGAATTTTGTAAGTACGAAGGTAAGTTGTTTGACTTTGGTTTCGAAAGAAACAAGTCCGGCTGGGAGAAAGGGCATCGTCAGGATATTTCATTCATTGAAAGGGTACAGGGATACAGAAAGGAATGGAGAACGGAACTCAACGGCAATAAGTAGCCACGTGTTGATACACGGATACATGCATCTCTCGCTCTCTTTCGCCGGGCCTGCGCTCGCTGCCGCGAAATGAAGTAGAGATTTTATGCGGAGAATTCCTGTCTAAGCTGAAATCCCCGCGATATTACCCTCTTTCACGTGATCCACGTGATCCAGGAGAGCCGAGCGTGATCGCGTGTCCGCGCGCTCCCTCCGCCAACCTGCCAATCTGAATATTTTCAATAAGAAGAGCATCCCATTTCCCTCTTCAAGCCCTCCGCAAGTGTACACGCACTCTTTCATCCGGGGATTCTCCCTTTCTCACTCTCCAACCTTAGAAAAACCCTCTTTCTCGTGCATTCAACTCGGCTCTCGACTCTCGACTCCAAAGTCGCTTGTAAGACGGCGCGGGCTGACATGTGCATGCGGCTTGAGGCGGAAGGAGAAACTTTCTCAATAAGTATTGGCCAACAACTGGTTGGATTTCCAGTTGCAAACTTTATACTATTATAAAGGAATGTAGTATAATTACAAGATCATGTGAAACTAACGATTGAAACCTGGAAAACCTTCGAAACTATACTTGTTTCATCTCTCAATCTTGGTAACATTTCTTGAATACCCCAAGTCCTAGATACTAACTTCTGTCCTCACTGAGTGAACCAATGACGTGAGAAACTCCACTACACCCAACACCGTATAATTAGTATTTCATGCACTGATTACTAGTTATACCGACGATCAGAGAGGCTAACACTGCGGAGGGACTGTGATTACTTGCTTGACCGGCGATCGACAATGAATCTCGACGCTCCTCGCTATCTGCCATTCTCAATATGACAAAGTCCCCTTACAATATGGCAACTTTACATCGGCCGCGTTACATCATTGTCTACTAATTCATGATAGCATGAATGTTAATGCATCCCCAGAGGATAAATTCCGAGCGGTGAAGGGTAGTCTCCCATGTGGCCGGGGATTTGTTTTCATATCGGCAAAGCAGATACGGCCGCGAGCGGCCGCGGCCGGTGCTTTACATACATATTTGGACGCGTTGCGGTCCAATTTAAATCAGCCGGCCGTCATTAGTGCGCGCGGCGCGACGCGGCCGCGTTTAATTCGCGCCGATATTATTTCACTTGGCTGACAGCTGATGGGGAGCGATAATGCTATGCTCTGTTTACCAAAGCCTTCCTGCCCAACGAATCACGCGGCCAACGAACGCCCGAAAATAACAAGATGCGTCGCGCGCGCAAAGTTAAATACGAATATTTATTATCGACAAATCTGCCGGCAACGATATAGCTTCAACAAATAGTGGTTCGATCGAGGATGCGTTGTCTGGAGTTTCTCGGGCAGTAAATAGAAGAAAGATGAATAATGATCGATGTCGGCGGCGAAGGGTGTATGGAATTGACGAGGGATCTAATATCTCGGGTGGGTGGTGATTCAGGCGATAAAAGCATTTCGATCGGTGGAGTGGGAGCGTGAGATGGACGATAAGACTGTGCGCAAAGACTATCGATGTGAAGAGACGTGGTCGGCGGGAGCCCGGGCGACATTAGTTGCGGACAGTCCTTCAGAAATCCGGTCGAACGTGATCTGGAGCGACGACAAAAGAGGAGAGCGGTCTGAGCGGGTTGTGCGAGTCGGTCAACTTCTTGCCGGACGACACGATCGTCCAGGTTGGCCGCGTACTCGCTAGCTCGGGATCCACACACTGGACACGGCCGTTTACTACGGATATACATATATCTCTCCGCTCTCCTCTCCTCTCTTTCTTGGCCGGCGACGACGGCGGCGGCTCCCAGTGCATACATACGCGTCTCGCCAATACCGGTTTCCTCTAGCAGCCTTCGAACCCACTTTCGGTAAAGGAAACGCGAGGAGCGCGCGTTTCTCTCTCGAGCCTGCAAACCGAGCGCCGCGGACACCGACCAACGAGTCAGCGAACCGGCCCGACAAATTGTCCCGCCTTATTAATCTCGCGCGCGCCACCGTCCAATTCGCAACTGCGCTGCGCCCGCCGAATGGGAACGCAGCCTCCAACCGGCCGGGATGAATCACCTGAGACTTTGTCATTGACCGTTCGATGACATATCGCGCGGCTTTATCTGCAATTTGCACAAGTATGGAAAATGACGTTAACAGACTTGTCTGTCTGCTCGCGGACAAAGGCAAACAAAGAAATGAGGGGATTGGCGGCTACTTCGAACTTGTGAGATCAGGTAGAGACGTGTATGGGGTGTAAGAAATATCAGAATAGAGGTATAGTACCCCATAGACATGGAAGCGCATTATGCTCCTCTTTGGTGAGTATAAATCCGATTTAGCAACGGCATTCTCTCCAAGCTCCTCCACAACAATTACGCGTTGAAAACATGACGAGTAAACATGCTGCCAAGCTCGATTCATTCCCTCCACAATTGTAATTGCTGTCGACTGCCGCATGCAATTCCCTTTACCCGCGCTTATTAAAGCTGATTGGCTTCTACGAGCGAGTAGCGAGAGCCGCTAAGGATTTCCAAGAATGTTATGCAAGTGCTGGAAATTGATGGTGCAAACTGCAAACCACTTTGCTGGATGAGGGGTGTCCCATACCAGTCACCCTTCCACGCGAAAGAATGCCCGCAAACCTCCTATGTAACAATTGGCCAGCGATTCTTTACAAAAACTAGCGAATGCCACCGACTATTCACACATACAATAAACTAAAAAGGACTATTCTTCGCTCTACTGTGCTTCGTGTTGTACGCGAGCTTTAATAATTGCGTAAGCCAATGCACGTGCAAATGCGGGAGTATCGCTGGCCTTTCAGCCAAGTGTTAATATTCCACACTCGGATTCAGACTGTTCTCTCTCCGCGGCTATAAAAGGCGATACTCGCTTCTCCGGCGCGCGACGGAGCAAGAATCCGACCTACTGTGAAACAGACTCTACAGCCGCGAGTGCAATAAAACCCTGAAAAAAAAGCCCGGCTATACAAGGCGTATCTGTTTATTTTCTACGCCACGTACACGCCCCCCTTGGACGGCTTGGACGGCTTGTGTGGGCGCAGGCCAAATTCGGACGGCGAACCGGCACGCGGATTCACTTGGGCCAATCGGCCCGCCACTATTTTTCCAACGGCTCTACTCTCATCCCACACTACTCCCCTTCGCGGCCCCTTTTTCTCCGGCTTTCTCCGCGGAGCGTGCCGATGCATTTTTCCCCACGGCACAATAGGGATGAGCGCGCGCGCGCGCGCTCGCGTTTCCCCGCCGATTCCCACGCACGGGAGTGATGCAGTGATACGCGAAAGCCTCATTCAAGGCAATTGAGGTATCGAGTGTCCGGGAGATTGGCCCGATCCAAGTACACACTCGACTTTCGCGCGAACCGATGCGCATCGGCCCAACTATGCATCGAGGTCATATCTTTCATTTCCACCGGCTCATAACAAACGATCCCACTCAGAGAAATTGCTCCATTGTTGATCGATCGTGACAAACCAATTTTTAACAACTTGATCAATTTTAATGTAATCGAATTGAATTCGATGTAGCAATATTTGCTTTTATTAATCAGAATCACCGAGTGGGAACTTCGAAAAAGTGCAGTGCAAAGCGCGATTCTATTTGCTATTGTTTCCCAACTTTTCATATCCGCAGAGTTAAAACATTGATTGAGCATCGACTGGGAGTGTTGTTGCGACATTACCTAAAATCCCGGTGTTGTTTAAATCCCGTGAATGCCGCTTTCCTCGTCGTCGGTCCGTCAGCAGGAGGATCCAAAGGTAGTATCTATCCGGCGTTGCAAGCGCGCACAGAGCTCGCCGCAATCGCGTGCGAATCGCCCTGCGAATTTCACCAGCACCAACCGAGGCCAACCGATGACACACACGCTCAACCAGTCACGTCAACAACAACAACAATAACAGGAACAACAGGTGCACGAGTCATGAGAGCGACGGGTCCAATGTGGGTGCTTATCCAGTGTCCAAGGTATCGCACGACTCTGTAACTCTACACTGCACTTGTCTGCGTTTCACTCGAGCGCACGCGACGACGACGACAACTCGTGAGAGAGCGAGCGACACAGGTTCGCGTCGATTCCAACCGGGCGAATGGTCGGGTTCGCGAGATAGAGAGAGCGTATGTGATGCACGGTGGGGAAGAGAGTTGGTAGAGTAGTGCGTCCGAGTGGCACAGTGGCTCGCGCGATTCTGCCGACTCTCCGGTGGCGCGCGCGGCTCTCTTCGACCTTAAACGCCTTCCCCCCTGCCGCCCGAGCTGCCCTCCAACGCTCCAACCGCCGGCAACCCGAGAGCCCACAGCCGAGAACCGAGAACCCTGCTCTCCACCTGCGTCGCGCGCAACACGCTACCGACACACTGCGCTATGTTTTTCCTACCTCTCACTTCCTCCTTATCAACTACCATTCAGACTCTCGCCCGACTCCCGAGAATATCGCCCCCACGTACTCTAGTCGACGCGCTCCTCCTCCAAAGCGTGCTGCTGCTCTCCTGCTGCTTGACAACATTGCCACGATGCAATGTTAGTCGGAGCCACTTTTCCCACCGGCTCGCCGCCGCCGCGTGCATGCATTGCGTGTTCTATGTTGTACCTGCGTTATCAATTTCAGACTGGATTTCTTCTGCGTGACACTTAACAAGTCTGCGATACAATGCCCAGAGGAAATTGTGCAAATGACGGCACCCGTATTTAGTTATTTTACATTTTACGGCGCATTGGTAACATGCGACATATGATTCGATATCAATACGATACTTGAAGAGAAGGCCCCGAGCAGAATGACAAATGTCGGTCCGTTTTAAGTATCGAAATGTAGACAGGAATATATGATACTGACAGTTTACTGCCACGTCATATTCGCGGGACTGTGTAAGTTAATGTTAATGCAGACTCGACTGGAGGACATTGAACGATGTCCCACTGATAAAATGATTCAAGTATTCGACTTACCAGATAGTACAGCAATTCGAAAGCAGTTGGCGTCGGCAAAAGGCGCGAAGATATGCAGTCTGCTCACTGATAGCGTTTTGCAAGAATCCCATTACATTTCCACCGCTCACGTCCAAGTTCTCGAACATCCACTCGTCACTCTCTTTACCATCGCTCAGGCAACACAGGAAGCACCGTTTCACAATAAATCGCGCACTTTTTTAGTGAAAAAGAGCGAAACTAATTTGAAGGGAAAGGACGCGGCCCACTCACGACACGCTCCGTTTCCGAAATGGCGGAAGTTGGCTGCGCTGCGCAGCGTTGCGCTGCACGTCACATGTGACGCGCCGATTTTGACTTGCTTTACTTCACGAAGGTTACAATTTATTTTTTATCGTAATTCAATCAAAACAGAACCGTATACTGCTTTAAAAGATTAGCCAGTAGTTTGCCAAAGAGAATTGTTGAGAAAGTATGTATTTACATACTCAATTGAGAATTGCAAAGTTTATATTTGAATTCGGCACCAACCACCGGGGAGCGTGAAAGTAGCGTGACGCAGGTGCGGCCAGACAATGAAGCACGACATACTTCGTGACGCACTTCATCAGCTGAATGCAGTTGAACTGGTTCGAGACTTTCGAGCGTGTGGCGAATTTTCAAGAGTGCGGGGGTGTACGCGTGTTCTATTAAGATTCTTTGTGATATCCTGAATGGGAGAGGATACGAGTGAGTATCAAGTGTGGGACGATGGAAGCAGGCCTGATTGAGAATGAATTCTATCCACATCTACGATTTAGGCCTCGCATTTTAATACCCGAATTAACGCTTGACCGTAGAGGTTATGCTACTTGCTTAGCTCCTTTATGCTGGAAATGCTCTGCTTGAATTTTGATGAATCTCGGTGGGTGTTGAAATGAGATTAATTACTACAATTTATTATGTTCTCTATGAGGATTATTCTTTTCTTGTCAGTGTAGCGTGTGGGATGAGCTGAAAATGAGATCGAGCGAATCGAGTATGCGAGGGAACACTTGCATGCAGACGGCACTTGACGAACTCTGAATCACGGGATCAAGCCTACTTGTTCGAGTTGGAGAGTGCATTGCGATCGACACCGGTGAGACAATACGGTTCTTATGGGAATTGATTGGTGCGATAATAGGGCTGCGAGGGGCGCACGCCTGCTTCCCGGCGAATTTAAGTCGGCGCGGTGGGCGCGTTCGTTTGCCAGCATTGTCGTGGCGAATGGGATTGTGTGCCCCGCGCAGCCGATATTGTTTTCGCCTGGAGATCCATAACGGGAACGCGGCCGAATTGGCCCGCTCGAGACATGTTAAAAGCCGCAATCAAGGGGACCGCTCGAGTTTCGTGCAGTCTGCTGGCATTGCGAATCCCAAATCGCAGCGTAGAAAGCAAATTAGATGCGCCTGGTAACAATGGAGTGCCCGGTCGACCGCGATTGTCGGGATAAAAGCCGGCGGTATCCTTGCATTAAATTTCAAGCTTTACCCTCGCTATTCCGATCTACGCAGACATGAGGGTGCTCCGCTATATATGCTCGATGGGAATTAAACGAGAATTCTTTTTATATTCATTCAATCTAATATGAATTGTACGCAGGCTCCAATTAAAAAGTTTAACTTCCACCGGGCACTCGGTATTTTCACTTACAGTCCGAGCAGGATATCGCTCTTACTTTGCCAGGCAGTTATTAGTGCAACTAATCCTTCCATGGGGCTTCCTTTGATTACAAAAGCAATCTCCGCCAGTATTCCGGCGGAGTTTGTTTTCCCATGCAATTGGACAGGCTTTATGCCTCTGGCTCCCGACTATAATTATACCTAGATATTACTTTTCCTGCCGAGGCGGGTTCGCGCGGCTGCTCGATGAACTTGAGCGCAAGTATCATATCTTCCAATTCGCCTCGTGGATTATAGCGTGAGAGATGTAGGCGCGAGGATTAAGCCCCGCTAATATTATAGGTTCTCCTTCAAAGGCTGAGGAAAATTGCGCTTGAAAGGAGTTCTTAATCTCAAATATTACGTAGCCCATTCATTTCTAGTGGAAAAGTGAATTAAAAATCTAACATCATTAAGTTTTTTTAAATGTACTAATAATGGAAGGGCCAGCAATGGTCTGCCACTTTTTTCAGAACTAAAATACTAGATCTGCCCGAATTCCACATATGCAATTTCAGAGATGGGAAAGTTGAATAATAGTGAAGTTCGGGAATTCGGAGGGTTTGCATTGCACGTGGCATAGTTCAGTGCCTCCGAGATTCCGAAGGGCGAATGCGAATATCACTTTAAGCGGCGATGCGTGCCAAACCAACCACGCGGCGTTCGTGGGTATATGCCGGCTCATTCCATAATTCATCGGGACAGTGTCATGCGATGATGAAGTGATATTGTCCCGCGAATTTATATGACACCGTGCCGGCCACCGGGCAAGTCGTTTAGATAATGAGCCCCCGGGATTGAGGAAATGCCGACCGATGAAGTTCGCAGACCACCCATCCCAAGTCGCGCTAAGTCCACTATTAGAATCAATGAACCTGCAATACCCCGAGCAAACTTCTCATCAACATAATGCAAAGCGCTCGGTAATGCAAGCTTTCAGAATCGAATCGAGAAGAATGAAGCGTAAGGAAACTGTGCTTAGGTAGGAAGTCAAGGAAGTGTACGGTGCTCGCCTATTCACGCGTGAAATGTGAAAAAGCGCGTGATTTAACAGCCTTAAGCAGAGTGACGCTCGCATAGCTCACAACAAATTGTAGCTTGCGTATTACGCGACGGTGTGAAATTGCGCGTGACGTGAGCATAATTTATCCCCGGCAGACTCATTCTACCGGCGTTCTATCGTTCTACTCTGACAAGCCAAACAACCATGTTTACAAATGGCGTATGTATAACATAGTTAGGATTCATTGAGATCTGAGCATAATCCTATTTCATTATAAATATGACCAGTGTCTCTAATGTGATTTTGCGTAAAACAGCCGGTCGACAATGCGTTAAAGAGTTTACGGTGTTTACCGGTCAAGTAACGAAGTCAACTAATTCGCGATTTGCATCTGCGATTCGGTCGAGCATTGAATTAATTCAATTTTCCGACGATTTTCCACCGAGGCTGTGGACTCCGGCGGAGGTTCCGCGATCAGCAGAATTCGCGAGCGTCCACTCCATATCGATTGCGCGGGGGTCAACGGGTGCGCGCAGGTCAGTTCTCGCGTAAGTTCTGCTTTCCCTAATTGTACTTGTTGCACTTGGGGTCAGGTGCACACGCTCCCTGGATTTGGCGTTCTGCCGAGGCCTTGATAAACGACGCCGTAACACGGAATACGCTTGGCCCCCTTTTTCTGACCCCTGCACATTCTTTTGCCACTTTGCCCAGCTATAACGTACCCTTTGACCTTACACTCTCGTGCGCCAGATCGCCGATCGTGCGCCGATTTAACGGCGAAACTTACCGAGGCCGTCGTGACCTCGCCGGAAAACTAATTGCGATTTATACTAGCTTCCCCTTAGCTGCTCGGTCAATTATGGTGCAGCGCCAGCCAACCCAATCTGCCTGTTCATCAGTTCTTGCGTGAGTCGTTTTACTAAATATGGCTGTAGTGTGTAATTAATTATTTATAGTACTTTGATTAGTATTTAAATTTGTGATAACTCGATGCTAATGAAGAGTTTAGATTCTAATTAGTTTCAATCGAAATGTAGTACCAATGCACTTTTTTCACCATTATTCAGAGGAGAGTTTATTGCGTCGGGTATTTTTATTGGCAATCAATTTTTTAAGACTGAGCAACTTTAATTGGGAATCGTGACTAATTATTTTGTCGAAATTTCACGCTAGTTAAAGTAACAGAGACTCGTTTACGGTGTAATGTATTTTCCATAGGAAAGGAAAGTCTTGTACGGTTTCGGATTTATTCACCCTAGGAAATGCGTGAGCAACGGTACGGTAATAGTGATATACAACTACCTGATTTACGACTGGCCGGGGTGATGTTAATGTGTCCACAAATTTACATTATGTGCTGATTCAATGAAATGGCCGGTTGCAATGGCCGATCAGGCGATAACGCTTACGACTTCAACGCCGGACGAAATGCGATCGGCTAGTTACCAATACGGACATATACATGCACGTTCGAAATCGAATAATTACGATTCTAATTGGGCTAATAGGGGAGGATTGGCGCTAAATGACTTTGACGTCCTAAATTCCGCGATCCGTCGTGCGGAATTGAAGCGACGAAAGAATTCCCGTACTAAACCCAAGGATATATTATGCTCATGATGAATCTTTTTCATTGCTGGAATCACATTAGTTTCACAACCGGTTTAATTATAGCTTAATTCTACCGCAGTCTGCTTTTATCTCCTGGCGGGAAGAAAAATCGGGTTGAGTAATATGCAGGATGCTGAATACATTAACGCGACACCAACATAGGGCACTTTATTTATTGTTGTAAAAGTCTTGACATAGTTTAGTCGAGTGAACATTACGCTGCCAACTGCAGTTACCAAACTGCTCAATGAAGTCATTCCACCGAGTGGAAATTCAATTCTCCGTGGAAGATGGTACGGTCGAAGTACACGGCGTGTTCTACGTTCTCAACCAGAATTCTACACTCTTCTCCTGTGTAAGAGGAAACCAGGCACCGGGAATATCTAGGTCCTAGGAGGAGGACTGGGAAATGGGTAGTGAGCTGTACAAACTACGAGCGAGTATTTTACACTTTTTCCACCAACCGGAAATTACAAGTTTCACTCCTGTATTTCATAGTAATCATCTCGGCACTTGCTCGGAAATATTTATACACTTTTTGGAAAAAGCTTCACATATCTACTCTCTGTTTTTGTGCTCCCATCTTCCTGCCTGTGTTTTAACGCGGCGTCCGTCGAACGATTACTCGAATTTTTCCACGCCAACCAGCTGTACACTATTACGTGCTTTGAAAAAGCGAGCGAGCGAGGGAGGGAGCGAGAGATTGGGAGAACAAGGGGAAACGAGAAAATAGAGGGCAGCCGGGCAATTCAAAAATCCCTATAGCGGAATTGAACTGTCGGCGGGCCGGTGTTGCGATTAATTCCGAGTCGCTTCAACTCCGCTTTTAATTGGCCCCGGATATTTAGTCACGTTTGAGGGCGCGTGCAAATTTCCATTTCATCCGCGCGCTCGCCAGCCACTCGGCGAACTTTTACCTCCCAACGATTCCGACGGATTTTCCAGCGATTCGACCAGCGCACAGTGCACGGATGACGCGTGTTCCCCGAGTCCCATTTCGACGGGAAATAACAGTGGGGCCGCGCCGAGAGTAAAAGCACTATTTAACCGCATTTTCCCAGCGTTAGTTTATTATACACTGGAAAAGTGATTCGATTATTGAAAATATCCTGCATACTGCGCGGGCGTGCGTCGGCCAATCGCTCCGCTTGGAAATAAATGAAGCATCAGCTCGGCTGCCGTATTCAACAGGCATCAGGCGGCGGCGCCCCATTAAAATGTCCGATCGCTTAACGTGCCCCATATAACTTCATATTGGCTGCGCTCAAACAAGACCGTTCCCACGATGGAAAATGAAGAATAATTGAATCGCTTTGACCGAATGAAAATCGACCACGGCCGGCCGCGCGCATCCCCTGTCGATCGAAACTTCGCTCAGCCTCCACTGCTTGCTTCCACGTTTAGCCCTCGTCGGTGTTGTTTTGCTTAAAAACAAACTCGCAAGCAGCATTTCGAAAATCACTGCTTCAAAGGATCAAGGCTCGAGTTATACTCTCACATTATATATGTAAATAATAATTCGATAGAGACGAGTTTGCCGAGGGATCGTCATCATTGCGTGCGGAAAGCAGGGCTTGGCCGGCGCGCGGCCGAAATCACGAATTAATGGGCCGCGCTCCGGATATATCCCGGAAATTCGCAGCCAAGGAAAAAGCGGCAGCGGTCGCGCGCGTTTCGCTCGGCCGCATGCACGCGCACGATAAACGCCCGATGCGTCGTTTTATGCAAATATCGCAGCTGCGAGTTTCTGGGCCGGATTTATCGATGAATTCCGGGGTGTTTCGTGCCGGCAGCCAGGTGGGTAGGTGTGCACCCGGATATTCCGGATTCCGGGCAAAGACTCGAGGTCTCCCACCCCCCCAGATTTACAGCCAGTTCTACTCCCGAATATATTGTTCCGCGGGCAGCGTAAGGTTCCGCCAATTCCCACGCAGCTTCCGCGTTCAGATAAACAGGATAGAATTCCATTCTGCCGAGTGCCTCGAGGTAATCTGCAATTTTTCAGCCGCCCCTGAAACAGATGGAATTTGCAATTGCGCCTTTTGCCGCTGGACGAAAGAGCGGAATCCATCGAAAGATTAGCCAGCTCCGTTTAGAGCGGCTGCTGCATTTAATCCGGTTTCGGAGACGCTAAGGAGAGCGGAGGAGAATGAGAAGTTCTGCATTTGTAAAGGGAAAGGCGATAATGCGTTTAACGGAAACACACTTTGGCCCGGAAGCCTCTTTCCGACTGATCCACTGCTTACTTTGAGATCCCATTGTGTCCCAGGAGCACCCACGTGCGGCTCAGGTAAGACCGCACGTTTTGCATCCAGCCGATCGAATAATGCACCAAGATATGCACGCGGCATACTATGCACCAGTATACAGTGGTTTACGGAAACTAATCATTTCAGGAGGCGTCTAACAACGTCTAACAACACCACCAATTCTAAGACGAACAATACTGCAGGAAAAGATGAAGAACAATACTCAAAAGATATGGGACCTAAAAAACCAACGACACGTCCCCAAGGGTAGCGATTCCCCCCAGTTGCTGATGGAAGACTTATAGAGGGTTGCAATAAATCTATGCTGACTTATTCCACCCCTCGTATCAGAACAATATGTGTACCCCGTGGGGTCTACGGTGGTCACGCTGCGAGGCCCGACGAAATTATAAAAAGGAGGGTGTGACGGCGCCGAGAGTAGCAATAGGTCGATTGCGAGAAAGTGCGAAGAATGCGGGAGCGCGTAGGAGGAAGGCAGGAAAGAAGGAAGGAAGGAAGGAAGGAAATCAAGCCGGCAGAGGGTGGAAAGCGCCATCCCGAGCTATTGATCGTCACCGGCTGCTCAACATGGCGCCGGGGGTGGCGTTCGCGGTCAGCGTGATCCTCGTCGTCGGCCACCTCCAGGAAGGCCGTGCTACCCATGGCAAGACCTTCACCTTCCCCGAGTATCCGTACAAGGAGACTACCAAGAACGTAAGTGGTGCCCATTGCGTACATTGGCTCTGGTCCTCGCCGGCCTCCTGGATACCACTGCGCCTATCCCCGAGAAGGTTATGGCGTATCGGCGCAGCCCCGATTTTACGAGCAGGGGTGCCTTCTACCCCTCCGGCGAGGGCCGCTTTACAACTGGCTTCCTACAACGGCATCAGATTATCCTCCAGATTTCTTCTCCTGGCACCCACCACTCGCCTTCCCTTCACTCCAGTGTTCCTTAAGATTGTGCCAATTTTCCTAGCCGCTCTTGCTCTTCGCCTCGGCTCGGTTACTCTAGGCCAGTTGATGTGCTGTATATCGCGTGTTTACCTTGTGTCATCCACACTATTATCGCCGCACTGACGTATTGGCTTCAGTTTTGGTGCAGTGGCCTGATGCTTGCTTCCTTCCCCTCTACCCCTGCCTGTCGCTAAAAGATGTTTTTGTTTGCGCTTGCTGATGGGCGCTTGCCCGTTTGTTTGGTCTTTCCTTCGCTTTTACCAGCTTGATCCGCCCGCGCGTAATGCTGTGCTGTGTAATGTGTGGACAATGACGACAGACTCGAGGTTTTCTTGGACGTATCTTCTTTTACTGACTATGCTAACGTTCTTACACGAAGGTCCGAGAAGCGTGACAACGTCTCACAAAATACTTTTTCCAGACATTGTTACAACTCGGCGTCGGATCGTAATTTAATGTCTTTGCAATAAGGTGATTAAAAACTAAACTCTTTACGATTTAATTCGAGAAAGAGAAATCTTTGTGAAACGTTCTGTAATCTTGCTACATCTGCAAATACCAAGTTTCAGATTCGCTAATTAGTGGAATTGTAAGTCCTATAATTATACGCACAGAAGGTAAAGCCGGGTGGGCGTGTCGTAGTTATTCACGCTTGAAAATGCCACCTATTACAATTATCCCGGCGGGGCAAATTAAACGTGATCGCGATTCTACTGATAAAAGTCGTACAGCCACTGTAATGGGGGTTAATCTTTAAACGTTATCGAACCAATTGTTGCGCTTTATTTTATCCTTGGCTACTATTCCTGCAAGCTTTTTCATTTCACATTACCGAATACTCGTTTGCAGTTTAGTGCTATTTTTCTGCGCTTACTAAGTTTACCAATCACCCTCAAAGAGGATCAATTAAGAGCTCTGATTACACATCTCATTTATTTGAAAATGATACTAATAAAGCGCGCTCGGGAAATCCAAGTACCCTCGTAGTATAATGACGTGTGAGAAGCAGCGCCTGTAAATGGAAGATTGTTAAAAGGGTCTTCTTCGACGGCAGGAGCTTCTCTTTCGACAATTCGAGCAGGCCTGCGAGGAGAGCGGTGCCTGTAAGATGTTGCCACCGCAGGAAAACGGCATTTCGAAGACCCGGTGCATTCGGGAGTGCGTATCGCCCTCTTGCTACAAGGAGATCTACTTGTTCGATCAGGTACTTGAACTTCACTCTTTCACTACCACTAAAACCGAACAGTCTCGCGAATTAGGCAAATAAACGAAAACAGAATCTCGTAGAGACGTATTAGCCATGAATAATAGTATAATAATGGGAATGTTAATCCGTTTTAGCTGGAGGAAGGCGAAATCGACGTACGACTGAACTCGTTCAAGGGCTGCTTCATGCAACGCAACGGGCGGCCGCGGAAATAGCAGGAGAGAAGGCCCACGGTAGTCCGGATCACTGAACGGATGGCCGTCCGGCCGAGAAGCAATTGATACCTTCCCGCACTCACGCAACAGAACTCGCTAAGCTAAGCGCCGACCACTACTTTCGCAAGCGAATCTTACGACTAGTCAAACTAAGCTGCAAGCGCACTCGCGGCATTGCGGAATAAAAGAAGCTAGGGCAGAGTAAGCGAGAAGCGACTGCAAGCACTAGGCTAATCGTACTTACTCAGCGCGCGCCTCGCTGCACGCGTATAATCACGGACGCGCGTACGTACAGATGAGAAATGAGCGAACGAATGCAATTCGTTGGTTAGATAAATCTTTTTCTACTTTTTGTACGCACTTATTGACATGTTGGTATAACAAACTGTTACGAATAAAGTTGCACTGATAAGGAACTTTTGAGTGTAGATACAAACAGTACCAACAAGTTCGCATGAGCCTGAAAGTATTCTTAGGGAATTTTACTTAGAGCGCTAAGAAGTTTACAGTAAGGATCATCCGATCTGCTCTTATCCTGTTTCTCTGTATATTTCTTGATACGATCGACCGTTTGTTCGTATGGCGTCTTGCAAATTGATGTTGGATTCCATCGGCCCTCGGCGGCGCAGTAACTAGCGCGGTACCTGAGCCAGCAGGAAATGAAGTACAGAAAATCACTCGTCACCTCGTCCATCTCGAAGATACAATCGATGAAGCTGCAAATTGATAGATTTGTGCACAGGGAATGCATGAAGCTCTGTACTCTTCGATGATAGTAGTCGAACAGTTTTTTCAAGCACTGATATACCAGGCCTTTTTGCTCAAGATCAACCTGCGAAGAAAACTTGTGTTTAAGACACATGCAACACAGTTAAAATCCTTTTATATCCAGTGCACTCACTTTTCGACTGACACAACAAAGCGCTCGGAGAAGGTCGAAGACTCCTCCTGCCTCCTCGCTGTTAGGATTGATCTTCGCCAGTCTAATCGCTGGCTCCTCATCGGTTTCCGTCAAAAACTCAGATAAGAGTAGCAACCCACTATAACGCACTTCTGTGATATTCCGTCCTTGAAATAATAGCTCAGCCAAGTCTTCGGCCTCGACCTCCACTGGTTGTTCGAGCTAAATAAGAATTATTTTAAAAGATTGGTTGGCATTTGCTGTAGCGGTTGACTCATCATACCTGGATATGCGACCCCTGTTGACGCTGGACAATCAGTACTGACAGCTTGAGGCAAGTTACCGTTAGATCCAAATCTTCCATTTTGTTGGTGTTATGCCACAGCGACTGGAGGAAGCCGTGTGTGCTGACGTACGTCTCCAATACTGTCAGTAAGAAATTGAAATTATTAATTCAATTGAAAAACTGCGTGCCTTATAATTTGCTAATTGTAATAGGAACCTTGAGTCGCATTGCGTGTCAGGGATTCATCAAGTAAAACCCGAGCTTGCGTTATTAGTAACGCCCTCAACTTTGTATCCGTTGGCACTCTTAATACAATCTTTACAATCGCATCGGCAGTATCTTGTATAGTGCTAATCGGAACGATACTAGTATGCGAGGCAATAGTTAATTCTAACAGCAACTTCAAACATTCATCTGAAAGTTGCAGAGAGATAGAGAGAGAGAGTAAGAGTTATTTTATTGCAATTATCATTGCACAGCGTCATCGCTATCCTAAGAGATTCGAGTAAAATTAAAATTCACGAAAATTCAAATTTGCAGACGCACTTTTGTCCGGATGGTAGTTGGAAAGTAGCTCTGGCAGAACGTCCCACATGGCTTTCGTTACATCGACGGCATTATTTTCATTCACTAACTCGCGAATGATTTTTACGAGTGATGTTAGTCCGCTATCCTGGTGATGCGAGTGCAGGACGATCTAACAATCGACGAGACGCGTGTTAATGTTACAGTTTCAGCACAACTTCAACTTTTCTAATGATACTATTATAAACATTCTCGAAATCACTCACGAAGAAGTAGTGCCGAAGAACTTTGTCGCTGTTCAACTTGAGCAGCGGTTTTACATCTCCGTTACATCGGAGCAGCCAGAGCCGAAGGACAGTGCGTTGCAAATCAATGGGGAATTCAGCGCAATCAAGGGAGAATCGCATTAAATCAATGTGATGTGTATAGCAGTCGCTCACATTTGATTCGCTCAGTGCCGACGTTAATCGCTTTATCGCCAATCTGTAATGAGGGTCTGTTCGTGGCATTTCCTGTCGCGTGTATACTACAGCGAGAAGGAACCACAGGACTCTTAAAGCCCCCGAAGAACGTTGTGGCTGCTGCTGGATAACCGTCAATTTCAGGGCAAAGTATTCATAGGAAATTACTTCGACCCTAAAAGACATATGTGCATATTAGGATCCTGACAACTTTGTTAGGTAATTCGATGCTACAATTGTCCTTTTCTTACTCTTGCGTTCCACGGCAATGATGGTAAATTAATGCCAATAAAGCAGTCTGGGAATTTATGTTTGTTCGCTCCGGGACAAACCAGTCATTCGGATTCATTGGTAGAGATTCGAGTTCGTATAATTGATTTGAAAACTCAAGAAACCCGGATTCTTCACTAGGAGGCGCAACCATTTGTTCTAGGCTCCGCAGAACTTGTAGTAATACAATACAAATATTGCGTCGCTGATATGTCCTAGCAATAACGTAAATGATATCCGTGAGAGTCTTTCGAGTGTAAGAAATTCGGCAATGCATAAGGATTACAGTAAATAATTCTCTTGCTGAAACTTCAATTTAACTCACGAACAGTTCACGGATAATCGCAGAAAATATTTCAAGTATCCGTTGGCGGTCAACTGGGTTGATAAGTCCTCGTGATTGCAATACTCCAAGTTGTAAATAGCCCTCAGAGTGACCAAAAAATTACTCAGGAATTCAGCCCCACTCTCATTATCAAGATCGAGTTCCTACCGAAATACATACCAATCAAAAACTCACATTAGTCATTGCAGATTTAATATCGACGCATCATTAAAAGGATCATTGGATGATGTTACGACTGGATGTTGCATTTGCCGCAATAAAGTCCCCATGGCTTTAGGAAGGATTGTGTTAACAAGCGACCGGTAAATTGCCTTTCCTAGCGATTCTTTACGATCTTGGATGTCAGTGGACATTACGTTATTCCGATTCTTCTCGGAAGTACAATAGCTGGAAATTGTCTGAATTTTAAGAAGTGGACTAAGTCGGCCCTCGGAAATAATTCCATCTTCCAAATTATTGTAAAAATACCCCATAATGACACTAATGTCAATTTAATGACTAGTTTGCCCAATTACAAATTTAAACAAACCTAGAACCAAAGGCACAAGTTCCACAAAGCGTTACCAAACCGTCTATAACTGAAACGTTGTCTTCTTTACCGACAATCACACCCTCTGTGAATTTGAGAGCTTCGAGACAACGATCAAGTAGCTCAATGTCTTCCCGAACGGAAATGTTCGCGAGGATCATATTGAATAATTTAGTCGCCGAAAGTCTTACTTTTGTACAATTCTGGCAGACATACAACATTTTTACGAAAGCCAATATTTGTCTGTGTATAGTTTCCATCAGACTTTCAGCAAATACAAGTCCACTGAAAAATGTAAAAGTATTCTGTTGCAACGATTTAAACAATATTCCAGTAACAATAGTAGCTGGTGTGGGCTTGATACAACATATTTGTGTAACGTAGCCTTGAGGATCAAATAATAAAGATTTCATGTATACTTCTTTAATATGGCGCACATCGTCACAATGCATTGCTCTAACATGGGCGCCATCTCAGCAGTTGACTTCGCAAAGCAAAAGGAGACATTTATTAGTGCCTTAATTGTCAACATCGCTGTTTCGCTAATGAAAAACGAACGGCAGTCCTTTGCTAGTATCAACAATTCTAATATGCACCTGTTAATCATATGTTTTAACATCATATTAACAAGAAATCCACCGAACCTTAAATGAAACATATTTTCGAAACATACGGGAACTGGCGATCGTTCAATGAGTGCAAAATATTCAATAAGATGCGCATCACTCCAGATCTCTCGAATTTCTGCAGAAGAATGTCCCGATCCTCACTTTCCGCATTGCGCAAGTACTTGAGAATGCTCTCGATATTCTTTAGCTAGGAAAATACACCAATATTTAGACTTAGTAATTAAAACATTAAAATATCGCCATTGTTCGTGTAACTCTTAGATCGAAACTTGGCGAGTGACGATAATTTCCCAAGGAAAAGCTCCTAATGGTAAGATGTTACTTGAAAGTTTTCGTCTTGAGACTCGAGATTCATCTTGATCAGGGGCAGATTATAATCGATGTCGATGGCAGTTAGTTTGAAAGACGACTCCATGTTCACAGCAACTGTTGATTTCGGTAAGCCGAATTTTCAACTGCTTTGTAACTGACAAAGAACAGGCTTACTACTGAGGAGCCTCCTCTACAAAAGGGTTACCAACTTACGTGGGGGAACGCGAAATTTTGGTGGTGGAGCAACGCCAAGCTTATGGGAAGGGTAAAGAAGATCTACATAGGTCGAAATTCACGCAGCGTCTGAATGTCCCAATCATATTACTATCCCATAAATGGTTACTATATTTTATTTCAAACGTGTTATAAATTATAATACAAATACAATAATTGTAATCGTAATATATTATAAATGTTAAACAATCCTGAGTAATACTCTACATAAGAGATAATGAAAAGTTGCTTTTTTAATATCGTTACCGTCTTAATATCGGGCGAATCACCGGAACGAGTCGCAATAATACACATATATATAGAATGTAGAATACAGTCGAGAATATATTTATATATAAACAATCCACTTAATTAATTGGAGAGATAGAGGGGACAGAGGGGCGTCGGGTCGGACGAGGGAGGGAATAAGGGGCGGGGGAGGGAGGGAGGAAGGAGGTTAACTCTAGACTATTTATACTTTATTCTCCTTAAGAAACATCATAAACTATACAGTATTAACATGAAAAAATGATCGCAACCGGAAGAAACATTTACACGATGAGAGAATGCGCTAAATACACGGGTGCAGCGTGACGCAATAACGCCCGGCTAGTGGTGTATGTGCAGAATCTATACATAACAAGAGCGAAACAATCGTAAAAATATTTTCGATCCAAGAGTCAACGAAATAGAAGAGGAGGATGATGAATGAATATGAGGAAGATGCGTCGCGTTCCCTCTCGCCTGCTTCCCCTGCTGGTTCGTCGATTCTAAAAAACCAGCCGATTTCGAGCGAAAGAAGGTTAACTGATCAAACCGAGCTCCCGTAACAATGAAATTAGAAACCCAGGGGCAACTGATCTAGAAAATCTAGAAAAGGAAGATGACATTGAACGGAGTGTTCAATGTGAGGAAGTGACAGTGAACGGTGATGACGGAAGCAGGAACACCGAAATGTTCTCTCCCCTCGAGACGGGAAGCGATCGTCAATGACTTGGCCCTGTGAGTGAAATAATGCCCGGAAATACACGATCGAAAAAGTCAGTGGACGCGCCAGTCAGAGCGGATGCACCCCAGGCTGTTGCGCCTGTCTACGGAAAAACTCGTCTACGAAAGGCTAAATGCACGTATCAAATGCTCCTGTAAACGGCTTGGTAGCAAAATTTCTCGTGCGCGACAGATAAAGTCCTCTCGAAAAAAGCACGCGGCCCTCACTGCGAGTAGATGGCGCGACATTGTTTCTCTGGCGATCGTCGCTGTCGGTCGACGGGTCGACGCTAAAGTCTTTTTGGTATGAGAGCAGCCTAGTCTCGCACGGGCACGGGCAGACGCCGCGGCATTGAGTCGTGTTTACTTGATAAACACGCTCAATATCGCAAACGTCGCTTGCAGCACGGATCCCCGCAGGATCACAATTCGCCGGCGCTCTCCGAGTGAGTCCTGCTCTCCGCTAAGAAGCTCCATACGATCACATTCGACTTCGCTTTCTGGAAGCTAGGGGATAGCACGAGGATCGGCGCGGACCGGAAGGCCACTGTTTCATCATCCGAAGAGCACGCGCTTCTTTTTTCTAACCTTAGGAAGACTATTTAAGGAATAAGAGACCAAAGTAGCACCATGAGAAGTACGGCGATTTAGTACACCAACAACCTTCCTTTCCTGTACCGTCTTCTCCGTAGTAACCTTAACGAGCCGCGCGTCCTTCGGATGATCGTGCGCCGCGCGGAACTCTCTCGAGTGCCAAACTGGAGGTGTGGTAGAGAACGATGATTATATCTAGAGCTCGAAACGCTTTTTCCTCTCGGCGACCATGCCCACCGCAGGCAGTGGGGGGTGGAGCGGGTGATAGTTTGGTGTTGGTGTAGGAGGCAGGCTCCGACAGCTTCTGCTGGACCACCTCACAGCTGGAGACCGCATCAGCTCTGCAAACAGAATTCGAAACATGTTTAACACTTTGCCGCGCCACTCTCCCCACTCATAATCACGATCACGCTTCCGGCAGGAAACCATGGGAAAGCCAAAAGGACGTACGTGCCGAAAGCAATTGAATCTGAATTTCTCGATTAGAAAATCAAATTAGAAAAAAGAGACGGCAAGATTGTAAATTAAATGCAAGGAAGATGCGCAACTAACTAGAGTCTGGTGGGAAGTGGCCACTTCCTACAGTAAACCCCAAGGAAAACTTGAGGGCAAGCTTTTAGTGATTAGAAGAAGCAGTGATCACCCGATTAATGAATGACCCTCGAATGGCAATAGAAGTTAGAAGCGATTGGATTTGAGGGAAGTCTTTCACGGACCTGCAACGGAGAGAGCTGGGGGTTCCGGGGTGAGGCGGGGTGTGTGGCGATTGTCGGCACGGAGGGTGTATGCCTCCGTGGATTGTTGCTTTTCACTTTGCTTGCTCTCCTGCCACCGGGTGCCAGTGCTGCCGACTCGCATCTCTGTTGTGCCACCTTTCGTTTCAAATGATTTTTCCAATATACAATACAATCATCCCCTCTTCCTTTACACGCTCCACATTCGTGGCTTCTCTCTCCTTCAGCGTGAGCGCTTCACAAGCTCGCTTTGCGAATTGCTTCAAAATGCCAGCCACCCTAGCAACGTGAACAACGAGAAGGAAGGATGTAACTTTGGGGTCAATGACCCTTCACAAGTAAAATTTGCGCTTTCTCGTTTGTTACAAGTTGCTACGGCTGCCGCTGATATTCACTAGACGATATGACAGATAGTATGACAGATAGGCATTCGTAGTGTCCTTATAGGATTATTGTTCCCAATATTTAAGCGATTTTTCTCTAAACACATGTGCTCTTCCAACGCCGGTTAGATGAGAGCCACCGGGAGTTTGCATCCACGTGTAATCCTGTTACTGCTCTTATTAATGTTACGCTTGGAAAATAGGCTTTCGTAGAAAAGTGAAAAAGATCACTGGGGATCACGTATCGATGAAAAAAGCGGCATGTATACGTGTAGAAAGTTAAAGTTGTGTGGATGCAATAATTCCCGTGGGCTCTCGCGCACGATCTATCAGTTAGGTATCAAAGTTACAAGTCGGACATTTAAAGAGTACAGAATCACATTGACGGTAAAGCATGGTTATTGTTGTGTTATCGCATACTGTTAATAAATATCGTTCGTGTTAGCTCGTAGCCGGGTTAGAAATCCCCCGCTCAATACACTTAGGCGTATCGCATGAGTAGGTAGTCAGGAATCATCATAAAATTGACGATCGCAGCAACCCTGTTAGTGTTAATATGCCGCTCGAACACAAGCTGCATTTCGCTAGGCTCGCGGATGAAGTAAGCGTACCAGGCATCTCTCGAAGCAGAATTCCGAAAATCCCGATCATCTTCGGTCAACTAAACATTTATTGCACGGTATCATATAAATACGCAACGACCTCGTAATGTAATAATGCGCGGCGTTCTCCGCCAATAGGCGTTAGCTGCTAGCAACAATTAATCTCACCTAAGCGGTGTTAATAATCTATGAAAGCACCGGTTAGTCTTACGTTTCTCATTTGCACAGAGCGACGAGGGATGGCAAGGGCCCTCGACCAAGTAACGTGTCACCCGTGGACGTATTTCGTCATTTTCGTCAGCGTCAAGCTTCGAAGGTGGCGAGTCAAGACAGCATGCTGATAGAGATTGGGCGAGGAAACTGTCGCCCGGGGATGCCAGTTTGGTGAAAGAAGCAGTTGGAATCTCGCAGAGATGATTGCAGAGTTCCCTGTTTCGCGAGCGACGAACGACGAGCAGGAGACAGTATACATCGAAAGCGGATTGATTGGCGTTCGAAAGGAGTGCTCGAACGCGCGCAGAGTCCACCACCAGCGAGGAGGATTCAGAGGCGTTCGATTCGATTGATTCATTCTTCTGTACCTTGATACTGATGGGGCAGTCCACTCCTGGGCCTTAAGCTGTCCCAAAGTGGCGAGGCCAGCCCGTTACGCTCTTGACTCTTTTGCCCTAAGCTCACCTCTTTCCTATCGTG
The DNA here is from genome assembly GCA_963675795.1 of Crossocerus cetratus. Taxonomy (NCBI): domain Eukaryota; kingdom Metazoa; phylum Arthropoda; class Insecta; order Hymenoptera; family Crabronidae; genus Crossocerus; species Crossocerus cetratus. The sequence continues at coordinate 18,729,147 of OY776667.1, forward strand.
CGACGGAACGCCAGAACTACTTCCCGGCCTAATCAAGCTACTGGTGTACGGCAATGAGACCGACTTTATGCGCTCGAGCTTGTACGAGAATGTGCTGCTCGGCTTCTCAGCCGAGAAGGACTTTTGCAGGGTCGATTGGGAGCTTTTCGGGCGTTCGGTCGTTACTCTCTGCTCCTCGCTACTCGAGCGGATCAACGGCTCGTGACTACTGCGGACGCGCTGCGGTGAATACGCCGGCGAGTAGCTTAGCGACGGAGATTTCGATGACACACCGGACGCATCACGAACGCCGTCCCCATGCTGTTAGTAAAATATCGAAAATATGCGTCAGTGCGGCTGCGACGTGGGTTAAACAAACGTGGGTTACACTGAGGTGCTTGGTAATTTTGTAGCACCTACAATTACACCTTATGGAACCCGTGAGGGCCAAGCTTTTACTACGACCGTCACGTTCAATTATAGTTAACGCGGTCTTATTTACAAATGCCAGGTCTCAGCGCGCACACTGAATTACTCTCCAAGCGTATCTGCACGTACTTGTCAGATCCTGACAAGTCCTGTGATTTAAAGCAGCTCAACGGACAACACCATAATATGTAATTGCGGCGGAGTTAATTATTCATTAATGTACACTGTTAACCACATCTACTGTGTGAACGAAATGCAAATGCCAATGGGGGGTGACGGTATTTACCTTGAGTTGTTGTTGCAGTCGGTGTATCTCCTCCCTCGACTCGGCGATCTCGCACTCCCTGCTCCTCAGCATCTGTATGGAATCGTTAAGTGCATTGTCGTTGGTTTCTAGGACTAAGTGCGCCCTAAGCTGTTTGTTCCTGGCGTCTAGCTGCATTATGTGCTGTTGTGCCTGTGCGAGCTGCTTACTGAGAGAACCGACTTTCTCCTCTAAAGCCGCAGACTCCACGCATTTCGAGGAGTACTTGGAAGATAACGATAGGATTTCCTGCTTTATCTCCTCCATTTCTTCCCTGTAATTGTACAACGGGCATTTGCTAAATTAGCTTTTAGATTTTGCATATTCAACTTGGGGGCAAAGGGGATTAGAAAACATACTCATGCTCTTTATGAAGCACCCCGATATCCTCTCGCGCTTGCACCTGCTTGATGAACTCCTGTTTAAACTTGGCGATTTCTTTCTGCACCTCGTGTTCATGTGCCTTCCTCATTGCGTCGAGAGCGGCAAGTGTAGCCTGGGTTTCTTCGGATAATGCCTGCTCCTTATCTACTCTGAGATTCTCGAGTTCTTGTCGATGCTTCTCTTCCATCTCAGAAATAATACGCCTATGAGAGTTCTCCATAGCAAGCAGTCCTTTCTCGCAGAGGGCTCGCAGCTGTTTAATTTCTTCCTTGTATCTCTTGCGCATCTCCGCGTCGGTGTCCAATTCAGCACTCTTCGATCTTTGATACATACCTATCAGCTCGTTCACGTGAGCCGTGTTCTCGGAATCCATAGCGTTCAATCTGCGTTCCAATTTTCTCGCTCTTTCCCGTAAACTAGCTGCCTCGTGCTCGTATTGCGATGTTAACGACTGCCTCTGATTATTCAATTCCCCTTTGATGTCCAGTAAATCTCTCTCTTGATTACGCCTCAACATGTCTAATTTATCATTGTGCTCGGCAGTCATCCTCTGAATGGTCCCTTGCAATTGATCGCACTGCTTGCACGTAGCACTATCGATGTAATCGTTGAGCTTCTTGATTTGCTCGCGCAGTTGCGAACACTTCTCGCAGACGCTGGTCCAATCGGTAATGTTGTGTGTCGATTTTGGCCAGCCGATGTTGCCAAAGCTATCACCTGCCTTATTTCGGATGCATTTCGTCAAGCCGGCCAGGTCCTCCTCCAAAAAGAACAAGTTTTGCCCGACGTTCTTTAGTTGCTCTTTTGATCCTCGTTTCCCAGATATCCTGTCCTCGCACTCCTTGGTAAATTGTTGATAAAGGTAACTGTATTCCGCGTCGAGGATCGGATTACTTTGGAATTCGTAATCGCTGTCTAACAAGCACGACAGTATGTCCTCGTTTCGGATAAGACTAGATACAAAAGTCTCCCCAGGGAAAGTCACCACTTGCCTCGTGTTCTCTTGAAGAAGAGCGATCCTGGCGTCTATTAAAGCTTTGTGCGCGATTACATCCGCATAATCCACCAGTAATTGTCGGGACTCGCATTTGGAGTCGTGCGGCGATCTGTTCTTCTTCATCAGACGAAGACATTCCTCATAGGTTTCCGAGAGTTCGTGTACAGAGACTTCCATCTCTTGTCGCAGCCTTGCCTGCGCAGCGTCCGACCAGGATTCTAGCGTGATGCTCTCAGAGTTTTCCAAGTTAAGGCACGTGTCGGTCACGCTTGTGATATTTTGCTCGTATGCCTGCCCGCAACGCATAACGACGTGTGAGACTTCTGCCTGCACAAGCTCTTTGCTCACAGTCTCCTGTGCCAAGGCCCATGCCTCACGAATGCGCCGATCTTCCAAGAGCTTCTTGCTCGAAATGTTGATGTGCTTGGCACGCTCCTCTTGCTCGGACAAACTGAGCGTTTCTGCGGCCAAAGCTTCCGCGAGTTGCCTCAACTTGGTGTCTTTATATTTTCGCATCATCTCGTTGACCTCGCGCTGCTTCTCCAACAAGAAGTTCAAGCTCTCGTTGCGAGCAGCTGAAATTTCTTTCGACGCTTCGACCGTCGATACGCCACCTACCAGTACTAACTTATTCGCTAACACTTTAGTAAGATACTGAATGTAACTCGTGTTTTGGTACGTTTTGGGCTTAGTTCCGTGAATCTTACGCTTTAAGCTTGAGGCAAGCTGACTAGTTTCGACCAATTCACTAAGAACGGCACTCCGATCGAGTGTCTTGCCGATCGCGCACTTGATCTGTCTCAGGATTACGAACTCGAAAGCAACCCTCTCAGCAATTAATTTCATCTTCTCTTTATCATCCAGCTGACTGTTCTGCGCGAGCATCTGCCGTCTTTTCGTGAGTTCGCTCAATTTATCCTTAAGTATAGTTTCTAGTCTACATACCACTACTCCTACTGACTCGGTGACTTGAGCGCTAACTTGATTTTTCTTACATTCTAAGCACGAGTCCAGTATGTCGTTCACTTCGCGCAAACACTTCTCCGCCTTATCTTCCGCCTGTGTCGAGCCAAGACACTTTTCCAGCCTTCGTTTCGACTTTGAGATCACCCTCTCCAATTTCCTTAGCCTCGCAATCACTTCTAACGAAACCTCGCTCGTTGACGAAGCACTAACTTCGCTGCACTCGCTCGAGTCCTTCTCCGCATCGCTTGCCATGTTCTCAGCGACATTTGCGACTTTCGTCTCCAAAGTGCTCAGCCTAATTAACACCTTCATGGGTTCGGAACTCGTAGCACTGTCGAGCGACTTTCGCCGCAACCTAACTCGGTCCAAAGTCTTCACCTCCTTTCGTTTCTCCTTCTTTGGATTGGGGCTCGATTCCTTCGAGCTACTGCCGGCTGACGGGGGCGTGCCGATAGTCTTGCCACGCTCTATCGCGCAGATCTTATTCTCTAGATCCAGCAGCTTATCCTCCATTTCTTGGGAAATGGAGAAGGACTCACGGCCCTTCAGAGAGAGCGATCGCCTCTTATCCCTGGCCTCTGCTTTCGTCAATTTCTGCTTCAGCGTTCTCACTTGTTTCTCACTGGCAGCCAGCTTGTTTGTCAGGTCTTGTATTCTTGCGGCCATCAGTTGCACCTGAGCCTGATTCGTTTCGTTCACACTAGAAGCATCCTGCTTATGCGCGAAGTTTTCCAACTCCAGTGCATCCTGCACGGCATGGGCCTCGCGGAGTTCCTTGCGCATCACTCGTATCTCTAGAATGGCCTTTTCAAAGCGACTTCGGAGTTCGTCGTATTCCTCCATGACTCTGTACGATAAAAGAAAGACTTCATGAAAGGATATGTACAATCTACAATTCTTATGAAATAATAATATAACCACGAAGACGATAATGTACCTTTCTTTATCAAGTGCATTCAGATCCAGGTCGAGCTCGATGTTCGTTAAATCGCTAAGAGAATCGTAACTTCTGCCTCGTTCTCTTGAGGCAGACAGTCCATTCTTTTCTTCCAAATCTCGCACTTTACTATAGAGACGCTCGTTCTCCTCAATGCCTGGAACAAATTAATACAACATTAGTAATACATTTTCATTACTTTTAGATAATAAAATCGATTTCCAGAACACATACCTTGCGATAATCTGTCACTCAACGTAGCGACTTCTGCCTGCAAGTGTTCGACTGTCCTATGACTCGACGTGAGCTCATTGGTGAGCATCTCGCATCTCTCAGTGGTCTCCCTGAGAATTGCTTCTGTCTCCAAGAGCTTGCACTCCAAAACTTCCTTGTCCCTGTTGTAAACCTTCTTCATCTTCTCCAAGTCCTCGAGATCCTTATTCCTCTGCTGTTCCGTCCTCTGTATCGTATTGAGCAATTCCTCCACCTGTTTCTCTCTCAACGAAGCTTCCGCCTTCTGCTGCCTGAGCCTCGAGAGTTCCTTCTCCGCATTCACCACGTCCGTTCGCGCCGCGTTCAGCTGGGATTTCAAGCTCTCGATCTCGTTCTCCTGACGCTCGACAATGACTAGTAGCGTATTGGGGTGGTGGGACTGATTCTGGTCCAGCTGATCACGCAGCAACGAGACTTGGTTCTCCAAGAGCTCGACGATTAAAGGGCTGTCGTTGGCACTGGAGAGGCAACTGTTACTCTGCATGTGGCCGTTTGTCTGCTCCTCATCCTCGCCGAGCTCGCGGCAAGCCATCATGAGATCCTCGGACCTCACACTGTCCAGAGTACTTCTTCTAGAGCTGGGCGGAGAACTTCGACTTCTCTTGTACACCCTTGACCTTGAGCTCGATCTCGACCTTGCTTTCACTCTCGATAAGGCCGTCCTTGTAAGTGGAGGTGATGGGGGCAATTCGGACCATTCGTGATTCGCTGAATCCGACCAGCTCGAACCCTTCAGTGTCACTGGCCAATCTCCGTTCCTTATTAAAGGTGGCGATACTGGTACTTCCGACCAATCGCCCGATTCCCTCCTGCCGCCCTCCGAGGCTGTCCTGTACTCTTCGTCGGAAGATAATAGTACGGACCTTGGTGTGATTGAGGTCGATGGAACAACGGAATCTCTTTCTCGATCCGTGATAGACCTGAACATAGAAATTCCCAGGCATGTGTGTAATATATTCTGTGGATATATATCTTCTACTGTACAAGTATTGAGTAGAGACTCACGTTGTTGGAGATTGCGGAGTGGTATCTTGTTGACTGTCCTGACAAACCGTCAGGGAATCAACGTTACTATCAGGATCAGGTAAATTCGCTGCTCTACGGATCGCCGACATCCAGCTAGATCGAATTCCCGCAGTCACGGCAGAAAGGACTGTGGTCCCTCGGTCGTCCCAAGTCTAGGAGAATCGTTATTCGTTTCTGATTATCAATGAAAACATCGTCTTCTAATGATGAGCCACTCATTTTCTCATTAGAAGTCCAGCCTTCCCTAATGACTAGATCAATGACACGAATCCCCGTCGGCTGTACCGTGAAATTGAGTTACACGGAGTTCCAAGCGTTCGCAGCCTAAGCCCGGAAGTTAATACCGGCAATCCAATTGCAGTCCACGACCCCGAGGCGCAGTCTAGGCAAAGTCATACGCGATATTCGCCAACATGGCAACACGTTTCGCCGAGTTCTCGCCGGTTTTCTTAAGGCGCTCGCTCGTCTCAGAACACTTCCGCGACAGCGCGAAAACGTTGTAACTCGACTAATTTATACTTGGCTCTGCGGCGAGCTCGCTCGCTCGCTCGCTCGCTCGGCCAACAGGGCAATCAAGTCCTCGTCGAGGCTGGAATGATAATCGCGGCAAACCGCCGAACGCGAATTCCGCGTAGGGTCATACTTACAACGGTCTGGAATCCATAATTCCTGGCGACCTGCAGCGGAGTGACGGCGGTAACGGTATTCAGATCTATAACTCCGTCCATGATGCCCTTATCCTCCGCGCAGGGATCCCTGTAATACATGAGGCCGCAACCCCGCAGCACGAACCAGTGCTTGTTCCATTCCTAATGAGAAAATAACGCGTCAGAAGTCGAGCCGGCATCGCTCTTGGAGGAGGAGGTAGGGCGCTCAAAGCGCACGCTCGTCAAGAAGAAATCCCAAGGGGTACCTTGTTCAGGCCCTGCTTCATTAACCAGCCTTTCTTGATGTTGAGCAGATCCTCAGCTGGTAGGTCCACCCTCAGCTCCGACGTCGGCGAGTATCGCACACCGGACACATCCAACCCGCAACCGTCCGGGTCCCCTCGGATCTGTGTCACCGGAGGAAAGATAGAATCGATTTAGAACATCATCTGCCGTCGACGCATATGCACATGGTGAAGCGGATGTCTGAGTCACATTCGTCGATATTATATTACCCACCAAATATACTTCCGGCTAACGTTATATCAACATAGCTGACTCATAGACATCCGCATCCCCCTGTGCGATGTTAGATGATGATAGATCGGTTTAGGGGACTTACAAGCTTGTCCTGATGGGCAGCGTTCACCGCATCGACCACGTCCCTCGTCGGCTCGGAGGTTCGGGACTTGATCCTTCGTACCCTCGGTTGCGTCAGGGAGGCAGCAATGTCTCGCAATTTCCCCTCTCGCTCCCGCTCGTGCTCCAGCAGTATCCTCCGGCAGGCATCGTCATCTGCAACAATACCCGATTCTTCCACAATCTCGCTCGCTCCCCACCGTCAGCTCCTCTCCCCCCAAGGAATTACACTTTTTTACAGGCCGCAAATTGAGCGGGCGAGCAAACCACCGTGAAGAAGTGATACACTTTCCTCGAGGGCTATCATCAAAAGTCGATTTGACAGACACTTTGCAACAGCGCGCGAGCACAGTGATTAAAGCCCGGCTCCATTAGCCGCGGCTCTTAAGGAAATTACTGAAAAATGGATATTGCGTCGGCTACGACACCAGCGACTTGCATTATAATTATGGTAGTTAGAAGTGCCACGGACCCACGCGGGCCCACGCCAGTTCAGCGCCGTTAATAAACACCGATCCGTTTCACAAGGGTGGCTGGGGCTGAAGGGAAGGCTCGTTGTTATCAAATATTCGTCTCGCTACGTCGGTGAGTTAACCAATTAATTTCTTTCCCCGACGAAACACGCACCGGTGAGCACTGGCGAATGCGAGAGGGAGAGAGGGAGACAGAAAGAAAGAGAGAGGAGTAGGGCCATTTCGCGTTAATTGACTGCCGACTAATTAATAACGGAGGCCCCTCATCGGGGCTAGCGTACGCTGCGAGGAACGGAACTTATCTCTCTCGTTTATCCGCGTTTTTATCGCTCGCCCATCGAAATCTAATCGCCATTAGTATGCTAATGGGGCGCGTTACCCGCGATGAATCGGGCGCTCGGCCTTCCCGTCGGGCTGATCGACATTGCTGAAAAACTACAAGTTCACGACTAGAAACCGAGAAAGTTCCATCGGACTGGTAAGCCGTTACTGTCGGAATAAGTCGAGTGAACCCTGAGAGAGGCCAGCGCTCCTGCAGAAGAGTTCTTCTTCCCAAGAACGACGGAAATTACGGGAAAATGGTCGGAGGTTCGTTGCTCGCCGACTAGAAAACTATGTATCTCCCGATGATCTGCGCATCCGCGACCGCGCGGAGGAAGATCTCTCCAAGGATTTCGTTAGCTCTCTTTTCTCCGGTCTACCGAGAGCCAGCGAGGCTCTCGCGAGTAAGGCGCATTCCGGCGAGATGCCGTCGTTCGTTTAGCGCCAATCTAAATGAAATCTGCGAATCACTCGGCGCGAGATAAAGCGTCGGCAGCCGGGGCCCCGGTTTCGAGGTGCGAGCTGCGAGGCCGTAGATTTTCCCGGAGATTCCCGGCACGCAATTACGCAACCATGTGGATATCGCGCGCGCGCGCGGGCGATCGGTGCGGCGGTAAGGGTGGTGGCTGCCGAGTCGCAATCAGCGCGCCGTTAAGAGCCGGGAATTCTATGGATTCCGAATAATCGGCCGGTTCTCCAATCACTCAGGCATGCGGCGGAGGGCGCGCGCGCGCTCGCGAGTCCAGGAAACTCACTTGGTTTTCACCGAGCGCGGCCATCTCTTTCCTTTGTCAGCGGACGTGTACCGTTAGCGCGTAATATGCACTGCGAGATCTCTTCTCTAATTGTCGGCGCGGCCGGCCCTCTGATTAGTCCTCGTTTTTTAGAAGAGCGTCTAAACGCGACTTGCTAGTTCCACCGTGTAACTGGCCATGATTCCTTCGGTTCCTCTCTTGCTTGGCAAGAGAGCGTTACGAATCGCGCGCATAACTCCTCGCCATTTCCTCCCCGCGCATACTAACGAATCGACGCGCGTGCACGAACGCCGATCCTCCGCTCCAAACTCATCGCGACCCATTCCAGGATGATATCACGGACTATGTGTCAGAGTTTGCGGCTTAGAAAAAAATACCGAGCAATGTTGCTGTTTACCGAGCCTCTGGAGATCATTAAAACCCGATAAACATGTTATGGATACACCAAAAGTAGCTCTATCAATATATGTGTACATTAGAAGCTGTTAAAACTGATTGGTCAACATGGCACTGAGTCCAATAAATTCTAGCCGCAACTCCCGATGCTATTTTTACACCGATCGCGGCAGTGGGCAGCGGGCAATATAGTTGCGAGTGCGGCGAGCGATTGCAAATGATTCTATTAAAGGTGCGTGAACGCGCGACAGGCATTTGCATCGTCCCGAAGGTGCAAATAACTCAGAGTCGGCAATGTCCATCGGCGTGTATCTATTTGCGAGTGCAAATAGGCAATTTTCCTTGGCCGGTTGAAAATAGTATGGCAATATCGCGACGGGGGAATGGCAAACATGGTGCTGTCCCGGTCGGCTCGCTCGCAATCGAAGGCCGCGATCCTCTTGGAATAAGGGAACTCCCTCGCAGTAAGGGAAGGCCAGAGAGCAGAGAGCGGCGACGGGCGCACGGGCGCACGGGCCACGGAGAGGAGCGAGGCGTTCGTGAGCGCACGAAAGCGAATCATATCGCGATTAAAGGCTCGTACCTCACTGGAAACGACAAGCTGACTTATCGCCGATTGGAAAGCACGCACAAGATACCCACAACACACCACTCCCGCAGTGGGAGCGTCGCAGGAAAGCCCCTTTGAATTTAATTGGAATCCCCTATCTCGCTGGACCGAGGGAAGGATGCTGCTATTACTCTGCTGGCCGCCGGTACACCGGCCGGGCCCGCCAGACAGAGAGAGAGAGATGGAGAGAGCGAGAGAGAGAACGCTGATTAATTTCAGCCACAGAGAGCCGCCTCTCGCTCGCTCTCTCCGCTCGTAATAACACGACTATGGAGACACTTTGCTTAGGATCCGGCGGCCCCACCGCAAGATAAACCTCTGCCTCTCTCTCGTTATTAAATTATATCGGCGGCCAATCGACGTTGCTACCGATCATCCTTTGAACTCGCCGAGATAAAGGCCACCAGCGATCGCAGATCCACTCGCCACTGCCGAGCGCAATAACAGGCTCGGTGAGAAATTAAACAATTCCATTTTTTCTTTTCATTATCCGACTGGTGCGACGGCCCGATGATTAAAGGACAGTATCAGTGCGTGAGAAAACGCCGGGAAAGAGAAACGGAAATGGAACGGGTTCGTTGCCTCGAGAGACTTATTTCAGGGAAGGGTAAATACGTAGATGTAGTATGGAGGCGGCGCGACGCGTATCGGACGGGTTTTCGCAACGGGCTCGACGCCCGTCGCTAACTACTTTGTTGATTCTGCCAATTGTCAGGGGAAAAATCAGGTCGGACGCGACTTACCGCGCCGTGCGCAAATCGCCGTCGCGCCGCACGCAACGAACAGTCATTGTCGCGCCGACCTAGTTTTCTCTCTTCGTACTTCCCGGCCCGGCCAAGTCATCGCTCTCGCGAAGTTGAATTCGGCGAGCGTGCTTCGAGAGTGACCCCGATACTATCCGCGCGAATTGCTCGAATGTAATAATTTCGAGCAATTATTCATACATTCCAGGCAGAAAGAATCGGTTTTGCATTGCGCGAGCAGTTTTACGAGGTCTTACGCATCCGTCGGAGACCTACATCTGCATCTAACACGGAACCGAGTCCAATGGAGTTGAAGTCAAAGTGACCATAAATGCCATTCATTATCCGAGCGGAAACGAGCGTAATTACCCTTTTTTTTTCATTGTCCCCTGATTACACGTTACGCCGCGCGGGATTCTAACGAGTAAATCCGCGGGATTTGCATAATTACTGTAACACAAATGCATCCGTGCCGACTGTGTAACCCGAGCGCCAGTCGCACGGGACTCGTTTCTAAATCTCGTTTGCCTCCTTGATATTCCTATCACCGTGTAAAGGGAGTCCGCATAATTATACTCCGCACTGGACGTCAAGACTTCCTAGTCGAGCGGTGTAACGGTTCGCGACTTGGCGGTGCAATAGCACCGCGAGGAAATTATAGATTAGAATCGAGTCTAATCTCGGTAGCACTTGGTGCCCAGCTACCCCTTTCTAAATGAACTCGGCTAATTTAAACTCCGCTCAACATTTCTCCCGGCAGACCCTAAAAATGCCAATATTTCCCCAACAGGTTGATTCCCGCACTAATTCTCTCGGCTTTTCAGAAATAAATTGCCTCACTCTACACGCGACTTATTCATTTAATAACTCAATTAACTCTGCTGAATGCCCGTGCATCGAACGACGTCCTCTTTCCCTATAGTTTCATCGCGGCTCTAGCACTCGCAATTATAGCAAAGAAATAAATCGAGTAACTGCACTCGCCGCCAAAGAACATGGTTAACAGTCATGTAAAGCAAATCGATCTCAACTTAAAAGAGCAAGCTCCCAAATAGGCATTTGCTTTTCTGCTGCAGGAAAAGGAAACGAGGACTAGAAACCGAGAAATCGTACAAACCTAGTTTTTCATTGGAGGCAGACTTCCCGGTGGCGATGTTGCTCACCCTCTCCACTTGCTGATTCATTCTGCGCTTGGCCTTGTCCTCGGCCCTGAGTTTGTCCCTGGTCGGCGGCGAGGCACTGCTGGCAGGCTGATCCCGATAGCTGCTTCTACCCTCGCTGGGCACCATCGGCGGCTTGTCCATCAGGGAATTCCCGCCGGAACTCATGGTCGACGAGAGCGGCGTGCTCGTCGCGTAGACGGCATTGCCGTTCATCGACGCGGCGCTCGTCGACGTTGCCACCGAGCTCAGGTAGCCGCTGCTATTCCCATTCTCGAGAGGAGCGCCCGCTCGCAGCGGCGACAGGTTGTTCTTGTGCTGCTCGTTGCTGACCTCGCCGTTGCCATTGCTCAGGAGGTTGTTGCTGTTGCTGGTGGCGACGCTGCTCGTCACCAGCGAGGGCGTCGACGAGAACGCCGAGGAGCAGAGCTCCGTCGGCACGCTCGTCTCCGGGATCCATCCGCTGGCACTTCGCGGCTCCGAACGGCAACTGTTGAAACGCGGTCGTGGTGGATTCGGCGTGTTGCCTGGGAATTGAAGAATTATGGTTAAAACCTGGCAAATTTACGGTACTTTGAATCGATTAATCCCTTCACTTATCAAACGTATGATATGAACAAACAGAACAGAGTCTACTTAATCCAGTGTTGTATTTCAAGAATTCACTTAGCAACCTTTCCTCTTACTTTGCATCCTCCATCCACAACCTTTCCAGCGAAAGAACTCCATTAAGAATCCTATTTTTGATAATAATAATTCGTAATGATTAAAGGACTTCTCCTAATAAAATCACAAACAGACAAACCTCGAGTACCGACTACATAATCCGCGCGACTAGTGAAGGGTTTAACGAATTAAGGAGGACTCCTCGATTAATGCCACTTACTTCGAATGGTCGGCGTGACCTGAAGAATAGTGGTCTGGCCACCAGGAAACGTCGCGTTCCGCTTGTGCCTTCCCTGGAAGCAGTCGAAGTAATTTGTTCAGTTTGATCGACGACATAATAATTACGGCCTGTGCATTTACAAAGTGAGAAGAGGCCGTGGGTCGGCGCGATCGCGCTCGCAACTTTGCGCTATTCAAGAGGGAGTTATGAGGACAGTAATCGCGCGGTGGTAGGTGGCGGGAGATCTAATTGAATAAAAAAGATTATCCATTATCTCGGCGTGGATCGGGCGCGGACGACATCGGAGGGGGCTGCGGCGCGCGGAATGCCGTAGAATTTCTACGTAGGCGAGCGATATACCCACGTATACCACCGGCGGGACCGTACCGTGCACCGCCCGATCGCGCGCCGCAGCCCGTACACAACTCCCTAACGGTAGATACCAACTAACGCCGATAATGTTCCCTGCACTCTTCCTCGTGCGCATAATTCACGCGAGCACACGCAATAAAGGCGCGCCGGGACGCTCGGCCGCCTGTCAAAGCGCAAAACCGAATCCTCTCGAGCTTAACGCGCCTCCTTCTTGCCGCGCGCCGGCTTGTTCAGCTAGTTGGATCGGCGAAACGCAGCAAGTCCGCCTCTGTAATGGCTGGACCCGACTTCCTATTAAACTTGAAATGAACGAATCTGCTCGAAACCTTCCTCCCGGAGCCGAAAGCATCGACATCCCCGATGCAATTAGCCTCCACGAGCTAACTAACGAGCGGTGGACACACGCCGTGTCCGGGTAACAGGCTTCCTCATCGGGCTCTCTCTCATTAATCTCCCGGCACTTACCGTACGCGGCCCGTCTAATATAACCGGGGCCTAAATGCAAAACTCGCGTGCGGCTAATCGAACGTCACGTAAGCCGCTCGCGCATAATTAACGCATAATTCGGCCGGCACCGGTAACCCCGCCTTTATGCAGTAGCAATATTCCCTCGGAGCCGTTCGACTACCGTCGAGACACCGGCAACTTGCCCTGGTACCATTTAATCATGTAACTCTGACCGCCTGGAGCTCAGTGCCCTAAGCGCGCGAGCGCTGCTAGTTCGCAGCCGGACCTTTTTCTAGCCGGCTATAGACACTAAACAGTAATGGGACACCATACGCGATCGAGGAACTTTGTCAAACTGGTTCCCCGGGTAATTTTACGACATGCGGCGAGGGTTGCTTAATTTTATGGCTCGTTAATCGACCGGTTCGTTTCGTGAAACGCGGAGCGAGTGGGGAGGTGGGAAATGAAGCCGATGCCTGTTGGTTTAAGTTTAAAGTGATACTATTCGGCCGGAGGCTTCTTTCCCGGCTCGAGTAATGGCTGTGCAGGGAAACGAGTGTGTTAACGGTGGGAAAGTAAATAAGAGCTCAAAACGATATAACGCAGTGGTGTAATAACTAAGAGTCTCTGTAACTGAAACGTCCAAGGCGTCTGACAGGGCCGACTTACTCGCGAGGCAAGGCGCGTTTCAAAATACAAGTGCGAATGCAAGCACACACACGACACGACACGACACGACAGAAATAGGAACGGTAGTGGCGGACGAGGGAGGCGGCGGCTCGCGAGGAAAAAGTGCGCGCGTTCCCGGGGCGATCGAGTGCGTGTGCGTATGCATCGCCTTGGCCTGGTAACGCAATCGTACGTTTGCACCGGGGGCAGCTCCTCGGCGACGATGCTGTTTCCATTTGCCGATCGATCATTCCTTGCGTAACGGAATCGATAGATAGCCGGAGCCTCGCGCGCTCCTGGCAAGCCTTCGGCTGCATAACGAATTGCCGGAGGTCCTGAGCCCCACACGAAACTCTAGGCGACTCGAGCGGCCGATTGATCGATCTCGGGCGCGCATAGGCGGAGCCATCGCGCCGAATCGTTTGAATACTACGCTCGCTCGGTTCGCCGCGAATGCCGCCGTCAATTGCATAAACTTGACTCAGTTGGTTAAGTTCGCCGATCGGCGCTCCGATTCTGCGGTCTTGAGGTCTACCGCAGCGGAGCGGCTGGCGTGTGCGTTGCGAAAGAGAGCGCGCGCGAGGACATGCACCCGCCAATTATGTTTTACGCGCCTTTTTCCCGATGGCGTGATGCACCTTTTTGCCGGCGAGCCGCGAGCCTAGGCAAACTCATTTCCGTCGCTGAGGCGAGCCGCCGCAATTGGAATAATTACGCGTATAACGAGCGTGTCGCCGCGGCGAGGATGCACTTAAGATTATGCGACTGGCGTAATCAAGCGAGTGGCAGCCAGCCGACTGCGCCAACTTCTGTCCCAGATGCGGCTTTAAGACCGCGAGCCCTTTTAAGTATTGGGTTACTCATCATTTCCTGGCAAATTAAGAGCGTAACCTGGCGGCGCAGGTGCTCCTTAAACGAATTAAAAGCACAGCTCGCTCCTTAAATGGAGGCTGCACGCGATTTCCTGGGGAATTAAGCTGACGGCATCGGCGCCAAAGTCACCCTATTGCCCGACAATTAGCGCATACCTCGCGGCCCGGGACCTTCTACAGAGATAAATCTAAAAGAAAACTCCTAATTGAGCGATCGAATCTTCAACTAAATCAAAAAAATGAATTTGATAAATCAATCTAGGTTGAGAGTAGGTTTGGTCCGCTGAGGTACCTTGTTCCTCGAGTAGACCTGGAGAACGTCGGCCCACCATCTCGACTCCTCGCGGCAAGTGCCTTTCACGAAGGTGACACCCTCGGGAGAGGTAACAGCAAGGCTGTAAGGATGTCCAGTGACGTCTTCAGCGGCCGCCACCTCGAGGACACGGGTCATGTCGATCCTCGCTTGTGGCACTGTCTCCGGCTGTAAGCAGAATTGAAAGTGTCTTTATTTACCTGTGAACATTGAGAGAAATCGAGATTCTAATCATCTATTCAACCGAGACATCAATTGTCCCTGATTTACCAGGACGTACCATGTAAAGAATCATCACTCAATCATTCCTACATACTAGGATCATCTGGAATTGCTTGCCACTGCTTGGAACGCAGCGGCAAATAAGGCGAAACTAATATCAAAGCCAATATCATAAAAGCCCCAGGTGGAGTTGGAGTGATTTTTCATTCGCTCCAAGAGATCTTCATCAAATCTCCGCACTGACTTGGCCGGCTGAGAGAAAGGTTGGCGTATCGCGTTGCCGGGACTTGTCGCTAAACTTTCGAGAGCACCTATGAGCAGCTGGTCTCTGCGCAGGCAGCCGCCCGGCTGGCTTTACCGGAAGCGTATCATTTTCAGTGGAATGAGTTGCCGAGAGTTGCTCGCCGGCGCGCTATCCATTCCGCCGGTTCTCGTAAAAGTGGTACTTGGGAGTGAAATAACGCCTTATTACTATTCCGAGCAACAGTTCTCTCCTCGTAAAACGAAAGTGAGTCTCCCTCGCTGTCTCTTTCTCGCGGTGGGCGCGAGGGCGATCCCGCAATAGGCGGCCAATTTCAGCGAGGACAGCAAGACACTGAGGGGAAGCGGCCCGCGAGATCCCCGGTACATTGAACCGAGCATTGTCTAGGGATTCTTGCGATCTTACCAGTCGCTCATTACAACCACTCCTAATAGTCCTAATCGTGAGGGTCCAATTTAAGAGGGTCCCCATCGAGGCTGCATCTCCGGAAGGACCCCTCTTACCATAGAAACAGCCGCGCGGAGATAAGCCGCGAAAGTATCGAGAGGCCCGTTCAATTACAAAGGGGGAATCTCGCGATAAATCGCCTTTCCAATCGATCGAAGCCGCGCGCTCGCCGGTGACCGGTTACCACCATCGTGCGCCCGGGGGAAAAGAAAACCTCTGCCTTATTCGTCGTAGAAAGTTGAAACGGGGAAACGAGGGATTCGTGAAAACGTCGCTCGCTCTGTGTCGCGGCGACACGCGGAACCCCCCTCGGTACACGAAAGAGGTCCGTTCGATCGACGGCTTTCCACCGCGCGGAGCCGTCGCCATAAAAGAGCAATGACAACCGCTCGCGCGTACTCTCACTGCGGCGGCCGGGAGAAAAAGCCGCGGGTCAGAGGTCCGCTTTCAATGGTGGACTGCTTTCAATCGGCAGCGGCCGGTTTCCCGTGAAATAGTACAGGTGTGGTAATTTATAGGTATGAGTGAGCCGAGACGGTAGCAAGGAGCGGACCCGCGCGAGGGAGCTCTGCTACTTGGTTGGTGCAGCGCGCGGAGCCGAGGGACCAGAGAGAAGCAGTTGCCTCGTCTGTTTCCACTGTCGCAGTAGATTGAGTAGAACGTTCAGCCGCTCTCTCGCCCCATTGGCAGCGCTGCTGCGACTTGCGAGCGGCACTGACTCGACCACTCGAGTGCTCTTTCCAAGTGGTGCGCGCACCAGGAAATTGGCATCGCCAACTTGGACTTCGGGACGAAACTCCAAACGAGCTCTTTCCCTCTTTGATCTAGGAATGTGTACCTTGGGACTAGCGCGAGCGCATAAATAACCGCGCAGGAAAGAGGGTGGCAATGGAATGAGTGAATGAAGGCGGTCGCTCGGTAATTATTACTAGTAGAAAGGAGTGGCGAGGTGGAGAGGGAGGCTGGGGGGCAGAAAAAGGACGAAGGATCGTGACTGCTGCGACAAAGCCATACCGGGAATGCCAATTAACCTTTCGATCGCGATTGGCGTGCCCAGTAATATTAAATTTACGCGACAGGTTGGTGGCGAGCGAACTTGGCCGAGCGGCTGGGGGGAGTGCTTCAAGTCCTTTGTCAATAAAAGGAATCGTGGACTTTAAATGAGCGGCTGCGATCGCTCGATTACTCGCGGGATAAGGAATAAGTCAAAGGTGTAGCTCCGCAACAAGTCGGCTGAACTTTACCTTTACCTCTCAGGTGTGTGACACCCTAACCACCGACTCCAACAATCCCATTCACAATCACGCAAAACTTCATCAGTCGATCGATCCCTCGCGAATTCCTCTAGCCTTCGCAAAATCTACTCTAATTTAATTGAAAATACAAAACTGTCCTCTACAATTCCTTATACTATGCAGAAGACGATGACATTCATTAATAATACAATAGTGTGGGACTTCCCGGCGAAACTGGCTGCGACTCGTGACGGGTAACCCAGTTTCCCATACACGCAAAGTCGCAAAGGTCGATTTATTATGAGTCGGGGGGGCTGGATCGTCGCTGTAATCTACGATGCCGCTGGCAACAGCAGTTGACCGGCAGAGCGGCGCACACGTGTGCCCGAGAGCGTTCACGCACCGCGAGGCAAAGCTCGCATAATTCAAAGCGCACTGACTGCCGGAACGACTGTGCGTGCGAGGGAGAGAGCGAGAGAGAGAGAGAGAGAGAGAGAGAGGGTGGGCAATTTTTCTCGCGTTCAAGCAGCGACATTATTCTTGAAACGCGACGAGGTTCATTTGCGCGGTGCATCTTTTCTGCGAGCGCCTATATTTCTTGGCCGGCGAGCTCGGCCGAGAGTGCATTCACGCGCCGTTGCTCGCCGACGGAGTCGAAAGAGTCCTGCCCGAAGGATCTTCACTGTTGGAGATCTCCGCGCTCTTCAACTTCACATACATTATGCTTCTTCGCCTTTAGTGTACTGTGCACTTATTCCCCCGGATAAGCTGCAATGTTGTCGGTAGCTTATTACCCGCTGTTTCTGCTCGCTCGAACGCTCAAGTAGAATGGGACCGTCTGAGCAGCACGCGCTATTAGCTCCTCTAAGGCTTTCCAAAGGCTTTCGCGGAATATTCGCACATTGGCTCCGACTTACACTCGGATATCTCTCGTATTTTCCATCCTACTTCAGTGATTCTCTCGCATTACTTCCAATTTGTATCGGCGGGGATCCCCGGAACGATCATGCGCATTTGCCGATATTAAACTCGTAATATGAAGTTAACAACATGAAAACGATTCTAACTCCGTAGTCACTTTATTTAATTTCCTCTTTGCTTAAGTTTATTTCGACAGATCTATCTAAACGATTCTTCGATGCAATCTCGGTTTCCAAAGCACGAGAGCCAGTCGCGGCTCGACTGCCCCGAGCGGAGGACTCGAAAGAAGTCTACCTTGCATCAGCAAATTTCATTATCACATTTCTGTCGGGATTGCTGCATGGCTAATTATATCTGGCGCGTAATCTACTTGATGGCGTGCGCGCGGTATCGTCGAGATTGTTAGCCTTGACACGAAGATTCGAGGCGGTAGGTGTGTGCAGCAGCGGGCCACGCGATACGCGCGCTCCCGGTGCATTAAACCATGAACCTGGATAAGCCACGGAGCGATGCATGCTCAGATCAGAGATAATAACAATTATGCGCTTTCTCCGGGGCGGCGATTGCACCTCGATGCTTTTCCTTCATCGGGAATTAGACGAAATCTACAGCACCATGAAGATTTCATCGCCCCGGGTTACCAAGACCACCCTCCGCAGCCTTTTCTCTCTCACTCTCACTCTCTGCCAGAAGATCGCAGAGAGTCGGGAGAGAATCCAAAATGGGCCGTTTTGGAGCTCGCAGTGGAAAATGGCTGGTTGTGGGACGAGTGGGCCTCGAAGGATCGAGAGGGACGGCTGGCGTCCGCTGGACTTTCTCTTATCCGCCAGGTTCCCGCCACGGCTCAATGGAGACCGCACAATTAAGTACACCTGACGTTTCTGCACAACGATCCATGAACGTCCACCGGCCTGTCGACGGGGCAGCCTGCTTTGTTGCTCGGCGAGCGCAATTTGTTATTTGTTTATGTGTATTCCCCCGCGCGACAAGAGGGCCCGCTCGGCTTACGCGGCGGGCGCATTCGAGCGAACTCATGCGACCCACTACACAGACGCCGCCCGCCCGGGCACGTGACAGGTCCGTTGCGTAAGAGCCCGGCCGGGACCTGGCCGGGATTGACTCGTAACGCTCGATAGCGGCCGGCTATCAATGATTTCCTGGGATTACAGCGTCGCGCGGCCAATTGGCAAACGTCCGATTCACACGGCCGCAGCACACTGCTCCGACTATACTCCTTCGATAAGAAACCTACTTAGAATCCAACTAATTCCTCCGGCGACCTCGCGCGGCCGCCTGCCGCCTCTACTCGGGGATTTGTCGCGGTATGATTTAGCGCGCGATTAGTCCTTCGCCGGGGATATTTCTAGCGCCCGCTACCTCGATTATATCGGTGCCCGAGTGGAAATAAGGGCTGTGTGCCGCGGCCGGCGAGTTTAATAAAATGGGGAGATATATATTGGGTGGAGGCGAGCGGCGGGGGGGCCGGCACGAACTCGGCCCCGGCCGGGCAAGTGCTCCAGATAGTTGTATTACGGCGGGCAAAACATGGGGAGAGACGTGGCCGGCGCAGCGATATATCATGGGCCCGTGTCCGCCGTTATGTACACGAGGGACCGCCCTGACTCGGATTTTTCGAGACGCGCCCCGCGAGCGTGACTTATGGAGGCGCAATTTAAATTTGCCCGTAATGAATCGCTCGAAATGAGATTTATACGTGTTCGCCGCTTGCTAAACGTCGGGATTGGGATATCTATTGCTGTCACTGGGCCAGAGCGCTGGTCAGAGTATCCTGCGAGATGTACCTGCGCGTCTTACTAGCTGTAATGACTCGGAAGGCATGCGAGCCGAGGGCCGCGGCTCCTTTCCCGCTTGCCGTCTCTCTCTCTCGTTCTGCGTCGACTTCTCTCGCGGTAGAAATGCCAGAATCACAATGCGAATCACTCGGCTCTAGAAAGATTCGCCGATTACCCGAGTCCCTGTCCGCTGCTGGGGGGAGTTTGAGCGGGAAGAAGACATCAGAGAGCGAGGGAGAGCGGGTGGCATACTAAGTGTCGGTGGTGTACGGGCGGAGAGGTGGCTGGAGGGTAATCCCGGTGGGAAGGGGTCGGAGGCTCCCTCTGTCAAAAATAAAACAGGTGGTCCAGGTGGTGGTGGGGTTGGCGCGATCCTCCGGCGAAGCCTACCGCTTCGTGACCCGGTTGCGGTGTCCGCGCGATAAGATCCGTGCTGCTTATGTAAAACACGAGTTGTCGCGCCCCGTGGCGGTCCCTTCATCTTCCTCCACATCTCCCGAGCGGGCGCGCGCGCGCGCGCCCGCGTACTCTTCCTCCTCCGGAGCAATCTTCGTCGCCGATCTTCCACGCGGTATCCGCGATCTTTCGCGGCGCGCTCGGGACCCGGGACGTGCCCCGGCAACCCGACACCCCGGCACCGCTGACACTTCTTCGCCCTTGCGCGAGCTAGCGGTGACTGGATCTGCCCTCTTCTCGGGCAAGGTCCTTCGCCGACTCTGCCCGCCTCGCTGCCTGACTGCCTTCCATCCTCTCAAGGCCTCGCGCGACCGCTTCCCTCCCTGCCGGCCGCGGCCGCTCCTAATTAATTGCCGCAATTAAAATGTAACGCATTGGGACCGGGGCCGCCAGCGGATTTGCGGAAATTAGCGACGCTTATCGGGACGGGTTTTAATCTTCCGCGGGATAAATGGAGGTTGGTGGAGCCTTGCGACTCGATCATCAACTTCGAGTTATTAATCCTACATTTTTTCCGCACCCCAAGTTCCTGCCGCCGGTATAATTATGATGGGTAAAAAGAGAAGAGGAAAAAGTAGCAGTTTGGTAGGAAGGTTGGTGAAGTCGATGAAAAGGAAAGTGGAGGATGAGTGAAAGTGAGGTAAAATTGTTAAGGAATCCTCGGGGAACGAAATAGAACTGTCGGCTGTTGAGTTACCCGAGGGCATGGGTAACTTCATCGCGAGCATGCTCAACTAGATCCAGTAAGTTTTCATCGATGAAAACAGGTCCCACCGGTGCGAGCCTCCCCGCCGCAGGAAAGATCGATTGAACTGGAATCGATGGGGCCGCGTGCGGCGCAATCGCACGCTCAACACTTAAAGCTACCAGTTGACAAATGCGCGTTTACCCAGCCGATATTGGTCGGGCCGCGCAGAGTCAACAATATAATAATATACAATCATTTATTCGGGCAATCCCAAGCCAACTATCGCCAGTCCCTGAATGGGCAGATCTCCACTGGAAATCTCGGCTCATTGCCATTCCGCGCGGTCATTCCAGCCACGTGCTTATTAATGACGATCACGAACTGACGAGGCTACCGATTCGATCGGTTTCCCCGAACTCCCGGTGGCTCCGATCGCCGGCAAAGGGCAGAGAGCCGAGAGCCGAGAGCCGAGCTATCTACTACTGATTAGTATCCCGCCGATTTCCTTACGGCACGGGGCTCCTCCCTGCTAACGTGACGGTATGCAACGCCGCAGCTCCTCTCATCCACACGTACCCCACATCTCCAACGATTCCCGTGCGCACGCACGCGACACACGCGCCCCGGCCCGCCTCTCATTCCCAGCGATCGGCTATCCAGCAAGAAGCCACCGTTCTCTCCCAATGGATTCGGCGAAATCGGCCGCGCGCGAACATGATGCGCCGATATCCGATCGATTCCCCCCGATATTACGAGAAACTCATAAATATGCGCAGGGGAGCCTCGTAAATTTTCCCGCGCCTTATTTTCTCCCCGGCCGTCCCTCCAAAGCAGTGTAGGGTACGCGCAATCATAGCTTAGCGACCGATCGATCTGCAATCCGTGAGTTTATTTTCCTCGGCGAGGAAGCGTCGATAATGCTGGGCTGGTGTGCAGTGGGCCCAACCCCGTATCGTAGATCTTGATCGCGAGCAGCGGAAAAGGGTGGATTCAGTAATTAATAGACTCGGTGCGTGACGAGGAAAAGCTCGGGGGCAGAGTGGCACGCGGGCAATTATATTAATGGCTTGATGTCTCTATTAATTGACTACGCTCCAGTTACAAATTGCGGGCATTAAGGCTGGCCCGGCGGAGACGCCCGGTGGCTGCCTTCATTACTCCCTGGAGAAGGTCAACTTTAACTGCCGCAACGATTAAAGCAGCCTCCGCGCAATAATCCGAGAACTAACCGTGGAGAAAGAACTGGAACCGCCTGGACGTATCCAGGGCCCCGCGCTACCGATAGTAAACTGCGTATCCTGAAAATCATTGCAATTTACTTTCAGCGGGGCAGGTTGCGCGCGCCCGTGGTCTACCTGCAGGTAGTACCTCCTCGAATATAATGCCGTTGCCGCTGCCGCCGCCGCGAGATCCCTCGCGAGAGCATTGCGTTTACTTACTCGCACGCCCGAAGATTAATGGGCTGAGCGCGAGATTACTGGTAATAATAGTCGAGCGCTCGCATTACGAAAGGCCGCTGCCGTACGAAAATGCCGGGGCATCTGGCAATTAGACGCGTTGCCGCGCGTACGCGCCTGCATAGGCGCATTAGTTAGCCGGCAGTTTCGCCGGATCGAGAAATCCACGGGAGGATTTATCGCCCGGCCCGAGAAATGGGATCGCGCGCGCTTAATCGCGCCGGGAAAGAATCCAACATAATGCGCGCTCACTCCGGCGAATTAAAGCGCGTTTGCGCAAACCCGATCAATTAACCAACTCCATATTCAACCCGCGCCGCGCTCCATACAGCCTCATTAGACTCCTCGGAAACTTAATGATTTTCCACTCTGAATCATCCTTAAACTTAACGAGAAGCGCACAAATACAAATACTTTCAGATATTAACGCACCGCTCCAAGGACGACATCAGCCTGCCAAGCGACTCGAGTGCGTGCTCGGATCAATTCTACTGACATGTCGCATTGATGCTTTAATTAGCACCGATTAGAACGAGCTCGTCGACGAAGGAGTAGTAGTCCTTGATCGAGCCGTCGCGCCGTTCGATTTCATGAATGATCACTCGGCGAATGGGGACACGAGACATCGACTCGGCCATCGCCTATTCCGCGGAGGCTGGCGATCGAGAGGGATCCATTGCTAGCGTGGCGCATCGTTAACCCTTGAGATCATCTTCCCGAGACCACGAGCGGACACACGCACCACAAGACACTAGTACCTGCTACTGGCACTGTCCCATGAAAACTTGCACGGAGACCTAATCCTGCCTCGCAGCTCGTACGTGCAACCGGCTCCGCCGCTGCCCGCTTGCCCGCTTGCCCGCTTGCCCGCGTCTCCCTGCTCTGTAGCAGGCCTCCTTTTTGCCACGGCTCATATGCCAGAGCTGTAAACGAGCCGCTGTGTAACGCGGTAACAGTAGTTGCCCGGCGTAGTTGCACGATAGAAAACACTGTGTCGGCGTAACGGGATTTTTATTACTCGACTGTGAATATTTATGGAAAGGCTGGACGCTCGTAAGTTTATCCTCGAGAGTCCGAGCTGGGAGATCCATCTCCGCGCGCGAGTGCTGTAAGTTTGTGGAATATCAAACATAGTAGAATCTTTCTTCTGCGAATTCTTTCTCCTCAGAACAGATTCCAATGTATTATTCTTGCGGTTTTAAAATAATGGAGAAGTGCATTCGAATTCGAGAGGTTCTATCGAGGAATGGAAGCTGACTAGCATTTGCACAAGGAGCTATATCCTATTCGTTAGTTTCTACTCTGCTTCTCATTGAGCTAGACACATGAAAGAGTGCGGTATTGGGACATTTGGGACACGCGGTTCGCTCCAGTCATTTAATAAGCAATCGGACTCGCAGATATTTGAAAGGGAGATCGTGAATTAAAGCCCGGCCACTGAATGACCATTTAAAAGTACACGCGCGCGCCCCGCCGTGTTGCAATCGGCTTATTTATTCTAGCCCAGTAAAGCGCGCAACTATCGCTCGGCAGCAACGGCGAGCACCGAGAGGGTTAAGGGTGCAGGGAGTGCGAGAGCCGAGGATGAGGTTCGTCGGGCGGATTCCGCGAGGATGACTGCCTCTCCTCGTTGGCGGACAAGCCGAGGAGTAACGGGATCGTGGAATCGATCTCGGCCGAGATCGAAGGTCCTCCGAGATTCAATTCGATCGTGGAATGGCGAAGGTCGCGAGGGAAAGGAATACCGTTCATAAGTTACCGATCGATCCGAGCGATCAAGCATCTTCGTGCTCGCCACCAAGGAAAACAGAAGTCGAGGCTGCGCCTCTCGCGATCTTAGAAGGTTGCTGAACGCGAAACAGGGTGACAGGTGATTGTAACCTTCGCTCGACGATTTCCTCCCTGGACGATCCCACTCGTGATATTTACGGCTATAAGAGCACCACGATACTGGAAATTGAAGAGTCATTCAAGAAAAAGTCCACCAAGTAGAAAAAAACTCTCGCTTTCGCGGTTTGCGTGGCAAATGAAAATGGCGTAGCAATCCCGAGAATCTCGAATTGCAGAGGGCGCTATTAATAAAGGAGGCACTCGGGAAAAAGAACGATTAAAGATTAAGTGGCGGTGACTCCTGAAAGCGTAGCGAGAGGTTCGCTCGGCGGGCCGCAGGATGAGATGGCTGCCGGCGGCGGTCCAGTAAATCATTCGAATCCAAGAAAATTGATTCCATTCATTGGCGACTGGGCCGGGCAGCTTTCAGCTCGGGGCCGATGAGCGCGCCGGCAGTTCCCTATGCTCCAAAGATCAGCCGCCGAGTTATTTCATTATCCGCGATGGCAGACCCGGTGACCGGGCGGCCGTGCGAGGAAAATGGGTTACGGTGCGGCCGCAAGATTAATGTGGCACCTGCTCGCAATTACAGCGGACGCACTACCACTACCGTCAATCCGGCCACTCGCGCTCCGGGTAATGCGAATGCATAGTAGATAGCCGGCTTCTCTTCCGTTCCAGCCCTGGACCACGCAGGTCCTTTCTTCCTCTCCCTTTCTCCCATTCCCTTTCGATCCACCACTCCGCTCATACTTTACTCCACTCATCCTCCACTTTCTCTCTAATCCCTTCAAATCTACGCGACAGTCCCACGGCTGCTAGAATTTATTAAAAGAAAACGCCAACAGTTAGAAAGAAATATTAAAATCCTTCCACTTCCATTCGCAATAACATTTCTATCGATATGAGCTTTTTTGGTGTTCTGACGCATTGATACTGAAGGGCAGTGAGGTCTTAGGCTTTTCTAGGTAACGAGGGTATTCCGGGTAGCTCGACTAAAAATCCGCAATCCAGCAGTGTCCCTCTACTCTGGCCCCGCAAGTACTAGTTGGCAGTTGGTAGTGCGCGTCTTAATGATAATGGTCGAGTCTCGAGAGTCGATGGGCACATCGTGCGGAGAACTGGGCTTCCCTATAGGGGAGACCAGTGCCGATGAGATCTAGTAGCGCGGAGGACACGCCCGTGCGGTACCCCGGTACCCGGTGGCCGAGGAAGTGCGCGGGTCGCGGGGACGCCGGGCCGGAGATTGATGCGACAGCGTCGATGTCTCTGGGAAGAGAGGGACTGCTCTCCGCTCCTTGGCTCCTTATCGTGGAAAAGGTCTTGCGAACCACTGGCAGCCCACTGCCGATCATATTGCACGGCCGCGCCGGCCGGTGCTTCTCTATTTTCGATCGGATAACGGCGCGCAAGCCTCGAGTGCACTGGTGTCGACTTACCGCGGCCGGCTTGAGATATTGACCGTTTGCGGTTCAATGTTTCCTAATGAGAACGGCGGGCGCTCGCTTATTCGCTCCCTTATTTCCTCGCGGATTATTATTAGCCCGTCAATCGGCATGCCGGTGTCGCGCGAGGGCATCCCCGCGTAGAGTCCCAGGAATCGCCGGCCTCCGCGGAATTCTAATGGACGAATCCAAAGGAGGAAGTGGATGGTGGAAAGCACTGGCTCTATCGCTGCCAGTCACCATGTACAGTTTCTCCGTTCGGGAGAAAGCATCCGGGACTCTTTTCCAATGAGTAATTCCCGACTTTCCTATAATCATATCTATTTTCAAGGTTCGCTTCCTCCCAACAAACTATCCTTTCATCCAATCGGAGAGTCACTCCTCTTTATATTCCAATCCGCCATTTTCCAATTCAAACGAGTCATTAATTAAACACTGACAATTAAAGCCAAATGAAAACTCGAGCGCGCACCTGTGACAGGATGAACAAGTGTCGGGGGCTCGGAAATCGAGGGATTCCGAGATAATCTTCGCAGGCAGAATGTAAGTGGTGAACGCCCACATGAGGGGTGGATTTTCATGGATCTGGGTGCAATAGATCAATCGATCCGGGCAAATGGAATGTCGGTGATGTCCAGGATTTGGTGAGGTGGTAGAGGCTCGTATGCGCCGAGGCATGTGGAGGCTCGTTACTCGAGAGCGGTACATACGTTATAGTACTTGGCTACATAAATAGCCCGTATGTAGGATAGGTACTAGGTACCGTACGTGTGCCCGGTGTGTACCTGCGCTACGCCCAGCGGCCCAGCGGCCCAGCGGCCCAGCGGCCCACGTTTCCTGGTTACTCGCGCTGCTTTTGCTTGGGTGTGTCGCAATCCCCGCCGCTGACCAACCTAATACCCGCACACCTATCGATACGAGCCGCTGATTTTGACATTGTTCCAACCACTCTCACGTTTCACCGGGCGTATCAGCTAGCAAAGCGTCCGCTTCGATATTCAGATGGCGGATTGCGCCCGAGATAGACACTCTGCCCCGTACAAGGAAACAGAGGCGGCCGATAGCTCGCCGGAGAAAGGAAAAAGCGGAAAGACAGAGCCGCGCGGTCGAAAGCAACAGCGGCGAATAATCCCGCGCTCTTGTTTACTGGGGCACACAATGCGCCCGCGCGCTCGCGCTGATTTCTATCTCCCGTTTCCAGTGGATGTGCCGCTTCTAGTGTTTCTTGCGGCGACGCGCGCGCCCGGCTGACACAGATAACGCGATATTATTATTGCCGATTGTTTTTGCGTAGCTCCGCGCGAGCGCTCGGCGAGCGAGCTATTATCTCGGATCCGCATCTAGCCAATCTCCGAGCGCACCTCCTAGGATTACCCCGGCTGATTAGCGGCGCTCGTAAGACGCGTGATTAAAGAACACGCTTTCCGATCATGTGGAATTCGAGGAGGATTCTCCTCCCCGGGGCCCCGGGGCCTGAGCGTATGCGCGGTAGCAGCGCCGAGAGAGCCGCTGCGCTTCGAGCGCAACTAATTAAATGGAGAGAGGCGAGAGGCGGGAGCCGGGTAAGACCGGCCAATAACAAAGCGAACGGCGGGTGTCATTAGTGTCTCTTAAAATGAAGACAATCGTCCAATTACATGTCGCGCGGGCCTCGCAAAAATGCCCGAATACGATAAAGACGGCTTCCCGGCGCCCGGTGGCCGCGTGTCCGTTCGCCGGACATTATTATTACAAAGTAGCAGCGAGCGGGCCGAATGCCGGCAGCGGGGATCGTTAAAGTCCGGCAGAAGGGAACGCGAGTGTAAATACGTCGCGTGGATATCAGGGTCAATATCGGGCAATTATACCATTCGAAGCGTAAGCCGCGTGCGCGCGCTCTCGTACCAAAGGCGCACTTTCTCGTTCCCGGGAATCGCCCGGCGGTTTTTGCCGCGATTCTTTCTCCTGTCTCTGGCGCTCCCTGGCTCGCTCGCTGCCAACAAACAAGAGAGAAGTAGAGCACCGAGCGGGGCCCTTTCACGAGGGAAAACGGAATCCGTGCAAACGGGGTAAGTGAGCATTACAATGACAGTTTTTGCCCCCTCCCCCTACCCCCTACCCCACTCTCTCTCTCTCTCTCTCTCTGTTAACGAACGGCCTGCGTGTCTGTCGGGCCCGGCGTTGGAACGTGGGAAAAAAGCGCCCCGTAATTGCACGCCTCGATAAATATAGCGCTTATAATTAAAAGCTGCATCTCCCCGCGAAGAAATCGTGAAAAGTGCATCCGGCAACGTTAGGCTCCACCTCCTGGCGAATTTAATCCCGTTCCATCGCGAGCAGCGAACCTACTCATTTGCCACAATTTCTTCTTCAGCATTCCTCGAGATTATTACATATTCTGCGTGAAACACATCATTCGAGTATCCAGTGAGAAAGCATTCTTTGGGACTGACGCGTCAATAACTCATATCTCTGAAAGAGGAGTTGGGGCTGTTGGTATCGCAAGTCGCTTCGCCAAGAGATCGTTCACCCTTGGTCGGGGTAATGCTCGGCGACCACTCCTTCGTGAACTTCCCTATCCCCCTAATTGAATCCTATTAAGTACTCTTCATCGGGAAAGTCAATGTTTCGCTGCCCCCTCGACGAGTGATGTGCTCCAAATACGTCCCCTCTGTAAAACCTTACACCTTAGAAGCCAATACTCGATTGACTATACGACTCATTGTGTATTGCATTAACCAAACCGTTAAAAAATGGATTCCTTACTTAAGTCGAAGAGCAGTAACAAATTTGCTAAATTGGAATGGTTTCTAAATTGATATCTAACCAAGTAGGATATGGTGCGCACTCGCGTAAGATGGATGCGCCCGAAAGCACCACTAATTCCAGCTCCAAGTGCACGCCCGAGCCGCTGCGCGCCAGGATAATAAAGCATAGCTTGTTAGACTAATTAGGTGTATCGCATTAGCGCCGCCACGACTTTGTTGGTATGCGTTGGCAAGGGAAGATGCGAGGTCGTCGACTCGTGAACTATCCGTTACAATGTAAATATCGCACGCAATGCACGCGACGAACGTGCTCGCAATCGAGCCTTTCTCCTCCGCTCGTACTCTTCATTGCTCTTCCCTCTCCCTCTCGACCCTCCGCATCTTCTGGCCCATGCGAGAGACAATTAATATTAATCGTAGAGACTCGGCGCCTCGCGTACTCGCACTCGCGGCCACTTTCCAACCTCCGCGACTCTCCGACTATGTATACTCCCCGGGATTATGCCACTGCTCTATCAACCACGTGCCAGTTTCCAATCCCGCCTATTTCGCGTGCGGCGGCGGCGGCGCGCGTGGAAAAACGCCCGCTTTCAAAATCGATGTTTGGTATGCGTGGATCGAGGCCGCGTGGGTTTTCACCCGTCAAGGTTTGACGGGAGGGGCATTTTTCCACGGACGGGACACGTGCATTTCGAGTGAAATGCGTTTGTAATCGTGCTGTTATGCGTTAACCTATTTACTTCTATTATGGACCAGGTCTTGTTCGATTCTGTACTTTCACCGCGCTCTGGTGCTGAATATGTATGGGGCGATATACTCATCCCTTTGCCAACTGATAAAAGATCGGAACCGGTGGAGTTTCGACCAAGCAAGACCCGACACTCGTACGCTTTCACAATTAAACTTGTGTCGTCGAAAAGAATAGGCGGAGATTTATTCCGAGAATACCTTCCCCGAGTGTTCCCGCTGCGTGAGAAGAGTGCCCTCGCGAATAATACTCGAGGGGATTGTCACGAGTCGCGAAGAAAAACTAATGCCAGCGTGGCGACTGGCTGTAAGCGGTGATTTATAGGGAACCTTCGGTCCTGGGTCTTCCACGAAGCTGTTTCGGGGCCCATCAGCTCCCGAGGAATTCAAAACCGACCTAAACCGCGTCTCGACTACACACAGACATATATCGCGTAGCGGCGATGCGCGCTATAGGCGACGCTATTAACGCTAAGGTCAAGCCGGCGATCGCGTCCTCCCGCGACCTCTCCTCGCATTGGCTTCTCCCTTTTTATTATCGCACACATCGAAATACAACGAGCGGCGGCGCGCAGCCCTTCCACTCCCTTTTCTCCCGCGGACGCCCGGAGTTATGCTGAAAAATTGCCGGCCGGCTGCTTAGCCCGCGCGATGGCAGTATATCACCGGGAGAATAGCAGTAAAGCTTTGTCACTGCCATTAAGGACGACATAAATTGCAGCATCCCTCTCGCGATTTCAGGGAATAGCAGGCTATCCGAGCTGGCTCGCTCGTCCGACTACCAAGCCCCGACCGAAAAGGCCGCGTACGTTTAACTGTTCGATTAAAGCCCCTCGGTTTGATTGAAAAAGTACTGACACTCAAGAGGGCGTCGTCGGGCCAAGTGCGGCCCAACTCGAGATTAAAGTGTCAGCTTGAATTTCCACCTGAATGTCCGAGGATCCATCTCCACCGACGTACATACAAGACCACCTGAAAACGCTCCACTGTAAACTCATTAATCTTGGAATCTTAACAACCGCGCGAGCGCCATGTGAAAAGCCAATCAAACATTTTATACCATGCAGTAAAAGCAGGAAAGCCTGCCAAATGGAAGTACACGCCGCCGCGCTAGGTAGATTCGACGCGGTGGTCCGATCAACAGTGGTCCCGGTATTTAAGGGTACCACCGTCGACTATCGCGTACTTTATCTAAATTACAGACTTGTGCGCGCACACGATCGCGGTGGCCGAGTCGAATCATTTCATGCATGAGCGTGCTTCGTAAACGCTGCCCCCTCGCGCCGCCGATTAGTTCTTCCCATTTCCAATCTATTACTCCAAATTCTTCCCAACGATTACCGCGACGGAAGCATTCGAGCCGAATGTACTATTTCCCTCGGGGTAATCTAGCCAGGAATATTAAGCCTCAGCTAGGATTGGGCTGGAGAAAAGTGTAGAGGGGGATGGAGCTGAAGAGATTGCGGTACGAGAGGATCGGCTTGACACGTTAACGACAAGCGGGTTAATTACCTGTCGGCCGTCGCTAATTACATCTGCTTGCGCGGCCGGCCCTGTCAAACGTTTCCGCAAACGACGCGCAATTACGTAAAGGCCGGCTCGCGGTGAGGCGAGCCTGTGATTGGGATGGGAAGGATCGCGAAGGGTTCGCCTCTGTTAGACCGGCATGAATGGTCATGCCGGAACGAGGAACTAGCCACTTTGACGGCAACGCGCACTTCCTTTTGGAATCCGACCTTCCACGCCGCGCGATCTCGCCTGCCTTAGGACCCTTTCACCCAAAGAATTTCCCCGCGACTCGGGCTAATGAGACTTGCCAATCAACACAACCAGCAGCACCTCTTCCTTAATGACTTCTGAAAATCAATTAATCGACCTCGCGGGTCGCGGAGGAATCGAGCTGACAGTCGAATTACAAAAGCGAGATATGTACAGTAGAGGAGGCTGGGTTCCTTTTGGAAAACGACACGAGGATCCTGTTGCCGAGGTGTTTATTCTTTCATAGGGGGCATACGGGGACATACATCAGAATACAATGGTGGCGAACTTTCCAAAGGTAGACCGGCTGAGAATTGATACGTCCCGTGCTCGCCGCGGCGACGACGACGACGACGACAACGAGCACGGTACATGTATAACTCAGAGGCGCAGCAGCCGTCTGCGCCCCATGAGAACTGGCAATAATCTGTTTTCGATGCCGGAGCCATTCCCATGATCTATAACAGAGCAATAGCGTGTCGGCGACAGTATCGTTCACAGTCACTGCCTCCAAGATACGTGCGCCCGGAGAGTGTTCCTTTAAAGAGGACACAAGAACACAAGAGAACGCGCGCTCGCGGGCCCAGCTGGTATGCGCGACGTAGTTAGCGTAGGCCGAACACACTGTTTGCGTGCCGGCGGCGTCATTTCTCAGCGGCTGCTGCCTCGCGGAAGAGCCCAACACGAACACCACCACGAGGAAGAAGAAGAAGAAGTAGGCTCCCTCCTTACCGCCAAAATCCGATTAGCTAAATGCGATTTGCGCGCCGAACGCCTCTCCGCCTCGACGTCATAATCAGACTCGCGCACCGACTTCCGCTTTCCCTCGCACCCTAATTGCCACTGGAAAAGCCTCCGCTTCCTTCTCAGCCACCTGCGACCCCGAGCGACCAACCAACAGCACAAAGCTTAAATTGGCTTAATTGAAAGGAAACGACTCGATCGGAGCGCAATAATAATCACGAGGGTCACGCGTGAAAAGTGCGCGGTCGATTGCCCCGTGCAGTTCCTCGATCCCTCTAGCGGGAGAATTTATCCGGCGCGCGCTTGTAATTCTCGGCGCGAGTCGCTCGCTCGCCGTAATTCCTTAATGTAATGCTTACGGCGGCAGCCTATCTGAATTGGTAATCGGCCCTGTAACGGTACTGTCTTAATCTTTACGAGGCGGCGATCGCCGAATCATTGCCGGCGCATAATCCCAGCGCCGGGATGAGAAAAAGTCCGCTGTCCCGGAGACCTTGCACGCCGAGAGTATAAGACCGCGAGGTAGGCTCTTTCTTTCGGGGACGTCTCGCGGAACACGGACGCGCGTGCTCTTGGTCGCCGGCTATTCCGGCACTTGGGACGTTAAGGTGAAAAAGGCTCGAATTAATAGAGTAATTAAGGCTGCTGTGCGTCGTAACCGACACCCACGGGGGGAAGGTTTCCTATAACTCTAACGGTAGCCGGCAGACGGCAGAGTCGCGCCGGTTGGTTCGCAAGCTTCAATTGAGGCGCCGTGTCGCGGCAATTACGCCCACGCCGCCAGTCTAATTCTCCGGCTCGATTGTTTAGACATATTGCTTTGGCCGGGGCTGGGAGGCTGTGTCTTTGCTAAATTAGAATTCGCAGAGCCGCGGCTACACGTGCTTCGCAAACTACCAGCTCAGCGATACTCTCGCGTGGGACGTAGCTCGCGCGCTCGCGCGCATTGTTCGAGCTGACGACGGGCCCCGCGACGATATACACCGGGAATAAAGAGAATACCGCGATCGCTCGCTTGCTTTTCATGGCTGCTGCCACCATAAAACGCCAGGCACCATTCGCGGATTATAATTTGTGCCTCGATAATGAGGCATAATAAAGCGGCTTGCGCCGCAGGAACTCTCGGCGCGAGGAGCCTCCGCCGCGCCATACCGCGCCATACCGCGCCACGGAGAAAGCGACGCCGATCTTTGACTCCTTTGATACCCGGCGCGTTATGACGGGAAAGCATCTCCGCGCGCGGAATCGAACAGGCCTCGTCACGATCCACGTCGAAATTAACTGCCTCGACGACTCCCCTCCTTCTCCGCCGTTACTTCCCGTCGGCTCAATAAGACGCCGCCATTCTAATAAACCGTTTCGACAATTGCAAGCCCGCTGGATTTCGAGTCGGTCGAGAGAGCTGTTGCTGAATATTACGAGATCTTTTGGAAGATGGAGTGGTGGAATCGGGGAATTTTATTCGAATGAACGAAGCGAAGCACGTCGAAGGGCAATACCGCGTGCGGAGTGCGGAGGAGCTAGGCTAGGCGCGGAGAACTCGTAAAACCGGACGTTCCAGGGAGATATCGTGCGAGCCGACCGGTCATTTTCTCGGATTTCGATAAACTAGTACCTAACTGGTACTGATGTAGGGTTAGAGGAGAGGCCCTCGGCGGAGCCGGCCGAATAATTAGCGGCATCCCAGCGCGGAAGGGAGCGCGCCGCGTAAATCGGTGGGCGGAATTTACGAGTCGAAGGGATTACCCCGGAGATCTATAAGATCGAGGATAGGAAGGTCTGAGTTAGGGGGCGCGGGCAATCCTCTCCGCGCGCTAGAAACCGCGGTGCGGCGTGATCGTTAACGCCCTCGGTGCATTACGAATGCCGGCTGATAGTAATGACGTGATAATCCCTGATTTGCAGCGGCGCGCACGACACCTGGTACTGCAATTAAGAGGTTTTAGCGTACATAATGGCAATTAAGGCTCGCTCAACTTATTACATGGGAACGAGGTATTAGAACTGGCGAGCAGGCGCGCGCCCGCTCGCGCCATTGATACAGCTTTATCTAATTATGCGGGAAAATATCTGCCGACCTAAATCAGAACCTGGGTGGTTATCGGCGCGCTCCCATCGACGGCGGCGACTCGCGCAAAAATCAAAATGCCGCCTGCCTTTAATCTCTCAATCCCAATTACTCGCACCCTCGTAATTGGCCGCGGCAGCGGCGACTCTCTTCCAACTTAGCGAGCGCGGGCGGCGTCGATCCTCTCCCGAGAAGAAGTCGCAGCATCCGATTGTGGGTCAGAAGATTGCAACATCGCGCGCGGTTGTGTGAAAATAAAAGAAGAGGAGGAGAGAGCTTACGTAAATCGGAATGCGGCAACGACGACGGCGTAGAGCCGGTGCGCCGGCCGATTCCTCGGGAATACGGCGGCGGACTATTAGAATTGACGAGGGAAAAGCAGCAGAGCCTCGAGAAACTGCCGCGGTCGATGTATACTTTGACATCGTTGATTCCCGACGGAAAAATCACTCGAACGAGAGAAAGAATTTATGATCCTGCTCGAGTGCTGGCGCCGGACTGCGTAACGCGTGCCACCTTATGTAATTACCCGAACGATTATCCATACGATTACACTTACGAGCTTCTTGCGCGCGTACCATTTTTCGGTACTTCTCACACTCTGCCGCCGCTCGACGTAACTTCCAACTTTCACTCACGCCGGTGTAAGCCCTTCCGGCGTGCAATGCTCTCCCCTCTGTCAGCTGATCGCCGCTGCTTTCTTCGCTGAACCGTTAATCCACCGGGGCCCTCATACTCCCACGTGATACGTGAATGAAGTTTCTTTAAGGGCAATGACTGCAGGAAAGTTCTTATTACGATTTTATAGATATTGTTTAGCATTATTCGACGGGGTAGAAGTATTTGTTTAAAACATTGTTAGCGAAGTTGTTCGTAATGCTTGATTGTTTCAACCGCAAACGTAAGAATTCCATCGATTTAGCGAACCGAGTCGATACTGCATCGATTTCTACGATAGTAGAACTGCCAGTAGATTCCGACCGCCGCTGGCCAGACGTCCAATTGGTACCCTAAGATTTCCTAGCGCACTCTGCGTGCCAGAGATTTTTGCACTGGGCCAATTCAGGTCGCATGTCGATCACTGGAAGTACTACCAATATATTCTTCACCCTCGAAATCGCTGCTGGCATGCGAACCAAAAGGCAACGGGCACACGTCCAAAGGCTCGTCAGGCTGAAGCTCGAAGTACGAAACTACGAAATCGTCGGTCCCGGAGACGTGAGGATGGCTGGCTCGGCGCATGGCCATGTCCCATCAGCCGCATAATTATATAGTCAGAGTGCGAAGCTGCGAGAAGGTTGTGCAAGTGTTGGGCGAGGCAGGCGCATAGAATATTCAAGTCTCTTAAGTTTCTTCTAGTAGTAAATATTGTTATGCTAAGTGCAGTTGTTGTCACACCTTTTCCCTCTTGCTCTCCCTCGGCGCGCTTGAGACATCTCGTCTTTTTCTGCATATTCCATCGCCTACCTTACCTTCTTCATTCATGCTCGACCTGCCTTAAGCTGCAGGCACACTCTTGCCATTTGCTAACCATAGAAATAGACCCCGCGGCGCTTGTGTGTCAGTGCGCACACGTGCGAATAAAAAAGGACGGTTTTATACAACTGTGTGTGTTTTCTCCCGAGGATAGAGAATCCTAAGTGTGCATCTTAGCTTAGATAAAAAAAGTGTCGTTTCTATTTCTATAACTAAAAACGCGCGACGGAAAACGATAACTGTGCGTCTTGTCTAATCTCTATTCTCATTAAGCCGTCCTTACTTAATCCTTTCACCATTATTTCTTAATCAAGCAGAGCCTTTCCGTTCAAATTGCCTCGCATTCCCCTACGAATCAGCTTATCTATACAAGACTAATAATCACTTGCTCGAAGCGCTGCCACTTATATCTCACCATCTACATTCTTGCATCTCTATTTTCGTCTCTTCCCATCAGTTATTTATTGTACTTAAGTCCTGATAGTTGCAGGCACGGGAGGGGAGGGGCTGGTGGAAGAAAATGGTTGTCAGGCCGGCAATCGGGGCCGATCGATGCAGCGGCGCCTTCCTTCCGGGCAATTTCATCCGTTCCGGGTGGAGTGCGAGGCGAACGTTTCAATTTGCCAGTCGCACTGCGACTAACGGTGAATCGCGCGATTCCCTCCCCTTTGGCGACGCCAGTTGCATATCCGATCGCTCTTTTTTAGACCGCGAACGCGGTAATACTAGCGGTGGTGTTGGTGGTGTTGCCGATCGACTCTCGCTGCTCGATTTCTGCGTCTCTTCTATACCGGTTCGTCGAGCCTGCAAACACTCTTGCGGCTCGGGGACTGCTTTACTTTGTTGCTAGCACCGAGTCCTGTGTATCGAGTGACGAAGTGCAACTTGGATGCACGGTTTCATTACTTTCAATTGATATCCCGAGAATCATTGCCAATTCTACTTCGCTCCCAGTGGTCTGCAAGATTCGCTTTTTAGGTTCCCTTTTGTATTGAAAGTGCCAGGCGAAGGCTGGGAGCCAGTTTTCACTCGATATCGATGCCAAAAGCAATCGTTCGACGAGAAACGATTGGCGAACCAGAGTCTTTGTGCTTACAATCTTTCTATCGACCATGAGAGAGAAAGATATAGTAAAATCTGTACTTTGATCAAATGTCAAGTAAAGTACTAGGTGACAACTAGCTTAGCAACTCGCTCGAGTATGCAGTGATTATTTCAAAGGCCTCGCCATTACAATAACAGGGTTTTGTCGGTGTAATTGCTCATTTACTGACACTCGCCGCGATGATCTAATACCACGACCCTGGCACTCCGGAATGAAATCATTCTACTCCTTAGAATGGCATTCGTGAGACAGAGTTGCGCCGCCGGAGGCTCCTACGATTCATGCAGGCGGAATTCATGCAAAACGCAAAATAATGCGTCTGCGAATTAATCCTGGTGAACCTGGAGGCGAACACTTGTACTTCCAAGTATGACGCAACGAGAGACAACAGAGACGGAGGGACGGATAGAGAGAGAGATTGACTGGGCCGAGAGTGGATTCGCACGACATTTGCTTGGCGATGACTGCCTCGAGCTATGTACCATCGCGGCCAGGTCAGACAGGAAGAGTGGAAGACTACGAGAGAGTACCGAGAGCTATCTCCGGTTGCATAACAGTGAAAATCACGATTGTAGCGTGTCACGACCCGGCGAGGAGTCTTCTTCTTCGCCTCCTGCAGGTGCCGCTGCTCCACTCACGTGCCTGACGAATCGTTCGCTCCCTTCAAACCACTCGGCGACAAGTCGCCAATTCGTTATCTTTCACAAAGGAAGCTGCCGACGACATGTGCTCCCATTTCTTTTCGATCCAGTCTTCGACCAGTCTTCTCGATCCATTCCAGTCTTCGATCACATTTTCCATAAACTGAGTCTTCAGGAATTCTTCCTTCGTCTTATATTTGTATTTCTCGGTCTATTGAAATCGAGTTATAATTCGAATTATTGTATTAACCAGCCAAACACATTTAATTTAATTAAAACTGAACTTTCGTATTTCTAGTTCTATCCAGTCTTGCTTGTCTAGATTTTGGTCGAGGATCCCTGAATCGTTCTGGTGAACGCTCGGTTCATGATACGGAAGAAGGCTGGCTTTATAAAGGCTGTACCTGCCGCTCGACGAGTCTGCTCCTTAACTCCTCTCTCCCAGCAGCGGCGATTATCAATGTCACGTTCGGAGTGATCGGCAAACGCGTTCTCTAGGCGCAAACTCACTTTCGCTCGCTGGCAACGATGATGCGGTGTACATAGTCGATCGTAAGTGGTCGATCGGTCGATCGGCGGGCAACTCCAAGACTCGGAGATTGATAGATTTTGGAAGGTGCCGTGGGCTACGTGTCACGGCCGTACACTTCGGTACACACCGGCTTCACTCGCAGCGTACACCTGTCGGCGATTCGATTCCACGCGAAAACCGCTCGTAAAGATAACGATCGTCCGTTACGACGGTGTCGTTACGACAGCGCGCGCTCGCTGTCGTTAGCCAAGGCTTTACACGGTGATCTCTCGTTTTCGATAGGCTCGACCTTCGATCGGCCCCGACAAATTCCAGCCATCAACAACTACAGCTGTTCACTACACCACCGAAGCCCCGAGATTTTACTCCCAGTGCCTATCAGATCATACATGCCTCCCCGAATGATTTCCCTCTCCTCCCACCCTGACCCCGTAGAGCCCGCGATCAATCGCGCGCAGGGTTGCGTGGCGCAGTGTGAAAGATAGTTATTAAGAGGGGAGTGGAAAAAAAATTGACGTCACTCGAACGAGTGAAAAATGGCAGTGGCACGCTCGAGCGAATACGGCTATCGAGCAATCGCGCACCGCTGCCTGTTGACATGTTCGCGAAGCGGCCTCCGCTCGAGCAGAAGAATAGAGCGGCGCTGGTGCGCCCATCATGTTCCACGTCCCCGTGACAAAGGAGCGGGCGCTCAAGGATTTCAGCGAATCGGCCGAAAAAAAAAACCCGCTAATCTCCGCGAGCGAGCCTAGAAAAAGGTGTTTGTACACAGTGCGAGATGAGCTGGCCTCCGAGAGAGGAAAAGGATATGAAATCTTGACTGGTTGTTGGGAGTTCTATTTTCGAGCTGGCTCGAGGCTCGTCTAGGAGGGAGCCGAGTGTGTAAAAGGGAAGGGTGGGTGGTTGGAAGGTACAAAGTAGGAGCGACTGAAAGTGGAGCTGGATGAGGTCACGCTTCAAGTGCAGTAAGTAGCAGTGGAAGGCGCAACGGGCCGGCCCGGCAATAGGCAGGACTAGCTTCGCTCCGAGCAAGAAACACTAGGGGCAATAATAATTTACAGTACCTACTCCCTCTCGGCCCGGCTCCTTCCACCGTTTGGCCCGGCATATTCCCGGCAGCCTCCTCCGCGCTACGGCCACCTTTTTCCCGCCGATCCTCTCTCTCTCTCGCCGGGCACGGGTGGTTGTTCGAAGCAATTCCATATTAGGAGGCAGCCTGCTCTCGCTCTGCCGAGATGTGGAAGCTATTGAGACGTAGTTACCCTTACTTATCCTGTCGGTGGAACAACCACCGGGGCAAATACGACCCCGGCAAGAAGAGAGTGCCCCGCCGACGACGCCGACGCCGCCAGGGAAAGAACCCGAGAGACGCCCCTCGACCGGCTACTTCTCTCTACCTTCTATCTCTAGTAAGCCTGCCTTCGCTTCCCTCCCTCCTTTACTTTGCAAAGAAACTTCCCTCTCAGACTCCCAGAGTACATCTATCTCGCGCGATCGTTCCGGGAATTTCATCCTTCAACTCGAGTTCTTGCCCGACTCCCACCTTTTTCCCGCCCAGCCAACCACCCTGTAATGCGCTCGCGCCTTAATGCCTCGCTCTATACATTCAATTTCGAGGGAACCTTCGCGCGGATAGTTCTCCTGCCCAAGTAGGGAAGTTCCGCGCGCCTCCGGCTGAATTTCATATCTTCCTGGGATGATAACCTTCTTGGTAATGAAATTAGCTTCTGAGACGGCACCGTGTGAAACTGATTTCTTTTATTAGCACTGGATAGTTTTTGGATGCGTTCATTTTGCAGAGTAAATCCGCTTAGTGTTAATTGTATGTGGAATGTTTGAGTATTGGATTATTGTCTGGATAAGTGGGCGAAGGAGGCGTCGACGAATTTCGGAGGCGCCAATCCCCACGGGCCGACAAGAGTACACTACTCAGATGAATTACAGCATATGCGAGCTTCTTTTATAGCGGCTGCAGAGGAATCTTCCGGTTCAATGGGTCCTGTCACTCCGCCCGCTGGGCACACTCTCTCCTCGTTCTCTTTTTTCCGTAGCCGTTAAGTAACTCAATACTGTCAAGAGATGCTACTTTGCCGATTGGCTCGGAAGCATCCTCACCCAACTGGAAACTCGTCTGGCAGCGGGCAGGTACCCCGTCCGCGCATCCCCTAATGCATAATGTCCCTCTAGGCTCTCGAAAGCTCTCAGCTGCCTGCTCTTTGGCCGTCCTCTCGCGGCGCAATATGAATATATCCAGCATCGAGATTGATCGGCCTCGATAAATCCCCGCGAAGATGGAGAGAAAAGCGAGCGATGCCACACAGGCTTTCCGTATCGCCGCGGCAGCGGATAGCTTCGGCAGAGGCCGCTCATTACTTTGCCGTCATTAGTCCGAACTGTCCATTCGCCGGGGGGATATTTCGCGCGGGCTCCCATCGCCGGGGCTCGATAGTAAAATCGGATGGGGCGAACGAGAGGAACGATCCACTCTATCGGGGAACCGCGCGGCTTAGGGAGGCGCGCACCGCAACCGAGGGCCCTCTCCCAGCGATATAAAATGCGAGGCGAATCGTTTGTCTATGGCGCCCTTATGTATATGCCGTATCGCCGCGGCTCGAGACGGAGAAAGCCGGAGTCGGGAGCGAGGGAGAAAGAGACAAGGGCCAGTGCGCCGAGGGACAATAAATATCAGGCATCCCTGTATACGCGATAGTGGGCCTCACTCGGCGCGGTGGAAGGCGGTGGAAGCACGGCGCGTTAAAGCGTCGTTAAAGTGTCGTTAAAGTATCGCCGTCGATTAATGCCGGCACGCGAATCCGAGGGGCCTCGGCACTCGCGCGGCCCCAGCCTAGATCGCGAGAGAGCCTGCCGCTCTTTCCTAATCTTCCCTGGATATGCATCCTTCAAGCGAGCGCCCTATTCCGCGCGCCCAGACACGCCGTGCATCCCATAACTACGCTCCGCCGGGCATACCTGCCAGCTTCCCGCCGCGGCGCATGAAAATCTTTCTTCCCCGAGGCAATTACGCGCCGCGTTTGCGTTTGCGTTTGCGTTTGCGCCAACATTCGTCCGGCCAAACGGCAACGCTTCGTGCGCGGCATCCACGCACTGACTATACTCCGAGTCGGAGGAGGACCATTTTACGTAAGGCGATCGCCCGTTACGAAATCCACCGGGACATTATTGAAAGGAGAAAGTTTTCCCGGCTGGTTGGACGTTTAACGACCTGGGCAGCCCTCCGGGGAAACGCGCCGGCTTCTTTTTTCATGGAATGATTGTCGGGAGATTGGGATGCGATCGTAGCTGGAGGGGTTTGCATCGCTGAGAGGTTTTCGAAAGGTCGCTGTCGGTTCGGCGTGTTTTTGCCGATGAATCATGTCGATCTCTGTATACCTTCGAGTCTTTTCCGAGTACACATGTGCAGCCGATTACGAGGAACAAGAGCAAGGTTTCTTGTTTCCACCGCAAGCGAACGAGCGTGTTGCGCTCGGCTCGATTATGATGACGGCACGTATCGGCGGGTAGTCTCACCAGCTCGTCTGGTCTTCTAGAATTCTTCCTTTCAGGGTGCTATAGAAAAAGAACCGCAGTGAAACTAAGACGCGAGGGAAGCAACAATGCTTGATAACAGGATTTCAAAACTCCCCCTTTTCATTTATGGCAGGTCCTTTTCATAAACTAGTAAAGGGCAAAAGGAATAGTATTACTCAGGAATGCTAGAGAATCATACTAGATTCGATCGTCTTAAGAAAAGAATGGAGTCTAGACCGCGAATAGGATCGATCGTAACCCAGGAAGAAGAAAGAGGAGCGGACGTGTCCAACTGGAGAGACGGCGCAACGGAAAATGGCTGTTTCAGGAAGGGTTTTTCACTCTAGCCGAGTGCAACATGTACTACGTCCGAGTGCTCCAATTGGAAAAATAAAGACACAGGAGCGCGGCGGGCAGGTTGATTGGTCTACGACGACCGCAGGCGGACGTGCCGAAAACGATCGGGAACGATGGCTCATTCCGTGTCCGAACGAGGCACACGAAGCCCCTCTCTTTTTCTTCTCCATCCAGCGCCTCGGCCTGCTCCTCTTATTCTTCTTCTTGTTCTCCGTTCGGTTTGCCCACCCTTTGACCACCTCTCTCGCCAAGCCGAGCCTTGCAACCCGATACAAAGCGAGTCCCGGGATACCGAGCAAAGCGCGGTGCTTTGTCTCGATGGAGTATCAAGCCGAAAAGCGACGCCTTTTCGCGCACGGCTCGCCCCAAGAAACCTACAGAACTGCCTCGTCGACACAATACCTTCCGCCGGGACAAAATACTCGACGAGAGACTTTTTCCTAAATGGAACTACACCTCTAAACCCCCGTCGGCCGCTCCGCAGAGATTTCTGTGCGGCCAATTCAACCATTCAATTTAACTGTCTTTCTTTCAGAGTACAGTTCTAGGGTTCGTTGACCGATGTGGATTCTCTTCTCTTGGACGAATCATCAATTCAGGACTCTAAAAAATCAGGTCCATTCCTCAGCGGATGAACTAACATAAATGTAAGATTGTCCCCGCAGACCTGAGATATCATTCCCAATAAACTCCATCTCGAAACTCATTTCTCCCGGTTGAATCAGGCGGATATCAGTGCGCTCGGCTTGTCCGCGCATTTGTACGACAAGTCGATATGAGGGCGATCATTTTTCCGGTACACGAGTGGTGCGCGGCTCTAAGCGGCGCTTGGACGTCGGAGAAATACGCGTGTATAAAGGATAAATCCGGCCGTTTCAGCGGTATCGTGTCTGCCGCGGGTTTTCGCGACCGCCCCGCAACATGCACCTGCCCTGTTCACCTATAACTCACCGCCGCTTCGATCACATACTACCTGTGTACCAGCTACGTATGCGATATCTGGGAAATAAGAAGCACAGGAGGGAGTAAGGGGAACACTGATTACCGATCAGTCCTGCTTAAAGCGCCGGCCACAACTGGCCCGATCATTGCCGCTCTCTCCGGCCAACAAGTCCCACCCAGAAGTACACGGTACTTAGCTGTCCCTCGCGTCATCCGACTAGGTACATCTCGGTGGTGTGTCATTTTACGGAAGGCCGATGATGTTTCGCCCTCGTGAGCGGACTCTGCCGCGTGTACAAAAATAGAGAGGGTTTTGCTATGTTTAGTCGGTGCGCCAGACGTTTCCACTTGCTCGTGTAAACAGCAGAGAGACAAGCGGAGCAGGGTGGTCCTTGTTGTTTGGGAGCAGCAGAGGAGTCGAGAACGTCGAGGGAGTCGATGGATTTACCGAGTCGAGCCTGGCGAGTGTCAGTGCAATCGAATTAATATGGAATGAGTTGGACGGGAATGGACAGAAAGAGCTAATGAGTAGTTCCAAGTCATTCGTGATGCATGTAGTCATAAATCGGATACACTTTCACTAGAACTCGTGTGGAAAAATCAATCTCTATGATCGGAGCGCGGCCGCTTCTCTCTGGAGGGCAGCTCTTGTTAGCCGATGGCGTGTCAGACAGCAATATTCCCCGGGAAAAAGAGAAGCAGGCCGCTCTGCGGAGATCCGCTCTCGCGAGTGCCGATTATCGCAAGGTACTGGAAACCTCATCGCTAATTGTTCGACCGACAGTACTTGATCATACGTTCCCTCCGGGTTTCCTCGTTCCCGAGGATCCTTTACACCTCGTCTCTACCGAGACTCCCTTCTGGGAATCGGATCCGTCCGGAGTGTCCTTCTTTTTTCACACGCGAACTACGTGTAATTTTCGTCTGTAAAGGAGCTACTCTGCGAGAATTGTTTCAATTCTGCATCTTCGTAATTTCATTCCAGGTAATACCTTTTCCACGAGAGCTGCGCCCGCCAAAAAGATTATTCCAAACTAATTCGAGAAAGAGATGCTTCATCTTTGAGTTAACACGGAATCCAATTACAAGCATTTCTCCACAGAGTTCATCGCATAAACATTCCAGTGCGATTAGCTCGACGATTAATCCAAGCGATTCTACTTGTGCGTTACAAATTCGGTTTCTGGCGGGAGGGTATACTGATTCCGGCTCGAGTCCAAAGAAGGCCTTTTCCCTCTCCCCCGTTAGTTGTGCGCTGCGCGGCAGTAAGTACAAATGAGCCATAATTTTGCAGGGTGGA
Source organism: Crossocerus cetratus (assembly GCA_963675795.1). Classification (NCBI taxonomy): domain Eukaryota; kingdom Metazoa; phylum Arthropoda; class Insecta; order Hymenoptera; family Crabronidae; genus Crossocerus; species Crossocerus cetratus. The sequence continues at coordinate 18,772,446 of OY776667.1, forward strand.
GAGGGGGCAGCGGATCGTCGCTCGCGCACTGTGCGTGTATACGCGCGAATGCAATTATCACAATTCGCGTTACGCGAGCCAATAAAGCGCCTGGCGGTCGCCGGGTGTTCATTAGTTTTCACGGTGCTTTCTCCGCAGGCGGATCCAGTTTATCCGTCTCGGTGGATCGCGCGATCTACCGATCTGCCTGGGATACATCGTGGACGGAGGAGCCGCTTGTTATTATAAATTCGCGGTGGAAGCGCGCGTCGCCTTCCCCGCAAAGAGTACGAATTCCGATTCCGGCACGCGGCTGCTGCCAGGATAAATGGTAATGGGCTTGGCCGCTTGAATGCTCGCTACGTCGGATAATGGTCCTCCGGAGCTTCGACTTGTGCGTCCGGCCGCGGGACCTACTCCCCTCGCCGAGTTTCGTGTCGTTTCCACCTTCGCCCGGTGGAAATGGAAGCGGCGACTCCTCTATTCCTCCTCGCTACCCGGCCCCTTTTATCTAGGCGGCGCGCATTATCCCGCACGCGCGCTTCCTCGCCGATAAATTAAGGGGAACGACGTTGTAAACTAATCCCGAGACAATGCGCCGCGATCGTCCCGAACTCTTGTCTAGCCAGGTGCGAGAGAGCTGATCGCTCTGCCGGCCGGAGCGAAAGCCGATCCTCTCTTTAAAGATACTTTGAGTTAGAGCCGCTCGGACTTGTCAGCCAATAACAGTTTCAATGGAATTCTGTGCATCCTGATCCCGCACTCGATTTCTTTTTTCTGTAGAATCATTCTGTAGGATCTCGAGGATCATAAAAATTGTGAATTTCTAATTTAGAGTTGTATGTGGCTAATTGAAAAGTTGGCTGACTTGTTTTCGAGGGGCAGAAGGGAAGAGGGTTGAACTGTTCAACTAGTGAGTTTGTTGCAAGGGCACCTGAAAGACGATACCCGGACATTTTTTCCCGACAGACTCGAGCGAGTTGCCACGGTGGCAACGAAAGAAGAAGGCAACCGCGTACGCGGGGGACAATCCGCGGTGCGTGAGCATTGTCTCGACGAGACCGTAAATACTTCAACCCCAGGTCCGGTCTCGGCCGTCGCCGTTCTCCAGGAGGCCCTGTAACGCGTCCGAGGGAATTTTTCTCGAGGGCCCCGAAGAATTCTGACCACCCAGAAACCAGGAACGACACCGCGCCTCGATAAAATATCGACGCCCGAGCGCCGCACAGCCCTCGCTCTCCCGCTAATGCACAATTTACGCTCCCGAGAGCGAGTACTCGCCGCGAATCCAAACAATTGCTATCCGACGATTCGGCTTCCCCGTCAGCGATTCGTTGCGGCCAAGTTGCGCCACTCGACGCCGGCGATCTTAGCGACTCGATTGCACCGGCCGAGCAGCGCCAGTCTTATTTAAGAGATGCCTGGCCGCGATAAGGTTAATCGTCGATGGAAAGATAGCACTTTCTTAGATGAAGTATGCGCCGGCTGAATTCCATACAAAGGGAGCTTTACGAAATCGCTGGTACAAGCGTTTCCGTGCAACGCGCTCTCGCGGGAGAGAGAGAGCGGAGATCTCCTCTCGGCGGGGCGGAGGTTCGGAGCGCCGATAGCTCTCACGGGGCGCGCGGAGTGTTTCGATTTATGATAATGCCCGAGATCGTTAACGACTGATGCAGAACAGGGACGGGCAGGGACGGGCAGGGACGGGCGGAGAGAGATGGCGCGCGCACGCGGGTCCGGGGCCTTCGGGGGAGCGGAGCGCGGCGAGGGAGCCTCGGAAGGAAGGAGAGTGTGCGACAGCTCGAAAAATAAGGTCCAAAGGGGTTCCCTCGTGTGCCGTGGCGGCATTTATAATCGGGCCGGCCGCTGCGGACGCTCCGAAGTGTTCTTCGGGACGACCTTCTTCGCCGAGAGTGGTATATGACCCCCCTAATGAAGTCCGACAGACAGAGCCGAGCCAGTGCGTACGGAGCCGCTGGAGCATGGTGCGAGGCTCGTCGTGTGGTGATTGTAAGGGACACCAGGCGATCAGGAACACCGTAACCGACTCGTGCTATTCGATATAATGCGAGCAGACCATAGAGCAGCGTAAAAATCACCAGGGGGGGGGGGGGCAGAGAGAGAGAGAGGGGGGGGGGATAGGATTTTTGTCGGCGTCAGCCCACGGGAAACTTTGAAGTCTCGCGCGCACTCGGATCGGCCGGGAGAGAGCAACACGATCGCCGGGGCAACGAGAGAACACACATCATTTCGAATTTCGCCCCGGGGAACCGGTTCAACGACAGACTTGCTCTCACCGCACTCTTAGACCCTCCCTTTTATATATTAGATACTAATAATCCCGCTCTTTCGCCAGCCGAAACACCACTCTCGTGTGAAGAAACACTTACCAACCGAACCCCGACACTCTCTCAGACTCTTGATTACTAACAGCACACCATTCTCCCAGATTCGTCTTTCAATAGCGAAGCTTTTCGCTCTGGCTCGGCGGCTCGCGCATAATTAAAGACGCGCTGGACCTTTCAATTAACGCCGGTTCCGAGCGTGGGCCGAATTAAAAGCTCCGAGCTCGCAGAAGGAATCTAATTCGAGTGGAGAGTGGGAGAGGGAGTTGGATCGGCAGTGCGATCCTCCGCTATCCTGATTAACACCATTGGCAGCGGGCGGCGATCGGGCGGCGATCGGGCACCGGCCACCGGGCCTGGCCGAGTGAGAGAGGAGCGGACTTCTAATCTAATTAGATGCAATTAGAAGCGGGAGCAACGGCGCATTGGGAGTTGCTCGTGTTGGCGATGCTGGCGCGGCCGCTCGGTTGGCCTCTGCCGGGCCGCGCTCGCGCCCGATCTAATTCGACGAGATACTAACTCTCGGGTAACGACTGACTCGGCGTACACCATGCCGCGTGTTTACCATGAACCTGTCGTCCCGCGACTCGTCCTTGCGCACTTAGGCCGCATACTTTGTGACCGAACGAGCGGCTCCCATATGAAACTCGAGCGAGAGAAACTCGTTAAGAGATGTGTACGCTGCTGGAATGAGCCTTTCAGTAATCGGACAGGGATCTCCGACGGGCATCGCTTGTTGGAGTAAGTATTAAACATGCATGATGATGGCCGGCGATCTTTGCAGATTGTTGCCGCGATTTCATAGACTTGGTTTAAAGAATGCCAACTCTTTAAAGATCGCACTGGCAGATAGATACTCTGCGGCTCGAGTAAATGGTTGCTTTGGTAGATGGCTGGAGAAATAACGAAGAAAAAATTATTTACATCCTTGGAATTCGTTTTCATAATTTTAACGCTAAAACAGAGTAGAAAGGAAATGTTGCATTAACTCGAGATAGCCAGACAATTGTTTGGGGAAAGTTCTATTCTCCGTCATGGAAGCGTCGGAAAGAAAGAACTGCAGGAGTTCCTGATTCAAGTACGAAAGCAACATGTCCCGGCAGCGAAGGGGGCAGGCGGGCTCGAGGAGGGCGAGCAACAGGCCGAACAAAGTGAATTCAGTGACTGGCAGCAAGCGAGTGGCAGCACAAAAGGGCTACTAATTTGGCAAAGATGCTTCAGCAACGGAGACTCGGACTCTTTTGAACTGCGGCTGGTAGGAGAGCGCGCGTGGACCAAAGGGAATTCGGTGTAAAGGGGTTATTTTGGCTGAGGGACACGATGAAAAATCCGTCGAGTTGGCCGGACAAAGAGAGCCGATTAAACCGCAAGCAATCTCTTTCACGCGTTAAAAACCGCAATCGGTACTCAAGCCCTGCTCCATTGATGCGGCCGATTCCCTCTCGGTTCTGTCGGCGCGGCCCAACATTTTGCGCCAAAATAAGAAGTATCCAAGACTTATTGCGGCTATTGTCAATCTCGAATTCTACCCTTTCGGCGACCGCTCGGCCACGCGAGCGCGCCGTGCACGGAGAAAGAGCTCCCGGTACATCCATCAGGGCATACTCGCGCCATACACACCCAGAGTATATTCTTCGGGCGAGCGTATCTGATGCGAGGAGAACGCGTCTCGGCGATGGGCCTTTTAATTCGGTTCGCTGGAGAGGCCTAAAATTATCGCGAGTTGTGCTCCTCCTTTATCTAGGATGATCTGGACCGAGAGCTCCGCCGCGCCGAGCCGCGCCGAGCCGCGCCGGGAGGGACGTGCCCCGCTCATCCTCGTCAATCTCGACAGCCAGTAAATTGAATTTTTTTCGGCCAATTCCCTCTGTACGATTGGCCGAATCACTCGGGGAGGAGCTCCTCGCCGGGCGCGTCACTCGCCGGGCCCAGGATCTGCTTACTCAAGCACTTTTGCCGAGCGAGAGCCTCACGCTGGCTATCGCAGATCGAGCGAGATAGGGCCCTCGCATTGCGGCAGGTCCATTTTCGAGTGCTCCTCGGCTCCTCTTTTCGGATAATAAGGCCACGGCCGAACCAGTAATCGAGGCGTCCCGAGAGACCCAACGACATGGATATTCCGCCGCTTGTCACATTACCGGCCCTTTCAAATAATCTTCTTCAATCCCCCTCTCAAACCCCCTCCATATCAACCTCATTCAGCCAAATCAGAACGCACCTCACTGTTTTCCATTCCACCATAATGTCCTCCACCACAGTTCATTAGTATTAACTAGTTTTCTTGCCTATCTCGTTTCAACACGTGCAAGTTGTCAGTTATGCAACGAACTGTAGACAACAACTGGTTGTTCGATCGAAGGAATTCAATTCCTTATAGTGCTGGGATTTCTGGGTGCCGTTTCTGTATGGTGCTAATAGTGGAGTGTCTGTGAAAGGAATATGACTACTGTATCGATGCACAGGGGAAGCCTTACGAAGTAGATCCAAAGCCTTGAGGCCGGGCTCAGTTTACACCGTGGTGGAAGAGACTGGCGATCGTAAAAATTGGTCAATGAGACCCACCGGGGGAGCGGAGTTCGGCTTTACGCAAGATCATAACTTAGATTAAGGGGGCTCGTGGCACCGGGCTCGTTGCACTCGACCACCTGTCGCATAATTTCAGGCCTAAGTCTCGGTGTGCCCGGCCGGGGCCCTAAAGGGGAGCCGAGGGAAACCACGAATTTCGCAGAATCCCATGCGGACGTGGCCCTTCCTTATTTACAAGGAATGGACCACTCGGCGTCGCAAATCCCGAGACAGCCTTTCGTGTCGTCGTTGAGATTTCGCAAATAAGTTCTGAAGACCTGGCGGCCTCTTCTTTTTTCCTCCCCTTAAAAACTTCCTTGAAAACGGCACCGAGAAAAAGGCAACAATCTTGGTAATTACGATCGGAGCAGGCACGCCAGAGAGTTTGGACTTCCGAGGGGACCTGATTCAATCAGGCTGCTAATCGTAATGGTGAAAGTGCGGAACAAAAGTGTGCGTTCGACGGCTGGAAAGTACGCGAGTGGCGCAACGGGACGAATCGAGCCAGGCTTAGAATCGTTCGAGCGGACGAATCAGGTGCGTTTAGTCAGGCCGTTTTGCATCCTCGCGTGTTTTCACATTCAAATGCCGGCCGGGTGCAATTTAAAACTCGTTTGGGCGCCACGCAGCCCTCCCGCCCTCCTCTCTGCGGAGCGAGCACTCCCGTGATTTCGTGCAGCATCTGGCCCAGAAAAGAAGAAGAAGAAGAAGAAGAAGAAGAGGAGGAGGAGGACGGCGGCGGCGACGAAGACGGCGAGGAGCATCAGCAGCGGAAAGAGGAGCCAACGGGGTGGAGCGGCGGGGCCGGGAGGAAGAAGAGAAAAGGGCAGGACCACCGGGCAAAGAAAGCTAAAAGAGAGCCCTTGCAGGCCGGTTTTCAAAAGGAAGACGAGCCGTGGCAGAGAAAGGCGGAATGGGAAAAAGAGGAACCCTAGAGAGCAGGGCGTCTTGTTGTCCTAGAGGATCCTCGTCCTTGGAGGCAAACAGGCGACGATTCGTGAAAGCCGAGGAAACGACGGGACTCCCGGCTCTCCCTTTAACATTCGGAGCGAAAGAACTCGGATATTTTATCTGCCGCTCTCGAGAGGATCCCGAAAGTCTGCAGCTGCGGAGCAATAAATAGGCAACGAAAGATCGAGAGAGACGGAGAACCAGGTTTAAGACGGACGATCATGAGAGCTGTCAGGGCCAGAGTGGGAATAGGGAAGGGAGGAGGATATGCCGAGGCTCACTCGAAAGCGAAAGACTGCCAGTGGAAAGGGTTGGAGGTCTTCCTCCGAAGGGTATAGATGGAAGGTAACGATAGCCGAGGGTATATACGTGCAAGGTGGCTCGCAGATACCACCGCCTACCAGAAGATACGTCTGTTTCTCGTAGCAAAGGTCGACTGGCCAGATCGATTTGCATGTCACTGATAGGAATCCGCTCGAGTAACGACGTACGTAGCCAACGGTGAGTGACGGAAGCGGCAGACACTTGGAGACAAACGATCCGATATCTCCCCCGGCACTCTATGCTCCCCAGCAATATACTTCCAACTGCGGAAACGCCGCTCCCATTACCGTAAACGCTACTTCCAGATAGGAGCCGCGCCGGTTCCTCCTCTTTCCAGCCTACAAATTCCGCCGCGCCACTTTTTTCCAACCGCGCGATATGTCTCGCGACGGCTCTCTCCAAGATTGCGCTTAGCGCATTTTATGCCGCGGTTAATAACACCATTGATGCTCTTCCTCGTAAACTAAGCCTCGGATCGATTGTCCGTCCGCGCGTACACACGGCCGGGTATCCTCCTATCACACCAATCCAATAAAGCATCCCCGTGTACTTTCTAACGGATAACGTCTCCCCGCGCGCGCGCTCGCGAGGGCCCCGTCGAATCAGCGGTATTAAAACAATGTAACTCACGGTGCTTACCGACCATAACTGATAAAGGAACCTATAATCACAGCGAGCGAATCGTAAATCGGCATCGATTGCCCGGTGCCGATACATAGCCGGCATTAACAAGTGGAGTCAGCCCGATAGTGTGGACTCTTGGGGATATAACGGAATGTCCGAGATCCCAGCTTGATTCAACGCGGCTCTCCTAAAGAGGAGAAGGTGCACAACTCCTCTGCCATCTCTCCCGCTCGCTGGGCCCTCGTTATTAGCTTTATGGCGTAGAGGAGCGATCGCCACTCGAGGAAAGAGGAGGAAACCGTGAGATATTCAGCGGCGAATCGCACTTGCCAATTGCAACATGTACTTAGGGACATTGTAGGAGTACGCCGAGGGGAGATGGATAAATGGCAGCGTCTTATCGCCGCGCGTTCGACGCCTCTGGACCTCGGGATCAACGAAAAGGAGAAAGGAGGAGTGTAGTTGTTGGCCTGAGGTCGACCAGTTCTGCAGCTGCGGGCTTCATAGAAAATTCGACAAAAGCCTTTCGCTAACGAGCTGAAAAATTCCGGCCGTCCAGTGGCGACGGCTCTTTCAGCTCAACTCAGATTTTATCGAACCACCGGCTATCCTTCTCCTCCCAGCCTCTTGGGATTGTTTCCTTAAAATAGAATCTTCGAACCGGCACGACTTACGTCGACGGGCCGATAAAAGGATTTCCTCAAGTCTAAATTAGAGCTTTGCCGGAGAATGGGGAATAAAAGTGCGTGAATGGAACGGAGTGCATTCATCAGAGGATTATCAATAGGTGGAAAGTCTGCAAGATTTTACGGGAGTTTGGAAACTGTTCGGAGAGCCAAAGACCTCCACACTGTCTGGAACATCCATTATCCGTGGATTATTGCGTTTCTCTCCCGGAGGAGTTCCCTAAATGAGTTTCGCAACTGCAATCTCGCCGTAGCTCGAAAACTTAGCTGCCTCTACTCAGACAACACTGTCGATTCTCCATTAATAAGCTATCAATTTTAATTAACTATAAATAAGATTGAGAAAACGAAGGATGTCCGGCGCTATCTGAAAGTGCTCGGGGGTCAAACGCCCGATAACCTTGTAAAATGAAATGTTACTTTTATACCAATAACGTGGATATAATGTTTTATGCATCATAAAACCAACCAGTTCGACCGCTCGATCAAACGAATCGCGGAATGACGCGAGTGCGCAAACTAAGAGGGCCGAAGCGGCCGCGATCATCGAACAATCCTACTGACGAAAAGAATGCGGCGGCGGCGGCGGCGGTCCCGCGCGGAATCCAGCAAATTTATTGTCGATCCTGGCCTGGACAGAGCGTTCCAGATCGCGTTTCAGTGAACCGTAACAGCCAGCTTCCGTGTTCCGGCTGCACCGTTAACCGCACGCGGTCTCTGGAAGCCAGTGGATCGAGAGAAGGACGAATACGAGGAAAATAGAAAAAGGAGAGCAGTCCGATGGACAGATAGGGAGAATCGATAGCGCGGCTAGTGCCGGCCATTAGACATAGTCGGCTGTCGTTGCTCCAGTTTAGAGCTGTCGTCGTCCACTCCCTCTCCCCCTCTCTCCCTCTCTCTCTCTCTCGCTCTGTTGCAGCGGGCAAGAGTTTGATTACGGTTCGAACAGGTTGAACCCAGTTGGATAATGGAGGCGCCCACATCCCTTTGCTAGCGGTACCACCTTCTGTTATCCGGGCTCCTTTAAACGCGACCACGATCGCCCGGTCAACCAACACCGGCTCGCAAACTGGACACACGCCTCCCTCGGGCGAGTAACTCTCTCGGGTCCATTGTTTGCTGCCGCTTCACCCTGGGAGCCCGGAGGCCCTAGAACTTGGGGCAAACTCCGACTAATCACGTCTGAGCACCCTCTCCAACCTCTCTCTCTCTCCCTCCTTCAAACTTCTGGACGCCGTGGAGTAGAAAAATGTCAAGTCCGAGGAAGAGGAAAGACACATTCATCAACTCGAGTGGAGAATAAGTAAACTAGAAGGCTCTACTGAGAAACGGAGTAATCCATCGTGGAGGGACGTCTTTATCGAAGGAACGGCGAAGGCCAGGCCGTGCAAAATGACAGTTCGGGGCGCGGCAGGCCTCGCAGGACCTGCCTTTTCCTTGGCTCGGTGGCAGGAGCGACAACAGCACCAGCAGCTCAACAAGGCCGCCGGCCACCACGTGCTCGATCCCGAGATACCAACACGCATTTTCATGGTCCGGGTTTCGCGCGAGCGCCGACGCGAACGCACTCGCGCACCGGTGACGCTGCCGATGAAGATAGTGGCAGTGTGTGTAAGGGGTCGCGAGCACCGTTGCAGCCTCTAAGAGCCTTCTAAGGCCAGGCGGGATGGCGATCCGGGAATTAGATGCGAGCATACCACCAGGTGCCAGGTGTAAACGCGCCGAGACAGGATCGTTAGTTTCCCGATAGCGTCTCGGCCGCGGACCCAGCCAACCACGCTCTTCCTCCTCCTCCTCCTCCTCCTCCTCCTCCTCCTCCCAACTTCCAGCCAAAGACCTCGGCTATCCTCCTCTCGCTTTAGTTCTTTCCGCACAGGTGTAAGCGCGTACGTACATACCTGCGAGATAACTGATCGCACTGTCTTCCTCGCAAGATCTATCGCAATATCGAACTCTGTTCGAGACATACCAACAGTGTTCCTTAGCCAATCCCTACCATCGGCGCGCGCGCGGCACCGTCTCGCCCTAGAAATCCAACGGAAGGAGAACAGAGCGCGACCTACGAAATGCCGCGGTGCATTGGGAATGGATTGGCCGCGGAGGTTGCAGGGTGTCACGGTGGCGGCATTGCCTTGAGAAATGCGGGACTTTCGGAGAAAGTGTACCGTTACACGAGCTCGCTCACTGGCCGCGGCCGCGCGCTCGCCTCTGCGCCTTAGAAGGTCAGGCGAAATGCCGATTCCGGAATTAGATGCAAACGGGCGGCGCGCACCGACGCCGCCGCCGCCGCCGCCGCCGCGCCAGGTGCCAGGTGTAAACACGCCGGCAGACAGGATCGTTAATTTCTAGAGCCGCTGGACCGACTGGACGAGCCGTTGACAGGATAGCAGCTCCTCGCCGCGAGAACGCCACGCCGAGGATTTCAATTAACGAGCCTGCTCTTGATTAAGATCTCGCTCACTTTCGGAGCTACCTGCCGCTCTCGAGCACTCGAGTCTACTCCGAGCGCTCGGCTCGCGCGACCACTACCGGCTGCTTACCGGAGACTCGCCCTTTCGGACAGCGTGTCACTTATACCTCTGACTGCCGACTCTCTCCACGCCATATGTTCCATCTTCGAAGGCAATGTGCAGATTTATCTCCGAGCAGGTATATACTTGGAGTGGGAAAAAATGGCGAAACACCTTGAAAGCGTGCCAATTTTACTGAGGCGAATGCACTAACGTTAATTGGAGGCGAATAATTATCCCGAATGGGCAGCTGGAAAGACTAATCAGTGCGAAAAGCAATCAAATTCGACTATGATTTAGTTATTAGTGCAAAACCGAGGGATACAGCCATCATTAGCAATTAGATTTTACTCTAATTGGAAACTAATGCTGGGACACTGAGCTCGTGGGTAGGACAAAGCACGGGCTAATCAGTTGAGAGTATACTCTCTGGCCAGTTATTATCGAGAATATTATTGCTATATCGTTGTCCATTAGCATTTAGCGCTGACGCAAGTGTCCCTCGATATAACGGCTAGCCGATGGCTATCGCCTTAATTGGGGTCGGTCAATTAACTAGACTTTAATTGGTAATATACAGCATAAGTGAAAGAGGGGTTGCCCCATGTCGCTCGGGCTTTTATCCCGCTTGTAATCGAAATCCCGGCATCCCCGCGATCGTTACAGCCGCCACGGTACGTATCCCTGTGCGTTGTTCCAAGTCAATCTAATAGAAAGTCGATCCTAATCGCGCGACATTACTTTCTTACTGGGCAAACTAAAAGCGGCTGCGAGCCCCGGCCGTAATGAAAACTTTCATTCCGGGCGTAACGCGCGCGCGCCGGGGGAATTAAGTGGCGGGAGCGCGCACGCCATTACGGCGACCAACAAAATGAGAAGGAGATCGAGGATTCGCACGGAAAGCTCCGCGGCGGCGCCGCAAAATTCAAGCCTCGAGATGAGCGTGCGAGGGAAATGCCGGGCTGGAATATTAAGCAGTTGCGATCCAGGCGAAACCGGCGTATAATCAGGCGCATAATAGTGCACGCTCGCAGTAGCCAGTGGCAACCCCCTATTCACCTGGCACTCGGTAATTAATTTAAGCGATTCACTCCATAAAGGACCGAACCGGCCCACGGAGTCTAGCCAGAGGTATCCAGAGGTATCCAGAGGTATCCAGAGGTATCCAGAGGTATCCGAACGTGTCGGGGTGGATTCTTTTCTCTCGACTCGCTTCGATAAGGCCGACTCTCATCCTCGAACCCTCCAGAGGCCAGGAGGCGGCTCCTCCTCCCGGGGAGGAGATCACGCGCGCATACTATGTATGTCGGTGGAAGCATCCCGCGGCGAATATTTATCAGAGTTATTTAAGCGGGACAAGTGTAATCGCTCGGTGCGCCGCTCGCTCGCGCGAGCCTAATAATCGATGGTTAATTGGAAATGCCATTTCTCAGGGGAAGCGAGCGTCCCTCGGTAGCGGCACACCACCCGCCAAATGGCCACCGGTGGCCAATTATGCAAATCGATTTTACAGGAAAGAGAGGAATTCCGTCCTGCGATTAATCCGTCGCGCTCGAATTAATCGATCGGCGGAATGGACCTGTGCTCGCGAGAAAAGCGCGCAACTATAGTTGCACTAGCTCCCGCAGTGTCGAGTCGATCAGCGAAATTGCAGACGGGGGTTGCGTCCCGCGCTAACTACATATCTCAATGCTCGCGATGTAGAAATCCCGCGGGAGAAAAAAGGTTGCTCTCTCCGGCTACGTCTCAATTCTCGCAGGAATCCTCTGGGAAAAACAATCTCTACTTAGCTCTCATTAGCGGGGAGTTCGCCGCATATACTCGCGGTATATGCTAGTGACCGGCGAAACACGACTATTACCCCATTAAAACGGCAATTAGGTGAAAAGGCTCATTTGCATAGGCGCGCGAAGGTGTACACGTATGAAATTCGAGAGGAGCCCTGGCATGTGCGAGCGGCTCGAAAGGCTCTTTCACTCTCGCGCAGAAAGGGGCGAGGTAAATCAGCCGGTCAAATAATTGGAGAAGCCGATCGCTGCGCCCGATTACGCACGCCCACTTACGCGCACGTAATTAAATGAATTAGCCGCGGCTGCTCTAGGCGGACCGCCACTCGCATAAATTACAGGCCGACCCCTCTCGCCTGTCATATCCGAGTAGTCGATGCACTCTCGAGAGTCGAGAGTCGCCGCCGCTCGAGCACGACGGCGAAAAAAGTCGGGCGCGGGCGCACAATTATCGGCCAAGGGAAAGCCTTTCCCCGAAGATATGCGCGAGCGAAACTCCCCGTCGAATCGTGTCAGGATTAATTAATGACACGGACCGATATAGGTAGATGTATCTCGCGATGCTAAGTGGGACATGAAGCTCTGCTCCCTGTAATCATATGTAGATCGTTGGTATTAGCCTAATTCCTGCCCTCTTACCGAGAGATGCCACATAAGTATAATTACTCTCTTTGCTTTGAGGGAAAAAAGGTGCATTAGCCGATAGGCACTGTGGAATGAAGGCTTAATGAAGAGCTCAAGTGCTATTAATTACTAGCTGTGTATAGATTTTTATTACTCTTGGAGGATCGAGACGAGCGGTTGGATTTACGTCTGGCCCGGCTGACATGCGACGGACTCATTCCACTGCGCTAGACTTCTCCATCGCGATGTCTTCCGATCCTCCATCAACACCGCAAGTCCAATGGAAATAATACGTCGAAACGTGTCGGTTTCCCGGAATCAGTGTTAATTCTTTCGAGTCTTACTTTACTTGGTTGATCGCACCCGCGGAGATTCTCTCTTTGCGGTTTGGCTACAATCTATTCCGTGGGATTGCTCGGTTCGACAGACACCGCTGGCTGTACCGGCCGAATCATCATCTCGCGGGGAGACATAAACTCTGGTGCGCGCGGCGCGCGGATCTCTGCGTTCTGCCTGAATTATTTCGGCCTGTTAGCCCAATTTCTCATGGGACTTCAAGGACGACGAGAACACGGCTGGTGTGTGCTGCGTGGCGTCCGGTGCAGCGGGCGGGCGTCCAGACGCCAGAGACACGCACGCACGCACGCATCCACCGTATACTGGTTATTATCTTTTCGCATTTTTCGACCGAGATTACGCTCGAAACGAATGGCCCTCTTAAGCATCGGGACCGGATCATTAATCTGACTTCGAAGATGGCCGCGCGCAGAAATGCTCCACAGTCCGATTCACCTCTTATTACACTATGTAGTCGTAGCGATTCAACTATTTAACGCCCTCTCTGTCTTAGTCTCCCTGTGCTCGGCTCATCGCTCGCCCGCATCTTCGTGCAGTGCAACTGCAAATACTTAATGGGAATTTCTGTAAGACGCCACTGCTCGTTCTTCGACGCTCTCCTACTCAACTGCAATCGATCCAACTGCCGATTGGTGAAAGTTATGGATCCTCTTGCAATTTCGCTCCAGTCAATTTCAACAAATTTCGACACTCATTACATTCTTGGCAGCCGGGCATTCATCTCAAGTTAATAACTTTGGAAATAATCGCCTAGTTCGATCGGCTCTTCCCCGAAAGAGACTTGTAACACTCTTTGGAGAAGCGAATGCCAGTCGTGCGAACTTGGAGAATTTACACAAGACCTTGCGCAAACTTGAGAGGCTTCCCTTGGAAATTTATGATTGTCGGAAGCATTGTCTAGAAAAGTTGTTCCCCCGGTGCGCCCGCGCGCGCGCGCGCGCGACTAGCAGTAAACGTCACTCAACGAAGCGCGACTTTTGCGCGATTACCATCGCGGCCAGAATAAACCTCGCGGCTCTCACTCGACCATCTGTTCGGGCTTAAATCAATGTTGACGCTCGCAAGTATTTCCCGAGCGGTAATCGACGCGAGGTAGTAAGCTTCCGCAAAGATGGGCCACACGAGGCTGCTAGCGCGAGCCGAGAGTTAGAGTACAATTGACTCGGACCTTTAACCCCGCCGGTGCCCCGAGCGCTCACTTTAAGGGGCAACTTTTGATTCATTGCCTGTCGTAACCTTGGCTACCTGGCGGTACACGACCTCTCGACGGTGTCATAGACATCCATATAGCTTCCTCCCTAGCATACCTAATTCCCATGGTTCTACACAGCCAATACTAATCCATTGGATTAGATCGTTCATACACAATCAAAGTATGTTTCATTTCTCAAAGAAATCAATGACAATATTCTTTGCCACGAAAAAGCGCGAGCAATAGAAAAGAAGAAGAAGAACCGTAGAAATACAAAGGTAAAAATGTCTGAAAAATAGACTCACGTGTTCGTCGACCGAGTAAGTGAGCTCGCCGTCGTCGTAGAGGACGAACCATCTCCTCTGCCACCTCTGGAAAAGAGAAAAAAGACAAGGACATTAGACAGTGAAACTAACTGCGATCCATCAAGCTGCAAGTCTAATTGCAAGTGCGGCTGTCGCCGGGCCGCGCCGCGCCGGCTCCACGGGAAAGGCAGGATATTTACTTTCGAGTGCGCGGCGTGTCATTGTCAGAGGAGGGATTTGTCGGGAACGAGGGAAAAAGTAACAGGGACTCAAGGTTACTGGCTGCGCCGCTGCGAGAGCTTTGCGTTAAGGAATCTCGGAGGTCCGCCGACACGCCAGCTGGACAATTAGCACGCTGCCGCCGTTAATTAGAAACAAAGTCTAAAGAAGAAGCTGCGCGCCGGGCTCTCTCAACAGGTCGTCACGATTTCTCTCTCTCTCTCTCTCTCCCTACTTGTTCGCCGACTGCAACTACCACCATTGCGCACTAAATGCTACTCTCCGTCTCGCTCCGTCACCTTTTTATTTCTCGTCTTAACTCTAATCATAATTGGAGATACTGAGAGCTCCTCTGTTCCCCGTTGCGCGTTGCGTCTCAGTTAAGCTTAACTGGGCGTTTCGAGTGGAGCTTTTTTCTATCGATTGGATAGAGGAGGATTAGAGGGATCGCCGCGTTTAGAGAACGTTTAGACTCCGATTGTATGCAAATCCGGGAGGCGAAGACGTTTCCCCGGGGCTTAAAAGAGGCAGAGACGCATTAGAGACGATTACGCGATCGGGCCGCTATCGTGTTAGGAAGTCGGGGCTGGCGGAGTCGCAATAGGGCCGACGTGCCATGAGAAAATCTTATGACACAGCAGACAGCTCGGGGGAAGTAGTATTGTAATTGCAGGCGAATCCCACCTAGAGAAAGCCCCGAGAATGTCTTCGCGGCGGAGAAAGGGAGTCGGAGACAGAATGCCCGATTGTCTCAGCGAGCCTTTTTTTCACAGCTGCCATTGTTCGAGGCTTTTTATTAAATCCGTATCCGCGTTGGCAGCTGCCAAGACGAGCCAAGATGAAACAAATCCCCCGATCCACTCTTAGCCCGGCGTCTACCCCATCAATTCCAGCAAATACCGGGTTTCATTTCTGTCCTTAGACACGTAATATCGCTCGGCTTTTCGTCGATTACGTGCGCAGTGCGGAGCGTTCCACTGATACAACTTGTAGTTCGTGAAAGGTCTCACGTCAATGGTTATTCGCATGGCGAGGGAGCGCGTCGTCGTGTAGGACGAACGAACGTGTAGGCAAATGGCTACCATTACAAAAGGCTGCGAGGAGTAGCGCAGTATGTAGCAGCTCGGAGAAAAAGGGTTGCTCGCACCGCCCGAGAGCGAGAGGGTCAAAGTTTTCGAGGCGAAAGCCGATGGATGGAAGAAGCAGGAGGAGAGAGAGGAGTTGGAGATTTCAGCCTACACGAGGCGGCGGTATCTTCATCTGGTAATTATTCACCAGGCCCGGCGAACCTGTGCACCATGGTCCCGGCGCGTGCGTGGGAAGATCTCCTCGTGGAGGAAGAGGAAGAAGAAGCGCGGACGACGCTCGGCGAACAATGCGAGAGAGGATTGAGACGGTGGAAGAGAAAGCAGAGGGCCTGGAAGCCTCGAGAACACGTAATCCCTTCCTCGTACAACGCTCGCCCTGCTCCCGGACATCCAACTTCCCCGCGTTCGAATTAGCCATTTCAGCGAAATACCACTATCGCCCCTAACTAGCCATCAACTCTGATCAAACTATTAGTGAAAGCTGATGCCGGAAAGACATCTCTCGACAGTCCTTTCGATAAAGCCAGGATTATTCCATTCCGGCTATTTAGGAATACCGAGCTGGTGGTTTCCTCGATGAAAGCGGAAGTTTAATGGATGACGTTATATTGACTCGAGGCATTTATATGATCCTCGCTGGTAAGAGAACCGTTCGAAGCCCACGGGAATCGGCTTTTTCCGCGGCGAATGCTTCCACGGTAATTTCGTGGGGACCCGCATAGTCCTGACCTACCACATCTCCCTCTGCTTTGAACAGTCGGTCGTTAACACCGCCCACCAACATACCCGCTCTTTCTGGTTCAAGCCGTGTCCGCCTCGGTTCGACTATCGGCAACTGACATCCTCGTCGTACTGCAGGCTAGTAATCAGAGAATCCTCCGATGTGTCCCCCCCCCCCCCTACCCCTACCCCAGGACGGTATGCGCCGCACCAGCTGTCTCTTGGGATGCCTGTCATGTGGCGGCCGAGGGAGAAACGCGAGCAATCGTCTTCGGGCGTCGGTAAACACTGGGATTTGCCTGCGACTAGTAGAGCGTAACTGCCAAAGCGTTTTTCCCCCCGAGGATCGCGCGGAAATCGCCTTCGTGACCAACCAATGATGTAGTTGGATCAATGGGGGAGCAAAAAATCCTGACCTAGTAAAGTGGGATTCCCAAGTCCGACTGCAATTATGTGTATTGCGCGTGTTGCTACGCTTATCAAATAGATAACTATAAAAAGCTCTACTTTTTATAGTCCTTAAGGAGATAATACGAATGGAGGCCTTTTCGCAAAAATATTGAACGAATCTGGAGAAAAGAAATGCGAAGCTGCAAGCAGTGAAGATCTGCGATGGGCAATCGAGGAAAGTCTGGCGAATCGGCGAAATAATGAGGTGCAAAAGAGAGCGGTGGTTCGACGCAGAGTGCTCCGGGACGCTGACCTACCGCACCTTCTTCCGGGTGAAGCGGCGACCATCATTTTGCATCGCCCACGGATGAAGGACTTCTGGTTTCATCGGCGCGCGGGCGAGCGTCGCGTCGATCATCCAGGACGAGATGTTTCCTCGACGGGCGACACCGGGCAAAAAGGCAAGCCTACCACTTTGTCAATCCCGACGGCCGGAATTTCGCATCCTCGCGCCTCCTCGATCCATCTTGGGCCTGCAGCTGCCAATCCCCATCGATCTTCCCAGTCAACATTTACTCCCATCTCCAAATCCATATACCAAAAAAACTCCCAACGCAAGAACTCTCTTTCCTCTACAAAAACCCCCGACAACAGCAACAACTCTTTTTCCTCCTACAGAAACTGCATTAATCAGTCCTCTTAAAGCAACGATTATCAATTCTGCATATGCTCTCGATCGGCGAAGGGGTTTCGGCCGAGCGGTGAAAAGCTGTGAATGAGCTTTGTCGCCAGGAAGGAGGAAGGATCGAGCGAGCGGAGCAGGTGGCTGGTAATATCGATTACTGAAACCGATGAAAAATCGGGTACAGCAATGCCGGGTATAACGGAAGAGGCGAAATCTGAGAAAGGTGTTCGTGACAGTGGAGTCGGTGCCGAATGTCCCGGCTTCCACCGGCCGGGACGACTTCCTGGTCGCCGATCAGGTTGTATCTTCTTCGTGGGGCCGGCGTTCGTGTTTACCTCACGATTCTCACGTGGCGTGGTCATAGCGCATAGCGTGCTACCACACGCCAACACTGTCTTCGTACACGCTGCCGCTCTTACTTGCGCTCCTACTCGGAGTATGTAGGTGCGCACTCGCGACGCTATCACTTCTCCCAAGTGGACGCCTCCGTAACATCGACGGATAGACGGCGGCCAATGGGCGAGGTTGCTGAAGGGACCAATCTGACCTCAACGGTAAAGTGACCCCCGATGATCCTCACGGCGGCGATTCGACGATCAAACAGCCACGATCCGACTCACCCTACTTACCGCCGCGATCCCATCATTTTCCGATTAACGCTCGACCATAATACGCCTGAGAACGGTTTACCGGCATTCCGAGCCATTTCCTTCTCGGCCGTCATTCCAAGCGCGAGCTAACTCAATCGAACATGACGGCTTTTCAACTAGTCGATTGCTAGCTTGAAAGATCACCAGCCAATTCAAACGTTCAATTCCTTTCGTTAGATTCATCCTCCTGGTAAATCGCTAAGAACCGCGATGGAAATTGGGCAAGTCTAAGCGGACCAGCCGCTAAATAGGGCGAGAGTTGGCCATTTTTCGACACACCATTCAGGAGAGAGAAACTTTCGGAACAATAAGTGATAGCTTTCTCGTGAACATTTTATAGATTGATAATTCCGACCGACACGCCGATACCAGCAGATCTACGATCGCGTTGCATGTGCGCTCCAATTTCACTGCCCCTTCCTTCTTATTGATTGGCCACAGATTACTAAACTACCGGCGGCCAGATCGACATTTAGTCACGCTGTCTTATCGGGAATGTAGGCTACCGCCTTTGCTTTTCCTCTTGCGCGAATATATCAATTTGCCGGCTCCATCTGCCCTATCTGATCGATATCTCCATCATGAGTGACTAGCAACTTTTGCTTCAAGCCAGAAACCCCATAACGAACCGACCAGGAAACTCTCCACTCTCATTGTTACAAATCCATCGATTCGCTTAACTTTAAACTCCTGATAGAAACATATCCCGTGTCTAGTCTAATCCTCTATCGATCCTCGTAGAAATTCTTCGCGGGATAGACGATCATTACTGCTTGATTAGTCG
This sequence comes from Crossocerus cetratus, assembly GCA_963675795.1. Lineage (NCBI taxonomy): Eukaryota > Metazoa > Arthropoda > Insecta > Hymenoptera > Crabronidae > Crossocerus > Crossocerus cetratus. Next base: position 18,791,231 of record OY776667.1, read on the forward strand.
ACCGTTACTGGGAATCCCGTGTCTACAGGATAATGCGCCGATAACTGAACTCATTAACGCCAGCACCCAACTTCGATCCAGTTTACCGCCGTGATTTACTACAATCAGTAACACACCTCGCTTTCGATCCTGGCGAAAGCTTGTCTTTCGCTGAGACCAGCAATCAACTTTATACACATACATCTTTTATACACATTTCTATATTATATCTGAGCAATTAAGTCTGACATACTTTTGAAAATGCTCCTATTAAGAAAAACTATCGCACGAAATGTCATTCCACCCTCCAGAGAAGGCAGAGCCAGTCGGCAAGTATACATATAGTCGGCCGAGCTTAATTACGGCAAGGTGGACAGGTGGGTCCAAGGGAAAGTGTGGTGGCCGTGGAGAGTGGCCGGGTGAAAGTCTAATGCCTAATCCCAGGACGGCGGGAGCGGTGCGGGCGCCCGGGACAACAACACGACGAAGAAGGATCGTTTGTTCGATTGCGGTGTCCGGCTAATTGGCATGCCTCCAGTACAGACTAAGCCGGCTAATGGTCCGCAAGTACGTCGAGGGGCCGGATATTTTTGCCCGCACACACACACACACAAACACGCGTCCAATGTCGTCTGTCTCTTACATCCCGGCGACTGGCGACTTTTCCCTCTGGAGGATCGACGGGGGCATCTCGCAGGGAAGGGGGGGAAGCGCGCGGCGGCGGCGCGCGCGACGAATGTAACGAGAGAAATCAGTCTTGCGACGCGCTGAGGACGATAATCGCGAGAAAAATGAGGATAGCCGGGAGTAGAGCGGGGCCCAGGGCAGACGTTATCGGCCATTTTCGACGAGAGTTAAAAGAGAAATCAGCGACCTTGATGAAAGCTGCACTCGCCGCGGCAGGCTACGCCGACTAACTAACCGTGCGCCGTGCACACAAAGTATCTCGGTGGCTCATCTGACAACGGCGGACAACCTCGGCGGACAAGCTCGCCGTTTTCACCGCGAGAAAATCGCCAGTTCTCTCCCAATTAGAGTGACCAGCCCTCCGATCCCCTTTCCCCGTCGCCGCCGCCGCCGCCGCAGTCGCCGTCGGACTCTTCGGCGAATGTGTGGCCTGCTTCGGTGAGGCTTGCCGATTAGGCGAGGCTAATAAGTCGGCGATAGAGGAGGGCCCGGCCGCGCTTCCTGGAGCAGCCGGGATCAACTCATAAAGCACGAAATCTGTGCCACTGATAAGACGGATTATTCACGATCGACCTATACCCGCCGCTAGAGAGAGGGTGATAGATAGCGTAGCCTCCCGTCGATCATTACTCCTTATTCAACTAGACGCCTCTTGCAAATTACTGCTGACCGAGTTTCCAGCCGCCCAATCACGGGGTGTGTACGTGCATCGACGCGATTCCATCTAAATGCGCACGCCAGACGGAAGAGGCCGCACCACTCGACGCTCGATCGACAGTTTGGAGAATTGGCAGATAATTAACAGATCCATCATGAAAGCCTGCTCTCGGAGATTGCGAGGGGAAGCAGCCGCAAACTCCAGCCGGACTTTCAGGCGCAAGTGTCAATTGGAGAGAAAAGTGGCCGTGGCTCTCGCATCGAGTTATAACTCAGGGAACAAGAGGAACGCGCGCACTCCAAGGACTGGAAGTGTGTCACCCTGAGGAATGATCAATGTCTCGACACGACTGGGCCGAGGACTTTTCTCGCCACGCTCTGCCGGCCTGGCGTACGATAATTCGCGGTTTATGAACGGCCACGCCTTCAGGAAAGGTCGCTCCGATCTTCGCCCCGAGAGTTCGCACCTCGCTTTTAACTTAGCTTCCTAGGCGCTCGAATAATTCTCAACATTTTTACCCCACAACCGCCGTCGACAGAGCTGGCTATTGGGCGAGGGATTTTTCATCTCCCGCGGGGGAACGCGCTTTACTTACGAGCACAACCGCGCGCACGAGCTTTCAGGCGTTAGTCCTGCCCGCGCGATAAGCGAATACCTGCTTCGAGACTTTCTCCATTATTCTCCGGGCGCACGTAGCCGTGCGTCAGCCGCCGAGGTATGCGTGCACGCCGCCAACTTTTTCGGACAAGTGCGATTGGTTTTTAATTAGAGAGATTTCACGCTTCGGGGAACTCTGTTGAGTTGGAGGTTTGCTGATGGAACCCTGTTGACGGGAGATTTTTACCTGGGATTCCTTTAGTGGCCGGTTGACACTGGCTGTTTCCACTTGGCACCGACTCGATATGTATTTTCGCAGGCGGACTTCGACTTGAACGGCACACGCGCTCGCTTGCATCCGCCGACTTACGGATTCGGGACGGAGATAAAGACGAGCCGCAAAAATAACGAGGCCTCCCGCAATTTCTACCGGGCAGCCTCCAGTGCGTACCGTTACGGAAGACAGGTTGCATTGCAACAGGATAAAAAATCGCCGTTTACCTTCTCGCTCTGATGCTAGGGCGACTTCGACTTCGCGTCGATGCGGTTTTTGGGTCAAGATCTCCGCGAAGTTCGGCCGGGTATGCGTGCTGAGAACACGTGTCGGGCATAATACATTTCCAGGCTACGCTCCACTGGTTTACTATAGCGCAGACTAAAACAAACCCAACAACACTCTATTTCTAAGAGCGACGGACTCGACAGCAGTCAGTGTGTAAATCGTTCCATCTATTCACTGACCAGAGAACTACTCGAACCACTTCGATTGTTAACTTTAAATAACAGCTTAACGGATCAAAAGCTGAAAGTGTTTGTATAAAGAGATTTGATTCCGGATTTAATCGACTAAACACAGTAGAATTTGAACTGTGTCACTTGGTAAGATGACTCTAATTAAGCAATCACCAACAAGCTTACTGTTGGACTAAAACGAATGTGCGAGAAACGGCAGGTTATCGATCAGCAGATCGAAAGGGACCGCTTGGAAGACCGGGAGGACGTGAGTAAAGACATCGGGAGGAAACTTATAGGCGAGATGCGAAAGCGTGGAATAGAAAAGCGGTAATTGGTCGGTGACTTTCTCATCGGCGCGAGACGGCGGGGCACGTGGGCTCGGATCATAATTTGCAATGACAAACCTTTGTCCTCGAGCGGGACCAATAAATCGCGCGACACAATGGCGCGCGGCTCCTTCGTTCGCAGCCCCATTACATTATTCCTCGCGCCGGCTAGGCCGCCAGGACAATGCCAGTGGGCCTCCTTCGAGACAAGACGAACACACCAGCTAGGACGAAGGAACCAAGGACTACCGGCAACGAGGACGAACCACGCCATTCCCGCAATCCTATCCGAAACGATAAATTTCACCGAACGATACCAATAATCACTGATTCCTCTCTCCTGTACTCCGACGAGAACAGCTTCGATCCTGGAAGCGTTAGAAAGCTAACTTCCAGCCCCAAAGGGTGCAGAAATGTTTGAGAATCAATAGAATAAAATAGAATAATTAGAGCATTAAAATAAAGGTTTGAATTTTGATTCCCAAGTTTGATTCGCCGTTGATGAAAATCGTAAGTAGATAAAGTCACGCACGACGCGATGAGACATCGCATGTATCACCAGAATTACCAGGTTCCAAAGCCATTGGATTGAGTGACTTATTGATACGGCAAGTGGGTACGTGTCACGACGGGGGTAACGATCTACCATTACTCGAAACATGTCGTTACCGAGGGAAACCCACTTAGCACTGAAAATGACGGCTTCCTTCGCATAATGGAGTCTAATGACTGTGCCGAGTCGGCGAAATGATATCCAAGCCGCGCGGCGAGCATACGGAAATTCGACGACTAGAAAATTGGCCTGGCAGAAACTGAAAAATAGGAATCCAAGTTGGGTAGACTGGGGAATAGCAGGCCAACCAATTCGTTGCTGCGCAACATCTGCATTTGGGAGAAACTGCGCGTTGCGAGCGTGAGAAAGAGATAGTCGGATGGACGAAATCCTTCTCGGATGACCGCGGCGGAGCGCGGCGCTTTAGGAACAAGGCCAGAGGATCGCGAGAAGGAGCGCAATGCGTGGAGCTCGACACATTTATCCCGATTGTGTTACACGGAACGGTCCGACAGGCCGTGGACGATTTCCTGGTGCTAACTCGCATAATCGCCTCTGCAGATCATGCAGCGCGCGCGCGCACCATCTTTCTCTCTCTCCCGCGGGACAAAGAGCGTGCTCGTGCCGCAAGTAGAAGCCGGAGTGCACGCGCGATGCAATATAGCAATTACAGGCACGCGGCCGACGCGCTTAGCATGAGCCGGGGCCCGGGACGATAGTTCAAGCGGCGCGGAAGATTAGAAATCGAAGTAACTTATTGCCGAGGCCGAGCGATTCGGTTTTCACGGCTGCCCCGCTTATTTGCCAGACGCGCGCGCGCGCGCTCGAGAGAGCACTGTGCGGCGATTTTAATTTCAAATCGCCGACGACGAGGACGACTACGGTCAGCCTCGACTCGCGATAGCCGACTTCGCCCGGCTAATTAATTACCAGGATCGACGAGGCGGCCCTGGCCTCCGGAGAAAATCGCCGCTTTCCTTCCCGGCGATAAGGACACCACCTCGCGGAGAAATTAGCTTCTTTCGCCGTGCCAGTGATCCTGCCTCCTATGCCTCCGATAAATCGCCGCACTTTTCTCAGTGATTACCAGTAACAATGCATTCCGGCTGGCTTGTTACGCAATCGAAGGCCGACATTTCTACAATCCACGCGAAACGCGCTTGGAATTATAATGCGCGCGGATCGTGCATTGCGGAAAAAGTGCCGGAACAGGTCGGCGCAATCGATAATCACGATCGCACTAATACTGCTTCCACTTTCAATAGCGAAGCTGAGTTTCACATAGGAAAACTAGTTCGAACGGGAAAGGCTTCTTTTCTCGGCGGGTAATTTTGAAGGATTCTTTGCGAGCCGTTAAACCCCGGCAAAGGCTCCAACTCTAATTCTCTAGTAGAAAGACATGCAAGAAAACGCACGGTGCATTCTTCAAAGGGGGCCGAGAGGGGAGTGAACCCCCCGTGGAGATTGCCGGGAGTGAAAAGTGTTATCTGTCCTCCTAGAGACTGGCGGAGGCATCGAGGCGGGGAAGGGAGGGGCCGGAGTTATCGAGCAGGATGTCCCGGAGAAGGACGCGGAGTAAGTAGCAAAGTGTGTAAGGCACGTCGGTGCATCGATTCCGCGACGTATCGGCGACAACGCTCGGCCGATAGGCGGCGGCCGGCGCTATCGGCGACTAGGAAAGCCACCGGGGCCCCGGCTGCCGAAGCTCCGAGATAAAAGGAGCCAATACGAGAAGGAAAAAAAAGGAGGAGGAGATGCCGGCGTTACACAGCGAGCCACTACCGTTAATTGAAGAGCGAGAGGGAGAGGCTACTTAACGCGCGCGACTCCTTAAGAACCTGTCCTAGCCTTCCAACCTTTCACGAAAGCTGCCTGCCACGGACTTTATCTCGCTCTATGGGCTCGAGGCTCTGCCTATGCTTCGGCCTCCGCTCTTCGCTCTTCTCCTCACTCGAAAATACAGTTCGCGATGTCTTACTCATACCCGCCTAGCGAATACCTATACGGACGCCGATTACCGCCGATTACCGCCGATTACCGCCGATTACCGGGAATCGGCGTGTTAAAGTGTCGCCGAGATTCAGGGGAAACGGTCGCCTGGATCCGATGGTATGGGAGCGCGCGCCCGCCGTGAGCGAGATAAGCCACTTGACCGCGATGATCTTATCTCGTTGATTGACTGATTTACGTCTCATTACACGTGTGGAACGAGCGAGGGAGCATCGGATCGCGGATGCTGCGCGCCCTCGTTACGTAAAATCACGAGGTGACTACTGGAGCGCCGGGTTAAAGGACGATCCGTAAGGATCCCGGACGTGGATTTGCGACAGTCGATCCTACCACCACCGCCACCGCCACCGCCACCGCCGCCTAGCTCGCCTCTCGCTTACGCAACGAATTATTGCGGAGAGCCGAGGCATTCGCTAGCTTCGAAACCCTCTAACGAGATGACCTTTCGCGGCGAAAATTCGACGCGCACTCGCCGCATACGTCGTGCCGGGATTCATCAAGTGGAATCGACGCGGGCAGGCTTTCCTGCTTGTCGAGCCTCGGAATTAGGAGTTCCTTTCAAACTTGAGTATCTTCGATTTAAAATCATTCAAAATTCATACAAGTATGAAATCTAAACTGTTCTCTCGTAAATCTATAGGTTGGTCCCAGCGTAGTCAAAAAGTCCCGCGAATCATTGCTTGGCGTAGAAACTCTCACGACTCGAAAACACAGGGATAACTCGAGTCCCATGGAAGTTGGCCAGGTTAGTGATCCCAGGCGCACGCCCGCGGGGATTGGTAAGCATTAAGCATAAGAAAGAGAGGCAGAGGGCGGCTCCACCTGAGCGAATTCTCCAGGAATTCGCCGCTGAATTCCTTGGCAAGGTGCCCGCGCGGAGAGGTGAAGCTTCCCGAAGAAGGGAGCCTGGAATTCCTGGCGCGCTAAATAAGGTCGCGATCGCCAGCAGCCGAGGAAGAGGCACCCCGCGGAGAGCCCGAGAGCCGCCCTCTCTCCTCGGCTCGGAAATTGCGCCGGGAATTTTCCCCATCCTGGAATTTTGTCGGCCGCCACTTTTTTCGAGCGGTGATCGCGAGCGGGCGATCGATCTTCCGGATCGCCCGAGGATAACCGAACACGGAGATTCTATTCTTAAGTCCGGGGGGCAGGGACGTGATCTATCGAGGCGACTCGACAGTGTAAAACTGTAAATAGGAGGCTCAGACGCTCGACAAAAAATTGTTTTGCAATACACACAGCGTGAATTATATTGACTCTCGCGGTTGTGAATTATAAGGGTATATTCGCGACAGTTGATCCGAGATCCCGGGGCTCCAGACACTCGCGACAGCTCTCTCAAAAAGAGTCTTTGCAGTCTGGATTTATGAAGTTGGATTAAATCAGAGATTGGCTCCCGTTGTGTAAGGAAACTCGCGATGCTGCGTTACAGGTGTATCTTTCTCGGTTCGTTAAATACTTCGGCAGCCGATCTCCTGGCCGTTATCTTCGCCAATTACCACTGAAGTGCGAAGTCTCGGGATAAACCGGCTCCGAAGACACACGCGCCCGACAAAAAGGACGAAATCAGCGGAGTTCGCTAAATGGGACAGGAGAGAAGTGGCGAAAGGCGCGTACGTGCAAAAAGGCCAATTCAACTTCTCACCCTCCAATGAAATACCAATGGCGAACCTCAGGGATGAGGGTAAACGGTTATTATACTACCGAGATACATCATTTAAATTGTTCAACTTCCATGCACTCACGCGTTCGCCCACCGCATCCTTAAACTCCTGTCATTTATTTTCCTCCTCGTTTCCCGCAATAATACCGAGCCGTTTAAACAGGGGACGCGTGAAAGATTTCACACTTTTTATCGCGCCGATTACAAAGCAAACGTGCGCGCGCGATACCAATGCCGAGGTCTGCCCACGAAATTAATGAGCGGCCGTAAAAAGAAGCGCGTACGTCCTTAATTAATCGCGTACGCAAACGAGCACAGCTTACGACAACAATACGGCTCGCCGAGGGTAACCAGTTCCTGAACAAGGTCCACCTAACAGCAAAAACTTGTTAATCGAAATTTATTAATATCGACCCAACCGATTTCTCTCCATTACCCGCTTCAACCGCGAACAAAGTAATCACCTTGTATTTCAACCAATAATCGAGCAACGCTCCTTGACGCCTCTGAAAAACGGCCTATAACCGGCGCTTATTTTCCAATCCCTTAGTGAAATTCCCTCGTCCAGTAAACACTCCAATTTATGGAAATTGAAATGGAATGAATGGTAAGTTGTTCCCAACACGATTCCAGCGCAATTTCGTCTTTCTATAGTTCGTCAGTGTAGAAACGAGCTCATTGGACCGCCACGTAACCGAGCGCGGCCTATTGTCTCGTAGAGGAGGCAGCGCGCGATCCCATTTATTTCGCAACAGGTTCTCACAGCGAGAACGTCCCAGACTCTCTTATATTCTGCAGCGATCGACGCGAGCCAGAGCGACCATTCTCACGATTATCATTGTCGCAAAGGGTGCTGACTCCTCTTCGTTAACAAGAAGTCGGGCTCGGGCCGGGTGGGGGGCGCGCGTTACTTGATTATCCGAAGGAATCCTCGCGTTACGGCGGGTGAGCATAAGTCGCGTTATGATCGGCTGGGGAAAGGGTGCGCGTGCGTAGTGCGCTCGAGTGGGTGGCTCGGAGTAATCGGGATTAATTAAGCGCGATGGGAGAATTGAATTAACGGTTTCCCGCGGAGCGAAGCCAGGCCGCGCTGAAGGGGCAGGCGGAGGAGTGCGCGTTGAAAGAGCGCCGGATAGACAGACTGCTGAACAAGAGAGGCTCGCACCTGCGAAGAATGAGGATCGAAGGCTAATCTCCTCTCGGAGAGATTCTCTCTGCTCGCACACGTCGAGCGGACGCGACGTAGTGAATGGCGCGCGCCGATATAAAGCCCGCTTTTGTTCGGCCGCGCGCCTTCTGCCGTTTGTGGAAACGGTCCACCGCGCCGTCCGATTATAAAATGACACTCTTTCAGCGAGAGAGCTCGCCCGGGCGAAGGCCCCCGTTGAAAGGACTGGCTGAAATTAAAGAGCGCGCGAGGGCTCCTCGACACGGGACATCGTCGGTACCGTAGGCAGGCGACCAAACACTCGCCAATCTCTTTATGCAGTGTTTCGCCGTCACTAGAGCCCGCTCACTCTTCCTTTTCTCGGGCAATGCGCACTATTACGCTCGCGCCGCTGCACGATCCGGCACCGTCCTCGCTTTACTCCCCCGTAATCTCTATCATTCGATACGGCCAACCCCGTAATTTTTGTCGCGCTCCGACCGCCAACCCGCAATTTCGCCTCGGTTAGTCCTGCCAGTCCTCCTGGCCCGCTCCGAGAGAGGATTAGGCAAATAACTAACTACGACAATAGGGAATCGCCGCCTCTCGGAAAGCCGACTTTGCCACTTGCCGTCCAATTACTCAAAGCACCAGTTGTGGGATGAACTTTCCACCATTGAAGGAATTAGGCAGAGACAAATGCCACATCATTCTTCTTCTCGGTAAAACTAGGACGTCGACTTATTGTTAGTACCACGAGCACAGAGTTTCTCAAATCAGCCAGGAATCGAACAAGTGTATCGAAGAAAATGGAGAAGATATCGATTGATAAAAGCATCGCTAGAAGGCCAATACTTGTCCTCTGTCGAACCAATCGGAGTCTGATGTAAAGAGACCCAGCTAGACTAGAGTTTAAAAGGAACTTATTACAATTACTAGAAATAGAAGGATAATACGAGAGGATTTTTGCGTGGCAGTATTAGCCGGAGGTTTCGCAATGTGGCGAGAGAAGCGCGAGATGGTTCCTTGAGATCGCAGTGGCATCGAGCGAGCGCCTTTCACTGGCGGGGGGCAAGCGAACCTCGTCGCAGCTTCTTCTTCTCCTCCTCCGTCGGCCCGGAGACTTCTCTTGCCTCCTCCTCTCGCACGAGGCCTCGCGAAAGGTTACATTTACATGCGGCGACGCGCTCGTCGTCGGCATGTCATTGTCTTGGAGGTTACTGCCATCGGCACGTGCGGCCACCCGAAGAGAATGTCGAGTGCTCTTACGGGGGTGCCATTGATTGAAGCCGAGCACGTGCAACACCCGTACATGTGTACACACCATTATTACCCTCGTGGGCGAGGCACTGCGCCTTCGACTCCTTCACCCAAACTGGCGCATCATAAACCAGAGCGAGTTCTCAATGCTCGGTGGAAAGCTGTTGATAGTGTCGAGTTGAGAGAGTATGTGAGTTCCTGCTATGAGAACTCTCGTTCTTGCATGCCAATGCTACTGAGCACGTTTTAACTGAAAAATCTATAATAATCCAATCACGCGGGTTGTTGATAAATTCCGAATACACTTTGCTGAAAGTGTTTTAACGTCATTTGTGCAGAGTCGCGCGAATTCACAGGACGCGGTAGTTAGTGTTAATTATTCTTCCTTCCGACTCATCGCCCGATTTTATTAACACGCGAGGGAGAGAGAGGGGGATTGTGCGCGATGGTCACTGGCGTCATTATCATCAGCGGATGATAAATAATCGGCGCGCCGACAGGAAGGAGGGAAAGAGGGAAAAAGGGTGCGAGAGGCGGCGCGCGTCGAGAATTTCATCGAGACGGCGCGGCGTGGTCTCGGCCGCGGCCGCCGTTATTTATCGGCCAATAAATTATCGGCCAATAAATAAAAGGCTCGTTACGGAGCGGCGCGCGGCGAGAACAAGCGATAGTAATCAACAGTAATTCGACATCGAGCCAGGAGCGCGGCCTCGGCCTACGAGCTCTCAGCCGGATAAATCGAAACAGCAAATCTCGCCGGCGAGCTTTCCTACCGGGGGCTCGCGATTCGGCCTTTATCGAGGACGCTCACTCCCGTCGACCTTCTTCCCTCCAATTGCACCGTGTCTCGCCGATAAATAATAACAAGCGGATCGAGCTATGCGTCGTCGGGGTGGCTCGGTGGCTGGGCGGCTGGGTGGGGGGCGAGCGGCCGATAACAATTGCACGGGACGAAATTAATTACCGAGGGCCCGGCACTGCGCGCCGGCCTCCCTGTCATTAGATAACCTTTTGTTGAGGCGCCGGGAAAGGGAATGGCATTTCCCTTTATCGTCCCAGTGCGTGGCCCGTCCAATTAATTGGCGAGAAAGCGGGCGGCCGACAAAAGGGCGCAATCGCAGAACCACCAGGTCTCTCTTTCTCTCTCCCTTTCTCGCTCCCTCGAAACCTACCGGCTGGATTCCCTGGCACTCGGCCTTACTTAGAGACGCGACCCGCCACTGCTCCCGCGCACTGACACTCCGCTAATTAAGCTAATTAAGAGCAATAATGCTCGCGCGATAATTGCTCGGCCCGGGCCTGCCCTCCGCTTCCACGGATGGCGACATTAGTTTGTTGAAATCTCACGGATCAACCTGACTAGTACTGTCGGCAGAAGCCTCGTCGTTCACCTATCGACGATGCTATAGGGTGGTCTTGACACTTGGTTATCATATTTAAGTCTATGAAAATAAGACTACTAGGTGTAGCGAGAGAATCTAATGAAACTTTCCAATGACAGAAGACGAGTGAAGTAAGAGTGAAGAAATAACAAATTGCGAGGATCCATGCGCGGCTACTCGAGCTTTATTCCTCGCGGCGCATCGCAATAATTGGAAAGAGATTTACCCGGCGACTACCAACTTTCACCCCGCTCGAGCACCTCCAGAGGGAATCCTGGGAGGCGACAGGCGTTCCCAGCGGAGCCGCGGACGAGAAGAACTGCACTACGGCCAGGCGCGGCGCAATACCACTGCGAGGATAATGACACGACGGACAAGTCTACTCGCTACGGAACGCGGATCCTCTGAAAGCCGTGGCCGCACGCTTCCACCAATTTCTCCGAAGAGCCCCCAGTTTCTTGCGGTCGCACGGAAATTCCTCGCGCACCCGCCACCCGGCTACGACTTTTCGGCCTCGGAACCCAATCCAATGACCCGCTAATTATCCTCGACGACACGCACGCCGGGACGGAAAAAGGCCAAAACTACCCCGGTAGAGACGTATATTCTCGAGAGGTCCAAGAGGGAATCTCCTCGCGGCGTCTAGCCCGGATTCACCTTGACCCCGTTCTCACGCGGTAATACAATGCGATCGGCTATCATTCATCCCGAGCGTGTCTACACGCGAGGAACACGCTGCTTTGGACGTCGAGGGCGCCGTAAGTCATAGAGGCCGCGGCGCAAGCAGCCGCGGCCGTACGGAAAGCTGTAGGCCAGCTACGCCCTCCGTGGCCGGGTGCCGTCCGGGCGAAGCCGGCAGGGGCAAACGGGAGGAGGAAGTGTCTCACGTACCACGTAGGAGAGAAGAGAGAGAGAGAGAGAGAGCAGTGGTCGGTAGCGGCGGGCGAGACGTCGACGTCGAGAGGTGAAGGAAAGGACGGGGCGAAAAGAAAGGGAAAAGAGGAGCGCGAGCGCGGTTCAGGGGGTAAGAAGGCAAGGGGCCGATCGAACGTAGCCAGGAGCCACCGCGAGAGAGCGAGAGAGAGAGAGAGAGAGAGAGAGAGAGAGAGCGAGAGAGCCAAGGGAACACGCCGCCGCCGCCGCGGAAAGGCGCGCGGAGGAAAGCTGTGTGTACGTAGTACACGAGGAGAGACGGCGCGCAACGGAGAAGCCACCGGAGAGAACCGAAAGGGAAGAGAAGGGAAAGGAAAGGGCAAGGCAGGCTGCCCGACCGGACAGTGGCCAGAAGCGAGCAACGCGCCCGAGCATGCAGGCGTTCGTCTCGGTTCGTCGACCTCCCGTGGAATGCAAGGCATAACCTACCGTAACACCACCACCATTGCCGGCACCACCACGTCACCGCCGCCAGCACCAGCAGCCACGTCCACTGCGACTTCCACCGTGTCCCCTGCCCCTCCCCCCACCCCACACATACCTTCCAACCACCTGCGAATCCACCACCAACGCCACCAACCCCGCTGATTTCGTCCGCGACCAGCCCGACGGCCACCAACCCCTTTCTACTCAGAGCCACCACCCTGCCACTCACTCCAATCACACACGCACGCGACGCCTCGATCCTTCGACCCCCTCGCATGATTTAAAGGGCTCGAGTGAATGTGGGTTCTGTTAGTTCTTGGAACTCCTGCTCGTTGATGTCAGATGTAATACCAGAAATCTGAATGGGATGAGCCTCTATGGGTTTATAGCTTCAGAGAATTGCTCGTTTGGGGATGAGAATGTGAAGGTATTACGTAAAGTGTTATTAAGGGATATAGTTGTATGGTTCTCTTTGGCCTGTGGTAGTCTGAGTAACTAGGTTCCTGTCTGCGTTAGTTGGTGATATATTATAATGGTATTGCGTCTAACACGGGGGCTCCTTTAACTACGATGCATAATAATCCAGTAATGAGGCCGAGCCTCCGCCTCTGTAGCCGGCTTTTAAATTCTCCTGGTTTACTGGGAGGATAAAGAAAATCAAGGGGGAAAAACAAAGTAGCCGGGAGCAGAGCACTCGCAATTTTCCCCGGGTTAAGGACGAGCCGCGCTCGACGCGAGGAACGCGTAACGTCCGAAAGGTGAAGAGCGGTATTTCCTGGGGAGAATTTCAGGGGAATCGCGGAGGAGCGCGCGGAGTGGGTTAATCGAGCATTAATCGTGAAGATCCTGTGGCGCCCGGCAAGTATTTATTTGTCCTAACGGGAGAATCGTTAATAGTCGCTCGGTGGCGAAGAACTGGCGTGGACAGGTAGGTACAGTTACCCAGATAAGAGCATCTCTCTCCAAGGATCAGGGCCACGTCCCGTCCCGTCCCGCGGCACGTTCGCCGGGAGCCTGAAATTTCCCCAGGAATCCTGTAATTCGATTAAAAGCGCAGCCTCGATCTTGCGCCGATCTTAATCCGCCGTGGAAATTAGAATCGTGCCTTGGGATCGTTGGGCGAAGGGCCGCCGGAAGGAGGGCCGCCGTCCCCGAGGACTCGAGATCTAGCGAGTCTCGATCCCCCTCGACTGTTGCCCATCATCTCGATAATTGGTTATTACGAGAATAATCTTTCGATCCGCTCGGTGCGCCCGCGGAATCGAAGAAAGTGCTAGTCGGCTGCAAAAAAGCGTATACTTGGAAGAAAGTGAAAGAGAAAATTAATGGCGGCCCGGTCGGGGAGCGGAGAGAAAAAAATAATGATTCAGTACAGACAGCTTGATGAAATTCAACGACACTTTCACTAGAGGTCTGCCGGACGGCAAAAAGCGTCTACCCGTAAGGAAATATATCGAGTTTCGACTACGGCGCGGCGCGGGCCGGTGTGTACTTTCTTCGTAAAAATTTCACTGAATGCTGGGAGAGCGCGCGCGCGCATCCCCGTCGGATTTCGTGGCCGATTTACATATGATTGATCGGCCGTTCAAATTTCAAAGCCAAGGTCTGCCCTCGCGCGCCGGCCCGTCCGCGGTGATTTCGAAATGTAAAAGAGCCTCGATAAATCTCGCGGAGATATTCGGAGGCCGTGCGCGCGCTCCTCGTCCCCGCGCACCAGAACTCGCCGTTCAAGTAAACGAAGCAATAAACGAAGATAAGGTTTAAACCGGCGATTAACGGGGAGATTTACGCGAATCGGTAATACCGAGCGCTCAAGCCTCCGCGAGGTACAGTTAACCCAACAGATAAGACCACCTCGGAGGATCACGATCACAACCTCCGTCGGCACGGTTCACCAGGGATATATCTGCGGGGAATCTTCCCGATCCGTGACATCCACTCCCAAAAGCTAAAGAACTTGCTCTCCAGTACATATTCGCTACTGACCCGAGCGCTCGCGTTCGCCGTGAGTACAGACCACCTGAAAAAAGGCCTGAAAGGAGAGGCCTGAAAGGCGGCCTGTTTGCACGTCGACGGAGGCTGCAAAGCTGACCGAAAGCGAGCGCGGTAAATCCAGCCCGTGTGTACACTAGGTCCGCAGGTGCGAATTGAGGCCAGGGGAAAAAATGAAGCGTGCAATTTGGGTCGTGTGTGTGTGTTCGCCGAAGAAAGTGGTGTCGGGGTTGAGAGAGGAGGGTGAACCTTTTGTCGGCTCGAAAAGCCGATCTGCGACCTGGTGGGCTAACTCGGCCGGAAGTGGCTCTCGATGCCCTCGCGAATATGCCACCCGGCAGCGCAAGGCGACGGCGAGTGCGAGAGGCGCGCGCGCTTACACACTTCTGGCGAGGTCCTCGAGGAGGAGAGTATGTACCACGGGAGCATTAATGGGGATTCGCTTTCACCGTTGGCCGAGAGGCGAACACCGTCGTCGTGTCCCGGTTCCTCCAGGCCTCTTCGTCATTACCGTGCTTCTCGGCGGCGCTCGCCGCTCTGGGAGAAAGAGAGACCGGTGAAACCGGCACGACCTTTCCCTGCCACCTCCTCGTGACCTTTCCAAGGCGAGCACTCGCATGCTTCTCTCCTTTTCATTTCAGGAAGGATTCACGCCAACGCACACACACACACACACACTCGCCGTCCACCCTCTGTCCCCTTTGCTCGGGCAGCGGCGGCGACCTCCCTCGCGTTCTCCCGTTTCCCTCGCATGTTTAACACCGGCGATAAGAACAATTACCGGGCGCAACGTTCCCCGGCGTGCCGAGCGCTAATAAAATTGTCCTACGCCGACTTAATGCTTGTTAACGCCGTCTGATAACGAGGCTTACATCGACTGCCGGCGACTACCCGATGCGCGCCGGTATTGTTCTCCTAGACGAGGATTACAGCGGGTACACGCCGCGCCGGCTGGACAATACTTTATACGCGCCCTCGCGGTATTCGGCGGGGTTTCTCCGAAAAATCAACGAGCGTGGGAGAATGAGCGAGGTGAGATTTTGTGAGGGTGATTTGGAGAGCGGGAACGAGTGTCTGGGAGAAGTGTGCTGGGAAACTAGGGCGGTCGGGAATGATTAGAGTTGTTGCAGCGAGCGTGCTGATTAATTCTTGTCACTCTCATTAGGAGCAGAATGCGAAAGGCTCGCCGGGAGGGAGGCCGCGCGTTCTTCTGCTTGAGTAATACCCTTGGAGGAGCCTTCGCAATTGATATTGTAATGGAGAGTATCATGAATTGTGGATGGAATCTGTGGCGCACCGCACGAATGCCATTCCTAGAGCCGTTTTCTCCGTGAAATCGCGTGTATATCAGCCTTTGAGGAATGCAGTGAGCGCGCGCGCGCGATCGTCGAGTGACTCAGTTTGTCATCCGAATCACCTTGACAGAGTGATCTGATTGGAGAGAATCGTTTCCGATTCGCTATGTTCTAAGTTAACACCGCAACGCGGCGTCGGTTTCATTAGACTCATTCTTTATCCTCCGAGTCGACTTGGACAATTCCTTCAATCAATCTCCTCTCCTTCTCTTTATTCCTCATTAAGTTCAATGATATATGACCGCTTGCAGCAACGCTATTTACCAGCGCCTGGTAAACTTAAAAAAATACTCCCCAGTGATGCAATCACATTTGAAAAAGGTACCATTCAGTACGAGCCATTCAAGTATCAAGCACTTGATCAATGTCACTTTAACCGCGAGTTCACCCGGGAATCCCTTAAAGCCTCAGAGTTCACCTTCCATTCGTTACCGAATTCAGCAGCGGAGTAGAATATGCCTCTCGGCGAGAGATCTCCCTCGGAATCCGGAGCAATTGGAGTAAAGCCGTGGCACACGGTGTAATATTGTAGAATAAGGGTATGGCTCGCGCGCGCGGTCGCTTTGAGAGTGGGTACCCACTGAGAGGACTGAGAGCAGGAAGAGGAGGCAGCTGAGAGCCGCCAGTGAGATCCTATCGGCTGATATTCAATGCGATATAACTCATTCTAGGTATGGACTAACTCGCGTGCACTGCTCCGCGCAGAGGGGAGCGCGAGCGTAGGCTAGTTATCCACTCTCGAAAGCCGCGGCGAGCAATTTCATTCGGAATTACAGAAAAGCCGGCCGGTTCTCTAAACGAGCGCGCCAGGGTCTCTCTCGCAGATCCTTTTAATTCCAACGGCGCGCGGCCGCCAGGCTAAACGCGCTGCTCTCGCCCATGTAATGATGACGTTCTCGACTTCTTGCCTTCCTTCCCCCGGCTTTTTTCAGATACTAGTTCCTTCTTGCCGGACGCAGCCGGGCGCACCTCTCAGGGGGGGGGGGGGAGCTAGTCGCGGACGCGGCACTCTACGAGGAAGAAACGAAAGCAGCCGATACGCGGAAACGCCCGGGGAACTCCATCAACTTCAAGTCCCGGCGAATGCCCGCTGTAATGAGGAGGAGCCGAGTCCCTTTTTTACGGGCTTTTTACGCGTCGGCCCGATGAGAATGTCGCGGGCGCGGAGTTTATGCCGCGGGAGGGGATTAATCGAGATGGTATCGCCGGAGCCGCGGCCGGGGCCAGAAATAAAGATGCACCGGGGGCCCCGAGTGTCAGGAGTTAACGGTGCAGAGAGGATGTGTTTCCTCGTGGCGGAGCCGGCGAAAAGGCGGGCGTGCGAATCGGCAATCCGTTAGCGGGCCACATATATAAATATATCTCGGCGTCAAGCCAATATGAATTAATTACGGCTCGTTAAGGCGGCGCGCGGCCTTACTTGTCTTCGGGGCCTCCTGTTAAACAAGCACACGCGCGACACAGACACACTACCGGCTCTCGCATGCCTCTTTCATTCGAGGTATGTGCATTTACGTATGTACCGGGGGCACCAGGCGTGCTTCGCTTCCCCTCCTCCACCTCCTCGCTCGCTTGCCTTCCTTTCCTACCGTTACTCGCCAACCGAATTAATTCCGCGCGCGCGCGCGCCGTTGCTGCCTCAATTAGCCGTGGCCCCCGATATATTTCAATTTCCAATCCTTACCGGGAGAGGATTACAAGAGCGATCGAACTAGCCCTGCCGTTTGCGGAGCAGCGCCAACGCCGCCGCCGCCGTCGCCTCGTCCTTCTTCGTCCGTTGGGCTCTCGAGATCTCGAGCAGGCTGACCTCGACCCAATAATCCCTCGCGAGGAAACCTAATGAAGTCTCAATCTCCCGCTCTCTGTCCCGACGTCCCTCGCCCGTGCCCCGACCGTCCTCTCCAGAGTTCATTAGCATCCTCGACATTTATAGGCGCACCGGTCTATTTTCGTGGCGCAGCGCGGCCGAGCCTTGTTGACGAGCGGACAGGTGGCCGTCGCCGTCGTCCCCGTCGCCGCCACTCGACAATGGGACAGACCGACTCAATGTCGATTGGCCACTTCTAGTCGTGGGATTAGTCGGCCGGCTCGGATGCCCACGCTTGTCATTAGACGCGCGTCCATACTCGCCGGATATCTACGCTCGATGTCTATATCCCTCATTAACGAAACGAGCCGTCCGACACAGAGAAAGCACGTGCCAAAGACGGGGCACGGGGGGAGACGGGAGACTGGACGCTCCAGCCCAAAGTCAACAAACTCCTCTAGGCCGAGTAGTATCCGACGCATGTTCAGCCGATTACGAAAGCATTAGGAAGCAGAGAGTATATGTGTGCCTTGGCCGCGCCACGTATTACGTGTCTCAAACTGTGTATTATATATTTGAGCGCTCTAGAGTTAGACCAAAGTCAACAAACTCCCCTGGTATGATACAGGGCCCGTTCGCCCGGCCCGATTACGAAAGCGTTAGGAAAGCATTAGGAAGCACGAGCCATGCATTACGCGTCGTCGAATACAGAGTTTTCCCTCTCTATTATATACACTTGGAGACTGGACCAAAATTAAGAAATTCCCGCCGGTCGCTCTGCTATCAGAGCTCTGTCTGCGCCGATGCACTGACGAAAGCGGGACGGGCAAACTATACGCCTTTCCGAACCACGTATATATTCTATATTTGGCCGGGCGACACCATCAAAGTCAACAAACTCCCCTAGGTCGAGTTCTATCGGAGGCAGCCTCGAACGATTACGAAAGCACTGACAAGTACAAAGTACGCGTTGGCCGGGCCCGGCTGGCTGGGGCGAAATGTCGCTGGGTAGAGGCAGCAATCGACAGCCGCCAAGTGCAGCTATGCCGGCAGATCGGCTTTCTTAACCGCAAGGTATTTCGCGATATCTGATGAAGAGCCGGTGCGAGGCTGCCCAGTGAGAATTCAAGCTTTCTATCGAGCAGCCCATTCACTTAGTAGAACTGCTTGCGCGGACGTCGGGACGCTTAAATAAATCAATTGTGATACGGTGATGGTGGATGATGATGGGAATTCAGCTATGCTTATGCTTCTCGCGATAGACTATAAACAATGCGCATAACACTAACTGTTTGTAATATTTTCTGTGTATTACCTCTGTGCGATTAATACAAGATAATTTTGTTACAAGGTATTGCTCGAGAATTTATAATCGATAAATAACTAGTTGCATTTGCATAAAGATCCGCAGTCTAGCTATACCGGAGGGACTTTCCCCGGAGGCTACCTATATTTCGCCCCGAGTCTTATTGAAAACTACGAATACTAGAAATGCCAGCATCAAGATTTCATCTGGTTTCTAGACGGCAAGTTGTCCAAGTGATTATCGGCAACGGATGAGCCTACGACGGGGACTAGTGAAGGCGAGTGTGTGCCGCGGGCTCGCGGTGCACCTGGTGCCACCCGAGGGCGAGTGTGATGAAAGTGAATTTTAAAATCGAGGTCTCGGAGGCTCGTGCCTCCGCGGACGTCGACCTTAATTCGCCCGGCTAACTACACTCGCGATTGTCTGCCTACCTTATTCTCAGCGCAAATGGCAATCCACCATGCGCGCACACTAGGAACGCACTTTTTTCCTCGTTCTCACGGCATTCCATGAATCTCTCTCCGGCGCAGTCCTACGCCCGCCACTTCCAATCGGCAGGGTCATTGTAAAGGCAGCGAGCCAATTCGCGGGGAAACTCGATTTACACGCACTCGGTGAACTGGTGCAAATCGATTCGACTAAACTTTTGCGACTCTGGCTAGTAAAGTTAAACATCGTCTGGATCTGAAAAATGCGGTATTAATCCTCGAATTAAATTAAATCGCGTGTCATTTTAATAAAAGTCGATAATTCTTGCAAATTTGAAGTCTTGTGCGAATTTTGGCGAGAGGTTGTAAAGAAATCTAGTGGATAAGAAAGTAACAGAATTAGAGATGACTCAGTTGGGCGACTACTGATTGTACTGTCGCGTGTCTCGAAATCGGCTAAGAATATCCGTAACTCCGTGTTTTGCATACTCGAGATTACGTGGCTCGATTTTAACCTTTGCGCGCGCTATTGGGTATTCGGTTATGTTGTGCTCGGAGCACGACTGAAATCGAGCAGCCGGATTAACTGGCCGGGTTCCGGCCGCTGCTTTTCCTCGGCCGGTACCAGCTCGGCGCACTCCGGTATGTTCTCGCCCCGAGTCCCTGGCAGGTGGAAATCTAATTAGCATAGTGTTTACTCTGCCAGATCCCTCGCGAGTAAACCTTCCTGTCTCACGGCTAACAGGACAGCGCTGCATCGGACAACTGGGGAGAAAAAAGGGCAAAAATCCCGTCAACTAATCGACCTCCCTTCAACGTAAACCAATCGAGCACCAAACCTGCTCTATTTAATTTCCATCGGAGAACCAGATCTAAATTATCCAAAGACCCACTTTCCAGCAGTAATAACACTTATTTAATTGAGGAAGGCGACGATTCATTGAAACGCGTCTTTCAATAAGCGCGAGGGCAATAACAGAGCTAGTTTTCTCGCGGGGAAGTGATAGATGAGCGGATGGGAGCGATCCCAAGGCAGATGAGATAGGGCAAGTGTATCGAGACAGGCATGGTGACAGTATCTCCACGGGATTTGCAGACTGCCGAGGGAAATCAGTGGGCAGTCATCCGCTATGAAAATAAGCGAACGCACCATTTTCCATGTATAATATATCATACAAACGTTCGAAGGTGGAACATAGAAGGAGGGGGGGTTCGCGCTCGCCCGTTCCTCCTCGCAGCTTCATTAATCACATCACAGATGTAATTTCCATAGCCGGTCGAAAGCGTGATTGATTGCGCGCGAAGATGAAAAATTAGCATTAACCGCGAGAGTTCACTGGCTCATTAGAGCGGCGGGGAGCGGGTGGGGGTCGCCGGAAAAAAGCCAAACGTTCTAATCCATCATGTAATCCGTGCGACGACGGGACAGCCCTCCCCTTCGAGGAGCGCGCGCTCGCCTCCTCCAGGATGTGTTACTATATCGGGATCGCGAGAGACACTCCGCCGCAGAATCAGATATATGTTGCATTTCCACGCCGTCAGGGACATCGCTCTCGGTTCCAGCTAAATGGTCAGCGTGATTCTCAGCCAGTGACAGGAAAAACTCTCGTGCTATCGTCAAATGTTCAGGCGTATTGGGGATTTTTGTGTCCAATGAGAGTTACGTCAATGGAATGGATATTGATTAAACGCTATTAATGGTGTGACAATTACATTATCTGCATTTTGATAATTCGAACACAAAGAGAAATCAAAAGAATGTTGTCTAATAGAATCCTTACAGGTTTACTTGGTAATAAACTGCAAAATCTCAAAACAAATTGAGAGGATCTGGTTAACTATAATACCAAACGAAATGGTGACGAAGATTTGCAGTCGCTCGCAGTGCGCATTGTTACCGAAAGGATGCTGCGCGAGATGCAGATAGGTCGACGGAGAGATCAAGGCGGGACACGCATGATCGGCGTCGCGTGAAATCTTAATGCCAAGAATTTTAATACCCGGCCGCGACAAAACGTCACAGAAAACGATACCTCTGTACCGACACGCTTTTCTGTCTCCCTCTCGGGCACGATCGAATTACCGCAGATCAGATTCGATCTTCCTTTGCTCTCCCACCGTAGCCCTGGCTGGCTGCCGGGGCTCGCGTGTCGCGCGATATTTTATATGCGCGTATGTTCGCTCTGCCAATGGAAAAAAACGAGCGGAAAGAGTCTGGCTTGGCTGTGATAACCGGAGCACAGAAACACCCGCTGACAGAAGGGGAAATGTTCGACAGGGTTCTCCAACCTTTTTCCTGCCTCGAATAGAATCATTTAAGTTATGGAGTACTAATTTCTGACCAGCGGAAACAGAAGTTTCCTTTCGCTTTTATATACCACGTATTACGAATTTTTAATAATCGGCTCCTCGAGTTAATTATTATGTGAGACTCTGTTTTTTAACCAAGACGACCATTGAACCAAAAATTAATATTTAATTCATACTTTGGCATATCGACAATCCCATTTCTGCCTTTACTCACTGTGGTACCAGAGGTATGTATGCCGCGTTTACCCGAGGGTTCCCAACTCACCGATTATACCCGCGCGGATTTCCTCGATTCGCCGACAACTGCGAGCTCGCGACGAATTCGCCGATTAACGAAAAGGTTTGGCAGCGGTGGCGGTGAAAGGCGGAGATTCGTGGTGCGGGCAGGAGCGAGAGGGAGATAGGCTCGCTCTATTCATAGAACAATAGACAGTACGCCGAGGTACCAGACGATGAAGTCACGACACGCTCGTACTCCCTTTACATTGTGGCCACTTCGCCCTCGCGAAATAGCCGCGGTTTTAACGAGTTTCGCCGAGATTGCTCTCCGCATAAGCCGCCGCGCCGACTCTGACCAACTCACGGCCCGCGAGAGCTCCACGCCGACCAAACCGGAGCGAGAGACCTCGAAACTCTCTAACTATGTATCACTAGACGTGAGACCGGGCCCCGTTAACGATCGGGAACACCATGCTTGTCGAGAGACCGCCCCCAGTCAGGGACCAATAAAACGTTTTATCGTCGCTCGCCGGGTGCCGGAAAAATCTCTAAACACCACCTAAATTCTACTTTGACTAGTCTGCAGCAATTGTTGCTCTCATTCCTGGCACGACTCTCGGAAAACCCATCTCGACCTCACTGACCTTTGCCAGATCTGCGATTTCTGGTTATTGATCGAATTCTGTCAATCGTTTGTTTGCACTCTCAGTATTTTCGGTGTGCGATGCTAATGCGACTCTTTACTGTCTTACTGGGGGAAAAGAATAAATGACTGTGGGATTTAAAGCGAAGCTTAATGTAAGAAGGAAATAGTGAGGGATTTTCAGGGATGTTGGAGTGCAACTAATGGTTCTCGGATGCAGCGCGGCGTACTGCGGAATGCTTAATGCAATGGGGGATCGATGGTCTCCGGTGGATCGTTGATACCGGTAATCCCATTGTCCTCGCAGGCACGACTGCGGCCTAGCGGGAAGCCATGCAGATGAATAAAGTCCTCATAATTGGCTCGGAACACGTCAGGCATTTTCACTTTCCTGAGATCATTGCTCCGATACACACTGCCTATCTACCTTGCGCCGCCTATGGAACTGACGATTGAATGTTTGCTCGCGCCTGATGCGCATCATTCCCTTGATAACGCCGATTGATAAGTAGAATATCAAACCGCTCGGTAATCCGGTTTGATCCTCGACATTGAAAACGCGCACGAATCGAATCTGCGAGTTTTCCAGGCGAATGATTTCAATTGATTATAATGTACGAGAATCTGCGAGCGAGTGAGAGGGAGAGGGTGGGAAATTAGAGTAGGAAAATAGAGCGGATGCTTCGGAAGCGGATTCAAGTTTTACGCAGCCCGAGAACTCGGAGAACGTTTCCTTGGAAGAGTGATCTAACTGGCGGGTACGAAACGTAAACTATACGCCGGCCTGAACAAATAACTGCAATCAGTACTGCTTTCTCTCGAAGCCGGAGGCTGGCACTAGTGACCCGAGCAGCGCGTTTCAGAGATTGATTGCCTTATCGATAATTAGCCTGGCACGACCCGAACGTGCCGGACCTTTGTTTCGCTTTCTGGCTCCACCACGCCTTTCTCGAACTTTCGAAGCCGCTCCAATCGTCCGGTTTCATATTTCCGATAGCGTCCCTTAACTCGGCACTGGCGCGCACTCCCCGAGAACTCTGCGAGGCGGAGAAACCCGGGGAGGCCGCGCGTCTGCGACCAATTCCCAGCAAAACTAATCCGGCGCTGGGAAGTTGGGAACCACACGCTAAAAAGCAATGTCACGTTAAACGGCAGGACTAATCCGCGCAACCCACTTTCTAGCGTCGCATTATTCCTTACATCTCTGCAATCGCGTCACGAAGTTGCCTCTTCTGTAAAGAGTAACGAGCTGAATCCACGAGACGCTGCGAATCGAGCGTTATCTGACGAGCGGGCTATACACCCGGCCCAAAGTATTCCTCCGTGGATCTGTGTGCGCCGTGTGTATTACGTATCGTGTGACACAGGAGCCGGCCGAGATAACCGAGCGCTCAAAGTATATCGGCGCGCGCTAATTAACGTCAAATCGTCGCGGCATTACAAGTGAGTTCGGTTAAAGCGCACTCAACAATGGAGATCGGCTTGTTACCGGAGCAGCGAGAGATCTGTATCGGCCGCGGCCAGACTACCGGCGTGTTCCCGTGTCTTCCGATAAAGGAAAGCGAGCCGAAGGCGAGGTCGGCCGCGATGAACCCCATCCATCGATCCTAAGAAATCCCCCGGGATTAATTCAGTGAAAGCGAGATCCCGTCAATCCGGCTCCCAGAAAACTGCCAGCAGCTATCACTAAGCCTGGCAATTAGCCAAGATAAAAGATATAGAGTTGCATGTGTGTATCCCAGCAGGCTCAACATTCCATCAAATCAACAAGCATCCCGACACCTACTCACGGCAGAGACTAAGCACTTTAGCGAAGCCAGCTGTTAAATCGAGGAGCAGGAAGTCAAGAAAATCCCATTAAACTTAGAGATTCCATTAAAGTGAAGTCAGCGCACGGAGCCACGAGGCACAAGTTTAATTAAAAATGGTGCAATTAGAAAAGGCTCGCAAATCTCCGGGTGAGCAGGGCGTCTCGAAGACGTCTGGCGGGGAAAGTGGAAAAATGTAAGGAATAAGGGAGGAAAAGGCGGAGGTAGCAAAGAGGGTAGCTAAGAGAGGGTTGAGAGTGAGGTGGAGCGGGGGTTCCGCCGCGGGGCTTTAAGAGGCTGCAGAAAGCAGCCGGGGACTGGGAAAAAGAAGGAGCGACGTGCGTACAGAGCATAACTCGGGAATAATGCGCCGTTTTATACGGGCGTACGTGAGCGAGCCGTAAGCAAATGCATTTTGCTGCAGCGCGCCGAGCTCTCTTAAGCCTCGCACGCATCTACGATCCGACGCGAGTGAGTTCCTGACAAGAGGAGTTCCGCTGGCTCTGCCTCTCCGGGGCCGCACTCTCTTCCTCCCTTCATCGGGCCATCTATCTATCTGGCTTTCTCTCGTCGTTACGCTAGAAATGCGCTCGTTAAAGCCTCCGCACAAAAGCGGCACTCTCCGCCGAGCGCCGAGCGCCGAGCGCCGAGGCGGCGCTGCGTGTTTAACAAGAACTCGGGAGGGCAGGAAAACTTGTCTTCATTCAATATCGTTCTATTAAAACACCATAGGGACCCCCGTCCACCTCGGGGAGCAATGGGACGCCATAAAGGAACCGCTTGCCACTTCATCCCGCGGTCCCTCGCCCTCTATTTGCTAAAGAACCCACCCACCCTCAAATCGACAACGCGCCCACTCACTCAAGTGCAACTTAAAGCCATACCCCCAACTTCAAAGAGAATTCCTCTGTAATCTCTCTAAAAGTATGTTTCGCGATGAAAATATGTCGTCGGAGGAATATTGGCGGGCCGCTGCGACGATCGAGGCCGAGCGGCACGCGAGAGGACAAATTAAGGCGGCGCCCTCGTTAATTGGGTAATTAAAGGAGGCCATGAGGCAACGGCGTGGAGGAATTAGCCTCGATCGATTGCGTGCTCACCCTCCAATCCCCGAGCGCACTCTCTTCCTCCCGGGCCGTCGAGGGAAAAACCATGAGGAGATATGCAGTGATTATGTAATCGAGGCCGATGCGAGGGAGCGCGCGCGGCGCATCGGCAAACATCGCCGCGAGATGAAGTCGCGACGAGAGAGCGAGAAGAAAAAATAGAGGCGCAGCTTTCTTCTCTAGATAAGGAGTGTGTGCTTTGCCGGGTATTACAAAGGCACTGGCTCCCTCTCTGTCTCCTCTGCCTCGGACTCTCTCTCGCTCTCGCGCGCCAGTCATACGGAGAGTCACGAGGATTGCGCAAGCCGAGCCGCTGTTTAACTCGATTGTGTAACGGAGTATGCGTGGACAAGCTAGCGCAATGTTTTCGAAGGAAACATCGCCCAATAAATGTACACACGTACACTCTGTTGAATTTGTAATCGTAGCCGACATCGTCATCGGTCATCGTATTCGGCATATATAATCAGTTTTCGAGCGCAAAATTCCGGCCACTCGCCTCCGATTCCGACTAAACTCGATGCGCGTCCGCGATTTTTCACCGCGCTCGCGCGCGCGCGGGTGCTCGCACACAGACAGAGACGCGCGTGAACCCATTTGCCGAAGGATGACAGTCAGCCGGTTTCAGCTGATTCGGCAAGAAACGGTAGACGCTGCGAGCGCGAACGCAGTGTGTCGCGCGCGATTGTGCAAATCATCGCGAGTAATCGGTCAGCGGCGCGCTCGCCGGATTTGGAAAATTAACCGACGTTAATGCCGCCCGAGCCTCCGCGCAAAAACCTGTTCGTTACCGTCGCGCAATTTCCTCCCGCGGTTCTCTCGACCATTTGCGAACGTGACCGTCAGTATTTTTCCAGCCGCTCGCCACTGCGCGAGCTGCAACTGCTAATCGCTCAATTGGTAAAATAAGTAAATTAGTTGATAGCTAGGCCGGCGATGATGGCTCCTTCTCAAGGTGTATGCAGAACTAACAAAAGTCGAGGGAATCACCTCAACTAAAAATGACTAAAAATTTTACTGCATAGAAATTGAATCGTTATTATAGAAGAAATTAGTTTTACGCCCTGTCGATTTCATATTGATAAACCGTCGGCGGAAGTAAAAAGAGGGCGGCGTGCAACTGCTAATTACTATGATTCAGAATGTTGGGCTGCTTCGCGTTTACGCTTAATTGCGCCTGTGCGACGACAGCTGTGAAAAAAGGCCAAGTTGCAGCTCGTTATCGGGCAAGTTATTACCTGTTATCGTGGCTCGTTCTACGATAGCAGAAACACTAACATCCGCTTAAGTGTACCATCCTGCGCTTTACGGACTACAGCCTGCACTAGTCGGCTCTACATTTACAGCCTTCCTAACTTTGCCCGAGTTGCCAGACACATGCACCTTATTACACCAGCCTGGAATCGAATAGTCACACTGTCTCTCACAGACCAGTAGAAAACTACAAAACTCTCAATACAAGGAGTCACGAACAACAACTAACTTGTTCAGACTTATCCCAAACAATTTAAACCAGTACGAAACTCGGTCATATCATATCGTATCATACATTAATTTATTCTACTTTAGACTTATTATATATATTATTTCATGTGCGTGAAATTATTCCGTGGCAGATTGCTTATGACACTGGCGAACTCTCCGACTAACGAAAGCCAAACTAAAACAAGAGTCCAGTGACAAGTTGTAAGGGGACTTTCACCGAAAGGCCGGCTTAATCGGGCGCGAAGATATTGTTCATAAATGAGGGGCTATTATGCGAAGATGGTAAAGAGATGGCAAAGCGAGGGGGGGTGGGGCGTTATGGCCGGTAGTGGCGTAAACCGCAGCGTTACGAGGGGCCCGATCGATCGATCCTCCTCGATCTCACGAACCGTGAGAGAGAGGAGATTGGAGGCGATGGATGAGATGCCCCGCGGTGTCCTGCATAAATAGCGGCTATCTCCCTTTGTCCCGCGCGGCCGAGTGCGAAATAGAGGTGTCTGCCGCTTTATCACCTAGGCTCGTCGGGCTTTTCTGCTCGCCCGCTCCCTGCCACCGTGTAATTCGAAACGTGCGAAATGCGCGACCTGCCGGATTCCTTTCTATCTCGCGGGCACCCGCCACGAGGTGTTAACGCACTCGCTCACGCCCGTCTTTCACCTTCACTACGGCAAATCCCTCATTGTTCCTCTCCCAGTTCTCACTAATGCCCGCCAACCACGATATCTATCACTTGCTCTGCCTACTTTTCGCCGCCGATTCTACATATGTATCTATGTATGTATGTATGTATATGTAGTGCCATTTGCCTCGCGTAACACACTCGTGTTCTCTACTACTTGTCCCGGTGGAAGTAACAAATCAAAGTTAATGTAACTCTTTACAATTACCAGATGTTTATCCTCTTATATGGGATCACAACACAGCGGACAATTGTAAAGAAAGATAATTTATATTAGGGGGCGATGGTCATATATCACTGAAAAGTGACAATAAAAAGTCTAAAGGGAGAAAAGGTTCCTTCTTTAAATAACGCCAGTAATAAAAACATATCAGAGAGTTCCATAGAGATTGGCCTGATTCACAGAACCTCGTATCCTGCGAGAAGTATGTGTAAACTAGTTTGCTAGGCTATCACTGGGAACTGTATATCCAAGTGGAAAGAGCTCATAAAGTTTACGATCGGGGCTGCAAGGGGAAACATCTGTCGGTCCAGTCGGTATCGTGCTCTCACATCCACGAAAAAGTGACGAGCGGTACGTGGCGTACGGGAAGTCTCGCTCCGATTAGCTGCCAGGAGCAGCAAGAAAGGAGAAAATGTCGCGACGAAAGGGCACCACGCATGAATTAACGCCAGTTGAGTTAATTACAGAGTCGCCAGGGTAGCATTAATGCCCGTTACGCAGTGTGTTCCTGCCCGTTTAGGCTTTACAAGCCTCGAGGCCTCTGCAGGCGCCTTCTAATTATTCACTTTCTCTGGGGAGCCGAGGTGAAATGTGCCCGAGATTTACGTGTTCGCCTCCAGCACGACATGATACCACCGATCTTCGTCACGGAGACTAACGATTCTCCGCCAAACGCCCTCATATCATAAAAATCCCAACATATGCTGCATGTCGCCCGGCAAATCTACTCGCTTGGATCATCGTGTGCTGTCGATGTTGGCAGAGAAATATGACAAAAATGACCGACTGTCGCTTGTAGCTGTCATAGGGAATCATAGAGGATCGTGTCGATCGCGGTCAAAGACGATCACGTACGGCAACACTACTTTCTATCCGCGCGGGTTTCTCGGCCGGTAGCTCGCAGAAATCTCGTGGCGAAATGGATCGTCACGAGTTCGGCAGGTGGTCATTAAATGATAGCGGAATACAAAGATTCCCTTTCCGTTCGCTTGACCTCATTACACTTGTTAATAATCATAAACCAAACAACGGTGCCCAGAATTCTTTACTCGAGTTGAGATTGTATGCTAAACAATGAGACTTAGTTAACAAGAAAATGAAGTATAGAATTGCTCGATGCGGTAGTTTAGTGAAGCTTTGAGAAATGCTGAGTCACCCTCGAGTTACCGTAGAATTCATAGTTCATGGAAGGCCAGTATACTTCAAATAAGATGAGTTCTCTCAACTGAAGTTCAGCTGTCGACAGTGGCGCTCGGCCTACGTCCTTGCGAACCTCTGCACTCTGACTGATAGTAAACGCCGACTTCAATCCAAAGAACCGTTGCCCACGCGACCTTGTCTTACGACCTCAGGTAGCCGGCCGGCTTCTAACACTATCCCGACTATCCCCACCCACACCACTATTCCAACTGTACCAAAGTAATTCTCAGGCACCGGCGACGCGGCGCCCAGGCGACCAAGGCAATAGGCCTCGACCCGCGTGTAACACGTCTCTCCCACTGCCCTCGCCAACTCGCCATAAATGCACCGTAAACAACGCGCGGCTAAACAGAAGCGCCGCCCGAACCCATCAATCAATTGTTCATTCGCGCATGGATTTCGGGACAAGAGTAAAAACAGGGGGGAAAAAAAGATGGAACGCGGGAAGCAAGCGCGAGTGAAAGTTTAGAAAGGAATGAGCCTCGCCTTGGAAAAAAGATTGCCAGTGCGCGGCCGCGGATATATATCCGGAAGACACTGCGAGCGCCGAACGCCGAACGCCTATCCTCACTTTCTCGATAATGAGAAAATTGCGCGCGGCCCGATCGATCTTGTAACACGATCTTCCCAACACCGAGCGCCAGCGTACAACGTGCACCCGAGGCATCGAAATGGAAGTGATCGATCGGATGCAGCGTTCATTTCCGACCGGCGCCGTCAGCTTTTTCGCCGACTGTTTGCTCGGCGAGTGAAATCGACGAGATAAAGTCGCTCGGCCGACTAAAACCATTAGAACCGAGCGCCGAGCCGCGCGAATCCTCGAGCGGCTCCTCGGCTTTTTCTAGAGAATTGGGTAACAGAGTCCTCATAGTTCGGACGGGGAAAGCCGAGTGCAAAAACAATGCCTCTTTCTCGCCGGGGAGAAACTCTTCGCTCCTACCTTGGTCCGATTCAGAGGATTCGAGAAGTCCCAGCCGGGGGCGACGAACAGGTATCCACATTTCGAAATCTTCCTGGTCGCCTGCAACAAGAGAGAACGGAGATTAAAACGTCTGCGGGATTCCTGGCCGCCGCTGCACTCACAAATCATAGATAGTAGTTATAATAGACGTACGGCGATGACAATAGGGAATGCGGGATTATTACAGGAGCGGTTTCGTAATGCCGAGAGATCGTCAAGTGTTACGAGGACCCTCGGCGCAACAGCCAACACAAGAAGCACTCTGTGGATGTATACTTTCAAAGGAAAGTCCAATAGCGTGGCCAATCGAACGTTTTTAGAGCGGTCGATGATATGGAAAAGGGCCCTCGGCTTTTCATAGGAAGAAAAGGAGAATGATCTGGACAGAAAGGGCCCGCTGGGCGTTCGGGAAGGTTATAATCCTAGGCGCCGGGCATTCAGCTGGAAAGTAAAGTCACGCGAGCATGGAAGAAGGTATCTTGGAAGAATCTCAAAGTAGCTATTCATCAGATGTATCGAGGATTCTTCAGTCGATCGAGCCGTGCTTGAGAAACTTCGTCTTCCTCTCTCTTCCTTCCTTATGTTCTAGCATCCACATATTTTCTCGCCGCTCACCCCACACACACATGGAGAGGGCGAAAAAAATAAATGTATCCAAGAACATGACTTGGATGTCGTACGCTTTATAGCCGAGCGGGATTTTTCGCCGGCTCGAGCCGAGTGCCTTTCTCCGTATAGGACTCCGGCTAGGACAGCGCGGCACATTGTTTTCCTCGCAAATATGTTAATGGAGATCGCGCGCCGCTTCCCTCGTAAAACAGTACTCTCCTCTATGCACACGGAAACATCTTCCACGAAGCTCGGGCCGCCCGTGCCTTGCCTACCCGCTAACATCGCCGATGAGAAACCTAGAGAAAATGTTAAGAACTTCGCCGCTTCCGCACGCTCAAATCCCTCGCTCAGTTATCGAACCCACCTTACAATCATATTCAATGCGAATCAATTGCTGTTTTGTTCTGTCAATGGTAAAATGCCTCGACAGGGTACAACAGAATAAGGTTTTTCGAACGATACCTTTAAAGGTCTCCCGCAAACATGACACATCTATGATTAGCCAATTAAGTACTATTAAATATTCTCGCAAAGAATTTCTTTTCCTCCGTGAGAGACGTCAACAAACAGTATGTGCAAAGCCTGGCCTTTCCATGGAACAATATTCCAGCGTGTTATTTCCTGGGCTATAATACAAAGTCTCATTTCCAATGAGAGCCGGCACATGTTGCCAAGGCTTATGTAATTCCGCAGGCCGAGTCGCCGAGGAGTACATTCACCGTCGGATTACCCTTTCGTTATTCGCGATATGATGAATTTCTGACACGCCACAATCACCGAGTGACGGCCAGATATGTGAGTACATACAACCAATGGAAGAAGCCATCACTGGGAATCCATGCCCGGGACACAAGAAGAGCGCACCAAGACGTACACGCGCGCGTCACTTTCCCTCGTTACGAAAGCCACATCTGCGCCCGAAGGAGCCAATGCACTTTTTCTCTCGGCTCTCTCGATTGACGGCCGAAAGAGACGCAGGCCTGAAATTACGTGTTCGAGGATGATTCCCAACCGGGCCGTCGCCGCGATGGAGTCGTAGGATGATTCCACGCAGAACAATGCGCTTGTCGACCCAGATTTCGCGCGACTAATACCGCCCGAGTCTCGACTTCCTAACGAGGCCCACTCAGTTCCAATTAGCACGTGGAACCTGGATATCTCGCCTCCGCTTCGGGCTCGATTACCTGGCGATTACCTGGCGACTGTAGTCGACCTGCGACTAGCTGGGCGATTAGACAGCAGATTTATGGAGAAGAATTTCGCAAGCGAGACTTATCGTTCTTATGGATTGAGGGGAGTGCGAGCGTGAGCTTTTTCCCCGCGAGGCAAATCGATCAGAGTGGACGCACGCTCTGTTTAACCGCTTTCCGTCCGGCCAGTGGCATTGGCTTCCTGTCGCCAGTCGCACATTCACAATTGACTTCCGGCGCGCCGAGTGCGCTCACGTACGTATGCATGCGCCTCGAAGCGCTGCTACTGGACCCATACAGGCTACCCTCCCCTCAAAAGGCCCCGGCGAATAAAGGCTTATCGACGCGTGTCATCTCTCCCATTGGCAGAGAGCGCGGCAGACCGATCGCCAGAACAATACCGCCACTTCCGACTTCCTCCGAAAAACTTGCTTCCCGCCGTTGACTGTCCCCGCGTCCGACAGCCGCGCGCTCCAAGCCCACTGAATCCGAAAGACCTATGCAAATGGACTTTCTCGACCTATGGAGATTGCCTTTTCACACTAGGCTCGAGAGAGCGGCACTGCAATCGAGAAGCAATCCAACCGGAGAAGTGCAGAGAGCTATCGAGTGCGATAAACCGCAATCGACCCCGTCGATCTTCGATCGGACAGCGATTAGCGGCTGCTATTACGAAACTATCATATCTATGTATATTAGGGGACTTTCGCCAATGGAGATCGGCGCGACGTGCGATGTAACCTCCATTAGTCGGATCGGCTCTCGGCAAAAAAGCGGACTTGATCACCAGGAGCCCCGCGGTCCCGCGAGCGATCGCCAGGATTCACCGGGCACCTTTTTCTATGATAGCCGATCGACCTGTCCCTCTTGCGACAGACCTGCTCTCGCAATGGAGGTGCGCGCGGGCAAGGACAGGATCGGCGGCTAATCAGCGCTAATTTACAAGTCGAAAGCTCAATGAAAGAAGGCTGCCGGAAGGTGGGGGGACATGGGGACGGTTGCACAAGAGCGAAGGCACTTGTCTTACAATTGGCAATAATTGGACAGCGCTTCGATCACCGGGGGCCGTAGCCTGCTTCCTCGCGCGCTCGTCCTTGACACGCTTCGACCGAGTCCTTGCCAGTCCTTAAGCTTCAAACGCGACCCAGATGCAGGCCCACTCGTTTCTAATCTCTAATAAGGCCGATATCAGCGCGACTGCCCCCGCTGTTAGCGTGGGTGCGGCTACTCTCGCGCGCTCTTATACCTGTGCGCGCATACATCGCTGTCGGACGCCGGCTAATGTGCTTGATTAGCGCAATTAAAGGTCCGATAGACGTCCGCGCGGGTTCATTGGGAAATCGCGGCTGGGCGCGGACGACCAATACCACTGACCCCGATACAGATTCCAATCTGACCAAAACAAATATTTATCGACCGCTCGAGCATTATTTGCCGGAGGCAAATGGAAAATGTCGGGGGAACAGGACTGGAAAAAGGTCTGGAAAAGAAGCAGCTCGCTCTCGGCGATCCTTCACTATTCGATTGGAAGACGAGAGATAGCAATGCTACTAAGTTATGGGGCACCATCGGTGCGTGGCCGTCTAAATGGTAGCTGCCGGTAGGATCAGCGATTTGTCGTGAGTGCGCGGTGGGATTTCTTACAGCAAGTGTACAGGAGGCGAGGAGTGGCGAGGAAGAGAGGTGGAAGGAGGTGGACTGGGATGGGGCTGATGGGGCTGCGCTCGCGTGCATCAGAGAGGAATCCCACGCGTCTCGTCGTCTGCATATCCCACATCCGGTGCAGCCAGGCCGCTGCAGGCCGCTGCAGGCCGAGGAGGCTCCGCTCTCGCCGTCGCCCGGTGGAAACCTGTCCCCACCTCGGCGACTCGACGTTATCGCCCCATGAAATCGATCGACGAAAGGATTAGAGAGAGCCCCTCGCTCGCCAGAGGACACCCATACCGGCGCACACTCCTCTGCCTGCGTGGCTGCCTGCACAGGCCCGCCCGGACCGATTTTTCCTCCGGGAAAATTGCTCGCCGGCCTCTCTCGTTATGCAGCCTGACACGCATACAGGCACGCACGCCTGCACCGCGGCCACTATGTAGCTTTGCTCCGACCAATAAGCCGATCGATCTTCCTGCGAGCCACTGCCAGGCCGACCCGGCCTCATTTGCACTGGTCCCGACGACACCGCCTCCGAGAACCCTAATCGATTTTCTCCGACGCGACGTGTTCCTTACTACTGGATTATCCACATATTCCCGCACTTGACACGCACCACTCGGATATACATATCGATATTACCCTCCGGGCCGATAATTGTTTTGACTAACCGATACATCGGCCGCGTGTGCTCGCGCTCCGGAAGCGAGTGCATTAATGAAATGAGCAGAATAACCCGCCGGCAGTGGTTCGAAGAGAGTAATATCGACACGGTTGATTCATGCGTGTGTGTAAGCAACGGGAATCGCCTCGCTCGTCAGCGGATTCTTTGCAGAGGCAATAATGAAGCAAGCCTGGGCAAATGTCCGCGGCGATATGAAGGGCCTATCAGTCGAATGGAGAAACCGAGAGAGACTCGCACCTTCCCTTTCCCACGAGCCGATATTACTCGGTTTCCGCGCGACGTGCAATTAACGGGGCTCGCGCTCGCGCTCGATCCTAGCTCTACAATTAAGTGGTCGTTAAACCCTCGGGAAAAAAGGAAGGAGCTTGCGCAGCCTCGCTAAACGCACCGGCGACTGAATTCAGTTGACGAATGCGCCGGGGAACGCGAGGCTGTACTTTGCCGGATGATAGACTACTGGGACCACCGGTAAAGCACCGTGAAAACTCGCCTCCAAAATCTACCTTCCCAAGTGCTCATTATTGCCGGCAGCGATAATCACTGACGAAAGTTAACGAGCGCACACTGGGTAACCAAGGGGCCGAGTGACGCAACGAGAAGAAAGCGAGCTTGAAATTGGCAGGTGATCGAACCCCACCGAATTCTCTCATCCACGGCTACCGATTTCCATGCGAGCGCCGGATCATCGGGGAATGAACGCTTGTAGAGAAACTAGGATCAAGCAGGGAATACAGGAAGAGAGAGAGAGGGAGAGGATTGGAATGAAGAGACGAGGGAACGGCGTGCGATGAGGTATCATTATCATCACGGGCATTGGCCGACGCGAGTCGCCATCGATCGGCGAGAGACGCAAGAAATCGAAAAGCAGCACCTCGCCGCTCGATCCTCGTTGCGCCGGGGATCATTACGTTACGCAAGATTAAGCCCGCCGGCCTTCGCTCCCTCCGCTTCCACTTCATCACAGAGCTTCCTCTTCGCCGGGACTTCTCGCGCGCTGTTAAGTCGATTACTCGACGGGCTGCGCGCCTCTATTTTCCAGCAACAATAAAGCCGCGCATGCAGATCCCTAGGAAGAATCGCTGTCGGACCACCGAACCGTTCCTCGGGCTGGCCCTCCGAGATGTGGGATCGACGCTCCTAATGCGCTTCCAAGTCGGAGGAGGATCGAACCTAACACGCGAGGTCTGAGGTACGAGCGAGAACCCACCAAGGGAGCGCGTGTGTATGGAATAATTACCAGGAGCACCGGCCATTGT
Source organism: Crossocerus cetratus (assembly GCA_963675795.1). NCBI lineage: Eukaryota > Metazoa > Arthropoda > Insecta > Hymenoptera > Crabronidae > Crossocerus > Crossocerus cetratus. Next base: position 18,826,496 of record OY776667.1, read on the forward strand.
TGTTGCCGTGCAAATCACTAACAAGCTCCTCGCTTCCCGGGTGAGAACGTCGAGGGAATAACGACTGGGCTGCTTGCAAGGTTGCGTATGTGTGATCGTTGTTTGTGAAATTCTAAATTTGTCCTCGGAGAGTACACAAGAAACATTGTTTTCTTGTTTTCTCTAAAGCTATGAATGAAGATGTTCATATTTCTAATGAGAAACGAGTTATTTTTTTACATTTGATAATTCTAGTGTCAACTAAGACCTAAAAAGACCGGTAGAAGTACTAAGAATGTTGAAGTATCTTAAAGATATTTAGATGTTTAATTTATAAAAATTCCGAATGCTCAGCGAGGCTGGTGCATCTTTGGAGTGGACCCGCCGGGACTTATGACCCCGAAACCGATTAAAGGGAGAGTTCGAAAGCTTAGGTGACCTATAGCGAACAAGGTGGAGTACGTAGGTGGTATGCGAACGTGGGTGGATGTAAGGTAGAACGATGTCGTGATGCGCACTTGTCCAGAATGACTTGCCGTGCCTCCCGCTCGTGGCTGCCCCGGGCAATGACAGGTATAACGTGCAACTGCACCATCTCGCGTGTGGGTATACCGTGTTTCTACTTCTCCTACCTACGGATCGACTTCTAGGCGGATTACAGGAATACTCTTCTGTCAGACGCACCAATGAATACTCCACTTCACCTCGGTTCAGAATGACCAACCCTCTATTTCCTTCCTTTTAACTTCGCCTTATTGCCGAAAAGTTAATGCAATTCTCAAGGACATTGCACAAGTCTGAGGGAAAAATGACGATCTTTCAAGTTTAGTTGAATAACCTTGTGAGTGCAAAACTGTTGGTAGATAGATTTTGAATGTTTGCATGATTAAATCGATTGAACGTTAATAGCTTGATACGTGAGATTCGCATGAAAACAAAGATGTTGTTGATAAGAGTTTAGTAGAGGGCAAGCACTAGGCAAGCAAGTGGTTTACGTAGCGAGTGGAATCCTGCGCGCAAAACGCGATGCAAGGGAGAAGTTGAAACTGGTAGCGCTAACCCCAGGTTACAAGGGAGATCGTGAAAGCACGCCAGTACGTGAGTGGTACGTGTCTCGACTGCGATTCCAAAAAGCGAGGAGGGACAAAAATCGAGAGTATCGCTGCACGCTCACGGGAGAGTAGCTCGCCTGTTGCTTTCCTCGGGAACGAGCGGCGAATAGCAATGTTCTCACGGCTCGGGGGTTCGCCCGGTGAAAACAATCCTCATTGACTGCCAATTCCGCGAGTCGACGCCGCACTTTCCTTGACTCTCGGCCAGCCGGCTTCGATTTCACGGCCAGCCGACCCGCGGAATTCTAATCAGGAGTTAATCGACTTCGAAACTCCGGCGACGCGACCTCCGCGCACTTTCCAGCCCGAAATCACTTTCCTACCTGGCCGCGGATGCGCTCCGCGCTATTCTACCTCGGCGAGGCCTGTTTTCCTTTGCACGCCTAATCACCGTCTCCTCCAAGCCACGGGAACTGCGCGCGCTCTCGGTGAGAAATGGAAATCAATACGGAAACAATCGAGCCGGTAGCGCGGCGCGCAACGGACGGTTATGTATGTATCTATGTATGTACGATATGCGTGAACCACTATACCGTTACCAGCATTACAAGCGCGCCTGACCTTAACTCGACTTGTTTGAATTCGTTAGTGAGCGCGGCATTACGAGTAATCTGACAGCCGGTGCACTCTCCTCCACCAGCCAACACAAAGCCATCCGAGGAACCGTGAGATTGATCCACGCAATCCACCGCGTCTCTTCTTATCATTGCGACTCGTTATAATTTCGCCCAAGGAGAAGTTCATCTTCTCTGTTTAATCCGCCGCTCTGTTCTTCCTACCGAAACTCTGTACGTTTGTTAATAGCCATGGAGAAAATGTCGAAGGTGGGCGCGTTATGTTTGCGTCCGGGCGTCTGACCACCGGCGACCTATTCCACTTAGCTCGTCCCGCTACCAGCGAGCGGCGCGGCGCGGCGCGGAGCTAATCACGGATAATTTAAAATGCAGACAATGGCCGGAGGCTCCGCTCCCCTCCCTCTTTCTCACACTGGTTGGACGGAGATTGCAGCGAACTCTGTATAGATATAGTGGTCGTTAAGTATGCCGGGCGGTTCGATGGCTATCGATATCGTAAGCGCGATAATAACGCGCGCCGGGGCAGCGATCGCCCTCCTCGACAGAGGGGCCTTTATGCCAGGAACAAAGGGGCGCTTGGGACCGTTACTCGTAATTAATATCGATCTTTATTCGATCGACGCCTAGAGTCGCGTGCAGAGAGGCACGTCTGCCGGCGGCGCCGAGAGGAGCGACGCGCGCGACGTTCCCTCGCGTAGCGATACGTGGGCGTCGAAACGGGTCCGAAAAGAAAGCCGCCGATAGCGCTGGCCCACAGCAAGCGACGCCGGCTCGCCGACGAGACAGAAATAGTGATTAGGTACGTGTCAAATTGGGTTAACCTTGAAAGGAAGCGGCGCGGCTCGGCCTGGAGCGGCTCGTCCTCTCGGAGAGAACCTCCGACCAAAAATGGGCCCCGCAGCGCCAATTCGGATTATACGTCGGCGCTACACCTGTCAGCTGCTTTGCGAAACTTGACGTATTAGAGGCAGAAGCCGCGGCACGTGAGCCGAGCTGGCCCGACCACTCGCGTCAAACAAGGCTAAGAGGGTTCGTGAATACTGAGCCCTGTCGAAATGCTCTTAAATAGTAAACACTTCGCCTTTCCCGATTATAAGAAATCTTGTGGGACTCAAGTGAATCTTCACTCTTTTAGTTTTTGCAACTTGTATGAAATCGAATGAGAGTTTGATTGAATAATATCTAAGGTGAATATTGGGTTGGAAGGGTGATTGGTTAATCGCATCAAGTGGAAAATGTCTACACGAAGAGACAACTAGACTCGAGGACGGAGCTATTTGTAATGAAGCGGGAGTCTAGTGGTCCGTGCTCCGGTGCACCGCGAGGAGGAATAGAATCGTTTAAACTTTGATTCCACGTAGTTAGCGGCGACAGTTAACCGGTTAACGGTGTCGCGGCGGGTCGCGACGGGTCAATGAATCGGGGCGAATTCAATTTTCTAGAGTACGAGAGAGCGGCGACACGGCAAAGCCTCGTGCCAGGAGGTACAACTAGCGATATCCGCGTGAGTTTGATGGAGAGCCGCAAATCAATCGATGCGAACGTAACCGGCTGCCCTGGGGAATTCTCCGATTGGCGCGGCGATATCGCGCTTTGACATGGGAGAGTCATTGAATCCCCGCGTTTTCAGGGAACCGAGCCTTTCACCTGTGAGATCTCGGACCTTCGCGTGGCGAGCGCGGATTCCTGTCTAATACGGTATCCCAGTTTCGTCACTAAATGCACCTACCGTTCAAGATGGTGGTCGTGCAACAGCGCCGAGGAAGCCGAGGGGGGAAAGAAAAAGTCATCGACTCCGAGCGGCGGCGGCGGCGGCAGTTGCTTGTGAGAAACGCGTGGCTCGTGGAAACGCGATTCCAGGATAATTGACACATTTCAATGCGCCGCCTCGGAGAAAATCCAGCGGCGCTACAGCGCCAGATAAGATCGCGCGCCACTCGGACTGTTAACCCGAAATTTCGAAAGCCGTGGATTTCGCAGGCCGAATGCCGACACTTGCCGAGCGAGTTTACGCCGCTATGCATATTCCGAAAGCGGCCAACTCCGTCGTGGAGATACATTTTAAAAACGTATTAAATTACAAGCAGTATCTACTTGGTTCCAAGTCCAAAGGATTTTCAAGTACTCGATAAAATCTAGCATGTCGGAATTGTAGATGAGTGAATGAGGAGGTTGGCAGTGTCGGAAAGTGAGGAATAGCATTGATGTAAATCGATTCTCCTTGACGGAGTTGCGGAGCCGCGAGGGCCGGCATCCGGATGAAGAGGATGCCTGAATCCTGACCTCGACTACATCGAGAGTGGGTACTGGTTCAAAGGGAATAATGAATAGCACGGCGCGAGAGTCGGCGAGCGGAGATCGACAAGGCAAGTCCGTCACGAAATGAGTGTGCGGCGAAAGGAGAGTGGTCGGTAACGGGGGTTCGCCTTATTAGCGCGAGCGACTCCGAGAGCCGACGATAGCGGGGCAGGTGGTTTTGGAAACAATTTAAGCCTCGTTACGTGTTAAGGGGTATCACGTACGAGGGTCGCGGCTCCTGACCTCCGAGAGGCCGAGCCTCTCTTTTACGAGGAGTACTGTTACTGACACAGTGGCACGCTTAAGCCAACTACGGCAACACAGATATCCACGGGCCCGTTTCCTTCTCCGCTTCCGCGCGCCGACCGCTCGCGAAACCACCTGCCCCGTACTCTGCATATCCCCGCGAGTACCGCGCCCGTCCCAGGAAATCGCCCGCTCCAGACAGTAATGCCAGGCCCGTCGATGCTAATTGGCCCGAGAGAAAATCGGGAAAGCGGCCAGGAGTTGGCATTCGCAGTAGAGCGAGTTTCCGATATTTACGCGCCAGCCTCGAGGAACCGCGTCGTCGGGGTAACGAACCGGGGGATTGTGGGAGAATTGCCCGAGCGATCTTACAAATCCCAGAGAGATTTGGCGGAATTATTAAAGCGGCGAGTGCACTCCATTCCGAGCGGCGCGGCGGTGCCCGCTGGCGAAATGAGGAATTGTGCAACGACGACTAGGCTTTCTTAACTCGGAATTAGATTGCCGGGATGTCGAAGGGAAGCCCCATTATCAGCTGCGCTATCTTATTAAACGATTCTCTCTTATTTCAAGACTCCTCAGACGCTCACCCGTCCGGCTCTCGCAGCTGCGCTTGCCCTCGCTGATTCCAAGCCGAGTCCTCGACGTTGCTAACTGGAAGTTCATCCTCGCCGAGAGCACCAACTGCCAAGTTCCGTCCGACACCGGGTGACGCGTAGGAATTGGAATTGTCATTCGCATATGCGCGGAGGCATTACGGCCGAGCGATTCTGCAGCGTAACGATCATCATCCCTCGTTACCGCTCGTGACACTCGCTAGCCAGACAGCTAACAATGTTTCCCGTCCGATCATTAAGAGTTTCGCGAGGACGCATCCCCGCCAAGGCTGCAGATTAATTGCGGCTGCGAGCGGAACCTCCTACCAGGGGGACCAATCCCCATCCATCACGACACTAAAAGGGAAATGCGTAAGGTCGAGAAGTCTGATATTGCTATCGCGCGCGATGCATCGCATCACCGGGTCGATGAAGTAACGAGCGTCCGTTGGATCGCCGGCGCGCGTCAACCTCTTCGCGGAAGAGGACCGAGAGAGGTAAACGATAACCCATAACCCAGCTAAATGATAACCCATCTTCCGGCAAGGCTCGACGAATCAATTATAAATGAATTCCTTGGTGGAAGGATGTGCCGGTTGAGTGCGAGTGGAGGTCACTGAAGGGCTGAGGGCTGGGATGCCAATTCTACTTGCTGATACTGTCAAGCCAACAAAGAGAATCGGCAATCATCCTCCAAGCTGATAAAGCGATCCCTTCTTATCCTTCCTCGAACCTCCCGCTTCTTTATCCAATCTCTACCGAGCGCGCGCTTCTCTCTATTCACTTGACAATACAAACATTATCGGCGCCGTTTAATTAGAGGCGCGCGCGCGGCGACTCATTCTCCTGCCACGCAGCCGCGAGCTGCGACAATAATCCAAGGCTAATCACTTGTTCGGCGAAGCGGCTTTCCGCGAGAGACTACTGCGTCGCGGCGTCGCGCTGGCAGAGCGTCTGGTTAAAGGGTCGTTTGCAAAATTACCGAGTGGCTTGGACGGTAAATGGATTGCTGTTGCGGAGTCATCGTACGATCTGACGTAACGCGGCGGCGGAGACGGAGACGGTGGCTGGTGAGGCATGCCAGCTGCAGCTGTAAAGCTCTCCAGCGCATATGCACCGGCGCAATTTGGCGTCGCCTGAATGACGAAACTAACTATAAACTCGAAAGGGACCGCGAGCGAGAAGGCGGGAGAGGGAGAGGGAGAGAGTTTATAAGAGAGTAAGAGAAACGCCCACGTGCGAGGACAGGGGGAAGCTTGACACGCTGGTTTTCCCCGATCCAAGTATTCTTGGATGCGCGACAGCGAGTAAAAAGAAATCTGTGCCGATTCTGCGAAAGCTCGTCTCGCCGCGAGAGCTCTCCTCTCCTAATGGCTGCCCACACTCGATCCTCCAGTGAGAGCCTCACTCCAAATATCAACAACCACAAGCACCGTCGCATCTGCGACTGGCGCGAGGGATCGTGCAGCTCATTAATTAGAAATCGAAAGTAAACCTCGAAAGTGTGGAAAGACCGTATATCGATACCATCTCGACCCGCGCGAGTCGTTCACCTCATCATTTGCGGCTCCCTCTCCAACTTCACCAACTAGGATTCGCAGTTGGAGCGGAGTCTGCACGCACGCCGGCGATTATTTCCGCAAATTACAATGCGGGAGGCGAAAATGATTAGAGGCGCGTTCCAGGAGAGCGCAGCCTCCTCTCGAAGGGAGAAAAATCTGAGATGCGAATCGAGGCGGCACGCGAGCGAAAAGCGGAGAGCTGAGCGCCGGCCTCGAAGCGGAAGTCCGACACTTGTACGGACTGATAATGATGTTCTCCAAGTGCAGCGCAACGCTCCTCGGCGGGCGTGTGCTCGATGCTCGTCGACGGCGGCGGATGATGAATCCTGGTTTTCGAGAGCAAGCTCCCTTTAGAGGAGAATGGCCTTCGTCCGGACGCCGCCTCGTTTCGGGATTGATTAAATTAGCGACGCCCGTACCGCGTAGACGCGAGACGTAAAGGCGCACCTGCACGCGCAGAGCCAGTCGGGATAGGGACGAGTGTCATTGCCCTGCGCTCCACCGTCTAGTATAGACGACGGTACAGGAATAGCAGGCTTGGCCATCGGCTTAGACGTTGCACCGCTTCGTCGCCATTGCTGTCGCATCTCTCCGCCGTCCGAGACTCACTCGCTCGCTCGACACTACCTTTTTCCATTTCATCCTCCCTTTTCCCTTTTCCCTTTTCCTTCCACTCCAATCACCAGGTCGCGCGACAATCTATCCTCATCCGGTTTTACTCATCAGTCCCCCCCCTCAGAGGAATCGCGCCGCTCGGGGAAAACTCTCTCGATCAACATATCGCGCGATGGAAGATGGAATTCAAAGTGATGAATTTTGATATTCGGAGATTTGAATGCTTCGATATTCCAATGACCTTGTTATTTGAATATTTCATACACACGCGCGAGATGAACGATGTCTGTATTAACGATCGGCTATGCATTATTCAGGAGGTCCATTTTTCGATCCCTAACAATCTTCATTTCCATTAACAAAAAATGAGTCTCTCCAACAGCTACCTTCCGCCGCCGAGGCTCCTCTTCGACTATGCGCTCCACGCTCTGTTTTCCGCCCAGTTATGGACACATCGTGTGATTTAATTTGGAGCCACTCTAATTTTTCCGCCCGCCCGGCGTCGCCTTGTTAATTACGCGCCGTCGGAAGGTATAAATCTCGGGCGGCAGATCGAAAAACCGAAGAGCATGACTTACTGCCGCGCCAGACCGCGGGATTGAGCCCGAGAGATTTACATCCATAGGTAATCTCGGTCTCACGCTATCGATACTTGTTTCCCCGCGCGCGGCTAATTACACGAGAGCGGCGAGGTCGACTTTTCACTCGGGAAAAGCTGGAACGCTCGGCCACGCCAGACTCTCACCGCCTCCCATTAAATCCCCCTGGAAGCTCCGCGATGTCCAATACCGGCGCCGGCATTGGGCAACGCACGACACACCACTTTGCATCCCACATCGAAATCCATTTAATAAGAGCTCCGATCAATACCCAGGCCGAAATCAATCACGAGGCAATTCGGAGCGACGCGGCTCGATTCTCGGGGGGAAATGTTTCGTTAGTGTCGGGGCGACGTGCGAACCGATTTGCTCGCGCCGCGGGACGTGCGATCGAATAGCAGTTGACAGGAGCGAGAGCGCGAGGGACAGGCGCACAAGTGTCGCAAGGACCACGGGACAACACGAGTCCGACATTCTCCGGGTTTACGAGTTCCGATTAAATAACGCCAGTGGCCACGCACCGAGGTACAATATACTGCACATGAAAATCGAGACTTTCGATACTACCTCTATCCCAGTGCAATAAGTGGTTATTAACCCTGTAATTGATGTTTCTAGTATTTGCCAACAAATTGTCAATCCAATGTAATACTAGAAGGACAGACAAACACACCCAGCGGGCAAATAATGCCCGAGTGCAATGAGGATGCGAAGAGGAGGAAGTAAAAGAAGAGGATGCAGATGGAGAAAGGGCCGGGCGCCGTTGCTTTCGCTCGGCGGACTCGACTGATTGCGATTGATGGCGGGATTAAAGCGAGCGCACAATACAAGTGGCAGTGGTGGCCGATTGAAAATCCGGCGGCGACATTCCAGTTCCTCCTGCCGATTATCTCCGAGGTTCTAGGAGCTCCTCCCAGCCGGAATCAGCGCTCTCCTCATTCAGATCCTCCAATTGGCCGAGGTTCAACCCTCGGCGCAAAGACGATTTCTTGCGTACTGAATGCTCGCGCCGGAGAGCGAAGCTCGATATTCCCGAGGGTTTACGTGTCATCGGTATGGAAGTTAATTGCGGCCAAAGGGATTCCTGCGAGCGCCGGCGTATTCTTATGCAAATGATCGCCGGGAAGAGAGGCCGGCGTGTACGTAGAGGGATAGAGCTAAAGGTGGCTTGGCCGCTCGGAAACGACTGCGGGTCAACTCGGGCCCCGATATAAGACTCTTTGATCGATCTCCTTGGCGAGGCGGAGGCGCTTAAGGGCCTGTGTACTGCTTCCTCGCGGTAATCTCGTTTAAGAGGTTGTAACCGTACGACCTCCTTCTAATCTCCTGGAAGACGTTCCGATCGATAGCGCGATGCATCGGCCCGATAACGGCCCGGGCCGGACACACACCGGCCGGAAAAACTCTCACGACAATGCCACCTTTCCCGGCTGCCACCGATCGCCACTGCCAACTGCGATGTCTTATATCCGCCGTGGCCGACGTGCCTTTGTTCTCCCTGCGCCAACTCTCTCTCTCGCGCCTTAGGGAGGAGAGGAGAGTGACGGGCGAGTGTAAACATCTCGAAACGGAACGTTTTATAGGTCAGGCATTAACTCCGGCAGAGCGGCCGGTTGTTTATGCGATAATAGACTCGCGGCTTTATACTTTCCGTAAAGAAGTGGCGGGGCAGCTTGTCGGCCAACTGGCGAACGCTGTCCCCGGGGCGAGCCGCAATCCAATTTCAAGTGCGTAAAGCCACTTTCGGCGGCGATAAACGGGAAAATCGGCCGGGAGTGAATTTCGCGGAACGAGCCGTTCCTGCGCGAGTTAACTGCCGCGTTACCACGAAGCTCGCTGATGACGCCCGCATAAACTGCGGCCCGAGCTTGGCACACGGCTCGCCGCAGCTTCCTCGAGCTCGCCGAGCAGAGGGATAAATACATACGTATATACGAAAGCCAGACATTCCAGCGGCACTGGCCGATTGCGATTATTGGGAGTCTGAGGGGAGCTGGCTTCCGGGGAATACACAACCACCGAAACACCTCGATCCTCATCGTTGGTAATTCAACAATTGGCCAATTTCCAATGAAAAGCTTATTGATGGGGTGAGAGATATTTCGGTCGGCGTTTCCTGGAGGAGGAGGCGGAGGAGATTTCTCTCGCGTTGAGATAAATACATAGGTATAGGAAAGCCGGCGCAGCGGATGATTACGATTTCGAAGAGTAGCTTCCGAGAAATCCCGCCAGCCAAACACTCGATATCCTCTTCTGATCCTTAATCGAATTGGCCAATTCCCAGTGAAAAGACTAACCCTTGAGCGAGTAAGACATTTCGGCCGCGAACCTCCCGCATCCCAGTAAATATATACCTACCTACAACCTACAACAGAGCCACGCATTCTTCCCGACAGGATATGATTGGGATTCTGAATCATGTGTTCCTGGCAATTCCCTATCCAGAGAAAGCCTCGATCCTCCTCATCGCCAATTCCCGGTGAAAAGCCGGAGGGGGGTGAGTGAGATACTTGGTGGATTACGTGCGCCCGCCAGACAATATCGGAGCAGGAGATATCGTTCTCGGCGAGGCTCGATATATCTCGATGCTCCGCGGAGAGCCTCGAGGGCACTCGCGCTTCCTTCCAGCTTCCATTCTCCGGCGGTGATGGCCCTTGGCCGGCGCGGGCCAATACGGAGGCGAGGACCGATATTACAGTGATCTGTGCTACCGAGAGCCAACGGATCTATCGATCCCCGCGATCTACGAGCGAGAATCCAGCCGGCCAGGACCGCCGACTCTCCGCTTTCTTGGCTGGCTGCCGATCCACTGGATTCCATGGATCGTCAGCCAACCAAAACCGAGAGAGCAGCCAGCGATCGAGTTACCGTAAGCCTTTGCGACGGAGGACAATCAGGTGACATATTAAACATATTAAAATTAGAATTAGAAAATCCTTTACTTGACATTCTAAAAAAGATTAAAAGGTCTGCTGGTTCTTTTTCCGAGTGCGAAATGTAGTTCTTAATTCGCAAAACAGTGCCCGGAATGGTCCGAGCTAGCTTCCACTGGCTCCCCGTACCTTTCCACTCAACTCAAGTCTCAAGCAGAACTGGTCCGCCGTAGCGAGAGAGTCGTGTAGAAAGTAATAAAGATAAGAGCGAGCACTGGCAGGGACTTTTCATCCGCCCTGAAATCCCTCGCCGCGGCGAGATATCGCGGAGATAATACCATAATGGTATTGTCTGGCGAGGTTGATTGACGGGCGGCGCAATGCACTTCTTCTCGGCGAGGACGGACGGACGTTTGACGGGTTGGTAGCGTCGGAGGCGCCGAGGCGAGTGCGCGCGCGGGGTATATCTCGGTCGGAAATGCCTAACAAGGAAGAAGCGGACTAGCGGTAACGTTTCCGTGTTCCGTGGCACACCCACTTAGCCACGGCCCCGCTCGCGTTGCTGATACGGGCCCGTGCGGCTCGCATAAAAAAGAAAGGGAAAAACGGCCCCCGCGCGCCCCGTCCAAGATCGGCGAATCGCCAACGGGCAGGGAGATTGCTCCAATGCACGCCATGGCGAGCGATCGATCGGTCCGCGCGCATCGAGCCAGTTACGATCGCCGCCGCGAGATTACAGGTGATCCTGCGGCCTGGGCCCGGCGCGCGCTGCTTTGCATGCAACTTTCGCGACAATCCGCCCGAGCCCTGACATCATGTCGACAATTTCGAATCTGGTAATCGGCCGTTCCTATCGGGATCGCGCCGAGAGCACACTGGCATTACCGATGCTCTCCTCGTCCTCGCACGGAGCCGCGGCCCCGGCTGGGATAATGCAACTTTGTATCCTTCGAAATTGATGAAGATTACCGCTGATTAAAGCTATCGGCTGACATGCACGCAAACACGAGCGTGCCCCGTCTAGGCCGAGGGAAAATGATTGGCGCTCCTTCGCTTGGCGGGAGCAGTTCGGTGCCGGCGGATGCAGCCGATCATTGCGATCGCGGCTGGTGGGCGTGTCTGATAAAACTTCATTATTCCGAGGTGCCAGACGAGCGCGGCATCCGCTCCCGATCTATTATGTACCACTACCATTCCTCCTCCCGTAACGTCACTCGTAACATTAATAACGGTAAAAACGTCACGAGCGACTCCTGTTCCCTCGCCGAGTTACACGCGTACATACGAGATCAGCTAAACCGTCTTATCCTAAACCAAAGTCAGTACACTCCAGCCGGTCTTGTTATGTAAAGGACGGCGGAGTGGATCTTTGAGGTCTCGAAACTGGAAACAGTGATTGCAGAACTCTGCGAGTCTCCATTCGGAGCTTGATAAATAAATGGCCCGAGATCCTCCTGCGCTCGTCGTCCCCCCCGAAGTCTATAGCTGTCATTGGAAATTACAGGAGAGCCGATGACACCGGCGAGAGGTTGACAGTGAGGCGTACGGAGGAATTGGCGGGGGAAGTAAGTGGGAGGGAATTGTTTGGTGTCGGTGGACGGTGGATTTGAGTAAGAGGAGAGGTTGGTGGCTGGGCTGCGCGCGATGGGTGCAAATGGTTGGCCGACACCCCGTGCGAGGGGCCCGAATGAGATGAGAGAGAAGATTATACGGTATGAAGCAGCAGGCAGGGGCATCCTGTCCATCAAGGACGCCTTCTATCTCGCTGGTTCCTCCTCGCCTCTCGCGATCCACCTTCTCTCCGCTCTTTCTCTTCTTGCGTGCAGTCCTCCCTCCCCCTCCCCATCCCTCTTCTTTCGCATCTTCTCACATCTTCCTCTCCTTCCGCTCTCTTTTCCTTCCTCGCTGCGTCTTTACTCGCTCCCCGCGCACACCCACCCACCCTCGGCGCTCTACTCCCTTTTTCTCTTTCCCTCCGAGTCCCCGCGAGCCTCGGCTCTCCGTCATCTTTCCTCGCGGCACGGACACGCTCGCGCGCATCAGCAACCTACCGACGCGCTCCTATAACTCAGAGGTTGTTTCACCGAGCGTCGGCCGGTGCCCCTCTTCCTTAATTCCCGCCGATAAAGCCGGCGCACCGGCACTAAGGGGTCCCCGATGATCCCGTAATTCTTCGCGGCCCGACCGGGCCCCCGGAGTAAAGGCGGAGCAATTAAACTTTCGCCCGATTAACGCGCCGATATTTAATGCCCCCGCCCGGTAATGCGAGACCCCCGCTCGAGTGCGCTAACTTCCCTTCCTCTCTCGCGAGCCCTCCTCGTATAATTATATAGGTGCGAGAGCGCGGTTATCGTCGAGTCGTAAACCATCGCAGCGCACGAGCAGGACGATAACAACGGGGAGGTTTTTGTCGCCGCGCTAAGGATCGGGAGAGCTATCGGAAAGGCATTACCGCGGGGATATCTAGCGATCAGTCGGCGAATGGTGGGACGGGGCTGCAGTCAGTAAATTCTCGTTTAATATCTAGCTCGAGTGATACTGCCCTTCCATGAAATCATTATCTTCTTTTTGGGGGAAAAACATCCGAGGATTCTAGTTTATATGGGACGCGGCGATTCTGCGAAAGAAATCAATTAATCATTACTCTTTATGGCTATCGCGGTGGAAAAGAGTCGGCTTGCACTTGGGCAACTTTCCAGCGGCCTCGAGCTTAGGCACGTGGGAGCCGATTAGCTTTGCAAATCGCGGATAGTTTGATAGGACTGGGAATAAATATACGCAAAGGCATAAAGGCGTTGGTGGGCAAATAATCGATCCCGACACATCGCTCGATTTTCTCTTGGACATCCGCGAGGTGATAGGCGAACGCGGAGGCAGATGCACGCCGACGCACCGTGATTAACTTTCAATGCTTTTCCAGCCAATGGGACCGATCGCCGCGGCCGGGGAAGGATAAGCCGTGAATGATGTCCGTCGAATGCTGTCAATTGCAGCAAAGTAGAAAGACGTCGATTATCGCGTTAGTAGAAGGCGAAAGCCTCGCTCCAGAAGCGAGCGGGGACTCGTAAAAACATTGACGTATCCTCGCAGCGGAGAAAGAGCCGGGGAATTAATCTCGGCGCGGTGGCGTGTCCCGGAGGCAAAGAGTTTCTAGAGAGTCGAGACTGTCACCGCTCGCCGTGACACGTTCAGGCTGAGCCATTCGTTTTGAAGTCTTTCGACTCTGCCATCTTGGCAGCGGAAGACGTATTTATAGATGCCGGGGGAGATTCCGTATTCCGTCGACGGCGATTGTCGACGATGCGCTCTCAAGTCACGACTCGAAAATTCTACCCCTGCCCGACACATTCCGCGCGCCGAGCAGCGAACTCTGAATCACCCGATGAATCTCACTCCGAGAGAGAGGGGGAGAGAGAGAATCCGTCGGCTGCCAGAGACATTATTGAGCGGTGACAATCGAAAGAGAGAGTCCCCGGGCGAGTAAAACGAGGGGAGAAACAGACGCTAAAACCCCGACAATCTCATTAAAAACACCCCAGACTGAATCGCCACCGTCACTCCCCTAGAGTGGATCGCTGAATCCCGCGAGCAAAAGTACTCTGACAAAATGAGAGAGTTTTACCTTCAATTAAAAAGCTTGATAAAATCCTGTTTTCACAGAATAATCAGAATTTTCCGAGAAGAAAAATCATCCATTAAATCTCTAACGTGCGGCGCCGATCGGCTTTGAGAACCGCAGTGTTCATTTGGATTCCAGCCATAATCCTCGAGGCAGCGCTCTCGGATCCGAGAGCGCGAGTAGATCACGAGCAAGACTGGTCGCTTTGCATTCAGCTCGCGTGAGGCTGCACTCCGTTTTTGCCGGGAGAGTACTCGCCTCTACTTACGAATTACTTAAGCGCTATTACTATTCCAATTGTCCCGCGGCCGCGCTCGGCCGGGGCTCGCTCGTCCGCTATCTTGGTCGGGACGAATCAGCGATCGAGGGGAAAGTGATCTATTTCAGGAATAACTCTCCAAGGGACAATAAAGCGAGACGCGAGAGCGCCGCGAACGAGCGGGACGCAGCCTCCGATTCCGAGAGGCTGCTCGCCGTGCTCACTTTTATATTGGCCGTGGGTCGAAGGCGATCTCCTCTCATCTCGACGGAGAGGCCTCGCAAGACGCGCGCGCTCCAGATTCGCGCGGCATAAATTCGCCGGGGATTTATCGAGGCTGGCGCATTTTACCGCTGGAGAGTGCGTCGCGTCGAGAGCGAATGCGAAAATACCAGGGAGACCTGTGGGAAAGGGGAGGCGAGGGGCGGAGGAGAGTAGGCGATATATACAGCTCGTGGAAACGAGAGGGAGATCAAACGGGAGCCGATCCGTCGGGGAATCGTTGAAAACGCTTCATTAATTTTCGCGAGCCGCGAGCCCCGTGCGCTCCTCGCGTGGATAATGCCGGCAATAATGCTGATAGAGGTACGATAATGACTGCTATAAAAAGCTCCCCGCTCCCCCGCGAAATTAAGTCAAATCTCGGGGCGCGCGACTTTGCGATTGGTTCTGGCTGAATTATCAGGCTCGCGAGAGCGAACGAGCAGAGCCCGACGGTAGATCGGGGGGTAGAGCTCGTTGTTGCAGGAAGTGAAACGCCCGGAGCACGCTCCCGCTCTCGTAATTACGGTCGACTACAATTAGGCTACTGTCCAAACGGGGAAACTGTCGCGGCATTGAAATCACCGCCGGAGCGCAAGAAGCAAACGGCGCGCGGTAATCGGCCGTGATTTTATTGAGCAGTAATTCCCGTCCAACGGACCCCGCCGGCCCAACACGCTATCATTACTGTATCAGCAGAAAATTCGAAAATCTCCCTGGTAAGGGAACAATGCCGATCGTTAGCGGGACAACTTGTCATTAAAATTAATACCCCGCCCGTGGGACGAGCAGTAGGAAGTCTCCTAGTTCGTTATTGATTTCGTGCCAGTGGCGTTCTGGTAACAACTTGTTCCGAGTAGGTCGTAATGAGCGTAATACGAGAACCGGCCATCGGCATGCAATGACAATTCACTGTGGAATTTGCGAGAGTCCTCCGGGATACGTAGGAGCTCGCTGATCTATTTATTCTGACTTAACTCGGCTGAATAAATAAATAAATAAGTCCGTCATCGAAGAAAGAATAATATCGACCAGTCATTTAGTATTATTAAACGCGCGCTCCCATTGACAGGCCAGTCCTTCAATAGGGAAACTCGTTGGTCTGCTTGCAAAAGGAAGTCTCTTTCCGGGTAGGAAATGGAAAGAGGACAAGTGCAAAACTGCTCGTGCGATCATTACTACCTCCTGTCACCGCGTCACCATCGTTAATATCGGAATAATGCTCGACGTATGACGGCAACTGTGACAAAACTGCACTGCGCTCCTCGCGCAATTTCATCCAATCACCTGTCGATTTGAAAGCACTGCTTCCATCCGATGGAAAAACCCGACCAAGATAAAACGATAAATAATCGTTTCCACCGAAATGACTCTTTAGAATCACTGAAGTTATAATTCAAGCGCGCAGTTTGGTGGGAAAAGGTGGACTTTCTAAAAGACTGTGCCACCCGCCCGATCGGAAGTCGTTCGATCCGCGAGATAAGTAGACGTGTCACATCCGATCGTCTCGAGGTTCTATCTCGATGCCAATAATTTCCGCGGGAACCTCCACGCCTTTCTCTTGTCTCCATTTACGCGCCGCGAGCGATAAAGTGGAGCAGGAAGTGCTCACTGTAGCTGAGAGCCTGAGAACCGTCCGCCCGGGGCTTTCCTGCGCTTCGCAACACTTCCACTCATTTCTCGATCATTGCTGATCCAGTTATCGCAACGAGATGTCTGTGGAAAAAGTCGGTTCATTTATCACCGGCTGATCTGCGTCATGCCAGTCGTAATCTGGCCTGCCGATTAAACGCGCCAAGTGAGAGGAAGCCAATCCATAACATATACGCAACAGTTTAACAATTCTTTAAACTTCATTTCAATTAGTTCCAGCACAATTTCTTAAGATTCATCGAACTCATTTCTTTTCCAAAACAGAACTGAATTATCATAAGGCTAGAAGCTCATTTTTACCTTACTTAAAATTTCTAAACAAGCAAGCTCACAATTGTTCAAGTTCCCCTATGCAAACTTGTATGCAAATGCCCCACAGAAATCAATAGATTGTTGACAACTGTTCGACTGATCCGTTCGAATATAGCCACTGGAACGAAAGGTCCGTGCAGGCGTTGCGCATGCATCTTCCTACGAACTATTGTGCAAACGGGCCGGTAACGAGCAACGACACGCAGACCCCGAGAGGAATTAGACTGATATCCGTGTTACGCAATGTGCGTGTGCGTCGAGAATCACGTGGGAATACGTAACGTAGGCGAGGAGCGCCGGGAGCGTGCCTACCATAGTAAAAGGAAGCCACGCCGCCGGGCCCGGGGCTCGTGCTCACAGATCATACGTGAGTTGACAAAACGAACCCGAAATAGTTGGAATGTATATAAACACTCTGCTCTCCTTTTCACTGTCGGAATTTCGAAAGACTAGTTCTTCAGAGTTTCTGTACTCCCGAGTGTATTACTCTATGATTTATGAATCATGTTATGATTTTCTGAACTCATTGTTTCCTTAGGCTTCGTAGTCCGCAATAGGCAGTCCTTTTTAGTCCTGGCGCTGGAGCTCCCGAACGCTCGAAGCATCGAGAGACAAATGGTAGGTAGGGGCTCGAAGAAGAGAAGGAGAGAAAGAGAGAGAGAAGAAGACATCGTCATCATCATCATTGCGAAGACGAGGCGAGGCAACGTTTCCCCGAAGCGTAATCTCCTTATGGTTCCTTTTATCATTGCGACGTGCCTCGAGCGGGCGCGCAGCCTCCACGGCCACCTCGACCGCCGAGGCTCGCTCACTTTCTCCAATTTGTCATTGGCGTACGGCGAGCGATATTGCGATATTAATTGATCTCAACCCGCCACACACGGACGAGTGAAGCGTCGCGCAGCTGAGAGCGAAACACACGCACACGCGCGCCCATCTCCATTCACACTGGCCAAGGATGGACCGTGATTGCTGCTGGGCTCCTCGAGCACACGTGCGCCGCCGCTCACGTTTCATCCTCGCGCGATAAGATTCCCCCGCGAACAGGTGGAAAGTCACGGGGACGCGACGCCGTGGCCGCATTGTCGCCGGCCACGCACGCACCCAATTTCGGCCGGGGGCAGGCGCACGCGTGCACGCGTCGCGATCGATCGAATGTCGGATGTCGGATGGGGGTTCATTGAACTCGGCCAATTGGTCTACGAGATCGGCGGGCTGCGCCGTCGGCTTTGAGAAATGGGGCCTTCGTCCTTCGACTTGATCTACGACGTCAAAATATTGGAACCTCATTCCGGTGAGGTATCGTGTCAATGCGTCAATGGCTGAGCGGCGCGAGCCAGTTTCTTGCCACCCTTTTAGTTGCGTTAACACTTTGTTGTGTAATTTTCAATTCAAAATTAATTTAATCCTGATTTTAAATCGAAGAGATTTATTTTTAAGCAACGTGCGCGAAACTTTGATATCATGACAAGTACCTTTCAATTTCACCGGATCTCTTTCATTTCGATTAAAGTCCCTCCGGACGTTTACGTGGGACGAGCATTTTAACACTTGTCGCCCAACAAGCTGGAATCGTTCTCATCCGAGCGAGTGGCGAAGTGTAAGGTATCGCGCGTGGCGAGGGTCCTCCACGCTGAGAGGCGGCTTCCAAAACCGATAGACAGCATCCACCAGACACCGACACACACAAACATCGCCGCCATTGAGAGGCGAGCACGTGCACGTGCACCAATCAGCTTGTATGTGTACGAGCGGTGGATGCAGCGGAGCTCACCGGACCAAGATAAGATCGAGGACAGGTGGAAAGTTCTCGGCTCCCACGCGACTCCGTGTTTGACTGGCTCCGCTCGCGCTGAGAGACACGGGCGGACGCCAGACAGCGGCGATTCGACAGCCGAGGAGATTAGAATTAGGAATCGTTAGACCCGCCGGGATGAGGATTAGAGATCGGCCGAAAGAGGAACGTGGGAATGATCGGGCGCACTCGGCCTTCGAGGACGTCGCCCAAGGAAGCAGACACCTCCTTCGCTAAACCCCATACACTCCGGCCGTTAGAGAGGGATTTTTTGCGCTCCCTTAGAAAGAAAAGCGGCCGCGGCCGCGGCCGCCAAGGATCCTCGGCGCCGTTTCTCTCGCGGCCAATCGATTAGTCAATGTCCGCAGCTCATCAATCCGCATTATCCTCCGCCGATCCTTAGAACGCCCATTAGATCTCGAGGTGTTAGCGAGCGGCAATTACAGATCGTACAATGGCATACAGGTATTATTAACGGAGTAATCCCCCGGCCGTATCGCTCGGGCGCTCCATCGGCTCTCCCGGCCCAGCAACGAAATTATATCCCGAGGTAATCAGGAACGCGCCTGAAACTTTTCTCCGGCGGCGGAGCCGCCGCCGTCGGATAATTAGCCTCGAGCGAGATCGAAATAGAGCCCTTTCTCGCGCGGACCATCGAATTTCGTGCTGGAGAACTCGTTCAATTATCCGCCAGCAATTTGCGCGTGTTCTTTTTGAATCGTGTCGAGCGCGTGTGTGTGAGAGAGAGAGAGGTTCTGTTGGTCGGATCGCATTATCACGCTACTCTCTTCTCTCTTGCCGTCGCTGCCACTTTTCTCTCTCTTGCGCTCGCCCTTCCCTCTGGCGCAGCTTCCTGTCGGGTATTACAAGAGAGGAGAGAGGAGAGGAAGAGGAGGAGGAGCGGGTCAAGCCGATCCCAGAGAGGCTCATTGATGATTTCGGTGGTATTCGCCGCGCGGCTCCGGCCCTCCTCCCGTACAAAATCGAGTCTGTCCTTTCTTGCGTGCATTACGGTACACGGGTACACGGGTACACGGGTACACGGGTACGCGGTAGAGAGCCGCGAGTGGCCCGGCTCTCCACCTCTCCACTGGAGAGCGTCGAGCGTCGCTGTCTGGACGGCCGTGTCCAGCCGGGGGAATCAACTTTTCGCTGACAGGATGAGTCATTACGGCGGGGGGAGGCTTATATTAAACCGCAAATGACGCCAACAACTCGCCGGATGGCCAGAAAGAGCCAGTTTTCGGCGTCGGGCCCAATCGAACCGTCCGTCCCGCAAAAATCCCCGACACTCTCTTTCTCTCTCTCTCGGTGCATTGACCGTTGAATCAAGACTGTCACGCTTTTCGCTTTGATTTCCTGCCCCCCGCGCGCGCGACTCCACACTCCGGCGACTCTCGCGTATTATCCTCTCACGACTTTATCAGCCGGCAGAGAGGAAATAATCGTCGTGTGTCCGCGCGCGGCACTTTCGAAACGGAGTCGAGATGGAGCGGTGTCGAGTCAAGTCGAGTTAAGTCGAGTCGAGTGGGACAAAGCCGGGGAAAGACGTCGCGTGCTCTAATTGGCATGGGGAAAGGTAAGAGAGGCTATTTTCGGCGGGTTTACCAGTTGACCCGTTAAAGGGGGAGCGACTTCTGAATGAATCACGCTCGGACGAAAGGAATACGAGCTGCAATCGGTCCGGGCCCTTCCCCTCGATTCACTCTTTCCCCTCTTTCCACTCTTCCTCCTCGCTCCTCTTTCTCTCTTATTACCGTCTCTATAGCCCGTCCCAACTGGCGGAAGACCGCTTGCGTGCCCGCTCGTATAAATAAACCTTCCATACATTATTTATAATATGCTTATCCGCCGGCGGCAAGGTCAGCCGAGATCGCCCGGCCGAGCGGGAAACGGGAATGCCCGCAGGAATCCCGACGATCATCTCTCGCTCTCTCCTCCCACCAGCTGGCCATTTCAGCCGCGACGATTCTCAATATATCGCGAGATGATAATGAGCCGAGGAAAACTAAGCTCGAGCGGAGAAATTGAAGAGGAACGGGAAGAGTTGGTTAGGGGGAAATGCGAGATAAAGCGAGGAAGAAAGCGGAGAGCGCGGGCGTGCGCCGCTCGATCTTACGACACAGCATCAACATGGCTACGTAAGTAGTATTGGCCGGGCGCGCCGGGCGCGAAGTGGCAAAGAGGTGGCCGCGCGCTCTGGGCCCGGTCTGTAAAGTGTAAGTATCGAGGTAGAGGGAGATCTGGCAGTACGTTATGCCCGCTCGATTACAGATAATCACCCGGCGCGCTCCGATCGAACTTCATCGACCTATAAATCGACAGGCGCACGCGGCGTCGGCGTTGGCGGCGACCGGGAGAGAGCGGGAGGGCGCCGCCGCCGCGCGGTGGTAGCGGTGATTTCTACCTGATGAGTTATCCAATCGTGCTAGGCATAAATGTACGATTATTCCTCGGGGCGCGCGTGTACCGGGCGATGGCATGGGGCAGCAGCCGCCACCGCCAATGCCGATCGAGCCCATAAAGCATATTTTAATCGCCCGATACATCGCCATGCAAAACCGAGGCGAATTCGATTACTCGCTCTTCGAACGAGACGCTAATTGTAGAAAAAAGTATTGGTTCGCCCGGCCTGGTGTTATCGCCACCCTCTCCCCCCTCTCTCCCCCTCCCTCCCCCTCTCGAGTTTCAAGTATGGCGTTATATACGAGCGTGTTTAATCGACCCTTGTAAGGAGATGACGCTCTCGGCAGGGCGAGCTCTCCAGCTCGGTTTGTTCTTAAAGCGTGGTCGCGTGATTCCGCGCGATCGAAGAGGCGACGAAAGCGACTATCGATCGCTCCGACCATCGCGAATTATCTGCAGCGGCGCGAGCCGCCATGGCCACCGCTCACGGCTCCGGCCGGCCAATATCTCACAGAGTTCCCGACCTGTGTTTAGCCTATCATGGACTGGATGTCCTTGCGCCGTGACCGTGAAGCTAATTGCCGCCGCCGAGAGCGGGGAGGGCGAGCGCTCTCTGGCAAAGGATAAATAGCGAGGCGACGGCATCGAACGACGACGACGACGACGGCGGCGGCATCGGAGGGCGAAAGCAGATGGCGAAATGCGTGTCCTGCTTCTTCTTACCCGGGAGGATTTCGCGCCGCGCCGACCGGCCCGAATCCCTTCGATCTCCTTTATCTTCGCTACTAGCTCCGCCGTCATCCATCATCGCCGGAAACGTGTCTCTGCTTCGCTCGCTTATAAACCTCCTTTAGAAAGGACTCGAGCCTCTATCGCTCTACACTTGGAACTCTGCTCTTCAATGGTTGCGCTCGGGCACGATCGCCGATCATTTTTGCACCAACCAGGAAAATCTTTAAATCTAAAGATCTGATTAGAACGAAAGTTGAGAAAAAAAAGTTTATGAATGAAGGCGACTGCGATTTCAATTTGGCGAAGCGTAAGATGATAGAGTAAACTAGTACTCGAGTTCACCGGTATCCGCGGTCCATAGCAAGAGGAAAAATTGCCGGTAACAAGGGTCGGAGGTAGAAAAACCGTCCGAGGAGAGAGAACTGGCTCTAAGTACTCATAGAGCGATCCTCTCGCTCGAAGACGTAACTACGCGGAAATCGGGCTGCCAAGAACGAGAGTTTCTCGTTAGCAGGAACTCCGTAAAAGTCGAGCGAACCGACGGCGCGCGGTCATTGATGCCGGACCATTTGGATTTTTCTGCGAACGACAGAGAAACTACTCGAGACGCTGTCCCGGTTACCCGAGCGATTCGATTCTTCTCTCGCTCACTGCCACTTGAGCGAAAGCATCGAAATACCAAAATAGGCCAAATCAGCCTAGGATAAAAGTCCTCGAGTTACTCGCCAGCTATAATATCCTACGCTTTCCCTTTCCAGGAACGATGCAGCTTCCGATCGACTAGACGCGAGCGGCGAGGCGGCAGAACCTACCTGATATTGAAATTAATCTCAGATTATACATACAGATTACACAACAGATTATACCACTACCCAGATCAATCACGACTACTAGATTATTCTAGCACGCTCACACCCCGGCGGCTCGAGCGAAACGGATCTCGTCGAAAGAGGGGACGCCTAATCCATCGCGACAGTGGAAGTGATGGTAATTTCTCATTGACTACATCCAATCGACCCGCAGAGATATCGAGGAAATCAGACGGCGACGGCAGCGGCGGCGGTTGCGATCTGGTCTCCGTTAGCGGTGAGCGAGGAGGCGCGCACGCGATGCCGGTTGCAGTAGCAGTCGCAGCAACATTTTCAATGAAGTCCTTATAAAGGTGCGCAGCGTGCGCTCTGCTCTCCATTGGCGACGAGGTGAGTCGTCGAGGAAAAAGCTGGGTTTCGAAGGAAAGGAGGCGAAGCGCAGCCTGCCGAGTGCGGTGCTGCGGCATACCCGGAGGCCGGCATACGCCGCGCGAGAGAGTTCGGCCCGCTCGATTAATCGCCACTGGGGTACTATCGATCGAGGATGAATGCAGGGGAGAGCACGAGCTAGGCCATCGTGGCTCCCATTCACTAGGATCCGACTACAGGTCCTTTCATTTAACCCTCCACACCTCCTCGCCTCTCCGCACCTTCCTCTCTATCCCTTCTACCTTCTACCTCGCTCGGCGATACGGTATACCGTTACAACTGGATGCCCGACTTTGAGATTTTCTGCCTTTTTGTAACGGCATGTCGCTCGGCACCGCGGCCGCGGCCAGTTATTGCTTGCCAATCAAGATTACCGATCACGATATAGCCCGGGACCTCTCCCCGCAGCGCGGCAGGTGAAGCCACGACGGCGCGCTAGAGTCGTGCCGACACCGACACCGAGATGCCGGAATGGCGATCGCCACCCTTTTTACTCGACAACCTTTCCTCCTCCACCTCCTCCACCACAGAGCACGGAAACCGAGGGTTACACTCTTTCCGAGGTGTTGTTCCCTCTCGCCGGGAAATGTGACAGGCAGCGCGCATTAGAATGCCAGGCGCGTCCTTTCGGAAGCGAGAACCACCGAAGCCGGGATGAGATCTCGGGATGGAAGGTGTGTTTATGCGTGTACGAGAGCACGAGACGCGCACTACCGGACATAACAGTACTTCGCCCTGCGACGTAGCCTTGCACCGGAGCAGGGTAAATACGCCGCTGACAATGGCTCGCTTATACATACGTGATGTAAATCCACACACACACCGAGAGGGAGGGAGAGAGATGCGCGGCCCGGGCTTACGACACACGGTGGAAATTTCGAGCGCCAGTCACGGAGCCACGAAGCGGAAGCGACAAAAGTTGCTCGCGCGTGCACGGCCGGTCCCAAAATTCCAGCCGCCACGGCCTTCTGCATACTGATGCTCCTTAAAGTGATGTCGTATCGCCTTAAGCGCCTATATGAATTTCCGTGTACGAAGCCCGACTCGGACGGGGCTCGTGCACGCGAGCCCGGCAACCGTGAGGAGAGTCGCCGCGGGTTGAGAGAGCGATCCTCCTGGAGGAAGCGAAGCTCGCCAGTTTGTAAACTCTTTGTGCCAATCGTACCATTAACCGTGGAAACGTGTGTAAGTCAGTGGCGATGTCGTGCGCTCGTGTAATGACACGCCAGTTGGACAAACAAACGTGAAAAGATTTAAAGACGCTCGTAAAGGACTCTCGTCCGATGTGCTGATTCGATGGATTAATTTGACCTCGGTCACTGTTGCAAAGAATCTAAAACTATAAATTGCAAAATTGCATATTAATTTTTGAGGATATTTTAATGATCTGCCCTCGACGCATACTATTAGAGATTTCTCTTTTATGCTCCTAGAACAACTTGCAAGTGCTCTTCGAAAAGAAAGAGCCCGCACGAGGTGAAGCGAATCCCATGGAAGCGAGCAGGAATTGTCTAGCGTTCGGCCGGGGTTTTCTATCCGGGAAGGAGAGCTCTGGGTTGCAGCGTGCGCGGCACAGCGCGGCGAGCGGCGAGCGGCGACCAGGGAGGAGGAGGCGGTCTTAAAAAGCTGTAGATTTTCTTTGGCAGGGCTGAAAGGCGAACAGGTATCCGGCGGCTTTTTGCACTGTCGCGTAGCACGGCACGACCTTTCCGTGAAGCGGGCGAGTGCGCGCGATAAGGATCTCCATTGGCTGTCCATTAGGCCATCAATAATTTGTCGTGACCACCGCGAGAACGGGCGAGCTTTTTAACGCGAAATTTATGCCCGCCGATAGCGCGTCCGATCTGTGCGCGCCATCGGTGTCATGACACACACACACACAGAGGCGTCCCTCGGCCGCGCGCACACTACCTCCTCTCGAGATATTCATCGATTTATAAATTCCTCCCGCGGATACCCGGCGTCAGCGTGTCCCCGCGACTTTAAACGCTGCAGCGGCCCGCGTGCGTGTAATACTTTGAGGTAGCGCCCGCGCCCGCGCGCGCGCCGTCGTCGTCCCCGGCTTTCCTTCCGGCGATACGATCGAGTGTGATTAAGTGATAAGGTCTCATTGCCTGGGATACTCTCCCATCGCGATAAAAACCACTCGAACGAGTGTTGGCGCTGTTGGCGCTGTTGTTGTTCGCGGAGAATCCCGGAGATGCGCCGGGCGACGGTGCCCGCTTCGTGAATGCAAACAGCCGGCAATTAACATTCTTTTTCCCCCACGCGCTATTAAGCGCCGACGGGAACATCGGCTCGCTCCGAGAGAGCCTCCCGACAATTTCCACTCCAATCAGTGTGACTGCAGAATTTCGCAATGCGCCCCGCGCGCACTCGCCGATTCACTTCCTTCTAAGTAGATAATTCTCCCGTCTGACAATCCAAATGAGCAACAAGTGATTCTCAGCCCGTCGTCATTAGTTTCTCCGGCGATGTCTTTCATTGCTCGCGATATGCGGTATTGTGTCAGAGCTCATTCTTTCCGACTGACTGATTTTAGTTTAACGAAATTAATTTCTCCACCAATGTTCTTAATTGCGCACGGGCAGTACTTTGTGATACTAAGGGAGTTGGGCGCCGCGCGTGCCAATAACAGTAAATCGCGCGAGTCTGTGTATTTTTGGCCGGCCGGGCCAGGGGGGTCAGCGGTGATTGTCCGAGGGTGAGGACGGTAAATCAATTTCCCGGATCTCCAGGTGATAGCAGTTATCCGCGGGGATCGACGCACGCACATAACCGCCGCGGTCGTTTTCGCCGTTAAACCGTTACCGCGCTCCACACACACATGCATACACACACGCACTACCTACACCGAGAGGCGCACATAAACGTCCTTCCTCTTAACAGGCAATCGCGCTCTTTTGGCCCTCGCTCGCTGCGAGGAGTTTTACCGTTTCCTGCAACTACTGAAGCGCATATATATGTATATACACGCGTGTATCTTGCCGCAAAAGAGCATATCGCCGGCGCTCACGTACTCCCGATGACAGTGGCGCGATAGATCGTACCACGAAATTGTTAGCAGGCGTTGATCGCGCCGGGCGATTTACTCCTCTTGTTTCGTTTGGGGAATTCGGACGGCGGAGCAATAAAGGATGCGCGGGGTGGTCTAGGTCGGCATTCCCCTCTGTTTAATTACATTGACTGGTGGCAACATCTTTCGTTTAGCGCGAGAGATTACCCACTATTCCGGTAGCGAATCGATTACTAGAAAGCCCGGGGTAGGAGTAATACTTGTCCGGCTCGAATATCTACGACCGTTTTGCACCCTGGTATGCTTGTAATAAGCAGCCATAAAAACTCTGATTTCATCGCTGCCACTGACATTTACACCCTGATGAAGTCCAAATGAACAAGTGGAATCTCGAAAAATCTCTAAGGACATCCTAAGATACAGCATTCTTTACTGTAATCGGGAATCTACGAGAATTCTCAAATACCCACCTGACTATATACATGTATATATACTTCGATATAGTCTCGGGGGCCCGACGGGGCTCGAGTGTACTCGAGTCCCCGGCGAAATCATTGAGGCGATCGGCGCGAACGTTCCTCAAGAGTCAACGGGTTAAGGTGGACGTTGACGAAGTGTAAGTACCTAGATTCGTGCATGGGTTACATCGGCAACAAGTTGTAGGAGCGAGCCGAGTACACGGGCCCCTATTGTTCGATTATTCGGATTTCAGCTGGAACGGAACACGGAATGCCCTATTAATGCTTGCGCAACCGGTGCGGGTTAATTGCCGGCGGTCGAGTCGGGAATCGGCGGGCGCTCGTGAACACCGTTAATTAATTGAACGCACACGAGGCCGCGCGAGCTAGTCGCCCGCGTCGATGATACGGCGAGCGCAAGAGTGTGCCGGCACTTCTAATTTCTGTTCTCAGACTCATATTGGGGCCTGCTTTGCATCCGAGCGGTGAGAGAGTGAGAGAAAGAGAGAGAGAGAGACTAGTAACGAGCGCGCTCCGCTCGGGCTAACCTTAGGATCGGGGCCCGAGTGTCCTGTACTTTTGACCCTATGCAATCGACTGACCCACTTGGTACGAATCGCTCAACACGAAACTCGGGCCTGCTGATTAAAGGTCCGCGTATTTACACATATCCATATCGTGTCGTGGCTGAGTCAGCGGCTCGCGCGGCGCCTGATAACGCGCGAATATCGCGATCCCTTACACGAGGAACATGACTTGTTTCCACCAAACCGTAGCGGCGCGGCTTATCCATCGGCGCGTATGCTAATAAAGCCCAGTGCGGAAAGTCGAGCAAAGGCGAAGGAGGCGGAAGCGCCGCGGCGCCGCGGGGAGACTGGTATACGTGAGAAAGGTACGCGGGCGAATGAACGATACTGAAATAAGAATCCCCTTAATTGTGGCGTACGTGAGAAAATGCGCGAGAGGCCGGTTCGTCAGCGTGTATATGAAATTGATAGCGAAAATCGTGCACGCAGCTCGCCGGACGTCGACTCGCCGGGCCCCCGGAGAGGTGAAGCCCGCGTATACCTCTAAGTACCGTAAGGCATCCAAGAATCGTTTCGCCCGATCAAAATTTAAGGCCCCGCGGCGTCGAAACCCTCTCACCCCAGGAAATTATTTCTCCGCAGGCGCACTTACGCCGAGCGCGCGCGCGCGCGCGTGTACTTGCCGACTCACTGGGGAATAATCGAACTGCACAAAGTACCGAGTTGCAGACCGATAATAGCAGGTCACGAGCATCGTCAGCCCAAGGGCCTCTTGCCAGCCTGGCAATAAGGGCCCTTGTAATCAGAAGTCTCTCGATAATCCTTTTTTCTTTTTTTAAATCCTCCTTGCTGTACCTTCCATCACTTTCCCCTTCCGCGGTAACCCATGCGCATTCGCCCTTCGCGATTAACCCTTCGATATGCTTCTGGCTAACGCTACATTCGCCTTTCTTCAGCATTAAACCCTCAGAATCAAAAACAAACAACTCTATCCCTTTTATCGTATTTCAAACTGTCATATAAAGCCGGGCATTATCTCGTGTACTCTTCTTCGTCGAATCATTAGAAAATTGGCGGGTTGGGTGTCGCATTGGCGCACAGACGCTCGTCGGCGACTGGATTCACATATCCACAGAAGGTTGACGAGGCCGGCGCGGCGGTGAAGGGTTAAGCAGGCGGTCGTGCAGTTTCCGCAATGGCTATAATGATATTGTTGGCCGGGTGTAGCAGCTGTATCGGCTGACTATCGGCGAGCCGGGGAGTGGATGTTGGCAGGGCCATTCGAGAGCGTCTGGCACTAATGAGCGAGGCCTGGGCGCGTGTCTCTATCGGCCGGTGCTTCCGCGAGTCCCCGAGGAGGATGCTGCGGTCCGTCCATCTCGGACCGCGCCGCTCGATGCGGACTTTCATCCTCGAATTACGGGCCCCTCGAATCCGCGCGTACACGCATTCGTTATTTGCGGTTTGCGCGGAGAAACTCGTCGGAGCGACGCGAGAGAGCGGGAGAGCGGGAGAGAAGAAAAGAAGAGGCGTCCGAGAAGAGGATCGCGGCGACGGTGCGAGCGGGCGCGGGGAGAGCGGCCGCGTCCAGGGGAAAGCCGACAGGCCAACAACTCTCGGAGGTGCACCTCTTGTAAGGGTGCTGCAACCGGGACGGCTGGAATGCGCGGAGAACAGGTCGCACAGCAGCCGAGACATTCCGAAATCTCGAGTGGCCCGCCAGAGAGAACGGCCCCAAAGAAAGTGACGACCGACAATTGCAACACTCGCGAAAATTCATTCTCTAGTCGATTCGTCATCGCGCTCGCCGCTCTTGCAAAATAATCACCGCTCTAACTCCTCGCGCAAAGCAGACATACCTGGTGCAAAAGCATTTGGTAGCTCCCAGCGAGTGTAACAAGCTCTAACGCGCCAGAACGAGCAATCGAGTGCGCACGCGCTCTTTGAACTCGAGATTGAGTTCCGAAATAATGGCACGGGGAAGCCGGGGTAGAGCGTGGATAATAAGCGCAGCGTATCAAACGAATCCCGTGTCCCGAGTAATGCGAGGTGAGGAAGTAATTTCGTACGCTCGCTACTCAAATTGGAGAGCCGTTCTCTCTCCGCGTGTATTAACATATTTCGCTCGGACGCCTCTCTTCCAACCAACGGTACCGTACGCTCCGCGGCGTGTATTGATTTTTAACCTTTTTATTTTTGCCCCGCGTCGTTTACGAGGCCGTTTGCTCATCGACGTGCTCGCCCGGACATCGTAAATAAAAAGCGTCGTCGAGGAAAGAGAATTGTACCATAAACTCCCTCGCCCCCCACTCCCCCTTGGTCCCTGGTCCCTTAATGTCCGTGGATTTATAGGACCGTTATATTTACACACCCGCAATGACACCTCGACACTACGCCCGCCCGTTTCCATTCTCAAACGCGCATCATCAATTAAGCTACCGGTTGATTCTCTATGCTACCGAATACCGACATCAGCCGAAAGCAGCCACACACGCGGATATCAGAATCAGTCAGCCTCGCAAAGCAAAAATAAACACGTGCGAATCATTAGAAATGAGTTGGAGTCAAGGCTAATCGCACGTGTGTACACGATTAGAAACGCGCGTACTATAAAGACCGAATTGAGTGCGATTAGTCAGAGCAGTGTAAAACAGAGCTCGGTCTGCTCGAAAGCACGGCTGTGCGTCGATAAGGCACCAGAAGGTACACAGGTGAGCTCACGCTGATTAAACATTTGCCTTAACAAATCAGGTGTGCACTTACTACCTAGCAAACGCCAGATACCCAATTGGCTCGACTAGATGTATCTCAACCTCCCGAGGTGTCCACACTCTCACAACCCGCGCATCCAAACATACTTGCTCTGGGTCCACTATGCGTAGAGCTCTATGTATATCCGTTATTCAACAGTGTTTCGTGTGTCATCGAGGGCAAAGTGTCACGCAATCGAGGCGGCGAGCACGCACGACCAATTGATCGAGTTTCGTGCGAGCCGGACACTAAGTAGGATTAAAATCCGCGGCCGACATATATGCATGCGAGCGTGAGCACGCTTAGCCGGCGTGACCTCACCCTTCGCGCGCGGCGGCATCGCATCGCCTCGTCGCCTCGTAACCGAGCGGAGATCTCGCTCGCTCGCTCATCTTACATAATAGCGAGGGAGTGCGGAGCGAAGGAGGAGGGCGCAGGACCTCCTTCGTTGGTTCGCCGGAGCCTGGAATTCGGGGGCGAGGAAGAAGGAGAAAATGCCCCGATATGCGGCGCGAGCCCTCTGGCTACAGACCTACACATGCGCGCGGTAGAGAAGGAGCGAGGGGCGCGAGAGGGAGAGGCAGGAACGCACGGAAAAGGAAGGGCCAGAGGGAAAGATACGAGAATCGGAGGCCTTACGAGAGACGGGAACGCGGGAGAGAGTGGGACAGAGGGGATCAGCGCGACGCCGAGAGAGAAGGATTGAAAGGTGGAGCGGAGAAAGAGGCTGAAAGGAGCCAGAGAGAGACGGGAGAGTCCATCAAGCAAAACTCACCCTGTTGCATTCCAGAGCCTCCGCGCTGTGCTCCTCCTTCTGCTTGAAGCAGCTGCTGCACTTGCTCTTGTTGAATATGTTCGGCGCGAACTTCCTGCACTCGGCGCCGGTGCCACGTACGGCTGCTGTGCCGCCCGACATCCTGCGACACGTGCGAATTAACCGCGGTCACCGGACAGCATCCTTCGCCTCGGCCAGACTTCCCCGAGAAGGACCCACTCTCTCCTCGATCCTAGGCGCCCCGGCCCACCTCTCTTCTCTCTTCTCTTCCCGGAAAACCTTTCCCTCTTCACCAGAGCGACAACACGGCCCGCTCTAGCGCCGCGCCGGCTCGATTGACACTGACACTCGGGCCAGGATGCGTGCGGTGATTTTCGCAGCGAGTGCCCCCGCTGTCAACACAAGCGCGCCCGCCCCGCGCCGCCGAGGAAGTTGTACAACTGCGGAAGAGAGGTTTGAGAGCACTGGGGGGAACCGATGCCCGATATAGGCCGAGCGAGCGAGCTAATCGGATTGAGGAGTGAACGCGCCGCGAGCTTCCTCGCCGATTGATTTTTCTCTTCCGGTACTGCTGGCTGGAGAGAGAGGGAGTCGGGTAGTACGAAGGTCTTGATGAGCAATCGCTTTCATATGCGATGTGACGAGCGCTGTATTAGGCAGCTCGTCTCACTCGAGTCTATGGCGCCCGATGGTTAGAGAATACGTAGCAGGGATCGCACTGTGCACCGCTCTGTTTACATGTACGAGTTGGCCGCGACGAATCGCCCGGCACTGTTTACTCTCGCCGCAGCGAATGTTGTATCGGGTGTGCACGACTGTTTACGCTGCACTTGTCTCGAGTGTCCGTAGCTCCAGATTACTCGTGGAGCGTGGGACCGGAATCCCCAGGAGTCCCGCGTAGCACACAGGTGGTTGGTCCTTTGGACGCGGCAGTGGCGCCCGGCTGGTGCCTCGCTGGGGGGGAAGTCCCTTCGCCGCCGCCGCCTGCACCCTTTCGACGAGAGCACGTGGGATTTGAGGATCGTGGCGAGACTCGGCCGAGCCTCCAGCACCAGGATTCCGCCTCTGTGACAACTGTCCCTCGGCTTCGCGACACTCACTGTCGGCCGTGGACCGCGCATGAAAACATGTCACAGCACCGTTCTACCGATCTCTTTCTATCGGATCACTCTCCGAGGAGGGAGGACCGGGGAGGGCCGCGAACGCACGTGCGTGCCCGATTGGTCGATCGGCAATGACGATGTCTGTCCGGCTGTCGATCTGGCCCCGCCGAAATGTTCCTCCTCGCGCCAGCGCGCGATGATGCACACTCCCGTAACAAGCGACTCGTCGCACTCCTGCGTGCAGCTCGAGTGTATGTTGTGTACGTGGGCCCGATGTGTAATTATCGGTGAGGCTAGCGCACACGGTGCTCGCTGTATCGATAGTAGCACCAGTGGTACCCGTGGTACCATGCGAGCCGCCCTCCTCTCCGCGGACTGTCACTGCGATAACAGGAGCGGCCGCCCTCCGGAACAGTAGCACACGCGAGTACGACAACGACGACGAACACGGCGACGATACTCGGCCACACTTACCACACGTCGCGTACCGCTCTCCATGACAGAACGCTCACGCGGACGTCCATCTGCGATCTGGCCTGGCCCGTTTAACTCCGACCTCCACACCGTTCCCAGCGCTCCCCCGTTCCTGCGGCGACGGTACCACGCAGCTCCCCCAACTAATCCTACTATGTGACTCAAAACACCACTTTGCTCCTTCTTTTAATACTTGGATTCCCGAAAAGAAAAATCTTCTCTAGAACTCTGTGATGAGATGATGCATTCTTTGTTGTAACTCTGTGCGATTCGCGACAATTGGGAGAATTGTTTTCTTTCTGCTGATAGTTCACTTTTACTCGACTCCTGTGACGTTGTTATGACCGCCAATTATGAATTTAAA
Organism: Crossocerus cetratus; assembly: GCA_963675795.1. Taxonomy (NCBI): domain Eukaryota; kingdom Metazoa; phylum Arthropoda; class Insecta; order Hymenoptera; family Crabronidae; genus Crossocerus; species Crossocerus cetratus. The sequence goes on from OY776667.1 coordinate 18,858,694, forward strand.
TGTTGTTTCTTCGGGAGAATCTCTTGTTGGAGATGGAACAGTAAAGAAAGATGAATGTTTCAGATGTAGTAATCGTCTCTATGGAATCGTTTGTAGTGTTTATACTTTTGTACGTTCAAGTTAACCTAATCAATGAGATTAGGTTTACTGAAATCTGCGTTGAAGTCAGCGTCTTTATTCGTCGAAGGTTCTAGATATATTAGGTAGTAAACTTACAAGATTGAAAGAATGCGTCGTCGTTCAAGGATTTGAAGTATGGTGCTTTCGGGATGATTTTGATTTCATTGGATGAAGAACTGACACGAGATGCTACGATTCTCCCCAAATCTATCTGTAGATTGGTTGTAGAAAGCCATTACTTTTACAGAAAGCTATTAGATGTAGTGGTGAAGATAAAGTTCGAATACACTGTCAGAGACTTCAGTGACGAAGTTCAAAATCTGGATGACTAAAGAATGGAGTACAACTCGAGTCATGAAAGAGTACGATCAGGATCAGCTGTTTTGCACTTCCGGTTAGACGATCGGGCTTTTCCTTCCGGTTCGACGGAACCGTCGTTCCAGTTTTCGGTAGACTGACTGTAAAGATGGTAGATGAAGGTGGTGACAGGTTCGTAAGCCAAATTATTTTCGGCTTTATTCACGAGTGTTCATGCCTTTAACTAGCAGCGATCCTCACCATGCAGTTTCTCATCACGGCAGGTCGTCGTGCCAAAAATAAAACAGTGACCTAGCCTACTCCATTGAATCCAGTGCATTAATCTTAATCCGCGTTACATCTTGATGAATATTTTACCAACTTGTAAATTTTCACCTCGGGCCTATCCTGAGAATGATCTCATGTTAGAAATCAAGTGTACTTGCTCGCTACTCGGGCCAACCGCATTCTGCTGTTACGATTTTCCTGTCAATTTCTCGTCGATATATCGCATGATTTGAAAATATTTTTATCATCCGCACTATACAGAGGCATTTTCAAGAAGCTTTTCCAAAAGATCGGAACAAAAGGGATCGCACGGTCCTTTGTAACACCGAGAAGTTTGTATTCAAACAAATCAGTCTACCAATTGGCCCTAATCAGTGTCTTACATAACACACAAAAGAAGTGAATTCTGATAAAGATCATCAATCTCAAGCTGTTCCACTGAAATAGTATGCAGCTTTAACACATACACCACACTGAGTTTCCCTCTTACTCTTAAGCATTTATAGCTATTTAAACTATTGATATCAAAGAGGAGAAATGTAATTTCTGTTGTTAATAGAATCAACATAAGCTCCATGTATGTATGGTTTGATAACTGTGCTCTCACTGTTTGCAGGGATGATTCCTGTAATGTTGCCATCATCAAGGAGGTGTATGACAATGAGAATGCACACGAGACATTCGAGTATGAGTTAGAAAGGGCACTTGAATCCGAGTGTACCTTAATCATCATTGAGCCAGCGAAATTGGGAGATGAAACCTCCCGATGGATAGCTGTCGGAAACTGTCTTCACAAGACTGCATCACTGGCAGGACTTGCTGCCATCACCACAGGTTTAGACTTATGATTATACTGCAACTTTAATATGTAGAGATAAATTTTGGAGCTTACCTATAATAGACACATATTGTTTACAGGAGTGATGTGGGGTGACAAGCCGTATATCTGTGGTCCATTAGGGTTTGTATCTGTTATTTCTTGTGGCTTATATACTGTGTCCTGGCAATTTGATCCTTGTTGCCAGTATCAGGTAGAAACAGATACTAGCAAGCTGCCACACCCAGAACGGCTAGCCGATTTGGGCCCATCTGCTCCTACGTTTCTTGTAAGAAAGGACGATAGAAGAAGAAGGATTTTGCACACAACCATTACACTGTTAGCTCTGAGCATCAGTGCTTGGAGAGTATACCATGCATTTAAGTGAAGAAAGTGTCGCTGATAGAGAAAACTAAGTCATAAAGCAAGAGCGAGGTAGGCCATACAATATAATGTCATGTATAATTGTAAAAAGGCCTAGCATGGGATTCTGTGAATTAGGAGAAGTACAGATGTATTTTTCGCTTACATAATGGAGATTATTGAGCCAGAATAGGAATCGAATTCTATGTATTTGTTTACTTACACTTTATGTTCTGACACTACCTCACAGGTGGATGCCGATTTTATTATACAAGATACCTAAATGTGACACACAAAAAGCAGCCAATATTATTGGCTCACTGTTGTTAAAGCGCGATCTTCACACTGTTGGTTATAACATCACAATTAATTTAAATACGAGGAAGACACTGTCATGTCCATATACAATATCAGTCAAACTATTACTGGTTTAAGTGTTCTTAGCATTGCGCAAAATGGCAAACCATACACTGGGAAGTTGGATTTAACATTATATATTTTTAGATTGTAAATAAAATAGATAGAATACATTACATATGGTGTACTAAAAAATGTTGCTTAGATTTTCTCACCCAACAGTTTAATTCTTATTAGAGGAACAATGTTAGTCTGGAATGTGCATAGATCATATTATCCTACACATTACTTTTCGCAACATCTAGTTGTGTACCAGAAACCCAGTGAAATACACAAAAGCCTTTACCAATCAAATAGTATCCACCTAATATCAATTTAAGTGTCACTAACATTCCTGTAAATGAAACGAAGTAATAAACAATATTCAACTCAGCAACATAAAATCGTTCAAGAGAGTCTACAGTTTCTTATAAGATGAAATATTTCCGTATACAAACGATATAATACATAAAACATGTACATAACGCATTTCAAATACTTCCCTAGTTGCAGTATCGTATGCAAGCAGAAACATCTCGTGGAAATTGTGTCAGTGTTTAAAAAAGCACAACAATTGAATACAAGAAATCCTGAAAATTTGTGCATGTCTATGAAACGTAACATTTGATGTGTCTATGATTAATTGAGGCCAATGTGATTTATTCTTTCGGGATATATATAATGGACTAAGATATGCATATTTCGAAATGTGTTTACTGTGTTTTATCATAGAAAACCAATGAATGAGAGATATGAAAGGAGGTAGCTAAAATCGATGGTCTTGAAAGTCCACATGATCGTTGCATAGGGTTTCCTTAAGAGTATTGTCACGATTCGATTTGTATAAGTGTTGTCTGTTAACTTATGTACAGCACAGGCATATACTTTTTATGATACAAACACATGATCCATAATAGTTGAGGAAAGTGTATGCCTGTTTTGAGTTTAATCTGGTAGTTATAGTAGTAGTAACGCAATTTCTATTAATCATTATGTTTTTACACAACTCCATCCAGTAAATGCTGATCTGCACACCTCCTGTTAATGGGCCAATATAACATTATCGTGATGTACAGAGATTTTTCTTGTGATTATCAAGCGTATATCTAAAAATCTGAAAATGCTGCTGAATATGTAGTATCCATCGTCTAATAGCTATTGTCAAGCCTGCCATGACGAAAATTTCATATTTAAGCTATATATTGAATACAATACATTGACGATCGTACTCCTCAACTAAATATTTTACACGATCAAAAAAAAAAATGATAAAAGTGCGACGATATATTAACAAATACTGTTAATTATCGATAAATCTATATTTTCAGTGAAGTCTGTACTTGTAAGAACATATAATAACATGGATCATTTGTTATCTGAAGAGGGTTGCGCGATAACAGGACATTTAAAGAGCATTTATCTTACACAAGAAAGTTAATATTGTGTTTTTAATTCAAATAAATCTGACATTGGTTGATTGAATGTTAAGTTGAGCTCCAAACGATATTTCCACTAAAGAATCACGAATATTTTAAGTTTAATTTTAGATCCTCTTCAACATACGAATGAGACATATATCTGGAAAGTGCTTCTCTCAATTCCATCGAACTGTTTGTAGTATTAAAATGTATATAATGTACACATAAACCACTTGTTGGTGGCAATCGTAATAAAGTATAGTTTCGAGTAATATATCTTTACCTACAGTTTTTTCAACAATATGATTTCTCCATCCTTCACGCTTTCGAACATTACATACAGTATAGTACATAATTACACCCGATACTGGCATAGCGCTAGATTTGTATTACTATGGAATCACTTTTGGAAACTAGTAAAATTGACTAGATAAATCTATTTGCTTCTGGTTTCTCCTCTCACCGTACACACGACCCTCGCTTTATTTGGACGTAATGAGAAATAGTAGAGAAGAGTATGTACTTTTCATTTCTATAATTTATGAACTGTATAGACTCGTATGTACAAACAATGCCATAATCATAAAAACCAACAATGCCATTTGTATAAAAGATGCAACTATAATTAGCATATATAAGTGTTATTATAAGTATTCTTCCTACTATTCTATATTATTTTTCGTGTAGTTTAAATTAATTTATTCTTCCTTTTCGGTATTTTTAGCGCGTCTTTCCATAATCCAAAAATATAGCGATGGACATAGAGTTCTTAAAAGAATTGCGGCCTTGGGAGCAATTGGAGCAATTGTTACATCCTTCTCTTCCTTAACCACAGCTTTTAAAATACGTTCCGCGACGTATTCCGGTGAATAACCCGTCTCTATTGTCTTATCCATCACTACATAAAAACACGAAAATATGTCATGAAAATGCAAGGAGTGAACAAATATTATCCCATAGTTTTAACTCACATCCATGGGTTTCACCATCAGCTTTTACTGCATTTAAGGACAGAGCAGTTTTAATGTAACCAGGACTGATAACAGTTACTTTTATATTGTGTTCTGCTAACTCAGCTCTGGAGCTATCACACCAAGCTTGCAGTGCATGTTTGGATGCAGCATATGCTGTTCTGAAATTGATTATTCTATTATTTCAAAAGGAATTCTATGATAACATAATTAGCAATGATATAAGACCAACCTGTATGGAATAGAAATTTTACCCTGTACACTGCTTACACAAACAATATTTCCAGATCGTTGTTTAAGCATATATGGAAGAACACCTATGAAAAATCGATTTTGTATTAAGGATTCCTGATGAATATATACAAATTGTTAATATATATCCATGCTTACACTTTGCAAGTGATATTTGCGCAAAATAATTTACAAGCATCAGTTTTATATCAACACTTAATTGGGTGTCGATGGTTTTGCCTCTGTAAGATATTCCTGCATTGTTTATTAAGATATCTATATTTCCATGAATGTCTAAGACTTTGGCTACCTCCTCTGACATTGTATTCACATTACTCAAGTCCAATGGTAATACTATGGGTGGATATGTGGGTGTCGTCTAAAAGTCATACGGTTTTCAGGTCTTTCTGATACACGCTAAATGAAAATGAATTGATTGAGACATACATGATGAGTATCCATCAAGGCCTTCTTAACTCTCTCCAACTCTTCCTTCCTTCTTGAAACCAAAATAACTTTGCAACCATAGTTGTAAAAGACGTGTGCAAGTGCTTCTCCTAGTCCAGAACTAGCACCGGTTATCATAACAACCTGTATAAAATCAAATCTGGTTGAGTTGCAGAAGGGTGACACCTCAAAATAACTGAATAAAAGGACAGAACCGGCGAACCTTGCCACGTAGAGCCGCCTTTCTCCGTTTTTGATTCATAATATCAAAAAAGTGATATATCAACCAAGGTATAGTGATTGGAAAACCAAATAACTTGAAGAGCCACCAAACAAGTGTCGATCCCTTTAAAGCTTCTTGTTTCATTTTAGTTTCTGTACGTTCCAGTGTAATTAAGAGAAGGATAAGCGTCCTATTGTTTTTCACACCAGTACGACAACGCCAGACGCATTTTGCAGGGGCTACAGAAGTACAGCGCCTAGCCTACAAGCTGGTTAGGTCGGCACTGTTCGCACACACTCTAGTATAGCCTGTCCAAACCGTATTGGGCCGATTCAGTTTGGCTAGCTTTGTTATGATCCTGTATACACAAATCACGATTCATGTAAAAATCTATTATTACTTTTAAAAAGTACAAATACGGAAAAAAAGAAAACTTTGATCGCTGTAGAAAACAAGACGAATTTTTTAATAATGATTTCGAATTTTTCTAATGATGTTTCAATATACAATGCGACTTACAATGACTTATATCGACAGAGGTAGTCTGTCTGGTGATCACTTTTTTTCTTAGGACGATCTACTTGCCAATGGACGCGCTACCACATTACAAGTTTGTCTGACGAGAAATTATCATATCTTATGTGAATGTAGGAAGGTTGCGACCTTTGGAACACGTTTCGATTTGCAGGATTTATTCGAAATTTCGTATGACATATCTACCTGAGATGACTTGCGCATATACGGGTGTGCATCTTTTTATTTAAAATACACAAAATATATACAGCATATATACATCAAGATAACATTGATACCTGCTGCAATCCATAGCGCAAAACATGAACTTTTCCTTTACCCAAAGTGTCATTGTAATTGAAGTTGACGAAAGGACATAATTGACAATACTCGCTATGGACATCCAAACTTAGACAATTATCGCTTGAGTGTGGTATAATACATCGCAAGCACCAGGGTTCCGATAATGAATTTATTTTATAAAAACATATAAACTACATGGTGAATATAGTCAAGTTAAATTTAGGCTATTACTCCGAACCAGAGTATGCTTCTGTTTGGAGTTCGGATGCTGTGTATGGCTCGGCTCTAAATCATTTCACTCCCGTAATTACACTCATACAAAGATTTGCATCGACATATACACATTTTTGTACACTTTTACTCTCTCCGCTGTCTTTCTCTTTCACGCGCAAGTTCTATGCTGTAGTCAAAGGGCGAACCTCTCCTAAAAGGAATACTCCGGTAAGAAATGTTGGCTGCAATGTTCGGGCACCATAATGAATTTTACCTATCCCTATGACGATCTTTGTCGTGGTGACCACGTTCCCTACTCCGATCCCGGTGGGATCGATCTCTACTTCGACTTCTGTATTCACGTTGTCTCCGACTTCGATCTCGACTGGTTGACCGTTTCGAATGTTTGTTATCCCTATCCCGTTCTCGTTCGCGACCTCTGTCCCGTTCCCGTTCTCGCAAACGATCTCGCTCACGATCGCGATCCCTGGTTTTGTCCTTGCGCTCCTCAGACCTAGAAAACAGATATCAAACAGAAATACCACTGAAAGTGAAACATTGGAGTAACTGTGATAAAACTACTATCTCTTATTCCTTTCAACGAATTTCCCCAAAGATGCGCTAGCGCATGTTTAATTGGCGAATCGCACGATAATCGCAAAAGCCACGAATGTACAATTTACAAGAAACGTCCAATAATTTTGGTCTTCTTCTAGTATAATTATACTAATAGGAGAGTAATAAAGGCAAATTTGTAATCATACCACTGAGACGCACCTGGCTCGCCAGTGGCTTGTTCTCTCGGCCTCGCCCCACTGAGCTTCACTATCAGGGATATGCCTTGGCTGTTGGTTCCTCGGCGCAAAGTTTCCATTGTCCTTTCTGCTACTACTACTACTATTGTTGTAATTATATTTTCCATGATTGTTTAAGGTAATCGGAGGTTTCGCATTGCGCGCATTCATGGTCTGCTGCGGGAATCGCTCCGCTAATCGCTGCTCCAATTCTTTTTGTATAGGCACTGGTATCCTCGGGAAGAGCGTCGAAAACCATTCGAGCTTAGTGAGAAATTGTTTTAATATATCGCCCATTTTCATAACCTGTCCACCACCAGCTTTTACATCTAATTGTTCCTCGTCCTCTAAATAATCACTATACCAGCTGAAGAGATCTGCCGGTGGTTGTGTGTATCTAAGAATTACATCGATTGGTTAATATATAGTTGCATAATTTATAGCTTTAACGTGAATTATCACTATAAACGTAATCCTCTTATACCTTATATACATAAAACCCAGGGCACGAATGTATGGCGAATCCGGATGATTTATAAGACCATTCAATTGTTTCCTTGTCAGCCTCAGTGTAAATAGTTTATACAACAGACAATATGCTGTTGATACAATTCCTCCAGCTCCAACACCACGAACCTGCATGAACCGCTAAATTTACACCCCCTATGTCAGTTAACCATATTTGTATTATAATATAATGTATTGACCAAGAACATGCTACTCTGTAATGAGTAACTTGTGGTATTAAAGGACTTTCTTTCTCCGATTCTTGAATTCAATGGCTTCAAGGTCAATACTTTAATACCAATGCCTGACACTGCATTAGTACTTAAATATTTTTGTGGAATACATGTTATTAAAAGCACAGGTACAAAACATTTGTTCCTCTACCTATTTTAATCAGTGGTAATTGTGCCCAGGTCCTTTAAAGTGCTATATGATTGGAGCCTTATCTGTGTATACAAATCTGTGATGGCTTTGACCTCATAGTAATACATATTATTAATTAGCATTAAAGAGATCATACTAAAAACATACTCACGCCTCCACACATGCCTGTCTGACCGGCTGTTTTTCTGCTCCCTTTTTCCCATGGTTCTAAATGAGATACTTTGTAGTAAATTTCATCGATGACTTCGTGGTAGGTCTTCAATTCGTACAAGTTCACTTTGAAGTAGTGCGAGGATTGTATGTTGGTTAATATGAGGGGGTTTAGATTCATCGTCCTTTCATTACCCCAGAGAGGTAATATATTGGACTTTTTACCCTCCTTCTGGAGCGGCCTCCGCTCTTCATCGCAGCCGCTCGAATTATTCCACGGTGAGCCTATGCCGAGATAATAAAGTCAAAGCATCCAAACGTTAGAGGAATTTCAAGTATCAACGAATTCTCCAGCATGCATAGGTTACGCGTGAGTTTGGAGTAGGACGCGTATACAGTTTGGTTAGCAAACCACGAGCAGTTACTTTTTAAGCGTGCATACACCACTAAATCCTTCTAACGAATCTAATTTTTGTGTATGTTTACCCACCATCCGTTGCTTCCGCTTCCTGCACTTGCATGTTTAGATTGCAAGCTTCGTAGCCTGCTAAAGGGCAACTCAGTGAATTGATCAGACTATCAAACACAATCTAACACGTTGCTTAGATCCATAAGCTCGAAACAAGCTAACAAGAGACAAATGTAGAATCACGGGATCCAAATGAATTAAGTGCAAGCAGGAGATTTTTGCCAAGAAGCTCTCTTGTGTGTACATGGATGTAACATGGAAAACTGTAGAAATGTGACGTCAACGGTAAAAGTAAAGACGTAAGATAAAAAGAAACAGTATGTGCGGTATAATACACATGCTACAGGATGTATACATCCGGTTTCATTCATATCCACTGCGATCCACTGGTTGCGTTCAGCAAGATCGAAGTGCTTGGAAACAAGCATAAAGGGCTTATTCCCACAGCTTACTGCCCATATTCATCAGTTTGCTGAACGGACTTGTTTCACTTCCGTTGGGATGTAATTCAAAAATAGACTCTCAATAAGAATAATTCACTGAGAATAGTCATGCCTTTCTTTCTATAATGCTATAAACATAATTAAGCAAATGCATCGAATAGATGAAATTATCAATTTGTTATTTAATTATTTTAATATCCCTCCATCATCTACAGCGGTAAATGGTAGTTATACCAGTTCTGTGTCTGTATATGACATACACTCTTGTGTTTCGGGATCAAATATGCCGGGCGCAGCGATGTAAAATGTGCTTCGTGCGTTCAATCGATAAAGTCAGCAAGCTCTAGCGTCTAGATAACAGTTGCATGGATGATCTGGGATGAACAGTCTTTGACACACATTACTTTGACATATTACGCTACATCGTAATACTGTGCGAGAGCGTACGTAACTCGACAGATTTGAACATTCGTTATCGTCAATTTATATCGACTGCAAGTGTGAAAGTAATTATTCTAGGCGAATCCAAGCCAGAGATCAATTCTAATGTTGAAAGAACTATGAGGTGACAAAATGACAGACACACTAACACCATTTGTCTACTGGGCACAAACCAAGAACCAAATTAGTCTAAAAGTAGATTTGACCAATGTTAAGGTGAATAGAATAGAATCTACTTGTCATTATTCAGGTTTTCGGTTTTATGCAGAGCTGTGTACTCACAAGAGAACTTTTCAGGATCTAAATGTAAATATAGGAGCGAAGAAATTGAAAGTTGCTGCTTACGGTCAAGGAGCAAGGGGCTTGAACCATTATGGGTTTAGTATCGACCTTCATTCACTGATTAATTCAGAGGTAATCAGGACAATTGTGTATCAATATATAATGCATGGAACTTGGCTACTGCTTTGGGAGAAAATCACCAATATTTATGAGCAAACTAAATCATTGAATATGGCATTCTTAATTCTAATTTTATTATTCCTTTAATGAGAAGTTTATCAAAATGGGCCAATTTTTTTGACTAGCAATTTGCTGACCTGTTATAATCACATAGCTGTTGGACAAGGTTTAATCCGTCGGATGCAATTTGTATATTACAGGAAAGTTCTTATAAGATAATTGATCGCCAAGTAGATTTTACATTAAGGAAAGAATGTGCTGGCTGGTGGCCAAGATTAACTTGCCAACCCCAGAAACCATCATGGTTGAGGATTGACTTTAATAAGTGGAAAAGTGAAGATCCTGATGAGAATGAGGACGAGAAACATGATATCCTCAATGATTATCCCGGCATGTATGATAGGTTGCACAAAGAAGAATTTGGATACAGAAAAGGTGTGGAGAATATGTCATGAAATTTGGTACAGTGTTAATATCTACAGTATTCTTAACAACATATTAATTAATTTTACAGAAAACTTTGCGGAAGTGTATCTCATTATTTATAATCTTTGCCAATTTGTGGGATTTATTTATGTACTTGCTGTAATGGGAATAATGTATTCTCGGGATGGTCCAGGTGAGTTACATTTAACAAAATATGCTAATAATCGTTGGTGTTTCTGGTTTTCGCGTTTAAATAACGCATATGTTGTATAGTACTATTTATAATATTTATTCGATTCTATTTGCTCAACCGCAATCTTTGCCTGCGCCGACCCCCCACCTATTAGCTACCCATAGGCCGCGTGTGATTCGTTGTAGCACCCCCACCACCCAGCACTCGCTCTGAGTGGCGTCCATGAACTCGACTATTTAGTCGTTCTCCGTAGATATTTAAAGTTGAAGCTCTTACCGCAGATCGAACTTAGTATAATATACCGAACTCGCTTACCAGCCAAAATCTAAACATAAAATGTGGATATATAAAGAATCTTGTGTGTTTCAGCATCTATGAAGGATATGTATGCGGCCGTCGGTAATCCCATGAAATTTATCCAGCTCCTGCAGTTCTTGGAAGTCCTGCATCCTTTGTTTGGTTATACAAAAAGTAGTTTGTTAGTGTCTTTTATACAGGTGGGCGGCAGAGCTTTCATTTTATTCTTCATGATAGCAGCTGAACCCCGCATGCAAACGAAACCTGTGGTATTCTATTTGTTCGTCGTTTGGAGCACAGTAGAAGTTGTGAGGTATCCGTATTACATAATGCACTTACTCGACATTGAAATCTCATTTTTGACCTGGTTAAGGTACACGATATGGATGCCATTATATCCACTTGGTTTTGTATGTGAAGGAATCATAATCTTAAGAAACATTCCATACTTCGAAGAAACTCAGAAGTTCAGCGTTGCTCTGCCAAATTCTTGGAACATAGCATTCCATTTTCCTACCTTTATGCGAATTTACTTATTGGCGCTGTGCTTGCCAGGAATATACACCGTAATGTCGCGCATGAATCACGCGCGCTACAAAAAGCTCGGGAAACTTAACATGAAACGAAAATATACTTGACTGCTCGGAGTATTTAATTCCCAGTTTAGGGAAGAAATTTACATTTTCTGTAGCTCTTATTGCATACAGTCTTAAGTATAGCATTCTTACCATAGGAACTTAACCCTCGCTGAACGAATGCCCGGTCATTTTGATTCATGCGCCGTAGCGAGATTATAACCGGACATAGATATAAACAATATTATATTTAGCATAATGTAATATTCGCGGTGGGTCAAGATGACCCGGCATGGGTACGCTGAGCTAAGCGTCGCTACTTAGGTGTTCATACCCTGAGGGTTAATTAATATCATATAATGGGAAAGTGCACAACATACTTGATTAGTCCAGGGTCATGAGAAACACTCTGTAGAAAACAGCCTCGATACAATTATGTGCTTGTATCGATAATCCGCAGAATAGGATGTAAATATTCAATGGAATCGGACATGCCCGTCTATAAATTTGTAAGTCTGTTTTGTATAACAATATCAGATGATCACAGCAGAACCACAAAGTTGGACTTCAAGTATGCAGGCATGTATGCACTTTCACAGTTGGCCATGAAACTTGCTGAACATGTGTTCTTCACTTCCCTTTTCTACGTGAACCGCGCATTTGATGTTGTGTCAGGGTGAAAAACTATAACACGCTAGAATAAAAGTAAGTCCTCTCCTCACTAAATATTCTACATGATCAAATATTTAAGGGTAACAATTCTATTTATTGTGCAACTCTCTTTGTGTATTAGCCGAAAATTGAGCAAGTGCGGACATAAAGATATATTATTTTTATTATCATTTCATTATGTTACTTTTCGTAATAATGTTGGATATATTTTATTCACTATATTATTTATGATATATTGTATATATGTTTATTATCTGTGATAGTAATTACATTCATTTTTCATTTCTGTATTTATGTTAATCCTCTGGGTACACGACGCCGACTTGCTTTCGCAACTCATCTTCCAATTTAGCAATCAATAACGATGTGGAATGAGGCACTTTTGTGCTCTCGGTCATTCCTGCAAAAATGAATAATAAAAAAACGAATAACGGTAGTGTCCGTGTTAAATTGACGGAAAGGATTGAATTGTTAGTTTTTTGTGGTTTTAATAAATATCAGGTGGAGATTTCATTACTAGAGGAAAGGTAGTTTTTGCATATTCAGTAAAAGTTCAAGAAAAGTTTGAAGCTCGGGTTCTAATGAGGGAAAATCCTTGCTGCGTGAAATTGTAGAAATTTGGCTTTCACCTGTTCCTTACCTTTGAGTAAACAATTGCGTGCTTCTTGTGCTTCGAAACGTAAACCCGCACTATTTACGAAGTTGAATTGATGCTTTGCCTTGGGAAGTGGTATATGGACAGTGCCACCGGGCAATTCAGCCGTTGTCGCGCACCAGAAAGTTGGCACTTTTATGGTTCCTTTGGTTCCAATAATGTGAGCTTCATTTGGAAGGGTCACCATGGAATGCGTCAGAATAGTAGCAGTGCGGTTGCCTTTGTATTGTAACGTAGCCGATACTGATACGTCAACACCGTCGTCGTTCAAGAAACCACTGGCTTGTATTTTCTCTGGCATTTCATGATCAAATACCAGGCAAGCGAACTGGATCGCATATACGCCCAAGTCCAATATTGTTCCTCCGCCCATGCTTTTCACGCTGGAACCATTGTACATTAATATTTAATATGTTCAGACATAATTCAAGATTAATGTTTAACCAAGATGAAACTGTAGCCAGATAAATGAAACGAAAGGCGGGAAATCACTTTCAACATTATAAGCCTTTACCAGAAGCTACATACATATAAGGACACTCCAGTTTCGACCGGGGAAGTGTCGGGACTCAAGCAATACGCCTTTGTAAACCCTTGTACGCTATTACTATTACACTTAAGTTACGTAGAAGAAGACTTGGAGAATTATTCGGAGGATCCCTTCTTCAACCGCTCCTTTTGCGGCATAACAACGCAAAGTCATCATACAATTTACGTACTTAAGCCGTTCGATGTCCGGCATCCGATAACCGAAAGAAACAAGGACTTGATGGACGTCGCCAATACTTCCGGAGTCAATTTCCTTTTTAACGCTTTCGTATATCGGCAAACATCGGCTCCAAATGGCTTCCATCAGGAACAATTTCTTCTCTTTTGCCAAATTGATCAATTCCGTTGTTTGCTTCAAGTTCATAGTCAACGGCTTCTCGCAAAGGACATGTTTCCCATGATTCAGCATCAGTTTAGCTACTTCCAGATGCTGGGGATTCAAGGTACCAACGTATACAATCTCTAAAGAGATTGCAATTCATTAATAGCTTAATGTGTTTCTATATGATTCCAAAGTGTTATTCGAATATACCCTGTGTATGCCTTTTAAAGATAGTAGGAAGATTTGATTCTGAGTAGTTTATGATAAATAAGACGGGGTTGATTTTTTATCAACGCCGAATTTAATGAATTATCTTGATTAATTGTCTTCATTAAAATTTCTTGGGCAACTGATCGAGTAAGGATGTTTTTATGGAAATTGACGACCTACCAACATCACTGTCTTGCGCTAGTTTTAAGTAGGCATCGTAAGCTTTCTTTATTCCATGTAATTGAGCGAATTTTTGTGCACGCGAGAGTTCTCGCGCCGCAACTGCGACAACCACATGCTCATTTTGATCCAAGGTACTCAACGCCGTTACGAAATCATGGGAGATTTTCCCGGCACTGGCGATTCCCCATCGAGTAGCCATCTGAATAAATGACGCATATTTGAATCAATTTCAGTACTGTTATTGTCTACTCTTTGAAAAGGGTGTATATAGTTCTTTATCTAACATAAAACAGATTGTGCTTGTTTTTATTATCTCTAATCTATATCTATAAATATATATTCGATAAATTGTGTTGTATCTATAAAAATGTCAGTCTATTGACTGATAATCTATTGAATGACAGATAATCTATTCCCTCTCGTCATTCAAAAAAACTTGACAGATTCGTTTAATGAGTTTATCTATGGCCTTCAACGCAGGCCATAAAATTCATGTTTAGGTTATCTCTGATATCGGTCAGCTGAGCATGTTCAATTAGTATATCACACGTAGTGTTCAATATTAGTTACTTATTATGTGCTTTTGAAAAAACACGGCACAGAGAGAACAGATAAGAAGCCGGCCGGTACACATTTCAGAGTAGTTTTGCAGAGCATAAAATACGAAACTATAGTATATATTAAGAGAATAACAACAAAACCTGTAAGCAAAAATTGCTTACATAATTATTTAGGTTTCAAAATCATGCAACCTGTTGCTACATGATGTCGACAGAAATTGTCATAACAGTGCAGAGTATATACTTCCGGTCCGTTCTTTCTGTTGACTTTCTAACTAAAGTGCTGTCACAAAATATGAATTTTATTTGTAATACACACTTACCTTGATCGTAAGGGAGGGTGCTAATAACACTTGACTCCAAATCACACGATGATTTGTACTAGGCAGTAGTTCCGCAAGTCAGTCACTGAAGACTGAAATGACTCTCAAATAACCTCCGCCTATACTTTATCTGGAAAACCAAGCAGCGCATGCGTAGCAAAAATAGTTTTCGTGTAAACTTTCATAGTATTCCTGGGGTCGCAATCCAGGTATTCTTCAACATACAAACTCAACGATGTAAACGTGTTGCAACCACTGCAAATTAAAAACAAAAGTGGTTTAAAGATTGATTTTTTTAGATTTATTTAATAAAGGAAAAGGGGCAAAAGTAAATTGCATCGGCCGGGAATCGAACCCGGGCCGCCCGCGTGGCAGGCGAGCATTCTACCACTGAACCACCGATGCGATTGATGGGATAGCAGTCTTCCCAGAAGGTTAACATGGTGCAAGAAATTTGGTACACTGCTAATGTTAAAGAATAGGAAGAAAGATTAATTATGAATCAATCAGGATGCATTCATTCCGGGAAAAATTATTCCTACTCGGCTGTGCGCCGAGAAACACTTGTTTCGAAAGCGTGAAATTTGCAGGGACGCAAAAGAGAACAAAGAACCAATTGGATTGGCTCTTGACTTATTGAGAGTGACGCTGTCGGTGACTGCACGCTATCGGGCTACTTCCACCAGCGCAGCATAAGGTCAGTAGGCTTTTATAACACCTTCAGTATTCCCTGAAGGGAAAGGTATATCGGGAGCTTTCATCCACGTTATCCACTCTGCACAAATGTAAGCCGTTTTAATTTCACAATAAATAATTTACACTTAAATCAACCGCCACAAACATCAGTCACGTGATTCTTATTGGCGGATTCAAATCCTCCGAATGCAACACGTGTGTGGTCACGTGCGTGCACTTCATCATTCGTCATTTTAATTCGGAATAATTCAAAAGAAGCATACGTGCGTTCAATTCTAATTGTTGACTGTGGTCACATCATAGTGGTGAGGTGCTTTTTATACTGCAATGTGATATAGTGTTTGTCATACGAATGCATGAGTGAAACGATCCTTCTTTTTACTTCTGTGGCTCAGCGTCAAAGTAAGTGTTCGTTTACTGTACAACATCTGTGACGTGCTATTTCAAAATACTCTAAACTCCTTTCACTTTCTCCGCTTTTGTTCCCTCTGTTACTTAGTGCGAATATGTAACATTACACAAAGTATTCGAATGTTCGTGCGTCGAAGTGAAAATTCGAATTCTACTAATGAAAAGCATATACTTTGCGCGAACTACTGTACACTAATACTTTTAAAGTGCGATGGCAGTCAATTTTCTTGACTGGAATGTTTAAGAAATCGCAATGAACTTGGTTGGTTGAATGTTCAACTTAAGAGAGCGTCGAAATATTTGCTGCGCCGAGTTTGTCTGGATTCGAAATTCATGGGGCGCAAAATCCCGAGGCGAAATTGCCTGGCACACCAAGCCGTAAATTGTCACTTGGTCTGACAGTGAGTTCGGCTTTCCTCGATTCGATGGGTAATGCCAGTGCCAAAAGCAAATACCATAATAGTCACAAATATACTAGTCAGGTATGCATTAACTATTGATTATAATAGCTATAACCTACAGTGAATATAGGAGCAAGCTTTTCTCATAGAGAATACTGTGCAATATTTCATTTGATCCAATAGACTTATTTCATGTTGGTGTCTTACAGTACAGTCTCAGTGATCTAATTGGAGGAAGCTGTGTTGGTTTAGCACAGTCGTCTAATGGAAATGCTAAGCCATGGTCGCATGCGTCTCATAGAAGGTATGTTATGTACTTCTCACCTGAATTCATTTATACATTTAAGTATCCAGATTGGACATATATGATTATTGATTTTTCCTAATTATAGTTGGAGCGAAGGTACATTGTGCGACAAGCTTGATTCTTCAAAGACACTATGGCCAGTTTCACGTATGCAGTCGATGTTCCTTCCGGAATTTCAAATCAAACATATATCACAGCCAGACGATTATATATTTATCAATGTGATACAGAAAGGAGCTTTTGGCAAAGTTTATAAGATTAAACAAAGGGACTCTGGGCAGCTTTTTGCATTGAAAGTCATTAGTAAAGCTAAAATCATTGCAGAAAGTGGTGTCATGCAGGCAAAGCAGGAGGTATTTTAATTCACTTGCAAACTGGACTATGTGTTAGACAAATATTGGTAGCATGAATTTTAATCTATGTTTTTTTTCACATAGGTTGCCATACAGCAATTAGTGGGACATCATCCCTTTATACTAAACTGTTGCTACAAATGGCAGGGTAGAAGAAAATTGTACATAAGTAGGTTTTGTCATGCTAATGTTGAATGTTACTTACATGGCTTGCACATGCAATTTAAAATGTTTTCAATGTTTTCTGATTCTAGTGACTGATTATGTTTCTGGAGGTGAATTATTTTCTCTCATGGATTCTGGCTGTTTGCCTGAAAATGTGGTCCGAATTTATGTGGCTGAAGTGGCCATAGCAATTGGTCAGTACGCAACAAGTTCCAATCATTTCCTCACTGATGATACTTACTACAGTCCTGTTAACAATATACTTTATATTACACAGACTTCTTACACGATGCTGGTGTTGTACATAGAGATATAAAAGCAACAAATATATTGTTGGATGGGAGGGGCCATGCAGTGCTTATTGACTTTGGGCTTGCCAAGTGGTTAACTCGTTCTGAGCGAACCAACACAATGTGCGGAACAACACAATATATGGGTAAATATTAATGAGATGAAAATATCAATCTGTTCCCATTGTCCGGTACTGTAGTAGTAATGTAAGAATTTTTATACATTTCTGTGTAGCACCTGAAATACTGAAAGGGACCTCCTATGGACAAGAGGTGGATTGGTGGTCCTTGGGAGTTTTGTGTTACTTCCTGCTACTCAATGAGGTAATAATCTGTTACGTTTCATACAATATCAGCATGGGACAAATTATCGATAACACAGCAATTTTATTACGAAATGAATATATAATTTTATGTGTATGATTAATTGAATGGCACTAATTATAGAATAGTCAAAGACTGTGTTTGAATTTTCGATAAATTACTGCGCTTGCTTCTATTTCGCGAGCCCTGAAAAATGGTTTGAGCGAAGAAGAGCTTCAACGGACTCCGTGGCGCAACGGTAGCGCGTCTGACTCCAGATCAGAAGGTTGCGTGTTCAAATCACGTCGGGGTCACGATTCTGTTTATTTTTGTTTTTTTATTTGCCAACTTAACATTTGCGCTGCATAATCAATTTTCCCAATTTGAAAATTTTTTAAATAGATTAATTCTAGACAAAAACCTTATTTATTCTTAACTCGTTGCATTTTTAACGTCAATGGCATACCATACTTTTCAATATTGCATTACTATATCGAGTTCTTCTTCATTAATGTTGACTTATTGGGGATTCGATAACTATACTATAGTTGAATGTCGCAGCTTAAAGGTTACATATAGTTTTGATTTTAAGCAACAGGTGTGTGATATTTTGAATACGCGTGTGTCGTTTTATGTTTGTGTCAGTTTGAGTTAAATATGATCTTCATAGTTTGAAAGTGATGATTATAAAACTAGAATTGTCTTCCAAGGGCTTGTTTTCGTTAGAAAAATATTTTTGTTTTACATTGTGCATCTGTAGAATTAATTTTAATAATTTGCGGATCATTTGTTAACTCAACATTTGGTTAACTTAGCAAAATAATCGCCCCCGGGTGGGCTCGAACCACCAACCTTTCGGTTAACAGCCGAACGCGCTAGCCCATTGCGCCACGGAGGCAGATGTTCAATCGTTTTTTAAGACACTTCTCCAGCCGCCCGTACATGCCGTCTCTATTTTATGATATTACTTGTATATTCGATGCACAAACATGCTCAAAAACGTTTGTCTCAACTACAAATTTTACTTTACATGAAACAAAAAGTAGAAAACTAAACGAAACAGTGCAATGGAATCTAGTCTAATTCTATCTATACTAGATAGTGTCTTGATTAGATTCAATAGGCTAGACTAGACTTCAATATTTTCGGCGACAGGAGACACTTTGCGGTGTTTCAACAAGTTTTCCATAAGAACCTGCTAGCTTTTTCCAGAAACACAAAATATGAGCAAAATATGACTCGTTGTTCCTCCAGTGAGGACACAACCATGTATTATAAAAAGGTTTGCAAGATCTTGCGCACCTGCAAGTTAGTTACAAGTTAGTTGCAAAATCCGTGGTGCCTTGACATTTCGCTGGGTCCACTCACCTGTTGTGTCTTCACTGTCTCGCACGCGCCCTTTGGAAACGCGATGTACCGGTACATCACGTAGAAATGTCGCCGTGCCTTTTGCGCAGTGGCATGTGACTATGGGTGCAAGATTATTGAGGGGGCGCGAGAACCGGGTCTTGTGCAAGTGCATCCTCCACGAATAAAAGCCTTTACAATGCCACAGCTTTCACACGGTACTCTGCTGGTCCAGTCATTAAAAGTTGAAAGTAATAATATGAATGCCAGTTGCACTTATTGTGCGCTAACTTTTCGATCTTTGGATATGTTAAATAAACATATGTGGCGCGTTTATTTTACTCGGCTACGATTGTAGTACTTGCTGAATGAGAGACAAGAATCTCTAGAACAATTTACTTGTCCATATCGCTGTTCAGTGACACTGCGTTATCTTCAAGCTGATGAAAGTGAGAAGGACATAGGGTTTAACACAAGGAAGACCAGGTAGTTGACAGTAATAATAATTATTATTATAACGATGATAGTAATAATACAAATAATAATATTAATAATAATAGTGGTACTGGTACTAAATCATAATAATAATGACACGTATCTCTAAAGAAGACAGAGTCGAGCTACACACTAGTTTATTGGGATTGGGCATCGTAGGTGTGGTCGTGCGTGGATTTAGAAAAAAAAAGAGAGTCAAAAAGATTTGGGATGAGGATATTAATTGGGGCGTAACCTTCGTCCCCGCGGACAAAACGTGGTGTCCGCCGGGACGAATGTGGACACAATCCGATAATCATATCGAGATTGGTCCCGAAGGATGACCACGTGTCCCTGGATGCCTCGCAATTCCTGCCATTCCGTGCGCAAACTTTGCCCGTTGGAATATTCCTTCCCAAGGTGTGACCTTTCGAAAGCCTATTCGCAAAGAGAAATATGCTGCCTTTATCATAATGATGCGCATCCTTGGCAAATGGGCGACACGTAGTCATTCTTGCCCCGAATTCATGAATTTCCGGAAGCGTAGCGCGCCGGGGAAGTTTGGACCCTGCCACAATTGGTCAGAGAAAAATGCTCTCGATGCATCATTCGCTCTCTCCCATTCACACCGATACTTTCACACTCTTATTTTGTCGAATATTCTCATGCTCTCGCTCTCGCTCTCTTATACGATCCGTTGTATTATCGCAGGCATTCTCCGCCACTCGCTTCTTCTCCTAGTGATTCCTGTGAAAGAAGAACTCGCATGTATCCTGCTAGGGCACTCTTCTTCTGGAGGCTCTCCTGCTCCTCAGCTGTATGAGAAGCTGTTCGCGTTGACACTGTTGGTGTTGTTGTTGTTGTTGTTGTTTTGTTCAGAGGAGGGGGGCTATTTGCATCGTCTTCCCATTTCACGCTGCAACGTTCACTGGGCACGTGGCCTTTATTGGCTGTGCTCGAGCTCTTGGGGCTTCGGGAGGAGCTCGGGCTTTGCCTCCCCGGCGGCCTTAGACTCCTTCTCCTCGGAGGACTTGTCCTCCTCGCTGCTCTTGCCTTCCTTCTCGGAGGATTTCTGCTCTTCCGAGCTGTTGTCATCCGAGCGCTCCTTCTTCTCCTCCTTTTTGGACTCGTTCTCCTCCGATTTCTCCTCGGACTTGGGGAGGGTCTTTGCCACTGGTTTTGCCTCTACGGTCGCGTCTCGCTTCGCCTGGCTAGATTCTTCGGCTGCGGGTGCGGGCTCTGCCTTTGCTGGCTCGGCGGCTGGCGCCTCTGCGCTCTTGGCTTCCTTCTCCGATACAGCGGCTTGGGTCACTGCTTCCACGCTCTCTTTCGTTTCTTCGGAGCTCTTTGGTTTCTCGAGAAGAACGAAGAGGGGCTGTTCGACCTTATCGGCCTTTTCCACAACGGCTTCCTCTACGAGCTTAGCCGGTTCCGAAAGGCTCTTTTCTGCTGGGGCTGGAACAGCAGCTGGGACTGGCTCGACGGCTGGGCTGGCCTTCGCTGCGGCGACGGGGGCCTCCGGGGCTGCTTGCTCGGCGTCACGAGTTACTCGGTCGGGTTTCTCCTCGGCTTTGGGCAGCTCCTCCTTTGGCTTTTCCGCTGCCTTCTCCTCAGCGACAGGCAGAGCTTTTTGTTCCTCCGATGAGCTTACGGAGTCTTCGGCGTCGGCTTTCCTCAGAGTTGGTTCCTCCAGGGCTTTCTCAGCCTTCTGTTCTTCCTTGGGCTGCTCCGCTGGTGCAGCGGCGGCTTTCTCGGTGGATTCTTCGGACTGCTCGGCACTCTTTCCTTCCGCAACTACGGCCTCCTCCTAAAATTTTATAAGAGGTTGATAGGATCGATTTGATTGAGTTATTAGTATTCCAAGTGGGAGATTAGAATTGAATTGTCGATTTACCTTCTTCTCGATCGAGGGTACAGCCGGCACGGAAAGAGGCTCCTGTGGGATCACCTGAACGGATTCCTGGGTCTCGGAAGCAGCTTCCTTCAGACTCTCTTCTTCCTTCTTGAGTTCTTGCGGTTGCTCGGCCTCCGCTGGCTTCGACGCCAACGTCTGGGGCAGATCCTCGGCCGATTTCAGTTGCGGCACTTGTTCTTCCTTCTTCTCTTCAGCTAATGGCAGCTGAGCTTCTTCCGCTTTCTTCTCCTCGGGCTTTTCCGCTTCCAGGGGCTTCTCTTCGGGAAGAGGCTCGCTCCTTAGTTGCGGGATTGCCGATGGAGCTTCCGGCTGTACTTCAGCCGGCACTGCTTCGGCAACTTCCGCAGCTTGGGCAGGTGCGGCTGGTGCTTCCACTGGCGCTATCTTCACTGAACTTATCGCCTTCTCCAGTGGAACGACTGGAAGTGGTGCATCGGGCTCGTGATGATCGGCCACTGGCATGGCGTTAATCGTCCCCCACAAGCACAACATCGTCACGAAAATTAGCTTCGTCATTTTGCTTTCTGTAACATAAAACCAAGGACATTTTATATTTTTCCTCAACGGCAACGTCATTTCAGATTTTAATGATTTCGTGTTATCTAGACTATTAGTTTCCCTAATTTTATATAACTAATTATTGCGCCTCGTTAACGATTAATGCGTTGGCAAAGTGATAAATTTAGTTCTACAGTAAAAAGACCACAAAAGTAGTTGGAGATTTTAATATTTCTGAATCGTTTTGCATGTATTTTGTGAATTTATCTGGTTTGGGCAAGCTGGCCACCCTAAATCGACAAGGTTCCAATCGCACCAGAAGGAATACGACTTTTGCGACGCAAACAAATAAACCCTTAGCTCTCATTGCTCTAACCGTTTGACAAAGGAAACGGTCACCCTTTCATCTAGATGAACACAAAAAGGTAATCACGCGGCTGCATACTGTCTGCAGAGGCGCGCGCGCTTTATTGCGGCAGATGAACCGATTAAATCGTGAGAGACAGTGCATGAGACAGAAATGCCCCTAGCGAGCACAGATACGTGCGCGCGAGTGAGTATGCGTCAGGTTCGTCGGCGGGGAAGCCATCCGGGCAAAGATTCGAAGCGAGATGGAGAATCGTCAGCACGTGAGAGGACATTCCTCGCAATCTTTCAGTTAGAGGAGCGGACGTGAGGACGAGTTCTCGTATTTGGCATGAATGAGCGACGCACGCATGCAGCCTCGTTCACAACGCGGCCAACAGATTTTGCGCATTCATTTCCTTTGCTGCCGAATCCCAGTCAATATTGCATATGAAATTTTGCCAAATTAATTTGTCATGATTGGGGGTACAACATTGTAGGAATCGTTCGATTTCTAGGACTTTTCGGCGGCTTATTACCAAACTAAGACAAGTTTTGCAAAATTGACATTTGCAATTTGGGATAGATTTTGCCTGGAGAATCGTTGGACCGAATCTCTCAAACGTGTTGCGAATCATCCCCTTTATGAGTGCGCATAAGAAAGAAAAGGCAGAGGTTTTGTCGTTGGGTCCCAAGAGGAGAGTTGCGTTCGAGAGAGGCAGACGCGAGGCTGGGATGCGTGTGTGGATGTATGGAGATGCGCAGAGGATGGAACTAGGGGTCTGTTAAAAGCGTCGGCAGGAAGGAGAGGGGCACGGGTGACATTGAACCGAATGCATTGAATAAGGCGGGCGTTATCGAACTAATGACAGGATGCATGCCCCTCACATGCGTGTTACGTGGCCCCGGCTTCGGCCACTCTCCTCTCTCTCTCTCCCTCATACACACACACACATGCGCCTGTATGCTTGTTAGTTTCTACGCATCTGGAAACCCTTTTCAACTTTTATCGATGCTGCCCAAAGTAATTCAAAGCTATTTCTCAACAAGGTGCAACATTTTAAAGTTAACCGCGATATTGGAGTAGAATTTTCCAATTAATAATAAGTGAGCAGAAGTGCAATAAGCACGATTGTGCGTGAGCTCGAAGTTGCTGGAGAGTTGGAGAAACATTCTCGCATGCGATTAGCCTTCATCCAGATTATTATCACATGCACTATGCTTTATCCCTGACGTTTTCTGCTTTGACTTCAAACGTTAAATATGTATGCGGTGCAAATACATAAAAATCTGAGGCAGCGCAATATCTGTTCACGCGAGCCTTTCGAAAGTCTAACAATACAGTCAACAATGTTCAATAGCCTTTCTAGCATTCAAATCATACACTTGTGTCAGAATCGTTTATACTCAAACAATTTTGGCATAAGAATGATGTTTGCATAAATCAATGAATCCTGTTGATTCCCTAAAAAAAACCGGGCCCGCTAACCCAATTTCCCAACAAGAATCACTTATTCCGCCAATTTGGCTCTCGGAATGTTGCGTGATCAGAAATGGCGCCACGTCCGCATTTTTCGCGCATGAGAATATCGCGTGCGTTTCGCGTATACAAAACACGCTCTTAATCGCGGCGATCCGGCGACAATCGATGCGGTATTTCTATAGCAATCGACCCGACATGACGATTGCATCCCAGTCAGCAAATGCGTGCGCGGAAAGTGGTAGCGGCCTGCCGGCAGGAATCACGTTTCCAGCCGAGACCTATCGTCTGTCAGCGCGACAGTCATCGATTTTCTCGTCGATCGGCGACGCACATTCACTGCAGGAAGGAAGCAGCGGAATAATTGCAAACCCATTTCATTATCAGTCCATCGCAGCATAAATCCCGTACAATATATTCGATAGATTTTTGTTCGTATTTCAATGGAGGCAAAACAGAAAAAATTTAGGATTAAATAATAGCCTTTTTCTACTTAGAGTCCAACTTCTAAAAAATTAATTAGGCCACCTAAACGTAAAAGGATGTTAATTGCAATTAACAATTACATAATACTAATTAAACATGGTAAAGCGAAGGAATGCGCGTTGCTAATTACAGTGGAATGCGATGCGAAAGGGAACGCGAGAAAGAAAGATGGAGGGGCAAATATCGGAACAGGGTGAACAATTATTTCTCTACACCTGAGAGTCACGCACGACGAAAGGAGATAATCGAATGCTTGAGTGATGAATAAGTGATCAGAACTGAAGAGCGAAACTTGTTCTTAATTGGATAATTTGTCCGCAGCCGAATGTTGCTTGTACAAAGGTTAAGGTGGTGCAAATGTGCTCAAGCAGGTGAGGATTGGCTTGAAGGGCGACGAGTTCACCGTGAAAATCGAAAGTGTATCGGGCCAGGAGCATTGTAACTGGCTGTGCAAGGTGCACATCACTCATAAAAACCTGTTGCCGCTCTTACGTAATAGCAGTGGGCCTGCATCCCGTTTTGCAGAAGACTTCTTCAGCATTTCCACCTAATTCACAAATTCGGCGTTCAACTCTCCCGATTTGGAAAATTATTTCTAGACTTTAGGATCCTTGACTCTTCCGCATAGTAACAGCAATTCTATTCTTCCATTTTTCATTATTTCATTCGTCACATTGGAGCAACTCCACTTCTATTTAATATGACCGTTTTGTCATGTTTATTATTGATATTTACATTTTTCAATGCATTTGAGAAACAAAGGGCAAGGGTAAGAAATAATTATCCCAACACATGTTTCTTTAAACAAGAAATGGTTGGAGACCGCGAAGGAATTTGAGTGGGATTCTTCTAGGTTTTGGCATACCTCGTAACAGTCGCAGGAAGAACTTGCGGGGAACTAAATCTACTTTAATGGTCGCTATGCCGCCGGAGAAGCAGCTAGGAAAGCAATCAAGTATAATTCGGAGGATTTGACGTGCGAGGCTTGTAACAAATACGAGTAGGGACAGGTCGATAGGGCGGAAATGCCTGTGAAAGATGATGGACAGCCATTACCTCATCAAGATCATCAGAGATGTAATAATGGCGTACTGTGTGCTTACAAAGAAGACGTGCTTCCATCAAGTGATTCACATCAACGACTAAAACAGCTTTCTGTCACGTTCCCCCACCACGGCTCTCTGTCTTTCTTTGTCTCCCCTATTCTCTTAAACCCCATTACACACGTTATCAGTCTCATTGCCTGTCATCTTCCTCATCAATGTGAACGGATTTTTCCATCTCCATGTATATATGCGTGTGTTTTCTCAATGCCCGAATCGATCGAGTATCGGGTTTAATCATATTTTGAACTTATAGTTATAGTTATAACTTTTAAAGATTGCAAAGCCCATCTGTCATCTACGATAATTCACGAGGATATTTCCACCGAAGTACATGCGAGGATCAAGTGTCGATTACACGTTATATTTCCAATACTAGAAAGCATTTTCGAATGAACAGTTTTTTGTAATAACAGAAACAGATGTACAATACGAGTATACAAGAAATTCGAAAGAAACTGACAAGAAATGATATTCGAAGCAGCAGCTGTCTTTGCACTCGGAATTGCACACATTGAGAGTACGTTTCTATTTATCCCGCATTGATTAACCTTTACGCTGCGACATTCGACAGCAATCGAGTTTTCAACCCTGACCAAGTGCACAAAAGTGAAGGTAAATCATTGCAATAGAGATAAATCTAGAGTTCTGTTCCACGATGTCAATATATACTAGTAACACGCAGGATGTTGGCAAATTGAAGATCAAAGACTGTTTCTTCCCCTCGATAATTAAACTATCAAAAGCGAGACAAGTAGGGAAAATTAATTATTAATTATAAAAGGGTTAATGCAGAACAAGCTTGAATATCTGGTGGCGTTGAGTCGCTTGGAAAGGGATCTGCCACTTTCAAAGTAATATTCTCGACGGCCATTGGCCGGAATCGCGCTTGGTTTCTCGGCGATGTCGCAGCTCCTCTAATTTGCAGATTGGCAGATTAGCGGCCGCCTAATTAGGCGGCGGCGAGAAACGCTATGATTGGAGGCGAGAAGAAGCAAAGCGCGCGGGAATTGAGCAAATTCGTGGAGAAATTTGCCGGGCGAGATTGTGGGACGCCGGGGATTATTCGAGTTGCGCGCGCGCGAGCGCGGGCCTCATGCCTCTTAAATCATTAGATGCAGGCGCGTCTGTCATTATTTCGGCAATCAGAGACGATGAGCTGAGAATTGCGAGCGGTGACAAGTAATGTGCTACCGTTGCGAGACTCGAGGGCTAAATGACACGGTGTGCATGCAAGCTCAGCCGAGATTACAGGATCCGACAGACTACTGGATAATTGTTAGTTTCTTGACGCATAATGCTTATGTTACTAGGCCGGGTAACTGTGTTAGAGTATAATTGACATTTGTGGTAAAGTCACTGAGTGTTAATCTAATTTCAGAAGGAGTTGCAGTTGTTTTTAGTAGTTACCAATACTGTGCGGTTCTGTCTGTAAGTTAGCTTTATTCTACTGTGGCTTGCTATCAGAAAACTTATGTTCAGTTCACATTACACACACAAACCAGACATGAAATCGGGACTAAGTATGTTAACTTATATTAACACATAAGACAAGGCTCAGCCAACGTACTAGTAACATGCACCCGACTCTCCAAGCTTCGCTAGAACCACTGGTAATCTGACAATCACAAATTGTCCACGGACAAAAACCAATCTACCGATCCAACTACCCCGATAAAACCATCCCCCTAGAAGGAACGTCTCGAAAACACAAGGGTCGAAAACATGAAGCAATGGTACTCACGTCTTAGTCTCCACGCTCGTAGCAAACAGTTCGTCACAGCCTCTTCTTCCGGGAAATCAGTTGGTCCGTTCACCGGAAACGTGTAGCGCGTGAAGGTTGCTCGGTTCCGAAAACTCTAAAACTGTGTTAGGGAACGGGGCAGGTGATGATACTGGGAAGATTGCAGTGGAAGAAGAGATACTCGGTTCTCTTAAACGCGCGCGTGCGAGTACGCTCGTTCGCCTGGGGGATCAGTTGGCGTCCGGGATGAAGGTTGGCTCGTGTGTCGAGGCGGAGTGGTCCGGGCCCGGCTTATATACCATTCACCCACCCGTGCGGCCGCGGTAGGCCATGCGAGGGCATGCCGGGCCAGAACGGGCCGGAGGATCGCACAGGGGGCCCCGACCCTCCTCGCCAAGGCACCATCACCGCCGGGGCTCCCTCTTTCATTCTTCTCGCCCTTCTTCCTTCGCCATCGGAACCGCTCCTCTCTTCCTCTCACCTTCCCCTCACCTAGCTAGCCTCCTGCACTCGTCCTCCTTCTTCGCACTGCTCGCTTCGCTACCACTCGCCTCTTCTCCGTACACCAGACGCGTCCATGCTAACCACCGTCGGCACTCTAGTCCGCTGCCCAAGTCTCCGCGATTCTCAACGATAGTTTTATGTTTCCTAACTAACGGATGAATTATATATGCTAATGGATAAATATGTAACGTTGTTTTGTGTGTAACGGGTAATCCAGATACACCGTAGACGTCCATGCCCCGGGGAGGTGGTACATACTAGGCGCTGCCCTCTCAGTGTTAGGATTCTCAACTACTGCCAGAGAGTTCTTAAGTAGTGGTGAATTGTCTGTAGTTCTGCATTCGTTTTAATATTAGTCAATAATTATCTGCAGTGCAACTATAAAACTTCATTTTAATAAAGTAGAGAACAAAGATTCAACGCACTTGTTGCGGGGTTATATGATAACGTAAAAAGGTGGAAGGCTGTTTTGTATCTGGCGGGTAATGCGCGGCGGCGTCCAGCCAGCAATAAGTAAATAAATCATTTAAAAAATGATTGATTCGAGCGTCTGCCCTCGCAGGACGTCGGGCTTCCGGTGCATTTTCCTGACACTCTCTGTGACCTTGTTATTCGTGGTAATGTTTCAATTACTTGCGCAGCGGAATTTTTTTTTAAACTCTTAATGACCGCGGACCAACTGCCCCGCACGTGCTTGACATACTCGAAAGAGTTGTGCCGAAAAAGCGTCGCTCGACTTTCGTACGGCTTGTACGCGTCGCTTGGAGCGTGGCGGGCTTCCTAACTCATCTTAACTCGCTCGCATTAGTTCGGCGCCGACTTTATGTAGCGTTCGAGCAAGTGCGTCAAATTATCTTGCAAATTACCGCCCGAGGCTCCTTAGCCGGGCATTAGAGTTACTCGGAATTATCGTCGCTCTCGGTTGATCAGTACATGTTAACACATTGCGCACTGGACGTTCTGTTGCTCGGATCACTTGATGGCCGAGAATTTTTGTACTGCATACCTCCCCGCGATATTTTTAACTTGAATGCAAGTACAAGCTTTATTAAGTAAAAGGTAGAAGGATTAAAACAATATGATATTTTAACACCGTCCCATCGTTATTCAATGTATTTTTTGGCTTCTGCACATACTTGTTTATTCCTTCAATTAGCGGTCCGTCATTGTACGTAAGAATTGAGTAAAAACTCAACAATGATACTTGGTGACTTAAAAACTTGAAAATCTATAAAATGGTCAAATAATGCTGAACAAATTGCAATTCTTCTTTTTACATTTACATTCTCCGACTTTTGTCGTCCACTGCGGAAGTATGGACGAGTGCATCACACTAAAACATTGCGCCAAAAGTGAGACTTGAATTTCTGCCGACCACTGCGTACTTCGCTGTACTAAAAGGACCTTGAACTGCGAGAGGTTAACCGCAAACCCTCGCACGATTAAACCATCAACCTTTGGTGTCCGGACGAAGCGTGTCGCGTCTTTCGCACATTTCTCGCACATCCCGCGGCACGGTCATCGTGAGTCATCGTAAGTCTTTCCTCTCGGGCGAGCCGGTGTGTGGATGCACGGCTGTCGTGTGCCGCGCACCGATCGTGTATGATGCACGCGTGTGCCATTATGTAAACCGGCGATGCACGCGTGCGTGTTTACGTGCGCGGGGGGCTGCGCGCCAGGTGGACCGCAACGAGAATGCAAGAGGGTGGTGTTTTCGATCTATTCTTTAAATCCGACAAAAGACAGTGAAAATGCAAAAGAAGAGCCTACCACGCTAGGTCTTACAATGTTTGATGTTTCCAATCCTTTGAATGATGCTCGACAAATTTTAAGGCTTTGCAGTAATTATGTCCATTCTTTTGCAATATTAAGTGTTCATTCTATTTCAAGACAAAATTGCATTCGAAACGTACAACCGACAGTAACGATCCATAATTCAGTTTTGCGATCTTTTTAGTATCTGTGTCAATTCTTTTATTACCGAATAATAATAAAGAATACTTAAGATATTGTGAGGCATAAATAAACAATTGACCTCGCGCGGTTATGCTCACTACCAAGAGTCATCGCTCTTCTGTGATTGTGCAAAGGCCGACTGGTTGAGCCTTGGGACAATACTTTCGCGAGGCGGGGAGTTCGTCAACCTATTTATTTTTCTGCTCCACTTTATAGGCGACAAGTATATTTTCTTCGATTCTCCATGGCGATTTTCCAATCAGAGCGTAAATGGCTATGCTAATGTTGTGCAATGTGCCAGAAGGAAAAGTGTTGCGAATCACTGATTTTGGAAAGCATAACATTGATCAATATTTCTTCTCGTTTTGCCATATTTCATATCCGCAGTTATAATCTGTTCATCGAGTTCACCGCAAAATTTTACGCATTTAGGTCTTTCGGTACTGCTTTGTATGCATTATAATTCCGCTGGTAAAACAAACGGTAATACATTCCCTTTTTTATTATCTATGCTTGCTCGCTACTTCCTCAATATACTTCCTTTTTAACTTCGTAGTGTCCCGAGCAAAACATATAACATGTAGCCATGAACGAATTATGATTCAGCGCTCGCCTCAAACGCATCCAATGCAATCGGCACTCGCCGCTTTTTCTAGCGCCTTGATTTTCTGATTCCGCTGCCGAGTAATTACCACGCCCGGGGAAAAACCGTTACGTAATTCGCAGGAGGTGCGCGGCGACGATCTAGATGACAGTAAAATGTTAGCAAATTAAATTGAGCGCGTCTGAGGTGGTCGTTGCATTTTTAATGGTTCGCCGACCGAAATCACGGGAGATAAAGGTGAAGGACGATTCGGCGTCTCGCGTATAAGTAGATGGGAAGTATCCTGTTTAAGTTAAGGAATCGGCACAAGGATAATGGGGAGTAGTCTCTTCGAAATGGGTTGTACGTTTCTCACTCTATCGCAATAAATAGCTCTATTTCTCTCTAGTTAATTCTCTATGAATTCATGTGACTTTCGTACTGTTGGTTCTCTTCGTTGAAATAGCTGACGCGCTACAAAGTATCGAGGATTAAAGATACTCGCAATATTATGCAAACGTTGCGCGCGTATTTGCTGAATCTGGCACTGCGCAAATATGTGACTCGCATGGGATGCCGTAATTTTGCGCAGAACCAGCGTTTTTTCAGTCATCGCGAACTCAGGACTAATGACAGAGATTCGTCGGGTAAAAGTGTAATTGGCTGTGGGATAAGTATTGCAGGAATCGACGGTCACCATCATTAGACAGTTCTGCAATTTGCCGAAGAGAAGAGGCGAGTCTTTCTTCACCTTTCACTTGTTGTCTTTGGTAATGACGGTCCGCCTCTCATCTATTAGCCATCGTTCATACCCATTTAATCGCGCTGGATCATTATTACACCACGGCACATCATTTGCGCCAGGCTCAACGATCATTAAACTCGATCTCAACGTGTGCATCTTTGTCCTTCGTCTCTGCGAAGTGTCATCGTACCTGCTTGATTTATACTCCGCTTTCAAAAAGCGACCCCTTTCGTCGAATCAAAGCTTCCTTTCATAATAACAAACTGCTTGAATCAAGCGTTTCTATCTTACATGTTTAAAACCACCATAGATGAGGAACAATAAAGATGAGAAATAATAAAGTGAAGTTTCTTCTTCTTATCTTGACTTCACAAGACGTTTAAACGGAGTTTACTCGGGAACCACCTGCAATCAAATGAACAGTTTACTTTCAAAGGCTCGAGGCAAAGTGCAAAGTAAGATTTCCGAAGAGGGAGGCAAGAGTATACCATGGATACCAGGCTTAGACAGGTCCAGGTGGCCTTGACTGCTTGACTTCTAATTTTATCCCAAACGCGATCCGGTTTTGGTACCGGTTCCCCATGGGGTGTCCTGCATTACAGTAGTGTACCAGTACCGGTAACCATGATACTCGACCGTTTCGTTAATTAATTAAGTAATTACGAGCGCGGGCCCTTGGTCCCTTTCATTTTCCACTCGGCTCTTTCTTGAGCGGCAGAGAGCGACCAGGAGAAAGGGATAAAGAAAGAGAGAGAGGAAGAGATGGTGGTGTAGGAGGTGGTAGAATCGCATTATAAAAGTCTACTCGCTGAATATTTATGGGCCTCCTGAAGCCGCGCCGAACGAGGCTCCCGATGCTACGTGAATTCGAGGATAAGCGTGTCTTCTGAATTAATAGGGAGCCGTTTCTCATGCTTTACGACCAATTGATAGTTCAATGCGTTATTAACATAAAGAACCTCCGCCGAGACATCAGTTAGTATTATGAATTAAATTCGTTTCAAGTTTAAAAAATAACTCTCTCGACTACGATAAAATCTTCCTGAATCGAAAAGAAATGGGGTTGACCTATTATATATTTTCATGGTCAGATACAGACCTCTAATTAATCCATAGTTAACCATGTCTAGATATTTTAGCAACCATGCTCCTCCGGGCAAAAATGAACTGGAACCGCTTTCTGCGCTGTCACATGCGTCGAGAGAGTTTGAGAGTATCTATTTGATGCGCACGGAGAAGAAGAGAAGAGGGCCGGCGAAGTCGAGAGAGTTTCTAACCCAATTCCGCGGGATTGGTAGAAGGCAGGAGATATAGCGGGAAGGAAGGTGGGCATCTCGGCTCTTCCTGCGGTGGTGCCACTTTGCAAATGGGCTCGCACGATTCGCGGCAATGTACGCGCGCTGCCGTCGACATTACACGACATTATGCCGTGGATCGTGTAACGTTATGATTACGGCCGCAAGGAGCCCAAGGTCTGTCTCCTCTTCGCGTCCTCAACCAACGAGCGTTTGCGCCCGCGCCCGCGCCAGCTCCGTCCGTGTAATTGTAATTGTTCTTTCGCTCGCTTGCCGCCTGCCGGACTCATCGCCAGAATCCCTGTCCTTCTTTTCCATGGGATTTCTTGGGCCTTTCACGTACGATGTCTTTACGCCGGCTGGAAATGCCTCAAGTGAATACTTGCCTGGCATTTGCTTCAATTGACCAATTTCTATTTTAGTGCATCTTCTTCATTAGAACCATTTGGTTGATCTCCTCACCGGATTTTCTTGATAGATATTTTGGTTCTGTTATAAAGTAATAAGAATGCAATTTAATACCCTCAATATATAGTAGACTAGGTTTACCCCTCTAATAAAAGCTTTCGTATTATTACGTGTATTTTAATCAAATTTTGTAGATCCAGGTGTACGTTTGCCCTTAAATGAGAAGGGAATTATTGAAAAGAAATGTGATTAATAGAAAAGTCGCGAAGAAGAGATTGCAGCGTTCGGGCAGGTGAGGATGCATTATGGCTAGACCTTAGCGGCTAAGGCTAAGTTAGGATGAGGATAGCAGCGATTATCTTAACGATCCCCTGCAGCAAAACCTGAACGGCAACCAGTCCCCATACCCCTGCAGCTTCACCACCATACTAGCGAGCTGTACCATCCTTTATACCCACTGTGTGTATTCCTGTTCCTATGCTCGGCGATTCCCGTTCTTCTACCTGCTCCTGTCTTTCCCTCCGGCCAACGCCATCCTTCCAACTTCACGAGGAATATCCCACCTCTGATAAAAACCCTTTTCTCCATTTAGCTCTAGAGTTATTCCAACTATACTATTATGTAGTACATCAAATATAGGCCTTTTGCCAAGACTCGTTTAATATGACCTCTAGACGCATTACTAATTTGAAGTTCATTTATTATTCGGATGCCAACTATTTATATAAATTATTTATGTGGATGTAAGTCGAGGATTATCGCGTTCCTGACTTCCCCGGTTCGTTATATTGCGAGCCACCTGCGCATAGCTAGGCTTTCGTGGTCAGGCTCGATTTCATCGGTGAACATGACATCGCATGCGGACAAGGCCGATCGATTGATCGAATGAATTATTCCCCGTCGCGATTTATTACTGACTTTCTTCGCTGTACCCTTAGGTTTTCCGATTTCATGGCTTGTTAAGTGCGGTGTATTTCAAGCAAATTACATGACGAGATCCAAGGAAATAATTTTCTATAAGGTGTATGTTCGGATTTCCTTCTCTTCCCAAGAGTACGAGAATTATGGAGGCAGAATGTTTCTATTGATATGCGCGACACTGCATCTATTACGACAAAGTTGATATCGAAAGTCAGCGATCGAACGACAAGGACGTGCGACATTTATAGTGGGGAAGAGTTGTATTGAGAGCCGGTCGCTCGCGAGCGCGCGGGGGCGCGCGCGCGCGCGAGCTTGTAATGCATTACCAAGGCATTACAGGTATTATCCGTATTACACGTATTACGGATATTATACGGGCGTACGTGTGGCCTCGAAAGAGCAAAGTCCCTCCGGCAGGGGTCTCTCTTCTTATTTCCTCGGCTCCTCACCTCCATTTCCCGTCTGCCTCTTCCTTTTCTCGGGGGCCGGCTTTTGTTCGGTTTTGCTCTTGTTTCCGTTGCTCCGCAACTCTACGATTTACTATCGGCATCCAGCTTCTCTTGGTCATACCGTTTGATTTATACCCCTTTCCTCCCCCTTAGCCCCTTTTTCTCCCTTTCTGTCTGAGCTTGTATCTTCTATCTGGTGGTTCCTCCCCTGATCTCGCCCGATGAGCGGCTCCGCGTCTCTGCAATTCGCCTTTCTCAAGCTACGTGTGCCCCGATCTCCTCGTAGATCCGAGGATTCATTCATTGTCTTCGGCTTGGCCGATCCGCTTTTTCCTCCGATCTCGAAGCGTGAAATAGATCATTTTGTTATTCCACCCAGTATGTGCACTTCTTGCGCTATCTAATGTCGGCCGGCGTAGGAAGCCGACACACAATCGTAGCAAAGTCCGCGGCGTAATTCATCGCGTGGCTTGGGCCGACCATGCAAATCGATTCCTGCGACCGGTTTCGCTAAGGTCGTGCACCACATAACAAGATCATTCTCCGTAACTAGCAGCGCCACTTTAGATTTAGGATTCGAGGAGCGGATAACTTCACTCGCTTGATAAATGGAATTGACCACTTGCGCATTGTGTCAATGTCGGGCCGCAATTCATTTTGAGCTTCAGCCTTGGTTGCTCCACAGCCAATTGTAGACCGGCGGCCGCTTTTTTGGGCTTCTGGGAAGGTTGAGGGAACTGATAAGTAGGGGAAGCCTCACCGAAATGGTAATAGTAACGTATTGTTTGTTATTACCTTCTGTCAATTCTGTACAAGAAAATGTTGCGTCCAATCAGTGATTAATATGATGGTTAGGTACCGATTTTTCACATTTTTCAATTTGATTCAATGATGCACATGAAATACGGAGAAACAGTAAATAGGTTTAACTCAATTTATGAACTCGCATCAGTCATTTAAACGCATCTTTAGGAAGATTGTATTTGCAGAGGTGAAAAAAGATATTCTTGTGAATTAAGAAATTAAAATGCAGTTGGGTCTGCTGTGGTCCACGAAGAGCGGCTCCGTCATTTGCATTTGATCATCATCCCTGGTGTCGTAATCCACGTCATTCTGTTGCGCGATCACGAAATCTGAGGCGACCGCGAACTTGCCGGTGAACTCGTTTGCATTCACGGTCGCAAGTCTTCAATGACGCGGCGAATGATCACTGATGCACGATCGGTTCCTTGAGAGAATACTTGGGCTTCTTATCTGCCGTGTTTTCTGTTCAGATTTTTGCATCCTTTTGCATTTTTATAGTGTTTTTTTAACCAATTTTGAATGAAACGGGTATAGAATTGTTATATTTCTAAGATTTGTATATGAATTAAATTTTTTTTAACGTAAATTTTACGAGAACCGTTTAATATCTTTGTTCTTGCGTTTTTTCAAATCTAACCGCACTTGATAGCAGAAAATGACATTGAATGATTCTACATGACATACCAGAAGAGGCATTAAAAAATTCCCGGATTTTCCCGATCAGGGGAAGCGCCTGCAAATTGGCGTCACGTAAACGCTCGCTGTAAATTCTAAGAGGCAATTAACAGCTAATGGATCACATTATGATTTATGGAGCTACTCGACGAGTAAGCGTGCAAATTTAATCTAGCAGCGCTCGCCTATGCATGCAAACAATATCTGCTTGCGCCGGCAGATGATCAAGATTTGCTATGACGTGTTAATTGCGGAAGATGAGTTGGTTTGGCTTTTAACCTATTATTAAGCTGGTGGATTTCCTATTGTCAAACTGGTATAACAGGCTGATTATTTACAGAGATAATATTAACCAGTTCCCACGAGAAATTATTCTGAATTCTAATGAAACAATCGTATACATTGATAAGAACTAAAGAACAAGTTGATTCTATGAAGACGCAAAGTGTTTGTTTGCAAAAAGCAGACGATCCGGTCGCCACACGACACTTGCTAATCATATTTATTCCCTCACGACAAACTATTATTTTGACTAAGCTTCTCTGTCGCAGGATTTAAACGTGTGAAATGCCATGAAATCTTTCTTCCCACGCGTCGACTTGCACTCGCCACGAGAACCTTCCAGCCTAGGAATTAAATCCTAACTTTGCCGAAGGTAAACTTTGCGCTTCCTATGTGCGTCCTCCGTGCGACGCTCGGGGAATATAAAATATTTGCGAAACCCGACGGAAACCTCCTTTGAATTCCTCGGCCGCAAATTTCCAGCGCGCACGTTCGCGAGGCGCACGTGGCCGCGGACTATCATTTCCTCTATTTCCTGGTGCGGCGCGCGGTTGGCTGGATAAAATTATGTAGATGAGGTTAATTTTATCGAGACCGAGCACGGGATCCGATAAGCTAAGATAGAGGAGAGTGGACGAAAGGGTTCGCCAAGCCAACCGCAACTGGTAGATACTAATCCTGAGCACTCACGACGACCTCTCCTGCACTCAGAGCTCAGAGGTGCACACTCTCTTAGTTGAATGTGAGTGGCGCGCGTGGACGGTGTGAGAGAGGCGAGAGAGCGTATCTGTAATGTGAATCGGTCTTAATGCTGGAACCGGACGAATATCGCTTCTTCCATGGTGGAACATCCTTCTCCAAGTGACCCGACATCTTATCCCTTGGTTCTTTTCTACGGGGACCCTCTCGCATCTCCCATCCGGTACTTTTCCATCTGCCAGCCCCCATTATGCCAGTGGTCGTGGAAAAATCCTAGCGCTTAGCTTCTCATTCGTCAGCCAGTAGTATTCCACGAGGGGAACGGACTATTATACATTGGGAATAGAAAAGAATCACTGGTACACACTCGATTCGTCATTAGAATAGGACCCACATGAAATTCATAAAATGCATCTACAACAGTGCAGTTTCCTCGTCATATGAATGATATACATTGTATAAGTGAGAGGCAAATCTGCACGTACTATAATAACGATGCGGTTGATGCGACGGTAAATCAGTGATAAAAAAGCCATTATATTCGTAATGGTCGAAATGTCCTTCAGTCCCTCAATATCAATGTCTAAAGGGCCTCTTATGTTTTGAAGGGACGGACCCATTATCGTTGGAGGGCAATAATTCGAGAATGATCGGCGTGACAGCCTCCAATTTCGTTGGGTACAAAGAGCCCGGGACTCTCAGGGCGTTGCGCCTCTTGTACACGGTGGATCAGAAGTACGCTCGATATCTTTACCTTTTTACGTCCCCACCTGCAATTTCGCCGATCTGAACTAGTATTTGTTGAACGTTTTAACGAGTGCGGCATACTAATTTTCTGCAAACTGTTATCTCACCGTAACATGTAATCGGCATCGTGTAAATGCTGTGCTCGCCAGAAGTAGGCGTAGATCCCTAACGGTTCATCTACGTTCAACGAACTATCAGTGATGGAAGAACCCACAACATATTTGGCACGCCATCTCAAACCCTCCAACCTTTCCCTCCACTTTCATGCCTTCTATTTGGCAAGTTTGTTAACGGCTCTAAACTTTCCATAGCTTCATTGGACATTTGCAAACATTTACAGAGCACACACGTGCCCGCATTGCAGTGCAAACTATAAATATTGTAAATATTAAATGTTTATTTGGACATAAGTTGTTTGAGCGTTACAATTATGGAGACTGTTTCCCGCTCATTACGAAATAAGAGCGTAATCTTGCGTGCAGCAAAGTAGTTTGCATCGCAAATTTTAAGAAGTATGTTGTCTGAAGCAGAAATCGTGAGTCGAAGTGGTGAGGTTTCCGTGCATTGCACAGTTTCTCTTAAAAAATACTGCAGAAAGACATACGATTTGCATTACGTTAATGGATAAGTATAGTCAGTTATGTCTTTTGAAATGAATGCTGTTTTCGTTCCATTTAGCGTATAGTGTATACCACTAAGTGGTAATAAGTAATTAACAGTCATTAATGGTGACGCACTGATAAAGATCGGATAGCAATCGGAATGTTGCAACAGCAATAAAAGCGACGCTTAATATTTCCCAGAATTTCACTTTACATCTCTGAGAAACTCATTCCATACGTGTCAGATAATTAGGAATGGGACAAAACGTTCATCGCATTAGCATAGATTATTGATTATGAAAGTCTCGCTGACAGTCGATAGCTAGGCTTCGATTTACAGTTAGTAGAAGTATAACGGGAGCGACGAAGATCGTAGGTCAGAGATGCGATCTCCGAAATCTGCCAAGGTGCCGTTCAAAAATACCGTTCGAATACTCTGCCTAAATACTAATTTATTATTGGCCAGTCAGCTTATTTTTGCATTGTACTGTTAACTCTGTATGGAGTAGGAGAGCCACCCGGGGTGAAGTGGACCACTCATTTGCCTAGACAGCATTTAAAGTAGTTCTTGTCCTACAAACTATCCAAAAGTCAAGTAGGTTGCACGTGAATGATCGATTCGCGCACATTCGTGACGTCAATAATATTTTACTGATTTTAACTACGTGCATACGCAGACGCATGTATTAAGACGATACGGCACTGTCGCGACACGTTCACTGGTATGTGTAAATGGACCTTAACTCGCCCTCACGCTGTAGTGCGAACGCGTTACGTAATTAGTGCCGATCTACTAATTGACACAGCGCAAGGTTAACTCCACGCGGGTATCACCGATTTCTGCTTCCTTCCTGAACGGATTTGACGTCGGTGCCTTCTTACCTTACTCTCGCATTGAGATATTCGCTTCATTGGACTAATTGAATCACACTGATCAATTTTGATTCAAAGCTTGCACGACGCATTGCAACCAGCACATGTAAAAAGGATTATTGATTCCAAAGTTAAATTTATCGCAAGATATGAAATCCGTGAAACGACACACGCATTCATGGAACAGTTCTTAGAGTTCCGCGCAGACTCTGTGGATCAATGACTAAGCCCCGATGCCTACAAGTGATAATTGGCAACGATTAACATCATTTAGCAATCATTCGTTATACATCGATGCAATAACATTGCGCTGAACAGTGCGTTGCGTCAACAATGAACTTGAAACTGAGTCTTCAAGGTACATTCCCAGTTTACAAAAACGAGGAAACTGGCGCAGATTCATTAGAGTTCGTACGTTAGGTAATTCGATCGATTAAATGGTCTTGGCGCCCGTCGGTTAATATTGGATGATTCAAAAATCACTGAGCGCAAATATTTACTGCGGCGCACATAAGCGTGTTGCTGGATATACCACAAATTTGTGTGTTTTTACAGAGCCCGCGATAAGAAACAATCATTTAACAACAATCGCCCCACCACATCCGAATCAAAAATGGTATCCATACTGATTATCTCCAAACGTGACTCCCTTTATACTTTAGGAGTTAAGAACTAAGCATTTCTCACGCGTAATTGCAGATTCGGCTTTAAGGTGTGCGTGCTTATCAGTCCAAGCTCCCGCAACTTTTTCCCCTACCAAAATATTATTCGTCAAATTCGAATGATGATTCATTCTTCAGTGGTACCCGAAATCGGGTAGGTCAGCTACTAGTAAATTGCTTCCAGCTGGAGTCATTCGATAGCGGAACATTTGAACTAGACAATGAAAACCTGGCGCAGTAACAGAAAATTCATTTAGAAGTGAGGAGATCTTGGAGGGCACAATAGTCGGCAGTGGTTTATGCCGATGTCGCCGAGAGCAGCGGAAGTAACGTCTGTCCGGCGAGACGAATGCCCGAAAGAAAGTTCTCGAAGTCAATTCCGTAATAGTTGGCGTAGCATTGAATTCAATTGAATAATGATGCCGGGTACCCGGTGCGGCGGGCGGCCGAGAGGGAAAGAGCCGCGCGCGAAAGGCAGCCGCCCCGATCATTATCCTTGATTCAAGCGACGATCGTGATATTCCCGCGGCATTCGCCGCTTTATCGCCGCTGTCATTCAACGCGCTCGACTGACAGCCAACGGGAAAGACGGAGAGGATCGTCATCCGTCCCGGGTGAGTGTGAACCGGCCGAAAGAAATTTCGGCATCCCCGCAGCCAATTGGCTCAAACTTAAGGGCAGCCACACACCTGAAGTCGCTACAACTTTTCTCACGTATGACATTTTTGTTATGCGATCGATTGGGTTATTTCGAGCTCATTAAATATTTATCGGAGTACGTAATGTGATAAACAATAACAAAATTAGCATATACTTGAAAAGTTGCCCCATCGATGGCTTCACGAATTTTTTCATGACGTGTTTATTATGGTGAATATAAAAATGAAATAAACAGCATAATTAGTCCAAATTTTCGGCTTTAATAAGCACACCATGTATTCTGAATCACCCTGAATATATAACCAAGATAGAAACCAAATGTAATTCAAACCCTACGTAGCCGCCGGCGACCTCAATGTAGATGGAACTCGATGCAAGAATAAATAAAACGAAAATCACGTGTTACGCTGTTAAAGGAAAAGAAAGAAAGTCGGATCGAGCGATGGCTCCGTGGCAGTGTCGGGGGAAGATCCGGATCCGCAGGACATTGTTCTAGAGTCCAACAGTTTTACAGCGGCGATCTCCTATCTCGGGGCTATAAACATTGCCGGGCTAGGCAAGAAGGGCGGGGGGTAAGGGGATATGAGAGGGTGGTAGAGGGAGTCCCGGCTCCCTCTCCGGGCGGCCGGCAAAAAAGAGGAAGAATCACACTGCGGAGGAGCAGGTTTCGCTTTTTGCGCTCGGGCTGCTGCTCTTGGTATTCCTATATAGGGTCGGTGGGCGCGCAAGGGGAGGGATTGCGGAAAGCTCCGAGGGGGGCGGGTGGAAAGGAGAGTGGAAGAAAAAGAGTCACCCTCGACGATGCCCGAAGGCGAGGAGCATCCTCGAGGACCGGTCGCTAAGGGACGCTCGCCTCCTCGGCTCTCCACCGCAACCAGAGAACCCACGGCCTTCGTAGGTTTTGCTTCGCTCGCCGAGCGAAGCCAACTCGGCAGCGCCAGCCTTCTTCCTCCCTGCTATTAAATGCGCCGCAAGTCCAAGATATGCGAATAAATCAGAATTCGCTACAAACTTTCTTACAACCGAGAATTACCAACTGCACGAATTAAGGTTCTTTCAGTGCTGTAATTATAAAAAATATCCACCTCACTTTATTCAGGGACGTTCCCTCTAAGAAATGCGTAAAAAGTACTTATTTGAAAAGTTGTATTGGTGTATTGCTGTAATGTTCAAGGCTTGTTAAGCAAGATTTTCTAAGAAATGTGTACAAATCTTGTGAATAAATCGCGACTTAAGTTATCAAGCGTTGTATCGAAGTTTCTTGCAAGCAGTAAAGAATGCGAAGTGGGCCAAGTTAAATCGTACAAGGCCTGTTATTTCCAGCAACAAGTGGAAATAGTAGAAATAGTAGAAATAGACTGTCATCATCTGAGTTATCTGCTACGTGACGCGGGATGCAAACGCATTGCCATTGTGGTACGTAAGAAATCCTTCGCAAGGTAAACCGCGTCCATCCCGCTTTAATCGCGCGGTTGTTAGCTCCGCGGGTGGTGGAAACTTACTTTTCTCGGAAAAAGTAATGTCCTGATTATCGCGCGCGCACCGTGTGAGCCTATTCCACTCTCCGTACTCCTTTATCCGCTCTTTAAAGTGAAATATCGATAATTGACTTATTTTCCAAGCGAGGCTGCGAGAAAAAGTTAACAAAAATATTAAAATCTCAAATCATTTTGGTTGTGTTTTTACTTTTTAAATAATATACTAACCATTCATAGCAAAATACTTATTAAGTTTATAGAGCCAGAAAGATAGTTCTTTCCTTCTAAAAGACCACTGATGTGTCGAATATGTTGTTCCAAAAAAATGGCCAAGGAATGGTCGTCGAAGAAACTAAGTATAATTGGTAGCAAACAGACCATGAGATGAGAATTTCGTGGAAGATTCTCTGGCGACCTTGCCGACAGTGAGTGTGCACGGCGCCTAAGAGGGAACAATGCGCCGGCGGTGTCGCCAGTTCGATTACGTTATTTCCTCCGAGCGGCTGCGATTACATCCGCGGAGAGTTGTCTGCCCGCTGCAGCCTTGGAAACGTATGTCGACGTTAAAAGTGACACACGCACGGCTCCTGC
The DNA here is from genome assembly GCA_963675795.1 of Crossocerus cetratus. Classification (NCBI taxonomy): domain Eukaryota; kingdom Metazoa; phylum Arthropoda; class Insecta; order Hymenoptera; family Crabronidae; genus Crossocerus; species Crossocerus cetratus. The sequence continues at coordinate 18,901,161 of OY776667.1, forward strand.
CACTCTTTTTCCCTCCGTTCGTCCTGCCAGAGTTGTCGAGCATGCTGGACGCATAGGGTGATGGGTTTGCCTTTGCATCCCACTCTTCACTGGGCACTGCCAGTATAAGTATAAATTATTTTATACATCCAGCCTATTATTGTATAATAATATTTTTTAAACGTCGGATAAATAGTGGGATTGGATAGTGCTGACGAAGGCAAGAGTACCACTCGGTACGTTAACATACCCGACTGGAGGACGAAGCTAATCGGCAACTTTGAATGTCATTGCGAGAGACGAAGAGTCCGCTCGGTTTCACCAGCAAATGGGTAAATGTTTGAACACTCGTGCGCTTGACTTGACCACCAGTCGTCTCCTTTGAAATCTTTCCGCTACTAGGATTTATTTGCAAACGAACCTACTCGTATGTCCGAGAAAAAATCGTCCTTTTACTATTCGCAGCTGAACAGTGGCGAAATTTATGCAAAAACTTGATTTTAGCTCGAGTTTAGCACATAGAATTTTACCAACACATTTTCAAGGTGTTAAAGGCGTTAGGGGAAAAATATAAATCGTTTTTTTGACATATTGAAGTCGAATTACTCCTATAAGATCGTTCCTAGATCATGTCATCATAATCCTAGAAGACGCGAGGACGTCGCAGAAGTTCACAGGTTGGCATTGTCGTCCTTGAATTGATCCACGAAAGCTTTCGAGCAAAAAGTGGGACCTTTACGGCTCGGATGGCTGGGCGGCGCTGGTTGTAGTTGGAAGCGCTGACAGGATGACTCCCGGGCTCCTGGCCGGATGACTCTCGGGGGTAGCGCACTCTCGGCGCAGCGAGGGAAGGATGCGCGCAAGAAAACCTTCGCAAGGCAAACCAGCTCTCCTGGCTCCGCTCGCCTTAATCATTCCCCCTGCGCGAGGGCCGAGCTACTCCGTTTCCCCCTGAAAAATTGGCCGGCCCGCTTATTCCTATGGGGGAAGGCGAATGACAGAGAAAGGGACCGGGATGATAGAGGGCCCAGGTAGAATATCGGGGAGAAAGAGGAGCACCGAGCATTGCGCCGCACGTACAGATCTGCATCGAGATCTCCGCCATCTCATTACGCTACTTCCTTTCTAGAAGCCTGAGCGCAACCCTTTGCCAGAACGCGTGCTAGTAGTCTCCCTGCATCCAGTGCAACCTCCGCAGGATCTCCGACCATTGGCGCCGCCGCCAAACTCAATCCTCTAATTCGGCAAATTTTTAACCGATTGAGTTTTCAAGCTTTATTTTATTACCATCTTCCTGCGCTTTTCAGATTAAAAATTGGGAATCATAAACTTTTTTTCGAATTAGAAAGTTGTACTTGTCGGTAGAAAAAATATACACGCAGAATTGAGAATCTCCTCGTTTTCGAAGTCGATTAATAAAGATTTACCGCGTACCGCTGAAATGGTCCTTAGAGCTATGTACATTGCTTCGCATATAAATGTTTTTTTTAAATTTCATATATTCACATTGCATTAGATTTTCCATATTTTTAAATTAGCCAATGAAATCATTACTCCTCCCAAAAGTTCTACGAGCTCTTGCTAATTACAGAACCGTCCGATCGGCCCGTGATACTCGAGTGAATCAGATAGGAAAGACTAGATCTCGATAAGCTGACGCCAATGTGAAAGATGGAATTCAAGCCAAACCAGTTGATCCTTCTGTTCCTATTGGCGGTGGGCTGCGAGTTGTCGTCCAAGCTCGCGTGGAACCTGCGGCCCTCCCCCTACACCCCTTCTTCTTCTACACCCTCGATGGATCTATTTATAGAGGTCCTGGGCATTACACGGGCCCTTACCTACCTGTGTTTGCACTTGCGTGCGCTCGCTAGCTGGTTCGCGCGATTGTAACACACCGGGGCACAGAGTGTGCCTTCGGCTGCTTTTCCCAGGATCGGCCAACACATGCACTCAGTGCGATCGAGCCGCTCGTACAGGATCTTTCACTTGGCTCCGCGGCGCCGCTCCACCTCCATTTCTATCAGACCCCTATCGATATTATCGATATTATAGAGGACAGGCCGGAGAAAATTACAGGCTTTATACTTGTCGTTACAAGAAGATTCTAGCTAATCCAAGTGAAAAGTATAGGTTGCTATTTATTTACTCCGAGCGAAGACACACCGGGGTGGGATAAACCCGTCGACATGATCGATGACAAACAGGTACCTCCTTCCTATCCACTTATTAAGGCGTTCTCAGTGCGAGATCGAACTCCCTGTCGAAGGGGCCCGCGCAGCCTCCTCCTCGGAGTGATCGATCTCCGGGTAGATAGATCGAGGATGAAGCGCCCGCGATTCCAGGTATCCCGCGGTCGATACGACCAGTTGAGCAAGAACGGGTCGTGTTACTCCTCTTTCCTCGGCTGAGTTCTGCTATTTATAGATCCTAAATATCATCCGGGGGATAAGTGAGCGCCCGGCGTGCTGAACTGGTACGAGAGTTCGCTCGTTACACTTGTTAGGAATGCTCCTCCGACCGAGAGAAACCAGGTGGAAGCCGCTCCTGCACGCCCGTACGTAATTGCAATGCGCTTCTTCAGCTCGTTCGTCCTCTGCTTCTCCCTCGTGCGCGCGCCTCCTTTACGGTGAAACGCTCGCACGGTAGTCTCGGTACTATTTATAGATCCTAGATCATTATCCGCTAGGTACGTGGTGGCGCTGAGGATGCCGGGGATAATACCCGCTGATACCGCACGCCGCGCAGGATTCGCCGCCGGCTGATATGCACCACTGCTCGAGGAATAGTCGGATTAAGACGGAGGACGGGGTAGTTTAATTGGGACAAAGGGCAGGAAATAAGCTGGGATGGAGTTGCAGTTCTAGGATAGGAAGTGACTGAGTAACACAGTGAGAAGATGAAAACATTCTATCAACAAGTGGAAACCTGAAATAAGGAATTTTCGATTAAAATTCTCCAACTTATATTACGATATTCAAAATTATTACCAACTCAGACCTGTTGGTTGTTTTAGTTATCTGAGAGTATCGGGCCCCGAAAGAAAAAAGCGTCAAGTTTTGAGAGGCGCCTCAGACATTACAGTCCCCCGTACTGGGCAGGATCGCACTGCGCGAAACTGCGAAAGGAGCACATCTCAGGTTTATCTCTTCCACTTTTCCTCGGGTTATCGACATCCATCGAAATTACGGCTCTGGATATCCTTGAGCTCCTTGGCCGTACGCGTGACCTGCTCCGGTTTGTCTTTGGCGTTACATGATTGCTTCGAATAAGCCTCTCGTGCCGATTCTATCCTCCATCCAATTGCGAATGATTTTCAGAACCTATCATTACTGTCGTTGTGGGCAATAGTGTAGCTCAAATGTAGATGCTCTGCTTTGCAAAGTCATCCGCGAGTTCTAAAATAACTAAAAAGGAGGCAAAACAAAAAAGCCCCCCTCAAAGCGACTAGGAGGCTGCAGATTGAGAACGAAAGGTAGATTAATTCAGTGTCCGATAATTCAAGACCTCTCGAATTTCCAACATATCGCTTCATAAATATTCAATCAGCTGCTCAATATTCAAGGGTCAAGGATAGATTCCTAAGACGTTTAAATACTCGAAAACTTTTCACGAGTACATTGCAGTATTAGGTAATCAGCTAGTAAGTACTCAAGTGTCAAGGACGAGGAGCCAAAGAGCCGGGCTTTTTCCCCGTGCACATTGCAGTGTTAGTGGCCATAGTAAACGGGGAGCGGCAACCCCGAGCTAATAAGCACATTACCTCTGTCGGAGCACAGAGAGACGAGTGTTCAAGGCCGCTTGTCGACGACTCACGTCGCCGCCCGCTGGAGTTCACGCACGCCAGGGGAAGGAAGGAACACCTCCCCCTCCGGCTCCTAGTCGTGCCCGTGCCCGTGCCCGTGCTCGTCCTCTTCCACCGAGGATAGCAAGGGGCCCGGGGGACGGGGGGGCAAGAAGGGATATGCGTCTTCTTATCTCTGTGCTAGCATCGAAAGAGGATTTTATCTCGGGTTTATTCACGCGAGTCCTGCCGGCAGGCTCCTCGCTTTATAAATAGCCAGGTTGAAGAGGCTTCCCCGGTGAGGATTGCACGGCCCGTTTAATACACCGATGCCGATTACTCCTGGCGCCAGCCTCTCCCAGCCTCCGCCACTTTTAAATGCTCGACGCTTAATGGGAAGTTAATGTCCGCGCCGTGTGCTAACTATCCGACCGGTCCCTTCGCCGTACTTCTCTCCACTTCTTCTGCCCGCCCGCCACCCTCTTCCTCCCGGCGTCTTACCTACCCGGCGTCCACTCTTCGCCTTGCTCGAACGGCTTTTCCTAGCCTTTCGCATCAGTTTACAAGTAGTCGAGGTAATTGGGGTAGCTTTTTCAGATAAGCTAGCATGATTAGTTAAAAGACGAGAGGGCAAATTATGATATTTTTTTAAAAGTAAAAAGTCGGTTTTCTTGAAAACAAAATTTTTCAAAGTGGAGCAATGCCTGTCTGTAATATATTGATTTATATTCGATATTCGATATTTTAATCAAAGCTTCCTCACCGTAGCACAATCCCAATATACACCTAACAAGCGAAACCAGTTAAAGATACTATCATTTGATCTAACTTTCTCTTCTTTTTAACAATACAACATTGTTTGAGTTACAAAGACAGAATGATCTTATTTACATGCACGGCCTGTATCTGGTAGAAGCGTCGCGTCGTCCGGAATCCTCTCCCGAGGAGTATCCGGATAATTGTGTGAAAATGGTAGCCTTCGGGTGCCGCGTTGTTATCCAAGTATTTCGCTAAGGATCGGGCGATCCTTTGTCCTTCGATCGGCGCGGGCGTGCAAAAGTTTTGCAAAAAATCCCTTCATTACTGGCAACACGAGAACGGCACCGGGCACACGCAGCATTCAATGCAAATGCCGTATTATAATAGTGTGCACACAGATGTGTTCGAATACACATATAATTGATGCCGGCAGAGAACCCGTTTATATGCCTCTGCGAGCGAAAGAGCCTTTAATGCGAGCCCAACTGGCCAACTATTATTCCTTATAAATGGTGAAACGCCGACTCAACCAATGCGTGTATTCCATGTAAATGATGTAATTGGTAGCATGGGACCAGGCTCCCTTAAACGTCGGGTTCACTTTTCATATAGGGAGTTCATTTACTTCTAGAGTGACAGGCAAAAAACCCCCGACAATTTCCCGGGGAAATAAGGAAAGTCTTTAAGTTCGAATATGTTTTGTCAACCTGTAATTTATTCAATCAAAAGCACATCTCTGGCGTTATATATTGCACTCTCTACACATGCAGATTGATCTGCAATTCTGCCAGTGACTATTCATTAAGTTGTGTAGCATGACGTCACAAGGTTTGAGAGTAAGTTGTTAGGAGTAGTAATAAAAGGCTGACCGGTGTCCGATTCTGTTAGAGGATCCATTTTCGTTTATTAGCATACGCAATGGCACTAGTGTGTTGATAAGTATTTCTCGTCTGTTATCGTAAGTGTATTTGGAGAAGAAGCAACAAGTTATGGGTACGTGCGAAAAGCCCTGGTTGACTGGCGATTATAGACATGTGAGGCGTGCGGAGACTATCTTAGGGCTTCCTCTTGGTTTCGTGACATCCGCCCGGCGCATCTTCGATATGCGTCGCTATACTCGCTAATCCCTGCACTCAGACGAATGTGGGTTTTGCTATTGTCCGCCAGACACAACCTGACCCTCCGGCTTAAAGCGTACAAACTGAGCAATTTCCCCAAGGCCAAACGAGCAGTGTTTTCTTGCGGGTTTAACCCTTGCGCTGCATTTCTTTTATTTCTATTAGATCAATTTCGATTCCACGAATTTGGGACAGTCATCCTTAATTCTGACTGCCCGGTCATTTTATTAGCTGCAACGAAAAACATATCATGACTTTACCTGTATCTTTATGTCCAAGTTGATAATTGCAATAGGAATTCACTGTGCATGGGAATCGCCTGAGAAAATCGCGTTTTCCCATCGTCTGGGAGGGTTTGAGGAAGCGGGAGTTTACTACTTCCATCTTGATAATCGCTGCGTAGCTCAGCCAAGTAGAAACAACCTTCAAGGGTTCGCGAAGGACACGGTTACCCTTTGCAATTGTACAGGGAGTCCCAAGAAAGTAGTCGATGAGTTTTCCGTAAGCGAGCCACCGGCTAACATCTCCCAAGGGGAAAGAACCTCGGCGAAAGATGGCGAGGGGCTCGCTAACGAAGCCGACATGTGAATCCCGCAGAAGCTCAAGTTTACTCAGCAATTAGCTGGCACGAGAGAAGAAGCGATGGAATTCACAGTACATTTGCATTCATAAAAATTATCCGACGGGATATTCAATAAAAACTGGAGATGAATAATGAGATTTGTATCGATATGATAATATCAGTTGGTCTAATTACTCATTTTTATGGAATTAGAAGAACATGACAAGTGACAGAGTTTTAAAATTTTGAAAGCATTTCGAGAAGTTTTGGGAAGAGCTGTTCTTCAAAGTTGATAGAAATGGAAGAGAGTGTGTGAATCGAGTGTGATGACTTAGTGTAGAATACTTGATGTCCAATAGAAGGAAGAGGCTCTCACTAGCTAATAGTAAGAGAAAGATGGGCGAATGAGAGCTTGGTTTTGCCGGCGGTGCACGGTGGTTCAATGGCTCAGGATTTTTCACGTCTCAAGAAGGCACTTCCAAGGTCCTGTGAGCAGCTCCTCCTCGTGTGTGTATTATCTCTTCGGAGGATCCGACGCCTTTATAAGGTGCCCTTCGAGAGCCGCTTCCCTCCGTGGAATCGATTCTTTGTTCGAGCTCTCTCTCTCTCGTCGAGTGGTTTCCATCGTCGACTGCGCCCTCCGTCAAGAACGAATCGCCTCGGAACCCGTGAGAGTGGAGAACCCCATAGATTTACGCCCGGGGAACAAGAAACTGTTCGAACCCGTAGAGTCGATGGCACAGCTTCTGTCTGTTTACGGGTTTCCTGGAACTACGGGAAAAAGTACTGTGTACACATTGCTAGGGGAAAAGAATCATCGTTGGTTAGGGAAATCCAAGGTGTTGAAGATTAACAACATCCGAAGGCAATATAAACGAAATATCAAAGATAAATATAATGTTTTATTATAGACAAATCTGCCCACAATGCTCATCAATAATTTACAAGTTGTCGCGAGCCTTACAGAGAACCACAAATATTGCAACTCTAATTATCAATTCCTCCGAAATAAATTATGCAGCGGGTGCAATGATCTCTGCTGTGTATGGGTTTCGCAGACTCATTTTTCACGTGGGTCTCCGCCTCCTTTTAACGAAGGATTGTCTTGAACAAGACATGCGAGACCTATCAGAAAGGCATCCGGCAGAAGATGGATCGACACTGAATGCTCGTGGCGATCAATGCGAACAGGCTCGTATATTAAAAGCACCCAGACCTTTCCTGGTCGATCTCGTAATGATCATTGGGTACCGTTATCCTCGGTCAAGGTCCTCGCCGAGATGGGATTGGAATATCCCGTTCGCCGTGGCGCTAGATTGGACCCACGCGTAATCCGACGACCTTTCTCTCTCTGCCTTTCTTCTTTTCCTGTTTTATGCCTCCCGGCCAAACTCTTCTTCTTCCCTCTTTCTCTTTTTCTCACTCTTATGCTCCAGAGCGGCATTATGATTGTAAACAACGATTTGGAAACGGAGCAGGCCACCGGCCGGGGTTAATAGCCTCATCGGCCTCATCTAAGAGACCATTTAGTCTAATGTGATTCCAGAGCTTACGGCATAATCCCTTATTGATTTCCATCGACTTCGGTGGTCTGATGCAATTGAATGCTGGAATCCACTTATGTAATTCGTACTTTCGACATGGAAATAGAGGATGAGCCTTGCAACTGGATTAGAGTAATGACACTCCAGGAAAGGGATACATTCACTATATGTAAATAGGTAGCATACATAGCAGTTAACCCTGAGGATAATGTTCCACTCGTATATAAAGATGTTCAAATTTATCTTAAAACTACATACAGTAATCACACGAATCAATCGAAGAGATCAACAGCCCACCCTAAACACGCCTTCATGTCCACCCACCTTACTGCAATACGTTGCTAAAGACCCAAATTGTTGAAACGCCATTAAATAAATAACAATACTTAAAAATCGTAGAGGAATCACTTTGACTATGTGTTGGATCGATAGATGTTGATCGTAAGGAGGCGCGAGCTGATGCGAATAGGTTGAGGGTCGTGTGTGGCCGTTGACCCTGCAGCCGGTGTACTTGTGTACCTGTAATACCTACGGGCCACTAGCCGGAATGAAGGTAGCACTAAAGTCCTACCTTGAGGCTAGGAGCCCCCCTTGTAATGCCACCTACAGTTTACCGGTGTTCCCCTCATAAAGACAAATATTTACGACCAGGATACACGAGGGGGCAGTTTGCTTGCGCATCCTTCCTCCTCGATACTCTGGGCTCCGATGGTTCCGGCGCTTGAGGTATGTAGATGGCGCAAGAAACACCACTTGTCGATCATCGATGGGAGAATTACAGTTTTGTACTTCAAACTACCAATTTCAGTACTTCTGAACCGACCTCGAAAATGGGAAAGTTATATTATATCCGTGATTTATGTATTTTTCATATAAAAAGAATTGCGTAAAAAGCGACGTTGGTTTACTTTTGCCGCAGTTACAGTTTTGTTGGCGGAATATTGATCATTTCATGAATAATGGTGCGATCGCTCGCAGGCTTGCTAGTATACAGTGTTAGTAATGAGGATGCATTCCGCTTGTTCCGAAGTATCCGAACGACGAGACGAGCAATCCGCCACAGGAGGATGGTCGCCTGGGTTACTCGCCGCCCGGTTTACTCTCAAATGAAGCGGAAAGCCTTTCCCCGGCAGCAAAGGATCTGCTAAAGCGCCTCTTGCAGCCGGATCCTCGACTAAGGCTTCGTTCAGTCCGCGCTCTGCAGAAGATCGCTTTCTATTTGGGTCGTGATCTGCAGAGTTACCTGCTGAAAAAGGTTGGTGCATTTGGTAATTTAAGCCTTCCGGTGCTATGTCTGTAAACACGTTCTGGACTTGGCACGTTGAAACTGGAGCGTGCAACCGAAACTTGATATGGGCTCAATTCTATAATATTTCCTATGGTATTTTCTATAGGAATCGCCGTTTGAATTGCTCGGGTTAACAGCCGATTCCCAGGCGGAGCCGACCACACACGAATTCTCCGATTTCGACTCGGCAGTCGAAAGCAACTGTCTCCACGCGGACTGTTGATCTGATTCTATAGATCTGTGTATTTTCGTTAAAACGCTTTTATAGAGAATCTACAAAACAAACTGAAGAGAATGCAGTGTCCAAATATTTTTTGATCGATGTATGCGTATTATGATGTCGCTGATGTCGCTTCATATCTTCGCAATGACTGTGCCTGTGTAAAGTATTCCTGTGTAAACTACTATGTGAATAAAGTGAATTAACTTTACGTATTGTACTTACTATCTCTTTCCATATGCGACAAATTGAAGACAAGCGGGTTCAATGCTATGGAAATAAAAATTCCATTTGCGACGCAATTAATTTAGCTTTTCTGTATTGCGTATTGGAGTCGTCATCAAAGACTAAGGAAAACACCGAGTAAATTTCCTCTGACGCTCTTAGGTTTCAGTTTACAAAAGTTTTAATTTTTTTTAAGAATAGTTAACAGTATTTGTTTGTTACAGTATTCTCATCGATAATACAATAAATTGCGATAAATCGTAGTGCGTACAAACTAACAACAAAATAGAACGGGTCTGAATGAAAATTCGCAGCGTCATTTTGGAAATCAATTGGGAGAACCGTCTTATATCACTTCCAGTTTCTTCGTCCGTGTTTTAATCTCTTGAGTGCGACTGTCTTTTTTGCCTTTTGTCACCTTTTGTTCTTGCTCAGCTCTCGCACCCGCACCCGCGCGTGCGCTTGAGTTTCCTTTGTAGATGAGGGAGTGGCTGACACCCCAGCGTCGGGGAGCAATTAATTCAAGTTTACGGTACAATAATTATATACATTATTATTCTTACACTTAAAGGGTTTCTCGGTTTCGATATATATATAATACAATCTGCTCTCTCGCCAAGTTACGTTCCACTCGACGTCCGGGCAACCAATCACCAGCCGAAGCCATGAATTCTGCACCGATCGTTCTTTACAAAATGCAACGGACATGGCCAGCACAATTCTCTAACGCATCAACAATGATTCGATTTTACTTTGGTAGCTGCATCCTCGTAGAAATCGGGTAAACGGCAAAATCAATCATTTCCGACTAAATATTTCTCAAGAACGGGGATGCCGAGTAACTGATTTATTTAAAACTTTAACCCCTTGGGGACGTTTCACAATCAACATTCGAAAACAGTAAAATTTGCTAAAACAGTCCTCCGATTAAATCCACCTTCAATCGGGCTCTTGAATAAATAAACAAATACAATAGAAAACACGTAAGGAGTAAGAAACGCGTGAAAATGAGTAGCCAGTGACCAATCCCGAATCGTCGCCCCCACTACAAAAGTCCACCCTTCGTTTTCCCAGAGCCAGCCAAGCACCATCCATAACCATTGCCAGCGGAATCACAGGAAACAACTGGTTGGCAGGGTGTTGGTGCTTCGGCTCTGGTTACAAAACAGAACGAAACTTTAATTTACGTCTAATTAACTGCCTTCCACTCTGGGTGGCGGAGTCATTTGGTAAAAATCCCGGGCTCAGCGGCATGCGAAACCTTCGTCTTCCGAAGGCACGTGTTCGCAATCCATGTGTCCAATATGCACGAATCATTAACTTACTTCCGCAAAGATTCGCCGGAACCTTGCTCATTCTTGGCGAACACGGGCCTACGGAGAACAAGAGATCCATTTCCGGCATTTGCTAACAGCCCGCTTCATTACGAGATGCTTCGTTAGTGAGACAGATCCGTCACTAAGGTCGCTCGTCGTACCGTTAATCGACACACTCTCTCAATCCTCTTGCGCTTCCTTAACTTATTACTCTTATTGTTGTTACTGCTGTTATCATTATTAATATTACTATCGTGAGATATTTATAATACAAGTAGAATCGTCCGCTTACGCGGCTAGCGATTGCGACAGTTTTCGCTTTTATACAGCCTTTCCTAGGGATACCACTCTCGCTCGGGCTCGCTTCCTCTGCAAAATCGTGCGTTTATGTGCGAGCGTCGCTCCGCCGGGCAAGGAAAAATGCGGCCTTGCTTCTTCGCCTGCACCTCGTCCCGGAATCGAGGAAGCCAAAGCTCTACTTGATAGTAATGAAATCGTCTTGCCTACTAGAAATATTGTTCTCGTCTTGGCAGAGTCTCGTCTGCGTGGTTCACGCGAAGGGATAGAGATGATAGAGATGGATGACTGCCTAAGATTGATCGACATACTTGCCAGCTGCGCTCGCAGAGTTAAGCTAAATCGGACGCCCGCTCGCCACAAACCGAAACGGACAGATGGAGCGGCTCAAAAATGCAGTTGCACGAAGAGCGAAGTCTGCTATGGGTTGCGATGACAGTAAGGTCGTGTTTCTAATGGGATAAGTATAAAATCAATCTTTTGAGAGAGTATGCTTGACGTGCACTTGTGAACCGCTCCCCCGTGGTTCGTGATGAATCTCGCAGTGCGATATCACTCGATTCGAGCAATGGCGCTTCCTTGATTCGTCCTAAATCCCGAGAGCACACAGAGACGTCGTGCCGGAGAGAGGAGAAAAGTCCAACAATTGTATTCTGGTTCGCGTTTGTACACAAAATACCAACTATCTGTGCTGGAAAATGCACATACTGCTTGTACGCCTTGTTACAATAATATATATATATATATATGTATGTATATATATAATATATATCTATGTATAATATGTATAGTATTTATAGTATGTATACGGTGTATTGTTGCATTAGGGCGTCGTTACCTATAATTAGTATTTATAAGTATTCCATTTCGTTTACAATGCGTAATATCGTAGCGTGTAGCGTGGATTTGTTTTCTATTGCAGTGTGTTTTACAATATGCGCATCCAGTAATATGTACACGAGTCGCCGTTCGCCATTAGTCTCGTAGTTTCGTTAATTTCATACATCGACCTTCTCTGAATCGCTGGAGCCACCCCCTGAGAAAGAAGGGTTGCGGAAAGCGCAAGGAGAACATACACCTAGAGAAGCGAGCGTATTGCCCGACGAGATTCTCCTTGCGTTTTAATTGGTGTGCTCCGCAGCGGTGAAACATCTCTCGCCTGAATGGTCGAGCCGTGCTCGTCCCGACCACGCATCTTACAACACTCGTTTATTGCATTCAAGTAGCTACGTTACACCCATGCGCCGCCAGGCAATCCGGAAATTGGATATCATTTGTTCGACTACACGGTAGCCAGAGCGCTCGACCAATGGAACGAGAGAGACGCGCTTCATCTCCCTGGATTATAGTCGTTCCGTTATCACGTGCGTTTCCGCGGTATGTCCGGAGGGTCTTCGGCTTCGTGCCTCCAACGTCCTCGAAGTTGATGAATTAATATATCGAACTGCTGAGTTCACCGACGGGTTGTAGAGAAAGATCGACACTCCGATCCTCTCACCCCATTGGACGATCGTTAAAACTAGATTTCTAAACGACGAGGAGAGTTGCCTCGCCTCACTTAAAGCCGAGCCAACACGTAGTACCCGCGACTATTTTACAGGAAAGATGGGTGGCCTTCCGGTTTCTCCTCTCCGATGCCTGCATGCTTTGCCACTACCACACCACTTGGAGTGCCCGTCGTATCCCTTTTCTTTTCGAACGAAAAGATATCACTGACAAGCTCCACTTTGCAATTCGAAGGCTCTCGATTCGGAAGGCCGGTTATACATTCGGCTGACAACAAGCAGGGAAAGAGAGTGGCGATAGTCAGAAGTATCAAGGAGTAAGCGGAGTGCATAGGAGATTGCACAACGAAGCGCGTTGTCGCTCGTAACCGTTTCTTTTTCATCTCCTTTCCTTGATTTCTGTCTCAATTTTTTGTCGGGTTGTTGCTGCCTGCTGCTCGATACGCAATCGAACGTCGCTTTCTAGATAAGCTAATAGTGCCCCTGATTGCATACGCGTCGTAAGTCGTTCATGATGCCGTTCTCTACGCTTCGAAAGTATCTCGGCGAATAACCGAATATGACCTCCAATCGTCAAAGTGCCCCTGGTGAAAGAGTGGCTGCACTCGTGGCTGTCCACGGTGGAAATGCCTGATCGAAAGTAACAAGGACCGTAGCGTCGCTGACAATGACAATAACAACAATAATGATGGCTAAACAGTAGACACTAGGTGTATTCCTGTACAAAGTGTAATTGCACAATGCATCGTTTTGGTGAACCGAGTACGTATCTATTTATAGTAGTCGTAAGCGTTTGCGCCTCAAGGCAAGCTCCGCGGGAGAGTGATACCTGGCAGTAAAGGAAAATAGTTTCGACGATCGAACAGTCGACCGATTGTCGTAGATACGCATGTGATTTCAAATGAATCGCATTGCCGCGTAATGAATTAGCTTAATCGACTAAGTAATGTTCAGCGTGTCACAAACAACGAATCATCCATTAAAATCTTTAGGATTGCCGTCCTGGAATTATTGTAGATCACATTTATGTCGCCAACAGTGCTTCGCCTTCCCTCTTTTTTTCTTTCTTTTTATTAAAAATGATCTTTCGGAAAAAAGTCTGCCGTGTATACCGTCTTCAGTAACGTCAACATATAAAAATAGTTAAAGTAATACGTCTTTAAGAACTAAATCCAAGTAAATGAGTCGACGAGTCCGCACGATTCCCATGCAATGTGCCTGGTTTCCGTGAATAGTAATACTTGGCTTTAGGTGAGTATTCTGTGATATTCGCAAGACTTATCACACGGAACAATGAAAAACAGGGAGACCTTGATAATCATTTACGCATACGGCGATGCCAGGTGACACTGATGAGCTAGCTTGATGGCAAAGTGGTGTTTACACCTAAGAAGATTCGTTCACACGTGAGCCCCACGTACGCGCGCAGCTAACGCTTTTAATCCCAAGGTATCATTAAGTGCAATCATCTAACTAATATTCAAATATATATTGCGTAACGGGAATTACTGACTCTGATATCGCGGATCTTTACCTTTCCTTAAAACGTACTTTGACACGTGACACTTGTCGTGTTAAACTTTTCAGAAATTATTGGAGCTTCTCTTGGATATCAGCATCCGAACAAGATATTCATTTAACATGTCACCTTGGACACCTACGCTACGACAATGATCTCGAAGGTTTCTCGTAGAAAACAGCTTTTGATTCTGTCAGTTTGAAACTAGCTAACTCTGGATACTTATGTTATATCCTAAAGAACACTAGGACACAGTTTCAAGGAGGATCGAATGCCAAACATGTCTTTTGCCTGTGTTTCTTCGAAACTTGATGAAAAGATTTCGCGGCACAGAGACCTACGCTAGATGCGATCCGAAGGAAGATCGGCTGGAATAGACGGGCAGGGGTGAGCCCCAGGTGTGAACGATTCTTTGTGAAGAAAAATCAGCGAGTGACCCGCCATGATTCCTCTGCGGAGGGGGCCACCCTATCACAATCTTCGTCGGCGTCGTGGGGCCGCTCGTCGCCAGTGCTGATGCTCGTGCGAAATGAGTGACGGTGCATCAGGATGACGGTGAGAAACAGGTGCGAATGCCACCAGCTGATGGCTTGGCGAGGGCAATGACGACGAAAGACAACACGACGCAGCAACGTCAAAGAAACCACCGTCACCGTTGATCAGTATCGCGCACTTCGCCAGAAATCTCTCGGTCGACGCGATACCCGATTTACCCAGCCTCGACATGAGGCCACCACACTGCACCTTCACCTATACCCGCACCACACTGTAGCACCTCTACACATTGCAATTGTCATGGCCTATGGAACCTGCAACAAACCACCATTATTAGTACACGATACTTTTAGCAATCTTAATTATCGTACCAATTTCTCGTATCAAATTTAAGTTACCTGGTAAGGTGTCGGCTGTCTTCATGAACGGCCATCTCCATACTTTTAAACTCGTTCAACTCCTTCCTGATGGCTGCCTTGTCCTTCGGCGTCAACCGAGTCCACGGTTTGTCCGCTCTTCTATCATAGTCGTGAGCTTGCGTGACTTCGATGTAATCATTGAATCTGATAATCTGCCCAAGAACAACAACCAACGAATTCGTTAGAATTTCTAATAGGATTTTCTTTCTGCCCACCATATCAACACACGTAGGAGGTGATGATAGAACGATTACTGTTGGCAAAGAAACGTAAGGATTCATAAACAACTAATCAATCACCTTCTTTTCCTTGAGTTCCTCAACGGTCGGTCGGAAGCTCAGCTTTCGCAGCAGATAGCGTTTCTTCTCCTCCTTCTGTTTCTTCTCCTCGGCAGGACTTTGCTCTAAAAGAGAAACACTCGTATTTAACTCGAGTACCACGCAGTCTTCTGAATCTTATTTTATCCAACTGGTATAACAATCGTTTATATTTTTAAATTAAATCATTGAAGGAATGCATACAAAATTCCACCTGAGTGCAAGCAAGCTATTAGTTATTTAGAATAAAACGACAATTGTCACGCAACTTTATTGGACAGTGAATGCTTACTTTTTAATATGTTGCGTTCCTCGAGCTCTTCCTGGGTGGGCCGCATGCTCAGCCGCCTGAAACAGAGTGGTGCACACAGAAATCAGTACGAGAGCATTGGTCAGTTTGATCTGGTGCTCGATGAGGTAGAGAGAGATTCAAAGGGTTGGCGGATCGAGAGAGAGTACGAAATCCGCAGAGAGGCAAACAAGTGATTCACCACGTTAGTCGGCTCGCACCCATTATCACCGTGTAATCTCTGCCAACACCAGCTGGTATTGCATGCAGTCAGGCTCCGCACCGTTGCTAAATCAATGGCAGTGATGGACGAACTCTGCCAGTAATATTAAGGTGTCTTGTACATCAAGATGATTATTGAAATATATGATTTGACTTAAATAAGTATACGATGAATTCCGAATAAAAGTTTTTCTAAGGGTTAACAAGTTTATCCCCCTGCCTGTTTAAGGGTCCTCGAGAATCGTTTGAAGTACCAGGTACCACATTCTCGCAAATAAGACGAATCCCACGTGGGATTCAGGCATTCCAGTCGAATCGCTGCGATCTGCTGCTTCCGAAAACAAACCTTCTTAGCATTCCTAGCAATTCCCTAAATTTAGGATCCACCAACTACCATTTACTCTTCCGCTTCCTGCGTCAGCTGCTAGCCTACACAAACTAGCGAAGCCTTTAAAGGCGAGTCGGCAGGATCCGCTCGATATCTTCGTAGATGAGCTGATGCATCAATCCACATATATCTAGCTAAAATTTAGAGCATTTCGTACACCCATTTTGTACTTGAAGAACTTTGCCGCTTAAAGCTTCCGATTTATTTATAAACTGTTCATTTCTTGAAGCTATTGAATATTTGTTACGATTTTTAACATTCGATCAGTTTTGCAGAATGAGATAATTCGCATTTCTAATTCTGGTTCGTCGAATGAAACTATTCAGAAACCCAATGAAAAATTGCATGTAAGTACATAAAACTTACAGATTATCTTGAGGCATAAAGATTTTATGAACATTTCTTTGATGAGGAAAGTTATCTTCGCGGGAAAGTGTCGCAGAGTTGATGAATCTCTCTCTGTTAAAAGGGGGTGATTTTAGGGGGTGGGGGTGGATTCTAATCTTTTCACCTGATGAGCTTGGCGCCAATGGCCTCCTTCGTCTCCTGCCTCTCATTGTCCGACTGCAGCTGAAGGATATTCCGGTTGATGAGCTCCTGCCTGTCGGGCCGCAACGCCAGCTTCAAAGACAACGACTCCTTTCGCGCAATCTTTGCTGCCAATCGATCTGCAATGTCACAGAAAAGCTTCCATCACTCTTTGACGTCGATGACAATACCCTTGGATTATCGGTCTGTCGTTGGCTACTGAAAGCACAGCCGCTCCGCCCATTCCCTGTTAAGACTAAAATCTCCAACGAGGTCAAAATGACTTATTTAACATTTAGGGAATTTTCCCTGACATTCACTTAATATGGGGATGGTCCATTTTTCGTCATTGTGTTCGTCAGTTCTTTACCATCGACGGCAGGCAGACGTGTGAAACTTCGATGAGAGGAAGGTTTTTGTTTATTTGATTCGGTTGAAGCGAAAGCGAGCGACATCGTGGACGCGGTCCAGATAGACAGCATTGTATCATTTGACAACCCAATTCAATGATGGTAGAAGTTTCAGATCCAAGCGCCTTTGCGTGACTGGCCTTTTTCCGAACATACCACACTTCAATTACAACGTCACTGACACTCACGAACTGTCCATGGATTACTAGTATATAGGGGAGGATTTAATTCTGGGGTGATTTATGATTCTATAAATTTGTGGAACGAAAGATAAAGGATCATTCATGCGATAAGAAATAGCTTCTTTGTCACATTACTAACTCTAAAAATTCTCGGGAACATTCCCTAAAGGGTCATTAGAAAGCATGGATATTCGTAACATTAATCCATTTTACGGCACAAAAACCACAACGCGTCAGAATGGCTCTGCAGAACACAACACTAAAATAAAACTGGGAAAAACGTCGAGTGGTTCGATGATTATGACTTTCACCACTTTTTCCGACAAAAAATCACGATTGCCTGGGAAACGTATACATTGGCGCGCTCGGAACATTCGTCCAACTACCTTCGTTGGAATTTGGAATTTCCGACGAACCATAAGAACTCACTGACAATCAACAGACATGCAGAACCGCACGTCATTCCAGTCGACGTGCCACAAATCGCCAGTGGATTCACTGTAGCAACCCGAGCAATCTGGAAAGCTAACCTTGCGAATAAAAAGTCGATGATGCGATCAATTTCACGAGGCGAACAGGATGAAAGAATGCCGCGTCTCAAATGTCCTTCAATAGAACTTCAGTTTTGTAATTGAGAACGGAATTTAAACAAATTGGACATCGCTCGTTGAAGTTTATACATTATTAATAGTAACAATAACCACTTTTGCACAACCGAGTAACTGGAGCTCGAAGAAAATTCATTCGTGACAGGTACACCGTAGATGATCCAATCAATTTTTTAATTCTATCCCACTAAAAACATGTCACTTTTGCATAACAGAGTAACCGATACTTGACAAAGTCATTCGGGACGCGTGCACTGTTGATGATCCAATGAATTTTATAAACGTAACTGAACAATAGACACCTTTACTTCCGTCATCCCGAGAATTCGAGATGCAATCGCTCGACTCTGAGTGCGCGTACAAGCTAGCGGTCGGAAAAATAATCTATTTTCGAAGCTCCCCATCCACTTCGAATTCAATCAATTACGAATAAATTGAGTATTCATTGTCAGTCTGATCGCCCAATAGAATAACAAGCTAATTTTGTCGAATTGGCAGATATTTAGTCGAGGAACAATTGAAACTCCAATGTCTAACACTCGCTCCGTAAAATCGTTTCACTTTGCATAACTGGCGCTTTACTTCCGTTATCTCGAGAATTGGAGATGCAATCGCTCGGCGGGTCCGAGGGCGCGCGGGCTGACGGTCGGAAAAATAATTCGTGGAAAGCCGCCCGGTAAAAGACAACGGCTAGGAACGTACTGAGCGGCTTGCCAGCGATCTTCGAGGATTAATATAACCCCTGGCCTGTGTCTGGGTGTACCGAGAGACACACGAACGTGTGTCTTCCCCGGTAAGCCGCGAGCATGTCTGTGCGGCACGCGCGCGCCCGATATTATAATTAGTTTCGCGCACGAAGGTTGACTCGAAATCTTGGCTGATCGGGCGGACACCTTCCTCCGCCCGGAATCCCCTTGATCCTTCGTGATCCTTGCCTTCGAGAGGATTCGAGCGCCCGGCATGGACCCAATTCACTTTCTAAGTTCCTTAAGGTATCTCATACACGTACAACCGTAAAAAGGAGATACGTTTGACAATCCTTTTCTTCTATGCATAATTTCTTCATCAGAACGTATTACACAAGAGTGGTTGGTATTACGAATATCAAAAGAAATTTACAGCTTATTTACTGAAAATAGTCTACTCTAGTAAGAGTGCGGCGAGTCCCGAATACAAAATCTTTATGTTAGAAAAACTTTGCTAAATTCTATCGACTTTTTTGCGGCCCGATGTGTATGAGATATGTATACGTATTACTGACAACAGCAATAGTACGTGGATGGAATATGTACTTACTGTTCTCGTCGTCGTGGTCGTCCCTGTAGAGTACTTGTCCGTCGCCCGAATCACCGTCGCCGTCCTCCCTTATCACATATGGCCTCGCGTTCTCCTTATTCTCAAGCGTGCATGGCAGAGCAAGTCCGAACCTGACCGGCCGAACACTGGAAGAAAGCCCGTAAATTCAGCCAACTATTAGTCGAGTCTTTTCTCCCTCGAGGGTTCAGCTTTACGCTACGTGAATCAATGATCTACACTACAACGCTTTACGAAGGTGATGCGGCGGTACAGGGTTTCCCAAAAATGTTAAACAGAGACTTGCCATCTTAATATACCTACTTAACAACTTAGTTTTCGTGTAGAGTTCACCGATTTAGTTAGTATTACACAAATTAAATTAAATTTCTCGTCGTTGTGATAGTTTTGGTTGTTTCAGTGTCAAATTCGATTTATCAGACAATTAACTTCGCTGTGTAGTTTCGTAACTCTGGTTGAAAGTGTGATTTCATTAATTCAAAGTTGTCCAAAGTGCAATACAGAAATGGGGAGAACAAGGAATCCAAGGCACAAGAGGAAACAAGGGGATGTGATTGACAAGTGTCTCCTAACATTATTTTTAGCAGTATCGCTTTACATTCGCACACTCAGCATACACCTGCAGAAATCGAGATCCTCCATCTCGTCGATCGATGGTTTCGAGGTTCTCGGAGGTCACGCTGGATCACCAGTGTGACGTGCGATCACCCTTCCGCTGTCAAAGAAGGAAAAACCGCGAGAAAGCAACATTCAACACTGAAGGTGCTGTCTGCTCTGCAACAACGAAGTGCGGATTTGACAGCGAATGGGTTAATTGAAGTTTTGATTGCATTTACATAGCTTAGCCGCATTGGAACATACACACGTACACAAGAGTCGAAAGAGTTCTGTGAAGCGTTGGCGAGATTTGTAAGATTCCCCTTCATTAAGGATTGCTCATGCTTGAGGTCGGACGTCTTTACCATGCTCGCAGGACTTGAGCGTTTATGATTAATGTTCATTGTATTACTTTAGCTAGTTAACATACACATACAACTTCCCATGAAAGTACCCCCGCCGTCTCAAGCGATAACTCTGAGTTGGATTCATTATAGAAAAGTTTCAAATTTGCTTTTGAAGTTTGCTACTTTGCAGGAGAAACAGCTGGAGTAACAGAAGCGTGGTTATCGGATTTGATATACACATTGGAAAATATTTGGAAATTATAATAAAACCGCTATCGTAAAAGTATCCAGCCGAGTATGATGAATACACGATTGTGAAAGAAAGTTGGTTGCGCAAAGATTGTATGGCTTTTTGCGATTAATCACCGTAAAATAAACCAAGACACATCGATACGAAGTTACATGGAGGTAAAAATATAAAAATATGTACAATAGATCGTGTAAATATATAGACGCACATGCGTAATGAGAGTGAGACAGACAGAAAGAGAGAGAAAGAGACAGAAAGAGAGAGAGAGAAAGAAAGAGAGAGAGACAAATGCCCAATTACCATATTCTCATCCTAGGCCTCAACGGTGGCCTTCTGGTTAAGCATAAGAAAAACACGAGAGACACTTTAACTAATGACTGATTGACAGTGACTGGTAAACAGCAGATATGTACAATCGCACGTACATAAGTTGGGTAGTCGAAAAACTATACTGTGTCAAGTCTCTTGCCAGCGAGAAGCTACAGTTACTTACAAAATGGTGCATGCACTTGTGTACGGCAATACGGTAGTAAAAAAAGAATGTAATTTAAAGAGATTTCACTAATTGGTCTATTAAAACACATCTATATTGTTTTACCTTGAAGTGTAAAATGCTATATCCATTTCACCGACAATGTTAACTATTTACACAAGTGCTTGTTCAATTTTGTGAGTATCCGAAGAATCTTCCATAGAAACCGACAGAAAAGTTATAATTTGCGTCAATAATAGAACGCGTGGGATTGAACCCTTTAGGTACGAAGGCCCTATGTACTTTGTCGTTTAGTACAGTGGACTTCCGCTGAACTGTTTCTGTGTGGGCGACTACCCACTACAGTGGCTGCCTGTCCAAACCCCACTTGTACTGTTAATCTTTCCTCCCCGAACGTGTTCTGTGAGTGCATTCCACTTTGTTTGTTAATTTTGTTAATAAGTGTGCATTGACATTAAAACAGTTGTGGCTTTTCTCTGCTGCGGCATTACATTCAATTCGTTTCGAATTCTGACTAACAAATGCATTTTAATAAGCATGTATTAATTCTTAGGTCGAGTACAACTGTAACTCTGCTGTAGCGAAAGGGTTAATGTCGACCAAGGTAGCCAGCAGGTATCGTCTAAGGACGCGGCGGGTATTTAATTAAAACAATGCCGCAGACAAAGGAAGAAGAGTCCCAGTGGACGGAGATATCTGCCCTCTGAAGAGGTCCAATTGCTCGAGAAGAATCTCGAGCAAGTTTCCCTTCACACCCATTCCTGCACTCTGTTCCATTCAGTCCAATTTGGTTTCAAGCGAGAGAAGTAACGAAATCGTACATGGTATGGTTCCAAAACTGGTATTATGATAGTATGACGTACTGTATGATAATGTATCAAAATGTACGATTGGTTTGACTATCTCTATAAATACAATATTTCTGGAAATATTTTGATGTTTTCTAATAATGTGTTTTTGTCTATTTTGCTACGCAGACCTTTAAAGCATGAAAAGGGAGCATTCGCTTTTTCGAGTCGAGTGAATTGAACAGAATGAATTGGGTTCTTTTGTATGAGGTGAATGTAGTGATCAAATGGCAGCACACTTGATATAATGATTCTGACATTTGAGAAATGGTCCTCGGAAAATTTCATGACAAAATCGTTAAAGAGCAACTCAACGTGATGCTGAATCATACGCTGATTGAGAATGAATGAATCTGCTGAGGTGAGTGGCAGGTTGTCAAGTGAGATCCACTGTATCTTAGTTTGAAATTCGAGATGGAAATGAGGAATGCCACTAACTTGAAGGAGGCGTGTAGCTCCTGACGGAGTGTCAACGGCCTGTTCTCCTGGGTGGGCGTGTTCTGCGGCGTGCCTGGGCCGCTTCCAGAACCCTTTTTCTTCAGGACGCTCTTCAACGGCACCGCGTGGAACTTGGGCTCCTTCGCCGGGATCTCCTCGACTCTCGACGTGTCGATCGTCGGATCCGGCTGGGACATCCTGTACGCGTAGTCGTCATCCTCCTCCACGTCGATATCTTCCTCATCTAGTAACAAACAGAACCAACACAATAAATCTCCTGCTCACACACGCAACCTGTCTGAAAAAAGCCCTGTGCCGACGAAGATCCAGAAACTCTTGGGCTATGGAAGCTGAACCTTTGGCTATTGACGTGGGGAGTTTGTAAGGTTTTTTCGTACCTTCATCCTCGCAATCGGAGAACGGGATTTGCTGCTGGCGTTGCCTAGCAAAGAGTGTCGGGCTTGGCGAGCTGAACATCGGCGGCGGCGGAATTGGACCGATCTCGCTCAATGGAATCGGTGGCTCCGGGAGCTCCGACAGCATCAGCGTATTCTGAGGTGGCAGGGGATAACACCTCTCGATTTCCTGCTGATTCTCGTCACCTTGATCCAACAACCCCTTTTCTACTGAAACACAATGGAAAGATACATTGCAACAAAGCACAGGTGATTTCGTCCATGTGAACATATCTCTTGTCTGGTAACACCAGAGACCAAGTTTTCAATGTTTCTTTTTGAAAAATGGGTTCACTTTTTTGCAGAAATGTTATATATTAATATAGTAATAGAAATGTAACATTGTTTTATATGGAATAGGACATTTTTGAAAGTACAGTGACGATTTTCATTGAAGGTTCACTGATGTACTCTTTGCGGTTTCGTGATTTCTATAGGCTAAGTGCACCAAGCTTCTCCGCTGTTCGCGTAGTAACGAAATGGGAGTGAATCGAAACCTTCCATTTTCACGGGAGAAAGAGATTAGGGAAAATCCAGAGTGCCAAAGCGCGTGCCAGTCATTTCGGGAAATGTGAATCATGCCTAGTACTATACTCGACGGAGCCTTGGCACTTGCATGTACTAGTATACATTCACATTTGTACTAGTACTACTCCACGTTCTCGCGTGACGAATTGGCGAATTTCGTGGAATCTTTTTTTAACGAGGATTCCACTGCCGCCCGCACTCTCGTCGGAAACGACACTCAAGTACTGCAAAACGTATTCGCTCAGATATTTGGTTTGATATATTTGCGAATTTAATAAAAATTGAAGACGAATGAATTGGCAGTCGCACTCAGTTAACAGAGTTGCTAATATTGATATTATCATTAAACTTGAAATATTCTCTGTACAAAGAGACATTGATTGCGCACACACATGCCCAGGAGGCGTGCCAAGTAGATCGCGGGTGTTCACGGAAACCGCACTTTCATGCGAAATAGCTCCAATTTGTCTTCCCAAATTTATGCTTCGGAAATACCAACCCAAGTACATATTTCAATGTTACAGTTGGAGCCAGTTGGAATGTGGATTAATATTGTACGCGAACACACATTCGGTGATTCCACTAGGTTGGCCTGAATGAATATTCCAATTCCCAGGTACGTTTGAGACTGCGCAACTGTTTTATGACTTTTCAATCGTCATTTCTCAAATTCTTGTAGGAATGTTTATCAATTGTAGTTGGTACAACTATAACTTCATCAAGCACTTGGTTTCATTTCTTTCATACAAGATCGTGACATTGATTTATGTACACTTTTCATACGAAATACCCATAATGCAAAAGTGCAGGGAAGATCGTTAAACAGGTGCGATAGGAAATTAGACTGGCGAAAGTAAAGAGACAGTTACTATCGTAACATAGTTAAGGTAGTCGGAAACTTTTCGACAGACTGTACGTAGTTCCTATCGCGTGTGCGCTGCTTTCTCGGGGGAATTTTAAATGAGATCATGTGAACGCCTGGAATCCGGGTGAAGTTTTGGAGAGCGAGCGAGATGGCACGAGGAAATACTGCAATTTTCGGTGCAGAGCGATGTACTTGAAGGGTAGTAGCAGCAAATTCGCGGAATACTTCGCGCGCTTGAAATTCCACTCAAGCGAAAAGTTCAGGTCCATTTTCGATTTATCGGTCATCGGGGAATTTTCTGCAGGGTTGTCGCCGGCTGCGTAATCTATGTATTTTTATAATCCATGTTCTATATTTTATATTTTACTTGTAAAATAATATATAAAAATGTAAGGCTTTTGTTTGGACGTAAAATGTAATTCCTGAACCGACTCAGGAACATACTATTCAAGTCGTTATAAAGTTACAAAGAATTTCATTTGAAATCGAAGCTGATCGGAATAGTGTCCCCTCCCCTCATTCAAGATAAGAAAGTCCCACGCAATAGTTAATGATGAACGTTTCCATCCGTAGTTGAATGAGAATCACTCTACATAAAGTATTCCCCACCCAGGAAATGTGAAGGGGAAAAGTTTGGGAGAAAAGTTGGTTCAAAGTAAGGTCGATCAGTTGGCAGAAGATGGAGGAAGGCCAGAGCTAAAAAGAGCACTGTGAAGACCCGACATGATTAAGGAAAGCCGCTTCGTAATGTTTCGCGGAAACGAACCTTGCGAAGTAGTTGAAAACCTGTTACAAAGTTATTTTGCAAGCTCGGACCGGGGACAGCCCTTTACGTGTCAGGAATTTCCGGTGGCTTTCAAGCCGGCTGCAGTGTGAATTCCTCCCGAAAATTACCGGACTGCCGAATCGTTTTAAGCTTTACAAGAAATAAAGCCCGGCGCCAAGTAAACTAATGTCAATCAAATGTCATTGACTGCACAGAATTATGATTAATATACTGAAGACGAAATGAATGATTGCATCATTGTGGGAGGTAGACAATACTCACTGTCCAAGAGGATGAGCCTCCTAGTGACGATCCGGCCCTCGAGTGTGTTGGGCCTGTTGGGCTTTTGCGGATCCCCTCCGGGGACCAATGCACCCGAGCCGGGCCCGCAACCTGTCGTTGCCGAGCCCTGAATCGACTGCGGATCGCCATTCGGCGATACCGCGCCATTTGCACTCTGTTCAGTCTTTTCCTTCTTCGGCTCTGTAACAGAAAGCATCGACTGCTAGAGACCCGTATTCTTCAAACGAGTTCAATAAATTATATCGAAAACAAACAACGCAAACAGTTGAGTTCGCTTATCGGAATTTGATAGAGAGTATGCCGGTGAAATTGATCGAGCGGTCTGGCATGCCATGGCGACCTTCAAGCCGACAAATTTTCAGCCGAATACTTGGCACGTGATATGTGGCACTTCTGCAATATTTGGTAGTTCTATTGATGAATGGCTCGGCAGGTATTTGGGTTACAGAGATGTACAGAGTGATGTATTTGCCGCCAGCCAATAAGTATTCTCTCCTCGCCCATTTTAAGGAATAAAATAGAATTATTTTATCATAATTCTCTCCGCCTATTGTTTGTATTACGGTTTGCACTAACCGCAGGATAACTTGACAACTTTGGCTCCGTTGCGAGTGGAAAGCCACCGTTCTACTGGTTTACATCAATCAAGTGCGTCGATCGATCGACACGAATTAATGTGACAAATTGAACGACCGAACGCAAATGACACATGATTCGAGATAAGTCGCTCAGCTCGTAGGGCTATTGTTAATTATCCCCTAAACTCAGCGGGACGTCCGAGTGTGCATGCGATTAGCACGAATTCAGATGTGTAATGACCGTAAGCGTTGCCATGAGGTCCACGATATTGATTCGGAAGGACTGCATAACCGCTGGGCGCATTATCATTAATTAGGTGGCGCAGCATTCGCTCGGATGCCGATAGCGTCGAGGAGCGACGATTGCGGTGCAGGCATACATATACTGCGTTAATTCATATCCTCTGTGCTCCACTTTGCGCGCTCGTCCTTCGAAAATCGAGTTTACATTTGGCACGTGGACAATGAAGGTCGTCCTGGAACGCCTACGTCACACGTCAGCCGGAGATTATTGGGGCAGAATTTGGGTTTCTACCAGCCGGCGGCTCAAGGTAAACCTATTGTAAATAGACTTACTCATTGATATAATGCGGTGGGTGAACAAATGGGAATTGTGTTCACTTGAAGAATTTCGTCTGTTAGTTGTATGTTAAATAATGTTTCTAGAATATCTTGAGATATCCTCCTTTAATATTCGATTTTAAATTAGATTCAAATTGGCCAATATCTAGTATACATGTCGCATACACTGGCGCGGCAGATCAATGGAATTCGAATTCGAAGAAAAGCGAATCGGAATTAAATGGCGCCTGGTTCTCAGAGGGCCCTGGCGTCACTGGCGAAAGCCAATGCTCGCCGGCGACAGAAATAAATATTCGCGAGACTTTCGTAAACAGTGGAAATGACGTCGCAAGATCATCGGGAATAAATCTGCGAGCACACACGCGGATGAGTGGGTGGATCGAAATAAATTTCTCCGCCCGCAACACCGGATGCAGTTCGATGACCGCAGGAAACAGAGCTCCTGTCATCGTTTATCTTGGCTTTTGCGACACAAGCTCCGTTTGCATAAAATTTGACGTTGCCGACAGTCTGGTGCGATGATAACTTTGTAATACGATTCTACAGTTTTATTAAGTAGATTAAAGCCGACGAACACCAGACTGGAACGATCAGACTGAAATTACTGGCTCAATCATCATTGGTACAAGTGCGCCAATGATACGGGAATAATGGAAAGCAATCGAGGGCAGATTTGCACAAGGTTAAAGGGCGCAGAAACGCTTACGGTAAATTGCGCGAACTCATCAGACTTCGGACGGTGCCAGCGTTGCAA
This sequence comes from Crossocerus cetratus, assembly GCA_963675795.1. Taxonomy (NCBI): domain Eukaryota; kingdom Metazoa; phylum Arthropoda; class Insecta; order Hymenoptera; family Crabronidae; genus Crossocerus; species Crossocerus cetratus. The sequence continues at coordinate 18,928,250 of OY776667.1, forward strand.
AAATTACAGCGCGCGCGCGGAAAATCTTCATACTAGATTAACTACGAGTAATTAACTCCCTTTATTCGCCGTCCTACGTAACTAACTCGCAACTTTAACTAGAACAGGGCTTTTAAAACTAAATCAGACTCATATCAAGCTGAATATTACCACTGCAGAGAGTTGTGCCAGAGGTCAAGCGGGCGTCACTGTCTTCGTCATTAGCAATAAGTGTAACAGCATCTTTCAAGCCAGAGCGCAGTGACTCACCAAAACGTTCAGGCGCTAATAGCTTTCTTTTTCTGTACAGCCCATTGAAAACAAATGAGCAGAAAATAGAAAAGGTGTTTTCTTCATCATTTTTCAATACAATTTCGACTCGATTTTAGTAAAATTTCAATTGAATTTCATCTGTAGAACATATTCCTCCGATTTCTTGACTTAAACTCTCGGAGTTGATAAGTCGCATTTTTTTAACAGCATGCGCATCTCATTTCATTAAAGAATCATTAAAGCTTTTGTGTGTCGGAGTCATTTGAGTTTATGTACTTGCCTCGCCACTTGAGGTGGAGGATTCGACCCATCGCGAGTCACTCTGTCACACCTTACACTCCGCACGCTACTCGGCGACTGACGCTTGGAACTCGGAACTCAAGCGGGATGAAAATAGACCAGATTCTCCGGATGGAAGGAGAGTGGTGTGCGTACGTGCGTGTGTGTTATGCTATAATACGAGAGAGCGGATCGCGCACTGACCTTACATTAGCGCGGCTTTTCTTGTTAGCCTAAATTCCTCGTTACTGGGGCGCACGGGATTACCGAGACTTCGCGATGAACGCTCGCCCACTGATTAATTAAGCAACACGTGGGATGTGCTCACGTATAGACTGCTATTGTTGCCGTGTTATTTCGGTGCACATAGAACGCTTGCCAATATGACCAATCTTCTTAGTAAATTGCCTTGAAAAAGTCGCGTTTAAATACGATTAATCAAATCAATATTAATTTTAGTAAACAAAAAGTTCTTTTAAGGTAAAAAATTTGGCAGATCAATATTTTTATTCTAATGAAACTTCAAACTTTATATACTTTTCTTCTTGTTTTCTTTACTAGGGTACTATTCCTCTTATTGCACTGACGTGTCATCTTTCTTACTATTATAATTTTCCCTATATTTACATTATCGCACTCTGTCTTCGCATTCCAAAGTCGAAAAGCCATTCCCGTGGAAAGTCGTAATTCCTTTTCGGATGAACCGCGCTCGCTGTCTACCAAGATCTTCATCGGAGAAAATAGCTCGAGCTCGGCGACAAGTTATGTCTTCCAAGAGGATGATGCATGCAGCCGGCCGAGAGAATGAACTGTCAAGCGTGACGGTACAGGTGGCCCATGTATTAGTCGCACTCGAGCTCGAGGTTGCACCTGGCCTTTCCGTGCCAAGTGCAGCAGAAACGTGCTCTCGGCCCTCTTTCTCAAGTTCACTCACTCACGCACCGCACGCAACAATCCGCATACCAAGAGCTTGCGGTCAGCGCTGCTGCTCGAGGACCACTCAAACCACGCATATGGTCAACCAATATATTTCATTCCCCCATTTTGCATAATTTTATTATTTATATTTTATATTCATAATAACAACCTAACCTTGCTTTTTAACCAATGGATACTCTCGAAGCCTATCGATTTTCATGAAACTTTTGCCGATTTATTCTTTGTGGTTTCCAGAAGCTATCGTAGTAATCCTCATTGTACATTCTGTATGAGGGCTGGTCGACAGTGGCGACCCTGGCAGGCAGAACAGGTGTTACTGTCCAACTATAACCTCACTTATTCATACCCTAGTTGTGTGGACTTACTTTTCTGAAACCGCATCCTCGCACATACATACTCTGCCACCAGCAACTAGCAACTTTGCAGTGTGGACCACTGGCTATGAATAGAGCGGTCGCTCAAGTGACCTTGGCGAACGGTTTTGTTACGTGGCGTTGCGTTTCAGGAAGTACTGCACACAGATATGCAGAATATGTAGCAGCCGGTATTAGTCACTCGGAAATGAGCGAGAGAATTTGGATTGGCTTGCATAATAAGCCGCGAAAGAGTTGGTATTGCATAATGTACAGCGGCGAGCATATACATAATTATATGCTAGTAATATTTTGAACAAAACACAAAAGTGTTAATTGATTCGAGCGTATTAATGAAATGTGCTTTCTAATTTAAACGTATAAGCAGCATTTAGAATCCGGTGGTTTTCACTCCTCAATTTACGTCGTAAATCGCTAATTCTATTGTGGGTGAAAGTACATGCTAATGAAATCAAACGCTTCGATGCCACGAGTTGTAAACTGCGAGCTGGAACATAATCTACAAAGAGGAATGGTAATGTTACGGATTTAGAGTATTAACGCTTCGCAGATTGAACATTGACGTATGAATCGTGTTCGCGTCGAATAGGGCTGCTGCGTTTATCCTCCCGAATTATAGTGACGTTCTCTCTCGAGTATTCGAGCGTCATTGAGCAACACTGTTTATTGCCATCATGAAATCATCGTTCCAAATACCCCTTATAAACGTTGTGTGGGTGAAACGTTGAATGGAGATTGAAGACACAGTAAACACCCGTAATACATGTGTCTATGACTAGGATTTGGTCCTGGATTAAATGCTGGTTGAAATGCACTTTAAACTAAAATTTTACTGAAGCTTTGAGCACGCATTAATACCTTTCATGATGAATGATTTTTTAAAATCATACAATATTTCTATAACTTCACTGCACTTGAAAAGGATGTGCTTTCGACTGGGCTTGGGCAGTGAACATTTCGTGATGAGATGACTATGGGTTCGACTGGTTACGGGGAGATTAGCAATGGAGTTGTGTCGTTATTTTATGCGGATAAGTCCCGCGGGCCTTTGTTCGCATGCCGGCATCCAGCATTAGTTACCTTGACAGGCTGACGCTGCGCGGGTTTTTGTCGATTACAACAACAATACGTCTACAGTGCTCGACGGAACATGGGGTGCACGCTAGTCGATATCACGGGACACATCACACACGCATCCCTTGCGCCGAAAGCCGAGGACAATAGACCCCGCCGGAGAGAAGATACATACATATGTATATGTGTGCCTGCACGGCTATGTAGGTGCATCATCGACCGACCGAACTTTCGCGTTTACAACCGCCAAGAGACTCAAATTCAAGAGTGAAATTCGAGATAAATTTGAAATAAAAGACCCGCGTTGCTGAAACAACGTTAAAGTGATAATGAAAAAATTGAAAAGTGAAATCCAAAAAGGATTTATTCTTTCATCTCGCAAGAAGAAGATCCAGAAATACAGTTCGACAAGTTTCCCCTAATAGTTCTCAGCTCATACTCTGCAAAAGCGATCAGTAGACTTCAAACTCCCATAATGACAAATCCAAAGTCTCTCACTTATTATCGTGTCATGCACACATGTCCCTGATTTCCCAATTCGCGGGCCGCCCGACAATCGAAATAATCACAGCAGGTTCGGTAATTTTTGACCGCATTATTCGCCGTCGCTTTTAGAGGCAGAGGTCGGTCCAGATCGATGATTCGGTCGGCGGGTGTGCGCGCCATCTTCCAGATAAAAGGAACGCATGCAATAAAGGCCGGCCGTTATCTACGAAGCGCCCATTGTTTACGGCACTCGCTTGCCAACTTTCGAGGGCTATCCACCCTTTTTTCTCTCTCTCTCTCTGCCCCACCCCTTAAAGCGCTTCTTTTCTGCGTCGGAGCAATGGCATTCCCTGTGCGCCTCCTCGCTCGTTCAACTGCGGCTTTTATCCCGTCACCACCTCCGTCGCCCCCACCCCCCTTCCGTTCGCTCCCGGTCCGAAAAAGCGGAACTTCCCGTAATTACTTCGAGCGGCGGAGGTAGCGCGCGGGCGCGCGCGCGATCTAGATTCCAGATGATCGTACCTGTTAATTGGTATACCGCTAATTCAGAAAGTTCCGCATGATATCTGGGCCACCCCACTACCCTTCTTGTTCATTCTCGCTCGGCATTGGCCGCTGAATGCTGCGAAACCCCCTTGGAATGCGTCGTTTATCGGACAGTTGGCGAAAGTGTTGCTGAAAGTGTGATTATCAAGTTTTGTGTGAGTCTGGTGACGCAGGTATGGCTGTGCTTTTAATAACAAGATAAGCGTATCCTGTTCTTTGTTTTCCCTGTAAGAAGGAAACAAACACTCCTGTCATGAGTCCTCAAATCCACCTCATCATTCTAATAATTAAAAAATGGTGTAATAAAACTAATACTTGAACAAAAATATTTGATAATTTCGTTATTCTCAATTAATGATTAATCTCGAATCTTTTATGTCCTAGAATGCAAAACCGAGTCGCATTATTAAAGATTCCCATGGTGCAATTTACGGTAACATTGTAAGCTGTAAACCTAGCGGAAAATACACCACGTAGTAAGTCATGGTGTTAATACGCGTAATCTTTTAATGGACGGGTGGGGTGGAGCGAGGGGGCGGCTTTCATTTCCCTAGCACGGGAGCATAATGCGTAATGTGTTATCTAACAAGCGGCAGCATTCTCGCAGCACGTGTTTCATTAGCGCGCGCTAAATACACATTCACTCGTGTGTTTTCCTGGGCAAGCTCATTTAACCCCTTGCCTTATGGCGTCAAGCCTTGCACCACTCATGCAGATTGCAATTGAAAGCCAAGAAGTATGAATGTGTGCTTCTCTACATACATTGTATGCCGTCAAATTTATCTTTATGACAATCGCAATACATATGTTTATATTATGTAATCTACATATAATCGGTTAATGTACGCTGTAACGTATTAATGCAAAGCTTTAATCGAGATCACTTGCAACGTTAATGGAAAATCGTCAACGAAGAAGAAATCTGCAAGGCTAGACTTAAACTTAGAAAGGAAAACATGCTACAGAGCAATCGCAAAGGTATCATGCGACGCTCGGTGACACTCTCATTACTGCAAGTGTTAATTTCCTGACGGTAGTGATTCAGGAAGCCTGGCACATCTCGGTTTATATTCGAGCCGGGCCGTCTTGCCGGGCCAAAGCTTTGTGGCAGTCTCGAACTACGTGAAAGCCCGGCAGGAGCGTGCCGCAATTTCCGAGCGTCTACCAACTTTCGGTTTGCCTCGAGAAACTGTCCATGCCAGTCAAAGCGGGCATAGCACGCTGATAAAGATCCCGGCCTTTCTCTAGCAAAAATGCCGCGAATAGTCTCTTTTGCCCAAGCCGAGCAAAATATCCGATGGAGCATTCCAGTCATTGTAGGTATCGTAATATAAATTTTCTGAATTACTTTGATCTCTACAAAACTTGTGAATGCTACGTTCTCATAATTTCGGTAAATATTCTTGTAGAATCTTTCAGATTGCAATCGTTACGAGACCAACTGATTGACATTTCGAAAAACTCTGCATTTCTCGAATTTTCGGTCAACAGCACACAGTCGCATAAACAAATGTCACCGATGCGTCTCACTTTTCTAGCCAAATTCGACAACACGGGATTTGCCGTGATGGGCAAACACAAACAAAAGGGAAAAGACTTCGGCAAATATTTTTTATTGGCTCGGCCAGTGTACGTAACTTTGGCCGCTCGTGGTTTAAAGCCGCAGGGCTTATGGCGCTTGCCGGCGTAAACTGGTACATGAAACTCTGAAAAATTTAAAACACCGTCATTTCCCTCCAGGTCATCGTTTCGCCAGACTGCCGAAGTGTAACATATTCACACCAGAGCTTGCGATCACTTTTCCATGCTGGATTGCCTTGGGAAAGTGTTTTATTGTTGGATAAGCTCTCAAAAGCACTTACACGCTGCTCTGCCTTTTTTGGTTTACACTTTCAGTTCTAAAACTATTTAGCATCCGATTGGGAAGCTAATGTTACTTTTTTCGTCCAGTGTAATCAACTATTCTTATCAGGTATTATTTTGAACGCGAAACAAGGTTGCGTTATTGAGACTGGCGAATATCATAGATTTGAAGAGCTAAATGAATCAAAATATGTATAGTCTGTAAAATATGCAAAGGATCGAAAGGTTATTTCTGTTATGGAATTGAGAGACTCAGGTCTCCGTTTCAGTGGACAGAATAACTGAGGCTGAGACGCACGTCAGAGGGACGAGGTCGTCGACACCGACACTTTTCCGCCTCCTAGCATCGATCGCTCCTTCTTTCCGCGACGACGCCGGCAACCTCTTGAGAACGCCTGCCTACCTCCCAAATATAGTTCATTACGAAAATATTCCACCAATATTGCATCTAGAGATGGTCTCAAACTCTCCAGCCACCCTAACAATCCTGGTAACAACCAATCCAGTCTCTGTCACTAGTCATAGAACATAATACAACTAATAGTAGAATGGTTCATAATGAGTAGTATTATGACTAGTACTTGTCGTCCCTGCAAAATGATGGATTCCATTTGTTAAAATCCACGAAATGGTCCTGGCATTGTTGGAGCCAAATGAACAGACTTATCACGCAACAAAAGATACATCAATACAAAAGCTTGTTGAAAGTGATCATTACTGGCAGTCGGCTAGTAATGTTCTGATCATTAGAGCAGGAAAGCCCTTGGCGAAGGGTAGAAGATGATACGCGCAGTAATAAGTCTATCACCTTTATCAATCAGCCCACGACTGTTGTAAATTGAGAATCTTAACTGACGAATATCACAAGGTTTGCAAAAACTGGAAGACGGTTCGATTTTCCTGGAAAGCTGATGGCCACTCGCGCCAATGTAAGATAAAGCGCGCGCTAGAACGAGCATGATAATTGCGAAAGTTTCGCACTCCGGGAAAACGATTCCGTTAACGGAAACGGAAGATCCGTTTTCCCGAATGCGAAAGGTACCGGTGTTACGAGAGCAGCAATTGCCACGAAAAGCAACGCTACACGAACGGATACGGAAACCGGAAACCCACCGGATTTATCTCCGGCGCAGTTTTGTAAAGCCGTGGGAAACCTTCGGGAGGCTTGGTGTCATTAAGGGCGAAAAGGGTGTTAAATTGTGTTAAGGTACGTGTTACTCCTAAGAGGACGCATTCCTTTACGGGAAGGAAAGGTCGATAAAATGTACTTTCTTTTAACGGCGTGAAAATTATACGAGTATTATAGCATATGCTATACAAGTTCTACATTAACAATAATGTAATTTAGTTCCAAGTTTCATTAATGCAAAAATTAAAATTAAACGAAGTATGTAGTAGAACTGGAAACCAATTATGTGTTTTAAAGGAATGCCAGTTTTAATGAAGGTCTGTTTTTGATAAAGGAATTTTTCATAGAACTTTTCTGTCCCGGCAACAAATTAGCAGCCCATACAATTTTGCTGTTGAATGCAGTATCTTGGCATAATTAATTATATGTAATTTAATTTAATTTAGTACTCACGTTTAGCAACGTCATAGAAGAAACATGGGGAGCTCCTGCCAATGACAATATTAGCAGAAGGCAGGAAATTCCTTTCTGCGAAGGCAATTTTTTAAAAAAATATTAACATACCAGCGCGTACTATTTAATCAGTCGTTCGGCAGAATTACGTTTCTCTTGACTGAAATATTTTATCTCGCATGAAAAGAGTATGCACGTTCGACCTTTGCGACCCTAAAATTCGCGTCAGAATTGCATTTTTCATCATCATTAAAAACTCATTATTGTCGGCGGGATTTTTTTCATCGTTACTAGTCATTAATTAAGCGAGGAGATGCAGCATTATTCGTCGTTCGACCCTTTCGGCGCCGAGAATGATCCGGTAAACGCTTTGTGAATTCCGATAACGCGACGATGATTACATTTTCTGCGCTCCGCTGATACATCATTCATTTGGCCGCTTCGTGCGCGCTCGCACAATTTCCCCGTAATTGAATCTCCGTTTTTCCGGCCGGTGAAAATGACGGCGATCGGTATTTTTGAAAGGTTCGTGATATGAAATCCCAAATTGAATAAACGTTGGCTTCACGGCTTCATTGCCTCATCAGGTTTTCCACCGAATTTCTCGTTCGATTATTTCTGTGTCCAGTATTCAACTTTTTGTTTCTGCTGACTTTTTTTTATTCGTTGTCACAACTCTACATATAGTCATTAGTAGTTTCAAATAAACACAATGTATATGATTATTAGTTTTCTTTTCAAATGTTTTCCATCTATTTCCGTGTACTGTATTTGCGATTTTTTGTATGTGTGCGCTATTAAGTTCGAAGATTGACGCGATCTTACGAAATAAATCCCTGGTTGCTGTAAAAAATAATGCAAGAAATAAAAGTTCCTTGCTAGTTCGCAATTCCTCTCTCATCAAGACGAGCGGGACATTATTCCACAAATCGCGACCGACGCATACGTCAACCCTTTTTTCCAGGGAGCATCTGCATCCTGGAAAAATTGCAGCGACCAGCAATGGCGTCGCACTCGCAGCTGTCCAGCAACAAAAAAGTTAATGCGATTTGCGAGCTGTGTCTCTCTCTTTGTGTGTGTGTGTGTGTGTGTGTGTGTGTGTGTGTTGCCGATGCACGTCTGTGTTCGGCCATCGGAAAAAGAGCTCGCTAAAACTCCGGCGAAATCGTCGTGCAATCGATATTCAGCGACGGACTGGGTGAAAACGGACTTTTTGTAGACGGGCGACGCGCCATGGGAGAATGAACATTCTGAAAACGATAACGTCACTGTTCGTGCTCGTATTCTCCGGACTATCGTATGTATACCGATGCGGAGGTTAACAGATGTTGATATTTAGTAAAATTTACCTGAAGTTAGTTTTCAGTTGCAACTTTCCTGAAATATTTTCCTGCAATATTTCATAGTTTCATGCAATGTATTCCTAGTACGAGTATTTGCCTTGATAAGATAGTAAAATTAATTTGGAACTAAAAAATGTACATCCAAGTAAAACTGAAGATTTTTTAGAAATATTAACGAAGACTTGTTTGCTGCCGGAATGACTAATAACTAACGGGCGAAACAATACAAGGGACCATCAATCCTTACGACTTTTTTTTTAATTTAACAGGATAACATTGCTTGAATAATGAAGACAGACTGTCCCTATTTATTTGCTCGCCACGGTACGTGTAGGGAGAGCGAGAGACTCGTCGAGCTGAGTCGAGAGGCAATGCTCGATCGATCGCCGCGCCTCCAAGTAAAGTTCCTGCGCAAAATCGTTAGTCTCTCCGTGCCCGTCTACAGCCTGAATCACTCGGGTTTCAATCAGCTTGAGTTTATTGGCAAATGCCGAAGTCGCCGGCAGGATACTTTGATTTTTATCGGACAGATAGTATATGCAGTTAATAAAAAAGTTAAGATTTGCATTGAAAAAATCACGCAATATAGACTAGACAATTAAGTTAAGAAGATGAACGAACAGTGGTTCTAGTTAAAAATGTTGTGGGTCAGAAGAAACTATGAAATATTGCCTTCACCCTCGAGAACGTTATGTGCGAGATAGCTAGATCAACAATTCAAAATCCTGCGAAAAAATGCGATTTTTTGCAAGGACACGCATACGTTGCAATGCGCTTGTTTCTTGTACATTGGAATCATTTGCTCGGTGTGTAGAGGCATATATCTCTGGATGGCAGTCATCCAAAAAAGCAGAGCAGTATCCTGCAGGTGGCGCGTTCCGGGTCACCTTTTTCTGTGATAAAGCCTCTCTGGACCCGCAGCATCCTCTCCGGTTTGCCAGGCCGATAAGGATTCCCGATATCAGCGCCAGCATCCTGCTACACCATGCAATTACTGATCTCCCATCTCCCTGATCCGCGATCACCGAGGATTCTGTGCCACGGAAATCCCCTTTCTCGTGTCCGAGCGAGGAAATTAGTCTTCCGGTGGCTTGCGCACCTCGTATTTACCGCGTCGCCAGCACTCGATTCCATTCTAATTGAATACGTACACTGTTAAAGCACAGTGGTTGCGCAATCTCATTTTTCTTACGAGTTGCTCGATATTTTCAGGATATAAATGCTATTATTTTACGTACAGTTGGTCATTCCGGTTCGACATTAATCGACCTCCCACCGATGCGCACCATTTCATTTTAGAAGCCTTTCAATCTAGAAGTCTGCACTATGAATCGATTATTCCAGTATTCATTTGGGCCAATCGGGTGATGAGAATTTGCTCAATCGCAATTTGCACAGCTGGATTCTCCTAGTTAGTTACTTATTACTTATTGTCCCAGATTCGTCACGCACGCGTGCCTCGCGCAGAGAATTATCGGTTTAATCAGAGTGCCTGATTAACGGTGAATTCGGGATGACCGATTCTCAATGAGAGCGACACTAATTAGCTGGCTGTGCGGCCGATTCTCTTTGGCAGGCGGACACGTGTGCGCGCGTCCGATGCATAGTTAGTCAAGCTCTCAAATTCACGGGGTTCGCCATCATCCTACCTGTCGCTCCCCCGCCAATCACAGCCACCAGGATTATGCTATCCGGTTGTCTAACGTCGTTTTCAATTCTGATTTTCTCTCTATAATATTTAAATATCAGCCGTTGTTAAACCCTTGGAGTATATTTCAATTAATTCACTTCGATTTGCCATGAGTTTTGAGCTTATTTTACGTATCAACTTCATTTACGCCTGCAAATTCATACATACATTATACACATTAATAAATCTGATATTAAATATGTTTATCTAATAAACGTGGGCTGCTTTAATATTGTTTTATGCATGTTTTCCTCTGGCCAATCATTGCATTGTTGATAAATTTTTCATAAAACAAATTTGGCTAGTTGACCCAACCTGTAGGTGAAAATCGACATTGCCGTGATACTTTACACGTAAAACAGGCCGAAACTGTATTATGATCGTATTTCTGAAACCCTCCACGCCACATGTACACGTATTTGGGCAAATTTCTGTACGATGCTCGACAAACGTTTCGCAGGCCCGAGCACATTGTATTCGAGTTCCAGCTCGAGAGATGTTTTGCCGAGAATGAAGAGGTTACGTGCCACGCACAGTTTGCGCCTTCACAGTGGCGCTGGAGTGCCACGGTTACGAGCGGTAAATAGTCCGTTATGACGCAGCACAATCCCCAGTCTGTTTCGGGCGTACGATGAAAATCAACAAAATGCACGGGATGCCTCGTAATATCTGCTTCGTTTCATCCCAAGCACCTTTTACTGCTCGCGCATCCCCGACAGTTCGTTACAATGTAACAGGACAGCGAACACCATTTTAGGGTATGTTTGCCTGCGTTTGCCCCACTTTCCTTCATTGTCTAATGAGGAATGAATTCCTGAAAATACACGTCTCCAGCAGAAGCTATCTTTAGTACAACATGCAGATCGATATTTATAATTTGTTGAATACTGTGTCCTTGTCGTTTTTGTTGAACAGTGTGAGACTTGCACTTTCAAATGGGTTTGACGAAAATATGAAGAATAGCGAATCTCAAAGTTTGCATCCAACGTTTTGCCACGCTCGCGTAGATCCGCACTCGAGTGCCAAACATGAAGCTGCACGTGCGATGAATGGCAAACCAAAGACTTTTATCCGGGCGATATTTTTGGCGCGGCGATTTCCATAGGGCGTTACGCGGAGCACGCGTGTACTGGACAGCAGTGGCTCTTTTCGAAATTGGCCGATATCGAGGAATTCAATTTGGCGGCATTTCGAGTCCTCCGGCCAACCGGGAGGAATGCTGTCGGCTCGAACCGTTGATTAGAGGCGGGTCGATGAAAAGCCCCCGAAAAGCTTGCTGTGGTTCCACTCTTGGTACGCGGACATGTTCTCGGTCACAAAAATCTAACCACCGGCTATTTGTCATAGAGGAACTCAGTCGGGAGAAAATCGAGACTTTTCACTCGTTACTAGTCGTATTCTTAAATTCTGCCAATTTATCCTAAAAACCTTTATAACTCAATGCAACACCAGCTCAACATAAATGTATACTGCCTTCCAGCGGATTTTTATCCCAATTTAGTCGCATCTCTCGCGCTCTTTTCCACTCGAGTGGAAAAACTGCTAAAAAAATTCGACTGGCCAACTTTTGCGTCGCATTAAATTGCAAGGCGAATCGCCCGCTCTCGGGCTCTCTGTCGCTCCTTGGGGCCGTTTCCGTCGGAACTTATAATTTTTAAAGTGCATCCAAGCGTGTCTCCCGCCTTTGCCGCAGTTAATGCCGCTTAGCATCGTGAATTGTTAAAGCGGCGGTCCAGCGGGCGAGCGGAAATTAATTAGAGAGAGGATAACTTTGTGCCCGGGGGAGGTTGCGAGAGTGGACAGAGTGGGAGGAAGCGAGAGGAAAAGACAGCAGACGGTGGCCTCTGCCCGATTAATGCTACCGCGCGCGCCCGGCTGCCTCCAAAGTACAAAGAGTCAAGCCGGCAAAAGCGCGCTCAGCTTCCAGCGACTAGTAACATAACCCGCCTTTCATACAGCTTGTACGTCAGCTTCCACCCCCCTTTCTTCCTCGTTCGCCACTGTGTACGGATCGGGATTATCTGCTAGGGCGTGTAATAACCTTGGAGTGTTGGACCAACTGGTTGAACACAACTTGCGAAAGTTGGTTCGGAATCAATCGAGGGTTGGTTCGGGAGGAACACGAGTTCTCATTGGGTTGTCCACTTTGGCAAGTTGAAGGTCTAAGCTTTCGATTGATTATCTTCGTTAAAGCTCCTCTTGACACGAAACGCGACCAATCGTTTCACCAAGATGAAAGTGTCCTTGGCTAACCAGTGAAGAATTCGTGGATGCAGTTGACAACTGACCTTCTTCAGTGAGGGATTGGCCGAGTTGGTGTCAGAGTGGCACAAGTACTTGAATTTAAACGGCGGTTATGTTAAACTTTGTGTGCGATACAACTTTTCCCCCTGCTTCTGACTTCTCTTGCACGCTGAACGAAGATACATTTGAGAATTGCACTCGAAGTTCCTTTCCCCGAATGGGAGAATATCCTCGAGCAGCAAAACATTTGCTCTTAAACGCAGTTGGGCTGGAAAACTCTTGATAATGGAAATAAATGAGAGTCCCCGACGTCTGAATGGGATAGAAAGAATTTGATGTATTATTTCCGGAATCATTGCCGAAAGAGCCTTGGTTGCACGAGTCGCGTAATTCCACTCACTTCTGCACGCTGGTACAAGTACTGAACGATAAATTCGTATTGCTCTTAAGTTGGCTATCTCCGCGAGAGCGAACGAGAGAGGAAGAAAGGCAGAGGCATTACTTTCCTCCACGACCCCTTAAATTTGTCTCGGGACTCGAGGCGCTCTACTCGAGAGTTCTTTCTTATACTCGGTTCTTTTTCCATTATACGCGCACGCCCACCGCGCTCGCGATGCTTTGTAAACGCCGTGCCACTTATAGCAAAGATTAAAAGACAAGCTGCGCTCGACGGCTTCACCGGCAGCTCCTTATTTATACCACTCGCAGGAAAAACTACCCGGGTCTCGGGGTTTCAGAGAATCAACTCTTTTTCCGACACTCGATTTTCCGCGCAACCAAAAATCTTCAATTTTGTATACAAAAAAAAAAGAGAAAGGTTTGTGTTAAATTCTCTGGAATCCCTCGAAACGATTCTGTATTCTTACACTCTAGAGAAATAGAAAATAATTTCGAGCTTCGTTCCGAATAGAAAGTGGCGGATAATTCTGATTGCAGGTACATAGGTGCTGTTCTCGAAGCATCTCCAAGTATTGATTGTCAGATTCACAGTGCTCTTCAGCGCGCTATTATCAACACGGATGCACGGATGAATAGGGAAATCAAATGGGAGCGGTGCTAAACATTTGCTTACATTACGGTGTACGCCCGCCGGCAATGCAGCCGCGATATTGAATGGACTGGGCGGCGTTGTTGTACCTATCGGAAGTGTTGCCTTGTTTATTGATCGCCCACCCTGTGTCCTTACTCATGTTTACTCAATGCGAGTATCCCTTCCACTCAAGACATTTTACAATCTTATTTGTTAGCTCGTCCCTTCCCACTGAGCTTCACCGTCGGACGCAATCCAAGTTTCATTCGATCTCTGTGTAAACTTTTCGAGCAATTGATTTTGTAGCGAAAACCGAGAAAAAATTGCCAAGGAAATTGTGGTAATAATTCGGCAATAATTTTCATGGAGTAAACAGGCGTTATTACAGCAGTGTTACGTTTGTGCGATTCAGAGCATGGAATGGCTGCTGCGGCTCATTGTCGTCGTCATCTCACCAGGGATATAAACCAACGCAGAGTCATACACGAAAGGGGAAACTCCTCAACGACAAGTCCGGCGTGCGTAAAATAATACCCCGCTCGCTGCATTTCCTTACAGTTTTGAACGTATTTCTCCACATAAGAACCAATTGATATCCTGATTTTGTAACATTTTAATTAAAAGTACCAGGTGTGGCACTTGTTTTTAGATTTATTGATAATTTATAGCAGGACAACTGCCACAATACATAACTCTGATTATTCATTGGAAGTTTACATTTTCCGGGAACGCGCACCAGGCGTAATTCGACTCGTTCCAATTTCAGTGGAGATGTCCTGCTGGAACTAATAACCGAGGCATCGATAAACACTTCGGCCGTGGAGTTGCAATTAAAATTCTCATTAGCGAGCTCGGGTGAACCAGGCTAATACAATAGGTCCGAGGCGTGCGTGAAATAATTATGTTTCTCGCGCAAACACGTGGGCGTATCAATCACTACGGGGGCTTAACGATTGTCGCGCTTGTCGGCCGATCAATAAGATACCAGGGAGCTTTAATTGGCCGCATTGGAAAACTATTACGATCTCTGCACTCGGTCAGTTGCCAGGGCGCAGCTTGCAAATAGTATCAGCCACAGAGATTCTCATTAACAATATTGTGGTTCATTATTAAGTTAAGATATAGCAGTTGTGCAATTGGCACATGAAATACCGAGGCTATGACACTAATTATTAGAAAATAATTAATAAAAAGCGTTTTATCCTCGTTAAATTAACGATTTTGCAAATATATTGAAAGTTCCCAAAAAATGGGCAGGCTTTGAATCGTTGATACAAAGCTAGTGGTTCGGAGATAGCGAGAAGCAAACGAGAACGAAGACGAGAGAAGAAAGAAGAACGAAATTGGGTCGCGCTCCGAAATTCGAAGAACGCCCGCCGAGGCCAGCAGCGGCGCCTCATGATTCATCGATGAAAAATTCGACCGAGCAGTCGGCACGGTCTAACATTAACAAGCTTCCCGAAATCGAGAAAAGTGAATGATGACCTGGTGAAAGGAATAGCAGGTAGAACAAATCGCTGGCCCCGTAACTTAGCTCTCCGTGGACTCTATTTACTGTTAATTCAACCTCTTGTCTTTGGTCAATTCTTTCCATTACTTACTTTTATTTCTTACACCTGGTTATTATTAGTCATTTGTGTACCTCTAGACTTCTCCAACTAACCTTTACATGTCTAACTGTATAATTGCATGCGCGCGTGTTAAGTAAAAGTATTTTTACTTAGCACACTTAATTAGTATGACGCAAGCACATCTGACGTACCAATCCGAAACCTGACGCAAACTCCTAATTCAGGGTTGGAAAAAATATAACGAGATATTTTTAATCCTTCGCGAAGTCGAAGAATAATTCCAGATCTAATTGTATTGGCAGACACCGGTGTTGATTTCACCGTTTCTTACATAATAATTCATGAATTAATCGTGTCCGAGGGTGGAAAGCAGTTTCGCGGCGAGCCGGGCGAATCTATGAACTCATTGTGGCCCTCGTTCGTCCCAAGGACGCGAGACCGCCCTGATTATAGCACATAAAGCACCCAATTACTGTTAAACTGGCGCGACCAAACATAACCTAGAATGTGGGCGCTCCAAATACACGGGGCGACACTAAAACGCCCGAAGAAGGCGACGCGTATAATAAAATTGCCGGATTGGCAGTCGGCCAATTTCTGGACAGGCCTCCCGCCACTCAGTCAGTCAGTGCTGCTTCTACGGGGCGCGCGCGCGCCGCTCTCGGCTCGACATTAAAGCTGCTAACGGGCAAGGTTAGCGTTTCTTTAAAGCCGCTGTCACGACGCGCCTCGCTTAGCTTATGTCAACCTTTTCGGAGATAAACCTATTTATTGGCCATAATGAAAGCGTCGCCGACCATTCGAGTAGCGTCGAAAAGCATGCTTTTAAGGCTTCGAATAGTATTAGCGTCTGTGTACTCAATGTTTACGCTATTTATTTAATCATATTTTGTATAATAAAATCGCATCAGTACTCAAGCGTAGTATCAACTTTTTGTTGTAACAACATACCCAGTATCACAGTTTCTAGAGAATAAATGCAAATTTCAACAAAAAAGATGGGGTTGAATGGTGCTTAAAAAATCGCAAAGTCTAAATTGCTCGTGACACATTAATTCGAGTGGTTTTCGACTTTTCCCCCTTTCGCTCTCCCTCTGTCCCAGTGTAGCAGTGTCTGTGAACTTGAACTGGCTGACGACCGCAGGGGCGCACGGCATTGCTCGGCAGTCAACAGCACACACACTGTCGTCGTCCCTCGACGCCTCGGCCGACACATCGATTGATCAGCCAGCCGGAAAATTCCCAAATCGGTTTTCACCGCGTGGAATTACCGGCGGAAATCATATCGCACGCCCACTTCCATCTTCGAGAGCGATATTGATCGATATTGTGGGGTGTGGAAAGTGTGCTCGAGAGAGCGAATGCAATAATGTATCAAGTGTGCGTGTATGTGGTATAGGAAGTATGTTAGAGCATGTATATGATGTAAATAGACGGAACCGAGCAGAATAAAGAGCAAGAGCGTATGAAGTTCAGTGGATTTTTGTTAAAACTGAAGGATTACACAGCGTCGAGTTGGTAAATGAACGGAAAGTTTAGGAATTGATAGCACTGATTCCAATACAATTGCATTTCGTTCGCGAGAAATGATGTATATGACCTTTTTATTCACAGTACTCCCAGGCTCCACATTTCCCCTAAATTCATATCCGCCACTGTACTCAAAAATCCATTGTAAACAAGCTCTTTTGAAACGTCTGAAATAAGGTCCCAAACAATTATGTACTTAAACTTAAACACGACGCCATTCAATGGATTCGTACTCAAACAAAAATGCCAATTTTAGTCACGAAGCCATTGCAGTGAAGGCTCTCTCGAGCTGGCACAATACTGCTATTTACTTAGAATGTGTGCTCTAGTTGGACGAGGATATGAAAGGTACGCGTGCGAAATTACGCGTAGCTTTTTCTCTCGAATGCAAGCGAACAGTGGCTGTGATTCACCAGTTGAAGGTGGTTCAAGGTCCTTTCAGATTTCACGGGACGAAAACGGCATGGACTGGACGAGCAAGGTTAAGACAATATTGCCATCAATTCACATTACACACATACATATACGCTTAAAAGTAGATATTCTTTTCGAAAATTCCATATAGTCGTCTAAAAATTGTCTGCATATGAACGTTAATGAAATTACAATACATATCCCGACGAAATGTTGCTTTTCAGTCGGTGACGTTGGAATTCCGGACAACACAAAGCTTCACGTGGAATCTTTCCCTAGACTAGCATTTCCCCTCCTTCAATCCTGCCGCCTCGCTCGCCACCCTCATGGGGAGGCCTGCCTGGAACAGCCCGCAGCTGTTTGGTATCGCTGAAATAACTTTCGAGGAAAGTCGAGTTTTCTTTGTCTTGCCGAGTGTGTAGAATATCAGTGTTTGACGATGGCGCGGAACTTCGCCGACAGGCCGTGCTACTTCCGGCAGACAGTAACGGTGAAAGTGGCTACTTCACCTTCAAGTTTGTCCAAGTTATTTTAGCGGTAATGTTGGAGTTACGGAGAGTCGCGTGAGAAAATGGTGTTACTATTATCGAAATCAAAGCCCGCATTTGTTTGGACTGCGAAAGATTAACCGACCGCTTGGCAATCACTATTATGCTAATATCTGAATAAGTTGGAATTACAATTTACTTGTGGAGGTTTAAACCCGCAGCACATATGCCATGGGTGTAGCATGAAAAATGCGGCTTGGTAGAATCGTATAAACATCAATATTATACGTTTGCAAACGATTTGCCACTAATATATGCGGGCAGTAAAAGGGGTAAAATACAAATAACAAATATATAAAACGTTGAAGAGATTTAGTAAAACCCTAAGAGTATAAGAGTCTTATTTTGATTCGTTGTCATAATTTTAAAAAATTAGGGTAACCGAAGTATAATTTCAGTTACCAGCATTCAAGCCAATGATGCTGCGTTGTACGAAAGCGCCGGTAAATGTTCAAGTTACTATCTTTCGTACGCAACACCATGAAACGGAAGAACTTAAACCCCATTACATTAACTACAATGTCATTGAAAAAGACGAGGAAAAAGTGATTAAAAAGTTCGGCTCGCCTAAGTACTCACGCTCGTGCACTTAATCGTACCCCAAGTACTTTTCAATGTCACAGGGTACGTACGTACGTAGCCATGAAGGTCATGCGACACGCGCATGTCTAAGGTCAAGGGATATACCCTTAAATTCACGAAAGGCAACAGATGGCTGTTCCGGGTTTCTTTCCTATTGTCAATAGAAAAATCTTCACGGCCTAATTACAAGTAATAATAATTCAAAAGAGGGCTGAAATCAGGGAACACACAAACAGTACAGCAAAGATTAACCGCTTGCTTTTTTCTGTCGATTAACAGATTTAGGGTTACAGGGTTTATCTGCCTTCCATTAACAAAAGGTGATCAGGCAACAAACATTTAGAAAGATCTGTCACAAGACCACCTGCACTTACACCAGCATCAAAAAGTATACGCTCACCAGCCGATAGTTTACTATGCACGAAGGCTAAGTAGTGCAGAGGTTGAAACTGGTGGCTCAGTGCTTCCCGCCAGAATTGGGCCGGCTGAGGCCAATCATACTGGAAAATACATGGCTCACCTGGGAAGCCCTTCTTGTATCCTGGCGGGAGGAAAGCCGCGGGCGGTGTAATGGGCGGGGCCGCGTCCCAGCAGGGCACAACATCCGGCTGCAGGGTGTATCCGGGTGGAAGCTCGAGGACCTTCTGCTGCTTCTCGCAGCGTCTTCGACGGCGGCCACCCGGTGCGAACGTTTTCACGGCCGCCAGGAAGCCCACCCCGCTCATCTCGTCCTTCCTGAAGCCTTTCGTCTTAACTCCCGAAGACTCCCCTCTTGGACCAGCAACCCTCGAGTTCTCCGCTCTTCGGACCAGAATTTACTTTGCTCGGTTGCACGCGATTCGAGAGAGGAAGAGAGATAGAGAGAAAGAGAGACAGAGAGAAAGAGAGAAAGATGAGAGCGTTTGGGGATGGAGCGATTGGCTAGAGAGTGGCCTCGACAGTCACTAGACCACTGTTCATGTTTGATGGCTCGGATGATGGTGAGACTCTGGTTTGGTGAGACTCTGCGGCGAGAACGTGCTTCGGTGAAGGCGAAACTGACGAATCAATGATCGAGCGTCTGATTGACTAGAGAATGTCCTGGACAGTCATTGTCCCGTCGACACTCGACGCCCTTGATGATGCGAGACTATCTGGTGACGCTCTTTGACGAGGACGTGCTCTCCGGCGAAGGCGAAATTGAGGAATCAACGATCGGACCCAGGCCGAAGAGGCTCGTCACTCGAGGACCACTTCCAAATCCGACGAGGTCGTAGTAGATTCGACTCGAGGGCGATCGGAACTTTCCCCAATCGATCCGGGGGGATCCGGTGGAAATGGATGCCACCCCAATCGGTTAGCTCCTTCGTTTATTCTAATTGGAGGCTCTCCCTTACAAGATGTTCTCGAATGCTGCACTATCTTTCTCCCGCCTCCGCCTCCGCCGCCGCCGACGCTTCGGTTTACCGGGCAAGTTTTAAACGATCACCAGTTGCGCCTTGCCTATCGAGCGACCCATTAAATCCGACGGTTCGAGCAACCGAGCTCTCCTACGTATCTCGTGCACTGCGGCGAAAGCCTGCCAGCCGGCTGTTTTTAATTAGCTACTGATAATTGGATCATCGGATCCCCCGGGAATCCGCCCGCGGCCACTTGTAACTTGATTAAGCGGTTCCCGGGAAAATTTGGCTACGACGACGCTCGCGATGGACTGACGAGATCTTGAGTGATGGTGATTGTCGAGATCCCGTCAGTTTAATGATAAATCATGAGGTGCATGTTTTCCTTTGAATGGGGCGGTTGAAAAGGTTTCTGATGTTCATAGTAGGATAGGTTTAGTCTGAATCACCTGGAGGATGTCTCTTTGACGAAGAGCGGTGTTCAGCCGGTCTGCCGGAACTCCAATGTGGCTAGAGTCAAGGAAAGCTTAGTGAGGCCGAGCGAGAAATACGCGCGATCAGGGGATTCGCGTCAGCTACCTTCTACGGTACACTATAAAAGTAAAACATGTACCCCAGGAGAGAGTCAGTGAATCGTGCTAGATCTCCGAGCTTTAAATCCCCCAAGATCGAGACGTTCCAGTCGAGCGTATTCCAGGTTACCCACAATGTGCCGGGTGAGACTCGTATCGCGCGCTTCCTCGGACCGCCGGATTCACGCGGATTACTCCCTACAGAAATCCTCTCTATATTCCCCCAACAACGGCCCCGTCAAATTCCACACTTTAGCACTCCCGTTTAACCGTAAATTCTACAAATTCCGCTCGAATCCCATTCCGGATCTCTATCACAATTTCCACCTCAACGTTAGACCGCGCGCGGCAAGGATCAAGAAGCGAAACAAGCTACGAATTCCTCCCCAAAAATGCTGGTCCTTCCTCCCGAGGATTCGAAGGGACGTGAGGGTGGTGGGTAGCGTGAGGAGGTTCCATCGACGGCGACGGGAGCGACGGGCACGCGAGGCGGCCGAGTGAATGGAAGGAAAGAATCGGGAACTCCACTTTATGATGACGGGGATGCTCTGAGTGAGAGAGTTGCAGTGACTGGCTGCTTCAAGGGCTGCTCGCAGAATGACCGTGGACTGCCGGGTCCTGCTACGGGGTGGCGGAAGGTGGGGGGTGGTTGTGCGAGATATCGGGCGTCGGAGCGTGGGGGCGTACCGTGCACCTGTCCTCCGAGATATCGGGCGTTCGGGCTCCAGATCCGAGCCGGTGTGACCTTGGACCACCGCGTAGCCCTCGGAAGCCGGAAGTGCGAGATCGATCACCAGTTGCGCGCGTGTGGGACGTGTCCGCCGCTGGTGCCGGACTGGACGGAACCCGAGGACGCCGGGAGCGAAAGAGAGAGAGAGAGATAGAGAGAGAGAGAGAGATGGAAAGAAAGAGAGTGGCTGAGAGTGAGAGGCGCACGAGCCAGCGCGCGCACGTTTCTATCTGGACTAGGTGCGCTCCGCGCGAGAGCGTACACCGTACTGATGGAGCAGGAGAAGAGCAGCCGCACGCAGCCGCCGCTACCACCTTGCGCGCTGCCAACCCTCTTGCGCGCCTTCTCCCTTCGACTCTCTACTTTTCCCGGTCTTGCCTTGCTTAGCCGAGACCTGCTCTCTGCCGCTGCCTTGCCGGCTCCTGTCGCCCGATTCAACCCTACGGGGATCGACCCTATTGCCACCGAGACACCGCCAATCCCCATACCATCCCTTCACCACAACCACCCCAATACCCTAAATTCTCTCCCCGAATATTACTATTTTTCACTGCTAAGGCCTTTGATATATTTGCGCATGGTACCATGCCATTTCGCCGATTGCAGATGGTTGCTGAAGATGCAGTTGCAGATTATTGGATAATTCGATCTATAATCTAGGAGTTTTTCTGATCGAAATGCAAGATTCATTTTCATGTTGAATTCAAGAGGCTGCCACTTGCAGGGTAAGTTGTATAAAAACAGTATAAAAGCAACTGTTTTTAATCGAAGTTATTCGCTTTTCAAGTACATAGCTCAATCGAGTTCAACCTGGTAGGAATGTCTGGGTAAGAGTTTCTTTTATGGCTCATAAAATTTTCAAGCGATTCGTAAGGAAAGTGGCTTTGCACGACAACTGCCTTATAACAGTGCTAATCCGCTCCGGCACTCTCGGGGCGAAAGATCAATGTCTCTTTGGCGCAGCTGGCTCGATTAATGATGAAAGGACCGAGAGATCATCGAGAGGAAGAGGGCGGGTAGAGCGGAGAGAGCGGAGAGAGCGGCGCGGCTGGCATAATAGTAGCCTGCGAAAGCCCGAAAGAAAAACTTGGCCGGATATTCGCCGTAGGAATGAATAAGGGCAAGCGAGGATCCTTTATTGGAGAATTCCGAGTGAGGCGATTCAAATCCAAGCTTTCGTTCGGGAAGCTCAACGCAGTTTTATATTGCAGATAACTCGTGCGGATTGCAGCCTCTTCCACCCGCTGGCCCTCCGAAGCCCCCTCCGACCCCCCTGCCGGCTCTTTTTCTCACTGCAGCTTTCCATCCCGGCATCCCCCTTGCCACTAACAACTCGCCCTCGTACCGGTTTCTCCGCGCTCGACTATTTAATCTGCTTTCCAGCCAGCTGCAACCAACCGGCTACGATTAAGCCGTTAAATGAGTAAGACGGAATCTAACGGAGCCCCATGGAATTATCTCGTCGTACTTCCTCCTTAAGCTAGTTCTCATGCAAATCCAGTTTTCTTACTAACTGAGGGAAATTTTGATAATTGGAGAAATTATTATTTCATTCCTCGGGTCTATGGGAGCACATAATGTCGATGAAAGAGAACAAGTTGGATTGCACTGCATTTATCATCGGCTTGAAAATTGTAATTTTAAGAAACGGATTAAATCTGGCAGGTATATCACATTGAATATAAGGTGTATTATTGGGGTGTCTGTAGAAGCCAGCAATTTATAAGGTAACCCTAAGGACGCTAACAAGAAAGATGATCCACGTCGAAATATGACGTTTAATCAAAGGGTATTTTTTGTGGTCAAACCTATTTTCTACGGTCACGCCGTCTGCCCTCTGATTCAATGATTTGCATTCGCCGACGGCCCGACGGCAGGGAATGGAGCTACGGGTCGTTCGATATAATGCAAAATTCAGTGCGAATATTTTTTGAATAAACTAATAAAAAGACATCGCTTTAATTTGAATACCAAATTCCGCGAACACTCTGGAATGAACAGCATTAGTTATATTTTAATAGCAATTACAATATTTGATTCCCCGAAATTGGCCGAGTTTCATGCAATTGTCAAGGAATTATATTTGCACAAAAATATTCGACAGGTATTATTTTTGGGACTCATTGCTCACTGCGAAAGAATGATTTAAAATCAGGGCGGAATGAAAATGAGGTGGGCTATTTCGGAAACTGTTGAAACAGTGAAAAAGTATGAATTGCATATTGCCAAAATGGTTTTGCGATACTTATTATTTCCCATTATACTTGCACGCTTGGTTTATTGTATTCATCAAAATTCAAATATTCATTTAAATATTTACATAACTATTTCTGTTAAATTTGCGCCGAAATTTCAAAAGCTCTTCGGGCGTTGTGTACCATATGTAAATGTAATATGCAGGTCGCCCATTACTTCATGTTTATGTAGATGGGTCAATAAAACTCAATGTAAACTAAAAAAAAAGCGTCCGGCTATAGTGGAAAAGGGTTGAAGTCAATATTTTCCTTTGAGGTAAAAGGATGATTTTCGATCGGCGGGCGAAAATGTGTCTCGGGTGATGAAAGCTGTAGGGTGCCAGCCGGCGGCGATCCGAGCCTGAGGGCGCAAGGGTGGGCAGGAATAGGGTGGAAGAAAGGTGGCGCGGGGGTGTCGGTGGTGCTATCCGCACTTCGTACCCCGGGCAAGGGAACCGATCGTTACTGGAAAACTCGACGGCGCGGTGGAGGGGCCTTTTCATTTTCCAAGGGGGCGCAGCCGCCGGCGATGACGCTCCACGCGGCACCGCTTACACGCAAAGGAGCTGGACCGAATGAAATTCACTTTTCCTCCTCGAATTTGAGACCCAGACAAATTGAGTTCGCGCAATTCCGACCCGGCAAAATTGCAGCTGCCGACGCAGAAATATCTCCTGGTATGTTCCCGTGGTCCAACAGTCCTTTTCCGAGTGAACATTATTATGTTGCGGAAGGGAATTCAATAAACGACATGTTATTATTTAAAAATATAATCGAAATTTGCAGCGAAGTAATAATTTCAATTACATTTTATTTATGTGGTCACAATTGCATGCTTGCTGTTTTCATATGAGATAATATGGGAAAGTCCGATCATCAGGTACACTTGTATCTTCCTGAATCGACAATGAAAGTAGTGGAGGGTCGCCGTTGATTAAATAAAGGAGCCCCTTGTTTGTCGATTGCAATCGATAGGTTAATTACCTTAAGAGTGGCGCTCGGGGCCGGCAGCGATTTGTACGCGGTAAATAAGGGAATTCGCCGGTAGACGACCAATTAAGGTTAAGACTCACCAGGTATTACCTTGAATACCGTGGCCCTGCCGCTCTTCTTACTCGTTACTTCGCCTATTTCAACCAAAATCGCTCGTAAAAGAGAGCACGTTGTGCTGAAGGGCGCAATATCTTTACCGACAAGAGCCTAACTAATGTCGTATTTTGGAATTAGCACTCAGTCACTTTGCTAGGATCGTTTGCTTTACTTTACCTTCCTGTATTTTATTTTAGGTATAACATTTTTCAAGTATCGTAATCATTTGGCCCTGGAACACTTTACTCACTTGAGCCCTGAACGTCTTAAATCCTCGTTTAGGAAACATCTGGGAATCAGAGATCGGACTTTGATTCAACCGACGTCATTAGCTCGTCAAAAGCTAATGAGCACATGTGTGGTCGAACCCAGATAGAGGAGAGCGTGTACAGGGTGGCTCATTGCTCTTTTTATTATACATATTATATAATGTTATGTATAATAGATAGAGTGTAACTTTTGGGGAGCATTCGTGGGGAATTAAAATTAGTCGAAAAATTACAATTATTCTCTTTTGTATACAATTGCATACACTCAACATCAGTGAATGAAAGCCGAGTGAATCACCCTGTACACACACGCGACTGCGGAAATGTTCAGCCCACGTGCAGCGACTTTCAGCCACGGCGATTTCCCCTTGCGAAGAGGAGGCTCGAAAGGGTAACTGGCGCTCAAAGTTCAAAGGAATCCAAAGCTTACATTTGGCTTGCCGATTTTTTCCGAATTCGAAAGCAGAGGGTGTCGACGCCTTTTCGCCACAAGCAAATGATGATTTTTTGCCAGCAGTAATGCTTTTAAGTTTTAACCTTTAACTTTTGATGCGTGGTCTCGGCGATTGATGAGCTCCTCGTCAGTGTAAAATACATGCACAGTATAACACTGAAATGAACTATATGTATTTCCGGAAACAAATTTACATACAATATCATTCCGGTCTCCAATAAAGTGGCAGAAACATGGCAATCGGCTCGTTACCGAATTGTATTGGGACATGCAGGAATGTGCGCATTGAAAAATCAATTGGACCAAGTGCTCTGTTACTCTCCCTTCCCGTAAATTTCCATTTCCCAATCTTCCGCAGCGGGGGCAAGAAAAATGTGCAGCAGGATCGACTCGGCCCGCAAAACGGATGGCGAATCAATTTCCCATGCTTCACCCGCTCCTCTATTGGAGACGGCCTGTCGATAATTCGAGCTCTTGGGAGTTAACGAGCGTCCGTAAACAGCTATATCAATGATTCCATGGAGTATCACTGTCACATAAGCCACGCACAAGTAATTGCCTCCGCTTGTCGCAGGGTATTGAACTGAAATTATTGACAATGAGTAAAGCTAGACAGTTAATCAAGCTTTCAGTCTGATCTTAATTATCGGTAAAACAAAACTTTAATTATTAACACGTACGTTGAACTTATTATCACCTTTCTAATTCATTACTGATGGAGTTCTTGCCACTCGTGCATTATTGTGTATTATTGTGCACTGCTGTGCGTTATTGCCGCAACGGTTTGATTTGCTCACTTAATCCTGTTTATTGGCATTTCAAAATTCGTTATTGGTGGTGGATGAAGCGGCACGCGTTTAATTCCTCGCAAATCAACGAGTTAAGGAAAGCGAAAGAACATTTCACGCACCTGTAATGGGAATATAGCCAGATGTCTCGCACATATATACTCCCATAAAATTCTCTCTCTCTCCGTCCCTCTTATGAGCGAGAGGGGAAATAAATCTGGCCGAGTTTTATTATTAAAATTGCGGGTAAAATACTCCGCCATAAATTGGCCCGGACGCAGCATTTGACGGAATAAATTTATAATTCTCGCTTTACGCAAACTTGCACACAGTGTATGGTTTGGCCACTGGACCGTGGTGGGATGATTAATGTTTCAACCGTTTATACGACATGATGTTTTAATTACGAATTAACAGGGTTACTGCACGCACGACCCTATCAATTTGTTTCATAAATAATAGCTTTCCCGTTGCTTGTATGCGTGCTGCTCAAATTACCTAAATGATTCTCGGAATCGAAAATGTCAGTTTGCTTAACCGACCTTTGAACTTTTCTATTTTCAGCGTGATTAATAAATATTGCCTTTCAAAACCATTTGATAGCAACATTCTTTTCTACTGGGAAACATCCCATACATCAATACGTTAATGAGCTGGCCACATCTAATTAGAGGCTCGGCCAGAGAGGGTTCTACGGGTGTAATTTCGAGGATCTGGCATAAAGCAGAGAAGGACAAGAGCAAGGTTTCCACTACGTCAACGCTGTGTACTGTGGTCGACCTAACCTAGATACAAGCCACAGCAGCACCAGCCGGGAAAACAGCCGCGCGGTTCCGAGCATCACGCACATTAATGATTCACTCGTTCCGCGCGCGCTTTTTGCGCACTCGCTCAGTAAGAGTAAGAAAAACGGGCAGGCTTATCTGACGTTCGCCAGTGTTAAGTCCGTTTCAGGTGGCGCGGGACATCAACGTCAAAGCGGATCAAAGCGGACCCGCAAAATTGCGTTAAAGCATTGCAGCAGTTATTTCTTACGGATTCAACTTGTAAGAAAGAAGCGCAATGTAAATAAATAAACATGTGAGAGTAATATGTATTGTCGCGGCCTTGCTAGTTTGGCGACATTGAGGTCCCGTGTAATGTGAATCGAGCTCTACTGAGATCGCGTGCCTGCCGCCTGTAGCCAGGTAGCCGGGCAGCTTCATTCAAGAATGCGTGCGCCGTCGGAGAAAATTGCTGACGTCAGGCCGAGAGTACTCCGTCAAGTTCCAGCTACCGTCTGGCAAACTCAATTTAAGAAGGGCTGAATTATTAGTTCACTAGGATGTTTTTATCGTCTGAAAGACCAGGGAGGAAAACTACAGGAGCCTTTTACATCAGAAGAAGACGAGGTACTTTCCTGTTCCTTTCAATAGAGAAACTTGTGAGAAGCCGAGCCAGTCTTTTGATCATTACTCAACTGCGGAAGTTGTTGCGAAAGAAAGAATATTTGTACCCGCAACGCAACAAATAATGCACTTGTTTTACATATATATGTATGTATTTTAATCAAAACTCAAGAGAACACACAAAATTGTAGTTATTTTGAAAATCAATGAGAAGTACGAAAAGGCATTTGGATTTTTGCCTTTAAATTCCAAAATCCAAGGGAAAATTATTTATCTTAAGAGTTTTAGTAATGACTTAAATAAAAAAGTTCAACGTAGCGGAAACTGTCCTTTAGTGAGGAGGTGGTCATGGTCAATTGGTGGGACGGGTTTCTTCGAATCCGTATTTATGTGAACTTTCGACACACGATGTATTAAGTCTGGCGCGGGTCTCCGAAAAATCCTCGGCCCCGCACGTGCTGTGCTCTCGAATTCGGTCAGGGTTGGCTACTGCTCCGACCAGCTACCACGAAAGCTTTTCCCTCTCAAATGGGGAACGTCGAGCATCCTCCTCGTCCGCGCACCCTCTACGCAGATTAATCTGACGCACGCAAATGACGCGCATTACATTTATATTCTCTTATTGCACATCCGCAAATGAAATTCTAAACCAATTACCGACCGAACAGAAGGCAAAGAAACTCGTGTCCAAGGGAATAAATGGATACTACGTTTTCCAGAGGCGAATGAGTGAACAATTTTAATGGACAATGGAACCGATTCGATTGAGGCGATGGGTCTTTTAACACTTTTCGTTTTTTGAGTCAAACAAGGGCAAAAGTTTTCTACCTGAAGTTACACGTTTGTATTTCCTTATCGGTGGAAGTTTATTCAAGAAGTAAAAGTGTAACAGGAGTGATTCATGATTCTAATAGTTTGCCTTTCCTGTCATACACGTATTGCGTTTACCGATCCGCTTTGATCGAGCTTCTCCCATCCGATAAAAGCGGGTTCCAACCCCTCGGGGGCTTTGAAAACTCCTCGAGGAGGTGCACGTGGGCGACGCTGAAAGTTCTGCCCTGTAATACTGCTAGTAAAATTGTTCTATCTTTGTAATTATCGCCGTTGCTCGCGGTCGCCTCACAAGGCAACTTTGTTGCGCGGAATGTGATTATGCCCGGGCATAAACCACCTATTATCTCAACACCATCGGCCGTATTTCTTTACAGGTAGCGTTATCTTAAGCTCCCCTCATACTTTATAGGACGAAAACGTCACGTACCGGACGGGCAACTTTATGCCCAAATGTTGTGACAGCCATTGTGTAGTTACACAGCAAGATTAATGAATCCAATTATACCTACATATTTTCTGTATGAGAAAAGAGTTCCCAAATTCAGCCCCCTTTTCCCAGAGAATGGAAGAAATATTAATTCTTTTGTAGCTTTTATTCCGCACGAGAGCCTCATCATCGTCGTTCTCAAAGAGAAGTCTCACTTTCAAAGTGCCTTTTATACGAAATCGAAGGACACGACTAGGACCTGACGAGCAAAGTCGCGCTCCCCCCAATTAATTTCCACGATGGACTGGAAAGCAGACTGAAAAAGTAAAAGACAACAGTGCGCGGAATTCTCCTGGCAGCTTTTCACTCAGGGAATTCAATTTCGGTCTCTCGCCAGTCGGAGGCTTCCCTTTTCAGGCTGAGGGCGCAACTGTTTGCCGGCAGCTGGCATTTCTCACGTAGCGCAATTTCCAGTCGCAAACGGCGATGGCCGCCTACTATATTGCCAATACGAGCGGCGTGTGCGTCGATAAAAACTTTTTAATAAGGCGGACTGGGCTCCAGCGAGCAGCAGCACCACAGGTACTTTCTCCGGCTCTATCGAACGCAAAGTGTGTCACAGAGTTTACTTGTAATTGTCGCCGGAGTCTATAGTGATACCTTCGCCTTGGAATCACTAAGTATTTTCGCCCACATTCAGTTTCCCTTTACTTTACGAGTTTAATCGAGTTCTCAGTAAAGGCACCACGTATATCTCTCTTGGTTCGACATATTTGATGTTTGCGTTCATAAGACTTTGGCTTCGTGTTTGTCTTCAATAATGTTTGGGATATGTTAGTTTCCTCATGCCTCTCTCAGTGAGCTCAACACAAATTAACATCTTACTGGCACATGTGCACACTATTTATTTTATTGCTGTATAAAATGATTTTTAATGCAATATGACCGGTCTAGACCGCGAAGCCGGCGTCCCCGATAGTGTGAAGAGAGCTTAATCGGACTGGCAGGATTCTTTCAGCGATAGAATCGTCCGCGCCGAGTTCCTACTCGGCACACATGAATAAATAGTAGCCGACGGGGCTGAAATTCGGGCTACTCCCCGGGGGGAGTATTACACGCTTCTTCGACTTTAATATTCCGCAGGTGCGGGCGAGAAACGCCCACACACATAGACGTACGTACAACCAGTTGCATTCGGGATGAATACGCCGCCCACAATGTTCGCCGGCAATTTAATACTGCTGGCCTACTTCGATTTTAATTGAAACGTTAATAAAACATGTATGCTTTGATATATCCGGGCTCGATGAATATGTATAATGTATGTAGTCTACACCGGATAGATTGGGAATGACATTCATGCAAATGCGGTTAAATTAACTGACCTCAAAAATCATTTATTTCGAACAGCAGGCAGGCAAATGCGGCTTAATGGATATTTATGTTTCAATAGTACCAATTTAATTTTATATTTATGTTTAATAAAGTTTGAACGGCGTGCTTGTACATTTAGTAAGACTTTATGATCCGCCAGTTGTCTCGTGATTCTCGACGGGATAACAATAAATTAACATCGGATGGCAGATTCGCCTTGCTGGGCGTTAAGAGGGCCGAGCTTTCGAGCGCAGCAGACTGTGTGTCAGGCTCGAGCGAGAGCAGCGTGAAATTAACAGTTTACAGACTTCACCGTATCCAATTGGTGAAACGGGATTTCGTCGTGCTGGGTGACGAAGGCACAGTTGCCCAGTAAACAACACGAACTTCTCGATTTCGGCTCTCTCGCTCTCTCGTTCGCGTTCAACTCGCTGGCGGGATTTCGCCCCGTAATTTGCGAGAGTCGTGGAAACAAGGCCGTGGAAACAAGATCGGCGTACTTTAATCCTGTCGCTCGGGCACAATTTCGGAACGACGTACTAACTAATTGTGAGTGCGATTTTCAGTTAGCGAACCTTCGCCTGGCACCAGCGGCACCTGCAATTCTCCAAGTACCTGGGGCCACGTAATTTTTGGAAAATATTGAAGCACCAGTTGTTATATCCTACACAAAATGCAGATTTTCGAGAATATTGTTTGATGACAAATGATGATGAATCCTCTTCCAGGATTCATCATCTTTTTCAATAAACTTTTCACGAGTTTCGAATAATTAATAATTTTATGTGTTTTTTAAAATGTTTAATAATAAAATACCAATAAACTCAATAAACCAATGAATGAATAAACATCCGATCTAACATTATCGTCGGGTATATATGATAAAAAGGAAACATATACGATACATTGCGAACTACTTTCCGAACTCGTTTAAAAATCCTCAAGCGCAGGGCCAGATACTTTTTGGACCAGTTACACAACTGCGCTTTGCAAATATTCGTGAATTCCTTGGCTAATGTGGCGTCGTTGGGTGAAGCTAGGGGGATGATATTGACGGGGAGGTTGCCGGACTTGGAGGACAGCAACACAGTTGCCAGGAGACGAGGCTCGATGCGGCAGAATCTCGGGGCGGAGTTGAGACGCGAAGGCAAACTTGGATGGCCTCGAAGTTGTATAACGATCGAAGTATCCCGTGAGTGGCCCTCTCGGTACACTTGCAGTCAGCCAATCGAGAGTTCGTTCAGTATTGGCGCTTATCACGACATCTAAAACAGGACTTCGCGCGCGATAACGATCAATAAACCGATTACGTAACGGTGATTGGAATAATACGCGATTTCGTGGCTACCAAGTCCGGCGCAATCAGTCTGGCAATCCGAAAACGCTGAATTAAAGCTCGAGTTAGTGAAGACATTCGAATGTACTAGCGAAAACTCGCATCGAGAAACGAACCAATTGAATAAAGACGAATATTCCAAAATTATAATTATTACACGCGTACAATACATTTCAATCTATTTCGTGTATTGTTAACATTTTATTCTTGACTGAACTTGACAGAAGTGCTTCGGAAAAGTTGTTATAAATTTTCCAGTGACGCATGTAAAATGCAAATAATTTATCAAATTCTAGTGAGTAATGTTAGATGAATTAAAACAACTCATCGTAGAAACATAATAATCCTAGAATAATTCTTGGAACTGATGTGCACGGGTATTGGCTATTGCAATGGTGCGGATGAGTGATGTAAGTCAATCTTTGGTCAGCCGTGCCTGCGCACTCCAGTACACATACTACTGAGCGTATGTTATTGACTCGTACTACTGGCAGTGGCACCGATGTTCCTTGCACGAGTTTTATGTTTCTTAGTACAAGCATACTATACACGCCAGACTATCATTACCAAAAATTCGTGTTTGCTTTAAATCCCCAAAAGGTCCTTTTAGCAAAACCGAAAGTATTTAACATTCCTGTGTGATCCTATTTGTTCTGCGGTTTTGTCTAAGACTCTCGAGGCTTTTACTTGCTAAGGTATAACAGTGGCGCGTTGGGTCCCCGAGAGCATTGGCCGCATATACTGCGGTCGTCTAGCTCCAACTCCAACTGTCTTTGGCGAAGTGACTCAGAGTTCCACTGCGGAGGCAGGCCGTGAAAGGACGCAGTATTGTAGGCATAAGCCTAGAAGCACCTGACACTAAAGAGGATAGTAGGGTCAACGTTCCAGCAAAAAAGCAGCTGGAAACTACACCATTCCACAGGGTCAATGCACTCGTGTATTCGTAAAGGTCAATTGCTATTTCAGGAGATGTTAACATGGCGGATATTTATCGTTTTTATTTTCTCTTTAGCAGTATAACGTTGTTTGAGTTATGAAGCCAAAATGATCCTATTTAAATGCCCGCCAGTGTCTGTATGTAAAATTCCTACCTGGGGACCTTTGCCCAAGTGTGCGTGTCCCTCTGGATATTCTCGGTGTGCGTGAATTATTCCCTTACCTGAAACAGAAAAGCGAGAGGTGGCGTTAGGTGTGAACTAAATGGGGCAACTTACTAAGGGTCGTAACAATACTCCGATAATCTGATATTATTACATAATGTAATAAAGGTTTACGGTTCTCCGCATATTGGCATTACTGGTAATGCCCGTGCCGGAAAGGTTTCCGAATATCGGAGTAGGTAGGTAATACCAGTTGCCGTAATTCGAGACAAGATTACAACCTGTGTAATTACCTTACAGAGCATATTTCATGATAAAGTACGGTTCAATCGATTATATTATTCTGAAATAGCCAATCATGTATTAGGAAGCCATTAATATCAGTCGATACCAACAGTTTCAGTACTAATATTTGTTTTTCGAACTCATAAGTCAACAGTAACAATAACAATCTACTGCCCTGAATGTAGTTTAATAATTATTATCATAATTTGTATGTTGGTTTACATTTTAATAATTAGACTAAACCTACTTTTCAGATTTACATTGCCAACCCATCAGTAGTACTGGTTTCCCAGTGTTCGCCAGGAGCTTTTTTCAACTTTGACACTTCGCGGGCGTTGCCGACCACGAAGAGAATGAAGAAACAGATTGGCAAGGTTGCCGGGGCGGCGGCGGCGGAGGGAAAGCCACGATTCCTTTGTATTAAATTAGCTCAGGGTACATTTGGGGTCAAGGAGAGATGGCGCTGGGAGCAGACGTGAGCAAGAAAGCCAGCCGGGAGCTTTTCGCTTCCGGTACGTGATCGGATGTGGCTGCACAAAAGCGAGACAGGCGCATGGGAAAAGCGGAACAAGGGGAATAACGGAGGCGACGGGAGGAAGCGAGAGAGGAAATGTTGCTCCGGGAGGAGACGTGTTCTCCTCGGAGAGTGTGGGAGTGTGTGCGAGCCCTTCGGCGCTTTCGTCGCCATGCGATGCCCTCTGCCGTAAAAGGCTGCTCGCAGAGAGGAAAGTTTCGAGCTCGGGCGAAGCGCAGGATGCTTTCAGCGAATGGAACGTGACGATCCGATGGATGGAGAAAGAGCGATCCCATCCACACGGAGCACACATTCGCATCACCCACCTGCACACACGCGAGCCCAGCTGGACGCACACGCGCGCAGACTGAGACACTGAAAGAATTTTAAGTCCGTACATCGGATTTTCCTTCGGAGGTAAAGCGGCTCTCGCTCTCTCCTTAACCCTGGAATCCCTTCACACGTACACACGGTTACATTTTACATTCCTCGGCGCGCGCGAGAGCACGTCAACTTTGAGGTTGCGCAAGACACCTTTGATGGACGCTTTCGAGATCGGATATGTGCTGATGTTCGTGCCAAGAATTTCAATGGAAGAATTGTTTTTCACTTTTTGTAAAATAGTTATTATTCATAGGGATTCGATATTGTTTAAAGAATAGTAAGGACCAAGGTATTTTTGAATGGATTGGAAAATTAGGACAATGTGTGTTACAATGCTAATCAAAAATACTTTGGTGGATTTTCGAAGCTAAAAAAGTCCAATAGGATTAAAAGCCTCTTCGTCCTTGATCCAAAGGAAAAACGGATTGGTGCATTGCGCTCGAACAAAGTCTATGGTGGTAAGGTGAAGTGTGTGATTAAGCAGTTACTGGAGTAGTTAAACAGTGGATTCCATTGGAGCCAAGAGTGCAGTTCAGCTCTACTTTAACTTCAAGGTGGAAGCCAAGTGAGTGCACACGTGT
Source organism: Crossocerus cetratus (assembly GCA_963675795.1). NCBI lineage: Eukaryota > Metazoa > Arthropoda > Insecta > Hymenoptera > Crabronidae > Crossocerus > Crossocerus cetratus. The sequence goes on from OY776667.1 coordinate 18,962,335, forward strand.
TCCTGGTGCTCGCACCGCGCGAATTTGCTGACTCAATGAATTACAGACTCTAGCACCGGATGCAAGCGACTTGCAAGCTTCGCCGTTGATTTTACCAATCATTTTCACTAACGTTAGTTTCACGATAACTATTGTTAGGGATGGATTCTCGTATTTCTAACAATGTCAACTGCTATTTACTTAGCCGTATACTGCGAATGGTTAAGTAGTCCCAGTTATTCAGTATTCCGATACACCTGAAACTCGGCACTCTAAGAGATCCAGGCGACAAAGCTTTTTGCCGGTAAGCTCAGTTTTTACAGGCTCCGAGGCCCCTTTATCATGCACCACTAGGGATCTAGTACGCACTAGTCCCGACCCTAGCAGTTTCTATGCACACAGTCGCCCCATCAAAATCTATTTTCCAAAGGCTCGAAGGCGTCCGATGATGGCGTGCCATCGATTCCGGAGAGCCAGGGAAGAAGTGCGCGTCAGAAGGAGAAAGGATCCGCGCGGGAGGGGTGAGGGGGTGGTACGGAAAAGGGTAGCAAAAAATTCCTTGGGCGATTAGGGGCGCGATCGTGCATGCAGAAAGGATCCTCTTGCTCGGCGAAAGGATGTGCCAGATATAGCTAGGTCCGTGAACCAGGGCAGCGAAGGTGCCCTCAAGAGAACTTGGAAGGAGTCTTTGTCGAGAAGAAGGACTCTACTTGGAAGGGCGAACTCCTTCCGAAGGCGGAAGAGTGCCCATATGGTGGTAGTCCTGTCGGCGCGCACACCGGTGATATTTGTCCTCTGGAATTCGACGGCAGTTCCCTTCGACCGCGAAATGAGTGGGAAGAGAAAGGATAGCGCGACAAAGGGCGAGGAAAAGGGTCGAAATGCGAGACTCGACATATCTCGCCGGCGGAAATCTCTGGTACACATTCCGCAGTGGGACTCTTTTGCTCCTAATACTTTCCTGCTATCTGCTCTATTCGCTACGACTAGCTTTTCCTTTTCCTACGGTGGAAGCTTACCATCTCTTGCACGACGATTTTAACGAAATTCATGCGAAATGTAGATTTCAAAAAGCTATTCAACACGTATTTATTCAACTGCTAATATTGACCCTTAGGGGCTGAAATCTGGCGTCAATGTTAACACCGAAATGCGGCACAATATTTCTGTATTACAATGTGCTGACCTTTTATATTTTATAAGCAAGAGCTTTCATTATGATTATTTGCTCTTTCACCCTCTTTCATCCCTCGAAATGACAGATAGTTTATTTCATACGAATATTAGTATTTATCTTCGTGGCAATATTTCAATACACACGAAATGGTTTGTGTAGTAATTATAAATGTGTTGATACATCTTTTCCCATGTGAATAATATATAAGTAAGTGAAAAAATAAGGTCAGCCAACGTTACTCCCCTATGTCACGAGACGTGCTGATGTATTATCCTTCTCACATATTGGAGGGAGGTTTTCGGGTAAGTAAGCATCCCCAATCCGGTTGCTTTCATGCCCGATGCCCCGAAGCCTTGGCCCCCAGGGTTCAGGCCTCGAATTCGATCTGGCAATTTAATTATTTCTCCGGAGTTACCTTCCAACCCCTTTCGCTCCCACTCTTCCACCGTCCTCCTTCTCGAGAGGGACAGAGTAACTATCGAGGGAATCGCCGATGTCTGATCGTCCTCCTTTAGCAAGGAACGATCCTTAGTGCGCGATCCTTCCTCCGACAACTCCTTAATGAGTCCGAGAGCGCCAACTGAGCGTAAGCTCGGCTCGAGGCAAATCGAGTTAGCCGGCGATCAAAGTGAAAGAAGTTATCCTTCCGAGTGTTCGACAGAAGGTTACGCGTGTTCTTGCCGCCCGGAAGATCTCTGATTATCCTTGATGATAGGAAGAACGAGGAATTGGATTTCATTGGTACCAGCCAAGGTTTGGTTTTAAAATATCGTTGTTTGTCTCACGGAAAAGTGTGACAGTCGCATGAATACTCAAATTTCTATGAATATGAATAAGATTCTAGCTGCATTACTGGGTAAAGGCATAACATTTTAATTTTATAACAAATAAAAGAAGAGAAAATACGGCTCAGCAGTTAAAGAAATGGGATCAAAGATCAAATACCTTGAAACAGAAAAACTCTGTGAAATTCATTTGAAAGCGATTCCCGAAAGTTGGGCGGAATGCTCAAAATGAATTCCCACTGAAAGTGCAGAAGTAACTAGTTCTAGTATTGCGGCAGACTGGCAAAGGTGGAAAGGGACCCACTTTTGTTTACCGGAATTATTTAATACCTCGCATAAGTTCCAGCGTGTCCGTAGATTGCGGTCGCTCTCAAGTTTCCGAGGGCGCAAATTGCCGGGATGGAAATTCGGCTTGAAAGTTTAATCCGCCTCTAATTCAATCCGAAGTCTTTCGGGAAGTAGAGAAATGAGCGAGTCTTCCTTCTATTTGACTCCTTCACCCGGCGCAGTAGACTGCAAATTTCCGTTAAGACCGATCCATACTGTGCGCAATATTCACGTGACTGACTGGGAGGATATTAATGCTATGTGAATTTCGCAGAATTATTAAAATAAATATTAACATCTATAGCCTATCGCGACAGTCATTTACTTCCAGCTCTTAATTTGCTTCCGCAGTTTTTCATCAATAATTCACGCCCCGACGTGTCAGGCGACAAATTTCACGAAGATTTTTCAATTCGTTCGCGGCTGTGATGCTAGTCCAATCATTTCAGACCGAAGGACATCCGTTCGATGCGGAAGGAAGTTCTCCGTGCTCCAGGAAATTAAAGATCCGGTTGGGAGGAAGAGCAGAGCTTCTTTCTGCAGCAGCTATTATGTTCTGACAAATCGAGAGCTCGTTTAAATGGCAGCTCCAATTGTTATTTAGACACCGATCATTAGTTCTCCTGCGATGGACGTGATGGGTGTGTTTGGGTTGGGCGTTCCTTCTCATTAAGGTATCTCACATAAGAAGGGCAAAAAACGGAACAAATATTGGAATTTTTTCATTCCTGTAGATTGAATTATATTATAAAAAACTCGCAATATACGCCAGAGATTCAGCAAATCGAATGATCTCCGTAGGAGTTTCTTCTGCGGTCGGCGGAATTCCTTCGATTAACGGTGCAAGGACATGAATCCTGGGACACAGGAATCCAATCCCGCGTCGACCCAAGCTACGTGCTTTTAATCCGCTCTGTACAATATTTGCTCGCCTGGGATCCGAGAAGCCGCTATTATGCAACTTGCGCGCCTTGCGAACTCGCCTTAACTAGCTCAGAGAACTCTGATTTTGAATTACGGATTGCGACAAATGCTACTTCCTGCAACGGAAAGCTCTCCGCAGGCGCAGACTGCTCGAAGTTTGTGCATAATCCGCTCTGGAATATGGCATTTGTAAAATCGTTGGCTTTTCATGTTTTACAGGGCAAGCAATGCAGGTTCAAGTGCATTTCAACCGCTGTCCGTGTCCTAGTAAATTGAATGAGAAATTGTGGCAATAAAGCTTTAATTGCGAAATCCCCATGATTAAGAATATACAAAACTTGCGATTGAATGCACGGCTGACACGTGCGCGATATTAATTATTAACGTCGACTTGTACAGTGCGTTCTAAAATAATGGTAACCATCAATTAGCATTCGGTACAAGGTACTGGTCATTACACACAGGATAAAATTTTACTCCTCGGACTTTTTTTCTTTCTCGAGACTTGTTACCAGAATTCAAGAGAGGAAAAAGGGAGAAGCGTTACTGCAAGCATACTAGGAGAATAATAGGAACCGCGCGCTAAATGACCTTGGCACGTGCGCCCGGTAATCTGAAATGCAGGACGAAGGTCCTCGCCGGAAATTGAGAACTGAGTCATCAAATGTACCATTCTCATTACGGAATTACGGCTAGACCGAGTGATTAGAGGGTCGTTACAGCGCGCGACCCACTCTCCCTCTCCCCAAGATTAATCATTAATTTCGCCCTGGAAGATTGAAGTGACGCGAAAGTTGACGGTCGAGGGACCAAAGTTCAGGACGCATTTGCGAATCATCGGAACCACTGCCTTTTAAATTACTCCGTTAGTGGGACTTTTTCTAGCCTTTTTACTCAGTTTTTTTCCTCCCCCTTCGATTTTCCAGAGAAAGAAAGTCGAGTGCCAAGCAGAGTTGAGATTTCTCTAACGCTGACATTTGCACTGGAGTGCAGTCCGTAACCGTCGGGAGGTAGAAGCGTAGAAGGGCTTGTTTCACACGGATGAAAGCAATTTGCCAATTCGCCGGAATTTTGCAGAGACTGGATAAACTCGACCGATTTACACTTACACGATGCGTTTATATATATGGGAAAACTTTTCTTCCGCTAGATTGATATCCAAATAAGTTCTATCACATTTTTCAACAAACTTTTTTTAATGGTACTTAAATTTAGGATGCAAGTGTAAATGCAATTTAGATACACGAAAGTGCAAAATTAAACTCGGGCGTTCCAGTGATTAACATAGACCAATCTAAAGTGCACTTTTGAACCTAGTGCAAACAAAAGCAATTACGCTCTGCATTGTAATGCACTGCAGGACCGCGGCGTCTATTTCCGCGGGCAAACAAAGTGCCTAGAGGCGTTGAAGTGGGAGCAAAGAAGACCATAGAATTCGTGAAATGCGTTCTCGGCATTACCAAGTGTGCCCGCAAACGCCTGCCAGCACAAGGATTTCGGGAATGCACGTTTTACAATGCAATAGAATAAAGGGCAGCAGTACTTAGGAAGGACTTGTGAATTAGAGGCACGTGAATTCCGTGCTTCTGTTCAAGTGAAACGAGTGAATACCTGAAGGCGCAATGTGCGCTTTCAAAGGGAAGGTTTTGGGGGTTAGACGCACCCCTTTCTACTTTCAATTTAAAAATGTTTAATTCAGTAAGAACAATAAGAAAAAGCCGTTCAATTAATAAAAATACCGTCCAACTTGCGTTCTTATTTATAACACATGTAAATTGACCATAAAGCATGCTCAATTTTTTGAGTAAAAGATATAAATCAGCCATAATTCAACCCCACTCATCGAGAAATTAAAAGTGCTTCTGATAAAATGGAGAAAGTCCATGGCCAGGGGAAATAGGTCGAGGGAAAAAAGGGTGCGAGAATGTACGGTGCGACCACGGCTTCTCGGTATTGGGCATATCTTTATTCACGGAAGTGTACAAAGGCATGCAAATCACGCTAGGAACGCCCCATCCTTCTCAGCCAGCGATTCACCCCGGCGTTTACCGGCGAACCACGGAAATTTCGCATTTATATTCCTGCCCTTCATCTCCTCCCACACCTTTTCAACTCCTGGCCGCTGAGGCCCCGGATATTGTCTTCGACGTGCAAGGTTACACTAACAATATCTACTGTCTCACCCTCGGCGTTGCACTTTTCCTCGGCCTCTCATCACACGTGGCGAAAGAGGAACATTAGAATGAGTTGAGATGCAAATTGTATTTCTCTTTAGTGACATACATTCCTGACATACATAATAATAGATGCAGTATGTAGCAAAGCTAATGGGAATACATGTATCATGTATCGTATGTCATCAATGACACAGTAAGCAAATGTAAAAAATATCGGCATTTCACTAAAGGTCGGGTTGAAATAAAATTGCAGCATTTCTGCGAACAAAGTATTTTAACAGGAGAATGTTACAGTAAAAATTGAATTTCACCAGTTGAAATGTTGGATTTATGCATTTTTGGTAGATTTTTAAATCGGGAAATTGTGTGGCGTAAAGTTTCAGCGGCTCCGGATTTTGAGCGCAATAATTTAGTCGTTTGGAGGAAGGCGAAAATTGCAGAGCCCATTCGCACCATATGTTTGCGAGAATCGAGCAAGTTTCGACTGAAGCGAGCATTATCAGCTGACTCGCATGCCCCGCTTTCCAGTGGCGTTATCTATTTTCTGCACGCCATGGATCTCAACGGGACGTGACTCGCCCGACTAATCTCTTTCAAATGAAACGTATCACTCACGGCGTGTTAGTATACAATGCCAGCCGTCTCGTTCTACTGCGTCTCGTGCATGCATGATATCAGGCATGTTGGCCCACCACGGACAACGAACATGCCTCGGATTTGTTGGCGGATTATGGATTAATTGGCCGATTTCTCCACGGACTATCGATTTATGGATTATCTATCTTTATATTGTGTATTCCCTCTCTCGCCTGTTGCGGGGGAATGAAAAGCAGAGTTGCGAATCCCTTGGGGAAATCGAGCTACGTTGACCTACTTCTTTGGGATCGCAAGACATAATGAGTTTACGGACATATCTTGTTTTAAAAATATCTTATTAAATAAGTAGAACAATGAAAACTGCAGATATGTCAGATGCAAGATTCCTTTTGGTTTCTTTGCTTGAATCTCTTCAGGATTATACAAGAAGTGCCAAGAACTGGATATTTGATGCATTTAACGCAACGTAAGAAACTGACGATTCACTGAAAATATAACGCACCATAGGATTGATTTGTTGTACGTCAATACCAGGACTCCAATCCAGAATTTCTTTCTGGGTGACGTGAAAACGGTAAACTAGTCCGATATATCAACGATACCAGAGGCTCGACTAACTAGAGCGTGAACTGATAAATTCGAGAGCTTTCGACCTTTGCTCCTGGGCTCTATTCTCTTCCATTTCGTTTATGGCTTCATTATCACGCATGATTTGGAAAATCGAGGCCTGAAGGGAGGCTGTCTTCGAGTAAACCTTTCATTTTTTCTTAGAAATAATAATTCCAACAACAATTAGTGAGTAATTCTCGCACTCTGATGAGTTTAAATCCACTGGAGCAACATTAAATTAATGATGACAACATTTTTTCAAGGTTTTTCGAAAGGCCCGAAAGGCTTCTAATCGCAGACATATCAGGATATTTCGCTAACTAAGCTCTTCATGACGAGGCGGCGAGTTCCGAGTGCACTTTTGCCAGGCAGCGCATATTACTCAGATATACCTCGGCTGGAATACTATGCGGAATAAAATTGGAGAAATGGAGCGGTCATGCGCATGCATACGAAGGACTCAGCAGTTTAAAGGGTTAATAATGAGCCGAGGAGGAAAGTCGGCCTCTGCTGCATCGCCATATTGATCTCGCTCCCTCGCTGGACCACTCAAGCATCCCTCAGCCACTCCAGCTTCCCTGGATCCTCTCGGATTTTACGCGGGCCCAGCTACTTCTACCTCTCGCCAGGAGCTCAGCCATAATCATTACTGGACTCCAGACAACCTTTCGTCCAAAAGAACAAAGTAGACCCAACCCTTTTCCATATGGTAATTAATGTATAAAGTTCGTATTCAATGGTCAGCGTATAAATGCAAAGATTCTGTATTCATAACTCAAACAATGGGGTATGTTATTAAAAAAAGAAAGTCTTCCTTTTTAACAGCGTAATATTTCTCGAGTTATAAAGTAGAAATTATACGATTCCTACTGTACATGTATCAGTTGATTAATAATTATAAGTAATGAACTTAGAAAATTAATTGATTGAAAGTGGAATATGAAAATGTGGTGGAAACATAGTCGAACGCGATAACAACTGCAACTTGAGCTACGAATTTCTCGGTGCATATGCATCATCGCCGACTGCCAGATACTACAACGACATCTACGTAAGAATGCGGAGCTTTGGAATATTAGCATATCAGGTTGCGTTTATCACGAGCAAATGCCGTGCCATAATTTTGCTTTATTGCGCTGCTAGTGCACGCGTGCGGCCACATTTGTACGCGGTAACACCGGCTCGTAAACACTTAACGACGTCGTTATCCGACCACCGAAACTTTGAATCATTTACCCATCCTGAAATCTGTTAAGAATAGTAATAAGTGTCCAGAAATGGCTGGCGAGAGAATTTTTCCCGACCGTTGGAACTGGAAAATGTGCGCTTTTATCTATTATCTTTAAATATAAGTGTGCATATGGTAGGACATTGGCATTTGATTCACAGTGCAGTAAATCTGTCTGTCGAGATGGCCGCGTGGAGAAATCATGAGCGCGCAGTTTGTAAATATCCGGAACGCCTCCTTCGGGGGATTTCAAGAGGCTTGCCGGACCACGTAGAGGACCACAAGGTCCACTCGCGCCATTACACACGACACATCGAGCTTACCCTCGCGAACACTGAGTACACCCCTGGGAAAGCTGAATCAGGCGACCACCGTCGAACAAGAAATCCCCCCTATAGAGGGCGATTCAAATGCTACGGAATCTACGATACGGCTGCAGACTCCATTAAGACAAAGCGAATATCCAACATAAGGAATGTTGATAGAATATAAACATCCCTGAAAAGGTTTCCGACGAAAAGACTTTAAAAACTTAATTAAGGTCTCCTACAGCTTTTGCATTAACGAATTTCAAGTGTTTAGTCAAAGTGTCTCTTTCGAAAGCAGAAAAACATTTACTAAAACTGTTCATAAACTTCTCTTGAGGAAAATCCTGTAGATGAGTCTTGGTTTCGGCGACCTCTATCTTTAATATCAATTAACCCGGGCCATTTCTTGAATTTTAGTTAGAGTAAATTCGCTCCCAGATGTCCTTCGCCGACACTTTTCCTTGATTGACTTAGCAAACACTGTCGCAGGCTCTCTCGTATCGCAAGAGTGAGCCACGGTGATTAGTGTCGCCTTTACTCATTAAAGCAGTGGAATTCTAAAGATCCATGAATTTGCATGCACCCACAATGTCCCATAATAATTCAGAACTCGTTGGTGCGAAATGTACGAAACTTTCAGAATAATAACTTGAGCCCGCGGGGCATTAGGGATTGAGCAATGCCAGACGGAATATGAAAATGTAGAATATTTTATGAATCCCAAAGTACTCTTTCTTCAACTAAGATACTTTCGTTCAATATTGTATATGTTAAACAAATCCAAACATCTTGAGTAACGTGAAAGATAGAAAAAAGATGGAGCATGAATTGATCATCTCCTTCCGCTCGAAGTGAGACTCGGCGAATCAAAGAATTTGTCAAACGATCGGCCCTCACTTTCCCTTTCTATCTCTGTTGGAGTGCGTCGAATGACTGTGACATGTAGTGGAGTCGAAACCACAGTGGCGCCCGGCTCCGGCAATTACGGCGGGCTGCCACAGTAGTTAATGGATAAGCTTCACCAGGCTTTCAACGAGAATCGGGCCACCGGAATCGAGAGTCATTTAGTGAGAGGTTTAACGAGCGAGAGTCACTTATTGTTAGTGAGAGATAGTATCGGCCCTCTCGAGCTTGTCTAATCCGAACTACCTTTCTATGTATCGTTCTCTCGTATCCCATTGTCCGGGGGAATCGCTTTAATCCACGGTTGAATCGCCCGATAAAACTGTGTCTCGCAGCGCTTCGCAACGGAATTGTAAGAAAATGTGGATTGCACGCTACATACAACTGTTGGAGGAGCGACGAGTGGCAACTTTGTTGCGAGCAGATCGTCAGGGATCTTCGATCATTCAAACCCTTTACACTAACAATGGCCAATGCATTCCAGCTTTCATATAAAATGATCGATCAGCTTTTCCCTGTCAGTGACGGATCGACAGGAGGGGAAAATCCATCGTTTTGAAGCTGCAGCTGCATTCAGCGGTTAAAGTGTCACGTGGCGATAAATCTATGGCAATGTCTTCACCCGAGAGTGAAATATTTTCCAGGATATATCTGCCCTCCTTATACTGTTGCATCAATACTCTACATATTCATGTACATACACGGTGAGTCAAGTACAGGACAACAATACCATGTTCCTAATTCAAAATTTAACGAGATTTACGATTTATTATTCGTAGAAGACTCAATTACTTTTTAATTGCTTTTGATTTTCTTTTGCATTTACAACTGCCCCGACGATTGCTAGAATACTACATCTGCATCACCCTGTATACAACATCCCGTCGCCACACGCAGTTTGTTCTTGTCAGAGCAAACTAATCTACCAGCACTCTCACCAAGCGTTATGGCGTTATGGATTTATGTGAACCGCGGTACACCTCGTTACCGGCTGCTCCCTCAGCAATTCTCCTGTTGACGTTTAGAAGGAACACCTTCGTAGCCCGTGTTTGAAATGGTCTGATACGTCGATACCAGTGTCGACGAGATACCAATCCGGCTAATACCGAGGCACTCGACTGTAACGAGCAACCAAGTGTTCCTCTAGTGAGGACACCTTCATTTGGCGGGGAGGCCGTAACACGCGCGGCTTTGTTAGTCGGAATAGTCGATGATCGCAGTCCCAAGTCCCAAAGCTCTCGTGAGGACTCCGAGCGCGACGAGATTCCTGCAAGGATTCCCTCTGGTGAGTAAGAGGGTGGGGAACGCCCGGCTAGGAAATCTGATTTCAGCAGGCTTCGCGGCGACCTTGAGCCAGGGGTGAAGTTAAAGCAGCGTAATCCGGGATTCTCGAGCCCGTGATTTCAAGGATATATGGGACCTTGAGAGGAGCCTCACGAGCGAGGATGTCAGGATGAAGATTAACTCCTAAGCGAGTTTTCAGCCACCAACTGACACGCTAATAATCCTATCCTGCTGTCCCGGAAGTCCTTCCGCCTGCTTCCCCCAAGGGAATAATCCTTTTCGGCGTCTACTTATTATCGTCGCTTCCCCACAACACTGTTGGATAACAGTTTTATTAGAACGCGTGTAGGCTTTTTTTTATTTTCAAAATAGTATTTCAACTGTGCACATGTAGACAAGAAATATTCTTCAATCCACGTGTCTTCGTTTAAACATGAGTGTAATTGCAAGCTCCTTTTAATGATACACTCGTTTCTTTTTGCGAGCTGTCCGAGTGAGTGGCAGTAAACGATATCATTGGTGTCAACGACCGAGCAGCACGTGTGGCCACGTGAGGGATGACTCTGCAGATATTTCCCAGCCCCTTAATGCCGCCGGTGCCAAAAGGTTGGCCGGCCGCCGGCGCGATTGCCAAAAGTCGATGGTGAGCCAGCGGGAGCGCCAGGAGTCCTGAAATATCGGCCGAAATAAGCCGTGGAAAAAGCTCATCGCTCACTGCCAACCAGCCACACTGTCAGTCGAGCAGCAACGACATCGGCAGTGCATTTCGAGTAGTGAGAGGCAACGCTTCGCCTAACAGGAAATTGTTCTTTCTTATTAGTCGGAAGTGAGAGGGAAATTCTCATCACACTGAGAGGACCTGGCTCTCTTGGCACTTACTGTATTAAAGTACACTCACACGGCCGGCGGCTTGTGAATTTTGTTTTTGAATTAGATCAACTCCCTTGGTTCTCAGAGCTTTCTCCGATTTACCGAGTCCTGTGCAAGTAGTTGTAGAAGAGACTGTTTCTCTTAAAGAAGTTTCTCGGACTTTCTTGACATTGATAAATTCTGAGTGGAGGTATCTTTTTCTAATTAGCCTCAAAGAATTGGATTATGAGTAAAAATAAGGGGATTTGGCGATCAAAGATTAGATTTAGTTAGAGAACTTGAATGGACTTTGCGGAGGAAATGTTGAATTTGAAGAGGGCTCGGAGGGACTTGGGATTGGAACTATTGAGACAGGTATCCGATAAGCCATATATTTTCCGTCAGCCGTACGGTTTTTACTTGTAAACTCCATCCCGTGGTGAGGACCGCGACTACTTTCCCTCGGCGCTATTTTTCTCGAAGTTCGCCATTTCCCGCTGACGTTTCAGCGGGCATGTGAAAAGTCACTTGGCGCCGTGTATTTCCCAAGGTGTTTCAGCTCGTAAGAAAAGAGACAAACACGTCAGTTCTCATTATTTCAGTCACTCGAGCGGAAAAACCACGCACTGCACTGTGCTGAGGTGCTCTTCGAAATTTTCGGATCAAGCTTTATGTGACATTGCGTTTAAGAGTATTAGTATCGACAAGGAAAAGAGGGTCGCCTTTTCAAACATAAGAATACACCATACATTGTTACAAATATTGAAAAGAGAAGACTGCTTAAAGCAACCATTAGTTCAATCCAAGTTACGCAATATCACTGTAACATATTCACGTCGCATCACATAAAACAATTTCACTAACAAACTCTATCACTATTATCATTAAATTCCTCCCCACGATGTTATAGAGGTGTTGGGTTGGAGACCTCGTTGCGAAGGGAAATCACGTTAGACGTGAAGAGCGTGTTATCAGTATTTCAAGTAGACCACTCGAGAGAAGACGATCCGCCAGTGAGATATCGGCCAATTAATTTCGTATTTCATCCGAGCTGCTCGTCGCATATAATGAGCGCCCGGGTTATAATTCATCATAGCGCGACGCTAACGAGCAACATTTTTTTTGGCGAACTTCGGGCTCCCGTGGCGAACACTTTGAAAGAGTACCGTGCTGCGTGCTAATGAACAATTAAAACGCTCGCTGTAATCGCTTATTTTACGCTTCGCTCGCATTTTTCGACATTCGACGCTTTACACACAAACATGTCTTCGGAAACTCCCGTCTATATTCACGGATCGAAAAGGTTATCTATCGATTGTATCTCTCGACTGATTGCGATGAGATTTGTCCTTCTGCTCACCTATCACTGAGCTTGCTGAAAGACATTGTGTAACCGTTACATATTCCGGTCTACTTTACGTTCGTTCGCAAGCATTCAGGGCAGGCCAGTTGGAATGACAAACAGTTGAAGTAGCAGTATCGAATTCCAGAGTGCAGGGAGTCGAAAGGGGTTAAAGGGAGCCGTGAATCGAGCTGCAATGAATGGCAAGGGGCCAGGGTTGCAGTGGACGTGTCAGCAGATGCGGAAACCATCGCAGCTCTTGTCTCGTGCCACGTGCCAATCCAGTCTTGAACTACTTCATATTTATGCACAGTGGTTAGCATATAAATAGCTAGCAAGTCTTGAGAAAATTTTATCAGGAATTGTTTTTGTTTCTGGTTTAGTAACTATTTTTTGGACGACTAGAACTGTGTGATTTAACGAAGTAAATTTAGATTAATTGTACCGCGCAAATGTTGAAGTTATTTTCGGGGTCGGGATATCTTTTAGACGAACGATGACGGCAGTGAAAAAGATTAACAATACTCCTCGGTGACGTGGTGCGACAGGCGATGTGCTAACATTAGTCTCGCCCTTACCGACCGACCTGTGTCTGGAGGCACGTGCCTTTCGGATTGATCCTGCTCCAGTTTCCGGGCTCTCCGGGATTATCGCGCGATTTCCGCCTGCCAAAGATACCCTCCTGTTTTCTCAGGAAATAGGAGCATCTGCGAATTCTCACACCTCCCGATTGCCACTGTCATGGAATTTATCAGAAGCAACATGAAAAGTTTAGTTTTGCAATCCAATTTCGGATATAAATTAGATTTCTCTTTTCACATTTCCTGCTACTTCGTCTCATGAATATTGAGGATGAGATAATCGAAAACTCAGAAGAATACGAAAACCGGCGAGTCACTCTAACATTTACGTGACAGGTTGCACTTTTCATTAGATATCGCTGCTTAAAAGCACGCGATTTATTGTTTGCGCGCTGCATTTAGCAACGGCGAGGATTTTCCGCGAGAAGAAGCAGACTCGCGCGGAAGGTGAACTCTCATTCCCGTTGTACTCATTTGCCCTCAAAGGACCTCGAAATTGAAAGTAACTCTACCCAGAATCCATTAAGCGCCACGTGTCACATTTTTTCCTCGCCAGAGTAACCCACATTCGGCTGGCTGGCTACTGGCTGATATCGGTTTCGTGGGGCGCAGGGTAGCCAGGGGGGGGGGAGTGGTGTGGCGGGGGGCGGAGGGGAGGCGTTAATTTAGCTGAATCCGGGGGTATCCGGAAGGACCGGCAGGATTTAACCTTGACACTTGTAGCACACACTTCCTTGGGCACCACCAAGTGCGCGATCGATTCATGTCCCTCTGCTCGCATTTCCAACTTTCCTTCGCCCTCGCACCCCTCGCCAGCCGCCCCTCCCCCTCAAGCCCCAATCTATCTCGTTTGCCGTCGCTTCACCAGCGGAACAAAGCTCGTGGCCACGTGTGTAATGGATATCTGCGGCTGATATCGAAATACATATATTCCTCGCCTCCGCCTCTCCGTGAAAGCAGCTTAACTCCAAATCCATCTTAAAATCATTACCGTGCCCGGAATATCGAGCATCACCCGATTAAGATTTATTCTATCAGAAGATTATTACTTGATACAAAATCAATCTGATTATTTCGGGAACAAAGTTTGCTCGTGTTATAGTGTTCGTAGCAAATACCCAATAAAATATAATCCAATAAATACTTGAGCGAAAATTCAAAATCATATCTGTCTTCATCATACATATTAACCATGATATGCAGTTTAAACCAGCGCATTTCCATTTGACCGATCTTCCACGCAAGCTCGAATTGTTTGCCATCGGCATATTAGTGGGAAGGGGATTACCGGCATAAAAAATGAGTGCGATCTTTCGAGTGCGTAGGGCGCGCGAGTGCTCGCGGGAAATCAAGCGGCTGTCGATTGAGGGCGCACACGTGTGGGCGTCTGCGAATCCACATGCGGCTCCGCGCACTCGTGTGTGTCTGTGTGCGCGGGGGGAGGTCTGGGTGTGCACAGTGGTGCAGTGCAGCAGCAGTTGCAATCACGGCGCGTGGGCGTCCTGCGAGCCCGGGAATCGTAGGGAGTGCAACCCTCCAATGTCCACAGAATCCGCCCACAAAATCGTGCACCCTCTGCCGAGACCAATCACCGTGAGGCTTTCAAGTTTACACATATTCAGATGGTAGGTGCACACACAGTGACCAGTATGCAAATAGGAGGATTCTCGCTTTGAGATTTGAACGATGTTATTCTATTACCAAAGAGAATAAGTAGTTGCATTCAACACTGCAATATTTTATCAAATTAATTAAATCGGATATTGGACACTTCGAATTTGCAATTTGTTAAAACAAACGATTGGAAGTACAGATTGCAAAATCCTATAGTGTATGTTGGTCCCAAGATAATTGTTCGTCAGAATTAACATATTAAATTAAGAAACTCTCATACTTTACAGCCTGCATGTTCTTAACTCAACGCCCATTTAGTCCTACACGACTATTGCATTCCGGTACTTGGCGAGGTGTCACTGCCGTCAGGGTACCAACTCACCAACTAAATCGCATTACCAATACTGGCGTTATCAATCGCATGGCCGACACGCGGCAAATCTCATTTCGCCTTCTCTCCTAGCACTGCCCCGGCCGAGTGTCGAGGATCGTGTAAATGTCGCCGGCAAATTCGATATCCATCACCTGCCGTGACCCGAAATTTCAACACACCCCGCTCTTTAACCTTTAAACGCAAGGATTAGTTGGCGAGCGCGCGTCGCCTGACAATTTCTCGCCGGCTTAAGCTCACCGTGTTACATTCCAGGCACAATGTACCCCGGATTTTACATTGGATGACATGTACTATGAACCTTGGATGTAACAGCTGCGTGTAATATGGTAAATCGATGCAATGTCCTCGTGTATATGGTAAATTCTATGTAACAACTAAATCGTTGTGACAAGTAACTTCATATTCTAAGTTTAGAGCTTGGTCCATAGAAAGTACTTTTATTTAATGTTTTTTACTTTCTCATTTGCTTCGAAATTGTGAGTTTTATTTATAATATTAATTAAATTTGTTGAAAGGGGTGCGTTCCTTTGTGGAAGTAAAATGAACATTCAAACACTGGTAAATATAATGTGCATGTTTCCGAAGATAAACACTTTCGTACTTCGATCAGAAAAATATGTTTTCTTGATTTCTTGCAAATCGGCGCGGAATTCTACCTGGCTCTCTCTGCCGTATAGAATCAGCTGATAAAATCTGGGACGATAAACATGGAACTAGTGGAATTGAAGGGGTTCGGGGACTTTGTGAGATCATCGCCGAGGATGAATGCGAAAACATCGTCAGCGGGGATATTTTCCCGTCACGAACAATACCAAGCACTTCAAAGAGCAATGCTAAATCCTTTTCCAGTGTAAATCTTATTTTCCCGGGACAAGCATGTCAATAGACGCTTGCTTCTGCGAGGACGAAAGTCTTCTCTAAAAACACACTCGCCCATTCTTTCGTCGAGGGCTTTCGTTTCGAGAATTCGAAATTAGAAATCCGGATTTACATTCGCATTTCATAGTACGGGACTGCGATGGTTTATGCAAAGTATTGTTATATTTCGAAAGACCGACGAAAGGTTTTCTGTGTTCAAAAAACTATACAATTCCGTACACGCAACACTGAAATTTTACGATCGTCAGAGGACAATTCACTAACAGTAAAAAAATGAAATTTTTACATAAGTCTGCGTTCTGCCAATCAAGAATTATCATTTCAGAGGATTTTTTTTATTTTTCGAAGGATATCAGATTGTAATACCTTTCCTTGTGAAGGGAGGAGACGCCTTTGGAGATATTGGCCGTGGTTCCGATGGGCGAAAGCCAATGAGAGGGGAGGAAATCCCTGTCAACAGTGGATCAGTCGATTCCAAATAGTTGATCGGGGGCGTGGGGGCTAGCGGAGCAGGGATGAAAGAACGCGGAAGAACTGCGAGCCGAGGACACAAACCACCCTCTAGCGGATCAGGTCGTAGAAGCAGCAGTAGCTCGATTAAAAGCTCGCAAATATCGGGGAACAATTGATGGAGGGACGGATTCGGATTCGGGTTCGGTATATCGGGGAATCGAGCCAGCCGCAGCCGATATCCCTCAGCCATCAATTTCGAGATTGTATTCCACCCCACGCTGCCCCGACCCGCCCCGATATATCCCGGCCGCGTTGTTATCCGCTCGGTCCTTCATTTACTTTTATGAGCTCGCCCTCTCCGCGCCGACTTCTAATCGCACACGGAAATAGTCAACACGCAGTTAGATTTATCTACGCTAATATATGAAGACGCGAGGCTATTTTCTATGAGAGGGCTAATCTCCGAAACGACCCCACCGATTTTCGTCAAACTTTCACTGTTCTCTTCTTACAAGTTCGGAGAGTTGTATATGTAATCGATTGAAGTGAGAACGTAGATGTTAATATACGAATACGAGTATACACGTGTTTGTTCTAATAAGGGTGTATTCCAGCGCGGTGCGAACCAATGACTGCCTCGAGTAATTGTCGTCGCCGTCACGCCTGTCGTCAAGTGATCGACCACTATTCTTCGCTAGGGATATAGGCCGACGCAGGGTCATACGCGGAAAAAGGAAGCTCCTCGATGACAAGCGCGACATGCATAAAAAGGAGCCTTGTTCACTCGTCATACTATGTCAATTAGATATTGACCACTCATCAAAATCTATATTAATACCAATATGACAAAGATTGCGCAGTGCAATTTCTGAATATGGCGAGCTTTTATGAAATCACTTTGCACACGCTGTTGCCTGGTCTCGCGATCACAACTCAATATGTAGAGAGTTCGATTTCGCGCGAAAGGACCGAGTTATGATCGAAATCATTCATTGTCGTCTCGGTGGCTGGTATACATCGAGCACAGACGTTTGTCCACCGGAGAAACGTCTGCAGCAATAAAAAGCCGCCGTTTCTCTCAGAAGGGTCGATTAATCTCGACGAAAAGAGAGAGTTCGAGGGACTTATCTGCGCCCGGGGAAACTTATGAAAACTGATCTGTTACCAATAACACGAGATCAATGAAAGCCCGGGACAAAGCGGTCCCACGCTTTATAGCAACGCTGACGAAGGAAACCCTCGGGAAGCGCCAATTCAGGAAGTGGACGAGGGATGAAAAATTCTAGCGCAAGATGTCAAGAATGTTTGCTCATTTGTGCTTCACAATGGTTATATCCATTTTCATTGAAAAGTGAAAAAGTAGAAGAATTCCATCGGACGCAGTTGGAAAGTAAAATTGCCGCGTAAAAAAGGGATGTCATTCCGAGTGGGAATTAGCTCGGCGCTCACCTTTGCGCATGATTATTTTCTCATCTGCCTTTCAAGGATCGAATGTTTAATGTGTTTGAGAATTGGAGTGGCTAAGTTGGATCGGACGGGAGTGCCGACACTCGCATTACATACTGGCGGACCAGGTTGACCCGAGTTCGCTGTACATAACAAAGAGAATTTCATAGGATCGTGCATATGGGTCGAGGGCTCATTATTGCGCGTTCAATTCCCGGGTTAGGCCTCTGCCCCGGTATCTGACAGCTTCTGTGTTACGCCGGCAGGGTCAGGCCCCGATTTGGGTTAAGGACAAGCTCGCACAGGATTTTTCACGGCCCCGAGGCACATCCGACGAATGACGAGCGAGCATTCTGGACAGCCGAGAATCACACAGGATGCGCCGCCTCGCAAGGAAAAAGCCGAGGACAGAGCCGCGCGGTGAGATACTCCGGGAGACTGTGGCGAGTCCTTGGCAACTCAAGACAACAAGTGAGAATACACCTCCGAGCCCGGAAACTCCTTAGGCCGGAGCGCGCCGAGTTTCCAATAGTCCCGGAGAAATATCAACTCCATTCATACGTGATCCTTTTTCCCAACGAAACGCGGAATTGCTTTGTTCGCTCTGATTCTTTAAAGCTACAACGCCGCCCCGGCCCGGCCCGGCCCGGCTTTCCGATAAGCATGTAGGTTAAATAGATGTGCTCTCTGCATTTCGTGATCATCTTTGCGTTTCGGAATGAGACGTTGCTTACATCAATAGGGTTCGCCGGAGACCCTGCCATTCTTTTCGCTCCACTCTGCATTTACTGTTAATACGTGTATTTAGGAAATGTACAGGGTGAGTCACTTGTCTTCACAGTAACCCTTCACCAAAATAAGACTTTTTCGATATTGAATCCAAAAAACTAATATTCCATAAAAATCGATTAAAGAACTCCAGCAATAATATCGAACTATTCTCAATGCACGTAATAAAAGCGGAAAAAAGCATCGAATCCTGCAAGATGAAGTTATTTCAAGGAATTCCGTAAGTAAAGTCAAAACCATGCGCATCTGAATTACCGGGACCGGGGGGCCACTTCTATACCCCAGCACGTCTCTCCTGACGAGAGTATTTTCGATTCGTTAGTCTGCAAGCACAGCCGAGTGAATTTTCATTTGAATCAAGCATATTAACGTCGCAGGGGAGTGGAAACTAATTTTGCCAGGGTTTCCATCGGGAAGAGAGGAGGTCGCAGCATCTGCCGGGAGAGCGAATCAGCTCGAAGCGAAAGGCCTTCATCGATTCTGTAAATTGGGTTCCACTTCGCTTTCCACTAGATTGAAGACACTCTCGCGGAACAAGGGACAACCGGATGATCATTAAATTGTCATGCTTCGCGAGCAATCACTTTGTAACGTCAGATGCATTCATTACCGTCCGAGCTCCCAGTATCTCATTTCACTGTGGCTCTTCTTGGACAGAGAAATTTGAAAGTGTTGAGGGGAATAGTCAATAAAATTCTCGGCAGAATGCTTCAAATTTCTAGTATGTTAGTTATTAATTATGGGGGAAGCCCAAATATGATGACTGTGAGACTGGATAACTATAAAATCTATACAATAACTATATATTAATAAAATGATGTGGCAATTAGCTCTAAGGTATTAATTTCAGCACGCTTGTACTCATAAGGAAGTTACACATATTTCCTCGAAATGTAGGTTTGTGTCCATAGTATAACTCATTCGATACTCCAAATCAGCCGACATTTTTGTATTTATTAATTATTCAAACTTCTTTATCCGCTTGGTTAAAGTAGTAGTTACCTTTATAGGATAACCCAACCGAAACAACGGACGATACCGTGTGTTTTATAACAATCCTACTATGCATTCTTTCATCATTCATTTCGAAGATTCAGAATTCGAAAAGGTACAATCGAATATGGCAATGTGTAATAGCAATAGATAACGAAGCAGACATTACCCATTGTAACTTCTGAATCGTACAAGGGAAAGCGCTTTACCGGCTGCTGGTGTAACTCTATCGTCATTCATTAGTTCATTTTGAATAAATTTACAAAGCTTTTCGCAAAAATTGGCTTGAAATTTCTACACGGAATTGTTGAATTGGCCTATTTGCATCTCGCACCGATTTGTTGCTTATCGGCACTTTGATAACTTGCGCGTATGGTAGCAGCATAAGGTAAGGCTTCATCGATCGTGAGAAGAAAGCAGAAAGCTCACTCGCGACGAGCTTTCCGCCAGATGGCAAGGGACTCGAGTCAACCGACGGTACTAGCGTTCGAGGATATTGATTATTCGAAAGCCCAGCTTTAGCGACTGCAATAGAAGTCAATGATCATTTGCTGAGACTTCTGTACCATCTGTTCGTTAGTGATAATGAAAATTAAGGATTTCACTTATTTTCGGCGATAGAACAACAAATATTCCTTGTTTGGAAAAGGTAAATATCACAAAAGCACGAAATTTCTTCTGTTACAATTAATATAAAAATTGAAATTGCAGTGTATTTCCAAAAGTATTAAAAACCTGCCACCAACAAGAAAGCTCAATATTGCAAAAAGCCTGTCTTCATTTGCAAGTGTGGTCCACTCGGGTGGAATAACAGCAAACAAAGAAGTAAATAAATCCCATTTCTCTGGTATGTGGTTATATTGAATTCGGGGCTTCCACATTGATTCACTTGCAATCCAAACAATGGATTTTAATTTCACGGCCCATTGTTGCAAGCAACGCAATGTGCTTCGGTTTCCGAATGAACGGGGAACAACGTTGAAATTAAAGGTAAAATATTTTCCGATCCCGAATTTTATTGTCAGCTATTGCAAGTGTGGGATTACTGACAGTATTGTCAATAGAGCGCTGAAACGCTCGAAATTGAATTCTGTATTTGTGGCAAAAGTAAACAAGTCAAGAACAAAGGACAATATTTATCCTTCTCGTCTCTAATCTATTTCACTATTCTAGTATGACCAGAAAATTCAATAATCAAACATTAATACAATACAAATGGGACACGTAGGTCAAAACAACGTAAAAGCTAACCAATGATCTTATTTGTTAAAATATTAAACGTCAGAAATAACCTTCTGGTCGATGCGACAATAAACAAATAAAACGAAAACCCGGAATTCACCGCACACACCCTTTGATTCCGGAAGTGGAGCGTAAAAATAGATTGAATCGACTCCCGATGCGGCGATAACAGTGGAAGCGGGAGGAAGCATAGCAAGCACCATTGGAATTTGTTGAAATCGGATTAGATTTAGGTCGATGATTAGGCATTCCGGGAGATCACGTTGCCAATCTAGCGGCGGGTTAACGTGAAAAATGTATTTATCACGCGACCAGCATTTTAATGCGCTCAGATTCTATCATTCAACATTCAACCCCCTCCGAGTATCCTTGAAAATGGCTGCCAGGTTTTCTCATCATTCAACAGTGTACTTAATGAATCGATTTTCCCACTCGGTTTATCGACCGACGTCTCAGTCACGCACAAGCACTAGTGGCGTGTTTGCATCGCACTGTTTCGGTACAGGTTCAGAGCTGCAGTTTACTCAATCAGTGAGTAAGAACCTGGTCGAGTAAACATTTGCACATTCCACGTGACTCAGTTTATTAATACTTTACTAACTGATGCGATTATCTCTAACATGCATTGGCATTGGCTTAGTCTTTACATTAAAACTAGGAAAACAATGCTACACTATCTAGAAATCAAACACCAAACATTGTCCACTTAAAATACTTTCACTGCACACGCGAAACACTAAAATCCGACCACTTTCTATAGTTGCAATATCATTTTCACACCCAACAACACACTCAGCACAGAACATTCCTGATGGTTTGTTTAATTATCCAGTGGCCTCTTCTGAGATTGTATACATATGAACAAAGAGTTGGTATGACTTTTTGGGTGAAGCAGAGCGTGGCAAAGGATCAGGACGAGACACCCTCCACTTTAAAGTTTCAATTAGGCAGCCGAGTCTACCTGGCGGCTATTGTTGCCGGTGATCCGGGGAGAATTAATTATCCTCCGCGAGTATTAAATTAATAAGTCCGGTGCACGTCCCGGGAGTGATAGTACCTCTGGTTAAGTACCTTTCTGAAGTCGCCTTTATCAAATAGACGATAATTAATGCTTTTTATGGATTAAGGGCTCCCTAATGCATTCTCCGCGGAGCAGTCCTTAAATGAATTCCTCGTTCCTTAAGCTTCATACGTCCCTTGTGTAAATTTTACTTTTATTACATTTCCCTCAGTGCAATAAAAGCACTCTGGGTACTTGGAGAAATCAACTAATTAATAAATTAGTAACAGATTCCTTTATAATATCTACCTGTAGCCTCTTCTTATATCATCCGTACTCATTAATTGACTGTTATCTAACGTACTCTACGCTTTATTTGAACGATAAGATATGCGATAACAGTTTCTTCACTAATCGTAGACTTATTCCACTGCAAATCGAAGCCTGCCATTTGTAGACGTCCAGCGTGTATGTTCCGTACCTACTTCCCGGAGGTTTACGATTTTGTGTTTCAGGATAAGTACGTGTTACGGGGAAAAAATCAGGTAGGCTAGTGAATTGTTCGGCGAATTCAAGGGAGGGAGTTATGTGCGCCATGAGTGTGCGTCAATAGTCGCTGCAATCAGTGCGTCCACTTGTGAGTGCAATAAATCGAGAAGCAATGTTATGGCTGAACGATTATTCAAGATATAAAGTTACCTTCGCTCGAATGGCTTGATATGATAGGAATTTGTTGGATTATGAGACCAGTATTGTTCTTTCATGGCATTCGAATAAAGCTGGGTTAGGTGGAGAAAAAATGTGAACAATTAAGCTGAACGTTCCAAGTATGTATCATGGGCCGCGATTCTCCGGACACCCGGTAGACAATTAAAAGAGAAAAAAATGCATCGGAAGACGATCCTGTCACTCCCCTTGTCTCAAGCACACTCGTTCAATGTCGAGTTCAACGTCTTAAGCGCAGCACTCTAGCCTACGAAGCCGCACAAGCCAACAGAAAAAACGAAGACAACCTAGTGCAACGCATTAATATGTACAACTGATTCATTCCATTTGAACTTGTGACAAGAACGATGCAACACGATGAGATGCAGTATTTGATTGGGCAACTTAATAATAGCACGAGCGGCAATAATCGCAGGATCTTATGGGGATAATTGCGCAATTAAGTAGTTGCGTGTCAGTGTCTAACTTAAATACTTTCTCAGAGGAATGGGAATGCATTCAAAGAGTGAGTTGTCAGTGCGAGTGGACTTTTGACGGCGAAGTACCATAACAGCTGCCTAGCATCCAGGCGCAAATGTATAAGCGAAACGAACAAATCAAACTAGTTCTAGTCAAACGAAGTATACTCTCAACCACCACTAAAACGATGAAATAAAGATGTTAGAGTAGGAAACGCATTTTCTAAGAATATCCTTTTATATGAGAAATGTGTAACAAAGATAACGCAGTCAAGTATTAAAGATAACGAAGAGGAGCGAGAGAAAAGATGGCATAGTAGTGCCGATTCATAGGGGACTATGAATCGGCCGCGAAATAAGAATGCTTCATAAAAGCATTTGAGGTTTCCTTGAAAAGGATTCTTGCAAAAGAAACCCTCCAATGCTTTCACGAGCGAGCATTACGTCATCGTCACGCCTGTATCTCGTTAATTCCAAGAGAGTGTAGTACTCTCCCACACAAGTGCGAGTACATTGAGACTGTCTGCGGCGAGTGCGCCGAGCTGGTGACGAAGTCTCATACTCTCATGGAGAGCGCTAGGTGTGCTACGAACCTTGGAACAGCTGGCTCAGTCTGGCACCTTTGAAACACGCGCAGCCCATAATATATCCCATCATTGGTGCAGCGGCGGGATCGTGTCGTGTCCAGGACACTGTCACGTGTTCCTCGACTTGCCTGGCCACAAAAATCCCGGTCCTCTCGCTGCTGCCACTTGGCCTGCTGCTGCTGACTTTTTCCGCTCCTGGCACATCGCGCACTAGCGCGCGTCGCTCTTGAGTCAGCAGACTCGCACTACCACTGCCATCGCGCACGCAATCACTGGGATACCTATGGTCACGTACCTGCACGCCGGCCGCTACCAGATAGGACTAACCTAACGGTCCCGCTTGCCGAGCACGTACGCCCGGCTAACCGATCGATCGAGATCGATCGGTACGAGCCACTGCGAAACTCCACGGGAACCACTCGCGCACTCCGAAAGTATGTTTGTCGTGCGAGTTCCAATTTTTGCACTAATCGCACGGCTCTGCCAAAGTAGTTTAATTAATTGGGGCTGCATCGAAACCTAACTTGGAAAGATCCAATTTATTTTTATTCAACTCACTTTTTCCATTATTGTTATTAAAATAATCGGCTTGGAAATGTGGGCTCCATTCATTTTTCGACGGAGTCCGATTCTAGAATTCCTTTTTTAATGTAGAACACGGAAGCTTTAACAAGTTTTTGGTAAAAATAGACAAGTTTTACGAGAGATCGATCCTCGTTGGTCCGGCAGTGAGGGCACAGCTTGTGACTTTCTCACTTTCGGCAGCTCGGATGCCTAAAAGGGCTTCCTCGATAGATTTGTGGGGGCTCGAAGGGTGCCTTTGGCGATAGGGCTTCTCCTCACCGATTTGGCCAGGTCTCCTTTTCGTGGTTTCGAGTGGTAACTCGAGCGTGTAATGCTCGTCTCCGGTTTCTTGCAGTATAAACAACTTTGCGTGAGGCCTATTGAAAGGATCGTCTTGTGTGACGAATTTCGTGACTAATGTGCGAGACTGAGTATCAGCTAGCACACATAGGCAGTAACTGTGTAATCTGTGCGGCGTGAAGGCGCTATGTAAGGCCACTAAACTAAAAGAAGGTAATGATTTGTTAATGGCTAGTATACTTTATTGCGACTGAAACTGCGGTTAAAGTAAAAAGGCATTTATTATCATAAAGATTAGGCTGACCGGAAACTTCTGAGTCCAGCTGTACAGAGTGTTAGCCTTGGAATCAGCAATGTTGCCATTACAAAGCCTGTCGTTAAACTACAATGCATTACCGACATTAAAAACGTAGAACGTGAGCTGTCAATGGCAACCTAGCATTTCTAGAAAACAGTAATATAAATAATAGACAGGAATAAAATTGTTTTATTTCATGAAATTGGGTTCTACGTCGCTTTGCGCACAAATATCAGTTGAACTCGATCACTAAAGCACCGAGAAACTGTCAAGGCAGTAAAACGAGGGACACTGTTTACGGGAGGCTTTATCAGTGCAAAGTTGTCAAGTACAAGTGCACACAATCACTATATCAAGCGGCGTACGTCATGCTGGTTTATCGACTGGGGCGGCTTTAATTGACGAATCACTCAGCGACCAGCTATCACAGTCACGGGCATAACAGAGTGCAACTTGAGGAGGCAGCAATTATCTGATAGTTTATCAACGTTATCGTTATTCAAGTTTCGGCACTTTCCAAATAGGCTCTAGGCGACTGCCTTTCGCCCGAAAACATTTGTCTCCTCACTTCTAGCCAACATAATCTTTTATAATAGTTAGAACTGTTAATCATGTTAATAGGTTCATTGATAAATTGTGTTAGCTCAAAACGCCCGAGCGCGAGGCACTCGAGTAAATGAAAATCATTAGCATTTATGATTGAAGACCGAGCGACTCGTTCCGAGCTCGAAACTCGTCACTGAGCGAGTGTACGCGCGTTAACACGTCTCATGCAGATTCGATATTAATCTAGTTTCCGAGGGAGTGGCAGGTATTCGCGATGCATTCGATTACGCACGTGTCCAGAAATCCCGCCGGCCACTGGAACAACTCGACTCGTCCACACGCTCGAATCATTACGATTCCCGGGTACTCGAGCGCCCCTAATTATCCCGATTACTGACGGACGTTTCTGAAGGGTGATGTGGTTTCGCTCGCCGAGAGATGGGGGACTGCGATTATTCGGGAGACTGCGTTACTGCACGTGGTCTCACCGTGCCGAGAGGAAGAGGGAAAGCGGCGCTTTGTCAGAGATAGAGACGCGGCCAGAGCCACCGAGAGAGAATCAGAGAGAGAGAGAGAGAGAGAGAGAGTGGAAATGAACGGATCAATGGAGGATACGTGCGGAGGACGGGAATCAAGAGGCGTCTCTGCGCCGACATCCGCAAATAGTGACAGGCCGGCCAACCTGCCGGCGCTCGGTTTACACGGCGTGTTAATTAATCCGCGCTAATTTATACTAGCCCGCTATTGCGGCGGCGGCCTGATCTCCCGGCGATCATATGGGCGCTGCGCAAACAATTGTAGTACGCTGCCCAAATGATTGCGCCACTCAATAAATCCGGGCAACGATATTACCTTGTTGGGAGATCAACAGAATAGAAATTCGACTTGTTAGATAATAGATACTATTACCACTCGAATCAATCAAAGTTCATTTTTTTGTGTCATAATATTTATCTACGAACACGTCTGAGCCACCAACGGCGAGTTTAATCTAAAATAAGTGTAATGTATTCCAAGTTTAATGGATAATGTAAAATAATTCGTAGATGCGATAAACAAGTGAATGTAGCACGCTTATTATTCTCTGTAGAGATTACTGTGCTAATTTAACCGAATTAGAAATAATACACCTTTAGTGTTCTTTAACTTGCGATTAAGAACGTGAGAGAGCATTACTTTCACTGTACAATCTCCAGAGTGTGTGTTGTGTCTAATTAAGAGGGACGGAGAGAATAATGGAAAAATTAAAAGATTGTACGCGCATGCATATTAACAGCCTTCATGGCTTGCGCCGAGCAAAGGGAATTAGAATTGCTAATTTCACGAAACAATCAGCGGGCTGTAAGGAAAGCGTAATAGAATGTGAACTACATATGGATGCTCCCATCAATTACAGCTATCTAAATTTAATTTGTATATCGCTTCATATTATTCTTTACTTTATTTTAACCCCAATTTCGAAAAAAAGCCAAGCAATTATGAGACCAGCTATTATATTGCCAACTGGCGCAATATTGGGTTCTGAACCACCCGAGATAAAGGTTTAAAATAACACAGAAAACAATAACGGAATTTCACTGCCAATTAAAAATACCTCTGCCTCTGTTTGATTCGAAATTAACCCTCGCCACCGACCGACGTGGTTAGAACCCGGCTAACAAAAGCCTGGAAATTAGATTCGTTTCACCGGGGTTTAATAGAGCTCTGGCGTGCGCACGATTCAAAGATAACAAGTGCACGATTATCATTGCGGGAAATATGCGCTGCTAAGCGAAACAGCAATAATTTCGTTGAGATCAGATATGATATCGCGGCAATGGGCCGCATTTGCCTCTCGCTATTGGATTGGCTGGAATAACCAATAATAATTAAACTCAGCGCACAATGAAGTTGGGAAATCGTAGGATTTAATTTGCTAAAACAGAGCCGGGCACACACTGTTAATGGTGGATACAGCAAATCTCCGTAAATGTGCGTGGGTATTCGCGCAAGACGGCGACAGTATTGGATATTGGAGGGAAAATTATACAGTGCATTTTCTGGTTAATAACGAATATTGAGATGAAAAAGGGAACGCACTGGTAGAGAAAGCACTGGTAGACCGAGCTTCTTCAATTTAAACACCATTTTCTGATGAACTTTTAACGAGAATATCCATAAGGTCCCTGGGGCATCGTGAGTCGCAAAACATTTAGACTGCACTTCCTTTTCAGTTTGATTCATGCGAGGAAGAAGTCTTCGCAAGTTATTTCCACCGCTACGTGAACGGAATAACCGAGCGGAAGGATCTCGAAGAAATAAGAAAATATTGCGGGCGTGCGAGTGTAAAGGGGCATGGAGGGACGAAGAGAGAGTGAGAGAGCAGGGGCAAAGTAGCCTTTTCAAAATTGAATTAATGCCGGAAGGAAGCCCACTTAGCTCGACTGAAGCTCCCTGACCTTCTTCACTCTTCACTAGCTTTGAGTGGTGACCTCAGGGAAAGCCTGGTCACTAATTATTTAAAGCATCCGAGTGGGACATCCTTCGAGTCCTTTTTTCCAGTGCGCTGTTTGTATAGGAGAGGTCTTACCTCGAAACCTTCTCTCCGCCAACCACACACACCGATCCTGCAACTAGCCTGCATTTACGCGGGTCACTTGGAGCGCGCAGAGGATGCAAATGAAATTGCGCTCGCCGAATTATTCCGCGGAACCGGTATTCGCACGCCGAGCGCAGAATCCGGCCAGAATGGGATTGAAGTTAATTCACTCGGGCGGAATCGCATTGTCGCAATTCAACCCTAACGATGTGAATGGCGACAAAGCACTGACGCGCTGGTGGTGTCTGGCCCGCCAGACTTGACGCTCGCGCTTTTATTTTGCCGATGCCTTTGCAGCTGCCGTTTAAAAGAGGGTGCTCGAACAACGCGGCCTACAGCTGTCAACGGGTTGTACGCCTTGCGAAATTGATCGTAATAGTCCCGTGTGCCATATGCGCCTGACGGTTCTTCCTAATAAGCCCTTTTATCTTGTGCACGCGCTAAGAACAATGATTACCGGCAGATTGAGTGTCATAGTGAATAGCACGTAGGCTCTGTTCATGTTGAATTAATCAATCAAATCTCCTATCAATTTTGCACTTTAATGATCGCTATTACCTTTGCGTTTCTTTTATCTAATTCTGATTCACATCACAACCCACCATAGTTTTTGCAATTTAAGAAGGTTTTTGAAAAGCGTTTCTTTAAGTCGTTGAGGGCCACTTGCGGCGGCACCTGCACTTGTCGCGCATCGGAATCATTAGAGAGAGGGTTGAGTGCACATTTGGATTCAACTTACGATGTCCATCGAGTAATTCCCGTCACGTGCCGCGCGCGTGCACCATCGCGAAGCGTGTGAGTGTCCGCCGCGTCAGTCTCGACAAAGAAAGTCTGCCGGGCTTTGGGGTGGAAAATTCTAGTCTCAAAGGGCCTCGCGCTGGGAGGGCGAGCGATTCCGGGTTGATGCGTTTTTCCAAAAGGTCCCTTTGATCTACCGTCTCACATGACAAATGCGTGGCTCTTTCGGGACTGAGCCGCTAATGCCTACCCTGGTGTTAGATGACTGTGACTCTACTAGAAGACCTTAACTAGCATACGTAACTGTCTGCGCCAAGACTAAATCAACTAATGTTTCTCATCGAAGACTTGCAAAGACTTGCCTTGTCTTCGAGTGATCTGCCAGAAAGAGAAATTCAATAAACTATTCAAAGTCAATAGAATTCCCGTTCTAGACATTACAACTGGTACAAATTAACCAACAATCAGATTACTCCCACTTCTCCAGGGACAACGTCAACGAATCCAGTTAATATTCTGAAAGTGGGTTGGGCTTAATTTCGGCATTGACAGGATCTGTCTGTGCCGATTGTTTCACTTTGCTTTCTCGTGCGCGAGAGTCATCCAAGCACAGACCGCACCACACAGGACGTGTACGTAATTTAGGTCCTCAAAACAATGGAGAATCGGGAGCAAAGGAAAGGGTAAGTCTCAGAGGGTGGGGGGTGGGGGCGGGTGGAGAACGCATCGCTCCGATTCTTCCCGGCACGTGCATTGAACTCTGACCCGGAAGCAAGGGGCCAGCCGAGGTGCTTTGTGCCTGGCCTTCAACAACAGGTCGAGATGGGAGCGAGGGGAACCAAGGGAACGTGTTTCTGGCACGATGAAAACCACCCCGTCCACCTATCCGTCCCACAACCCGACGCCGGCGTCGTCGCCCGCCTCTAAATGCACCCCTGTCGTCTCCACGATAATGATCTTCTCCACCCGCCCCCTTTTTTTACCCTTCGCCGGTCCCGGCGACAGTCAATTTTTGCTAAATCAGTCCCAGTGATTTACATTTCTTTTTATACTGCTCGCCCGTCCAATTTATCAACTGCGATTTATCTACGTTTTTGCAATTAAGCCGAGAGTCCAACTATAGCCTGCAATTTACAGTTCCTATAATGCATAATTGATTGCTATTGGAAGCGGCAACTAAAACTTTTATCCGGCACATAAATATTGCTTGGAATAATTAATCTTCGGTAAACCACAGCGACGGTTGAAAGTGTTCCTGCCCCACATTCTAACAGTTTTCTAACTCTGAGGGTAAACTGAAAGACTTTAATCGGCTGCCCCAGAGAGTGCTTGTTTACGTCACCGTCCAGCACTTTTGTCGTGGGGATAAAGAACTTACGGGCAGGCTTTTAGGTCGAGGCCTACAGAACTTGTTTCCCGTATTCTCCACATAATGTGATAAGAAGTTCACCTGTCCCTGATGGATTTAATGCATTTTCTTAGACTCTGCGTAAGCATCAATGGTTCTATTCTCTGTGCTTATCAGAGTCTGACCCTTTTCTTAAAGTATCGTTGATTTATTAATTATTTATCAACCCCTAGTATTCTTTCTTAAAAAAATTCTTATTAAATTGGTAGTCGAAGTGCAAAGACCCAAATATCTACCACAAAACAAAGAATAAATATTCCAGTATAATAATACTACTCGCTCAGCAGTCCTGTTCATTCAAGTGACCGATGCACACAATCCAAATTGAAATGAATCGCCAGTGTTCCAGCTGCGCAAGCACTCAGAGCCGGGAATGCGGGATGCCATGATGGCGATGACGCTGGTATAAAGAGGGAAAGAGATTGGCGAGAGACAGCTCGACCGACGAGCCAAAAAAACTATCGGGCACACGGCAGAATCCATGCAGCGGGAGGGGATGGGGAAGGCAAAGTCCCGGGAATTATGCAAGCGACAGGCGACGTGCAAAAAGCTTTCCGCAAAGCGTCGACGTCGCTTCGAGGCCCTTTTACACGTGAGATACACGGGTTTCGTGTGCACAGGTTGGTGTAGAGCCTGTGGAAGTGATCGGAACACTTGTACCAGGTGGCGCAGAGAGAACCTTCTAACCGCATCAGTCACGCTCGCACTATGTTAATTAATCGGAAACGATTGTTCCCGCCTCGCACAATAGATCGAGCGGCGAGACGCGCCAGGAGATACAGTGCTTGACAAGATTTGCTTTGGCCGGATTTCATTGAACCTTGGAGGATCTTTGCCGTGGTAAATTATCTGTGTATCGGAGAATTCGACATTTGGTGGGATTAATGGAGCAACTCTTACAGAATATCTTTCATGTTTCTTGGAAATTTCAAATGTGAGCTTTAGAGTGAATGAACAAAAAACTCTGTTTCTTGCTTGTTTTGACCGAAGAGTAGGACCTTGCAAACTACAATATAAAATTGCAAATGTATGTCTGGCTTTCGGGGGACAGTGTGAAACGAATGGGAAGATCAATTTCACTCCATTTTGCCCGACTGGTCCTTTATCGCTCGCACCATTTAACGTGGGCTGGAAATCATGGCAGAGTGGAATTGCAAATCGCACGTAAAGGGGATCCTGGCGTGCTTGCAGGAACTAAGTCGAATGTCAAGGGTCGTCGCCGACCTGCTTACTGTATTAATCGAAACTTAGCCCGAGAGCTTGCGAAAGCTCCTCGCACTGCGA
Source organism: Crossocerus cetratus (assembly GCA_963675795.1). Taxonomy (NCBI): domain Eukaryota; kingdom Metazoa; phylum Arthropoda; class Insecta; order Hymenoptera; family Crabronidae; genus Crossocerus; species Crossocerus cetratus. Next base: position 18,993,702 of record OY776667.1, read on the forward strand.
CCGTCCAGCTTTAACTGGCGCTTACTGTTTCGAAAGTTGGCTAATTACTTTTGCAACTAAATGTAACTAAATGCACAACGGCACACAGTGAATTCCAGGCCGTTTGCAGCCGAGTTTTGGGGCCATCGATGCGCTGCTGGAGCCAACGCGCAATTGACTCCGTTGATTCTGTTGATGGGAATTAAAAGTCGATCAATTTCTTTTGAAAATGTCACAGAACGTTTAATTCGCGCGAGCCTTTACTCGATTATTGGTGTTTGTGCTGAATACATTTTAGAACGATAGATGTGCTTTCAAACTACCATTTCTGGAGTGTTTCAGCAACTGATATTCAAATGTGAAATGTACAAGCGTACATGAAATATTAAGGATATTCGCTCGACAGTTATTGCAAGGCAACGCAATGAGCATACGAAAATTTGCATTTGCACCAACAATACCTTTTTCCTGACTATTATTACGAAAGCTTGTGTGAACTCCTAAGCTAGTTTGGGCTTTTCGAGGGCCTCTTTACCCTAACTTTAGATAATTGCCTTTGGTCATGCAGTACACATGTGATTCTGAGGATTCTATGTAATAAACGCGCTGTGTTTCAACAGGAGTGTAGGGACTGTGGCGGCATTGAGGACTGTTTTCAGGTGTTCCTGTCATTAGTAGATCAGCTTTCCCCCTGGAGTCGGCTGGCGTCTCTCGGGCGCACTTCCACCCCCTCTGCCTACTCTCTGTTCCTCCTGTCTACTCAAAAAGAATGCGTACCTTCTGAGAGTAAAGTCTGGGGACTTTGAAAGGATCCACCCTTCGCTACCAGACAATCTCTTGAAAGTGAAGTATCGCAAAAAACCTGTGCGCGCCCGAGAGACTCAAGATTGTCTGGATGTTTACGCGTAAATACGCTCACCATAGTTTCGCCCGGCAACAAAGTATTGTGCTTATTATTACTTATTATTACCGGTAACAAAGTATTGTGCTTATAAATATCCTCCACCGCCTGGCGAAAATGATTATGCACAAAATTTACGTACTCACTTACTTAACTAAATGTTCTGCGATCCCCGTAAATAAATTTACGTTAGATAAGTTTTCTCCTTTTTAAAAGTTTCTCGTTTCTTCGAGAAAAACTGGGTTCTGTTACTACGTTCTTTATTCACTGGATAAGTTTGCATTAGAGATTTCTAGGCTCGGTCTAAGAAAATATTGCGAATAAACACTACCCAACAAACCCAAGGAAAATGTAGAACCCCACCGAATCAAGGCACGCATCTGAAAGTCTTTGAAGTGGAAAAGATGATATTGCGATTGTAACTGGTGGGTTTGGAGACTTCGGACCCTCCGGAGTCATCTTAAAGGAGCGATCGATCGCCTTCCGTCAAAGCACTCGAATTAAGCGAATTCATAAGTCGAGAACGGGCGCTTTTCAATTTCGCTAATTTAAATCGCACCCGAGGGAGGAAAGGGGGAGGAGTCGAAACCGAGTAATTGGAAAGTCCAGGGGTTCGCTTTAGACGCTTATTTTACAGACATTGATCGTGGAATTAGGTCGTGCCGCCAGTGTGTATGTGCATTAACCAAGCACACTTAGGCCCATGCTAGCACCGGCAATCTGGAAGAGCTAGCACTCTCTGCGAATCCTGTATCACCCAGGCCTTTAATAATATCGTTCTGCACAAGCGCTGCAGGCTTGGAATTACGTAAGAAACTATGTGATGCAGTCGGTGTTCACGCAGAACCATCCACCTTCGAGAAAATGGCCTCCAAAACTTCCTTAATCGAAGAGTAAGGGCGGGTGAGTTAGGTTCCCGGGTCGACGATCGAGGCGCTTTGGACGAGGTTACTTCCAGGTGGAGAACTGTTCAGGGCCATTGGCAGCGTATCGTGGCAGCCACGACAACCCACTTGTGCAGGGACACTTAATTCGATCGAATGAAGCATGTACTCTGAATTGAACTCAGACTATCGCTCGCCCAGCCTCAACCGAGACTTGACGTTCCATTCATCATTCAACGGTTCAATTGCTTTCGACTATATTAAATCTTACAACTGAAACGAGACAAAGGAATAACACGGAAATTAGTATCAGTCGGGAAGGTTCTGTGGAAAATGGATCCAAATACTACTTCAACTTAAAGAATGTCTTCTCGACAGTCTTAACTTCTGAGCTCAGCAGGCATTTGAGTTTCCCGAAGACCAAGTCCGGCGCCTTCAACGATCGGAAATCGATCAGATATTTGCAGCGGCTGTATGCCTTGGCTTCCGCTGAGCTCGAGAGCTTGTCGATTTATTCAATCCGTGCAGTCGCGCTAATTAATGCGACCCATTAACCCGCCTGCACTTGAAATCGCCGCGATACGAGGGGTGGAGTGCCGCGCTGCGCACTCCTTCTCGGCTTTCGAGTTCGCGAAAGCGACTGTTATTAATATTTCAACAGGGCTGTTGCCAACCTCCGACTCTCATTTTTAATTGCGTTTTACGGGTTTGGGGAAATTTTTAATGATAGTTGAAGCAGAGTTTTCAGATGCAATTACATATGCAGTTAGTGCCAGTGCTCAATGTAATTGTAGTTACTTTAAAGTCTTGGGTTCCAATGTGAAATCTGTTTGTCCTTTGAGAACGCGGAGTGAGTAAGTCAATGAGTGGGAGCAGAGCATTGTCATTGGCAGTAGTTGGTTTATAAACTTAATTAAATCGGTGTGGAGCAGCATTCGAGTAGTATGCTTCGGAATCCGAATCACTCAATAATCCTCTTAGAGCAAGAATAGCGTCCAACCTCCATCGAGGAGAGTTCAAGCACTTCCTAGTATTGACAGGGTGACTACCTTCTCCTATGTGTTAAACAACTGCTCCACTTTCCAAGTACGTATGTTGTATTAATTCCGTTTAGATACCAAGGAAAACAACTCCCCCGATTTTGTCAACAGGTTAAACATTTCCTTTTCAAGATTCAACGAATATGTCATAGAGTAATCTGTGAATAGTAAAAAACCCATACATCCGGCTATAAATTATCAAACGAAAAGTTTCGTGTAGAGATTCTAAAATTGGTAGATCACTTGGGTGAGTTATCGAAAAAAGTTGCCAGCGCGCACTAAAGCTCGATCGAAGTAGTCGCGGAAATCGTAAATGCAAAGGAATAAATCGTGGGTAGTTTAAGCGCCCGGCGGTGACAGGGGTGGTTGAATGGGACTGTTGGGACAGGGCGGGAGATAAATGGTGCTCGGGTCCAGGCTGAATGAAGATGGAAAGTAAGTAAGGAGAGCGGTGGGTGTGCGTGTACGGGATAGATATGGGCTTCTGACGACAGAGCCAGGGCAGCGTGATGCAGCTGCTGCAGCAGCAGCAACCGCCAGGCCAGGTATCGCACGCCGAATTGGGTTACTGGAGCACACAATCCGGCCATAATTATTCCAAGCCGAGAACCTTTCTTACTTCTTCTCCTGGTCCTCGAACTCCCATTCCGCTATTCCGCTATTCCGCTGCGTAATTAATCTCACCAACTATTCTTGGAAAGTGTCAATTATCAAAGGCAAAAAACGTTCTTTATTACACGACTCTGGAAGGCTCGCTTTCTGCTTCCTTAATATTTCTAGTCCAATAATTCCCCCCTTTCTTGCGTGGGCGAGAAAGGGGGGCAAATAGGGCACTAAACTTGAATACTTTTTGCTGAGATGGAAATGTTTGTGTGGATTAATTTACGAATCAAGGTGGCAGACCTTTTCGACGTCGCCGCATAAAACACCACTGCAGCATCAAACATCACACTGTGGACCGTGGCTGGCCGAGAGGTCAGTGACTCCCGGTACCGCTGCTGGTCCGATTGCCACCCTGGCGCGCCTTCCTCGCCAGTTGCATCCGTTTCTGCATACGAATCCCACAGCCCTTCCACACCCTTTGTAGCCACCTCTCGATTCTTCACTCAGTACACTAACTAGATTGATTATCGCACTAATCTGTTTATGACACTATGCCCAAAGAAACTTGCCACAGATGGGGCAGAACCTTGGCCAGTCGGGACTTTCTTCTTGTTACAAAGTTCTTTGGAGTTAATGACAAAAGGTTCCTCTCGGCACACGCGGGGGCACACCGGCTCCTCTTATTAATTGAATGGTCCTCTATTAAATGAATAGCCACTCGGCTCTTCTAGTGAATTCTCTGTTGAATGAAGGATTCCTTTTCTAACAAGTAAAAACATCTTTTGATAAAAAGGGAAGTCGCCATCAGAGTCTATAATTAAAGAGAACTAGTTCCTTCTCATCATAGGTATCAGAATGCGCTTGGGGATTGATTGACGACATCAGGAATCGGCGTCGTTCATTATTCAACTAACACGTACTCGGCTTCCGAGTGCTGTCGAGGTAAACAATGTCTTATCGACGAACGTAGCGGACACTCAACCCGATATCGAACCTATCGAGACAATTGGACGACCTCGGCCTCTCTCACGTTCGCCTTGCACGAATGTTTGATCATCAGTTAAGAATGCTAATTACGTCTGGTAGGAGAATAATCGGAGGAGTGCAGAGTATGATGCAGTTGAACCTCAACATTTACTCTTCACCTTAACCCTTTAGGTATGAAGGACCGATGTATGATTCCTATGATTTTGGCTGAGTATCCTTCAATATTCATTGAGCTTAAATATACTGCGTTCAATAAATCGATGGAATCTTGCCGACATAGTTGCGAAGGAAAAGGTTAAGGAAACACATTACGCAGATATACTTGACCTTTAGAAAGACGTGACACACGGACATTCCTCATTTCTGAATAGCTGCTTGAATTGCAATCTGCATCACGTCTGCAACCCGATTTTACAAAGCAAGTGTAGGCAAAGCTTTCGCTTTACGAAATACAAGACTGAAACCGAATCGTGTTCGCTCTGCGGATGTATCTTGAAAGCTTTGACTGTTTCACTGAACAAACTTCCGAAAGGAAACATCTATTTCTCGAGCGTCTCAGTAGGAAAAGTGCCCTAAAAGGAAATACGTGTCCTCTCTGAATTGGTAAGACACCAATAAAACCACACACAGATACCTCCTCGAAAGCACTCAAAATTTTACCAAACAACAATCCTAAAAATCATTGACCGTTCAATCGTTCCAACGTAAAATATCAGAGGGTTCACGCGAATGGAATTACTGGCGCGGGCGGAGGAGCCGCAGCGCTAATTGTGCGCTCGGGCAGAGTCGGCTCGGCCAATGCACGAGAGGTAACGAGCGTGTCCTCAAATCCATGCCCGCCGAGACACGGTCGCTTTCTGGCCGCGCGGTTACTCTAGAATCCGGGCGAGAGAATCGATATCCGTAGAAACGAGCAGGCCCTCAACGACTATGGCGAAGGAATGCTGAATGAAGGTTAGGACCTGTGTGCACACGAGCGCGAGGGAAACACAGGGGGAGACAGTGGACCGGCAAACGCGCTGCTCGAATGGAAATGGTGCGAGTGACGGTAAGGAAAGCGGACTCCCGGCAGCTGGAGTCAGTTAGAGTGATCCGGGCGGGGTACCCGGTGACCCCAGCTGCGCTACGCGGGTCGTCGGGTCAGGAGGATATACCCGGGACGACGCGTGTATGTGAACGGTCAAGGGACCCTGGCCCCTCGACAGCATCCTCGAGGAAATCGCCAATCGGGAGACTCGCCAGCCAAATGCCACTCGAATACCAGAGGTCCAGTGTGCACCGGGACTAGCCGACTGACCTAATTCCCCGTTTGGACCGAGGCGTCCTGTCACTATGGAGACTGGGCATTCTTAAGACCACGATCACATGCTCCGGGCCACATTCGAGCCAAAACTTATTCAGGAATTCAAACGATTCTAAACGTCCTAGCACTGCCGAACCTGAACCAGAGGATCAATCTACATATTGCACCATAACTCGAAATTCGAGGGTCCTAGGACCTACTTTGATTGGTTGTTACTACGAGAGGTTCACCTCCTATTCACACTAGTCCCGAGACTGGCCGCCACACCGAAATTCAATCACCTAATCGAACACTAGGGATGGATCACTGTTCGCCCCGGCGGCGGTAACGGCGGTAACGTGCACGGGCGCGTGAGGACGTGTGGAGTCACGCAACGCGCGCGCGGCTCGCGTTCCCCAGCTCCCTCGGGAAGCGTCCACAAAGACACAAGCGGCGCACACACGGTACAGGTGGACTATCGCACGGGAAGCGGGAATTCGCGGAGATACAAGAGCGAAGTGTAGACCGGTTTCGAGAGAGTAGTACGCCGAGAAGAAGACACTGGGGGGGAAACAAGAACGAGAGAGAGATTAGTAGGTCGCGGGAGCGAGGTTACGCGGCGCGTTGAGGTCGGCTGGTGACTGACTCTCTCCGGGCGCCGCGACGCCGACGCCACCTTTGCGCGCTCGCACCCCCTCTTTTGGGGGTGAGAACAACCCCCCGCTGCACGGTGCACCTACGCCGGCCGCGCTCCTCGCCTCTCCGTCCCGCCGAGAACCCCCCCACGCCGAGAGGACTACGCTCGCCCCTGACTCTGCTTCACTACACAGTACACACTACTCCCTGACGCCGCGCTCTCCGCCGCTTGTCGTGTCCACCTTACCCTCAAAGTTCACCTGCGACCTACGAATGAAAGGTGGCTGACCGCGCGTTACGCTGCCTCCTCTAGCTTCTAGCCGGCGATCGATTTTTTTACAATCCTTTCATTATGTCTCGAGTAATCGTATCAAGAGTGAAACTCTGTTGCGCGGAATGGATAATCTCTGAAAGGATCAAATAGGTCTTAATGAGGCTGTCAATCTCGGGCTTTTTAAGCTTCTGAGAGTCGCGGAGGGTAATTTATGGTACGTTAATTATAGTGGACCATTGATTGAAAACGTGTAATGATGTTAGGCATAGATCAAACTTCTAAGATGACAGTGTTGTAGTAGAATTTAATTATATTAGTTAGTCGAAATGGCTCTTGCGGAGTCTACAGAATCTATCGAGCATGAATTATTAATGAAGCAGACTTGCCGAACATGACGCGGGATGTTCGAAGACTTTGATAGATAACTGCCACCATGATTGGCAATTAGTGTAATTACTATCGCAATTTTGAAAGATCAGCGTTCCAACCTTAGTCTATAGAGTTTCTATAAGTATTATCCTGCAATTTCATCATTCTATACGATTAATTAATCTTGAATAAGACATCTCCGTCGTGGTGCAACCTATTATTAAGAGAAATTTGTTATTTGTTTGATATTTGTTTATTTCTCGGCGCATCTGATATTTCGCGAGATCTACGAACTGCAGAAACCGATCCGTTAGATATAAATCCGGTGGGTACCCTTCCGATCGAATGCAATACCGGCCTCTACACTGGAATCAATAGCAGCAAGTGGCTTTCGAGCGGAAATAACTCTAGGGTTGACTTCCTCGTGGAAAAAAGTATAGCGAGCACTTTTCATACCCAGCTGAAATGATTCGGACGCGCAAAACCCATGGACGAGGCAATATCTTTTTCAGCCGTGCGTTCTCGGGGCAAAAAGCAGCCGGGTCAAAATCATTCTCCAACTTTTCCATTACTGGGCATATCCAGTAACGCAATATTCAGTTCATAAAATTCGTGAAATAAATACGTGAAGGAATATAGCAATAACAGGTTAACGAACTCCAGCATCAGAGTTTGCCAAGTAACTATGTTTCGCAATCAAGACAAATCCTATACAAAAGCGATAATAAAAATATCTGAATCAGAGTTCCTCGTTATTGATTAATCGCTACCGTAGCACCGCATTAACGTCAAGTCATCAAAGGTTCGGTAGACTTTTGAACGTGTCTGTGCTGGCAGGTTAAGACACGATATTACGGAGAAGAGGAGGTGCAGGAGCGGGAAGGGAGTCCGGAACGAGATCAAAGAGGGAGAGTAGGTCCCAAGAGCCGAGGGTTCGTGCTAGCTTCATTAAACTGACAATTAGAAAAGCTGCAATTAAGTGCGACAAAGCCTTCGCCGATGCGGCGCTCCGAACGCAATGGAATCCGACGGCGGCGACTCCGCCGAGTTCGGATGTCAGTGCGGTGTATTAATTGCACGAACCCGCGGGAGGCGCGTTCGTTAACCGTTAACGATGCTCTTGCCAGCGATCGATGGGAAAAGGAAACCCGAACACGAAACCCATGGAAACCCGCTGGTAATTTGTGCACTGTGGCTCGCCAGAATCGATCTTTCACTTTTCCCCGGCCAGGAAGAAAAATTTCATAATTGAACAGATATGTGTTTAGTAAAAATAATATGCGACACTTAATATTGCAAGTGGTACAAATCTGCTTTTGATCGTTCACCTTAATTTCCGCTTTTGATTCTCCGTTTACGAACTTTGTTAAAATAAATAATGATGTCGCCATTTTGGGCTCCAATTGTACAAACCGATAAAGCCAAACGGCGGACAACGAAATAAGCAGTCGGTCGGTTTTTGCCGAGAAGAGATAATCGAAAAGCGAATGAGTCATTTAGAAGCCGTCATCGACTTCAGCGATTGGCGCGGCGATACCAATGATTTTGATAGTCACACGTGCGGCAATGAAAAGCGTGTCAATCGTTCCGATAGGAATCATCATTCTGCTCCATTCCCGTGGATCATCTCGAGTGCTGGCCCATTTTCACATGTAATTCTCCGTTTTTCCTCTCTCACTCTTTCTCCCTCTCTCTCTCTCTCTCTCTCTCCCTGTCTATCTCTTCGCGTGAAAGCTGAGAGCTTCGCTCGGGTTAATTCCGATACGTCGACCGGAATTTATCATCGATTTTGCCGGTTGAAAGGGACTGGGGGCTAATGACGGGAAGTGGTCCGACTTTTGTTTGCACTGGCGCATGCCTGTTCTACGCCCAACCCGAGTACGTGAGTGTACTTGGAAACGAAATAATTCGCCCCTGACACTTTCGCAGCGGCTAATTAAGTCGCGGAATCTACCCGGACTCCTAAAAACTTATCGGATTCCCACGGCTGCGGTTGAGTATGTGTGACCGCGCTAATTAAAATCCATGTACAGAGCATTTAATTTTAGTTCGTTTTTACTGTGGATTTTGCTTCGATTTTTTGCGCTTAGGAAATAAATTAGGATGTGATACAAGCCTTCTGTTTATTATAACGAAAATCCAGCTGCAACTCGAAATAGATAAGTTTTGATAAACCGACTGAAAGCTATCTACTTATTTCCTTCTCAAAAATTGAACAACTGTCCTCTGATGCCCCCAGACGTCAATTAACATGTCGCCCTTATTTTCCAATTAGAAAAATACATACTTTCAATCCAGCATTCACTTTGCTTGGATTATTATGCTCCACGCTAGTTCAAATCCTAGACAATTTATAATCACAATGTATACAACAATGTACACATAGTAATTATGATGGAAGCGCAAGTGAATCGCCCTGTACAGAGCGATCCATACTGCGTGGCGCACGTGGCGGTGACACACGAGACTCGCGTGTACCGACGATATGATCCACTGGCGCCGTGGGAGTTCTACGTGCATCTCTCTACGTGAGCTTCGAGATACGATCTGTCAATGGCCCTAGAAAATACCTGGCACTCCAGGCACGTAGCCTGCGCGGCGGCTCTCCGTTTCGAGCGTTCGCGCTAGAGCTAACCTAAATTTCCATATGCATCGCCGATATTGAGCTCTAAGCTTGATTAACTTCGAATTATCCATATTTAGTCGGTGATACTTAGATTTGTTTTGACATTCTCCTTAATCTCTTGTTATATTATATGTGTAGTTCATATTTATATGACATGGGAAGTTGAAGTAAGTGAACTCACCAGTTTGGTTCGCAGTTTTGCACAGATTGGTCTGCATAGGAATATGAAGGAATATCTTTCGTACGTACCTGAAACATCAAATGGAGAAACTTCGATTAGTATAATAGAAAAAAGGATGAAAACATCTAATATGTATATTGGAGCTCGCTGCATAAAGCATGTTTCCATACTAAAATCAATGTTGGCGGTACTGATTAATTAAAACTAGGGTTTATTTTATGTTTGAATGCAAGTAGCAGAGAGTAAATGCGAGGAGAGAGTGGATGGATGAAAAGGCTGACTGATTAGAGGGGAAACGCATCGGCCAGTACATTAACATACGTTCGCATGGAACCGTATCGAGGGCTGGCTTTCCAAGCGAACGGGGCTAAAGACTCGCTGAGGAAGATAACCTACAAAGGGTGCAGACTGGCGTTGTTACATAAAATGGCCTGTTTCTCAGTCCTGAACAAGGAACGTGACGCTGATGCATTATTTACCGACTGTTTACAAAGCGCCCCCGTAATGTCCCGCGCCACGTGAAAACGGTACACTTTGCATTCTGCACTGGGTAAATGGTGGACATTCGTTACTACCGGCAAATGAGTGCGTCGTGAAACATCGCGCAGCTGGGGTAATACTCTTTCACGTTTCTCCCGGCGAGAAATCTCCCGCTTCTCACCCCGTCTCTCTCTCTTTCGCTCTATCACACACTCCCGGGCCGGAAAACATTCTCTTGCGTAACCATTTTGTCCATAATGGGGATTCGCGTGGAAGAACAAACTGTGTTTACTCGTGGAGCCTGTCGAAGTTTACCCCCAAGTCAAATATAGGTGATTAGTTGCGGGGATTGTTCTGGTAAATTGCATGGAATTATTAAAAGAAAAAGGGTGGTGATGGAGTTCGACGAGTCTCGATGGTGACTTTTGATCGTCTCACCCTCCCCAACCCTCCGAGCGAGTGATTCCCAGACAGGGGAAAAAGAATCTAACGCGAAACTTTTTTCCGCGATTCGACGGTACGCGTTGAGAAAGGTCGTCGAAGAAGCCGATGTAAATGTGCGAGGGCAGCAAAAGTTAACGCGATACTACCGCACGCTCGCCTTGTTCCCAGTTGGATTACAAGATACCCGGGAATTCTCGCTCGCATTTCGCACACCATCATGTACAAGGTGACCTGAAATGCCGGGAATCGTTTCGGTCAATGGTTCACTGATGAGGTCGTTGCCGCGCAAATCCACTTGTCTTGTGAATTGCTTGAAATTCTTCTCAAGAACAACTTGTGAAAAGAGTGACCTGCTGTATGTAGGTTTTCTCATCCCGACGACAGCGAGTGCCAGATATCTCCAGGAAAGTAAACGTTGCACTAACGAAAGACAAGTCAATAAAGCTAGCCTCGAGAAGCCGCAATTCACTGTTAAACGCATCATCCTAGAAAGTCAACGTTATACTGGCGAAAGAGAAGTCAATAAAATTAGCCCCGAGAAGCCTTTGGAAATCCGTTGAATACCTCCAACATTCCGACTGTTCTCAAGAATTAAGAACTGTTACATCTAATCCGACAATTCTAAGAGTTACTGTGTCACAAATTACTTGAATATACTTTGTCAAGGTGCTCGAGTTCAGTGTCAACCTCACCAATTTATTGTTAATTTCCTTCTTTTTTAGGGAAATTATACCAAAATTATACGTAAGAGAATTTGTTAATTTCTAGAAGTCTCCCTACAGTTTGTATCCTGAACCCCATACTTCTGGGGCACCCTGTATGCACTCGCAGACTTCGGCACGAGAGAGCCTCATTCAGGAAGAAGCGAGTTGGTAACGATATTGATTATCAATTTCCTAGAGTGCCGAGGGAAGTGCAAACCGGCGGAGTTATCCTCAATATCAATGAGACTGAATCCACCATTGAAATACATACTATCTAGTCTGATTCTAACTCCCGGAAATCGTCATTTAAACTTGATCGTAATTTGATTTAGCCTAACCTGACAAGTCTCCAATTATTCTTAGGACGGATGCAAGTTCCTTTTTGAATATTATTAGACCCGAGCTTTTAATACCTTTCAAATAATTTGGGAGACTACTCAATGTTGAGCATTTGCCCTCTTCATGATATTCTATAAGTATTCCTCGTGTGGAGGGTCGAGCAATTTATCATGGACAGTTTGGGGCGGAGCGAAACGACACTTTGTATGGGAATGAAGTCATTGACTCCTGAATAGGAAGTTGCGGTAGGTCGTGTATAACTGAGGAGTATTTATATCAGGGGAAGGCCCGTCAGGGAAGGGGAATGTCAATCGGGAAAATGTGGGTCGTTGTTCCGTCGAATGCGGAAAAGCCTTGGTCTGTGTTTTCACTATGGGGAATTCTGCCGGCAGCGCTCGGGGCATCTACAGCCCTATCTCTCACTCAATAATTTAGTCAGCGCCGTCTACTTGTTATGCCGAGTCCGTTGTTTAATCGCGGCAAACCGAGCGCATCCACCTTTGCCTCGCCGATAAAAAGAACTTTTCCGTCTTTCAAATGGTGGATTGAATTTTTGAAAAAAGTCCGTGGTGAGGGACTTTGGGAATTGCTAGCAAAGATCAAAAAGCATCCACCGATTGATTGCAATATAAACCTGAAAGGTAGGGTTTCCACTTGCGAAAAGAATATTTCCAGGATTCGATTCGGAAAGAGGAGAAAGATTGAAAGCAGAAGTGGAGCTAATTGAATTGAGAGGGGCGGACCATAAAACTAATCCGATTGGTTCGATCTACTGCACGCCGGAGTATGAAAAGTACCCTTTAGATTCGAATCAAAAGTTTCCTCCGAGCTCCGAAAGCAATATCTGTGTACCCAACACAATTTCCGGAGGTACGTATGAACATGCTCTGTATGGAAAGAGAGTGTTCGGAAACTTTCCCAGTTCTAAGAACTTTACTAACTGCTCGAAACCATTTCTACTGCCTTCTTTACAGTCAACATAGCCATACAGATAACCATTTGATAACAATTATTGACTGCGCTGTTTAGTGCAATGTGCTAATACCAAGTGATTTAAACTCGTAATTATAAATAAAAGAATAAAATAAGGTAAGAAAATGCAAAGAAAAAAACCGGGAGTGGGAGGAGGCCCAATGCAATTAAGATAATCAATTAGAGTGGACGTGCATCGTGAGAAAAAGGTTGTCACCGTCGCGGACATTTTGACGCAACATATGATCTATTGCCAAGTCAACTGATTCATTTCTCACACGCCAATTACGGTGACAATGTGCGGCTGGACAGGTGTTAAATTGCAATCGGGGTTAAGTGGATCCTTCGCCATCATCACGGCGATTCAATTTCCCCTTTGAAGGCACGAAGCGCGTTAATGGAAGGCTGAAAGAGAACTTGCGCGAATTCGGCCCCTCTGTCCGTCTCCATTCATCGGCCCGTACTTTTCCGCAGTTGGCCGCAAAAGTATCTGGCCAGCTGGTGAAATTACGGTAACAGCTAACCGGCTAGTTTTCCTACTTTTCTTTCGCACGAATCTCTTTGGAGTACGTTCTCTCTACATTTGTAAAGTTTTTACTTCTACCGCTGGTGAATACTCGTTTTCAAGTTTTGCGGTACGAACAGTGGCGAGTATACAAATGGGAGCACTCTGTTATCATAACTCGAACAATGTTGCAATATTACAAAGAAAGAAGCGTCGGTTTATACTTTAAAAAAGCATAAAATTGAATGTTAATGTTGATTGTAGTTTACCGCAAGAGAAAAAAGCATTAAGAAATTACCTCGCAAATACATATATCTTGTATCTTAAGTAATAGATCAATGATAATAGTACGGAAATCCTTTTAGAGTGGGCGCAAATGCTATATCTACCCCGGGTCACTGAACTCTCGAGGCACATCGTGCTCGCTCATATTTTTATTAATGTACCGTAGGATCGAGAAACCCAAGGGATCCGGCGAGTTCCGAGATAAAATAGGAAGATCCGCCTGCGCGCTTTGTGGATTTATTCTACCGCGGTGAGCAGTATAACCCGATAGATTTGTCGCGCGCGCGAGCGCAAGCGCCAACCGGGATACGATCTAGGAGCAAATGGAAAAGCCACGGCTATAACTTACAATATTAAACGCAGTCGTATATTGCAATATTAAATTCCCATCGACCTCAGAACCATCCATCTGGTTCTACGGTTACGCTGATGCTTGCGGAAGTTTCTTAAGTTCGTTGTAATTAATCTTGAAATATTGGAACGTATTACCTTCATTTATTTTACTTTGTGCAAACATTTGTTATGCTTTGTGCATAAATGCACTCAAATATATCACCGAACAAATCATCCTGATAAATCAATGAAATAATGATAAATAAGAAAAGTCTGAATCGTTGTATTAGAATTCTAAGAAGATTCAAGGTATCTGTTTATTGAAATGCTCTCACCAACGCCAACGTAGTCATTAGAGTCCCGGCAGCGATAGAGAGCGGAAAGCGGCGAACAACCGCTCGCCATGGCATCGAAATTGACACGCTTTCAGAATCAGCCAATTCAGTTCTATTACCATTTCCCCTCTGCCCCTATAAAGGTGGTTACCAAGCTACTAAAAGGATCGACCATTCAGCGATCTGCAATTACTGTACAGCACATAATTGAATTAACCAGCCGGAAAGACTGATATTTCCTAGAGTAACTTGGTGAAAGTATTACTGCTATTCAAATGATTACTATCCCAGCACTCTCTATAAGTAATTCCTCGCTTACTTACGTAGCTCGTCATTTTTTAGAGAAAGTTAGGTGCGCTTATAAATAAACCATTCAATACTACAGGAATAATCATTTTTCCATGAAAATTCAGGCATTATTTTCCAAATTGCTTTGTTCAGTATGCTGAGCAATTTCATAAGTCTCGGCGTGAGCAAAGTTATTCAATTTGTTTGATTAAATCCCGAGAAAAAGTTTGCCAAATTAATTAACATATGACTTGTCCTGTTTCGTATTGTAGTTTCCCTGAATCGTGCTGGAAATAGCTCAAGCAGCCTATGATTGATCGCAGGGGCACGGAATATTTGAATGGCCCTGTAGGCGATCGAGAGTACAAGTGGATAGAGTGGAGTTGATGTTCCCGCGCGTCAATCTATTAACTAGATCGCGAGATAGCTGGTGGTGGATGGCAGGTCGTCTGGGCGGCTCTGAAATTCGTCGTTAACGTCGGCGTAAGGCTTCAACGACGACAACGACGGCGACGGGCCTGCGTCAATATCGACCGGGAATTCACCCTCTCGTGCACCACCGTACAGTCTCTCTGCTCCACCGTCCACCCCCTCAGCCCTTGGCCGCCCTCCCACCCGTGTGCACTTTCCATTCTGCCGACCTCCATCTCACCCCTTTCCCACTGGCGCCCCGACGACACCGGCCGCTGCCGGCTTTCGTCTACCTGTCCCACCCCTATACAGGGTGGTGTGCTTCCACTCCTTTAAGGCACTCTTCTACTCGACAACACAAGATTCCAACCTTTTCCGGGGATTTTCTTTAGCTCAAACAAGCTTTTCCTTCTCTACGAATTTCTTCATGGCAAAAGGGGGAAATTAACATTGTGCTGAATAGAATTGGATCGGATTTGGCTAATTGAATTACTGAGTTTTCTACAAGTTTGGAAACTTTTCCCTTGTCTTGGTTTAATTGAATCAATCGTTACACGAATGGCCGTTACTTACAGTCTCGTTGTCTTAGGGACGTCCGGGCGAGCTCGGCCTAAGGGACCACCCGGAAAAGTGTAGAGATTTCTTTATGGACGGCATGTTAATAATGAATCTCATGATTAAAAGATGTGCACTAATAAATAAATGGACTACTACATTATTGACTGTACCTGGGTGGCTCGTCTTAGTTTTTGTTTAAATAATAAGTTTTGATGCTTGTAATATTTTGTATTACATATTTGGCACGTGACTACTCAAGAAAATGGTTCTGGGTTCTAATATTTTCCTCTGTATTGTTTCACATATTCCGTTAACGTATCCGTCTTGCCCTACCGTCCCCTGGGAGAATAATTATTGCGCCCTCTGGGTTTTGTTTCTGGGAATGTTCGTGAGAGTAACTTGTCGCGCGTGTAGAATGTTCAGCGGGACGGCGCGGCGCGGTCATGCTCGCCAGCTTCTACATCCGTCTGCGCGTTGAAGCAGCAGCAGCAGCACCACCAGCCTCGTAAAAAGTTCACGAGCCGTTCGATTCAACATAAAAATTCCATGTGACAGGTCTACTGGTGTACTTGCGTGTCGAGTCTAGCCTCGCTCTCTTCGAGACCTGAAACTGGAAATTTACTCGGCGAGTTTCCGCTCGGCTACAGAAATTGCAAGGCTGGAGCTGCTCTCAAAAATACTTGGCCACTAGCATATTATTAGTAGTAGAGACAGTCGCAAATAAACTCCGGGAATAGTTTATAACTTTATGCGCCGTTTTAGTAGACTTCTATCCGGAACGTCAGTTGCGATAAGAGAATAATTATTCCGACGGCAAACACTCGCGTAGCTGACAGGTCCTTTGGAATACATTTCGGAGAAAGCGCTCTAATGGAAACAGTTCCACCGTGAATGATGCGTGTTCCAGTTACCGCTCTGAAGACTTAATGGATTATGAAGGTAAAGGGGCGATGCTTTACCCGTTACGACGGCAACGTATTAATATGGACAAATTGCACCCCATCGGGCGCTGCCGTTCCCCGCTACTTTCGCCGATCCTTGATTAACCAATCCTTTCCCTCCAGTTTTTACCCTTGTACCCGCCGGCATTACCCTCTAATTACTCCTAATTCCGAGACTTTTTCTACCGTCAAATTCGAGTGACTGAAATATCCGGGATTTTCAGTATTTCTCCCCCAGGATATTAGAGTGAAAGGTGCAGTGATAGCAACACTCCTGGCTCCGAGGGAAACGCATCACCCTGTACCTGGAGGATGCGCCGGGTGGGTGGAAAGTGGCGGGCAGAGAAAAAATGGGGATGAAAACGAGAGGGAGAGTTTGCGAGAGCGCGCCGCTGAAAATGAGCGGCTCACCCTCTCACTCGCTTTTCCTCTTTCGATCTCCGTCCCGCTCCCTCTGCTTGGGGAACGACGTACGCAGCCAGGGATATATCGATCGTGTTCGTTGCCTCCTATGCCTCTTGCTACGAGAGTTGAGGCCCACCAGGAGAGGAGCGCGTGCACACCTAGATACAAGGTGGTCCATGCAGTTTCACTGCGAATCCCGCAATGACACACACCGCGAATCGATCTCTCGCATTTCTAGCCGGGGCATCGCTGTCTTTCTCCTCTCGCCACTTTGTCATTCTTGAAATCATTCAACAGGCCGGTCCACAATCAATCGCCGGGATTAATTATAATATTCCGCGTAATTTAATATTAATATTTGGTTATAATTTAAATCCCATTAAAGACCTTGTCTATGGTGAATTTCTTGCGTTTATCAAAAATGGAGACAGAACGTTTTTTAGAAAGTACTAAGTTCGTTCTAAATTCATTGTTAATAATGATTCGCATTTCATACACTCCTAGCAATTATTCGTACTGAATGAATTGCTAGCAATTACTCCTACGCAATTGATTGCTAAGAATTACTCCTGCTCAATGCAATGTGCAGTGGTAGAAATAAAAAGAAGGGCTTCCCGTTGGCTGGGAGCACCCCGTATAAAGTACGAGCGAGCAACCTGTCTGCACGTTTCACCCTCTGTTTGCAGCCCTTTCGCCCGCAGCCTCCATCAGCGGCGCTTAATCCGTCTCAGGCTGTCCTTCGTCTTCCACTGTTTAGCCAGGAAGTCGATCCGAAAAACCTCTACCCTCCCCGATCCCCCTCTTGCCAGCTGCTAAGCTGTCGTCAGGGAAACGATCGGAATTCCATCTGCACCATAAAGCCCGATTCATATTATGGCTACGCTCACACTTCCTCGCCGAGGCGAGAAACGCCGATAGAAACTCGGGCAGACGAGGCCACTATTCTCTGGGATTTGTTAGCCCAACTTTCCTCGCATGCGAATCTACCCCCGAAAAACTGCTGGTAAGCGCACCCCGCCAGTGGTGGAAGCAGCTCGCACATCGCCCTCTCGAGTGAAAAGCAATCAGGCTCTCCTGCTCAAATATTCTCCGATGGATGCTTTCCGCGGAAGTTGCTCTAAAATTGAACCTCGCACAGCTCGCCGTCTCGCTCTGTGTGCCAAGAAACTGGATGAGAGTGCTTCAGTCGCTCCTAGACCCCGATTGTCATGATTCGAGTGCACTCCGCGTGTCTCGGATATCTATGAGTTGTTGCTGCAAGCTAATCAATTACCCTAATACTCCACGGCTGTACGCTTCGACACAACACACACTCTGTTTTCGAGCTCTCACTTAACCTTTGGGTCACACTTCATTAGTTTTCGCCGACTTGATAATATTTGAACAGTCTCAATTATCGAGGGACAAGCTCAAATTGGAGTACGGTCATGATTTCCAGACCATTCTGTAATGTTAAGAGAATATCTCATTTTTTCCACTTATTATCTTAGATTTGAGCCATGCATAGTTTTTAGCTGAACTTCAGTAAGCGGTGAAAAAAACAATCAAAATAGAAAGTCGCATAAAAACGTGTAATCTGTAAATTATGATTATCAGGTATTTCAAGTCTGCCGATGGAACGTGCCAAATACATATTACGCGACCCCGCACATAATAACTCACTTTTACGGCTTCACTTTGAACCACCATGGGAGAAACCCGAAAGCTTTGTCTCGAGGAATGTCCGATTTGCGTGTGTAACGCAACCGAGGGTGGAATTGTCTGACAAGGGTAACCCCTTATCCCATTATGCCTGGCCGTGGATTTGAAAATCATCTTGCGGAGTAATCCGAGTCATCCAGTGTAAAAGACACCGCGCGCCCGTTCGGACTACACTTTCGGCTTGAGTTTCGGGCTAATGGGATTAAAACTGGCTACGTGTATTCGGCTGTCCAGCCACTGTCTTGTCCACACACGTGTCAAGACACCCCAGACTCTAGAGTTAACGCCGCGGTGTTTACTTTTGCGGCTTTCAGCTCACAATAGTTCTCTCGAGGTGTATCTCTTTACAATACTCGTAAAAACAAATATACAATACTATTTCACATAGAAAAAGTGGAAATCCTGACAATGACAAGCGTCATTGTTGATTATATTCTCCTTGAGGAGAATATAATTACACCGAAATCCTAAAAGGTTTAATTATACATTCTAACCCGAACTATCAATTAATTGACTAACCGGGAGTAAGACACGAAGCCGCGAAAGCCATTTCGAGCAGGAATACCAGGCGCGTGGGTACGATTGTCGAGCAATCATAGCATCAATGCAGAGGCACGGAAGCATGATAAATCGGCGATTCAGGACATAGCAGAGGGAGGAAGCCGCCCGGTGGCACGCGCGACCAAGATTCCATGAGAAATTTAAGCGGTCGCCAGGACGTTCCACAGCTTGCGCTAGGTAGCCCATTAAAGTTGCCGCTGGCACACGTGACTTCCGGTAATTAGGTCATCGCCTATGCCTCCGTCTCTCTCGCTCTCCTGCCTCCGCGAGCATTGTGCCCGTGTCGAGTTAACCACTCGGCCAGTAAGGGCATAACTCCCGCCATCGTTCTCTTAAACACTCCTCTCACTTTCCCACTTTAAGTGAGAACTCATCAGCCAACCTTCTACTACTAGTTGCCTCGCCTTTACTTCTTATTGAAAGCCCTCCCAGGAAGAATCCATCAATGGGAATACCAATCCGACTCGGGGGGCTGCGTGTGTTGTAAACAAGTTACCCAGTGGCGAGAAAGCTACAAGCACTGGGAAACATTTCAGTCAAATTATTTGTCCTCAATTTAAGATATATTTTTATACAATATTGTACAGTTTAACGCTGTGTATTTCTTGAATGACCGTAACAGTTCTGCGAATATTTCTTTCCATAACACCATTGATGTTAAAGAATTATGAACTTCCTGCGGTGAAAACAATCATTTTTCATACACTTGAGTGAAGTATAACATGTAATATTTTCTATCTTATATTTTAAACTACTGTCTTATACTAACCATCGAATCTTGCACCATGAGGAATAGGAGGGACTGGCGAGCAATCGATTTTCTATGGGGATTGCATGGGGGTGACAGTTAGGCGTATCCGACCACATGTATCAGACGTGTCCGACAATACAGAGAAATGTTAAAAATCAATGAAATCAAATCCTTTCAACCTCAATAAAACTGTTATGCATATTACACCAAATGGAGATCAACTGTACAAAATACGATCTTTACGAAGTACGAAATGGGGATGAAATGCGAGACTCTGGGCAAAGACATAGACATGCAGGCCCATGCACACTTCCATTTAGATCGAAGAGAATAGCTGGGAATTGGTACAAAGTGGCTTTTTAGGATTACGAGGAAGGTCGGTAAAAGTTGGAACCTTGGACGAAGCGGGGCACGAAGCGGGGCATGTTCAATGGGGATTGCATGGTGGGCGGAGGTCGGGGGCTGGTGCGCATCGATAGCGCGATGAATCTTACCTTGCGTGGTGCCGTTAGCCTGGCCGGTCTGCTGGATTCCTGGATAAAGGGGCGAGGGATGAGGCGAGGGTTGATTGCTCGGCGGAACGGTGGAATGCGGGTTGGCAGTCGTCGGTGTTCCCGCGGCGGCGGTGGCTAGTTGCTGCGATTGCTGGGATTGCTGGCATCCGGCCGCCGTCGAAGTCGGCGTCGCTGCCGGCGTACCGA
This sequence comes from Crossocerus cetratus, assembly GCA_963675795.1. NCBI lineage: Eukaryota > Metazoa > Arthropoda > Insecta > Hymenoptera > Crabronidae > Crossocerus > Crossocerus cetratus. Next base: position 19,014,178 of record OY776667.1, read on the forward strand.
CGCCGCCGCCCGGCCCGCAGCCGCCCAGCGACTGTTGCTGCGATTGCTGCTGGTGCTGCTGGTGCTGGTGCTGTTGCTGGGGCGTCTGCTGCGGCGTCGGGGGCTTCTGGCTGTCGGTCGCGTCGCTCGACGGCTCTGAAATGCACACGTGCCCTCTTCATTTTTGATCTTCCTTTGCGTCTTTGCTTATTAATTAATCGTCAAGCTCCTCTATTAGTCTCCCTTGTTCTTGTGTCGGGTTTGAAAGTGTCTAGTTCGGATCGGAGGAAATAGTCCCTTCTCAGTCTTCAAAGTTTTTGTCCGCATCCTTCGTGTTAATAGCATAGTATAATGTATGTATATGGGGAAACGTACAACTCCATGTTTATCGATATTGCATTAGTTTACCTTCACTGTTGGTCTCTTATTCATGATTGTAGCAATGGTGTCGATCTACCGTCAGAAAAATTGAAGCATCGTGCGACCACTGAATCACCACTAGTATACCAAAACCGCCCAAAACACGTGTAGATAGTCACTTAATCACATATTAAAACTAAGAAGTAAGAAAGTGTTAGAGTCGAATATGAAACTTCCCAATAGAAGCACAGCGGAGCAACCAGAAATTGGAAATAGGCATAGTTGGATTAGCTCGTCTCGCGCAGGAAAGTGGTGTCCTCGAGAGAGCGAGAGAGAGAGAGAGTGTGTGTTAATTTGTCTTGCTCTGCGGACAACTTAACAACAATCTACCACTTTGACAGCCACAATCGCGCAGAGCCAACAACACACCAGCGGCCCCCGAAATGTTTATAGTCACTTAATCACAAACTTCGGACAAAAGCCAAGGAAACGCTTCAGTTGAAAAGCGGATATATGTTAAAGCTCGCCAATCCCTCGCCGGAAATATGAATAATGGGAGAACTCGCCGGCTACTTTGCGAATCGATACCAGCCGACGAGAGAGCCCCGGGCTAAGGGTAAGGGCTACGTCCACCGGTACAAGCTGTTGTACGGAATTCCAAGTGAAAATCTATTAATCACCTGGAGAGTAGCCCCTAAAGTTTGCCGGACTGCTCAGGGGGAGCCACAAACTCGAGCGAAACGTCTCCCTGCGTCCTCCTGTGTAATTACGCTCGACGCCGGCGAGGCAAGTGGTATCTGTTTCATCAGTGGAATAAGAGAAAGGCGGAGGACAGGCGAAGCCCGCAGCGCAAAAGTACAGTAGCGAGACTATAAATTACCCCGATTGTCGTAGTAACGACGAACCGCTCTTTCCATCTATTGCACTCAGCTGTATTATAAATACGTCAGTATTACACAGTGTGTACATTTTCACGTACTATTCCTTTAATAAAGCTCGCAACTCCTCAGGTTTATTCGCCTTCAAATTAATGAATTAATTTTTCTTTAAATCAACCGTCTTTTTTCTAAGAAAAAGCGTAAGTTATTACGATTTAAAATTCGAAAAATTATGCTCTTGTTCATATAATTAAGGTCAACGAAGCTGCAATAGTTTGAGGAATGCCTTCATTGGAAGAATAGACTAGATAAATCTCTCCGAGCCCCTGTGCACACCGAATATCGATATGTGCTATCTACCACAAGCAAGGCAGGGAGTCGAGAGTCGGTGCAAGCTTCTCACGTGGCTCTCGTCGGTAAGCGAGCTTTCGAAGGTTATCTTATCACGGTAATGCTATCAGTCAAAAGCGCCGCGCGATAACTGCAAGTCTGACAATGACAGCCTCGTTCCACTTATCCGTTCTACATCCCTCGTATACCCTTTCAGTGCGGCTTCGCGCACTAGTCTCAGTAGATAAAGGACTAGCAGAGAGTGGGGTACAAGTGGTTGTAGTATAAAGCTAGTGGAACTACAGTTGCAGTGCAAAAAGAAATTGTATACTTCTACTACTATACTATACTTCTATAGTCAGAAAGAGAACTATTAAGTACGATTTTCCCGAGATGTCCCACGACCCATACGTGCACACGCGAAAATACTCTGACTCTGGTTTAAAGATGATATTTGAAAATGTAAGGCAGTCCAGGGATTGAAAGAATTCAGATCCCACAATATTAATTGACAGGAAAATGAGTTCGAATTCGTATTTTTCGATCTCGTACGTGTGAGGTACGTATGCCTGGGACACTCCGGAAATTAAACCTGTGTCGGTACAGTAACAAGTGTAAAATGTAATCTCGAGTCTTCCTCGTGTGATACGCGTGCAATTTACAACTCCGAAACTGCGAAATCTCGTTTCCTGATTCGTCGGCCAGACTTCCCAATCGTTGTCTGCATGGATATGTATTATCGATCAGTATACATATGTGCGATCGATTTTGTGGGGGCGTTCACATGCAGCAAATCACGTATTAATTCACATAGTACTAAATTCTAAAACAGGTCGAGCTACGTTTGTTTCGTTTTCAAGATGGTGAACCATTTTCCTACTGAGGTTATTTAAATGTCACTGTTCAAGTTCCATCGTTCAGTTGTGTCAAATTGCTGGCTAATAACGCGGACATATTTATGAATCACTTTTTGTGAATATGCGCTTAGAATTAGGTTTCTCCTTCAGTCCTATAATATAATAATTATAGCTTCTCGTAATTCCATTGCTGTACACCCTGAGAATGACTGACAACTAATAAGCCAAACTAATAAGCGAATCAAGCAAACTACTAATACTCCACTCTACAATCCACCCAAAAAGCAATCAAACGAGTCATTAAACGTGCAGTGCTTCAAAATACGAGTTGTTACTGTGGCAGGTGAAGCTGTGCGAGTAAAAAGTGAAAAGGTTGAACTCACCATTTTCCGGAAACGACGTCGACCTTATGACGGGCAGGAGGATTCCTTTTTGTACCAACTCGTCTCTGCTGGCGCGCACCGAGATTTTCCTTTCGAGCGCTGTAATTGCACAAAGGAATGCCGGCCTGTTATTACCCGGTTATTATCCGCTTCTACTACTGATTATACAGATCTAAGCTAAATTAATGGCGTTTCAGATACAGCAATTTGTATGCTGGAACTTGTTGTGTAAAGCTACTGCGCAGTCTTGCCGCAAATTAAATAGCTATTGTCTACATCTACCGAATATACAGGTATCTACAAAGTTAGCGGCGCTCAAATACAACAGTTTGTATAGTGGAAGTTATGTAAAGTTATAACGCTACCTTTCCGGAAAATATACATACATACAAGTAAAAGACAAATGAACCTTTTGCATTCAAATCACTTGGCATTTGTGGAAATAACAACTCAATTCTCTTGGAAAAATACATAGGTCTGTTAGATGGGAATGAAGACATTTTCTAAGAATTAAGAAATGTTATTACTTACATAACGAGGCGGCTTCAAACGTGTCCGATTTCTTTTTCCGCTTCCACTTCCACGGTTTAAATAGTCTACCGAGCGCCGAGAACTTGCTCTTCCTTTCAAGTGGTGGTGTCCGCGCGCCCGAGCCCAAGCTATTTGTTCGCAGCGCCGCCCCATTTTGTTTCTTTGCTGTAACACAAATCAAAAGTAACCAGTTAAACACACTGTGAATATTGGTACCAGTATTAATGTCAACTTCCTTACATGGGAGTTCGATCGAAGATTTGTGTAAGAGAACTATGCATTAGCACAGTTTTCCTGTCATTTTTGACAGTCATTCAACTAATAACATAATAAAAACCAGCAACAGGTATTGATAAAAACATATCAATTTCCCACATGTCAGTAAGACAATGATTGGTCAAGGGCGGCAGATGGTAAGCATTGCCTTATCAATAAAGTTAATGTATCACTGCAACTCTGTAGCCTTCGGAGGCTAAGCAGGGAGGTTCTAACAACAATGTTTTGCAATTTATCGACGCGGGGTATCATCTCGGGATTTCTTTCGCTTTCCCAGGGAAGGCTGCCGGCACAGTTCTCTACGTTATCAGCTTTTACCGACGAGGGGCGAAATGAAACCCACCCCCTTGTTACCTTCGACTCGCACAATCAATGTTAACATTTTTCCAAAAATCTCTAGCCTAACGGTTCTTGTTATTCGAAAAAATAGATTTATGATTTATTCACGTAGTTCTTCAAATAAAAAGTAACCAAATACTTGCCAAAACAACATTCGTTAATCATAAGATTACTTTTAAAGTGTAGTAAATGCAAAATGATAAAGAAATAAGTAGTTGAATGATTTAAAATGATTCATTTGTACCTCAGAATCGTTTGAGTTTCCTTAGACTCTAATAATTGATTTCTGATCCTTTTAAGAACTTGAATTACCTTTTGAATTACATTAAACTTAAAGTGCTATTTTCGTTTCTACTTTGAAACCGGGCATTTGTGATATTTCTTAGGAAGCTGTCTCGGGCGAAGGTTCGGCCAGAAATTGACTGGATTAATCCGGCGAAGGTCGTTCACCCCAGGCGAAGTTATAAAAAGGATGAACTTTGGTTCATAAATATTTCCCACTCTGACGGATTTACTTGTCCGGAGGTCGTCGCCAGTGCGTTCGAGGATTTTCGCGGGGTTCCGTCGCTTTAACATATTGTTAGACCGCCATGTTGATGTCACCATAAAATCAATACCCTACACCGTACCCCATAGAGCAGCCGGCACGTTTACCTTAGGTGCTCCCGCTGTGTTCTGAGCAAACACACGCTCCCAGAATCCACCCGAATGTTACCACTAATTCAGTGGAGTCGAATGGACTACGATCCCCGGAAAATATGAGCAGTGTAATTAGTAGCACTGTGTAGCCAGCCAAAAAGCATCGCGCTCGCTTTCACGCTTCGTACGGTAAATTGGACATTAATAATTCCTGCTAGTGCAAACCTTTATTATATCACTTATTAGTTTAACTTTTATAACAACCTATTCAATTGCGGACGTTTATACAAATATGCCCGAATTAGAAAATTCGACCAGTTTCCCATGTATTCTGTATGTTAACAAATTGTTTAACACTCTTGTCACAGTCACTATATGGAATTGCACAAATGCATCAATGAACCTTAATGGCTGCATACATGTATGTCCCTGAACTAATATTGGCATAGATTCAGTGTTGCCAGCAGTGTACATCCTCGAATTGTCGTAAGCGGAGGTCGGGCGGCGCCGTGACGATTTATGGGGGCGAGAAGTAATTCTAATTCAATGATCCGTCGCCAGTATATCTCCCGGGGAAGAATAAGAACGAGGACATGAGGAGCGCGGTAGGGGAAGAAAAATGGTGGGAGCACGCTGTCAAATGGCAATTTCGGGGTAGCAGCCCCCTGCGAGGAATAATGGAGGATAACGTGGGGTAGGACAGTTTCGCCCTTCGCCATCCAGAAACCGCCGATTATCGGCCGAAAGCACCCCTCCGGGACAATTTTCCTCCCACTATCTCTCGAGTGGCTGAATCCTTACAGACCCTTGAGTGCACTCCTCCTTAATTGTCCCTGTACTTCACAGTGGCAGGACCAGTCGAAACACAACAGTGTAGACTGTAGACTGTAGACTTCCAAGAAGTACCACTTTTACCCAACTTCGAAAAGGACGAAGTTATCCATTTGTGACGTATGTTTTCTTTTCTTTTTATATTTCCCGTGTTTCTACAGCAATATTTCTGCGGCGAATGGACTAATCGAGATAAAACCTTTTCCCGCTCGTATCTCTAGCCACCCACTACTGCCAGCGCTATTGAAACTCACTGGACACTCAAGTGGGCGCTATTGGCTCAGTGGTATAATTCCAATCGTAGCTTTTCAGAGAATCACCTGTTTGCTCCACTCAAAGAGATATTATCGTCACCAGGTCATTTCCAATCTTACATAAAGATGCAACAAGTCCATGGACTAAACAAAAGTCTATTTTTTAGAATAAAGTTTACAGGTGAATATTGCGGCTACATATTGATCCGCTTTCAGATACTATTAAAAGTGACATCTTCTAGTAATACATGGATATTACTAGGAAGAAGAAGCCGCACCGGTGAAAGAGGCTGCGCTGCGGGTGCTTAGGATGTCGAAGGAGAATAATTGGCGTGACAAAGCACTTCCGGTGCTCGGCGGAGGTCTATTCGCGCGTGGCTCAGCCGCTCAAAGAGCAAGAGCAGATGGAAACGGAAGAGATAGGAAGAGATGAGGAGGGAAAAGGGCTGCATCCAAGGGCGTCGTCAGCTACCCCCGCATAGACAATGGCAATATTAACGCGGCAATCGAGCGTGTTCACCCATTGTTCGCCACGACGATGTCACCCAACACACAACACCATTGCCCTACTGACAATAAGAACCTCCAAACAAAGATGTGACTCGAGCCAAGGATGCCTTCCTACAATTGCTACTTTGGCGATGTTCACGATCTCAAATGAAGGTTTTTGGGGATATAAATGTCAGTTGAAAATTATTTTATTCGCTAGTTAAACGCTCGCGATACTTTTAATTCAAACCATAAAATGATTACGCATAAATTACAGGGTATATTTAATTTGCTTATTAAAAGTATCTTCCCGAGACTGAAACGACTAATGTAAAATATTATGATTACGATCATATTACGAGCACCTTGCGCACACTCCCCCGGAAGCGAAAGAGCTAATTATAGCGACAGTCTCTTATTAATCGAGACGAAGCACTTCCCCAACTGACGGATGTAACAACAATCGATCGATCAGATTCTACAACGGGGCGAGCAGGCGCGCGCGCATAAAAACAAGCGGCGCACGAGCCGGCCGATCAAAGCCGATTTATTCTCGCCCCGACCATTGTAGCATCTCTTTCCCACTATGCCGCACCGTTCGACTCTCGGTCCCGCCTTGTCACTCATCCGCGCGCAGGCTGCTTCCCTCGCGCTCTCTCGCGATCGGGTGTTACTTTTAGCGCGCACGGCAAAAAGCTCCGGGGAAATATTCTCTAATTAACGAAGTTGCGCTAGCGAGCTCCCGCCAGAAACGCGCCTCTGTTTTTAACTCTTCCTTCGCCCCTGCAATGGCATATCACCCCCTTCTTTTCAGTCTGTCGTTTTTCTACGTGGACCGGGCGAACGGGAAAGTTGTCGAATCGCTCGCTGAATCGGTTGAGCCCGATCGAAACCGAATCCCTCATTACCTCTTTCTACCTGGGTTAATGGCGGCGTCACCTTTTGTTCAGCTCCCACGGGGAGGATTCATGCATCAGTTGTGGGGTAAATACCGTAGCGTTTAAATCATTCGATTTTATTGCCTGGCCTGCTGGGATTCGGCTCAGTTACCTGCTGGTTTAATCCGCATTCGTTCACGTATCAATTCAACGCATTTCATCCGTTTTGTCCCAATATTTTTCTACAAACGGAAAATTCGACATGAATCTGTTCAGATTGGATTTTTAAAGGGCTAAACTCCAGTTGATTGCGTCTAAGCGTATTCCTGGAATTAAAAGGGATTTATTGCATTGCAAAAAGTAATATTCGCGACGCTGGACTCGCTGAGTGGTTTTCGAGAGTATTGAAATGCACTCTGGAGTAAAAAAGCTATTCTGTTCTTGCGAAGCAAGTAATAATCATCGAGGGATATTTATTCCTGCTAACACAGCACAACTAAAATTCCAGAGTCAATTTGTCGAACAGCGAGCGTCCGTGTCGTGCGGCTGAAAGAAACGACGGCGTTCAATGCACACCGAGGGCGTTCCAGCTATTCCCAGGTATTTTTTTTTTTCACCCCCGCCCGATTCCAAAGCCACTGAATGCTGCGAGCGTTTCCTGTAATTTAATTAATCCGGGCATTCCAACCAATCTTCCAATCGGCTATTCAATCGGACCCATTAGCAAATGAGTTACGGGGGCCAATGGAGGGAAAGCAGGAAAACTTCCGCGAGCGCGACTCGCAGTCGCTCAACACTCTTCAAAGGGAAAATTAGGTGTAAATTAAAGTTAAGCTCTGAATTAGAGGGAGTTGTCGAAATGTAATTCAGATGACTCTTTTAAGACACACGCTTGCTCATAGGTTCGCTTTTCAATAAATATAAATAAGTCTAATAAATATAAATGAAATTTCCCGAAAATGAATTGGCAAAATTGGATAAACTAACTTTTGCACGAAAATCATTACGTTTAAAACCATTTTCCAACCCAGAATGTCTTGTCTTTTATCTTAAGATGTGTCTGCATCAGTGAACGGTAGGGATATCGTTAAAGTAGCCGCAAATTCTACCCCAGATTCCGCTAGATTGCCGTTACCGGGAGGGCGCAACGATCGGACTCGATTAAACGGGCGCCGCCATCGGCGGCACGTCTGTACCCGACGACTCATTTGCATATTAACCGCTGTAAACGCGGAATTACGAAGTGCTGCACTATGCGGTTACACACACTTGGGAGAGAGGGCTCGCTTGGTAACGAGCTACCTCGACGAACTTCCCCATACATATGAGCATCGATTGATTGCCCCTCGGCACTGCGCGCAGTCCTTTGGTCTCTTGTGTCGAATCAAAGACACGTTTCCAGGAGCTGATTCGTGATCGATTGTCATGCATAACGTGGTAGGATTTCATCCACTCACATGCTCAATTGATTGCATAAATTTAGTTAAATATTCCTATCTATTCTCTGCAGATTAATCATGAGTTAAATTATTCCAAGTGACACTATTGAATTCTGTATTACTCAAGTTTCCAATGAAAAGGAGAGGAAACTAAAAACTTAGCTTCCCCCACTTCTGCCCGCAAGAATTGCATGCGTACAAAGCATTCATAGAGGACTATTGAGAACTATTGAAACCGCAATGATTTCCGCGTCCGCGTGAAGGTCTGGCCGCCGGCATCATCAAGTTCAAGTGCGAGAATTAAAATGTGGGAGAAGCCCGAGTGGACTGGAGTGTCACTCTAGACTGGCGGGCCGGGGGCCGAGGTTGCCATAAGGGTTAGCGGCTGATGACTATTGCTTTGGTGCAACAGGCACGAGCCCCTATGTCCCGCGCAACAATAGGCACGCGTCATTGTTCGAGGAGGGATCTTGAAACGGGCGGCGAGTGCTTCCGTATAATCGGCCGGTAATCGCGTGTCACGAGTCATTCAACTGCACGTACCGCGCACCTCCGACTAAGGAACCAGCCACTTGCTCGCCAGTTGCGCGGCGGAATTTCAGAATTCTTAATCAATCATATTACACAATATTATTATTATCGCATCTGATTTTATGTAGGTGTGATTAGTGGCATTTGAGTTTGTTGTTTCAGTCAGTTAATATTACGGGCGCGAATGAAATAAAGAGTGCAGTGCGGTTTCGGTTGTGAGGTTGTTGGAGCATCGGTCCACGCAGCATCCGTCACTGGCGAAGGGCTCGTGAACTCACAAGGGATGCTGCATGCTGGGGTGTTGCTATGGCGATGCCACTTTGTTGTACCTTCCCCAATTACCTGACCACCGCTCGTCAACTCGAAACACGCTGGATCCGACGCACAGGTGCGCCCGAGTTCACCTGCCTCTACTAATTGCTTCTAATTTCGATATTATTGACTACGGACTGCAATGATTCCTCACGCGGACGAAAGGGTCGGAAATAACAGACCATCATTTGTATTCTCGAACAATCTCAGACAATTATCGAGCTTTAGGGTATTATACAGAGTGTTTTCTGTTTAACTTGATTACCTCAATTATCTGACTTGTATATTGACTGTGCGGTGGAGAGAAATATTTCTTTAGCAACCTTCGACTGATACTTCACGAACGGTGAAACCGGAGAACGAATTATTATATTCAAATATTGGCATAACGTTACAAAAATAATAAATATTTTGTACCTTAAACCAGAATTAATGTCAGGATCGTCTCCGAATCTGTTTAATGACCCGATCAAGTTTACATCACCATGTCAAGCGTAAGCCTAATCTCACGCCAGCTACGATTAATCGATGTCGCATGAAATTTGACGCGGGAATCGATTTCCCGTCGCGGTACGTTACAGGGGAAGCGGGAAGTTCGGAAGTTCGACGTATGTACATATGTAATCGGAACGACGGCTGGCAGTTCTGATTTATCTTGCGCTGCGTTTGCGTTTCGCCCGCCGGCAATCGGCCGAACTTCCACTCTGACAGCTGCTGCGGAGAAGTATGGTTTCATTTTGAAGGGTACATCACCTGGTCCTTACGGAATTCGAGCTTTTCCCGCCGAAGAGGCGAGAGTGTCTTTTCTCATTTCCTTCTTGTCAAAATCACTTGGTTTATCGAATTTACGTATTTATTAAAGTTTACTAGTACGTCTACTAGTAATAGTGGACATTACATTTACCTTCGCATTTCATTACATCCGTCCACTATATTTTCTTTGTGTAATATCATGCGACTAAAATATAAATCCATATTGATAATTGTTAAGCAGCAAAACGCTATCGGGCGAATTATATTTTGCTCGCATCAAAGGGAAATTATCGTGGAATTTGATTACGATGACGAGTTTCTGGCTGACGCGCGGCGGCGCGTCACTCTTTCACTCTGTGAGCAGCAAAATTGCTGAAATTCGGGAAGCATTCTCGTCAGAAGCCCGTTTAGCCTGAAACTCATCGCACGGTTTTTAGCGCCAATGACACTTTTCGATATCGTTTTTTCTCTCCATCGAATCCCGGTCGTCCCAGTTCATATAAGTATGCATATAAATTGCCGGTCGGCTAAGCGGAAGCTTTTTCGCGCGTTCGATCGAGAGAGGCTCAGTCAATAACGACGCTAAAAAAATATATTTTGGTTTTTGACTGTAAGATCTTGACGTCTACTGTCACGTATATATGTAGTACATGTTCCTGTTCCTCCGATACAATTGTAAAAATCATCGTTTGCGTTCCATCGACACTCTAAGCAATTTCTAACGAAAGTGGATTCGCACAAACCGAAAAAAATCTTTCTAGTTAACTCAGTGGTCAGCCCGAGGCACTGTGAACGCACCCGTACAACCAACACCGTTATTCCCTCGGGCAAGCTAAGTCCTCGGCCGTGAGTGCGCGTAGTACTGTGTTAAGTGCAGCGTGCAATGCCTTCTCCTACCACCTACTATGTGAGTATAGTTGCATAGCGCGCGCTCGTACTACACCGAGAGAGGAGAGCGGAGAGGCCGCATTGCGTGCAGTGCTGCGAGATACCTGCACGCAAATACGAGAAACGCGTGACCGGATTCTACGTGATAGCGCGCGGTTTGCTTCCCTGCCACGCCATTTATCTTTGCTAATTCGTTGAACCTTGCACTTACAACAATGTTCCTAGTAGTACTGCCTATCAATCTTTTCACTACTTCCTTATTTACTGTCACATGCTCCAATGTTGGCTATCGTCAAATACTTAACTAGTAAAAGACATATTTGCATCACACGTATCAAGTTAATTTTTTTACAAAAATCTATCGTACTAGAAATAGAGCGAATTAATATATTTTATCAAGCAAAACGCGTCTCAATATCTCGTTAACCAGGAGGATTTTCTCGAAAGCGTGTCGGAGCGAAAGGGTTAAGGAGCACTGCAGAATTCACAAAATCCTAAACCTGCGGAACTTGGGTTAACATCGTAGATGGCGATAGCCGCTTAAACGCGTGAACACGAGTGCACAAAGTTTTATGCTGACATCAGTTATACAGGTACTAGCTGCCTTCAGGTAATATGGTTGCAAAGCTTCCTCCTCTTCCACGGTTGCTCTACATAGAGCGATAAAACTTTCATGGCACTATTACGTAGAAAGGAAGCTTCATACGTGACTCGGATTAAACTGAACAGGAGAACGGGTTGGGTTATGAAAGAGGCTACTGAAACATTTCATGGGAGAGCGTGACAGTGGACTGGAAACTTTAGGTGGTTGCTAGTGATCAACATACTTCGCATACAAAACGTGTATACGCATACAAAAATCTTATTATTTCTCTGTACCAAAATACTAGAAAATTATTTAATATCAAAAGTATTTTAGTGTGTTGGACAAAATACTAAAATAAAGCAAAAAATTGTTTAGAAAGACAGACTAAAGTTGTGCAGAATAACACTTCTTATATAATTAATATTTCGATTCCTGCCCTGATTACTATTGACATTTGCACGCTATAAAATAGTATTACAAAGAAAGAGACTCAAATAGTGGAGCTCTGAAATAGAAGACTCAAAAGTATAGGCAAAAACTGTCAAGCTTTATACCAGTAACATCCTCAAAGCCGATAACAAAAAAAGGGGTTGGGCGGAAGAATAATATGGCGCGATAGCTTGAGGTTAGCACGAGGTTATTATTTATGCACTCGCGCTCCATTCAGCTGGGCACTTTACATATTTATAGGAGGCGAACGCTCTGCGGCCGCCGGAAGAGCATAACGAAAGGGGAGCATTTTTCCTGCAGCCCAGTACACTTGGACGATACAGCGAGGAGGGAAACCTGGTTAGTGAGCTATCACACAAGCCACTTGCACTTGCAATTGCTCTTAGTTACCGTCGTTCGCGCACGAGGCTCTTTCATCCTCGGAAAATACTGCGACAAGGACCAGTGAATGCCTGATAAAAACAAGAAATATGGCACGATACGTCGCATGGCAAACCACAGTTGGGACAAATCGTGATTTATGTGTCACAGAGGAATCATCGATGCTGAGTAAGCTTCAAGTTTGCCTTGCCTGTCAACGAGATATCAATGCATTCGGATCACATTAAGCGCAGAGAGCGTTCATTCCGTTTCATGATCGGGCGGGCGTCGATGCATCCGATATAATTGTTCACTGTGATAATTATGCCGTGACGTTGCGGCTGATGCGATTGATTGACGCTGTTATTAAACGCAAAAGGTTCCGCCTGCCTTTGACGAGGCTTTTACCTCTCGAATTAATCGTTCCACTCTAATCAATCTGCTTTCAGCGCCGATCTTGTTGTATTGTTCTCTGATAATCGTATTGCTAGGACAATACTATTTCCAAATTAACATAAACAATTAATTCCCAAATTACTAATACTCTAATTTTTCTAGCTATAACAGCAAAATACGGAAATACATATATTGAGTCCTTGTCATGTAAAAGCATGCATTTAATGATTGTTTATGAAAGTAAGAATAAAGAGGAAGCAGCGCCTCCCGTCACTGAAAGGGTTAATGAAAATTCGTCAAGTGAAACGGTCGAGAAACGGTGAAAGAGCCAGAAGGCGAAGGCAGGTTGGCGAAGCAACGAAGGCGGCAGTGAGGGCGCGGTAAACGGTGTCACCGATTCCGCGGCAAAGAAGAATCGCTCTCTTTAGAAGGCAAGGAGAGTAGTGCATACTGCATAGTGCGGGTGCGCGTTGAGTCGGTTCGAGTGGTGGCGAGCACTCTGCGGGAAAGTGCGTGGCGCTCGCTCGCGTTACAGAGCGCGCGCGCGCGCGCCGCGCGCTCTTGACAAAAGCGAGCGGACGATTGCCGGCGCTCGTGCGAGGTGAGAGACAGGAAGGTTTAAGCGGCACTACTCCCCGTGCTCCTTCTCTTTCTGTCGCCCTCACTCTTTCTGTCTTTCAAGGGTATTTCAGGGAAAAGTAGGCGCGCGATGAATGAGCCCGCGCGCGCGGCTATATCGATGCACTCTCCCGGGAAAGCAGCGCCGAGCTTCCAGTACTCCTAGAGAAAACGCCCCGCCGGATTACACGCCAATTCGAAAGCTCAAGAAGCCCCGCTGTTGCCTGCACGCGTGGGTGCGTGTGTGTGTGCGCCATTTGCATCCACTGTCTTAGTTATTCTAATGGACCTATTGTGGAATTGGAACGATAAGATTCGCGTTTCTTTGTGTTTTACTTGAAGTTAGATTCAGTCACTATTAATTTAGTAAAGAATTCTTCGTGATGCTGGTTTCGAGACTTGAGTTCAAATATTTTTATATGTAGAGGAAAGCGAGAAATGTAGACATGCAGTTGAGTTATCAAACAGAGGTGATTTACACACCACTCGAAAAATATCCGGCGTCCCGCCCGTATTTGGCATTCAACGAAAAGCGCATGGAGTAACGCCAGCGGTGTGCTGCACACAACTCGTAAGCGTCTACGCAAGTTAGCAATAAATAAACAGACACGTTGCGGGTACATGTTCGCTTCCGCGACCTATGTGTATTTCCAACCGCGTTCTGCCCTACATTCATCTGCAGGCGGGAAAAAAATGCAACCTGGCGTTTACGAATTTTGCGCAATGCAAAAAGGCGGTTGAAAGCACTATGATAGATGTTGCTGAGTGCTAGTTGAACCACATACTTTTAGTTTTTCAAAAGGGAACTAGATCACATAGGATTAAATCAGCAAAGAATCTAATAGGCTCTCATAGCCGATTCTATTATTTTTGTTTTTTAATATTGTTGTATACTTAATAGTCTGCAGCAGAATAACGATGCGGACGGTTAACGGAACTTTTAAAAGGACTATTAAACTAAGAACGTGCGTCGTACGCCTTAATGACCGCAATCTCTCTGTAATTCGTATAACTGTGCTGATTATGGACAAAGTTTTTGCATGAATATGCATTACGTAACCACGTGTGCATTAAGCTCCCCTGGTAAGTCAAAAGCATTATAGCATTCGGAGTGGAATTCATAGCGTTTCAATTGAGAATTTCACAAATCGCACCAAACTTCCGATGTCACTGAAACGAGTGCGCGAGCAAAGCCTGAATAATCCTGTAGATCGGATGGTAAAATGAAGGGATTATCGACGCCGGTGCGTTAAAACTTTCTCCAGCAAATGGAACATTTTAATCAGCAGTAAAACCTGTCGCGCCGAAGCAAAACAGCCGCAATCGAAATGCATTTGGCCAAGAGCATAATTGCGCGCGCATGGGGGCGACAAGCTCCCAAAAATGAATTGGTCGCTCAATCCATTACCGATCGAAGGTAAGCCGATTGGATTTCGATATTAACACGTTAACCGGCGATTTTTTAAAATCGGATTACAACTAACAATCCTTTCGCTCCGGATTTCCTTGTTTTGAAAATGATAAGACTGTGCTTGAGATACGAAGATAGAGTTTTCTTATTTGTTTCCAATTTTATGCTCGCCTCTGCGCTTTAAACTTTAGACTCTCAGTCACGAGCTTTGTGTTTTCCGCAATGGGGTTAACCGCCTCAGATTCTGGGTTACGAAATATCATGCTAGCATCTCACGTTGTCGACGCGTTGTGCTTTTCACTGCTCTACCACCCGGACCGCTTTCGTCTTATCGTCCTGGCCGATCTCCTTCCGTGTCCACGCGCTCCTCTCCCTCTCGGCACACAGAATCCTCGTCCCGTCTGTCGCGAGAAAACCTTACCTTCCTCAAAGCACGTCGCCTTGCCGAAGGACAGGTGCGCCTAGATACCACGGGGCCAACAAATTGTTCTTGCACTACCTTGGCAGCCGGCGATCCCTAGCGTACCTGACTGCCTAAACCTCTTATTTTTCCACCGCAAGTTTCGAGACTCGAGTAAATCTTCATTTTGTATATGTTTATTTATATATATTGTTATTTAGGTAGCATCATTTGGAATGAGAGATTTCATTCTTATATTTTATATAAAAGCTTTACTCTTATATAAAATTAGCTCTAACAGAGATTTTCTCCATGAAGATTTTGCAAGTTTCAAAATATAGAAATTCATTGATTTTATTAAACCTAAAAGAACATCGGCGTACCAGAGGTCGGCTGCGCCCAGATAGCAAAAAGTTCTCGAATAGCTGGTGCACTGGTGGCAGCGAACGATCCCCATCGCACTCGACTCCCTGAAGCTCGCATCCGTGCATCGCAAGATTGGAGACGTGCATGCTCGCATCTTCGTGAGAGCGCACGCTCGTGCGCACGGAAACGTGACTCCTGATCGCCTCTTACGTAAAGGCGACCCGAAGATACCAGAGGCACATAGCAACACACAAAGTAAACCTCGGCTCCTTTGGCGAAACATTTCAAATTCTTCAAGACCAACTATTTTCTTATCATATTGGCATTTTTACGTCAACCAAATGAAAATGTGGGAACAACATAACTGGACATTTATAAATACGCATATTTATAACATTTTTAAGGCATTTCTGTGGGCTAAGATAAAGTGTTTGAAAATAAAAATTAAAAATATACAAAAATCCTGACGAAATATGAGCAAAATGTTAGCTGCACTCGAAGAGAGCGGAGGTGAGATAGAGAAAGTGTGTTGAACTATCCATCAAGTGCTCCTCTCTGCTTCACGCCTTCTCTGCGAGCGAAAGGCTAGACATCACGAGGGGCGATCTATCAACTTATCAACTTATCACCTGACACTCGGTGACTCGCTGGAAGAATGCGAGATGGATGCTGGAAAAATGAAGCCCTGAACCTCGT
The DNA here is from genome assembly GCA_963675795.1 of Crossocerus cetratus. Classification (NCBI taxonomy): domain Eukaryota; kingdom Metazoa; phylum Arthropoda; class Insecta; order Hymenoptera; family Crabronidae; genus Crossocerus; species Crossocerus cetratus. Next base: position 19,030,408 of record OY776667.1, read on the forward strand.
CGCCTAATGGATTCTGCCAGCGTAGAATGAAATACAGAAAGGGAAAGGTGAGTGCAGCAAACTTTCCTGCCAGATTTGACAAATCGAACCGTAGCGCCTAAGACTTTTGTCCTAAAAGCACTCAGTGTTACAAACTACCTAAAAACCAAATATGAACAACAAAAGTTCAAGATTAAACGATATCTTCCTGCTTTAATACCACAAATGAAGGCGAGAAATGTTGCTTTCACTCGCTAATCTCTGAAGATTGATTTTGACTTGAAGATCCATTTCGGAAGTTGATAATATTATCGTTTCGCTCTCAGACTGTAATTCATCATCAGACCTACTTGACTCGTAAGTCTCAGTGGAACCCAACCAACAGGTGGCCTGTAACTTTTGCACAAGGCGCTACTTTAATATAGAGGCTAATTAACGAAGTGGGAGGGAAGAAGCGAGAGCGAAAGAGACAGAGAAGTAAGAGTGACGCACGACTGTAGCTGGAAACAATAGAATAGGCTTGATGCAATTCTCGTGGGATGACTTCATCCGCGACTACTGCGCGTCGCCGCCAACTTTATTGCGCTCGCGTGAACTCATCATTCACGTGATCGAGCGACACTCACTCGCCAAAGTCATCAACTAAAATATTTTCGTCTAAACAAATACAAGACAGTTGAGATTCCAACAATTGATATCAGTTTCTCACGCGAATTGCGCAATTGGTTTTTCAGAGATGAACAAAATTGCCGCTTTAAGTTCGATTGGAACTTGGATCGTAACTGAACTCCCATAAGAATTGGTTTATGTTTTTACCGAATATTTAGGCAATGCGCCAACCTTGTAATATTTGAAAAGGCTTTCTTTTGAAAGTGCATGCCGTACACGAATCACTCACGTAACAATACCGTCGAAACTTCGGCCAGTTATTCCGAGATTATAGCATGTTGCAACCACGCAATCACTGGCGCCTGCACAGTCCTGGGAGGCTAAACGAGACAAGTTCGTTAAGCGCCATTAATTTCCCCGTAATAGATGCAACAGTTCGGCGGAGAACATGACAGAACCGCAGTATCCTAGCTGATGGTCGACAGCGTGTTACCTTAATCAGCAGGGCCAAATTTGATAAGGGTGGGAGAACGCGAGAGAGAGAGAGGGAGAAATGAAGAGCAGCCGGAGACGATAGGGAGTACCTTCCACCGTTTCAGAATCAATAGCCCTGTCTCGTCGATATACATAGAGCCGACGACGAAATTATAGCGCACTCCTCAATCCCACTCATTTAGGGATGGACAACTGTCTCGGCATTCAACCAAGCTCGCCCTCCTTTCGCTTTTAGTGCGATGACTTGTTTCTTTATTTCATTATTAGCTATGCTAATTCGACGCGGCATATGAAACAAATGTGTTAACCTGCTGACATTTTTTAACTCGAGTACCCTTTTGATGATTATGAGTAACTATTTTTGAAAGCGATATGAATCTATTTTTTTGATTGACCCTGGCACTTATGAATCATATTTTACCCATATGTATTCAATGACTTACCAAAAAATTTGGAATGATGCTCTTTAAGTCGAGAACTTATAATAATCAATAACTGTGAATAGCAGAGGAACGCTTGCCGCAGCTTGGTTTGGCGCGACCTGTACGAGAATCTGGTGCACTGAAGAAGAAAGGCTGAGCACGTAGGCATAAACCGAATAGATAAAGCCTTGGACCGAATAGATAACGGTTGAGATTCTAGGTGGTGCGAGGGAAAAACAGGGCGGCCTGCCGGCTGAATGGCATTGACACGGGAAATTAGACTGCGGCGCACTGACGCGTGGTTTATCGTTCGACCAGCTGTGCGATCGCCGGCTGCTTGGCTAGGGGCTAGTAGGTTAATCCACTCCCAACTCATGAAAGTCTCGTGACTAATCCGGACAAGCTTGTACCTACAGAATCGTTCACAAGTGCAGGACTCTTCCGTCGGCTGATTCTATTGATGTTTGTCTTTCCCGTTCTTTTCCATGCAATTACATAAATTGCTGTTTACTATGTACTCTATTTGGTCTGGATGTTCTATTGTCTTTTTAATGATTTGGAAAGTTGAATGTATTATTCTTGTTTGCAATTTCATTTCCGAATAGTAAGATATCTATGAAAAAATCTCAAGTATATTCGATCTTTCGCGTGTAGCACGAGGGCCGCAGATGACCTATCGGCATCGAAGTGAAGGACTCGAATATCGAATCATCGGCAACTTTCAAGAATATCGCCGTTTGCCCCGGCGCAAGACATGTAATTTTGTGGCGGACAAGCGTCGAATCGTCCAAAGGTGGAATGGTTTACGGGCAGTGTGCGTGCGTACGTGTGCGCGTGTGGGAATAGGGGAACACCCACTGAAATCATGTGGCGATCTTCCCCGCTGCGACTGGAGGCATCGCAATCCCCAGCTCGTCTTCCAGAGACTTTCTCGTCCCTGTGACCCTGGTGGCCACACCGACGCATCGCCTTATAAAGCACTCCCAGCACTTCCACCACTTCCACCTCGGCAGCCCGATCTTTTATAAGCGGCGAATTCGACTGGTTGGCCGAGATATATCAACGCCTCGCTTCTTTTCAGCCGACGCGAGTGGGGCTCGCGATCGAGCGAATTCAATTTGCGAGCGGCCCGGTCGAAATGTCTTTGAGGCGCGATGACGCCCTTGGCGGATATCATGATTCGTCGCTCCTTTTTCAAGCGGCGGATCAAAGCGAGCGACGGGAAATGGCGGCGGGCTTTGTGGGGGAAATTAAATGTTTGACTACACACTGAAATTCGCTCGAAAATTACTCGACCTCGGGAAAGCGGTCAATGACCCCGGCAAGGATAACACTGATATCTACGACGAGCACGTCTGATGGAAGCTCGAGACGTCAAGTTCTAATTCGAGAAAGAAAGATGTCGAAGAATCCGGAGCTGACGGCTAGAAACTGACACAAGCGTCGCCGTAGCTATTAAGTTTCCCGACTGAAAAGGCGCAGAAAAAGAAGGAAGTTGCCGAGACTAGACGGCGCAAGATGGTGCAGTGTCTATTGCAGCAGAAAATAGTCGGGTAAAGGTGAGTTCACACGATAAGAAGCGTCAACAACAATAAAAAAACCACGTTGCGAACCGAAAATGTTAACGTTTACTTGAATTTTCGTATCAATTCATTATCTAAAGTACAACAGCATTCTGTCTTAAGACTTTCAGTTTAGTTTCTAATGTTAATGCAAGATAGAATGTGAAAGAACCTTAAGAGCAGATGCTGGGAGAACGTCGGGAGAATGGCAGCAAGCATTGCTCTAAATTACCCACCGCTCAGATTGAACAATGCTTTGGTATGTAGCACGCACCGACTTCCGGTTTGCGAGAAACTCTGCGGAACACTGGAATCCAGTGTGAACTATGGACAGTCTCTCACGGAGTTGTGAGTCACGCCCGAAGCCTCCAAGATTTGCTAATAGGACTTTCATCGTGCGTCAAAGTGGAGTACAAATGACTACTTTGTATTAACACAGTAACTTCTTCGGGGACAATTGTAAAATATGAAAAATTGATTTCCATAGTCGAACATCGCACTGCAAATGTTAACTCGTAATCCTAGCTGGATTTTCCTGGTAAAATTTCAAGTGAATCTCCCGAACACACATGTACACGTGTCTCCAAACTTTGTCTTGCAAATGGCATTATCGAAAAAGCTGCCAGCAAACAAACTACGAGGGGATTCGATGACACTCCATGACGGCACAGGTGGATCAATCTGGGTGGCGACGGTCCTCTCTTTAATCTGTAGCGTTTGAACACGCCGAGAGGCATCCTTTAATCCTCTTATCGGCCTTTTCCCGTCTCATCTCTCTGCACCGATTCCATCACTCTTCCTCCTTTTTTCGAGGAAGATAGTGCGGGGGGCATCACAAGAATAATTGGATGTTCTGCTATTAAAATACTAGTTAGTGATCCTGTTTGGATGCATATGCTCGCATGAGCACATTCATTCTCATTTCAGGTTATTTAATACCACGTTGCATTTCTCTTATTGCGTAATTTCTCCAAACAAACAAACTTCAGTTGCCTGGTTTGATAAATGTCATCCATCTAGCTCGAGGATATTTTGATATTTCGCTCGAGAACCTATCTCTTTAACCCCGGTTAATTAAAAGCAAACATAGAAGGCTGATTAGGCTTTTGTTAGAGGCTGTTCTGAACCGTGTCGCGCGTTCCACTGTTTGTGCCAGTGACTTTGTTCCCACGGCGCAATGGATAGTCGCATAGCTGTACATTCCAACGCGATATCTCGGAGCAAAATTGATTCTCCGGTTCTACGAGTTCTCACTCATTTCTCGCGTTAGATAGTAAATATCTCGATATAAAATGTTATATTAAGAAAGAAAGGCTGTATTTCGTCATGTTATGCGATACCTTAAGAGGATCAACAAGGAGTGGCACGACTACTTAGTCAGAATTAGCGCCGCCCACTATCTACCCGTATTTCTAAAGACATTGCTAGCCAAACTGGCCGACAATTGCCGATGAAAGCAGTTTCCAGTGTGCTCCGCGTTAATTTAAGCCGGAATATGCGATCTGGGTCGTGGATACGGGTGGTCCGAGCATTTCCACGAGATCAACAGCAGCCTCCACATATTCCCGATAACAGAGAGGGGGAGAGTGAGAGAGAGAGAGAATCATACGAGAGGCACAACGGCATTTTAACGCAGCCATTCGAAAGTTTGATGACCTATCAATCCCCGTGTCCCAACTTCCTGCAATTTGCTAATGGCCAACGGGAACATGTCGAACTACCTCTAATCCGGGATAACTAGCTACTGCTCTCTATCAATTCATATTCAGTGATGTTACCTGGACGCGAGAGCACCGTCTGTGTTCGGAGGAGGCTTGTTTTAACTCGAAACCCTCCGAGTAACACAAACGCCAAACGTACATTTGCGAGTGTTTAATATTTCACGACATTTCAGTTACAAGTAACTTCCGAATGAGACCACACAATAATTTCGCAGTAGATTGTTGACTAGGAGCCTAATGAAGATAGATATAATACTATTTTTATACTCATTTATTTTGCACCAGCTGCCCTAAGACATGTGTCATTTCCCCAAACACTAGTTGTATAAAGCCACTAAGAAAGGACAATAAAATAGAGCCAAGTATTTCGCTATGTTTACTCCACGTCGAACGACTACTTTTCACGATCGGCCAACGACGCTGTTTTGTTACGAGCACGTATATTATTTGCAACACTCTTTTCTCCGTGCAAAGTTCTCTCATGCACTTGGGTCACAGAGGTACATTAGCTAATTGTCCAACAATAATTGATGTACACGGCGAGTGAATTTGAAAAATAGCCGCTGGAATAAGTCGAGAGAGCGAGAGAGAGAGAATAATTCAACATAGGAAATTCTCGAGTCTCGTGCAAATTGCAGTAGCGCTCGCCTCTTCCCACGCACCGACTGCTCTGATGGAATTCTCTATGGGGAACAGACGGAACTCGGGATTCTACGGCAATACACCGAGACCGTTTCCACCGAGATACCGTACTTTCGAATGCGAGGAATCGATCTGCATACTGGGAGTCCCGCAAGTACTCGTCCGAGTCCCAACTGTTAACCATTCGCACTCCAGGTGCCAATGTAATTGAACAACTTAAAGCAAAGTGTATGTAAACCGCTTAGAAATTAGGTGAGGGGCCAATTGAACTTGCAAAACGACTGCATTAAGTGGAACCGTGACAGATTCACTTGGCACAGTAGTCTTTTGAAAAGCGCCGAGACTGTGTTTCAAGTACTGCAATGGAACTTCCCTTTCCAATTAAAACAATAATTAAATTGCTTCACTTCTATCTAATTGCATTAAAACAGTTTCATTATTGTTTGGTGCAAGTATCGCACCAACATTAAGAGAAGTTACTTCGTACCTCACTTTATTACTCTGCTAAGTGTGCCTGTATTGGTTCAACTTAATGCAATCATCTAGATAGAAGCATCATTTCATTAAGAGAGAACATTCAGCGGAATCATATTGAACACTTCATCGACTACACTTTATAACTTTTCACTTCATAACAACTTGTTTCGAGTAGAACTTCAGCCCTTTAAGAAAAAGTATTCAAAGTGCGCCTTGCATACTTTTAGGGCTCTGAGTATGTACTTGATTTACTTCCCATTCCACCCTGAGCCTATACCACCAGTAGCGGTATGTATGTATAGGTTCCTTTGAAGTCGAAAGCAGCTACTATTATGTAGACAGCATAGGCATATCTATGTATACATATCTATGCATGTGTACATAGAGGGAAGCAAACCTGAACAACCTCATGGCTTGATGCACGAGCGAGCTTCGTTGAAACTTGCTATTCTAGAAACCATTAATTGAAGTCACGTGCGGACCCTCTTGTTCGTATATTGGTTAAACGGTGGGGTAGGTCTTTGTTCTACGTTTAGACAATAGCGTGGAATCGATAAAATTACTGCAGGAATGAAGAAAATACATAAACTAATTTTGATAAACTCTGCACCATAAATACAAAATTTTGTAAACGACATTCCTCTTTCAAGCGGAAGAGTTTGTGTTGACGAGTAAATTAATGGTATTAAATAACACCTTGAAACTAGAGTAATGTCAGTAAGTTGTGGACGTAGGCGGCGCAGAAAGCTATAGCTTTGTCGAAAGAATCGACTAAACAGTGGTTACGTGATCGTTTCAGGGCGCATTGAACTCGAAACACGGTAGCTCTTAATTAAACTGGTCCCATTAGTCGAGATAAGGGAGATGTAGGCGGTCTCTACGTGTATAAGTGCAGTCGGTGGCGAGCCATGGCAATTTAAGATCTCCCATTGGAAGGTTCAATTGGTGCTCCAGTTTTGCTGCGAGGCTCTCGTTCGAATCTACAGTGCCTAGCCTTGCCAGACGTCCCACTTTCGGCAGAATTGAACAACTGGTACCGTTCGCAAATACATCTGATTCAGCAGAATAAAATCGCTACTCGATCGATACACGCCAGGACATAAATTGCTAACCAGCATCCCTGGAATTTAAACCTTTTCGTCCTACATATTCTCAATCAAATCTCTACTCGAATCTCGTCAGTCTGGACAATGAGTCCTTTTCATTGCTAGATCAATATCAACTTTCGTAAATAAACTTTCTTCCAACGGTAATATTGAAACATCAACCGATTCCATGTTACACATAATGAATAATCCTATTACAATATTTCGTGGTGAATGCTTTCACTTTCTTGATCGTATTATCATAAAATGGCTGCGAATGCAAAGGGCAAAAACCTAGTTAATACGAGCAGACTGGTAGATACTAGCGAAGCTAGCAGCAGCTCTGGCGTAACCTTTCGAGCCGCACACACATAGACATTCCATTCACCAGCGGCGCATGCCAAGTTCAATTTCGCAAGTACGACTCGACTCGGGATACGCAGTGGATCCCAGTGCCGCTCGAGTGCAGATCGAGCTATCGAATGCCGGGGGATGGGATATTGAATTTCCACGGGAAACGAAAGACAATCCGAGATCCATGCGCGCATCGAACTTCCCTCCCAAGCCATTCGAACCTTTATCATTATTTCTTTATTACCGCATTAATCTCATGGTTAATAAATCTTCGTTTCGCGACGTAACAGCACATCCACGTGCTGTCCAGTGAGTTCATTGACCGCGAAGGGACTCGCGAATTTTTAATATCCTTCCTTCCGCCCTGGAAGATACGAATAGAGTGAGCGAGATTGCGTCCCGTCTGGCCTTAATCCCACAATTAGCGGGGTTCGGGCCGAGCGGGAGATAACCTCGGAGAAACAGGGAAGTACGTCGGGAGGAAGGAAGGCGATGCTCAAAATAATGGAGAAAAGAAGCGAAGGACGAGCCCAGAGCAATCCGTTACAATTACGGGGGCGCTCGCTATCGGAACTTCAACGATTAGCTGCTTCGAAGCTGAAACCCGGGCTAGACAGCTGTTTTCGATCGGTTTCCGGTAATCGGCCATTTGCATTAACTCTTTCTCGCAAACAGAACGCGTATTAACCATCGGACGCTGGAAGGTTTTCCAGTTTGACGAGGGACCTTTCTATATGCACGCGAATTCTTTTATTAAATTCGTGTCCCGTGAATAGTGAACCATCCACGGCCCTCGTCACTGACTTAGAACACAGAAGCGTCGAATAGAACAGTCAGTGTGAGAACAAAGCTGGCTTTAGGCTTTCAGAGCGAGGGGGCAAAACTAGGGGATTATGTCGAGGCCGCGTCTCCCCCGGGAGAGCAATATTTGCATTTAATCCTCGTAGCTCCGCCAGTACGAAAATCATTTTAATTTTTACCTCCTCTCTCTTTTATTCTTGCGCCAATTTTGCTCGGCTTTTTCCGGTGAGAGTCGCTGGAAATTTTCTATTTCTTCGCGACGCCGTATTCCTCGGCGCATCGCCGCCGCTCGTTTATTTTTAATTACGCAGGGAAAACAACGGTTCGTAACGCCTGCCAAGAACACGGCCGCATTTCGTCGAAAGTTAAATAATAAAGAGAGAAAGAAGTGCTTGCTGTTATTTCGTAAGGATAATTGCATCTGGGAAGAGGACTTAACTGCAGGGTTATCAAGAGATTGGATGAAAACGCAAGCATTTGGGCCAAACCGACTGTGTAAGATTCGATATAACAGTTTCGTCAGTGTTCTCTTGCTTTGAGAATGAAATAATGAGATTGCTATAATTATATAATTGCAGAAAAATCCATAATGAAAGACAAAAAGCTAAAAAACTATTCCCAAATTTCTAAAGAGAATGCAATTAAAGACACAGCTACTTCGCCAAACGGGCTTTCAAGCTGGCACCGCACTAATGAAATTCCAAAGTTATCAGGGAACTTTTCACCAAGCACTTGGTGGAAAATCGAAATTAATAACTCATTACGAAATCCCCGGGAATTACTTGGCGGGAGTGGAGTCCCCAAAAGGAATTCGGCTGATTGCAAAGATTACAAAGGGCGCTGTAGTATCCGCATTAATCCGAAGAATTCCTCACAATCTTAGAAACAAATGGCTGGACAGAAAAGAGGCTCGTTACCAGTGGAAACGGAGAAAACGCTTCTAATGCGGCCTTAATGAGTGTAATTAAAGCATAAGGCGCCCGCTCGGGGGAATTAAGCAAAGGCTAGTGGAGACAAAGAGTAGAAAAGGGTAGACCGAAGAGGAGTGGCGTCTCCTGCATCTCGCCCTCTCGCTCTCTCACCCACGCAGCCACGGCTATTTAATTCCTTTAATTGTTTGCTGAATGTAACGTTGCCGTCAACGACCGCGCCGACTCCCCTTTATCCCGAGAAGAAGATTTTCACTGGAGAATTACTTTATTACTGTAACGCGAATTCTCTTTCTACTTAGCTGGCTTGAATTCCATTAACTTTTCCTTTGAACATTTCATAAGGTTACCTCGACACCAACCACTGCACGAGAATCATTATTTACAGGAATATAACAGAACTGTTCGCATGCTGGAAAATCTTTTATCCCGTTACGTTGTATTACTTTCTTATTTTGTTGTCTGCTACCACATAAACCAGTATTAAGAAAACCCACAAGAATAATACAACAAACAGTCCGGACCCGAGGACTTGTACCAGACTCTACATGTTCACTCAACCAAGCAATGTGTTACAAACGCATAATTTGTAAATTTCATGCGAAACTGCAGTAACTAAACTATATACCAGCAACATGCACAGTGAAACTTGTAGCCAAGCGGTTCGGTATCGCATATCCCGTCTTGGACGAAATTGTCTGGCGGTGCACCTGTCGGGCGCTGTAGCCCGAGGCGAGAGCACCCCATGCGAGAACACATGCTCCCAGCCCGACCGACGAGAGGTCCCTGCATGGGGAATTACGTTGCCGGCAGTACGTCGCGCGAGTGCGATATGATCGATATCGAAGCGAGTTCGAGTTCGAGTTGGAAATAGCCCCGTCAGTTCTTCACCCTCACCTACTCGCGGGAGAGCGCGGTGCGATTGCCAGACGCCCCCGCACATATCTACCCGTTGCCATCATCCGCGGACCCACTCGCAAATACATTTCTCGGTAACGCAATTTTTCTCCGCCGCCTTGAATTTCGTCTGGCAACGTTTCGCTGCAGCGGCGCGCGCGAGCCGACGCCGACGACGCTTCTTGGTAGAGCACGGATGCGTGGAATGCGCGCAGGTTCGCTTTACCTAACCTCTGCATGGGAATACTAACTAATTTCGTCGTGGTAATTATAGTAATTAAATGGAATTAGAAACGTCCGATTTGGTACTCATTTTCGAGCTAGTCGTTAATTGGTAATTAATTCAAAAATTAATTTGCAAGCAATGAGCAAGCTGATTAGCAGCCACGAATTTCGTTTTAGGAATTAGTTTAATTCCAGGATTTACGGTTAAACAGCTAAATTAACGATTAACAGAAAACTAGTTACCACGAAACCTTTGCTTTATTTGCCCGAAGTGTCGAGTTTCATATGACTATTGGCTGTCTCCAAATATGTATTCCCACTTCTTTTGTTTTAGAAATTCACTGCTAACAAGAAGTTTCACTTTCGAGCTGACACACAAAGAAACCGTTGCGAAACAGTTGCGAGATACCGGGCAGGACGATTAATGAACGAAATTATACGGTAGGATAAATATGTATGGGAAAAAATGTTGGTAAAATATCATCGAGTGACATCGCAGACAGCGAGATGGATTGCCAATTGGCAGTCAGTGCGTGATCGCACTGGCAGCCTGCAGTACACACAAGACAAGCTAGGCGAGGTCTCCTCGTCCCCATTGATGCGGAGAATGACGGTGGAATATGTTTATCGTGCCACGTACGAATTTACGCTCGCCTCGGGTTGGCAGCCTTGACATTCCACTGTGGAGACGTGGCGACGCACCGTAAGATTAATCGATTCCATGCAAGAACGAACAAACTTTCGAGACCAACGCGATTCATTCGGCCTCTCCAAACCTACCGACACACTTTCCGACTTCTAGCAGAATGCCAATTTTACAATGTCAATTGATTTGAATTATTATATGAATAGAGAGTTGTAGCATTAATTGATTGACAAGTATTCTGGGAAATGCTATTGAATGATTATTACTAATAATTTCGTATAAATCATGAATACCAAATTGTAAAAACAACAAAGCTATTGTACTGTTACTAACTCTACGGCACGAGGATCGGTTATTTATCGAAGAAGAGAGGTCGAAAGTGGAATGGACGAAACAAGTGTTTCCGACTGGAAAAGAATCTGCTTCAAAATCGAAATAAGTGCAGCGACAATTTTTCCATCGGAATGCCGGAATCCAAGGAATCTTGGCATCGAGCAGTTTCTCCTGACAAGATAATCTGGCGCTTCCTCCGTCCGCCAGACTAAACGAAGCTCGGGGCGAGTTTGAAGAGGCCGGCGAGATTTGCCATCGCAAATTTTGCGGCCAGTATGGCCGAGAAAGCAATGCTTTTCCCTGGAGCGGCCCCGAAAGGGAGCGGGCTTTTCCGGACACACAAGCTCGCTAAATTAAGCCCTGAATCTTCCATGAACTCTCCACGTTTCCGCCCCTTGATTCTCCACGAGCGTCCATACGACTCGGCGAATCTTTTCAGAAATACGTGTATTACGCCAAAAGCATTCGAACGCTTTCATTTATTTACGCGTTAATGTCATTCATAATAAAAATGGTTAATGACACAAAGTGACCCGAATTTTCCGTGCAGAGTTCTTGATTTCCAGGCCTTTTCACGTGCAGTATGTATAACAAAACGCTATGTATATGTATGCAGTTATTAGCGAAAATGGCCAATGACAAAGTGATCAGAATCTTTAGAATTTAGATTTTCTAATTGATTTACTTGGGAACCTAAAAGCCACTTTTTGCCAAAGGGTTTCCTTTAAATCCCAATTAGATAATTCGAAAACCATCCTGTTTACATCAACACTCAACGCACACTTGTGAATTGCATTTACCTCTACCTCTCCACTCTACAAAGTGCTACAAGCAGCTGCCTGCGAGATGGAGCACTAAATTTCCCATGAATTCCCGTCTACCCACTTTCATGCTGTGCAAATTCTTCCAACGCAAGATTATTCTCGGAAAGTTTCTCCATGCTGCAATACGGGCATATGCCGGCATCTTCATGAGGGTGGGAAAGATGGTGGGGGGGAGGATGAGGGGATGGAGACTACAGGAATTATTAATTAGAATAGAAGCTCGCAGAGGCAGTAAAGCGTTGCCTGGCGCGCCAAGGATTCTCAAAATAAAAGCGGCAAGGCAAAGCTCTCGCTCTTCTTTCTAAGGCAGGTCTCTCTCCCTCTCCTTAATCCACTTGTTAACCGGCCAGGTAATTAAGTGCCCGTATGCCAGTTTGCTGGCGGGAAATGAACATCGGCCACCTTATCTAGTCTCACCCCACACCCCCTTTAGTCTTTCCACCTCACCCCCAGGGAAATTAAGCTACCGCAGAAAGAAAGTGTTGGAAGAAGTTTTCATTTCCACGAAAAAAGTCAAGTTCCCAAGGTCTGTAAGTAGGCGTATGTTACATGCCCATGTGCTATGGGGACGATGGGATCTGATGAAAGGAGATGTATTAAGAAAATTCCGCTGCAAAAATGAGACCTGAATGATTTAGGTGTTTTCATTACGTTTTATTACATTTTGTAATATTTGTTTTATGTGAAATATGTATTAGGACGAATAGAAGGAGGGTTTGTAATCTGGAAGAAACATGGCATGATAAAAAATGGTGTATTTACCATGATATTGGAACCTCCAAACAAATAATGTTTCTCTCGGGTATGTTTTCTCCGTCGTAAAAAGTAACAGTGGGACATTTATGATGGTCGAGTTAGGTCGGATACTCTGTGTACAAGTACAAGCACAAGTACACTTTGCGACGATACTTGATTTACACTGAGGTATCAAGGGCCTCTTGCTAGAGGGGATCGTAAAACAGAGCGACTGTTCCGTTTTCGGAAGGCGGCAGCGATACTGGCAGAAGCCCGAGTATCAAGTTCAAGGCCTCGGCAGTAAAAGTCCGAAGGGCGCCAGGAGATCAATTCGGGCGAGATTTACGACTGCCAGCCTAGGTCACGAAGCGTCCTTCGCGAGATAAATATTCCGGCTGCCTATAGAACCACCGCGCACCAAATATAACCACGCGTCGATATTTATCCCGTCTTTCACGGGAATCGTCCTACGCTCTCCGAATCGGGCCCTTCTCCTCTCGACACGTCTGCATTTAGTTTAAATATAGGCCTGGTAGACTTTAAGAATGAGAGGAGCAATGTTTTAAGCGAGATAATTTATTCCCGAAGAGACTGGCGAGTAGTCTTTTCTTTCGAGGAGCGATTGCCTCTTCTAGACTAGCAAGTGTTTGTTCGGGATTAATGGGCATCTTGGAGGCGATGGGGTTAAAGGAGCCAATGGAAGAGGCGAGTGTAACCGGGCGCTGAAATCAGTCGCGTTAACGAGATCGATCGGATAACGAGATGCTCTCATCGCGTCGCCAAGTGATCGAGACAGTGATTCACGGATCTCCGGATGGCCCCATTAACAGTGAAGCCGTTCAGTCTGTCTACGGCGAGACGAAGAAACGTCGAATCACCGATGCCTCCCCGCCGGTGTTCGCCAATTAGATCTCCTCACGGTAACCGGGTTCCATCAACGTTCGCTCTTTTCGCAATCTTGCAATTGTCTGGCTACTTCCTTTAACTCCCACATAAAAGACCCTAAAGATCGAAAGACTCTCTTTACATCGACAATTTCCCTAGGCTAATTCAAGACCATCTACCGAACATACTAATATCATTCATATTCAATATGAAAATCGACCAATCCTCCAGCAATTTATACATCAAATAACGTTAATTGAAGCCGACAGAAATTTCAATAGCCCTCACAATTATAAAGCAGCTACTCGGCAACTACCCGCACCCTTAATTTAAAACTACGCCCATTAACTTCTAGAGAAACATAACTCGAGTGAAAGCAAGGAATACTATTCAAGAAATTTCCGGCCTATAAAGGCTACGATTTTTCCTACGGCAGGAAAGGGAACGGTAGCAAGAAAATTGCAATACACGATGATTGCATTCTACTTGGTGTTAATGGGAAGTGAAATCCGGCCTCTTACTTGAGCCCCAAGGAGGTTGATACTGCGGGTACGATTGCTCGGCAAGTAGTAACGGCCAGTAGTAGTACGGCCGAGTAGTAACAGGCGCTCGACTGACTCTACTCAATGAATGATTTCCGCGCGCTGTTGCCACATTACGTCTGCATTCTGGGCCTATTACAGGCGCACGTACGCTCTGCACATGCCTCTTGCAGTCATTGGCTAAGTTACTGTTACCGTCCAAGAAGCCTCGGAAACATACAGATTCGATGTAGTAACAAAATTTAGTTGATTACTTGCGAAGGTAATATAAGTGTGCGACGAAAGTTCCTACAAATATAGTGCACGACTGATCTTCATAAAATATGAAGTCCGTGAGCCCAAGTATCATTTAAATTACTCGTAAAATTAATAAGCAAATGACTTCAGTTGAATTTTCTCAATGTTTCTTACCTACTTGTATGTAGACAACAGTACGCGCGCATGCACCTGGACTTGTAATAGGCTTTTATCATTTCCTGCAGTTTGCTATTAAACATTGCGCAATTACCCCCGCCCCCAGAGGCCAGTAACGCATAACGAGCGCTCGTGCACTCGCTCTTTTTGTTGCGTCACTGCGCACGGCGACCCCATTGGGCCACCGAGATTCTCGATTGTCCAAATGACAGCACTCACACATCATTGTTTCATTGTCTACCCCCCATTGACGGCGCAACAACTTTCAAACTCGATCCACGTATGGTGCCAAATTACATTAGTCAATTTTAAATAAATTCTATTCTAACCAATTTAATCTTTTTGGCTTAAAGTTACTGCTATATTGAAGATGATACTCGGTCGGCAAGTGTGTCTGTGTGACTCGTGGTATAGCAATAAGACATACTTCCATGAGTCACAAGTTCACCTTTGAACTCGAAATTGTGTCACTGGTGTGAGTGGTTTTTGTTGTTGTTATTCCCATATTAAATGGATGGTTATAAATCAGATACCATTTTCAAAAAAATTTTATATTCTTTACTGGTTATGTATAAAGATGGGTGATGAACCCTCTGTTCAATTAATTGTTTGTTGTAAGAAACTTTAATTGGCCGCATGGGAATGAGTACAAACCGACTGTACGTTTAAAAGGGGGGCAAAAAGTGAGTCATACGAGTTAAACAGGTATGCCAGAACTGTCGGTTGAGTTCAAACCCCTTTTCCCTAGAGAGCCAAAGAGCAAGTGATTGCCCGGCAGGGGATTGTGATAAGTTGTTGCATTTCCGTGGTTTAAAGTGCAGAGCATGGCAACCTGCCCAAGCTGTCTTAGCGGTGCACCGGCCGAGAAAAGGAAGGACCAAGGTGACAAAGCGCCGCTGGAGGAACTCTATTTCTCCCCCAGGAAAGACACGCCATGAGGATAAACAGGCTTCAGCCCGGGAAAGCCCGATTTCATCGAGGCTTTTCCCGCGTCAGTCAGAAAGAAAAACCCGAGTTTGCGGCTCTCGCTTTTCTCCTAACTCTAATGTAAACTGTGATCACATCTAATCAAGAGATTGATTATCGGGGTTTTTCCACTTTCACTGAGAAAATATTACTTATGTTTTTGAATAACAGTTTTAAATTACATTTTTTGAATGCGCTTTGTAAAATCAAGTGCCTCATATTCAACAGAATTCAGAACTATTATTCTCTGTGACACCAAAAGGAGGTGATCAAAGAAACGTGTAAGTTCAGGCAGGTGTTCTTGTTACGGAAATTTTTCACCGCTCCTGATACAATGAAAGAAAGATAGGGTCGAGGCGTGAAAAAGGTGGGGCCGAAGAATTACGCACCTAATAAAAACCGATATCATCCAATTGACGGCTGAGTCACGCGTGAGGCGGCTGTATTATTCGGTTATCGTAAAATTGAACCCGTTATCTCGCTTTATCGGTCGATTGTCGCGGTGAATGCACGAGCAAACAGGAACACTTCAACGCCTAATAAAAGGCGATGGGCAGATTAGTACGAAACCAGAGTGGTTAACTCATCTGGATGGTTTATACCTTCAATGATGTAAACGAACTCTCACCAAGTATCGTTTACACGCGGCAGTAAACCTCCCGACAACCACTGAGAGACAAAGAATCATTCATAAACTCTTATCTTCTACGTTCCTGTTTACACTGAGGTAGTTGCACAGACCAGCTCGACAATAAATCAATTAATTGATAACAAAAGTCTTCAACACACACGAGTCGTAAACACAAACTTACTAACAAGGACTATCACTGAATTAGAAAAACCTTTGGGCTTTCTTTCGAAAAATCGGAAGACAAGAGTGGGAAAGGCTCAGTGTAGGTAGACGGTCAAGTATCTTTCAGCACTCGTAATTCGAGATATCGAGAGACGAAATCGTCAATACCACACGGACAGCGCATCGCAATCGACGCTCACGTGGCACGGCGGATGGCGAGAAGTTCGGAGAAGCGCAGATCGGGCAGGGAGAGGAACAAGAGCGCTTAATGCCCCATTAGCACGACCTCTCAACGATTTCAATGCAAAGAGCGCTCGTTTTTCTACACGAGTACGCTAATAAACCTCGATATCCTCGCCACTTCGGCATCGGCTAACAAAAAAAAGAAGAAAAAGAACAGAGAATCCAGCGCGACAAAGGAAGCGAGAGGGAAAAAGAAGAGAGGAAGAGGAACATCTCCCTGCGATCTCTCGCATGCTCGAACGCTCTGTTTTCCAGCGCATTACTATCGCTTTCTCGTACTCCACTGTTCCTCCTTCTATCCCGGAACGATCGACGACCTCACGTAGGAAGCGGCGACGGAGACCGGAAAAGGGGGAAGCGGCGGAAGGAAAGTGCGTGCACAGGTAAAGACTGCTGGGTTTGTTTACAAGCCGGTGGAAGACGAGCTTCCCCTTCCGAGTCGTTGAGTTCCTTGACTCCGCCAATCGGATCGATTCCCCCGTAGACTCTGTCAACAACGAAAACCCTCGGGCAAGGTCAACAGCTTTTCCCCACGAACAAGCTTTCATCCTTAAATCATTATTATACACTTCATTTTAACGGCAAATTAGCCCCCGACGCGAGCCTCTCATTTGACTATTTTCAACTTACAATTCCTCTTAAACAGATCTTTGTGCATAACGGCCAACGAGGCCATAACGGCGCCGAGCGAACGTTTTTTCGACGAGAATAAACGAAATATCGTTGATACGGCGCCGTTATGGCCTTTGACCGGCTGATTCTGGGCGGAGTGTTAGTTTCTAGGCTCAAACTAAACAGCCAGGACCATTAGAGGCGATTTGAAAAAATGTCGAAAAATCGAAAAAATGAGAAGGGGTACCATCGCAAAAATTTTCAATTTTTCGACATCTCTTTGAATCGGCTCTAATGGTCCTGGTTCCTTAGTTTGTTGCTAGAAACTAAGATTCAGGCCAGAATTGGCCTCTCCAAGCCCATAGCGGCGCCGTATGAACGTGTTTTCGATGTTAATAACCGAAATATCGTTCATACGGCGCCGTTATGGCCTTTGACCGGCCGATTCCGGGCTGAATGTTAGTTTCCAGGCTAAATAACACCTCTTTCTAAACGAAATAACACCTCTCTTCTTCACAACTCGCCAGAAACTGTTTAGCATCCGTTCACTAGTTTACGTGCATTAAATAATGGGAATACTTATGATACCAAACTATCCGAACGACCGCTTTTGTAAACATAACTATTTTTCGAGTGCGGTGAGTGCGGCATAGTTTAAAAGGCCGAAAAAGGTTGGCGCTGGAGCTTAGCAGGAGGAGGTTTAGGTGGAAGTGCGGATGATACAGGAAGGTGCAACTATTTCGGACACGAAGCGCATGCATGTGACCTTTGCCTGGGCTCTCCGGCGGGCGGAGCATCTTTCGCTATCCGGCGCACGCGATTCTTCGTTTTCCCTCTTTCCACGTCTGTCCTTGCCGAGAGTGCCGCCTGCACCGCGCCCAGCCCGCTTA
Organism: Crossocerus cetratus; assembly: GCA_963675795.1. Taxonomy (NCBI): domain Eukaryota; kingdom Metazoa; phylum Arthropoda; class Insecta; order Hymenoptera; family Crabronidae; genus Crossocerus; species Crossocerus cetratus. Next base: position 19,048,489 of record OY776667.1, read on the forward strand.
GTTCCGTCATTCGCGCACCGTGTCTGTGTAAGCTCTGTCCACTGGTCTATGTGTCCGTGGACGTATGCGAGAGCCGCTGCGAGCCTCACCTACCTCCGAGGGAACGCGAGGCACGCGGCCCTAGAGAAAGAACGACGCGCTATCGACAATGGAAAGCCATTAACCCGTTTTAAGGCCTTCGAGGGTGGCGGTAAGGGATTCGTGTTGCAACATTTTTCGGTTACAGCGCGGTGGTCTCAGTATTGTCCCGCATTTTCTACAATATACCATGTATAAAATACCCCTCCAAAGTCATTAATTTATTTTAAGTCCCACAAGAGTGCTCGTAAAAGTTTGGTATTACATTTTTGGGCCATAACGCGGAAGAAAATTGCATTCTAAAAACCCTGGCTCTGCGAATACCTTTTTCTTGTGTAGCACGTGACTCGATTCCAATTGGTCGAATTCCGCAATAAACTCGTAAAACGTTTAAGGCACGTATGACGTTAGGCAAATGGTCCGGTGCTCGCCGCAGAGTCCACTAACCCGCGGAAGAGGAGTACAAGAAGCGTTTAGCTATTCAATAAAAATATCGAGTGCACAGGTAAAGCAGCCTCCGCAGCGTAAAGGGACAAATGTAAAGCTGGGCGATAATAGCCGCTCCTACCCAACCATCTCCTTACTAACAACCCCATGTATCTTCCTCGGCTTTACAACCGCATCGTAAAAGGGAGGAGGACGCCGCCGACGCCGACGCCGGCCGCGCCGCTCGGGAGAGGCGGCCAGCCGGCATGAATGCCGGCCGAGAATTTTCGGGACAATAAAGTCCCCGGTGTCGGTGTAAAGAGATATGCTAACGAGCCTCATTAAAGCCCGCGGCCTTACTAGACGTCCCACCTATCGGTGATACGTACTCCACCTTCCCTATTAAGGGCTTACATCTATACTCCGGCTCGAAAACAACCTCCATCTTTAGCAATCTTGCTTGAAAAGTATCCGCGGAAATCTCGCCAAGCTATCCTTACCGTCCAACTCACGCTCTTCCACAAGAAAACTCCCAACTACTTTAATTAAATTTCTATTAGCGTAAATTAAAATGAACGAGTCATCATCGATTTGAGTTTCAGAGATAAACTCTGCCTCAAGTCAAAGACGTCGTTCTCCAATATCATCCTAAAGACTCATCGAGAATTGATCCCATTCGTCATTCGCATTCCACCAATGAAAACAAGCGCGAATCCGCTTCCACGAAGCGAAGGCTGCGAGATTCCCGAGAATAATCGCGCACGAAAAGCATAGATGTTTAGTCATCGGTACGAAGCGAGCGTTGCGCGCTCGAGGGCGATTAGCACGCGGGACTTCCCGGTAGCCGGATCGACTCACCTATGACAGTGTTGGCGGCAACCTCCTTGGCAGCGGCGGCGGCGGCCGCGGCCGGACCGTGCGCCAGGAAGTCGCTCAGGGACAGCGACGATGCGATGATCTGTCGCTTCTCCTCGAAGTTCAAGTAATCCAAACTGTTGCTTCTCTGGGGCCCGGCGACAATGGTAACAGTCTTGGTCGCGTGATGATGATGATGATGGTGATGCTGATGCTGCTGATGCAAGCTGTTCTCCACGGAGAGATTGCTGGCCTTCTCGTTATTAGGCTCGTTGCTACCTGGCCCGGGCACCAGGTAGACGCCGCTCACGCGTATCGACATAGTCGAGCGGCTCTCCTTCAGGCGGTCCCGTCTCTTGCGCCTCCAGGGGCTCAGGATCCCGACGAGGCCCTGCCAAGAAGCTACCGGCTGCTCCCTCCCGACTGGCACATCCTCGCCAGCATCCGCTCGAGAGGTCCGCTCGCGTCGTCGCTTACTTACACTGCGCGGCAGCTCCACGGCGCTCACTCTTTTCCTCGACCAGCCACCGGGGGATTAACTATTCACTGCTACTCACTGCTCGATCACTCCTGCACTTGGAAATCCTCGATCCCACCGATCCAATCCTCCACAAGTCTTCTCCTCACTCGCCGTATCAATTATTCTTAGAACTGGCTTACTAATTATTCGGTGATTCGTTCCACTCGGTTATGCGCTCGCGTCGAGTTAACGAGTTCTCTCAATAAACAATAGCAACGGGACAGTTGTGCGCTTGGACGTTTGTGCTTTGCAGCGGACGCTACGTTCCTCTTCCATGGATGGGCTCTCTCTTTCTCTCTTGCGGTGGAAGAGCGTTTCTCGAGTATAGTTATGTGGCAGGATGATGTGGCGCGAGACGGACGTCTCGTCTCGTTATTATCACGTTTGACGTTGACTCTCTCGGTAGAGTTGGCGGTGCGAGCGATCGCTCTCTCGAGTCTCGAATCTCGGTGAGTATCTCGGGCACGTAGAGGCTGGCTTCTTCTTACTCTATGGACGTGTTGGGTGTATGGCACTGTGCGCCCAGCAAGGCACAGAGGGTCCACCGCCCTCGGAGGATCCTATTTACACCGGATCATGCGATTGACACTCACACATACCCACTCACACTGCGCCATACCATCTATGTGGTGGACTCTGCGCTCCTTCTCTCCTGTCGACCAAGGAATCGGCCTGCGCAATAGGAACCGAGGGGGGGAAAGTTAGCTACCGGTTGCTGTCTCGCTGCGACTGTGTACGATTGCGCGCGCGTGACTCGGCGTATGTGTGAATCTGTCTGGATGGGGCCGCTCGCGTGTGTACGGTTTCCGTGAATGACGAGCATTGTACTGCTCCCATTGCCATGACGATCCTGTCCTCGGACCACGAGCCACGTCTGGCCCGACACCGCGCCCACTACTAATTCGGGATACTTAATTGGAACTGCTTCTAGGCCGCAGCTACACAGAGAAACCACCGCCGCCTTCCGCACTCCTCCAACCCCAAATTCTCCTTTCGACCGTTCCGAGGGAATTGGCTACTGTCGCTTCCAGAGACTCTTCCTCGGTAATTGTCTCGAAATTTCTCGCGCATCCAGCCGACGTTGGTCTTCGCAACGAATTACTAACAGTACCGGGTCGGGCGATAGGTCGACGATTGTTATTCGACAAGGAAATCTCGAAGTTAATAATAGTTTCGCTCCATCACTATTCGAAATAATAATCACTGTGTATTTCGGTCAGTGCGATATACAAACGCGCACTGCTCCGAAATATTCATTGCTCCGCGCCGAAACCAATCACCGAATAAACTCTCAATTAAATTTGAAAATTGTTTATCTTTTATGTGCTCAATAACTGTACGAACTCAGTCATATTAAAAACGAATAAATAGAAACTGAATCGATTTCGTCACCCGGCAGGTTGCTTGGACAATCTTTCGAAAAATGTGTTGTAGACAACTGAAAGGGTGCATTAGTGGAGCCATAAATTGTGGCAATTAGGGGGAAGCTGTTATTGGAGCAGGTTGCGCGTCCTAATCGAGATATGAAAGGGAAGATTGGAAAAAAAGTGGTGAAAAGGCTGTTTGGAAGCGAAGGGCGGCTTTAGATGGGAGGAATCGCTGGTAGCTGGGAGAGCGGCGATAACCGCAGGTATACGGCCACGCGATACCCGTGCGTAGCCTGCTCGAGTAAGGCTGGGTAAATCTAACCTCAAAGCTTGGCCGCTCACCAAGCGCCAGGTAAAGCGCGAACGAAAACGAAAGCACGAGCCAAGAGCCGCTTGAAACATTGAACCCCCGTGCCATTAGAATTCCTCGCCGAGCGGCAACGACTCCCGACGATTAGTCCGACCGGGATTTCTACTCGACATTCCTTATCCCTTCCCGATCACCCAGAACCAACGAATGGCCAAATGTTCGCCCTTTCTCATCTTTCACTCCATTCCGCCCTCACAGAATTTGGTCAAATTCAGTGCGGGTATTTATGCAATTCCATATTTTTAGAAAAAACAGCACCTTAGACATGCATTTTGAATTTTCATGTATTTTACGTAAGTCCTACGTTTTGCATGTTTTTTAAGGAAACATGTACAAGAATAAATAATATATTATAATGACCTGATTGCATGCGTTTCTATATCTCGGCATACAACATTTACGTTTGCGTATTGTGATGTATCGTAACTGCATAAACATCCGCTAGGTGAGTCATCACACCCGAGGCGATCATTTGCATGAAAAAACTGCCATTACTCATACAGTACTTTAGGAAATAAACGAGAAATTCCGCGTTGGCTACTAGCCGAGCAATCATAGAGGAATCGATCTGTCGAAAACATAAAGCCGCCACTTGACATAAAAGAGGCCCGCGAACGGGCTATAACCCCAAACACGAAGCGCGAGAGGAGGCGAAAGCGGAAGACATATTCCCGAGGAGTAAAAAATCGATTGTTGTTCCCGGGGAACTGGTTATAATCGAGCTCGATTCGTAGCCGGCATATCTCTTGCGCCTATTGACTGAGAGCGGCCGAGCCGGCGGAGAGTCGGATTTCATGGAGCGAGGACAGGGCTATCTAGCACATGACACCAGTTTCGCCGGGGTTACATACTCGGCGATCCCGGCCGACTGAAACGCCGAATCGAGGGAGGGAGAGACCGGTAGAGAAATGCAACAACGTGCCGCATTACTCGGTGATGCAGGCCGCGCGTTATATCAGAGGCTGGGAGAGAGGAGGCGAGGGAGCCGAGAGAGGCGAGAGAGGCGAGAGAGGCGTCGCCGGTGCGGAGCGCGCGCCGAGGGACACCTGTGTGCCCGGCGAGGGCAGGTGAGAGGAGAACGAGCGAGCGGAGGACGCAGCGCGCCAGTATAAACAACACAGAAGCACATACTACGGGCGCGTACGCGCCACAAGCCTCCGAGAGAGCCCGAGAGCAGTAATGAGAGGCGAGCGATAGACCGAGAGCGGGAGAGAGAGAGAGAGGAGAGAGGGCCAGGGAGGGACGAGAATCCAGGCAGATAGGCGCACCGCCGTTAGTGCGAGGGAGAGCGGCGAGCGTCTGAACGAGGCGGCGCGAGCGAGACAGCAACACGGCAGCAGACTCGAAAGAGTGTGCCTGCCTGGAAACGAACACGGCTCCGGCGCGAGCTTTCCACGATTATTTCTCCCAGCCGGAGAAATAACCCGACTCCACCGGCCAGTAGTAGACACTGTGCGTGTCCGGGGCTTGACACTAGCTCTTCCTTACCACTCGTTACTCCAGACACTGTGCGCCGGAGAGAGAGGGACCGATGGGGAGAGACCGAACACGTACGGCACACTAGGGACAGAGAGAGAGACGACTCCTCTTCTCTCACGCTGGCGATGCAGACACGCGCGCCCCGTGACTCCGCTGCACTCGCGATATCGTCCACGTCGGCGTCGGCGTCGTCGGCGTCGTCCTCCTCGTACTGTCTTGCGGACGGATGGGGTTTCGCGAGGGTTTTCGGGGACGCCGAGGCACAACACACACACACGGCAGACGGACGACGGGTCTGCTTGCTGACGAGAGGACGACCAGCGCGCCACGAAACGCACACCGAGCGAGGCTCGAGAGCACTGACGGCGGCCATGCGACGCCAGCGCCGCCCGCGGACATCCACCGAGATACGCCGCCGACGGCGCCGACGATGGAATGGGGGAAAGGTCCGCGCTATAGTCTGCTCGCCGGCGAGAGCTCCGCGCGCTACACGCGCTATAATTTCCCATTAGCCCGCTCTCGCAATTGTATCTGCGCCCAAGGAAACGTCGAGGAGCTCGGCTCGCGGTGCGTGCTCTCCTGCGCTCGGCTATCGCGCGCCCGGTTTTACCGACCGGCTCCTTTCCACAGATTCCCAGGGAGATTGCCTTCTGATATTCTTGCCAAGAGTTATTGGAAAGGGTGACGCTCTCACGACACGTGATCCAAGCACGTGCTTAGTTATCGGAGGTGTTCGAGATAGCTGATTGGAGCCGGAGTGGTGTACACATTAGCGTATTCGGTTCAGCGATACTTTGGTATCGCGAACAATTTAAATGTAAGACACAATTGTTTAAGTGGAGTCTACTGGGAATAAAGTTAAGTTAGAACGGAAGTAATTATTTGCAACGATACACTTTGTTGAGATTCGAAAAGGAAAATGGTAGCTTCACAGACTACCTCTGAGTTTTCTAATGTTTATCGAATAAACATGTCTTCTAGAACGTACTCTACTATATCGAAAACTAGTGTTATCGAGTATAAGTAGGTGAATAATGGTCGTTTCCATTGTTTCGTTTGGATTAGCATTAAGCAAACAAACGACTGGAAGCGGAGAAGGAGGGAAACCGAGAGAGATAGATGGATACGAGTCTCCGGGCTGGAAGACGCCGGATGGAGTATGATGACGCGGACCACGTGGTATTTCCGAGGCGTCTAGACTCGCTAATTTAAACCGACTCGCGAATCTACCGACACCATAGCCCTGTCTAGCGCAGCCGCTACTCCTGTTGCTACTGCGCCCTCTGGCACAACGAACGCCTGAAATATGAGCAACGCTCTCGCGGCGATGTATCTGTATGCACCGGATACACCGCCCGCACTCCAATTCGTCTCTCACTCGCGGGCAAAGAAAGCACATTTTTCCCCCACAGCCGCCCTCGCTTGGCTGCGATCAGGCTTGTTAACACTTGAGCTACCAGCGGCCTCAAAATTACTGGCTTAACATTTCATACTTCGAATCATTCATTCGTAAAGGTTTTCATTTTAAAAAATGTTCGATGATTTATTGATCGGGTTTTCGCTTTTCCAGTGTTTTTCAAAGATTTCTAGTTGATACATCTGACTGCGAAAGTTAGACAAATGTTGATGTCAAACACATTTGACAGTTAAATGAACACCTGCATAAACTTTTTAAGAATATTCAACAATGTCTACCTGTGACAAGGCGAACGTCGCAAGGTATTATAATTACGATATGAATAAACTCGTCGGCTTTATGATTATTTGCGAGTATGACATTTTTCATAATTGAGCGGATTTTCCCCATTATCTTTCGCTTGGCGAGCCAGAATGCAGAGAAGCCAGCGCGCTCTAATAATAATCACATACCCACACGGATTAGCGTATCTGCCTACGAGAGAGGCAGCGATCCGAGCAGATGCCACCCGCTCGAGAGCTTATTATTAATTGTTCGGAGAGGAGCGGGCGCCTCTCGGCTGACCCGAATTACAAGACAATTCACAATTAAACGCGGCCGATGTCTGTAATTAAGAGAGGGAGACCGCCGGGGCCGCAATTGCAGCTGCAACCACACACGGAAACCCGTTGGGCTTTGTTGATCTCTTAGTCATTATTATGTCAGCTTAATGCAAGTGTTAAATAAGTTGTAGCGCGGCCTCTTCAGTTGCAACGTTTGAATCTATTTGCTCTCGTTACGATTGCGGTGTTTCCGTTCAGCACTTAAAACTAATACTTGTCAATCAGACAAGAACAATTGAATTGCAAAATGATTAGTATGTTTAGAAGTGTTAAATATTCAGGGCATATGGGAATTCTTTATAGAATGCGAGTTCAATTTCCATAATACTTTAGGGTAATCTCGTCACATTACGAACCATTTCGTGTTAAGTCAACATTAGTACACGGGAAAAATCGTTGATTAATGTGCCCGAGTGAAGTATCATAGTAATGAACGAAGGTGATTAAGCCCCCTGTTAGTCTGAAGGGTTGAGCCACACCCTAATATCTCTTTAACTCGTAACTGCTTCGACCTTTTTACTAACTAATGACGTGAAGATGGCCAATAACGTAGGGAATCAGAACCGTGCGTCCGAAAAAAAATATTCGGCGCATTAGTCCTGACCTACACGATCAGACATGTGTCAGGGTGGATTTGCCGCATTTTTCTCTCCCTTTGAGTGAACCTGCCCTACTCTGAAGCGAGATAGAGCGAGGTATTTTGTTGTCAAAGGGAGGAAGAGAGGGAAGTGTAGTTTTATGTACCTGTGTTAGAAGTAACTGTGAAATAATTGTCGAAAATGGAAGTATCATAGGAGCTAGCTGACTGCCAAGCAAGAGAATAACGAAAGAAACACCTTTACTTCTTTGAATGAAGAAGCAAAGGGGGCGCGGCGCCGGTCACCCATCCGGTTGCCGGCACAACGCGTCTCCGCTTTACTTGGAAGAGAGAATCAAGTGTCGACTCACACTTCACGCTGATCCTAAACTTTAACTTGATGTGTACAAAAATCCACATTCATATCTAATAAGTAACAGTGGAATAAATAACAAGGTAATTGTAATTAAAATCACTAACAACCGCTCATACAAAGTGCATAAATCTGAACATGCTAGTGCTCAAAGAATTCAATCGAGAATAACCAAATTGATAATGCAAGTCACCATTGTTCCAAGTGGTTGATATTAATTTATTCGTGTTATAACTTAATTCACGGCTACGGGTTAATGTGAATTTCATCGTCACACGAATAAAGCATCGCAAAATTCGTGTTTCGCTTCGCCCGGAGCGCTGTAAACAGCTCGAATTTGCTGTGAATTACATCGGGAAAGTGGCCCCGCTGGAAAATCCCGGAGTTAACAGGTTAACAAACACGAGGGATTTGGCAACGAGCGAGCCGGGGTGGTGGGCTGGGGGGTGCTGGGGGATGGGAATTTACGAGTGGAAAATCACGGCCAGCCTCCGCGGAATAGTTTTCTTTCTTTCGCTCGCGCGGGCTTCGCCCGCTTTTTTCGTCGGCATCGCCGATGCAACAAGCATTCCCAGTGGTTTTCTTCGTGGCATCGCGCGTTCCTCGGCAATTTGCCGAGTTATTATTGGAGCGCCGTTAGGGGCCGCCGTGGCCCGCCGGAGCAGAAGAAGAAATAATTGCAACCTGCAACCCAGTATACTTGCAATATTAATGCCGGACACCGACCCGCGTCATACAATGCCACTCCACTCCACCAAATACTCTCCGCCGCTCATTCTTCCTGCCAACTATTCTTCATCAACTGTTACTAGTTATTAATCTGACATCTTTAATAGTTTCAATCCTTGCGCCTGGATATTTTCAAAAAGTGTTAACCATCCTTTAATTCATTGCTTTTCGGTGATTATTAAATGGGAATCGCAAAAATTGAAGTAGCAACAATTAATTTGCTTATAACTACTCGAAAGTGGAATTGGTGCATCAAGCGAACTCCCCCATAAATTCTCGTCGAATCGATTGGTCAGTGTGGACTTTGACGAGGCACACGTGTCATTGATTGTAGCACATATGTTTCACACACTTCGGGATCAGCGTAGAGGTATCGGGACACACGCGCGCACGTATGTGTAACCACAGTGGCATGCGGCACGAGAAGTGCGAAAGTACGAGATGTCGTAACCGGTTTCTAGTAACCTGCAGAATTCTAGGCCGCCGGCAACTATGAAACACGAAAGATAAGAATGCCACACGGCCGTCACGATAACCCGAGCCCAGCTGGGGGAGACGAACGAGAGTGTTAGTCAGCGTCTCGTTCTTGCAGCCCAGCTCGAGGAAAGAATGGCAAAAACTCTATGATATGATGTAGACATTACTACGGACATATTCACTCGACATTGAAGTGAAAAGCTGATACTACTATAAACAGAGACCTGTCGGTTTCTGTTTACATTCTGTGGATTCGTAGGGACGAAAACAGTTTACTTATGGATTCTTTTTGTTACTTAGGATCAGGATGCAGGGTAAGGGGAAACCACCAGAAACCCAGCACTTTTGGATTGCCAGCAATCCGTCGACAGCGCTAGACGACAACAGACCACGCGGAAATTCTAATCTCAAGGGAGACCGTTCAAAAAGAAGTGGCCTCCGAATCGCTGCGAGATGGACAAGGAAAAGAAAGAAGACACCAGTGCACCCGCAAGCGAAGAAAAAAGTTCCGAGATTCTGGCCGATGTTGCGATAGACGATAGCATCGGTTATGTCATTCTGAACTTCATCAGCGTATTCTCCGCCTTGAGTGATTTCGTGAGGTGCAAACGATGTGGAAAGAGTGTAAAGTTTCATCGCTCGGACATACGGGGACTTGGCTTCTACATAGACGTATCGTGCGAATCGTGCCCTGTCGTGAAAATTCCCTGCTGCCCGGTCAAGAAATATCGGTACGACGTCAATCGGCGAATCGTATTGGCTATGCGTCTATTAGGAATAGGTTTGGCAGGAATCCGGAAGTTCTGCGGAATCATGGACCTGCCTCAACCCCTCTGCCAGCTCGCTTACGACGCCTTCGTCAAACGCCTGGAAGTAGTGTCTAAAGCTCTCTGCAAAACGGTGATGCGTCAATCAGTGGAAATCGAGAAACAACTAATGAAGGAGGCATACAAAACTGCAGAAATAGAGGGACTAACTGTATCAAGTGATGAAACAAGCAGGGTGTACTACCGCGGTACCGATGCGTGGTACTACAAGGTTGTGTCTATCATCGGATACTTCAGTAACAACATCCTGGACTACACAATAGAATTAGAGCATGGCAAAGATTCCCAAACGTGCTCTACAAATGTAGACCAGCACAAGAACTTACCCGTAATCAAAATGATTACTCGATCCGTCAGCAAGTATGGTTTGAAGTACACGAGATACGTTGGTGATCTAATAAAGCAGACCGACATAAACGATTCAGTCCCATATGGTCCGTCAGTAAAAATTGAAGAAAAACAATGTATCGAGAGCTTAGAAGAGACGGTGGAGTCGGAATTAAAACATAAGGGGGGTTTGCCTGACGAATTGTGTTATAAATTTTCGTCCAGGTATTGCACTGCCATCAGAAAAAAATCAGACTCAGTGGAAAGTATGAAATATTCGATATGGGCGACATTTTTCCACGCCACTTCTACGGACGAGGATCCGAATCATCATCTTTGTCCCGAAGGATTAGAGTCACCGTGTATGTATCAACGAGCGATAGCTCAACAAACCTTGAAGCATTACAGACACAAAGGTCCTTTAGATAAACATGAAATAAAAAAAATAGAGAAAGTTTACGAGGCGTTTTCGACAAATCGTTTATTAGAAAAATGCATAGGCATGTTTATGCGAAGCAAAATATATCCCATAGAGAACCCTGGAGAACACAATTTGTGGAAGATTGCCAGCGAAGATGTCTTCTGGGAATGTAAAAACATTGAATTTGCTACATGCATCGATGTTTGCATGATTAATAACGGTATATCGGCATGCATGAATATCATGGAGGCTTTAAATATTGCGGTTGGCATTAATTGCGTCAACTATTGCCAAAACGAGGTAGCTCGAATGAAAGAATTTTTAAAACAATTCCAGGCGTTACGCTAGGACGATTATTAATGGTTTTCGTTCTCGATGTTCCAGCTAAAAATTGATACCGGCAAGTTCAAAGGGAAACTAGTGTCGAATGCTCGCCAAGAGGAAGAGGAAGTCGGTGAGGAAGGTGTAGTGGTGAAGAGCTCGGGCGATTCGCAGTGTTCGAGAGCATCTCTCGAGATGCGCTGACGTCGCGACGCCTCATTGTTATGTAACCGCTGTCACACTCCAGGAAAATTGCACCCCCACCTCCGCTCCTTCACCCATAGCCATATCCCCTTCCTCTAGCTTAAAGCGTTGGAATGCAACCTTACGTAAATTCCACCTGCTCCTGACAAGTGCTTGCCGAATCTTGGCTGAGAAAGCCCCGAAGCAGATACTTGCTGCCTCGAATTCCACGTATTTCAAAAAATTGTCAGGAGCTAAGATAGGAAAGAGAAAGAATTTCGTAAAATTCTTGATTGGTTTCTAATTTGTTTTTTTTTGCGTTATTCATTTGTTGTTATAGAAATTTATATAATTTTCACTTCGACGATTCGAACTTTGCGGAATCCTTGAAGAGGTTAGAAATAAGAAAAGCTTTATTTTGCAAGGTTAAATCCTGCGACTCACGTACTCAACCTCAGTATTTGAGAGTTTCTTGCAATCACAGTGAGTTGTCAATTCGTCTACCGTCAGAGCGCTTTTAATTCAAAAGAAAGCTCCTCGTCGAAAGTTAGAAAAGACAAAGTACAATTCTTGGAAAAGCAGAAAAATCTCTTTGGGTCAAGGAAGTACAAAAACGAGTGTTATTGCTTTGCGCAGGAATTCGAATCGATGATGACCCAAATGTTCAGTGGAAAGTGCTGCCAAGTGAGTGCAGTAAAGATGTCCTTTCTCCGAATAATGTGTCTCCTTTAAAACCGAAAATATCGACTAACGCCGGCAAATCCGCGCGAGGCGCTGCCAATTTCTGCAATCCGCGTGCCATTCAGCTCGAAGAAATTACGTATATAATTTAGTCAGGATTTATGCCTGTGGAGTCTTCGGAAACTGTCGTAACGAGTAAGCGGCAGGAAAAACTCGGCAAATCTAGTGAAGCCAAAGGCAAACTAACCAAATTTCTACGAAATAGTAATTTAGAATTACTGAAACATCTTTATACAATACAATAAATATGATTATTCCAATGCAATAGCTAGTTTAGTACTACTACCTAATAACCTTTAACGATTGTGTGAGAAGCATAATTGCAGGAAGCGTATCTAGAATTACTGGGACACAATTAGTTTCGCATGCATACACGAATACATAAGACCAAGCATTGCGCAATTTTTTGTAAGCTTTCATCGATCACTTCGCACAGCTAAAGTTTTGCACCAGGTTACAAATTCGATTTAGGATTTAAGTATACCTCGCCCTCGATTGTACATGGAGTTGGAAAATGTCTAGGGAATTGAGATAATTTGCATGCATCCATTTCAGTGGAAAGTATTGATAATGTGGTACATTTGTGAATGATTCACGTACCGTCCTTGAAGGCTCGGAATCGCCACAAACTCATGATGATTCGACCTAGGGAGATAGTCAAGTTCTCTGACGGTACAAAAGCAGGTGATGCTGCAGCAACGGGAATCAAGTCATCCTTGGGATTACAAGCTCGCTATTTCATTGAACAATTCTCTCAACTCTTATGCCACATTCACACACCGTATAGCACTAACACCTAAATGGCCACTCTGTCTTTCGTATCAACTTTTTCTCGCAATTCACCGCTCTGCCAATTTCTAGAACACTAGCAAGTCTCTTCAACTACGGCTTCCGTCATTTCTGTCACAATTTTCGGATGCTGTTGTACGATCACTGTCACATTGAAAAACTGTTTTTGATAATTCTAGCTTGTCCATACTCGTCGGGCGAATCGGCGCACCCGATCTTGATACTACAGAACGAATCAATGACGCCCGCTTCTACCAATTGATTGGAACAATCAGTCAGGACTTTGGAGGCGGTCGACTATTGACGGATACCGGGTTCCGAAGACTGAAGGCACGATGATAGTGTCACTGGGGAAATTCTATCGTGGGCGTATCGACCGACCGAAGCGACGGTTTTTATCTAATGCCATGTCGACCCACGCACCAGTAATAAAAGGCACTCGAGGTTTTGTCGGCTTTGGCTTACTCCCATTAGAGTTGCTTTTTTCTCAAGTCCTCCATAAACATTGCTTACTGCCATCCCCATTTTAGAAGAAGTATGTTTTCAAATAATTGCACAGGCACATGCCCAGTAAAAAATGACAGGTGACACGTGATACGTGTTTATATTACATTTTATCGAAAATCGAAATCAATGCATTGCGTGTGAACTCTGTGGAATCAACGACTAGAAGGTGAATTGTGCGACGGAGTTTCATAAATATGAGTAGTGATACTTTAAAAAATACTTTATATAAATTTCATACATAAAAAAATTGTGCAGGTAATTTCTATTCAAAAGTCTTCTTCCAGTATGTACCGAATTTGTGTATAAAGTTAGAGCATTCATTATTTTTGATAAGGTACTGTCACTGGTTTCGCCACTACAATCACTAATTCGAGCTAACGTGGTGCACCGACTTCGAAGACTGAACTCGGACTTGAGTTTCACTCTGACTTCAATTACCAAGAGGTTTTTGCGCGGCAAACGACACGGCCGACTTCGTCAACGGTATCGGGCGCACTGGAGGTCCGACCTGGCCATCCGACCAGCCCTGTTTACATCGTGGAAGAACGTGTCGCCGGCACCGCGCCTTGCCGGGCTTCCGCCGTTTCAGTTATACATCTATATGCACACGTACAGGCTGATACAAGCAAGTGGCGCCGATTTACCGTACATACAGATATAAACCCACATGCAAAACGATGCTATATAGATATAAGTATGTGATTCTTGAACGTCATATTTTCTGGACAAAACTGAAAACAGATTTTCAAGAGAAAATGGAGAATGTAGGTCCCCACGTGTATTTAGACATGTATATATTGATACATGCATGTAGAGTTGACGAATAGACATTCAACAATGTATGTTTCTTTAGTCGAACAATCAACATAGAATCTACTTGTGTATTGTATGCTCAGAACTTAGGCCGAATTATGTTTTCAAATCAAAGGTCAAAATGAAGTATGCGCCTTTATATAATGATATTTCAAAATAACATTGGAACCCTTGATATTCGAAGTTCGAAAATAGAATTTCGAGCGTTGGAAACATGTATTCCACCCTGGCAGCTGTTCCCTCGGAAGGTATGCACGTGTCGAGGATGCGCGGCAGGTGGTGGAAAATGACATCCAGTGGTTGTGCATCAGCCTGTATAAGAGAAGAGCTTTGTAGGCTGGGGGTTGCCGTAGCCACAGGCGCACAGAGGCTCGCCACTCTCTGTGACCAGTGGAGCAGTGGATGATTGGATTGTGTGGCATCGTTTGCCTATGTCGGCTGGCCGATCGAACAACCAACTAAGAATAGGACCAGCGCCAACTGGCGCGAATATAGCCTCTCCATTTTTTTCGAGGGAAATTTATGCCCCAAGGTCATGTCAGAATTGATCGTATACGCTTAAACAATAGAGCCCTTTGTTAATCATACGAGGTACACTCAACCACTAACACACATGTACGGCCTATCGACAGAATGGACAAGTCTGGCGATATCTAAGAAACTTTACCAGACAGGTTTTAATATTCTATTTAAATTGATAAGTTCAATCTCTTTCACCGGTAATTCATTTGAATGTCCATTTAATAAATCTCAGTGATTGACTGTGAGACACCTAAACTTATACTTTTCATCGTATTCCAATTTGATTGAATACTCGTGCCACCGCAGTAAGTGTAAAACGTTACCCCTAAGGTGTTTAACGTGAGACTTTCAGTGTGCATGGTAATATGCGGCGTGTTTCCAGATCAGCAAATCAAATGAGACTAACTTAAGTCGGAAGATCCGATTGGCCGAACGCCGAAGCGAGTAACTGCGGGTAACTCCGGATCGGCGTCGAAGGATTAAAGTTGACGGACTTACTTCTCGGTTACATTGGCTTCGGCTCTTGGCCGGAATAAAGCCACCTGCCGGAGTGATTCCTCCGACTGGAAAGTGGAATCCCCTTGGTCGATGAGGGATATATCACGGACCTTCCAGGGAGGAAAGCACCGGAGGAAAGAAGGAAGGCTGAGAGGAGGTCTTTCCCCATCACGAAATACAAAGGTACCCTTGAAAAGGGGACTGCCAATGTCGAACGTGATCAGACTCCATCTGACATGGGAAATGGATGCTTTTCGGGGAAAACTCCGGGAAGATCGTAGATCGTGCTAAACCCGACCGAGAACGAAAGGGACTAAGGCTTCCTCGTGTGTCTTTCGATAGAATCCAAGTGCAAATGATCCTGACAACCCGAAATTTGTAGGCCATCGTATATTTATTGGATAAAAGATAGATCTCGACTCAAAAGATAGAACAACGATTCTATATGGATATATGTAGAATGCAGGCAACATTTTTTAACTAATTCATAATTATACTGTGCACAGCAACGTAATATGCGATACTATCAATTCAAATGCAAGGGAATCACTCTGTTCATTCCCGTAAGCATCCTTCAACACGGATTAACCCTCAAGGGCGCAGAGGAAACTTTCCCTGGTACAAGAAAGGTACACTAGTTGATGAAGCGCGTCTATTCCCCTACACAGGCCGATTTATTCACTTTGTCCAAACTTGGGCTAAGTACTGAAGACGGAGCGTTCAAAGTGTTAAAGATTAAAAAGCATTAGAGCGGCAATCGGTGCAGCATGGACGCTTTGGATAAAAGCCGGACACAAAGCCACGCGAGAAGAAGCCTGGAGGTAACGAGCAGCAGAAGCCGGAACATCCTCTTTAATTCAGCTCTTACGTAAAGACGCGCGCTCCTTACCGAATGCATATTTGACGCGATGGCGGACTAACAATGAAGAAACTTGAGAGCGTGAAGGTCAAGGCGCCCGGGCACCGAGCACTTGGCGCACAAGATGGGAATATGAGTCAAGGCTAATAAGGACAGTGACTCCCCGCTCGTTACATTATACCTCCAGTGCTCGGACTCATGCTGATTCCGCACAAGTGCCTCCATGTCCGCAAACAACCACTTCTGCACTTTGTCTTTGCCGCCCGGAACGAAATCCTCTTGGATCACGTTCTTGCTATTTCTATTTTTTTAATCCGCTGCATGCTATCTTATTTGACGTAAATAACGTCACTGTATCTGCTGGGCGGTATATGTAAAACTGTTTCTCTGCATACATAGTTTTGCATAATTGTAACTCATTTTCATTAATAATTAGAAAGTAGATTGATTGAAGCTAGAGCATTTCATCTTACTTCTCACACTTTGCCGTCTGCAAAAACAGATGACTTCTCAACTGTTATATTATAACCGAACTTCCCAATATTTCCAATAGCCCGCGCGTCATTCGTGTGCAGTGATATAATGAACGCAGGTCAATCGATACAGGGCGACCTGTGATTCTACAGAGGAGTAAGCCCCTCGGAGTCTCAGGTATATACAGGTATACGCACATGTACTCCGTCCAACCGGAAGCGCGTGAGATCTTCACTATTCAATGGACATCCGTTGATTCCCCAAAGCAGCACGTGACTATGCGTTTTCCGGTTGCTCCAAGTGCATTCGAACCCGTCCGATGCAGCGTAACAGTTCAAATCAAGTCGAAGCTTACGTTAGCTCTGCATCACACGGTGATCGAGTCACATGATTATTATTGCTCGACGACACGTAATATATACGCAATCTCTTAACTTTCCAAGCCTAATGCAATGCTCACATTGTATTTCGCTCACGTGTATGTATTTGGCATAGGGAATTTGTTTACGGGCTTTCGAGCGGACGTACGTGGGACTCGCGTGTATATCGATGGTGGCGAGAAGGCGCTAATTAGTTTCGAAAATTCTCGCCAGCTGCACCCGGGGGGTGCAAACTCGCAACGAGGTCGACTTGGAATCGCGGTGCAAGTTCGGACGCGCGCGCGATAACATCAGACTCGAAAACACGGTTGCCACCGATGCGGACCGCGCGTTTTGCATCCGCTAATTGACCCGGCGGATTACTCTAATTACTTACACTTGACCCCGCCCTTCTGCATGGACGTGTACGTACTGGGGCATGCAGAGAAATGGGATGATTCGCTTATCAGAACCCGTTAAACAAAAGAATGTGCACATGTTGCAAGTAATCTTGTCACTTACATCTTATTACTAATCAACTAGTAAATAGTACTAATTATATTTACTTATCCAATTAGTACTTGCTTGTCACAAATTAGTAAGTTAGTAAACTCACAACAATTAAGCAATTAGTAAGCCAGACTAATTGTTCTGTGCTCCGCAAGGTTATAAGAGAATTAAAATTAGCACAGGTATATGTGGATCGAATAGGAGAGGAACGTGACCGTCATTCGGGGATTAGCAACGCAAGCAATACCTACGTAGGCATGCAGCCGGCCACATGCTTCCTCATGACTCGTCTCGAAAACAACTAGCGCCACCCTACACACGCTCACTTTATTTCAGTGACGCGAAGATCATCCCGCGCCGGCTTACCAGAAAGAGTCCTGTTTACGTTCGCTCGTCGCGTGCGCTCCAAGTTGGAGAGTGCCCGTGAATCACCGGGGCGAGTTAGTGAGCTTAACTCACTTTATTGGCGAGTTTACTCGTCACCATGAAAAACAGTGGGGGCTCGCGGCGCCGGGCGTATAAATAGATGGGAGATTAGTTTTTCTTTCTAAATTTCGGATATATTTTCACATAAGATTGTGCAGATAAGGATTTTTGACAACGGCAATGTTCTAGCTAATATTGTTTGTCGGTTGGTTACAACTGACAAACAAACCATTACAAGGAAACACCGTTCGAGCCGATTTTCTTTTCTTTTTAACAGTGTTAGATTGTTTGTGTTACGACCACAGAATGTTCTTATTTGTATGCTCGCCACTGTAGTTGCCGCACAAAGCTGACCGCTCTCTCAAAGTGTTAAGTGCTAGTTGCGCTAACTCAACTAACACTTAACACTTGGAGCAACTTCTTCCTCGCACGTCACGCGCGCGGAAACGAGTGTGGGTGAAAGGGTGCGAGTGTGATGACTGCGTCAGCAAAGTGTACTATATAAGGAGTCTAACTCGCTCCGGAGCAAATCAGACGGAATCCGGAGCGCTGATTACGTGTAATGCCGCGTGAGAATGGGGCAGTTATTGATATTGTTGGTGATCACGTTCGCGGTGCTTCGCTCGACTATTGCTCGACCTTTCCCCGAATTGGATGACAGTGAGTGTTAATGCCTGCAAATACCTAAAGATTTTCTTTTAGTACCTCTAATATGAAAAAAAATCACTACTAAGTAAAAATGGAATGAAAGTTCGAAAAAGTCTTAGATGGTCAATATTATTAAAAAATGTAATGCACAAGAAATATTCAGTATGAAAGAACAGCTCTAATAGGGAATATCGGGTAACTGTAGCTTAGAACTACTGTTTTTTAAAACGAAGGAGCCAATTACTGTGAAGTGGATTTGATCAGCTGATGTAAAGTATCCTTCCGCTGTGATAGGTGGGCATGAACTGTTGGCTGGCAGGGATACGAGGTACTATGGGCCGCCGTTGTTCTGGTTTGGCAGACCCCTTTATGATGACGGTGACGACAACTTCGCCGGGAACGGCGGCCAAAATTTCGAGCTCTCGAGACGATCCTCGACAGTGTCGTACGCCGCCGTCGGGTAAAATCAATGTTTTCCATGTTGTTAGTAGTTTGGAGCCTCACCCTCAGTTTCCACCACTCAAACAGACCATTGCATATAGCAAATAACACAACTAAAACTAGCCAAAGTAAATTGTCCAAGCCAATGTTGCCATCATTAAAATACCGAATTCTGGAAAACATACACGGTTCTGCACGGGAGTTGAAGAATTGTTGATAGAAATGTTCGTGTTTAACGAGGCGGTCAGCGCAGAGTGTTAGGTAAAGGGTGACTGGACGGTAATAATGTTTGCACTTCGTTAAATCCGAGACTTTTCTCTGTTGCAGGGCCGGCTGGGGTCGATGACACGGCGCCCGTGGGTGTCACAGGGAAACATTTATCATGACACTTGATTCTAACGTTCTACGACGCACTCCTCCTCACGATAATATTGCTAGTCATAAGACTAGTGTTAATTAGTGCGTGAGGGATGACTGTTCAATGCGAGGCCGAAGTTTACACTATAATTAAACCAATGATCAACTGCCAAAAGGAAGTGGATTGAATGTTTCCAGTCCTCATTAGTGACAGAATATTATTAATTCACTATGCTTTTACACGACTGTGACCGGGGTTAATTACTTTACTAATTATTTCTTCACGAGGCTTGGATTACTTAAGTATTCGAGGCTGACCTTTCTAAGCTTGCATAGGTAGCTTTAGGGATAAAAAGCTTTATTTATTCACTAAGATATTATTCCACCCTGTCTATAGATCTATAAAATCTCTTTCAGCGTATAAATATACATATAATTCAAGATCACGAAGAGTGTCAATATTATTCTGTAAATATTATATGCTGTAACAGACTTTCAACACAGGATTAAAAAACACAAAACAGCGAAACACTATGTTGTATAATTCTTTGACCATCCTTTTTTATAATTCAAAGTTCTCTCCGTTTATGTCTCTTACTTTATTCTGCAGGAGGAAGTAGAAATGTTGATTCCACCACTTTCATCCTTTTGAAGTTGCATGATATGAAACGAACGAGAGAGGTAAAGATTGGTAGACCTTAATTAAAACGCTTGCGCTCGAACTCAATTACGACACTTTGCGTTTACCTCCTTTATTTACCCGACTCGTACTATGCGAGGAATCACTTGGCAGTCTCATATCCTCGCATATACACACAACATTTTACATCCTTGAGGTTCGTTCTAATTAGAAAATGCAACCTCTTCTAAGAGTAGCACAAACATTCGTGTGTGGCGTTTGAAGGAGTCCTCGAAATATTTGACATCCCATGGGTTTTGCTTTGCCAACAAATCACGTAGGCGCCGAGCACGACCTTCGAAAACTAGCAGCATCCACCTGCCTGTGGGAAGTGCAGTGACTACTCGAAGGTCGCTCCAAAAGTTCCGCATGTCGAGCGCCAGCTAATTGAGTCAGTCAATAATTCTCGATGATCTGGGGAGGCACAGCAATGTATATAAGCAAGCTGTTCACATTTCGATGGCTCAGTTCGCACCTGAAAACCTAGGATGGCCACATCAGGATTCATAGACACTTTTGTGTCCTTGCTATTGTTGTTACAAGTCTTTGCTGTTGAGCTTGCACCCACTCCAGAATCCGAAACAGGCAAGTACTTGGATCTTTAGTGAAGTTGAAAAAAAATGTCGGTTGTGGGTGTGCGATTTGAATTCATTTTTTTTACCTTTGGAAATGATGAAAAAGGATTTTTTGAACCAAAGATAAATGGGCAATTGGAGACTTTTATAGCATCAGCTAAACAATTGATGGCGTAAGAGATAATAGAACCCGGCTTTCCCACCGTTCTAGACAAGAGCAAGCCTTGGCACGATTTAGTGGTTCGACGATTCTTCGGGCCATGGACTATCCTGCACAATAAAAACGGCGACTACATCGACTACGCCGAATACGGTGGCCTCATTCAAGAGTCCCTGCAATTGGGCTCGGACTCCTCCTCCGACGATCCTTCTCCAGAATCGAATGGCTTCACCGAGGAACTGGCATTGAGTTACGAAGAGATTCTGCCGGAATTCAGTTCGATTTACAGCCTGAGCCCGGTGGGCCTCGCCGTTTTTCGCACGGGAATCTCCAGCGGAAAAACAGACGACATGCAACCGTCGGAGGAGGTTAAGGACACTCGAGGCGAGATTAGGACCAATTCGGAGGAGGTTACCCACCCTCCGGACGAGGAAACCACTAACCAGTCCGAGGAGAAAAAAGCCAATTGAAATTTCCTCCGCGACATTAAGCGGGGATGCGTTTGCAGCTGCTCGCATTCTAACTTAGTTTCTGACTCTTTTAAAAGAAGTACTCATCTCAGCGTCAATGAGAGAGAAAAGGAGTGCGTCTTGAAGGAAGATGTGTTTCAGTGAGGATGAGAGGACATTAGAATAATGGAAAATGGGGCGGCATAAAATAAAGCAAAGTGTGTCGGCATACAATAGGGGGAAATGGGTCAGCATGGCATCGTAATGCAAAATCTTGTCATACCCGTACCACATTCTTTTATTGACAGTGGTCGGCCACCGAAGGAACCGGCACACAGACAGAGATATCTCGCCAACATTTGCGGCCGGCCGGCAAACAGCCGCAGTCTAGTTTTCCGTTTCCGTGCCAAGCGCAACGGCGCGCCGCGGCGCCGCCCTCTCGAGGCGGACGTCGAAGGTGAGCAAGTGCCTTTTCTGTCCAAGCCGGCCAGTAATTCCGACGGCGGAAATCTTAACGAGTCTTTTGTCCGTGAAAGTTGGCGCGACTCGGTGAAAAGTAAAGGAGCTTCCGCAACTCTCGTCGCCAACGCAAACGCACGCTCTCTCTCTCTCTCTCTCTCTCTCTCTGCCCTCGCCGGACCTAACGGCGATTCCCCTGAATATTTAACGGAGCATTAAGAGGATGAGCTTTCTCCATGAGAGGCTCGCGCGCGTCCACTCGTCAAACAGGGACACTTCAACTTCAATTGCGAGCCACCTTTTCTTGTTCTCATTTTCCGGACGCTTCCGCCTCCCTCCGACGCCTCTTTCGCGCGTTCCGAGCTCCGAAACTCTCTGTCTTTACTCGACCGAGCACCCTTCCCGGCCAAAGCCGACCGTAACATTCGCGCGAAGGTCGAGCCACCTTCCTGGACCATCTCAATGTGCTGGGGAAGAGAAGCAGTCACGTACTAGGAAACCGCCATTTTTTTGGTCATAAAGTAGTTGACCCTAATGCAGAAATATTTCTCATTTGCTCATTACATTGTTGAATAGAGTAAGATTTGGAAATGTGATTTTTTTTTATTATATTTGAGAGAATGTAAATATTATTTTAGCAATATCATGCTTATAGAAGCAGAGATATTTATTTCTCGATTACACATGGTCCTAGTGGCCGATGCACAGATTATATTATGCTAATAAAGGAAGCTGTGCACGGTTTACTGCTCAGTCCAAAATATTTGTTCTTCCTATAAAGAAACTTATATAAAAATGTAAAAGTCCAAGTTATGTATTTCTTTTTAAATAAAGTTTATACTTATATCGTTGATAATGACTGAGCCACCCTCGTGACTCTAGGGATACAATTACATAGTTGCTGATAAGAGAAACGACTGCTCTCGCCCCTTTGTCTGTCAGGCTCAAGGGGGTGGGATTAATAAGCGTGAACAAAGGGCGAACGAAATAAATCTCGGGTATAAGGTGGAACGTACAAGAGCACTTGTGCTCTCCGATGAAATTAGCACTGGCGGCGTAGGCCGGTCGCCCGCCCGGAAGGGGGATTCATTCCATTTGCATTTAATCAATGCGCAAAACGTGCAATGAATATTCAGAACATACGACGGTACATTTTGTTCGCGCGATCCACTCGGCAAAACGCTCAACCGGCCGTACGCATTTTGATTTAATTGGTTTATCGCGCCAGTCCTATTTTTTCCCCGGGAATTCAACGCTACGGTGCCGTCCGGGGGAATCTGTCATCAATCATCGAGCGGTAACGTCTCTCTCTTGCTCTTTTGCTCCGAGTTGAATAGGCTGGCGTAATAAACTATTGGAAAACAGTGCAAAATTTCTGGGATGCAAAAGAGCAAGGTGGGGATGGAAGATGGAGCGATCGGTATTCGATCAGCAAGTACTTGTAAATAAATGCTGGTCGAGCGTGACCGCAAAAGGCAGCGGAAATCATTGGATCGTTTGCAGGGCATTACGTGCTTTAACGCGCCATAAATCTTCGCAAGCTTTCGATTCGCTCGGCTGCGAAGCCCGATGTATTCGGAGCACAATAAATCAGGTCTGGTATTTCTTGATACGTGGCTCGGTAAAAACAACTGTTCGAATGGAGAGCACTGCAATGTTTGTTTATAAAATACTCCTCTCATGGAAATTCTCAAAAATTTGTGAAAATGCAGTTTTATGGCTTTGACGAAATGTAATTTAACTGTTGTATTGATAAATGTATTGGTCAAATCTCATTTCGATACTGTTTTGCAGAGTTTCGCATCACCGTACGCTAAGTTCGGATTCGTGCATATGTGGAGTTGCTAAAGAACTTGATTGAAGAGTAACTCGAAAATCGGCTGATAGAAAACTAGACCAAAGGAGACCGCAAGTTTATTATGAAAGTTTGAAGTGTAAGTCGAAGGAAGTATGTGAGGAAAGTTGGCGAACGGTGGGAGCAACTTTTCCGGCGGCCCATAATGCAAAACTGGGCGGATTTGCTTTCGGCTACTGTGGCCTTTAACACCTCTCCACTCTCGAGTTTCGTCTTTTCACGGAGTACGTGCGATACTTTCGCCTAACTAGGCCGCGCAAAAACACGCGGTTTCCGAGTTGAAACACTGGAGGCCCAATTCGCGCGAGAATCCTGCTCACTGACGTTTGATTGAAATTTCAATCAGTGCTGCAGTGGAGAAATCGAGCGCGGTCGTCCTAATGAGTTCATCATCATTAATACCAATAACTACCGACTGCCTGGATCATTTAGTAGACTCCTGCCTCCACTTCCGAGACTCCACTGCTGCGTTCGCCGCGGTGTCATTTAACGTGAGTGCAGACATTGAGGTACTACGAAAATCATTTGATATAGCAACTTTTAATGATGTATTCCTTAGGTTTTGCAGATCGATCTTCGGTCATAAAAGTAAAGTCCTTCCCATTTGCATTTTTTAACCGCTGATTTCTGTATTTAGATTTATAAATTTAAAGTACCGTTTTCTTTAATCATATTTCGCCAAATGTGAAAGAATTGACCGCTGCTCAAAACAAAAACTGATTATTCCAGCAAAAACTGGATAGCTTTAAAATATCCAGGGGATGAAGGAGCCAGCAGGCAAAACGACTCAACTCACCCTGCGAGTAGATGGGGAACTCTCCGTCGCTGTGGCTGTGCGTGAGCATCCCCGTCGAGTAGAATTGCCAGAAGACCCGTTTCCTCTGCTCCTCGGACGTGCCAGCGAGGACCTCGTCCTCGTCGGCGAGGCTTAGCAAGCTCACGACCTCCGAGAGCGACAGGTTGACTCGCAGCCCTCAGCCGAGCTAAAGCGGCGTTCACCGTGTGTGACGGACAAGTTGTCGCCCGTTCAACCTCACACGGCTGAAACACACTCTCTCACCACTCTCGGCTTCGCTCGTCCGCACTCCGCTCCCGAGCTGCGTTCCAGGATTGCGCGCCACTAATGGACCACTTTTATCCGACTCACTGCAAACATTGACCCAGAATGCCACTGCGCGACACACTGCCACTGATTCTTGATGATTCCGTACCGAGTGATCCCTCGATCAACCTCCAACTTCCACGGACGCGCTGCAGGAATTCTCGCATCAGTTCGCTCATATGATTCCCCTCAATATCGGGGAACCCTTGACGCTTGAGGGCTGAAGAGTTCTGGCAACGGAAATTCGGTTGGTTTCATAGGTGAGTCAATTGACTTTTGGCTGGAACGTTGGTTGGTGTTATAGGAGGATCGGTTTATTTAGTCAATTGTGCGTCCAAGTATTGAGAGGGAAATTCATTTTATGATTTAATAGATAGTGTGTGAATATTAATAAGTGCCCCGGGCCCTTTTGACAATTAGTTCTACTTGACCCGCGCGAAAAAAAGTAGATGTCTACTTCCTCTGTTACATTAGGACGAGGACGATGAAAAATGGAGATTAGGGCTTAATTGCGGGGAACGGGAAGTGCGGCGAACTGGACGTTAACCGAGTACGGGGATAACAGGATCCAATTGTGTGAGGTCGGTGAAAGCAGAGAAGAAAAAGGCCGGAGATACTTGCATCGGCCGGAGGCTTTCGACAGGTGCAAATTTATACGGCGCTATTAATACATCTCGAGGTACGCAGGTTGATCGATCGTTTCCCCAGTCGGAAGGGTCCAATGAGAAATTGAACATCGGCTTTCTCGCTCTCGCGGAGGGCTTCCCACCCTTAAACAAATCGGGGAACCCGTACCCAGCCCTCTCTGACCCAATTAGCTCGCTGATCCTTTTTCTACCGAGTTCTCCATTATTGCTTCTTACCTCCCAGTTTCTCCAAGTTTATCAATAGGACCTTTTATCCACGCGCCCATTGCAATAAGAATAAGCGCGAAAGTCGAATTTTATATAGTTCTTACTTGCACGCGTTTGATCCGGAGGAAAATACTGGGTAACCTAGATTAGAAATTTTATGACGAATATAATAGCCAGGTCCACAGGAGATAACTACAATAACTTACGAATTTAGTTATCTAAAATAACATTGTTCTGTATTTTATAGCGGACCACAAAGAGAAATGTGTATGGAAGTAAGAAAATGATAAAGTTAATTATCGTATAATTATGCAAAATCGTTTATAAATGGAACGGTTAACTATAAAAAGTGACTCTATCAATAAAGCTGTGTCAATCGAAAAAGACGCGGAATATCTTCGGAGTGGAGAATTCGATTGACGATTCGTTTGACAAGTTTTCCAAGAGCCAGTATGGAAGACTAAAAAGGATAAATAAAATAAGTATCGAAGATTTTGCTCCGTTCAGCGGGTATCGCGAGGGAGCGTGTGGTGAAGCGTGCGACGAGCAGAATTTATAGAGAGTGTCGATAAGACAAGTACCCACGCGGGCAACATCTTTCTCCCCTTTATTTATAGAGAACAAGGACGAGGAGGCTTTAATTAATAACGAGCAATCGCGGATGCGCCGCTTCTATTTTAGCGGGGATAAAACCTTCCCCGCACGTACATCATATAAAATTACAAAGTCACAGGAAACAGCGCACCCGAGAGCGTTTCAAATTCCCGAGCGCCTGATCGTGTTGGAGATCAAAACGAACCTTTCTGCAGCCTCCACTCGTAGGAAAGCATTACCAGAGTCACACTATCCGGGAGAGTATCATACAATGAAAAAGCCCTCTGACACATATTTCTAACTTGATTCACTGGATTATTATTTCGAAGTAAGTTTGGATTTAAAAGGAGACCAACCAAATTCCTTCCCCTAATCGTAGCTTCAATGGAAAAAACGGATGCTTCTCGCAGAATTTTCAAAGTTCATAAACTGAATGATTGTTTAGGAGCCATACAAGTATTAATTTACAATGGGACCAACCAATTTCCGTGCCCAATCGAGGAGCAGGATAGAAGGGTCCCGAGTCTGCCAGAAGAAGTTGCCCGCACAAGCGTCCCACACCCCAGACCCACTGCTGCAACACTGTCAGAAGCAGCTGAGAGTTTCCGGAGGGCGAGCTGACGACCGACTGATCCAGCAACTCGAGAACCCGAGCGTCAGGCTGCGGCAAGTCTCCCCGTACACACAGAACCCCAGCACAGAGATCCGCACGCACAGGATCGAGGGTGAATCACGTCGATCGCACGGGAGCCGCGGAGCACCCGGAGTAGCCCGTTCAGGGCGCGAGGATTCTTTCTGCCCCGAAAGAGATTCGGGGCCTCCGGGAATCCCGGGAATGCCCGGGATGCCGGGTTGCGTCGGGACGACGGCGTCCTCGACTCCCGACTTCCTGGTGCTCGGCAAGACGAAACGTACGCGTGTCCTACGTGGCCACGGAGCGAGCGAGCGAGCGGGAAGGACACTTTCGTCTAGGACGGGTTCGATGCGCGCACTGGGGGTTGAGAGCAAGAGAGAGGCTTCTGGCGCGAGGCGCGAGGCGCGAGCAACCCCCGCCGACGAGGGAGAGAGAGAGAGCGCGCACTCCCATCTGGCCCTGCTGATCGAAGGGAGATGGAAGCGCGCCGGCGAGAGAGCGGGAGCAGTGATGCTGTGGGAGGGAGAGACACCGATAGAAAGTCCAAACGGCGCAAGCTTAAGCTCGCCACCAGCCTTTCGAATACGCACGTCTTTCGCCAGTGAATGCCAACTAAGCGTCAACGATTCTCTGCCTTTACCGCTGCCAAATTCTCGCACCGCGCAACTCTCAACCTCTGACTCTGCAGTGTGACGCTTCTCCAGTCAGAGCTCTCGTCGGATTATTGGCCTAATCAGCATCGAGACTACCTCACGAATTTCATCGTACAACTTTGTTAGAGAGTATTTTCCGGTTTGCTTTATAAACTAACTGGTTGGACGTAATCAGCTTTGAGGCTAACTAATGAGCATCCTCCAGGATGGCTCAGATTTGGGTATTTGTAAAGTTATTATTCCCATCAATCTCTTTGGAACATCGCCCCGCCCCCGTACTTCTACAATATTTTCTCTGTCCTGCGGTGATGAATGTACACTAGTTCTATCGTTTGCGCACTACAAAGCGATTATTACGAATGTGCCTATTAATTGCCTGAGCACTTTAGTATGACGGAAAACGGTTTTATTCAAGAAAAATCGTGTAGCGAGGGTGATACGAAATCAGACCAGCGTGGCCAAGGGGACAGTTGTAACTACATACATATGTATAATAATTAAGCTGGAAACTTCTGAAACCAGCTGCAATTACCTTTAGTTAATGAGCGCGTGGTCTCAGAAATTGATCTAAAAAGCGACTTCTGACTAGAAATATGAGTTCGAAGATTGATAGTATGTACTAATAGAAAAGTCTAAAAAGAGCTCGATTAGTCATTCTATTCTGTGGTAGCGCTAATAAAAAGCATTGAGGTGAGGAGTGAAAGCTTAGCTATGCTATTGATTAGCTCTGTATGGATTATTGGGAGGAAAACGGAGGCGGGGGAGTTTGGCGTAGCCCATTTCGAAAAGCGGCTCTCCTTCGGATAGCCCGAGGTGCAACCTGCGATGACCCACTTCCCTGGGATGACCTTGCGGCAGTTTGGCCTAATTCCGCGGCACATCATCGCGAAAGCTTGCCGCCTTAGCGGGGCCGAGAGAAAGAGTGACGTGTCCGCGAATTACTCATTAGTCCCGTGTACAGTGGCTATTGATTTTTTGCGTTAATTCACTAAGGCAAACTTGGCGAAAGCCCTTTCAACAATCTATACTAATTATAGCGCGTGCAGGCCGACCTAGATGCCACTCGACGTACCCGGACGTCGAGCTCAGCTCCCGATGCAAGCCTTCTGCCGTTTTACTCACTTCAGGATTTATTAGCCTCGTAATTAGATCAGGGATTCTTCTGCGAGACACTGATGCCTTTTCGCCCCTCTTTCCGTTCCTAACAAATCTCACCGATCTCGTGACTTTGTCGAGCGATGTGCATTCTTTTGAATAACATATGCTGTTTTGTTGAGATATATGAGTACATCAAGATTTCTACATAAAAATGCCCATTAAAATCGCTCAATAGTTAACGAGTATATATATAAGCTGCTAATGGAGTTACAATCGATGTCATGCCGACCCCTTTTGGTTCACCCTGTAAACTATACTAAATACAGAAGCGTCTGCCCGCTAAACAATTCCACCGTGAATAATAACGACAGGAACTCCGTAAACAATGTAGGCTTAACAATTGTATAAATCCCTCGAGTCGGTCGAATTCGCGGAACACAGGAATCCACTCGGCAAGTTGCGAGTACGGATCAACAACATTCACAGTAGCCTAATGTATCTGTGAGTATGTGTATGGGGTGGGGAACGAGGCATAGGAAAGAGGCCCATCAGGTGGCTGTAAGCCCTCATCAGGGTCAAGGACGTCTTTCCGTGTTAGAGCAGTATTTACCAGGTGCCGACAGTATTTACGAGCACCTGGAGGCACCCACCCTGTCTGCACAAGGGTGTCTGCTTCCCCTGTCGCCTATCGGGAACCTGCTGTTAAACTACCTTTCCTACTCCTCTCGAACCTCGAGTAGCACAGCCATCGATGGAGCAACTTTACGTAGGATTGTTCGAAGGATAACAATTGTGCTAATTAGCCTCGGTAAACACGCTGTTATTCATACAGTGTATCGATTTTTTGAATTGCAGAAAAGAAACAGTATAATTTGCTTAATTAATGATTATAATATATTCTTCCCAAGTATTGTAGTTGTTTTATGATTAAGAAAAGTTAATAGATAAATCGAAATTTAATCATTATTTAAATGAGACCACTTATGATGAAGAATACCAGTTTTTACGAATGTAGATGAATTGCTAAATGTGTTTTACAAAAGTTTGATAGTAAATCGATATGTTCTTCTTACTGTGCTACCATCTGACGTGGTCTAGCCGCAGTGTATGTATGTACCGCACATTCCAAGTAAAATGCTTATCATCGACAGAACTTACCGGTATCGCCGTTGCACTTCTTGCTGGTTTCGTCCTTATCCTTGGCCCCCGATGACGCCACTGTCTTTGCACCCTCGCCTCCTATAACAGTATTGTTATTTGAATGAATTTGTATGCTGTGCATGTAAATACATCAAAGTTGGCTTCTGTACACATATTAGAAACACACCGAATATCAGATTTAAAAATTACGTAAAATATTGATTATTGCAGTACATCATAAATAGTTATCCTAGTGCTACGAGTTTTTTTCAACAGGTTCATAGTGCATATACTACTCAAACGAGAATCACACATCCAGGGGAAATTCAGGGTGTCAAAACACTTTCTGGGAAAATATAATTTATTATATAACCAGAAGAATCATCAGAGTCGTATATAATTGTCTTAAGGCTACAAGTGTAGACAAGATTTATGTTGAAAACACTTTACAATAACTTCAAAACACTTTTGTCGCATTGTAAATGGGGATACTTCACTTCGTGTACCTAAAGTGTATGTATCTTATTTTATTTAGCCCATTTAAGGTAATTCGTCACGGCAGTGAGGAAGCGGGGGTAAGAGGAGAACATCTGAGTCCCGATACATCATTCTCAGGGCTTTTCAAACTGCAATGAATCACACTTTTAGTACGAAGTTTAAGTTGAAATTGTATAGGGGGGCGGAGTAATTGTTCATTACTATTCCGTATAAATTTCAGTCCGATCTAACCGTTTTCATTTTCATTATTAGTTTTGTCCGCTCCATTACGCAAAAGTGGAATAGTCAAAAGTTCTAAAGAAAATTCTATACATTCGTAGAACATTGATAAAGCATGTGTTAGATTTTTATGCGATTCTTAAGAACCGTTTTCTAGTTACAATTAATAATATGGGTGATTGGGGAGATTTCAATATCAAATTATATCGAAAACGGTGTAGTACGGTCCAGTACAATTAAGCCACTAGTTGCAAAATATTATAAATATTACTCTGTTGAAGTTTGAAGAAATTCTTAAGAAAAGCCTGTTTCTTTACAAACAAAGAGTTTACAGCACCGCCTTAGGTTTTCTTGACTTCTGAAATCCAAGTATCTACCGATCTTCAGCTTCATCTCTACTGGTAGACCCACCAAACTAGGAGCAGGAAATCCCCCACTCATTAGTACATCGGAACGTACAGGAGTCACCAAGTTATCCTTGAACCTGCGTGTTTAATCAAAGTAACAAGCACCATGAGATATTACATTTATGCCTGATAAAATACTATATTTAGAGCATTAAATGAATTACATCCGTGTGTCTGTGATATATATAGTTTCTTTGTTACAAGTATGCGAAACTTTCTTTGTATGCTTCATGAGTTTGCTACTAGTATGAATGTATTATAAAGGTGTATTTTTCTCTACATATACCTATGAGCAATTTCCTTGAGATTCATGTAACGTCCAGGAGGCTGGCTTGAAAATGGATTCACATACTTCAAACACTGGACAGCCATACTAAAGATCCTCCTGTCTTCAATGACAGGATAGAAGTTCACAATTGACCTATCACCAGTTGGTATGGCTATCAACTTGCAGTCTACCGTGGGACAACGGTGGTGATAGACAGTTATATCATACACCCCCGTGCTCTTTGACTTCCAATCCTTCGGGATTTGAGGTCCAACTTCATTTGTACTGCAGAAATATAAAGATTATGAAATTGGCACGTGTGTACTCACAAGGAAAGTACACGAAACATAAGAAATACAAAGTGCAAACGAATCAAGACACAGAAACATGGGTGACGCACTCTCCATCTCAACTTTCTCACTGACAAAACTACTCAAGAGGGTGAATATCTGAAAAATCGCTGGAATATTTGATTCATTGATTATAAGAATGCACACTTTTCAGAGTCGGAATGATTCTTGTTTAATAAAGCTTAAATAAACTTAGTTGTTCACAATTCGTACCTTTTATTCGTTTTATCGGAACGCACTCGAAAACCGGCTTCCCACAAAAGGACAATCAACAGGGCGACGAAGCAGTCGTGATGATTCGCATTCTCATCGAGATCCTTGAGTGCGTTTTCTAACCAAGGCGCGAGTTTATACGAGGTGCTTTCCTCCACCAGCAAAGGGTCTGACGATGCCATAACTCTCTCACATTTCTGGCTGCTCGTACACTTAACAAAACTCAAGTTAGCAAAAGCGCCCAAACATTCTCGAGCGAACCAAAGCACCTTTGGCTGTAAGTGCGAGCACCAAACAGGTGCAGCTCTGTTTACATCGCACAGTGACCTCTGTACGAGAGCACGTGAGCCATCGTGAATCAGCTGATCTCGCATCGTCACCTGTTTGTACCGACGATTCTTTATGCAAAGACAAATGTTCGCCGATGTTCCGCAGCTCAGGCGACATACATTCGCTCGACATTTCATGCATGTTGACTATTAGACTGCGAAAGTTTATGAGAAACAAACGGTACTTGTGTACAAACGATGTGGATTGTGCGTGCAATGCACGTACCAACGGTTCGCAATGCTTTTCATGTACCCTATGTTTTTCTAGTTGCGAAGAATTCAACATATCATCATTCAATAAGTACAGCATCCACATTTCGAACAAGAACAATATAAATAACCAATGTGTTGAAAGAGCAGGAAAATATCATTGCATGGAGATTTATATTTGTATAAACATTCGCAGTCTAGCATCAACGAAAGGTTTATGCATTTGCTAAACTGAACATTGAAACAGAGTTGTTATTAAGTTCATTATGAATATCTTTAGTTTGATCGAGAGTACCCCCCACTAAGCGAAAGCAGTCGGCTCCACTTGAGCTATAAAGACTTTGTCCACTCAAGTATTGCATCTGATGGATAATCTCGAATCTCCTTCACGATATATCAAACACACGTTTCACTTTATCGCAGATAAGTTATCGTGCCGAATGATTTCTCCGCGATATGTACTAGGAATTCTCGAGATGATTTCCGCACATTCACGTACTTAGAGATATATCGATATCTGCGACTCTTCCGAGTATCACAAACGTACATACGAGCACGTATGTAGTAATTAAAAATAAACACGCGGATGATATTGATCAAGAACTCAACTCGGATTAAGCGCACTCATCAGAGCTTGGACATTGATAATTACGAAACTGTTAAATCTCTTAAATGCTCGCATTCGCATTTCTCAGCAAGTACATGCGTATTCCTTCTCCAGTCAAGTTTCACTCAACTGATCTTTTATCAACAATATACGAGCGGCCGCCTGCTCTCCAAGCGGTTTATGGAAACGTACAGCCAGCAGGTTTCCCAAATGCCAAAATTCCCGTGCACGGAAACCCATATCCAGTTAGACTAGATTGGGCTTCTGTCAAAAAAGCGAGTGGCGCGACAAGTGAAGCCAAAGACAAAATAAACGAAATATAAAACCGGTATGGCAGCCGGTGGCTGTGCCGTGTCGGAGGATCGACAATCGAGCAAACTCGAGCTACGTTTCTCCGAATTAAGCTAAAAATGGGGATTCCTGTTGAAATCTCGAGATTTCAACTTCCAGATCCGTGACCAATCTTCTCCTAGTATTGTAACACCGAACACAACACAGTTTCTAATCTTCCGATATCTCTCCAATGCGAGGATACAAGGAGTCCTCGCACTCGAGAGTTTATCAGGAGTCTGCAGCGCCGCCGGTGAAATTAAACTTGATACACCGCGAGAAGAAAACTTAGCCACAACCTAATTCCTAAGTAAGGTCGGGGCAAAAAACGGAGCATTTCTCAAGCGCCTCCAATTCCAGCGAGGTCCGGCGGATCGGGCCGGGCCGGATTTCGCAATGGTCCTTAAAGGACACGCCGAGTGACGCATGCAGTCATTACTTTGCAAATAAAACTACTCCAACAGATCTCTGATACGAATATATCCCTGACTTCACAGTACACCGCGGGAATAAGTCACATTCAAGTCACGAAATCCACTAGTACAATACTACACGGCATGACGACACGAAAGCATTCTTCGGAATCATATTGCAAGAGAACTCTGATTAACTATCACTTGAAGCACCAGTCAATTACACGCGCAGTCACTGCAGCGATAACTCTAACAAATGCTTTACGGAGTGGTCAGCGTCTCTGTTGATTGTATTAACGACTACACGCTGGAAAGTGATACTCTATTTACTCGGCACACTCCGGCTATCAAACTCCGAAACCCTATACTTTCGTCCAGCATCTTGTTTAAACTGCAAGCAGCGATGTAGATTTGTATTAGTACTAAAATCGAATAAGATAGAAGGCAGTATAACGACAAGCCAAATCGAAGTATAATAGTTCAATAAGCAATATTTCTGTCGACTTTTGCAAGTGGCCGGATTTCAGTAAAAAGTCACACTTGATACCAATTTCCCTGCGAGCGCACGTCAGCATTACAGGTTAATACGCAATTACAACATCGACGCGTCAACGCGAGAAACGTGCACTCATTTCTCCGTCTATAGAGTAAATAAAGCAAGCAGGCTATCACAAGGGAAAAAATTTGCGAAGGATTTGACCTGCGTGGATAGGAGAGCAGGGCAGATAAATAGGGATTGGTACAAGATGGCTCAAAAATTGCTACGGTTAGAGTGGTTTTTTTAGCATGCGAGAGATTCTCGGGGGAATCCTGTCGGGCTTGTTAGAGCGATAGATCGGTGCGAAAGGAACGAAGCCGTGTTCTCGCCGTGCAATACAAGACTGGGCAGTATGGTGTACGCGTACGGGTAAACGGATGGGAGAGTGGTGCGCGGCATAGGAGAGCGCTCGGTGCCACTTGTTGCATGACCGCGCTGCCGAGAGTTCGGTTTGAAATAAAGGGAGGCTGCCAGCCCAGCGAGAGATATGCGTGTGTGGGCAGGGGCCAACGTACCTGGAGAGCCGGATGCGATTGCGTCCTCCTCTTCCTGGCAAGGTTGCGCTGCTCTCGTATGTCCGTGGCACGAAACTCCCGACACTCCACTCCCGCACTGCGGCTCGCACGTTTCGGCCATTTTCAGGTTAACTCGGGATTATATGCCACCGTCCGCCGTACATATACACACCGGACCGGCCAGGCGGCATTCGAATATCCGAACTCTTTTTCGAAACTTCCACGCACCACCATACGCGGATACCACTGTTCGCCGCCAGCGACACAGATGGCGCTCCATTCCGCGACCGCGCTCACCTGACACCTGCTGGCGCAACTATCAACTGTTTCTCTTTACCTGTACCATTGGCCGAGCGCTATAAATACTGGGGCTTCGGTAGGCTCAAAGTTTTTGAGAAATGTAAAGGATTATTTATTAAAGTTATGGGTGAGTCTAATTTTGTGGAAGGTTAAGTTAAAGCTTCATTCTACTTATACTCTGTGGTGCAATATTTTCAGAACGATAGCGAAACACTGGGAAAGCCGATATTTTTGGTTGATGGTTTTATTTCGAAGCTAGAATACACATTTATATAATACTATAGTTACAAAAGTATTAAAGTATAGGGTAGACTTATATAAAACAATGTACCAATATGTATAGAATAATCTGTCCGAGAACATTCAATTCTATCACGTACAATTACTTGGTCTCATTTTGATTCTCTCTTGCGGACGCGTCTTGCATTCTTCTTTGTGTTGGCGAATCCTCCTCCCTTCCCTCTTTATTTTTTAAATGGGCAAAATGTGCAGGGCGCAGTTCAGGCGGCAACATTAAGCAGCTTAATATTGCTTGCGATGGAAAATTATCGACTTGCACACGGGAGGGATTCGACTGCGATGTACAACCTGTACCGAATGTTTTTGGATGCATACGCTGCCTGGCATAATCTCTGGTGGAGGAGGAGGAATCAGTGGGTGGAGCACTCGGTGGAGAGGGTTTTCTTTGGACCTTGCAATGCCCGAACTCCGAGAGCTTCGTCCTTCGATATTCTTGCAGGTATTGCAAAAATTCACGATATGTCACGTAGTTCTTGAGCGATCATGAACGTGGAACAAAGTGCGTTAGAAATGTACTCGAGTTTCTGTGCTTATATATTTCATGGCAATTTAATATTGAAGTTTTACTTTATCTTCCCCGGCCCAATTTCGGTTCGGCGGCTCCGAAAGTCCCAGCAATTCGATCCAATGATAGTAATCCTCAGTTTGACTTCCATACCAATACTTTATGACGACGAATCTAACAGAAAAAGAAAAAACTCCACAACTTTAATTAACGACTTCTCCATAACATTATCTACTCATTAAAAATTATTTTTATGGAACATCTTACGCCAAACCATCATCCACCATCTTCTGCACTTCCGGATACGACATTAGTTCCATGAATTCCGGATTCTCGGGATTCCGTTTGACATCGACTAGCTGCCAGGGTGCAATTAATCCAAATCTCACGCATTTCAAAACGTCGAGCGTGTACTTCTTTCGATTCTCCCAATCGTGCATCAACCACCTCACAGCCGACATTAAAATCTCCATTTCGCTATTGAAGAATTGATTACTTATTTCTGATATTAACAGCGTCAGTATATTAAATTGTGTCCTCTCTACGTCAATGAGAATATTCTATTATCAAATGCAATCCTGTGCCTGAACTCTGAAAGGAACCAGAAGAGGACGGGCACCTGTTAACACAAATGTGATTCGATTTCAGCAAAAGGCACAATTCGTCCATAGAGAGATCGAGGAAGTCCCTGGTGCTGACGAGCATTAGGAAAAATCTCATTATCCTCGGCAGCATTAGTTCCATTATGGCAGTATTGCCGAGTCTCTTCGCCTCCTGGTAGAGCAGGAAAGCAGTGTCCTCTATGAAAAGGGCTTCGTTGTCGATGAACGACCAGCATTGCTCTTCTAATTCTAGTGATGAAGTTCAAAAGATATTCGTTGGAACTTTTCATAATAGCAGCGAGGGCTCTCGACTTCTCCGACCTTTAATTCCAAGATGCTGAGCAGCCGCGAAGATTTCTAGGATGTTGTCCCTTTGCAAAAGTTGACAGCTCTCGTACGGTGCGCTAATCATCCAATCGTAGATCGTAGAAAAGGCCCTCGACGTCACACGGCTCTAAATCCAATTGTTAATGACATGAGAGAAATAGTCGAATTTCTTTGATTCTTAACTCATGGAATTAAGGTCGAAAGAATTTCAACAATAAATACAATAGAGACAAGGGTTGGTTGGGCAGGCTTTTTTTCGCTGGACACGTGGCATACACAGGTCTCGTTTCCGAGAGACTTTTTAATTACTTATCTCCTTGACACGTGTGAAACAAGAAAATGTCAGCGGTGCATGTAAAAAGGGAGGAGGAGGGTTGGGGGTTGGTATGATCAGAGTAGGTAACAAAAATGGCAGGAAACCTCGGAGAAATCGTTAGAAGGGCTCGAAGCGGAGGGAAAGTGAGGGTGGGCATTATTCGAGAGCGGCGATATTCACCCTTAAGTGAAAAGAGAGTCAAATATAGCCAGGGCTGAAGAGGAGCCAAAACGGGAGCAAGGTCAGTTGGCTTTAAGCCGACGCCAACTCACCGGCCGCTGGGGGATGAGGCCTCGGGAAGGGCTGCACGATGAGAAGATGCTGACACACACACAAACACACATATACATGCACTGGGCTTTCGAGTCGTCAGCAACCCCCTTGGCACTCACCTCGTCAGCGATTTTGCTAGCTCAGTCATCGATGGCTATATTAAGTTTCACTATTTACTCGACCGGTGAACCGCACCGCACACCCCGAACAACCTTCCGCATGTTAGCCAAGTGAGCCTCTCAACTGGCTGAGGTGTGAACAGTTGCCAAAATGTTTTGCGAATGTGAACAGAGCGGCGTTTCTGGCCAATGTTTTAGTTATTCTGGTATATTAAGTATTCTTAGGGTTTTCGGGTTGAATATTAAAAATAATATTGCCGGTCTGCGGGAAAGGTTGTTTAATGGGGGTGGGGCGAAATTAGATCAGTGAAAGTCAGAGGTTGTCGTAATGTAGCATTGTAATGCAGATTGCGATTCAAGGATGAACGATATTACTTATTAGAATGCAAAATGTTAAGTCTACATATACAGCGTCTTTCAGAGTCTGCCGGCGCAAAGTCGTAGATTGAATTCCATAAAAAAACTCACCCCACTAAGGTCGACCTCTTTGTAATTCTGTTCATCGAAAAAGGCACTGTAGCTCTGGAGCACTAAAAGATGACAATGAAACTCGTCTTGATCGATCTTCACAATACAGTCGGCATTCCTTGAAGATAGTAAAAAATCATTATACAAACTGGACTAAAGACAAGTTGCAAAGAATGCCTGATGGACAATACATTAAAATTGTCAAGCAAACCATAAACTACGTAGCTTTCTAATATTGAGAAAAACATAAGGAATTCTACTGTACACTAGTGCTCAATCTCATTAGTGCAGGAACTCAACCCTATTGGCTGAGGCTCGCTGGTCGACGAGCTTACTTGTAATTCGTGATACGCCTGGCTAACTCCTGATACAAGTCGCTCTTCTCCGGCAAAATGATGTTGTCCCAATCGATCGGCTGCTCACCCGTGAAGCCCAGTCTACTTAAAGTCACCAGCGTGAATCAAATCTTATCCGAAAGCTACAAGGTTGAAGCGAGCTTGCCGGATGGATGCTCGAGGAAGCTCGAAATTGTATATAACATTGTAATTGAATGCAAAAGGATTCAGTTGAACTTTCAAAGCTTGATTCCCTGGGACTATTAAGTCAAAATGTTTAAATTTGCAATTGTATATTTTGCTGTTAAGATCTGGCAAACTTCTGTAGTTAGGTATACATTAACTGACAATACACAAAATACAAAGCAACTTGTAATAATAACTAATAGCAATAACAGATTGAAACTCACGATGAAAGTGGTACCTCCTTTATTTCCTGAACTTGATGAGACACCACACGAGGGATTATTGGTTTTTGATGCGATTCAGCTTGGTAAGGATTCGATTTCTGTGGTTGCATCATTTGACTGTTTCCTGAATGGAATTTCGGCAGTCTTCCTTGAAACTTGGGAAATAACACGAATTCAATATTACAAGTAAACACAACGATTGAAATAAAATCAGATGAAATACTACTAAAGTTGATCAAAGTAAGAGCATTTAGGGCAATGAATTAATTGGGAAGCAGTGCGAAAAGGCCGGTTAATAAATAAAGCTTCAATCACGCGAGAGGGAGGAAAGACAGGGGACGAGTAGAGTGACATAGACTTAAGTGGGCTCGGTCATCAAGATCACCTGGAGTTGATTGATCGCTGATGGACTGACACCAGGTGGAAGATCGATGTGTTCCGGTGGTCTGATCCTCTGAGAGGCAGAGGCAGCGCCTACGTCAGTTCCAGGCCGGCTTAGCTCGGCCTTGACGTTAACCTTCGTGTTTCTAGGGTCCGCTACCAACACACTGACTTTCTTCGACTCGAACACTACCTAGACTATCACTATCTCTTTTGTCTCGAGGGTGGCGATACAAGTACACCTAGTCCCAGAGAGCTACCGCCCCTCTTATTAAGCACTGAAATAGCTGCCGGTCGATGCAGTCGCTTTTGTATCATGAAATCCCGTCGTTCGATGCTTTACAGCTTTGAACGCGATCTTACCAAGTGGTATTTACAAAATTTTGATGAGCCGTCAATATTTAAACTGAAATTTAACTTTAACTTTCTTCTTTTTAAATATATGTTAACTCGGATACTAGAATTTTCTTCAGAATATTCGACCGCTGTCATCCTAAGCTTACTTCCATTTATGCATATATAATAAGATTATAAAAGTCCGAGTATTAGCACGCCAATTCAGTTTAAGTACGCCTTAGTTAGAGACTCACCTGGTTCGGAATGACTTTCAAATTTCCACTCGGAGTCGCTCGGAACGGGAATACTCGATTAGGACTGGAATCACCAGTGTTCGGAGCAATGACTGTACTATTATTGCCTTGAGTTTGGGATCCTATTTTGGCTTGTTCTGTGAAATGGCTCAAGTTCGAGTTACCTTCGTGAAACTCAAACGCTTCTGGATGATTTTTACTGTAAAATTGTTTGGAAAATAATCATAAATCACTCCTTCATTTTAACCTATGTAAAATATTAGTAGTTTTTGTATTTTTGTTAAATTATTGGTGATGGATAATTTGGAATATTGTAGAATGTCGAAGCGTCAAAGGATTTCCGACCTTTCCACCGAATTTATTTCCAGCACGAGTGCGAGGCCGCCATTCGTGAACGGGCGCCGTACGTTCCCGAGAGTTTAATGAGACTTTCTTTAATTACCCTCTCCAATGACGAATTTCGCTGGCAATGTGGCTGTCCGTGGCACGACAGGCTGCTCCTAAGTCTGTCGCAGTAACATCCGAGCCTTTCGACTTCTCCCCCCAACCGGCTTCGGATGGTGCACGTCGATAGTTAAGTGACTTCTCCCCGACTGTAATAGGATTCTCCGGTGGCTTAATTAAAGCTCTCGCCGTCTTCGATCTCCTAGCGACGCTTCTTCCTAATACGTCCGATGCCGGGAGGTAATCTCCGCACGTACCGGCGACTCGCACCACTTGCTGCTCTCGAGAAATGTTTATACTAACGTCTCCCCGCCGCTCTGACGCACTCGGATCCCTTCTGCCAGCCGAACTTCCACCAGGAATTGCTTGCCTTGTCGAACAACCTCCAGGACTTTCGACCGGTTTCCAACTGTGACATTAACCAGGACGATTATCCTACGAGTACCAACACTTTTGGTAGTGTAAGTTCTCTTATTCGAAGTTGAGAGCAGGTAAACGTTTCAAGCAACGTTTTGCCTATACCTAGACTTAGTTATTCCTAAGAGAATACTAGCTGAGAATTATAGCTGCTACTCAGTATTTCAGTGTTCGAAAGCAAATCGACTGCTATTTCGCAGGCCACGAATAGTTTTGTATCTCAATTTAGCTCAGATAAAATGAATATCGAAGAGATCCCATCTCCTCCAGCGAAACCGGGCAACTCGCACTCTACCGCAATCCGTTCGTAAAACAGTGGCATTTGCGCAAGCGGAATACTCCCGAATATCTCACGATAGCTTATATGGAAGAATATCGACTAGGTCGCGCGGGTCCGAGCGAAATCGAACAATTGGCAGAGTGCGATATACCGCGGCCAAAACAGTGACACAGGTATGAGCAGAATCCCGGATCCCGGGTAGCCTTCGGACTAATCGCTTCGGAATGGGCATCGGCTTTGTCTAATAGCCGGGCGAGTTTCTCGATTGGAGGATCCTCGCGGTCCACAAACACGCGTGGCGTCGGTGAATGGAGGCAGCGTTGAATGCCCGGATAATCCGGCCCTCTCGATTAAAATACCGCAGTACCTATGCTGGTATGAAGAAGACTTAGCGCTCCTCGGGCCTAATTGATTCGGAGCCCGTGCAGCTGGTCGCCGATCCGATTTCCTCGAGGGTCCTTCCGATCTCGAGGCCGGAGGAGAGGCCGCCGTCAACGGGGAGTCGTATGATTTCTCGTGATAGAGCACCACCACGCTACTCTTGCTGTTCCCCGGACGCACCTCGTCCTTTATCGAACTCGATCGATCTTGCGACTCGCGATCTACTGGTGGGAAAGCACTCGTCTTGTTGAAAAAGCCGAGGAATTGTTATCTGCTATGTTTGCGGTGGGATATTTGTGTATTATTCGAAATTACATATGGAAACTACGAGCTATTTCTTTAAAGTGTGATTGTGTGAGTCTGTAGCCATTGAAAATATGTTTTGTATTGATTGGATTATTTTTAGAAACATTTTTCTGCAAAAACTGAACTCTGGTCTCATAAAAATGAGTATGAAGGAATAACGAATTTATATAAAATACAAAAGGAGTCCGGTGATATGAGTATATCGAATTTGACTAGTTATTAATTATAATAATTCCAAAAA
Source organism: Crossocerus cetratus (assembly GCA_963675795.1). Classification (NCBI taxonomy): domain Eukaryota; kingdom Metazoa; phylum Arthropoda; class Insecta; order Hymenoptera; family Crabronidae; genus Crossocerus; species Crossocerus cetratus. The sequence continues at coordinate 19,089,926 of OY776667.1, forward strand.
TGGGGTGATCTTGTTGCGAAAATATATTGCGCATCCGCGAAAATTCCTTCTTTACTTGAGTGTGGTTCTCCACTGGCGAACTCTTATAGAGAATTCTGGCAAGCGCAGATTTCGCGCGATGAAAAATGAGCCTACATTTTGTGCTGTTGCGTCGAATCGCTCGCAAAATTCGTGGCGTGCTCCTCCCTTTCCTGGTGTCAGGAGAATACATTAGGCCGTTGAACCATAGGTGCTGGAGGAAGGGCGCTCAAAGAGTAGGAATTCCAGAACACAATCCGCTTTCGCCCTCCAATGATTAACGAAGTTTCCTGGCGGATTTGTCAGATTGACTGCTGCTGGAACACCACACACACCCACATTCTCTCTTCGTGCTTTACAGATTTTCGATACGAACGTTGATACTCAATAATTATCGTTCAGTCGCACAGAATAAAGCTTTTGTATTAATCGAAAAGCTCTTCGATTGAATATCGCGTTTGATATTTGATTTAATTCAATGTAACATATTAAAAAATAAAAGTATATTTTGCTATGATTGTTTTGAAGGGTTTACGGGAAAAATAGGTGATTCATCCGGATCAACGAAGGACTTGAAAAGGTTTGAAAAATTGCTGGCGTCGACTGGTAATGATCTGAATTCCTCTTACAGATATTATTAGAGAATCTCATCCAAGGAGCAGTTACAGCCAGCTTCTCAAAAAGCGCTGGCAATACGGCTCGAGTGGAAGCTTCGCAAGGATCTGAAAGAGGGGGGTTAAGATGAAAGAGAGTTGTCCTTCCGTCGCTTCTGCGAGAGAAAAAGCCGAGGAGGGAGATGATCGATATTTAAAGCGCAAGGCAACTTGTCCCGTCACTCCAGAACTTCGCGTAACATTCTCTAAACACACTTACGTCATAAGACTTGGAAAGCCCTTCGCACGGTGCCAGTCAGGTTTAGTTTATGTAAAAGCCTGTTCCGAAATTGACATGATTGTCGGCGCGATCCACCTTTTGAGTTCGATCTTGTTCACCGAGTTAAAAGCGGTGGGAGCTCGGGGAATTCAAAGCAGGCTTCGGACGGGTTTAAAGTAACCTAAACATTTGCCGAAACGTCACGCGGCCTCAGGTGATCGATCACTGGCATGGAAAGATTACAGCATGAGAGACGATCGCAGTTTTAGATATCGTCGACCGAAGTTAGGCAAACAGTGCTGGTTTTGTCAATTTTACAATGATAAGCCTCCCTCCAACGTTTAAAAATTCATCTACCAGTAGTTAACTACAGAGTAAAAAAATGTCGGTCCAAACGTTGAGATAATTCTACAAAAATTATTCCAATACATCTACTCGCAATGGCACGATTGAATTCCTGTGCTTATTAATACGAAATCGGAAATATGACAAGTAATTGAAATTGCTGCCAATCGAATTTCTCCGAGGTCGGTCTCCAATTCTCCGGGGCAACAATTACCAGTACAAATTCCCTCAGCTGGCGAAACACTTGACGCGCCGAACACACCGGTAATGAGGTGGATAATAATGGGGTGTGTTTAACGGTGAGAGTCGTGAACGTTGGTATTTGGGTTCGACGTCGACCACGGTGACCACAATGGGTGCCCGAGGGGGGTCGTGGAAGATGGCTCGAGTCCGGGCCTGGAAAGAGGAGTCGAGGAGAGTGAGAGGAAGGGAGAGGAAGGGAGAGTGTAGAGGGGAGAGAAAGCTAAGGGTGGTTTTGCGTGGGTGGCGTTGCCTGGCAGGCTGCATCGATCGCTTCGACGTCCTGGTGACCTCGACCCAATGCCACCCTCTTCTGCTCTTGAGCGCCGCCCGGAGGATGGAGGGCGGCTTCCCTCTCGCCCTCTCCGAGCCACCGGGTCAGTTAACACCCCCGTCAAAACACGCTAGCTCCCCCGGGGAAAAGGTAACAACGCCGGGGCCACCACGACGCTCCTGGTCCATGCACCCCAACACCTCGGAGGCCTCTCGCTCCAAACTGTTGAATCCGTCACGAATCAATTGCGCAATATGTATATACTTTTCAAACTATTATTTAATTCAACTGAGAACAGGGTGGCTTCTGAACAATTAACCATAAGTCTACTGCTTCGCTTTAATGATAGATTCGAGCTTTGCGATCAAAAGCACAGGACTCGCGATCCGCTCAACCCTAAAAATGAGGGTTGAAGCTTTCGGTGGAAAGGTACCTTAAACATCTACGTGTCATTCGAGCAACTGACCTAATTTCCCTAGCAATGTAAACACGAGCTCATGCCTGTCCGAATGATTTGCAGCCAGTTGCAATAGGCGTGGATGCCTTAGTGCAGGGACTAACAAACAGGTGGCATGTTGGGAAACAAAGGGTGTGCGAACCGGGCGGAATTACTGGAAGGCACCGCTTGCCATCCGGTGGCGCCACTAACGAAATGCCGGGCAGAGCTGCGTTCAGGAGCCGTGCATTACACCTCGCAGAGAGATATTAAGTCTTGCTTGGCGGCGCAAACGGATAGGCCGGCTGGCAAGTGCAATGCGCTTGCAATAAACCAACTGAATTGACGAGGTTGTTACGTGACGGCAGCGCCGCGCCGCGCCGCCGACCTTTTGTCCGCCCAAAAGCTTTCCGGCGCAGATATCCTCCATGAATTCTCGGGGCTGGCGACATAGAAATAGAAACCCCGGTTTGACCCGCTACTCCTTGTTATTTTATTCTTGTGCCAATCGATTGTCATCAGCATTTAATTATTAATTACATTTATAATTATTATTTAATATTATTACATTTATGCAAATACGCAAGATTTGAATTTTGGAAAGTCCATTTTGACTGTCAAAGCTTCACGAATCCAGAATTCCCCTTTACTGTATGTTCTGCATAAATAAAATATTCAGCATCTACGTTCCAACTACCGTATTTATATGCGCAATGGAATAATTAAACTTGATATTTGCATGAAACACCGCAGTCTAGCTACTGCGGTTTATTTACTGCCACGGAAGTGCTATCCTACCATTGGAAACACTGCTCCGCAGACTCTTTCCCGTCGACATATGTTTCTGGACTTTTTTGCTGCCGGGCACAAATTCCGTGCCATTTCGCCCGATTATCCAAACGTTCTTAATGAATTGCTGGATAGCAGATCGTATCGGTGAGGCTTTCCGATCGCCGCCGGCAGAGCCCAACCGCAGTAATTACCGAATGACGCGTTGCCAAAGATAGCGGCTATCGGCAGCGAACTATCTCTGCGTCAGTAAAGCCGACTGCACACCGATTGCAATATTTGTATGAGACAGTTACTATTATGGCTATTAATTGTTTTATTTAATAATCGAATGGTTGCCGTTTCCAGCCTGGCTTGAGATAGTTGTGTATGATTCGTTATTTGTAATGACAGCATACATAAAATACTGAACATAAAATACTGCGAATGACTTGGTGATAATAGGAAATGGCAGCGTTCCAGATTTTGGGCACTCAAATCCCGGTTTATTCCACGATATATTAACCGAACGTAATCATCTTATCCAATTTGACCATCCGGTTCACCCATATTTTCTCGAAAATATTGAGAAATCATTGTAAAAAGATATCTCGCATATTATAAAGGGACGCATACCCTGGAATACTGTGTCGCCCGAGCGCTACTTGTAGAACAATCGAGAATTACAGAAAGAAGGAAGAGAGCGACTATGGCTATGGTGGCAGGACGTGGGAAGAGGGGAGTCGAGAGTTGCCAAGGTTACACCCACGTCATAACCACCCTGCGGCCGATCTGGTAATATCACCCTCCCTCCCTCACCCATTCACCATCCCTCTTTCCTCCCTGAGCTTTCCGATTTTCCCCTCTCCCTTACCCATAGCACACTCCCCCTCTCACTAAGGACTCTTTAAAAATTCCCTAATGACACTCACTTATGCCTCGATTATGTCGGCTATTTATTCTCCTAGGATTTACTCTCCCTTACTCCCCCTCAAGTTTCGCACTTACTACTCTTGGAGAAGGCTAGAGCATCCTGGAGTGAGCTTCTGGGACTAGGTGTGGTCACGTGCAACCTCGAGGTGCAGCGTTGCCACCAAAGGAGTGGCGGTGGTTGGTTTCCTGTACCAACTGTAAGCCACCTAATTTCCCTTCTCAGTTATTATCTCCCTCTCTCTCAAGTCTGAACTCGGTTAGATTGCGTTAAAACAGTATCGAAAATTCGAAAGAGGATTTTCAAAATCAGTGGATGATATTTCAAAGACTAATTCATCGATTGACTCGAGATTTATATTCAATTAAATCGTTGAAGAATGATTTTAACAAATTTCTTGCAGTCACAGGTGGGGATTCTACCTTGTGATCAATGGTGGATGAAAGGAAGTGCGGTTTTTGCTGCCGATAATGGGATTACGACAGGGTGAACAGAATCCGGCTTTAAAAGAATGAGTTTCAACGACAAAGGAAGAAAAGAATCCCACTCGGGCGGATCCATCGTGACCCAGATTCAGTTGGTTCTCTTTGCGAGCTTGTAGCTCTTCAAGTAGTTTTCTTGAACCTTTTTTACTAGTTCCCAATGCTTTTACCAATGTCATAGTCATTCAATTATGCATGACTGTAGCACTAAGAGCTACTGGAGTTTTATGGGTTGAGTTCCAAGATATTTTTGACAAAATGGCAGCCAGTTGGAAGTTTAAACAGCGACAATAAGTTCTGGAGATTCGAGCCTGTTTCTCGGGAATTTATGCGGCGTATTTCCCCGCGAGTTGACGAATGCGACGAGGGATGTCGCGCTCAAGAATGAATCTCGCTCTAATTAAAAGCATCTCCCTCTTTTATCGCTGAATCCTCCTCTCCTTTCCGCTCCTCTCTGCTTCGGTCTTATCTCGTATAAGCCCGGGATTAATTAGGGTGGCGCTGCTTAGAGATGATGAAGTGTGTCTTATGAGATTTCATAATAAGTATAAAAGCGATTCAACGAAGATGACGGAAAGAATCTTTAGCTCTATGGGAAGAATATGCATGAATTAGCGAAATGTCTATTTATTAGAAATAAAAATTCATTTTTTTATTCTATTCAAGATGTCAAGTACATAAAGAATCTAACACATTTGCTCGCACATAATTCTCTCATTTATTATAACTTATTATAAAGTACAATATCACCTAATATTCAACAGACTTTATTTAATACTCATTAACTGGTCTTACTGTACCGAGCACTTCTGCACAGCCATCCCCCGATGGATTTCACCAGCGAATTCATGCTACCACAGGTTCGCCAGTTCCAGGACCACAAGAACGGGAGGCATCCATTCGTCCAAAAGGATTTAGCTCGGCCACGCCGGAAAAAAGCGGACCACCGAGGCATCGAGGAAAACAGGATGTTTTTCATTGGGTTTGACGTACGGGTGGTGGTGCGGGGATGCATTTATCATGCAGTTGCACTCACCAGGCGGCGCGCCAACGTGCAAGCGCATGCGCATCCAACCCGGATCGTTGTAAATATTTATCGTCCCTCGCGAGAAAGGATTCAGGCTTTCGAGAAGAGAATTGAACCAACGGAAATGGTACACAAAGCATCTCAAACGATGCCGAGGAATAGAGAAAGGGGTCGTGAGGGGGGAGGGGGGCGATCCATCCTTTGCAGGCAAAGCAAACCAAGCGTCCTTGCTTGGCTGAGCAACGATCGGTTTGTCATTGTGGGCACTGCCGGTTGAATCGAACAATTGCCACAAATCATTTTTGCCAACCAAACTACCTGGACAATACAATATTTGTGCCTATGTATGCATGAATGAACATACGCTGTTGGAGTGTAAATTATATGTTTACGACATGAGCATTCATAGATGTTCGTGTGATTCAACCGACGATCCAACCAACCTTCACAAATAAACAAATTAAATGCAAGATTTCCACAATCGGCGGAATTTTTTCGCCAGGCACTTTCACACTGCAAACGCTTTGAGACGTTCGGCCAAGACACGCGTATCATATTACCGAACTGTCAGTGAAAGCTTCCCGGAAACGGTGTATGGAAAAGGGTCGAGTACGTACGTTGCCCTCGTTTCTACGTCGGGGCGGAGACGAGCTAGGGTGGGGAAAGGTTTTTCGGTCCACTTTCGTAAATGACACAAAAAGTATCGTGGCAGGCTTAAATCGACCCTCCCCGTACAGCCGGGGTGGGCTCGAGCCCTGCGAGCTCGATGGGACAATACGTGTGGTGACGAATTACGTGTGAGCGCTGACAGGAAAAGGAGAATGCTTCGTGCTCCGAGCAGCCGTGTCGGGAGTCGCTTAAGTGGGACGACAACCCCACTTGTAGTCGTATTCCCCGACACGATCGTAATGCCTTACTCGCGCTCACAGATGACAAGGGCCAATCATCGAAAGTGCCTGAATTTGTGGCTCGGCCACAATGGAAGAAGGCTGTCGATGCCAGAGGCTTCTCATGAAAAACGCATTTCCTTGGGAAAGTAGCCGGTTGCGTTTGATGATGCAATGGTTTTATGATATGTTGATTTCTGCATAAGTAGGAACATTACACAGTGCATATTAAAAAAATTGAGGGTTGTGGAATAGTATGGTATGAGTGTTAGAATAATATTAAATATGTTGGTTTGTTTTGTTAAAGAAATCTAGTTGTGAAAAATGGGTAATTTTCTTATGAAAGTGTACAAAGTTGGGTAAAAGTTTCGAACTGGAAGCAGGAGAGACAGTCAATTCTTCTCCCGCTGCAGTTTGCACAATAAATCAGACAGAAAAGCGAAACAACCGTTCGACGCTAATCTAATACGCAAGAGATCCTGCTCGCTTTTCACAGTCACATTACATTTGTTAGCGAGAACACCAGAATGACTTTATCCGAGAGCGTCGAGCATGTGCTTTACGCCTGCGAACCAATTTGCCAATGGGCGAGCCAGAAGGAGAGGCGGCGAGAACGAGCTATGGTTCTCCCCTGAACAAGTCAGGCTAACCGTGAAGTTCGTAATTTCCCCGGGCGGGAAATTCGCACAGGTCGAGGACGATACCTGTACTGGCCCACTTTCCCGCCCGGCATGGAAACTCTGCGTCCTTGTTAGAAGTTCGAGGTCAAATTGCATTTCCTCCGGCCTTTTCTGTCTCTCCCTGTTGCTCGAGTTCATTTCCGCGGCTTAATTTCTTTCATTTAACATTTGAGGTCAAGTTATTAGTGGATGTAACGTGAGCATTGTGTACAACTGCATTTAAATAGAGGCTGGTTGACTTGGCTTTTTCATTCCGCTTCTAATTTTGTATGTGTAACCAGAGCGGAGTGCGCCCGAGTTGTCCGCTTTGGCTGGATTTGTACTACTTGACTTGTTCTACTTGCAGCTTCTATTTCAGTTTCCTTCGTATCGCTTTTTTACATGGGGAATTTCGACGACGTTTCGTGTTATTTTACCATCTACCAAATCCGGGCACATAATAACTCTGGCGAAAGACGTCAGGATCATCCTACTAGGAGTTAGTATAGTGACAGGATGAAAATCGTGCAAGGATGTACTGCCGACCTAAAAGTCACTCACTTGCTTCGCACGCCCGAGCGCGGACGTGTAACCGGATTTATTATGAATAGCCACTTACTTCTCCCTTCGTGTGGCGGTGTATCAGTCTCCTAAATCTGATTTCCTTAAAGTTCCCTGTTGTCGGGAGCGGGCAAAGTGTCGTGCGGGCGTAATTCTAGATGAGGGAAGTTTTGATCTCATTTAAGGGGACTACCTGCTACAGATTCCCTAATAACCAAACATTCGATTTTAATTACTCGACGTACATACAAATCGAGCATTTAACAACGCGTGCAAGATAAAATATTCCAAGTAAAGAAGGACAATGCTCTCAAGAGATTTGTCCGAAACAAACAACGACAATAACCCCTGATTAATTGCAACCATAATTTCCCAATGCGCCCGGACACTTTTCCTACCAAGAGCAAACTCCCAAGAATCCGAAGTTGAGCAGTAAATCTTTTCCGTGGGAGGGAGAATGATTCACAGGGGCCTTTCCCTATGAGAAAAAACCTGCTGCCAACTGATGTCGAGTGTCGTGTCAAAGGAGACAGTACAAAGGGCTTTCTGGCGAGGCTGGGAGAAGAAGGCAGATGAAATTCAGCGGATAAAATAGATGGGATGACGAAATGGGGGCATTACACGTGGGCGCAGTTGCATGAGACACTAGAAGAGGAGCATGCAATTTCCTAGGGTCGCCGGGGTGGCCCAGTCGCCCCGGCCGTCATTTCGACGTCCAGCCGGCTTGTATTATACTTTCGAAGCCGAGAGCGCCCTCTCCTCTCAAATATTACACGAGAGCGTCAAGTCGTCGGGGCCAGTAACCCCCGAACCTCTCCCGCCCTTCACTCTCCGCCCATCTCCACTTTCTTCTACTCATCTCCATTTACGAGAGCGGCCCTCATATTGGCCGGGCAAATCACCGTCGCTCTTCTCTCTTCTTACTTCCCCGGCAACTTGAGGATACTTTCTCGCCCGGCCTTCTACCGAAATGCCGCCGCAGATATTAAGGAAATTGTGGGATAATTTCCGGATTGTTCGTAGAGCAGTTGCCTTGGGTACGGAAAATGAAGATTGGGCTGATGAAGTTGAGAAGAATGTGGACGAAGTAAATATTAGTTTCCATACAAAATATGGGCGATTTTAAAAAATGTCGAAAAATGGAAAAAATGAGAAGGGGTACCACTGCAAAAATGTTCAATTTTTGACATCTCTCCGAATCGGCTCTAATGGTCCTGGTTCTTTAGTTTCTGCCTAGAAACTAAGATTCAGGCCAGAATTGGCCTCTCCAAGGTCATAGCGGCGCCGTATGAACGTGTTTTCGATGTTAATAACCGAAATATCGTTCATACGGCGCCGTTATGGCCTTTGACCGGCCGATTCCGGGCTGAATGTTAGTTTCTAGGCTTAAACTAAACAGCCAGGACCATTAGAGGCGATTTGAAAAAATGTCGAAAAATCGAAAAAATGAGAAGGGGTACCATCGCAAAAATTTTCAATTTTTCGACATCTCTCCGAATCGGCTCTAATGGTCCTGGTTCCTTAGTTTGTTGCTAGAAACTAAGATTCAGGCCAGAATTGGCCTCTCCAAGGCCATAGCGGCGCCGTATGAACGTGTTTTCGATGTTAATAACCGAAATATCGTTCATACGGCGCCGTTATGGCCTTTGACCGGCCGATTCCGGGCTGAATGTTAGTTTCTAGGCTTAAACTAAACAGCCAGGACCATTAGAGGCGATTTGAAAAAATGTCGAAAAATCGAAAAAATGAGAAGGGGTACCATCGCAAAAATTTTCAATTTTTCGACATCTCTCCGAATCGGCTCTAATGGTCCTGGTTCCTTAGTTTGTTGCTAGAAACTAAGATTCAGGCCAGAATTGGCCTCTCCAAGGCCATAGCGGCGCCGTATGAACGTGTTTTCGATGTTAATAACCGAAATATCGTTCATACGGCGCCGTTCTGACCTTTGACCGGCCGATTCTGGCCGGAATGTTAGTTTCTAGGCTTAAACTAAAGAACCAGGACCATTAGGGGCCATTTTAAAAAATGTCGAAAAATCGAAAAAATGAGAAGGGGCCGAAGGGCATCACGGAGTTCGATAGAAGATTTTTATGGAAGCGTGCACGTAGCAAAGTTGCCGGAGTCAGCAGTGGCCAAAATCTGGCTCAAGATGGAGCAGCAGTCGGATATAAAGAAGCGATGGCGATTCGGCATTGTTACAGGATGCCCTCGAACATAGGGAATTCCGAAGCTTTAGCTTCCGGAACACGTATTCAGAGCAGCTAACCCTCTCTGAATTATTAACCGCACTCCCGGCTTAGCGGCGCTTCCTTCACATTTTTGTTGACTTCCGCCGATTTTTCTCAGCCGCTTCGACATTTCGACCACGTCTACTGGCTTCCGATAGCTGGGAGGAATCCTTCGGTGACTGGAGTCGCCGGGAAAAAGAATCACCCTTTGTCCCGGCTAACAATAATGCGCTGCCTCGATGGCTCGATGTCTTCTGATTGGATTGCTGCTGGGCAACCCCACCCCGGAAAACTTGTAGCTCATTAGAAACTCATACGAATGCAGAAAATGTCCTGTAAAATAAACGACAGGAGTTTGAATTTTTGTAAATTTCTACTCAAAGTTTCCTAATCTAAAGTGTGAATATTTCAAACAATGCAGATCTGAGCAGTGCGCTTAGTAATGGAATATTTTCGACGCTGTAGGCGGACAATAACAGGAACAAACAAGTACGACAGCCGACTGTGATGGTAGTTCTGCAGTGTCGAGCAATCGTGCCCGAAATTGCGAATTGCCCAGTTTTCGTAGATTTATCGGGCCGCGTTGAGCGAGTAATGGAGCGATGTCGTGTGGCTTTATGGTAATTCGTTACATCGATTACGCTCCGCCCGTTTAGTCGACTGTCCGAAATGTTGTCTGTCGAAATTTCGCCTCGGAAAAATAGACTGTGATGAATGCGTAGGCGCCTACTAGTCAAAGCCGAGAATTTAGAACAATAATTTGATTACATAACGTGTGAGAGATTTGGAAAACCCTGCAAGCTTGTAGCCGCAAGCTCTTAATATATCGCAAATACAAAGGAATAACTTTGGCCACGGTACCTCAAAGATCCGATACCAACCAATAACTTCTGCCTTTGCAAACGAATCGATTGGTTGTGAGTTCACAAACTAATCTAGCGCACCTCGTGTATGTAGTTGGAGGTACAAGGGCTATGGCGAAATGCTTTCACAGGCTTCCCTTACCGGTAGTTGAATATGTTCGCCTTGCACGAACTGTGTACAGAACTAATATGAACACCGACTCGACTCTGCACACAGTTTCTAAAGCTTGCAAAAAGTGAACTGAATTTCGCATTAATATTCGCAGTTCGTTGTTAATATTAAAAGGAGAGTATAATATAACAAGTCGAGTTCAATGGATTTCGAGAAATTCGAGCAACACGTTATTGCGGGGATTGCATTATCGAGGCGTGCGTGAGTTAAAGCGATTTATGCGCGGTGGCTTCCGCGTTCGCAGGGCATTAGCATAGTGTGCCGGCGACGCTCGGCCAGGAATACCTGAAGTCCCCGATACACGCAGAAGTCAGTGAATTTAAGTATGAAATTGCATTGGAAACCGCACGGGCGTCAACGTGCCCGACTCGATTACCATCGATCCCCGGAATTCAGCAGCTCGCCGCATACACGAATTCTCGCTTCTGTTCTGCCTCGACCGGTACACTCGCTCCCGACACCCGACCAATACGCTTGAAACTGATGCCGAACAGTTACAAACTTTTTCACACAGTTAGTGTCCCAATTTCGATGGTTTTTTGAAAACTGTAGATATTTATTCAAAAACCTGGTGAAGATATTCATGTCAATGTTAATTAATACACACTTGCAGAGTAATTTGGGCCTTAAAAATGTAGATGACGAGGCATCATTGACACTTGATGAATGTGAATGTAAATACAGTTTCGTGGAGGGAATAGTGTAAATGGCAGCTCACAAAGGCGGGACAATAAGACTCATTATAATAAGGATAATTGAGAAATATACGCGGTTTCCTGCAGAATTTCTATAAGCAGTTTCCGTGGACGTCATTGAAAAAAGATCCTCATTAAGAGTTTTGCGCGGATGACAACTGCTTTCAGCTTTCATTCAGCCAGCTTTCTTCCTAAAATATATTATTGTTCCCAGCAGTGCCCTGGTGAATATAATTGCAGCATCACCGTCCGTACCCTCTGCATTGCTTTTATTATCGCGCTGGACAATCACCTGCCCCAATCAACGCAATTAAAAGTGTCATTACGTTTGAGTTTGGAGCTCCCTTCGAGCCGAACCTTAATACTGATGGGTCACATAATATTCCTAACCTTTCAGATTCCTTTTAACAATATGTTAGTCATCGAAATAATTAAATCTCATTCTTAATGAAGAAATTTCACTTATACAAAGTATTGTAATACATTACTTCTAATATTTCCAACCTCCCAATAAACTACAGCAGCCCCGATCAAAATTGCTCGAACGCAAATCGGCAAATTAAATCATTACGCGCCATTTATGTTTCGCACGTACAAATTATTAATTAAATTAATCGTCATGCATAAATTAATTAAGCATCGGGCCGCGGGCGCGCGCCCTCTTATTTTTGTCAGTCACCCCGGCAACAAGGATAATTATCATTAGCAAGAGCGCGTGGGTATCTAATTATCGTGAGCACGTCCGGCGCGAAAAAAGAATTGGGAGAATGCAAAGTAGGAGGCTGGAAAAGGGGCAGGATGCGAGGAAGGGGTTAGGCGGAGGGTGGTGGCTATGGGATTCCCGTGCAATCCAATTTAGCGGATGCGGAGGGATCCGGTAGGCCAGTGGACGGTGCACCAGGGGAGGCTCGGGGCTCCAGGGATTCACGTCAAGGGAAGAGATAGCGCGTCACCGACAGACGTAGAAAATTATTGCACCGCTCGCGGATTGCACCATGGATAATCCAATTCCCCACCCGGATCCAACCCTGCGACTCCGACCACCCCCGCCTACTTTTACCACGTCGCTCTTTCTCACCGAACTGCGCCGCATCCTCGGCTAGGCCTCACCTGCTTCGACAGAACCTCCCGTCCATTCCAATGCTCGCTTCTTGTTTCCCCACGTACGACATCGAATTTTCGCACACTTTTTAGGAGTTCGATTCGATGGAAGTTTAATTCATTTTTGCAATTCATTTTCGTGCTTGATTCTGTAATGATTCAGCAAGTATTTGCACTTGGAAATTTCGTTGTTTTTAAAATAAAATACTGGCCAGTTTTAGAACTGAGGTCTATGTTGATTGATTGCTTTTCCGCGAAGAGGTCATTAGTGTCAAGGTTTCTGAATTCAGGTGGCGATTACATCGAGAAATACAGCAGCTATGCGAGATCCAAATAGTTCCCTTCTCGGGAACCAAATAGAGATTGATTTTTGAATTGCTCTCGCACACCGGCAGAAATAACGAGGCGTACCACGACCATAATCCAATATTCCGTGAAATAGTGGACGGTTAATCGGAGTACAAGGCGTTTGCGGGTGTTGGCGGTGTAACCCAATTAGCCGGGGGGCTAATTTCGCCGGGGGAGATGCCCCGAGCTAGAAGAGAGTCTTTTGTGCCGCCATAATCCGGTGAGTCATCTTGATTATCCAGAAAGTGGCCCTTTCCCTAGGAGAGCAACGCTCTCGAAAGGAAAATACTCGCGCCGAGTGAAAAAGCCCGGCAATTTGCGGGGCTTATCTTGTTTTGCAGTTTGCCGACTTTCCCTCGGCGAATGGCAAACCTGCCCTACCCTCCCGACCTAACTCTTGCTCGCTCTCGAATGAGATTCTGTGTTCCCTTGCGAGGGCAGAGTGTGCAAGCCTGTTTCTTTCGTTCTCCTGGGCAGCGGCTGCTACATTATTCTTTCATAAGCTGGCCATTTCGGATCCTTTGAAGACTGGCGATGCTCTTCTTCCCGACTTCGCCCTTCCTTGACACCTTTATTCATCGTACAATTAATTTACGAATAAATGTACTAATTGAGTGCCCGTTATGTTAAGTGTAGTTGATTTGACCTTTGTCGTATTTGTTAGTTATCTATTTAAGTAGTGTTAACTGCAGACGAAAAGAACTAAGGAATTAAGAGCGACATGGTATATGAAATTAAAGGAAGAATAGGAAGCTTAATTGTGCAAATGTAATCCATTTGCGTGGACCGTTTGAACAGCAGTCTCAACCGCAGAGGGGACGCTCAAAGAGTGTACGATATGTGTACGCAATTCCGGTCCCAAACTATTCCATGGTGCATGTATGACTAAGCCACACTATGCACACTCGCTTGTATATTTCATCAAAGGAATGCTGGAGCGAGCGGTTACCTTGTGTGATTTGCTTACTCGGAGCGTGTACTCGCCCTTAATGTTATCGATTTAAACACTGAGTTGGATCTTGTCCTGAATTATGTGCCTTTTCTCATATATGCAGGGCAATCAAACACCACTTTAATTTGATATATCCTATTCCTACTCGTCTTTCTTTAAAATTGAATGAGGAAACTATTATTTTATAGCCAACGGCCATATCACTCTCGGCGCACCGGTTCTCGTCTGATCACCGAAGTTAAATAGAGTGGAGCGCAGTCAGTACTTAGATGGGTGACCACTTGGGAATACTGCGTGCTGTTGGCCCCCTTTTTTTATTATTTTTTATCAACTACATTTAAAAAAGTCATCAATTCGCAGCGAAAATTAGCGTTCAAAAGTCAAATAGAAATGTGGCACGGGAGTCATGAATTTGAAACTTGTCGATAGCATAATATCAAACAATTATTTGAGGATTTCGATGACATTAAAAACCAGAAAAGCAGGTACCCCGAAACCATTATTCCAAGCCCCTGCGAAAAGGCATTTGGAGTTTGGCATGTGGTAATCGAGTGAAATCCGATCGATTACTCGAGGCAAAGAAAGAGAGAGGATGAGGGCTCTGAAACGAGATCGCTCGGGTGACCCGATAAATTAATCTTTCCGCAAATGATCGTTCGGTTATCAGCTGCGCCTTGGAGGATGTCACGCACACTACACACAGACTTCCACGGATCCAACGGTACAGGGAAGAAATGGGTGTATTGGTGCTTCGGAGTTTCGTATTGGGGAAGATAAATCCCTACTCCATCTTTCGGGCGAGAGCCCTTTTATACGCCGGGCCGGATTTGATTAATTAAGGCTGCCTCGAACGATAGATCGTCCGCAGGACAATGGCGAGTGCGCACGAGTCTGACTGATGAACGAGGAACTTCCGAAATTCCAATCGGCCCAGACTCTGCAGTCGATTCCTGTTGGGGCTTTCAGATGAACCTAAGCTTGCAGCTGCATTTCAAAATCTACCTTACTCAAATTCCGGACTTAATACTTTAGATTAATGAATTTTTATTCAATTATTACCATATGTCTGTACTAATTAAACGTTAGGCATTAGCTAGTTGGTTATTTCGAAATAACATTAGATATATGCTATAATTCTGCTGTACTCTTGGGAGGATAGAATAAAATTGACATGGAAATGAATATCTTGAGATATCATTAATAACTTTTGACTGGATTGCTGTTAAAAAATGAAAAAAAGTGGGCCAACAGCACGCAGTATTCCCAAGTGGTCACCCATCTAAGTACTGACTGCGCCCAACTCTATTTAACTTCGGTGATCGGACGAGAACCGGTGCACCTAGAGTGATATGGCCGTTGGCTATAAAATATACTTTTTTCTTCATTCCCTTTATTAACATTTATAATTCCGCGCGCACATTAATGGCCGATTACAATCCCTGGAGAAAACTAACTTCAACTCTATGGTTAGACAAATCGGCGTCGCGTCACTTTAAAAATTAATTGCCGAATCATAGGGTTTCGCAGCAGTTTCAAAAACCTGTCATCGGAATTGAAGTGGGCCGATTGCGCGGCGCAAGGTTTCGCTGGAGCGTAGACAACAGCAACGGCAGCCGTACGTATTCCAGTTCGAGAGGAATAAAATATTTCCCTCGACGCAGAGCGATGTTTGTTGGAGCGCGTTTATTTCGAAACATTTCCTCAGCCCGACGAAATTTTACTCCCGATCCCCCGCGCACCGCCCCTCCCGCCGGGCCGTCATAATTCCGAGTTGTTTGTGTCAGCTGGGATCGAGAGATTTTAATTATTGAAAACGCCGAAAAACAGTCGAAAACAAATATGCAAACAGTCGACAAACAATATGTATATGAACCAAAGTGTATGAAGAGGCTATAAATAACTAAAAATAATAGAAGCAACTTAATTAGAAAATCTATCTGTCCACTTACTTATGAACTTATAAATCCAGCAAATTACAATACACACACACACACATAGTTTTCGCAATGACTGTCGGGAAGTACACTCCACCCCCTTGAAATCCTCCCAATCAGTCTAACCCCACGATTCCATCGGATCAGTTGCCAAAAGTGAGAAGTTCAAACCAGCGCCTATCGAAGATTCAGTCCTTGGGAATAGGATCGGCGCTCGCAAAGAGACGCAGTAGGACATGGTGTCGGGCGGAGATGGATATGAAGAGAGAAAGCTGCAGAGAGGTACATCCCGGGAGCTCTATCGACCGAGTTCCCTCATCCCCCGTTGCTGCCAGCTACGAAGGCATAGGTATGGTAGTAGTTGCAGCTGAAATCTCCTCCACCACACCTACTCTTTCCCGCCCACTCGCCCACTACACCCACACCCCATTTTCTCTCTCACCTTCCTCGCCCACCCTCTGCACCCCTGTCGCCGTTCGTCTCCTTCTCGCCACCTCCTCCGCCCTGGCTCTTTCGGGGCATTCGCAAATCCTCCACTCAGCCAGCGATGAACTTTTGACATTACTCGCTCCTCATCCTGATCTGCCGGTGCATCATTCGCCCCGCATGGAAGCGCCGATGTCCTTCGGGGCTTGTTAATACACGTTGATTGCTCGACGCCGCCACCCCCCACGGCAATAGCTCGTCCTTCGGAAAAGAACCCGGTGGACTTTCGAATCCGCGATTTGATGAAGTGATGATGATTGTCGCGTCTATTTGGCGTGGGATGAGCACTTCAGCGTTCCTCGTGAATATAAAGGTCACTGCTAGAACAGCGTCTCTTAGAACCAGTGAATATTAAAGGTTAATGAAAAGTGTTTTCTTCTGTTGGTATATTGTAAGTATAATTGATTCTGCTCTGTTTTTATAATTAGTTTTAACTTACAGTAATTCTGTGTATTGAAATTTGGCAGTTTCTCAAAGTTTATGGTAAGTAAGTGAAAGTCAATCGTTTCTTTCACTCTTTTGGGAATCTATTCACCCTCAAATGACAGGGTTTAACTCCAATCCAACTAAATAAAACAATTGCTACTAACTTCTCCATGAAGAGCCGTTCAATTTAAGGGAGTTAGTTCGTCGCGTGAATTTCAGGCCATTGGAATAATAATAAGAGGGTGGAGAGAGCGGGGGGTGGACAGAGGCTCAGTGGTGAGAAGGTAAAGCGCGCAGCCGAAAGGGGACGAAGGAAATTGACGGTGGACGAAGGGCTAGACGAAATAAATGTAAAGCGGGAAACCGAGGCAGAGTGTGACGCTCGGAGTAGCCGGAGTAGGCTTGAAACGAGAGAGAAATTGAGGGGCTGAGCAGGAAAAAAATGAAATTGACGGGAGTCCGGGAAATGCTGGGAAACAGTGGCCCTCAACCGCGAGTTGTCTTCTGCAACGGAGCCACAAAGGTTGGTCATAATATTTTCAAGAATTTTAACTAGCTAAACACACTTAGGATTCATTTTAAAGACTCCCATACTCGAAGCAATGTGAGAAGTTTATTTCATATTGTATAGTAGTAACTCAGGTGACACCAATTACTTTGTGATAATTTCGTTTGAACTTCCATATCTTATTTAAAAACTAAGCGTTCATTCCATACTGTGGTTCTTTATAAGCTTATGGAGAAAAGAGTATTTTATAGCCAACTGCCATATCACTCTAGGAGCACCGGTTCTCGTCCGATCACCGAAGTTAAATAGAGTTGAGCGCAGTCAGTACTTAGATGGGTGACCACTTGGGAATACTGCGTGCTGTTGGCCCCCTTTTTTATTATTTTTTTCGACAACGACTTAGTCGCAATTGTTTTTAGTATTCTGTACTAATTTGTCCAAGTGTGGTAACAGTGTAACTAACTAATACTGTCGATTAGTGTATAGGGTGAATAGTCGTGTTAATTCTACACAAATGTCACCGAATGCTTCGTGATATGGCATGTAGTGTAATTAATTTTATAATGTTTAATGTGTAAGCGAACGTTTCAATTAGCGAAGCATTGAGATGGAAAGCCACGCTGTCTGAATGTGGGGATGGAGTGTGCATACACGTAGTATCACCTCATATAAAGGCGCAGTGAAGGGTGACATCACGGATCAGACCAAGCGTGGCGAAATAAGTAAAAATTCTGCAGTGAGTCCAATCGTGACGATCAGATAATTATCGTCAGGAATACCTTGAATTAAACCATTCACCATAACACCTCTGAGTTTGTGTTGATATAACATTACATATAGCATACAAGGTATCGAGCAGAATTCTGGAGAATTCCTGTGCAATTGAAAGTACTAGATAAATTTCAATAATCCCATGTATACATTAGCGTATGTACAGTGGTGATTCACACGAAACTGAAGGACCCTGTAGACGTAGATACATAGAGAAGTGGCTACTTTGCGGTGGCCGAGATAAAAGGTTGGGAACTGCTGAATGCGGGGGTTGAAAGGTAGCAGCGGGACCGAGCGGGCAGGTTCGCGCGGACTTGATGGGATTTTATGCCGCGCTGATTGCTTCTCTCCTCTCTAATCATCCCGCCTGGATGGCTGGCTCGTTGGCTCAGGCTTGATTGGTGCTCCCAGCATTTTCGACTCGCCCCAAGGATTCAGGTGTGTGCCCGTAGAAAAGTGCTACGCGCTCTCTCATCCCTCGCACCCTCCCGCCCAATACAGTGACTCACAAATTCGCTCGCGTCACCAGCTTGTTCTTCCAAGAGTTTTAACGAAGCAAGTAAGTGATAAACGAGGGAGGCGTCGCGACTGACGCGGCGGCCTGTAACCGAATAGCTGAGGAAGGCGGGTCTCTAATTTTAAAAGAGAAAACGGAGCTCTGCTGTTCTTAGATTGCAGAACTACGCCAACGAATTTGCGAGTCACTGTGTATTACGTTCACGCACGTTGCCGGTGAGCAACGGCCTTTCGGAAATGAAAGCTCTCTCGGCAGGAGTGCTGCGAAATTGAACATATTGCTCCGCACGTGAAATGAAAAATAGAGACCGGCTTGACCCTCGATTAATCCGCATGACTTCAATTTAGAGTGGGTGGATTGAGTCCGTGAATTTTGATCGCTGGCTCGTCACTGTGCATCGCTATCGCTGAAAGTCACAGTTTAATTGGAACGTCCTACGCTCAGCTTTAGTTATCGCGCGTTCGCCAAAATGGGAGAAGTCGGATTGCGAAGAGCTAATCGGTATTACGACGGGATGTCGAAACGGATATCGAAGTGACGTCTTGGCCGGGAGCCTGCTTAATTAGAGATGCGCAAAGTTAAGTTAATATCGCGAGAATCGATAATATCGAAGGCCGGTATTAATGCTGGGAATGCGACGGTATTGGGAACGGAAGATTAATATAAATCCAATACCCAACTTACTGCACTCGCATATTCCAATCGGATGCCCTGATTTTCTATTTTATCAATTATGTGCGCCGTGTCCTGAATTCCGATTAATTCTATGCGAAATATTACTGCGGCAAGTGCGCTTCCGACTAGTATACTGTTCAACGTTAAAGTGATGCGTACTGCTAGTATCATATCACATACGAAACTGCTGAGAGTAGCAGACTAGCAACTTATTCGTAATTTTTTCTATTTTGTAGTTATTCAAATACATTTGATTAATTTTGTCGAGACGACAAACAAAGCAATTAAAAGAAAATAGTACACCAATTACATCCACCGAATTTTCAATCATTTTCTATCGAAGTTGGTTCGCCATAGCATTCTTGTTTAGCATTCGCTTCACTGCGGCTCGTTTTTATCAAAGTGCAAGTATTCCCGAATTTTCCTGTGTTTCCAGCGGTGCGTGGGAGTAATTCCTCCTGCATATTCAGCGGCCTAAACGTTCTGTCGCAGCCAGCAGTGGTGAAATTATAGCGACATTTCGCGCGGCCGGCAAATGAGACTGGGAGAGCGGGGAAAAAGAAAACGCTCCAGATTTCCAGCTAAGAGAGACGGAAAATTGGAAAAAGTCCGTTTGCGTGGAGGATTAATTTTCTCGCACTTCCACTTCCATTCGCTCCTGGAGACATTCTCCAGGACTAAATTGACTGATTTAAGTGTACCTTTCAAATGCACTAAATCCAGGAGTCCCGAAGGGAATTTTCTGGAATTTAACGTCGGAATCCCTTTAATTCAAAAGCTGCGTTAATGGACGAAAATGAAACTAGAATTACAAATTTATCATTTGCAAAATGATGTTATTAAAACATAGAGCTCTGAATTTTGTGTAGATTATTCATTTGAACTTGTCTACTTGTTTTACTGGTTTCCTGGCGAAATAAAAAATAAAAAAAGACTAATTAACCTGCTCGAATATTGGACACGTTGCTACTAACATCGAGCCACCGGTCAAAATCCAGTGCTTAAAATTAATAGAGCCGCAAGCTTCGCACCCTCTATATTTGGCTATGTTTTACGGTTTACACGAAATCCTCGGAAAGCGATATTCCCAGCAGGGTCGGAAGGAAAATTGGGATTTTTATTGGTGGCTCCTCCGCAGAGCGGGGCGAAACGGTTTGGCAGGCATCTGCTGTGTAGTTTGCACAGAGTGCGCTGGCGTGTTTCATGCAAATGAGGGTGGCTGCCGGCACGCCCCACGCGCCAAATTGAACAAAACGCGATAACAAAACGGCGAGATGCCCGGCCCAAATGTAATTCCCAGTTCGAGTGGCCCGAATTAATAATGGCCAGCGCGGCCGGATACGTCGTTCGAGCTGGCAACAATCGAAATTCAAATTTCTCTCCTGTCCCTCTGCCCTCTTTCCTCCCCGCTCGGACTCGCGCTCTTGTTTTCTCTATCGCTGTTCGATTTTCTTTACGGCTAATTAATGACTGGCTATTTCACTTACAACTCGACAACCTTTCCGACTAACAAATAACGTGGAGTCGACTGAACTGGTTCCGAGGGACAACAAATCCTGAGTGTAAAATCACTCGCCACGCTTTATTTGCAGTGGAATTCTGATGACGAGTGATTGCCCAATGTAGCGTAGAAATTTATTTAAACCAACATCGGTTGCGCCGTATCTTTTGGTCGCAATGAATTTTCTGGTATTACTGCGAGTAACTGGTGACAATAGCGGAATAATGAAGCAGCCAGTGCCAGTAGTTTCGCCCGTGAATTTCGTGCCAGGACGAACCGGCGGAACTGCGTCATTCCACTCGCCCGACCGAAGTAAGCATTAACGAAGCGTTTAATTCTACGAATAATTAATTACGCCCCGACGGCACATGTAAAAATGCACGGTGGAATGGGCTCGAATGATTGGGCAGCGCAAAAACTGGGAATATCACTGTGAATCGCAATTATGAACTGATGCTGGGGATAAGCTAATGTAAACATCGGTTTTTATGACCAATTGATGATCAAAGTGAACTGGATCTTTGGAAACCTTTAAATATGATCCTCTCACAAATATATCTTCGACTTCTCGTAAAATTGGAAACAGGATTTTATGAACCTTCAATTCAGAAACTAAAGTAAACAAAGTTTAGTGAAAAATATTATGTGTGTAATTACTTACCATCTCAAATCGATGATAATTAGCCTTTTACAAGTTTACATCAATCTAACTGTGCAACACTATTTATTACGCAAGAACACGGCCAATTCATTATGTAAAGTGCGAGGATTATAAATTCACCAATGACGTGCACACAAGTTGCACGTTACACAATGTTGCTTGCTTGATTCTACAAAGCAGCGAAATAAGTTCCCGATACACACGTAATAATGTTGCCATATACTACATTATTGGCGACGAAGGTTCAAGCAGGCAAAATTTGCGTAGTTGTCAAAGGACTTTGAGTACTAACGTTACAATAAACTGCCAAATGAATCCATTGCTCTTAAAGCTGGCTGCACACCGGCTGCATCATTCTCTCTCGCAACGTTCTATTGCAAATATGTCCAGTCTGGAGCTCCAGCGCGTTGCGCAACAATGTTTCCCTGACAGCCAACGGCGCCTCGTGTGATTCTATTATAATCGACACGCCTGCAACACGTTACATCGAAAATATTCCATGGCAAAGTGTTGCGAGGGAGAGAAAGGTGGGCTCGGTGTGGCGGCGGGCGAAGGTGGCTTAAAGAAATAGGGCGGGAGTGGGCCACCGCGATTGTGTCAGGCTTTGGCGCCCTCTAATTTGCGGAATTGAAAGCGTCGAACTGGGGCCTCTGTGGTGCGGCTGCTCGCCGCCACGCCTGCAGTAGTGCAGTCCGCACAGTCGCCAGACAAAAGGGCCCTGGAATCGAAAGGGTGCAGCGTGCTCGGCGCTCGCCCTGAATTTATTTCAGCTCCGCCCTGGCTAAAGGCCGCTTCCCAGGGAATGCTAATGAGTCCTCGCCCAGTTCCCGTCGCCGCGCTGCATTTATCTTTCGGCGCTAACGCGCGCGATACACAGCTCCGCTCCGACTCGCGCTATTCCCAAAGTTACGATCGCCATTGCGCGCCAATTGAGGTGAGGCCGAGGCCCTCACATGCTGGTTTCCATTGCGTGGCAGAGTAGTTTCATGGCCAGCGACGTCGCATGATTGTTTCCACGGTTCAATTAGGTTTGTAATCAAAATCGTTCTGCTTGGAATTGAAAGTACATTTTGAATATAAGTGTTGCTTATTTTTATAGATTTTTATTCCAGGAATATGTTTGCTCTAAAGGTCTTTTATCTAATCTGGACTCATCTAAAATCAATTACTCATGCTCAACTCGACGAGCTCGAGAAGAGGCTAGGTTCCTAAGATTAATTCAGTTTCGCCGCTAATATTCCGAGAAAGTCGCTCCTGATGAAGCATAGAGGCGAGAGGAAGTGGGAAATTAGGTTTTAAGAGGCAATTTGAAGGTTCGCGCGATATCTGGAGTGGGACTGAAGACGACAGCCGTTTCTCGAGGCTCACAGCGAAGACGAGGAGTCTCTGTTTCTTAATTGCGATGTCCCAGCAATTTGCGAACACGACACGTAATCACCCGGACGAGCGGAGCCCGGCCGGATTTGCTTAGGACAATATTTAACCGGGACAAAATTCCCACCCCGGAAACGCCGGATTTCAAAGTGGGCCCCGCTCGCAGGCCACGGAGTGCGTGGGTGTGTCGGTGTGCACGCTTTAATTGCAAAAGTAAAATATGGAATACGTTACAAGCGAAGCCGGAGATCGCGGAAGCACGATTTTTTATCCCACCGAATAATTAAGAATTCAGACCCTGCTGCTGCCCCGTTCAAAGTTATGGCTTTTGTTTGCTTACACTTTTTCCACCATCTGCATGACATTCAATTCTCATGTGCGCGTGGAAATGCGTAAGAAATATGCAAGGGTTGGCATACTTTCACAATGGAACACATACTATAACAATATTCTGCACTGCTAAAAGAATTCTTATACCATGAAAAGAATTATTTCTGTGTTCTCAGTGGTCAACGGAAATAAGGTGAAAGAATAAAAGAAATAATTCTTGTTTGAAAGTTCCCAGGGAAAGTTCCACTTTTGTCTGATAGATTTCCTTTTCCATGCGAGTCTGATATTTAAAATGTAAACCAGGCACGTTAATCAAGTTGGAGTCAGCGGACTTATGAATAAAAGCCAGGTTCAACTAGTGACATTTCCGCGGGAAATGGAAATATTCCAGGAGACTGGATCGATTGTTGAGAAGTGTAAGGAAAGGGTGGGCCGAGTGCGATCCGCGGGTCTTGGAATGAGACAAGGGTGGCATTTCGCCGGGGGGCCATAATAGTTACACCCCCATGATATTATGCATTGTGCTGCTGCCGGTCGTTTTGGACAATAGGACACTTCGCCGTTCCGCGGGAAATCGGATGCCGGGAAACTGGGTCGCGCCTCCTCTCCCGCTTCGTACCAATTATATTTTTACCATAATTGCACTGACGCGCCACCGCACTCTCGGCGAAAAAGCCAGTCGAGCTTCCACGCTTACCCACTCTCGGTTTTTGCGCAGACCAGCTGGACAGTCTTCCATGCGAATTTCCGGCCTCCAGTTGCAATTCCATCGGTGACAGTTTTACATCGAATAAAAATACTCTGACGGTACTGCACTTGCCGCCTCTTGTTTATTACCGTCGTAAAAACTAAATTAAGAGATTCGAAGCAATTAAATTAAGAATTTAGGATTAATAATTGCAAAACTCTAATACCTCGCGTGATATAACAATACTAATTCAAAAATAAATAATACATATATCTAAGTTAGATCATTTTGAAATCATACACCAGACTTTCGTTACAATGCTTGCAATGTTTATTTACAACTAACAATAAAACCATTCGAAACAACGGAACTGTTCGTGGCGACTTTCTCTTGTTTCGAGCAGTAGCACATTATTTGAGTTCCGAAGGCAGAATCTTCCTATTGATATGCGGGTCGGTGTAGGTCAGGGCAAAACAACATTAAATCCGTGCTCGCTCGAGCTCCACGCGCAATTTCCGCTCGACAGGCGCAGCGGCGGAGCGTTTCTTTGGGGTATCCATCTTCGAGGCGGCTGGTAATGCGAGTCAGATGACATCGAGATAGGTTCGCGCGCCGGTTATTGATTCTGTTTTGCGTCGCAACTCCGACGATATCAGCCGCTTTTTGCAGCCGAGCTATGAACCTCGCCGGCTGAGAGGGTCAGCGGGATAAGTGAATACTAATGCCGGGACATTTCCTGAAGCGTATGCACGTCGGCATCCTCGGATTCCACTCCTCGAGTGTACAAGTGGTCGCCATGAATTCTATACTCGACGGGATTATGGATAGGTGCGATAACGCAAGTAGACGGCTTTTTCATCCTTTGATTAGACTTTGGTATACCTTGCATTGTGCGGATGTACAGTCGTGACCGTAGAAATGCTTGAATAACTGCTTATTGAATAAAATTCAACTGGAATTATTGATTTAGATTAAAATTATTGAATTATTGAATTATTGAATTATTATTTTACATATATTTCTACATTAAAATGTAGGGTTTGACGATATGTTTGCTTGGGATGAAAAAGGGGCTAAACATGCTCCAAAGGAGCATATTTATGTAATGGTTTGTCATCACAAAATTAGGAAGAGAATATTAACTGGGAGGAAGCATGCGGAACTACTATTGAACGAGCAGAGATGTCGGCTAATAGAAATAAGAGCACTAAATTCGGCTGTCTGTGCGCAGGCAGACAAGGGGGAGATTGACTCGGCGAAGCAAACAGTGGCGGCTCAGGAAGCAGGAAAGGAAATAAAGGCGAGGAGGAAGCATTACCGATGAGAAACTGAAACAAGCTGCGAGGCCGATAAGCAAGAACTTTTCCCAGTTGCTGGCGCATTGTGTTCTTTGACCCAGATAAGAAGGACGACTCGGAGTGTCAGCCCCTCGATGGGACGAGGCAGGGAGATAGCATTCAGCTGGTGGATAGATCGTCGGGACAGATACCAAGGAGAAATAGTCTCCACGAGTTCAGGTACACACATCACCTCTCCAGGACCTCCACTCGGACGACTTGAGTTTAACTTTTCCTCTCCCAACAGTTTTATGCGCTACGAATGCTTTATCATCGCGAGATAAACCATTTCCAAGTAACACGTGGTAGAGGTGAGTCGCGGTGGAAAATTCGAAATACATGAATGCGTGGAGCTAGCAACCCGGAATTTGTCCCACGTTCCTCTGCCCTTCAGGGAAAATCCGCCGACGTGCACGCTGTCGTAAGCATGAGCTCTCGACCTGTAGTGCGCTCTCGGTTTTTCAAAGGAAATAGTGAAAGCGAAATTGATCAGAGTAATGTCTGATCCGCTCGATGAGGAGCAGGTGGGATTGGAGTAACATCGCGTACATTGACCCCGCATATTCAAATTAGCGGGGCTCGAATCGATTGGAAACATGTAGAAGGCTAATGTCAAAGAGGGTGGTCTCGATCGGCGACGTCTGCCCCATTCCCCCGGCAACAATCGCTGACGCAGATCGATAATTGAGACCATCGGCATAATTGCATTTGCCTCGGGATCCTGGCGCCTCTCCGAGCACGTGTGCCGTCTCGTTCACCCCGGAATACCAATGAATGCTACCCTCGTTACCTCGGGGATCCACGGAGATGATACATACCATGTGTATTCGCCGGGAGAGTTGGTTTCGGATTCGCCGCGCAGCCACTGGCGAAGCCTGTCTGTGTTTGCGATCATGTAAACCGAGGCAGAATTACTTCGAGCAATACCCTACCCTGCTGTACATTGCGATGTTTGACTTCTGTCAAATTTTTTAATCTCGAATATCAATACTACTCTTCATAGTATTTCGAGTGAAGAATAAGCAGTATTTTAATTAAAGAGCTGACTAAATTCAAACGTATAAGTTGCATAAAATAATCACCAAGCCGCTTGGTGCTGGATGCTTTAAATATGTCGCGTTAGAGACAACAAAAGATTTCATAATCCTTCAAACCCATAAAAATTTCACTCCGCTCAGACTACACACTCGCTGTCCACTATTTAGACAGAGCCCGGATTTTCGATGCTCGCGTTTCTTTCCGAGTCGCGAGGAAACTCTGATGTCGGGAGGATGGTTAGTCGACGAGCAAAGCATAGGTGACCAATTAAAATTCCTGACTCGCGCGCCCGCGCGCGCTCACGCTTTTTTGCATTTTTTCCGTGGAAAGCTCGCTAATTATTTCCGCTGGCGGGGCCGCGAGCCCCCGGCTCGTTTGTACGTTCTTTCGGCAGGGCGCCGAAGAGAGGGGCTCGCGTTTTGTTCGAGGGGTTCTTGCCGGCATCATCGTGACAAGTAATGGCAAGCGAACGCGTCGCACCGTGTGCTTAACGAGAATCCGGCCGAGATTCATGGCCGCCCCCGCCTTCCCGTCGTAGAGTCCCAGCCGCTCCCTAAAATATTTCGGCAATTGGACAGGCTTCGATTTCCACGCCTAACCATCAACTGCTGACGTGCGGCCATCTGTGGATCCGAGTGACTCTTGACTAAGCGTACGATCATTCTATATTTATTTTTACAGATTTCTTTTCTATTATATGAACGAGTCTTCTTAAGTCGTTAAAAACCCTTAGAATCAGTAAAACACTTCAAAATGAACCTTTACAAAAAAGACTATAAAAAGAAGAACTAAAACCCAGAAGAAACTCGAAGGACTGTTCTTCAAGCAACGACGAGGGCGCAGATTTGTGTTTGCGAAGCCAGCATAAAGGATGTAAAAGGTCCCGTTAACTCATTCGATTGGCCGAAAGAGTGGTGAAAAAGTTTCGGCCTGATCACGCGCGCACAACAGAGTTCCAGGGTTTAATAGAAAATCTCTTACCTCAGATGACCGGCGAACTTGCCCGACCCAACTACGAATTGCTTAATGAGATTCTCCTGGCGAAGTAGGGTCGAGAGTAAAAAGTAGCGAGCTGATGTTAGCGAACTCGGTTTACCCTGGTTGAATTAACTAGCCCTACCACCAATAGGAGGGTCGGGCCTGCCTCACTGAGATTTCTTTCGTTCGATTTGCTTCGTTTGCCCCTGGCGATTCTTCCTTCCGCATCTCGGAAAGAGGAGATGGAGTTTCGATGGTACGCTCGCACTAAGCCATTGTCCAATACGAGTAAAAACTTTTTTGTATAGAAACTCTGTTCTTGTACCATTACGATTATTATTTCATGTATCTATAAGTAATTTAATTACAAATATAAATCCTACATTTTGTCACAGATTATCAATTGCTTAAGATTATATAAAACAACTACAAGATTATGAAATTCACTACGTAACGTTAGAGTCACGATACACATAACACCAATTCGGAATACAGGCCATTGGTGTTTGGTAATTGGCAGGAAACAAACAGTCCGAAACCAACAGTTGCATGGGAAGGAAACTCCGCGCGACTATTGCGCGCGGTAGGATTGACACGTTGGTATTAATCCTACGCTCTCACCCTTGCTCTCGCCCTTAGACGTCCCAGTTTCCAACGCGCCACTTCTGCTCGCCAAGTATACTTCGTAGGATGAAGTATCTCCTCGTAGTTGGAATAATAACGGTGCTGGTGCCGCGCGCGAGGAATATTTGATGTTCGCTTTAGTTCATTGGACAAGTACTAGGAAGTCCTTGCTTTACTGCGTGAGAGTATGGCGAAATTCATGTTGCTGCCTTAACATTTACGAGGGTGCGAACTACCTTGCGGTTGAATGTGGCATTACGTACTGATGGAAGGGTTATGGAACTGTTCGACATTCGATTACCAAGTAGCTTAAGACCTTCATATAACCGAATCTATCGACGACTAATCAAAATGGTTTTGATTGCACATGGAAATAAATTGTATAATATAAATATCGACTAAAACCAATGTAGTAATTCGAATCGACGTTGGATAACCCAACTCGTCCTTAAGAATCTTTTTCGTCCAATTTGGAAGGCTTTGATTTGTTAGCTTTCTATCGCGATTCATTTACTTCGTCCCGCTGGGAGACTCGTGTACAATTCACCCGCAAGACAAAAGCAGGACTCGGTATTGCGGCAATTTAACGCTCTCAATAAACAATTGTCTTGGGCCGTTTACTCGGTCGTTTGATTCCGCAGCTCGGCCCACTGGCTGCTAGCTTTAATTGGGTCTTCCTAATTACGGTGCTGAAGGGTCCTGTTCCACCACCACATTGCTTCGACTCTTGTTAGTGCACATAGGTAAACAGTGTAGCCCTGTGAGGGATTAACGAGACAATGAAACATCTTACTCTAAAGGAACAGACGTCGATCGACGGTGATCGACGTCTTACTGTTAGCCCAGTCGAATCAATTCATTATTTATAGAGGCTACTAGGATTTTAATAATTTTGAAGCGAATATCACTAGACGTGTCTATCGCCATGATTCATATAAGTTTTAAAGAAATAGGGTTCTGCTGGAGTTCTAGGGTTCTGAGAAGTGATGAATTTCCATGCTTTGAGAAATGGTTACTTAACTTAGACTCTCTCAACCATCCTTAGGACATGGCTAATTAGTAGAACAAATTTTAAGCTACGGAGTTAATTACTAGAAATAAGTACAGCGTCATTCGTGTATTCTCCAAAGTACTCGTCTCGTATTCCTGGCTATTAAAGAGAGCTCGGGCAAACTTTCTTACGAGCAGCGCAGAAACAGTAGGTAATGAAGTGGAAACTACAGAGAAGGGTTGAATGAAGTATCATCCTGTGACAGGGTGACCTATTTTCGGTCCTTTCAGTTGGTCTTGATTGGTCCTAGTTTAATCGATACTTGCCAGACTGCCTTGCCAATATCCTGGCAAAGGACGGCGCCTAAGTAATATTCCGCGTTTTTTCACTTCCTTTTTTTACTTCTACAAGTCTGCCAAGTGTGAAAAAGTCTTAATCTAACTGTCACTGAATTGTTTCTAGATTGCGTAATTCATATTCCACACAGAGGGCATCGAAGTAAAATGTAACGAACGCGCCGAGAGTGTCCGGCTCGAAGTATGTTGAAGACTCGCGGAGCTGCGCAACTTTTATTGTCTCTTTGGTCGGCTGCCAGTGCGCGCGGCCGGGTGCTAAAACATTGCCGAATAGTTGCGAGGCCGCAGTCCTGGATGGAGCCAACTAGCATTCCGCACTTTTTTATGGCACGGGAGATATTGCTACGTCGACGCAGGAGGGTATTCAGGGCGCATACTTGAGTTAGCAAGGAATTTCTAGGGGATAGTGGATATTACTGTATTCGCGCCACTTTATCCTGCACATCACGTTAGATCGTAGATTGCGCAGGAGAAACAGGGGCGGAAGAAACAACGCTTCAGGTATGTCATACACGACGAGCCGCAGATAATAGAACAACAGTTTGAAATTGTTTTTTTTACATACATTTTATTATATTCGAACCACGTCATATACATACTTATTGAACATAATTTCCTGCAAGATTCTTTCGACATTCGAAATAAAACCCTAGGCAAAAATATAAAAAACGTATCTTTGAAGTTTTCTTGCAAGTTCTCGATTCCAGGCAGGTATCGATAGCGTACTGATACAGTATTGATTCGATACTGAACAGTCGAGTTTGCCTTTCTTATAAAGTTCAGGATCTTTTATCAGGGGGTTGGAATTTTCTTCGCTCGATGAAGAGTGTTCTCGGTTTTATTAGTGAAACTTTATTAAAAAGCTGGCATAGAAGTACTGAAAGAGGAGACACCTTATTAAGCAACCTGAAAGTAGTCTTCACCATCGTTCTTAATTAATACTTAATGAAGTTCCCGTAG
This sequence comes from Crossocerus cetratus, assembly GCA_963675795.1. Taxonomy (NCBI): domain Eukaryota; kingdom Metazoa; phylum Arthropoda; class Insecta; order Hymenoptera; family Crabronidae; genus Crossocerus; species Crossocerus cetratus. The sequence goes on from OY776667.1 coordinate 19,119,941, forward strand.
AATCTGATCGCTACTTGCCGCCTGATTGCAGACTTACCTTCTGTACTTAAAAACCGTCCGCGAAAGTGCATTGTCAAATAGTGATTGTCAAATTTACTAAGGCCTTTTTTAAAGTAGTGAAAATACCGATGCAAGAACACGCATGCGGAAGAATAATAGTGTTTGAGTATTTAAAAAAGTGGTGCCAGTGAAAAATTAAAAGCAATAAGCTGTACCTTATTTCTCGGACGAGCTGCGTACAAATTCAATGATTGAACTTGAAGTCCTCGTGAATGAAATTGCCGGGGATCAAAGAATAAAGGGTAGTTATCCCGTTGAGTGGGATAATCGAAGTAGCTTAATGCCGGCGTTTCCTCCAGCGCTTAAATCATTTAACGCCCGCTGAGTGCACTGGGGTAACATCATAAGCAAGAGTCGAAAGTTGCGAGAGGCCAGATTGACGAAAGACTAATTAAGAAAACCAGACGAGTCCTTCCCAACCCCCTGCTTGCTTCCTTGTACCCCCTTCGACCAAGAAATCTCTCGAGCGGGTGAGGAAAGGGTTCGTTGAAAGGCGTTCTAGATTTTCGTGGCTTTTCCGACTCCTGCTTGGGGGAGCAAAAGAGACAAGTACAAAGAGACCGAAAGAAGAAGCTACAGGAAATGAAAGGGGGAAATTACTCCTTCGACCATTGGCGTCTCCTCTTAGCTGACTTAACTTATATTCATAACTCACTAGAATCACCATCAATTCGTTATCCTTCCATTGTTCTACTATTATTGAAAATAAGCAGTTCGATAAATGTCACTTCCGCATTTTTTCTCCATTTTCTATTTCACGTCACAATGCATTACGATATTATTTCACATTGTGCTTTCCTTGAGTTTAGCTTTATAGTATTCCGGTGCGGTCTCGAGTGCTTAATGTGCGGTGCCTTTAATTTTGCGCCGCACGTATTTCCATTCAGCGCTTTCTAAGGAAAACTTTCGGGTGCGCCAATGCGTTCAACTAAAGTAACGAGAGGCTAAGGAGCAACCAGTGCGAGAAAGAAGAAGAAGAGAGAGGGAGAGACTGGATCCTGGACCACGGTGCTGGCAACGTTGTTGCTAATTACGGATTCGCAGTGCACCGGCAACTTCGAGATCTTAATTAACGGGCGGGCGGACTCCGCTTCCCGAAAGCCCCCGGCTTCTTCTCTCGGATTCCACGCGAATCTTTTCCCTGATTGAAGTGGGATAGTGCGGTCTTGATTATTATAACTGGAGTGTGGACTAATGGGCAAACTGGCGGCCTGTCGTTCAACGGCTTCCTCCGCTCTTTCCAGGCTTCAAGGAGTAATTAAAAATTGGACAATTATCAGGATCTCGTCGCATGGTTCTGTGGATTGATACCTATTTCCACCGTTAAACGAGAAATGTGCCGTGGAGAGCTGATAGCCTCGTTAACTGCAGAAAGACTTCAAATTTGCCGTCAAGATTGTTTTATAGAACAAGACCTTTTTTTAACGAGGGATTCTTTTATCTTTAGTTTAATCACGAGTAGAAACGATACACAAAGAATGACTCATTTAAATGCCAGCTGGGCGAAGTGAGCAAGGACAACTAGTAACTACCAAATGAAACAAGTTGTACAATCGCATATATCTTATCTAAATCACCGGTTTAAATGAAGAACACACGCGAACCTTCCCTAACCGGAATAATTGATGGCGCCTCGGAGAAACAATTTGCATAGCCATGCAAGTATGAGGGGTTGTTCGTCTTCTGGTAGGAAGGGTGTTACTAATTACTGTAATGGTATTAAATGCGACTGGCTCATTGTTCGTTGGCGAGTCTAGACTGAGTGGATCAGCTGGCGCATTCCAGCCAGCAAATGTGCTATTCGAAATGCGGTGGATGCAGCTAGTTCAGCCTGGGCGATCAATGGGCCCACTAGCAGCCTAGGAGGCAGCATTCCACCCGGAATCCCTAGTCTATCTTCATCTTCGCTAAAAGCACGCTCGAACGCCCGAGAGCGCACCAGCCGGCGAGCAATATCTCTTACATTCGCGGCATCCTGCCGCATAACTAAATTACACCGAGCGGCCTGCCAAACCCGACGAGATTCAGATGCAAATGGAACATCTATTTGTAATGTATCCGGGAAGCCTATGCGAATGCCGCGCCCTCTTTCCACGTCTTTCGGGCCAGTCGGTATAGCTCAAGGTTCAGTTGGCTGCAGGCTGCAGTTGTGGTTCATCACAGAGGTTTTAGAGGGAGTCGCGAAATCTTGCGAGATATTTACGGAGGAAAACCTGAATTCAATGTAAGTGCGAGTAATAACATTACATAATTGAAAGTAGAGTACACCTGTATTGTTGAAGCACTACTGGTAATTAGGTTTACTTGTTCTTTCTCGTGCCCAGGTTTTACTAATTACTGCCAGCAAATGGTCCAGGAAGATCAGGACTTACAGCGGATGCGAGAGAGGAACGAATAAAAACTGCAATAAGAGAACATTCCATATCGGCGAATCCAATAGGATATTCGCAACTCGGCCCATTTATTCAACATTCAACGCAGACCAATACGAAACGGGCTCGACGGCGTATTTCATTTTTATTTTTTTCTACCTGCTCCTATCACGCCGGGTTTACGAGCGTCCGATGGAATTTATGGATGCTCTGTAAATCGAGGGAATGGAGAATCGATCTTGATTGGTGACGTAATAGATTCTGCCGTGACTACGCCGATGTATTATGAGGGTCGTTTGAAGGAACCTTTGAGTAGAAAGCCAGTCGATCCTCCTGTCACGTGGGCGTGTTGACAGCCCCACTAAATTAGGACCACAATTACAGCACGCTTCCTCTTTGTCCATCATGTCGCCGCAATGTTGAACGCGTCCCTTGAGGTACCCTGCGGTGCCTTGTTACCCGAGGATCTCGGAATAGTCAACGATTAAGAGAGGAAATGCAACCCACACCAATACTACTGACTATAGCCTTGCACCTTGGTTGTCGCTTTGTGAATTTCAATTTTAAACTCTTTAAACAATTTCATTTTATTCATGCAGACCAAATATGGAAGACTGTTTCAGGACTGTGTCAAATTTAATGTGTAAATTAATTTTTTATTTCACGATCAAACTCGAGCCGATCGACGAGCTCTGACTTTTCAATCCACAAGTAAAAATTATATCCGCCCTCGTCTCGCCGCTTTAATAGGAAGCAAAATAAATCCGGAACACGCGATATTGAAAACGCCTTTCATTTCGTGCAGGCTGGATTCAACGTTACGGAATAGCTTGGAAACGCTAAGCTGTGACAGAAGCGTTTCAAGTCACGAACGCGGCCGAATACGTGAAAGCAACCCAGCGACGCAAACGCCAGTTACAGATCGAACGCCGGACAAAAGCCTGCTGCAACAAAGAGTGCCTCTCCCCGACAGAATGCGACGCAGCGAGCATACCGAAGAAGGCTAAACAGCGCCGGGCCGAGCAATCATACGGAAGGCTAAAACGCCTTGGAAAATTCGTGATTAGTTAACTTATAATGGAACCTGCCTTCGCTCTATAGGATGATGCTGCGAAGAGATTGTGTCCGAGCGAAACGCTACAACTGAAAAAGCTGCTTTCCATTGCCCCCGAGGGAAACAAGCAATTTATTACGTTCGAAATTTTCTTGTTCTTTGTTCTTGTGCAATGTGTAGTCTAAATAGGTTAAATTGGGGCGGAGCAGATCGCCGAAGGTAAAACGGGACACCGAACAAAAAGAGTCGGTAAAAAAAGCATTGAAGACTATATAAGTCCATTATAAAAACAGAATCTTCTTATTTTATGCTTGCCACTGCGTATTTGTTGCGAGTAAAATGCCTATGTTTCAAACAGCATGGGATTACTTTAATTTGAAGAAATTTGAATAAATTAATTGCGAAGAAAGTTATTCATACAACGGATATGCTTTCTGTTCCCTGGCAGGTAGAGAGCGCGTGGTTCCATTAAACTTGCAATGTTCTCTGGTCGAGGATGTTCCGTCCACTGGAGTGGTAGAAGGGTGGTTTAGAAGAGTGGTAGTAAAGCTATAGAGTTTCGCTCGAGCGTAGCCCGGGCATGGATCTTCGTATTTCCTCGTGATTGCCCGTACATACGTGCAAATTCCATTTCCAAGGTGGCCGTGCCGGGATTTGCTCGCTCGCGTTGCCTGGAGACCGCGCAATGACGTCAGGAACGATGACGTCACAGCTGCACCCCTTCTTCCCTGGCGGAGCCAATGGTGGTGGAGGCACCCTACTAGGCTCCAAGGGTTACGTGGGTGGCAGCTGATAACGCAGTCCCTGCAATTCACCGCCGGAATTGGGACAAACAGATTCGTTGTCGGAGCAGCTGATACGTCACCAAAACTCCTGTGTCGTGTTTAATTAGCATTGGAGTAATCAGAACCGTCGATGAATGTCGAGATTACAGAATCCTTTGAATTGCAGAAAACCAAACAGTCCTTTTATCGACATTTTTCTGGAATATTATTGCAATAAAAAGTAGGATTTATGTCGCGGCAATATTAAAAGTATGTATAAGCCACTGACGTGTATTTGGTACTTGCATCGCTTTGAAGTATTTGATTACTGATTCATTACTTGATTCCGTATTGACGAATGTACTTTTAATTATTCGAACTAAAATACTATTCGATGACAGAAATAATTAATTATTCCTTTTAAGTGTTAGGATGCAGACCATACATATATTACTGTTGCCACAGTAGTTATACGTTGGTTAGTTAGTTAGTTAATCGAAGAATCGAAAACTACGAAGAGGGATTAATGTTTCTCAGAAATAACGCGTCTATTCCAATGCTACTCCACCAACTAGAGCACGCGTTCATCGAATACTTGGAGCGCAATCGAAATTCTCCAACCGAAAGGATTTCACTCCCTATTTCCAGTGCGAGCGACACGAAATCGCACGCTGCTGCACTCGAGTGACTTTTCAATATTATTCTTTAATAGCTTCGAGCTTGGAAATCATACGCTTGCTGGTATTAGCTTTCGTAATTGATATAGGTATACTCGGGTTCGAGTAGACTTTTTAGCAATATTGCGACTCCACCGTGCTTAATCCCGCCGAAGGAATTCGAGTTCAATCAATACGCAAACTATTGGAAGTATCGGAACCTCGATTTCCGAGAGAAATCCCAGTTCGCAAGAACGATAATTTCAGTACGCGATTAAGTCGTTTGACTAAAAAGTTAATGGGAATTTATGGATTGCATGTTTCAAATTATATCCTTTCCATTGGATTCCCAAGTTGGCGATAAATCGAATATACTCGCTTTTATACTTTGATATCAGATAATAAGAAAGTGTTTTTTTTAAAAGTATTATGTAAAAAAAAAGTTTAGGATGTTTATAGTCTTTTGGTTACTGGAATGACATGAAAGTTGCACATTTGAAATAAGCACGTAAACGTGGCTCCAGGTTGGTCTCATCCGATGTAAAAGTGTTAATGAGTTTCAAACGCTCTCGATCTTTTCTTCGACTCCCTTTGTCAGTTCTCTCACTCATTTCTCTTCTTCACATTTTTCGATAGACAGTTTGGACAGACTCTACAAATTAATTCAGCCGTAACCCGCATCCAAGAGCTGTTTCACACGGCGGATTCTGGTAAACAAGGGAAGACGAGGCAGCTATCTTTCCTGTACACATAACAAACGCCCATTTACATTGATGCAAGCTGCACCTGCAGCTGAGTGCATCTCCCGGGCGGGAAGGCCTGGGATTTAATTTGCATACACTCTGTGGCGAATAGTGAGAAAACGGGGCCTGCATCCACCGCCTATCGTCTTATGCGCGACACGAGATCCATCCCGGGAATATTTACCAGCGCGAAACTCTGCTAAAAGCGCTACTTTCTGCGTACTTGCCTTCGCCTTAATCGTTGGAGGTTTATTTTAACGAGCAGATATACATGCCAGGTTTGCTCAAGAGATCGAAAATTCAATTCTTTACTAATAACACGAATAATCGTGAGTTTGATACTCCAGAAAATAATTTAAAAAATGAAAACATAGTTTCCATACACAAAGGATGGAAAATGCACAGCTGCCGAGGAAAAGGGAGGGTGAAGTTCTGTCATGTTAGGAAGTGTGGCTCGATTCATCTCAGCAGTCGGAGAAATTTTGATGCCACGAGTGCCGGAAGCGTCTGCGCCTCGCGGTGCAGCGCTCCCGAGTGCGACGTGTACTTTTATTGTATGCATAATTGTGCGGCTTAGCGGGGCAACTTAGTTAAAACAACAAATATGTAGTTAGTAGTACACTTGTGAAGCGGGCGCGCAACTGTTCCGAACTCGGCGCACTCGAGCCATTTGCATGGTCGGAATAGCAGGGCACGGCCGCGCCGAGCGACTAATGTTGATCTCCCGCCTGCCCGACAGTAAATACTAAACAACAAATGTTTGCGCGCTGAATTCTCAAGTCCATTGAGCCACTCGCCTCCCACGAAAGTATGATGGAATTGGTTATTCGCCAGTTGCTAGCGAGTCCTTTGACGCTGAATTTAACAGCTAGTTTTCTCTCTAGAAGGTACAACCTGACGCAATGAGGTCAGAGTAGATTTTTCGGGCCTTTAATTGTTCAGTGACTGAAACAGACTTTAGGCGGAATTTTCAAAGGTGGACAAACTATTTTCAAGTCGTTGAGCCTACTATGTAGACAGACAAATATGTTGGCTTTTTTTAGTTGCATTTCTGTGTAATCCAATAAGTGTGTTCTGATTGTAGTTAATTTAATTCAGCGAACAAGGGCACTATTTCACCGTAGATTTCCACCCCCCGCATATATCAGGGTGTGCTGATGCGGTGAAATGGGGCGCATGTTTTTCGGATTATTTATGTGACACTGGCATGACGGACGACCGGTTCTTTCCGGGCTATTGTTGTGTCTCCCCTGGAAAATCTTGCTCGGCCAGACCCCAGCGCCACACAGCGCACAAAATCCGCATCCTCTTTTAACCTGGATTTCAGCCTGCTACGGCGGCAGCACACGAGGAATCAAGTTCACAATGAATTAGTGATGACGGACGTGGGGAAGTACAAATGGCTCCATGTATTTTCATGTGGAATTACGCGAGAGTTGGGATTAGGAGGGAATCAAATTTTAAACCTGCTGGAGTGGGGGAGGGACTTTTGAAAAATGGCTCGATTTCTCGAGAAACCTTTTAACATTTCTCTCTTAGCCTAAATCCGAGTGAAATAAAATGACGCATCATAAAGTGATATGAAATAATAAAGAAAGTCAAACCAATATTTTGAATTAAGAGAGTTTCTACATCATTTAACTGTTGACGCGAGAAAAAAGAAAGTCTGGAACAATCAATACCGGTCCATGATATGCTGTTTAAAGCCACTTGTCTTGAAGGAAAAATGGCTTGCCACTCCCGGGGTTAATTCCCCATAGATCGAAGGGGTTGCCGGGGATTCTTCCGATCACTTCCAGGAAAGGATGTAACTGACGTATTTCTCGAAGAAGGGTGCGGCCGAGTGGTGAAGTGACAGTTTCGCAATAACGCCATGGAGGAGGACGAGCAGGGCGATTTCCATAGCGGCGGCCCGAAGCTATACCTTCCATTTTGAAACTGTCATTCGCAGCTGGAATTGCTCTATATTAATGCGTGAACCGGAGGACTATAGATGATCGATGAGGACAAATATGAGACTAGTTCGGGCTAAAAGGCCGCACCCTTTCGCCCCCTAGTTCAACCGCCCACAGTTTAAGAGGCTTCTCCAGTCAGCATGAAAAGCGTTTTAACTTTAAAACGACGTTTTTCGGGATGCATTTATTCTCATTATTGATGACTTTGCTGTATCGGCGTGTCATTGACTTTGCTCGTAAAAGCTTCCAATATACATGAAATATTCAAACAATATGTCAATAACAACCGACAGTTGAATAATCACTAAAACACTTTCGATTAACTGCACGTTAATCGACCCAGTTGTATATTTATCATTGTAATTACGTATAGATAAACTACATAATTAACACATTGTGTCACCTACCGACTGCATTTTAAGTACTTAACGCAATTGCCCCCTCCCCCTACTATGAGCCCCCCGATTTATACATGCATGCACACAGCCAACGCAAAAGTCAACAGTTGCAGCAGCGCGCATGTAAATAACGATATGAATGTATGTAAATCGCATTGGAAATTGCATTAAGAATTTAATGGATGGCTTTACAAGCTTTGCGACAAGAGCTCTATAATCCATGATATTTGCCGAGTCCCCTAGAACAGTTTTGGTCGCCCCACACTCAGGTTGTAGCTTCTACACGTGTGGTAACGTGCGTGGCCCACCGCCTGCGAACAACAGTCGCCCATTTCCGGCATTACATTAGCAAGTCGAAAGACAAATTCAGGAAAATAAGCGCCTGGTATGGGGCAGCTCCTTCCTCCGAAATTGTACGCGCACAGCGTAATATTGGACTACCGCGTTGGAGGGAAGTAATATTTGAAATGTGATGTAGTGGGGGAAGCAATATTGACGAGGATTAAACACTTTGTTCAGATAATTTAAGCGTTGGGATTACTCAACCAGCTTGAACTCAAGCACCTTGCAAGGTCTTGGCTGATGTGAACTTGATTAATTTCAATGATTAGATTGCGCTTGAAATTGTTATTTCGAGTCACTTCAAGTTAGGGGGAACAAGTTCGACTTTCTCGAATTATTTGAAGTCAAGACTAGATCGATTCTGTCTAATTGTGACTCCAGCAGTCCATCATCATCCATTCATTAGACTCAGGGTTCCAATTATACTCTCTATACGTCGCTCACCACCAGGCCAGTTATAAAAAAGTGCAATGAAATCGATGAATGATCGGAAAGCCGAAAAGTCCTTTAATGCGATCGGCTTGGAAAACCAGTGCGGCCGAGGGTTGGTGAGCGCTTTAGCGTCAAGGGGCGCGTGCGCAGATAGCGCAGTTGCTCAGAGTATCATGGTAATGGAAGGCAACGAAGCATCCATCGATCAAATCTCTTGCAGCGTGTCCGAGTTTTTTGCCACTTTCTGCCGACGGCGATGGCCCCGGTGGCCGTGGTAATGAGAGTAACAATGCCGGGGAGTAACGATGTAGAACTTCGCGCGCGAACGAGCAAAAAGTCCGCCGCGTTACCGGCAAACTGCCCTGCGAGCTCTTTCGAGCGTTATCGCTGCATTGCTCTCTGCAAAGGCAATGTACCGCCATTTCAGAGCACATCACTGCATACACATGCGAGGTTCATGCAGATTCCGGGAGCGTTTGTGCGATTTAACGACATCGGCTAGCGCTAAGTTAATTGTGCCATAATTAGCCGAATTAATTTGCCCCTATCGCTTAATACCGTTCACGAGGATCGTGTAATATTCGAGACTGTATTTTGTATTTGCAACACTGGCTCCGAGGGGCGTTGAATATTCGAGTATATCTCTTGTTGAAAATGTAATGCAGCAAGTAAAGATTTATGAGCAGCAGGATACGATTACAAAGTTCAATATAAATGTTAATCGAGATTTGTGATATTTTATGGAATTGTGGATTTTTGGAACTGACAATATGGTCCAAGTAATTTGTGCAAATTTTAAATGGATAACTTTCTGAATTAGTGATGAGTTTTACAGAATTCTGGCTTCCCTATTTGTTTGAGAGAAATAACATGTCAATCTATGAAAGTAAGTATTAGCAGTGAACATCGAGTATCGACCGCACGCGAGAAAAGGATTGAGGAGGATGAGTTTCTTCTCGGGAGTCGTTCACAGCGCTTGTCAAGAGGAGCTCGACGAGACAGATGGGCGGCACGTGCTGTCTGCAAGGACAAGTTAGCCAATATCGGAGTACGTATCGTACAAGTTCGGCACGCTAGTTTGCTACTAGCACGCAGTATCGGCAAACCTGCTAACGCAATTTCGGTTGAGCTCTTTCCTCCTCATTGCTTTTACATTTATTCCTCACGAGAATAAATTCATAGATGACTACTTCTTCCGGTATCGTCACACTTTATACATCCAATTATAATATAGCCTATCGCGAGTACCGAGAGAGACCTAAATTCCCATCAAGACCAACTTAGAATCTGAGTCCCTCGCTGCAGTTAATCCGAGAAGTCAATCCGGCAGAGGTTCCCGAAATAAATTCGGCGCTGGATCGAGAACAGATTGGGTGGCTGGGTCGTAGAAACAGATCGCGGTGTAATCGGAAGGCTAGGTGAGAGCGGGAAGTAGGAGCGCAAACAGGAATCGATTAAGCGCCTAGTTGCACCGAGCACGCAAACACGGGCGACGCACACATCGATGCAGACGGCGCGGCGAGTGTAGGACGTCTTCGGGGCGTAGGATTTGCTCGCATTCTCCGAGGATGTATTAACGATCGATAGGTCCATTCCGAGCAACTACGCCGCCGTCCAGCGCGAGGCCGACTCTTTTGAAAGGAGCCGAACAAAGGAAAGCTCTCGGCAAGTACCGTAGTACCCGGCGGAGTCTTCCGTCCGTGCTTCCTTGTAATCTTATCGGCAAGGTATTATTGTTAGTCGGCGATTTCGTTAGCACAAGGATGCCCCGCTCCGGGGCCGCCGGGACGGTCGTCCTCCCGGGGATCAAGGATCACTCACGTAGGAGCCTTTATCTGCCTCGGGGATGTTGTTTCGCTCGGGACGATTCCAAGGAAAGTGGATCTCCTTTTACTATGATAAGATGATAAGATGGGATAACGGTTATCGGGAGGCAATGCCCTTCTGGTAGTAATGTACCCAGGGCTAGGATTGGGACTAGGGTGCCTCCGAGGACCTAGTTCCAGGACTCAGCCATTTCACCCAGACCCTTATTCACTCGGTTTACTTTACTGTCCGTCACAGAATTCCTACGGTCCGGCGCGGCGCGCCGTCTGGCGCCGACAAGTAGAATGAATTCTCCTCTTTGTAAACTGTCATTAAGAAGAATTCGGAGGATAAAGTGACTTAAACTAGTTGTTAGGGAATACTAGCTTATCTGCTACTTTTTCCTCCTTAAATAATAGTATTTTTCAACTACATGCACAGATCTTTCATTTCGCAGAAATAAACAATTAAATTTCAATCAACGAGTGGCCCAGAACGAATAGAAAAGTCAACTCTTGACTTGTTGGAGTAAAAGAAGCGGAAAAGGGCACTTTAATTCTGAACGAGGGCTTACGGTATCGCAGTTATGTGTACTTTCCACGATTCCTACCGAGCATTTCCAAGGTCGAGCCTCGTGCAAAGGAGAGCTTGGGCGTTCAAGGAAAGGGCATAGCGGCCGCGTCCTTTCTTTTTTGTCTTTTCCACGTGGAAAGGTGAAACGAAGGTTGAGGCATGAACAATGGTCACTCGAGCTTCGATGAACTGCGCAGCGTTTTGCAGAGCCACTTACTCGAGGGCCATTATTTTTTCAGAGCCGTCTTTTCTTCCCTTCCACCTACGAGCGTCTTTGCTTTCTTTCTCTGCAACTTGTTATTTTTACGTAATAATCCGGAAAGGAATGAATCAACTACAATCCAGTTCCATAGCTCTCTAGTAGCATTATACTCTATTCAAACTTAGTTTTCACTACCAAATAGAAATATCAACTGTATATAAAGAATACACGCGTTTTAAACCCTCAATTTTTCCAATAAAAATATCAGAGTCTAGAAATCGATTTATGTAATTCTTCTGCTCTCAACTTAAGCAATGTTTGCCTGTGTATTTGCCTCGCTTTTTACGAGCACTAATGTAAGTAGACTAGCCTATGTATCCTGAACTAGAGCGAACTAGTTGACCCAGTTGAGATGCTGACAGGAAATTGGAAAGTTCTCGGGGAAAGAATGATTTAATGATATTGGCTGCGCCTTGGGCGCGCAGTTTTCCTTATTGCTCCTGGGTCAGCAGCGCCGCCGCCGGGACTTTTTTTCGGCTCGACGCGAATAAACTTCCGCAAATATAGCGCGCTCCTTGATGTCCTGTTTACTGCCAGTGTGAGAGGGATGTGGGGCATTTGAATGGCTACATTCGAAAGCAACGAGGACTCACTCTCTTTCACGAGTTTTAGAGTTCCATATTTCTCCGCCAGATATATGCTGCTATCAACCGGGTCACATATGTATGCGGACATGCAGCATACGTAACCCGACTATCTTAATCCCACGCATTTTTGACGGTAGATAAACATATCGGAGGCAAACCTCATCTGTTTGGAAGTGGTAAATATTGTGTATGGGAATGGGACTCGTTTTAGGCAAGTCGTGCTTGCCGTTGAGGAGTTTCCCTTTTCGCGTATGACTCTGTGTTGATCTGCATCCCTGGCGAGGAACAGGAGTGGTCAGTTGACGAGAGAAAGTCATAAGAGTCTCATTTAGAAAAAGAAATTTGAAGACACGTCATCCAATCAGAGTCTTCGAATGAAGAAAATGGAGCAAATCATTGCATAAGGATCCGCTGGGGAGGAGCTCTTGGTGAGTCCTGGTTCACACATATGTATTGTTCAAAGAGTGGAAATGATGTCCCCTCTTACTATCATTTATCTTTTTCGTACAATAGTAAATGACTAATCGGTCCTTTTGGAGAATCTTTGCGGGTGCCAACTGCTTCATCCAGTAAGCATTATAGGTGTCAGGCGGAAAATAAAGCGATTTACGGACATCGACGGACAAGTCTCGGGGGGACGTGTAAATGTCTCTTCTAGTAGTGACAGATCGAGTTGTGTGCAACAAGAGGAACCACCCTATCCATTCTCGCCGAGGGAGACTCTGACAGGGATGCCTTACACTGGCTACGGAATGGGCTTACAAGAGGGTTCCTCGCTGAATTCAATTCGACCGAATAGTTTGCATCTATGTATGTACCTACTAGGCCTAGCTGTGCCTCCGTGAAAGCCAAGCCACTCAGTACATCCCGGATAACGACCCGCACCACCGGAACCATCTCTTGGGACCCCTTTCCCGGAATAGAGCGGTTCCAATCCCTCGCTGAATTTTCTTTCTACGCCTCGTTCTCGCTGTTCTTCCTGGTTTTCGACTTACTCTCATCTCGTTCTCCATCTCGTTGTCTTTTACTATATTTTTTTCGTTATTTTCTCCGAGGTTTCTTGGGAGTGTAGAATGATTCATGCTTCAAGGGTGACCATTCGATGGCAAGTTTGTCGATGTTTTCTTAAGCTTGATTTATTTTATCTTTGTATTCGCATTTCAACCGACGGACTTTGGTTTCCCGTGGTGGATTAGTAAATGAAATAATAGTCGAATCAATTGTCACTAATTAGGCACTAGTCAAAGTTTGTCTAATTGTGGGAGAAACTTAAGAGTGCTGCCGTACGCTACCGCGCTCCTCTTTCTCGTCGGGACTGTACAGTTTAATTATAATTGCGAAAGTTTCCAAGTTCCTAGCGACCGCTGGGCATTTATCAGGCCTTTACCTTTGCGAGAGGATTCGTGGCGGCTTCTTAGCCAAAAAGAATATTTCAACTTACCGGGACCCCTCGAAACTTTCCACCCTACTTCGTAGTTTCGACTTAGCCTCCCTGCCTTGGTGCGTTGCTATGAATAAAAAATTTGTTGACCCTGTTTCGGTGATTATAATCACGCGAGAGTTACGGGCCCGGCTCTCAAAGTACGCTCTAATGAACTTTACACATTATGTTTTTAATTATCTCAAGTGGAACGCTCTGTGAATGAAGGCAACTACGCATTTAAATCTTACAAGTTTCTAGGAATAATAATGTATACAAAGTATCTATAAAGTGATGATATGAATTCACGTAACCTACTCCATGAAGGAAATTGTCGTCCGACCAACAAGTTCCCTCGTATAAAAAACTAAACCCAGACACGCGTGATTCCTTGACGAAGTTAATTGCATTGGACGGACGTGTACATGCAGTTAACACGTTCTGCTAATTCAAAACAGTTAGAAACCGCCGTCATAATTTTTTGGAAAATTGTGCTTGGAGGGAAGACGGCGGTTTCTTTGAGAGCGGTGAAAATCTGTGGGAGAAGCGGTGAGTTTTTCCCCGAGCGGCTGACTTTCGCGATGGATGGTGCGGCGTTTATACTTTAAGGAGACTTTAAATCTCGACCTAAATAAAGGACGAGCCGCCACGAGGCACGTTAAGTATTCATTTATGCCCTTTTTATGCGCGACTTAGCGGTTTACGAGGGACGGAATGCAAAATACGTATCATGAGAGCCCGGCGTATACAGGTTTCTCGACGCCGTCTCGAAATTAACGTAGTCACACCCATTTCGTTCACCAATTGCGCATCAACATTAATTGTGTGATTAAAACACTTTGAAATGTAATTGAACAACAATCTGGACAACAAACTGGATGATTCCAAGTATCTCATTTATTTGCTATCAATTTTATAACTGAAATTGTGTATTGCAACGAATATGGACGAGATGAATGAGTAGCTTTCTGAGTGAAGTGGAATTTTCGGAGCCGCCAATCCATCTCTTTGGATGGCCCCCGTTGAATCAACGGAGACAGAGTGCACGAAAGTTCGCAGGCTAATGTAAACCTAGTCAATTCGAGTTTACGTGAAACGAATGGCGACTGAAGTGCGGCGCTTCTTGCCGGCTAGCTTTTGCGGGATCGCTCTGCATCCCTTCATTAAAACTGCATGAGAAGGGCGGCTGAACGTTATTCCATGTTCACGTGGAAACGGGTAGACTTCGCCGTAACTTACGGGGAGTTAGTTCAGCGCTATTGAAATTAGAACTTGCGCCCTCCCAAATGGGAAACCCATTGCGGATTGCGCCCAAGAAATTTTGCATTCTCACTTATTGACCAATTCAATATGAATTATCTGCGCGAATTCAAACTGGAGAACAAACCTTCGGGAAATTGAAATGTGCGAAAGTGAGAAAATATCTTAAGCTCGTTTAAATTAGTTCGAATACGAATAGTAAATAATTGGATATTTTTGCACCTCGAAGTTTCTCGAGTAGGAAGAAAGTGGCGCAAGTAGAAATGCTCCTTTTTCAATAGTCGGAGCAGAGCACTCCCTTGCAGAAGACATCAAGACGCTTACATAATGGGTTTGATAATTAATGGCAGACGCAATATCTGAAATTACTAAATGACGCCGTCAGCGGGGCTCTTTCTCCGCGAATCAATAAGCTCGCACAATCGAGAGCGTTCCTTCGAAAGGAAGGTCCCCGGACGAGAATACCTTTCTCTCGATGATGATTTATGTAGAAGCGTAGCAGCCGTAGCAGGCCGATCGATTTGTCCGACGAAACGAGCTTATTCAGCGCTCTTCCGCCCGATCCCGCTTCCTTCTTCGGCACTTTGCAATTTTCATGATGAATCTCGAGCCCCCAAGATAAATTGCAGCATCACCGCAGCGACCCTCGGGGAGCGAGAGAGCTGCCACCGCGCCACCCAGTCATCGTACAGGCTCGCCAATCCTCCGGAACTTTTCAGCCTCGCCGAGATTTCGCCGCTCTCCCGAGCTGCGAGTCTCGACGACAAATTTCCCCACGAAACACGACGCCTGTCAGAGCCGAGAAAGATTGGCCGCCCCCTTTTCCTACCCGTATTTCTCTCTGTCACGGATTCGTCTCCGGGCCACTTCTCCTCGGAGCAACTTGCCAAAGCGCGCCAAGTTCATTAAAGTTGCGAAAGCAGCAAACACAGCTGAGACATTGATTCCTCTCAAATCCCTCGGATTCGAATAACCGCGAGAGGCTAATAACCACCCGTCGCCGAAGGCGTTGGCCGCCGGCGGCCGGAAGCGGGCCGATCAAACGGGGGCCGTCCAATGGCAGAGCGCACATGGCGAAAACACGAAGAAGGTCGCAGGTTCGAGCGCGGCCGGCAGAGGGAGCCGATCGTAGGAGCGTTAATGTGCTTTTTGCGCGCAACACGATGGCCTGGCGGCCGAGGGAATTGGATTCAGGAGAGCACTTTGCCCGCGAGCAAGATAAACACTCGGTCGACTCCGGCGTACACCAGGAAGTGCCATCAGAGGGCGAGGGAGTGCGAGGGCCGACGCGCCACGGAGAAAATAAGCGAGCAGGGGATGAAAGGGAAGGAGACAGAGAGACCGCGAGCGGTCCAGAGCTCGACATCCTGGCGTCGAGCCGCTGCTTTACGAGCCTGTTTTCATAAGCGGCAGACAACGATATAATTTTCGTGTCCTCTCATCCCGCGGGGACCCAACGAGAGAAAGAGAGAGAGGGAGAGAGGGGGTGGAGGGGGATGACGGTGAGAACGGAAGAGAGAAAGAGGCTCCCGCGCTCATATCGACCGGGACTCCGCCCTGTTCCCTGCACGCTTTTCATCCCTCGGCACTCCAGTCTCTCAGTATCCTCCTTTCACTCTCTCTTCACGCTTCTCCCGGCTTCGTCTTCTCTCCTCTCTGCCTCTCATCATTATCTATCTACCACACTGGTTTACACTGTCTTTTGACCTTCCTTCCTCCCCATTCACACTCTCCGCAAAGAGAGCCTGTCGACGATACGGGAGACTGGCTTCCCAAAGATGTTTGCAGGTGCTTCCGAGCTACTTGCTATTCGGAAGCTGCTCTGATTTTGTTGAGGCAGGTTGACGGGTTTGTTGTGTTGAGAGAGAGAGAATTGAGTTATTGGATTTTTAAGGTAATTTTGGATAATTGATGCTGCTGATATTTGATTCGAGATAATTGATGGATGAGGATATGCATTTTTTATCAGAGGGATTGCGGGCTTTAATATCGAAAATTACATTCTCGAATACTCATATTTTGTACAATACAGGATACAAGCTGTAATGTGGTATTATTTTTATGAGGAATTTCTATCTGACATTTCGCAGATCGTCAAATTGTCATTCGCTTTGACATTTTTAAACATCCGCGGGCAAAGTGCTTTTAAAAACGTACAAGGAACGAAGTTATTGGCGATCGAGAGTAAATATATTACACCTATCGATTCTCTGAATGTGGCTTTTACTGTGGTATTTCCGGTAGCCGACCCTTGAGCCGACTGCGTCACGCCTGCCGCGCTTGTTTATGCAATCGCGGGAGGGATTCTCCGTGGAAAAATCTCGCACTCGGGGAGAGAGCGTCATCGTCATCGGCTGCCATGCTAACGCGTCCGGAAATAGGGAGCCGCGATAGTGGAACAAATTGAAACGTATTTGCGTTGCTCGAGCGTGCGCCTTTGTCCGAGGCGTGTTTTCGCTGGTGACGTCGGCGTCAGCCAACTATTTTCGCAGCGAATCTCTCGGCATCTCGGAATGTAAGACGGAAGTGGCGCCGGTGAAAGAGGGAGGGGGAGAGAGAGAGAGAAAAATTGTCGCCAGTTGTGTAAAAATAAATGCGTTGCTAAGTCTGCGGTATTCTTTGTGGGACAATCGTGGCTGACGTAGATTGCAGCACGGTTTGGCATATTGGCAGTGCACGGCCGACACGTGTGTTCCGGCTAAACTCGGCGGAACAGGTCATACGGCATAAAATAAAACGATCAAAATAAATCCGTCAAAGAAAGACAAACCGGTCAAATGAAATCTGTCAAGTCTATGTATAAAGTGCAATGAATTGGATATTGCGAGATATTATAATTAGCCCGAACTCTCGCTTCATCGTAATAGAAGAGCATAAATAATATCACAATTACTAAAATGTTAAACATATTACATTTTCCACAGTATGGCAAACGAGTGACGGTGAAATGCGGACCAAGAGATCAATTGAATGAAACACCTCTACTCGATTATTACTTCCAGCCCTCATTTTTGCGCGCAGGCTCACTCATACTTCGTGCATGCAAAAGATTACCCGAACCGTTCATCCAAACGCTTCCACGGAAACCGGCCCATTACTGCGGCGAGATCTGAAAACTCTCGAATTCCATCTCGACGCCATTTGGAAACTCGGAGCGCGCGCTCTCCAGGCAAACATTTCCCGACTGCATTTTCATAAGCAGCACTCTTTCTCCAATTTCACTGGCGTACACTCGCACTTCCAGGACTCCGCACACAAATTCCCGCAGTCGTTCTCTCCTCTATCGTGACAAATATAGTTCCCGGCAGTTCCTTCCTCCCCCGCCGCATGGGCGAAACTTTCTTAGGTAGGGGTGGAGCGATGGGTTGGGGGAGCGCTCGAGCCTCTTGGAAAATACGGCAACACCTTCGCGAAATTGGTAGAGCAGTCCAACCTCCCAGTTGGCAATTCAATTCTTTAATGCGAAGGGAAATAGTGGGCCGAGGATCAACAGGCTTCTCCTTTCTGATGATCCCTTAAGTCAGCGGTTCTCAAATCTTTAAATCCAACTATCCTCGTTTCACGAAATATTAATATAATTTTTTGGTACCATGTTCAACAGTCACTGGTATCATAAATTTTAAGATTACTTAGTGTAATACTAATCGATATTGGATACTGACGGAGCTTTACTGCAAAGTTTCGCACATTGAATAGAGGACAAAAATCCGAAAGTTTACTTTACGAAAAGAAATACTGCGTAAATACTAAGAAATGAAGGAAAAGCTCGGTAAAAGGGGCTGATTGGGTATGTCAACGAGTTTGGGTTGAGAGCCGCTGGCTTAACTGGATGGTGGGTCGGCCATCTCGGCCCAATTGGAGCGGCCGGATTCGCGACGATGAAAAATTCAATCGTCCAAATTATCCCAAGTCGCTTGTTCCACGACGATATTCCCTGCCGGGGTGAATCCAGTCGTCGAGGATAAATTTTACGCTACAGCTATTTCCAGGCGAATCCGATGCAAAGTGAATTGCGCGAATCAAGCGATTGCATTCATGGCGCTGGCTTTTTCCACAATGGCCTCGATTACACCGACTGCGTCGAGAGGAACGGACGCGGGCTGCCGTATCGCGAGGGATTTCAAAAAGCATCGGATTAACACCAAGATGAAGCTCCAGCATAATTCGATCATTCCTTAGTTTAAGCTCCCGCCAGGCAAATCCTCTCGGCTATTTTTCAATCTAAGATACTTCAAAAAATCAAAGATCCGGCAAAATCAATGTTTGTTTAAAAAGTGAACTCCGTTTCGAATGTTGTGATATGGAAGCAGCGAACACGGTAATTGGGCCTGTCAAAACATTTCACCTAGAGTAACTAGCGGGAATGGCAACCGTCCAGGGCAATTTCTCGGTTTAAGCACAGTCGCGCTGCTAGGTCCTGCGTGCCTACAAATTGGCAGTAGAGCAACTGTATTTTCAGAGTTATTCACGTTGAATTCATACAGTGTCCTTCCTGACAAATGGCATTAAGAATTATACGACCTTTAAAATCATTTGAATTCACCTATTCAAACTATCGAATGTTTCCTATGAACCTAACATATTATAATAAATCAAAGCTCTAAAAAGGAGCAGAGAATCTTTTGGTGAATGCAGTTGATCCTGCAAGGGTTACATTAATCCTGAATGATCCTGTACACTTGTACATACTATAGACATGTACACTAAAAGCACATGAATTTTGGGGTGTCACTGTAATCAGAAGCGCACGTCGCTTTATCGGAAGAGGGACACATACGTGTCCCACAAAATTGGGACAGCTCTTTCAGTGGCTTGGATCTCAGAGGTAACCACTGTGACCAACATTCCGGAGCTTTCCCTACGCTGCTCCACTTCTTTCTACTTATTTTTCAGCACTTCCTTTTTTGGTCACCTTTAATTAAAAACCAGCTAAATCTACAATGTTGAGTAATATTCTTATTCGCATGTGGAGCTGGGCCATGCGCTGATTACTCTTTGATAGGTTGGCGTTATTAATTGAGGGTTAGAGGGGATGAATTTCCCCTGAATTTTCTTAGGGATTATCAATCTCGCCAGCTGGACGGGCCTTTTGGCATTGGGATTCATTCATTTGCCGAAAGTGGAGCTGGGAACTTTATCAATCTTGGTCTGATTGCACGTCCCTTGGATTAATAGTAGATGATCAAGGTATTAACCCTTAACTGATGATGATAATGTTCCCGAAAACTTTGAAGAGGGGGGTTCAGTCATGGACAATTATAAAAACGATATTTACTAATATTAATAAATAATAGAAGAAGATCTTAAGGAATAATAAATTGTCTAATTGCCAGGTCGCTTTCAGAGTGAAGAAAATCGATCAGAACATTTCCCCTACACTTGTTCAAACGCTCGAACCGCAAGATTAACTGTCAGGATCGCACAGCCCTCACCTCTCAAGTTCTTTCTGTCCCAGGAAAAAGTCTACACTTCCAGCCCCCTAAATCACCCGCAACATTACGCCCAGTTCGGAGATGGGCTTGAGAATAAAAAGGCGATATGGCGGCCCAATCAGCTGCGATCGAGAGCGAAACCCGGCTACAGGAGGCTGGATCTAGGATAGCCAGGACATCGAGTATAATCCCCGATCCCGTGTTCCAGAATGCTCGTCCAGACTGCTCGGAAGCGGTTATCCCGTTAGTAGGTCAGCCCGATAAATTGATTCGCGCACACCTCCGCCTTTCACCGGCGTGCTAAAGGGTTGCAGAGGCTTCCTGTCGAGGGGGCAGGTGGAGGGGGGGTTGGGGGGTGACGAAGGCGAAGGGGTGACAGCCGGGAATGATGAGGGAGGAATCTACGAGAAATGTTAAAGGTGGAGTGGCGTAGGATGCTGGCGTTAAAGGGGTGCATGGGACGAGAGGAGAGGCTGGAGAGAGTGTGTGTGTGTTGAAGGGAAAGGGAGAGGACGGAAGGGAGCGAGTGGGAGGTAGAAGGAGAGGGTAGCTCTCGTTCCAAGGGTGGGTGGTATTGAATCGAGAGGGACCATTCCACCCCTCTTTCTCGAGCCAGCCAGGCCCGTGCGCTCGGAGCTCAGAGCTCGCAGTGTGGCTGCATGTTGTGTCGGATATATCTCGCTGATCGATATCCTAACCCATTAACCCAGTGGAGGCCCGCGCGTGCGTGCGTCCGCCGGTGCCGAGTGAGCGCGGGCGTCACGGCTACTCCCGTGACGTCACGGGACTCGTCGCAATATCGATTGAAAAATCCGGGAAATGTCCCAGGACACATCGCGCGGCGCGCGCGCTCCGCCCCGAGCCGCCCGTGTTCTGGGATTCTGGGACGAGCGACCCCCCAACCCTCCGGGCCGCCCTCAATCCTTAACCCACTAAGCCCGCTATCCTATTTTCGCTCGATTCCTCGCTTAACCTTACGCTAATCGATTCCTCTTGGAGGAAACTGTACGTAATATGGGAGATTCACTGATAACCTCCTGCCAGGCAGATGCAATCTACGATAATAGAATTTGATTGGTATTTCTATGTTGCGCGATTATTTAAAGTTTCATTGGTGTCCTATTTAATAATTGAGCAAATCAAATTCACTAGTGAAAATCTGATCCTGCAAAAGACAATGCGTGGTATTTTAATATGAAATTTTTAACACTCGACACGTGTCTCTAAAGGTCACTGTGGTCCCTTGTTTACATGGCAGTGTAGAGTTTAGCTATTTCGGGGTGTTTTGGTTTTGGAAAGGTTGGAGAGGTGCGTGAGGGAGGTTCAATCAGCCGGCATGCGTCAACGGAGCGGCCGGCTTGATTTTATTAGGCCGGCGGCCACGTATTCCGGCCGCAGTAGGGCCGCCATGCAGTGGCCATCGATTTTCATAGTCCATTAAGTAATTGCGCCGCCGCCGGTACGATCGGCCCTCAGCCCAAGTCATCGGTTAGGCGCGTGAGATTTTCACGGTACTTTGACGTGATTTGCCGGCCGATGTTTGCCATCCCGGCCGATTAATTTGACGCTTCAAGCATACCGACTAATCGCCCCAAACGCCCGATTAATTAACCCGCCGCGGCGCCCGTTCTCATTGCCGAGAGATGGACCGTTCCTGTTATGGGCAAAACTGATGTCGCCACAGCCTCGTTCTCCGCTTCTGGAAACTGGTGATTTCAGAGTACTCAGACTCCTAATAAAATCATTAAAAAAGTAACATTGTCAACCAGATAAAGTCGACGACCTTAGAACCCACATTTCTTCTTTCCCTCAATCGAGAGACAATACTACTTTCTCATAATTACATTTCTCTGATGCACGAGCTGCTTCTCAGAAGACAACAGAATTCACCGTAGGCTTTCGTACATAGAACTAGTGGCTTTCTACGAATTACCGATAATGTTCTGCCCATTAAATAACTTAACCTGCGACTTTACAGTACGAGGAAACCTATTTCCAGTGGAATTGTGAGATCGCAATGTGCAGTTAGTGCTTCATGCAGACCAGAATAATAAGGGCATGTTTCTTCAGTGAACTAGCTGTCAGCGACGTGTACACGCGTACAGTCAACTGTAACGTCATCATTGTCTCCCGCCATGCATTATCTTATCGTCACTTTAATAAGACTGCTTGCTTGCCCCGATCATACAAATGCAATAATGATAACGGTACGCATCGCCATCTTTCTGCAAGACAGATATTTTCAAAACGGCATTACATTAAAAATAATACAAATGAAAACCAAAGATGCAGTTGATATGACAATAAATAAAACAATAAAAAAACTGTTTCATTTTCCGTGATTGATTGTAGGTATTGCGTGAGACTGAAAACCACGCGGACAAATATGTGACAATAAACAAATAAAACCAAATCTATTTGATCCTGCACGCTCGGACTTGCCTTCACCAACATAAATGTATCGTTTTCCGCTAGAGATAATTCGGTGGATGGTGGGTCTACTGTAAAATAAACCGGTGCAACCAACTGGCAGAATTAAAGCCGCTGCAGCGAGCAGTTCTGGAGTTGGAGTTGGGCCAGCTGCGCGCACTGCCAGCCAGAGTAGACTCAAGCTACTCCGAATATGTATATTCTTTCGCGCATATACACCGAGCCCCGAAAGTGTCGGCTCTGCAAATAGGATGTGTTGCGCAAGAATCGTCGCATTGCAATGGTTAAGTCTCATTAATCGCCGCGGCTAATGTGCGACGCAGAAATAAACTAGAGCTCTGCGCCCTCCGACCGTTGCTTCTGAGTTATTGCTGGCGGAATCTCAGACTGTTGAATGCCAGTTGTCGCCGAAGACACAACACTTCAAGTGTTAAATGAAATCCGATTATGTGCAGGAAAAAAATGCTGACTTTATTAAAATGGAATTTCATTCAACTTCAACAAAGGCGAAATTTAATTAGTTTAATTAGCTAATAAATCATCGTTCTTGATTACACAAATATAGAAGCGTACAACGGAGATGGTGGCTCAAAAATCGGTGGGCCGCCCCGTACGTGTGAGGGCAGCTTAACAATGGCGCCGGACATCCGTTGATGTGTTTGTGTCTTTAATAGGATCGCGGTTAACCCAGTCTTTATCGGTTGGCACAGTTTCACGGTCGACATCTCCTCGTGTTTTACGACCCCGTTAATAAAGCCATACAGCACCACCGCACGGAAACGTAGTGTGCGACCGCTGTAACCTTTGGCGGCGTGATAACGATCGATAAATGCAATTCGATTCGATCACTCCTCGATATATGATGCTAGTAACGTGAAGCGGGGCTTGTGCTCATCACCTAATGAAGAAGCTTGCGTTCCTAACTCTCGCCAATTATTGACTTATGGCGTTAGACGTTCCTGCACATTGTGACTAACTCTAAGTTAGATTGAGCGAGCTTAAGGTAACAGAAGCTACTCTTTGAGTGGCAGTAACTAGAATACCGTAAAGTAACTACATCGGTAAGGGCCAAGTGCTATACTGTGAGATAAGGTTGAGTAAGAGTCATCAACTAACCAGCGGTGATCCCTTAATTAATACCACCTAATCCTACCTCTGAGGGTAAGTCATCACTTACGTGGATAACCAAGGTAAATTATCAAGTTCTCTCAACGAATCAATTATATAATTAGTTAAATCCCGTGTGTAGTGTGTGTATCCCGAGATGTTAAATAATATATATAATTAATGATGAAAAATGAAATATGCAAATGTAATGCAAAATAATTCATCTAAGAATGAAAAGTCATATTTATTAAGCGATTTACTATTACTACGAAGGCAAATAGTATTATTATAAAGTACTAATCAGATATTAAAATCCATTGAAGTTTCTCATTCGTCGGATCCTTTTGACGAAAGAGAAAGTCAAGCTTCAATGCGTCACGGATTTAATTAGAGCCCGCTCGAACATCTCACCACTTGATGAAGCGATTGATTATCCATTTGAGGACCCGATCGATTTTGCACACGTGCACTTGGCGGGGCTCATTGGAACAAGCACATATTAAAATTTCCGCCGGCACTGGCCGAGCTGAGTTTTATTAATTCGAGCGAGCGTAATCCGCATGCGAGAGCGATTAATCATTCGGGCATCTGCCGACGTCAGTTGCACTGCTTTCTTCCTGGCATGCTTGTTTCGCTTTGTGCGGTGAAAACCGGTGCTTAATTAACGTGTTAACGGTCATGTCGTCTGTGTATAGTCACTCACGCCACCCAAGAAACGTGATAGGTTTGTGCAGTGCACTAGAGATCAATGATGGGAGGATAGAATTAGATTGACACTAGTATGAGGAATATTGATGTCATGCTATTCAGGTATCACGTACGAAAGATCAGAATTAGAATACTATTCAGCTAATGAATTAGTCTATTGTGTTGTCATATTTTTATCTTGATAAAATTTGAGATAATGCCAACAAAAGCAGCCAAAAGATTTTTGAAACAAGAATGCCAATGTTGTCATTGAATTAAGCTGTCAATCGATAAATTAATAAGTTCTCTTAAGTATACGCTACTAAACTAATACTAAGAATAAGAAAAACTGAAATTTTTGTTCGTTTGCAGAGAAGAAAAGTTTAGGAAAATTGATTAAGCTCTGACTATTGACACTTCCATCAAAGTTCTAGTAATCCATATCATCAACAAGACTGTCAATGGGGAAAAAGTGTGTAGCCCGGCGGTGCGGTAACTTCTTGTGGTTAAATTGACAAGACTCGTAGTGCACAGGCGGAAAAAGTCGCGCGACCTAGTCTGCCAGGGCGAGGAGGTTTGTTTACTGTCGAGAGCGCTGACTGCGCCTGTTTTCGCGGAGGAGGCACGAAACGAGCTTTTTCATTTGAGCCGTGTGCCGCATTCTGGCAAGTGCGGCCTTCGGGAAACTCTTACGGCCTCGAGAATTCCGCCCCTTTGCTCTCCGTACAGTTCTAATCGCCGTCATAAAGCATCTCCCCCGACTCGTTTGGCAAAGGCAACCTAACCCCTAACGCCAGCACGTTTCGACAGTAGCGCCCTCCGAAAATATTCCCAGAAACCAGCCGTTCATCTCGCACGTGGATTTAATATCACTGCAGTCGTTGAATGATTGGTCCGCTGGCCCGAATGCTCTAAAGTAGTAGACGCTCGCTCAAATAGTATGTTTTCGCATATTAGAGGAAGGAATATTCGACCTAAAGCAACCTAGAAACGACGGATTCCAGGTCGTGTGGTCGTGGAGCTAGAGCTCCATAGATTCCAGTTCGAGGTAAAGGTGACAATGTGAGGTTCGGAATCGAGCGGGAGACGAAGTGCCGAATAAACTAAGATCACGTCGGATTAGTGGGAGGAAGGTCACACACGTAATGGGTGAGGCCCGCTTGTTTTCCCCGGTAAGCCGACAGTAAGTCCTGAGTTACGACTTAAGAGAGCCACTACTAGCCAGCCCACCAATCCAATCCCATTTTACAGGGAGCTGCATCCCTGTATCGGTCAGTTTCATACATATTCACAGCTAACGGCAACGGATTACCCTTATTGATCGGGATTTACGTCCTGTCATATTATTCTGACCGCGGTTTCTTGCCTTTCCACGTGAAAAGCTGACGAATGGACGGAGCGCGGCATGTTACTCTAATTATTCGAATTTGGATTTTCTCTGACTTGCGATGATCACGATTTATTCCGTGTCATAGTCCACCGTGTTTATTCGTGTCGCTCTGCAGATGTAGAAATCGCCGAGAGCTCGATGCCTCGAGCATGCGAAAGCAGATAATTTAAACAATGAATAATTACAGTTCTGTCTGGCAGTTGAATAATGTATCTAGTGTTAGAGCGATGAATATTAATGATGTTAATTTTACTCTCCAATCGTTGCTGTTTTATCCAAACATCTTACTAAATTCTGTATAATTGCATGTACAACAAAGTGTGTAAAGGAAGAAGACACAATAAACCAGTTACGGGAAAGTCCAAGCAAACAGGAAGAAAGTACGAGTCCAATGAAAGGAGGGAAAACGGTACTCGAAAAAGCAATAAGGATCAAGTGGATGAGCGTCCTGTCGCTATACCAGCGCCCCAACCGAGTGGTCGATGTATGATGGGATTGTTTAGATCGCAACTTTCGTCAACAAGGAATCCTTTCGTACCTCCAGCCAACAACCAATATTTCCTTGATAGCTTCGCTCCAGCCTAACACTCTTGATAGAACGTTCTTTCAGAAATGTACTTGGAGAACTTTAATTTGCTGCAATTCGAAATGATCTATTCTTCATTTTCTCATAACTCTTGTTCAAACTATAAATACTGTTAACTTTAATTCAAATCGTGTTTAAATAATCAAAATCCGAATTAATGAAGTTTGTCACCACACGTACAGTGGAAATTCCTGCGTAGATTTGATTCCCTGGATTGATATGATGCGCAGATAAAAATGTCGTAACACCAACCGTGTGACGTGTATTTACAGTGACGCGTATATGTATAACGCGATAATTAGAGCAGCCTGGCTTAACCTCAATTTTTATTATCGGCCGCCTGTTGCTTGCGGAGGCTGGGCGACGTATGACGCCGTTACAAATCGGCGGACTAGTATGTCAAGGTAAGCACACAGGTTCGAGCCCCCGGCTACATGCCCGACTCCACCAAGTATCATCGATATTTGCGCGATCGATGGAAAGTCTGATCAAGCGGTGAGCTGTTGCCACGCATATTCCAGGAAAATTCATTATAGCCGCGCGGAGGGTACTTGCTCGAACCGGTAATCTCTATAAAGACAGCAGCGCCAGTTTTAGAGAAAATATTTTAGTAGTTTCCCCCAACAATTGTAAGTATGAAGAAGACAAACATATTTCCTCGAAATTCCGCCGAGAAACTAGTCATACATAAATGGAAATCTACATTTACGCAAACAACGCGAGGCTAATTATAAACGGCATTCATTGCGCACCACCTACCTTCTCTGCGCGTCAGACTTATTGGAGTGAACTGCTCGGCAAACGAGCTTTCTCGGAAAAGTGCGGAAACGGAAAAACAATCGGGCGATGTATACAGCGGCACCTGCAAACAGAGAGGAGCGCTGGGATCCAATTTCCTGGAAACGGCACCTAACTACTGCGAATACAGGCTGCACATTAATTTCGCGCGCAGCTAATAACGCAAGCTAAACGAGATTCAACGGCGAGCCGATGGAGCGGCAAATTAAACGAATTGGCGATCCGCCATTGACCTTTTGGAATTTTTGGCAGATACTTTTTTGTTTCGGCGACTGCATCCGCTGCCGATTCCGCGCGATGTAATTTCGTGCAGTTAATCCTGGAATATTGCACCTTGCACTCTATAAAGCCGGATCTAATTTATAGATCACCATACGTGTTAGTACTGATTCTGGAAACCCGACTAGTGCGTAGAACAATCGGACTTCGGCACAATAAAAATGTCTTTCATTCCAACAAATGTGTAGGAGACTCTATAAAACATTTTTAATTAATTATTACATTGAAATATGATCACACTCGAATTGCTTCGAGTGAGAAATATGAAAAAATCCCATTCAAACCATCGAGCGGAAAAAAGCCTTCTCTGCCCTTGTCATTGTTTGCATTTTGAGGAAGCCGACGCCTCCTTCGTGCAATCGTTATCGCACAGTGACACAGTAATCCAGAAGATAAGGTTTCGCGAGAATACCGCGGTGATGCAATCTCTTTATTATTAGAAGTGTATCGGAAAGTTAAACAAGTTCTGCTTGGCAAGTATGCACGCTAAGTGGAATAATCGGTCTAGTGACACCCATTCTTGCAAATATCGCACAGACATTAAATCGATTGGTACAATGCGTTGAAGCACAATGAGAAAGAAACGATACTTTCCTGTGCGGCTACTCGGTCCTGTTGGTAAAACATGTCGGTTTATTATGCCCAGCAACGTCGAAAGCATCGCTGTATCAAGAGCTAGACAGGACAATATCATAATAACAACAGTTCTGTTAATTAAACAAGACAATTTCGTCGGAAAGCATCGGACCCATGGCAGTGATCCATCAATTGTCACAACATTTTCATAACTCGTGCGATATACATGCACCGGCATGTACACGAAAGAGCTGTCGTAGCGGACATCATTATTTCGGGAGGAATTAGTTGGCTATCGCGTACACATAGTATTAATTACTCGGTAATTAGAGATGGAAATGTGAGTTCGTTAATCATCGAGATCGCGCTCGGCGGCAGCGGCAACGGCACACCGTGCTGGATAACAAACGCGGCAATAATTAAAAGCCTCGTTTGCGACAGGCCGGCTAACGCCAATGACAAATGTAACAATTTAACAGTCGAACGCCGCCCGCTCCGGTTTCCTTGCCGCACTAGTGCGTATTGCTGGCCGACCGACGCTACGTGTGCAATTAGGTGTACGGTGTACGTAATGACGAATAGAATTGTTAGCCAGCCACGCCGAGAGCTAAAGGATTAATAAGAATGATATCCCCATGTTGCCGGAGCGAGAAATCAGGGACAGAATCAATGACGAATTGCACATAATGACAAAAATTAGTAGTTTTCGCAATTTCGTGAATGTCGGGAGAAAGTAGTTTGCGAGTTCAATATCGATGAACGCGAAAGTGCTAAAGTTTATTATGACAAAGATTATGACACTCGCACCAATTGTGCGAAGAAGCCGAAATTTGCAAGATCTCAAACTTGAGCTCCTCAAGTTCTACCGCCTTTCATCTTCCGAGGGAACGATTTGTCACGTCGTCTTTCTGAATTCCGCGCGAGCAACAATGCATGATAACTTCCTGTAGCACGAAGCATGTCGGCCGAATTACAAGAAGATCTGCAACAGATAGTTGCGTGTGAAGCGGCGAGCGGTGGCAACACAAAACGGGAGTTTACATGTAACACTGTTCTAATGAGCGGCCTGGCATGCTGGCTTCCCTCTGCGTTTGTTACTTTTATCGCCGGGGGATTCGCCGCTGCGCTCCCGAAATAATTAGCATTTTAATGTATGTATCTGCTTATCTGGCCGCTGCCCGGCTAGGACCGGTTACACCCGATGCTACATTTGCCTGCTAATCTCCGTGGGAAATTACACGCGCCATCGCTCTGTCGCCCTGGAAAAGCGGGAGGTCTGCGTCACTGCTTTAGTTTGATGAATTCAAGCATTTGCTGCGCTTGAATTACCAGTGGCCAATCTCATCTATGTTATTTTCAAGCTAAGTTTGTAATAACTGCGAGCAATTGTCTGTTTTTCTATCCCAATGCCACACATTTTCTCTGAAAGCCTGTTAGTGAGAAATTTTGTTTATTAAATGAGAACGATGGCGTCCCACGAATTGGTAAAATAGCGAGGACAATAGCGGAGAGGGTGGCGGCGCGCGTCTGCCGAGGAATTCTGCAATTATTAGTTTCGCTCGCGTCCCACGAAGCGACTCTTGCCTAATGACAGTGCGACGGCGTCGGCTGCTCCCGTTGATTACAGACTTCGACGAAGTAATAGAGTAGCTAACTCTCAGTGCGAGGTTGATTAGAGGGCAGCTCGATGTGGTAACGCGACTGTAACGCGCCTACTAATGATGTCCGGGGCACCCTTCTCTACTCTCGCGGCCCCATAGACCCCATAGTCTTCAGACCTGTGCCCGAAACCCTCGATCGCCGCCTAAGACAACTCTCCCCCCATCCAATTCAGTTACGAGTTACAACGGTTCACTAAGGAATCCTCGGTGTAACTCAAGTCTCCTTATGCAAAGATTATGTTTAATCCTGATTTCGATTTTATGATTAATAATTTTTTGAATTGGGAAAGGGATAAGTTTAACGCGTTTCAAGTATTCTTCACGTCAAAGAAGGGGATGTTTAGAGAGATATTCATTAGTTACTGAATTTAGGAAAGGCTGAAGTGTTATCTGAACAGAGTGAAAGAGCTTCCGATTTGAAGGTGTCGCAATATACTTGCCCCGGGAGGATCTTTTTTGCAGGGGTAATTCGGCTCACTGGCGTTTCAGCCTGTTAGCCAAACGAAATCGCCCCTTTCGCCGTTACTTTACACAGTTGGGTGGCAGTAGAAGCAGGGGGTGTAGTTCGACGGAGGTGTTCATACATATTCAGATGCAATCAATCTTGAACGCCCGGCGAACTTTCCTGCGCGTTTCTCAGCGGTGCGCGCCCTATTAAATCGGCAAATATGTATCTGGAGCGCCAAAATGACTGGCTGAGGCCCTTCGCTCGTTTATGCGTCCCTGTTTAGTGGCCGCAATTCGGGCCACCCTGCTTCACTTGCATCTGCTACCGGCCACGTTTATTTGCGGCCACGCTCTTTCACCCGGAAACTAACTCGAACACTCAAAAATTCTGGCGAGATCTCGCCAACCGATTCGATTCCGCGAGGAATACGTACAAGATACTGCATGCAGCACACACTTTCTATTTGCATTAAAATATCTATCAAAATATCCTTCATTTAAAAATCGCCCCTATTAACACGTATTACAATGGAACAATAACACAAAAAGCTTTTTACGAATCCGTGAAAATATAAACTTGATCTTAAAAGCTTTCTGCCATGGAAAAGACATTTCTCTAGGAAAAATATTACCAACGAAAGTCTCTGTTGAAATACATTTTCGAGAATTCCATTTCGCTTCGAGAGGAAATTTCGTTGGAGGAATAACTGACAGTACTTAAATGAGGCAAGCCAACAGAAAATGTTAGCCCGGGCTATAAAGTGGCGGGCACGCCTGTGCGAGGGTTAAAGAGATTCTTTGTGAAAAATCAGCGCAGCCCTCGAGCTCACGTGGAGACACGTGCAATTAAATAAATTACAGACTATCATGGTGGAGAGTGGGCCGCGCAATCTGTCATTGTGTCACGCACAGGGTGCACTTGCGGGCTTCCAGCCGACGACAGGCACAGTGGCTCGTTGGATAATGGCTGGCTATTCGCATGAGGGCGCACGCCAGAGAAGCCACCGTAACCTAATTCCATATCACGCATGTATACCAAATGCCATGCGAGTTATCACCGCGCACGCCGATACCACTTCCTCATTGCTGACTTCCTTCGGTTTTCCAGTACTGTTGTGATCCCGTGAATAAGAGCGGCAGGCACTGTCACTGAAGACATTTTATCAGATTGATTCGGATAAACAAACTAATTCAAATTGCCAAGTAATTCTAGTTAAAGACGAATATGTCCTCCAACTCATATTATATTGATCTTTTGATTATGCTATGGTATGTTAATTAGACTATGATAAGTACCTGTGTAATATATAAGAAGCTCGCCCCGGAAGTGTTAAGGCAGGGAATTCGCAAGGAACTTGTTTGTTAGAATCCTTCGGCGGAAGCGCGAGAATGGATAGCACATGGAACAATGCTTCATCGAAAATCGGAGCGTCCGATTCGCTGGCTCCAGTGGAGCGACGATTTACTTCCGGCAGAATAACCTGGGTAATTTCTGCTCTACCTACGCGATTTATCGTCGCCTGCATATTTTATTCGTCGTGAATTCGATTAACGCTTGGCCGACGGCAGCACTGTCAGCCGTAATTGAAAATCGGCACTTGAAAAACTCGTAAATCCTTCCAGCCTTTTCCACGCGCCATCCTCGATGCATTGCAGCGCGACAATATTACGGGGGTGTTGGACAAGTGATGGGATCTTTAACGGCAATTTAGTCTCGGTAGATAATTAACACAGAATAAACTTTGATAAATTAATGTTCAAAATATTATCTTTAATTACATTCTAAGTTGAAATCGCATTCGAAACAAAATCCACACTCCTTACGCATCAACCCAACCATCTTATCGCAGGACAGAAATAGCTGTAAAACTTTTATAGCGCGTAACACTGCACTCGAATTGCAAAGAGAGGTGCATCAGGAAGAAGGATTACTTGTTACGAATTTCGACACTATGGTTACTTTCGGAGGCGAGAGAAATATACATAGAGGAACGCATACACCTGAGTTATGTGGCCTTCTTCCGAGAGCGAACGATTCCAGAATTATTCCGGTTAGAGGTGGATACGTTTGTTCGAGTATCGGGCTGCATTATGTAAATGCCGATCGCCCCGTTCCCGGCTTGTATACATATGTAAACATCCCCGGTAGAAGCTCCATAACGGGTGTCCATGCGCAGCCGGTTACATTTTCAGTTTCATATTAATATTTTTGTTATCATTTATTTAATACTACTCCGACAACTTTGGTCGACGTCAAAGTATTGCGTTGGGTTGCACGTGTATGAATATGTATAAATATACCGTAGATCTTATTTAATTATACTAGATTATTAATATTAATTGGAAACCGGTAAGAATTCCAAAGAAATAGTAAAACTACTATCGCAATGAATCTCTGTTCACTTTCTGGTATTAGAGACGTATTTGTGGAGAATCATACTTATACACAGTGTAAAATAAAATTGGATCTTTTGAGAAATTTAATGGCAGTCATAAAGAACACCCGTTACGTAGCTAACACGTCACTCGGGATCTATCAGAGATCTCCTAGCCTATTTTCCATTGGAGGCTGGGGGCACATCGCGCTCCAGCTACGGAATCCATCCATCGATAGCCAAATGGCATCACCGAGAATGGATATCCCATGGCGTATTCTGCTCCGGAATATCTTATCTCGGGAGGTGCGATAAAATCAGGGAGAAGCAGAGTTCTACCATGTGAGGGGGAATTCTACTTGGCGCGCTGCGTACGTAGATGCTGCGCATCTCAGCATTGCGGCGCTGCTTCATTCCATGATGTGTAACTTGGGGGTAAAAATCTAAAATTCTTTACAAAATGTTAACTTTATGAGATATTTTAATTTAATTCGCGGCAGAATGCAGCACAGTCTTAACGCAATTCAACACAACAATTTATTGTACTTTTTTGAACAACCTTATTGAAGTTAGTTATTAGTAATTGAATCATGAAGACATTGTAGGTGCCGTGCTCTGAAATGAAATTCGCCAGAAAGCTCACCTGCAATACGTAAACGCGTGACAAAGGGGTTGGGCCGATGGGAAATGGAGTGTCGTGCAAGGCAACAATCAACTATTGCTAGTAAATACGAATCATAATGTACAGCGAGCATCGAGCACGGGGGAATCGTGCTCGAATGTAACTCGAGCGCAGCGTACTAATTATTTGCAAACGCAATCGCATCGTTCCAAACGAGCCGTTGCAATTTGCGCCATTTGCGCAACTCGGTAATTAGACATTGATACCGCGCAGATGTATAGTGGCGAGCATATGAATAGGAACATTCTGCCTTCGTAATTTGAGCAATGTTATACTCTGGAAACCGAAAGAGTGCAGGATCGAATGATGGTCCTTTGAACCACCCATTCTTCCTCTGTCAGCTGCAATTTGGCATTGTTACTATAATGAAGAGAGCCCGATTAATATTTTCGAGATATAGAATCTCAATATAAAATCCACATTACAAATCTAAAATCTAATCTACATTATGTAACTCTACATTCTTTTAATACCTGACACAGTTTTGTGAATACCAAAAAAGTAGGCTAAATCAACTACTTCTAAATAACTCAAAATTTTTAGGAATATTAATCAAGGTTCTTTCACTCTAACAATAATTTCAACTACGATTCAGAAGATTTTGCAAGGAAGAGCCGTCCGACTCGACTTCCCTTCATTTCGACCAGTCTAACATTGTATGCGTTACAAAGGCAGAATCTTCCTATTTATATGCTCGCCACAGTACGTCCTCTTGGAACAAACTGAGGGAGCCGAGTGCCGTTTGCAGCACTGTAATAGAGCGTGCCAATGTGTATTCTGCCGGTTGCAACAGGCGCGCAAGGGCAATAACGCTAAAGCTCGCATTTACGTGCACTCGGAATATGTTTGTACGAGGTATATGTTGGGAGCTCCCGCGCGGATTTTTCGTGCGGGGTGCGTGCGAGTCAACATTAGGCGGCGAAGTGCTGCCGGTTGCCGCTGACAGTGAATAGCTATCTAGCTGTCGCCGGGTTGTCGACAGCTCGATGTCTATTCGTCTCTTCGCCCAGTTAAATTCCTGACGTAGACGCATATAGAAATACAGATCAGTGTGTGTACATAATACGGGAAAATCTCGAAAATTCCGGCTGATCGGTTGCACGTCTGATACTGCACGAGTCTCGTAACGGAAAGGTCGATTTTAGCGGAGAGGTATTTTGGACCTTGGCTTCGCTATACGCGTAATGCGTGCAACTTTCGAAGGCAGAAGGTCGACGGTTCCACTTATAACTCGGCCACCCGACGACGCCCGTTTTGGCATCACGCACGTTGACACCGCGCTAGAACACATTACGTACATACGTACCGCCTGAATCATCCTCGCGGAAGATTTCGCACAATTTTTCTCTGACGTCTTCTCCCTGAACCGACGTACGTAATATTCAACCGGCGCTCTCTCAGACTCCCCGAGTGGTTCAGCAATGTATTCCCCTTAGTGATTTCGTAAGGTGAATAAGTTATTTTTATGGGACTGTTACGTTTATCGGAAGTTCATATCGCGTCAACTACTGGAAGTTATTTGTAATATAATATACCAGGTGATTCACGAACAAAATTTGCGAGTCTTACGGGACCATGTCGTTTGAAAGACAGATATTTGCAATTTTGCAGCAATTATTCTTAACAACCTCAGTTCTCTACAAATAATTATGACATTTCTTAACGAGATGGGATTTAATGACTAAATATTCCTGTGCATTACGTTTAATGGAGTTTTCACGAAGTTAATTTGCGCGTTTCGACTAGCTGGTTACTTCATTTTCCCCGAGCAGAGTGACGAGCATTAGAGGACAGAGCAGTCGCAATTAACGCGGGCCAAGGTCACGGTTAATTTCTGATCCTCTCACTCGTGTCGGTGCTCGCCAGTAATCGCAGCCGGTTTTAATTAATATTTACGTAGCGCGGCGAACCAGCTATCGGACCTGGAGCATCTCACGCTCTGGGAACACGGGAAAACGGCAAATTAGAACGAACGTGTGCCTAACATCCTCTTGCTTCAACGAACGCTCCTTTGCCGCTGGGTTTTTCACAAATTGCTTATTACACCTTGTACTGTTTAACGAGAACGTTTAATTGGCTCGCGCGTCCCAAACAATACGAATGTCTCGCAAAGCTCCGTTGTGTTATTTCATTTCGTTAGGTTGGCTTGTTTTCGTGCTTATCGATATTGAAAATTTAATTATTGGCGATCGAACTGAGTCACTGCTCGACGCAATTCTGCCCCATTCACTTGTACTTCAGAGACGCAAACAAATCAATTAAATAATTATATCATAATAAACTGACAGGCTGGGCTTCCCGTTGCCAGTTATTACAACCACTTCTGCATTAACAAGAGCTTAGCTCATGATCAATATATATTCCAATAAATGTTTCATAAGTTCCAGTCATTAATTTATACTACCGGTATAACTATACGTGAATGAAACCGTGGGAATATGCACACTATTAGTTATACCAATTATTAAATAACATTTTTAATTTAAAAACCGTTATGTTAACTGTGCTAAATATCAGATTACATACAAACTCGCTTCGGCCAGCGAGTTAGTCAAATCTCTGATCGAACGTGAGAAAGTTGTATCGTAAACTTTTTCAAGTCCCCTTTGAATAAGAAATATCGCTAAAAACGAGAAAGCTGTCAGTCTCGAAGAGGCTCCTCACTGCCGGAAGAGAAGAGGAGAAGCAAACCGGCAAAACGAAGTGAACGCGTTAATCCGCCGCTAATGAAAACGAATTCTAGCGGGAGCCGTTCCTACCTCGGAGATAGTTGGCTCCGGTTACATGCTCTACCTGCCACTAATTGCAACTGGTAACATTCTCTTCCTTCTTCCTCCTCGCTCGCCAGCCACCGCCGAGCCCTTTGAAGTCCGGCGAATTATAGTCGCAATCACTTTTCGTTAGCGCTGCCAATTACCGTCGCGCGTATCCTCGGATAATCTCCGTCGACGGACCAAGTTCTGCCGGTGGACAAAATATTGACCGATGATGGCTTGAAGGGCAAATGTGACGCGAATCCCATCAGTGCTATATCTGTTCTCCAGAATTTGACCGACGGACGTCAACAAATTAAACGCATTCAACATACACGCGAACCTGCATGTACTATAGATTTGACTAATCAGGAAACCTATGACTTCCCTATATCGATCGAATGTGAAATTACCCGATAGTAAATGAGAATAAAGAATGCGCGCATATATTGTATGCCGACCGTTCATATGCTCATTGCTGCCGCGTGAGCCGATTGTAAAAATGATACCAATTTAATTGAATTCATGAAACAGTATTGCCGCGTTATTGAATGTTCCCGCGCGTGCTATTTATTAAATTTTTGAACGCACGCGCGCGCGCCTCCCTCGCAGTCCGTTATTGCAGCCGTCACTTTTCATTCGCGTACGCGTACATATTGCCTGTTCGTGTATGTTTGTACATCCTCTCTCATAAATGAAGGCTCCGAGCATGCACAACACAAAAAACAAGAAATCCCGACGGGCTCTGCGCTGCGATAAAGTTATGACAAAATGTAGTTGGAAACTCTGATTTATCATACATATTTAATTTTAGTACATACTTCTATTAATATTGCACGAAATACAAATACGGGAAGAAGGAAATCCCGAGGAAAACTCATTTATGGGAAACCCTGTACACGTATACACCTAGCTGCGTGAGCAGTTCAATATAATGTTCTCACGTTTCCATTGTGCCGTTTCCCTAATTGCTTGTCCACCTGCGACTGGTGCGGAACATAACACACGCACTGGAAATTGATGTGTCTGACGTTACCTATACAAAACGCGGATGACGTATTCGGGGCGAGTTTAAATTTCGTGCTATAGAGTTTATGATCTCTTTCATTATGTGGACAGCAGATCAGAGACAGTTTCGGTATAACTAACTGCTCGATTCTACAGAAAAGCTTGAATTTTACCCGAATTTCATTAACTAATTGGAATTTTTTTCTTCTTTATCATGATTATTTATACAAATACGAACTTTACGCTTATTATATATTACTACAACAATAAGTTAAATAAGCTACAATAACAGATAACATTATGCAAAAATCAATCAACGAACTCATGAGCAAAGATCTAAACCGAGCACGAGTGGTTCGAGAGTAGTTGCCGAACAGCTGCGCGCGTCATTGTATTCTCCATGACTGTTTTCCCCAAGAGAATCAGCTGTCTACGAACGTCACAATGACCCGTAGGTGGCCAGCGGTTAGTCAGAATTAAAGTGCGGCGTGTTAGTGATAGCGTGTTTGCCGGGCAAAGTGACTCTCCGCATTAACAACGCGACATTTCCGAAATGCCAATGAACCCGTAATTTTCGCCACACTTGACAATAGGATTTCGAGAGGCAATAACAAAGGAAGAGCAAGCGGCTTGCTCGGATTCGGTTGCGATTAGTTTCGGGCGAATTTCGGGGACGCCCACGTACACACGTGAGAGCTCTGTTTCATTCTGGCGAGAACGTTCTTCTTGCTGCACCAAATCTGGCTGCTAATAAACAGTTGGACACAAATGTATCCTCAAGATTGAAAAATTACAGTAACAATGTAATGTGACTATATGAATATGAGTAACAGTGACAAGCTTATTATTATTAGTCCTATTTATAATTGAGTGATTCAGTGATTCAGTGATTCAGGCTAGAAGGTAATACACGTGCAGGCAGAATTGTAATATGCTTGGTGCTTCCAATTGTGGCAATCGACTCTGGCGAACCAGAGCCCCGTTGAAGGCTTAAGATTCTGCCAAAGATCTGCATGATTATACACATACGCATTGAAATCGATTTTTGATCAACCGACGCCAGTAAGTGTTTTCCGTGTGCATGCTAGCAAACACAGATCGACGAAATACGTGGATGAAGCGGCAGGGGCGGGAGCATAACCTAACTTTATTTCGGCGTCGAACGGCCAGAAGCGTCGGTGCTGATGTGTGTACACTTCCGTACTCACTTGTGTGTACATGTGTACGTGACACTCGTCGTAAGACGAGAGCGCGTCCCGTGGCACAGGCTCCCAGGGGAAAATGAAATTTCCTCCGGGCTCGCGTTGAATCAGAGGGTTCCTTCGGGTAAGAAACGAAATCGCAATTTCTCTCTCAGCTTCGCCTCTGCTCTCTTTTTCGCGTTCTTCGCTCGATATCGCAGTCATCAAAGCACGGATTGAGAGAATCCGTGCGTTGCAATCGGTGTCGTACAGCGACCTGTAACTAAGAATGCTAGATCGAGAAGGAGGAGTGAGTGTATGATAAATCCGGCATTCGCGACTCTAACAACATGTTGGTACTCTACACATACCTGCTTCCCGTATCCGAGGCGACATTTCGACGGAGCTTCCAGCTGCACCAATTCGGAGGCAACAGCCATTAGATACAAGGTGAGTGCGCTGATATTAATTTATTTCTTATTATTCAGAAATGTTGATTATTTTTAGTAAACTCGTGTTTGCTAATACGAATGTCAAAATGAAATTCACAATATGTTTCGTCCAAATTGTATTCTTTAATAAGTATTTGATAAATCGGGGAAAAATGTGAGTGGAAGAAA
Organism: Crossocerus cetratus; assembly: GCA_963675795.1. NCBI lineage: Eukaryota > Metazoa > Arthropoda > Insecta > Hymenoptera > Crabronidae > Crossocerus > Crossocerus cetratus. The sequence continues at coordinate 19,158,637 of OY776667.1, forward strand.
AGAATTGCCGAATATTGTCGGTTTTCCGGTCGTATGTGAGATACCTTCGGAGGCTTTTTTCCGACTTTATTGTATTACAACGTCATCGAATCATCCGAAAATCTCTCTGGCTCGAAGCTGGTGCGGGGCTAGCTGCAGTCAGCTCTAGCTTTGTCAGCCCGGCTTTCCATAGGAGTTAACGAGGTCACCCGCGAAACAAGCCGGTGTCACCCACACCAGCTCCAGTCTCCGCGCACCCTTGTTTCCCAGCCCTCTTTTTTCTGCAGTTCATGCATATTTAAATTGGCCGACCCATAGAATTTTGTAGGTGGCTAGAGTGCTCGTTACACCCCGGCGTGTCTATTGCGCCCCGGCTACACCCGCCGAGTTTGACTCTCGACTGCATACATTGTTTGCCAAATTTACTAGGGCGAGTTCGCGAAAACTCTTGCAATCGGGTAGGGCAACTGGCTAATGAACTTTATAATCTCTTCGATGACCAATTTTGCATCGGGAATTTGTGCCTCGTGGATAGGAAAATCGCCTGTCCACTTATCGGCGTGGACGTGTTAAAAGAACGGTTTACATATTTTAACAAAATCATGAAATATTAACCAAATAGGATAATTCATATTTTGCAACGACACACAATCTAAATGTTTATGTAATAGACACGCTTGAACCAGAGTAATTTGCATGTGATAATGCACGAAACTACTAGTTAGACTATCGGTAAAGCACGGTGCACCGGTGGAGAATCTGCACCGAGCGATAAGTGGGTTCAAACGTTTCGAAGTCCCGGAGCGTTTCAACTTCATGTGAAGTTGGCGAAAGCACACGTGCCAGGACTTAAAACCGCGTGGCTCGATTTTCCTCTAACGGAATCGTACATTCTGTTGACCCAGGACTCTCCAGGCGATCGAACGCTCGAGGAACGAGAGGAACCAGCAAAGGGACTCTGCTAGTTAAATATACAGTTCCCTCCATGGCACGGAATCCCTCAGATGCTTGCTTGGTCACTCCTGTCACACCTTCCACAAAAATACAAGGAAATGCAACGAAGAAAAAGGTAAGGCTTTTTATGACTTACCGTCGAGAACGCGTGGATATAAAGTTTGTATCTCTTATGACTGGCTTCAAAGCAACTGCGACACACTGTTGAGAACACAGTTCTAATCACCCACAAGGACATTTGTTATCTCAATGGATTTTCCTCCGACTTTATGGTAGTTGGCCAATTATGACTTACAAGTGTTCCGTCTTGATCCAATGAATCGCGTGCGATTGTCATTTCCTGGGTTTCAAATAATTACCGCGTCTTAAATTGAGAAAATTGCAAAACAATGAAAGTGAATTTGAGTCCCTTAAAAAGAAATTAGTGGTAAAACCAGAGATAAGCCCTTAGAACATTGATAAATATGGTCCTCGGGGCGAGATTGACAGGTTGAAAATTGATACAACAGAGGGGAAAATAATTACGCAGCGTAAGAGTTAAGGCGTGCTGTGACGTCGATTAGAGGGGGAAGCCAGTTTTCGGGATGACGCGGCGCTGAGAGGGCAGTCGTGCGAACTCGAGATTAAATGACACCCGCCGCGAAAGGCTTTAATTCCACTCGCTCTAGTTTCGCATTTTCCATCTCTCTTTTTCAGCCGCGCGGTCGCCTCTTTTTTTGTTTTCCGTTTCGGGGTTTTAATCAACGGGCAGTTTCCGCGCGCGTAATCCTAGCGGGAGGGGCTTGCTCGGGTTTGCAGTTTCACCGGAAACTGGCTGGGCACAGATTCGATAGACACGACCAGCAAGTTCTTTTGCACCCTGGGGACTCGGAAATATCGCCTGTGTTTTCAATCTTTGCTTAGATCACTCTCGTCCAGGTAAAAGCAGATGTATCGCGCACTTTTAATGTACAATGTCGCGTCGTTGTGTCATTGCAGGATAGCAATGAAAGAACATATTTGGAAAATGTTTACTGATATATGTATAAGTTCTTTTATTGAAAGTTCAGTATGAACTTGTCGGAGTATATAGTAAACATTTTACGTGAGTTTGAGTTTTGTTATTATTGAACACTGCTACATTTTTTCAGCTACGCAACTACGGGTTTTGACGCACGTTGTCAACACGAATATAAAACGTGTGTGTGCAACAATGTGTTAACCGACCGATCTACAGCTCGATAGGTATCGACTTCGAAAAAGTGAGGAAAAACCTGCAAACAAAGCCGGTGTTGCCCGGAGAGCATCGCAGAGTTTGAACACGCGTTCAGTCGGGCGGAAGAACTTGCCGCTTTGACCGATGCGCTTTTCACGTGAGTTTTTGAATTTTTAAGAAGCCGCCGGAAGTCAGCGGTGCGTGCATCATTCGTGTCCCGGGCGTTCCGGAGAGCGGACCAAGTTTTCGAACGCTTTTTCATGGCCGGAAGCGTGAAATCCTGTGAGCTTGTGGAGTTCTCGTTTTCGAGCTACGAAAGAGCACCGAGCCAAATATCTCCTTCAATTTCACCTTTTGGTTGTGACACCTGTACTTGACATACTTGGGACTGAATGTTATACCATTTTCATTCAAAGATTGCGTCGAAATTGTTGAGTTCTGTCACTTTGACATTTTGCTCTAACAAATGTTTGCCTTTTATACACAGAAACAGGAAGAAATGCAGAATTAATCTTTCAAAGATCACACATGATATTTGCATAGAATTTCCGCGTAAAAAATGAGAAAATTATTTACATATTCATACTTATTACATCATACTGCTGTCTTGAAGCATATTCAATTATGCTATAAGTTTCATAAGCGTACCGAGAGTGCCGTCTGCTAATATAAAAATCATATAATGAGTTGAGAAGGTCGAGCGTCAATAAATGACAGAAATCGGAATTTTATGGGAAAGCAGTAAGTACGGAGGGAACATAGCTGATTGGCTACGGGCCAGGTCATTAGGAAGAGCATGTTTTTCCCAGTTTTTCCTGGCGTGCCAACTGGCTCCCAATGAAAATGCACATAATTATCGAGAAACCGAGAGCCCGTTGGGGTGAGCGCGGTGTGCTCGGCCGGGATTTTCAATGGCACTTGAAACACGTGTTACGGATGTTGCGATGGAAGCATCGGCAAATAAATAATTCAAATCGAGGTGAAAACTACTGCTGTTGAAGAGGATGATTCGCTGAGTGCCTTTTTTAACTTGATAAAACACCTCTCCGCGTGTAAGCCACACCGGTCCATTATTCAACAGCTCTCCAGCTGCCCATAGATTAATGATTAAATTGTATAATTGTAGACAATTACTTTGTCCCATTCAGTTGTCCTCGGAACTATTATTTGAAATTTCACTAAAGTCTTTTTAATTTGGTAGAATTCTTTATGTGTACGTATGTGATTCTGGACAAACTACTTGTTTTGGAGAATTCTCCCACTACCGCCGGATAAATCAAGTAGATTTCGAGTTTCAGTCAAGTTGGAAAAGTCAAACAGTACAGGAAGAAACTCGAGACAAAGTGTTTTGTTTCCCGAGCCGGTTCAGCGGCCGGCGAGCATTATTTCCACGTGAGATCCGGGGGCGCGTGCAAAATCGAACGCAACGGGCAGTTAAGCCAAAAAGTTTACAGCGGGGGCTTAGTTCCCAGCATACTTGAGCGCTCGTACACTCGCCGAGTTATCGGCTGACGTATGCTGACGTACAGCGGGGATCAGAGCATTCCGCTCTCTCGCGCGTCACTGATTCGCTGGGAGCTTACAAATCCCACTCGCCAATTCCCTATTATTAAACCTTACTAATTTTGTAGCGGCAGATTCTCGTCGATTTCACATTGTTCTTCTGTGGTTGGGAGAAATTACGTGAATATTAAGTCTATGGGTTAGGCGCATCATTTTTCCATTTTAAGGTGTATATTTTATATTTTTCCAATTTCTGCTTAACAGATGTTCAAAGTTCAAACAGATATCTGTATACAGGCGAGTACAATAATTATACTCATTATCTCAGGTTATTCATCCGCCTCACTAATTGCTTCCTTATTTAACATAGATAGCGTGCGCATCATTAGTCCAAGAAGCGGAACAATGACCATCTCAAAGTAAAAGCGACTGCGTACTAAGAATAAAAGTAAGAATAAAAGTACTTTCCGATCCAATAACGAGTAAAGGGGGTCTTACGATGCTCAGGTGGATTACAGCTTGATTTTCTCATAATTTCCTTTGGAAGCGGTTTAGCGAGGATCGCAGGGTGGTTCGGGAAGTTTCAAAGGGGCGGCTGGCTGTAGGGACGAGCAGGATAAGGCGAGAAAGAAATTCTGGGCTGCTGACGAGTCAGCGGCAGCCGGTTGAGACGTGAAGGAAAGCTTTGCATGGGGTTGCGCTTGAAAAGGATCGATTGATCGGCGACTCGTTAAACTAATAAGCTCGAATGATATGCAGGATTCCTTATCGCGACCCCTCGATAGTCTAAATGTGCTCGGAATAGGGGAGATGCTGGGATCCCAGCGATCATCGTGACGCGTTTGAATCTTCGGGGGGGATTTTTGGATTAAAACTCGCTTCCCTCATGTGCTCCGATCCAATGCCTAAGTGATACATTTAGTCTCGAAATCATCACGCGTGATTCAGACTGTCATTCTTAGTGCTAAAAGACAGCAAGCATATGTTAATGAAAATTTAATTGAAATTAATATTTTCTCCAAACAATTTTGGATATAGTTTCACATAAGATTGTTTTCGAGACAATTAGTTTGCGATATCGAATAGCGTCTATTGCAGAAATAAGTAAAGCCGATGCAGTAAGCGCATGGCTTAAACCCGAAACTGGTCTAAGTAAACTTCGGCACGTTCCAGCGCGTGGCCGACTTTCCCCCCAAAGCTGCTTGAAACTTAGAATCCCATTTGGAAGACATGAATCTCCGCCCCAAAATCGCGCCAGTTACTTCACGAGAATTCGATGATACTGATCTCGAACGTAAAAGCCAATCGATAGAGAGCGGTGCCGTAATCGCGCAACATTAAACAGCCCTCGGAATCGTAAAGCGGCGCTTCTCCCTAATCCTCCTGCAAGAATCACCGAATCATCCCCCGTGAATGATCGGGAAGCAGTGACCCACTGGTCCCGGTCCCTAATCGAAGCCCGGCCAATGTAGTTTAGTGCCGAGTATAACCGAGAATCATTTGCGGAAGCGGCTTTCGCGGGGAACGATGAACAGAATTGAAAAGTGGGTCGAGAAGTCCTTTTTACGATCGGAATCGCTAAGCGACCTGCAACACTTTACGGTACTGCGATGCTCCGGCCGACTTTACAGGCAACCTTAATTTTATTACGCTATCTTAAAAGTAAGTATGTAGTGGCAAACCCAGCTGCAGCAGAACTCAAGCAGAGGGGAAACTAAAGGACTTAAATTCCCTATGAAACTTGCACTGTAAATAACGAATGAAATCGCGAATGAAAATCGAAACTTTATATGCCACCCTAATTCTATTCTGGACCCTTAAAACTAAGTAGCAGCAAAAAAGGAGTATAAAAGAACTAGAGCAAAGAGGAAACTAGTAAACCTGAATTTCGTATACAACTTCCACGTTAAATACTGATAAAAATGTGAACGAAAATGGAAACTTTAACGACAACCTTAAATACATTGTGCATTCTTAAAACTAAGCAGCATCAAACTAGGAGTAGAACTAGCGCAAACAGAAGGCTATAAAAACTTAAGCAGTAAATACGACCAGATGTTTGAATGAAAATCACAACTTTGCGCAATCATAATTTTCTTCAGTATCTTTAAAACTAAGTAGCAGCAAACAAGCATAATGTTTCTATTTATATGCTCGTCAGTGTAAATCGGTTAGTGTGCAGCATCCGTGGTTAGCATTGAAGTAACAGGGAAACTTGAAATGGCAGTCGTTATCTCGATGCCGGGCCATCCTTCGTGGATGGCGGAGCGAAGCGCTCGGGGCTGTTTCGATCGCGACCTAGTTTCGCTCGCCCCTCAACCACCCTCGAGCGCTAATTCACAGGGATGTTTCCCCGTACCTTGCAATCCCAACCTCCACCATTTTACTGCACCATACTCGCCCGCGTTCTAGCCTGCTATTGACCCTGTTACCTTAGGGATAACTGCAACAACAATATCAACAATAGTCTAAGATTTCGGGTTGAATAATCGGAGATAAATAGGGTGTTTGATGCCCGAAATACATCCTGAGGGACTCATTGTGTGTTTGGCAGGGGAAAGTGTTGTCATAAGCAAGGAATGCTTGTGAAACATGGCTTCGAAACATACTTTCTTCAAATGACAATTCTTGCAATTATCATCATAAAAAAGAAACAGAATCTCAAAGTTTTGCTCATGTTTGTGCACATTTGTTCCCACTCGTTAGCCAGCATTTATCTTTATCCAGGTAATCAGATTATCGAGTGATATTTGCTGTTGTCCGCACAGACCACATGGGGTCTGGGAGGCGCAAATGCATTTATAATGAAAGTACACACCATGCGCGTTTGGTCTTTTAATTTTCCTCAGAGTCATTCGAGTGTCATCACGCACCACGTGCATACTCCGCGCGCGAGCGGTAACGGCTGCTCCATATACCTGTCCAAATTTAGACGCGATAATGACTTTACGATCACCTGATAAAGATGTCAAGATGTAACAGTTCAATTAGCACGCGTCAGCACACTCATCTCCGGCTCATGCTGATCTTGAGATACCTTATCTTCGTGTTCGGTTTTCCAAATTTTTTTTTTACGACTCTTTCAATAAATTCGTTGTGGGAATTGGAGGAACGTTTGAACAATGGTGCTTTGTGTAGATTTCCACAAGTTTAAATGATTTTTTTAAACATAAATGGTTTTCGGTGAAACAATTGATTTTTCTAAATCGTCAATGTCCGTTTTATTTATCAGCAATTTTGGATCAATGCAAACAATGCAATATTTTCGATCTCTGAATCAGAATTTTGAGTACATTTCCAACCTGCAGAACCAAATCACTGAAACACTGCTCGCTGATTGCCCCTTTACTCTTTTGTTTTGCTCAACCGCCAATAGACAGAAAGGTAAACGCACGCGTCTCGTCCAAAGTTAATCTCAAATCCCCGCGGACAAATATGAAAAGAATCGCGAGAGAATTGCGCAACGGAGCAGCGATAAAACTATTTTAATAGAGAGGCACGCGCGCGTCGTCGGCATTGAGCGAGAGAACGACGCTATAATAGGCAATTCCTCCTCCTGTTTCCCTTTGTTTTGCACCGCCGCGCCGCAATGCCGGATCGAAGAACGGTTTCGCGTCGCGTTACATAAGGCTGCTGTAACAGTGCGCCACCTGGCTCGCTTGTCCCCCCTCGAGTACGCAGAATTTTCCTCCAATTCTTTCTCGACCCATTTACTGCCACGGTGTCGCGTGCATTCTTGATGGAAAATAGAGAGAAGACGAACCTGAAGATGAATCCTTTTGAGTTACATCGAATCGCACTTCCTTGTCCGCAGGGTCAGATCGCGGAACCTCACCCAGCTGCGGCTGAGGTCGACACCAACGAAATTTGCACTCGAGGAATATCGAATTTTTTTTTAACAACTGCATGACAATTGTACACGGACGAGCAAGCGTACGGAAAAGTTCAGCAGTCAGTCCGAAGACTTACGAGCGCGGTATAGTGTTCAATGGATGAGTTGCCGCGTTCGCGATCGGCCGAGCATGCGAACCAAATTCCGCTCTGATGGACACGCGTAATTGAACGACGTGACGGGCGCGCGCGCACGCCGACAACCTGACAGCCAGAAACACAGGAGCTCTCGCTGAAATTTCATCGTCGCTTTCGAGCACATAATCCCACGGCGATTGGGCTCTCTGCGTGATTTCAATAAGCACGCTGTTCTCCCTCGCCGCACTGGACACTGCCGCCCGCTTTAGGCGTCCGAGTCTTTGACTGGTAAACAATTTCATTCAATTTCTATCGTGATATTTGTCTGCAAGCAGTTTATTCATCTTCGCGGCTACATTCGGATTATCGGGCATTCGCTTTAGCATGCAAATTTAGATTTTTTTCACAAAGAGAGAAAAATATCTGAAATGTTATAAACTTGTAGAAATGTTGTGAAGTCGGTCAGGATGGATGATTTCCATGTCGTCAGTAATCAAAATCACCATTCCACGCTCTGAAAACCTGTCAGGTTCTTGAAAAATCGACCAGCGGCGAGATCGGAGTGCAAAGGGTTGTACTGTATTTTGATTTATCGCGAGGCTGACATTACCTTTTCCATCGGCATGAAATATAAATGGAATTCGGAGGTTAACCTCAATCTCGCAAACCCATTATCCCCCGATTGTTCTTCCGCATCTAAGAACTGGCCCCATTGCCGATGCGATAAATCGTAACACCAGTTACACAAATAATCTCGAGCCGGTATTCGTTTCGGTTTCCATTCGACCTCTCGTGCAGGATGGCCGGGACGGTTGTTAGCGAACTATGCGCCCGTTTTCTATCGAAGTTCGATAGTCGTAAGTCCGAGGCGATAGGAGAACGCGTCCCCCAATTTGAGGTCAAATATTCGCGGAGTTGGCGGCGGGTTTCCCCGTAATAAGAGCACGTGGGTTACTCCTACAAATACATACAGCCGTCATGTCCGCTATGAACTGCTTAACCAGGCTCTCGATAAGTATACGGCGATAGTTGACGATAGCTGCTCGATGATTCATTGCCCTCGCGCAGCTCGGCCAATGCTGGCCAAATCCAAAGAATAACGAAAATACATTCCGCCAGTCGTTCAATTTGTTTGGTAAAAAGCATTCCCCTTTTATTCGCCGGGAGCATTATATCCTTAAAAATGCACGGTTTTGTGTAAATCAATTTGGTTTGTTCATTTATGAAAACGTAAAATGTATTCAATAAGAATTGTTATGTTGCAATGGTACGAGATTTGATTACTTTTTATTGTAGCATTCTACATTGTATTTCATTTTCTGCGTTGTATTTATTGAACATATTTTGTACATTTTTTCCGCTGCATACATTTTTTACGCATATATATTGGAAAGCACAATTTGTTACAGTTGGACCTCAGTGTTCAATACCAACTGAGAGACGCCGACATTCCTTAAAATGGCTCTGAGCAAAGGGGAGCACATACTCGCGAGGAGTATAGGGCTCGAGTTACAAATGAACTCATTTGGGAATGAACTAATACAAACTGCAGGATATTACTGGCTATTGACGTTTCCATGGTGGTTCGGTGGGTCACATATCACCCGGTACTTGGAGCCCGTACACATAAAAGGGTTGGAAGCTCCCGAACTGCGGGATAATCGTGCGGCTGTCTATTCCTGGCACGGTCGATCCGTCTTCTCTACGAGGCCGTTCGTCACTGCTCATTCATGTCCCTCATGCTTCTTCGCTTCGTCGCTTCTGCTTACGAGCGAAAGCGTAACGCCTCGAAATAACCACTGCTTACGCTCGAATAACAATAACCAAGAGATCGCGTAACGTCCAATCACCACTCCTCATGATTTCTCCTATTTTTAGCACCGGATTATGCATCAATATTAGTATTACCAGTATGTGTTGATACATTGCGGTAATTCGGTGAATGCAATATGCATTGAATTTCTTGTGAAATACTGAAGAATACGACCATCTCATCTAAAAATCGGCAAGAAATTTAACCGAAATAAGTAAAGTATAGTGTACTGTAATAGCTTTGAACTGCAGAGAATGTTGGATAATGATCGAAATGTACTGGAAAGTGATGTGAAATTGACGGCAGCATCCTGCTCATCATTTCACTCCACACATTCGTCTCTCACAACTTACTGTTATATCCCATACTTAAACTAAGTGTAAGTGGCCATCCGCGAGTAGAGATCTCGAAAGTAATTCTCGAGATTGATATTTGCTAATGTATGTACATGGCACTTGGAAGAACAGGCAGAGGCTCTCCGAGAGTATTTTCAGGTGCTATATTGACAAGTTTCACTCTCACGAGCCACTCTCGGGAATTTTACTCTCAAATGGACACTTAGCCTTTACACTCGGCGTTCCATACTCATACTCACAATCAGATTTATGCGCACAGTGGCAGTCGCATTTCAGCGGCTTGAAATAAACAGAAGCGATCGAGGAGCGGGAGAATCTTGTCGGGAGCGGTAACGTCGTTTCATCAGGCCATCCCGACGGGCTTTTATCTCGAGGATGACCGCGATAATTCGTGACTTCGCCGGGAGAAGAAGCAATTTGCATTCCAGCCGGTGGGAGCGTCGAGCGTCGAGCGGCTGCTTCTTCCCAGCGGCATCGCGACGCCGCGCGTCCCCGTTATACCAAGTTTTTCCGTATTAAATTACTCGTCCCGACGTAATTGATTGTCGGCCGCGGGAGCGCGCCATCTTGGAAGCGGCCATAATTTTTCGAGCGCGCATTCGGCATTGTGCGCCGCTGAGTTGGCGGACGTGTCAGCTCCGAGGAGAGCGCCGATTAAAACCGGGGGAATTGAGTTTCGAGCGAGTTAAACGCTTTCCAAAGGTCAGCCGCGGAATCCTCGGAAACCTATTAAATTTCCCAATGACTTCCTGTTCGAGTCTTGTAACTGTGTCAAGTGATGCGGAACTGTACCGATTCTTCCGTGAACGATAACGCTTTAGTTTCTCCGCCTTCGATCTAAACTTCTCGCTGGATGCACTTCCAACTCGCAGACCTCAATCTAAAACTTCATCCGTCGTTACATTAAGCTGGCAACTTCTTTCGCCTAACAGTAAACCTACATTAATAATGAATACATTTTCTGTTTACGAGAAAAACATAAAAGGAAATGAAACTTCCTATTAGATTTCGTAAGAAATATCTTAATTTGTTAATACAGACAAACTAATACTCCATGAAGATTAAAACATGCATAAGTTTTTAGTTCAAAGTCTTCTTTCACTTTATAGTCTTTTAGCTTAAAACATTCATTTCATTTATATACTAGTTACTCTCATCCGTTACAAAGCCCATCCACTCCATTTCCATACAACAATTCAAGTCCCAGCTATTTAAAACCCCCAGCACACGTATGAAATACCGTATTTTAAAAACTACCACAAAAACCGTACACGCAAGAGGGCGAGAGAGCGAAAGGGGTTGTAGAGCGTCATTCCACCAAACAGTTGGATTTACCGCGACGAAAATCCGGCGTGCAAGGCTTTTCGGTCCGCTCGGCGACAGCGTGGCCGCACTCGGCGTTAATCACCGTTCACCCGCAGCACGGATTAACAATATCCAGCGGTGACCCAGATTCTTTGTTTAAACGGCTCCCGGCGGCCGGACTGGGGGTTCGCTCCTGACGGGAGCCTGGGAGTTTGCCGAATTCCTCGGCGAAAGCGTCCGTTCCGGACTGCTCTTTCCGGGGGCGAGCACGTGTCACGGCCCCGACTTCCGGCTACGTGCACATCGGGAACGGGAAAACAATTTGAGGAGCGCAATTCTCCCCTGCAGTTTGACACGGCGGCGTCGATCGTGCTCTATTGGCCCGCTGATGCGGAGGACGCTTTGGCAGCCACTGATGCGGCCAATCTCTGCATTCGCCCCGACCTGTGGTGTAAGCACGCTGTACAGCGTCACACGTTGATCATTTATTTGGTTTGATGAGTGCTTTATTCAGCAATTTAATTATGGGTAGAAAAAATGCGGCAAGAATAAAGAAATGTGGTGAATTGTTATGATGTGGTTGGGAAACAAGTGCTTAAGTGTTTCTGAAGGAGTTTTTGCAAGTGAAAAGAAAAAATAAAGTCAAAAAGAAATTAATATCGATCGATAATATTTATATTAATCTTGAGATCTTTCCTACTAGAAGCCAAACATTTTTTTCCATACCCCAACTTTCGACGCGAAAATATATCTCTTCCGTGAACGAAACTGTGCGTGGACAAGAAATATCGTCGGCGCGTCCCGAAAATGAATTGAAAGTGAGTTTCACTGGAGCAACTGTTGACTCTTCCGAATTACACGCGCGACGAATTCACGTAACGCGAAAAGCGTGTCATCGCGCGAAGACGGGAGAACGCGTCCCAGAAGAAAATCGGGAACACAGCGGGTTTCGTCGGAACAAGCCCAAGTTTATTTCCCCGTGGAAGAGACTTATTGCTTGCCGGTGCTAGGAAACGACAACGCGCGCCGTCCTGTCACGCGCCACGAGTCCACTCCTCGGCGTCGCCGATATTCTCCCTGGGAACTGAATAAATCCCAGCCCGGATGGGAGGGAAGTGCGAAACCCGCATAACGGCAACAGGGATTGCTAAAAGTTCCCTGTAAACTTTAATCGAAACTCGGGCGAGGTGAAGGAAATTCTAGGGATTTATTTGTCTTGAACATTGACTGATTCCGAATCTAATTGCAAGAAGTTGCTGGGATGTTGTACACACAAACTTCCAGCATTGACTTTTCCCGATGGCTCTGCGAGCACATTTCCGTATTTCTTTCGGCCAGCGTCGACAAACTCGCTACTGGTCTTATTACTCTGCTAGAAAATCTCGAAATTTACTTTGAAATCAACTTTTTTTCTCACTGAAAAAACTGGCCCTGTTTGACAAATCCAGAGGAAAACCGAGGGGCCATTAGTTAATCCGATTTCAGAGTGGATATTTGAAATGAAATTGGGAAAGGTGGATCGAGTGTGGCGTACCCGGTAAACAAAGAGTTACCATTCTGTTCCAAGTCCCACAAAGCATTCCCTCGCTCGAACGGTCAATGGATACCAGTCACCATTGAAATCGATCATCGAGCTAAATTAATCTCCCGGTGGCCGTGAGGTAGAGCTTTCATGGGAGCTCAGTACTGGAAACTTGCGAGCCCCACACCACGGGCCGAGTTAAGTTAAGGTCCGGCCACTAAATTACTTCGAATTGAGTTCCTCTCAAAGGAGCGCATCCTCGCCGTCCCTTCCGACCTCTCACCTGACCTCAGCCTGGTCAGCGAGGTAACTTCGAGGAGTCTTCACGGAGTTGCCAACACCTCAAGGCACATCACTTTAAATAAGATAAAATGTGCGATCATCGCTCCCCTTCCTCGGGACTTCCAGACGTTTAGTAGTGAGGTTGACGTTGAGGATTTTTTAGGACAATTACCTGAATTATTGATAATTGATTCTCAATTTGTGTAAACATCAAAATTCTTTCTATGCAATGGTAATGTAGGTCTTTTTTTAGAGTATTCTTATTTGATTGAAATAGAACTATTTACTTCTTTGCCTTTATCTAATATACAATTCTGATAAGCATTTCATAAGCCATCACGGTCTTCCTCCATTTCGGAGTAGTCAGAAATTCTTCCGTTTCGGGATTGCAATGATTACATCCATTTTAAAGGCACATCTGCTTATCGTATATAAACTATTCAAATTCGGTTTGGATAATATCATTTCCATTTTATCGATAGGAACGTATGCCAAAAGAAAACCGATACTAAAAAGTATACACTATTGTAAGATTCAGCGATTGCATTTGGCTCATTGTATTCACAAAAATCCAATGAATATTCCACGCACACGGCGAGGCATCCATGGGTTTTGAAAGCTCGACCGCATCGGCCTGGATACTATTACTGTAGCTCGTTTCTTCTTGTCATTTCTGTTTTGTGACTAGTAACTGTACGACAAAAGAAAGCAGGTCCATTTTTTGCCGCTCGCCCGTCACTAGAGAGTATACACGTTGTTCCAATATTCGTTGCATTCGGTTCGTTTGGTTTGCATTGGGAAAAGTCCAATAAACATTCCACGCACGCGGGGCGGCGGGAGGGTGGCTGGCGGGCTTTGGAAGCTCGGCTGCATCGATCGGGAACATCATCGCGCCTCGCCTCGCCTTCCCTCGACTTTTCCCGTGTCTACCCCTTTTCCCGTGGGGCGAGCACACTGACCCACTGAAACCAGATGGAATCCGAGCGGCCACTTTCCACCGGCACCGGCCACCGCAGCGCACAAATGAGTCTACTCGCCGCGCTCGCCTCGCTCGACCATCTACTTTTTACCCCGTGGAATTTCCCTGGCGCCCCTTTTTTGCCCGCGTTTGATTGGAATAGCGTGATTCGAGCGGTGCTCAAGCACCGGAATTGGAATCTCTGCCCGCTCTTCTTTTTCATTATAGCTCCAAACCGCCGCAGCGTCCAATGGGAAAGTCGAGCCAAAGTAATAAGCCACTCGGTTAGAAATATTAACTCGTTCGAACCAAGAAACAGCCGCGCGTCTGCTGCGAAACTCTTGAGCACATATCCTATCATTCCATAGGTTGAGGCTTTTCAGGGAAATATCGAGGGTGTACTCTCTCGTGCCTTTGCAAATGCAGAGTATGTATTCGGATGCAATGCGCTGAGTGAGTTTAAGAGGGTTGACCTGAAAAATTATTGTGCGAGATATATTGCGAATCCAGCAAGCGCACTGCTCAAGTGCTCGCCGGGAATCACCTGCCTTTGAATAAACTCTTTGAGTCATTCACAGTAACAATTATCCTTATCAATTTATGTCCAAGTGGAAAACTTTCTGGTAGTATACATATCTGAGATAACAAAGTATTGAAACCACAAAAGAATACATATACACTAACACATTTCATGCAATATCTATAATAAGTGCAAGTCATATATTAAATTCATATATAATTAATTTCACGGAATAATTCATAATTCTAGATAAATTATTATAAACGGTAAACGATTCAGCCTGCATAGGACGCTTATTCGAGGATCCAGTTGCTTTTCTCGGCCGACGGGGATTTCGCACGGGGGAAAAAAAGTCTGGAGCATAAAAGCCGGCTTGGTCGGCGAAGGGGCGGAAAGCGGGCGAGCGGGGGAGCATCTCTGTTCGGGATTAAGTGCTCGTCGCGCTAATCCGCTCGGGAATCGCTCGAGTGAGCTGCTGGCGATATCCAGCGCTCGCCGCCAGAGGAAACTTAAGCTAAGTTCCATTTAAATGACGAGCCGCTATACGTTCCGGTGCTTTCGAGCGCTGGACCACTGTCACGTTCCTGCGGTTCGTACGGCAGCGCATCCCGATTAGTCTAATAAGTGGCCGAGTAACGATCGCAATGATTACTCCTTTCCACAGTGTCCACCCGCTCTTTCGGCACTCGCTCGCCCCATTTCGTAGTTCCACGAAAGTGTTCCTGCATTCTGCACCGATATTATCCCCTTGACGTGCGTGTAAGTGAATAGGAATTCCACGAATAAAGGCTATTCAAGTTTATTACAGGTCATTTTAGTGGACGGATTTAAGTGATCTTTCGAATTGTTAATTGCATTCAAGATTTTCAATGAGGCGAATTTTATGAGTTTCATCAAAGGGAGAGATTTGTTGAATTGTTTACTCATTGCCCAACAATTTCCAAAAGTACTTTGTTAGTAAATTGTCTCGCTCAATGAACAGAAGTCTCTTTTCTTTTATGCGACTCGTGAATGACTGCTACGATGACTAGAGTCTCCAGAGTCCGGAGCATTCGCTGATAGGCTTTGCATCAAGCGAAAGGGGTTGCGAAGAATAGAAGTGCCGAGAGAAATAAAGGCGAGGCGAGGCGCACTGCGAGCACCCGCTCCGCGTAGGTTCGAGCGTCGAGTACGTACTTACATGGACGAGTTCGCTCGGCAGGAAATGTTGCTTGAAGTGTATCGAGCAATATCCGATGAGAGGCTCGTCCGGTGACCCACATGCGCGCATAGTCTCACATAACCCCGCGCAACCACAACCACAACAACAACAGAAGGAAAACGAGTCGTAACTCTCATCAGTCCTTCACTTTGCCAAATTGATTCGTGCCTTGCCAGTCGACTTGGCGCAGCGCAGTCCAATCAATACGATGAAAGGATAAATAGTGGAGCCGGCGGGAGATTGTTCGCATTATCGCAAATTATAAAGGGACCCTGTAAATCTCGGAAATCTATTGGGTGGTTATTGGGAGTGTTACTCGGGAATGATATGTGGGTGGTTGAAATGACCCGGTGCCGTATATTTAGGTGGATTGGAAAGCCTCTAATTGCGAAAATTCCACTTAATTGTCGTCGCACACAATACTTATTAAAAATTCTTATCGCAAGAATTTTATAAATAGTAGAATTTCTGAAATCTCCCAACAAATGTCTATAATATCAAACATATTATTGGAAAAGAGAGGACAAATTGTCCATTTGCATAAGTCGAGGAGAATCTGCATAGTATCTCTTAGAAACGAGAAACGAGTATGAACAGATGTTAAGCAAAGTGAACAAGTCATTTTGACCTCGTTGCTAATTTCAGTGTAAAAGCCATGCACGCCACTTGTCCCAACCCCCCGATCTAGCGGCGGCTATATTTATCTGCTCTTTTATATCCGATGTGACACGCTCTATTAAAGGAGCATCCGCTGACCGGCAAGGGTCATGCGATACTATTCAATGAATACGACTCGAGGAGAATGCCGCAGTCTCCATTTCCACACGAGCGGACTTCAAAGGTCAATCGGTCCACGGGAAAGACGGATAAAGTCACTTTGACACTGCACTTGCTGGGTAAGTCCTAAATAATGTTACTCTATATTTACATCTACCAGTAATTCCACTCGAAATACTCGACAGTCTGCCATGCAGTCAATTTTCTAATTCTCTCTGTAGAGACAAACCCCAACTTTCAATAAGAGAAACTTGCAGAGAAAAAGCATACAATCGATTCGCGGCAATTGTTATGCAGTATAAGCTTTTTCGAGTGTCTCAAATCGTCCCTTAGAGAATAATATCTGCATATTGAAATACAAATACCAGCCAATAAGTAGACATTATTGCTCAGACGACCATAAATATCACCTCCTCAAACTACCATCTACACCATCATCAAAACAACCAGCTCGCATTACAGACCATGCACATCCCTGTAATCACCAGTACAGTAGAGTCCGGAGTGCGGAGGGTGCGAGAGCACGTGTGCCCGCATTCACCCCGGGCAGCAGGCACATTTCACGAGCGGCGCTCGTGCCAGTCGGAAAGTCGAAAGCTATAGCTGGAAAGGTCAGGCAGATAATAAAAGCGGGGCGGTTTCGTCTGGGAAATGGCGACGCATGCTCCATCCCTTCTGCACAGGCCGTCGCCGCCGTCGCCGCCGCCGGCCCCTCTTCCAAGCCGCACGAGTCATCCCCTGTCTTTTTAATCGGCTCTTGCGCGCATTGATTGCTCGACACGCTCAACACCGGCCCCGCGTACATCTCTCTACTCGCGTCTGGCTGTGTGGGGGGCTGCGTGAAAAGTGGGGGGTGGTTGGCGAGGGGTTGGCGGGTGGACACGTGGAGATCGGCCGGCGCGAGGTGTCACATGGAAATCCTCGAGAGCCCGGAGCGCACAGCTCGGGTAATTGAGATATCGATTTCGCAGGAGAGCAGCAGCTCCTCTCTATCTAGCTTTCTCCTCTCCGTTGTGTTTCAGCTCGGACCCGATGCGCGCATGTAGGTCGCCCTACCATCCTCTTATCGGATATGTAGATTCTTTTTGTTTATTTATTGTCGCATTAACTCGGCTCGGTGTACCATTTGACCCCGATGTTTTATTTATTGTGGTATATTAAGTACTCGTAGACTCTGGGTTCATTGTAATTAATGAAGTTGTGTGAGCGATAATGTAGCCAAATCGATGTAGATATGCAAAGAAGTCTGTAAACACATTTGTTCCTTGAACGGAGTGGATTTTCCGGGGAAATAGGTTTCGGTTAGTATTCGTTAGGTCAAGTGTTAAATAACGGGAGAGGATATTCCCGAGTGATGGGCCTTTTACCCAATGCACTGCACATTTGCGAAGGCAGTGGCCACGCATCTGGGTTAATATCAGGTAGAACTTCGGCTGGAAATACCGCCGGCATTATTATCCCTCGGAAGCGCGTTATTTTGCGCCGCACTTCTCCCATTTCCTTCGCCTCTCACTGATAAATTCTTCTCGGGCTCCTCTTCCCATAAGACCAGTGGGTTATTCGCGGCAACGCGCGTCAGGATTTTGAAACTCCGGATTACATTGATGAAACTAATCTAACAATGTGTTAAAACATGTTGAAAGGTGCGGTCAACAATTAATTTTAATATACGTCTTCCCCGGGGAATTTCGTATTATCGATTTGATTTTCGCTATACAATGCTATGTCAGAGATTTGTAAATGGCTCGCATTACCCCTCCTTTCACATGTAAAATCTATTAAAAATATTTGGTAATGGGATTCCAGATAAAGTATTTTGGAGTGTTTACCGTGTTCCAGAATAACGGACAAAACACTCGGGCGTTGGTTACATAGAGCGTAGCGCCCTGCTATGTACCAGCCACGTGCCACGTTTTCTTTGCCAGACACTTTTTTTCGCACCCTCACAAAAACTGACCGTCACGTGGCAGGCTGACTCAAGGATTCAATATAGCATAAACCAGCAGGACTTTTTTCAAAGGGTATAGAATACATCCTTTGCGCGATGGATTTACTATCCTATGTATACAATGAATGCATACATACCTACCAATCTATTCAAATTCTATCAGCTATTACATAAAAACTGAAAAAGTGTGAAAGAGAAACTTAGTAAAAATCACAGGAAAACGAAATAGAGAAAACATTAAAAACATTGTCTTTATAAATACTAGTCCTCCGAGAGAACAGGTCAGTGAACAGGTCAAATCCTCGAATCCCAATGCAGATAATCCCATGTAAGTCCCGCAAGTAGGCCAAGAGTGAGGGCGAGCAGAGAATACTTAAGACCATCTGCCATTAATAATTCTTAGTGCAGGCGGCGACTAAACCTCCTCCAAGACTCCCCTCCGATTTTCTTAATCTTACTACGCGGAATCGCAATGCAGATCTGATGTAACTCCGGGGACGCAATCGAGGAGGAATAAGGGACATTTTCAGATAAGAAAGTGAGAAAAGGAGTGTCGACTGTCGGAGGAATGCAGTTGGGGGAAAGTGGGCCAAGCTTAGGTGGTTTTAGAAAGGGTGTCAGTGGTTCCATTGTCGTGGCGTGGTGTTATCAAGTCGGCCCGTTCTCAAGGAGCGCGGCCGCCGCTCCGCAAAGCTCTGTCGTCGTGTCGTGTCGTGCTGCTGCTGGTGGTGCTCGTCGCCGACGGTGTGCCGCGTCGACGTAGTGCGCCGTTATTGACGAGGCGCTGTGACCTGTATTTGGTAACTGCGCTCGAGCGCTCCTCTGCCCGGATAGCACCATCCCACCTTGAATGCCCATTTTCTTTATCCACTGTAAGCTCCTCAATCGGATATCCGACACTTAAAATCACTGAATCCGGATAGAATGTAACGCGCCGCCTTTTATCCTCGACTTTCCTATACCAACCCCAGGAACACCAATGTTTTTAATTGCGCGGGCGCGAATCTTTAACTCCGCATTTCAATAGGATTTTAAACTCAATAGGAATTTCAGGTTTAACTCTAACTCTGAATTAAATTTTTTCTCCAACGACTTTGTAAGGTTTATGGATCTTGAACATGAATAAAAAGCTATCTAAATTATAAATCAAGTTCCTCGAAATACCATGTAAAGTCTGCGTCCACAGATTATCTGGACCAAAGTTCCGACAATGAAATTTGTAGCCTTAGGAATTCAAATCATTGCGTAGACGCGGCGACATCCCATCCCTATCACGGGACAAGTTTCGAAGCAGAACTGTTCAGACATAATTGTCCCGAGGCTTCAACTCTTATCAGTTGATAGCGTCAGCGAGACTGTCGCAAAAGGTTCAAGGACGTCTCCAGGGTGATTACCTATACGCTTCTAAAAATCTCAAGTTCACTCTCAGATAATCTTAAACGATCCCAACTACCTTTATTAAACGATCTATCAAAGAAAAGGTAATAAACAATGATTATTACCTGTGGGTAGGAGGATTCTAGTGGTAGTTTGGTAAAAGTTAGGATGACTGAGGCAAGAGGTTAAAGGAGTTTAGTCGTGAGGGTGATTCGCCGCACGCTTCGAAAAATCTCGAGTGGACGAATAAGCTGGCTCGGTCGGTACACAGCTTTCGCATTAGTCCTCGCAGTGTCCAGGCTCCTCTCTATTCGTACGGCTCTTATGCAAAAGCGACCACTTCTTGGCAAGAAGGCTCGCGCTGCCGATGCAACGCGGCGAAGGGGTTGCGCAGCAACCTGGGAAAGAGAGAAACACGGGGCGCAAGAGGAAGAGGAGGCGAGAGCGCTGGATAGGGGATGAAAAAGCAGAGTGGTGGCTGCAGGATCACGTGGGCGTGCACCTACGTGCACTACGTATCGTCAGCCATCTTGGCAATTTAAAAGCTTCCCATGGCTACCGACAAGGATATAATCTAAAGCTCGCGGCTCGTTTACATCACGGCTCTGCTTCGCAAAAGCTCCTTCCCACTTAATCATAACTATCTCAGTATCCCATCGCCCGCGCAGCTCTATTCAGATTGTTAGCGGTGAAGTCGGGCAAATAGTTTCGGCGCGTTTGATCAGCTGCAAAATAACAAGAACCAGTCTACTAATTTAAAAAAAAAAACAAATTTTAGAACAAAATTTTCATTATTTTTGCTTTACTTGTAATCGACATTCTACAGAATTCAACTTAGGCGTTGAATTTTGTGTTGACAATCATCCCCTCAGAAAATCTCCCCTTTCGCGAATGAAATAACAGTTATGGAATCGAATTAAAACCAACAATTCTACACTGATCTTCATCTTCCTCTACGGTTCTACATGCAGCATCGCCTCCGGAGCAGGGATTCCCGGAAACAATCCGAAACAGTAGAACTCGGAGGAACCGTAGTTCCATAGTAGTTACTGCACGCCACAGCTCTAGTACATGTCGCAGACTCATATTTTACGGCTGTTTAAGGTGTTCTGCAAGCAATAACTTCGTATTTGTCGGCTCTAACTCACCCTGGCCGTTCCTGATGTCTGCAAAGTTTCGCGGACCCACTTTCCGGCCGTGATTTCTTTCGGGCGTCCTTTGAACCCAACTAGTAAATCCTTTCCGCTTGCGAGTGCGGCTCGTTCGTTCTTCGAGCGCTCTTGCTAATGCAGATTTATTTGTCAAGGGATTGTCACCAGTATACTTTCAGTACAATACTCTCGTGTGTGTGTTTGAGGCGGATGAGTCTTTTAGGTTTTATTATAACGAATTTGTATTTCACCACTTTTTTCAATTGTTTTTTAGCTACGGAAATAATATTTATATATTTCGTGCAACCGCATTGCGCTTGGTTTATTGTGTGATCAATTCGTTGAAACCAAGCGTGTGGATTAAGCATTCGATGAAAGACTGCTTTCCAATTAAATTCCAACTGATTCAATATGAATTTCAATCAGATCGAATAATAAAAACCAGAAATCGTACGGCATAATACATGGTGCTCCATTCAAAGGAACTCTTTTTGTTTCATCAAAGACATAAGTCTCGTGCATTGAAGAAATTCTAACTTAATATTTTTCTAGACAATTGATCAAACTGGAGACAAAGCAATTCTATATTCTTTGATCAAATAATCATTTATATTACTGCATTCAGACTGCACCGCATTGCTCGCCCATATGATTGTCGATGTAAACACACTGGTCGACGAAGGAAATTTACTTCAATTGCAGAATGTATTTACTTTTCCAGGATCTTAAACAAAAAGAAATTCTTTAAACGTGCGATCAGCTTTATTCTATTAACTAAAATGATTGTTTAACTCTTTGCAAAATGTTATTCACAATCGAATGTTTAAGATTGTTAGTACCTATCGAATATCTCTGTCGGTAAGGGTTTCCCTCTTCCACCTGTATCCTCGACATTGAGCTGAGCTATCAGTACATCTTCCGACTGGTGGCCTTCGCCGGAGTAGCAAGGGGAGATCAAGGCTGTCTGTCGCAGAACGGCCGTCGCAACGGTAATAGGCAATCCTCGTGTCGTCGGAGGCACGCGCCGCTCTTTTTGCGTCCTAACGAAACCCTCCACCCTTAGGCCCAGTTCAGACGCCGACTCCTTTCCACTCGACTTCACGCCGGTACACATTGCTCCCAGTCTTCTAGACCCGCACGGCTTTCGCGCGTGTGGCTAACAGTGGCCTAATGCTCTACACTTGGTACATAGTTTCCAAAGTAAGAAAGAATCTTCTGATGCAAAGTCCACTGAGAAATAATGCGCCAGGTGTTTAAGGCTACTTTCACACTAGTTTCTGCCGCTTGGGCGAAAAGGGTGCTAGAAGTTCACACTGTGAGCGGAGCCTCAACCCTCTCGAGGCGAATGGTCCTTTGTGAGACAGAGCGGTAGGTTGTGCTCGCTGCCTCGAAAGACTCCGAGCCCGTGGCTCGTGCAGGAAATAGCTCGACCTTGACCTTTAACGGCGTCCCACGATCTCGCAGTGAACACAGTGTCCCGAGCAGCTCGCTGGTGGATGTGGAGGAGGTGGAGGGTGGTTGAGCAGCCGGCTGGGGGGCTTTCGAGGAGGAGGCTAGGCTTCCAACCCACCCCCCTCCATCTCCTATCGATTTCTGGACACTGTCGTGGGAACCGTTTCCCTTTTCGAGTCGGGCTGAACCCCCCCTTTTTAAGCGGCGCGCCCCACGCTAGAACTAATTGCAGCTGGGAACGAGGTGCCGTTCTGCGCGAGAGGAATTAAGAGGCTCGAGATACTCGTGTCGCATAGCGAATCAACTTATCAGGTATAGTCGAGAAAGCCGGTCGATCGTGCGGTGGAATTATTATCGATACTGTGCCGACGCAGATAAATTAATATTCAATTGGATTAACAATTGTTAGCTCAAAAAAGTGCTACTTTCGTTACGTTGAGACATAAAAGTCGCATTTTCTTCGACATCACTGTATAATATTAGAACTACAAATAGGAAAGAATTACAGTTAGTAACAATCATCGAGGTTGTTGGATAACCGTGAAGTAGATAGCAAGTTTGCCGACGAAGGAACTTAGCTGGAAATGAGTGGGGGGGCAAACCGGGTCGACAATGGAGAAAAAGCTTACACTGTCGGCCCCGCTGTTTAACCTTTTCTCTCTTGAATCTTAATTCCCGAGCAGGCCTCTCTCACAGTCGACGTGCCAGGCATCCCTTAAAAATTGAATTACCACCCTCGCGCGTGGAAGTTTCGCGTGCCTCTGCAGTTCGCAGTGCAACGGGGCTGTGCAAGCTGAACGAGAGGGGCATGTGGATCTTCCAAATTACTCGGGATAATCTTGTATCCAACTCCTCGGGGAATAGTGATCGCCCGGTGAATACAATTACAAAACAGATGGTAGGTTGTACATTTAACTACAGCATCAACAAACATTCAAGAAAATAACTCTTTATCTAATTAATAGCTACGATTTTACTGAAAAACTTGAATTTTTGGTGAAAAACTTAGTTGATCGCAATAAATTAAAAAATTAGAGTGAGAATTTCGACAGATTTTGAAGCTCATACAAAAACTGCGGAGCATCGATTATAGAAATGAATGAATAACAACGATTAAAACAACACGGGCATTGACGGCCGCGAATATGCACCGCAGTGAAGTACGCTTGAATTGAGCATCGAATCGCCGTCATTACAAATTTACCGCGGCGACAAAGCGCAAGAAAATAATACCTCTGTGACGGGAATTCTGCGAATTACGTGACAAGGGATAGCTTGTGCGCCAGCAACAAAGCGGCCGACGGAAAAAATCAGAGTGCTCTCAATGCTATCAAATAAATTGTACGCACCGAGCGCGGCGCGATGACATTTTGACACTGGTT
The DNA here is from genome assembly GCA_963675795.1 of Crossocerus cetratus. Taxonomy (NCBI): domain Eukaryota; kingdom Metazoa; phylum Arthropoda; class Insecta; order Hymenoptera; family Crabronidae; genus Crossocerus; species Crossocerus cetratus. The sequence continues at coordinate 19,182,281 of OY776667.1, forward strand.
TTCGCCAGTGTTTCGCATCGCTCGCCGTTTGTTTGCCGACGATTTTAATTTTAATAATAATAATTCGCACCGACCGCTTCACGCATTGTCGACAAGTTTCAACGCTGAACCTGCCACCGCGCAACACCAAAGAAAAAAGTATTGTTCGCGTGTGTTTTAGTTGCACGCTTTGTTTGATAGATCAAATATTGATTTATTTTTCACTTGGGCTTTTATGTCAATTTATGACCCAACTTGATACAGTGATAGAATTATCGCGAATAATAAATCAATGCGTAGGTGGTTTTATTTGTTGAAATTAATTTTCTTAACGCGTCCAACTAACACAAGGAATGAATTAGAGGCAAGCATTGCTATTCGTCTCGGTCGTTGCGTTAGGACTCAACTGCCTCGTCAAATTACGCTGCGCCGGCAATTCGTATTCTTTTAAGTTTAGAGCCGGTAGAGTTTGCCGGGCTGGATGTCCGCTATATTCCTAGCAGTCTTAATCCGAATTCCAAGTAGATAAGAAGGGCCCGGGCCGAAAAGGAAGTGGACGGGATCCGGGAAGCCCCGGGCGGCGGATAAGGGTCGTTGCTGCCGCTCCTAACGCGAGAACGTTCACGCATAATCGTCCGAGAAATCTGCGGAGGAGCTCGTTCGCCGAGTTTATCTCCGGCGGCGGCGAAAGCCCCAGGAAGAGCTGATTGTCAGCTATGAATTCTAAAGTCCTGTTATTAAAGTCATCCGACAAAGTCGCCCCGCAATATTAAGGGCGCCGCTTACGGCCCGCTACTTTATTGTGAGAACCACTCAAGTACACCACGCCGGGGAAGGGCGCACCCTACCGGCAACAAATGCCACTGCAAATACAGGGTGTTTCGAAGCTATGTACACGCCGGCCACTTGAATTGTATATTCAAGTGTATGCATATACGTATCGAGAAAACTTGGCACTGGAGCTGCCAGTACTTGCGGTGGGAGGACATTCGTTATACAAGAGGCAAGATGAATAGAAATCCTTCCTCTTTTGTCATCCGTCCTTTATAAATTTCACATATCTGAAAATATTAAATATAAATCACCAAGACCCTTGACGAAACATATAAATAGTGATTGACAAGGGACTGAAGTTGACAAGTATTAAGTTGAGAAAGTAAGTCACCGATAAATAAAATGGAAAAAATTAAAATTAGTCGAAACAATAATTAAGTAAGTGAAGACAATAAAAAATGCGTCGTACGCGCGTAAGCTCGTATGTATCTATCAGGTTATCGGTTCCAAGCCTGGCCATTCTTTCGATAACCTGTTGCAGTGGTCTGCTACTCGTTGCCGATATTTGAACAGTGGTTTCGTTCCATCAATAAGCCTGATGCCAGCTCCCTGTGTACGTGTATCAGAAAACTGTCCACATCTACCATTCTCAAACGAGAGCGGACATATTAAGTGATTACATTTAATTGCTTTTAACACATGTTTCTGAACTAAAATGAAAAAAGGGGCATTTTTCACGCAATCATTTTTCAGCGATTTTATTCATAGTGAAAGGGTTGAATCACTCACACCCTTTTAACATAGACAAATTTGGGAAGACGGCCCGTAAGAGGGGATGAAAAAGGCGCTTCCGGTTAGGAAATCGAGGAGGCCTTCATTGCAGTGCGTTACCTCTGATCTACCGAAATCAAGCTTTACGGCGCAGGTCTGCCAATAAACGGGAAATCGGCTTCTTTATCGGCACGGAGCACATCGACGTCGGCGGAGGAAATAGTCCTCTTGACCTGAATCCCGACTATGTAGCCGAGCCCTGTTTCACTGTTGTATTCCCCAGTGTCGCCGTGCGACCTGAAATCGATTCGCCCCGTGAAATTTCGGCCCTCGACCCTTCACCCTAAATTCGCCACGACGACGCCCTACTTTCCACATCAAATCCTGCTTATTCAATAGTAGACCTCTCTCTAACTTCTTTATCCAGCATTATTCCACCATACGGTTTTTATTATTTAGAGCATTTAAGTTTTTAAAATGATAGTGTTGTTTGCACTTAATGCAATTGCAATCAGTTAGTTGAGCCTTGTATGAAGACCGATTGCTACGTAAGAATAAATGCAAATGTCTTTAGAGTTAGAAACATAATCGTACACATGAATTATTGGATGCCTATAATTATACTCATTATATTTGAAATTGTCTGTTCTTTATCGCATCGGGACCGCCGTACTTTAATAAAAGAACCGCAACGTTCGATATTTTAATACTTAACGATGCGGTTCACATTGGCCATTTTTACCATATGTTGGTGATAAAAATAAACTTTGCTAATTTGATGCAATTTATTAATTTCACATCAGACCAATCAACTCGACCGAATTTGGTCTCAAATTTATAGGAAAGTGGTCACTAAAAGTCCTTTTCATTCGTAATTCCCATTACTAAAAAACTCGATCAAACCATTTATGTATTTATTACAGGATTTAATCCGCAACATCATGTACAACAAGTGTACTGGTACAATTTAACGGAGAGTGGAGTGCGAAGTGTGTCGATATACGATAACGCTCAAGTACCACTGATTTCCATTTCAATCCCTTTAAGTACGTTTGCGTGCCGGAGGCCGAAGCTTTCGAACTGCCCATTCGACAGACGCAATCATCATCGTTGCCAGACGCAATCGATGACGCGGGCGCTTAAGTGTGCATTAAAAAGAAGTGCATTGTTCCAGTAATGCACGGAGCTCTCCGACATTCGCGGATGGTGCGCAGTGGATAAAGGCTGGTCCACATTACACAGGACACCAATAACGTTAACGTGTGGTCCCATTGTCGCCAAATTTTGACGAATAGTTGTGAATGTCTCTAGGACTGGAATTGATTTAACTTTCTGATACAAAGTCGGAGAAATTATGAAAATAAGATATGCTTTCGTAACCATTTCACACCAGTTTCGTTTGTGTTACAAGTTCACTGGCAGGCAATTGTAGACAGAACGTCAAACTATTGACTATTCCTGTCTGAAAGCGTCAACTGCAATATTCTGACGCAGCGTCGCTGATCCGCTCGGGTGACGTTGATGTACTGTGTAATGTGAATCGACCTTAATACGTGCGGCCGGCTGCTTTCGGCCGTCGAGAAAAGCGCAAAAGAAGATCTCGATCGATGCTCGCATTCTGACCTCGATTCCCGGCGGGCCTGCTGCCTGCTCCGGCGTGTTTCGCCACTATTTTTCCGCACGCTCGCCCTCCCGGTACGTACACTCGTGACCCAATTCGGCAGACTCGCGCGCGCGCCTCCCAGAACTGAGGACCTGCATGGTCTCCACACTCCGGATGCTGCTGGTCCATGCATCGCTGCCACCGCCGCCGGCAATTTGAGGGGCTGCGCACACATCCCTCTCTCGTACTTTTCCTTCCTCCGCTTAAACAACTATGACAGACCCGCCGAAAGAACAGATTTCAATCTCTTGCTTCTTGAAAAGATATGTGAGGTTCAGTCAACCCTGAAACGACCGAGTGTCATCACTCGTCCACGCTTACGTGGCAAGAAACAAATTCTTATTCCAAACTTCCTGCAGTTTCACTAAAACGCTTGAGCACTCGCTAGGAAATCAGACCTACGGCCAAAACCTCTCAAAGTACAGGAACCACCGATTCCAGCAGTCTAATTGCCGTCTAATTACATCATTAATGAAATCGCTGGAGGTTGCAGGGATGCTTTTGATGTGGCCGGGGAAATGCCGTGAAAAGGACGATTCGCCGATTAAACTGATGCCACGGAGATTTTAGCCAAGTCGAGTAGAAACCCAGAGCAATATCACTTTACGAGGAGCGGGCTCGCCGAGTGGGAAATGTAAGGCCGAATCCCGGTGCTTCCCTAACTCGATCAAGGAATCGGCCGGCTCTGCTTTCGAGAACATATTCCTCTCGCAGCTCGGCGAGAGGATCCTTTGGTAGTTGGCCCGCACGAGTCTCGAGTAATAGCTGTGTTCGATCTTGGTTGATACTGGTGTACTCGCACGACTAGGCACCTACGTACATACCTGCTCGCTACGAGCGCCGGTGCGCTAGATGAAGATATTACGGGACTGTAAATAGTACGGAAACCAGGGTGAAATGGTGCAATCTAGGAGAAAATGGGAAATATGAAGTAAATGAAATATGGGAATTAGTCGAATATGCATTTGGGCTCATATTATTGCCATGAAAAAATGTTCCCAGCGCTTTTAGTTACATGATTAATATAAACTTTTAATGCGGAAAGAAGAAAAAATTCTAAATAAAATGGAAATATGAAGTTGGCCATGTATTTATTAGCCATTGTTTTCATGCCGAACGCGCGCGCCGACGGAAATTTCAAGCTTCACTCGGCCCGTTCGTGCTTGCTCGCGGAAAAAATTTCGCTCGTTCCAACTGGGTCACACGTATACACGCGCGAACACACGCTCCAGTATTTCTCCCTTCCTGATGCGTATCGCGCGTGGAGCCAGTAATACGTTAAAGAGGCAGAATCTCTGTAGGCGGTGCACATTTCTGCAGAGGCAGCCGACTGCGATATCTCTCCGGCGACGTGTTTATTGAATCGCACGTTACTGCGACGAAAAATGGAGACAGAGAGGCGAACGAGGCGCCCGCCCCCTTTTTCCCGAGGTTTTCTGCGACACTACTTTTCCAGCCTGATACTAATTCGGGGTGGGTGGGCGGTCGTTATCGATTTATGCGCGCGGATATGCGGCTTACGGGAAAGAGGCAGCGGGTGCTTGGGTTCCTTCGTGAACGGCAAGTTTTGTTAGATGATCATAGTTGCATTGGGTCACTTACAAATAACACACCCTTTGTAATATATTTATTTAGCCCTCTTTCATGTTTTCATTGATCTTTGTGAATTAAGAAATACTTTCTTTGAATGGAATATATGAGATGCTAATTAAGGGTTAACTTTTCATGGATCAGAGAATACATTAATATTATAACTGATGTCCATAATTTACCATGACAATAGGGGAAGCTAGGATAAAGTAAATAGATCATCTGATGTATAATGCAATACACCAAAGAAACTCTATCAAAGGTAAACTAGGCTATAAACAAAATGAATATATGAGACGATCGACCTGGTGGTCTAACTGAATTCCACTTAAGCCTATTTCACGGAGAAAAACTGCTCGAAATCGCCGGTGAGCATTCCGGATCAGTATAGTAAAAGGCGAAATGGGAGAATCCGGGGAACGAGGTTCGATCCGCAAGCGGATGCTTCGGGAGAATTCGAACGATCGGAATTAGATTCCGGCGGAGCATAAATTGTCGAGGCGCGGTTGCACGTCCTCCCCCTCTCAACCCCTCGTGCGGGATTAATTGCCGCCGCGCGGTGATTAGGGAAGCGTGGAACCCGCTAATCCGCTGTTATGAAATATCTCGTTAGTAAATGCGCGCACGCACATTGGCTGCTTCGCCGTAATCTACATACCTGCATGCACACACTCACCCCTCCGTACACGGGCGTCCTCTACGCTCCTATTAAGCAATTTCGCTCCAACCTCACCATCCCCTCAGTTTCACACCCACCTATGTCTCACATAGACAGTATTTTTCGGGGATATTTTTTAACATGTATGTATTTTTGAATTAGCTCTGAATTAGTTCCATTCGATATATTCCACGATTCGATCGAAAATCTGCAGAAGGTTTACCTTCTCTAAAAATAAACTCAACATTCACGTTACTATATTATTATGTTCCTCATATTCTTAAGATTAATCTAAACTCGTCGACGTCCCCACCAGGCTAACTAACAGCACCAACCAAAACCATCAACAGGCAAAGAAATCCTCGGAATAAGCAGCGGCCGAAAGGTGTTTCCCTTCAGGAAAGTTTGAGCGGCCATTTCAGTTGCACACGGCATTCGAGTGCGGCAACTCGCTTGACAGTTGGGGATGGGCGACGGTGACATTTTGCTCGGCGCCGAGCGCGTTCGCCCCGATATATCGGAGGCCGTGCGAGAGACGCTAATTAATCAGGGTGTTCGCTAAATAAATTGGGTTTGTTGACAGGCGCGCGCGGGCGCGCGAGCTCGTCACCGATAGAAACAGCTCGGCAGTGCGAACGAGGGATGGGTGGGGTGTGGAAGAGAAACCAATTTGGCGATGCAAATTAATCGAACGGCAGGCAGCCGGCTCGCGCGACACAACTCCCACCTAGATCATAATAGGCATCGAGGACTAATGTTGCATTTGCTAGGGAATATATTTTAAGCCGCCGAACAACCTGATGCCTATTTGTTGCCCAGTGGCATCGAGTCGATGTACTGGCCAATCGCAAATGCGCGGGTTCTGTTTCATGCCGCGCTGGATTAGCGCGTATTGGATTGGACGGAAAAAATAAACTTTTTGGACAGCCTGGCTTGATAGAATGACAGATTGTCAGATCTTCGAACATGTGTATAATATCGTTCGTTTTTGTTTTCACCTCTTTTGGCTGCGAATGATGGAATTATCACATCACCGTGATGCCATTTCTTACCTCTAGAAATGTGAATATTTTAATCATAATTCCAGTTTTTCACCGAATGGCAACTAGCAACGGTAACTATAAACCGTCTGATATCAAATTGAACGTCAAACATGAGCGCTGAATTAAAGAAAACGCCTTAGCGCGTCTGAAACCTGCTGACACATTAGTTCTATCATCAATAAACACCCGCGCCGAAATTCCCTGTACATCCATTAAGCGTCCCAATTCTTCGTGCGCCGGTATTTGCCGCGACACAGTTTACTGGATTGCGATAACGACCACCCCCGATTCGTCATACCGTAACCGATAACCGCGATGCTTGTGTGCCACTCGCATATTATATTCCGAAACGTGATTAACATGCGCCTATTGACGTAGCATCAAGCCGAACTCCGCTCTGATTAACCTAATTCGACATCGGGGTATTTTGTATTCCACGCACTGTAAACTAGTTTCCGAGTACTACCGAGTACTATCGCAATTGCATTGCGATACGCCTATTCAAATATTGGGTCGTCTTGTAACCCAATGGATTACAATTGGGCCACTTTCCGGTCGACAGCAACTTGGTTATTTCGAGTTGACCGATAAATGTATTTCCCCGCGTGAAGCGCTTTGCGACTCCATTAATAGCAGTTACTTGGTCAAATCGGTTCAGGTCGTTTGACCAAGTCGATTAGTGGGCTTGCGTGAGATTACCTTGACCAAGAGTGCCAAGAGCAGCAGCGGCCAAAGTGAACGCGGCGGCGGCGCTGACGTGCAGCGGTCACAAGAGTACATATTGTGTCGGGCAGCGAGAGGAAGGAAGCCTTGACCCGGCGCGCTCGGCATCGACTAGCCAAAGCACCTTTCCGAGCTGCGGTCACAAGGAAGGGAACACGGAAGGAGAATTACCCGGCTCGATAGCGATCTCATGGATATTTGATCGGGAGACCCCTACAAGAACAACGCGTCCCCGTTGGGTCAGTAGGGCCAGAGCGAGCCCGGACGGCACCGGACCACTCTCAACTCGACATACCCTCGAAAGAGAAGTCGGAATTGCAGTTCCGTTGCTCGAATATCGGTTAGTATCGCGATGCGCTCTCCTTGTTAATAGCTCCGCTCAGCTCCGGGCGGCCATAATCTCAAAATGTCAGAGTTCAGTATAACGTTGATCAATATTGCGTCCGGGAGCCGCAGCTACTGGCTCTGGCTTTCCTTCTGTACCACTGCCGCCCGATACCGACCACCCTCAACCAGCCAGGAAGGGTGAGCGTGGGGCGAAGCGACTCTGCCGGCCGGGATCCCTATCGAAGCGTAGGAATGCCCGTTTGACCTTCGCATAGCTGATCTCTTATACCACCGACATTTTCCCGGCTGCGCGCGCGCCCACTGATTTCCAGCCAAAGCCGATGCACAAACAGCGAGGGACGCGGCAGAGAGCGGCCGCGGTCGAAGCAGCAGCGCGTGGGTAGTTTCCCTCGGCGATATATCCGTTAAAGGGTAAGGGGCACGTGCAGGCCCTAGCGAGCCCGGCCGGGGATCCAGGCTACCCTCGCGCAAGCCGATTACCAGCTCTTTCGAGCGTCGCGGAATAAGGTAACTGGTAGTAGTTGCTTAACCTTCGCCGGCCTTCTAAGCCACGCCGGGACAGTAAAATAGCGTGGCAGTTCGGGAATGTCAAGGCAGTAGGTGGTTGGCTTCCAGGCTAACCGCGATTAGTCCCATCAGCCGGGATAACGCAATTGGGCCATGCCATCATTAACTACCATAATTGCGGCGAGACTCATTATTCCCGTAATGGGACCATCACCGAGAACACTCGATCCACATTCCTCCGAACCCTAACGCCATTCAATCAGCCAGTCAACGCCATAGGGATCGAGCACGGTGCCAACTTAACGAGCCTGGCACGCCAGTGCGGTAAATTTGCTTGACCCCATGTTCCTTAATTCAAAGAGGGCTCTGCAGACGGATCAAGTGACCAACCCGGCAGATCCGGACGGACGCTTTGGAACGAGGAGGTGGGCTTGGCACGAAATCGGTGACCGGGCCAGAGGAATGTCCCCGATCTTGGCTGTCGATCCAGTGATGGGTCCAGTCGGCCCAGAAGCCTCTGATGATCGCGGCTCTCCTCACCTTCTCGGTTCGAGGCTGGCGCGTCGAAAAGTACACATCGGTTCTCTGCTCGGTGCAGGGGGGCCACCGGCGACGGGCGGTTCGCTCCTGGTGGCGCAGAGTGCAGCCGCACCCCCGGGGCTGCCACGGCCTGGCACATTATGTACTGGCGGCGTACAACCAGAGGGAGAGAAAGCGATAGGAAGGAGAAAGCCGCGGGGTTAGAGAGAGTGATATCAGGGCTCGCGTACGAGGGTGGGTTGGAGTGAGTGGGTGTTTGCCGGGTCGCAGATCCCTCGGGTTGGAGGGGCTGCGCGGGGGGGTTGCCAAGGGTGCAGAGGACACGCTTCCGTGTCCCAGTAGCACTAATGACCGCCATCCTCCCCACTACCGGCGGCCCAGTCCCCCACCACTTCACCTTGTCCTCTCCCCACCAGCTTCGCCCGGCGTATCCCCACCAGGCGTCCACTCGACGAGTACGATTCCCCTCGCGCTCCCCACCACGGCGACGGCCGAGTGCGGGATGACTCGAGTTACGTCATAGCGGCAGCACGAGCGTGCCGCTCGCTGCTTCCTCGGCTCGCCCGTGGCCGCTCTCTCCCTTCCACTCGGCCCTGTTATCTTCCTCGTGCCGGGCTGCCCCGGCGCTTATCAGCGTAGCAGGCCGTTCGTTCAGGCCGCGTACGGCCGGCCCCCCACCACCGGCCACCCTCCCATTTCCCCTGAGCTGCTTTCCGGCCGCGCGTTATGTACACAGATGCGGCCGCTCTCCCTCGCTCGCTCGCGCTCTCCGTCTCGCCGAGGATATGTGCTATATGCTGGGCTGCTATAGCGGCGGCCAGCCGTCGCAATCGAGGGGAGGCCGACGCCAGTCTCCGCTGGTACACCGAACCGCGTGCTACCAGGTTCTCCACGCTCTGGTATCACGCTGTTGACGCGCGTCTCTGCCGTGCTGCACGCTCGCGCTCTGTGCTCGCGCCACGCGACCTCTCTACACGCAAACATACATACAGCCAACTGACACAGACACACACACACAGACAGCCACCCACCCGCCAGAGGAATCGGAGTATCGAGACTCGATAGAGCTAGCGAAGCAAGTTTCAGCCAGTGGTACGGCAGGCACTCGCGCTGCGCGCACGTGAACCGGACTGACATCGCACGCCATCGCAAGACCAAGTTGGATCCGCTGATCCGAACACGGGGCGTGTACTGCCCGCTCGTCGGTGAGAGGAAGGGGAGCGTAGCGTTTATACCGGTCGTGCACGCTCGCTCCCGTGTGAAGGGAGCACTGGGCCCCAGATATAGTCGAGAGGAGGGTAACACGTGCAGGTGTGTATACCAGCGGAGCGCACGGGCGCACGTGTACGGAGGACGGTACACGCTCGTTTGTCGCGCCGTCAATACTCTCTTTACTCTCTCTCTCTCTCTCTCTCTATCTTTCTATCTCTATCTATCTTTCACTGTCTCTCTGTGTTAGTTATCCTGTGCGTGCTATGTGTCTGTGTCTCTCTATATGTACGTACATGTCCCCCTCGGTGTGTAGTCCACCTGTTCTCTGCGCGCCAGTGGTGCACCTGTGTGACGTGGCAGGCTTGACACCCTCGGCCCAGAGAGAGTGTGGAGAAGAGTGCGCCCTTAGACCCTCCGAGCACCGACTGCCTCGAGGACCTCTCGTTAAGCACCACTATCCTAGGTTTGTGTAATGTAAGCCTCGGATCCTGCGGAAACGCGCGGAGCGTCTTGTGCCCCGGAATGCCGATTGGTACACGACGCCCTTGCCCGGAATCCCCGGCTCCTGGCAGATCGACGGTGACGCTAGGCAGGGGTGACGGGGAAGGACAGTGTACTTGGGTCACGAAACCCCAGACGTCCCTCGGAAGTCCTTTGAACGCTCGGGATCGGAAAGTGGTGCAATAGTTCGGAAAGTTCGGAATGTGGGTTTGACGTAAGACGAGGAATAGCAGGTGGCTGTGGCATTGGCCTGACAGTAAGCTAAAGTAGCACTTTCCTACTTCGTACAAGTTATCAATGTTCATCTAATATTCGCTGTAAAGTCGTCCACTCATTCACCCAACCGGAAGTCTTGCCTTCATTTAATTGATATCCCGAGTGCCCGGGCAATCCGGCTACTCCGAGTTGGCACTCAAAATATTCTGATAAATAATTTGAATGGGTCAAATTGAAAGCTCATTCATTGAACCATAAGTCTTTTGCTGCCGTAAGCCGGGAATGATCCGAGTGGCTCGACATACTGAGTACTCGGACCAATTTCAAACTGGAGATATGCCTTGGGACGAATTAGTTGAAATTGCTCGAGTGAAATTGGGATGAAAGCCGTCGCGAAGTGGTGCGGTGTCAAAGCTCAGCCATACTTTTCTACTGGCGGAGTGGAGTACGGCAGTCAGAGGACGCTTATAGGTCGCGGGTACACTTATCGAGAGCAGCCCCTATCGATCCTTCGCGCGCTCTCCTCCAATGTATGCCACGCAAGGTTCACCCCTTTTCCCCAGTGCTCGCTTGTGACCGGTTAACCCTGCTCCGTCGTAGTCAAGGTAGTTACTATCGAGCATGAACTCTGCCAGTGCCACACGTACCCTAACCGAAAAGTGAGTGCGCCTCTTTAACATGACACTGGCCACCATTTGTTAAACATTGAGCTGTGTACTCGGTGAAGGGGGATGGTGGGGGTTGCTTTATGCTGCTTAGCAAAGTCGAGACAAGTGTGAACTAAATGTTCTAATTCGTGTTGGAAGGAATCTTGTGAGAATCAGATTTTAGATATTCTTTTGGAATTTCTTGATGGGGACTATTGAAAGCTTTTTTCAAATTTATTCGTTGACGGGGAAGTTGAGGGTGTTAGATAAATTTACATAGTTGGTTTATTTATTTCCGTGTATAAAGTTTATATTTCATGGAAAAGCAACGTTTCTTCGAGAAATTCCGTTGGATTTCCAAATTGCTCTTTGTTTCTAAAAAAATCTGTTATATTGCTCGATAAATTGTGTTTGTCTCGGGCGAAGGAGTATTGTGTGCGATCGATTGGTATGTTCTTTGTCTCAGGCAGATGAAAAGTTGATTCGGCCGGGTTTTTATGGGATCGGGCGAGGGTTGTTGGAGTAGAGGCCAGGCGGATAGGTCCTCTCGCATTAAATGACCCATAAATGTCGACTTACGGCCAAGTAGGCGTGAAGATCGCACGGTGTCCCCGGCACTTTACGAGCATTTCCGCTGACAACTCTAATTTGTGTCGCGTGCAGTGCGCGCTCGCCACGCACAAGTATTCTACCCGACAGTATTGTCATCATCCCGCCTTAAATCATCCTACACAATGTCGCGTCCGATATCAGGGACGACAGCCGCCTGTAAATTTCCCGGCAATCGCAATTGCCCCCCTTTTTATTGTTTCGGGACTATCTGGCGCGCTTCGCTGTCAGATTCACTTGATTTATCGGAGGATGCACTCGTCATTCGCTTGTTTAAGATTCCTTTGTTTACGTAAATATGTCTGGGCGATTGTTCGAAACCGTGATAGTTTCATCCACGAAATTAGTATTAAATTTCCCGAGTTTGTTTCAAAAAATCTTCGACAACACATGACACTGTTATTTTTTTCCCATGGAAAGGTGAATGAATATGATAATACTATACGCATACGGGCCGCCGACATTCCTCGTGCAGGCGCTCTGCCTCACTATAAGGAACTATCGATAGTTCATCGATAGCCCGTCGAGGCCGGAATGGGCATTCGCAGTGAGAAATTTGGCAGGGACTGTCGGTCGGTAGATATGACAGAGGCAGGATGTCGCCGCCGGGTGTCGTAACCGGCCCAGATTCCGCTTCGTTTACCAATAGAGCTCTGCTCGCTTTTAAATATATCGTCGCGGCTGCTCTCGCTCCCCCGGGATTTCACAATGCCGTGCCACCGCGGCGAACCTTGCTGCCGAACGGAATCAGCCCGATCGATCGACGAGATCGATAGATCCGGCAATCTCTTGCGAAAGGAAATCGAAAGCGGTAGCTTTGTTTACATGCGACTCTGGACGACATTCTCGCAGGTCTTAGAGTAGAAGTGCATGCGTCAATCACGGCGATTGTTTAGCATGAATAGGAATTAACTTGATTTAATTGAACTCTGCTAAATACTTCATTAGAGCAGACCTAATATTTCGTACTTTTAATGATTAAACGGTGCAGTATTACATGATTGAAATTATCCATCGGAGGAAATATACCCCCCATAGCATGTGATTGGAGAAAATCAATGGGGAATCAACAATTTTGAAGAATCGAATCGGAGTTCGTCCCAAAGTTCAATCAATCATTGCTCCGATGTGTTACGCGCAATCACTGCGGCGGCAATTGCACGCGAGCATTTTATTACGATAATTTATAGCGAGTGGCACCATAATCCGCACGACAGTAATCGCTCATAAATTATTTACGACGCGCCATGTTTAGTCAACAATCATTGTGCGAGCTCTTTGAGCGCTCGCTCGATTAATTCGGCACGAGTCTGATCGCAATGATCTCGTTGGTCCGGTTATTTTGTCAGGTTTTTCCGCATGCTTTCCCCATCGCGTTTGACCCGCTAATGAAGTGCTTGCTGGCTTTCTGACATTAATGAAATTAGCTCGGTGTGCCCTCAAGGGAATGACATATCGGGCCTGATGATGGTAATTTGATGATCATTTACATATCGTTCCACTTGTCAAGGAATATTATGACACAAACTTATGTTAAATAGCTTGGACGATTTCACATTTTTTAATGGGCGGCTACGAAATATCATAGTTCTCGTAATTTTGTAATGTAAATTATGCGGTTTATCAAGAGAAAGTACATATTCGCGTACTTTCGCGTATTATGTCTGACAGCAATTTTGAGATTTGGGCAGAAAGTATTCGGCCGGATGAAAGAACTGTTGTTGACTTCTGTTGATAGAATTACCTGAATTTAAGATTTTATCTGAGTAACGTGGTAAATTACCATTCGGTCTAGGGAAAAAGTCGTGTACTTTTATGGTGTTTAATAACATGGCAAATGAACCAGTCCCATAAAGGTATTTACAGTAATTATTGTGGACGACCTATAGTTTACCTGGCGAACAGGTTTCATGGGAATCGGCTTGTACGGGATTCGACATGTGACCACAAACAATTCCGTACGTAATCCTTTCCCGTAAAACTACATGGCCGCCATGTTTCACGCGGCCATGAGGGCGATCACGTAATGCCACGGTTACGAAAGTGGTGTCATCGTGCACGGGAGACGTCAGTACGTGTCATAACTCACGATGACCATATATTTCCGTGGAATAAAACAGGCTTTAGTTTGAAAATCTGAAAGGCCGTATAAATTGGTAACGCTTCCTGTGAAGCTTTGGCGCAATACGTTTATGTTGTTTCGGAAACACAATGAATCTTTTCTGGTTGGAAGACTGAGGGGACCAAGTATGAAAGGTGGTTTATGGAGTTTTTGAGTTTGTTTGAATAATAGGAGAAAAAACAAATAACCATACTCAACCATAATAAGTATAGACAAAATAAGAAAATATTAAACGTATCAATTGATTTTTCATACAGCACTGTAATTTCGAAATCAAACTTGATGGATCCAATATTGGAGCACTTTTCTTATGGTGTCAGTGATTTTATCTTTCTTGATTGAAGTTTATCTTCTTTATCTTGTTTGAATTGAAGAATATGAGATTACATTCTTCCCTCTTTTACTTCTTAATAGTGGTTCGTGTGATTCATAGAACTGATATTTGCCTAGCCACCGAAAGCATAACACTTTTATGCTAAATTCTCCCAAACTGAAGTCATTACCCTCGCGACTGTTCGCCAAATCAACATTTACATTCGCATGGGTATTTCGCATACTCGAAACCAGTAGTGTCGGTTCTAGTAACCAGACATTTCCATGCGTCCACCTCGACATTCACCCAGTCGCCAGTAAAAGTAGCTCTTATCGAAAGTATTGTCACCTCAAGGTCGACGTCGAGCGTCAGAAGTCTGGCTGGGCTCGTAAAACTATTGTGTTACTCTCCAAAGTTTCACTTTTGATTGCGGCCATTTGCGACAGCCATAAAATCTACGTTGGGATTCTCAGCTATGTCATGTGGCTTTGCCGTACGTCGCCCTTCAGTGTCGGAAAATTGGCATAAATTATACATTCGTGGTTTCATATCTAACAGGGTTATGATTGAGCAAAATCAGTGCGGAGCAATGATCGAAATCTTATTTTGTTCACATAGAAAATAGTGAAATCTACACTTCGCAAAGAAAAATGGGGGAAACGCCGGTACGAAAGATATTACGAGCAGCAGCGAAAGTAGAGCAATGCTCGAGGGTTTCCGGGATGGAGCGATAGAGGACGAGTGCCTCCGCACGGGACAATCGATCGGCACTCCAATCGATTTGATACTCCCCACGCCCGTTCGGATTCTAACCACGTGGTTTATGGTGCGTCGCCATGAACAACAGTGGTTTGATGCCTATAAGAATCAGTGCCTTGACAGTTCTGGCATTCTGCACTGACTGCATACAATAATAAAAAAGAAAAACAACAAAGTCGGATAAAATCTATTTTGTATAACACAGTGTTAAGTTTTCCTGAAAACTTGCCACGAATCAATATTGAAAAATTATTAATTACGGTTTTCCCACGTTAATATAATTTATCTGACTCTGCCGGGATATGAGGCATAGCGAATCACGTTAGCGCACGTCGCAGTCAAGGAAGTAACAGGGCTGCGCTGCTGCGTGCCCGGTGCGATCTTATTAACGCGTAACACACGCTGGCCGTCATTAACACAAATTAGCATAGCATCGTGCGTCGCCGATAAGCGGCTGTCCCTGCACGAAGCCAGGCACGAAACTTCCCATGAATACCTCGTTACCATCGCTGGCCGATGCGTCCGCCGCAGCTCCGAATTGCATTAGCGTATCAAACGTCGAAACTGTGCTCCACGGGCATTCAGGAAATCATCAGCAATTACTAAACATGTTCGAATCCACCAGACAGCTGCTTAACGCCAAGAACGTTAAATACAGATAAATAGCTCTGCTGAAGATGTCATCCTAATAGTTCTCTTCCAAATTTATAAGCATTGTTTACCTGCATAAAACTGGGAGGTAATTTCGCGATGGTACCTAATAATAACTCTGTTAATACCGCAATATATCAATTTCACTATAAAGTGGATTAAATAATAAACAAACATGGTCATGACAAATCAAATCAACCACTAGTTGCAGAAAGTGAAATCAAATCCCCGATTAAATTAATTGCACGGCTTCCTTCATAAAATCCAGCAGTCCTAACTCGTTGGACGATTCGATTGCGTAATGAAAAATGCTGTAAGCGGCCGATCTAAATAGTTGCAGGATAGAAAATCGTTTAGCATAATATAAAGGTAGCCTGATTTGACAGGCGTGCCGAATTGGATAGAAGTGAGATGGAAAAGTATCGCTTAGGAATCGACGTGAAATTGAATCGGGCGCTCACTTCCGACGCCGAGGTGCGCGCGACATCGATCTCTCGACTCGACTGACGCATAATATAGGTGGACGCGCCATTGAAGCCATACTTTCCGCGGAGACCTCATGCTAATGAGGTTAGTATATCATAATGTCTGAAACGAGTGCGCCGCGAAGATAAGTCCTTTATTTATACAAGGAATTAGCATGGCACCCGCCCCCCCTCGCCCCCCTTCACAACGGCTCCAAGCGTTTGCCCTACCACAGCCTGTTATTCCACGCTGGCGTCTACGCCATCCATGTACTCTGCTCCCTGTGCGAGAGGTAATAAATTTCGACCCACTAATGCATATACTTTGCCCCGTCGAATAAATCCTGGCGAGCTCTCGGCCCTTGGAAGACCGCGGCGCGCGCTCTTCCTTTAAACGTTCCGTCACGTGGTCATGTGGAATTGAACATTTATGTCGAAGCACATGCTGCAGATGGAAAGCCAGTTCTCACGAAAATGGGTTACCTTTCAATATTCGTGCTTTGGTTTCTGCCACTTATTTCTATTCCTGTATCTAACTGTTTTCGAGTAGGCTTTTGAATTTGAAGTATAAGAATATATGACCTTGAAGTTTTTTGGAAATCCATAAGCTAGAAAACTGTGTATACCTTTTCGATAATAGTCGATTAGTTTAGACCACACAGGAGGCGCAAAAAAATAGATTCGATTTGTTCTTTCGGCGACAAGCGCGCGACACTCGACGCCGATACTTTCGTCGGCTGCGGAGAGCTATTGGCAAAAAAGGAGTTGGAAAAAATTGCGGAGAGAACACGAGACCTCTCGATAAAGACGAGACGCTCTCGCCGCACTCAGCCTCCTTACGCACACGCGTGACTCCGGGCACGTGTGCCGTGAAAAAGCGTGGTATCGATGTAAGCGAGCGGCAAAAACGAAAGAGAGAACAGGAAAAACGTGTTGAAGTTTTTTCCTCCTCGCCGGGCTAGACCTCATTGTACGCGCGGCGAGCCTCCTACTTTTCTCGGTGAACGCACTCTTCCACGTCTGAGTGTTCGCTTTCGACGTGGAAACCTGTCAGCTAAGTTCCTTGCTTACAATTAGTGCGTGTTTCGCTTAACCTCTGCAATTAGTCGATTTATCGTTGATAACCGTCCCAGACACCTATAACGACGTCATCAATTTACTTAGTTTCACATACTTGTTCACCCCCGCCTTATAAGTTTGTATAATAATACAACAAAAGTACAGAAATACTCCGGCCGGCTTCATAAGCGAGCGGCTTCTACATGTTTTATATAAACAACTTGAAGGATGCCGCGATTAGCGTCCCACGTCGGCTGTATTGCACCATTGAACCCGTGTATGTGATAGTTGTATGTATAAGGATTCACGGTGTATCTATTAAGTGAGGTAAAATTTGAAGGAGAGGGGCTAAGATAGTAATTTCTTATGCTTGACTTTGGGATGAGGAGAGGAGGAAGAGGAGAGGTACCTTAAGCGAGGTGGGTGTGTTTGCCGGGGGCGAAGTTTCGGATGGCGCCACCGGCTTGGGCGACAACCCCACGGGCGGCTCCCACACACTGGGTCACGGGTCGATCTCTTGGCGAACGTAACGTTCCAATTCGCGCTTGATATTGATCTGAGCTCGCCGCCCTCTTCCGCCGCTCGAATACGCCACCGTAAAGCCAGGCAGCACCTCCTCTCCGCTCTTAACCTCTCCTCTCGGCTCTCCTCTCTCAAAGTGGAGCGCGAAAATCGCCTCCAAGTGGAAGCCACTCGAAAGAAAGCGGCCAGCGTCGATTCGGCCAGGTGGGGCGGCGCTGCAAGTGTTTTGGGTGGTTGTCCCGTTAGTTGGAGATAAGATATGCTATCTCTCACGTGCTCTGCGATCGAAACTTTTGCCTCGGTTTGTACACTGGCGGGGTCTTATACGTTCAAGTGTCTCATGTATGAATCCACACGCACATTGTATTCTCAGTGACGCCGTAGTCGTAGCAACGCTGCAACACAGTTTCGTGGACAAGAAATACTTTTTTCTAGACCTGCGTTTCTTTCGCAAAGCGGTTAATAGTTTTAATAGAGATTATATTTTTTTTCATTCAAATCATAAGGTCCAGTTTGATGTTAAAATTAAATGTCCGTCATTTGTACTTCCAGAGTGAGTACTTGGAAAAGGTGAAGTTTTTAATTAAAGCTTTCATAATTGGTCAATCGTTAGTCTTTTCTGCGCGGCTCAAAAATGTCAGCAAAGCGGAAGAAAAGTCGATATGCACGACAGTTTAATTGCGCTGGTAAACAAGCAACCAAACCTACACTGCGGGAACTAACTTGCAGCTAGCTTTCCAACGCTAAAGCAGTGTTTCTCGAACTTTTCGGCGTCCACAATTGAGCTTTATAAATGCGAGCCCTACCACTCCCTTGGAGCTTTGGTGAGAGCGGTTTATGTTCTTTTAAACAAAGCGGATATTCATTTTTATATAAATTTATTAAACAAGCAACCTGGATCACAAAGTATATTTGCAGTATTTTTATAATCTCATAATTCATTTGTTACCTTATTCTTAACGGACCAGTGTTCCCTTTATTATACTTTGAAGGCCAAGTTGCTAGTTCGAATCAGCAAAGTTAGAGCAAACTGGGGTTAAACGAATTGCGCATATCATCGGAAAGAGCAGCAATGGTAAACGGGGACCGTTTCAGCCTGTGACTAATATCTCCCGTCCACGTGTAAACAGACATCTATTGTCCGAGCAAATAGACGGGGGGATGGAAGTGGCGCAGGGTTTCGGGGGGGTTATGGGGGTAGTTCTTCCTGAAAATGTAGCGTTGCAGGGCCGACGGCCTGCAGCAGACAGAAGCCGGAGCCTCGCAAGTCAGGGCGGAGGTCCGATCAATCGGTCGAAGTGGAAGTTTCGTGGAGAACTCGATCCTAGTTAAACTTACCCTCCTCAGTCACGCCCAGAGTTCAACGACCTCGCGTGGCCCCCGCCGATCCGAAATTACGGATGGAAGCGTGCGTGCACTCACAGAGCTCGGCTTTCGAGTACAAAAACCTGGATGGCCGAATATCTCGTCGCGCGTGCTTCCATCCGGAACGAGCCTGACGAAGCAAACGTGTTTCCAAAGATTTTCAAACGTTCGATGGGGAACATTTTGGCTTCGTCAAGCTTTCGAGTGCTTCTCGTTAAATCACCAGACTTTTCTTTCTCTTCGGGTCTTTAGTTATTTTTTATTGAACAATAAAACCAATCGATCGGAGGAAAAGAAACCCACTTCGGTTTACATTCGGGATTTCCATTTGTTTTACTTGGACAGGGTTTACAGTGCAGCTCATTGTATAATCTGATTCTTTGAATTTAGCAGATTTATGCTTATTCTCTTCAAGGGCGAAACTCGTAAATAGCGCACATCGGGGAAAATCCCTTAAGGATAAACCTTGATTAACCACGCCTGTCGTTTTCACACTCTGCAGAAAGTTTTCATCGGACCCGTTTTCGTTCTATAGATGTGTAAGTTGGACTCTTTCTGTGCGGTGAGGACGCTGCGACGTTAATTCCGGCCGATCGATCATCCAGGGTCGTTTGTTAAAATAGCCCGCCACCCTTTTCTTTTCGTCTACGTCACAGCACGAGCTGTCCTTGGGAATTCAACCCTCCGCGTTGATTCCTGTCCGCTCGTTCTTAAATAAGAGACGACCCTTAATGATTAACCCCCCCCCCCCCTCCCTCTTTCCCTCTCTCATTCTCGCTTTGGAACTCTTTAGGCTGATCTCACAAAGTACAGGATGACTCTCTTACGCTTCAGTCCGTGCTAAGTTATCCTATTTTTTATGAATCCCTTGCGTACAATATCATATTATAATGCGAGTAGAATCTAGCAGCTGGCGAATGTTCCCAACTTCTATGTAATTAGACAATAAATAACAGGTAAAAACGCAGTCCTTTTGACTTGTAAGAAATGCCATTCTCTCCTTCTAACTAAACCGGACGCGTCGATACATCGACTTTGAAATGCGGCCAGTTAGCGCGGGCGCAATATCACCGAAATCATCGTGGAACTGTTTCTCGTTTATCGTAGCCGTAAATAATCGAGCTGTCGGCTAAAAATAGTGGGATATTACGCCGGTGACAGAGAATCCCATTAGGCCACGGGCTGCGGAAGCAGCCTTGACTTTTGTTTCAAGACCCACAACTTCGCTAAATTGCTTTACGGAAAGCTCTACCCTGCGCATGTGTGCTTACATAATGGGCTGAACTTGCCAGCTTTGAACAATCCAGCGGCAGCAGCGCGCCATTTTAACAGCCTCCTCTTTCGAAACAAACGCTTGCGTAAGATATCGCTGTAAGGAAATACGACTTCGTTTGAGGAAATGTGATTCGATACCTGGGCATTGTGGCGCGCGGGTCAACTTCCCGCGTAACCTCAGATTCATCGTGAACCTGGCTGCACCCGCCACTTGGGCTCCTCGCTATAACAATCCTTTCGTTTCAACAATAATAGACCGTTGCATCGTCACCAGCCGAATCTTGTGCGATTCACCGTCCGCGAGGTCGTATCTCTCGTATTTCTTTGTTGTACAGTGCTGACCCAAGCACGAGATCCATGCGATTTTCAAGGCAGTAGATTGGGCTGGGTGCATGAAGAAGTATGTAGTCAGACTGAAAGAGGCTGGGTAGATTGGAGTTTCTACTACTTGGCAATATTTCGGTCCCGTGCACCCGGCCGTCTTATATTCACGATGCCATAATTGGCGAGTGGGCCGGGAAGTTCGCGCGCTTCTCGTCTTCCTCGAGGCTTTTTTCTTCCGGCGGACTTTTTCTGCCTTTCGTTTTTCCCCCTGCCGCCAGGGGAGCGCGCGTGTATCCCGGTTATTTCTGAGCGGCTGCATCGCCTCGTCGATTTCCAACGGGGCCCCCCCGCGCCGCCCGCGCCCACTTCCACGCCTCCCATTCCGCTCCGCTTTTTCTCGCCCGGAGCATTTAAAAACTAAATCAGGTCGCCGCCTGACTCACGGACCCATCGCCACTCCGGATCCTCGTGAGATCGCGAGCTGCGAACTTTTGCGGGATCCTCGCCATCTGTGTTTTGTTGGGGTTTGACGATTCTTGCGGTTTATTCGACTGCTGATTGTACAGGGTGATGCACTCGCGTTTTCTAATACATTCTCCTCGTTGTATTCGCACATTTAACAAATTCGCAGTAATCGCAAACCAATGGAGAAATATGCAAATTTCCACACGAATCTTACTACGCGAAAGACTCGGAAAGAAACAAAGTCCGACACGTTTTTGCGAGGCAACAGAATTCGTGCCAGACGTAGCTTGACACGTGAAAGTGAGGCAACCCTCGGAAAAAGATCGTTCTGTCGTTTCACATCGCGGCCCCCGCTAATTATTATTTGCCGATCTGCCCCTTCCCCGTCAGTTGATTCCGAGTTTCCCTAATAACTGTAAGCGATAGCGTGGCCGGGCTCCGTGCGCAACGGAGCCATGACAAATCGATTTCCCGCTACTTCGACTGCTACCTATTGTCCGCGGGGCTGTCATCTCTGTCAAAAGGATTTTGCGGTCGGCGACAGTGAAAGTGTTCGGTGGCCAATGTGATTTGAAAGTTAGCCGGGCAATTGGATGTACAGCCGGCTTCAAAAGTACTATCCTTTCCGTTCGAGTGCCGAGGTGTTTGATCGGAACTAATGAGGAGATTATTTGTGTTTATTTTCTTTGGTGTTTTTACCTCAATAGGAATTGAAGAATTTTTCCAAGTTTAAAAAGTGCGATGTAGTAAAACAACTTATAATTAGTGTACTTAGGATCCCCCTTTCATTTAATATATTTGGTAAAACTTGTTCATATCTGTTGGTAAACACTTCTCCCTTTTATGAGAAACTAGGACTTAAATGAATATTCATAAGCGAGCGAGTGCTCATAAACGGCCATTTATTTTTAATTGAAAGGACCAATTGCAGTCCTTGAAGGAGCTCGTTAGCTAATGAGGAATATGTTGGTTCTATTACAGATTGGACGTTAAGGAAGGCCAACGCTGAAGCAATAATCTTCTGGGTCAACACATATGGTAATTATTTATGACTATGATAAAACTTACATGAGTTTTCTAAGTCTAATTTCCGTCTGTGGAGGCTTTAAAAGTTTTCTATATTAAATTTTTATCGATTAATTAACATCGTTTAACATCGGTCATTTTATCGCATCGACATTTATATTACAAGTAATGAAATAAACTTGGTATGACCCTCTCTTCATTAGCGCAGGTAATTTTTGTAAGATGATCGTAACAGTGCCCGAATCATTGTGTAATTCGATCGCGTAAGAAGACGATAGTTCCGAAGGATATCCGGCGATTCGATAGAGATCTCGAAAAAATCGTCTGTTTACCGCGTGTTGCGTCATCATAATGCTAGCATAACATCACATCGCGTCCACTAATTTCCGGCCATTTCGGCCCTAATGTGTGCCGATTAACTCGTGCATCTTTCCCGCTCTCATTACTCTCTGTCACATTAATGATAAATGCGCGCTTCGTGGAGGCTCATTGCTCATACCATGTTGAATTAACCGAAAATATGCTGGACACTTTGCTACTAGTAGGGCTGCTATGATTAATCGTTGAAAGAATTTAATTCTATGTGAGCATAATTCGTGATTCAAGCATCAACGTAGGTATTAATAACAAGCTCATAGAAATCTTGAGATTCCCAACTCGGTGTAGATGATTTGTTAAGGTATCATTATCCCATAACAACATGAAACTTGTTCCCATTAACAGTACTAATACTCTCTTGTCTTACAAATAATTGGGTATAATGGTGGGGCCGTTCGTGCTTGATGTTAAATATAGAATCCTTACGCCTATCTCCGATTTCTAATTATCACTCGCACTATTTATTTCCTGGTTAATTAATAATTGATAGCTGCTTCGCCTTCGGTCGCGATGGCCACTTATTTCGCAATGAGATTCAAACGAGGATTCGTTCACCACAACAACACTATTTGTGCCAGTCGGTCTGCGAATAGTTCCATTGGCAGCCGGCCAGATAGTATTCTTCGCCGGCTCATTTCAGCTCGTGAAATGCTAGTTCAAAAGTATGTATACGAATCTGTGCAACTGGAAAATCTATGTACCTCTGATTTTCGGATGAAAATCCTCGACGGTTTTCATTTTAAAGATTCGGGTAACTATCCGGCCGCAACGGAGCTTCTGGTGTAATACGATCACTCCTTGACCTTAACTTTAAAGATGTCTCGTCTTCTGAGAATACCTGCTGTATTTCATAATTAATCCATATCAAGTAAATGGAATAATTCACGAAAAGTTTTCAGAATCTGTCATTGAACACTCATTTAATAATTTTATTAAAAAATCGCCTTAATTAACGGGCGAAGCTTAATTTCTAGAGGGTGTTTAACCGTTGGCCAAGTCCTAAAAGAAGTTTAAGGAAAGTGGAGGGAGGTTTGATGAATGAGCGAGGGGTGCCGTCTCTAGCCTATATTCCTAGATTGACATTACGGGCTGCACCTTCGCCCGCTCTCGCAGATGAGAGCTCTCTATTTATAAATGTGGGTCGATGTGGCAGGCCGCCGGCTCGTTTCGTCATTATTACGGCTCGCGCGAGCTTGCGCCGACACGAGTGGCCGAAGCGCAAGGGAAAACAGGGCCTCTCTCTTTCCGCAGACCGCTTTCGTCCTCTCCCTCCCTTCCTCCGGCCAATCCACCACTGACAGATTAATCGGGACTTCTCGATCGGTGATTGGCCCCTCACTTTAAATAGCTCCACCATTCGCATAATCTTCACCTCGTCCGCGTAAGCACATAGTTAGCGGGAAATCGAACTTCATCGCTGCCTCCTGCAATCTCTGGGGTAAATGTGCCTGTAAATAAAGGAATGGATTGATTGACAGTAACCGGGAAGGAGGATCGTTTGACGTGATAGTACTGAGATTAATAGGAATCGATACCGAAAGAATAGAGTAGAGAAAGTGGCCCTTAGAGACGTACGTGGAAACGTGGGAAATAAAAATGACAAAGAAAGATTATATGATGAATCGATTGTGCCACACGACGGAATGCAGGAACTACGAAATTAGTACAGGAGCCTGGTAAATACGCGCAAGGGGGATTGGCATGAATTTCATCTAGCGTCGCGCGTCGTCCGTGCTGGCAAGGTCGCCGATTTCTCAACCGCTCTTAAATTCGGCGCACACCGGGATTCCTTTCTCACCAAATTTGGCCTTTCATGTACTGACGGAAACGTGATCGCACTTAGAATCCATCCGGCGTTCACTGCTCGCCTGCTATGCATACAGGTTCTGCCAAAAATGCTGCACGCCACTGAAAGAATTCCTCCCAACTACAACTGTGTACATACCATTTTTGTTATACAATTCGAGAATTCTATACGAGAATAGTCGGCGGTAGAGATAATAATAGTGCGGGGACAGAATCTATTTTTTGAAAGACTTTTCTTCTGAAGCAATAAAAGAACAAAGTTTACGTGCAAAAATAAAGCGATGCTTTGGAGGACACTGCGTGTGTTTATTTCGTTACATTATACCAGATGTATTTGACTGGTTGCATTTTAACATATTTGACACGTAACTTTCCCCAAGAGTATCAGATTACTCAACGCTCGCCAAAGTCCCGAAAGACATTTTTGGATTAGTTGGCTTGACAGCCGCGTGTAAGAGACGCCGAGTGATGTATACGCAATCCTTAAACGCAGACAGCGCTGCACGTATTTTGGCACAGCTGGTGGCGCGCGGTAAACAATAAACAAGGAAGGCAGCGCCGGTTCATTCATCGAAAAACATTCATCAGCCTTTGCGACGGTGTGCATTATTATTTATTCGAGTAACACACGTGACGAAAAGCAAAAGCGAGTCGAGGGGTCCCCTTACGTAATATGCGAGTTAAAATAAATCCGCCGGAGGTTTGGAACAATTATTTCTGTCCTCGACGCGCGGCGACACTTGAATATCACTCGCTTTCATAAGGCATTTTTATCTTCTTGTATTCTTCAGTTTTTTAATGGAAAAGCCATTTGTCATTGGAATATCGTGACTCAGACCACGGTTCTTCTCCTGACAAACTATAGATCTCGACTATTTCGGGAGAGATCGGCGCGCACGAGAAAACGTGGGCAAAAGTTCCTGGTAGCACAACAAAGGGAGTGAGTTTGCCCTCGATTTATTATCGAGACAATTTTGGACGGCCGCGTCTAAGTTGGAAGGCGGGGACGCTCGATTCATGCCCGAGGTCCAACTAAAGTAATATACTGTCTGGCGGTACGATGCGCTAAGCACCGAGGAATTCGGCGAGTGTTACCGTTTGCCAAGTTTTCGTAGCCGCTCGGCCGGCGATTATTGTCTATTTGGGGCGGAGAGGTGAGTCAGAGGAGCGAGATTCGTCGGGGAATCAGGGAAACGCTCGGAGATGTAAGTGTGCCGGTGTTCCGCGGCAGGTTTCCAATCGGAGAGGAGCCTGGCCGCTCTCGGCTGGAACGGAATGCGTGTGCGTGACATTTGAAAGGGCTAGGTCTTAAATTAAAACGATGGCAGCGACGGTGCGCTAAACTGGCAGGCCTCCGCGCCTCGATTGCCACAGAGACGTCTGGGCTCTCTCGGCTCTCTCGGCTTTTGGCAGCGGCGCGACGACACCGGCCGCCGACGCTTCCTACTCGCCTCGGCTTCCTCGCCTTGCCATTCTTTAACCCCTGCCAGTACATCATACTGGGACACCTGCACAATAACCAAGTCCAAATATAAGTCTAGTCAAATAACTGTCGTCGATTCCCTGCCCCTAACCCTGGCCCCTCAATTTTTTCGGATTATTGGACAATTTTAAGGCTTATTCTAAACAGAGTAATATCCATCACTTCCCTGGTTGCTCGCCTTTCTCAGGGGTGAAGTTATAGCGCAAGTAACTCATCCGAGTATCCAAGTGCATGCAACAATATTTGCCAGGGCCAGGAAAGTGGACATTCGTGGCAAGAGAAATATATAGCTCATGCTCGGGATTTCAATGTGAATAATATGTGCACACGTACGTATGTACCTAACCGTCCTCGGGCCACCGACGGCTGCAACGCGCTGGTATTATTCCACTGGCTCTAGTGGCCGTTCTATCGTGTGGAACCACTGCAGTTAGCTAGGCTTAACTGTCGCCGGTAATATTCCACGGAAAGAGAAACACATCTTGCACTACAGAATACAATAGCAATCCCGGATGGGAGCGACGAGCACATTTTTGAAACTTTTTTATAGTATGGCAACGAAATCTTGTGAAAAAAGCATTTGCTGGTTTTTCTGAAAAATCTTAAAAATTCATAAATCGTCGAAGTGTTTGAAGACATTTTTCAATAATGTTTTTTGTCGCGTCGAAACATTGTAAGCTCGACGGACCATTGAACAAGAAGGAACAATGGTGCTGCAGTGTTAAACAAAATTCCGCTAGCAATGCGGCTCGCAGAAAACAATGCAATTTCGCGACGGCGATCTTTACCGGCACTTAAGTGACACGCTCGTCATTGAATGGACGAAGGAAAATTGGACACCGGCATTCCACGGACTAGAATTTATTAGACGCCCGGAAAGAGAGATTCAAGGACAGGAGTGGACGGTCACAGGCACATACGCACACAGAAAGAGCATGGTGGTTGCATGGTGGGGGAGACAGAGAGCGGCTGTAACGTAACATTGTAAATTATGTCGTCGTTACGTCGACGACGATTATGCCGTTGTGTTAAATAATCTGCCCGTCGCCGTGGATACCGTCATGCTCGCTTTCAAGGTTACTACCTTAATACTCGCCGGCTCTTGGGGACCGGCGTGTAATGAACGAAGAGAAAAGCCGATTAATTTCGATGCCGCTGTCTTAGTAAAGCTGCAGCCACGTAAGCCTGCTTCGCTGCACGAAGCCGGTTTCGTGCACCGTGCTAGTCGACTCCGATGATTTTCATCAAAGGGCGAGCAAGTGTTACTTTTCGGATATTTATACACCTGCGGGGTTTCTCGAATTTATAGAATCTGTGAAGATTTATACGTTAATTTACTCGCATAACTGAAAACCACATTTTTTTATGGAAATTAACGACTGCGCGACAAATATATACTCGTATTTATAACTATCCGGTTTTATACTATAAACACGAGTTATTTAATTATGTACTGCGTGGGACATACACTGTGTATCACTAATAACCATGTAGCTGACGTGTCGATAAACAGACAGGTAAATAAAAAAGGGGGGGACTTGGAAAAGAAACTGTACGTTTTCGATGGACTTTTTGCAGAGATATAGGCGCGGGTTGGCGTGAAAAATCGCTTATTTCTGTCGCAGCTGCCAATTCCGGTGGCTGGCCACGGTGGCTTTCGCTTATTGGCAATCGATTGCTCGCACCCATACCAGCCCTGCATCCCACCTATCCCCTCACCGTTCCATCATCTCCGGCAAAATGAATTCCCCCCGTTCGCACTTTTGCTGGGGCGAGAGATATTTTATGTTTTAATTGAACCCGGCTTTGTGTTGGAGCCAGTGTGCGACTGAAGGGAACGAGGAAACGAATGACTAGTACACACCATCCTGCGGTGTACTAGTCGATCAATCGATGCGTCAACTGTCAACTGTGTGTAGCCGCGCGACAAGCCGGTATTAAGCCGACGTGTTAAACCTTTGCTATTCAGTTCACTTGAATCTTGAGTGATTCCGGAAGACTTGACCAATGTGAAGCTAAACTTGTTTCCTTGTTCGAGTACGATTGTTAAGATTACGCAGGACCAAGTGTTACATAAAAAAATATATAAAATTCACAAAGATAGAATAACTTGAATTAAATTGCCCCAAGTGCTTACCTATTTATTATGCAGAGCGCAGAATGTGCAAAAGTGTTACAGCAGGGAAACACATGTTGTGACCTACTAATAATCAGACCTTGGACGCATTGAACTGTCGCGAACGCGTATGCCCGCCGTCTGCGCAATACTTGCTCGCTCGAAGGTCGATCGGCCGAGATCGATCGATTATTGCCGGTGTTCCGGTGACAATAATC
Source organism: Crossocerus cetratus (assembly GCA_963675795.1). Taxonomy (NCBI): domain Eukaryota; kingdom Metazoa; phylum Arthropoda; class Insecta; order Hymenoptera; family Crabronidae; genus Crossocerus; species Crossocerus cetratus. The sequence continues at coordinate 19,210,408 of OY776667.1, forward strand.
AACAGATACGCCTATGACAACAGACGCTAGACCCGCCGCTGTCGACGCACGCCTCCCGGGAATCATTCTGACGCCAGGAGTGTGTCAACTACGCAACACTTTGTTAATATTCTTTAGGAAGATTCCGCTCTGCGGTTTTGATTTCAGTCTGGTATTGACAGTTTTTTTCCGCCGAGATTACTATCTTATTCTTAATATTGAGTTTCGCGCACAGTTTGTTAAAAGTTGAAAACTCCAAGTTCCAGTTTGAGTGGCATCTAATTAAACTTACAACTGCAATTTTCAAGGATTGATAAAGAATCGAGGTATATTTTACGTTGGATTAAATCAGTGTATTCTCGCGAAGTCGGGCTATTAAATTAAAAGCGCAATTGGAGAATCTGTTTTGTGTCCGATAGATTTATTGCAATCCACTCTTATGTTAAGTAAGCTTTAATAGGATTTATCGAAACGTGTTTACCACTGTGCTATAGTGCTTCGTGTATTGCAGATGCTAGAGTTCCTTCTCGGGCTGTTGCGAGTGAATACTCGATTATCGCAGTTCGCGTGTTCACTTATCACGCTCTTGAGACTCGACCACGTGTGCGGAGTGTAACGAATCTCGTTACTCAATTCTTACGTAATGCTAATCGGCCCATTCTCATTCGCGGCTTGTATAATGCTTCCCGGCCGCTACTCGCAGTTCGATTAATTGGAATACTTATTTCGGATTATCCCAACTCAGAACTCGACTATTTTCTACTCGACACCTCCGCATTAACACTTTGCCGACATAATAGAGCGGTGACAAGATTCATTGACGTGGATTAATGACCGAGTGAATTTACGCATGATTAATGAATAACTCATTCAACAAATAATATCAGACTGAAAGAAGCCTGACAAATTGATTTTTTTTGTTTAGTGGTAGTATCGCAAAATTGAGTCTTCCGCCTTGGTCGATTGAAGTCGTAGACAACAATCGACGAGACTTGAAAAAAAGTCTTGAGTAAAAAGCACACCCATAAATTATATAAGTCCTATTTTTATCCCTGTTTCTCGCGAGTTCTCCACTCCTGTATACAGAATACATGCTGTATTACGTGTATGCGTATGTCATTGTGTGTGGAATATGTTACTAAGCTCGGTGACGATCCGAAGAGTTGGAAGCTCCTTGAAAGGCGGCTGGAGCGGCGCATTTGCGAATGATATCGCAAATGCATACAAATGCCAGCTCTTTTTTCAGCTCGCCGCCGAGGAAGAAAGAGAGGATAGGGCGGGCAGAAGAGAAAGAGAGAGAGAGAGAGTTGGTCGGCGTGTATTTCTGAAACAGGCTTTTGCTGCTATTCAGAGAGAAGCACGGGCAACGGCTTTTCAGGCTGCCTTTTGGAATTCTCCTCGCATTCTCCGGCGTAACATTCCCCTGGATTCGCTGTACACCCTCTGTGCCCGCCGGCACAATGTGCAGTACGATTTTTCGATTTGTTTAAGCCTCGGGCACCCGGCATACATAACGGATGTCCCACTTCAGCTCTACATCTATGTATATGCTTCTTCACAACTATGTGTGTGCTTTTACATCTCCTCGCAGCGTGACGCGCAACGCCGTATAAAAGGTTTCCGAGTATTGTAACGGCTTCTGTTAACGCTCTTGTATCCCGGCAATTCACCTCCGCTGACTTTCCCCGGATTAATTAGATCTAATTGCTGCGGTGATCTTGCCGATTAAATGTGCCCGCTTCGCTAAACGGACGTGCGAAGACGTCAAGTGATATGTAGCTCGAGTTACTTCCATTCAAGTAGGTTTGGGTCGAGTAACTCGAGAGAATTTAACCGTTCTCTAGTGTAATTCAAGTGTGTTGACAGAGCTATACAGTTCTTTATTTTATTTGACGTACCAAAGGAACATTGAAGTGATATTGTAAGTTATTGTGACAAATCCAGGTTGGTTTTGGCAGCTTTGGATTCATGCAACTCGAATATTGTGAACGAAGCGTTTCATCCGAGCGTTATGTAATACAGTTAAGGTTGATAAGTTGCAGTGTTTTGGCAATCGAGTGTGTTTTATAACAAATGTGTTATTGGCTGTGAATATGGTCGGTCTGCGCACCAGGAAAATCACTAGCATACACATCCTTCATTCCACCGCTTTGGCTTTTTAATGTGTTGGGATCGTTTCGGCTTCTCGTCGTACGTGTATTACACAAGCGGAAGCTGAAAGCACGTGGCTCGAGCGAGACAATTAGGAAAAGCGGAAGTCGAGTCGGGATTGGCAAGAACGTGGAGTTGAATATCATGCTACATGCATACGACAACCAATTTCTTGACCAGATTGACGGTTTTCATAAACTTTCGTAAGAACTGTTAATTCCCATTGATTCATATTGAAACCTCGAACGTAAGTGGCAAATCAGTTCACACTGTTTGGCCCAACACATGATCTGAGAATCTTCAATCATTTTTGATGATACATACGAAAAATGTGCAAGTCTAAGTTGGGTCCTACGACTTTTCTAAGTAGCAGAAAGAAAGATAAAGGTACAATTATTATTTTGACTACTCCCAACTTGGATTAGGACATTGATTTCCGGAAGAGATTTCGAAGAAAGTCTTCTCGTACTAGGAGAAACTCGTTTGAAGGAAGGCGCACGCACGTACGTGTGACGCGCATGAGAACGCTCGGTTTATCCTTGACACAGCAGCCTGCTCGGCCACGGTCATTGTGGCATCATCCACCTAGACACGCACGATGCACGCATACGTTTACTGACGATCCTCGGGAATGCGAAGCTTTTTCTTTAATGCAATAAACATCAAATGCATTTAATGCACATACTAATCCACTGAGTTTAGCATTACGCCTTTTCGTTTTCCCTCAATCGGACGTGCTTTCCTCTCCAATGATTCCAATAAGTAACCAATGATCAATTGATTCAATGATAAGTACTTTTCAACGCCCGCTAGTTGGCCTTTCTATCTTTATTTCTGTGTCAATAAACTCTGTTCCCATTGGAAAAATCTTGCAAGACTAACTAACGTAATCCTCGTTCGAAGACACATCTCAAGTTATTATCTAAGTGCACGCGGACACGCGCAAACCACCTTTTTTATCGCGCACTCTTTTATTACGACTTCTTCCTACCAATCATTCAGTTGTTATTCGCGAGGTTCTTGTGCAACGAGGGACGGTGTTTCATGTTGCGAGCGAGCGGACTTCCGTCAAAAATCTTGCACTTCGCCACGACTTATCTTTCTGTGTCAATGGTATGTGTATCGATTATTGCAATCTAGCATCGATATCGAGCCGATATCGGCCTTCCTAGACATAATAACTGCCGTTATCGTTTTGCTTCGTGCACGCCACAATAGTAAAGCCACTCACGCTATAGATCTAATGAACAGCCAGGGTAAAACAAAGGATTTACGCCTTATACTCCTATAGAATTGGTTACAAGAGGGCAGTATCGATGACTTACACTAGATTTAATAATCATTTAACAATTATTATAGTTGGGTTGATAGAAATTACCGAGGTACAATATCAAATTCTCAGTATGTTCATACGTATATTTTTAGGACCCCAATTCTTTGTTTACATTATTACGAAATATCTGGGGAAAGCATTGAAAAACAACTTAATGAAATAACATCACGAGTATAAGATATGATTTCCTGAAATGGATTTGTTTATGAAAGATTTAAGGAAAATAAGGTGGTTGGGATGATAGTTGAAATGTAAACAGTTCCACATAAACCTGAGATCACGGGTTATTCCTCGCAATTTTGCATTATCATCGATCCGATAGTTCTATCTTTATTCTCTTCTCTACCGCAAGAGTGCATTCGACCAGTTACTTCTGAGGACGCCTGCACTTCCTGCTTCGCCGAGAGAATTGCAGCTGTCCCTTACATGCACTTTGTTCAATCGCCACGTGCAGGTTACTATCAAACGCACATAAACCGCTGCCTATCGTCGAATTAATTCATAGATACAACCTTGGCTCCGCCGTTAATAATTGTATCAGCAATTATAAGCGAGCCTTGGGCGAAGCATCGAAAAGACTTGAGTTCGCCGCTTGTTTCTCGGCGGATTTGCATTACAAAATTATTTAAATGCATATAGCGATCGGGTAATGCGCCGTAATCGTTTTATCGACATAATGGGGAACCGAATGCGAGCCGAGCCGAAGCCGGAAAGCACGTGGGCTTTACGGAAGCGGAGACCTTGAGAGCGCGTGCACTCGAGTTGCTACGTCCCTGAGCTGCAAACAGGAACACAGCGATTATCCGGCAAATGAATGAAATCGAGTGAACTGGCTCGCTCGCTCACTCATAGACGCTTCTAGTATACATACATACACGTACTGCCGTGTGTAGCGCCATACACCTACAGAGAGAAGAGCAAGATTCATTAGGTCATTAATTCTGTATTCATTGCGCGCAATACATATTATTTATTTACTAAAGGACTGTTTTATGATAGTTCAACTGTTATCAGAACGGGACTCTGTTAACACGGAATTGTCAATCGTTGGCTTTATGGGGGTTTTACTAGATTCAGTTACGGTGACCGGTAATTTGCATTTCCGCATCCGAGGATCCCGTCACTTCACTCTCCACACATGTTGGGATTGCACGATAGTTTTTTGTCCGCGTAGAAATCAGTTACAGTCATCAATCATGTAACACGTGACACGCTCTACGATATACTAGTGGATTCATTTCCGATGGCCTAATCTGCGTTTCCGTGCATAACAATCCTGGTAATTCACTCCACATGTTTTGCGACGTTGCGATTCCTTTTCCCCAACGAAATGACTGATATCATTCTGAAGTCATTCTCCATGTATGCGGTTTACTAGTGGATTCATTCACACTGATCATTAGTTTACATTTCCATGGATGAAAACCCTGCGAATTCACTACGCACATGTTGAGATTCTACGATTCGTATGTTTTTGTGGACCTTTGAAATCAGTGAGAATCATCGTATACCACGTGAGAGACTCGCCGCACGCCAACACCGCTCGGCGAAGCGTGCACGACGAAGTCTCGAGATCTCATGCGTCACCATCACATTAATATTTCAATGCCTGCGAGCACTACGTACGTTCTCTGCGCCATGCAAATTTTAGATGATTCCAGCGTGCGCCCGTGTTGACGGCGAGCGTCACACTGTTAATGACATGCGAGGAAACGTCTGCGTGATTCCCGCCCGGCCATGTGGGTGGCGCATTCTCGTTCTCGAAGCAGGTTCCCTAAGAAATATTTTACATATTGACATCTGCTTGATTTCAAGCCTCTGGAACTAGTTGTTCCAATGATTTGTGTACAGGCTGTCTTGCAAAGATGAAAATGTCACACTGTGGGATGACAATACAATTCTGGCACAAAGTACTGCGTCATCTGTGCCACGTAACACAAACAGGTTCAAGACGAAACAGAGCAGGTTTCCATTATTCGCACAAAACGATTTTATTCGTTAGATTCATTTTGAACTGGAAACGTGAACTCGTATAAAGCAAAACAGCATCAAACGGGTTTCTTGTTATTAAATTTCGTCGAACCAGAATATATTTAATCTACAATACAAAAGCGCCACCGGCGAGCAATACTATACTAATAATCCTCTCTAATTTGTCTGTTTCAGGTATGTTCTTATACTGCTTGTTCGCAATTTCACACGTTTCGTCATTCGGTTTCCTGCATTCGTTGGCAGAGTAGTAAGTAATACACGTACAAAGTGCTCTGTATTCTTGTATATGTAGTTCGGACTTTAATTCATCAAATCTTGTTAGGGACTATACTGTGGGTTGTAAGGCCACAGCTTTCGTTGTAATTCGAAGAGTCCGCTGAGTTTAGTGTTATGTGGATCCAGTGGTGATTTTTCGATGAGTGAGTATATTTGAGAAGTAATAGCTCTTAAAAGAGCTGATTGGTACAGTATGTAGTACGTCCACTCACTTCACCGGTCGATGGTGTTAGTCACAAAGTGGGTTCGTTGACGCAGCTTAAGTACTAAAATGTGATGTTACCGGCGAACCAATCAGATACAAGAAAATCGAAACGGACGAGGCTCAGGGAGCTCACTTGGGATATTTTGGTAGTCGCCGATGAGGTAGCTGGAAAGTCCATTGGGGGGTGCGAAGGTGCGAGGCGCAGGTAATCGGCAACCTCCAGATGCTCGGCTGGTCGGTTCCGCGAAAGAGCTAGCGATCGAGGGTGAGTTTATTGGGGGTGCACCCCGCAGGTAGGCGTCGGAACCGGCGACGATCGGTGTTATCGGTTCCCGGAAGGGAAGTATAAAATATGACTGAGATCCATGTGGAAAGCAGCTGTAAGAGTACAGCATCAGGCACGTACATTCCGCCCGCCTTGAACGACTACGTTCAACAAAGATTGAAGGTGAAAGGCAATAAAAGTGATATAAACTTGACAATAGACGGAAAGAAAATAGACGCATACATAATGACATTGGACATAAATGCCTACACTGAAATATGAATACACTAATTAGCTGAAGGCTCGTCGTCGGAATAAGGTAATGGGGCTAGAGATTTCACGCTGCGCTTATATGTGCCGCGATTGGTCTTCACTGTCGCGACTCTGACGATTTGGTCGACACCTGGATGTATTTCAGCGATACGGCCAAGTTGCCATGTAAACGAAGGACATTGATCGTCCTTCACTAAAACCAGTTGGCCAATTTTAATGTTGGTAGCAGGTCCATTGTGCCACTTTTGTCGGACAGTTAATCCATGTAAATAGTCCTTAGACCAACGGTCCCAATAATGTTGTTTCATGTACTGGACATGCTGCCAGTGGGAAAGACGGCCAGGTTTCATATCACGCAAGTCGTATTCTGGCATACAAGTTATTTCATCACCAATTAGGAAGTGTGCAGGGGTTAGTGTAGACAAATCGTTTGGATCGGAAGAAAGTGGTATTAAAGGACGGGAATTTAGGATACCCTCTATCTGAATCATGTATGTGAGTAACGCTTCATAGGAAAGTAATGTGTCACCGATGATACGGATGAAATGGCGTTTAAAGCCTTAACGGCGGCTTCCCATATTCCGCCGAAATGGGGCGCTCGTGGTGGAATCAAATGCCACGTAATTTCGTCATTCGCCAATGACGATTGAACCGCATGATTATGATCAGGATCATTAATAAATGTATAGAGTTCCTTAATCTCACGTTTAGCGCCTACGAAATTGGATCCGTTATCGGAGTATAAATTTAAGCATTTTCCGCGCCTGGCAAAGAAACGTCGCAGAGATGCGAGAAACGCATCTGTTGTTAAATCTCCTACCAACTCTAAGTGTACTGCTCTGGTAGCTAAGCACACGAAGACAGCTATGAAAACCTTAATTTTGCGTTGATTGCGATGGACTTTCTCCTTTATGAATATCGGCCCACAATAGTCAACTCCAGTGTTGTAAAATGGTCTTTTAAGCTTAACTCGAGGCGAGGGAAGATCCCCCATTTTGTAATTTGGAAAGGTTGGTTTGACCTTATCTCTCCATAAAATCTGTTGATATATGCGATCTTTTTTGTCTACCAAAATTTGCCTGTACATCTTCTCGATGTCAGCGCAAGCATGAGTACGGAAACGTAATAGAATTGAAAATAAATCGTCCTGTATAGTAGGACCGACCATTAACACTTGATTTAACGAGATTCCCGTGGTCGTTTTGGCCGATGCGTCAAATACAACCCGTAATTTAGTGGTCAAACTTCCTTCCTTTAGCACCGCGTGATGTGGTAGAAAGAAACCCTTGGTTGGGTCTGTGATTTTGGTTTCCTCCATGTGTTTTAGTGCTAGGTATTCCCGCATAAAAGCTATGTATTGCTCCTTAAGATCAGGACGTCGATCGAGTGAGCGTTCCAAAGAGTAGAAGCGTCTTAGTGCCATTGTGTGTGAGTCGCCCAATAAGTCATGATTGCCTCGAAATGGTAACTTTACTGTGTATTTATGAGTGCGCGGATCATGAATGACATTATCGGTGTAATGCTTCTCACAAGCTGACTCCTCAGTTGAAAGAATAACTTCGTCGAAGTTCTCCTCAATGTTCCAAAAACGTTCTAACAAGTTGTGCAACTGCCCCGTAGACACCAGAGATGGACTCAAAGGTGCGATGTGTTTTGAGATAGTCCCTGATACGATCCAACCGAGGACTGTGTTTTGCAATATCGCATCCTGATTTGTGATTTCAATTTGACCATTCAATAATAAGCGTAAGAAGTATTGAGCACCTATCAATCCCTCAATGGGAGCCGTCTTATTGAAATCGGGATCAGCTAGTTTCAGTGATTTCGGTACATTTAATAGTCCTTTGCCGAATGCTCGGGACGGCAATGGTACCGTTATTTCCGGCAATATGAGGAATGTTGCCTCAGCCGTAAAAGTGTTGATGCGTGAACCGAACTGCGTGTTAATAAAGGAGGTGATTGTTGCTTCGGCCCTACTGATACCGGTGACTGGAATGTTGGTGGATTTCACATCTAGATTTAATTTACGCGCCATTGTTTGTGTTATAAAATGTGACTGTGAACCTCCATCTAAAATTACACGGCAGTTCTGCCAAGTTCCATTATTGTCGCGAATACGAATTATCGCTGTTGGCAATAAGACTTGCGATTCGAGATTTGCAGTTAAGTGCGCTAGATTGATTGAAGTAGGTAACGTCGATGTCTCTCGATCTTTATGTAGCATGCTATGGTGCTTTCCGTTGCATTTCTTACAATTTCCACCAAGACAGTTTTGTACGGTATGATTTGCTCGAAGACAATTAAAGCAAAGTGCTGCGTTCTTGACCATTAATTGTCGGGTGGGTTGGTCAGCTTTGACAAATGCTTCACAATATTGCGCATAGTGACTACCCTTGCAGAAACTACACTTGATCTTACTTGAGTCATTATTGGTTTGCGATAAATAGTTGCAGTTGGCCTGTGTTTGACCCTGTCGCGTAGCACTACGCAGTACGCGAGATGAAGAAGGAATTTGTTGGCTAGGTTTTCCTGATCCTTCTGGTTTTGAATCTTCTAAAACTCGGTGTCTATGATGCAAGAAATCTAACAATTGATTCATGGTAGGTTGTGTTGTCGGTTTTAATTGTTCCTTCCATTTAATGCGTGTCTGATCGTCCAACTTTGAGACAATCGTGTAAATTGGAAATGCTTCTAAGAAGGGTTTGTTGAGTGCTTCCAAAGCGCGGTAATGTTTCATGGCACTATCTGCCAATGATCCTAACGCAGCAGTGTTCGATTTCTGAATTGACGGAATATCAAATAAAGCCTTGATTCGATTGTTGATTACAGCCATAGGATCGTCATATGATTTCTGTAATATTTCCCACGCAATTGAGTAGTTATCTGCTGTGATTTCGAGTGCTTCAACTTTCTCTGCTGCTCTGCCGGTTAAGCATGATTTTAAATACATTAATTTCTGCACTTGTTTGAAATTGATATTGTCATGAACTATTGATTTGAAAGTGTCTGCAAAACTTGGCCATGCTTCGTACGATCCGCTGAAGCTTGGAAGATTAAGAGTCGGAAGACGTACTTGAAGTTCTAGTGGGCTGGTTGAAAATTGCGCATTTGAATTTGTAGGAGAGAATCGATGCTGGGTTGAAAATTGTGGCTCGATATTCTGTACAGTATGCGAATCTGTTATTGCACGCGCTCGTCCTATAATATCGTAATAGGTTTCTTCGAAATCGGTACGTTCTCTGAAACGCGTGTCGTATTCTTCATCGGAAGCTAATCTCTCGAGTTCCGATTGAATCACATCGAATTGTGTAAAATCGGTTTCTATACCTGCTATTCGTGCTTTAAAACTTGCTAGATTCGACTGTGGATTTGACTCAACATTTTCTAGTGTTTTAGTGAATGTCGTTAATTTGCCCTTGATCGTCGCACGTTTGCGTATCAAATCCTTCACATTGTGTTCGCTACTACCGCTATGACCGGTAGCCTGGTGGGTCGCCATGGTACTGGGTTTTACAGGAGAATGCACGAGTGACATAGGAGCTTGGTGGGATTGGTGATGAAACTTGTACTAATACGACTTACGTTTGCGATGTTCTTGAAATTGCTGCTGTTGCTGTTGCGGATGATGCTGCTGAACCGCAGCTCTTCTTCGTCCACCGAATGCGGGATTGATCCGCTGTGATATCCTTGAATGATGATCCTCGACTCGTATAATGAGTGTTGATGTGTTGTTTGAAGAAAGATTCCTCTCGTTGGATCACTGGCCGGTTACACGTTGCCGGTTCCCAGCGATTAATGTATTAATCAGTTTCCTTTGCACGTTGTGGAACACTGATTCACTTCACTGATGTTGGATTTGAGTTTCGTTAGAATCTCTGTTCTACTCCAGAATCCTCGGATGATGGTTTTTCGTTGCCACCCTCTTGGACTGATGATTGTGTTATTTTGCAACCACTGCCTGTCGTGGTGCTCACTAGACACTGTCTCCTAATCTTGGAGAGCTTGCTTGCTGGATCCAATGCTGTTTCGTTAGAGCCTCTGCTCTAATTGTCCTTGACGTGGTTCTTCGTTGCCACTCTTGGACTGATGATTGTGTTATTTGAGCGTCCACTATATGTTATGGCGCTCACTGATCACTAATGCTTCTTGCCTCCCGGAGAGCTTGGTTGCTGAATCCGGCTCGAAGGACCAAATGTTAGGGACTATACTGTGGGTTGTAAGGCCACAGCTTTCGTTGTAATTCGAAGAGTCCGCTGAGTTTAGTGTTATGTGGATCCAGTGGTGATTTTTCGATGAGTGAGTATATTTGAGAAGTAATAGCTCTTAAAAGAGCTGATTGGTACAGTATGTAGTACGTCCACTCACTTCACCGGTCGATGGTGTTAGTCACAAAGTGGGTTCGTTGACGCAGCTTAAGTACTAAAATGTGATGTTACCGGCGAACCAATCAGATACAAGAAAATCGAAACGGACGAGGCTCAGGGAGCTCACTTGGGATATTTTGGTAGTCGCCGATGAGGTAGCTGGAAAGTCCATTGGGGGGTGCGAAGGTGCGAGGCGCAGGTAATCGGCAACCTCCAGATGCTCGGCTGGTCGGTTCCGCGAAAGAGCTAGCGATCGAGGGTGAGTTTATTGGGGGTGCACCCCGCAGGTAGGCGTCGGAACCGGCGACGATCGGTGTTATCGGTTCCCGGAAGGGAAGTATAAAATATGACTGAGATCCATGTGGAAAGCAGCTGTAAGAGTACAGCATCAGGCACGTACAAATCTCACGTCTCAAAATCGCAAAAATGTGCGCTTGACCTTGCATATTACAGAAATAAAAATGGTTAAAATAAAATAATATAATGATATGATTATTAACTCCCCGTATATGTATGTATACGCGTGGCTAATGACTATTTAATCACTAACACTATTTTATAAATTATTGCTTTACATAATGATTAGCCGACCGTGGCCTTTACCCTCCATTACCCGGTTATTACCTCGAGCCGTGTTAATCGGTAAAATTAAATGAACTGCATACGTGCGATTATTGTTATCAGCATCAAAGAGATCGGCAAAATAATCGGATGACTCACGCGACATTTTTGAGTGATCGTGAGAGTCAACGGTTTCTGCCATACACTGTGAAGATGAGTTCACGCTCCATCGGCTGATTGTTGACAGAAATATGTTGTTCCTTTTCCGTATTCGCTGCGTGCTGCTCGAGCGATTTCTGCCCATCGATATCTCGTCCATGTGTTCGCAGCATGACTGGAACGCGAAGCTAAAATGTTTCAAACTTGCCGGTGAACAGCATGCACTGAATAAAAAAAGGTATTTTACAATTGGATTTTGTGAGACAAACCTTCTTAAAGAAGTAAATGTTCTAATATACAAACGAGTGTACGGGTCGCAAAAGTATTTGATGATTGCCCCGAGAAATGCAGGTAGAAATGAATGACGAATAGAAGTTTACTCATTGATCAGATCAACAGGAAATTGTTAAGCATATTTTTTATCAGATACACGTAGATTTACGGAAATAGATATCAGGATGCTGATTGTTGAAATGGAAATGATTGCCAGAAAAATGATCAATCTGAGTACGAATTGAAAATTCGCCCAAGAGGACGTGGGAAATGTTACTTAATTTGCAATTTTATTTTTGACAGTAATAGATTATCTGTAAATTGAATGCTATTCCTTTCATCTTCTAATTGTTTTCAACTAGAGTGATCTATAAGTTGAGTGATATATTCCCCCTTATTTTTTCCCGCGTTTTCAATACTACAATGATAATAATGAGACATGTGATTGCTGTTCTTCCCCTCGTCCTTGGTTTTCCCAGTGTCATAAGTCGCATCGTTTGCAAGCGAGTGAATTCCTCGGCTCGGGGAAATTCTTCCGGGCGATTATCGCCGAGCATTTATTTGGCATTGAGCCGGGTTTTGCGCAGCGCTTCTACCTACAACGATAAGAAAGTGAACTTCGGGCAAGCGACCAAGTGGAAAAATTTGCGGAACCCCACCAACGTTATCGCGCTCGATGAGTGTAGTTAGGTCTGGGTTAGGTTACTCCATTCATTATAATTAGCAGACTAATTGAATGGCCAACTATCGCAGTAGAGAATATATCATTTTCACACGCGTTCAAGCAGAACAAGGAAAAACGTTCCCAATAAACTACATATTTAATGGCAATAATTAAGAAAATAATGTACAACGATGATTTATCAACTAATGCAGTTACTATCAATAACTATAGTGCAACAATATCAGGCCGAGTGCAGAATACTCGCCTGAGTTTCCACTATCTCCCCTTTCATTCGACATCTGATAGGCCATCGTGATAGGCATTGGACGAAAACGATCGAACCATCGCATCGACGCGCTGACGAATCGCAAGTGCATTCTGCAATTGAGTAGATTTTGATATCGCGTATATCACGCTTGCTGACGAGATATACAGACTACCAGTGGTCGCGCTCGTGTAATTGTTCCCTTTTTTCGAGAGCACTGCAGTCCCCTTTACTTCTATCGCGATTTTTGCAAAAGTTTCCTATCTCACGAATTGCGCTTCCGCACGATCGCCCGCTCCCGAACTATCCTCGGCTCACCACTCTTTCTCTGCTCAGTCCCTTTCAAACCCCTTTTTTCACTTTTTTCCGCACCTCCTTCACGGGTTTAAAGTTTCAAGCCGCCTTCTACGCCTTTGATTCTTCGCGTTCCTGCTACATATGAGTCACATAAACTGATTGAAAACTTGCTAAAGAAATTCAAGAAAAAAAAGCAATCCAGACAAGGCGCCGCCGGTTTGTTACAAATCAATTCAGAACAACAGACGCGTCACTTCGCCGGGAAAAATTGCAATGTGACCGAATCGGCGCGGACCTATGTTTTCGCAAAACAAACGCTGCTTACTATCTCCAGTGTTGACTGTCCCTGATGCCCTTGTTGACTCATGTAAATCCCGAAATCTCCATGCTTCCTCCTGCACGTCTCTTGCCCGACCCGGTTTTTCAGAAAATATTTTTTTTTTCCCCCCCCTTCCCAATTCCCTCCGCCGTCGCTGGGATTCCCGTGAAATTTCGGTGGTTTTTCGCACCGCCACGGGGCTTCTGGGTAATTACAGTTTACACAATTACCGAGCACTACGCTTTATCCGGAGTTTTCGGGAATACTGGAATTGGTATGACCGTTTCGCACGTGTGTATGGTGGAATTGAATTGTACAGCCGCTGAGGTGGAGCAGTTATTGTGCACCAAAAAAGTAATTCTCTTTTTACGAATAAAAATACCTCTGCATCCTTGAATATCTAACAATGCGCATAGAAAATTATGTGATAGACGGATTTTGAAAATTGAATGCAAAACTTTGAGCGTCTCCTTTCGAATTTTATTCCAAGTTTCGTTGTACTTGCACAAATAGAAAAATATAGATCAATACGATTATTCCAGTCCAAAAATACGATCCCATTGACAAGACCGAAACTAAACCCAACTGGCGACGCCCATAATACAAAAGCCCATATCACTAACAGAAAATGACGCAACCCATTGTGAAGCAAGTGCTGCCCCACTTTTTCCTATCGCACATTTTGGTGAAGCATCACCAAACACGTCCCTATCTCCGCCTAATGTGTCGCACATGTGCATGTGTACAAGGAATTATCGTGCTGGCCGTGCGCAGGCAGGTGCACGCAGCAGTGATCCTTGGCATAGTTAGCCCCACACGCGGACTCGCTGCCACCAGGAGTGAACCCCCGTGAACGACCAGGTCCTCGTGATCTCGCTCGAAAAACCTGCTGGCATAATATTCCCAGCACGTACGCACACACCACACACATGTGCCACTTGTCTCGAGCGCAAATGCATATGCCTCTTCACCGAGTGAATGGAGAGGTTTTGTTGCTGACTTTATCAAGTTGTTTGCTAGTTCAAGGCTTGTGTTGTTACCTTTTTAGACGAAGCCAAACTCCCTCGAAAGCTAGATAAGGCTATTCTATATCTCTCGGGTACTAGAAATGTCGCATGACTGCAAATTACTGCCATTAATTCAGTCTGCATTAATAAATGATTAGCATATCTATACATAGAATACCAACAGCATATATTCCTTTTAACCCTTGAATCATAAAACTTTATTCGAATTCCCAAAATGCATGTTGCACTTTCTTGACTTCCAATTTTCCGCCAAAATATAAATACAAAAATGAAGCCTCCCTGTCCCTTCGAAGCTCTCACACGGAGCAGCAGATAATTCTGAGGCCATACATTTTTCACGCCTCATCCCAGAGCCGAGTGGCGATTCCCATGCAAAATGTATGCGCGCGACCACGTGCGCCGTCGGAAAAATTGCAGGTCGACCTGCTGAACTACCGGCCTTCACTCCCCGGTGGCCCTATTTCGGCGGGGGATGCTCCCCGGGAAAATTGGCCGGGCTCTTTAGCGATGCATCAGACACAGGGGAAACAGGACACGTGAGGCGGACAACGAGTCACAAATTCGGCCGAGAGACACGTGCGGAGACGAGGGTTGATGGTTGAGCCAAGGAGATGAGAGGAGCGGGAGGAGTAGAGAGGCGGAGAGAAGTGGCGGTAATAGCACCGTGGCCTCAGCGAGGAGGTCGCAGGTAAAGGAGGCGGCTCACTGAGGGAAGGTGGAAAAAGCTGCGGAAAACTACTGCCCAAACGAGCAGCGGCGCTGAGGTGCCGGGAGGTGCAAAGAGAGAAGAGAGGAGAGAGAACACAGGGAGGAAAGAGGGAAGTCGAGTGAGATGGGATTCAATGGAGCGTAACGGCGGGTTGGAAAGGGTGTCAGGCGCAGCAGGAGCACCCCGAGCCAGAGGAAACCGGAATACTCTAAGATTGCTCGACCACAATGCTCCTCTTATGGGTTCACCACTATTACCTGCCTCCATTGTTCCAGTGAATTATATCTCCGCCCGGAGGTTTTGATTTCACTAAAGCACTATCAATTTCAAGTCGAGCGCAAGTTCAAGATTGCACTGACTATAGTCTGCAATTTTAATATTTCAATTTTACGCGTGAACTTTTGATTGCAAGTTAATACGAAAAGAATAAATTCTTGAATTCATTTCTTTAAATATCGAAAGACATTTCATTTAAAATAACATTAACGAATTATGCACTGTCAGTTGTCTTACTAAGAAATCTCCGAATAGTTAGTTAAGATTCGAAGAACAATTAATCCAAAGACCGAATGACCCTCCCCACTTGTTCACTCTGAAATCTATGCCTGGTTTTTAAAGTTAATCCCTCAGGATCGTGCAATATATGCCAGGGTATAACCGTTAGAGCGTCGAGTTAGCCATTGTGCATAAGTAAATCAAGGTTGCGAATCAAGTTACAATTAGGTGTAGGCTGGAATCGGGCTCGTTAATGCCTGCTGCGACAGCCGTGCACTTAATCAGAGAATGTCAGTGTCAGGCCTGGAGCCGGCGAGAGTGTCCCAGTAGCGTGGCACGGAAACTTCGAAATTCGATATCGAGTTTATTACTGAACTGCAGCGCACGGAGAAGGCCAGCGAGACATACGTAACGCCGATATTAATAATAATCCAATACTTCAGCAGCAAAGAATCCACCAAATATCGACCAACTCTCAGGATTTGACCGATATCCCCAAACGCTTCCAGCGGGAGGGTCGACCCCTCCACCCCTCTCCCCCTTCCACCATAAGGACAAAAGAAAATCGATGGGTTACGATAAGAGAGCACAGGGTTCAGCTTCGTAATAACCTTATTTCGATTATTAGGCAATAGCTTGACTAACTACTATAACCAGCACACGAAAGTGACTAGTATTTTTCTCACATGTTTGCAATATTGTTGTCATCAGTGTTTATAATCTTAATTTTTACAATTGTGTTCAATCATTCCTAATAATTCCTATTAATTTCTAAGCAAACACCTTGTTGCATTTTGATTTACATAGATGTTCCATCGGGCATCTCTCTCCGCCCAAGATTGCAACAATAACAAAGACACTAGAATTAACAGCAATCAAATCAACACTACTCGCTCCTCAAGACTTCATTCGACGAAGTCCTAGCGGAAGTCTCGAGCGGAGGTCTTCCCGTCCTCGCCACTTGCGCCTGCAGACAAGCGGGAAGAATGATAGGAAGAGGAGTGTACTAGCGCCGCCACCGTCGGAGAACGGAGTACGGAGTCGACAGTGGTGGGGGAACTTTGGCCCCTCCGCCCCTCCGCGGCCCACTCGGCCTGATTGCGCGATCGCGCTATGTAAGAGGCCGCACATGTTACCGAGCGACGCCAGTCTCGCAGCGGCATTTGCGAGCGACACATCGTGCGTCGGTTGTCGTCGTCGAGAGCGCATCGCAGAGCAGAGCGCGCACACACCATCCGGGGGGAGAAGACACACACACCCACACCCACACAGAGAGGGATCCACGCGTGCGTTTGGGTGTTGTGCGCACACCGAGACCGGTAGATTTCCAGCTCGAGCGGCGCGGAGAGTGGCTTTTCGTTCGGGGGCGAGCAGTGCAGTGCGGATATCGCTTTGGGGAACTGATAGTGCGAGATAGGGATTTACGAGGGGCGGCGGATCGTGGCGCACGGTGCGATAGCGACTTGACACGACGCGCCACACTCTACTTACACTTAGTTTTCGTTTTATTTTATATTAAAGCTACTGGTTCCATTCAAGAACCAATCAGTCTTGGAATTACTTACACTTAGTTATCGCGCTGCTTTTGGAGCCGCCTGACACCGACAACTTTTTCTACTTTTATATATATATATATCTCATTATATATATGTATGCATATGTACACGCATCATCGAGCAAGGTGTACCCCGTTTCGTAGCAGTGCGGGCTAAGGGGATTGTGTTATGATTTTGGAGAGAGCAGTGTGTTGATCTTGCCGTGGAGTTCCGTCTGTGCATTGTCAGGGATATTCTACTGGAGCGCGCACGCTGCGCCTGGCTATTCTGACCACGTGAGTATAGTCTGACTTGGTACAGTGTGCATTGTGGTTGTAGGTGATTCGGAGATTCGCGAATCGGGTCATTTGTTTTGGAAGCTCTGTTTACCGGGGGCTTCGTACTTGGGGATTTGGGAAGCTTGTGCCATTCAAGGTTACTTTGGTTGGAGTTGATTGAATGCGGTGGAAAGACTTCCTGGTTCGGCGAGGTTTCGAATTGATTTAGATATTTTGTTGAAACTTGAGATTCTGTGGTGAGGGGAGGTTCAAAATTTTTCTTTATTAACATAGAAGATTACCTCGGGAATCCTGGGGAATTCCATGGCTTTTTAGATTAATGTCGAAAGCGCCGCAATATTCTCCGAACATGAAAATTCTTCGATAGAAATATCCAAATTCCTGTCGGTATTAATACCGAACGCCAAATGCCATGAGAGTTGGAGGGAAATGATGGTTGAGCGCGGTGTTGGGCAGGATTTGCGTAGTGAAGTATACCAAGATTAACACTTCGCCTCGGTCTACATCTGGATCTTTCCGCAGCCAATTGGAAGTGTACCTGCTAAGCGAATTGGATCTGCCGAGCATTCGGCGCGGCGCACACAGTTCGCCCAGTGTCGCGCTGGCTGCTAATTAACCCCTATATTTACAACACCTCGCTCGAAAGAGGTCGAGCGAACACCAGCGGGCTGCTACTGTCGCTGCTGCTGCTCGAGCACCAGCAGAATTATGCTGGCGCGGAGAGCACTTTGTGTGTTCACGGTCGATTCTGGATTCCGTAACTGTGCCTGTCTTTCGAAGCGACGACTACACGCGCTCGCTCTATTTGCACGGGCCGCGACGACGTAGTAAGCCGAGCGCCTCGGTGCGTGTACGTACGTGGATGATTACGTGAGCGAACAGTTGCACCATCGCTCTCCGCACGCCCTGTCATGTGCCTCGCTCGGTGCCCGCGTGATTCTCGATCCCAAGGAATTCGAGTCGCTTGAGACTAGGATATTTTCAGGGACACAACTATTGTTGTAATACTTTTATGGATTTTTAATTCTTTTTTACCAAATTATTTTTAAATTAGATTGCGTAAATATTGAACTAGAGAAACTAAGTCCTGTAATTAAAGCAAGGTTTTTTCGTGTGACTCGTCCATTTTTATAAATATTATTGAAACATCGAAAACATTGTCGCCAATCATGAAACCAAACTAAACCGTCTACTACATGTCGAAGTGAAGCATTATAATTTGGATAACCCTGTACTCGGCGTGGCGGCTTTGTACCACGCGTTACTAGAAGGAACCTTCCACAATCATCCACGTGATAATGACAAGAATTAGCGTACCACCGGGAGTTTCGTAAGCGCGAGGGAAGTCTATCTCGTTTTGGGAGCAGGCTAGATAACACATTTCGAACGATAGACACAATACTTCTCTACAAGAATCGCAAGAATTACATTTCATAACACATCGCGTTCAAATATTTCTCAAGCAGGCTTGTTTTTAACTATCATTTTGCCGTTAATACCAACCTTAGATGATTATAGAATCATAAAACCGGGCTGGCACGAGGTTGCGGCACTCGCGCAGGTGGCCAGTCCGGTGACTCTGCCGTCTGACTACGGAGTGTTAAATCTACTTACGCGGCAAAGACGCAGTCTCCGGGCTGTCGAGAATCGAGATGAGTCTCCTCGGAAAAGGAGGTATTCTCGTAGTATAGTGACCTTAACGTAACTTGTCGTAATCGGTCTGTTTACTGGTGTGGTCACTGAGTCATCGCGATCGCTCCAGATTAGTGTCCTCCCCGGCAGCCTTGGTGCGGGCGGTCGATTCGAATGGAAAACACGCTCTACTGCCTTCCCGTGACTCGAGATCGAAGTTATTCTAATTCCAACTTTGTCCTCTACAATACTGGTTTCTACTGCACACTGCAGATTTTATTGGTTTCGCGAACAATCGATGCAACCAATTTAAGTGTGAAGTAACTGGTTTTCGGTATTAGTTGTACTAATATTCTAAAAAAGTATTTTATTTATAATATTCTAACAGCCACGGGGACATAGTGCGCACTAAGTTATTGAACAATCCAATACCGAAACAAATAAGTCCTCAGGCAAGTAGATAATCAAGTGCATTTTCCATTATAATAGATCACGTGTTTGAGACAAGAGGTGGTAATTTTCACAGGATTCATTTAGCAATCAACGTGTTGAATGACAAACAAAGACAGGCTCTCCTAACAATCAGTATTACACCTCGGGCAAACATCAATATGTATAATTCACGATGGGGAAACAGTTTGACAAATGGAAATTCAATTTTCCCGACATTTTGCAATGGAATCGCACTATTCCAGCAATCCGCCGATCAATCGCCAGTGGATTATGCGGCATTCCCGTGCAGATCTTGAATACTCCTGATTTCTTTCGCACTGGTTCTGAAGTCCTGGTGCCAGTAACACAGAGCGTCGGGCGTTTGTCGCTAGAATTAATCAGGCTTTAATTGGAAAATCTGGCTGGGTAAACAGAGCGCCCGGCTGCCTGCAAATACAGGCTGATCGGCGAACGAAGCTGATACTATGCACTTGTGTAGGTTCGTGTCCACATGTATGTGTGGGTGAAGGCGAACAGGGTGTTACTAGATGCGTCGGTGTTTTCCAGCGACAGCCGAATTCAATCGCATGCCAGGCGAAACGTCGATCCGGCAATTGAACTGCTAACTCATCCTTTTTTGAATCTTTCTTTTGGATGAGAAATTAGATCGATGGAAGGAATTGCTATCGGGATTTCAAACGCTTCAGATATATAAATAATAGTGGTGTTTATAATAGTAACAAATATTAATTCGATTATTAACGGGCTCGAAATTTGTCTTGATTTCGATTAAATTTAAGGTGTCTTACTGCATTTGAGTTATTTTCACGAACAATAAAGATGTCCGATTTATGTATAACTTCCTGACAGAACCAAAGAAGCTTCAGTTCCGCGGTCGAAAATGAATTTGCATACCCACAGGCTCGTCTCCGGCGTCCTCGAGTTTACCTATCAATCAATGAACTAATTAAAAAGCTCATAAAGCAGTCTCGGTCAGGACGATAAATTCAGTTTCAGCGAGTGTTCCCTCGCAGGCTGAAATTAAACGTAGAGTAAAAAGGAGAACAGCTAGGCAGCAAGGGGGTGCGAGAGGCAGAACAAGAATGAGAGCAAGTGGCAGTAGATAGAGAAAGAGAGAAGCAAGGGTGGATGGGGGATGTGAGGGCGTCGAGTATAAAATCAATTGTACTCGGCAACTGGAAGCGTGGAGTGGAGTTCCCTCTCTATTTCCCTTGCTCTCTGTCTCGTCGTAATTAGTGTCTTCTGCTAATTATCGTCCAATAATTCGCCCTCCGCCTCGCCTACCCCCACCCCCTCGCATGCCGAAGCGGCCATGGGGCTCGGATTTCCCGGGGTTTGCGGTGGCGAAACTTTCCCTGGACGTTCATGCTTTACTTATACAATTGAATTGCTGCGTTTGCTTAATCCCGAACTTTGCGCGATTGTTTTGCTTCAAAATACTTGAAAGTGATCTGGATCTTGAGTGGATTTCCCGCGAATAAGAACGACTTTTTGATTAGAGTTCCCCCCTAGGAAATGGTAGCTTGACGTCGATAAATTTCTTAAATGATAAAATTGTTATATTACTTTATACTCACGTGGTGTTTACTTTACATTCATTATGGTGACCACCACAGATTTGAGACTACCGAAACTCTTGTCTGCTTCAAAAACTAATCATTGGCATTAGCGCTAACGAACGAGTTAATGCCACGTTGCATTAGTGGAATTTATATTTGACACAAAACATCGATTCTCGTGAGATTAAGGGAGTTCGATCTCGAAGGCTTGCCTTGTTACTGTCATGCCCCATGCAATTAGTGCGTCCACGTGCCTGGCATTCTGTCCGGATCTGCCGAAGCTCTCGTTTGGCCCCATAACGGGTCGCTCGATAAAAGGGCAAGGGTGATGCTCGCCTCCTAACGAAACCCGCTCCCTCGACCTTCAACCCAGCTACCACTTATCGCACTGCCTTCACGCGATAACCGCATTAGCGTTGTAAATCTCCGGCTATTTCGTATCCCTGGCGTTTCAAGTTCACGACAGAGCCATTTTGGCACAAAGCTTTATTGTACCGCTGGGTTATAAAGCTTGCAGTTTAAACTTATCATTAGATCTGCCAGGAAGGCTGCTCGCGGACGTATACTTGCCAGATTAATATTTCGTGTATAAAACATCGAGTTAGTTGGCGTCGAGCCATTTGGGTTGAATTTCAGTTATGAAGAATTGAATTCGAGTTTAAATCAAAGTAATTGAAAACATTCGATCAAAGGTGCATTTTGTTACACATTGGGGCCCAACAAAAGTTGAACCCCAGGTTCTTTTGCCGCATCGATCCAATCGATTCATCTCGTGATCGGGTACACAGTGGAAAGTGTAAAGAGTGTTCCATGGCGGGTAATGGTGGTAGTGAAAAGATTACACTCTCGCCTCGTCCTTCCTCATTAATTTTGCAGCGCCGCCGCCGAGAATAGTGTGTCGTCGATCGACACCCACGCAACACCCCTCCTATCGTTAATCTCATTAGCCTAGTCGACGATTACGCCCTGCCCCCTAGCTTTTCCCGTAAACAACAGACTATTCTTTAAAGGGGTATTCTTACTTAGAGAAATCGAAAAATCGACTTCTTTTTTATTGGGTTTCTCAAACTTTCTTATCTTTTCTCACTTAATGTTTTTCTTTTTAAGTATATAGGTATACTTTAACTGTATAGCTAATTATTACTAAACTTCAGCCTTTTTAATGAAAAGATAACACATAGGATGATACAAGGAAAATCACTGAATGGCCTTACTTAAAAATAAAACTAAAAATGAAATGGCTTTTTGACTTTTTCAGTGGGAACAGCCCCTTAATTTGACCTTTTTCAGGGAGAGCGAGCCGCTTATTTACCTGACGTTCGTTCGCGAGGTGGACAGTAATTGTCTCTATTATCGTGCAAGTGGTTGTAATTAATGACCGCACGAGTGAAAGACAATTGCAGTTCCGATGAGGATTCGCTCGACAATGACAGCGTTTATTCCGGTTGTTAAATAGTTTTGTCAAGGGTCTCACTCCGTTTCATAAAGGGAATTGCGTTATGTAGTATTGCTAATAATAAAGAGAATTGTTTCGTAATAAAAAGAATAATACTGTTCGTCGCAGCAAGAGTCGTTGTAAAACTTTTCATTCAATTTTTTATGACTTATTTAAATCTAACTTAGACATGTGTGGATGCCTGTATTCTCGGAAGGTTGGATCTCGTAAAGCACTGATTATGTGGCTGCACGACCTTTGCTTAGAGCTGACATTTTCCGTATTTATAGACTGAATGGCCGATCCGTATGATTCTGCAGTGCGCGCGATTTTCCAGCTTGCCATGCTCTGCGGAAAAATGTGTTGTTATTTTTTATGTATTTGCAAGAAATGCTTCGGTAAAAGGGAGTCTCTCTAAATTAAAGATTCAGATCCAATAGCATTCATTGGTTCAGTTTACAAATTCACAGCACAAGAATTGCAATGCATTGGACGTTGCAAGTGCAACGGTTTGGGATTACAAATGAATTGCATTGGGTGTTGAAATAGCAATGCCTCGAATTCCAATGGATCAAATTCAAATTAATTGAACTCGGGCCTGACGTATTCAGAATATCAAATTTAATAATTTAGATTAAATTTAGTATGCACAGCTCACACCAGAATTCTTAAAAAATTAATCATTAATTAATATTTGCATGGTTTAAAGTGGTGTAAGAAGGTAATTCGATACTAATGTAATTATCAATACCTCGCCCAATTGGCAGCAATATTTAGCGGAGGCAAATTCGCAAGCGGTTTCCCAATGACGATGTTGACGAACATGTTTCTTCAGTTCATACTCGTGAGCCTTTCGGATCAGCATAATAGTACTGACGTAAGCGATGCTCCATTGATTCCGAGAATCCAATCCAACGAAACGCAGTGCATCGCACTAATGTCTGTGTTGAGTCGTCATATCTCCAAGTGTATAAATTCGGTTTAAAAAACTGGAACCTACGAGGAAGTAAATTGCATATTAAATATCACTGACTATTTAACAGGGCCCAAGTCTGGTACCTCATTGCACCAGGCAATGATACTCGTCCAGGATCATCGTAAGCCCTCGCATAAACTTCACTTTCGAATGTCCGCCCCTCGGGCGAAAGCTACCGTGGCTGTCCGAAAAATGTATTCGGTCGAGCCCTAGATAGTCCCCTGCGAAAATATCTGGAGCCACGGGGGAATCTCGGTCAGCGTGGAAGCTATCGATCGCTTCCACTGCCAGTGCCGCCTGCGTCGTCGGCAGAAATAAGTACTCCCGGGACTCCGCTATATCTGCCCAACAATATTTCTGCCGCGTTCATCGTCCCGAGTATTGCGTACTTTCGAATTCTATCCAGTCTGAATGCATGCGTTCATCGCGCACCTTCAAATAGATTAAGTCGATTGTGCAGTCTTGTCGGGATTGAATTAAAATACACTCATTTATTCAATTCCATGACGACGCCTAGAAAACCTCGAAGAAAAGGGGGAGATATTGTTTCCTAGCATTCTTTCGGCAAGTGAACCTTCTCCAAATAGTGTTTGGCGCAAGAACGCAGTCTCGTTTTGCTTCAAGGAGAGGACAGAGCGCGTGAAAAGGCTTCGTTTAAGCCTGCCAAGTCTGTGTAAGGCTTGAAGCCACCTGCACACGTGTCTACGCGCGGGTATATCTGGCGGGGTGGCCGATAATGCTTATGCACGACTTGCTCTAACCACTTTGAACTTGAAGGGTCGAGCAAATCGAGCGGAAATCGGGCCACTGGGTCGCTAGAGCTCTCTGCCCTCCACCAATTCGCTCCCTGACATTTTACCCAGACCGAATCCCTCCATATTCTTTGCCCCGCGCTCTCTTCTCCCAACTCTTGGTCCCCACCAACATGTTTCTTTCAAACAAACAAACACGTATGCTGAAAGCTAATCAAGAGAAAATCTTACTGTCTAGATTCCGCTCTTTGTTCTTACTATACTCTCGTCAGACGTTTACGGAAGGGTGGTAATGAGCAGGTATAGCGCCAGCAGCGTTTCCCGCACACAATCATCAGTTACGATAGGCCGAGAACGAGGAGGAACGAGACGCAGCACACACATGTTTACCCAGGGCGCAGAGGGGCGGGCGATAACGGGCCAATTTCGAGACTTTACTGGCTCGTCCCGGCGATCTACCTGTCTCCGGAGATAAAGCTTTTTATTCGGCCGACAGCTGCGATAACGCCGCCGTTATCGCTGCTTTTCAGCGGAACCCAACGTGCGCGCGCGCGCGCCAGCGCGACAACACACATGCATATGTATGTAGATTTAGTGATAAGGTCGGCGAATAGCGTACGCGGATGTTTGAACAGTCGGCCGAGCGAGGATCGACTTTGCTCTCGATTGCCTCGATTATGAGGATGGGAGCTGCAGCCACATGTACCTTCGACTGCATCCGGATCCTTTTATGGCAAGCTGAGCTTCGCAAGTTTCGAGCTGCACACGCTGCTTTCTTGGGTTTAACGATCGAATAGGGAAGTAATAACAGATTGCTTAACCTTTAGCCTGCAATATTCGACAATAGTTTAAGCTTTCAGTCGGAAATAGTTTGATAAGAATGCAAAGAAACTCGAAATTATAAGTAATCGTTCTTCTTAATTTATCCAAGCTCATTCTTGTATTTATTTTTGCTGCGCCTGTTATTCTGCTAAACAAGACCACTTATTATACGAGACGCTCGGCAGCCTACCGGCAATAAAACCAAAACTGAATGAGATTTGAATCAACAGAATATTACAAACACACAACTTAAACTGAAAAAAAGCTTTATAATTAAATTCGAATCATGTAGAGAAATACTAATCCCCAACCCACGAAGGTTACCCACACTGGATACCACGCAAGGGAAAGTGGTGTTGTAATATTGTTACAGCGGCGCTAAAATAGGTTGCAGCTTAGCATTGCCCTGGATAGTTGATGTCGGATGAGTTGGAGCGGCGATGAGAGTGAAGGAGAGGCAGGGTCAGTGCTAATCGGATTTTCCATAGTCACACCTATCGCTCGCCGCGTCGCGTTAATTAGCGGGCGAATTTGGGTTGCGCGTAGATCGATAAGATTCAATCCACGTGTGTACCTCGATTCCCGACGCTCTTATCACTCACACATGCCTATCGGACTGGCAGGCATTTTTTCGGTCGTCATCAGCCAGTTAGCAATAAGTGACTTTATCGCGCGTCATGTGTTCGCACTTACGTCGACACGCACTTCCGCTTCACAATTGCGGGAATATCGCAAATCATTCGATGGTGCGTCACTCTTATTGGCGGTTTGGGTCGATGATGGAAAGTGATCGGCCATCGCGGCGTAAGTTTCATATTTTGGTTTGACATATCAGGAACGGAAACAAATATGATTTTTAACGTAAATTAACACGTGGTATACTTTATTAAAGTCAAGGAATTTATTCATCAGTGTTTCCTCAATTCTGCTAGTTACAGCTAGTAGGAAACCAATTAATGTAATGCTCAATGGTAAAGTTCATAATTCATATTAGTAATATTGATATGAATAACTTACTGTTATGTACGTAAACATAGATGAAGCGCACAATTTATGGAGTGCAGGGACAGAACTGCTTTTCACTAAAAACAGAAGCCCAATAGTACAGAATTTATGACATTAATTAATCACAGTAAACAATAAACTGCAATTACTTATAATGACACCGCGTATAACACTAGCTCCAATTAAATTGTTTAGCAATGTCTCACGACGCAATTAATCAACAAGTATAAACGCAGAACGAACTCTAAAAATCGTGTCTGAAAATGAGTAGAAATTATTCGATAGCCAGTGAAACTGGAGACAGAGAAAACGAGCCAATTAGAGGTCCCGTTGGCCTGGCGTGCCAGTGAGTCTAGCGGGAACGGTGATCTTCAGACTTCGATCGAGGAATTGCGTATATAGACTTGTGCCTGTGTCTGTGTGTATACTTGTATATGCAGTCGCGAGTGTGAGCATTCGCAGATTCGATATCAGGTGGCAGTGTAAACTCTGCGGCTGACGTAAATTAGCAGCAGAGCCGAGTCGCTCGGGTGCGCTTTCGCAGCTTTTTTGGCAGAGGCCGGTGCGAGTGGGGAAAAATGTTTTATGGCCGGGCTTAATTGGCATGGCAGCTAGGTGACCAATTAAGATAGCGCGCAGTTCTATTTCGCCCGGCGACCCCGCTGCCGCTTTTTATCGTTTAGACTAATTAGCGCACTGCACGCCAACGCCGTCCTTACTGTCGCCGATCGCCCCACGGCTAAAGAAGATTTTCCTCGCGATACTTTTGCTCGCCTGGCCCTCGCTTTTTCCGCCGATCGGCTAATTGATGATACAACGGGCTCGGTTCTTCTTCGAATTGCAGAGCTCGGGTGAAAATCTCCCTTCACTCGAGCCCGGCAATTAGACAATGAACTTGGGAATTAGTGGAATGCCGTTTATAGTTGGGTTTCTTGAAAGTGGGTTGTACTTTTGGAAATGGTTGACTGTGCAAGACTATCAATAGCGAGTGCGGTGCAAATAGACGCGCGGTTGGCAAATTGTTAATCGACCGTGGAGCAAATTCGCGGGGTACTTGGCTCTCATTGTGCGGAGACATCATTTCGCAGACACACCGACCTGTGTACTTGACAGTTTGAGCTATTTTTACGGGTCGATAAACAGTTGCATCAGACGCCACGGACACAGCTACATTGTATAACAAGTGCAGTTACACGCTCCGGTATCCATGATAGATCTCAAAAGGCAAATTGTTATTTCAATTTTTGCTGAAAGTCAAAAAATATGAATACTATAACTTTTTGCGCTGCATTTGAATTGTTGTCTATTTAGTTTGCCGATTTCCGCTTTTCATTTGTTGCATTTTCTTTGCCCAGTTGTGATGGAAGTACAGTTAAATGTGAAGCGCCGGGACTTTTACCCCGGAAATTTGCATTTCGGGAAATCGGATTTAGTGCGATTTCGCAGGAAGTGTCCCGCGGCGGAGTTAATCCCTGGCGATATCGTGGCCGCTCTACCTTTATTCTCAGACAATTACAATGGAGGGATTAGAGACGGAAAGCTCCACGGGAAACCATAGAACATTTTCACAGGATAATCTCTCAGTTTTCAGGGTGTTTGTGGGCTTCATTAATTCCTTTTTAGTCGATCTTAAAATTATACAGCCATTTTTATTCCCAGAAGGCAACTTTTTCGTCACATTTTAAAGATTCGTCGGTGAACTTTTGTTCTTTTAACTGCTTTTTTTTTATGTTACGTACACTTGTTTTCTGTGCTTTTATAAGAACCATAAAATTAGTACAACAGAGTGTTGGGATAGTCGAAAATGTGGATGAGAAAGGCCTGTTCATCACAGATGCGTCTTCTCGTGGTGCTAGAAGACGATTGTCAGGGCTCCACTTGGCAATGGTGCCGGCGTTTTTGCTCCGACTATAAAATTAGGTCTGTTCGGGCCGCACGCGCTAAAGTACAGGCTGGGATTTCGGGTTGAGCAGTGGACGCAAATAGATCAACGGGATCGTCGCTAGAATGCGGCACGTCTTATTCACACTTACGTAAACAGGTCTTGAGGACATGTTTCGCTCTCTTTCTCTCTCTCGCTCTCTCGCTCTCTCTTTCTCGAGATGATCTAGCTATCGGTCCGCCTGTGGCGCTGGTCGGTGAGGCCATTATAATAGTGGACGCCGCAGCTGCAAAAAGGGCACCGGCTAAATCAGTTGCCGCAGTGGCGACTCTCTCCTCTAGCATAGCCAGCACTACATATGTTGAGCCGATACACATACGGATATATTAATACTCCGCCAAATATAAATCTTTGTCGATCTCTCGCAGCCTGTGCCGCAGTCGAGGTGGCGTTTTGTACGACATTTCCAACAATTTGTCCAGTATTATATCATTCGAAATGCGTCACTTCGCACTTTGTGAAGCAAGACTGTTAATGAAGTTGGTATTAGATAACAATCCATGAGCTGTTGCGTTTAGACCGAATTTCGATATTTTTAAATATGGGATGCTTGTTTAACAAAACCGTTCACGTGACACATTAATAATGTCTTCGTTTTGTTTCTTTACAGATTGGCTGCTACTTGGAAGCATAGGTATGTAACAAGACATGACACTATTCCCGCCACACGTGACACTTTCCGTGCACCAGACAGAAGCCGAAAACATTTCGTTATTCGCAGGTTTTATTAGCGTGGAAGTATAATGATTCCCGAAACTTTCCGGCAGACTTGCACGCTCGGTACCAGGAAACTCCCGTCTCATAAAGTACTGGCTAAGATACTGGCCGGCTGATAGTTTCCGTCATATCGTGCGTCCAAGAACTGGGCAGCTTTTTTCGGATTCCACTGCTCCGTGGAGACGGAGTGTGTACTGCTTTTTATAGACGGGCGGCCGTAGGCCGAATCGATCTTTCTCGGAACCTCCTGGCTCGTGCGCGCGTATTTTCGTGGCTCGCGCATCGCCGAGGATCGATAATGTATTTCGATCTGCTGATCCAGATACCCCGGTGGATATCCTCCTTTCCGGCTGAGTCGATGCCTTGAAGTACGCGGTGAAGTCCGAGGGAAGATAAGGAGTGTGGAATGATAGTTCTTCGATAGATATTTCCCTTTCTTCGAGAGAAACTAATCAATTTTTTCACTTTCTTATGAAATCCATCATGAACTTCGGTGGATATTTTTGTGGGTTTATGAATCTGACAATGTGGTTGCGATTATTTCGTATTGAATTGAGTATTCCTTTTTATAGGAGGTGTAGAGTTCCACCGACTTATGTTTCTCCGAAGTCTTATTTCTTCCATCTTCATTTTGACGATTCAGTTCTTCATTGCATCGAAATCCACGAATTCGAAATAATAAAAAGAGGGGGAACGGTATTGCTGAACAACTTTTTTCATTGACGGTCTCGACCATATTTAAGAGACTGTGATACTTGACGGTTTATTTCGTCTCTTTCCAAATCGCTTTTCCCGGAGGAGCTTATTTTGCTTCTGAAAACTTTGGTCAAATTACAACTAAACCAAGTACCTTCTGTGAATCCATGAATAGTAGAAAACTGCATCTTTGATTTGGCGGCGAGTTAAAATTTGCTATTGTTGCAACAGGAAGTCCTTTGGAATGCCGAGGGCAGAGTCCATGGAATCATGAAAAATGGATTCCGGCTTTTTGATACAGGGCGACTGTTTCCTTCTTTATTCCCATTTATTGCCGTTTATTCCCCTTTACGAGCCGTCGCCGGAGCCTTTCCCGAGAAAGAGACTTTTTGGCAAGTGTATTCGGGTCACGTTTCAGACATATCCAGCGTACTATCGGGTGTCATTATTGCCGTTCTTCGCAGTTTCTTATGTCCCTCCGCCACAGTACGGAGTTCAACAGTGACTGTTGAGTTAGAGACGCTGCACTGGGTGTCCGAGAAATATGTATGCGAGATACGAGTTCCGGTTTCACTCTTCAGAAGTCAATGCATAATAATAAATATTAAGTGCGCTTCGACTTTCTCTCAGAATTCTTTCCAGAATTAAACCAAATCACTCGTAGGAAGAATATTATTTATATCGTACGAATTCCATTGGTTGTCAAGGTGGTCGAAACAGTGATCACGTTTCCGACTAAAAGATGAAAGGCCAAATTCAGTGAGAAAGGAAGCCCGGTATGCGTCTGTCTAACATCTAACGTAACAGCGGTTGAGAAATCGGCGACCTTGCCAGCCCAGTCGCCTTACGATTCTCAGTGAAATTCATGCCAATCCCATTTCATCGTATTTCAAGCCGCTTAGAGCGACTCACGAGTTTCTGCATAGTTTCGTCCAATGTGGAAACTTGCTGATTTACAATCCCGCATTTGCAACACATTAATCTAGATTTCGTTTACGAAAGATGGAAGCGTATGTAGTAGTTAAAAGTCGATTTCTCCATAAAGCATTGTAGTCAATCAAAGTCGCATATTTAGACATATAGTTTGTTTCCAAAAAGGGCGAATCTCCTACCGCGTGAGAAATCAAGGCTACCCTTTTGAATCCTCCTGTACAATCAACCTGGAGTGAGAGGCACGTAAGGCAGTAAACCGCCCCCGTAAAAGGCGGCCTGTAGTCAGGCAATACATAGTTGGCGGCCGGTCGCCGAAGAAAATCCGGGGGGAGAGTGGGCTGGAAGTTGGAGAGGAATCGATTGATTGTCTTCCAGGTGGCTCGAGCCCCCCCCCCCCCCTGCTTGCCGGGGGCAGGAAAAGCCCCGCAGCAAACCTACCATTCCTCGTTGAAGCTCGTTTCCTCGCCAGCCGTCGCCGCTGATCAACTTAATCGGGGCTTCCCTTTATCTCTCATCGCCAGCCCGCTTATCCTTGAGGGATTACTCGAGTTTACTCCCGCGTCCCACTCGCCCCTTCCCAAACCCTCCCCCGTGTGCCTCGTTCTTTATTATCGGCGGATTCCTTGCGCCGCACATATTTGCGGAAGTGACTGAGCGCGACTTAATGAAATTAGAGAATGGCTTAATGCATTTTCGGCTGGTTCGGTATTGACGTATTACAGTTCGCGCGCACATGTTTGTGGCATCTGATAAACTTCGGTAAATGGCTGTTTACGCGTATTTGTGTGCTTTGTTAAACCAGCCAGAAAGGAATTTTTTCCACGAGAAAACACCTTATCACTTTATCCATCGCGGCAGATATTGGTGGAAATAATATTTCATTTTGCGAGAGCGTCCGCCTGTAGTAAGTTCTTTAGCGCAAATAATCGGAGACTTTTTTATTCTGCCTAACTGACATCCCTGCAATAGTTGAAATTTTCGACAACACCCGTTCAATTTGAATTTGAAAGCCAATGAAAACCCCAAGAGCCTTGGGGTGCATCTGTTATGGTTAACATTACGGCCGCCGTAGAGTTTAAGGTGAACAAATTTATATGCAGGGTTGTACGTCTTCCGCATACTCGGATTTCTCCTTGGAATATACGGGAGGAACCAAGGGCAAACTTGGCCCAGTTGGCTTTGGAACACTCGATATCAGGAGCTCGTGATTTAAGTGCTGCTCGAAAGATAGAAAGCCGGCGGTGCGCGGCGACTTACGATAGCCGACTGGATATAACCTCATATTCCAGGCGGAGAGGCTTTCAGGAGTCAGCTCGTATATCGATAGGGAATTTTAATACGGAAACTTGGGTGTCGCTAGTACCAAAGGCAGCCAGTGGGGGGTGGAAAGTTAGTCCTCCCTCGAGCGCACACAGGGTGAACGGTCTCGAGAGTGAGTACAGTTACTCACAAAATTGTGCATACTGCACCTGCATTATCTATAATATTCTCGTAAAGAGTCTCATACCTTTATAAAATGGTAAATTATCTTATTTCTTATAATAAAGTAGAGCGTGATTTTATTAATTGCCTATTAAGATTTGCATATTAATTTCTCAGCTGCAAATATGTATTTCCCCGATACTTCACAATATCGATATGAATGTGTGTGCGTTCAATTTTGTGAGTTACTGTAAGTGCTCCACAGGATGCAGACTGCGTCTGTTACACGGGAAGAAAGTATCGATCTTAGACTGTCTTCTTGGCGACCTCCTATTATTCTTCCTCCTACGGTCGATACCTGAACTAACGTGTCGCAGAGGCGACCGGCTCGGAGAGCCATTAACTTTTCAATAATTCTCAATCCAAATTCGATTTGCAGCTCGTGTAAGTTTGCCGTTCTCCGACTTCTACTTCTTTAGAACCTGTCAGTGATTAGCCCTCCGAAGAACTCCACTTCAAATTCGATTTCCCGTCGAGAAAAGTTTAAAGTCTGCAAGGTCCCTGGTCCTTTTCGATTCTTGTGCAGCTTCCAGATGAAAATCGGATGGAAATATGGAAATCCCTGCGACGAAAGCAGAGTAATATGATTATTTAACGCGATAATTACTCACTATTGGATGATTTTATGTTGCAATAGTTGGCACAATCCTACTAATAAATCGCACGTAAACTACAGTTTGCACCAAACAATTACGTTCCACGAGCCGATAATTCGCAGCTTCTCTAATTGCAGATTCACTGCTTGTCTCCAGTGTAATGAATCGAATTTCGATTATTGGCTTTCGAGTGATTGCAACGGTCAAGCCAAGTTATTTCCTACAAAATATCTGCTAGAGAAAACGAGCAACAGCTATACCCTATCACTGTTCAAAGTTAACGCATGAAATCTCCGGAAATGTAATTAATAGGAATGAATTGATGCCAAAATCGCGTCTTGGTGAAAAGGGTAATTTCTTAAAAGGCTTAAAAACCTTGCATCGAGACCCGGCTGTATTGAAGAAGGGAAAGAGAATGAGATAGGGTGAGAGGAAGCTTGAGGGGGTGCTATGATAGGCGGCAACAGAAGGAATGATTTCTGGGTAATCTAGATTACAGCCTCTCTCTTCAATACTGGGCCCACCCTCGCTCTTTCCTCCTCTCTTTCGAGTATCGAAAGGGGTGAAACCCTCTCCTTTGCTTCTCCGCAGGCATCCCGAATTCTATCCTTCTTCCTCCTCGGTGGCTGCTTCCGATCGATTATTGCACTTGCCTCCTTCGCTTCTCGCAATGGAAATGGTGCGACCCGCCTGAAAAGGCGAGCTCTCTTCCCTTTCTCGCACTCTCCGCACCCTCTCTCGCCGCCACCTCTCTTCCTTCTCATAGTCTCGCTCTCCTTTCGTGCCCTCTTCGATCTTTTTATTGGATACACCCTCTCAAAGTGAGAGACGCATCTCCGCAACTACCGATTCACCGCGAGCCAAGCAATTCTCTGCTCTTTTTTATCTTTTTCTCTTTCCAAGATTCCTTTTTCCCCTGTTTCTCTCTCCCTCTCGCTCTCTCTTTAGGACTTGGAAAAGAGAGGACTATGCTGATTTCCTTTAGTGTCGTATTTAGCGCGATCACGGTTTTTGGGAGTTTGGGTCTACATTGATGATATTGTTGAGTCGAATGCAATCTACATTTCAGATCCCAATTAATTACTTTAAATAATAGTCTCCTTCGAACCCGTGTCATAAGAAACGATTGTAAGCAGTCCTGTTCTTAGAAAAATATGGTCCGACCTTGTCGCGGTTACAAACCAAATTCGAAGTAGGAAGTCTGCAAGAGAAGTTCGAAAGGCCAGAAGACGAGATGCGGAAAAGAGATACACCAGGATATCCAGAAGGCAGTTAATTCCTAGATCGAAAGGCTGTTACATCAGAGTGCTGTTAAGCAACGAGTTCTAGGATCTTTTAATTCCCATTCCCTCGGCAACGCTTCCTCTCTCTGTTGAGGGTCGCGCCTGTTTTCTGCATCCGAAGATTATCGGGCCAATTATCAAGGCAACCGTGTTTCCCAACTATGCGTTTCCTGTAAGAACCCACCGCCGATAGGATGAAGTAATCTACCATCGCTGGAATTTCCCCAGTCCTCCGCCGCCGCCTCCGTGGCCCGTTTTGCAAACCGTTCGCCGAACAAATTGATTCCCGCTACGCTGTCGTAAATGATGTGGTCACTCGCCGAGTAAATCTTCTCTCGTTTTCCCCTTTTCGAGTCGACGATACAAAGTCTAATGATTCCTCGAAGAGCTGCTGATAGTTCTGTTTTTGTGTCATGCAGTGGCTCGTTTGTTTAAAGAAAATCTTGTACTTTAATTTTATTGAGTATTACTAGATGTAAATCTGTGAAAAATGATAAAACGATATTAAAATATCGGTGTAATGAGACGAACATTTTAAAAGACGGCTTGAAAGCTCGCAGGGGAAATGGCGAACCTCGGAGAATTGATGTGCGTACGCCTCGTCGATGGGTTATCGACGAGGATATCAATTTTCGTACCCGGTGCGGTCTTTAGCGAGGGTTTCCTGGGCGAATCGATCGGCAGGGAAGTAAATTAAGAGGCTCCCAAGTGGATCGGTGCAGCGGCTACGGCAGAGCACATCCCACTGAGATCGTATGAAATAGCGGCAAATCTTGGATCGTCTGGAGGGACCCTCTGAAGATGACAACCAGCCGTATTTTCGCTGGATAATAGTCTTCTTGGCTTTCTTCTCGGCTCCCGTTATCCATGGCTCTAGCTCGCCTCAGCCTCCTCCTCGCCTCTCTCCTCTCCACCTCGCCATTTACTTCTCCGCGCCAGCCGATCCCGGCCTGCACCGCAGACGGCGAAATTATCGGGAAGGCTTTCCACATCCCTCGCTGGGAACGCCCGAGTCACCGCTATATAAAGTTTGATCAAGGACACTGGCATGAATTGGGCAGACTAATTTAAGGATTCCTCGCTAGTTCCACCCGGAATATATCATCTGGCGTCGAATGCTTGGGGATAATTTATTTGTTCCGCAAAGTGATTCACTTTGCTTTGCATCGGCACTGCGGCACGGCTTTATCCAACATTTACATATAACTTTGCATACAATATAATGAAAATTAGTCGAACAATAATATATAATTCGAATCACTAGAAAATCTCTAGAGCAATGTGCACTGGACAGTAACAATCCAAAGCCAAAGTACAATCAATGCAAATGCATTCAATAATACTGACATCGCTCATTCCACGGCGAACTCATCATCATCCTGTAGAGCGGACCGCGTCGAACTTGACCTCCCCGTGTCAGCTTTCTCCGGCGGCTAATTAGGCGTGCGTGTGTCGTGTACGTACGCGCCACGGGCTCCCGCATTTCGTCGAGCACCAGTGACACGTGAGACGCCGCGCGAGCGCAAATATGCGGTTCTGCTGCACTTTTCCGCCCGGATTTCTCCATTGTCGTACGACGGGCGTGCGTGCGCGAAAACACTCTCGCCGCCGCGCCGGTCAAGGAGCAGTGCACTAGTGCGCTTGCGGGTCAGGAAGTACTCGACGATGATTGCAAATGATTTTCTCACACGCGCGAATGTAGATGGCACAGTATAAGAATTGGCTTGGATGGTTTTGACTTGTATGAGAACGAAGATATCATAGTTTGTGTCAACAACATCCTGAGCAAGAAAATATCTCACAGTCTATACTTCTTATACTTATACTTGGTAATATAGTTGTTATCTCTTTGTCAGGCTCAAATTAGCATAGCCTGATGACACATTGTTTTTGCAATTCTCGGAACTATAAGATGACAGTGGTGAAAGGTTCGTCAAGATCGGTTGAGTATATTTTGAGATTACCTAGTACATGGAAGACGCCATTATATGTTTATTATACAAATAGCCATCCCTGAAGAGAATGCGGGTCATATTATTTACTTCCTGTATTATCATAGATACAAGATACCGACACTTTAGTCGTCAGTTTTTCTCGTAAAACAGCAAACCTGACCAGCCACAATTTTCGAAAAGTCATGGGTTCTCATTTCATTTTGTTCGAATTTTGTCGTGAGTCAGGATCATTTGTTCGAGGGGCGGACGAGTAGCCGGAAAGGTAGGTTGCCGGTTAGAGGACGCGCAAGTGGGGCATTATTGCGCGGTGGAGTCCTGGAGAGGATTAAAGGAGTAATGTTGAAGCGTTGGTAGCTGCGATAAACCACCCCCGGATGGCAAGTACCGCGACACCATTTCCACCCCGACATCGTCGCACTCATTCTCGTTCTCATTCGCTCCATTTCTCGGTGCTCGTGGGAAGCTCGGCCACCGCCAGATCAATACGAAAGAGCCACCCAGCGCACAGAGAGACATGGGTGCTCGGCTCTGCTCCAGATAACCAGCCCAGTTCCATCCCGAGTGCTACAACCATTTTCTTCACCAACTAATACTGGGTCCACCAGTTGAGAGTACTCGAAAAGTGGGGGCCAAAATTGCGCTTTAATTGCCGGTGTAGTTCTGTCTACCCGTTCGTGCAAAACCGGGGGACGTTATCTTGCTCATTGTTGCTCAATGTTGCGATAGCATCCATGCTGGTATTTAATTTGGTTGCAGAAGCAACAGTGAGAATGTTTGCAAAAAACTTCCACGTTGTTCTTCCCAGGAAGTACAGATTACAGCTTGAGCTTGTGAAGTGTAGTTTTCTTTTGCCGGAAAGTTCAAGGACGAAGCTGTCGTAGTCTTGTATCATGTTTTATGAAAAGATATGTGGATTTGTGCTTGTTTAGTTCTTTGTCGATATATCGACCACGTAAATTGCTGTAGCTTTGATCTACATACGAGTAGTACATACTGTTCCTTTGTTACTTCCAGAAAGCATACTTCCTCGAAGTTTTATATTTAGTCGCAATTTTGTATTATTCATTCGTCGATTATTAGCACTTTAAATTCAACAACTTTTTTAAATATATAAATCCGAGATAAAATGACGAATATAATAATAATAAAATACTGCTCTGTACTAAATGTCGATGCTCGTTAGTGGATATCGAGTATAATACGGGCGGTCCGAAACGGCATAGCGATCGAGTCATCAGAATCACGTCCCCAGCACGATATCCGAGTAATTGCGCGTCCGTCGACGGCGACATCGTCGCCGTTGGACTATTATACTCGGGCGTCCTTGCCTATTCCGATCGAACGAGGCCACTCGATAGCCACGGCCGTGCGTTTATCCGCTGGGGAAAGGCATAATTATGATTGCCGGGGCTTCGTTGTCTTCGCCAATAGATAAAATCCCTCGGCGAGCCTGCGCCCTCCACTGTTTGACAACCAGGCATTTCCAGTTTCGTTAATCCCCTGACTCTGACGAGCGCCAATTTTTCGATACTCTAATGGACAGCCGACATCGATGAATCGCTGCAACTCGCATTCCCCTACTTTATTTCTTACACGGCTCGCGTAAAAAACTCCTCTGTTATGTGACGCTCGCAGGATTTATACATAGACTTGATACGTTATTTGACATTCGTTACTGTCGGAAATGTGGAGATGAAAGTGGTAAAAAATAAATTATGAAAGATATAAATATAAATCACTATTAATATGACTGTTGTTGATATACATATGTACAACAGCGAAACATATCTACTTGGAACTCGAAAGAACTGAGCAATGCACTTGGATGAACTTCTTTCATCGTCTTCGAGTCATCCAATCGAGCGGCAATGCGTTTCCCACATATTGTGTTACACCCTGTAGGTATATGTCGCCTATTTACCACATCGCAAAGTGTCTGTCGGGATATCAGTGCAAGGCGAGCGGTCGCGGTCGCAGCGTGAGCCGGATTGATTACCCGACAGCCCCGCGTGTACAGTCACTCACTAAATTCTACTGACTCGTGACCGTAAAGCGCATTTGAGACATCATTGATTTTTATGTCCCATAGAATCTTCTGCCATTCGAATTGCTGAAATGTACAAGTTCAGTATTATAGTTTGTACTCGATAACTCGACGGGAATTATTTTATAGAAATTATGAAAAATTCCCATTTAATATCGTTTGCATTAGAGATACCACGAGTCCAATGCTACCCGGAATGTTTCGCACGCAACGATTGCAATGTTTCCTGCAGATATTGTAATCCTAAGCTATTCGTTATAGGTATGAATAGTCATGTGCAAATATTTTGCAATGCAACGCTGACGCGTGCAAACATTGTTTGCCCAAGACTTGCAGCCGTCGTGACTTTCCGACACACATTTCTAGTTCCTGTAAATTGTCAATGACGTGCGAGCCAGACTTTACCAAATGCCAGCGACGTCTCTAAAGTCAATAAAAAACTAATATAAATATAGTTATATTGCAAAGTAAACATTAAAAAGACAGACCCGGACATTTCTCTCGAATGCTGTTTACCCACGATCACACAAAACCAACACTAAAAGAGAAAACTAACAATTTTCCGTTATTTTCCACGGGAATAATTTCCGTCTGCATTTCTGCTATTCACCGCGCATATTCATGATGCAAGTGTATCGCGCAAGACGAGTGCTCGCTCGAAGCCAGCGCGGATCTGCCGATTCCCCGGCAGACTAATTTCAAGTTCCAGTAAGTTCTCGATGACTTATGAGCCGCAGTGTATGTCGAGAGCGTGAGTGAGTCTCCGGCGTCGGGCGCTGCCGCTCCATTGACTTCGTTTCGTGGTGAAGGACACTTCTCTGGCCCAGATTCGATGCCCCTTCTGCCCCGCCCGACCTCCATTCACCGATGCGCACTCGGCCTGGAGTAGCAAAGGGCGGCGTTCGTAAGCCTTTACCCTACGAACGCAGACGCCAGACCACCCCCTTCGCCCCCCCGGCATCATCCCCTTCCCACGCTCCCGCACAGACCCCGTAGACGAGGAAGCCAGCCCCTCTTCAAGCCTCGTCAACCGGCGCCCTCGACGCTCCGAGTACGCTTCCAAGGAGCTGACTGCGACCTGATAATCGCGAGTGCTCCCTTGCCTTACCCCCTTCTCGAGAGCCTAATTCCTATCTCAGATATGCCTGCGCTCTCTACTTTTCAACGCTTTGAACATTTTAAACGCAGCCGCCTTTTCATAGAACTTCGTGGTTTACCTTTCTAGCCTGCTCATTCAATTTACTCACTTTTTGCCGGAAAAATTAGCAAAACGCTTTTATCCATGTAAAACAGTTAATACAATAATAATGACTGAATGAGATTAAAATGTTTGACCCTATAGTTATGACTCCATTAAAAGAATGGAGAGTTTAAACAAGGATAATTGAGTGAGAAGGCAAAGATACTAAAGTGGAAACGTGAATTAATTCACAAAGTCGATAGAATCCTCTATCTCCACGCCCGCACTCTATCCTACTAAAACAATCCGTTCCATCCTCAAAGCGTTGACACACTTGCCAGGCCGAATCCACTCGCGCCGCTGCTAACTTCCCCCCTTTAAATATGCTCTCATCATCCCAGCAGAATAATATCGCGCGTTAGTCCTCGGGGGGTGGGTGCGGAGAGAAGGGCGCAGAGTGGGAAGGTGTCCTTAAAGCACCTCATCCGCGATAATTACAGGGCTGCAATTGTCGGGCGCTCGTCAGGTGGCTGCCGGGCGGCGGAAAGGGGTTGAGAGCGCGGGGGAGAGAATTACGGGTAGTTCACCCAGCGGCGTCGGCGTCGGCGGCGCGGACCGTATGTGTGTATGTAGTTCGGTTCTCGGTGGCCGGCTACTGTAGGCAAGGCCGTGTATTTTTAACTTGAGAAGTTGCCGGCAACTGCAAGCGGCTGGCTGGCTGGTTGCTTGCGCGGGGATCAATACCTCCATTCCCCCCGGTCGGCGCGTACTACTACCACACTACCTACTCCACTAGTGGCAGTGGTAGAAAGGCCCTCCAGGTTTAACCCAGATAGATCCGCAGCGGCGCGCCGCGCTCCGAGTCGCCCGGTGGAAATTCGCCAGAGACACTAGGCCGCGCCGAGCGCATATGGGAGCAGCG
This sequence comes from Crossocerus cetratus, assembly GCA_963675795.1. Taxonomy (NCBI): domain Eukaryota; kingdom Metazoa; phylum Arthropoda; class Insecta; order Hymenoptera; family Crabronidae; genus Crossocerus; species Crossocerus cetratus. The sequence goes on from OY776667.1 coordinate 19,250,234, forward strand.
AGCAAGCAGCCAGCCTGCGAAGAGGGAAACCTTTCATTTCCCTGGAAATGCGCTCGCGCCGACCAGCCGGCGGCCTGTGTCACAGAGCGCCGCCAGACCGACTGATCTGTCAAGTAGAAAACATGAAAAATTCTCCCGGCGTCCCGACTCGACTCCTCCTCCCGTCCTGACGGGGAACACAGAGGCGGTGTTTGCGCGCAATTGGAAAAGAGCCGGCCCGATCGGTTTTGGCTGGCTTTCAGTGTCCTTCCTGTCGCAATAACTCTCGCGCATCTCCTGTCGCCGGGCTTTCATCGATGAGGTAATAGACCTTTTGCTCTCGCGTCGCTGTAGACAAAGCGTTGTTCGGTCAGGTGTAATAGTGAGGAGTTCCCTGGCAACCTGGCAACATAAGGCATTTGGAATAAAATATTATCCTTAAATAGTTTAAAATAGGATGTCAATGATATGAAGTAAAGTTTAATATAAAATAAAATATAATGAAAGAATGTAATGTGAACATCAACATTAGTCAAAACTGACCTAATATTATGGTCGAAGTGTCAAAACGAATAAGAAATAATTATATCAAATAGAAAAATGAAGAAATGGCAGTGGAATAGTTATTAGGGCTACGCATTACTTCCTACCATAAATTAAGCAAAGTATTTATTAACCCTTGAGGCATTACACTGCCTCCAGGGAAAGAGTGCACAGAGCAGGCTGAAAAAGGCCGAGTAAGTTTCTTTGCATTCCTTGGATTCTGTGTTAAGCAACACCCTTAAATTCTCCTGGAGGCAGAAAAGCCGTCTGGCAAAGTGAAGCGGCTTTAACGGAGCCAGGCTGCAATTGCGGAAGAATGCGGAAACTAGCTTGTCGAGATTTTTCCGAAAAGAGACTTTGGCATCAGGGATATTTGGCGAGCCGCCGCGGCGGTTGCGTCCCGTAATTGGAAAATATCAGTAACCGCCTATTCCCGGAGCCGTTCGGTGCTCCAGGAACCGCAGAAATTACAGTGGAGGAAAGAGCTATTCCGATTGTCATCTTTGCTTCGTGACTTCTTACACTCTACCGTGTGACAGAAAAATTGCAACAGCACGCTGCGGTAAAAACTTGCAATGTGAAGTGATTCCCGACCTCAGGCAGAACTGCGATATTAACTTTAAAAAAAAAATATCTCGAGTTTGTATTTAACTGCATTGCAATAATATACTTTCTTTTAAATAAAATAATTGTTGCGTAGAAAATGCGAGTCGGTCATAGCCAAGTAGGAGGTCTCCTTGCAGCAGAGGTGGTCGGAGGATAAAAGCATCTGCCCTCCCCGATAAAAGGGCAGGGCGCCACAAACAAAATCAAAACAAGGCCGCAGGAGATAATAATAAAATACTGGTAGCCCGATAAAACTGTAGCGCGCAAAAAGGTTAAAGGAAAAGATGTTGGGGGGATGCTGTTACGAAACGGCCGCTTCCTTTCCATTCCTGCCGAGTGTTTTACCTTTTTGCTCGCCGCGTCGACCTTCCGACGATCCTCCTGCTGAAAGAATGATCGGAGACGAGAGTGGAATCGAGTTCCGCAACTAGAGAGGAGCGGAGCCACCGCCGTGCCCTCCGCCTCGTCTTCGCTAGACGCTAAAGAATCCCTGCACGTGGAAAAGGAAGAAAGCGATGGCCGAAGAATAAGGCGGGCAGGAAGAAGAGAGAGAGAGGAAGGCGAGCGCGAGGGCTCTGAAAGAAGATAGGAGTAGGAGGCTTTCGCTCTCGGTGCCATTCAGTCTCGTAGAGAGGGACTTCCGCAATTGCGGTGGGATGCTTCCAAAGGAGATAGGCACTCACAGGGTCGGCCGCTAGAGGTCTAAGGGCAATCCCTTTTATTGCCTTTGGTTTCTTCCTCTAGCTTCGAGCCAAGTGTTAGCTGCCCCCCTATCGCCCACTGAAATGCCAATCCACCATAGTTACCTATATGAGTCGAGTCAAACCACCTCGGTACCGAAAAGTTCTACCGGAAACACGGTTTTAATTCGAAGGACCTTCACTGTAGACCCCACTCTACATCTTGTTCCGGCGACAATGATCTTGAAAGATATTATCAGCGAGAAAAAGATGAATGGTTATTATGTGAATAGAACGTTCATTCAAGTCCACTTTAACTTTGGACAATCGAAGTTTGATGAATCAGGCGATAATCCGATGAAAGTGTGGGATTTAGATAAAGCTCCTTATTATACTCGTGGTGCGAATGCTTCTGAAAAAACAACAGCAAGGTCTATTAGTATTAAAAAGGGTCGATAATGAGAATACTAAAATGAAGTACCTTTGCCACTTATCCATTTCTCCATTTTAAGAACCTATAATTAGTATTTGTTTGGACTCGATGTGAAATTTCAGTAGAATAATCGAACGCCTGGCTTTTTGTTGCAGATTATTGAAGGGGAGCTGAGAGCACCGAATCCGAAGTGAATTCATCAACTATTGATAACCAGAGGGACGTTACGCGCCACAGTCGACAGCCGAGTCGTCCTGTGGCCAATTTGTGAGGGACGTCCCGCGTCTCCAGCAAGACGGCTGATCGCGTAGAGGACCTCCGTAGTGTTCCGCGGCTGCCAGGAGTAACAACAGCCCGAAGATTCTTCCACCGAAGGCCAAAATGAACATCGAGGTGCAGGTGGCGCTCAACTTTGTGATATCATACCTCTATAATAAGCTGCCGCGCAGACGGGTCAACCTATTCGGCGAGGAGCTAGAGAAGGCTCTGAAGGACAAGTTCAAGGGCCACTGGTACCCGGAGAAGCCGTTCAAAGGCTCGGCATTCCGATGCCTCAAGACCGGCGACCCGATAGACCCAGTGCTGGAGCGGGCGGCCAAGGAGAGCGGCGTGCCCATCCAGGACATCCTCGAGAACCTGCCGGCCGAATTAGCCGTCTGGGTGGACCCTGGTGAGGTGAGCTACCGCATCGGCGAGATGAACGCCGTCAAGATTCTCTACTCCGAGACCGGGGACCCTCACGATGAGAGCTCCGCCGATCGGGAGGTCACCAAGACCTTCAATCCCGAGGCCCAATGCTTCCGGCCGATCGAGGTCGTAGGCACCTCTCTCAGCGGGCTCAGTCTCAGCCCCAAGTCCGCCTCGCCGTTCCCCAGCTCCCTCGGCAGCAACGCCAGCAACGGCTCCTCGAGCAATCAGCAGAACGGCCATGGCTCCGGCTCCTCATCAGCGCCCTCGCCCACCCCAATCACCAACTCGTTCAAGAGTTCACCGAGCCCCGTGCCAGCGTTCATACCACGCACCACCGCGCCACTCACTTTCACTACAGCCACCTTCGCCCAGACTAAGTTCGGCAGCACCAAGCTCAAGACCAGCAGCAAGCGGGCTAATAGGTTTGTTCATATTTCCTACTACCTGCATGCTCTCACTCTCCGTGTGTAGCCTTGCTCTCATTTGACCGGCACACGGCTCCGTTGTGTAAGGCCCATTGCGTTAGCCGGTCCCATTTCTATCGGGAGCTTTCTATTCAAGTTGAGGCTATTGAGTAATTATTGCTCGATCGGCATTCCATTTGGAGAATCTTTCCAAAGCGTGGAACAGACGGATACATCGTTGCTCTTCTTATTACAGGATGTCGCCTACAGAGTTCTCCAACTACATAAAGCAGCGCGCGATGCAGCAACAGATTCACCATCACCACCATCACCAACAGCACCAGCAGCAGCAGCAGCAGCAGCAACAGCAGCAGCAGCAGCAAGCGGCTGCCGGCGGACTACCAGTATCGCAGAGGTCTCCTCGTAGCCGCAGCCTGTCTCCAGGCAGCATAGTCGCTGGAGCCGGTCAACAGCACACAGATCCCGGCGCGTACTTCTTCCAGCACGGGCCTGCCACTTATCACCCGCAGTTCCCGCACCGCAACATCTTCGACTCGTCGAGCCACGGCGGTTACCTGCCGACGGATCTGTACGCCAGTGCGAAGTTCCCGTCGTACCTGGACCCGAGCGCCCTCGCCGGCCACCAGTTCTACGGCGGGAGCATGAGCGGCACGAGCAACGCGGCCGCGAGCAACGCAAACTCCCAGGGCGCCGGCAACCTGGGCCCGGTCGGCTCGGCGACGACCAACAACAGCGTCAACGGGAGCGGCCAACAGCAGGACAAGAACGCGCTGGTCGACGGTCTGAACAACTTCGGCCTCGGTTCGGTCGCCCCCTATCCTGCCAGCCAGTACCAACACCTCCTCGTAGCCAACTAACACGCCTCGCGCACGCAAACTACCCGGCTAGGGTCTAACGAGTCGCGGCCGATCCTCGGTGCTGGCTTACTAGAGAAGAGGGAGAAGAGGTCGACGGAGCCGGATCTGCTGCCGCTGGCTGGAGATCCAGCGCTGAGAGGTCGCCAACAGTCCAGCTTCCGTTCCCTGACACAGCCGATCCCCTTGCATCATCTCATCCAGCAATCCGGCCTCCGCGATCGAGGCTTATATCTGTGTACCTCCTGCTCACCCTAGTTCCCCACTTTGTCTCTCTCCGCGACGGAACCCTGTCCAACACATTTACCAGTCGTAGAAGTAGCTGTCTGTTGTTGGGAGGCTATTGCGAGCGCCGGTCACGAGAGCCAGTCGCCATCCATCCTCAAGCCCCGGCGCAACCGTTCCGGGGGCGCGTTCGCTTGCCACCTCCTTTCTCGTGCGAATCTTCCAAAGAGACCGAAACACTTGATTACACGCCGACCGCCAGCTGATGGCGGATTGATGAGAACGGTTGGAGAGCAGCGGAGGAAGGAAAGGAGGGAGAATTGGCGATGAAGAGAGCATGGAGGGAGGAAGAAGGAATTTATGGGATTTGTCACCCGGAAGATGGAACCGACGAGTCCCCGAAGAAGACAAGGTGCAGCTGCGTGCAGATGTGCGCGTGTGAAAGAGCCGTGTGAAGGGAAAGCGTTGGAGACGACGCGGGAGAGTCAAGAGTCGACTGAAGAGCGAGCAAGAGGACGAGCGAGAATGATGGAAGTGGTTGAGGAAACGGGCAGGGAAAATAGCGGACGTGGGAGCGATTAATATGAAATATCTATATATTAGCTGGAAAACATCCGACACGGGCCCGATTGCGATGGTGCGAGGCGTCTGTTCGACGACAGGGTAACCAGTTGATTCGCTGTTATCGCATCGGCTCTTAAGTAGGCGTGAAAGCCTAGAGGCACAAGTCCATTCTTGAAACTAGTGCGGGTCGAACAAACGGTCTCAAGCGCCGCGCGATACCTGGGCCAGCAAAGCTACGCGCGTGCACACGTATATAAAAATTCGCAATCCGGAAGTATATATGCAGTGGACATACTCTCTCCACCCACCCATACCTAATATGTACACCATGAGTAACCCACAAGATATACATACAGCAGCAGACACACGCGCACGACGCATTACAGACACACACACAAACACACACACCGACACACACACATACACACAGTCACCGCGTACATACACCTACTACACACAGATATTACCAATGTGTAATAATTTATTTTTTCACTGGTATAGTCGGAGAATTGATAATGAATATATCTGTAGAGCCTATGTATTATATTCAAGATGCACTCACTTTACGGGTTCTCGCGAAACGGTAGGAACTACTTGTTGTACACATGCGTAAGAGAAAGAGGCGGCGAGACATACACATATTATTAAGCAGGTCCGACTCTTGGCAAGCGTGGTACACGCGACCTGCACCGAGGGGATGAGACACATACGACTCCTTTTCCCGAGAAGGCAATCGCACGCGGCGAGACCAAAAACCAGCGGAGATACGATACGTCTTTCTTGAGCGGAAAAAAGATACAAAAAAAAAAATAGAAAAATTGGTCGGGACAGGACGACGAGTTCTCCGATCTCCCCGGCCGAAAAAAGGGCAAATGGAACCGGCAGTTCCATACCGTTTGGAAAACTCGTCCTCGGTACGATTTTACATTTTATTTTTATAATAAATGCCGTAGAACGTAGGAGAAAATGAAAGGGAGAGGGTAGAGCGTGAAGAGACGTGTTCGTAGGGACGAAAACGGCATCGTTTCGAACCCCTCGCTCATTCTCACCCGAATAATCGGGATATCTTATTGTCAGGTATTGCCACCTTCGATTCGGCCGATCGAACGCCAGCAGCGATCGGGCACCTTCACAGCTCCCAATTGGCATCCTCAGAACTCCTCGATGCTATCTCTAAGTGTTCATGCCAAAATTTCCTATTTTCGTAAACTCGAAACGGTAACCCTAGTTTCGTCGGCAAGTCTCGCGGCGATCGAGCGACGCCGATCGCGCCCCCGAGTTCTGTAGAGACATTGAGAGAACAAGGCGGACAGGCAAGCGGCCAACTCTCTCTCCAGGCTGGTTCCCGGCAGGCGGGCAAGTCGATCGAGGAAGGAAAGGAAAGGCGAAATTGTGCGCGATTCGATTAAACCAGAGGGGTCGAGAACGAGCCGCTTCACGTCTGCAAGGTTAATTAGGTGATTACATAATTATAGGCCGCGGTTATTGTCCTCGAAGGCGAGGCGACGACTACGTCCGACCGCGATGCTCGTCAACACTGCGTAGCGAGGCCTCCCGATAGGATAGGCAGAGCCAGTTACACACTGCTTCCATGATTTTCTACGTTCAATCCACCGAGAGAACAGCCCAGTCGCGACTGGGCGCGAAATTTCTACGAATAGCGAGTCCATTTTATAGGCAATACCGAGCACAGTGGCCAAAGCATCCTCGAGCGAACAAAATTTTCTACGTATACGAGCAACGGGTCGCCCAACACTACTATACTCTCCGGCTATTCTATCGGCGGGTCCCGACTCCGCGGAGTCACGTCGCATCATCGGTTTTACCTCTGGATTCCCATTGTCCTTGGTGAAGTTCCGTTCCCACCTTTATATCGAGTACCTTGCACTTGTTTCCGGGGTCGGACGGGGATACAGCCTCCCTCTCGGGGTGACTCCTCTAACCGACAGTAACGGCGGCGGAGGTGCCGCGAGCCGCGGGCCGGGCACTAGGTGCTAAAAGTATTAAAACGAAAACCGTGTTGATCCTGTCGTGGTTGGGAGAACGGTGGCGGTAGAGGCGCGCGTGCGCCCGGAGACTGTCGACAGGCTCCTCGTAGATCCTCGGGAGAGCGCAGAGCCGCAGAGCACAGCTCCTTCTCGGCCGTGTCAATCGCGATGCGCCGCGACGTCGCCGAGGCTCGGTCCATCCTTGTCCTCTCTCTCCTTAGACTAGTTTCTGGCGGTTGACTTTAGCGTGAATTCGTGGCGTGTAAATGTGTAGTATAATTTTAGGGGTGACGTCAATCGTTCTTTCTTACGGATTTTTATATAGTCCCTTTTGTATAATCGCAGCAGCAGCGCGCAAGCAACTTCCGTACTGCCGGTCGTGGCGCGCCGGCACGGAGGACGCGTCACGGTCGTAATTGGTGGATCGAGCGAGCGACTCGCGCGGCAAGACTCTTTTTATAGGCGACTCCTTTGTCATTAGCGGCTGCGACCGGTTCCTAACTAAGCGACTTACTGTGTCCGGCAATTCCACGGCGGACGGGCGCACCTCGACGAGCGGGTCCGCCCGTCGACGGCTCGGAATACTTTTCTCGTGGAGCAAATCCAATTGGCACAGAGAAAGAGAGAGGTAGATAGAGAGAAAATGTGTGATCGCAGCGCGGAAATTGGCATTGTGGTAAGTCTCGGCGCGCCCGCGCGATTAGTCCAAAATTCACACCAGCGTCCTGAGACTTCCACTTATCGGAAACTGTTGTGTCACCACCCAGCGAGAATAACTATTAGGCATTAACAGTAACTGAAACTCGAGGCTCGACACGCGGGAAGGGGAAGAGAGCGAGAGAATGAGAGAGAGCAAGTTGGCAGATCTGATCTCCGGGCGAGCAGGGGGTGTAAAAAGGACTACACACACATAACACACACAAGTTTTTAATCTCGCGGAATTAATAAGGGTATATATACGTAGAGGGAGGGGGGCGGCGAATGAGAGACGCCGAGATAGGTGGAGCTAGTGGGCAGGCGAGAGCTGGACACAGCAGTGTACCCTTTAGTAATATCTAAACTTAATTGTAACTATTAACGATACGTACGACTGTGGTAGCTATGCTAGTACCTGCTATTGTTAAAGAGAAGCCGGCGAAGCGGAGATCGAGTTACAATGACGATGACGATGACGAGCGAGAGAGCCAGTCGTGGGGGGACGCGGACGTCGGGACGCGCGGACCACGCGACGAATCTCAACACCGCGGTCCGAATCGTTACTTCTCTGAGGGGACCTCTCGAGGCCAGAAGGTCAAAGGGACGACCCGCCTCGATTCAACCAGTCGAGGAAGACTCTCGGGAAGCCGGCCGCCAGGGGTTACAGCCGATATCAGATGTCCTCGCATCGATTATTTTTGTAAAGTTTGTAATCGACCCTTTCTACCGCCGTTCCATCGCACGAAGGACACCTGGATTTTTTACGGAGCCGAGCACGAAATTTTTACCGAATCCGTCGACGCTTTTTCATAACCGGAGGACAGGCGGTCGCGCCCCTGGCCAGCCGGCGGTCAGTCTCGCTGCGGGGGGATGGTTAGCTGGATGAGAGCGTGAGGGGGGGGGGGGGGGGGGGCTTCGGCGAGGTGTTGCGGGAGAGTAGCGCGTGGCCAACCAATCGCAATAAGTGACGAATCAAATGGATCTCGGCTTGAGACGAGAGGCTCAGTTCAAGCGAAGAATCAAACACGATGTATACTCTTTTTAAATGGGATCGCCCGGGTGAAACCGGAAGTACAGGCGCTTTAGCGTACCGCGCATGATCAGGTTCGAGCGGGCAGCAGAGCCGGTGACGGCCGGAGGGCTCGATGCTACAGGGAGGGGAGGCGCTAGAGATGGATCTAATTAATATTGATAGAGCATACATTGAGATACACAAAAAACATATAGTATTATACGACTACAATACGATTGTAATGAACACTTTGTAAGCAAGACAAAAAAATTAAGCATAGTTTTCCATACCCTGTAATGGATGTATTCGTTAAAAGGGAAGTTAAGGTTAATAACACGCGTACAGGAGGACACGGAGAGCACACCCGCACACATACCACCGAGACTCGTACATTTTAGACAGACACACACTCACACAGACACCAGGTGGCACACGCGTTCGAAAAGAAACTCGGATATATCCACACAGAGGTATACATGCATAAACACATACAAGACGTAACGCAAGAAAAAAAACGCAACGGTAATCTGTCTCTTTAAAGTATCATGTGTCTATAAACAATAGCGATCGATATTGTCTCTTAACATAAATGGAAAAAAACAAGTAACCGTGGTAACGTCGTAATAATGTCATAGCGGTAACCGAACACTCTGCAATATTAGATATAAATATATATTCGTACATTTATAGCAGGAAACGCGGCCGGACAACACGAAAGCGACTAGACAGAACGTGCACTTCGGATTCTGAAACGGCTTAAGCCACGGCTCGAACTACGGTAGCCGGTGAACTCTGATATCGAACTGCGCCATTTACCTGGGATTCCGTTTCATTTCCCTGTTTCTTTCGACGTCTTTTTCCACTTGATTTCGACGACTAAAGCGATAGAGCGAGAGAGAGAGAGAGCGAGCGAGAGAGAGAGAGCTTACGTAGTCGAATAGCCAGTGTACACGAGGAGAGCCGTAGAGTAGGACGACTATCGCGCGACTATTTCTCACCACCACACACTGAACGGGATTGCGAGCGAACGACACGGCACGAAACAGTACCAAACGAAACGAAAACAGATAACGATACCGGCGGAAACCGAACAGCAGTCAAAACAGGATTTGAGCATACTTGGAAGCCGTTTCACGACAGGGACATACACGCTGACACACAGGTTTCGTGGATTGCACACGAACGCACACGTCCACGTCGACACACACACACGCGCATACATATGACACCGATACACGAACACGTGACACGATTAACACGAGTGGCAAGACATGGATACATGAAGACACATGAGAAAGACCCAAAAACCTATCGATTATTCTACCAAGTAAATGAATTAACGAGAGGATGATAATTAGATTTGTAATTAATTACATATATATTTTTCAATACTTTAACTACTTGCTGAATGTAAACTATATACATATAATTATATATATTATATATATATATTATATATATACACACACCGCATATGGCTGTACCTCGGCTACAGTGTGGAATGAGAGGCGAGCCCGTCGATTGCCGATCGACCGATCGGGAGCACATTGATCGAGGAGGGCTCGCTCTTCTCGATCAGACACCTGTGATCGATCTGACGATCTACGATCCGGCAGCGATCGGACGTCGATTGGGCTCGTGACTCGATTTGCGAGCGGGATAAACGTCACGTTGACCCCATGCCGGCGGCCCCCAGAGGGCGGAGGGAAGATCTACGACCGAGAACCTTTTTGTACCCCATAAAACCCCTCAGCCCTTCTCCTCTAATGAGAAGTCAGTCAAACACACACTCTCGGTGTCGAAGGAGAAGCTACGTTAATCGTGTAAGTGCATCCTAAGTGTAAACTGTTATAAGATATACCCCTTTCTCCAAGAGAGCCCCACCCGCAGGCCCCGAATCTTCATCGTTTTTGTAATCTAGGACACAAAAGAGAATATGGTGCGTGGCGTGTGCGCGTGCGATCTGCCTGTATGCGTGGGTATTGTGTCTGTGCGGATTCTGCGCGATGGTTGAATGGGTGGGAATACTTGAGCTAGGAACAAGTGAAAGAATGAGTCTAATGAGCGTGATGCGTGATTGGTCCAGGTGGTCGCTTTGAGGCCGGAGCCTTCCGGCGCAGCGAGCACCCGACGTGATGCCGAGTACCTCTCTTTTTAATGATTTTCTCTTCGACTTGCGCCTACACTGCGTTGCGTGCTGCATTGCAGCGATTGATGATGCCTGCCTGTCGATGCGAGCCTGCTCTATGTCTGCATGTCTGCCTGTGCTGTGGGTGTGTGTGTGCGAGATGCGCGCGCGTCCCGTCGCCGCTTGGAACGGCTGATGCGACAGAGCGCGCGTACGTGCATGCACACGTGAGAGGACAGAGTGACGCGCGTGTTAAATAGCAAGAATGGGTCCCGGACGCTTGAATGAGAGCGCGAGAGCTGAATGGGCGCGTGCGTGCGTGCGTGCGTGCGTGCGTGCGGGGGACATGGAACGAGACACTGTGCACTTACGATACGTACACAGGTGTACACGGGTCCTCTACTCGCTTCACTACTGCCGTCGTTTCATTTTCGCCAACTTTGTTATCATCGACCGCAACCCCCTTTCTTTTCTACGTCATCAGCCTCTTCCGGAGTCTGCCAGACCCCCCCCCCCCCTTGTTTTAAGGCCTTTCTACCGCCTCCCCCCTTTTGTTTTAGGTTTTGCGTGAGTCACTGATCGAGACGTATTTTTTTTCCTTTTTTTTTTGTTCTGTTGGCTTTAGATTTTGTTCCTTTATTTTTGTACGAACGCCGCGCGCGCGCCGACTGCGGCCCCGCCTCGATCAGGCGCCGAGCGCGCGCGCGCGCGCGGCACCTTTTTACCTAAATGTCTACGAGAAGCAGCATATATTTTGCGTAACCATTGGCGTTCTAGATTTAAAACTTTTGATCGTATTAATCGCGAGCACGGGGCGATCGAGATATGTCGAGCGTGCCCTCGCGCTCGCGCGCTCTCGGCAACGCGTTCGGTCATTTGCGGCTTGTGTGCCGGGAGCGCGCGAGACGGGCGCCTAGTAGCCAATAAGGAAACATAGTTACTATAGCGGCCCGGCGATGCAAACCTCTCCTCTTTTACCGATATATATATATATATATATTTTCTCCTCCCTTTTTTTGATAGTTTGTTACTTGTTGTTTTTCTTTCACGTTTTATTTTCTTCTTCTTTTTTGTATTATATATACCTCTATCGCGACGACGCGCTGCAACGCGTCACCGGAAGATGATATAATATATATATATGTATACACACACGTACACCGCTAGAATTCTCTACGGATATAATATATACATCACATATATATATATACATACATATTTTTGTTAACGATACAGTGGTTTGATCGACTGTACGGAAAGCCGTCGGGCGGATTTGGTTTTCTGCTTCTCACCCCCTTGTTCGCGTAGAGGCATGTGCGTACGAGCGTAACGTATGTAACGGGCGTGCATGGATATGTGTATATGCATATTATACGTTCTCGCAGACGCCGATTGTGTATGTATATATACATAGATTGATACGCGGCTCGCATTATATTTTCGTTATAATGAGACGGGCGAACCTGATGGGAGATCGAGAGAGAAAGCTTACACGCACGAGTAGACAGTGTCACGTTTCGTTCAAGGAGGGATGAGATGTGTCGCGCGTCGCGCACGCGTGCGCGCCAGTGTTTCCCCTTTAGCGTCGAGAATTCGTTTCTTGAAATTATCTCGAGCGCACGTGGCCCGCGTGCGCCGGCCCTCCGAGCGGCGACGGGGGTGCAACGGACACCCCTGTTCTTCGGGGCACAATTGAATCAATCGAGAGAGAAAGAGAGAGATCGAGCGACAGAGGGAAGGAGAGAGCGAGAAAGCGAGGTTAAGAGAACACATCGCGTGTATAAATAATACTTATAATATCATTTTGTAAATTATTTTTTGTATTTTTATATATACATGTATCTATAACTACCGATGTATAAATATCGTCGAGAAGCGTACGATGACGGTGACGACGGCGATGACGATGTAAGCGATAAAAAGAGAGAGAGAAAGCGAGCGAGAGAGCAAAAGAGTTTGGAGACGAGTGCGAGTGCGGCGCTCGCCGCGCTCACGGGGTGCGCCACCTTTGCCCGAATGGCCGGGAACGAACGAAATTCGAATGAGAATTCGCATAAAGTTGGGAGATTAGGGAAGAAAAAGTGGAGGATCGAAGTGGGTGCGCTGGTGGCGCGGCGACGGGCACTGGCAATACTTAAAAATCGACCGTTTATTACACACAGTCCTTTCGTTGATCGAGAGCGGCGCCAAAGCGAGATGATATAGCTACACACAAGCAGACACGCCTGCTCGTCGACACACCTGTTGTGTTACGGGTATAGCAGTACACTTACAGGAGAACACAACATACACATCCATAAACACACGAGAAAACACACACACACACACGTGAGTTGTATTAATTCGACGCAACAGTCCCGAAAACAAGATGAGACGATTTTTTGTTCCCTATTATTTGTACCTTTGTATGTATTCTTGCAGCTTGACAGTCAGTTTGTTTATTGCTATTGTACTATTAATATTGTTAACTGTAATTATTCTTATTACGATTTCTTATTCATTACAGGATATTAAAAGTGTCACCCGATTGTTGTTGTTTTGTACACCAGACTCATTGTGCCGCTGTGTCGTTACGTTTAAGCGCTGAATTAGCCGATAGGAGGACGAAACTACCTGTATGTCGTGTCGACGTTGTATTAACCGCTTGGTACATCGCCTCGAGAGAGAGAGAGAGAACGCACTCAGTGGACCGAGCCGACTGTGACATTGGTAACCTCGCAAAACCAGTTAGTCCTAGAGTAAATGAGAACACACAGAAAACTTATTTTTTAATTCAACGACACGATCGAAGGACGACGTCCGCGGGTAATGTGCGCCTCGCCGGTACGAAGCTGGCCAGGGGATGCGACGCAGGCTTCGATAGTCCAGTAAAAGCACTCTCTTCACTAATTTCGGCAAGGAAATTCTTGTCCCGTCGGACTTTTTCAAAAGGGGGAATTGCACGAGAAATTGAACTTACAATTACAGCGGACCAACTCAATGGAAAAGCACATTGGACCGTAAAGGACCTCTTTTTCACTAACATTATTAAATTTAGTACAATTGGACAATTGGTTACCTTCGACGCAGGCAACTAATAAAAATGGGTTTGGTCCCTGGAAGTCCCCTGGAAATAGTGTTGTCCCAAGACGGTCATCAAACAATCCTGGAACGACACTAATTCCATCATTTCGAGATTGACACTAATTAGAAAGAAATTGCCGCTGTTACAAAATATCGAAGCTTCGCGGCGAGCAATGGGACGAAGCCGCGTCACACACGGTGGCTCACTCCGCCAACGAGAGCGCGTCCTCGGACGAACGACGCGTAGGGTGCGTAGATCCGTCGAGAAGTTTCAAGAAATCATTTCGTTGGACGCAAGTGGAGATATATGCGAGAGAGAGAAAGCGATCGAGTGGCGAGAACAAGTGGAGCGCATGCGAGCGAAAGCTTGTCGTGCTGGGAAGCGAGAGTGTGAGATGTAAGAAACGTGCGTGTGGGAGTAAATAAATTATGGTTAACCGTGCGAACGCCATCCAGGAGTGGACTCCTGAATGAGCGAGCAACCTAGAACAAGTCGAGTGTCGAGCGTTGGGTGGATTGATGATTTCGTGAGAGGGTTTTCTTATGGTTTCTCGTGGAAGCACATGATGGCGGACGAGGGTGGCGCCGACGAGAAGCCGCATCCTGGACCGAGTCCGACCCGGCCGAGCTCCGCGAGCCCTGCGCGGAGCCGAGCTAAAGACACCTCTCTCTTCTTCTCGAGCCATTAGTACATAATTGGATGACACCGCGTGCGCGCGCGCATCGCGCGCCGCTGTCTAGTCTCTAAGTGCTAACTCTTAAGGATTAAGCCGACGGTCACCGAGCGTGCCGTGTTACTACTATTATTAGGCTGAATCGTCCTCCAGGTAATTACAGACTCGAGTCGCTCCCCAATGGCACTCGGAATCGGGACAACTCTCGGGAACGAGGCCCCTCCACCACTGTGTCAGGCCGTGTTTCCGTGCGACAGCCTCGCGACGCCGCCACCGGCGCGCTCGCGAGGCTATCGACTAGTTCATAGGTAAATTAGGCGATTAAACTAGGGAATTAAGGCAGGGCGAGTGCCGTTCGTGAGCGGGGATAGTATAAGAAAGACAGAGAGAGAGAGAGGGAGGGAGAGAAAGAGAGATTGGGGTGGTCCCTTCATCATCAGGTCCTTAAAGATCAGACTTGGCCAGGGTGGACGCGAGTGGTCCAGGACGCCGGTCGGTGAGGTGAAGGGGAGGGCGCCTGGTATTAGTACACATTAGTTTCGTCAATAAGAGGCGCCCAATTAGTTGTTGGAATTTTGTAGTCTAGGCGATAATTCTCGATATAGTTCAATGTTGTCGAGTTTTTCATTAGTTGAGCGGACTGGACTCTGGTGCGCGCATGCTCGCGGGGTAACCGGATGCGCAGAATGCCGGGAGGCTTTGAGAGAGGAGAACTGCTATTGTTACGAGGAGACTGCTCATCCCTGTGGTTTTAGCAGCCAGGCCTGCTTTGCCCTTTTTCGTTATTAGTTACTTAAAATTGGAGCACGACTTGAGCTCTCTTGCGGCTCGATACCGAGCGAGAACAGTCAATCGGAGAGTCCTCTCGATTGGCCATGTGTCTCACGACTACTACTAGACTTTGTAATAGGTTTTATTCCTCTTGCGTAACTTGGTGTTTTGATAATCTTAATAAATCTTGTTTTATAATCAAACTTGGGCTATGATATCTCAGCCATCCAACTTAGTGTATAATGTTCGCCGGGAGACACCTTTCCTGGATCATTTTTATCAAATTGTTGAAATTCTAACATTAGTGTCATAAAATATAAGGATCCAATAACTCAAGAGACCCCATTCAACTCACCTTAAAGTATTATCGATATTTGCAATTCTTATCCTCGGTTTAACTCTAAATTATCTAATACCTCAAAGAGCAAAGCAAGTCGGTGCCCAGGAAGGCGTCCTCAGCTAAACCGAACTCTATCAACCAAGCATTCATAGAAAGAATTAAAGAAAGTGTAGTTCCGGAGGCCCACGAGCGGCGCCCGGTCCAGTCCGCAATCGATGTGTGGTTAGTCGCGACGAATTATCGAGTCATTAGCAAGATGATCCGTTCTCGGAGTGTTGGCGTGCGTGTGCGTTAGGGGGGCCGAGTGCGCCCGGTAGCGTCCGACCTAACAGACAAACCAATCCCCGGAATCCCCTTTCGAGGAGACACACTTTTTACGTCTAGCGAAATCGAGACCGGAAGTCCCCGTGTCGGTGCTGCCTACCTGGACCACCCTGTAGAGGCGAATCTCTGTTACACTCACGCGTGCTACAGGGTGGTCCAGGTCGCGCGTCGCCGACTGGGGACTCGGAGTACATACGTTGTGAGCAAGAATCAGAGTACCAGAAGCGAGAGATGGGGCGAACGGGTAGAGCGAGAAGGAAGTTGAAATCGGAACGGACGAGGGAAAGAACGATAGAAAACGAGAGCGAGAGAGAGAGGCGCGTCTCTTTGCACGGTCGCTATCTACGACGTGTGAACGGTAGATGAAACCTTTATCTATATATTTGCCACGATATTTAATATGTGAATGAGTATATCTATTAAATAAACATTGATATATATAAATATAAATATATATATATGTATATTATATTGTATACATAGAGAGCGGGAGCGAGTGCGAGAGCAGTAGGGTGCGAATCCACGAGCGCGCCTTTGTGTGAAAGCCCAGCGAGCCTGTGCGTGTGAATGCGCGAGCAAGCAAGAAAGGATGGTAATATCATGAAATTATTATTCTTTGTTACTTCTTTATAATTAAAACAATAAAAAAGCTGCTGAATAAAAAGATGCACTGTGTTCTTTTCTTGGGCGGGGAAAGCTGGGATGATGATCCTTCCATGCGTACATCGACGCTATTCAAATAACAAGAATAGTGTTGGTGACAAGTTTTAATAATCAGATTTGACAATATTTTTTGCATAGTTTTTTATTTCTGCAATTTGTATTAGTATGCATTCATTTTGAACTGTATTTTGTAACTCGTCGTTGGAGCGAGACATTCTATTTGGATTTTTTTTTACGACTGTCTCATTAGCCAGGGAATAGTTTCAAGAACTCATCGGCATTTAATTGGAATGACGAGTTTGTATCGGTAGACTTTCGTCGAAACGATCGGAGTCGATGAAATCGGCGCAGTGCGGCTATCGACGCTTTAAAAACCCATTGGAATGGGCTCGGCTCTAATTCCTGCTGGACCATCTGCCATTGCAGTTCGCTGGGTGCAATTGAAGCTATGCGATGCCAGGATCCCTGACTGCGTTACTGCCAATTGGCCGCGAGATTCCTCTTATTATTGAAAATAAAATTCAATCCTTAATTAACTGAACATTGTTAGTTCATGTCCGCTTTTACGGTTGGTATAATGCAGCCTGGATCGACAATAATGTTTTAAAGGCATTTTTCATCATTCGGACATTTTAAATAGTCCTCGAATTTATGATAATTTCACACAATATACAAAGATATCCGCGGTATTTTTCGCTTGAATTCTCTGCCAAGAATTTCTTGTTCCGCGACAGAGTAAAGCTACAAACAATAGTGCGAAAAACCCCATTTTCTTTATCCAAAAAACGTTATCGGTTTAATTTTTTACCGCTCGTCTCCTATCAGGGAGGAACGATCCAATTAGTCGGTTGATTGGATGCTTGTTGCAACTAGTTTTTACAGCGGCAAATAGCCGGGCATTAAGCTCGACTGGTGCGCGGCCGAAACGATTATCGACGTGTCCGTTCGAAGCGTTCGATTCGGCGATGCCCGCACTACGATTGCGGCAATAATGCTGACAATGAGCTGGCGGGACGGTCTTCACAGCTATCAGCTTCCATTTCAGCGCCGCTCTCGTGCGTGGCTCTCCACCGATTTCCCCATGCCCTGCTATCTGCGTTTCTCCATAGCTTCTCTTCTTATTCAACTGCTTCTACACTGTCTATCGAAGTACTTCCATAAGCACAAACTTATTATTTAAAGAAATATATTATTTTTGAGAACGCAATACGCGAATAACGAATAAAATTGAATATTTTCTACAAATGTTAAGGGACTAAATTGCCGTAAAAGGTACACATGCAATAAATATATTCTACATTACACCGAAATCACAGAGAGTAACATGGAGACTTGCACAAGCATTGCTTTCAACAATAAATACCTAAGCGCGTCTCCTTAAGCGTATCTTCATCCTAAAATATTAACTTTCACATCTTAATAACCCAGCCATTTCTATTTTGAGTGACAACTAACAAGGTTTCGGTAGTTGGTCAAGTTTTAAGCTGAGCTCGACTAGTTCGGCAACACTTTCCGCGATGCGCGATCCATATTCCGGGTCCTTTTTCATGTGCTCCATGGTGGTGTGCGTGCGATTGCCGTGCACATATTCAGAATATCCCTCAGGATCGTTCATAATCTGAGCAGCCTTCTCCTCGTCCATGAGTACAGTCGGGAAGTAGATCACAGCAGTGATCAATGCGCTCAGCCGTTGTTCCTCGAATCCTTGGACGACCTCGGACCAAGAAGGTACCTTCACGCGAGTCTTCGAGGCCTTGAGGTTCTCAGAGAGGACCTTGTAATAGTGTTCCAACATAGGCTTCTCCATAGTCTGCCTGAAGCTCCGATTGGTGCAGAGATATATGAACTGTGCGATATCATGTGCAAGAGGCGCGTAACGTAGTAGCTGAAAGTCGACCAGCATGCATTTTGGGTTGCCGTCCTCACTAAACAGAAGATTATTCGCCCAAAGATCACCATGGCAGACGACATTAACTTTGGTCGGAGATTCCTTGAGTCCGTCGTAGACACGCTGGCAGGCGAGTCGCAGGAAGTTGGTCTGCAGGCCGAGATCCTTGCCGATAGCCTCGGCGGCGTCGATGCCGACCTCGAACCACTTGGCGGTCTTCCCAGTAGGACTGAACGCCCTTTCCTTGAAGGCGTAGGGGAAGATTCTCTTGAGGGACTTGCCGAGTCGAGCCTCGGCGATTAGGGAGGCCGCGTGGACGCGTGCGAGGGCTGATAGTCCTTCGAGTACCAGGTCCCTATCGAAGCACTTGCTCCTCATTGTGTAACCCTTGAGGCCGAGGTCCTCGAAGACTAACAGGTCCTTCTTCACCAAGTGGCACTCGGCCGCCCAGGGCTTCCCGTTGTAGTCCTTGCGCAGTTCCGGCATTATCTCGCGGTAGAAAGCGGCCTCCTGGGCGAAGACACCCTTCGCCAGCACGTACTCCGCTTGCGACGGCACGTCGTACGGTATGACCTTGACGAAGAAGTGGAGTTTCTCCTGGCGGTCGTTCACCTGGGCCTTGACGCACAGACGCAGATGGGAACCGAGGTATCCGAGCTTGCCGTTCGAGTACGGCTGCAGGTAGTGGTCCCGGAGAACAGCATTCCCGCCTAGCACCCCCTTCACCAGGCTCCTTACTTCATCCTCGGTGATGAGGTCCCGGAATTCGCTCAGATCACACTTATTCGCCGCCTGGAACTCCGGCATGGCTGCGTCCTCGAGAGTACCTCGTCTCGATACTGTTGAGGAAGTTCAACCGGCGAGACTTCTCTTTATATGTACGAAAGTCGCGGCTACCGGGGACGCCTGATGCTTTTATTGCTGCCGAGCTTTGTCGGGGCTGTCATGCGTGCTATCACTTTTCGAGATAACGATGGAAAGAGAAAAGTGCCGGAGGACACTCGGAAATTCACCGCAGGGTTCATTAATTTATGTGTCCGATGCTCGATTCTCGGGGAGCTCCTGCGCTAGTCTCTCTAGCCGGCGCGCTGCAATCGGAAGGTGATAACGGCAGGACACGCGGAAGATGATAGCGCGTCTACTACAAATAGATGCCAATAAATCTGTCGGCGGGAGTCTGTCGGCGTGACGGCTCTTTCGAGTTCATGTCGATCCTGCGTGAGCTTATCGCACAGAACAAACAGCGTCAGAATGTTTCCAAAATACTCGGGGCATTTTCAGGCACAGGTTCGGTGTGTCGCCGGCACAAAGTGAGAAGCTTGTTCGGTAGTGGGAAAAGATTTCTTGGGAAATTAAGAATTCAAAGAAAATCTGGACGTTGTAAGAATAACTCCTGGCATTTACACAAGTAATGACGTGTGGAAATATCATAAGAAGAAGATTATTAATTCTTGAAGTGGTAAACGAGTAATGTTAGATTTGAAATGACCTGGAGGATCACTACGCTTATCCGCTCAAACAAGTCCTCTCGAAGCTGCAAGGTTCTCCTCGTGCAAAAAGCATTCGGCGCAGTGTTAAAAGTTGTAGGGAAAGTCCAGTGGCAGTGCCGGAGGATTGGAAACTATGCCGGCGAGGTAGATGGAGACTACCCGATACTTCCACTCAAGATTCAGGAGGAAGTTCATGCTGGATCATCGATCGTTCGCCGTAAATCCCTCGAGCTCGGAGGATGAGCCTCCGCCTCATTACCATCGAGACTCCTTCTCCGGAAGATCGAGCGACGCTGACGTAATCGCATTTCACATGCGAACGACGTTACCCCGCCGGCTTTAAAGAATACCTGAGCGACCTGGTTGCAAGAATCGAGGGAATTTCAATCGAACGCGTTACCCTGCCCGCTCACTGGCTTAGTAGTTTCGTGCTGTTGCGTTACTAGAGGCTCACTGGACGATTTCCCAGAGAGAAATTTATCGGACGAAATAAGCCCCCACGTGTCATTCATTTGAATCCGTAATTCTGGAGGATTGCGCAATTCTATTTCATAGTTCTGGGTTGAAAATTAGAGGAAAAACTTCCGTTTTTGTTTGGTCACTTCAAAACGCCAACAAGAAACATTAAATTTGAGAGGTAAGTATAGAAATCTCGGAATCTTCGCAGCAAGTTTCCAATATTTCATAAAACATAAATGCCATTTAGTTTAGTGGTTCACTTTGTGTTTTTTTTATTAAACTTTTATTAAATGTATAACACAGGTGGATTCACTTACTGAGTTTAACTACGCAAGGAAGAAAGGCCTTGGGAAAATAGGCAAACGAATAAGTAAAGATATATACATATATTACCATACATCAGCTATGATATCTATAATAGTGTACAATTTAACATTCCGTTGCACGAAGTCTTCGATTACAGTTAAAAACGTTTTACGCCCTAATAAAAACATCCAATACATGTCTGATCATAATCGATTTCATCCATTTCATCCAGTCACGTCGCTTGAATGAGTCTTAATTGACATGAAACCTTGTTTACAAGTATACTCGCATTGGAAATATAATTAAAAAATTATTTCATCCGATGAATTTGATTAAATGATTTTCATTTTCGATAAATGCTTCCCGCAAGAAGTCATACCTCAATGCTAGAAGATGTAATGTGCTCGTGTACTCACACATTACATACGTGGGCGTTGTTGTATCATAGTTAGGACCACCAAAACATCTCCCAACATCATATTAGGCACCATTGATGCCCGGGTTTTTCAAAAAAGGGCATGGTAACATAAGCAAATAATAGTAAAGGGCGCCAAGGATAGGAGGAAGTATTATATGATAACAGTGGAACAGCACAAACGTAACACCACAAAGTTTAGTAGAAAATATATCTGAGTCAAATTGATCCCTGCCAGAGGCGTGACAAAGGAGCATTTCAGTCAATTTGTACAGAATAAGTGTCGAGTAACGAACCATTAATCGATGTCCCAATTCATGGAAATCGGAACAGGAACTGATACGTTGAAACATATCAGGAAGGAGCGATTTCGAGTTCGTCACTTTCCGTCTATCGCATTGCATCGGCACCATCGTGGAACCTAAAGTAGTGAACCTTCAACACTCTGAAGTTGGGATATTTAATGCGACAATGGGGACATTCCTGAGATTTAAAATCAACGCCGTCGACGGTATAAGTCGAAATGTCAACCTCCCTGTGGAAATTGGTGTCGACCGTTGCGTCATAGTTTGTGTTGTGACGACGCGTAATGTGCCTCGACATTTCCTCCCTTGTGTAGACATGTTGATCACAAAGTGTGCAACAAAGTACCACGTTTGAGTAATGCGACACGCGGCGCCTCGTCTTGGTCGTTTTCGGTGGCGATCTCGTCTGACTAATCACCTCTTCCCTGGGGGGTTCGTCTGGCTCCTCCTGGTCTTTTCTTACTGGCGGTCTTAAATGTTTTATGGTATAATGCCTTCGCAGGTGACTAAGTTCTACGCAGTTCTTCTTGCAAATATTGCAGGAAATCGTGCCATCTTTTTGAGTAATCGGTTCAAGTTCGGGGAGGACTGCAGGCGGAGCCCGTTGCTTTGGCATGATTTGCTTGTGAACTTGCTGCTTGTGCCTGTACAGTATACTGAAGTTGGGAAAGAGCTTCTTGCACAAATGACACATCACCGACTTTTTGACGCTGCTTGGATCAGCTGTATCATTCATTTCAAGTTTCATCTTCTTCGGAGTTGGCTCACTGATTGAATTGCTTCGTTCCTGGAGTACCACCTCCTCTGGTAGTGGCGAACTTGGTGCGTCGCCATGGAAGTTCATTCTATGACGCTGGAGAGATAATATGGTAATAAATTTCCTGCGACAAATGGTGCACATGAATTGCGTTGGAACACGCTTTCTCGCGATGCTTTGGAATTTGATGGAAGCGACGGTGCTGGCTGCGTGAACCTTTTTATGTCTTAGCAGTCCCTTCTGTGAGCTGTAATTCTTACCGCATACGTCGCAAGTAAAGGAAGGTTTTGAGATGTCAGAGAGTATTGGGTTCGCATTGTGCCACTGCACATGGACTTTCAAAGTCTGCTTGTCAGAAAAGACTGCAGAACATATGTCACATTGAAGCTCATTATCGGTGAGAAGCTTCTCCGGTTTATTAAATGCGCAGTGTACGTCCCACAGATGTTTTCTAAGATCAGTTACATTGGGGAACCTGTCGTGACACACTTGGCACTCGAAGTTGCCTGATGACACGGCTGGTGGTGGATTAGGGAAGGATTTTCTGGCTTTCGCAGGTCGTTCGATAGAAGCATCTGTAACTTGTTCTGGTTTCATTAGAATCCGCGGTTTCTGTTCAACTCCACCTAGGGATTGGGTACCATTTCGGACTCCATAACGACCATGCGAAGCCCTGTGCTTCTTCATCGAAATTTCTGCGGCAAATGATTTTCCACATAGGTCACAGTCGTAGCCTTTACTGCTTTCAGCCCGGTGATCTGTTTCGATGTGAAGCTTCAGATTTGTCATTAAGACAAATGTCTTTGAACAATGAGGACATTGTGTCGTCTTCCGATTTTGTGCATGGACTTGCCTCACGTGACGCGCACAATGACTTGGTGTCGAAAATGACGACGAACATATTGTGCATATCGTTCTGCTCATCATATCTGCGTGAATGCTCCTTTCGTGTCTCCTCGCATTCGCTTGGTTGGCAAAGGTTTTGCCGCAGAATTTGCAGCTCTCACTAGAATTTCCATCGTCCGACACTGCACTGCCGTTCAAAATTTCTGATTTCAACAAGCTGTTATCCGGGCGTTCATACTCTGCGGTACCCGAGTTGTTTCTCTCATTCGAGTCCGTTACACCATGATCTTTCATGTGCACCTCGAGTGCACTCGCACTGCTGAACATGCTGCGGCATATCACGCAGGAGTATATCTTCACTTTCAAGTGGATATTCCTGTGCTCAACTAATTCACCTTTAGTCGCAAACTCTTGGCGACATAATGCGCAAGAGTACTTTTGATCGGGGCTTTTACTCGAGTTCATCTCCGCTTCAAATGAATCCCAATCCTCAATAGAACGCGACAACGTTCTAGGTGAAGTGGTTGCGTCTTCGGATTGACTGGCCTGCTGTCTCCTATTTCCTCGGTGGGTCTCAAAGTGAGCCAGAAACTCCGCGCTAGTCGTTAATACCACCCCACAGTCATTACAAGTCATCGTTTTAATCTGGTGGTCGCACGACAAGTGAGTGTGGAATTTCTTAAACACCAGGAACGTCCTGCCGCAGTGAGCGCATGTATACGATGTTCTTTCTTGCGGTAACAACTGCGCGCAGAGCTCCCGATGCTTAATCATATTCGTCTTGCGCTTGTAAATCATACCGCACAAATCACATACGTTATTGTACTGCAGGTTACCATTCATGTACGGGTAACGAATGTTTGCACTCGCCGCTTGAGAGTTCTCTTTCATAGTTTCCGTTCTTGGTCGTACGGGTGACATTGGCACTAGTTTCGGTGGTGATCGCGAAGGCGATGCTAGTTTCGCAAACTGTTTGGCGGAATGCTCTGCTAGGTGATTCAGTAATTCTTTACGATTAGCCACTGTTCGCAGGCACATGTTACAGGTGAAGTATAGCTCTTCGCCCTTCTTAGGTACAACTAGTGCGATTTTCATCGCGCACTCGAAGGAAGATCCGCAATGTATTTTGTAGAGGGATCGGTCGGCGAACTCTGTTAAACACGCGATGCAAGTGAACGGTCTAAGGTCAGGCATATGCTGGCGAATATGAACCAGTGTTCCCTTGCGATTCATGAATTTCAATCCGCAAGTGTAACACGAGAATGTTTTCAATTGGCCGATAATGTTCTCTTGAACTTGTGTCAGTGGAGATTCGTTCTCCAAAGTTATTATTTCGTCTTCCACATCTTCAATCGCTTCCACTTCATCATCTGGTAGAGTTGTGTCGGTATCATCGGGAGATTTATCATTATGGAACTTCTTCATGTGATTTGAGAAGCTATACTTGGAGTGCAAATAGATCTGACAATGTTTGCATTTTTGTCGAAATTTAATCTGTCCCCTAAAGTGCGTGTGCGGCCCGCGTCTCATCTTCTTCTTACCGCTGGAAGTGAGTGATGTATTTGATAGTTCAGTAGAATCTGCTTCCATTGTAATATCCCGCCTTCTTGCAAAACTTTTCGCATTCAATTCACTGCCGGATCCAGATTCATTTTCAGTGGTACCGTCTGTACTGAAGTTAATGTGGGTTTTTGGATTGAGAGGTGTAGAGCACAATTGCTTTTCCAATTGTGGAGGACTTCTTGATGGTCCTACCAGATTAACTAATGGAGTGGAGTGATCTTTGTTAGAAATGTTGCGCAGTGCATCGATGGAATCTTCCAGTGGACCATCATCCACCATACCGTTAATTGGGTTAACATTTGGCACCCGCTATAAATCAAATCCCTTATTAGTAATGCAAAATCTGTGCTCCATAACACCATACCTTCCTTAACAAACAAGTAATTACCACATCTGATTGATTTGAGATTACCTCTACAACATTGTCATCAAAATCCAGGTCGATCGGTTCATCCTTAATGGTCACCACCTATGACGTTCCATAAATTAGTACATTCTTCACCATTCACAAAGTAATCAAACTGGAAATCCATAATTACCAAAGGGACAGATTGGGTCTGCTTGTCAAGCCATTGTTGTAGCTTCACCTGAGACTTAAGACAGGCCTCTTTGTACTTGTGCCATTGGTTCACATTCAACACACACTGTGCGCATATCCTTGTGGAGAGCTTGTCACTGACCGAAATCTGAAAAACAGCCGATTTGGAGTACCCCATCCAACAACCTGTTAACTCTCCTTTTTCAACAACTTTATACCAGTGTATTCCTATCACGGTCAAACATTGGTAAGTAATAAGCATTCAACAGTAACAGCTATGAGCTTTGATACACCAAATGGAGCAGAAACGGAGTAAAAGGCTCTCACTTGCCCGACATCACACAATACCACTGACTACGCATAGGCTAAGGAATCTCCTGAAACAGGCATAACCTGCCAGCATCTTCCTCAAACGAGAGCCAGTTTCTTCGTGATTCGGCAGCAGAGAACACGAAGACGCAGTAGACTTAATACTAAAACGTGGCGCGGGAAGAAAGGCTGATGCTAACCTGGATGGAGAGGCAGGTCTGTATCTTGGCGGCCAAAGAAACCGGCGAGTCCTGGGCGGCGAATACCGAGGATCTCGGCCCGCTCCCCGAAAGACAGAGCCTGCAGACTCGCTCGACATTTTGCGGCTCGACAACCTCGTCCATCGTCGACAACGCAATTCACCGGGTGCGATCCTCGCAATGTCTTCGTGACGTGACGCGCGCGCGCGCGTCGCCCACTTCCAGCGATGCCTGCTTCTTCCTCCTGAGGGCCAGGTTAGAGACGCAGCGTTTCGTGTCGAACGTCGTCGTTTGAAAGCGACAAGGCGAATGCTCTCGGGCGTCAGGCGTCAGGCACACCAACGGTCCACAATGGTCCACAACGGTCCGCTCGGCGTCGTTCCCGCGGCCAGGCGTCCCAGCCGTCCCAGACCTACACCGAGCCGGTAGACGGTAGAGACTCCTCAGGCCTCTGCTACGCAGCCACGCTCGATCTCTAGATTCGAGTCATACGAGTATATCACCGCTATGGGATGAGGCTAGTTAGTAGAAGAACCGGAGTGGTCTAATCAACACAAAGGACAGGAAGCAAGTGGTTATTTGACCAGATCACGCTGGGCTAAGGGCTAGTATAGTAGCAAACAAGTTTCGAGAGCCTTCTCGATCAGACGTTTGGGCTAGTGAGTCACACCCGATATGAAGACAGCAGTAGGTCAGAAATACTTGTAAAAACTAGAAAGCAATGTATAAGCGGGAGGACGGCGAATTTCTTTAACTCCAATCCCAAAATTAACAGTATATCAACTTAACGAAAAGCGCACTAACCAAAAGTCCAGTTCTATAACTCTCTTCACCAACGGCCACGGCTCGGCGTCGGAAGCTCAACACCCAGCCATCAAAAGCGTTCCTGCTGATTCAGGCCGGCTATCTCCGTTTTATCGCGGATCACCAAGGTTTCGCTCGGTACTTGGTCGCCGAGTAAAAGCCATTAGTCGCTTGTTTCTGGTTATACTCACGAGGCTGGCTGATATTCTTGCTTCTTCAACCGCGGGCTCAGGCTTATTTGGGTGATCCGTTACGCATACGTGGAGAGAGTGTTAGTTACGCAGCGATGATTGTGTGATTAAACTATGTAATCGGTGAGGCGTTGTAGAGGACGGAATACTTTGGCGTGGATGAGTCACAAGGATGTAGTGATGATATTCCAGAGACCTGTAGATTGGTCGAAGGTTTTTCGTTTCGGTCGGATGTTATGAGCAGGTCTAGGAACATCGGTTCCCTAGTTCCAGTTTGATATTGTACATACGACGGACGTGGCAAAAAACTGTACAGTACACGGATTTTTTCTTTCACGTAAGTATATAGATCAGGCCTATCCACGGGTGGGGCCCCTCACGCGCCGTCTTCGCCTTCCGCGCTACCCGACATTGTAACTTCGCGTCGAAGCCGTCACCGGCAGCAGTCGTTATTGCGGTGTTTTGAATTTGGATCGGAGATGCAGCTTATACCGGGTTGTCGGAGCGCATATAGCGCGCAGCGAATATCGGGCCAGCGAGGCTGCGAATGCAGCCGGGCTACCCAGTATAAGTTGCGTATCTCCGATCAGGCGTAGCGACCGGTATCGCGCTTTGGTTATCACTAAATATATCCGTTACTAGGTCCCGGACCAGGGTGCCAAATAAAGTCTTTATAGAGGGAGGTCCACCGTTTATTTTAAGGTTTTTTTCAAGAAAATTCATTAGAGATTACTCGGTGTCCGGTGCAAATTAAACATTATAATTACTATTTTCCGAGCCCGCAAATTAACTTTACAAAAAAGGACAAAATATATTCAAGAAGCCTAATTCTGTCCAAAGCCAATGAACAAAAACCAGAATTTACATGTTGTACTCTTAAACCTCCGATAAAAGTTCATTTCGGCGCGACTCTCCGCTTCCGCTTCGCTCGCGCGACGCGGTAAAGGGATGCGTAGGACAAGCGCGTCGTGGTTGTTCATGACAACGGTTCGTGAGTGGGGGAGCTCTTATTGCTCGCGAGCCGACCTTGGATAGGCCTGATATAGATCGTAGATTAGGGCGATGGTCAAGGGCATCAGTGGCTCAAGTATTTATGTTTACCCTCGTAGCTCCTGAATGGCCTGCATTATTTATGTATGTCCTTCATCCTGTAAATTACTTCACTTGAACTACGCACACAGTCTGTCTCTGTGCAATATATGAGAAATAAAATGACTCATTGTAAAATTAAGTAAAAATGATTAGTAATGAGAGAATGTAATACAGATCGAACGAGTTCAAAAAGTGATGAATTTCGCGGAATATATAAATGGGATTAGTCGTGGATTAGTCAACTTTTTTCGCCTGTTGGTCAAATTCTCCTTTATTTCATATATGTATGTTCCCCAATATATATTTGACAGACACAGTTGGCTGCCATTTGTACATGCTCGTAAGACAGGAGACCGTAAGTATATTAGTTTATGTGACCGTATGTACGATACACAATTGCATACAACTCTTTTCTAACGTTTGACTCGAACTTTCGGTGAATATTAATTTTACAAGTCGCAGGTAGCTACCGATATCGCACAGTCACGTCCGTCAATACACAGGAATAAGTGCGTTTCTGTTCAAGTGGCTTAGTCAGTAGCTTTAATTCGGCTTTGATTTTGTGAGACTTCTATTCAGTATAAAAGCAACGAATTTATATAAGTGTATAAACGTAAATGCTAGCTAAACCAAGCATTTTTCATATAAAATAGTGCCAACTATGGTGGACAATTGTCGTACCGTTTTCTATTTGATCTACTTTATTTTTCCAATAAATTAAACAACAATTTGATTTTACAAATTCCCGATGACGGCGAAGAAATTAAGGGAACTTCTAAAGATACGCGATAAAAAGCTATATCATTGAAAAAGACAATGATTGATTGTATTCACGAATCATAGTAGAATTATACGACGTTGCGTTTGGATAGTAATGTAAGTCAGTGTTCAGAGCACTGAACTAGGTCAGAATAATCAAGCACTAAAGCATTTATAAAAGTGTCGATTTTGAGCTCTGCTCTAATCTACCTTTGGTACAATCATTCTTCGAAGTTCATAATATATGGATGGTTTTATCGAACGCAATGTTCCAAACTACGAAAGAGAATATCGAAAATTCCAACTGGTTAATCCACGAGACTTGTGTTGGTCCTGCTGTAAATGGCAGGTGCAAAACCTTTTTTCCGAAACTGTCTGCTACGTTTTCTAAAGCTACCCGGCTACTTGGTACAGTACATGTATTGAGAACATCCTGTTTCACATCGAACTTTATCGCGTGTATGATTTTTTGTGATACTAGTTACGCGTACACGTGTTCCTAGATATCGGAACATAGGATCCGAAATATAAATAAACACGGAATTAAAAAAAACACTAAGTGTTCCGATTTCTACGAACTGTCATGCACACACATTAACACTGTAAGATCGTGTACACAGCTTACAATTAGAACCATCGAGTGTTTCAAGGCGTCCCTAGACCTACTTTGTGATATACATTTTCTATCTTTCAAAGCTATTCACATTAATGTACAGTTGTACAGTGGAGGCTTAACCATTAACTGAAACTTGATGGGATCCCAGTGTTCTTATGTCATCAGTTAACGGTCAATCATCGGCAATATCTAATTCTCTAAATTCTCAACAAGTGTTATATAATATGTTCGTGCAACTTTCTATACAAAACAGGAATCTCTCTCTTCGATTGCCTCGAAAAATATCAATCCTATTATTTGGTTTCCTATAACTCGCTGCCTTTGAACCTCGAACCCATCTAATCTAATCCTTGGTGCATTAAAACAGTCCAGCTTCATGGGAACCCGTCCACTGTCCACTCATAACAACAAAGTAAACAACAAGAAGAAGCCTTTATTTAGTCGACTTTCATTTGTTTGAAATACGTTTCATGCAGTACCCGATTCAATTTAATACTCATCCGATATATATTGTATGTCAAAACCATTGTCCTGCTTCACACTTTTGTGAAGGTTGTACCCAATCTGGCTAATGGACATTGTTTCTTAATAATTCTCCATAGTAACACGTTTTAACATTTCCACAACTACACGGTTTAACATTTATTACAAGTACCAGGTACGAATTCCTAGTATACATCTAACATTGAATCTAGGCTGTTTATTCATGCATTGGTTGGTGGACAGTGAACGAATTGCACGCACTTGTCAGTTTGTACGCAAGGCTAAGGCCCGGAACGGTAATGATCGAAAATAACCGAAAATCAGTGTTTTACATTATAGAAACTGTCCCAAAATATAAAAGAATTACAAGAGATCAATTAATAAGAAAAAAAAATAACTCAACATACCAGAAAATGAGAGTTCTCACGTCAGTATCATTCGTTCCGGGTGTACAATCCAACAACCTGCAGCTTCTTCCTATCTTAAACACTTTGTACCATAGTCTCGAAATTGGCGAAAGTCAACCAGTTGCATCATTGCTAGAGATTCGCAAGAATAATTCGTGACGAGTGCCGGTGTAAATCAACCGGTTCTATCAATTGAAAAGCGAGGTACATTTTGCCGGGTATTTTTGCTACTTCCATCACGGTGGATGGCTTTGAAAGTGAGCCGTTCCGATCGTTTAGCAATCGGCGAGTATCGAACTGCGTCCCTTTGATTGGCCAAGCTATAGAGTGTAGAGTGAAGTGTGTTTGTCATCGGGGATGCGCTGTTCAAGTTGTTAGGCAGTTGTTGTTGAAGCAAGAGTTCCGCTGCGATTGCTGACGCACGTAGTCCTGCACGTTGAATCGCGTGTCGTCGGGATTGCTGCTCTTCCTGGCCTTCAGTTCTCTGGACAGAAGCATGAAAGGCCAATTTTAGCTCTAGCCTTTAATCTTTTCAGTCTTGACATTTTTATGAAATGTAAAACATTATCTCTGTTCTGTATACTATCAGAATAATAGCATGATAAGTGTGTAACTTGCTCAGTCCCGGTTACACTTACCTAGCGACAGCGAGGAAAGCTAATTCTACGTTAAGGCCAGTTTTTGCTGATGTTTCCATGAATGGGACCCTGTACTCCTGGGCTAATCGCTCGCCGTCTTCCTTTTTTACAACCCGATCCGTTCCGCAATCCGATTTATTCCCTGTAACATTACAATAAAGCATTTTCCTGCAGAGTCTTGATTAAACTACATACAATCATTATATTGCAAATCTGACTGAGCTTACCCAACAACATAATTACAACGTCTTCATTCGCGTGCTCTCGGATCTCGCTTAGCCAGGCTCTGATGTTGTCGTAACTCGTCTTGTTCGTGACATCGTACAGCAACAACAGCGCTAGAACATAGTCATTACTCAAGTTCGAGCTCGGTATACCATTATGCTTTTATTTAAATGAATGTAATTTAGCCTGAATCCAATCTAATTAAATGCCCATGAATTTATCTGGCTTCGTATTGAAACCAGATTTATTTGGGAAATTAGCAATGCTAGTTTAGCCAGCGGTTATTATATCTCTAGAAGGTTGTTGTGGCTGAAAGCCCGCTGCTCGAGCGTTTAACTGTCATTAATTATGATGGCAAATTATATGCTATGGAAAGTATTTTTCAGCTCAATGAGCGATCGAAACTAATAAATTCGCGTAATCAAATGTGGCAACTATTATAATTAAATTTCCGACAGGAGTGAAATTCAGCCAATTCATCGTGGATGAAATCTAACCCGATATTAAATTCCGGAATCCAACTGCAATTTCATTTCGTCTACCCAAATTAATTAATTTTAACTGAATTGTAATTAAAGGTCTAAAATTAGCCTGGCTATTAAATGTCTGGAATATTAAATTGTTTTAATGTAACCATTTCGTACGATGGAATTTCTAAGTGACAAAGGGTTCTAGCGGGATTGAGCAGTAATTGCTACAGCGTCAGAGATTAGTTTAAGTACCAAGAAATCAAAGCGCTTTTGCCTTTTCACTCCTTTGTTTCTACTCCTTAGCTTATCTTTATTAAATGGTAATTGTTATATTGTTATTTCCTTTTTAGTGTTTGCTACGGGAATAGCGCTGTTAATTGCATCAGTAAATCTAAGCAGCAATTTGCAACAAGTTACGGTTATTATGCAATTATTAAGTACCTCAGTTCATGCTCTTCACTTGGCAGTCTGTCATACACATTCAGACCGTGTACGGTAAGTGAAATGTAGATTATAACTTTTGATTATTTGTCAGTAGTTTGGTACAAACTTTGTTATCGTTTAATAGATCCGTAGTCACTAGAGTAATAAGAAAAGAAAACCACTTACCATGTGCGTCTCTGTAATAGGCATGCGTCACGCTCCGAAACCTCTCTTGGCCAGCGGTGTCCCAGATTTGCAGTTTAATGCGAGTATCGTCGACGTCGACGACTTTATTCTGAAAACAATTAAGTCCATTCCAACTATACCGTCCACCTTTCCGAGTCATCTCGACCACGCAATGTGAGCAATGCAGTTCCGAGTACTTTGTCTTTCTTTGAATCCTTTCAACTTCCTACTTGTTAGCAGGTGTTATTGAAACATTGTGATTTTCACATTTGTTTGGTATTTTGATTGCTTTAGCTATTTGTTATGAAAAGTTAATGAGACTGTGTCAATGCAAGTGGATCAGTGGCCCTCACCCTAAAGTCAATGCCGACGGTCGTAATGTAGTTGCTAGATAGGAATTGGCCGTCGCGGAAGCGCATAAGAAGACAGGTTTTCCCAACACCACTGTCACCCAGCAACATTACCTACATCACATAAAACATTTCTTCAGTCTCTCTGCAACGCTTCTGACAAGCCTTGCGCTTAGTTGAATATTAGTGGGCAGAAAGTCGCGCGGCTCGACTCTATCCAGTACTTTTCGTATTGATATATGTATACCGAAATACAAATCAGATGAAGAAAATTGGCAATGCGAAAAAGATGAGGTGTCCTTTTATTTAAGTTTTGATAAAAAGAATCTCAAGCAAGTATGAAGTAACAGGATCGAAATGAGATAAGAGTCGAGTCGCGGTGAAGTGCGCCGAGTATCAGGAGAGTGGGCAGGACCTTGAAGAGGAGCTCGCCGTGCTCGGGTTGGGCCTGGTACGGCGAGGAGTCGACGCTTTCGCGGGAGGACTGTCGCTTGGTGGAGCCAGTTGGCTCCTGGAGGGACCTACTGGTGCAGCCAGTGGGGCCCGTCTGCGAGGTGGAGGGGACCGGTTGGGCCTGAGGCCCAGAGCCGCTACCAGTCGACGGGGAGCTCGGCCAATCACAGCTGCCGGCGGAAGCGGCGCGCGGGCCCAGTTTCTTACGCTTCGATGCAGCCCGCTGCTGCCTACGCTCCACGAAGCTCATGGGCCCCTGCTACCGGGAGCACCAATTTGCTCTTCTTCTTCTCGGCCACTCCTCGTCGCCTCGTCGTCGGGCCTCGACGAGTCCTCCTGCTCCTCCTGCGGTTCCTTTCGCAAGCTCCTGTAGACCTATCCACCTCTATATCGCCGCCCGTGCTGCACTGGGCCTCACCGTGTACGTCGGGCCCACTTATCCTCACTCTCTCGTCGCCTTGCCAGGTCACTCAACTCCAAGCCTCGACGAAGGGTGAAAGGAGAGGGAACTCTTGAGCTCCTGTCCCCCCCACTGTGCAAGTACCTCTACGTGCTCAACACTTTGCGTGTCTTCCTTCTCTCCTTCGCACGCTTTCTTACTTTGGGACTTGCTGCCTCGATAGAGTGAAAGTACGGACCCCGCTCTACGTGATTCTCCCGGTTGCTCCGCCGCTCGGATACCGTCGGCTTTCCACTGATTCTTTTCACTCTTTTTTCCGTTTCCCGGATCGGGATGCTGCAAGGAACAGGGTGGCGTGAGCCGTGTGTTATGTTTCATAGTAGAGCTTTCTGGTTTTGTAGCAAATAGTAGCCGATCGTTTCATACGAGGAAAGATTACATTGATTGATGAAGGCTATTGGAAAGATCGTTTCTATTTCGTTAAGGAATCGGCTTCTGTTGTACAAATTAATCCATGTCGGAAAAAATAACAAATTAATTGAGTAAGATCCCCCAGCGGACTCAAATTATTCTAACATTAACTAACAGTATCACAAGATGTGTAACTGATTCTGCAGATTGGTAATATAATGAGTGGTACTGGTAATGAATGGAACCTTAATTGGTTCAATTGTCTTGTCTCGCAGAACACCGACAACAAGTTCCCAGCCAGTCTAACGATGATTCGGCTAATAATTCATAATTCAAAGTGCACCGAGTTCCCAAGGTAAATTCTCATTACAAAATCCACTGTTAAAGGTCGACTGTTGCTTAATGGAGGGTTCACAGAAATGAAATTGGGCTAGGTCCAAGAATCGTCGACGCATTGTTACGTGAATGTCGTGAGCTAAGCTTTGAAAACCGGAATTTCGAGATGAATGTGAAGCCGATCGGGCCAGCCTACCGCTGCTAGGCCCACCCACGCTGCACTTCGCCTGAAAAGGCCCCGTCGGCCTCGGACCGCATAGGTCTTATGGGAGCCTGCACCACCAAAGCCACCCGACTGGTGGCGCCCTTTCGAACACTCGGCCGCTCTGCCCAATTGCCAACCGACTCATGGAGAATCATCACCTACTTTTATTTTCGTTTTACCTCAGATTTAATTATTCGAAACGATGCGTCAAACTATCTGTAGGAACGTATGAATGACCCTTTGATTATTTAAATGACGTTAAAGGAGCCGGCATTACTTCACGCGTAAAAATCAAAGCGTACCTGCGCCGATGCGTCGAGTGCCTGCACGGAGGCGTGTGCGTACGCGCGATCAATTATTGATGGACACGTGCATCCAATCACCCGTTAATGCCAGTCTGCATAATTGATTAATGCACTGCGGATACTTGGTGCACGCTTTGGTATTCTAAAGCACCAACAGACCTTAAACCTAAACATTTACCTTTAAGCCAGGCTCAATTCAGCCTGGAAACGCTTAATCGACTAGTCGAATTTACATCGTAATTAGTGGACAACCGCAGGGACCTAATGATAACGATAATCCACTGGTTTAGTCCGAGAATGTTCACAAGGTGTAAACTTTATCAGTTTTCGTCGCCCTATTACGCATTTAGATATGGTAAGGATTAACGCGAGTGATTGAGAATTTTGTGAATACTAAGAGCACAGTAGACATACATTTTGAAATCATTTGGATTCGGTAAATATTATGACATTCTCAGAATCCATGTGTATCGAATTTAATTATTTACATAAACATCCGCAGTTTACATACACAGACGTTATTTATTTACACAGTTAAACTCACATTCGCTGCTCAAACGGCTAAACTTTTGTCACTAGCACTAAAGTTTATCAGATCTGGTTTTCGTATTTAGTCCGAAGGAGCAATAAAATTTGCACACTCAGAGTAACTATGACCGTTACAAACTCATAGCACCGTGAGATCCCCGTAAAGAGGTTCGATCATCGGAACTCGTGTAAACGTTAGATGTCATCACCGTGTGCGTTATGTATGCAGCGTATAAAAGCTCTAGAGCAGTTTCATCAACTGCGTGAACAAGAGAACAACGGTTTACACGAAAGAAAATGAGAGAAGCTGATTTTCGTTTCGCGCGTGCCGGGATTCGAACTCGACGCTCACGAAGAAGAGAGAAGCACTGCATATGTACGGTGCGGCGCTAGCCACTAGGCTATCACCGCCATTAGGCAGTAGTACAGTTTACTTGGTAGGACTTCCAGAAATAGAATTACTCGCGCCATTTTTTTATTATACAACTTATATTTATATGAATTATTGTTAATAATCTAATTGTATAATATTTATTCCAAACTCTGTTATGATTTTAGTACGTGGCAGTTCCGATACGAAACTATGGCGAGTGTCACCGGCACCGCACCTGTGAAAGCTACTAATTATGATTCTTCTAGCAGCTAATTCAACCTGGCACTACAGTCCTTCGCAATTACAGAGAACGAAAGGACGCTCGCCGCGGGGGAAGAAGCTGAAAATAATTACACACGCCTTTTCCTCCTCTGTTCTGCAGTCGACACGAAATCATCGCTGGCCCCGTCGCCGCCGCCATTTACCGTGAATTTTCCTCGCTGAGAAAGAAAGGAGCGAAGGTTCCCTTTGAAAGCGTACACACACGCCGCACTGTATAACTTCTGCACCGCGCGCTACTCTTCGCCAAGCGCCCTCTGACGAAAGTCGACTGTGCACCTTTCCGCTATAATTCCACAAAGCACTCGCTTATGCAATTCCCAGAGGAACGATCGGGAAACTGTCTTTCTACTTCATTCGACGACTAAGCTTTGTTGATTGGCTACGATTGGTTTTTAATTGTTTCGATGCTTCGATCAATGTTGTTCTGTGATGTGTATGTTTGCGTCATTGGATGAACCACTTGGGTTCACTAACAGTTGCAATTCTGTTAAGTAGAATACTTGTTTATTTTAGAGTATCGGATTTTTTATGTAATTATATTTGAAAACTTGTTTGTTGAATGTTCGTCTAGAGCTTGACGAAAAAGTCGGAAGCGCTGGCAGACCCAGAGGCAGTAATTCACTTTGAACGACGCTCGCAATATCACTGCTCTTTGACAGGAGCGTAAAACGGGCAGACCGAGGTAGCAGGCGTAAGAGTATTAGCCAGTATTTTCGATGAGAAAGTCGAGCAAACCGTGAGAAAGGAAGTGGAGGCAACTGACTCCGGTACTAGGTAGATGGTAGAATGAGAAAAACTCGTTAAGGCTGACAAGCCTCGCTGTTAAAGGCGGCCGAATGACGTTGGCCAAACACATTCCCAGTCAAAGTAGCTTTCGTTCCTCGTCAATTTAGACAAACATTACATTATCACTTAACGTTTCTTTTCTACCTTCCGACTTATCAGGATACTGAAAGTAAAGTGTAGAGAATTCGAATAGTCAGTATACACAGCGACTATCGATTGACGAAGCGCCAATACGATTTAGCAACAATACGGAATAGCAAATGGAAGGGCGAGAGCGAATGAGAAAATTGGCTGAACTCTTCGAAGACGGAAAGTAATTCCGCCGCTGTAAGTGAAAAGTAATTACTTCTCCGGCGCGGAAGGTGGGACTAGGAGATCTCGAAGTTCGTTTTAAACTGCGTCGGATGGACTTTCGCAAAGGAATGTGAGAGGATTTCGTTAAACCATTTAATGCATAGCCAAGTGAATTCGAAATGCATTGCCCTTGCCGCGATGACTCTAATCTCGAGCGAGATATTATTATTGGCTGCAATTGTTGTTGATGTTTAACAGAAACACAGTAAAACCTGCCAAGCTCGCAGTACTATGATTTTAAGGCCTTGTCAAAGTAGCACATTCGGCGCACATCCAATTGAAACTTAGCCACCGTAATAATTAACCTGCGAGTGTTACGCGGATGCGCGGCTAAACAATGCCGAGTAATTGTTGATTCAGCTGTCGCGCGAAACAGTGGGTGGAAATTCGGTGCCCCAGAGGGAAATATTGGCGCCCTGGCCAATAACGATCAAGAGGTTAATTGTTTAAGGAGTAAGTAGTAACCCCGACTCAGACGTATACAGCTGTTCATCGCGTTTTTAAATTAACTAATATACTCCCACTCTGTATTTATAATTTTATTAATCAGATATTAGAACTGTCCCCATCGAGCTTGAGTAAATTGTCAAAACGACTTCGAATACCTATATCTAAGCGAGAGTTAAGCCAGTTTAAAATAAATTAATGAAAAACTACCACAATCTTCTAATCAAAGTAACAAATTGATCTGCCAGGATGAGTAAGAAAACACGAAACTGGACGCTCGCGCTGTCTAATGAAATGTCGATCGCGTGCGCAATAATTCATCGGCGGGCGAGCATCCGGCAAGCAAAGCCCTTATCGCTAGATAGGCGACTAGTAGGCCGCGCGCACGACTAGAGCATTGCAGATTGCCGGCTGCGAAAGTAGGTTAATGTGGGACAAATCGCCCGGCAATTCCTGCATCGGGAACGCCGAGCGAATCTCGGAGATATCCCAGTCACGATCTTCTGGAATACTAGGATTGAAAAAAGGTCGCCTTCCCTATACACTGTCGGTATCGAATCCCCGCATCCACCACCAAATTGAGAAACCTGCTGCCGATCGTAAAGTCTGCCTTTTGTCTTGCAAAATCGCTGCTGGATGGAAATAGTTTTATTAGACTTATAGAAATGAAGTTAACCAATTCTTCTCTAGGTTTAATCGATTTTATCAGTATAGGTTTATTTGTCTCTAGTTGAACTCGATTAACTCACACCCTTTAATTATTAATTATTACAACACCGTGTAATAGTATCAAATCTCGATTGACTTACACAAATCAAGTTGGGATGTATTTCGACTGAACTTCGAGTAACATGACGGAGTTTAACAAAGTTTGGAAATGTGGTTTCAACAGAGTAGACAACATTAAATAGGTGAAGGGTAGATTGAAGTTTGACTCTGCAGGGCCTGGAGAACGCACCCGTAAAACAAACAAGTCAAACCAGTCCCATTGCCGGCGCCACATTTATTCAGATGGAAGATTGGCCGGGGAATAAACACGGGAGAAAGAGAAGGCGCTTTCTATGCATGCAGCGACTATTTCGAGAGACGGGACAAGAATAACGGGAGGAAAGGGTTTCCATCGGGATAGGGGTAGCGCACGCGTTTGACGAACGGCTGAGGGTAGAGCCAAGCAGACGGAAGACCCAGTCAACGCATGCCGGTCCCAGGTAAACCACCACACACACACGCACAGGCACACATCCCGTCTCTTCAAACCCGCCAGCAGTGATGCGGGATTCATCGGAGCTTTCCTAGATTGAACCCGCAACTATTACACGTGCAATCCGAAAGTACAAGGTGACGCGTGCATACTGGAAGTATCATTCGAAACTTTTTCTGTCTTTTGTCATGTGACTTTAACACTCATTTCTAATCAAGTTTTCCTGCAAGTAATGTTTTAAACACTAATTTACTAAGTTTGCCCTACTTAGCATAATTATAATACACGCACTTGAAAATTCCATTGAACACGTACATAGAAGATAAAGACAGACTTGAGAAAGGGCTTTTTGTCGACCGGCTGCTTATCGGCAAACAATTAGGCGGCAGTACGTCAAAGGACCCAACAAGTTGGCCGACGAATTAACCCGGTGTATCGTCGACAAGCGGGCGGCACACACTCCCCGAACGAGACTCTAATTTCCCGGCCGGAGCCGAGAGCGATAATTGGCGCCACTTACCTCCGCCGGGCGGATGTTAATTCTATCAGAGTGCTCCCTCGCGGACCGATAATCCGACGGGCATTTTCGCCTGCTCTACTTTCGGCAACAGTCGAACACACACCAGACCCCAAACGAGATTAGGAGCGAGTGTCCCAATAGCAGGGCTTCATCGAATTAGCCGCTTACGGCCAACTAGTTCCATGTTGCACTGCCATTCATCGCCCAATACTCCGGGAGGGAAATGTTTTGCCCCGCGAACTACTGCTTGCGCGAGTGAAACCTCGAAAAAGTTGGCCGAGCACTTGTGTGTCCGCCGAGGACTCCTCCTGGCGGGGATATGTCGGCTCGAGTGCCCGAGGAAACTGCACTTTGTACGGGCAATCCATAAAACGTTTATGGTTTACGCTCCGACACTTTTACTGCCACGCGCTCGCCGATAATCGGGAGTGCGCGCTAGGAAGACGGAGTTTTTCGCGAAACATGGGATTTCAAGGTAAATCTGTCAGGTATCATGGAATGAAACGATAGTTTGAATTATAGTAATTGTAACAAGTGTTATTGGAAGCGTTGAGCAATATTACTGGATTGAATGTATTGATGGGTTCGTTTATTTGAAATATGAAGGGCATGAATGTAATTATGCGCCTTTGGCAAAATGTCAACTCAAATTTGACAAAGAGCTCTCGACGCTGAAATTTGAACAAGAATTCAAGGAATCCTCGAAATAAACCCGATAGCAATTTGTTTAATTAATTTACTGGCACGGTTAATATTAAATGAAAAGCCCTTTACCTACCAATTTGTTTTCCATTTATAAAATTACTCTTCTATCCAAACTATAATTCAATCAATGCTCCAAAAGTTCCACGCTATTAAACGAACAGTTTACCTTCCTCCGTTATCGTTGATATCTCCCAAATTGTGTAAACCCCAACATCGAAGCAAATTACAAATTCCCTATAAAAGCGTTTGAAAATTAAGCGCACAGGTTTTTCCAGCGAAATCCTGCAACTTTATTGGCATTCCAGTCGAATTAATTGTACGAAACACGATGCCGAAACACCTTTCGGCCCGGCCCCCTACCTTCATCCGTTTCGATCTGTTTTCTGTAATTAAAAAATTCAGCACGGCGGAATATTTGCTTGGCGAACGAGCCGCTGCGATGTCGGGAGATTAAACGGTTTATATAATAAACGGCGCACGGTCGGAGCGTGTTTACGCGCATACATGGATGAAGCCCGAAATCTGAAAATTGAACATGCTTCCGCGCTCTCGTCGGCGAGCGGGAGACGGATTAAGACCCACCCCTGGGAGCTACGCGTGCGTCTGTAATTCCGCCTCTACGTACAGAGGTACCTATAGGTTCACTACACATTCGCAAATAACGAATTGCAGCCAAGTCGATATTATGATGTATGCCGACCGGAAGATTAAACCATGCTCGATGCAATAAAAGTAGAATAAGGCCAGTAACAGAAACGACCTCAGACAGTTACTCATTTCACTCCGATCCGGTGGGAACTGTTTTCGACTATTGACGCACAACCAGTGCGACTAAGTTGTTAATTATTAAGGCAGTGCTTGGCTAACTGCTGAATCGTAACCACGCACATGAAGTTACTAGACACGATTTCGCTCCGACTAACTAAATCGCGTTCATTATCCCTAATTCCGTCATCATCACTAGAGATGATCAGCAAACACCCACCAGCCAAATTGGCAATCACCGAGGCTCACTTCTTCATAATTACCGGGCGAACCTTAACCACGATTTACTCGGATGTTTGCCGCTAAGAGTTGCGCTTAGCCTGGGAACACGATTTCCGAGTATCCTGCAGGAGTTCAAGGGAACACATCCGTGCTGCATATGCATGTGGTGTGGCTCTCAGTTTGCTGGCTTTGAATCTTGCGCTCCAGGCAGTTTGCGAAGCAAGCGAATCTCTTCGCTCCGCACGAAAATATTTGTTCAGCGGTCGCGAATGAATTCTAGCGTTTGATGTGTCTGCCGCAAGTCCAACTACACCAGAAAGCTAGTGCGAAAAAACTTTCACGATAATAGTCAATAACCCCAATGATTCATTTATATTATAAATGTTTCACAATATTTCTATGTGTGTAAACAAGGTGCGAAAATCGCAAACCTAACTGAAACTCCTGATCACAGAGCACTGGCAGAAAACAACTAGTCTAAAGAACCACTGACACACGAAACTTGCATATCTCCCGAGAAGCGATCCGTCGCTGTCTCGCGTGATTGGCGCCGTTTTCTCGCGGCCCGCCAGCTGGCGGAAGAAACTTTATTGTTGCGCTCTGTTGTTGCCGGCGCGATGCACGCTGCACACACTGGCGAGCGGAAGTCCGGGCGTTCGTGCAGCGGCGTATCAGTGGCCGTTGAACGAACAGCAGGAAGTCGAGCGGCGATAAGAAAGCCGGGCCAGCGATTTCTTTCGAGGCCTTGGCTCCTTCTTATCGCCAGCGCCAATTAAGGGCAGATTAGTCGGCCGCCACCGTTTACTTGCTCGCCCCTTTACTTACTTAGTCACGCTTGCCGCCCCCCACCCCCTCAATCTTCCACCCTGACTTCTGCTTTTTAATTGTACCGCTATTGGTTTAATTAAAGTGCCACTCGTCCGGGTACAGGAAAACCAGTACTTACGCAAATCCGCACTCTCGGAACATTGATTAACAACCCTGATATCGAGGATGGTAAACATGTTGAATATACATTTGATCAATGTTAGTATATGAGGCATTCACACGAAGGTAGTACGTAATCGATTGTGTATGATTTTCTTCTGTATGAGACGTTTATATGTTTTTATACATCGTCCGTCATTCTAATCAAGTTTGTAATAAAGTTTTATTCGTTCTTCTAAAGTGTTTCACTAATTAATACGTTATAAGGAATCTCAACAAAACAGTATAATTTCGGTAATCTACTCTCAACAAATGCCTAGGCTGGCAACCACATTGTTGGTTCGTGTGGAGTTTACATTATTCGAGAATAATTAGGAAATTAATTAGACCGGCCGGTTTGTAATAAAACGATTATTTACTTTTGGCCGCGTTTACCGGCGAATAGTTTGGCAATAATGTTGCCTCTAGCATCGAAATTCATTGA
The DNA here is from genome assembly GCA_963675795.1 of Crossocerus cetratus. Taxonomy (NCBI): domain Eukaryota; kingdom Metazoa; phylum Arthropoda; class Insecta; order Hymenoptera; family Crabronidae; genus Crossocerus; species Crossocerus cetratus. Next base: position 19,292,316 of record OY776667.1, read on the forward strand.
TTTTTCTTGGAAAATGAATGGTGAATGCAGACTATGTTACAATGGCTAAACTTGGTCAGAATGGAATTCACGTAGGGCGATGCGAAAGTTCCGCAATGCAGTTTCCGATCGCCTTATGTTCACAACTGTTACTTAGAATAGTTCGAGTTGTTAGTTAGTTGTTCGGTGCTGCTAGTTTATGCAGCGACGATTTCCCTTAAAGTTATAGAAGGTGGAAACTCAACATTCTTGACGAACAAGTGAACAATCTGATATCTTCAACTGTTATTAGATATTTTCCCGGACAATCATATCGGCTGGCGGATATTGCCCGCCATGCTGGCTAGGTGCAGTTTCATTTTATGATAACTGCCGAACTCGTTATGGAAAGCGACAAAAATTGCCGGGAAAGTATAGCGCGGCAAAAGTTTCGATTATAGTTTTCAGTGAGCACATCGCGCACTTCGGCAAGTTCCTGTGATACTTGGGTGCGGGAGATATGTGCAGTCAATCTGCTGGCGTTTGGGTGTGAGTGTAAAAACGGTACTTGTTGAAGTTCAACCACCAATGTCTTATTTCTTTGTCAATTGCGGAGCGTAGTAATAGTTTTGATCGAGCTTGCGAAAAACTGAATCATTTCTGAATGATGTGTGTGACAAGATGTCTGAATTTCTAAATGTTTCATTTCAGCGAGCAAAGTAACAGACCTTCAAATGTTCAACATAAGAAATCCTGGATTAATTCGGGCGAAAATCTCGTACACCAGATAAACATCCTCTTTCCACGAGATCCTCGGCAAGTCTCCATGGACGAAAAGCTAGAGGGAGACTAAATAAACTGAGTGCGGTACCACCGGAGCTCTCGTCGAAGGATTTTTCCGGGATCTCAAGCAAACGGAGCAATCAGCCAACGAGAGTAGTAAAAGATGATTTTCCACTTTCTCGCTCACCCGTCGGTACACGAAGTAATAGATCGCCCCACTTAAGCCATCACTTTCTAAATCCCGCAGTGCAAGAGTGACTTTCCACTGGCTGGATATAGTGATACTGTTGCGCTGCCGGGGGAACCGTTGAAACCAGATCCCATTGAGCTTGAAACGCCGGCTTAATAAAAGTTGCAATTTCATTTCAACTGTCTAGAACTTAAATCGCAAGGGTGGGTATAATCGAGTACGGATTTAACTGATAGCGGGAGGGCAAGAACTTGTTTTCAAGTTTCGAATACTTGCAATTAGTTTCGACGGACTTCAAATGGTTTTTAGTTTCATAACAATGCTACCAGCTTTAATCTTTTAATGGAATAGCGATTGAATTTTTCTGGAAAATGTTGCGTAAATCCGCGAATGCAATTTCGTTAATGGTTGTAAAACCAGTATAAATGTTTGTACAGATAAGCGAGGCTTTGTAGCATAGCAAAATGAACGTTTTGTGTCTAGCTTGGTCAATTAAATCATTAGAATTTGATGTTGAAAGAGTTTTGTACCATCCCCGTTTATCGAAAAATCATCATCAATGAAGCTACTATTCCGAGCTATTTCCCAAGAATCGATTCATCGGTGCTGACTTTGACAAGGCATTAATGCGACTCGATGCCTTGTCCTACATGTATCGTGCGTCACAGTCATTGAATTCCGTACTGTCGATTGTAGAGCGAGCCGGCGTCAACTGGTTTCTCGGTAGAAACGGCACCAGATCAAGAGCGCGCGCTACATCGCCAGTCCTCTCTCGCATCTATTCCGCGCAACTAATTAAGTCACTAATGAAATGGTAATTGCCCGGAAAGTCCGGCGGAGAGCGCTCGCATCCCCCTTTTTATCAATTGGTCGAGAGCGGCTAATTAATTGGACGCCGATTGCCGGACTCCGGTTCTCTCTCCTCAAAGATCCACTAGCGCGATGTCCCTGATTTTTTCAGCTGGCCAACCCGCTCGCTCGCTCATCCCGCTAATTGGAAGCCGGATGGCGATACGCCATCGGTGATTTCACCGATTGACCATTGATATTGTTAATTTGTTAATCCTACCTGCTTCGTAATATGTATACTCACGAATTAGTCGAACGGTAATGACCTAATGTGAATTCCATTCTAACTGATATTGACTAATTAAACATAATTAATATTCACGCCTATTGTCATTCAATTCATCAAGTATGAACACACGACAACCGTGACTATATCTAACAAGTTATAACTACAACATTTAACTCATTCAATGAAAAAGACCTTATCATCATGCTCCATATTTTTAGTCCGGCAGAAAACCTAATACGGAATGTATCGAGTATAAATATCTCTTGCATAAACACGCACTACAAAAGAGGACAGTCACAGGTAAACAGCTCGCTCTTTACACAAAAAATCAATAGACCCTTATTGAATGACGTTTCTTCAATGACGTTGAAATATGGATTGATTATCCAGCGAGTTGCTGTTACACGTGCCGATATTTTCAAGTCATTTGATACTGTTCCTGAGTTAGGGTGATTGGAAGTTAATTTGTTTGAGTTAATCTGTATTGGTAGAGATCGGCGAGGGCCGCACGTATTGGCAAACGCCTTCCCATAGACAGAAGCAATTTTTCCGCTTCACGGGCGAATTGTATCGATTATCCAATAATTCCCGGCGCAGGGTAAGACCCTCAGGCGTGACAAGATCCTGCGGCAGCCGGCGCTCGTGTTACTTCACGCACAACCCCCATTTCTCCGCGGCGAGCCGAAGTGTTCGCCGCAGTAGCGTGTGTTAACTTTAAAACAAATGCCTTTAACTCAGCAGGCAAAGGCGTGGATTTGTTGGAAAGTCATCCCGCTCGAATTCTTGGGAATTTTAAGAGAAGACATTTCTTAAGAGGTTTACAAATTAATTGATGTCTCGAAAACTCCGTTTCCTCTTAATGAGGACTTGTCACTTAGCTTCATTTTAATTGGTAAGAAAAGTGAATCTGCGCAACTACCTTTATTTGAGTATTTTGTCACACTTTTGGATGATTTCGATCTCGATCGGTCGCTGTGTAAACCGGTGGCACCGGTTTCGGGCAACGAATTTACGTGAACAAGCTCGTTTATGGAAGAGTCAATTGGATGGACCGAGTCATTTCGCAACTGGTCCAGATCTGGCCGGCGCGACTCCAATTTCCCGGGCGCGCGTTCCCACCGCGGGGAATTGGCCGGTAAAAAGTTTGACGACACTTTCGGTTCATTTGCATCGTCAGCCTGTAATCACACTGGACGCCCGGCAGAAGTACAGCAGGAGCTTACCGGGAAGTGATGTAATCTGATTGGCTGCCAACGAGATAGTGGATTTGCTCAAGTTTCATTTTTTGTCGTGCCGTGACAATCACATCGTTCCACCACCGTTAAGCCGCTTCATTATATTTGAGAAACTATTGAATGTGCACGTCATTGGGTTATAAGTGTAATTTGGGTATTTTACATAATAGAATTACGTAGACTGAATATTTCCGTCGTAAATAATAATCGATTAATCGGCGAGAAAATTGGACGTGCGAGTTATACTGAAATTGACACTAAATACATTCAATACTGTCTCAAGTAGACAATTCGGAAGTTAGTAGACTCGAGGTACAGTTTAGGTGGTTTATGGGTTTCTTTAGTGCTCTTCCATTCGATTTATCGCCCGGCGTTTCGCTCGAGGAGATAACAGAATGTCGTAGCAGAAGAAGATGGTCCACTCAGCATCCGATCACTCCATGATCTCTGAGATATGCTTCTTCCCGACAAAAGCGATTTCTGTCAAGCTGTCCGGGTGATCGGCTGCTGGGCGGATCGACGCCACTTTCGGGATCCCATAAAACCCTTATTCACGAGGACGGACACTCGCCAGCAGGGCAGTTTGCTCCCTTTACTCGCGGCATTCTCCCTTTATTGGCTCAGCCGACGGGAAAAATTGCCCTCGAGAGTTCATCTCGCCTCCAGGAGAAAGTTCCCTCCGCCAGTGCATCAGGGTGTAACAGAATATTCGCAGCCCACCGGGCACCGCCGCCTGTGTCCCGATAATTGTACGCCAAAGTTTCTCTCCAACTTTTTTCAAGACTTGACTGTCAGCCCGCTAGTTGTCGTTGTCGCTGTTTATCAGCAGTTTCTGGTCGAATCCCTCCAATTAAAGAGTTGGCTATAAGGCTGCTTTAACGGAAAGCCGATTCGAGAACATATTTTAAAGTTAGAACAACAAAGAATTTAAGCTACGATAATCGCCACTCAAACTTCCCCAACGAGTTCCTTCAAGCTCCAAGCTTGACGGGAATTCGCCGAAGTTTGTATAATAAATTTTAATTAACGTTTCGCGCCTGTGATAATACCAGAGCATTAATTCTTAAGTGTTAAAGTAAGGTAATATAAACTTCATATGAATTTCGTTTAAGCTTTAGAATTAGTAACGCAAATGATTATAAATCAAAATTAATTTAGCAAACTGTGAATTGGCAAAAAGTGGCGAAAGTTGCTGTCGGCTCATTAGGACAGTTTCCTATCCAATTCGACACCAAGTTCAATCAAGCACCAGAAGTTTCCCGTGAGCTCCAACTTCTGAAGGGAGTTTGCTACTTAGCGTGAATTTACTTCATCAGTATTTCGTTGCACGGCACTCTGCACTTAGTGATAGATTGCAAATTACTAGCAGCGTTGTACTAGCTGAACAATTTGGCGAATTTAACAACCCGTACATTTCGATTTAAGTTGCAATAAAAATGAATGGTTGGCTGAGTTCATTCTGTTGCACCCTGTTGCACTCATCACTTTTCCTTCACTTTCAATCTCATTCGGCGAATCTTCTAAAATTGCATCGAGATCACTTAATAATAGCTCGACTTTTAATAGGCCTTATTGATCTTGCTATTTTCGTTCGCTTTATTTTAGATCGACGAGCTGGTGATCCATTTAAGCGACGGCACGTTTGAGCAACACTCTCATTGGAGATATATCAGTTTATCTACCGGTGACGGAACTCAGTAATTAAGCCTTTGCCTAATGACGACCAGTCACGCGCGTCCTGTTGTTTAGAATTGAAAGGTGAGAAACAGGAGTTTAATTCTCGTTGTTGCGGTGTGAGAAGTGCCATTAATCTACATGTAAAGTGTGTTTTATTAATCCTTTCTCATCGATCCTGAGAAACAAACGCGTGGATTTTTAACACACCACTCAGATTTGCAAATGATTTTCTTTTTCCAGCTTCGCTAAAAATCCATGAAAACCAGAGATTGGGTTCAATAAAAAGGCCACTTACAGATGATCCAAAAAAGCGGTGAGCAAATACTGTAAGAATACTTATCACTCGACTCCGATTCGGCTTGCTTATCACCACATTTCTTGTTAGTTGAATACCAAATTTTACCGGCATGGGAGCGACTACTAATTTAAGCTTTGAGAGGCGGCAATGTATAATTGTCTCGTCAGAATTGCCTTTTTATCGCAGGCTTTTTGCAAGAATTTTCTACCTACAGTAACGAGAGCCCGGGAAACGAAGCAAGAAACGGTGATACATTTTTTGCTCTTGATAGTAAACTCTTTTTCAAGCAGGTTTGAGAGTTTGAGTGCACTGGCACAGTTTTATCAATAGAGTTTTTAGTGATCATACTTTACAGTCGGATAATTCTTCAAAATCCTCCAGTTCTTTAAATCACTAATGAATAAAACTCGATTTTATTAACCAACTTGCGTCGTTAATTAATTCAATCACTGTCAGCATTGTGTTGGAATTTACCACCACAATTCTAATAATAAAGCCATACAACCCGCAATCTATGTCACTCAAAAGCGCGAACACTTGGAGGTCGCCCAGAAGCAGAACCCCAAACTCAAAAAAATCTCACAAACACTCGCAAGTCTCCGTCACTCGAACCTATTAAAGCTTTAAACCCGGCGAAAAAGCAAACTCCAACCAATGAAAACTGTTTTCAAACAACCCTTCAGTAAGCAGCTATCGCGTTCTCCAACCACTAAAAAGAGCAAGCAGCGCGTGATGGAAAATTGAAAATTTGTACACAAGAAGCTCACTAAAGAGCGAGCTTTCCAAAGCCTTCACAAAACTTGAGTGGGATGGAAACTGGAGGGTGATTCCTCGCAGAAAGAAGGCTCGTTCGGCATAGGATCCCGGGAGGATATAAAATCGGCGAGAAACGCACCAAGCCTAGAAGACGAGTCGAATACTCGACTTGAAGTTACGCGGCACTCGTTGAGCGCGTCGGGTCTCGCGGGAAGATCTCGACTCTCGAGTCTCGACTTGGACAGTCCGGCGAAACTGTCGGGACTGTGACGCGCTGCTAGGGGTTCCTACAGCCCCGGCTCTACCGCCACCTGAAGCCACAGGGGGTTCCTCGGGGTGAGTGGGACTGTGGGTGAGCGCGTATACACACCAGATATATATCTGAGGACTGAGGGGGACCAGATATCTCTACGCTGGTACGCTCGAGCCGGGCATCGTTTCCATGACGATAGGCGCGCGCGTGCCACCGAGCGCTTGCGCCTTCTCCCGCTCGCGCCTCGTGGCAACAGGTTCTCCAGTTCTCGCTTCACCCGCCGCGCCGCGCCGACACCGCAGAGTACAGACCGTCAGCTCCCACCGTTCACAATCGCCAGGCTATGTAAAGTTTCTGACCTTCCAGGTGCCAGAGATTTTCGCCCTTTTCCAATCATCGATTCCTCTCTCCGCTCTTTCGTATTATAGTTCGGGTAGAGAGAGATACCGGGAAATTTAGTAAATAGAAGGTCGTAAATTTGCCTTTACGAAATCCAACAAAATATTCTAGGGAGATAACCGTTGACGTTATCATTATACAGTTCACCTACTGTTGAGATTATAATTAGAATTAACCTTTACTATTTTACATTCTATATATACAAAACATTATCTTATATACTGTGATTCTAAAGGAATATTACCTATTAATCTGTCCTCGCCAGAATTGGCCAGATCCATTTGCAAAAGTGATTGGACGAGGGGTTTGAGGTCACTCGATCGCACGATTGGCCATTGATCGTCCATTTGCGGAAACGGAATGGCCTGTTAATGCGTCACTGGGCCCGAGACCGTTAATAATTTCCGAGGATTTGATCTGGCAGTTGTTGCTGCGGCCGATTCCGGTGGGACCGGTTGAATGTGGCGAGAGCTTTATCTCCGCCAGCTTCCGTAACAAGAGGAACCGCAATCGATCAGACCGCCAGGAGAGAGCGAGCGGACGTATCCCGCAAGCCTAACGCACTGCTTACGGGGAAGTAAAGTGCTAAATTGTAACCATTCCGGGGAAACACGACCCTCCACCCAATCCTTCAGAATCCCGGGAAGAAATCGCTCGATTCCCCCAACCATACTGATCGAGTGGAATCCATAAAACCGAGGACCTACGTGTATGTATATTCATCCTCATAAATAACATCCTCTCGTAAACATAGATTTATAATCCCGTTCGACCAAGGGGTCAGCTGCTGGATCGTGCGGGAAAGATACTGCAATTGTTGGAAAGCAATCATCATTCGGGCAACACTCGTGAATTTTTTAGTAATTTTGCTGGCTCAGGTGAAGTGGCTTCTTATTTGTAATTACTTAAGTAGTTACAAGTTAAGGTAAATGGAGAAAATAGCATTTAACTATATGGATATGTTTAGATATATAAATAGAATCAAGTGTTCAAAGTATTCTCGATATTTATTGCGTGCACTTTATGCTGTTATCGGTAAAACCTTTGCAAAGGAAGGCAACTAGTGCTCTACTGAGCCGATGTCTCGCGACATTTATCAGCGACATTTCACGATAAATTGAAAAGGATATTCTTCTTTTTACAAGCGCACTTGAACCTTTGAATTTTGCGAATCTCGGGAGCCCACTCATATCGTGGAAGCTCGGCAAACAGGAAGCACTGGAGTACGAAATGTTATGGGAAAAATGGTTGAGGGCTAAAGGTACGGCTCACGAGGAAAAGCAATTTCCGGGCTAAGTCAAGCGATCGCATGGAATATGCCAGTTGTTCTCGGTGGAGAGGCCATTGGCTAGGCCTATTTTCAACAATTCGGCCAACTACCTATACGATACAACGGGAAAGTAGTTTTCCAAGTTCCAGTATCAAAGTTGCCACGAAAGTTTTTCATGTTTCGGATAAACGAAAGTTGATGAATTGTATAAGTAATCTTCAAAAAGAAACGCCTCTATTTGACAAATGTTTATTCCCCAATCTCCGCTTTGGTAGAATCAGATCGTGATAATCAGAGGAATTCAATGGAATTTTGAAAGGCCGCTTCCATTATTCAACAGCTCCTTTGGGGAGGACTTGTTTAGTGAATGGAGATCTTCCAAGAGAGATAGCAAAGGGTCTCTCTCGAATTCCATGAAATACATATGAAATAAGGGATTGTCCTATTCCCTTCTTCTTCGATAAGGACTATTTTCGGTCCTCAGTCCTGCGTGAAAGGGAATAAAGTTGTGAAAGGCTTTCGAGCTTTAGAGCAAAGACATTTTAAATCAGGCGTTTAATCTGTTCTGTGTATTCATAGAAGTGAGACTAAGCGTGTAAGGTAATTGTGTCATTAATTCTAGCCAGCGAACTTCCGTGCCAACCTGATTCGACATTGTACATATATCGAATTTCGCGAAATTCGGCTCGGTCTGCCACAAAGAATTATTACCTAAAATTAATAGAAATTGTTACGTTGCAGGCAGTGCAAATTAATTAAAAGTTAAATGGAAACTGATGGCTAAAACTATACTTAATAAATAACTGGCGCCCAAACAGCTGATACAACGTTAACAGTTAAATCAAAACAAATTGTTGAAACCGCACAAACATTCATGATAAAACACCTTCAAATTACAAACACCGAAAGTGAAACAAATATAAGTTGGTTAAAAATGGGTCAGCGGGTACGCGCGATAACTAAAAACCACTAAAAACCACGGTTTAGGTAAGTGAAAAGTGAATAATCCAAAACACGAAAGTATAATTCCAATAACAGGGGAAAGCTTACGTAAAATCCCGATGAAAATCCAATGTATGTGTACATACAATCCCGAGCGGACTAGCCAATGTAATTTCACTGAAACCCGCGTAGCATCGATTATCAGGAAAGTTATGTGACATTGCACTCTAATGCTGACTGTTTTCTAAAATCATAACTCTTTTTAAAAGCTTACAATGAATTGTTTGCCAATTGGATCTGTTTCAGTAAATCCTTATAGTGTTTATCAACAGGCTGCTGTGCTGCTGATTGCCAAAGAGAAGTTGGGTCACAGAGAGATTGTTCAATACTCTGTGCTGCAAAGACTGTAGGAATATATTGATTTGTGAGGTGTTGCAATAATAGATACTGTCTTTTCCAGCAGATTACTAAATACTACATGCATTTTGTTACTGAAATCTTTCCAATGAATGTATTGTACTAGAAACATATTAAGAACTTGTATTGTTTGCCTATTGTTCATGCGTATGAGCAATAGAAAGTTAACGAAGTTGGCACTTTGAATGCAAAGTATTAATGTGACTACAATGTCAGTATAGAAGATATCACCAGGTTTCACAGAGTACATTCAACATTACATTATAAATATGCAAACACAGTCAGAAATATAAGAAAACACAATTAAGCGTGTTGCATGCATGCAAGTAAAGCAAATTTATCCAAGCGTACATTGTCCTGACTACAGAATATGGTAGTCGTTCATGATGAGAACAAGTATTCATTAGACCTATTATGCATATACAGTGTACAGAACAAGAGCACTAAAGAAATTAGCTCTACAGTCTGAAATTCATTTGTCATGCTTATGTAGAACATACACCTGCATGAATGGCTGCAGAATAACTGAATGGAACATCAATCCTACCTTGCGCACATAGAAATCATCCTCCACACATAGACAAAATATGCAGGAACACGTGCGACTACAAATTGCAGGAATTACCAGTCAAGTTGAACATCTTTCAAGCCCAATTGCAAAGTTGCTTCATCTTTGTATGCATTGGAAATTTGATCGAACTGACGCCCACGCACCAGATATTCGCCGACCAAAATACACATGACCGACTACTCATAGCAGAAGCCGCTAAACTTTCGCACAGTTTAAGAACTAAACTCCGCACTATTTCATAGAAGAATCAGCGAATTTTGCAGGTGCGAAATGACGCGAGACTGTCAGAGTTTTTAGCGGGTTTTCATTGCGCTTGCGCAATTCATCCGCGCGGCGGCGTGTCAGCTGTCGTCCTGCGATGCCAACGTTATCGACACAGTTGCCGGCCGGCTTTACACTCACGATAATATTGATATTTATCTCCCGCATTCAAGTTGCATTATTACGTAATTAATAAGACAGACTCTTTGAGCGTGAATGTTACTTTCGAAATTATAGAACTTCGATTAGACACAGTCTACGTATGAGGAATGAATAATTCGCGGTCGATAGTATGCAAAGTATCGATCTTGAATGGTAGTATCGCACACAGTCCGTGAAATCGCGTCGATTTCGTGGCGGTCCATTGTTTATCGCGTTTCGTGTGTTTCAATAGAATGTCGGAATACAATTAAGTAATGAGAAGAGTGTGTGTGCGTGCGTATGAATGCTGGGAGGAGCTGTTCTTGAGATTCATGGTGGATTTGGGCTGCTTGGAAGGAAAGATTGGTTCCTGGTGGGTTAGGTTTGTTGCTGTTCCATGCGGTGAGTGGTTGAATCTTCACTTTCTCATATTTGACTCGTTGGCAGTTGAGGCAGCACAGCTACCTCAATAACGGGGTTACGTGTTATCTGAAAAGCTTTCTCGAATTCCGCGTCCCGCTAGAAAGCGTCCGTAGATCCGTAAGAGAACTGGCGAAAGGAGCTTTCCGGGGAAGTTTGATCGATTAAAGTGCGCCGCGAGGAATCAAATATTTACGTTGCGGTCGGAGTTCCGCCATCCAATTTCGACGCTTCGCCATTTTCATTAATTGCTGTTGCGAAACTCTGACCGACGCGGAGTCATTTCTCCCCGAAATCTTTGCCCGCGGAAGCCATTCGAGTCGAATGCGACCACACTCTCATCTATTGGCGGAGACTGCAGTCGAAAGCAGCACGATCTCACGAACTCCCTTTCTTCTCGGGAACAATATTCCCCTTTTGACAGCGTCAATGCATGTCAAAGTTCATTCATTTATTCCTTTGTTTGGAAAACTTATACAACAATTCGAATTGGAAATTGGCTCGGAACTAGCAAAACTCATCGATTGCCTTTGAAAACAGTCGCCTGACGCTTCATGCTGAACTGATCTGGCGGGTGGGGTAAAATAGGGCGAATAATTCCGGCGGGTTTTACATAATGCCGAGCAAATTAACAAATGATGCGAGGCTCGGTGTGCTTTAAATTTGGCAAGAACGTCATTAGTAGGGGGCGGCGAAGGGGATAAGGGGCCGGATGAAAGAGGGAGAGGAAAGTGCGGGGTCGAATTGGCTCAGTCACCCGAGCCCACTTGCTACTGTCACTCCCGCTGATTTATTGCCTCTCTTCCTTCGCTTTCCGATCCCCTTCTTTTCAGAGTTCGATTGCCGGTGGGATCATCTCAGATACCAGGCCTCGTTTTCACCCTCAAGATCTCGCCCTCTTATTCTTTTTAGTTCCGGCAGTTTTTGATATTCTAAAAAATTATCTTTATTCTTCAGAAAAACTGGGAGTTGCGAGGTAAATGAGACTTCTGGCGTTTTCTACATTGTGGGGAATGACAATTCTATTTCAAGTTTACTAAATTTTACTAAGCTTTTTAAAGAGATTTTAAATTGATTGCAAGTGTTACGCAATTCTCGAAGCCTTTGAATTGTTCGAGAGTGTTTAATTAAGTTCTAATTAGATGTCAGTGTCGAGCAGAAGCAAAGCTGTTTCTACGAACTCTCGTCTTGGCAGTGCGGGAATGTATAGTCGAGAAAGTTTTGCGACTGCTCTATCAAACAACTCTATCCGGAGCACAGATTTCTCCGGTAACACGTGTCCATTCCGTGATGCCACTCTCGTCGTAGCTTTCCCGCGAGAGTTTCGGTTTATTAGCATTTCGCCAACACGAGCTAACTCTGTACCATGTTGTATTACATGTATTGTACGTATTACGTGAAAGTTCGACCCATCATTCGTAGCGTTCGCTACCAGTTAACAGCAAATTCTAAGGATACTCACAAATCAAGTACGATTCATATTTGCACTTTGTGAAATCTTTGTTTTATCTTTTCCTAATGTTGTGTAAATGATTTCGAAGCAATCGCAAACGAGTAAGATTTATTTGATTATTTATTTTAGCTTTGAATTCAAACTATTCTGCTTTAATTAATAGCAACAGAGTTTAAACAATCGGAAAATGGAATTCTATTCTACACCATTTTCAATGTGCCAAGTTGGAATGAATATATTTCCCAAATTAGAAACAGGTTATATGTCAATCCAAGTGACACAAAATATGTGGAATATGACACCGGATGTCACTAATACATGATTCTCGAGTAACAAACGCGCAGGATCGATTATTAAATGAGCTTTCCGTCGCGCGATGCTGTCGGTTACTCACATCAAAAGCAACAAGCAAGTACATATTGCCATTCCGTGCCCGTTTGACAGTAATACGCCTGGTAGTGATAATTAAAATATCGCAGCGAGTTTGAATAGAAGATACCTCGAGCAATGTTGCATGCATGCAAATGTTGATTTTGACCGACTACAATGCGCGTTCTGCTTGACATGATATGTATGCATACGTAAAATAATATTCAAGGCTATTGTAGTGTGTTGCTCGATACTGTTTTACCGAGCGTTTCCCTATGAATTGGTTATTCGGGAGTTGCAACAATTACGAAAGCGTGAAGTTGGAATTACCGTGGAAACATGGCACGAGAAAAGTAACAAAGCGTACGTTTCAATGCAAACTCGTTCGCACTCCAGCCAACTTTAATACCCCTCTGCTCATTTGAATTGTTAATTATAATTATTTCTTCATTCCGAATTCGTGCCAATCTGCCCGATGGAAATAGAGTGCGGCTTTCTGTAGCAACTCTGTGTGTTGCGTACGAAATAATCGACTAGCTTTGTAGAGAGGGACGTGTGTATTACATAGAGAAGGCACACAGACGCGGATGATGACTGCAGTCGCCGGGAGAGCCCGCAGATCGAATACAAAAGGATCTTACGGCTGTGGTCCCTCATGCATAAATGCATTGCTCACATTGCCGGACGCTGATACATGTGGCGCTAGTGGCATAGCGACGTTGCTCGCATACATGTAAACAGCATGTAAATACCATCGTAACCAAGTGGAAAGCGGATAACGTATTATGCAAATTCAACTCATATTCAAACTCGTACAGCTAAATAGGTGAAATAATAATTTTATTAACTATATTCAGTTGTCGGACTTTAAAAGAACAATCATTACTACTACGATTGTCAGGCAACCGCGTATGATTCTCACACATACGAGAAATTCTCTACGCTATCGAAGGGATAAATGTACTATTTATTGACTATCAACTTTACAGTTGTTAGTTTCTTGCAAGTGGACTCCAATATTGTGGATGCACTTGAATCCTGGGGGGATTGCTTATGTACTTCCCTTTCAATGTATTTGCTGTTGTATAATTGAGTTGGGGTTTGCCAAAGAGAGTGCACAGCAAATTCAAACGTTTCTATCTACTGTCGAGATTTGTTTACGCTTAGAAGCCCAGGATGTCCACAAGGACAGTGGACGGACTCGGTAAACTTTGCTATTAGCTTAGTCAAGATACAAGATACAATTTCTCGTGTGCGAGAATCATTCGGCGAAGCTTGATTCACGTCCGTAGAATGATTTCCAACGGAATGATTTAAACAAAAACAAAACAATTTAATTAATAAGTTGAGGAGTTATACTATGGTACTCACCGTGAAGCCTATGCCGACAGTGGCGGCGAAATTGCCCGGTTGGAATTTCCCGGTGTCGAATTGAACCAATATAGAGGTCTTGCCGACGCCGCTATCACCAAGAAGGATTGTCTGCAATACAAAGTTTCAAGACATACATTTTATGGACCATAAACCTAGTCGCAAATCTTCGAGTTACGTCTATTTCTACATAACAGCGAAACATGTTTAGAGCTAAACTATACAGCTTGTTTCCACGTTTTATTTTCACGCCGCGAGGTGAATTGCAACCGAGCATATGTTAACATACCACATAATATCCATTTCAAGACTAGTTTCGATTCTTACAAGAATAAAATATGACGCAATTTTCTGTCCCTTTACAACTTCCCGTGTATTCGACGAGTCGGCCAGTTTCAGTGGGTGGCTGCGGCACAAAGGAGTGCGAATATAATGATCGGTGACACCTGTAGCGAGCGACCAACAATCGTTTGACCTGGGCACGCGGCCGATTATTATATTACGACAGCACCTGCTTCCACCCAGGTAGCCACTTCACCTGTTTGCCTGGTGTGGGCGATCGACTTCCTGTGCCTTCCGCTACCGAGGTGTAACGTGTAACCAATTTCATTAATCTCGAGTGGCCCCGAGCGAAGCTTTCAAGAACGACATTGATTACAATGTACGCCTAACGACTCGTTATTAAGTATGTATCAGGCTCAACTTATCTCGATTATTCGATGCTTATTGCTGATAGAAATCGGTAAAAATGAACTGTAGCCCTGGGGTTCAATTCTGACTTATTCTACTTGTTATTACGAATATTGTTCAATTAGTTACTATGAAATATCAAAATTATCAACGGTGAACCTTTCATATTCACTTTGCAACCGTACAACGTTTGACCCGCACTCGCGAACACGAGTTACATAACAATATCTGCCCTTTGTGGCTATTGGCCGGGGCAGAAGGAAAGCTGCTCAGTGTTCCGGCTTATCGGTTTTCGGTGGCGGGCACCTGTCAAAATGGTACTCGGCCGGCTCGCCGCCGTATGGCAAGCGAGGCCACCGAAGTTGACCCGGGGCACAAGTCCAAATAATTACATCACGTGGGATGCGGCTTCACCTGCATTAGGCCCCCGAGAATATAATCATTCAGCCACGCTCCGAAGTGCCTAGTGCAGGTGTGGTCCCTTTGAAACCTGTAATTTGGAAACCCAGATTACCTTCGCCGGCGTCAACGCCTGGTTCTGCTAACATAACTTCCAACCTAAACTCGGACTTGCTCGTTAGCTGACGTAATGGGAAGACAATATTGGTGTACTGAGCGAGAGTCCAGTGTTCAGAATACTGATGATTTGCGTACTGCAAGGATAGAAGAGAACTCTTCTTTTTTCATGAACGTTTTCGGTAAGTCGTTATTGTTTGCTTCTATAGATTTTCTATGATGAAGTGCTTATTTAGACTAGAACGATCACCGAGTGTCAAAACAGTAGGTCGACGCCCCAATGGCAAAGAGTAGGATGACAATTTCACCAGTAGGATATCCGGCACGAGAGGAGAGTCCTATACCCGTAGGATTTCCATTCTAGGAGAATCCCGGCGGGTAGAGTTCGGCGCCCCCTCTCGCCGGGGGGGAATTTCC
The DNA here is from genome assembly GCA_963675795.1 of Crossocerus cetratus. NCBI lineage: Eukaryota > Metazoa > Arthropoda > Insecta > Hymenoptera > Crabronidae > Crossocerus > Crossocerus cetratus. The sequence goes on from OY776667.1 coordinate 19,307,781, forward strand.
ATTGAAAGAATCGCGTGAGCCCCAGGGGATGGTCGTGACGAGTGTTGGCGAATGTGTCGGCCTCAGGGGCGGAGAAACTTAATTCACTGCCCTCCCTTCCCCGCCACTTTACTCCTCTACCCCTCGTCTTCCTTCACTTTCCCCCTCGATCTTGCTCCCCATTCTCTCTTTCTCTCTCGCTCACTCTCTCGCTCCGTCCCTCTCGCGGCGTACCGGTTGAACCTCTTCCCGGCAAGCGCTACTGTCCTTCGATCTCAGGTAGTAAATAAGGACGACTGACGAGGTGTAGTGGCTCTTCCAGATATTGTGGACCCGGATAGTTTGTTTTATGGAATCACCTGTATTTTATCCGTTTTCTCATCATTTAATATTACAGAATTCAGATCATTTGTATATGCTTTGAGCGATGTGTATTGATTTTGAAACGTTTAGGATTAAAGTTAAGGAACTGAGAAAGGTTAAGCGATTTTTTATGTCGCACTGTGTCGCTGGGATATAATTTATATATGGCATTTAAACAAGAATATTTTGTCTTCTTTCTTTCTTGATCTCCCACGCGGAAAGGTGATGTGGGCGTCATCACCTCAGAGCAAAAGCAATCCGATAGTAGAATCAGTGCCACTCTTTTCGAGTTTATAATCCGGCAGCTCTGGACATAAGTACATACGTAAGCCTACGCTTTCCGTAGCGGCGGCGGCTTTCACAGAAAGATACTGTCGTGAATTAATGCACTTGGCTGAGTTGCAGACGCATAAAAGTCGGCTGATTTAAAGCCCTGGTGAAAGCAGGCACCGCTTTCCTGATCACCGCCGTCCAATCGATTCTGACCACGAGAGTAAGACCACCGTTCGCATCTACGTAATATCGATTTATCGATGGTTCTTTAACAAAATAACAACTGCAGTTGAAACGTTACCAAGTGTCCCGGAGTGCCATAATGGATAAGAATTCCAAAAGCTCCTTTTGCTAGCTCACAAAATAATTAGCCACAAAATCCAACCCGAGAACACTATAAGAGTCCGCCCGAAACTGTAATTTCAATCGATAAAAGCTAAGATTCGAGCAATAATCTTCTGTAAAGACTCGTCCACTATAGGATCAAAGCCAAGCTAAGGAAGAGAAGTACTCGAAGAGTTATTCCTATGATGCCTTCTTCAATCGTTCCTTATCCGCCACAGCATAACAGTAGGTTGGAAGCTGGCTGGTGCATTGATTGGTTAGAGTTAAAAATAGCCGATCGGCAATTGGCGAAGGGGGTTGGGGGGCGGCGGGCCCGGTTTCTCTATCTTTATCGTGAAGGGAATGACGGCGAGGCAGCCGATTTCTTGCGGGCTCTCCATTACCAGTGGCCACGGTGGAGACGTCGTCGGATTAACGATCCCGTCCAATCAGCCGTGATCAGTCGTTGCACCCTAGCCGCTTTTTCTCCTCGGAACTTTGAACATCGGCAGAGGGCGCGCCGTACCGAGAACGAGAGGAAGCGGTGCCGGTATGCGCCGCAAAAAGTCCGCGTATATCCGTCGACGAGGAAAAAGCGGCAGCCGGTTCATGCCAGGCCGATCAATTAAAAGCGATCGGCTCGAGCACCGGCGACTGGGTGTCGTGTAATTGAGACCTCGAGGGCGATCGCGGCTCCTGGGGGGCGGCCAGGCCCATTTCCTCCCGGGAAACTGTTAAATGGCCAGATTTAATACTCGCGTCGCGCACGCATTTTTTAAACCATCCTCACCACGCGTCTTGATGATTTAGCACTTTACCTGGTACTTTGCATGCGCCAATTGAAGTAAATTCATCTCGCCGCGAAACCACAGACCAGAAACGTTGTATGATCGAACTCATCCGTAATGACTAACGTTGATAATTTAATAATTCAAATATTGTTTTTGACGGGCCAACTAAAATTAAATTAATTAAAGTTAAAGCAGAAAAGGTACTGTTTTCAGCGAGTCCTCTTTATTTTCACCAACTTCTAGCCGTCTTTATCAGACCCTTTTCACTCATTATTTATTGATCGGAACGCTGAAGATATTCCGGTCGCGCAAAAAACGAATTCCGGCAATCGAAGCGACGGCAGAAAGGAGTGAGAGTGAGCGGCGAGAAAAACTTATTTCGAGCGGCATGAAGAATTTATAACCGAAGGCACGGACGATGTTGTTGCTGGAAGGCGTTCCCAGGGCGCCGGCAGCTCGACGACGCAGTCTCACTCTCCCTCTCTCTCTCATGCAGACATCATAAAATTTACGGGCGTTTGTGCGCCCGGAATTGACGCGACAATGCTCTCCCAGTAGACGCGTCGATGCTACGTTTGCGCACGAGTGTTTCTGCAAAGGCCACTTGATGGGTTGTTCTCTGTGTTTGACACAGACGTGCAAAGTATTGCGTTAGTGCACGTCGTGTCGAGTGACGCGTTTCGTTTGACGTGTACTGGTTCGGTTAAAATGGACAATTTCTGTTATATCCCAACACTCTTTCATATTATTTTTACTATCTATCATACTACATATCATTTTACATTTTTTTCATATAATATTAACATTTTTCTTGAGGCTTTGTGCATTTGAAGAAAAATTATGAAAATGATATAACAGAATGTTTGAATAGGAGAAAAATCGGATAAGAATGTTCTACCCCGTTGCAGCCTCCGTAGTGTTTTGTGTTAGATTTTACTTGAATTTCCTTGTAATTTCTTACTACTTTCTAGATGGCAGACGTATTGATTGTATCGGGCAAGGTTGTCCCGTTGGTTGACGATGGCCAGATGGCGTGTAAACGTCAAGTATGCCACGCGGTCGTTTTGTGGTCAGACATAACACTACGCACTGTGGTCCCGCATATTTTCGCATCTGCCGAGTTCACCGTGCGCTCGTTAAAGTTTCCAGTATTCATTTCATGTGGGACAGATAATGCGCGCTCGTGGCACGCGGTCACGCGTGCTTTTCTATGGAACACGCTGTAAAACCGACACTGGACAAGGAATGCAGACTGCATTTACTACAAATGATGGACGTCAGTGACTGCGGGTCACCTCTTCACTTTTAATCGTCGGACATTGGGGAACGGTTACCACAACCTAATTCTGGTTCTAATAGGTGGTCCCGCTTTCGGGCAAACGCATTTCAGAATTAACTTTCTGGTTCGATTTCTTGCGTAAGCGTACACGAGAACAGAGAGGTTTTTCGACAGCGAACAGTCGTACGGAAGGAAGACATTTGCCTCGGCGAACGGAGGTATTCTTTCCAAGCAGGCGAAAGGGGAGCTTAGCCAAGCATTTATCAATTTACAATTCCCATGTCGGGGTGAAGAAGGCCCTCGTGGTTAGAATTCCAATTGGACGACGCACCAGCGGCTAAAAAGCCCACTTGAATTCGCCATTCCGCTGCCGGATTGCGCGATAACAGAGCGGAACCTTTCGATCCCATAATCCCCGAGGAACACGCCGGCAAAATGCACTGGCAAAAAACGATTATCTTGCGCCCGGCATCTCCGATTCAAGGAACTTTATTGCGAGAAATCGTACATAACCTCCTTACTTAAGGTCTCCCTTGATCCACGGAAAGAACACGCCACGTTCTCACCATAAATCAACCATCGACCAATGAAATCGAGCGAAACCGATGCACAAGTTGCTCTCGAAGGTTTGCCGATTTCGATTAGCGAGCCACTGGCTGGATTGATCGATTATTGAGATAATTACGAGAGATAAAGGTAGTCGTCCATGCTTTCGAAGGCAGTCTCTGTATGTTTTTGCCTATTCAAAATGCAGAGTGTAAACCTTAATGTTATTAAGCCCTTGTTTTATTATTTTGGGGAGATCAGTTTATGCGATCGTTCCAGTATTGAACTTGATCCGATCGATCTGTAGGATTAATGAAACCTTTTACTTAGATGCATTTGCCTCGCGACTGATTCTCTTTCATTAGGTATTACTGAGTAACCATGAAGAGAGGCATTAACTTTCTCCAGTACATTAAACTTGAATTCCTATGCAGACATTTAAACTCAGGATAATTCTCTTAACGATTGATTTAGAAAGCGAAAGTTTGATGAAAATCGGCCGAAAGTAGATACTTTGAGAGAGTGGGGTGTGCGAGAGTGGGATTGAAAGGCAAGTGAATCGGCCTGTACACTCAGTTGAGGTAAGGCTCGAAGAAAATGCGGGGCAAGAACCGGCTCGACTCCTGGTAGAGAAGACCCCCTACCGGTTTCACTTTGCCCCGCCGGAGCGATCGCTCCAGCATCCGATCATTCTTTCGCCCTTCTATGCTTTCTTCCGATCATCTCTGCCTGCCTCGTTAATTGCCGTGACATCCGAAAAATGTCTCGCGTTCCACTCGCCCCGTATCGACGATTCCTTTCCTGATGTCACAGGTTTTGCCGCGCGCGGCAGGTTTTGTCCTCGGCGATCGGAACCATATTTGCTTTTCCCATGACGGAACTAATAAGTCGGGAGCATGTTATGAAAGACGTTTGATGATTCGATGAGATTAGTTTCGATTCTGGATATTACGCACTGCGTATTTTAGGTCTACTTTTCAATCCCGTTTTCTCAAATATTAACGAATTTGTATGCTGTATTTCCATAGACATTCGTTGTTTAGTAATTAATAAACAGTGGCTCATAAACTAGTTCACGTTTGCAGCTTTTCAGTCCTTTAACACAACTCAACCTTCCAACTCGCAATTGCGATACTTAGTTCGATTCAGCAGAACCTCGATAATACTATAACTCGTAACAAAACACGCGCATCTCTAATTTCAAGACGCAAAAAGGTAGCTAGACTATTCCTCGAAATGCGAAGTACGCGAAAGAATTTCCGAGCGAGTGAAAAAGAGGAGGTAAGGTAGCTCAATGGTTACCTTGTGCGCCAGTCCGTCGTCTCTCTCCTGGTCCCTTTTGAGGGTGCTCCTGACACTCTCCAAGTCACTGGTCGGCTTGAAGGTGGAGCCGTAGTTGTCGGTGAACACCTCAGCCGGTGGTTTGTAATCGCGATAGCCGGTTGGCGAGGGTGTCATGGTGAGTGGCTGCTCGAGCGACCTCGGCGTAAGGCAACTTGATCGTCCAGTCGTCCCCCTCGACGAGGCCTCGTCCTCTACCTCGAACACGTTGTCGCTCATCTTGTCTTCGGTCGTCACAATTTGCTAAACATCGCAACAAAAATAGCACATTGCCACTCAATGCATGTCGATGTATACTTCGAAGTTACTCTATAATGATTGGTAAAGCGGATTGGGTTGTTTGAGTGATGTGGGAAAGGAATATAAAACCATGTTAATGAAGGGCAAGGATAGTCTTCTACAACGCACTTTATCGTGATTATAATACTAAGAATTTTAACGTAGAAATAAACCCTATGACTATATAGCTCATCATGATAGTCAGCGTAATTATCAACCGAGATACAATTGGGAAATTGTATTAGGAAGCACAGACACGCAGCCAAGTACGAAGAGAAGGAAAAGTAGTTGTCTCCGAACCTCTGAAATATTCAGATAGAACGTGACTCCGGGGCGTCTCTCCTCGAGATTATATCGGATTTCTTCGACGCTTCTTCTCCCAGAATATCGCTATAAATCATGCAAGCACGTCGCCTCCTTTATGCGAGGACTTATCGGCCTCGCTGAATATCTCCGGCTTCACGCGCTCGCTGCTCTTTGAAGGTATATCGCTCGCTATAATAAACTTGCGTTCAAAGACTGGCCAATCGAAACAGACAAAAGTAAACGCAGTTCGCCGGCTGGTAATACTCTCGCACTCTTATGTACCATCATCTGCCCTCGAACCAATGCGGGTCTTTATTCTTATGAGAACAATTTCGAGTGCATTAGACATTAGGCGCAAGGTGCAACGAAAGAGTGAAATATCCGCGAAAGCGGTTAATAAATAGATAAGTTAGAGAAGGGCGAAGAGTTTTCGCGTGAGTTGGCATACCCTCGTGATCGCCCTCCATTTCACTTTGACGTGCAGACCGCCCCGCGTCGCTGCGCGTTCCTTTCTAGGGGAAGTCCCACCCCTGCCAGTAAGCAACAGCCGTGCCCCGTGAATTTATTAGGCTGCTCTCCCGATAGCAGCCAGCCACCTCGATCCAATTAGCCACGCCGTGTGAACAGGATGATTAGCATTTTCGGGACAGCGCGCCACCTTCTTGCCTTGGCTCTTAACACTTAACACTTAGCGCAGAGCGAGCGAGCGAGCGATGGCATTCCGGGCGAAGCGTCGAAGAGCACGTCGACATTTATTTGGCAAATTTTAAAGGCGAAACGCTCGGATTCAATTCATTAAGTGATGGACGGTTTTCAGGGTTAATGGGATGGAATTTATTGGAGTTTGTTGCGTTTGTTGTAGTGTTGGTTTATACTCTTTGGTCTGTGTGGAATTCTTTGTAACTCTTTACTTAGCTTGTTTGAGTAATAAGGAATTGGTTTGAATAATATAGGAATTGGTATTACAACTAATACAGATATTAATATAAATGGACTATTTTCTGGTACGATATTCTGTGCTAGAAACTCTAACGATGCAAAAAAGCTAGAGTTTTTCGATTGAGATCTTTATGTAAGAAATGCACGTGGTAGTCCACATGCATACGTAAGAAGCATCGTCACTGTTGGTAGATAAATCGAGGAGGAAGAGGGTTTGAGCGTCCGAGTCTGTCGGTTGGTTGCAAGCAAGCTTGTTAGAGCGCGTCGTAGATCAATCGATCCTTTAGCGGCGATGGGAATCGAGGCACCGTTAAACCCATCGATAACCACAATTGCGGCTGATCTCGAAGCCGCAGCGACCAGCGGGAATCGCGGTTGCGGGAGCCAATAACCCTGAAACACGGAAGTGCTACCCAAGAAGCTCGCCCAGTTCGTATAATCCAATTGATTTATAGGATAATCGTTGCCAAACACCGGTCGTTATAGCCAATCTCGCTTGCCAAACAAGCCTGCGCTACAAAGCAGTGGAAAATTCGTATCGTGTGATGCGTTCCGGGGAATTAGAAGTAAAGTTTGTAACAGTTTCAACTTTGTGATAAATGGAGGCTGAAGGGTTTACAGTAACCGCATATGTAACCTGGCCCCTTAAGGTTTGAAGTTAACTTAAGGAAGTGGGTTAAGTTAGCTTAAGGGATCGTTACCTTGTAGAAATGACCAACACGCAGAACTAACTGTACCACACACTCTTAGTGAAAGACGCGTTTCAGTGCAATCTAAAAGATCAAGTCCTGTCCGAATGAGTACCGGATTTTACAGACGACAGAATAACCCAACCCCTAACCACTTCTGATTCCTATTCACGAGTGTGTATAATACGCGAGCGTGTGCTAAAGATCGCTACTTCTGAATACTCGCGCCACCGGTTCCAATAAAAGGTACCACGCCGGCGTCCCGAGCAGTCTGAGCCTCTCGGCACATGCTGCACGACATAAACTTGCCACCGATAATTGGCCGGCGAAACTACCTGCCGAGCTGCGTGCAACCGCACCCCGCCGCCAATTAAACAGCTCTATCTTCTGCATTAAGGACAGTGTGTTCACTCCCAGGATATTTGCATTATAATGTATTTCGCTCATCTTCGACGAGATCAATTTGCACTTTGCATATTCAAAAGGTTGATGGAAATTCGCGCCTTAATAGATTCGTAGCCGTTTAAAGTTAAGGATCTGCAAATTAATTATCATTGATTATCGCTCGTATCTTTCGCGTGTCGCGGAAATTTTATTGGCAGCAGCTGACGGCATTCGTGAAGCGCACGTGCGCGGCAAAGGAAATGAAGTTATGGGATAAAATAGGATATAAATAGACTCACATTGAATGATGCCGAGGCGGGAACTGTCACCATGGAAGGCGTATCACTACTTCCGCCCCTCATACTGCCCCTCTGGAATCGAGAGACACGCGTTGCCCTCCAACGCCGTCACACATTGAGTCCCTGTCAACAGCAAAAATGGTCCAGGCCTTTCATTAAAATCGAAACCGATCAATCTAATCTATCGATCACATCCTAGCTACACACAATTCATTTATAGTATCACTCTTAAACACGCTCTTGGTCATTTTAGATTCAAATATCCTTAAAAGTATCTACATATGTAATGGTACGCGGAGTATTTGAACTACTAAAGATAGAAACCAATTTCTCCCACATTTAACGCATTCACAATTTCACCCCCATTAACACACGAGCTTCTGAAATTTAATCTCCCAAAAAGCAGCTAAAAATACACCAATTTATTTAAAGAGTAATTGTATTCGATGGTGAAAACCGACGCAGTGAGTATACCGAATCGAAATCCCGCGTACCCCTCGGTAAAGAGTGTAAAGCAGCCTTCCAATCCGGTTAGTGCGATCTCATCTGTGTAAAAGCCTGATTCGTTTCTCTCATATCGAGCGGTTGCCCTCGGGACAGCACAGCGGGATTACGACCCCTCGGGCGGAGTTAGACACGTTTACGAGAGTGTGGATCAACCTGCCAGCGAGAAGCAGCGGATCCTGTTAGCCTCCTGCAGTCGCACAGCTGACTCACTAATAGATTTTTGACGATCTACTGAATCCAATCGAAGAGCTTATTGCCAAACACTCGGCCTGACTTTTCACCCTTTCAAAACTTGAAACCTGATAAAGATATTTGAGTGCGTTGCTTTTCGTGACTCACTCTGTAGACAAAGTCATAAAACTGACTCTTTAAAAAAAACTGCAATTTGTCCTCACTAAATTACATTTTTGATATTTTTTCTACGCAGGCTTGAACTATTTATTGTTATCAGTATGAAATATGTAACATTGTATTATTATCCTTGCGAATCTCTTTAAAGCAATCCAATCCCCTTGCTCTAAACACATAGTTCAATTAAAGGATAACATTTGTTTCGTTAAGAAATGGTCTCTAAAAAGGAAACGAACTGGCAGATCAATCCAATAGCTCGGTAAGATGTAGCTTTACACGAGAAGTACCCTTGAACTCCGTCGGCATTGTCAATGGAGTTCTCCGGAGGTTGTTTCCACGTCTCTCGGGAGCAGTGGAGCGAATCGTACTCATGGTCGGAAGCTTCATTGTGATCGCCGGAAGAACAAAGACGCCTCTTATTGTTACACGGGGAGCCTTGACGCTCGAGCGCGCGTACGCTCGTCCGACGACTTTCCAATTAAATTAAGACGTACTCTCTCTTTTCCCAATCGGAATCCTTGTAACTAACAACTTGCTAGCTTCCCATCTTTGATGTACGTGGGACGTTACTTATTGTTGGTCCCAAGGCAGAGGTAATCGCAAGGCGAATCAATCAGTCAAACCTCTTTGCAAGATATTGCGGAATACGCACACTGACTGTAAGCATAAATCATTTTCCTTCCACTAAATAGTAGAAATCCGTGTATACACTAAATGTCTACTAACGCTATTGTTAATGTGAGGCGTAATAATTAGGTGTAGACAGACACCACTTTCGTGAAACGAGATTCATTAGAAAACTATAATTTACTTGTAATTAATTATGAACAATGTAGCTATCCGCATATAGCCGCAATAGAGTATCTACCGTCTAGGTGCGTCACGATTGAACGTGTCTCTCGTAGAGCAGCCGTTCTAGTCTTATTAGTCGGACGTCATGCTGCGATTGGCTGTTTTATCGTGATCGAACGGTGAAACGCGCGACACAATAGAGCCAGTGCGGGTTACACGTCGTCGTGAAAGAGCGAAATCGCTTTCGCTAATCTCGGCAGGCCAGCCGTCCTATTGAATCCCCATCGATTTTCCGTTAGCACGTAAATCTCCGCTACATCTACGGACTACTTGTATGCAGGTAAACCATTAGCTAGCGACGGCAAATAGTCAATCTACCAGTGAAACTAAACCATTTGCCTGTAGATCAAAGGGTATCTATTCAGTTCTGTTTGCCTATTTCATGGTAAACAGTTAGGCGTGTTTATTTTGCGTGGAATTATGCAGGTGTAGACTATTTGCCTGTAAAATAATACAATGGTGGCTTAGTAAAATGAAGGGAATGAATAATTATGGATAAAAGCATAATAATAGCTGGAATAAGAGGTAAAATTCGGTGTAGAACTAACTCAGTGATAATCAAACACTTCGGAATTATCCTATTACAGAAGAATAGAATGTAAATCCACTATTACAGCCAGTGTGAAATGAAACTTATAGACCTAGAGGAATGAATAATGGAATCGTAGTAGGCCTTTTCGTGGAGTGTCTCGTGGGAGGTATAGCTATATAGTCGAGTCACAAGGACCATTCTCCTCAGCTCTTGAAGCTTTCAACAGTGCCACTCGACTTCCAGCTTCCTCCTGTCCGTTTCCTAGTTGAATATCATGGCTGGCCAGCCTTCTCATTGTCAGTACGTGACCCGAGGCTTTGAGGCCACCATACTGTATCGATTGAATGCCGTTGTTAAAGGTCACTGCTGTCTCTACATTCCTCGCGAGTACGTGGTATTCCTTGGCAAGGTCGTTAGACAACCTATCGGCCCTTATTCTCTAAATAACATTTCTTCCTTCCAATTGATTGAGTTATGCACTTTTAATTAATAACAGAACTTTCATGAATAATTCGCAATTAATGAATGTGGCTTTTTCGCAATTTGTCACACGTAACCAGCGCGTGGAGTGTTCTAAGCACACTTGCTTTGTCTGTTACGATCCATCATTAAGCAGGCAAATATGCTTTATTTTGTGTAAACTTGCGCAACCTATTTACGATGGAACGACGTTGCGGAGACCTTGCTTGTCTCGCATATGCTCGGCAATCAAAGCCCTTAACAGGGCCGCATCCCCATTCTGCACGGCCCTGCGAACCCACCCCATTTACCCTCAACCCATGCAGTCTATTCACGCTCACCCCTTGATGATGAACCACATGCGCACTACACTCAAACGCCTCTGATACAAACACACGTGTGTCGCGCAATGAATGGCACTTATATCTGTCACACTTAGAATTAATGAACGCTCGTCAGTCTTTGGTAATATTTGCGTTGGTAATTTGCTGGGTGGATATACGCATCGGTTTTTAAATGTTCCGAGTGGAAAACTCCGCGGTCGACGTAGTTGAGCATCGGAAGTTTATGTGAATAAATCATTTGCATTGCAGTTTCTTCGCTAACCAAAATTTGCTGTGCTGCAATGGTACTTTGAAATTCTTAAAACGTGTCTTATTTACCAGTTTGTTCAAAATTTGATAAAGATATCAGTGTTGTGCAAGAGATTGAAGTCTGAGATAGAAATTTGGCCGGCGTGGCATATCAAACCTTGCAAATTCTTCCGAGTACAACTTCCTCCAAGGAATTAGCTGGCGAGTGCAGCGAATCCATCGAGACTGAGAGACTTTTGAAACGACAGTGGCCGAGCGAAGACACTCACCTTATCGGCGAGTGTGGTAGGTCGACCCACTTGGCGTGTCGACGATCGACCATCCGCAGACTGGCGCACAGACACACCGGCTACGACACACACCCACCCACGCCAGGCACAGAGCTTCACCCACACAGTGGCTTCCCGTCGCGAACACACTCTTCAGGCATGTATCGATCACGCGTGGCAAGGAACCACCCTCCTTTCGGACTTCAAACTTCCAAGCCCGACGTGGAATCGAGCCCTAGCACGCAGTAGATAAGTCCTGCAGTCGGGAAAAGGGCCAGGCAGAATGCTGCACGCGGGTGCAATGTTCACTTTCGTTCTCGACCGACACCACCCTCGGTCCTCCACCCTTCACCTTGCGATAGGTCGCGGCTGACGTCACGTGGTCCCACCCCGCTCACAACACACCCTCGGAATTCAGCCCGGGAGCTCGGAATCCCCGTTGGAGGAAGTCCACTGGCTCGCCGAGGAACCGGCCCTCGCGGGGAAGAGCAGCGCGACCAACATTTGCGGGAACGGCGCCGAGCCGGCAGACGGAAAGTCCCTGTCTCCGTGCTTTCCCAGGAACGAGCCGAACCAACTGTCTCTCTCCGTGAGGCACGCAAGCGCACATCTACCCAGTGTCCAACTAACGTCGGATAGCGGCGCGTTCCGTTACGTCATGGGTCGACGTTTGCCCAGAATGTATAGGGTGAATGACTCAACACTGCGACTTGTTATCATTTCGGTCGGAATGTGGGAAATGTTGCCGGGCATTGAGTTGAGGCTGAAACGATTGTTTTCAATATTTGTATGACCAGATTCGGAGGGTGTTGCTTGTTGTAGTCTTGAGTTTGACGTGTTCATGTATTTGACAACACGTGCGTTTGTATTAGTATCATATTTCAAGTACCAATCTGTTCAAATGTAGAATTTCTTTCATTTATTTTAATGAGAAAGCAAGATTGTTGCATCACCAAAATAACGCGCAAAATAATATAATCTTCACAATAAAAGTTTACATTTTATTAATAGAATAATATGTGTGCGAAGAGGAAAGTGACGTTAACAATCGATCAGCCACCCCCGGCACAAAGGCTTCCCCCTAATGAGGTTCGCGAGGTACACATGCTCGCAGCTGACCCTGGGAGAACTGAATGGACGTCATGTCGCCGCGTCAACTTTTTGCAGACAGTCGCCCACGACGAACCGAGGGTGTAACGAAATCTGGATGATGTAACGAAGATTCGGGTGGGCGATGGTGAAACGGGAGTGGTTCCCACGTCATCTCGATATGACGGCCACACTTGCGCACAAGTCCGCGTGTTTTATGAATGGAAGTGCAATCACTCTTTGACCGCCGGTCGAGCTTTATCCGTTTCATCTCGTCTTGCACTCTGAATATTATTTTGGGTAATAGTTGGGTACTTGCACCTTGCACTTTTGAGATGAATACAACAGAAGACTAAAACAACTAATAACGCCGACTTTCTGAGTTAATCCTGTTGATAATCGCAAAATTAATAAAATCGTAGACATTTATTAATAAATCTGTGGGATGTATGTGTGTTTGCATGGAAAACGTAGGAACTCCAATCCCCGTGAATCTTTTCAGTATCAGAAAGACGCCCATTGATAATCAAATGGACTGTAGCTTTTGCAAACTGCATTCAAGCACATATTTCTCTCGTTTCGTGAACTTTAAATTCAATCGCCAATATATCCAGTGTCGAAAGCGCCAGAACAGAACCATTAGGATACTGTAACTGTCTCTCCTTTCCTCCCATGTCCCATTTTATGCCAAACAAAGAAAAATTCGTGAAATTTATAAAAATGCCGGGCCAGAAAAGGCTAAGGCTCGTTAAGGGACCCAGCAGAGCCACTCAAGTTCCCACGGGAGCTTTCGCAAGCTTCACCGCGAATTTCACCGCCGATAAAATCGAGCGCCGCCCCGAATTTACCAACCCCCCGGCTAAGGGTAGTTTGGTATCCGGGAGAGGGTTACGCGCAGGTGGTGGGGAGCCCGTCGCGATTGTCCTGCGCGGTTGGCGTGAGCCGATGGTGGTAGAAAGCACGGAAGCTCGGCAGGGGTCAGGGAGCTCGAGGGAAGGTTCGCAAGCTCGCCACAGGATGGCGACGCTTCTCGAGGAAGGAAAGCTCGTGCGACCCTTTGCGGAAACTCAAGGGCGAATCGGCCAATCGGGAGAGGAGCGAGTCTGCAGTTTCTACAATTCGGCCTGCGGCCCGCCATTTTCGCCCGGCCCTCCTCCTTGCAGACCTTCTCGCCCCAAACTCCGACAGGACTATTTCCATCCGGCTCGCATTCGCTCCGCGGGAAATCTATCTTCCAAGATGGACCGATCGCTGGCCTCGATTTATACCTAATCCTTTTGGAGCGAGGCTTCAGCCGCTCATCGTTTATCCATCAAGTCCGATCTTGATGAGAACTGATACTCTTGCGAGCGCTTACTCGCTAATCTGTTTCCATAATCCTTTTAGGCTAACTAGAAATCCGCAATCGCTCGACTATTTCTTTTCGCGAAGCGAAGATTGATCAGATGTTTCATTTCTGTCTGCGGTTTTTCATGGTGCAGATTTAGCCCAGCTTTGTACTAATTTTCTCGAAGCTTTGTAAGTGGTTTGACGTTTACGAATATACTATAGGGAGGTGAAAAGATGACCCTATCAATTTATCCAATTCCACAAAGCACACAACTCCATGTCCATCAATATTGCATTGGTTTGCCGTCGCCTTTGTTAATTCATTCATTAGTGAAAAGTTTCACTCTAATCGAATGTCGCAGCGTACCGTAAAGGTTAATTGAATAATGTCAATGCAATAGACGACTGGTATAATATCAAGTGAGATATAAGTTTAATGCGATAAATGAGCTCTGGAGATGTTTGATGTGTACATCTAGAAGTCCACATTATTAGTTTTGCCTGGTAGCTCGCTTTCAACGAGAGCTCGTCCAATTATCCTTCCGATTCGATCGCTTCCCCAATTATACAGAAGAACGACTCGTGAAATCGGCAATGTGAAACTGCCATTTCCATATTGCAATATTTATGGTCACTTTAGCGATGCAAATCTCGATGGACCGACGACGAGATATTGAAGGATACCGTGCCAATACGTACGTTTGACAGAGCAATACAGACCCACTGAAGATCCGCATCCGCGTGTTGCAGATCGCCGAACAAAGGAATAATGGCCAACGAGATGATAAATTGTTTGCCAATTTACGAGAATCTCGTATGGAAATCAAACAGTGTAGTAATTCCGCATTAAGATCCACGTGAATTCATGATTAAACTCTGCTTTATTCAATAAAATTGCTTTCATCTGTTCAGTATTATCGTTAATGTATGTACGAAATAATAAGCAATTCGTAATAATGGTATGGAATTAATTGATAAATGTGCCGTTACTTTCAACAGTGATGAGCATTCATTGGTCCTTGTTTTGGATGCCTGGTATTTTGCAGTCTGTTAATTAACTCGTGTATTGCCTTTGGCATTATCATCCCCGATTCAATCTATTTTGTAATTAGCATCACTTTCAATTTATTAATCATTCTACCTTATACTTTTAGAACGAAGTTTTAGAACGAATCCCCTCTCGAATCATTGAGCGATTTTAGAAATAGATTTCGATTTGGTTTAAGGATTGTTCGTTAACATTTTCGAGCATATTTTTACAGTGCAAAACTCGCCAATGAGTGGTAACGTAAAGCAAAGCGAAAATGCTCGATGTGGCTCGTTGAAAGGCAGGTTTGCAATGAGGAATCCCTGCTCGAACGGGAGAAAGAGAAACGACGTCGGCGGCGGCGTCTGCGTGGCGACAGCTGGGCGTGCCATCTTGCACGTCTGCGTCCGGCTGCCCACGGTAGCAGGCTACCATCACTCCCAGTTGGTACCCTCCAACTTACTTAGGCAGACGCAGTGGCGAGTACCGCGTCGGTGTATTCTGCGGGACTAATCGAGTGAAAAGCTCAGCCATAATATGTACTCAGTTTAACAGAAATGACATTCGCACGGTGATCTTTCCCGGGCTCTTTGTCAGCCGTCAAAACCTTTCCGCAAACGTTCAGAAATTGAAGTAATGTCGATTCTAATGTTTAACACTGTTGTAATTGGAACAAGTAACTAGAACTCTTTGCATTTTCGTACTCCTTGCATTCAAATCTTTGTCAACGGCGACAGAGACTGAACAGTACATGTTCTCGAATGTTCCAGAGTGTTTTGGACGAACAATATCCGTCCGAAACATTGTGTGTCATATATTTATCTCTCCTTCTCTGTTTGTCGTACTGTTACTATTCCGAATGATATAATCTCCAAAACAAAAACCCAAAGGATGTAAGACTAATCTCGTTTTCATCGTTTCACTTCAGTCGCGCGTTTCGTTTTCAAGTCTTAGGATACTTGTCAGCGTTTAAATCTACAATGAGGTTTATCACGCGTTCTACAAATATTCCAAATTAAACCCAACAAATATTAATTTTTCGTGAATTGTTAGACCACCGTATTAATGTGGACGAACTGTAGAGATTTATCACGTCTACGTGTAAGAAATTAACCATATTTACCCGAACTCTTATATGCCTATCTCTAATACATAACTGAAGGTGCAAGTTTTGTCTTATTTAATTAGTTTAAGGGCACAGGGACCTTTCCGGTTATCAGTAATCTGTTTCCATTAGTTTGCGTTCCATTACAGACTTTCTAAAGATCTGTACCTCCATAAACTCGATTACCGGACTAATTACTAGCATCCCAACGATTACAACGTCGGTTGACGAAAGCACGGCTGGAAGAGGCTCGCTCGAATGGTCGATACGCGCGCTTTCCTGGCGTCCTCGCCAATGGAAATTCCTGGGTGCGCCAATGGCACAGGGTAGTCGGCGGCGAGGAGGTACGTCTATGCCGAGAGCGCTCCATTCGTACAAAGGAGGCAGTGGCAGCAAGGCGGCTCGAGCCCGATGGAAAGCCGGATTAATGTTATTGCGCAGAGTCGCGCGAGGGGCGCTCTCGCTCTCCGAGAGCAAACTGGTGCTGCCCCGCACGCACCGACAGCCGGCGACGCGGACTCCGCGCCGAGAGAGCACCACACTCTCTCTGCCGTGTATGGAAGAAACGAGGAGAGGGTCCGCGGCCGAGCAAGGCGACAGAAGTGGCAGGAAGTCGAGCGAGTTGCTCTCGACTCGGCCGTTCACTCGACGGTGCCCGCTCTCGATCCCCCCTCGGCCGAAAGCTCTCCGTGCTCCGTCCAAAGCTAAACTACGCCAAATACAAAATGCACTTTGTCATAGTGCTCTACCTTGGTACGCCGCGCCGCGCCGCTGCCATTAGCGCCGTTTGTGCATGTTGCAAGAGCCGCGTGATGAATAATTTTAACTTTTTGTGAATTAAATTGCTTCGCTGGGTATAATGGTTCCTGGGAAAATACGTCCGCGGAACAACAACGAATGCCCAGGATTTTTACTTTCGGTTTTTAAAAGAGAGAACAAAAACATTTTATTGCGGAGGATATTTTTTGTGGCAATTTGTAGGGCAGGAATTCGAGAGACCTTTGGGCAGAGGCTGAATGATTGGATGATAGAAACTGATTGGCAAATTGCCAATCAGTGTTATTGAAGTTGTGTTATCAGTTGAATTTTCCGACTCAAGAACAAACACTTTCTAATAATAACTCACAGTTCTTATGCAGATTGCAATAAAGAAGAGACATACGAGTTACGTCTCACGTAGACATACAGTTTTCTCCTCAGATTATTGGCTCTCAGACGTGTTCCTGAAATAGTAATAGTTTCCTAGTGCAGGTCATTTTTACTCGAGAAAGTTCTACGAATACTCCGATCCTTCCACTTGTCAAAGCCACCGACCGAACCTCAACCACTCGATCCAACACTACAATATTAAAACCCGCCAGTGCATCAACAGTGAAACAACGAAAATTGAGTGAGGTCAGCAGTTGGCAATTCATATGGGACTAATCGGTAATCGAGAGTTCCGGCATGCGGGAAGATGGGTGGAGGACGATGCCGGTGTCAGTGACCCGGTGCATCAGGAAAAACGTGAAACCGCGGTGCGCCACGAGTGGATATCGATTTGTCGGTGTTCGGCGAAAGACAGAGCGAGCGAGATCGCGAGAGGGAGAAAGCGCGAGAGTAACAGAATGAGATAGAGAGAGAGAGAGGAGGGAAGTAGGGGAAAAAGCGTGGCCAAGAGAGAAAGAGAGAGAGAGAGAGAAGGGAAAAAAAGTTGGCCAGCCTCCTGACGTTCGACGGCGATATTGTCGGTGAAGACCCCCGCTGACGTAGGCATTTACTCTCACTGGGGACTCACCGGCGACCTCTTCGCTGTCATACCTCTTCAAACGGCTCACCTCCTCCCCGGAATACCTCTTCAAACCTATACTACTGGCTGGCACACCTCCTTCAATGCCACCTCCTCGCTCGCCCGTCCTTATCTTCGAGTCTGACCCTTGGAATCTCTTGTTCGTGATAATGATTCAACCACGTGGCGAGAAGCGGTTTTATATTAGACATCAACTTCTCGCGTTTCTTATCAGTAGCGTACGCTGGATTCTCGCTTGGTGGGAGCTCAATCATTGAATGGAGTGTGTAAGATACACACGTGTGTAACTAAATGGTTATAATACGAAGACGGAATCTATTGTGCTTCTGTTAATAATATTGATAAAGAAATCCGTTGTTTTGATAGCTGATACCCTGAACTAAAAGAACGCCAGCTTCTAAAATTGTTTCTCAACAGAAACGGTTGAAAATCGATTAAGTCGATGCAAAGTGGAAATGACTGGAGACTGAACTGTCAACGCAACCATTGAGAAAATGTGGCAGAGCGTCGAAAGGGTTAAGATAATGAGGCGGGCGGGCAGCGCGAGTTGTTGGACGGGGTTTGGAGAGAAGTCATGGTAATGTGGGCCGAGCGTGTAGGACCCACGCGTATCCCATAAATCACGGGGTGAGGTTGCGAGTTGTGGGCGTCCGACGTGTCCGCAGCCGGCGGAGTCTTCTCGGCTCCCTTTGCGAAGCATGGGGTCCCATGGAGCGAGAGTGGGAGCGCGTGTGGGACGGCACGGAGTGCACCTTGGCAGAGAGCTGCGAAGGTGGTGCGGGCCCCGAACAGTTAACGTCAGACGGTCAAAAACTCGACGGACCGGCTGCCACCGCGCGCTTCTCTCTTTTTCACGGGAACGCAACCCTTTTTGCGCTTCTCCGTCCTGAGCCTTCCTTTCTCCCTGCCACTATATCTATCCAACCCCCTCTCTAGCACGCCCCCCCCCCCCCCCCCCCTCACTGTGGCTCCTCCAGATATTCAATGCCCATTCAATTATTCTTAATTATTGCTTATCGATTTTACCTCCTTCCTCCGATATTTCTCTTCGGCCGAATTCTGCTTGGAATGGCTTAATATAAATTGCAGGGAAACTCGAAATCGAGTTACACGTTTGGGTAGTTATGCTTATAACATGCAAGATATACAAAAAGTTTACGATGAAAGTAGCACTTTCCTTCGTTTTTTGTAAATTTTCATTAGGAAAAAATTACACAAAAATGGTCAATTTTTTAAATGGATCTTTGCCGTTGCAAAGAGCCAAACCTATATTTTGTATATAACCATCTAAAACTAAAAAAAGTTTGTCTAATCGACGAGTGTACTTCTCACGCAAGTGTAATACGCTCGAGTGTGCGAGAGCGGATGCAAGAAGGGCGGCGAGAGGTGGGTGGCATAAGACAGTGGGACGATTTGCTAGGCGGCCTCTTTCTCCCATGATTCCCCCGAATTTGCATGCGGCCGCCTCGGAGGCCGCTCGCCAGATATCGATTCGCAGGTGGCTGCCCAGGGGGATTGCTTACAATACGATTTATTACGGTGGACCACCTGCTCGCAGCGCGCAGAAATCTCAATCGCGCCGCCGCCGCCGCCGCCGCCGCCGTAGGATGCCTGCCGACTGGACGCCGGCATCCAGCGGGAATGACGAGAGCACAGTAGTGCAACTGCTTCCCACGCATCTTCATTAAACTCCTTCTGGATTAAGCCCTTCTTGCAACCTCGCCCGCCCCGACCCGGCCAATTCCCGCGCGGAATACTTGAAAATGGAAAATAATGGAACGTCTTTGTTAAAGTGTTCAACTTCTTCTTGAATAAGCCACGCTTGCAAGCTCCCTCTTGGAGCTTGCGAAGATTTTCTTCGGTAGAATTCTTAGTGTTGAAGATTGAAAATAATGGAAGAGCTTCATTAAACTCTCTCGCAAGCTCGGTTGAGGGAAGCTCCGCACTCGAGCTCACGAATGCTTTCTTCAATGGAATTTCCGGTTGGAGTACTTGAAAATTGGGAAAAATTCAAGCTTCTTCGAGAGGAGCTCTCGCTTCCTTTCTTTGGGATGATAAAAGTGTTTTCTTCTATAGAATTCCCATTCATATCTCTTCCGATTAAACCAGTCTTTTAGCATAAGAAAAGTAAGTTCTGACTTCAATCAGGTACAGAACGTGCTTCAATTTCATATTTTTATTTGATGCGATTATAATATCTTCTTTTTCCACAAACTTCAAAGAAGAAAAGCCTCTTTCATCGTGTTCTTTCCCAATGGCAAGATTGCACTCAAATCGAGAGCTGATTGGTTATGCCTATCCTTAGCTGATCCTCACCACTCCAAGTGTGTCGATTTCGAGTCAACGGAATATAACGATCAGTTCTTCGAAAACGCATCATTATATCAAAGTCTCGAGTGCGTTTGTAGTGTACTTTTGGCGTTCCTATGTGTACGTGGGATGTGGTTCCTCAGTAGAGTTTCGGCGTGATTACCTCGTCCCGCTATGTCGGCGATTCCCGTCCCGATAACGTTTTCAATGGCATAGGGCGACGGAGCCGAGTCGATGGATCGATTTTCGTTCGAGCACCATCAAACAGCCTGCGGGCTAGCGTGCACTGCGCTTTAATAATTCACTGTTTAAGTAACCCGCTGAACGAGCGTATACAGCCGGATTCTCTTGTCTTTCGATCACAACTATCCAATCTACTCTGCTTTATGCGGAATAACTTTTGAAGATATTAATATAGTCAATAGCAAAGAAACTGCACTTCTTTTTATTTTCATTCGTCCTTCCGCCATATACATATAATTATAATCTCACCGTTATTGAGCAGGAGCTTATACTAACAAAACAAAGAAAAGGGCAGGCGAAGGGCATCGAATGCAGAATGAGAGCAGCAATTCCCTTTGTGGAAACCGGCTGAAATGTGAAAGGAATCGCCGCAAGTATCATGAATTATTATATCCTCGTGGAATTATAGCTCGCAAAGGCTTTCGACTGATCGATAAATCAGTGCTCCATATACGCGAGCGTCGCCACGTTACGCACGCGTGTATGCCGGCCCGGCGCTCGCCTGTGTCCGGCACACACGCGTGAATTTATGCAGAGCGGCTCGAGCACCGTTTAACGGGATTTAGCGGCAAACGGCATGTTCGTGGGGAATAAATCACAGTGATTTCGGTCCCGCGACTTGCTGCAGGTCCTCGAGGCATGTACTGCTTTCTGCTTAGGGAAAACGCCTCGGGGATTGTGTCTGCGTGTGTGTTGCTTGGTCTCCTTAGCCACTATGGGTTGCGGATTGCGGGGGTCTGTCGCACAAAGTTCTAGGTGGCGCAACCAGTGGTATTGTGTTTCATTGAACACAGAATTAGTGGATCAATTAATGCTACTCTTTGCGTCGAATAATTAGTTTCTCCAATTTGAACGTGTCTGCTAACTTATTGAAGACCCGAATATCACAACATTTAAGTATCGCATTAAAGCATCAAAATATCATCACCAATAAAAAAACACAAGCAATCACTATTTATAATAAAGAAAATCGAACATTTCATAGCGACTTCCCGTCACTCTCTCTAACACCGAAGGCCTTAATTAATTTGAATTGCTGACAACCCGAGGGAGGCCGCAAAGTCCTGAATCTCGCAAGCACGCTTATCGTCTCTATAATTCATAGTTACTCGCGTCGACAGGATGGAAAGTGTGTCGAAAGAAGAATGCTGGATGGAAGCGAGGCGAAGGGCCTCTTCATGGGGCGAGCGTAAAAACAGAGAAGAGAGGAAGCAGCTCTTTCCTGGTGTAATTCAGGTGGAAGAAGCGCAGGTAATTCTGCACGTATGCCTCCTGCGAGCGCGAGAGCGCGCGCGCGCGAGCTCGCTGAGCCAAATTGCTCGGTTTACTGTGGAGCGTGCTTGGCATTCCGAATGAGCCACTTCTCGAAATTCTTTGCCCTCGAATTGCAACGTGCGACGAGAGCCGCGCGGATTTCGCGGCAGGCTTTATTGTTAACGCAGCTACACCGTGGGACTCGGAGTTTTCTCGTTCCTCCTCTGCATTCATCACAAAGTTACCAGCTAATTGGGGGAGATTTTTTATTTTTTAGGTATTGCGATGCTCATTTATGTGTGGTTGATAGTTAAATGTTTAATTAGTGGTATGTAGAATATAATGCACGAAATATGAACTAAACCTGATGGGAATCTCTTAATGATCTTATTTGATAGTTTGACGTAGTAGGGTCAAGTGCGAAAGGTTCGTCGTTTCGTGAATACCTTCACCCTTCACCCAATTTGGGAATCAGCATGGGACTCCTGGAACTGGCCGTCGGTGCAGTGTATCACACGCTGATGAACTAACTTTCCAGCCGGATAGTTGCATGTACATGCTCATGTACTACATGCACACTACATATAACTTTACTTACTGACGGAGGCCTGGCGGCCGCCCGCTTTAAGCAGCTTTTACGAACACTCTGCCGAAGTTCACTGGATATACACGATTTCATTGTTTTGTGCCTGGCACATGGTTCGTTGAACTACTACGAGTGCTGGAATACTAGTTTCCTCAAACTCCATTCCTAGCGAATGGAGTACAATTGTTCGCGGAACTACGAAAGTTCCTGTATTATCGGAGATGTTTAAAAATGTATCGCCAAGAATTATACCAGCTGGCGTATTATGATCGGCGATCTACATGCATTTTCTTGCGAGCATAGAATTGAGATTTATTCTTTTCCTGAAGAAATCGTTTTCTAGAGAATTTATTTCTACTGCTCCTGAATGCTAGTCTTAATTTGTGATAATTCAGGGCATAGAGGTGTTTAACTTAATGAACCAATCAGGATTCAGCGTCCGAACTAAATGATTCTAGCCCTCGATAGAGAGGACGGCTGCCAATAAGTAAAGGAAATACAAAAATAGTAATACAGGGGCAGCAGTGCCATTGGCATCGTTCGTTATCCCGGCATGCTTTACCAGGATAATTAAGGGCTCTCTCGGTGGCGGGCAAGGTTAACGAGCTGCTAACGAGCAGTCACGTACTTACCTACTGGCCGATTATCATAATCAATGGCGCGCCAGAATTCACATCGGCAAATACATTTTGGCTGGCATTGAATCGGTGACAATAAAATCCTCGAAACACCAACACTCGAAGATCAGGTCTCTTTGATTTCAGTAGTTGAATCTTGTTGCCAAAATTTCTTTGAACGAACATTACTCTTTTCGCGATTTATTTTCAAGTTCTTGCCGAAAACCAAGCGCAGCGAAACAAGTGAGAAAGGTGTTTCCCCGTATGAGAGGCGGTCGAAGGGTCGCAAGTGTCACAAGTGTCCCACTAGGATTAGCGGAGCCGGTTTATTCATGAGCACCTTTTTCCCCCTTTGCTTTCGTTATCCCAGCTCCCCATTTCTCCCCCTCTCTCGTTCCAACTCTCCTCTCTCGCTCCCTCGCGTCTCCCTTCCCATCTATCGCTCGGGAACCTTTCCTGCCTGCGAGCTCTTTCTTCCCGGCTTCTTCTCCTTTTTCTGGTGGGAAAAAGAGAAGCGAGCGGCGAGCTCCCTCGCTGTGCGCGCCACGATTTTAATGAGGCTCCTTGCACTCGGCCACTCGCCATTGAGACAGTGGCTTAATCGGAGGTGTGCCCGTTTTTAATTACTCATTCATCCGGCGGAGATTCGACGCATTATCTCCACTCTCGTTTCTGCCGGCGATTATTTTATTGGGCGGACGCGCGGCCAAACGGTTGTGCCAGCCATTTCTTATGGTTTCTGGTGGCACTGCGGGATAGGGGACTTGCGCTTTCGAAATGGCACTGAATAAGTAAGGGAAACAAAAGAAAAGAATTTCCTCTGTGGAAATATTGTAATAATTGTAAAATCCTAATAGTAAGAGAATGTCGGGTAATGTTGTTTATACATGCTTTTATGATTGGCAAAATATAATCAAAATTGTAAACGGAGGTACCATAATTGGACCTTTTATCGTAGAATTTATTTGAAGAAGAATGAGACCGATCAGTTTCAAGACCTGAAGTACATAATGTCTTACGTTAGCACATGAAATTCAAGAAGGAACTTGGTAGTGCCACGATTCCCCGGGCAGGGCTAGTCAGGCCATTGGAACGAAGCCCAGTAACAAGTCCATTAATCCCGAACCGTAAACGCGAACAGCCATGCCAACTTTCCGACGAGCGTCGGCGACGGCAAAAAACCTGTTCCCCTAAATTCATCAGCGTGCACCATATAAATCTATCTCGGGCGATTCTTGCCTTATCTTTTGGCAGCCACTGTAATGCATATCCGTCGAACTGATTGGAAGAAAAGGCTTTTTGCAGCGTAATCTCCTCGGTCAACTTTGAAAGATTCTGGGATTCGGATATGTAAATTTATTACATTGAAAGCCGTACTTTTAATCTAGTAATTGACCCTGGCTTCACGGTTCTTAATATTTAAAGCTTAGGATTTCGATTTTTCTTATACTCTCTTTACAAAAATAGTCATATCTGTTTCATATCTAAAAATGAATACAATCGCACCGAACGCACACACTTTACCTTGACATAAAAAAGGATTTACATAAAATAAAGTAATCTAATTGAGTTGAGATCATGAAAGCTGATGATTCGGAATGCGCTAGGATTCGTTGCGCCACCTACGTCTTTCCACGAGGAAGCACAGTTGAGTCGAGTGGCCATAAACCGAACTGAAGGATTGTTCCAGCAAAAGTGGGTCGACAACCTTATCCCTGTAGTAAGCCGAGCCCTTATCCCCGTAGTGGTGTGTAGTGTTCAGTGTGTTTTCAATATTTACGTGCCTCCGAGATAGCCAGTCGTCTCCTCGAGTTCCTGAAGGTAGAGGATGCCGAAAGAGAGAGACAGGGGCAGGGGAGGACGCCTCGGCTGCAAGAACAAAGTGGCTTCGTTAGATGCAAATCACTTCTGGAAGCGATCCAACGACGGGATATAAAGGACGCGCACACGAATAAAAGACACTGCCGGCGATATTTCTGCCTGACAAATTCGAGCCTGCGAGACGAGACTCGTAAGTAGGATGCGAGCCAGTCTCCCGTCCTGGCGAACTTGCTTAGCAACAACACTAAAATCGTAATAGAAACATTAAGACTCGTCTAGAGCAATGGTCTTCGAATGCGAAACGCTTTGATTTATGAAGTATGCTGTTTGTCCAGGCGTTCAAACACGGAGAAACCAACTTTTGACACTTCAAAGATTTGAAGTGATAAAATTAATTAATTGATAATCAAAGGAAGCAGGTTCAATCAACTGCTTTCTATAAAAACACGTTGTCAAACTTGGACAAACTGTTTCTCCAGTTCTCCAGTTGGAGCGCACTCCGGAGCGACAGAGCATCTGTTAATGAATGGTCCTCGAGTTTAATAAATCCAAAAATAGAAATGCAAAATTAATGTTTCCGCCCGGGATCGAACCGGGGACCTTCCGCGTGTTAGGCGGATGTGATAACCACTACACCACGGAAACGTTGTTGTAAATGTTTGCGAGAACGCGATTCGGGAGGGCCAATCCCGTGCCGATTAAAATTGCGAAATCATATCTCGCTTTACTGCTCTCGTTTTATACTTTCGCCCTCTCCTTTCCCTCTTTCCCAACAGTTTAATCTCTGATATGTGTGGCAAGATAAACTGCTACTTTTCGCGCACATATAGCAGCCAACACACTTTTTGCTCGTTGAAGGTTGTCTCTACAGTATTACTGTTACTTGTATTTTCAACTCACCAAGTCATCGAAAAACGGACCGAATGCTTCATAATAATGAATAAAATTCAATTGGTTTATAAATTAATAGAAAATCTCTAGTACCCGATTTGCCTCATTCATATTTATTATTTTGGTATATCCGCTTAATGTTTAATCCGTTAATGAATGTATTAATATTCGTGCGTTTCCATTCGAGTGAAACTTCAATCACCCACTTGATCAAATATGTAGATAACCCATCAATCCAGTCTATGGACAGAGTCAAAACAACTGCTAACTAGCTCACGCCTGGCGCAGATTAGATCAATCGAAAGATACGTTGAGGCTCCCAGTAATCTACATAAGAATACCAGTTCTTATATAAATACTCGCGATATCCTCTGGAGCAATGTGCTTGTATTATGACTCCTAATTGATACCTAACTAAAATCAATAAGTAACCACTGATACTCAATTCCTCAATCATAGTTGCATTTCTCCTATATCTTTCAAGCCATTGAACTTGAAACGAGCTGAGGGAATTACACATTATTAACACATCGACTACAACAAACAAATAGTGAGAGTATTAATCGCCTTAACCGCAGATTTTACAAAAGCAAAATCTTACTGTTAGCGAAGAACCCCAGAGGAAGTAGGACGCGGCACGGCGTCTCTCCTCGAGTAACCCTATAGAGAGGTTGTCGCGCGATCCCGAGCCAATAGGTATCAGGAGAGCACGAGGAGGCGTTTTCCAAGGATCCTGGCGCGGCAGGTCCTTGCAATAGCGGTGGAGGCTCAAGCCGAGCGTAGTCGGACACGCATGGAGCTCGCCGCCCGAGTGTCGGACTGAGAGGGAAAGTGTGAGAGGGAGCGGAGCGAGGCAGAGAGTGGAGGGGCGAAAGGACCAAGGTTACGCAGGATACGTGCCGCTAGCGGTTGCCGTTCAGGATGAAGGGACGGGCGGGCGGTGGAAGACCGCCAAGGACAATAGAAGCCTCGCGCGGGCATCAGAGAAGCAGAAGGAGGACGTTGGTAGATCCTTTCGCCTTGTTGCGTTGCCCGGCACTTTCGTACACGCGCGATCCTGATTGGAGGACCCCCGGGGGTGGCCCTTCGATTCAGGACATGCTTAAGCACCGGCCGCCACCACACACGCGCGCACACCGACCCAACTAAAGGTCACCGCACACCACGCACTTGGTCTCTCTCGGCCTCCTCCCACTCTAGGCTTGATCTCTCGAGAACTCGCCAATTCGAATGTCGGTTGTAGCCTGCTCTATATGTTTAGTGGGTTTCGCGGGTTTTTGCCATTTCTGAGAAATATGAGCCGATTAGATTCAGCGCCTGGCGAGACTCGCGTCCCTGAAGCAACGGAGTGAATGTTCATGCGTCACTTGCTTAAACTAACAAATCTGGAGGGCTGGGGAAGGGTGGGAGCAAAGATTTTGCAAAGTGCATTTCGATTTGTTAGTGTAATGAAATTATATTAGGTGGGAAATGCGGGCATGCTCAGTACTGTGGTCAATTAGTAGGGACGTGGGTATCTAAGTTGTCACTGATTTAACACGAGATTTCGAGTTCAGTGTTAATTTAGTAAAGTAATGAGCGAAATATGTACAAATTATGATAGCCGACTGATATGCTATAATCGAAGAGAGTGAAATAGTATCTATAAGCACGCAAGTATGCTCGGCTCCTGCGGTTTTCATCAAATTACTGCTTCGGTACAACTACCCAACAGACCTACGGCCAAAACCGCCACCAGAATTGTTAGTTTAAACGGATAAAGTTTTGCAGTTCGGTTTTTATGAACAAATACCTCGCCAGTCAGTTTAAAGGCATAACTTTCTGAAATAGCATTTACAAGTTTCCTTAATAAAGAATTAACTCATCTAAAATCCAATTTTTTGAAGAATAATCGCGTCGTTTTCTTTCTCTATCTCGGGGAATTGAATGCGCAAAGATGTCTCGTTTGGACAATTGTGCGGCTGGCCGGTGCGCCGACTAGAATTTCATTCATTTCGCCTGAATCAGTCCGAGCGATCGGGACACGGTTCGCCGGAGGTTTCGCAATTGGGACACCTTTCCAAATGTTAAAGAGCAGCAAGCGTCGAGGCCTTGTTTCACTTACCGCGCACCAAGATCTTTTTCATTCCTCTCTTTTAACCTACCAAATAACCGCCAACAATTTATCATAGCCATTGAGCCTAGAAGGATCTTTGCACTTTAACTATTCATCGGGTAACTCGGTTGCATACTTTGTCTGAATATGTGAGACATGGATCGGGGCAATGCAAGAATTTATCTTGTTAAACCTATCAGAGATTAAACAGTTGAGAAAGAGGGAAAGGAGACACCAGAGAAAAAAAGAGAGTGTACTAATGCGAGATATGATTTCGCAATTTTTAATCAGCACGGGATTGGCCCTCCCGAATCATACTTTCTCAACGTTTACAACAACGTTTCCGTGGTGTAGTGGTTATCACATCCGCCTAACACGCGGAAGGTCCCCGGTTCGATCCCGGGCGGAAACATTACTTTTGCATTTCTATTTTTGAATACATAAAACTCGAGGATCACTCATTAGCGGATCTGCTACTGGAAATTTCGCTCCGACTGGAAAACTGGAGAAGCAATTTCTCCCCACGGAAGTTGCTTTGAAAGTTGTATGAAATCTGCCAATAATTGAGTAGAATCTGCTTTATATTCTTGTTATCAGTTCTGGAATAATATCGTTTCTACCTTTGAAACGCTAAAGTCGGTTCCTCGATATTTCAACCACTGCGCAGAACTGCAACCTCCAGAAATCGACGCGCTTCACATTTCGCTTCACCAGCTTTCATTCTTCCGGCTCTTTTCCACAGAAATCTATCCAATATCAATCCACTCGTGTATGCCAGTCTACCATATAAATTCACCTGTTCGTTTATCAAAACAGATACTTAACAGATGCGGAAATCCTGCCAACTCTTCTTCCAACGCCTGGAGAACAAAACCATTGATGGTTCCATAAAATAAGCACATACTATCATTAAACAATTACTCAATGAAAAACGCAGATTATAGAAAGACTAGACTACAATCTCATTCCTATTTACATTATTTATAAACCTATATTTCATAGTGTTATTATAAAATCGAATTTACAATCATTCAATGCGACCAACTCCCTTCAAATGATCCAGCACACAATCAGAACTCTATGATTCACACGAGTTGTTTACAAAAAAGAGAAAGACAAATGACGAATTCCATCGATCCGCCGAGCCCGCTTAACTAATGCAAAGGCAGGGTAAGGGCTCGCGCCGAAAGTGGCCGAGAACTGCGGTCATTTCCGCATACGAAACTACGAAAGTCGTGGAGAGAGCGAGGAGCGAGGAGTTGAGCCTCCGGTATAATCTTCTTTCGTTCTTGTCGGTTCGAACTACGTCCGCGTACGGCCTCCGCGATCGATCGCGCGATTAAATGCTTGCCTGCCTTCGGCTGGCTCTCCCTCTCGCTCTCTCTCTCGCTCTCTCCCGCTTCCTCTCTTGCCTGCGCGCCCTCTCTCTCCTGGTCTCGTTGCCGAGCCCACGAAGATCGAACCCGCTGTGTTACACTTGGCCGCTTACACGGCGGACTGCGTATATACGAGGTCCCGGCAGAATAACTCGAGTCCTGCTGTAAACAAGCTGCTCTCAATGTCGACCTATAAAGGTTTACACCCTAACCTGTACATAAGACCTAACCTATTACCAGTAATACCTAGTGTATTGCTAGTGGTAATGGCCGGGAAGGCCTGTGTCTATACGATGGTACAGGAATAATACGAGTCCTGCTGTAAACAAGCGACCTGATGTAGATCCCACTGACTGAGATAGTACTGGTACCTAACTAGTACAGTAGATTTGGCATTAATGTCTTCGTCGGGGTTTATGTCTTTTTGGAATTATATGTGAGAATGTTTGTTATTATTTGACGTACATTTGCTGGAAAAATATTGAGTGCAGTAGATCAATTGAATTTATTTCTATTTCAATGGTGATGGCATAATGATAGGAAATAAATAAGTTAGGAAGATCGAACTTGCATGTTTTTGCGTGATACATGTGAAAGCAGAGTTTATTCGACGTTCCTGCAGCTTAGTATTGGAGATCCGACGGTAAAGTTTTGAACGAGCCTGTATGTATATCGGATTATATCTTGTCAGGACTTCAATCGAAGCGTTTACGGCTTAAACGTTCTGCACGCTCGCGATCGCAATTAGTCGGATTTCAAGCGCGACTGACAGGACACGTCGCTTTATACGTCAGCAATGCTGTATGTATTTCCAATCGGGAAAACTGGATTTACAGAGCGGAACCATCACGCCCCTATCATTCGTCCTATTTCACCTATGGGCATCGCCGTCATCCGGGAATCCTTTAAAGTTGTTTGCGACCGCCTGAGCCATCCTTTCATTACTGGCTTAATCACCAAATGCTGCTTCATTTTCCTATCTGATAATTGACAAATGTTGGTGATCGTTTCATTAGTGGATTGAGCGGCAGATTTTTTTGTAAATCAGACAAGATTATTCTGATTTGCGACATCATAGAAATAAATTAGTGTTTGTTATATTTTATGAGGTTCCTCTGAAGTCGCGAGTGGTTAGTTTTAAAAGAACTTGAATTCAAGTTGCTTAATTCCAATTTTCTTGAATAGTCGGAGCATGTTCTGAACATGACTTGAAAGATCCTTCAAAGTTGCTTTTCAGCTTGAAATGGAGTAGAGAAACATGAAACTTTTCCCAGTAACTTCGCTTCAAATAACACGAATAATCTGAACGGAGCTACTGAATCCAAAACTCGATCGACAAAGCCACTTGCTGGTATACGCGTGAATAAAGCAAACTTCCGTGTGAACATGTTGTCCAACAAATTGAAAAATTGTCAGCGCGCGTGGTAGCGTACGGACACCCGGCTTTTTCCGTGCTCGCACAAAATGCATCGTTATTTTTTTAAATAGACGCAACTGAAAAGTTGTCTGTACACGTACGCCCGTTAAAAAGCGTGCGTTCTATGCGAGCCATGAATCGCGCGGTCGCCCCGTAAAAGTTGCCAACTCTAGCTGATCCTATCTGGAAAAATGCTCAAGTGGACTGTTAGAAAAGTTTGGCGGTTATGCGGGGAAATATAATAGCGTGGTAGATACATTTTAAATTATACATTTCACTTTTCGGAGTTCAAACCTGTCTTTTAGTCTTTTTTTAATGGAAAGCGAAGCATCGACATTGCATTGCATTATACACGATGTCCTGAAATAGTGTGGTTAAAATGATTATTAACACAACGAAAGAATCAGTTGCGAGTGCGAAAACTCTACTTCCTTTTAGAAATATAATAAATTTATCAATCGCTTTAACTGTAATAGCCCTTTGAAAGAAGGGACCACTAGTGCACAGCGTGTCCTAACTCACCGCTTACTAAGAAAAGCTTTCAACAACGGTTTCCGTGGTGTAGTGGTTATCACATCCGCCTAACACGCGGAAGGTCCCCGGTTCGATCCCGGGCGGAAACAGTTTTTTTCTACTTTCAATACCAGCATTTTTACGAAAATTCGAAATGTGATAATCCACTAACACGGTATTTCGCATATTTTTTATTAAACCCGCGTTTCTTTCATATTGCAGTAAAATTTGTAACTCAAAAAATCCGACAAATCTTTTTGCCGTCATACTAATCCATGTGTGCTAACCCACAACTCTATATTGATTAATATCGCATTAAAATTCAAAGTGTCGCTGTATATCTCTTAACTTGTTAATGATTGGAAACTTGTGCTAGAGTAGAATGTCGCATAAAAGTGTGAAGGCGCCAGGTGTATCGCAACTGGCGAACACCAGTTGGCCAAATGAACCGAACGAAGCGAGGGAATTGGATGTAAACTTCGATATTGGCTAAGCGGGCGCGGGCGCGGGCACATAACCATCAGTGTAACACTCACTGGGCATGGAAGGAGATGGACAGATGATAGGTGGGTGTGACAGCGGAGTAACGAGGGAAGGGAGGAAGGTCGGGACGAAAATCGGGCCGGCAGCCAACGGAGGCAGCGAACATCAGGGATCTCAACACGTCGAACTGGCACATCGGGGTCACCTCACGTTTATTTCGGGAGGTATTCCCGCCCCGTAATAATGCTATCCAGATAGTCATTATGACAGATATGCATCCACGATCAACGCCACCAAACACCGCGCGATATACTTAACACCCTAAAACATTACCACATCGAGCCACGTCCCCGACACGTCGCATTTCATATTCCGCGTCTTATCTTCTATCAATTAAGAGCAATCATAATTCGGGCTCTGACTGCTCGGTATTATTAGCAATAAACTGTCTGGTTCGCGACATGTTAATGCGATCAGAACTGACAGAAAACCGGCAGAAAAAGGTTTGCGCGTTTATAGCTGAGAAATACCTGCATGATTAAAACTGAAATCACAGATACGTCACTTAAGATATGTTGCTAAAATGGTGTCCTCACTGAAGGAACAATGAACCTTTGTTGTTGGTATTTTGGGTTTGTTGAAAAACTCGGCGGGTTCTTATGGAGAATCTGCCGAAGAGAATATCGGCATTTGTTTGGATGGAGCTCTTTTATCCGAATCCGAAACACCTGCGATTCTCATCGGAGTGCGCTTGGCAAAGTGCGGAAGATCAGTTGGCGCTCGGAAAGCCATGGTGACGGCTTGTGAAGTAAAATCAGAGCACTTGGTAATACCAGGTGCATATGGAGCTCCATCCCCGGGTATTCTCGCTGATAGTGGAGTGAACTGCACGCCAGACATAGACCGATTTCCTTGGCCGGCCGCCAGACGATAATGTATTCCTTCTTTTGAACGGCCAGCCCGCCCCCTCGATTCCCCTCTCTACAAACTCCCTCTTTAACACACGACTCTAGCTAGTAGAACTGTAGAACTAATGTTAGCTTCGACTGGGCTCAAGTCCACTTTTTAATCGACTTCGAGAACGAGTGGCTTCTACGGACTGGCGACCATTCTTTTATTTTTCAACTTTGTCGACTTCGACGCGAGCGACCTGCTCTTTCATTTCGGTTCTAAAGTAAGATCCAGCAGACCGAATCAATAATGGTTCGCGATTCTACTTATTAGAATTCTTTTTGAAAGAGACAATAGTAAGAACTCTTTTTATCGGCTCCGAACAGAGCGCTACGAATCCCTGGTGATTTCTTTGCTTTTCAAATTTGTTCTGCGATTTTTCTGTAAAGGACGAATGAAAAACTTTTTCCATTTTCTAGCGGAACTATGACATCTCATACGCTCAATTTCAGTTGTCACGTACGCAAGTTATGCGTCGGAAGCGAATGATTGAGTGAGTCATTCATGTATAAGCACATGGAAATACCGATTGAACTCAAGCTCGCTTGAGCTTACATGGTCAATGGAAAGGCGGCTTAATTGTAACATGTAAAATATTCAATAGCACATAGGTGAATCGGCTTACACGTATGCCGGGCGGCTGAAGGGCGCGGGAAAACTAGGCCGGCAAAATGGCGAGCGCCGTGCGCCACATAGAAAATCCAATAGCCGCTGCTCCCCCGAACTCCATCGCCGCAGTTTATTCAATTTCGAGCGAGCCTTCCACTTTTTCGCCATAAACCAACTACGAGAACAGCTGGAACTCTGATGGAAAGCGATTCTATCGGCGCATTCCTCGCGAGTCCGCATCGTCGCCCGCTTTGTGAATAAGCCTGTGGTTATTATACTAACTAATAATGTATAATCGAACGAAATCGATTATTACTTTCGTCTCTCATGTCGTCTCCTTCTATACTGCAAATTTCGTGAGAATCGAACTTGAAGTTCAACGCCTAAACTCTATAATAAGACGCAATTTGATCCTGAAGAACTGGTGCTTTTAATTAATGACGCGAACATTCGCAATCTGAAACAGTTACAGCAAACCTGAGAACTGCAAAATCCTACGCGGTAAAAAGACTCACTTTATATCCCAAAGAACTGATGAATTTAATGAAGGAGGCGCGAAAGTTTACAAACTGGAACGGTGCAAATAGCATGGATAATTATTGCTACGTTGATTGCGTATTAATAATCCGGCGTGAAGAATAGGCAAGTTGCGGTTCGTTATGGATAGGAGAGGAGATCCGCAGTCTATTTATTAAAATGTGCGAAACTTCATGGATCGGCGTGTTGGCGCGACGTGCGTTGCCATTAGTCACCACGCTTCCTGCATTCGTGCGCCACTCTCGGTGCATAATGGTGCCTGCGAACTGGGTGGATAAAAAGAACCGGTTCCACCGGCCAACCGAGAGTACACTCACACTCGGCCAACCGCACTCACTGAGAAAAATATCGACGATTTCGGATGCCGTTCAGCGCTTGACGCCGTCGATTCGCTCGTTCCAAGGTGGCCCGTGCACTGCGATATGCAATCAACTAATTAAAGCCTATGCGCGCATTTTAATCAGACAGGCTCAGGCAGAAATAAATGTTCGATTCCTGTTTACCTCTATTTATTCTGTTCAATTCTCTTGATTTGTTATATGAATTAACAAAGAAATCGTATTTAATATCATTTTATAAAGAAACCATTGATTCTGTATTAATCTAACCCAGAATGCTAAGAGTTGCACTAAGAATTATAACAGAAATCATAGCAGGAACTGTAACAAGAAGAGAAATAAGAAGAGGAAGGTCTACATAAACAGCGACATCAAGAACAGTTAACGATAACCGGAAGCACGGCACATCTAGAAGCTGCAACAAGAACTAGAAAACGTCTAACTGTGTATTCAAAGAGTGCATGGGCTCTGATCATCTGGCGTGGAGTCGTCCATATACGGCGGCGAAATCGTGCTTCTCACGCGGAGAGACCTAAGAGCGATTACGTGAACGGTGCGACGTAATCGGAGCGAACCCGATAGACATACGGCGATGCCGACTAATCTGCTTTCGCAGACGCTCTTTTTCAGACTGCTCTTTTCAACGATTTCTCCAGATATACAATGAATCCTGCTCTAATTAATTGCACTCCTCGAAAGTTGTAGCTATGTCTGAACGAAATGAATGCAGGCTCAATGCTATGACCGCGAAAGCGTCTTAATAAAATGCCCCTTACATAAGCGCCGACAGCCCACACCGACCATTCACAGTGACGCGTAACATTGAATGATTGTCTGTCAGTAAGTGATAATATCACATGAGAGCATTGCTGTTGGCAGCAACCCACGGAACCCGGCCGACTACGCAGAGCATGATTGTTATCATAATGATATTAATAAAAAGTTCTATCAATTGGCGCCTTCACGTAACGTTGGGCCATTTATAACACTAATCCCAATTAACGTCATTCTTAATGGCGTCATTTACAGTAACGCGTTAAAGTGCTCAGAAAGTACTCGTACTTTTTCGAAAACCCGTCAAGGTTTGCGACTACGCAAACCAACGAAACTATTAATTGACAGAAAAACTTTTGCTGGGTACAAGACTCAGTCAGTAAAATCGCATTCCAAAAAGAGTCATTGCATGAATAATATATGAACATTGGATACAACGATACATTTGTCGCAATTGATTTAACACAGGACCACAAAAGATAAGATCTCAAACGTTTCGCCGGCGATCATTCATTCGCAGTGTCCAACCTGCAGTAAATACCGGGGAGTGGTGTGTAATTTATGGAGAATTTAAATTTCAATTATTGCGGCAATTCGGAGTCATCGGTAAAGGCATTCCCTGGCAATTCCCCTCGTTTGTCTCGATGGCGGGTTGCGAGTTGCGAGAGGGCGAGAGAGTCCCCGCAATAAGCGGCAACGTGAATTACTTCCTCTTTTTATAAATCAGCTTTAGAACCACCAAGAGAAAGAGAGAGGGAGAAGGGTGCAGGTGCTTCCCATGGAACTCCATTGAATGGCTTCTGGTTCTCGCGAATTCTCCCGTATTTATGCGCTTCTCGGTGCCGGCGCCGGCGAGGCCGAGCTCCCTTCTTCGAACGAGCCTTTCCGCCACCCCTCGCGCCCTCTTTCAACCCCTTATTATTCTAGTTACGCGATAACTGATGAAACCCGCCGCGAAGGCAACGCGAGAACTTCTTCCCGCTGATCCCATTACGATCTCCTCTTTCTCTCCACCAACTTTCTTCGAAATTTAGTATCACCAACTCGAATCTACCTACCAACATATCGGTGTCCTTCGATTCTCGACTCGACTACAATTAAAGAAGAAGCGTATCGATCGCCAAATCGTTTTGGACAAAATATCTATATAACTAATAATACTGTCCATATGTTCTTATGAGTAAGATGATGATTTTCGAGCCGCGTTGACATTTATGAAAGTTGTACTCATTGGTGTCTAATCTGAGAAGTCGACACTCCGAGTCAATGAACCTTTTCCTTCGAATCTAATTAGACTCGACTACTCATAGATGTTCACCAGCCCACCAACTCTTACCTGGTGAATCATCGAGCATTATCATTACGAGTTAATGCATTCCAAATACATCCTACCATCACCAGCAATCACTCCACGAATATTTACCTTTCACAGGCCGCTTGCGTCTTATGCAAACTCCAGAATTCCATATTAAATTCCCCATTAAATTACCGGATTAACCACACGCAATCAAGAGCAATCGACGCAACGATCAACACAGCCTGTTCACATTATCCCCCGATATTTATTTAATCGTCAAATAATATAGAAGAATCAACTTGCATTCCGCGGAAACTCAAACCGCGGATAAACCTAAATCAGCCCATCACGCACCGTCGCACTATAAACTGCCAATTAACCCCCGAGAGCAATTAAACAATCATCACCGGCGGCGGCGCGCGCTTTCGTTTAACAATTAGCGCGTCGTTTCTGTGTGCTGTTTCCTCGATTGCTATTGATCAGGGGGCCCGGTCACCTTTGGATGGCGGGTTGTTTACGAGGCATGCTCTCGCATTGAGCGCCGCCGGCGGTGGATAATGGTGTCGGGGGGAGGGTGGTGGGAGGTAGGGCGGGCACTTTCCGCCGTTTGTATTTATTTGTCAGCGCGGCCCGAGCGGGAACCGGCGAGGGTGTCCCGAGGGTGCAGACCGCGTTCCCATTTACAATGGGACGACGAGAGCGAGAGCAGCGAGAGCTCCTGATCGCCGTGATTTCGAGATAGGGGAGAATTAGGGCGCCTTCCACCGTAACACCGACACACTCGACTCTGCTTCGATTTGTCCTGCCTAAGTAGCCCTCTTTCACTATACAGGCTCTCTCAAGTTTGATGGAATCTCGTTAACAATCGTTTCTGGCTGGTAATACAAACAATTAGATACCTTTACATGATCTTTTCTTCGATTGTCCTCCTTCCTTTCCCTAAACAACATTCAAAATCGGTGCCCTCAGCTTCAAAATATTTTCCACCGTAAATACAAAACACAAAAAGTTCAGAACACAACGAACTAAGAATCTTCCGAAAAAATCCCGGAAAAATGGAATTCCTGAGTTCGCAATTGGGCACTGAAGGCGTCGTAGATATCTCGATTCCAACGAGTGTAATCCTTGAAGATGGGAATGGCGGTGCGGGACAAGGGCGTAAAACGGGCGCAGGAACGCCGCTGGAATGGTAATGCAACCGTTAACAATTACTTAGCCTTCAGTCATGCACGCCGCGCTCATATTAGCCCAGTCTATGTCAGCGAGGACCGGCAACGGGATACATAGACACACACACACACATAGAGAGAGATGACGAGCGGAACAGAGTGGCAGGGAGGGTGGCGAGGGGGCTGGAGGGAGAATGGAAACGTTCCACGGGACATTTGGTATGCGCGTATGCATCGCAATCTTCCGTGGACCAGGCCGGCTTGAGGACGAACCTGCCATCTCGCTAACGAGGAGAGCTGCGCGCTTACATTTCCACGTTCCTGCTTGACCGTTTGTCCGCTTGGCCCATTGACTTACTTGATCAAGGATTAGTCATCTTGTTTTCCCTGCGAGCTGCTGTTATGATCTTCTGATTTATTGATCGTAGCGTTTTATGAGAATTTTTAGTTGGGGTCAGTATGGTGGGTCAGAGTGATAAACTTTCTCTCAACGTGGATATGTCGGTTGATCGTTCTTATATATACATCGAAATCGACTTTTTATTCTTTTTTTTTAATCTGATAATTGTTTGGGCAGCAGAAGGTTAATAGTCGTAGAAGATATTTCTATAAAATAAAAGAGATTGCAGAGGATTAATCATATGGCAGGCGACTCTCGGTGTTTTGAAAAGGAAATATCCAACCAGCCTGCAACAGTTTCCAGGAGAACTGGAATCCATGGTGTTAATGGGAGGGAGTATATCTCCGCCCTGATTATCTCCACACCCGGTGCGCACTGTGTATGCAGTACTTTGCTATGGGAGAGTGTTCGTCCCCGTAAGACTCGAGGGTCACGGCATCTCTCTCTCCCTCTCCCTCTCTCTTCTCCAGCGATAAGTCAACAGCCTCCCATTCGGAATTCCAGGCGCGTTTCCACTCTGTCTCCTTGCCCGGTGTACGCGTTTGGCCCTCGCAGAGTTCAGCCGAATAATAGTCCATGTACTTCGGGATATATCGAAAAAATCTCCTGCGGGAATCATGCAGTCGAATTCGGCTGACGGCCGGCTATCTATGTAGAGGCATATTTATTTCTACGAAAATAACGCTAATAAACATTTTAACCGAGGTGTTACGAAAATATAAAAAAGAAAATATATTGTCTAAAGGGTTTGCTACATTATTCTTATAGTTTGCACTGAATTTCATAAAGAACGGAATTAGAAAAACCATACAAATAATATACATAACATAATGCGGATCCATAATTTAGATACAACAGGTTCCACTGTACACACTCTCTTACCCACTCTCTCGGAATCAGAGTATCCCGCGCTGTGGGAAAGGAAAATCATCTCTAGCTGTCTTTCGACTTATGACAGGACGATTCGCACATATTTGCGTGAGTGACATGTGTCACGAGGTGTGTCGAACCCTCCTCATGTCCTCATGCAGGAGATCGGCAGCCGAAGTTAGCCAACCAAACCCAGCCACTGGCACAGTGCCCCCTGCCATTGTGATCCTCCTAATACGGATCGGCCGTGTGATCCAGTTTTTTTGTTCCTCTCGCGCGAAAGCTGCCGCTGGAAAGAGGAGGGCCCGAGACCGGGAGCAAGAGAAAGGGAGAATCTCGAGATACAATGCGCCGGTAATTGGAAGTCATCGGGCGCGGAGGACGCTGAGAATCGACGCTTTCCCATAAAGCCGCAACTCCCGGATTAATGCATTTTGGTGGTAACAGGTGTCATTGAACAGTTCAGTATTTCAATGGCTTTCGATGATTCTACATTCATGATATCGATGAGAGTTTCATCTCATTTTTCGGATTCAGTATTGTATTAATTATTGTATATTCAGTATTATATAAGTATGAAATATTGTATATAACTTACCAGTTATATTTTTACCCTTTATTCCGCCGCGATGACACAAAGTATCTCTTTCAGACCAAATCACTCAATAACTCAAATCACCGAATTCTGATCCCTCCGTCAACTCCACTGATTCTCCCAAGTGAAAATCACCACCGGGCGAAGGAGCGCGTGTACCCGCGTAATTTTTTCGGGCGCGAGAGTCATCGGCGCCGAGTGGACTTCCGGCTGCGAATCGCATCATTACCAGAGATCAGCCGCGCAGATCACGGGATTAAGATAAACGCGGCGAATCCCGGTATCATCCAGGATCTTCAGTGGCGCACCGAGAAAGAGATGCGCGGCTGCCAGCAGCATCCGCAGGAATTGCGCGGCCGACGTTAATGAACCGATCGAACAAACGCAAACGATGCCGCCCTTCGTGTGCGGTGGATCTACTGTGTTCCTGGAGTCGGGATCCCAGTCATTGGGAACTTCAAGACTCACCCGACACACGAGCCGGCACTGCCTTCCTCCCACTTTCTTCCAGCTTCATCCACCGAGCAAGATAAAGCTTCGTTTACATCGCTGCATTAGTTAATCGAAATAGTTAGTTGCGAATTAGCGAGAATAGTTTCCCTGACTTGCGTTGATTACAAGATCCATTAGTGAGGTATATACTTTTAATTGTATGATTAGAACAGGATTGCTATGTATTAGTATCGGAATATTCCGGAGGATCGAATCCGATTTTCGTTGAGGGAAAGCTCGACAGAATGGGCAAGAAGTGTGCGTATTAGGCGAGAAAGAGACAATGGGGAAAATCACGGGCTCTCGCACTCGAGCGCACGCCGTTCTTATGAATGGCATTGGGGCAGGTGAGGGGGAAGGTGGTAACCCAGATTACTGCTCACCGGACTATAATATTACGCGAATAGATCTCTACCTCTGCATAACGGGTGTTTCACCTCCACTTCCACCTATTACTGCGTTTATCGATTGAAACCACTTCTATTGCCGTGTAGAAGTTGCGACCTTGGTTCTAAGGAAACGCAAGAACTTTTTCCTCCTGTCTCTCTGCTAGCGTTGACATGCGAATGACATGTACTAACTTTTGTGATAACGCGAGAACTTCATGATGAATCAGTTACGCTTCGAAAAGTGTAGTAAACTACCTGACAAGAACTAGACACATGCCAAGTACAACATTTTGTTAATACTCTAAATTAGATTAAACCTTGTAAATAGTAAAACTGAAGTTCTTATAGCAGATTCTATTTCAACGATTCACATAACTTGTTCTAATCACGGAACCTTGATAATAAAAAATAGAACACAACATACAACAGAGTCAATTAAAAGGCGCGTAAATCACCTTGTCCAATCAATCTACATACACGCAAACACTACAAGCGTCAAGCACACCCAAGTAAGAACTTTCGAGAAATGCCCTCACCCGTTGAAAGAATTCAAGGGGCGGTCTACGTTGTCTTCGGCCGGGATCACCCGGTAGGTATTCCCGAAGGATAGCTCCGAACGGGCCGCGCATCTCTCTCGCTCTTGCGTTCGGAGTCAGTGATCCTCGTTTCCCCGGCAGCGGCTCGCAGCGTCCCGTCCGCATCGTCCGCATCTCTTTCATCTGTGCCCAGGTAGTGTCAGAATTCTGGCGCGCCGAGGGAAGAGGGGTGGGAACCCTTGGCCCTTCGGATTCCCAACCCCAGTGCGACCTTGCGCCTGCACATGCCCGCACACTGCACGCTGCACGCGGCGTACCAGTGCGTGCTTGCATACACGTCCCGTCTCGCTGTACGTACATACATATACACACGCCGGTAGGTGATCCCGCGATGCTCCCGACCCTCTTCCGTGCCCTTCATCCTGTTTCCTTTCCTCCTCGTTCCTCTCGCGAGCCGACCTCCATCCTCTTCCTGGAAGGACACGCGCGCAGGCGCTCCTCCGCGAGCTCTCCACGCATCCGCGTGTATGCCGAACGTGTGCGCGCAATATTCCCCGGGGGATTCGCGTACTTGGAATTAGAGGTAGTGCTCGCTCCTGCCGAGTAGTAGTATCTACTTGTAGGGAGTAGTAGTACCTACTTGTACGAAGTACTAGTACTTTCTCGCACGGAATACTAGTGCCTACTTAGAGGAAGTACTGACTTGGACGAAGTATGGTCCCGGTGCGTGCCAGTTTGCAGGGAATAGTAGTACTATGTATGTCCAATCGAATACTAGTATTGACTTGCTTCAAGTAGTTACTTGCACAACGTGTGGAGATGTATCTGTTTGGAAGAAGTACTAGTATTTGTACTAGTTATATGTAAGGGTAACGGATTGTATCTGAACTTTCCTTATTACATATTAACATATGGACATATTGGCTTTGTTAGTATTATCCGTTTTGCCCGGACTTTCGCTAGTAGTACAATTACAAATACACTTACACTTATACTTAGAGCGGCTGTAAGATATGATAAAATAATTGAAATTATTACTAATACACTTACTTCATACGATATTAATACACTTACACTTATACTTAGAACAGCCGTAAGATATGATAAAAGTATTAAAATTATTACTCGTAGTTTCTCAGTAGAAAGTACTTGTTTAAGAGAAAACATTGCCGAATTTTGCCAAAAAAGACTCGATCAGTCGATCGAACATGACTAATTTGTATAATGTAAAGGAGAGTTTCTAGAGAATGAAGGAAGAAAGGAACGAGACGATAAAGGGTTCTTGGTGTGGAGCGTGGTGGGTAATGGAAGGCGCCCCTGCCGGCGCTTCCTCGTGTGCGCTCGTATCCGAGAGCATGTACGTGCGGATGCATAGATGTAGGTGAGTGCAACTCAGGTCACACGGCTGACCCAGATATGTGGCAGGACCGTGGTGGCGTGCCGAGGGAAACGCGATTGAAAAGAGCCGCTCTAGATTTCGCGGCGTTTATCACTGGCGCGTGCTGACCTCAACCCATCGTTCCATCTAGGAATCGGCTACTCTACCGACAGTACGTGCACGGCCAATTCAGTGCTGCACTGCACCGCAAAGACAACCGCTCGCATTCAGCCTCCATTGCCTTTAACCTTTCCGCTTTGATCCCGACATTCCGGAAGAGTGTGAACTTCGTCCACGGGTTTTCAACTTTTTGGGTTCCTCTCGCAACTCTGTTTTTGGTGATGGTACTGATGTTGAAGACTGCAGTTGTTGCATATTAGTACATTTTATGTAGAATGCGCACTCGGTGGCTATTCGATTTGGTGTTATACCCACGCAAGAGAAGACAGATCGGCGACGGTGCGGTGGGGAGACGCACATATGCTAAAAGCTGAAACAGGCCGAACCCGCACACACGCTCGTGCATCGGGAGGGGCGCGAGGGGCGAGTTCCTATTTGTGCACCCCACGGCATACGCTTGAGTGCCTTACTAATTCCATTAAGCGTCTATGACGACCTGCCGCGACACGTGACGGACTAATTAGCGCGAGAACGTCGATTATTTTAGCCCTGCAAATTGCACCTGCCCTCGCTATATGTGTGTAGATATAGGCGC
This sequence comes from Crossocerus cetratus, assembly GCA_963675795.1. Classification (NCBI taxonomy): domain Eukaryota; kingdom Metazoa; phylum Arthropoda; class Insecta; order Hymenoptera; family Crabronidae; genus Crossocerus; species Crossocerus cetratus. The sequence continues at coordinate 19,350,131 of OY776667.1, forward strand.
GCGCGTCTGTGTGCGTACGGTGCACCTTGGCTACCGCGTACCTACTCTGCGGTGGCCTGGTTGGATCACTGGATCGACTTACTGTTACAGAAATCGCCGAGCTATGCGATCGACCTGCTGCCACCTGGCGATGCTTGCGAGTCAAGTATTTGCACCGGAAAAATAATGAGATATGACGCTCGTGTTGGAAATATCGGCGGAGGATATTTTTAGAGGGAAAAGTTGTTCGAATGATTTCTTGTTTGAGATGAAAATCGGAGAAGGTCTGATTGGAGTGTGTGGGAGTGTGAGAGAAGAGAAAAATTGGTAGTATAAAGCGAATGAGTGAGGGGAAGAATGCGCAGTATTAATCCAAATGCGAAAAAGAAGAGAAAGGAGATAACCGTGATAGCCAAAAGCACGGATATGTGTGCGTGTCTTAAAGAAATAAAGAACAGACCAGAAATAAGAAACTATTCTATTCGCCGACTCGAGAAAAATGTCCCTGCACCTTGCCAAAGAATGCTACTGAAAACTCGCCCAAACTATCAAACTGTCAATGGACCTCACTGTAAATCTGTAATACTCGCGATATCTCTTAAAGTTCCCTGGTACACAGAGTATTAAAACTTGATTGAGTCGTTGGGTAGAAACTTGTTACTGCTTATCGATTGTCGCGTTGATGGCCCCGAGCGTGTCTCTCAACCGTGTTGCCTCAGTTCACACTCGTTCGCGGAGTTGAGCCTGAAATTCGGGAGCGGCGAGTTTCGAGGATCCTTGAGATTACTAGGTTTACGTAGTCGCCGGGGTCCGCCTCGTTAAACTCGAGATGTGTTTCCGCCAGCAATTTTAACGAGTGCGCCTTTCACCCTGGAATGCTGGATTGCTGCCTTTCGACTCGCACCACTAAACAGATGCTATTAGTCCAAAAGGACCCACAGTCAGTCTTTAACCAAATCTACTATATTTTTTGATTTACGCAGGTCTTGTGTTGTTCAGAGAGACGAAGGGTTTTAAGGAATGAAAGAATCTTTTAAATATGTTGAGGAGTTTCGGAGAAAGTAATATTTTAAACAATAAAAGAATTGCTCAAATACGTCCACCAGTTTCAGAGATTCCTTGGATCCAAACCAATACTTTACATCGTTAATACATGTAATAATAAAACAGATACAGGTGTACCTTTATCATCTTTCCTCGATAATAAATCAACAGCTTCTTGAGAACACACTTAGGCGCAAGCCAGCAAGTATTGAAGTCAGTCGCATTTACTCCTAGCGGCGGAATGCTGATTCGCGTGGAGAGAGTGCGCGCCGAGCGTCTACAATGCTGGAAAATGAAAATGCGCTCGGCCCTTCATCAGCAGGAACGAGCACAACGAGGCGCTGTTCATTTCGAGATAAAGCTGATTGCAAACGCATTAGGAGCGAGCGCGCGCGCCGAGCGATTTTCCGGATTTCCGGCGGGGTTTTATAGTCGGACGGGTGGCGGACGCCCCAGCGGCAATTTGACGCAGCAGATAGCAGCACTCCGGAAACCTTTCTCCGGCAAGGAATCCAGCGGTGAGCGTACAAATAGGTAAAAGTCGCTTGGAATAGTTTAACTCCAATTATTTTGCGATTCGAGCCTGAGGATATAGTTTTGCTGGGTTTGCGTTATCGAGCTTTCCCTACTTAGAAAACTGATCCCCCGTTAATTTCGCATTCCATGACGAATGACTTGAGACTCGAAATCTCCTTTTGGTATGTGTGTACAGAAATATTCGTATGAAAGGCATGCGTGAAACGAGAATGTAAAGGTAAATCACACTAAGTGTGAGAGATTGAAATAAGGACAACGAGTGAAATGTGTAATAAACCAAGATTTCTCCAGAATACATACTAATTACTCGCCGAGCTTACTCTACATAACAACACACTCTACATACATGTAACAAAACAATTACAGTTGGTATTCATGTCCCTTAAGGCGAGTACCATCAGGTATACATGTGTGTGCATAGAAATGGGAGTGTATTGCGCTATCCAATGTCGTGTTTGGGAATTAGCCCTTATTCACTTTGCCCGGAGCTTCCCCTACACGAGGAGAACGTTAGCTGGCTGACTGCCAACGAGAACGCTCCTCATCCTCATCGTCCGTGCTCGCTTTTCCATTCTCTTCGAGCGCCATTCTTCCACCAAGTCGATATTGAGAACTCGAGGAAGACCTCGCCCGACCTACGACACACCGAGCCACGAATAATCTCGGGTAATTGCGAGCGGACGGTAAAGTCCGCCGAAGGACACTGCTTGCACACTGTGTTGTTATGTTGTTTGCTGGCCAGTAACCTTCTCGGAACGGGGATTGCGTAGTAAAGTCCGGCTTTCAAGAGACCATATCCCTTAATTAATACTTCCATCCACAGGGTGACCAGTAAAACGAGACTGAAATGTTGTTCGAGTCATATTCACGACATCATTTTTAAACAATGTTAAAAGTTGTTTCCTCGATTTTTTTACATGACATTTTATCAAATCAAAATTGCAGTATCATCGGTATTCTCGCAAATAATATACCGACTCATAAACAAACCTGATAATAAATATACATAATAAACTGAATAAGTAAAACAGAAATAAGTGGCAAGCCATAAAGATTTGCTCCGCGCCGCGCCGCGCCGCTTATACTCATATACTTGCAAATCCACTGGGTTTCTTTGCTCATAATCAACAGCGAGTTGTCCCATATTCCTGCGCGCATCTTCTCTTCAAACGTGGTGCGAACGTACCCAAAGAACTCCATAGAGAGGGAGACAGGGGGAGAAGTCGAGTAGGAGAAACCGAGACGAAAAGACGACGGAGAAAAGAGGTGGGAGCGAGGGTGATGCGAGAGCTGCGGGAATTATACTTGCATGAGGCGGCCCTCCGGCCTGAATGATAATTAAAGCGTGCGAGATTTTCTTGCGGCGACCCTCTCGATTCCCAGGAGGATCGCCAAACTCGCTATATAGATTCCTCTACTACTCTTCCGAAACTACAGGTTGTTATGCCATGGCTGGGAATTCACTGGCTTCCGAGACTAATCGAATTCTGGTAATTATGATTAATTAACTATCTTATACTGCGTATAACTGACAATAATCGCCGTGTATGATTGAATACAATCTTACGACTGTGTTATCTTAATCTGCTGGTTTTGCAGTACACTATAACACTGCGTCCAATTTGCATTAATAATTAATACAGTTGACTTGATCCGCGTAGTCATTTCATTTTTCCAATCTGTGAATTCATAAGTCTTGGCAGAAAAAAGATGACTGTTCATTCTGTCAAAAGTTCAATTTCCCGTAAAAGTGTCAAATCTCCCAGGACATATATCGTGTGCATCGTGCTCTCGCCGTAACTGGAGCACAAAAGCGTGCGGTATGGAGGAAAAAGTTATTGCCGCGGAAAAGCCAGCGGGCCTAGAAAAATACGAGGGGAAACGATGGAGAGCGTACGTTCGACGAGAGCGAGATTGTCGAATTTTGTATTTGTTTTTCTTTCCGGGGAGCGCGCAGGGGGAATCGGTAGAGAGACAGCAGGGATCAACAGGTGACCAGTTGAACATTGGGTGAAACGAGGCGATGCCGAGGGAAAGCAGACGCCCTGTGGCCTGCGAAATAAAATGTTTATGCAAAAAAAATAAGTCTTCCCGTTTCGCGGTGAGTCTATATGAAGGACGCAAATGGTGGCGCGAAAAAGTGCGGGAGCTCCGCCCCCGTTTATAATCCATCACGTATTATATTAATTAATTTTTACGACTCGATTTATCAATCATTTCCCCCTGAAATATCCTATACCACCCTGTTGATAATTCAAACAGAACCAAATAAAATTTGTGTTCACATAGCTCCACTTTCACCATTTGCCAAAATGAAACAAGAAGATGACTAAGTCAAATACATCATTGACAATAGAATTCAATCGACCAACTTTTCTCTGGAGTTCCGACCAATCAAGATCATCGACGAGTATTCTCCGTAAAGTCACTGGGTCCTTTGGCTCCAGCTTCCAATTGCGGGGGAAAAGGAAACGGCTGGCGCGTCGACAAGATAAATCATGAGTCCCGCGAGTCCGTCTAGAGACTCCGCAGCGTACACCACCCTTTTTAGCACTCCCCTTGCGCGGGCGCGCGCATTTGTACATGCATACGTGCCTCTCTCGTCGGCCTCGTGTTTATGTAGTGAGTAAGCACCTAATACACGAGAGAAGGGCGGAGGAATGAACTGTGAAGAGCGGCGCGTAGGTACTTGTTGATTTATTGGCAGCTACGCCGCCGCCCCGTGGAAAGTCTCTAGCCCGAGAACTCTGGAAATAAACGGCAACCACCGTAACCACCTGCCGACACTTCCTCCAACCCCCTTTTTCACCGGCTTCGAGAACCAAGGGGTTATCAATTCATGGCAATTCGTTTTTCTTTCACGTGGTTGTTCGCTGGTGTCTCTGCGATGGCTGGACCGATCGGGGTTGAAGCTTCTCTATCTTGTAGAGGAAGTTCGCCAACACGCTATTCGCATTAGGGCGATTTTTGCTTGTTAAATCTTGGTATCGTGGAAAGCCTCGCGTGAGCTTCGTCGACTATACCCGCTGATCTCCCATAGGGAAAGGGACTGTAGAACCAGAAGGGCTACCATGAGTGAAGCAAGAGAGCGTGATGAGGGAAGTAAAGGCCACCCAAAGACTAGGGAAAGCTAATTTCCGGCCAGCGCGAGCCTAAATTTTTGCCTAGAAAACTCAGTGCCTTACCAACCAAAAAAGATACTATGCTTGCCAAAAAATTGGATTCATTGGACACTCGGGTCGTCTTGCTCCAACTCTCTAAATTGACTAGTATCTGAACACCACTACTCATAAGTTTACTACTTTTCACGCATATTAATTCCGAAGAAATATCTAAATAATCCAACTTCCATTTACAGATAATTCTACACAAACAAAACAATTGAATATTCCCTATCCTTTCAATCGGCGTAAATCGAGGACTGACCGCACACCCAAGAATCTCCCATTTTTTGCGGCGTAGGTGTGTACGCAGGGTGGAATAATGTGTACGTGAAAGTCGGGTATGGTAGTCGGGGCGGCCTCGGGTATCTGCGCCTCGGGTTCGCCTGGTTGCGGTCGGCGTACGTGCGAGCCTGGCGATCCTAGGCTCCGATAAGCGTCTCGGCGCCCCGCCACCAACCGAGTCGAGCGCGCGATCCCCCCTCGGGCCTCGTCTCTGCGCCACACACTGCGACCTCACCGAGAGCTCTCCGTCCGTGCGAACCTACACACATACCTCCAATCCGCAGGCCGCCGGCTCCACGCTTCCTCTCCCTTCATTCTACTCTCACTCCGCTCTTCTCCTCGGCTCCCCGAGCCCCGGCCCTCCTCTCCGCCGCGCCGCTTCCCATCCAGCAGGTCTGCGTCCCGTTTCGCCTGGTCTCCGAAACTCTCCACTCGAATAGAGCCGTCACATACTCCCCGACACTGATCTCGAACTTAGGGTTACTGCGCAGTATCTGATTTTACTGTCGAGAGCGTCGAGAGCGTAGCCGCAAATGACTATTGGCTTTATGGTTCGGCGCTGCATCAGCATTCGAGGAGATGTCTGATTTGGTTGAAATAGTTGTTGAGGGTATCGTTGGTGTTTTGGTAATACTTACTGGCGCTGTCGTCGCTCCGAGTTTTAGGTCCAGTACACAGTATCTGATTGGACGAGGGTCGCCCGGTAGCCGCAAATGACTGGTTTCACTGTTAGATACTACATCGGTATTCGTAAAGATATCTGATTTCTCTTAAATCATTCTGGGGGATATGATTTGTTCTCCGACACTACTTACTGTCGTGTTAGTATTAATTAAAGTATTGGATATTATTCTATTATATATACACAAAACCCCGCAAAAGCATCCTTGAGACTCTCACAATACACCAACCAACAAGGACTACCACGGATTATAAAGCACTGAGAAACACTGTTCTCTGCGCAGGCACAGCCGAGGAATTCAAGAAATCCATATGCAAATTAAGAAGATCAAGTGTCCCTTAACGACAGTGCACGCCGGAAATGACGGTGATATGAGCGGATCTGTAAACACTGAAATCACGGCGCCAGGAATCATCTGCCATGGATGCCGAGGGACAAGCAGCGAGAGAGGAAAGAGCAGCTTGGCAAGAAGCTTCTAATAACGCAGGCATAAAATAGCTGCGGGGCTAATTTATGCCCGGCGCACTTCATTATGCCTCGTAGAGTCCTCGAGGATAAGATTTATTCCTCTTGAAACGTGCTGGGCTTATCGGGAACCGCCATCGGCTTCACGCACGTCTGCGCGGCGTATTCCGCCGCTCAAACATCTTGGGACACTGCCGTCATGGGGGTCCATGCAGTCTCAATGTCATCTGCAACTGGTAAGTCTTAGTTTTCCAGGATTTTTCTAGACATATTTATAGAATTACCTATAACTCCTTCATTTTACTTAGGATTTATAAATAATCGAATGTTGTAAATTCCCAAATGGAGCCAACCACTCATTGTTTACACGCATACGTACGACCACAGAGAGCTGAATATTTCGAATGTCTAATTTGTCCCTGAAATCCGAGAAGCGCAGTTGCATCCGGTGGAGAATGATCGAGCACTGGCGTGCGATCGCGCGTAATTTAGACTGCCAACTAAAGCGATCAGCTCGCGAACGGTCATTAGCATGCGGCGAGCCTTAAGTGCGTCTTTAACTATGAACGCACGTGTAGAGGAGCGGACATGGGGACAAATGACACGCGGCGCACGCACCGGGATAATCGTATTCCATAATTACGGATCGGTGAGGCATGCATGAGAGATTTATCCCGCGTCATGAAACAAATTACAGGATCGAGCGAGTCCTTAGCAGGCTGCTTTCCTCGTCCGGGCGATTCGTTATCGGGCGCCGCTGTTAATTGGCCGCGATGCATAATGAAACCTTCCTGCCGATCCGAGTCAATTGAATGGAAAGCTTAGGATAGCCAGCAACCTCTAAAGCTCCGGTCACACCTACCTGCAAGCCCTTTTAATATGCGCGCATCGATCAGCGAAGGATAATTAATACATTAGGTAATAATTATACTGTTAAACTGGTTATAATTAACAATATAGAAGTCCATTTATCCTTCGCATCGCTGGACCTTCGCGGAGTTTCCCATGCGAAGAAAGCGATGTAACCAAGAAACGGTATAAACGTGTAAGTAAAAGGCAGAAGTGCGAGAAAAAAGAGAAGCTCGGAAAGTAGAAATGGTGGGCGGTCGGTGAGGAAAGGCCCCGGGAGTGAGTGGACAATGGTCCGAGGGGAAGAGAGCAAGTGAGAAAAGGATCGCATACTACTGATTCCGATCCATAACGACCTTCGGCCTTGTCGGCGTCGCTTTTTCGAGCGGAGTGCGACGCGGCCGAGAGTGCTCGGCTACTTGTTCGACAATGAGGCGAGCGCCGCCACGCCAGGAGGTGGTCCCTGACCGGAATAACGAGCCGAGGAAAAGGTAGACTCTACCGAGAGGACGGCAGTGCTCGCCGAAAAGGACGCAGTCGAAAGGAAGAGGAAAAGATAGAACTCGCCGGCAGCGACAACGCTCGGCCAATGAATACCGTGTCCTTCCCGCATTTCTGTTTGTTTCGCTACTCTACATTCCTCCGCAGGCCCAGCGCCTCCTCGGGAGAGAGAGCTTTGCGGCTAACGATCCTTGAAATCGTTTGCACGTCCCACCTCGAAAGTGAATCCCCTTAATTTCCTTGGTTTACCCGGCATCGCGCTTTTTGTTCTTTTTCCATCCTTGCTTAGGGAAAAAATCCTCTCCCCAATTTCAAGGCTACACACACAGAAATCATACGATCGATTGTACGTGAAAAGACTTATTTTTATTTTCGTTTACGTTTGGCCTTTTTTTTAGTAAACTATTCGTCGTACCATTGTAAGTGACTACTAGACTCGAAACTTTAACTTAAATGGACATTTTTGGTTTTAATAGTGGGACGATTAATTCAGAAAAGTCGCATTCTTCCGATTATCCATGTATGTAGTATGCGGTGTGTACTACATCAAAGGGGGATAAAACTGTTTCTGAAAGCTGTAATATACGTTACGACCGCAGTACAAGACACATGTTTGCTGATAGGAAGCCGGATTTTTTGACGGTCGAGTTTACGATCGGAACACCCTGTTGAATACTCTTCACTCACTGCGCCAGGGACATAATAATGAATTATAATAGTAATACCCGTTCGCATCGGGATAATACAGGGGAATTTTCTACTCAAATTCCATAATGCATGTAAGCACTTACATCCTTGTAAATGTTGGGGACCGAGTGTTGACACATCCTGATGAAGAGTCAGATTTTTTGACAGTCATCTTTATGATCGGCACATTATTCTGAATAGTTTACACTCACCACGTCAGGGACATAATAATGAATTATGATAGTATTATTTGATCGTATCAGCATAAGGTGGGAGATTTTCGTAGTTAAATACCATAGCACGTGCACACCGGATGATTTACGATCCACATGCCTTTCTATCAGCACTTTTTATTATTTATTGGATATATTCCTGATAACAAAATAGTATTATTTCATTGTAGACGTAAATATTCGCAAAACTGTTATGCGAATTCAACGAATAGATAAAATCGTACTATATGTATAATATTGAAACAAGAAGTAATATTAGTAACATTCTCGCAAGTGCACGAACATATTTATATACTCACCAGTATATTATATTACACAGGAGATAATATTATAAATGTATAATATATGTAGAGTCGAGGAAGCATGCGCGTATAATTAAAGGTAACGGTGGCTCGGCCAGTATTTGGGAAAAATGCTCACCTATAATCTCCATGAAATTTCCCCGAGTACTCGTACCTATTTATATTCCCGGCGCCGTAAGTAGTTAGACGCGTGTGCGTATTGGGAACAGCGTGTCGACGCGCGGACACTAGTTCCCCAGATACGCCGAGCTATAAAATACGAGCATTTTATTGCCGGTTGCGCTACGTGGCCGTGCTTATTGCGAATGCAGTGGGGCCGTTGGCGAAACTGGTTAGTACTTGTTGAGCGCGCGCATACAATATATTTCCAGCTTCTCCGCCGGCGAGCGACAATTATTACGAATGCGAGTGGGACCGCCTGTTTTATTACCGCGCGCGCGATAGAACCTACCGATATTTCATGAGGCTAATGTGACGCCCGGCTAATTGAGAGCGATTTTGATTAACTGCCTGCCATTTTGCACCTCTGCCCTTATCGCCTCTGGGATGGCCGGATTCGCTGTTGCCGCAGAGCGGCTGTTTCCCAGCGAATCACACCTTTTTCATTCGCCCTTCACTTTGTTAATTCGTTTTAATTACGGCGATCCCGTGACGCTCGTCGATCGTCGCTGTTTTTTCAGGCTACTGTTTTTAGATTGTTTTCAGTTTTTAAATGCAACTTACCTTTTTACTTCGTTTTTACTTGGTCGCTGTAATCGAGTAAATTTAATAGAGAAGTGATATTATATCATAGATTCGCATATTCTGTTTGCACCGTCTACTAGTTTATGAAAAATTCTCTCGGAAAATCCAATCGAGAGGCGAGCGGATGACCCTGTAGATTTTCCGTATCGACGTTTCTGCGCGAGCCTGTACCCGAAATCGGGTACGACTGGCGATCGCTCGTCGAGTGCGCGCGCGTGTGCGTAGGTGAGCACTCGACGCGCATATTCGCTCGCTCGTTAAGCAGCCAACGATATTTCAGCGGAACACGTTGGACGATTAACGTTCCCGGGAAATTGTGACGGCGTGCGCCCGCGCCGATTTACGCACGGCGCCCTCGTAATACCCGAATCTAGAGCACCGTTATTTCGGAAAACGGACTATCCGCACGGATATACAGCTCGCTCTGGCAGAGCTGCTGATTCCCCTGACCGAGCAAATCCACTCTCTGCCACCTTGGTGCCTCGTATTTCCTCCCGACGCCATCCCACTCGTCGCGTCGGTATTAACAGTTTGCGGTCCTCGCTCCAGTCCACCTCCATGTTCAATGATGTTTACGCATTTAATATTTGGACTCTTTGCCTCCGACATTCTGCTTTTTATCCAATTCTAGGATTATGTTTATGGATTATGTTTTACATCAATTCATTTTTTATGTATATCTGTCATTCGATAATACGCTTTGGGGTGTAACAAAGCAAATCAAATGAGAAATGCGTTCGATCCATCGATGTCACCAGTAGTTTGAGTGCGAGGGTGCTTGGACGAAATTCCATTTAATTCCCTTTAATTTGAATCTAGAAAGGCATTGAATCTGACGCGAGTTTCCGGAGGAATGATAATTGAGCGCGATTATCTTAAAGGGGCATTTAGGGGCTCGGTCGGCCGGCAGGCGGTGCGGCGGTGCGGCGCTCGAAAGAAAGGGGCCCCGGCGTGGGGTGTGGGGTAGGCGAGGCCCGAAAAGATGGTCCCGCGCTATAAATCCGTGGGGTCCCCGTGACCTTGTTAAGGCCCCTATCCCACTGAGATCTCCAGCACGTACGCCCCGCTGCTTTTTCGCCACATATTGCCGACCCTCAGCCAAAATCCGGAACGCCGGCCGCCATTAACGCTCACAAGTCCGAGGACCTGCGCGCTCCTCGCTGATTTAATGACAATTGGCCGCGAGTTAGGGCAATTCTGCCGAATATCGCACCCATTCTCCAGTCTCGTTTTAGTCTTATCGTTGCATTGCGAGAAAATAGTACTAACCATTAAAGAAATTTTCAAAACACTTTTTAGTTTAAACAGTTGCAAAAATGTCATTCGTAGATTATGAAAATAACCGATTTTAACATATAACAATAGTTTAGAACAACGAGGTTCTTCAAATATGTAGTGCATAAGTTCTAAAATCACGAAATCAATATTGATAAAGCTCTCACTACAGTAATCTTTAACTCGAGAGGACACTTGTCACCTGGCCAGGCCGAAGTTGTAAGTTGTAACCTCCATCCTCTCGTACCTGGTCCAGCTTGCTCGCTTGTCTCTCGGTGTCCTCTCGCTTTCGTGGTTTCGCTTGCGCAAAAACTAGTCGCATGCTTAGCTAAATGCTCTCCACTGCTCCTCGCCCTCCTTGTCCTTGGTCCTGCTCCTGACTCCCGAGTCCTTTTACACGCACCGGAGACGCCGAACTCACCGAGTTCCCAGAGTCAACATCTACTACCACTTGAACAGCTTTCACTCATTGAAAAACAAACACAATCTTTTTCAACTAGAAACAGATTCTCTATATTAGCGAATTCGAAGGTTTCCCGTTGAAATATCTGATTTTAAATCAACCTAACCACCCTTTACTTAATAAATTCCATTAAATGCAGCAGTTAGATGAAAAGAAGTACATATATCTGTCGGTTGCGCTCCGAGTGAGTAAAAGGGCGGCGGTGAATGGCAGCGAAGTACATAACGCGGGGACATTGAGTCTGGCGATGTAACAAGTGAGAAAGGCGGCCGGGCCGCCGGTATCTCCGACGCAATTAGCAAAGATGCGCATGTACTGTTAGGCACAGGATGGTTACTGCTCGCTTTCGCAATTGCGCCGGGTAACACGATATAAGCGGCCTTGGCGGGTCCCGTGGAAAATATCGTGCCGCGGGAGAAACGGTACGAGGGCAGAGCGTGATGCTGTGCAATTGTCAGGGGGTTAAGTGCGCGCGGTCTCGAAACTCGCCCGACCGCCAGGAATTAGACTCGCTACGTCGCTACGTAGGACAATATGGCCAACGGTACTCGGGCATTATCGTTCGTTTCACTCGACTTTGTAGCCGAGCGGAAGTTTAGCTTGGAATCCTCCAAAGTACTTGTAAGATGTACTTACAATGTGGGGAAGTCAGCGAAAGAACTGGTGGTAGCCTTAAGTTTAGGGGACATTTTGGAAATGTGTCAATTATACTTCTGATAAATTTCCAGCAATATTAATCGAGTGCATGACTCACGAAAGAATTATATGAAAAATAAATATGAGAAAAATACATTTCTTATAACAAACCTAGAGAATTTGAAAGTCAACAGGATTACCAAACTCATTTCAATAATTCGCTAACTGTCAGTTTGCCCTTCGATGGAAGCGTGCGTCGCAGCACCGCCAGGAGGAAGCGAACCAGATGGAAAACAAGACTACGGCGATTGACGGCGCGTGACAAACTGACGTCATAATCCTAGACACGATGATGCGAACGGCAGCGCGAGTATATGCTAGACGTCATTCACTGTAAGCCGACGCCTGACGGCAACCGAGTCACGTGACCTCCCTGCACGGCCCGATTGGCCGTTGTCGATGCTACGACACACGTTGCGCCCGATCGCCGCTGCGAACTAGAGTGAAACAAGAAGGTTCGCATCAAGAGTCAGCTTATGGCGAACGACTTGTTGTGCGCGATCTATCGCTCTCCGGCGCATCGTGCCAGATGGGATAACGGTTCGCCGTTCCCGTTTCCTCCCGCTCGCTTCCCGCACTTTTCCGCTTTGCTCGCCTGCCCGCTGCTATTGTCGCCGCGCGCGCGCGCTTTTTCAGGGGATGGTATGGCGATGGTGATTCGACGTTTACCCAATTTCTTGGGTTGGGTGTTGGTACTGCCGATAACCACTGGAAAAATTTTCAATTTTCGACATCTCTCTGAATGGGCCCTAATGGTCCTGGTTCTTTAGTTTCTGCCTAGAAAGTAACATTCAGCACAGAATTAGCGGCACCGAGGCCAGAATGGAGCCGTATGAACGTCTTTTCGACGAGAATAAACGAAATATCGTTGATACGGCGCCGTTATGGCCTTTGACCGCCCAATTCTCGGCGGAATGTTAGTTTCTAGGCTTAAACTAAACAGCCAGGACCATTAGAGGCGATTTGAAAAAATGTCGAAAAATCGAAAAAATGAGAAGGGGTACCATCGCAAAAATTTTCAATTTTCGACATCTCTCCGAATCGGCCCTAATGGTCCTGGTTCTTTAGTTTCTGCCTAGAAAGTAACATTCAGTCCAGAATTAGCGGCTCCGAGGCCAGAACGGCGCCGAACGAACGTGTGTTCGATGATAATAAACGAAATATCATTCGTTATATATCATTCAGTTATTATTCCAAAACTCTTTCCATTCCTTTCAACTAATCCGTACCCAACGAATTTGCCTACAGTCGGCTTTCACAGTACAAAGTCTAATAGGTTTATGCATAGCACTAGTGTCAATCGCCTATTATTTTCCACCAATCCCAATCCACGCTTTACCTTCCATCATTCCGATTTACATTTCCTCCCGATAAAATTCCCGACACCGCAGCCATCGGACTCTTTTCTGTCTGGAGTCACGCTGTCCCGCATTTTCCTCGTTGGAGCGTGAGCGCGCGCGTGTGGGTGGGTGGATGTGTGTGTGTGTCTGTGCTTCTCACTCAGGATGAGAGGAGCACAATGGCCGAGCGTGTGTCTAATTAGCGGTTGCCGGCGGCGTCGCTCGGTCTTCTTTGCACGTGAGCCTGCAGACGAGAACAGTAACAGGGACACCACGCCGCCCAGAGAAAGGGGAGAAAGAAGCGGAAGTGTTATCCGAACTATTCTCAGCCATCTATTCTCACCGATCGCGCATATTGCGAAGTCGGTTCTATGTGTAGAGACTGATTCGCTTCCCTTTGAATCGCCACTGTTGGCTAAACACAACTGCGTATAGAATAATTATAACTTTTCTGATAATTGCAATTTGCACGATTAGTTAAAGACGTTTAACGATCTTTCTTTATTTTTATGTACATTTTACCTATTACTTACAATATTATATTTTCTAATAAACAGTGGAGTGCAGAGAACAATTTAGAGATGAATGGATCACATCTATTATTTAGTTATATATACCGCAATATAAATTGATCATCTGTGAAGATATTCGATGCTCACGGAGAGGTTTTCCTATAAACTGATTCGTTTACGCAAATCATTATCGACCGTTATTTCTATTTGAATAATTATCTCATAAAATCGAAATAAATCAATCATGAGCGCCGTGATAAATCAATAGTAAACGCAACCATTCAATTATCGGCAATCCTTTAATCATACTAGGCACGGGCGGCAGACGCGTAGAGTGTTGCGAGTGATCAGCGATTCATCGAACTCGTTTACGACCACACATTCACGCATATTTATTAGCCGAGTGCAGCGTGCTAAGTGAATCGGATAAATAGTGGGAAGTGCTGCGTACGACTTGCGTATTAGCAGTCAATAAATGCTAATAAATAGCAATAAAAGCCGTTGCGGGGAAGGCGGAATATTATACCTACAGGCCGATTAAGACTTCCTGTGCGCGCCCCACCTGTTGGTTCGCACGTAACATTCCCATTAGGAGTGTCATAAAGCACCATTACCAGTGCGTGCGAATGGTAATAAAAGAGAGTACGAACTCGTGCCGGTAACGCTTGTTAATAGGAGCACCGCCTGCCCATTGGCCAGGCCAGTTAATTACACTTTATTTCCCCAATAAAATGAGTCCTCGATAAATATCGACAAACATGTTAAGTGGGCTCGCTCGCCCGCTCCACTGCTATATGTCGCGAATTATGGAAATTCTGTGGCTTATGGTTATGGTTTTCCGTCAAGTTCTATCGACAGTATCATTATATATTATAACTACCTGTCTTACACTGGCTTTAACCGAGTGGCATTTCGCGTGGACAGTAAAAATGATTTCATGCAACATCAAACCAGACGCAACTCGTTTCCTGTAGCTAATGAAAAAGTGCTTGCTGGCTGAATGTTTGTAATAGAAAGTAAAAGGGATGAAAAGAAGGGAGAAAAGGAATTCGGGCGTAATTTGGTGTCGAAATGGAGCGCAAGGGATCCGGCAGAGTGCGCAGGAGTGAAAGGGGAACGGGGATCGAGAGTGGCGGAGCGGGGGGTCGACTCACTCGAGATTCTCTCTATAATTTGGCCATTTCGGGCTATTATACGCGATGGATCTAGGCAGAGCCCGTGCGCGCCTCACCTCCCAGGGGAGCGTTTTCCTTCCTTCTTTGTCACGGAGAGCCGAGCGCCGAGCAGCTGCTTCGACTGCGACACGCGCCAATGAAGCACACGCTCCGCTTCCTCCTTGCGTATCTCGAGATCTCCAAACTCGAACCCCCTACATAAATATTTCCAACCATCGAGCGCCAATTTAGCAGGCGAATTGTTAATAAAATTCGCACGGTTTATTCGCACCTGTTCGAGATAATTGTCGTAATTAACAGATATCGCATTGAAGCATCCAAACTTTCCACTTTCCAGTCAACGTTTTTAATAATAACCCACCCAAATGAAAGTCTAATATAGAAAAGGTCCTGGAACATTTCTCTCGCGATGCTGACCATCAACTATTTCTATAAATTGTCAAGTATTTCCGAGTATACCAACTTTGCGTTTCTATACATTTTGGTCCTCTCGACGGAATATTTTTAATAACTCGGCCAACTGAGAGCCGAGTCTAGAAAAAGGTCCTGGAGTATTTGTGCCCGGAGGGCAAGCGGGTCGCGCGGTAACAAGTACAAATTACTGCGCGCGGCGAGGAGCGAAAGAAAGGAAGGGAGAGGAGGCGAGGAAAGGCGCTTGAATGAAGACTGAAAGGATCCTTGGCGCGAGAGGATCGGATCCCAAGATCTGCGTAGAATCAATGACCCGCTGAGAGTCTTGTCTCAGCTGGAAAGGGGCTCCCGAGAGGAGAAAGGAGATAGGAGAAGAGGGTTACTGAAGCGAGCGGTTCCGCAAAAACCAGGATGAATCCCTCCAATCTCTCCCCTTCCTATTTGTCATACAGATTTTCGCCGATTGATGTTCCAATTAAAGTCACCGCGCGACTCAAGCTCGACTTTAAGTTTACTGCGAGTGTTAAATATGAAGGATGTCATGCATCATCTGGAAATTCAAACCTGAAGGCTACTTGTATTTGATTAAAAACGATGAACTCATCGTTGCATGTTGAATTCTCGTGTTCCCGTTATAACTTGCAAATTGGCTACGTAACATCGAAGCGTCGACAAATTGGTGAAAAGCTGTGAAAGTGGCGACTGTTTTTTCCTATAAACATTGAAAATACAGTCATTAACTAATTGAACTCTTCATCGATTGCTACTTGAGGAGGTCCCAGAGTCCATTGAAATGTATTTATTTAGTTTTCGGGTTCGTTAGTTAAAATTAATGACACTCCCAGCTTCAGAGTCTGTGTATTTAAGCGGAAAGATTAGAGTTGGCGGGAAATGGATAACTCAATCTTACAATGTATTTGTATTACCACGAGGCCGACCACTCCTTGCGCTACCGGACGGGCGACATTGTACTGGCTAGATGTGTGCTCTGCGCGGATAGGATTACTCAGCGACTGACACCGGAGACTCGTGAAAACCGAGCATAAAGCCTTTAAATCCGGTACACAGCGCGCTTTCGACCTCTGATAAAAATTACTGTTACGCGTCGCCCTTTTTACATGGTCCTGGGCTCGCCACCTTCCGAGCGGTTTATTCTATTACCATCACAGTTCTTCTTCAAACGACTTTCTCGCGCATTTTAAAAATAACCAAGAAAATAACCCAACAGAGTATTAAATTATTCAAAAGAGCGGATGAGTAAGATAATTCTACTCAATTTCAACCCAACCGACATCCGCGGAATGAATTCTCCCAACTAAACCCACGCGCCCTTCCACTCGATTCCACACGGCGGACGTTGCGACATTGACTTTTGGCAATTTGATGCTGGCCCCCGCGCCGAGGGCCGAGAGATGCCCGCACAATCGCGGCATACGAAGGAGACAAGAGGAAAAACAAAGGCCGGACTGTGCGCGCGGTCGCGGCGCACAAAGGGGCGAGAGTGAGTAAGAGGGAAAGGGAGCGATGGGAGGACGTCGGAGGCGCAAAAAGGTAGCGAAGGGACGAAGAAAGGTAGAAGCCGGGCGGCCGTAAGTCAAAGGGAAGAGTCTCGCGCTGATTTACAGCTTACTAAATAGACGGCTGTTACGGGCTCCCAATGCTTGCGCGCCTTGGAATGCAGCCGGGAACGAGGAGGCACCCGGGAGAGAGAGAGAGGAGGATGCATCGGAGGAACGCTCTTAGAGATGATGAAAAGGTGTGCGACACGAAAGCGAAACAACACCGCTGGTCTCTTCAAATCTGTTTGATTAGAGATTTTCCAAGTAGAAACTTCGGTTTACAGTTCTATTTTACGTGCAATGAGTCCTCAACTTATATGATTGTTTATAAAAGAATATGGTTTGATCGATTAAAACATTAAATCTAATTTCCTTCATACAGTACTTATTAAAAAAATCAAATAAACCAACTCCGATTTATAGAAAAAGTATGTAAACAAAACTTTCAAATCCGCACAAATCGAGGACTTGATTCCCCGACACAAGACTCCGTCGGTCCGCCGATCGGAGTACGCAATCCTGAGTAAAAGTCGCGGAACACATGCTAACTGACACCGACAGAGCGAGAGAGCGAGAAAGAGAGAGAGGACACACACAGTGGGCGAAACTTGGGGGCCAAGTATGCGCTCGAATCACCGCGGCATCTTGGCCACGTGCACTTGCACGCGAGACACGCGAGAAACGGGAATGCCGCGCTCTCCTCTCCTCTCCTCTCTCGGCCGGCACGGCTCATCGATCGGAGAAGTCACGCGCGCCTCTTCGATCGTAATTGATGACCGGCAGACGTGCTGCATCGTCTCTCCGTCTCCCTTCCACCAGGACACACACGACCAACACTTCCCGGTGCCGAGCGTCACTGACCTACCGCGCGGGAGTACTCCGCCAGACCTACACCTTGTAACGTCTCGTACTCTCCGCAGACTCTAATAAGACAGGGGGTAATTAGTACCGCGAGTCAATGAGTAATTGCTACTGTGGACTAATATTTATTATTATGTTTAGTATCCTGTTTTTCATCCTCTCTAGATCGAAAGCATTTTAATGGGTGTTCCCATAATTATCTTCAATCTGATTGATAAGTATTTAATTATAATTATTTCATAATTATTATTTTATAATTATTTCATAATTATTATTTTATAATTATCTTATAATTATTTCGAATCCTATTAACACAGAATTATTTATTAAGCAGTGTTTGGAGAAGTTTAGTGAAATTCCAGGAGAAATTTGAAAACACTAGAATCGTGTTATATTCCAAACTAATGGCAAAACTTTCTATTTTCCTTGGCTTGGAATCTCAGACTAATTATCACCGAATCCGACTACGAGAACAAGAATGATTAAATGGCGATTCCTGGTAGAAATGTCATATCCAAGCCCGTTGGAGCATGCGCGCTGTCCAATTTACGGGGATGCTGGCCGAGACGCAGCGAGTCAGGTCGACTATCCATCAAGGCTAAGATACACCGAAGATAGAGAGACTAGAATGGGCAATCGTGCAGATGCATGGTCCAAGGCGACACGCACCATGGTGGATGATGGTGTGCGGCTTACAATCAGGTCCCGACACACGCCGAGTCAAATGGGCGCGCGGGAGGAGGCACGTGCCGTGAATTATCTCCCCATCCTGTGGTCTGCAAAGCCGAGCGAGAGAGAGAGAGTGAGAGGGGGAGAGAGAGAGGGTGAGAGAGAAATGCAGGAGGCAGTGGGGAAACCGAGAAGGAAGGAGTGAGGGTGAGTGTAATACACCCGAGCAAGGCCGTATCCGCACTATAGATAGGATCGATCGACTCGCCGGCCACGAAAGCACTGCAATTCGGCCCGAGCTAAGTTCCAACGCTCCTCTAATGCCTGGGGGAACGCCTGCCCAACCGGATTACTCCAGGAATCTATCATAAAAACAATCGCAAATCTCGGACCTGGATTCGCGCTGCGCACTCTTGCTGTGTTTATAGTTCATTCTTTTGATCTTAATGATTTTTTGAATTCAGAAAAATGATCTCGCTTCGGTAGGAATGAAATTTGTTGTATGAGTATAATGATTCATGGTAGCTCGAACTAAAGACGGAGTCCCCAATATGTACCAAGTGAGCCTAGCGAAAACAGCTTTAGAAAGTCAGGATGAAAAGGCCCTCGAAAGGCCCAAACTGTACAATCTACAGTCCGACTATCCCCACCTTTCACAAGGGTTTTTCCGCCAGAATGAAGCTAACCTTCGGACAGTACAGTCACCGCCGAGAGCTCCTTTTCTGTAACTCTATAAACATGTTTGCTTGTGTTGGAATGAATCAGTTGTTTGAAGAAAGCAAAGTAGAAAGACTACTCGCTGGAATATCGGGCGAAAGTGCCCAACTAAAGAGTCAGCTGCACGATCCTGGAAGTTTGTGCCAATAAGAAAGGAATAACAGAGGGAATCCTACAGGTTTGGTAATGCGAATAAGAGTCAATTCCAACGGCTTGTTACGTCGCGCGCGATACTCGGCCGGGTTTAATCTCCTTCGATGCCTGACTTTCGGCCGATTGCGCAACAGGTGGTGGGCTCGAGCTCCGACGTCGATTCTCGGCTTCTTCGTGCACTCGAAACTCGTAGATCATGTCGGCGACATTTCGCTTCGAGTACTGTCACAGGTAAATGAAAGAATTCTCGCATCTGAAGACCGCTTGACCAATCTCAACTCGGTTACTCAACTGGAAATATGCATTCAAATCGCGTATGAGCTTATGAATAATCCGAGGACTCACTGACTTGTTGGTAAGTTGCTTTAAAATGTCAAAAGAGGCATCGAACCGACCAAATATTCCGAGTTCCTTCAATAAAAGATGTTATAAACGCATGAAAATCCTTTGCTTAGAAGTATCAATTTCCTTTGTAAACCACACAGAGGGCACAGTCGAGCAAGTTACGCAATAATCCCTGCGTGGCCTGCATTGTCCGGAAGGAGCGCGCGTCCAAACAATTTTCCATCGTGGTCCTTCCGGGCGGATCACGTTTCCTCGGCGAGGGGGCCGGAGGATGGTTAAAGGATTTCTCGAAGATGATCGCAGCTGCCGCAAGGATGCGAGCGGAGCATCTGGTGCGGGCTGGAAGGGTGCGCGAGGCGGCGAGGAAGCGAAGAAAAGGAGACGCGGGAGCGGCGGGAGAGGATCCGTTGGCCCGAGAGCCGAGAGGCGAAAAGGCGAAGAGCGAGGGACCTCGCTCGGGAGGTCGGCAGAGGAGTGGGCTGTTCTCCAAATAGCTCCACCTGCCCTCGCCACACGAGCCTTTTGCTCATCCTCGACGAGCCCGATTAACTCGCCCGTAGCACACTTTCTTCAACCACGGCACACGCGCCCCGTCGCCTTCCCTTCCCGTTTCCCGTCATCCC
Organism: Crossocerus cetratus; assembly: GCA_963675795.1. NCBI lineage: Eukaryota > Metazoa > Arthropoda > Insecta > Hymenoptera > Crabronidae > Crossocerus > Crossocerus cetratus. The sequence goes on from OY776667.1 coordinate 19,370,399, forward strand.
CCTCCAATCGCTCGATGATTATACGTCATTCAACGATCGCCCGCGTCCCCGAAAGCGACGAGGATGTCCTCTTCAACGACATCTGCGCTGCAGCCGTAAACACTTACGAGGAGTAGTTGAGGGATGGAAGAGGCTTGTGTATGCGAGAGACAGAATGACAAGAGGATGTTTGACTGAGGTGTGTAAGAAAGAATCTGAAAGATTAGCGAGGGGATTCTGTTATTCGAGGATTTTTCCAGAGTAATACTAGAAATGTAATCCTAGTTTATTCTTAAACTTCTAATATGATGATAATTTCACACACTGACTAACTCGATCTATTCTTTCCCGCTTGCCGATTCGCTAAGGCGAAAATACCATGGCAATCATTATTGTATAAACGGCATCCCTTCGAGAAGCGCACGTCTCTGTTATACAACCAATACTAAATCCAGTGTGCATAAATATCGGAGAATTTCGGTGAACGCAGCCTCTCGAGCCGCATGGCCGCGAATGCACCGGAATATCGGACGAGTTCCCCAACGAGCGACGATTTTTCGCTCGTTCCATAGGAGCTCCCTGCGTCGTCTAGACCTTATTATTCGAATTTCAATTCGACCAAGTTGCCAAACCTTTCACGTGTCCGGACATTTTGCGGTGGTTGGGACCAAACAACGCTCGAGTGCCGCGCGAGTCGTAATTTTTCGAATTGGAGGAAGTCCAATTTGAAATAGAAAAAATATACGCCGCGAATTGGTTGGCCTGTTCGTTTTGGTAACCGAAAAAGTGGCGAGAAGTTTAATATTTTCTGTTGCCGCTTGATATTTACGTTTAAATGCGCAATATCCGTATTTACATTGAGATTTATATAAATATTCATATTAATGCAAAGCGGGATACATGTTGCCCATACGATTTGTGGAATATCAAACATCGCATTCAATCCGAAACGGAGTGGCGACCCCCAATCAGTTCAAACCAAGATCGTCCTCCGGAATAAAAACAGAGGAACCATCAACCTTCACTTACTCAAATTTCAAGAATAGTTACCATCATTTACTAACCCACAAAGATCCACAACCACACAATGCTACCATCCCAAAGACATTCTCCAACAACTCCACCCGCTAGCTATTAATTTACAACACTTGTTCGACCTTTCTCCCAGAACTTACATCACCCCAAGCACACCCCGTCTTTAGCACCACCAAACCTAAGTTCAGGTGCAAAGTTCTCCGGCGCGCACCATAGCGCAAGCGGCACCCGGTAACCAGGAGCGATGGAGGATACGCCGAGCGCCGCGACGGTAGCGTCAGCGTGTTGGCATCCCGAAACACACACACATACACGCATGTATACCCGAGAGAGAGAAAGAGAGAGGGAGAGTATGTGTATGGGGCGCACGCCGGCAGGCAGGCAGCGTCGGGGTATTGATTTACAATGCTTACTCCACTCTACAGCGACTCTCTCGTCCTATTACTACACCCCGCACTCCCTCGGCTACGTTCCCTCGTCGACTCACTACATCCCTTTCTCGCCCTTTCCCCCCACACACTTTTCCGCCACTACCACCCCGGCCCACCCTTCTCGCCCACCGACCAGGCCACGGCCTTTCCCTTTCTTTCCCATCGGTGCTCCGATTTTTCGGCTCGAAAGCTCCGCCGAGGTGCTCCGCTTGCTCGAATTTACTTAGAAGCCTCTTCGAGCACGCTTCCTCCTCTTCGGACATGTGCTTCCGCTCGTAGTTTCCTGTAATAAATTGGAGGCTGATGTGCCGAGGCTTCCAACTTGCATCCATTTTTTAAGCCGCCCTGTAGGCTAGCGATATCGCATGTTGACGGGGTTGCTTATTTTTCTTTATATATTTGGGTTGGTGAGGTAGGGAGCTTTTTTGATTCGAGTTCAAAGGCCACTGCACTTTGTACCTCGGAATATTGATCTGTGTAGGTACTTGATATTTAATCCGGGGTATTTGCGTATGAAATATGGAGATGGTCTGTAATAATAAGTGGGAGTCAAATTGCAATTTAATTATCTTAGATTTATAACCGCGAGTAAGCCTATAAGAATCCAGAAACCGTGCGCAACCATTTTGAATGTCAAAAGTTGAATTAATTACCGATACATCGTGATAAAGTCGACCGCAGAAACACTTTTCTCGTGGCATCTCCTCACTTCCTCATCCGCGAGATTTGTCTCAGCGATTTTACCCCAACTGCTCTCACTTTCCCCGAGGTGACCTACTCCCCGCTCTGAATAGCTGCACCCTTCCGCCCACCCCCAGTCCCGGCGCCCGAATTTTCGAGCTGCACCGCTGCCAGCAAACCTTCCATCGACGGCCCATCGGGAAAGAGAAGAGAGAGCTTGCGAATAAATTGGCTTCCCGAAAAGATCCTTGATATGCCTCTGATTTAACCTTTGACTACTGACGTGGTTTAAAGGAAATGAGACCAGGGATCAAAATCAAACAATTATTAAAAGCTGTTGCCGTAATTAAAGAGAGTTAAGTTTCTTTAGTTTCTTGGATATCCAACGTTTTTAATTAACTTTCAAAAGTTTGATCTTTGTCAACTAATAATTTATGAATTTGTATGTATCAATCTTTCCACTGGACATTTAATCGATATTTGTCTAACCGGTTTGTTGGACAGCGTAGACTTTTAGAATCTAGTAAATAAACTGCCGGTAATGATTACAATAGCACCGAATATGGTCATTGCCCCGACAAACCCCACAGATATTGCCCCAATCACCGTCCGTCTAACAGTCAATATACCAATCATCCGAAATGAGCCGGCGGGTCACCAAACACCGAAGACACCAATTGCAAAGCAAATCTAAATCATGTCGACGGCACCGCCGGGAAACCCTTGGAAGGGCAAAGGACTGCAGGTCAGTCTTCCAGGTCACTGAAAGGACAACAGGAAGCGAGTGCCGATTGACGGGCTGTTTACCACTTTGCAAGGAAGAAAGGGAACCGTCCTTCCCCGTAGCTGACGGGTGCCGACCAACCGGGCTCCGTCTGGCGACGGTCATAATAATAAATATATATATTTGCGATACCGCAACTCTGGTTCCGGGCGGCCCACGTGGCCGCCGCTCCAGGTGGGGGGTCCCACCGGAAGTTTATTACCCGATTATCCGCTCTCTAATTCATTTTACGCGCCGCCATAAAACTTATGCCACCGAACCCGAACCGCCCCAATATACCTCGGCCGCGCTTCTCCCGGGATTCCTCGAGCGGACCTCTGCCTTCAACTTTTGCCGACGATTATTAAGCCGACCTCGGCGCCATTGGTTCTTCGATAGATAATCCAGTGTGAGAGAAAGATGTTTGAGAAGAATCAGGGCGAGTTTTAAGATTATGTGCGTGTTATCTGTAGGAAGTACAGGTTTGAATTAATGAGTCGTAATTACTGCCATGGTCATAAATGCGCGGTATAAAGGAAGGAGACATGATTATAAACAGCTTAGAGTTTATTACACACTTTTGCGTCATTTAATGCGACAAGAGAGTGTTCAATCCAATCTGCCGGGCTTCCAGATAAAGCTGATAGTGAATGAAGAAATCTCCAGTTCTGTAACACAAAGGGAAAACATCACTAATGAATAAGTATACTATAAGAATGCCACCTTTCGACGAATTTATAGTCATATCCTTATCCAACAACCGTGATAATGCTACAAGTTATTACATACTTAATCATCACACTCATCATGGACGGAGCGCAATAACTTCTTGCATACAGCTAAAGAAGCTAACACTCGAATAATTAATAATAAGTAAAAATAACTCGGTACATTCACCTTCTTGCAATAATAACTCGGCTCCAAAAAGGAGTATTTGCTAGAAACGTGTGAATGAAAATGGCGTCGAGAAGAAACCTTTTCAGCCCCAAACCCTGCTGCATTGTGCCATTGAATGTCCTGTTTTGGGAATCAGGTCTTATTCCCTTCGGTCCCGCTCGCTTCACCGAAACTGGCCCCACAAATAAAAACATATTTCTCGCGGGCGGGTTCGCGTGCGGCTCTAGCGCTAGTCATTGGAATAAAAGATGACTCGTCATCGGGCGGCGTTCAGAGGGCACAGAGAGCTGTCGGGAAGGAGAGCCGGCAATAAAGTGGACAGCGGAGACTTGTAAATTTACCCGCAGCATCGTCGAGACGTCGGCCTCGGTTATTTACGGGCACGGAAGCAATCGATAAAAGGCGGCTCTCGACTTACGAGAGCGAGGGAAAGAGGGAGAATTGTCCTGGAGAGTGGAAGAAGCATCGGGCCGCCGAGTGCCAATAACCCAGATGCAAATTGATAGCATTCATTATCACGCCGGGCTCCCGTGAAATTCATGATAGGGCCGAATCACCTGGCAGCCCATTTATTTCGCCTCCTTAAATCGCCGCCGCCGCTTCCTAAACTCCCTTCTACTCCAATCCAAGATTCCGCACACGGACACACATTCGGCGTCAACAGTACTTGGCAAGTTTTAGTGCGCGTTAACTACTAGCAAGTAAATTGTCAACAAATCAACAACTAAAACAAAGTACTTCCGACTTTCAAGAAGATTCACTCACGTAAGTTGCTCCAAAACGTCCTTTTCGTTCTTCCACCGAAAACCTCATACAACGTCAAACGCCCTACAACTCTTCCCTCTAAAAACAAAACCAAAAAGGAACCAACACGCATTCGAAAAACCCAGAGCCACACCGCAGCGCCCAAGAACAATCCGCCGTAGGGCGGCAAAGGGTTAAGAGTGCAGGCGTGCCGGGAGAAGTACGAAATCCCGCAGGACGGACGTGTAACACATCGGTCGAACAACCTGTCACCTGTTGAATCCGTCGGAGCTCCGCACCGGTACAGCGATGTACACGCTTCCTCCCCAGCTCTCTGTTACCTTCTAAATGGGCTGTTTGTCGCGACAGAAGTGCATGGTTCACCAAGTAGATCACGGTGTGTCGAGATTGGGGGATTGGCCCTGTTGTTCGAGGGAACGTCATTTCGCCTGGGTTGGGTAATCGGAGTGAAGGGTTGATGGAATGGATGGTTCGTGGTAATTTCTATGAATGTTGGAAGCGATCGAAACGATTTAGAGTTGGAAGAAAGTTTATGAGAAGGAGTTGGGGTTTCGATGGAATTGTAGGTACATTGTTTCGAGTCGTGTTGGGAGACTCAAGTCTGCAGTTGTAAGGAAATTGTCAAGGAACAGAGAAAGAGTGTCTCGCTCGATGTACTACTGTTTCAATGTTATGAATAATAAAGCCATCATTCACAACCTTCGTACTCCTCGCTACTATGAATCCAGCACTAATGAAGTGGTGAATGGGAAAGTATCGTGAACCCGCCACAGGTGCACAAAGCCACCAGGAAACGCATTCGTCAAGACGTTTAACGAGGAAAACAAGCCTTTCACAATCCAACAAATCTCTCTGACAAACACAACTCAATCAACCTCTTAAACCGCATTTCCTTGCCCCTCGATCATCCAAATCCCACTAAAATTTCCATAAACAATCCCCAACACAAAAGTAGGAGGAGCTTCATACATCACCCACGATTCGCGGCGATCTGAAAAATCATCATAACCAACCTCGGTCTATTTCACCGAGTCATCGGCGCAGGTACCACCGAGCGGCTACCAACTTCGTCACGCGAGCAGTGGAGTGAGGGGGGCACACGAGAGTACGCGTGCACGCGCGTGCTCCGACATATATACGCAGGTTGGGACTGTACGTAGGACGAAGCTGGGCTCTCGGGCGGTGTGGTCGCGCGGCTCGATTCTCGATTCCTCGTACGCTTCGCCGTCCACTCTCCCTCTCCTCTCGGCTGCCTTCGCCCCCTTCCCACAGCATCTCCCACCTCCGAGGGGCCCGCTCTCCTTCTCTCCCTTTCGCGCGCGGTCCGATCCCTGTCGCTCTCTCGCTCTACCCTTCCAGTTCCCTCTCCGGTCTCCGCCTCCTCCTCCTCGCCCCGCGTACGTACAAACGGTTTATACGCGACCGCGCTGCTTTGCACTTGTGCGGATCGGTGACGCGTGAGGCTCGCTGCTTTGGGAGTTTGAGGGAGAGATCGCAGGTAATGACGGATCTGGGGTAATAAGTCGGTGATTTTTATTGAAATGGGGGGGGGGGGGGTTTGGGAATTGTTTGGGGATTGGAGGTGGTTTTGGGCCTGGTAGGACCTTGGGTTCGAGGACGAGAGATGACTGACTGTTGCGATTAGTCACTCGTACTAGAGCCGGAGATCACAATGATTCAAAGCTCGTGACGAACATACTTGTCTGCCTCTGGCTAATCTATAACTAGATTTAAAACTAGTAAATAAGCTTGTACTATTACCAATACCTATATAAGTTCCCCATTACACATTCGACGCTTTAAAAACAGAACAGCAACCTTTTCCCAATCCAATCATACTAAAAATTCGAGATTGAGGGATGCGCTGAGAAGGACTCGATGGTAAAAGGATCGCAATCCCATGGAAGTGAGTAATGAAGGAAGGTGGGGATAAATGGAGGTGCGCAAGGGGTTGCGTGGTTATCGGCTGGCTGTACGGTGTGTGCCGAATTAAAGGGGCACCGTGAAATGTTGTGGGGTCGTGCTGCGAAGCCCCGCCTCGTTCCTCCGGCTGCGTGCCCTCTCTCGCCGGGGAAACAAAAAAAGCCGAGCACCGGCTCATTTGTTGGGGGTACAGTCACCGGGCGGAAAGGGTGCACGCCACCTCCGAAGGGGATTTCGCTAGTCCGAAAGGGGTAGGCTCCGAGTATCGCCCACTTGTCACTGGCCAACCATTCCGACCCAATTCGTCAACGCATTGATCACTCAGGATTAGTAGCAGTTTTTTGACATTGCTTTTGAAATCGTAGATAAGTCATCTTTTGGCCTGCTGGGATATAAAGTGAATGAAATAAAAATTCGCACATGCTTTTGCGAAATGAATGTCTGTAAATTAGAAAACTTTACTCTGCAACGAACTTTTCTTGTTAGTCAAATGTATTTTTCCTTTACATCTGCTCTTCCCTTACATTCCCTTCCCTTACATTTGAAGCAAAAGTATCTGAGTTACTACGAAGAATAACAGTTTGCCTTTTGATTTACCTGTCACAATCTCTGATATAATTATATCGGTTGATAAACAGAACTAGCTAGAAAGTAGCCAAGGTAGACTCCTGACAAATCCCTAGTTCTCCAATCAGAAAAGTCCTTTTGAATACATCAACCCAACATATCGTTTTCACATCATTGAGACCACAGAGTTACGCTTGCTCCTCAATTTACGTGGAGATTACACTCAAAGTATAAATCAGCAGCTGTCGGCCGCGTTGTGCAAGAATATCAATTGCCGGAAGTAGACTTATCGCGTAAACAGAGTGGCCGGGACAGGTTCGTCCCGAGTCATCTAGTCATCGCTGATAAGTGTACTTGATACGCAGCGCGTTAAAAACGGCGCGCGGCTTATTAACCTGCTTCCGTTCGGTATCCTGCGCTTGATATCGTTGTGATTACCTCGTGTTTTTCTACTCTTTCGTAAGGAAGGCACGACGCCTTGAACGGCACGCAGAAGAACGTGTCGTATTACCCGACATTAGCAGTAATTACCGGCTGTTTTAGGTAATTAGCTTTATAGGCGGCGTGTCGTTACGAGACTTACAACGAGAATAGGTGTTACGCGAGGATATGGGGTTTTAATGGCTTTGCTTATTAGTCTAATGCGTAATGTTCGATTTTGGCAGCGGCTGATGTTACTCCACAGCAAACATTCTTTCACAAGGTTACTTTGTATACATAAAATTAAACAAAATCCGGTAATCAGCTCGGCTCACTTTCCATTCATATCAACCTAACTACAGAAAAACAGAATTCACCACGACGACATATTAACTGACGAAAAACACAAATTCCCGACCGTTTTTTCGGCCGAGGCTTTCACAGAATGCAGAATTCCCGTGGGAACAGTGGCCGAGTCTCCGGAACTTGAAAGACGGTTCCAGTGTTTCGCACGCTCATCCTAGTACGGTTTTCGTGAGCGGGATTGGAGGTTCCCGGGGAAAATCATGCGGCAACCGCGTGCCGGGCCCGAGGATCCGTAGAGGCTGCTCCACGTGCTATCCACATGCCATGTTGACGTGCCGTTGCCTGACTTTTCTTTTGCTACCTATGGTGCGCGTCATTGGCCGCCGCTTTCCTTGAAATAGAACCATTTATCCGACGGTCCCTCGCACCGCCGGACAACGCGCTCGCACGGACGGTGAGTGGTCCCGAAATGCAAAACCAATCTGTCCGGTGTAGGGCCGATGGTTTGTCAATGTACCCCGCCGGCTCTGACGATTCTGGTAGTTTCTAGACTTTGTTTACGTGGATATTTCTGAGAGGTTCGTTTGAGCGGACTTTCTGTGATGAGTTTTGGAGTTGGGTTGGTAATTATTGTTGGTGGAAAGTTTGGTGGTTGGGAGTATTTGTTGAATGAACGAGCATGCGCATTTGTAGGGTTTCGATTATCTGAAATGTGAACCCCAATCAGTCCAATGTACTCCGAATGGTTCTGATTTCAAATACGGCTAGATTTGCAACTATGAAAGCGCGCATTTCATGTTTCTTGTTCGCATAAAGTTTGATAATTAGAACCATTTGTACAACAGACAAGCATGTGCGTTCACAGTTCCAATGATCCTAAATGCAAAACTACTCTGTCCAATGTACTCCGAATGGCTCTAACTTTCAATACAACTAGATTTCCAACAATCAAATCCTCATATTACTATAAACTTTCATAATTACAATCATTCATGTAACAAACCCGAATCCGCATTGAGAAATATTCGCCAGACCGTCGCCTTTCATCGTAATTCTTCGTCTAATCGCAACCGGCATACAACCAGCCCTAAAAAACCAGTTGACATTTCGCGAAGTGACAGTCGCCGTCGACGCCAACAATCCGCCATGTTGCTATGACAACCGCTGCATTTTTTTACCAACAAATGGTCGGTTAATTCGTAATTGCTCTCGTCTAATGCAGCTTCATTAGTCGATTGCAGAGTCGAGCAGTATCGCTTATGCGACTAGAGCTGAGGTCGCGCTTATTCCCCCGCGGCCTTTCCCCCCAGCCGATATATTAATTGGCGAGGGGGGCAGTGGCGCGAAAGAAACCGGCAGGAGAGACACACACGGCTCACTCGTGCTCCTGCTCCTGCGGAGTCCTGCGCGTACTGAGCTAATGGCTAATGGATAAAGCAGACGAGTTATGCTAATAAGCGCGCGCGAGCGCGCATGCGCTCTACGCGACTCATGAATATTCATCGGCCTATCTGATTACGTCATTGATTGCTGGTATTCGAAAGTACGTTTGCTCCGCTGGTTGTCCCGAGCAAACCCCCTCTTACCTCCACGTTTTCTATTTCTTAGATGAATATTTGATCATTTTGGTTGAAACTCGAGGCTTTTGTGCTTTTTCATTGCGCGTGAGGTATTCGCGGATATTGCGGAAGATAAATGTTCACTGCGCTCAGAGACTTGCGTCTTTCTGTCTTGTTAAAAGGACACTTCTCGGTTCTTAGATATTTCTATATTTTTCATCTTTCCCTGCCTAAATATTTGGACATTTCGAATGATGAATATGCACTTTAAAATCCAATTCATTGAGCATGCAGAGTAGAGCTGGAAAATATTCCTGTATAATTTCCATCTAATACTATAAACTATGTTGGCCGATTGACAGGACAGCGAGCGACCCTGCACAAAGTTGAAGCATCAGTCAAAGTATTAATGGGGGGGCCAGTTAACGAGGGAAATCAGGAGGAATTGGTGCGAAGCGATTGGCCGAGAGGAGGTCCGATTTTGTGTGTGTGGTAGCTGCGGCGGTGGCGGTGGCGAAAAATAGAAAATCCGATTGACCGGCGCGAAAGAGAGCGGAACAAAAGGCTCATGCAGAATTCAGTGTCGGCCGCTCCTCTCTATAATCGGAGCGGGCTATCGATCGGTTAGCGGCCAGGTACACCTGCCCGTGTGCAAGGCTTTCCCTTGCTCTTCCTCGGTCTCTCTGTGTACGTGCGTACCTGCCTCTGTGTACGTTTCTGCATGCCGGTCTTCCTTTCTCCTTCTTTCAGGCACCCTGTTATTCCTCTCCTTTTTACGGCTCGCGGTGTCCTTCTCGCGCTGTCCGCTCCTTTTCGCTCCGAGTGGGGTCCTCCACGCACCGACGTCGCTCCCTTTCGCACTTGGTCCTCTCTGTCCTTCTCACGCGGGCTTCGAGTCCTTTACGCGGGACTTCGGCCCTTTTCGCTCTGAGGTCGCTCCTTTTTGCTCCCACTCGGCTCCTTTACGCACCGAGCTTCGTCCTTGTCGCGCTCAATGCTTCGACTCTCGTCCTTTTCCCACTAAACGACTTTGGTCCCTTTCGCACCGAGCGGCTTCGCTCCTTTTCCCTCCAACTGCGCTTCTTTTCGTCCTACCCACGGTCATCCTCGCTCGTCCTCTCGGTCCCTCTCGCGGAGCGCGCAGGTTAATTCCGTTCTGGCAGGTTCGGGCGCTCTCTCGCCCTCTGCCGCTGCGAACACGTGAATTTCGCCCTCGGCTAGCTTGTTAATCTCACTGATGCGGACATCGCCATCTTTACGCGGGCCGGTGCTCCCGCGCCGACGAGCGCCGGGACGCCAGATCCTGCTCGATAGCGCGCTCGAACCGCGCCCGCTCGCGCTCGCCTCCTCCGAATCTCTCGATTGCCGGCGACCAATTTGAAATTCCAATTGCAATTGTTCCCGTCTAAACCGGCAATCGCCCAATCCTGCGCGGCACCGAATACCTCCGAGTACAATGCGCACGTTTTTGTAATCACTGCGGCGAAATGCCGAGATTTTGACGGAACCGCGGGACGATGCTTATAAATTGCTGTTACTCTAATATTCCTTTGAACAGACTCGAGTATGGACCAGGCCTGTATATGCTTTGTGAAAGGACAAAGGCTTCCGTCATTGCCCAATATCGAATTAATGCCCAATCCCTCTCATAAAACCCTTCACCAAAAATTCTCAAACAGAACTCGTTACGCTGAAAAGCATACGCAAACCTAATTCCGCGTGACAAACTGTCTAGCAGCCTCTGAATACTATTTCGCAAACGACTATTGAAAGCGAACGCTCGCAAATATTCATGCGATTAGATAAATTTAGATAATAATTTATAAATTCATATAATAAATTCGACAAATTCCAGACAAATCCATGCCATGCATCCTAAACAACACATCAATCACACACGCCTTACCGGAAATCCACAATTCTTCTCACAACAGCAAAGAAGCAAAACCGCGCCGTGTGTAGATCGGAGGATAAGTCGGCTAATATCGCGTCGGCGGGCGATTATTTCTGGCGGTGCCCGGCTATAATTAGGGTCATCCCGGCGGGCGCCTAATGGATAATTGCGCGATGCCCGATAATGCGGCTAATTCGCGGAAAGAAGCTAATTCGGCCGGGAGTTCACGGCTGAAGCGGCCGCAGAGAAAACAAGCCGTACCGCGCGGGCTCCACCGACGCGCTCCACTTCTTCCTCGTTATTTATACGCTGATTAGCCGCCGTGTGATTAGGACTCGAGAGAACACTCGGCCCCGTGGCCCCCGGCCTCCCGAGGAATTCGATTATTGGTCCAATTATCGCTGTGTAGATCGCCGGATATGTTGAGGGAGTGGTGGGCTTGATTTTCATAAAATTCTCCCTTGCGTGGGATTATTTGTTGGCGCCCTCGGGGTTCGGGTTGGTGGTCTAATGCGTGAGGAGTATAAGAATGCAGTTGCATGGCAAGTAGTTGCGTGAGTGGGGAAAAGTGAATCTTTTAGGAGTAGTTGGGAAATTGAGAGAAAACTAGTAATAAACTACCCCGTCTATATGAGGAGTTTTAGATTTTTCTTGTTTAAATTATTGGGATGTTGATGGGATACTTGTAGGAATTTATGTTGACTTTTAGCCAAACCGGTCTCTTTGGCTTCCGTATTTATACATCGACACGTTTGTCTTTCTGGTATTTTCGATGCAACGCTCGACCAAGTACGAAACTCCGCTTGCATTTCGAAAGTACTAATTAAAATCTAATAAAACGAAAGTAAAACCTGCAGAGTTCACCAAACTCTAACATTCAGTTTGCACTTCAAACTGACTAAAATCTCGATCAAACTATTCCAATAATTTCATTATCAGCCATGAACAGTGAAGTCTTCCATCGAAGAAAAAGGTCTCCGCTTCTGCAGTCTGTCTACAACAAAGGCAATAAGGTGGGCGCGACGTCGTCCACTCTGACACTGATCTACATTTCTGCAGTTCTAGATGGTCGCTGGCATTGTCAAGTCTGCCGCGCGGCGAGAACGGGATTCTCTGATTCTGGCGAGAGCCGATCTTGGAACGCCTCCAGGTGCGTTTCCATTCGGCTGCTAGCTCAACCGATCGGAGCACTCGGGAGGCCGAGGGCCGAGCTCGATGGAAAAGAAGCGCGCGCGAGCGCTAATTTGGGAACACGCAGCGTTCCAAGCGCGCATTCGCCTGCGAGAATAATAAGTGTTCTCTGGCGTGGTGCGCGCGTTTAATGCCGATCGCCGCCGACTCACCTCGAGGCAACAATACTCCTGCGAATTTAATCTACGCTGTCCCAGAAAACCTTGTTATTAAGCGCGGTTTTTTGTTTTCCATGAGGTGCATTGAGTCCCGCTAGACTGAAATTCTCTGGTTTACTACTCGTAAAGATTGAATTTGAACGACAAAGAGCTTTGCATAACAATGTTTGATTAAAAATACCTTCCGGACGCTTTTTCTCTATGATGAGCAGGCGTCAATGGGACTCTTTTAATTTCAGCATCGAAATGTACCTGATAATTCAAACAAAAAACTACAAGCTTGTAGAAGAATATGATATGAATGTTGGAAAAAATATTGTAAATTATTGACAGTAAGCTCACAGGATTAAAATTCGATCTAACTTTCTAGTAAAGTCTCTAAAAGAGGATCAGCGAATACTTTCCCAATCACACCAGCCCGCTACACATTTGAAACTCATCCAGTTTAAACTTCCGCGTGTCCTACTACCTTCAACACTCGACTATCTCTTCCCAACTCCCAGCTACCCAACTAGCATCACTGGAATAGTCCCTGGTTACATTAGTCGCTCGTGCAGACTGTACCGCGGCAGCCACCTCAAGTTAAGGTAGCGAGTCCTAGTCGGGCGTGCGAGGAAGCGAAGGAGAGCGTACGAGAGCGGAAGTGGAGACTGTGGGGCGGTGATGGGCCACTTCCGGTGGTCCCCGTGCGCGCGCGACTCGCCAGTTCTCTCGGCTTAAGTCACTCGAACTCGGCGTGACTACGCCCGTGACTGCAACCGCGCGGTACACGCGAGTGTGCAAGTGCGCGAGTGTGTGTGCCGGTGTGTGTGTTAGTGCGCTGGTGTTCACTGCGACAGCGAACGTCTGTCGGGAAACCGCAGACAGGCCGTCTGCCTCATCATTCCATTAGGCGGCGCGCTCTAGTATGCACTGACACGTCCCTCATCGCCGTGTGTGCCCCAAGTGTGCCACTTTTTCCCTCGCGCACCCACTCGGCAGGGGCTTGCGCGAGCCACTGCGAGGACGCGCTATTGCTTTCCGCCTCATTCTCATTTCCCTCTCAGTCGCCGACCTTCCTTCTGGCCTAATAGTTCAAAAGAGCCGCGGATTCCTCGCGCTCGCCGTACCCGGAACGCTGACACGGTTTTGCGTGTTTGAGGGTATGTACATAGTCCCGTGGGCCTGGCGCGGGAACTGGATTCTGATTTCTATTGTTACGGTTGTGTAGGAAGAATTGGAAATGGGCGGATTTTGACGTGATCTCAAATGCTGGGAGATTTGTGCTTGTTGTCCTTTAAAGTATTATCATTTTTAATTCTAAGTTCCCGCAGTTGACTATGTTAAACAAATTTTCCAATATCAATATTAACTTTGAATAATTCAAAGAACTTGGCTAAAAGAGTTAATATTAATAGAAAAATACTAATAATCACCACTAAACTAACGCAGTACGAAAAGCGAGTGAACCGAAATGACAAAGAGAGACAGCGCAGATTTCCTCTGCGGTGGCTGTTGGTGGCGCGGTAGAGCTATCGGCGTGAACGATCTCGAACCCCATAGGAGAACGGTCCCATAAAAGGACCCAGTGTCGGCGGCCCGCTGACCAGAGCAATAAAAATATGAAGCGGGCGGTCGTACCCCCATTATGCCTGCATTGTACACCATAATGAGGGAAGAAGGCACCTTTATAGCGGGTGCGCGGCCCTAAATCCTCACAACAGAACAACACTCCTATTCCAATTCAAAGTTGAGAGCAGCTTATGTTTACGACGGCACCTGACAAATGAGTTTCCAAAAAACCAGTCATAAATATCATTAGCAATATTCAGTTGTCCGAATTGCACCCTTGTTTTCCGTATCTTTCTTTCGCGCAACTTGATACGAAAGTATAGTAACTCAGTTAGTGTGAAAAGCCAACTCGTAAAAGCTTGGAATGATCGATTGATGTTCTTGATTAGTGCTAAGTCATCACTTTCACATTTGACATATACTTGACAAACACACTCCTTCTCGTATAATCTACTGTTTTTTGTATTAAATGATTAATCGATGTTCTTGGTTAATAGTAGCCCGATCAGTCCAAGTGATTTTGAATAATGAAGACTCGAGCCTCCTTAAAATCGATGATTTACTCACAATTCTCCCACTTTCCTTCGTACGTCTTTGGCCAACGACTTCCTGCTCTTCCTAATTAATAGAAATCGATCAATAATGGTTTTGAGCAAATAAGATTCAAAAGGACCACTTGAATCGATGTAAATGCGCAAAACGCGAGTCGGAGGATGACGCGGGAAAGCGTCGAGCCGCGAAGGAAAGAGGAAGAGCGCGCTGAAGGTTTGAGAGTTACGAGGCTGGAACGAGCGAGCGTCATTGCACGAAGAGGTCACGTGAGCGTCGGGTCACTTAACTCTCTCGTTCTCCGAGCATGCAGCTCGCTTTGCGTCCAAATAGCCGAGCTCCTCTCGAGCTCGCCTCCGAGCCACTTCGCAAACCACGCGTTCCCCATGTTTGTGCGCGCTCGAGAACCGCCAGCAATGTCCGAGCTCCTCTCTTCGGCTTCATGCTATCCCACTGGAAATGTCCCCTTCTCTTTACTCCTTTTCTGTCATTCGACTTTCGGACGGGTAGGAAGATCCTGATAAGTCACTTGGGATTGAGCTCCGAATCCGAGCGTCAGCAGACAAACATTGACACAGATATATACTTGTTAGTGGACAGACTGCTGAGTATTATTATGCAACAAAGACAAATACTTTAACTTTGTGTATTCCAGATGATAGAATAAAATACCCAAACATGTAACAATCCACACTACTTTTCGAATAATGGAATAATATGATCAGTGACTTAATATAAACAAAAATAAGCACAAACTTACCCGAGACCAATTCAAAACATCAACAATCAAGCAAAAATGCGCAAAACGTGCAAAACTCCCCACCAAGCGCGTGTTCCCAATAAAGAAGCAAGAGGACGAGAAAAAGCAACTGGTCGGAGTAGCGCGCGGAGTGCGGAGAAGGTGGAATGCGAGAGTGGCAAAGAAATCACAGCGAGGAGAGAGGAGACAAGGAGAGCGCGCAAGGCTTCGAGCGAGAGAGAAAGAGAGAGAGAGAGAAGGGACGAGCGAAGAGTGAGGAATGTGGTAAGAAAAGACGGGAGTTCCCTTCTCGCCCACTCAAAGCTTAGGTAATTACGACTTTCTCTCTCTCTCTCCCTTTCGCCACTTCGAAACCCTCTCTCTCTATCTCTCTCTCTCTCTCTCTCGCTCTCTCGCTCGAACGGCGGCCTGATGGGGGCGCCAGGCTGGTGCGAGCGAGAGAGAGAAAGCCAGGCTCGGAGAGCGAGAGAGAGAAAGAGACGGCTGGTGCCACTCATAGGAGCGTAACAATGGCTTTCCATGCCGGCTCAACCAACCAGGCGACCGACTGACGATCATGACGAATCGTTCCCGTGGGATTAGTGGGATCGGGCCACTAGGATTACTCCCGATTTTCCTTGGATCGACCGACGCGCACTTCCTCCAGTCGCCTTTCTCCCTCTAACCGGATAATCGCACTTCTCCAAATCTGACAGTTGTCGGGAAACATGTCTGCGTCTCAAAGGACACTGCTCCAACTAGAATTGCGTAAGAATCGGTATCGGAGATGTGCCGAACAATACTCTGGAAATTAATCAGAATCAACTGGAACTGGAGTTGTAAGAAGCTCCAACAGGATTGAGCGTTCGAATCAAACAGACTGTGTAGAAGCTTTGCACATTACACTCCGCCTAGCGCAATGTCGAGACTCTGAGGGTCATAGGGAAATACTCGGTTGCTGGAGGCTCCAAACCTGGTATGGAAATCGAGACGAGGCTCCTGCGGCGTCGCGGTAGAATCGAATCGGATGTAGAAGCTCGCCGTTTACACTATTGCAGATTGTCGCATGCTCGATTAATCGCAATACTCGAGCTCTGTAAGAGACAGTGTGGAAGATGCACAGGTAGAATTGTACAGAAATTGAAGCTTCGATTCGAGAGCTGAAGCTCCTACGACCGCTGGGATCAAAACTAAACTCACACTGGAAACATTACATTTACATCCCAGCTAAAGACAATGCTGAACCTCTGACAGTTATGCGCAAATATTCGCTTGTTTGAGGGCCGAAGCTTCTGTCGAAAAACACAGTTCATGTTCACATGGAAAATCGTAGAGAACTCGAAACCAGAGCTTCGATTCGGCAGAGAGGTCCGCGTGGTTTAAAACTAAACCCACGCGGAGTTTGTGCATTTACATGTCGGCTAATATCAATGCTGAAACTCTGCGGGTCCAGGGGAAATATTCGCATGATTGAAACTGAAAGCCTCCGCTGAATAGTAGAGCATGTAGGTTGTATCGAAGATTCGTGTAGGAATCGGAATCGAGCGAAGCTTCTCTGCTGAAACTGAATAGGAAGCTTTCCATTTGGACTATTGGGGATTCTACGTTCAAGGAAGATTGGTCGTATCGGAATTCCGTTTGGCTCTCCGCTTGTAAAACGCGTGTACAAGGGACCCTGATTAACACACTGATTGGCTGTTTCATGGAACCCATCATCATACACAACCTATAAAATATACAAGTAGTTAATACGCTAATTAGCGTATACATGTAACTAAAGAACGATGAGTACTCTTAACTCATTTGCGTCGGGCGCCCGTGGCGCGCGCATTTGCCACATGAGCGATTACAAGTCAATTCGCAATAAATCAATAAATCCATAAGCCATCAAGCAATACAATCAACAAAATGTCGGCGCCTTTCTACCCACATATTTGTTCTCACAAACCTATTATCATACACGTAAATCCCTTTCGCGCCCAAGCATTTTTCTACGTGTAATGAAAAAGTGCGCAGTAGTCGAAGACTTAATGAATTCCTCGTGGAACTTGCAGCCGGATAATTCGAGCGTTATCGCTTGACCAAATTGATTCGACCTTCTCCTCGGCGGTGTCAAATAGTTAAAGTGTTAAGATAGAGGTTGCACGGTGCATTGCTCCTTGCATTGCACGCTCCAGTAAGCGTCTCTGCTAGGTGTCCCTTATCACTGCGGCAAGCTGTTTATGCCGATGTCTGGGAAGCGGATTACTGCCAGCTTGCGGCTCTGCCTGTAACGCAATGCGAGCAGCGTGCTTTCTTGCATTGCAGATTGCACCCGGTATCGTAACACGCGTCAATGTACACGCGCGTACGTGAACTCCTCCGACAAAGGTGTGCGTGGCAGCATTGAAATGCAAAGGTGTCGAATGTGTCGCGTTTGTATTGTTCGGCCGCATTGCCACATTCGACCTAGTTTGAGAATCCGAATATTTTGTTTAAGATTCGAAACCTTGTTGGATTCAGTCTGTTTGATTTGCAGCTTCTGTTTCCATTGTGTTGGAACATTGCGCTTTTGAGAGAAACGCTGTTCGCTCTAATAGAAAAAATCGCGAATTTTGTTGGTTCCTCGACTCAAAAATACAAAAAGCGAAATGTACTTTTTTTTAAAAATCTCGAGGCATACGAGCTCTTGTAAATGATACATCGAGCAATAAAAATTGGACACATGAAATGATTGAAACGACACAGGCGAGCTGTCAAGGTAACTCAGGATTGCGACAGAATGAATAATTCATTATCGGTTTGCAAATGTATTACTTGTAATGGGATGCGAGTTTCGGGCGGCAATGTCCATCGCCGGAGATATCCGGTGCGTGTACTCCCTGGCGGAGGCAGACAGCCAGAGCAGACAGCCGAGCGGAGAGTTGCGCTTCGGCGTCGCGGTAGATCCTGCCAAGTCTGCCAACAGTGCGAGAGAACAAACGCAGCCGGTGCGATCGCGCCGCCGGTGAAAGCGAGCGAGCGAGAGAGAGAGAGAGAGGGAGGGAGAGAGGGAGAAGACCTCCATGAACTCCCATCACGAAAGGGAGAGAGGAAGAGAGTCGATTCTTTATCGCCCGCCGGTGGGAGAGGAAGCCGCCGGCCTCACGCGAGGAGCTCACTCCAAAGCGAGAAAAGGAGAGCAGGAGTTTAAGGTAGCCGTCGCGACTTCTTTTATGAATTGTCTGGAATTTATCTCGCGTGTCAACGGTGTTATTATCGAACCATTCCTGGCTCTTTTAACTCGATTGTTTGTCTATGGAATTGTATTCCATTGTATAATCGTATATTGTATAGTTATATTTTATAGTATGTTTAATTGTATAGTTTCGACTCAAAACTCAACCTTTGTGCGTTTTTGTTATATTTGACAAGTGCAACGGCACATTTTTAAATTTAATATTAAAATCGTTTTGTTTTGTTTTGTTTTGTTAAACAGAGAGAATTTTACAGAATTACTCCGATTATCTAGCCACAGAGCCTTTACTCTCCCAATACATCCATATTCTCCAACGCACAAAACCCAGCCGAAATCCCAATTCCCATGTTTACCTTTCGGACAGTCGATAGCACGCGCCGAGTCCAAAACAACGCGAGACGTCGACGAGAGAGTTGAAGTAGAGCGCCGGCCACCGCCGAGCGAAAGAGAAAAGCCAACGGCGAAGAGGACAGAGCGGCGAGTGACAAGTCTCGAGAAGAGGGCTGGCAAAAGAGTCGAAGGTCTCTCGTGGTCTCCTCTCTCGGTTGCTCTTTCCCCGGCGGCTCGGCGGACTCCGTCGCTCGCGCGGCCGCGCGCCCGTGCCTCCGACAGACAATACCAGTGGAAGGTGCGCGCACACGTCCGCCGACCACTACGCGCTTCAGAGATTCTAAACACAAGGTGGCATTGGCGCACCTAAAAATCTCAATTGGAGAGAACGCCGCGCCGCGCCGCGCCACATCGCGCCGCTTCAAGAACTCTATTGTCAGACATTGTCGCATTGTCGCGCGATCCTGTCATCTCCCTTCTATTGCGACGACGTTTGAGTTGATGATACCCTTCGAGTTCGACTTCTACTCGCTTTTGCCGCGGAATTGTACAAGTGGTCTATATGATTCGAGGGGGTTTCGATTTGTATTAGGGTTCTAAAAGATTATAAACCATACGGTTGGTTACCTGCATGATCTTTATTCGTTTAATCAAGAATTCTCTGGTAATAATCAGTTCTCTCAAGCGGAAGTGAGAAATAGGCTTAAACTTAAAAGCGAGTTACGGAATACCGCAAACCTGCGAAAGCGAATGGTAAAAGATGATTCATACATCTACATAACACTCAAGTGTCATTCCGATTGCCATCACCGGCAACCCAAGTCCACTCTCATTCTAAACGGCGCCGATCGTCATTGACACCGACAGTAAATCACGAAACTGCTCACCGTCTGCAACATTCTCCATTGTGACGTTACAGAATAAAGTCTCCATCAGTGGGCGGCGCGCGTTTTACGACAATTCCATCCTAGATCCGACTTTACGACAACACGCGAACACCCGCGTCACAAAGTGGCGCCTTGCAAAACGCCGTCCTCGGCCTGCAACTGGTCTTGGTCCTCTCGCGCATAATCCGACCTTAAATCATGGTGATTTGACAGGGCGCCGCTGTGCAAATGAAACGACGGATCCCGAAAGTTGGAGAGATCGCCGGACACGTCGCTCAGGCTCGCTCGCCCGCTTCCACGCGGCTGCAGAACTGGATGACGCTGGTTTATGCAAATGCGCGACGCTGCGAGCGAGCGCTCTGCGTATGCATGCCTGATACTATTTTCGCTGCTGCGCTCGCTAGAGCCGCCAGCATCGGCTCCAAGTCGCAAACCAGCGGACGATCTATGTACTTGCTGGAGTTTTCCTTGTTTTCCGGGATCGATCACTTTTGCCGAGAATAATTCGAGACGAGGAGTCGAGAGTCGAGAGTCGAGAGCAGAAGTCGGAAGATATGGGGATTGTGGGTGTGAACTGAGAGGACAGGAGGAAAAGCGGAAGGAAACTGAGCGAAGGGGGCGGCGAGCGAGAATCCGGGCGGCAGGAGAGCCGGCGGGGTTGAATCTCGTTACTCCTCGGTCCTGCTGCTTCCTTGCGGCTTTTCCATGCGCCAGACACCAACCACCATAGGGACCTAACACCTAACCCCGTGAAATCCCCCGCGTGCCTCCTCGGAATAGTCAATCATTGTCTTACCGGCCTCGAGATCTCCAACGAATACAAAATATCTCACACTAACTCCTTCTCAAACGGAATTTCAAAAATACTCAAATAACCCACGACTATTTAATTTGATTTCGAATCCTCTTTCCCTTTGACACTGACTTCCTGTTAAAAATTCTCAATTAAAATGCTCCAGTTTCGCTCGACCGATATTGATTTACTCTTATTTCCTTTACTTCGTCCCGCCTATTTCTTATTTCACTTTACTCTCTTCATTAGTGGGAATTACATCTGAGCACAGCATTCCAATTAAATGCAATTAGTCGGAGGCCCGTCCAAGATGACGGGGAATCAGTGAAAACATCATTGCGATGCAGCTGAATTCTGCCGGGCTGCTGGCGTACAGGCATCCATTAATTAATTCACTTGCATCGCAGACGTTCGGACGGACATTGCCATGCTAATTACATAGTTTGATTAGTATTGCGCCATGAGACGGCTCAAGTCCTGCCAGTGAAAGCTCTCTTCGAGAGCCGATCGAACCTTTAGCTTTGCATAACAATCGCTCGCCATATCTCGACTTGATCATCCTCCAAGGGACTCCAACGATTCTTCTCTAATTCTCGACTAATCCCTAATTACCGAAGGAACATGTCACAGGAAACTACGATACAGTTTCAGTTACGGTCTACCTTTTTCTCTTTAGGAGTTTTTGTTAAATGTTTTGGCGGTTATCATTGTTTGTTCATCAAAAATCCCAGAAATGCTTCTGTTTACAACAGGATCTCTAGTCGATTGTTCATTGAGGGATGTAAGTGGTTGTAGAACTTAGTTGGTCATGTGCAGTGTGAGACTTATTTATTGCCTCGAAGGTTTAAAGTAAAGTTTGCGAGCGTTTCAATAGTTTCATCATTGTCAAGCCCTGCAAGACATAACACAAGTATAACATGTAACATCTAAAGCGAGGACTAATTGTAGTATAAATTCTATTAGTATAACTGATCATTCAAGCATTCTAGGATCAAACGAACTCAGTCAACGCAAACCCAACATGATCGCAGGCAATGATCGCCGCTATCACTGATACGGAAAGCGCATCTCCCCAAACAGACTTCCAAAAGCGTGCGCGCGCGCGCGGAAAGAAATGCCGTTATCGCAGGCGCGTTTGAGCAATTACTTCCAATCATCCCGTACTCATCCAATCACCAGGGCATCTACCGAGGCCTCCTCCTCCGGCTCCTCGACCCCCGCCCGCCTTTCCGCCGCCTTTCCGCCGCCTCGCGCGCGCCTCGTCGACAATGAGCCTTTCCAGAAATCGTCGCGGCGCTGGCGTCGCCGCCGGCGACCGGCCGAGATCCAATAAACCGCGCGATATTCCCGATAGCGCGCGCGCGTGCTGTCCTACCAATACCCACACGCTTAAGATAAGATGATGGAGAGAGAGAGAGGGAGAAGATAGACTTGGTAGAGAGAGAGAGAGGGGAATGTGTACACACTCGCACGGCTCGACGAGGGAGAGAAAGTGTGCGCTCCGCTAATCGCAAGGGTCGAATCCTAGTCCCAAGCCCTGCGTCCAGGACCCTCGGCCCAGTAGAGCAAGACAGAACTCCCGGCGGAAGGAACAGAAAGAGAGCAATGAACGGTCGTACAAGAAAGACCGGGGCAGATGGTGAACGAAAGCGAGACAGAGAGAGAGAGATCTCAAGTCTACCAAAGAAAGAGCGACCGACGCAACCAACTGCGAGCGAAAGAGAGATAGAGAGAGTGATCGGAGTCGACCAAAGCCCAAACGAATGAGGTAGCGAAGGAGAGCGAGCGCGGCCGCGAGTGGGAAAGAGAGTAGAGCCAAAAGAAAGAGCGAATGCGCCGGCAAGCGACGCGACTCTACCAAGAGAGGGAGAGAGCGCGCCGAGGCTCTCTCGGAGGAAGCGAGCGAGCGAAAGGTAGTCGCAAGCAGCTCGCAGGTAAGGGGCGAAAGGGAGGCCGAGCGCGCGCGCGCGGCGGATCCCGTTGTCAGTAGCGCTGCCGGTAGAACACGTAGGAGAGCGGCGACGACGACGTAGCGCGAGCGTGTAGAACTGTAGAGAGAGCGTGGCTCTCTGCGGATCGATACCGGGTTCGTTCCTGGTGGACGAGTCGCGCGTAGCCGCAGAGGGCGATAGAGAGAGAGAGAGAGAGAGAGGGAGAAAGGACGTGGACGGGGCACGGGGGTGTCGCGCGACGGCGACGATGTTGGCGGGCGCGCGGGGGTGGACTGGCACGGGGACGCCTCGGGGGTGTTTCCATGGTTACGGGAATTATCGGGCGGGGTGGCTTTCTCTTTGCGTCTCCCTCGCGCTCCTGGGAAACGGAGCCTCTGATGATCGCGCCGCTTTTTTTCTCTCCCTTTTCCTGTCTTCCTCCAGCTTGGCTGGTTTCGTCGGGTGGTCTCTGTCCGGGCGAGTCTGTTGCTCTCGATAGAACGCGATCTTCCTTCTTCATTCCTCCACCGGCTGCGTCTGTCCCTCTCTACGCACGAGGGTTGCAGGTCCTTCTCTCTCCTCGGGACACCCCTGAAGCCGCCGGTGCGCCCTTGGCAGGGTGCTCGCGATTTAGCCGCGGCGACGTCTCACCCTTTCTCGCTCGCCGGGGCACTCCTCGAGAAAGGGTTCGGGAAGAGGAGGAACTGCGCGCCTTCGCTCTTCTTCGCCGCGGAAATTCTGCTCCCCTGCTGGCGAACGCAACACTTTTTCCGATTGATTCGCGCCGCGGGAACCCTCCCCGCGACTTCTTTGCGCTTTCGACGCTCTGCTCTGTTTGGCCTCGACGACCTCCTTCTAGGTCCAGAGAAAGAGAGAGATGCTCTTGGAAGGAACCGTTGAAGAAGCCAACCTCCGACTGACTCTTGCACTCTTGTTTTGCATGTCTTGGGTGGGTTTGAATGTGGTAAATGTACGAGACTTTAGAGAGAAGATGAGTTGAGTCTCGGGCGTTTGACTGAAATGTCCTGCGGGTTCGAGTGGATTGTTATAATGGCAGTTTGGATGTTGAGAGTAACTGTAGGTTGGCAGAGGAATGAGGGTCCCTGTTTTCGTGTTTACAGGTAGAGAATGGAAAATGCGCGTTGAGGTAGGTGGGGCGACTGGCAAGGGATGGTAGATAGTACAAGTAAATAGGGTGACGCATAAACAGTACCCAGAGCGACAATGATGCAGAGCGACAAAGCTAGTCTCCACCATTCAGCCAGTTTACGATCATTTCATCGGTTAATTACTTCCAAGACACAAGAAAACTCCACAGGAATCAAAGGACTCGTATGAGCTCGAAGGAAAACACAAAAAACCCAAAGGAAAGGTGTTAGATCGAAAAGAGTCGTATTAGAACCCAAAGCACCGCATCGCACCAAAAGAGAATCACACCGGCTTTAAAAGCGCTGAACTCTATTCAAAAGATGACCAACTAGCAACCGCAGACGTCGGATCCAAAGGAAGTACACCAGTCCCTAGGAAACTTCATTAGATCCAAAGGAAACCAACTGCGCACGAAGGGAAGTGAGGCAAAGCTCGGAGACTGCGTCAGTTAGCCAGGTTTATCTCGGCCGCAATACGGAATGCGCAACCATTTTGCTTCAAATACAGAGAATTCGCTTTAGATTCCCACTCTCCGCATTAATCCCAAAGCACACGCATTAGTCGCCAAGAGATTCCAATGATATCAGAAGAATGACACTGGATTTAGAGGAATGGCAGGCAAAACCGACAGAAACCTCTACCGTTTATCTGCGTTTGCTTCGCTCTGGCTGCAGTAACCAGTCGATTCTAATGAGAAAAGTGATCCAGTGCTTTCGATGAGTCCTAGAGCATCGATTGATCGATGATCTCGAAAGAATCGCGTTTAAACATCCTGAAAAATACGAGGAAACTAGCCATTAAACCGCATTGATTTCGGTCTGACTAAAGGACGAGATCAGCAGTGGAATGGGAGAGAGAAATGCGTGGATATTAGAGGAAATTGGGATGATCGAGCGATCGATGATCTCAGGCAGGGGAGCTCTCGAGGGGGAACGAGCAAGCGGTATTCGTACGTAGAAGCAGTGAGACGTGAGTACGTGGACGCCGAGGTCGCCGGGTCTGGCGGCGCGTGGAACTTTCCACTGGCTCGAGAGAGGCAGGCAAGCTGCGCAGATCAACCACCCAATCTCGTACCTCTACGCGCACGCCAAAAACCACTATTTAATATCTCAGCACTCGTCGCTCCGATCGATCTCATTCCTTTTCCGGAGGATTCTACACCATTTCGCACTCTTATATATTAAATTGCGAGGTCGTACGATTAATCGATTGGCAGTTATCGAGGATTCCTGGAAAGCCGGCGAGCGTCGAACGGCCAACCAAGAAACTCCATTTTTGAGAAAACTGTCACGTTTTTCA
The DNA here is from genome assembly GCA_963675795.1 of Crossocerus cetratus. Classification (NCBI taxonomy): domain Eukaryota; kingdom Metazoa; phylum Arthropoda; class Insecta; order Hymenoptera; family Crabronidae; genus Crossocerus; species Crossocerus cetratus. Next base: position 19,395,413 of record OY776667.1, read on the forward strand.
GAAAACTATTATAATAGTTGATAGTACCAAGTTGTTCTCCATCGGATTCTGTGAGAATTGGATCGAAATGTTGATTACAAGTGGAAATATTGAACTAGCATTTTTGACGAACGCTAGAAAAGCCGTTTGATTAGGAATAGAGATTTGCTAGTTTACCAGGATAATAATCGAAGATTCTTCTTGAATAATCTCGACTTGCATAAGAAGAAAAGAGTAGCTGGCGCCGTGGAAATTCGCCATGAGCAGAAGCCTTGCCCGGACAAAGCAAGGGTGTGGCGGAGTGACGGGACTTTCTGCCACGGAATCCGAGATAGGTCCGAGGAATGCGAAGAAGGATGGAGTCGACAAGCCGCAGGAATCCGTCAACTGTAAAATGCAGAATATCCGGAGGTCGATCGATCCCCAGTCAAATCGATCCAAGACACTCTAGACGAGCGAGCATCCATTTTCCATCGAGCGCTAAATACCGCGAGCGCCGATCTTTTGCTGGCCTGGCAATCGAAAATGACGCTTCCGTCGTGAATGATTTCTCTGGAATTCTACAATCGAAGGGCTTGGAAAGCAACTGGGAATTTGAGAGGAATTGACTCGAGGTTTATTCTGCTCTGCTTGCCACTGGAGAGTGGACAGTGGCGGATGCGAGAAATGTTGGGTGAAAATTGATGATTGTTCTGTGAAAAGCTGGGATTTGGATGAAGCTTTGACGGACTGAATCATTGTCGAAGCTTCTCATTGGTGTTTCTAATCTGCGACGTGGAAATTCGATTCACTGATCCGGCTGAGGAATGAATTATGTTCCGCCGAGTGCAATTTTATCTCGATATCCATTTTGTTGAGAGCGTCGCGAAGCCTTTGCAATATTACGCAACAATGTTTCACTCGGTGGGCGGAACTCCGTTTGACTTGGCGGCGATCGACACGCCTGCAACAACAAGATCCGAGAAACCTTGCTTTCCAAACACCCGCGACACATGAGAAATAATCGCCCGAATCTACGTCTCTGCTCTTTTCGATCATCGAATTATCAACGCGTTTAGCTGGAAAAACAACAATCTAGGAAAATCTAGTCAAACAACAAATCGATCGATCAACCAATGGAAACTGGTATCGATTGAACTCTATCGCATTCTAGTCCGAGACTTCCCGAAAGAATCATCGGCTCCCCAAAATCCGAGGAATCACAGCAAGAAAAAGGTCGGCGGTCCGGCAAGAAACAACAGAAAAGAAGGAAGAATCAGGTTGTAAACTGTAATAAGCAAGGTGGCGAGTAAGGAAGAGCGGCTTTTGGCCAGCGGCTCTAGCGCATTCGTGCTCGGACGGGTTCCGAGGGAAGAGGGAAGGGCCCTGGACCTTCCGAGCTAACAAAATGGTAGGACTAACCAGCCCGGGCCCGAGAAATCGACCAACAAGTCGCAGGCCGCCTCTGGCCTCCTACAGGGTGTTCCCGAAAGTACACTCCAATATCGCCTACTCTCGCACCGCAAAACGCGCCTTCCCTTCCTCTCGACGAGCAGAGTTCACTCAAGCAACTCGCCGAATAAAGACTAGTGAGAATTTTACAGGTGTAGCTAGTCGCGCGGGGCTTTTAATGAATACCCAAGTCGTTTGGTCAGCTCCTGAAATAGTTAATTGCAAGATCTAAGCTGAGATTATAAGAGTCCGCGGTAAGCTAAACAGGAGACTCCAGTTTCTAACGGAGCGAGAGACGAAAGCAGAGCGGAACTACTCGGTAAAACGTTTACGCTCTTACAATGAAATCCAAGTTGTGTGAAGTAAAGCTGAAGTAGGTACTAGAGTGGGATCGTTGAAAGAATGGGATTATAACTGGAAAAATAGCAATTGGCTGGTTAGAATTGTGGCTTATCCAGTTAGCTTTCGCGCAGAGTTTACTTCCTCAATTGTATTATGCTACAAATATTAGACTTTCTAGTTCGCTATTGTCTAAAAGTTCCTTCTGATTCCATCATCATTCAATCACAGCTTCCATACTTTTGACTAGACATTGTCGCAAAGAACAATACTTGAACAGCACTGTTCTAACCATTGAACGTCTGCTTCGAGTCCTCCAAAGGTTTTTCCAATCCCATTCTTTCCGCGGCGCGAACATAATTACAGTTCTAATTTCACTAGACTGCAGGTATTAATGCTAATACAGAAATTGAATTAGCTAAGTTGTCAATTCGAAAATGAACCGCCAGCGAGTCAGTTGGTGCAGTGACAGATTGGCATAGCGAGATGGCGCACTGTTGACGTCAACTCTCTGTTATCTCGCTAAACAACGCTAGACCGTCCATTGTGTCCAGTTTCATACAAGTTGCGATTAAATAAACCTGCAGCTTATCAATGCCACTTCCGTTAGTTGCGAGGTGTGATTCGTCTTTGTAAGAAGAAGAACTTGCGTGATGAGATTCATCGTTGACAGTGTTATTGGGGTTGTGACCCGACAAGGTCGGTAAGGTCTGTAGACGAACAAAGTGTTCTATCGCACGAAACATCGCAACAATACCCTAAATCTCCTGAGCAATTCTTGCCAAAGATTCCCAAAACCAACCTGGCTGCACTGCCAGGCATTAAATCTAAAAGAACCTGCAAATCAAAGAGTTCCTCAAATCAACATCCAAAATCTCTCCCAAATCCTTCACCATAAACTCCCAAACCAATCAACTCGCATCGCCGACCATCAAACCTAAAAGAGCGTCGAGTTCCGTCACACGCCTCCCAAAAACCGTTCGCAAACCCCCTACCAAAACCACCCAAAGGAACTCTCAGCGAAACCACGAGGATTCGCACTCACCTTCTACTCCCTCAAAGGGCAAAGGATTAAAGCGGGGCGGCAAAGAGCGCGCTCTCGCCGAAACTGAGTGTCGAAAAGGAGCGAGCGGCAGCGCTCGGGAGTTGGCTAGAGTTCTCGCGGAGCTCGAACACGAGCGATAACGCGTGGGCAGGAAGACGAGGACGTTCCTTTCTGCTAAATGAAGAGTGCGCGCCCCTCTCTCCCTCCGACTCGCCGCCGCGCTCGCGAGCCCGGCGGTGTAGAGAAGGGGAGAGCAGCCGACCGAGCGAGAGGGGATGAGGGAGAAGGAAACTCCCGACCGAGAGAGAGAGAGAGAGGGAGAGCTTCGCGCTGCATTCGCTCGACACGTAACTCTCGGCGGAGCAGAGCAAGCTGCTTCGCCTGAAAATTACTGATGCATTATTAAGTGTAACGACCGCGCACTTGCGCTCTCGATCTCTATGCGAACTGAATGATTTTAGAGATACTGTGCGCGAGATGATGTGTTTCGTATATGTGGAAAGAGTTGTTGGGGTATGGTTGAGCGGAGAGGCCGAAATTGAAGGTATGCTTGGGTGGACGGTGAAGTTTCTTGAGGAAATGAATAGTACAATACGTGTTTAAAGGTAATAATGGAATATGTGTTGGGGTGTTTATCAGTGAGTTGTTCATCATTTTTCTGACAGTTTGCCTTCAAACACGACGTTTGCCAGTTGCCGGACTCTCATAGTTAAGAACTAACGAAAAACTGACTGTGTATTGGTTGTTATACTCGCGCGGAATATTAAATAATTGATAAAATCATCTTAGAAACGTAAAGTACTTCTTTATTTGGATGGGAAAATGTCAAGAGAAGAGTATTCTTCTATTTAAAATATGACATTTCCACGGGCAATGTGTGAAAGTCTTTGCTCTATTTTGCGAGTAACCGTGGGCGCGAAGTGAACTGATGAAGCGACTTTTGCATCTGGGCTTTTTAAAGTTCGCGCAGCGCACTCGTCTGGCAAAAGCGTTTGCTCAGTGGAATGCATGTGGGCTGGTATTTAAGACTTCGAATGCCAAGTAGTCGAGAGCTCGATTGCCTTCGCTTATCTTCTCCCGGGAAGATTGTGGAAAAAGAGTACAATTCACTTCAAAGTCTCCGATTCGCGGCGACGCGACTCGATGACGACTTCATTAGGTTTGGACTCCGAAATTTACACCTTTTCGATTCAGGTTTTCAAACCTGAAGCCGACTGCGACTCCGGCGAGCGACACTCATTGGAAAACTCGTGATTTGCGAGTTTAAGTTGTCGAAACGTGAATGTACGCGAAGTTCGATTATTAAGTAGACGAAGAGACACGTTGAAGCAGTTCTATCGACTCTCCGCGTTGGTTTGAATAGAAAACCCGGAGGGAATCCCACTGTTACAGCGCATCCTATTTAGTCGCATAAACGATCAAAGACCGGATATTCCGCAACAACCAAAACGAAATCGGTCCAAGTATGAAGAAATTGATCCAGTAGATTGAACCGATTCCAGCCATACCGGTGTCGCACTCAACCAGATTACGATTCTCTTCCAACAGGTCTGCTCTGCCCAGACTACCAACTCTCCGATCACGATAGACGGAGGTTACATTATCTCCGAAGTAGTATGCGTCGCTATTTACTTCTGTAATCCTTGCTTCTACTTGGCCCTCAAAACAGTTCCTCGCCCCACCAAACAGACTTTGTAAGAACGCGCCCGAAACTGCAACAGAGAAATTCTGTTCCAATCGAGCAATACTCCCCGGCGAAATCTTGTGTTGCCATTAAACCTAAAGAGTTGTGGGAGAGAAGAGTAGAAGAATTATTCCACGGTGTCTCAGGTACAAAGCTAAGTATTCAAGTTTTGCCGCTGCGACAAAACAATCTGAGGCTTGTGTCGCGAAGTGAGCGCGCGCGGGAGAAATTGTCTTTGCTGTTTCTGCGGCTGAGAAAGGACAGCGGCGAATAATCGGTGTATGTGGCCACAGTTGAAATGCGGTAAGGGATAACCAAGGGAGACGGAGAACGTGGATATCCGAAAATTCGAAGGGTTTTCTGCGAAAGTGAAACTCAATGAGAATAACATTTTGTATAACTCTTTAGAACATCAATTTCAGTTGTTATAACTTCAAATTGCTTTAACTTCATTCAATTGTTATAACTTCGCCGACCCCCAAAAACCCATCCCTCCATTCCGCACCCTATAAAAACTCCCGCAAAACCATTCCCCAAACCCAAAAACCCAAGAACCAAACGCTCCGCCACGAAGCACTCAAAATCGTTCGTTCCATCGGCATCTCAGATCCGTGATAATTCCCCGGGAAATCGATATTTTCGGTACCGAATCCCGTCTCGGTTCCTAGCGCTGGCGCTCGAGCGGGGCGATAAGAGCGCGCCGATAACACGAGGACGCTGAGTTGCGGTCGAGTTATAAACACCGCGGTGGTTCGCCAGCGGCAGCGAGTCGGCAGCGCGCGCGCGTGTGTACACTTTGTGAGCAGGCCTCGTGGTGTGCGTGCGGCGCGTGCGGCAGTGTGAGAGGGAGTGTGTGTGGAAACGGGCGCGCGTCACTCGCCGTATAAAGCGGTGCATTGCGCCAAGCCTCTGCGCCGCGCCGTACGCTCCCGCTCTCTGCCACTGCCGCTGAATTAATAATCGAACTTACGTGGGCATCGCGCCCTCTCCCTCTACCCAGAGCCCGGGGACCGCCGTCCTGCTCCCTCGCGAGAGAGCGGGAGCGAGAGCGAGCACTCTCGGACGCTCTCTTCAACCGTCTACCGGGTGTCTGCACTCTGCGCGCACACCACCGCACTGCCCGCGAGGCGAGCGGCCGCGGGGAGAGGCTCGTCAAGCCGCTGGGGATTTGGATTTGTGGCGGCTTCGATGAATTTTGTTCTTTATGGTTCGGAGAGTGTTGGGGAGTTCGATTTTGCGTGATTGGTAATAGGAATGGAGTAGATTGGGTGAAAGTAGAGTTTTAATGATTTGTTGGCTATTTTTGTACGAATTTGTTAGGAATGTTGTGAATTTCAGGAATTTGTATTAGAATGCGCCGCGGATTGGTCTGTGTAGAGATTTGTGTTAATTAAGAGAACCATGCGCTCGTCCGATGGAGATTCCAGTACGAAAGTTTCGACTGCAAATCGCTTCCGATTCTCCTAACACATCCGTTCCTTATTCCCATAAACCCAATTATTCGCAATCGCAACATTCTGTCTCACCACACTCAACAACATCACTAGTTTATCACTAGTTTTACTTTCTCGCCCCACATTACAGAAACCTCCCTAAAACCCGTTGAATCCCCTGCCACAAAATCAAACCAACAACCAACTCAACTCTCCATTTCCCAGACACTCTTAACAAGCATTGTGACAGAGAATCCTAGAGACGGTGTGCAGCCGGCCTTACGGAGGCGCCGCGATGCTAATATGTTACGAAGATAATTGCAGCCAAGAGAACATCCACCAGTTGAGTCTCCGGTTCTCGCAGCGCATTATGTAAGCCGGCAACTCGCGCTGCGCTGCGGGTAATTGAGAGGATATTTTCTAGCTATCCTTTCTATTGTACAACTTCTCCACTATTTTCCCACCTTAACACTCGCTCGAACTCTATTGCGGTAGATCAAGTATATCTGAGAATAAAGGGTTAGTTTCGAGAGTGGTTTGAGGTTGGTTCCGAAAAGTGTTGGGTGGAAAGTAGCTTGCGTTATTGGGTTCGGTATTGATAATAATAATGTCAATATTTTAGAGTCGAGTACAAGAGAGCAAGTTAATTCTGAAACTGAATATAACGAGATGTTTGCGGTGTTGGTGTTTTTGGAATGGTTTAAGCTGACTTTTCAAAAGAGTCGCGTGCCCTTGTTTCTGCCAGAGATGAATTTCTCCGTTTTATTTGTTATAAGAATAGAACCAGCGCACTATAATCGTCTGAGGAATAAATTAATTCAAGTTTGGAAGTGAAACGGAGTTTGGAGCCACGTAAATTTTGAAACGTTAAACCCGAAATACATGGAAACAGTAGAACGATTTCCGCCGCCATTAGAAATAGCAGGAGGAAATAAATCTGGTGAATAAGAGGACAATTTGAAGAAACAAGCGCGAAATAATTGAGTAGCGTTCAGCGCTTTTTCTTATCCCAGTCTTATTTACTAGGTAATGGAGTTCTCTGTTATAGCATATTAACAGTCTATTTCTGGAACACCGACATCCTCAAATCCTCCTGCAGATTATCAAATAAATAGAATCCAATATGGTAAGCACACACGGTTCACAATGCGACCAACATTATTCACCGAGTGACAATATTTTAGCTCATTAGTCAATAAAAGAGAACCACGGCGCCGAATTCTCTCGATCACAACTCTAAAATGGCTCTCAAACACAATTATTCGCTTCACTCTCTCTTCCAAAATAATTACAAACACAAAGCAAAACCGTCTAAACATACACTTCCATCATTATTAATTTTTCTATTATTTACTAAAATCGTGGCGATGTTTCTACTCCAATATTCGGCGAACGAGAAACGCGGCCGGCTACCCGGTATGTACCGCAGAGTCTCCAGGGCGACAACCTTCCAAATCAATTTCCCGCCAAAGTACCGGCGCGATTTTAACCCAATTAAAAATTTAAGCATGACAAATGGTGTGGAAAGTGCCGGCGAAGGTTTCGTGTCACTACGTCGAGCGGTTGCCGAGATAGAAAATGGTCACTTTTGGTGAGGAAAGCCTGTCGGCGTCGCGGCGCGCGTCGAGTGCGCTGTCGCAACGCCGGCTCGCCCGAGCAACTGCCGAGTTTAGCTTCTGCCTGCGTGCAGGCTTCCCTTGCTTGAGCGAGGCAGATCAACTGTTAAGATTAAGTTCGAGTTGTGTAGAAGAAGAGGATCTCTTGTTCGATTGTTCGCTCGGTGGTTAACAAGGCGAGAGGTGAGGATGATCGAAGAGGAATTGTGAGTATTCAACATCCATTGGAGGCGTTCGATTGTGGGCGGAACACAGGGAAAATCGTACAACATGGAAAGTGGCAAAGTGATTAGATCTCGAGTGCTCGAGCTACTTGAATTGCGATCCTATACTCTCAATCCTCTATGATTTCTTATGATTCCAGGCATCAAAACGGAACCCTCACAACTCCTAAACCCAGCTACCGTCTCTCGCCGAGTTCACAAAGATCCAATCTCGAAGATACGCCCGGAAACAGCGTTGCCCACCCACTTCCACGTCACGCAACGAGGACCGCGCGCGTTACCGCTATGAAAACGACTCTTCCCGCTGGACCGCGCGCGGACACTTGTTACCGCGTGCGATCTCCATCGAGCTGGCGCGTAAACGCCAATGAAACTCCTAACTCACTGCGATCGCACTTCTCGGCCGCTCCTCTAATAAGACTCCCTGCGCTTGTTCAGACGACTATCGTGCCGCACGAACCCTCCGCATCATTCTCTCTTTCTGCGCTGCCGGTTTACGGCGATCTACACATGCACCGCGTGCAAGTTGTAAATCTTCATTTGTGGCCAACTAAAAGTCGCCCTCATTAGCGAGGCGGGTAATCTTTTCACGCTTTTCCGGGTTTCTTGATAGAGGTGTTGGATGTAGAGGAAATCTCGAGTCCCGTTGCCGGCGGCGAAAGATAGAATTAACATAAGTGCGTAGTCTGTGTAGTTGTTAATTAAGAGTTTAGGAAATATTGAAATTGTTGCCAAGCAACTTGTGGTTAATGCGAACCTTGATTGATTTTGTGTTTCGATTATATGTATGCGTGTCGCATATTACTGTGACATATTTGGATAAACTTTCTGCTGCTTTGTTTTAAGAGGGAAGAGTTTAACAAGAGGAAAGAATTGAGAGGTTGTCCAGTTGCATACGAACGACCTTACGTCTCACAATGACTCACAACAGCATTCGCATTATTAGCTCGCAGTTTGACACGATTGCACCATGAAAGTCAATGCCACGCCAACTACATATTAACCATCACAGCAACATAAAAATGAACACACTAAAATAAACTCCAAGTTCAAAACAACTCTACTTTTCGACTCCGAAAGTCGGATAGCGAATGAGTCACTGCCTCTCACGAAACATTATTTACAACAAGTTATAATATTTCTCATAAACTTCCCCAGGTTCGCTATACTACAAGAGGAAAGAGTGAAGCGGTGGCGGAGAATCGGTGGTTTCGAAGCGAGAAGGCAGAGTGCCATGTCCGAGTGCAGGACCACAAAGAAGGTGCCACGCCCTGGTTTCGGCGTCGCGTTGCCCATGATGGACGCCGAACGAAAGCTCCCCATACAGAACGCGCCGCCACTCCACACGTTCCCGATGCTCGTCAGCCTGAAACGCTCGACTCGCCGAACCTCTCGCGTCGAGCGCATGTTCGCTCTCTTCCTGCGGTTCACGTGCGACCTGCGTTCCGATTACGGCCGGCCACTGTCTGCGTGCGCTTCGCACTTCAGCTCGCGAGCGCGCGACAAACGGCCAGAGAACTTCGTAGAAGCCGAGGTAGACGCTTTTTTCGTTCGGCTTTGCTCTCTTCGATTCGCGCTCGCGTTCAGCGTGCGGTGTTTTAGTTGGCGTGGACTGCGTGCGTGCGCTAGTAGTTCGGTTTAGGTTCGTGCGCGACGAACAGCGAATGAAACTTTGTAGAGTCTGATCTAAACGGTTTTTTCGTTCCGGTTTGACGTTGAGGTGGAAGTTTGAACTGGCGTTTACTATGCGCGTTTGGGTTGCACTTTAACTTGCGATTAACCACGCGAAACGTCAAACAGAACTTTTTAAGATTCGACTTGAGCGCTTTTGATTTCAGATTGTAGTTGACATGGAACTTCTGAAGCACAGGACTACCACGGAACAACAGTCAAATACTAGAGAATTACCGAACCAAGTAAGATGCAATCACAGAACACGTTCCTGAGGGATTAATAAACCAACTACTAAATGGAATGGCCATTCGTACTCGCAGACAGTCGAGGAAAAGGTATTGGTCCTTCCCTAGCGAAAGGATTAAAAGGATTAAACGTTAACGGCCGCATTGGAGCGTACTACGTAACATTCTCGTTCGATAGCGTAATGCTAGGGTTAATGAGGAAGGCGAATCGCCGGAGCGCATCGCTGGTCGCACACTATCTTCGCTCGCGTGCGCCTTCGCCCCTGCGCTTATCAACTTCTTGCGCAGCTTTAATTAGCTCGCCCGCCCGCCGCCATCTCTCCGTTCCCGGGGCCCTCCGAGTCTAAAGGTGCTCCTACACCATGCAAACTAAGTCCTTGCAATTTTACTTCCAGTGGAGGACTCTCCGAACCATCTTTTGGTTCGAGCGTCACTTGGGCGTGCACGAGACTCGCACTCTGTTGAAGGTTCTTGAGGTATCTCGTGTGAGGAAAATGGCAAAAGGGGGGCTTTTGCTGGTGAATCAAATGTTGTGGTTGAGATTTGACATATGGTTAATAAGGTACGTGGTCTGGATGAAATGTACTGTAAATTTCATTAGGAAATTGGTGATAACTAGCTTAGTACGGTAAAATTCGCGAAGCCGCGGTAGATGAAATGTGCGTTGCGGTGTCCACTCTAGTTTCGTTATTTTTAATCTTAAATTAACCAAATAATCCATTCTATTAAATAGATAAATAAGACTACTAAACTGCCTAATCAGAAAGATCTAATAAAAATTTCACTGCTTACAACTTATGTTCGGCCAGGAGACTCAGTAAAAGTCCAACACCAACATTATTACCCCGTCTTTGTCACACCAGCAAACAACATACATTCATTAACTCGGCAATGAGTTTAAAACGAAAAAAAAATTACCAAAACCGCCATCTTTTTGGCGAAATCCCTTAAGCGCATACTTGCACGTTCGCAGCGTGTACGTGGACGGTTTAGGAGCGGGCGCTCGCGCTCTCGCGGCAGCAGCGCTGCAGGCTGCGATCTCCCTCTGTTTGTTTTACGGCATCGTATCTTTCGGCTGGAGCCATAAATACGGGGCGGCCGGGGGAGCGGCCGGTTTAGAATTCGAAATACTACACCTATCCCTGGATGCGTGCTCTCGCGCGCGCGCGCGCTCCACGAGATTAATGATACGTGTCCGCCGCTCGAGCTCGCGCCGAGCTCGCGCACAACCGTTTGCGAATGCTAATACACGCGCCCGCTCACGGTCAGATTTTCTCGTTTCGTTCCTTCCGCCCGCAGCCAGCGCGAGCGGCCGCGCTGCATCACGCATTCCTAGATCATCACCTTTCTTGGTAAAGAGCGCACTGCCGGCGATCCAATGACTCTTCGGTAGTGTGTCTCTGCCGTGCGCCCGGTACGCTTGGACCATCGGATGAGTTTCTTTTAGGCGATTTTGCTTATTTTCTAGCGCCTCCGCCCTTTCACTGCGAGGAAGAGTTGCGTGGAGGTTCCGGGAGAGAACGGGCCTTACCGTTGTGACCAATGTTATCCAAGCGGGCTTTTGGAGTTTCTTAATAGGTTTATTGATATTTGCGCTTTTAGCGGCTTCTACTCGCGATTGATATAACAATTTAAGTTTTTAATTGCAAGAGAATTTGAGAGAAGTCGCAGTCGATTCATGGATCCTTATATCATCGAGTTTCTCGGTAAAGACCATACTCCGAACGCTCCAATGATTCACCCGTGCAGTTCCCTGGCGTGCGCCAACACTGCTGTAACCAACGCAATTATTTATTTACTTCGATTTTGTGGTTTTCTTGACCCCCTTGCTGGTATTGGCACCGATAGGCGTTTCGAAACTTCGCTGGTAATATGCGGTTGGCAACCCAAGGAGCGGGGAAGTTGCGCCGCGGTACCACTGATCACAAAACCCCCGCTGACGATCGACCGGTATTAAATCGATTTTTAATCGATATTTACTAAATAATTTACAGTTCTTCTCAAAGTGGATTTTCACTGTTTTTCTCTTTCTCCTTCACAGTCTACCAACTCGCGGAAATGCGCCGAAGTAACCCGTGAAACTTTCAACCCTCGAATCCTTTGCTCGGGCCACAATTTACCAGCAGCCATTGCTGTCAGACATATTATCCGAAAAACTCTCCGAATCTCCCTAGTTTTCGCATAAAATAGCCGGCTAAAAATATCCCATTGGAGAATCCGCCTTCCCACTGCGAACGTCCGTGAGAAATCATCGTGCCCCCGCATACTTCTCCTCGAAAATCATTCTACAATCCGGTGACATTGTCCGGGCGCATTTCAAGCGTTGGAAACGCGAGATCAAGTCTAATTTCAAGGTGACTCGATTTTTTCTTCTCGCCTGGCGCAACTTTGCTCCGATCGCCGTCAGCGTCGTGCGCCGCGTTACGCAATCGTCGGAGGAGCACTCGCAGCCTAAAATTAAATCGAACGGCATATCCGGAGTATTAGAGGACATTATGTTCAGTATTGCGTGACAGTTTGATCGCGCGGCGAATCGCCTTGGACGAACGCCGTCCGATTCAACACTTGTGCTCTCTTTCGCTGCTCGCACGACTGTTTTGCTATTTTTGCAGCTCTGGCTAAATCACGCCGGGGAATGCGCGGGGGCTTCATCGAGGGGGATTAAACTACTAAAGGAATTTTAGCGAGTGATAGGGAAGAGCAAATGTCGCTTGGCGAAGCATCAAGTTACGTTTTACTGTGCTTTGGCAAAGGGAGTGTAGAGCGCTCGGGCGTTAGAAGAAGCGAGCGATTCTAATCGAACGCGAAACGATTCAATAAAGGAATGTTAATAATCGGTAACGATACTAACAAATATTACTTATTGGACTTCCAGAGTATGAAACCGCATTGACGGCACCTTTTTCTGCTATAACAATGCAAACGCAGGGCACACGTATGCCAGATCCCTCTTACGATTCTACTCCAACACAAAACGATTGTCTAAAAAAATATTAAAAATTCCTAATACCACCAATAAACATAGCAAACGAAGCCCCCAGCCTATCGAACCAAGTACCCAGCAGCTCGACACTCTTCGGCGAAGGGAGCGCATAGCACCGGTGTACTAGAAAGCGCGCGATTCTAATCTAACGGGAACGTCCTCTCCGAAGTCGGCGCAGCAACTATTAAGAGCAGCGAGGCAAGCAAGCTCTCGACAAAGCCGAGGAGAGCCGCGAGGAGGAAGAACAAAGAAGCAGAGTACTCGTGCGGAAAGAAGAAGCAGAAGGAAAGGAAGACGAGGCTCTCGCGCGGCTCGCGGACGCTTGTCCCGTCGAGCGCACGCCATCTACGCTTCTGCACCGCTCGGCGACTCCGTCTATTCCATGGTTGCGCAATCCGCTGCAGGCCCGAGAGAGGAAACATCTAACGTAACGCGTGTGACGCCGCTCGTCCGCTCGCATTTTCACTTTTACGTCGCAGGCCTCCGCCGCTGCCTCCTGCGCCGCGCGCCCGATTGATTGCGACCCAAAGGGTGCCGGGAGTGAGAGACTGCTTCTGCCGGTGCGGAGGAAGCGGGAGGACTGCCGGAAGAGGGTACGGCGAGGGCTCATCTGGTAGATTATTCGAGTTAATTGGATTTGTCGAAATTACTGAGACATTAGAGATTCACGATTTGTATAGGTGATTGTCATCGATAAATCTGTCGATGTTGCTCTGGTATGAGATTCGTTGTGCTGCGCTGATAACTAAGATCGTGCAATAACATAAGCTCGGACCCCTAACCCCGAGGAGGAACTGACAAACAAGTGTGTTTAGTACTGAAGGCTCGAAACGAAAGAAATCGTACTAGACTGCTGGTTTCCGTGGTAAAGCCGCATTTTGACCACCGAGTGCAATCAAGCCTAGCCCACCCTTCCCTCTCGAGAGGAAGAGCGATTAAGAAAGAAGACACCGAGAGCGAGAGGGTTGATCCGCGAAGACGACAAGCCCGAGGAGCGCGGGAGGGTGGCGAGAGGACTGTCAAGAGGGTAGAAGACAGTCTACCCTTGGGGGGTGAAGTCAGGAGGCGGAGGTGAGCGCGCTCGCCGGAGGAGAGAGAGTCAACAACGCACGAGGAACAGACTCAAAAGAGAGAGGGCGAGGGAGAAGCACGGAGGGGGAGGATGGGGGGCGAGAGGGTCGCAGGGTGCAGAGTGCGAAGCAAAAGCCGAGGAAGAGCCGGCGACGGTGAAGCGGGAGAAGAGAGAGAAGAGAGAGAAGCGTACTGCTTTACGTGTAGAGAGAAGCGGCATCGCCGCACGGCTACTTCGCTCTCTAGAGCCAGGATATTTCAATACCGACTCCGCTCGGCGCGCTGGCCGAGCGAGCAAGCAGAGGCGACGAGAGCGGGTACGGAGAGGGGAACTGGTCGTGACGGGCGCGCAACCGATGCACGTGTGTGCGCGCTCGTACGCGCGACATGCATGTCCGTGTGTATGTGTGTGTGTATCCACCGCCGAGCCGCTCGCCCCCCTCACCCATGTGCCCGCCCTTCGTGGCAGCGCAGAGTGTGCGATACATACTGGGCTTTACACACCCGTCGTCGTGGAAGATGCAGAGAGAGCGAGAGAAAAAGGGATAAAAAGAGGGAGAGAGCGAGTGCGACGAGACTGGCACGGTAGCGCGCTTTGCTATTCGGGTTCCCTGCAAAAGGGGGAGAGCGAGAGCGAGAGAGAGTCCGGGTGGTCGGTCTCTCTTTAAGGTAATGGAAGGGAGGGGGTGAAGCCGGAGAATACGATAGGGACGCTCGAGGGGCCGAGGAAAAGGGAGAGAGAGGATGAGGTGAAGCAGGGACACGCTCACACGTACGGCTGCTACGAGGACCTCGAAGCGAGGCTCTACTCTCCGTTGCTGTTTCTAGTCGGTCGCCCCGCCCCCCGTCACACCGAGGGGAGCCGACGTGGGCCGTGCCACTCGGCGATTGGCCGGCGAGCGCGGCGGCGGTGGCGCCTCGCTCCGCCGGCCAATCGGGCCGGGGCGTCGTGGCTTTTTTATCCTGCTATTTACGCCGAAGGTCGGAGTAAAGCGGGGTCCCCCGAGTAGAGCGCGCTCACGGCCTCTCTGTCTCTCTCCGGCGGCCTGGCTCCCCTAGTGCTCGCTCTCCTTCTCCATTATTCGGCCGCTCTCCCTGTGCGCTCGTGTCGGAGCGGCAGCGGCGGCGGCGGCGGTGGCGGGCGGCACGGGAGAGGACACTCTCGTTTCGGGATCCGTTGAGGTCGCACACGTTTCCTCGCACCACGGGAGAAGAGCGCTCTCTCGCCGCGACGCCACTCGGTCGTTACGCGCGCGCGGCTGCCGCCGCCGCTGCTGCTGCTGGCTCTCCGCTGCTACTCTCGTCGCAGACCTCGCGACGCGCGCGACGCATCCTCGATTATATTCCGGCGGCGATCGTCGCTCGCGCTTTTTCTCTGTTTACGGCACCGATGCCCCGTGTACGCCAGCGGGAGCGTAGTGTGTGACAGTACGTCGTCGCAGGAGGATACAGCGTTGCCAAATGGTGGGCGCGAACCCGAGACAGAAGAGGCGATCGAGCCACTGGTGAAATTCGACTGGAGAGATCGCGCCTGCGTTCGCGCCGCGCCTCCTCGCCGATCGATTCCGCGAGGGCCAACTGGAAGATCGTCAAGTCGGAGTGGAGACAGTTGGATCCCGAGGCAGTTGCTCGTGTACGCCAATGACATTTGGTGCGGCGCTATCGACGAAAGGGACTTGGCAACGTCGCATCGACTACTCTCGCACACAAGCGCACGCATACACGTACCTAGAAGGGAACTTGGGGTGGCTGGCTGGCTAGCAGGCAGGCAGGCAAACAGGCAGGCAGGCAGGCAGCTTTCTTGTTCCGAGGACGGCGCTCCTGCTCGTGCTGTCTCTCTCTTCTACCTCCATTGCGCTTGCTCTTCTCTCCCCCTCTACTCCCCTCCTCCCTGCCCCTCTCGTCCTCGGGCACTCAATCACACTCTCCTTCTTCCCGGCTCTCTTGGTCGCCCTCTCTCGCACTCGCTCTCTCCCCTCGGCCGCGGCTTCTCGCTCCTGCCGGCGAGCGCTGCTCTCTCTCCCTCTCCCTCTCTCTCTCTCTCTCTTGCTCTAGGACTCAGTGCACCGCACGTACCGTTGAGAGAGCTTCTCCCCCTCCCTTGGCGCGCTCTTTCTCTGCCGCGCCGTCCCCCCACCACTCGGCTAACCTCGGCGGGTCGGGCGAGTCCACTGGGCCTGCAAGGGGAGTTCGGCAGACCTCGGCTCTAGTCGGCCTCGATCCGCAGAATGTGCTAGACGCTGCCAGTCGATCGCTCCAGTTTTCGTACGTTGCTGTCTCGAGGCTTTGTCCGTGGTTCACGGGACTCGGGCGGCTCTTATCACGCTTCGTTCACGAATCCGGCCGGCGGCTCGGCCCAGTTGCCCGTCAATTTTCACTATCAGCTTGGGACGCACTCGGCCAGCGTATATCCGTGCGACGGCCATGTTTGGTGTTTACGAGGTGAGGGGGAATCGCTGACGTCACGAGCGCCGATCTCGCCCGAAGGGAGCAGGAGCAGCAGAAGCAGAAAACGTGTTGCCGGCCAACACGGGCGACGAGTTGTGTGTCCGGAGGGCCCCACTGCGAAAACGAGGGAACGTGTCTCTCGCCTCCGAACCACCACGTACCATTCCTCTAGAGAACAACCTCCTCTCTCTCTCTCCGGACCCGAGAAGACACTTGAGGACGAGCGAGAGTACGGCGCGCCAAGCTCAGTGCCGCATTAAATTCCCTTCCCGATGGGACGTGCGTGTACGTCGAGCTCGCTCCTGCTCGCCGGTCGTGCGACTACTACTCACCGCCCGGAAAACATCGGCTCGCCGCTGAAATAGCAGCCCCTCTAATCGCCGTCGTGCCGACTGCGATTCTACCACCGAGCGAAAACATCGAGCGATGCCGCAGACTTGTCCTCGCACGACACGTGCAGCATCGTGCAGCAGCCAGTAGTCCTCCTGCCGGACGGAAATGCCCGAGACCGGCCTCCAGCGATCCAATTGATCGCTTTACCCCCCCGACACACGTGGTGTTTCTGTGCGCCCGGTGGATATCGCCGCGCTAAGTCACTTATGACTTAGCCAGTGCCAGTTGTCGGTGTTGCAGTGCTGCCGCAGAGAACCGTGTTGAGTGTCTGTGGCTCTGTGTGTCTGTTGTTATACTGGTTGGTTGGCTGCTTTAAATGACGATCGGGACGATCGTCTTGTGCCGCTCGGCCGCATCAGCCTGACGCAATTGGAGTATCGTGTCTGGTTCCTCTGGTGGCTAGTTACATATGGTGTTGCCGTGCCCAGTGTCCTCCATCGGTGAAACGTGCCGTTCGATTATTGGATTTACCATTGCCATAGCCAGCGACAGTACGGATTAAAACATCATGGATCTGGGTGACAGAGTTTACGCTGCGGAACGGATTACAAAGAAGAGGGAAAAGCGGGTAAGCGCGCGGCACTGCCAGCCGTCACTGCCAGGGGGCACCACGCTCTGGAATATGTTTGTCTATGCGCCGTTGCCGCTCGCCTCTCCACCTCCTCGCCATCGCCTCTTCTCCTCTTCCACTTCTTACTCCGTTCACCCGCCACCCCGCCCCACCCCGACCCATTTCTAGTCCAAGCAATTAACCGCCGTGTAAAACCTCCCTCACTCGCCGACCATTAATAAAACTCGCATATCCTCCTCCCTTACAATTACAATCTCACAGAAATTAGGTGTGCGCACCATGCTCGCCGCTCCGAGTATACGGGACGGTGTCCAATCGGCGCGGCGCTCGTCGTCGCCCCGATATTTCGGACTGGAACTTTCTCCGGTCGATCTTTCGACCCGGCGAACGCGCCGCTGCCGAGTGACACTGGTCTCATTAGCATAATCAGGCGGGCACAGCCAGTGAACAAATGTCATAGCGTGTCAATCGAGACAGTTGGAGTAAATTCTGGGGTACTTGTAGCCATTGACTCGACGCAGGACTGGAAGGTGCCGGGGACGATGCCTGGCACAGGGGACGCCGGTGCGTGAGCGCACCGTAATATCGCAATCCACGTAAAAGAGCACGTAAATCGACATGAGACACGCGAGAGACCTCAGCATGCCGCTGGATCATGCGCGATGAATCTACCTGTGCCGCTTGTATGCGTGGATCTCTGTCTGTGTGTGTGGGGGTCTGTTTGTCTGACTGGTGGGTGTGTGTGCGGCGCTCACAGGCGCTCGGTTGCGTGCGCGCTGCTCTCCTTCCTCTCGGTCTGCTGGCGGTTGCGTTGGGTGTGCAGAGAGCGGCGGGTGCACAGTTATGTCATTGTTTTCCAACTGTCACAGTGGATGCGCAGCACGAGCCGCTCGCTCGGAGAGCACGCTTTCGTTCGTTGGCCGGCGGCCAATGAGCAGGAGGGCCGCGCCAGTGGTTCTTACTGGAAGTCAACGCCGCCCGTTTTATCGACCGTCCGGCCGCGCGCCACCAGATGGATATTCGAAAATCCGCTCTGCCTCTTCCACATGCTCTCTCGCTCGCTCGCTCTCTTTCCTTCGCCGTCTTTCTTTCGCTCGCGAGCCTGCCAGACGCAGACGCGCGCTCAACGGATCTCTCTCCTCTTTGCTTGGCTCTTCGATTCCGATGTGTCTGGCTGCACGCTTGTTTGCTCTCGCTTGCTCACTCTGTGCTGCTTGTTCTTTCGCTCGACAGCTGGCGAGTGTGCACTCGCCTAGCTAGTCTGGAAAACTGTAAAGATAAAGGCTCGAACGCCCGGAGAGCCACGGGAAATCCGACTGACGGCTGAAACGCTGTGTTGACTCGCCGGCGATGCCATCGCTCCCTGCAGACGTTCGTCTGGGAAGTCGGACCTGTTGTCGATCTAGGAGCTTTAGATTTCGATGCTGGAAAATTCGTTGCTGGCTTCTTCAGCACTTTGCATGGTTGTCATAGTTCTTGGCCGGGGTTCACCATGTGGCGATACTTACATTAACCACTTGCAATACCGCTCGGCTTGCGGCGCTGTCGGAAAAGCTTCGAATGCATTATTCTCTGATCTTATTGCTAATCATTGCGGCTGGAATTCTCCATTCCACTTTACCCTTATTCATTTGTTAGCTCTCGGAAACATTGCTTATACATGCAAAGGGCTGCGGAATGTCCTCGACCATGTGGCATTCTAGGTTTGGAGTCAATTAGGGTGGAGATTAATTCATTATTAACTTGGGGATGTCGATGTACCTGCTGCACATCGTGCACCTACAAATTACCTGTCCCATTACCTTCAAACATTCATAGATCGAGAAACCTAATCGTAACATTGTATACCATTGCCTTCATTGAATGAACGAACTAATGAAAAGTAAGAAGAGCGACTGAAATAAGTTATGTCGCGTTTCCCAACCTATGAATCATGTGTTCGGGACCTGAAAATATAAAGTACCGTTATGGAGAATGTAAAAATTGACTTGGCATGTCTGTCTATTAGCAATTCGCAAATACATTGAACAGAAGTCCATTTCGAATATTCGTTTAGGTATTTCGACCTTTTACAATACTAAAATCAAGTATTTCCATTAAACGGAAGCGCAAGAAAAATCGACTCGAATTGTTTTATCCCATGGCCTTTTCCATTAGTACATCTTTTGATTTTATATTCATTGCTTTTTTGCATTAGTAAAAAGCTTAAAAATGCAAGTTCGATGCACGAGAATGTGCGACATCGACTGCCTTACGGTTCGACCGTCCTAACCCCAAAAACATCCCTGCACGCTAAAAGAGTGCATTTGGCAAACACACATATTCCAGAGCAGTTGAATAAGATGAGAAACGAGATTTCAAAGCTACTGAATTCTTGCCACCCTGATTGTATTTGTTTCGTTGACTGATGAAACTTTTTGTTGCAGGGTAAAGTGGAGTACTTCGTCAAATGGAAAGGTTGGAGTAAGAAGTAAGTAATTGTCTGTTATTCAGATTTTGGGTATTTTTGGGTCTCATTGGGACAGCATTATCACCGACAAACTTCCGCTCCTTTCCAGATACAACACATGGGAACCGGAGGAGAATATTTTGGACGTTAGGTTAATCGAGTTGTACGAGGAGAGTCAAAAGGGCGGAGATGTGGCCGCGAGAAGGCCGAGAAGAAGGGACGCCAGATACAATGTACGTAAACAAATGATAATAACAATATTGGAATTGTTGACTTTGTCCATCAGAGATGAATTGTGTTTTGAACTTTCAAAGGGAGTGGAGCAGCATATCACGACTGATGTACGTTTACAGGAACAAGTATTGGCAAATCTGGTGGTGGAGGAAGAGCCTGGTGGAGACGAAAGGGTGGGCGAGGACAGCCAGGACGAATCGACGACAGGTAGCACCTCCGCACCACGTCTGAATCCCGTTCCTCCCGACGAGGACACACTTCCAAGTTCCCTGGACGGCCACGAGTCGCCGACACCGCCGGAATTGGCCTCGGCGTTCAGCGTTGACTCGGACAGTTCGAACAGCAGCGTAGACATTCCTCTACTACCAAGGAGAGAGCCGGCCGGCACGAAGCGGAAGGCCGAAGTTCTCAGTAAGGAGTCCGGGAAAATCGGCGTGACCATCACGACGAGTAGTCCCAGCAGTGGTAGCGGGAGTCCGCCGCCTAACAAGATACCTCGCTTGTTACCGTTGAAGAGCAACGCCACGTCTCCCTCGTATCACGTAAGTATCCTTGCTAACCGAGTGGAGAGAGCGAGAGACTAGGAAGAAGGAAGTGGCAGGGCCGCTGCCGTAAGCAGGAAAGAAACGTTATCACGGCAGGATGCATTTTCTCTGTGTTTCAGAGTCCCAAAGTTAATGGTAGGCGACCGTCCTCGTCGAGCGTCAAGTCGACGCCGGAGGAGCCGTTGCCGGCGGTCCCGACGACGCCGGCACCTGCAGTGCAAGATAAAAAGCGGCCCGAAGCGGACGTGCCGCATGGCCCTCCACCCTCGCTGCCGCGTGCACCGCCGGCACCATTGTCTCCGCAGATAGACACGCCTCTCGAGCAACCTGCCAAAAAGAGGCACTTGCCCGAGCAAAAACAGGAGAAGTCGAACGGCGCTGTCACCGTCGACGCCAACGGCCACAAGTCACCTAGTCCTACGGACTCCTATACCAACAATAATAGGTTACCCACCATCGTCAACGGCCACCACAGTCACAATAACAACAACCATAGTACCACGAATAATAACAATAATAATAATAATACCAACAACAATAACAACAACAACAACAATGCGCCGAGCGTGAAGCAAACCGAGATTACGAAGACGGATTTGTATGTCCCACTCTCCAGCCCTGGTACGGAGTACTGGCACGCGAGGAATCCGGTCGCCGATCAGGTGTTCATTACGGACGTCACCGTGAATTTGAAAACCGTTACCATCAGGGAGTGCAAGACTGAGAAGGGATTCTTCCGGGAGAGGGATCCCAAGAGCGATATCTATTAACAATTCCACGATAGGGACGCTTACTCTGTGAATTTTATCGAAGCCACTGTACATATAAATTATTTTCACATGTCGGGTGTTGAAGTGAAGATGATATGATGGTATTAAACGATATCGGACGTTTTCCATGGAATGGGCGAGGTGTCGTGATGAAGAAGAAGTGAATGGTTTCCGGTATAATCACGTGTTCCGATCGGAATTTCAAGAGCCTGGGAAAATAGATGCCTGAGATTTTCCAGTTAATCAGTGCAAGTGCTCGCGAGATTATTAGTCGAAACTGGACATTGAATAGTTAGTCGCCAAGTGTGTTGGAACAAAATTCGTGTTAAATCAATGACAGATGGGATTAAAGCGATTGACACAACACCGTGTGACGATGTTTCATCATGGAAGAGACACATGGTCGCGGTCACTCTCTCCGCCTCGTGATACACAACACACGTGTACATTTTAAAAAGCGCTTGATAGGTTTTACTTGTACTAAAAGATCTGAAAGAATATTAGGGGGTAATACATTTCTCATTAATTGCATTTCCGCTTCTATTAGAACTTCTCACCGACGATGGGATGTAAATTAGTTACTCTGAGGTGTTTTACTATGGCGAATAGTACAGATCTGGGAGGAAAGAGATATTTTTCTAATTGATTTTTAGAATAAAGAAAAGAACCGCTTCGTAGAGGCAATTCGACCATCTTTCGACCATTACGGGGGAAAAAAGGTAAATGTTCTATCTCGACGGCGTATTTTTCAGCAATCTTTGTTGCGCTGCGCACGTACTGGTAAAACTGCTCTTCTTCTTTTGTCGTTAGTTGGTATCGCAATACCGGAAACAAGAAAACTATGCACACCATTCGTTCGTAGATTCTAGATTGATTTATACCATCACGAACACATTGTTTTCGCAGGTTGTTGTAGCGTCGCATTCAATGCATGGGAGAAACGATGCATGCGGGTGTAGTTGGCTGTGTGCGAAGACACAGACGCGCACACAATGTTATTTCAATGTTCGATTTTGTTGAGAGTTGATTCCTCCGAATTATTTAATGTCAGTTGCATTTTGTCGCGGCCTCGGCCGCGCTCCTTTTCTCTCTTTTAAATCTACGAAACACAAAGGACTGAGGTATTAGTTCACTCGAGGGAAACTTTTCGATTCCACAGGTGTCGGGAGATCCTAAAGCATATCCAAACGAAGCATACACTTTCATTTTTAGGATGGATTGTTGAGTGTATTACCAAATAGATGTTCCTACCTCGAATGGCCATTCAAAACATAAATCGAGTACAACAACCAAATTTCTAATCTTACCGAGTTTAGAGGCGCGCTCGCTCTTCAGACGCTATTCCGTTCTTCTCTTCCTTTTTAACGACGCCGCACCACAGATATCGCGTGCACGCCACTCTTCAGAACCAGTAAATCCGTGATATAGATAATTAACATAACGTGTAAAACTTAATCGTGTACGTTGCTTATTTATTGTAACTAATACAAAGATTTTTAGGTTTTTATATTCTTAGTATAGTATTATTAGACTGTGTACTGTACGCAATGTGTCCCGTTATTATTACCGAACGCTCGTCTCGCGCCTTTGTATAATTTTTCTGTCTCCTGTTGGTACAAAGCTTTATTTACGTGAGTTAGGAGGTTGAAGGACTAATACTTTTACCGGACAATTGTGTCCATTCTCACCACACTCGTAGGGAGGAGAGTTCTGTTTCCTTAGAGACCGCGTATGGATGTTCGATTTCGTGGGGACGCTGATCAGCACGAGAGAGAAAGAGAGAGAGAGAGAGAGAGAAAGAGTAAATTATGTTTTTCGTCAAGTGGGGCTATTTGTGTACAATAAGTAAGGATGATGGCGATTCTCGAGGCTTTGCGCGAGGGCCGAGTTCACATTTAAAATTGTTGTAATGTAATGTAACACTGTATATTGAGAGGCGTGATGGGAAATTCGTTGTAAAAATTGTACATAGATTCGAGAACCGCCTCGCTCCACGATGAGATGAAATAACGGTGTGAGTCGGGGTGGCGATGACCGCGTAGCTTTTAGACCTTTCAGTTATGAATTGTACATAGACGAGACAGAGAAGAACCTCTTTTAAGTTGTAAATGTAAAGTCGCAATTACAGGTCTAGGAGAGACATCCTTTCTAGCTTTAGAATTTCGAGATAGACTGTGCGCGTACCTTCGACATTGTTTCTGTACTTACAGATATTCAAACTACTTATACGGTAAACGTGAAAGGATAACCCAGCGATTAACGATGCATATACGATGTATAAACCCCGGTAGTACCAAATTCAACAGTAATTTTAGTTCTGTCTGGTACAGATTCCTTATATTTCAATAAAATCTTTACTTGAATCTGCGTCCACTCGTCTTTTCTTCCGATTCACGTGTCCTCATTGTGCTTCGGCGAAATAACATTTTTAGTCGCACCTTTTGTCATAATAAAAGATTGTTTATGATCATAATTCTTCGGAAACTTATTCATTCTATTCTCAACAAATACTACCATGGCAAGATCGATCGATGACGAAAGGTAAGTCGAATTGTTGCAAGTCTTTTGAAGGTATTTCTTGACTGTCATGCTAAATTTGCAATGCGTATTTTGACGTTATATGTTTAGATAAAAAATACAATTACATGCAATTACATGCATCAGTACTTACATATCTCCGCATTAAATCTTCAATTCATGACGTTGGATTAAAAGTCAGGGCGTAAATAAACGCGAGAAACAATTCCGGCACATGATTCTAAACTGATAGCACGTTCATTAATATTTACCTCCGGAAGTTAACTGCCACATTCATGCGTAACTTATGAATGAAGTTGGGCGCGTAAAAAACGTAGCTGAACATGGCGCTGCACTCGAATCGTAGAGATCGACTTGCCGTTTTGCCGAGCGATTCGATTTGGTTAGCCGCATGGAAGCACGTGTACTTGTCAAAACACAATTCGACACATGTGCCTCGGGCTGCGATGAACTGTTGATGCAGATCGCTGGCGAGTCCGACATCGCTGGAATAGTTAGCACCGGTTCCAACAGGAAAGAGCAAAATGCAGATGAAACTGAACTCTCGTCACGCTGCGCCGAATATCGACATAGTCGAGGTTGATGATCTCGTTGTTAAACGGAAAGGAGGCGGCAGTATTATTGACCAGCGGCCACTCTTCTCTCATGACGGGGAGTAAGTTATTGTTTATAATTATCGCACTCATTCATATTCAGGTTTGCACGACGTCACATGAAGGACGTGCGCGTCGAGGGCGGAGTGGGTTCGTTGTGTCTAACTTTGTGAAAATTCGATTCTTCTAGCACGCTCTTCATAGTATGGAAACACCTGATAAGAGTTTACAGCACGCAGACTGGTGATTTTGTGAAGGAGTTTGAGCCAGCTAATCACAAGATTGCAGGAATTGTCATACACCCCGAGGACTACAATGTTGTCATTGGCTGCACGGAGAATGGCGAGCTCCACTTTTGGAGCAGCCAGACTGGCATTCTCACCAAGAGAATAGTACTTACTTTCATCATTCCTCTCTAGAATTAGGTATATTTGTTTAAAGTTTTGCAGTTTTGACAATGAAACATCTTTCTTGGCAGATGTTAAAGTTGAAAGATGATTGGAAAGTGAAGACCTTTCATGTGGTTAAATACACAACACCGAACGGAACAGCGGTGTGCCAAGTACTTGCTACTTTCATGTCAAAGTGTTTCACAAGAATACACATACAACTGTTTGACTTGGAGAATGGAACATGTGTTAAATCAACTTACACTTTGTGAGTGAATTGTCATTGGGTTAGATAAATAAGGCTAATAGTTGGTGCTTAAGAAGAGTTTCATATTTCAGAGTTGAGTCCTTGGAGTATTATGTGGATATAATTGGCAATCATGGCGAGAATTTAATAGGTTTAATACATGATGCAGATTTACATATACTGGATCCATCCAGAAACCTCATTGATAAATTGTAAGTGCCCTCGTAGCTTTTGTTATAAAACTGGTCATTACAAGCCAGGGAACTTTCTTTTACCAATTATGCATGCGCGTATTCAATCTTTGTTTTAAGGCATAAGACAGGCAGGACAGGAAGATTACCTACTTGTATTGCCGGCCATCCTGAGGAGCAGTGTGTTGCCACTGGAGATTCAACGGGTCGTGTTGTAGTGTGGAAAGGCTTGTTTCAGACAAGACCCGCGACAGCTGTGTATCATTGGCACACCTTGCCAGTAACAGAAATAGCGTTTAGTGTGTCAGGTAATTTGCTGTGCCATTTAACTAAGATTTTATATGTTTGGGGTCTCATTTGATATGCAGCAAGGTGTTTATAATGGAGTCTCACGATTTTACATTATGTTGTTGCAGGAGGTCACATGTACACTGGTGGAGGAGAATGTGTATTAGTAAAATGGACTCTAGCTAATCCACAGCATAAGTCGTTTCTCCCGAGATTACCAGCTCCAATCAAGCACCTTACTATTGCACCGGATAATTTATACGTTGCTGTGTCAACTTTGGACAATGGTGCGTAAACGCAATTACTGTGTTTTTTTCCCGCTCTTCGTTACTGATTAATACTATTGATTCACAGGTATTGTTGTTGTTAATCCCCAGCGAAAATTAACGTCTGTAATACAGAATTTCACGTGGGGTGTGGCGTTATCCTCTAAGGACCTATTTCCTGCCGGTTTGGTCGTTGACCCACGCACAAGTAGTCTTGTTTTGAACAGTCGTACCGGCCATGTTCAATTCTATAACGTACATAGCAAAAGTTTGCTGTATAATGTAAGAGCGAGTTTTATCGACCATAGTATTAACTAACTTAGATTGGCAATGTATGAATACCAAAATGGGAATTGAACTTTCAGATTAATATAACAGCGCAAAATTTCCTAACTCAAGAGCGCGATGTAATTATTGTGAATACAGAAGTCACGAAAATTGCCTTGAATCACGATGGCACGTGGATGGCCACCGTGGAAGAACGAAGAGACAAAATAACATCCGTGGAAGTCAGACTTAAATTCTGGAAATACGATCACTCTCAACAACTGTAAGCATTTATGGTTCATATAGTACATAGTCAGTTTCTCCAAACAATAAATAATACTAAACTAATTTCTTTCTATGTTTTATCTTTCAGTTACACATTGAACACGTCGATAGAACTTCCTCACGAGGATGGTGTGAATGCTTTGCACTTTCAACCGTGCATAACGTTTGAGGAGGACGGTCCTCTCGCTGTTACTACGGGCAGAGACAAGAAATTTAAAATCTGGAACTTGGTAGAACCAGCGTCGATGTACAGTACGTATCACTTCCAGAGTTTCACGTACTCTCCAATAGATTTCAACTAGATAAACGCTCTTGTTCTTCACAGAGAAAAACAAACACTGGCAGTGCTATAGTGTCGGTGACTATAGAAATCTCCCTGTATCGGATGCCGCATTCTCGATGGACGGCTCGTTAGTTGGCATCGGTTTCGATTCAAGTTTAACTATTTGGGCACCCGACTCGTGTACACTAAAATGTAGCTTGACACACAGTCGCTATCACGAACCAATAACGTAAGTTTACAATTTATATTCATTTGCGAGTTATGAAAATGCAAGTTTTAATATTCTTACTTTTATTAGGCGGATAGAATTCGGAAAGAACGAAACATGTCACATGGTCATAGTCACCTCTTCTGAGCATATTGCAGTATGGAACATACTGTCTCTAACATTAATATGGAGCGTTCCATTGAAAGTTACCAGTCTCGCGGCAGATCCGAAGTCAACCTATATGGCCGTTTTTACAAGTAACAACAGTTGTAAGTACACATACTACGTAAATACGACGTATGTAAAATTAAAGTATGCGATTTACATATAATAAACTATTCTTTCCTTTCTGCTAGTGTACGTATTCGCGCCACAAAAGTCGGTGCCTGTATATACAAGGCACAATGTAATTGAGAAGGGCAATTCGATATTAGCCGGGACATTTTTACCACACATGCAAGAGAAACGCGACCTTTCCATGAGGCATTGGCAGCAGAAATCACAATTGTACTTTTTAGACTCGAGCCAGGTAAACAATATATCCTTTGGATCTTTCTACATGTTACGTTTTTATTGATAATTGTGAGAGCACGTATATTTTATCTTACAGGAACTGTTAACTTTGGAATCGGAAAACGACGCCAATGGATCCATTGAAATCCTTTCTACCCGCACAACGCTCCCCACAACAGCCCTCAGCAACATACTTGCAGCTAAAAAGGCCATCGACAAGGAAGCAAACGGCCCGCACATTCACGAGCATTTGGGTGAAATCGGCAAAGGAATGGTGGAGGAGGTAAGTGCTCTTAGACTTTCTTATTGCGTTTTTATTCTTTAAAGATTACACTGAGAAATTTGATTCGCGTGTTCTCCGTATTACTGTGGAGCATGACGGTCTGATCACTACAGAGTTTACAACGAAGGCTCTCGTTGAAAAGTGGTATATAAATATAATTATAGGATGTTAAATATAAATCGACGTTACAAAACAGACCTAAAATAGATAATATAAATAGTGATAGTCTTGCGATGACCGTTTCTGGTGCACATGTTAAATTGAAGATTATTCTACTTTTAAGGTAATAAGAAAGCAGAGATTCCTCCGGCTGCAATCGCCACCGTGCGGGCAGCAATCTGTCTCAACCATATATACTTAATTTCTTACATCTACGTAATACAGGTGTCGAGTGGCAACACTCGACGATCATTAGTGTTCAATCTAACAGTCATTTGGTAGTAGTAGTCTTCGGTTAAACAACATCGGGCTAAGTTAGAAGACTCGTGTGGAACCAAGCATTAATTTAAACGTGCTTTATTAACTTAAACACGTGTAGAAGAAGGTTTAAGACTGCAGGGCGATGAAGCTTGAGCCGCAGCAGCTTCGTCTGCCGTGCGATGATGCGGGGATGATGCATTTGTCAGTGTTTTCTTCCGAGACGATAATTCCGACAGCGGCGCACCAGGTCGAACTTTCTGTAGCGGAGACAGTGCCACTGGGGTATCTGCCGCATACTCTCCATCGCCTGCAAGTTATACATCTTAAAAAGATAATTGGTTACGTTCAGTAAATGCGGTAAGGCGACGCGTCGCGGGGGGCAGTGCAACAAGGGCGTTCTTTTGCAAAATTAACTGCGAGCATTTGTGAAATCAATTATTTAATATTTGCGTGGAAATTCTGGCAGGTGTAGAAAAGTTCTGCAAAAAAGTAGCAAACTGAAAGAGAACGGGTAGAGTTGATTTGTTGAATCTAGTTCAATGATACTGTTGATTGGATAAATTTGGGACGCTTGTGGTGCAAGTAATGGAATGTGAGCTTTTCGATGGCCCACTTGAAATGTTGACACGATGCTTTCGTAATATGCATTTGTCTTGAGATCTCAGTGTTTACGCCTGAGTGGGAGAGACCCAGAGAGAACATGCCACCTACAGGGAGCCGCGATTAGATATACCGACACATGCAAACAAAACAGCAGAGATTGGCTAAATGAGGAACGTTCACTGACCAACGTCCAGCCGTACATACTCCGGCATTGTCGCATACCTCCCACGTGTCTGCGGCGAGGAAAATGTATATCGCGTTGACGCCGTAACACTTCTCGAACATTGCGTTATTTTTGTACCGATAAAGTTAAATTTGACTCGGCGATGACCGCTTTGTTTATGACCCGGCAGTGGAGACCTTAATTATTGCGGATCAGATAGGCCGCCAGTTCAAATGGGAGCAATCGAATAATCCAAATAAGAGCATATAAATTAGCATTATCGTCTGGCACGTGCGCCCTCACTTCGTTGTTTTTCGGCGAATTTCGACTAAGTGGCGATATAACTTCCACGCGCATGTGATTCTTTGAATTCTAGTCAATTAAAATAGATTATACGACAGGTAATCCAATTGCTACTTTAAAAAAACTAACTTAAAGTTACGAAAACGCCATGTCTCACAATAATGTCAGAACGGAATTCTCCAGGTCTTTCGAGAGCAAACCCGCGCGAATTAGGAAAGTCTGAGCGAAGATTGAGCGTTTCCTGCTTTCGTGGCGAGCGCCCGCTCCTGATTCTACAAACACTACATGCGAGGCGTTCGCGCGCTGACTCATATTTGTGTCTTACTAGAGAAGCTTACTCTTTCTAGCCGCGGTGCACACACTGTGCTTCCTATGCTCCTAATTCCCGCGGTATGGCTCGGAAGAAAGAAGGTGGAAAACGGCTCGATAACTCGACGACGATCGGCAAGCGATCGACACGTGTCGCATACCACCGGGCGAACACGCGAAAATGCCCAAGTGGTCCGTGGCCACTGGGAGCGCGGCTTCTGGCACATAAACAGAGGGAAGCTTAAGTGCTTTCTCTGCGCAGTATAGTGACTAATGACCCCTATGCATTCGCCGTCTTACTCTTCTAGGCCCGATAAGACGGCAATCGACACGATTCCCGAGCGAGTAGCTACACAGATAATCCCGAAAACTACTCCAGACCAAACAACCACAGCTTCCAATATTCCCCAATAATTCAAAGAAAGCACAATATGTACTTGTTACCGAAATTTCATTCAAAACTGGAGAGCATCGGGGCCTCAAAAAGTCGGTGTGCAGGTGCGGGCGAGGGTTGAAACGATCCAAGAAGATACTCACTAATTCAGGATTGCTGGCAGGATATGCTGTTACGGTCGCTGCCAGGAACAGAGCTGCAATCACTGCACAGATTGCCAGACAGAATTTCGACGCTCTCATCTCGGCGGCTCGCTCTCCTCGCTCTCCTCGCTCTCGGGTGAACGCTTCTTCCGGGGAAATCCCTTAATTCGGATAGGCACGCACAGGCTCTTAGCCGTCACTTGTACATTCTTCCGATTTATCCAGTGAACGGGGCTCGAAGTGCGCGGGGAGTCTCCTATCAGGAGAGTAGGAGCGAGCTCGGAGGCGTAACAGGTGCACGGAGAGTTGAATATCCTCGGAAAGGTGGCGAAAAGGGATTTCTTATTTGGCGTGGTGGGCTCTGGCCGGAGCTGGTGGACGAGGTGGTGGATTCTAGTGTGGGAAGGAGCTCTTTCGGTAACTGGTCCACTTAGATAAGGAGCCTGGAGGTGAAGAATCTCGCGTGCTCCAGCGTTCGACGTAGGACTGACTTTGAGAAGTGGCCTCGCCATGATTTAATATAGGAGAGCTGCTTCTCCGCGCTCCCACCCCCTCACGGCGTTCCAGTTGTCCCTCTGACCTAGGGCATTGTCTTTGCCGGAAAACCTTTGCCACGCATCGTCCTCTCACTCGCTCGCTCGCTCGCTTCGAGCGCCGATCGCTTTAATGGCTGCTTAACACTTTGTACATCGAACCTCATCAATCCGCATTCAACTGATAATTAATATAGATTTGATACTCCAGATATTTTTGATAGAAACTTCCAGCACGATTACTGAAATAAAAAGACGGCTAAGTGATAATTGCTTCGATACTCGGGGCTTTGATTATTGTATGTAGTTCATTGTATTCTTAAAATTCGACGTATCTTCAGCTACAAAACGAATGAGTCTGAAACACTTGTGTTTAGCTATTTGATTAACAAACTCTCTAGTTTAAGCTTTGTTTGATATTTGAGTTTTCTTGAAAAACTTTTGATCATGAGATGAAGTTGTTCTATATTTTTCACGATGTCTCCGTGGTTGTAATAGAAAACACCAATCATCCCTCATTAGGGAGGTTTCTCTTCATACTTAATTATCCCGAAAAGCCTCGGCATTCTGTAAGCTCTTCTTTAAGCACACCATAATTAAACGAAACAATAATCAGAAATTGAATCATTGCTTGCAATACATATTTCTAAAATGAAGTATTTGTATTGACGCCACTCTTTGGAAACTTAGCTACGCTTATCTAATCCAACGGCGGCTCGGCTTAATATAGTTTAATGATTGTTCGGCCAGGCATTGTTTTCCGAAACCATCGAAGGAATTCCCCAAGACAGATATCGCCCCGCAAATGTAGAATCACATTGCTCCGTAATAAATGGGGAGCCGCCGCTTATGCGCGCTTTCCCAGATACAGGGAAGCCAAAGCAACAGGCGAGGCACGAGAAACGGGTGAAATCCGGATTCCGCACTGACAATTATCGAGAGCGATAGCGGAGAGCTATATTGCCGGGGAGTTTGCAGGCTAATCCGATTAGGAACAGACAGCGATGCTAGCCCTCAGGATTTAGTAAGTTGCAATTACCAAATTGGGGCCAACGAAATTCTTGCCAAACGTATGTCTGTGTTTTGTGGCGCCTCGGAATTATGTCACTTTGTTATCGTATATGTAATAATAATTGCATAAGCCTCTTACATGCTTCGGTCTTTTGCTTTCGAGATTTCGTTTTTCATTCTGAAAAGAATCGAATGCAATCAGACAAATTTAAAGTATGTTTGTACTGTTCTGTTCTGTAACTCTGTAATTCTGTGCAAAATATCCCCGTACTTTGGGGAATATTCTCATCTGGATAAACAGACGTACAGCTTGTCAACTCTATTCAGGAATATCAAGAATGTTATCTATGTATGAGATTACACATCGTCTACATATCCGAGCTGTGCTGGAAAGTTAGACAGCGCACTATAATGTCACTCAATTAATTAGCTACGTTTACGTCGGCGAACGTTCCCACATACTCGCGGACGCGCAGACACGGCCGTCTGTTTGCTCCGTGCGGAATACGTTGGTTTCGAGAAAAGTGTCAATTACCTCAACTGGTTCACGTCTTTGACGCACGCTTCGTCTAATTTTGTATTAATCGACGCTGCCACGAATAAACCTTGTTAAGAAGGACTTTCTTTTAATATGAATTGTATTGATTATTATATGAATTTATAGCTCAATGCAAAAAACGTAATCTGTAACAGAAAAAGCATTTCTCTAGGAATTTCCGCGATGCTCTTGTAATTATTGTTAAATTTGATACAAAAAATTGAAACTGGTGTTATACCTCAGTTCACTGCCGCTGGACACTATTTTTCTTCCATTTACGGGGCGGCGGAATGAGCGATGGAGCGACACTGCCCTATGGCAGTAATAAAGAAACGAAGTTTTCAAATTCCCCTGGCTTTATTCATCTCGAGCGAGAGCGGGCGCGCCTGCCTGCCTAATGGAAAAGCCCTTTGGAGCAGCGAGACAGGATTGTTTGCAAATGTTTCGTAAAACCAGGTCAGGACGAACCTGCCGTGCTGGAAAGTTCGGAACAAACTCTTATCTCCCCCGGGAGCTGCCCTGATTGTTGAGTTACTAATAAAGCAGCCTGTCCCTCTGCCAGCATTCCCTGAATGACTTTGGAACGAGATTGTTAATCGTTTAGGCATGAGATTCCACGTCTTCCGGAATGCGAATTCTCCAACGGAAACAAAGACTTGATTTTCTATGAGAATTTTCCTGGTCAAGCTTCATTATAGTTTTATTGGATTGTAGGAACTATTTTTGTACAGAAAATTATGTTATTGTATAAAATAGGCGCCATGTACAATTTCACTGACAATGACTTTTAAGATGACGTTGCAGTTCGGAGTATTTTACCGGGTTTTAGGGATTCGGTCGGGTTTCATTGTGACGTGAAAAGAGACGTCATCGTCTTCTTGGATTGTGACGTGCGCCGGAACTTGATTTTATTGTTGACTGACGCCACAGATGATTCGCCGGATTTTTCTATTTTTACCATCCATTGCTACCACTTTGACATTTCGCCCAGACAGTAGTCATTTACACTTCATGTGGAATCCAAGTGTATGAATTCTTTGCTCCATGAGAAAATGTTGAAACAACTCTGTTTCCGAAAAAAGGAGAGTCTTCTTTTTTACAAAAATGTACTCTAGAAACATTTGGTATCTGCAAACACTTTCCACCCCATTGCATATGCATAAAACGGCAGAACGCCTTGGAATATCACTAGATTCAGCCGGTGCATTTCTCTGAATATTAATTATGCTGGAAATCAGTCTGAGTACGTGCGTGCGATCTCGAAGCGCCGCTCGCCTTGGTCGATTACGGGCTTACTTACCCTGGCCAGTATAAATCTCGCGTGAGATTTGCCTGCAAGCTCGGGAGAAGATTTCACGTGGGTGGCGGCAGACGAGTCAACCTAGATCTGAAGTAGAAGATTACGCGAATTACAGGAATTTTCGTTCGGGGCTGCCCCGAGTTCCACTGGCCGCGAGGGCACTCGAACTAATTACTCGAGCTCTGCCATTCCACAGCCTATATCCATGCTTCTGTGCTTTCATCTTTGCTCTATATTCTATATTCTGTACCAACACACGTGTAAATATGAAAACTGTTGCTTTAGATGGGAAAGGTATTCTCTGAAACTACAGAACGAGTTCTGATTCTTTCATTTTCTCGTTTGTAAAATTATCTCTACCCGAGTAACGTAAGCTTTACAATATCTCGTTACAGTAAAAGCAGAAACATACATCAGGGCGTTCTTTATCTTTTGCAAAAGTATTCTGAACAACGAGAGCCAACGTTGTACGCGCAATTAAACTTTAATATTCTACTGAATTACGTCGGCGTTAACGAGCAAGAGCATAATTTTAGGATAATTTGTTTGATGTGTTGCAGCTTCTTAGCGTTTCTGCTCATACCCTGCCACCGATGAAGATGCTGTGTGGATCCTTCATTACATCCCTGCTGGTCTCGCCATCTTCGAGATCTCAGGCCGTGGATTCCATGGACGATAGGTAATAACTTATGACAATGCAAAATGAAGAGAAGGAAATATTTTTATTAGATTTTCGAAATGCTCCATTTCCGGACATTCTGCAGAGAGAAAGTATGCTCAGTGGGAATTGCGATTGTACTTGTTTCAGGGAGGACGAGAACGGGGCTGACGAGACGGCAGATGATTCTGACACAGAATCAATGCGTCCTATCAAAAGAGAATCTTCACCAATAATTGAAACCGAGGACATCGACGAATCGGAAGTTCACCTTGTAACTCACGACTGGGGCTTTCTGGCAACAATTCTCCCCGACCAAGAAAACATGGAGCACTGATGCTTTCGACAGAAACCTTAGGACTAATTAATCAAATGCAATTTATATATTTCCACGAGAAGGATGATCCTTTTATACGTGTACAAAGTAAACAAGCAGTATAATTAAGGAACACGTGATGTGTTGCGAGGTGCTGATATCAGGAGAAGTAATATACTAATGTACATGAGTGTGATCGTGAACAATAAACACCTGGACCTCTTCTTTAATACTCGCCTCAGATTAAGTAATCTGACTGCCACCGTCTCGTGTGGTCCGCTTATTTTTATACTATTCATTCGCCCACGTGACGTCAGAAATGTTGTGTCTTCGTGCCAAGTTTGAAAATGTATTTTGTGCTGGTGCAATTAAATCGACCGCAGATAACAGCGGCCCGTGGGGCCTGCGATAGGGAGTGTACAGCAAATAGGCATAATAAATGTGTCGGCCGAGAGTATGACGTACAGTGCCATTGCGTCGATATTTATCGTGTTCGTGTCTATTCTAATTGATTTTATCGCGGCGAATAAGCAGCCAGTATGGAATTTCAAAGATACTGAGAATGCTCGCGCCTATGAAAAGTCCCACAGCACCGCCAACCGAAACTGAAAGAAAAGGATATTGTTGAAAACCAGTAAGGTGCATGTAAAGAAAGTATCAGACTGCGTACCGACAATATCCAGAAGATCGTGAACAACGTAACGCCGGTATCTTAATCTCGGAAACAAGAGTGTACTGAAGTGCATTCTGGAAATATCTTTGTGTTTGACAGCACCTGATTCCATAGTATTTCTGCAATCGAGCAATGCAGCAAGAGTTACGCGTTTTGTAAACAGTGACATATTAGATTATTATTGTTAAATTGCGGTCGTTTATTTCAATATAAATTTTCCAACTCTATTGCATGCTGCGGTGAATTCCGGTAGCATTAAACGATTTTAGTAAAAAAGAATGGTAACAATGACAGTCACTATAAACGTCCACAGTTTAAGTCTTAAGATCAGTTACAGGACTACTGTACATACATGATAAGACCCATGTGGTCACAATTCGGTAGGCACCTGACGCTTGCCACCTCACTGGACATAATTTCAGTTCTGTGCTGCGATACACATTGGTGGTCTTTCATGGCGCAAGGCCGAACACCAGGCGGAATGTAATAGTAAACGTGGACGCATCCGCAAAACTTTATCATCTGCTCCACCATCACCTAGTAAGGAAAAGTTTATGATATAATGAAGAAGAGGAACAACGAGATGAGACGCGACGAGATAAGAAGAGGTAAAGAGAATAGGATTTGCAATGAGATTCTACCGTTTTAAAATTTATGTGGGATTTATTTTGGAGATTGGGAATTTTTAATATATTATAGAATACAATATAATTATATTCTATCGTGCGAGCATAAATGTCGAATTAGAAGATTACCTGTAGAACGCACGAATCGAAAGTATAAGTGTCAAAGAAACTTCCGTTAATGAGTTCATTATGAAATCGGCAGTTTCTTCGTGAAATAGGGACGGATTCGACGCCAGGTTGATTCGCCGTGCTCTCTAATCCAAAAAGGATATATGATGTATGGGCAACCTTCACCCGCATACTCGCTTTTGCGTCGAAATTAGCCATTAGCGGTAGCTGATGATTATTCATGAGCCACGGCTGCGCGAACAAAAAGCAGTATTAGCTAATAGACTTACAAAAAACTGAGAACACAGACGAACCTTTAAGTAAGCAACGATACTCTTCAAATGCTCTCTACCACAATTCACATCGACTATCAGTTCACCGTAATGAACACTTCTATTAATGAAATGCCGAACTTGAGGCGGTTCTGTTTGCAGCGAATTAAAGGTATAGCAGTGTCCGTAGCCCGCCTTACGCATCGGGAGAAACTCTTCGCAACAATTGAAGCTTTTCTGGTTCCAAGTGCAATTGCGGAAGATTTTCGAACAGGGCACTTTCAGCTACGAAAACGGGAATTCTGTTAGCGATAAAGTAATTCCAAACGAAATATTAATTAATCAAAGTAGATTCTAACAGTCCCGTAACTGAATGACGAAAGAAACAGTTATTTTGTTCAAATATCTCCAAACATTATTATATTTTATTGCAAAATGGTTACTACTATATCCACGACCTTCGTACTGTAGTTACTGAAATAGCCTATTTCAATATGTATATATATATATATATATCTTAAGATAAATATTCTCTGACCTGTTCATAGACCTCCAATAATTCTTCCCCCGAGTCATCCGGGATCATCGCGTTGTCACCCGCGGAGCTTTCCAACGTCCAAGGTATCCTTCAGGGTGAGAACCAAACGAGATCAGAATTAAAAATGAACGCAATCACTATGGCACTATGGATTTTGAGATACTGAGCAGTAATCAGCGTTGAAAATCAATTGCAAAATTCCTCGACTTGAAAAATGATAGTTTCTTTTGTTATATTCTTGCTTGAAGGTTCAAGAGAATGACTAACATATAGTAGTGATTTTTTATCACGCTGTTACTCGTTATGCAGAACATAGGCGAAGGGAAAGGAGTCTGCCATTCAAGAAATGTTGTTTCAGGGGTAACTGCCACAGGATTCTCCAAGGAATCCTGCACAACGCTGATGACCATTGTTGTGCAGCCCCACCAGCATAGCCCACACGCCACTAGCCAAAAGATTCTGTCAATAATGATGAAAGAACATTATTTTTTATAAAATGGGTGACCGAACACTGGTTAATAAATGGTATTTTTTATTAGAAATAAACTATCCAATTCCTGTTCCACTATTCTCTGCTTATTATGTCGCACTACGCTGCTTTCACAATAATAATTCGAGATAATTACAACATTTACCTTTCGAAATAGGAGAATTGGTCATCGGCGAGGTACCTGAGTCCATGGATATTGCAGTTGCACAGATATTGTTTGAATATTTTCCAACAGCGAACCAGTGGTTTCCGCATGCTGACAATGCTCACTTATTGACATACAGAGACTTCTAATCCGCAGGCACTTGCCGAGATTCATGAAACGCATTTGCAACGGTGCATGTGAGCTATGAGTAAGTCAATAAATTATGAAAGATGATTATTATCAGCCTTCGTGAGGTGGCACGCGAAAGAACTCGATTTTTTCTTTATGCCACTTTCCGCAAGTATTGATAGGCATCCGGGAATTCCGATATTTTTCAATTTTTAGTTGTTTAGGTTTAGGTTTTTGGAGTCTCATCGATTGTCGCATGATAAACTATTGTTACTGTTCTTATCTAAATGTCCACAGTTTAGTTGTGTTATGTCTGACAGTTGGCATAGAGGTCAATAGGTTTCCGATATCTTTTATTATTACATAGCGCACCACTATTTCTAGGAAGCTATGGGGCGCGAAGGTTCGAAAACTCCACCTCTCGAAATGCATATCGAGCCTGCGCAGATTATCCACAACAGTTTTCCCAGCAACTTTCCCCGGAGAACGCACGTGCTCCGTGCCTCCGTATCTATCTGTGCGTCCGGCACTATGCATCATCATGCAATGATTTAGATACTATCTAAAAACAACTAATATCCAATTGAACTAATCGTTGAAATAGTTTCACTAATAAACGTAATAAAGTTTTGGTGAAAACTGGCTCACTTTCAGCAACTGGTTCTCTCGAAACACACAAAATGACGAGATTCTTCATAAGATTTTCTTACGTCGGCACACGTTATAGGTATGATTATCACATGTTGACTGAACTGCATTTCTGAAATAGAACACTGTTCACACATGTAATGCGATTATTTATCGTTCACGTTTAGTACGTGCGGTTTCATGACCAAAAACCTGTATTTTAAGAGGCATGCAAAGGGACAACTCTCTGCCCCAAGTTTTTGATGGCGACAGCGTTCAGGGTGCGATTGAGTGTGCTCTTTCTTCAATAAAGCCACCTTTACAAAGTAAGCCGCACTTTGTAGTGTCCAGCAGGTATACAACTGTCACATTCCTTTTATTTATTTATTCTACTTCAAATTTTAAAGTCCCTTTTCTTTTATAAACCAGTCCACTTGCTTTCTGCATCTACTTACAGGACTGATGTTGGTGTGCATGGGTTGCAAAATGCAGGACACGTGGACTTAAATAGCTATTACAAGCTTCATAGCCAGACCATACTTGCTCAGGCTAATCTTTTCCTTAGCTATTGCCGACACGACATAAGGTTTAAAGGAATCTGTATGATGTTAGCTTTGATGTATCATTTTATACTAAGTAAGTTCTGGTTACAGGTTGCAGGAAGTGATACCAGTATCACAAGATTTTCACTGTAGAGCAGATGCATTGTCTAGGACTTATGTTTACAGGTTTATGAGAAGTAAAGATCCGAATGTTCAATCTGTTCCATATCTTGATTCCTTATACCATTACAAGCTAAGGTAGCAGATTTACTTGTAAAAGTATGACACTCGTTAATTAGAATTGTTCATCCCATATTCTCAATTTTAAATCGTTTAGGTCACCCGAATTCGACATTGAAAAGGCCAAAAGTGCAGCAGCCCTCTTCAGAGGTCATAATGACTTTAGAACATTTTGCGCAGAGGAATTGCCTAGGTATAAGAAAGGGTTACGTGTGTTGGAGGTTTCTGACATCACAGAGTCACAGTCTCTCACACCGTATGATCCTTTCACAAAAGGATACGAATACTGGACTCTTACATTTAAATCAAAAGGATTTTTGTACAATCAAGTAAATTATTATAGTACTTAACAGCATTTTTCTGTATGTATATATATTGACATTCAATCTTCTTCACCAGGTCAGACGAATGACTGGTGTAATAATGTCATGTGGCAATGGGAAACTTACAGAAAAGGCTGTAAAAATAATGCTGCAAGTTCCTGGAAGGCATAACTGGCCTTCACACATTCAACCTCTGCCAGCGCATGGTTTACAACTTGTAGAAGTAGAATATGATCCAGAAGTAATTCAGAGGCATCGTACTGTAAAACAGGAAGAGTAGAAGAAGTATTCTTTTTGTAATTATAGCGTTTTAAGGAATATCGTCCTCGCGATACAGAATAATTTTTTACCTGAACTTAAAGAATTTCATGAATAAATATTCGCGGGAAAGAGTTTGATCTTGTAATTGTTACGATGGATCTACAAAGTCTGATAGCAAGGAAAAAAGCGAACTTAAAGCCCTGTAAAACAACAGTGACGAATGAACTTGG
The DNA here is from genome assembly GCA_963675795.1 of Crossocerus cetratus. Taxonomy (NCBI): domain Eukaryota; kingdom Metazoa; phylum Arthropoda; class Insecta; order Hymenoptera; family Crabronidae; genus Crossocerus; species Crossocerus cetratus. Next base: position 19,434,793 of record OY776667.1, read on the forward strand.
AGAACGGTATGAGATAGTTGATGGAAATAAAAGAAAAGTGTCGTCCGTGCTGCCGTTTGTAGTGGACAATAAACCCGACTTGCAAGTCGCTCGTATAATGCCGGGTTTATTTCTTAGCTCGCAAGATGCGGCTGTCAGTATAGAGGAATTAAACGAGCATGGCATCCGACATGTACTAAGTGTAGGTATCGATCTCGCCCTCAAGTTTGATCACATCACCTATCACTACATCGAACTACTAGATTTGCCTGAAATTGACATACGTCCGATGTTGAAAAAGTGTATTAAAATCCTGCACGAAAGTCTTCCTGAAAACGTACTCGTGCACTGCAATGCTGGCGTAAGTCGTTCACCGGCGATTATCATATCCTACCTAATGGTTGTACATAAAATGTCATACGATAATGCGTACCAAAGAGTTAAACTGGCAAGAAGTTGTATAAAACCAAACGAAGGATTCGTCAAACATTTGAAGGCCTTACAGGATTCAGATTTCGTCTGGATGTAGTACGTCTTATTGACTGTCGAATATCATTGTAGTACCAAACAAGTGTGTAAAGTAGAATGGGAGGAGGATGAATTAAACACACGTTTTAACAATAAATCAATTGTGTATATATTGTTATAATAGAATTCATGACATTATTTATGTGTACAGAGAATATTATTTCGTAATTACAATATCTCATATTTATAACTCATTAGAAAAGGTATATTCCATGCACAGCATCTATCAAACTTTTAGCCAAATCTAAGCATATGAAGATTTGCTAATTCTTGCTCTTTCTCTGTATCCGACGTATACAGGCGTACGCGTACTTCATATGCATACGCGTGCGTATATACGCGAACAGACATATACATGCACTGGAAATGACATGTAGGTCGTCGTATCAAGTAAGTTTATAAAAATTACTGTAAATCTAAAAAATATAAGTGAATTTCTGTATACATGATAGTTTCTATTGTTTATGCGCAATAGTACTATATCATCGTACTGATGGTATAATACCTATTCATATTGATTACATGTATTACTATAGTATTATTATCGTATTTATAATCGCATAATGCATGCTCGCAGACACGGGATGCGTGTGTCCACACGCATGCATTCCTGCACTCAATATATCCATACATACATACGCGCAAAATATATATGTATGGATATGCATACCTCTATTTATATAATCTAATATTCACATTCCTCCAACAATTGAAATGAGCTGTCTTGAAGAAAATAGACAAGGCACTTGAACCGAATATCTTTTTCTTAGCTAGTTGGCCTCATAAATAGTAGAATGCAAAGACTTGCACATTATACAGCGAACAGTAAAACAGATTGAATAAATAAGATCAGCGGTCCGAATTCTGTGTCGTTTGTGAGCTACAATTAAGCGTGATTCTTATATTCAGTAATGCCAATTAACTGTCTCATCTTTGGCGGTTGTTCCGCGACGCGCAAGTATTCAAGGCTTTCTAAAAATTATGTTCCTGCACGGCGAAATATCCCTCGTTCTCGGCACTTACTTTAACTTGACAATTAAATTGCTGATTCGTTATTTATAGTTACGATTACAATTTTAGCGAGCTAGAATGCGCCTCTGCCATCTGCTTAACGTAGCAGAAACAATGACGACAACAGTCAGGAACGCTTTCCTTAGAAAGACCTTAAAGCTTGATCACTTAGAAAGGCTCTCGAGAAAACTCTAATATCATGATGCAGTTGAAAATTCATTCCACATAAGTCCACCATAACAAAAATGCAATTTATGTACAAAAAATATAAATAAATTAACAAAACATTACGCCTGGCCGGGCGCGGAGCGCTCGGCCATGCAGTCTATATGGGTAGAGACGATCTGAGAGAGAGAGATATATAATACACGAAAAATTAGTTCCTACGAAGCCACAGTCTTAAGTACAACATATCTGTACCTGGAAGGCATATCAACAGAAGTAAAATTCATCAAATGAGATGTTCCTTTACACATTAAGTTGAATGACACGCGGCTTTTGCGGCTTATTGTAACAATGTGTGTGAGTGTGTGTGTGTGTCGGTGTGGATGCGTATTATGCGATGCGTGTAAATGTCGTGTTCTCCGTGTGTAACATGGCAATAAACTTAGAATATTATGCATTACAGTTACAGATACATAGGACATCGGTATATGAACTGTAAATATAAACATTGTCATCGAGCATTATGTAGTAAACCAGTGTCAGAGTCCAATAGAGTGGCCAGGTCGTATGCAGCAACATCAGTAATGGAATAGGGAACTACCCAGCGCAGATCCTGAGTACCCTCGTATCGTTTGTCAGAGGAAAGTTACAATATATTCTTTACCTTACGCGATTCAGCAGCTTTACTAAACTTAATCCTTAACGCTTCACGCCCCAGGGACCATCAGGAGTAGCGACGGGAACGTGCGAGTATCCGGCGAATTGTGGAAACTCCTCGACGCTTGCCGTGTTTGGGGCACTTTGCGGTTGTTGTTCCCATGGTGCTCCCTTCACCACGAAACCTGAATCACTCTCGGAGTTCCGATCGTCGGAGTTACCACGCGGAGGTGCGGTAAGGCTCTCCCGGTATTCGTACTCCAGAACGTCTTGCATCTGTAATACCAATCACTATTGTATCACACACCAAAGGGATATGCTATTCCACATTGGACAATTTTATTCAGATTACTCACGTATTCTTGCTCTAAGTTCAACAAGTAGTCTACGGCATCAGCTACTTTGTCTTCGGCACCCACGATTGTTACCGCATTTGGATCGGAGTCGGTTTTCCGTGGGAACTTAATGTCCACCTTGTATTCATCCATAATCTTCCGAATGTTCCTACCCTTGGTGCCGATTAAACGCGAATGTACAGCAGCTTTTATCATCACCGTTTGCTTTGTCAACTGGTTCTGCACGAAGAGAAGGGAAACATAAGTAAGGGTTCGTGACAATGACCGCAAGATGTGGGTGAATGATAGATTACCAGTTCATTGATAATCTTCATGATATCGTCACGAGCACTTTCGGCATTCTTCTCGTAACCAGTGATTGTAATGATATGTTCCTCGGGATCACCCTTACGGGGGAAGTTTATTTGAACATCGTGATCTATACGTATTTTACTAATCACGGCACCTTTGCGCCCAATTATTTTTGGATGGTACTCGGGGTCAACCTCGATCTGTGGAAGAGAAAAATCGATGTCTATTAATACTGCTAGCAACGGCTCTGGCATTGCTTTGAGATAATAAAATCTCTAGTCACTATACCTTCAATTCGTAAGATTTCAGAGCTCTATCTTGACGATCGGCTTCTAAAGATTTGCACTTGTCTAAGATAGCCTCTTTTGCATTCTCAACGCAGGATGGTGTACCCGAGATCTATAAAATGATCAATTTCCTTTAAGACTAAGGACAGCAAATAAAGCACATCACTCCAGTTGCTGGTTTTCAAAGAAAAATACCTTGATATAATCCAATTTTTCTTCGGCTGGAGATAACATGATGTGAACATCGTACGTGTTCATTAATTCTCGGACTTCGCGTCCTTTCTGACCTATTATCGAGCGATGTAACTCAAATGGTACTTCAACCTGATAGATAACAGACATATTTCAAACACGCGTTCTACTTGGATACTGATAACCGAAAAAGTAATTATGCAGAACATTAACCTCAATAGTGATTGGCACGAGATCCAGAAGAGCTTGCTTCGCAGCAGCAACATTCTCAGGCTTTCCAGTAATACGGATTATATCACATGGCGGTATTGCTTCAGGAATCTCTCCCCCATTCTCACCGTTGATCTGTTCTTGTTGCTCTGCATTGCGTTCGTCTGGAAATCGATTTCAAGTCATTACGATCATGGGAAAGAAAGAAGCCGTTGATAAAGCCAAGGCTGAATTAGAATCAACAATTGGTGAAATTGTTAGTATTCTCTTCTTAAATTGATTTTGGATTATTATATTATATTTACCAGGGTTCACATTCTAACTTATTTAAGAAAATCGGAAAAACTATTAAAGTAATATTTACCAAACGTATCGCGATCAGGGAATTTGACCAAGACATCGAAATCAGATGTGATCATTTGTACTTTGCGACCTTTCGCTCCCATGACGGTACGATGATGCTTTTGCGGTATAATACACTCCTCGGTAACCATGGATTCCTGGAACATTATTATAATGATGTTACTAGTCATCCTTTGTTTTGCAGTAACTTGTTTCACTTTTTAACAAGCGAACAACACTTACCAACTCTTGAACAATCTCGCGCATTCGTTGTTTTGCCGCTTCTATGCACTCGTGCGATCCCTTCAGAATGACGCGATCGCTATCGACTCCGGCACGTGGGAATGAAATCTGTACTCCGCCGTATTCGTCGGCGATTTTATGGAGAACACCACCTCTACGAGCAACGAAGTGTCTATGATGCTTAGGATCGATGTGAATTTCACCCTCGGTGATGTTGTCCTAGAAAGAAGTAAGTAGACATAGTTGTTATAATGGCGTAAATATAATAATCCAAAATCAATTTAAGAAGAGAATACTAACAATTTCACCAATTGTGGATTCTAATTCAGCCTTGGCTTTATCAACGGCTTCTTTTTTTCCCATGATCGTAATGACTTCTTTATCTTGATCATCATCAGTAGGGAATATAATACGAGCTCCGGTGGACTCTCTTATCTGAAACGATACGGTCAAATCATAAAGGTCGATATCGAGTCGGTTGAGGCACGCAGCATCCTGCGATATCTGTTGCTCCGTATCGGGCGTACCTTCCTAATGTTGGCACCATTTTTACCGATGAGGAATTTATGGTGTTGCACTTTGGCACGGACTTCAGCGGAGAAGCTGGACAGTTGCTTCTCGGTGGTAAGCTCCATCAATTGTTGTTTTGCTTTCTCAACATCATCTTTTGGCCCGCGAATGAGTACCTGAGAAATAAATGGTAATATCTCAGGTTTATTCAAGAGCAAATAGGATGGGAATTAATGTTGCATTGCAAATCCTTACTTTATCGCTTCGACTTTCAGCTGTTGGGAATTTAACTGTAACTCCGCCGCAATCCTCCATAATAGAATGAATGAGCTTGCCACCGGCGCCAATCAGCGAGTTGTAGAATTTCGGTGGAATGACTATCTCCTCTGTCACGATATTCGCCTAAAACAGAGTGTTACTTTAAAGTAGTACACGGTTCGTTTGCCCAGATTTCGGTTTCTCGTCTATGTCTCTGCTTTATATTTACCATTCCATTTTGAATCTTCTGAATCATTTCTTTAGCTTTCTCCACATTTTCCTTCTTTCCTGTGATAGTGATGACATCACTGTTCTCACCCTCAGCGGGCAAATCGATTTTGGTTTGTGTTTCTTCTCTAATCTGAGGTGCCAGATAATTATTATCAATGATCTCCATGTTTCTAGCGAGTTTCCGCTATCATTTAAATACGAACCTTTTTGATATTTACTCCTCCCTTTCCTATAACGAACTTGTGGAATTGCTTGAAAATGGGGACGTCTATGACGTTTTTGTTTTCGTTGAGTTCCTTCACTAGCTTCATTAAATATTTATGGCACTCGTCGACGTCCTCCTTAGGCCCTCTTATTTTTACTATATCAGCCTTCACCTCTGTGAAACCATAGGAATAAATTATTCTAGAGGAACGTCAACACAGTGAGGATATTTTTATAATTTGAGGAGAAGATATTATGGCAATCGTGCAGACTAAGATAAGTTAAATAACCATTCTCTAGAAATATGTCGTAATACAATTGGACGACTGCCAAGAAGAGCCCGAGGTCTTTTGAATCTTTGTATCTGGCAGACATCCGAGTTCTATCTATTACACACGTTCAGCTACATACCTGGCCCAGGAATAGTAATTTGTACTTGATTGAATTTGTCGCGAATTTCTTTGATATTGTCTCCCTTATTCCCAATAATGCTGGGGTAGTAACGGTGATCGATTATTACATCCTTCTCCTTCTCGTTCTCCAACTTATTCACAAGCTCAGCTAGTTGCTGGGGAAGAATGAAAGAATATTAGATGTATTCTGATTGGAATATGATTGATATGAGTCCAAGCGATTAATCTTTCAATGAAACTTTCTACGTACTGCTTGGGCTTTCGCCACGCCGGAATGATTGCCTTCGATACGAATAATATTTGTACCGTCATCCTCACATATACTAATGAATACGCCAGTTCCCCATTTCACGCGGTTCACTGCGACAGAAGGTTTTGAATGAAGAAATATTCATTCCACTGGAAATGATATATCACGATGGTTTTGTTAAGTTATATTGCTTACCGTTGCATCCATTCTTTCCAATAATATGTTTATAGAATCTAGGATCAACATTCAATTCGGCATAAGTCAGCTTGGAAATAAGGTCACTTGCCATGACTTGTAACTCGCTTTGGACTTTCTCTACTTCCTCGGGCGGACCCTCAATCTTGATTTCGTTGTCCTTTCCTACGAACTCGACGTTCACTTTTGCCATTTCTTGAGTGATGCGTTTAATGTTCACGCCCTTTCGGCCTATTATGTACTTGTGTATCCAGACAGGCGCTTCCACTACAGCGGTACGGACACTGTTTGCCTTCTCGTACACTTTGTTTAATGCTGAAAACCGAAAGCACGATTATTGCTTGACTCTGTTTAGAATTCATACTTTTATCCTTGCACTATGTACCTTGTCCAAGTTTCTCCTGAGGTCCCCGAAGAGTAATAGTACCAGTTGGAGAATTTTGCGAAGGCATTTCTACACTCACACCAGTCATCTGCAATATTTCGGCTATCGTGCTGCCACGAAGACCGGTCACGTACTTATGTTGAGCCTTTGGAACTTCAACGGACACAGTGGTACACCTTTTCTCCTGTGTGAAAAATTGAATATAGAATTGCTCTTCCTTGTTACAAATTTCATTGATACTCAAAGGAATCTGCTGCATACCATATCCCTGTATATGTCTTCGATCTTCTGCTTGGCAGCCAAAACACCTTCTTTCTCACCAGCTATTGTAATTTCATCTTCTTGCACAGAGGGTGGTGGAATATTTATACGAGCTCCAGTTTCGGCTATCATGGCATTGAGATTCTCATTATGTGCACCGTATATGAATGGGTGGTAGATTTTTGGCACTGATACTCTTTCAAAGGCTTTCCTTGACTGAAAGAAAAATACAAATGATATTAACTATGCCAATTGAGCAGATATTGCTCCCAGTTGTGATAAATACTATGTACCTGTTCATCCGAAATAACTCGAATTTCATGTTCAGCCTTCTCTATTCCTTCTTTAGTTCCTGTAATTGTTATAGTATCCGATTGATCTTGGATTACAGGAACACTGATTTTTGTGGCAGTTGTCTTCTCAAGATTCTTAAGGCGTTGGGCTTGTTTTCCACAAATCCACCGGTGGTGCTCTTTGGGAATATTAATCTGCTTACTTGCCTGTAATTTCCCAGTATATTCTCACATTATTAATCTCAGTAAAAGACCCAATTAATAACTCCCTATGAAAAAGAAACTGACCAGTGTCTGGAAAGTAGTCAGAATACGGCGCTTGGCCTCAAGAACTTGATTCTGCTTGCCAGTGATCAAGAATGTAAGAGACTGATCACGAGAAGAAGCTATCTCAACGATGGTATTAGTCTCCTTCATGATGGTCTTGCATGTGCGAATTGATTCGCGCTCGCCAAATTTGTCACTTTGATCATATTTTCTCTCTTCGCCTGGTATACGGAACATCTGTGGGCCGCACAAGCAATAAAGTTATGATCAAATTTCTGTTACAATTAAACATTGAAGTTCAAATATTTGGAATATTACCTGAGTGATATTCAGACATCCCAGCTGCAAGCTGTTGTTTAAATTAAAAATGTTTAAGTTTCCTGAATTGGATCCAGTGGATTCAGGGAGGACTGGGAATGTTTCATCATAGGTAGGTGGCTCATAGGCCGTTCCCTCTTCCATTACTGATTGCTGCTGCATTTTGGGGTTGTCCTGTTTCGTGCCAAGTCCTTACAGTAGCACTAAAATGCAGTATACATGATTACAATTAAAATCATCAAGCCTTATACATGCAATACATTAACTACAAGTACACATCTCATACAATATTCACTACTTCAATTTAAAAAAAAAAAAGAAACAATGAAACATGCTATCCTAATTATGAAAGAAATTCAACTGCAATTGTTTAAATAATTTTTACATCGACAAGTACTTGGGGATCGCGGCCGCAAATGCCTATCACCGACGACTCGAAAAATGCGCATCTGCGGGACGGTAGAACGCACAGTGGGAAGGCGCAACGAAAAAGCTCGAAGGTACGAGAAACCGTGGGAATATTGGCGTTAATGAATCAAACGTCGGAATTTCGCTGGAGAGCTCTGAAAGGATGTAAAATTGGAGTGCGGCGATAGGGCGATCGAGGGAGAGTTGGGCCGATATCACGAGGAAAAGTGAGGATTCGGCCGTGACCCCGTTGAACGGCCAGTCGAACCTCCCGTGTGTCCGAGCAGGAAGCAGTAAAGCAGATTTAAGTTAAATCCCAGCATGTCAATGACCAGTGGTTGAGGCAGTGACCACCATATGGAATGAAGTATTCACTTGACACGTCACGAGATCGCTAACCTCTTCCCCGAAGGAATGCTCGTGCATTGCGCGCACCACGAAAATAGTACACGCCGCCTACACGGGCGGAAATTTCGGAGGCAAACGTGGCCGTAAAAGCAACGGAAAGGCAGCCGCCCGTGGGCATGGGAACCCTCGCGGAAACGGCACGACGTGTCTCCCAGTCACAAGGCTACCACCGCCAGTAAGATACTTACTCTACCGTAATAAAGAAATCCGGCCAAGTAATAAGTGTGTATTACGAAGCCAGTTTAATGCTGGTCTGCCTGAAACATCGAAAAAGGCACGCGCGTTAGCCACTGCTCCACCGTGAGTGTAATTCAATTATCATCCCAGCCAAATTATCCCCTACTACTCAAAACGGCACACGTCTTTCCTTACCGGTAACGCAAAGTGAAATGAGATAAATACCGTTCGCTCGGCAAAAGTTACTGGAATATGGTGGCATCGAACGAGGACTGCGCCTGCCAAACCTAGCGCACGCAAACCAGAAAGTCCCTGCTCCCTCCAATACTTTCTCTATATTTCAATTTCAAATCAACTCTTCTAACGAGATAAATGATCTTCTTAAATAGTTTTTCATTATAAGATTAACGAGGTAGCCGCACAGTCGTTTTTCGCGCGAAAGCCCGCTAACAATTGAACGTCGATCTACTTTGCGCACTGCAAGTGCACGAACAAGTGACTCGCAGCGGCCATTTTTAGGAATTCAAATCTTTATTCAACCGGAGAACATGGAGAACAAACGTTCTAAATTCTAGAGCAATTTTTATTTATGTAATGCAGAGTTCTTAATCCAAAATGTCAACGTTTATTCTTACATGCTTTTCTCCACTACAGATCTGAGGCATTCTGTATAGAAAATCAGAAAAAGTCCGATTGGAGTGCACGCGTATCTCGAAATTTCGGAGCAGTCTGGCTACATCGATATATCACAATAGGGATTTCGATGAGGCTGCAACGCACACACACGCATGGGCAAACCCTCCCAAATGCCTGAGTTCGATAGGAAGAAAAAGTCCATTTTATATATGGACATATATGGGTTATCGTGATCGGGTTGTCGATAGAGCGATAAGAACATCGAATCGAAAATGCCAGCCGAGCTCTGTTTGCTCAGCGTCGTAGAGTTGACACGCTAAACGTGTCACACGCACGCAATGCGTCATATACACGTACACACATATATGGCTTTTCGTCCAACATAAAATGCGTATATTCACGAGCAAGGTCAATATATAAATGCCGCCGCTACTGTCTCTTGAAAAAGGACATAATCGTCGGGAGATTCGCGCCGTATCAAACTAGATTTTCAGGAGGGAGAGAAGCGAGCGACGATGCGGAAAAGGTCAAGGTAAAAGGGACATGCTGCAAGGTGGCCGGGTGCAGAGCAATCCCGAAGATGGCCTGGCACTAATTCTTGGGACGTTGTGCGCTATGTATTATCAGCGCGGGATTTTACACTTTATGTGCATCGTTACATAACGCGATAGGACGAGGGCCGAGCATAGGTCACTTTTCAAGTACACGTATACGTGTGAATTGTCGTGCGACTAACTGGCCCGAGCCGATTTTCCGCACGCAATCATGACTGAGAACGTGAGCCGTATGGGCCCGCTTATCGGAGCGATCGACGAAGGAACAAGCAGTGCTAGATTCCTAGTAAGTTTACCTAGGTTTCTTTTAGAATTCTTCTCCCCTCGATCGAGACGTCCGAGCAAAACGTATGTTGGACTCCCGCATAGAGAGCGGGCGCACATGCCACTTGTCATGTTTGTTTTCTAACACCTCACACCACCCCTGCGCCAAAGCATGGCTTTCTTTTTTATTTAAATAAGAATGTTTTCATTTACGACGCCTCGTATTTCTCTTCCTTATTCCTGGGTACCATTCATACTGCGATATCAGTGTTACATATTAGGCAGTGCAATAAGCCTTGTCAGACCCAAGTGTATCCATCTCTTATCATAGTCTTACAATGCTCTTATCAGACAGGCGTTGTCACCAGTCATTTAAAGTACACCAACTTATTTAAACGAAGTCTGGATGTAATTCAATGCTGACTTAATGATTCCTTATGCAAAGATAAATGTCAGTGGTTATCTATGAAATTAAAAATGTACACTGTCTTGCAGGTTTTCGATGTTTTGCATAGAAAGGTGGTAGCAAAGCACCAAATCGAGATCAAGCAGAAATATCCTCAGGAAGGATGGGTAGAACAAGACCCGAAAGAGATTCTGCAAGCCGTTACGGAATGTATAAAGAAAACAGTAGAGAAGTTGAAGGATATAGGGCTGAGTGTATCGGATATCAAATCTGTTGGGATAACAAATCAGCGAGAGACTACTTTAGTTTGGGATAAGGAAACGGGTGAACCACTACACAATGCTATTGGTAACACATATTCAACCCACGCATCTTCTCTATTAATATAACATTTAATATTAGAAATAACAGAAGTTTTATAAATTCACAGTCTGGCTTGATATGAGAACAACCACCACTTTGGAAGATGTATTGGACAGTGTGCCCAATAAGACAAGGAATAAGAATTATTTAAAACCTCTCTGTGGTCTTCCTATGTCCCCATACTTCAGTGCACTGAAAATCCGTTGGCTTATAGACAATGTACCACGTGTTAAGCAAGCAGTGGATGCAGAAAAATGTGCCTTTGGTACAATAGATACTTGGCTGATGTGGGTATGTCTCCCAAAATCATTTCCTTTGAATTGCAGATATTCAGTCATATATTATTTTCCATCTTTGTGTACCCCACAGAATTTAACAAAGGGAAAACTTCACATAACAGATGTTTCCAATGCATCCCGCACAATGTTAATGAACATAGAGACTCTCAAATGGGATCCTCTGTTGTGCCGCTTTTTTGGAATTCCACAGCATATTCTTCCAGAAATTCGATCCAGTGCTGAAATCTATGGAAAGATTACAGATCCTGAAGTACTTGAAGGTGTTCCTATCTCAGGGGTGAGCTCATACTCTTTGTTTCTTATTCTGTACGTTAATGTGGCAATACATAATGGCACAATGTAGTGTGTTGGTGATCAACAAGGAGCATTATTGGGACAACTATGTCTGAAACCAGGGCAAGCCAAGGCTACATATGGAACAGGCTGCTTCTTGCTATATAATACTGGTAGTGTAGTGAGTACCAGTATAACTACAATTATACTCAACGTACAACTAACAATTGTATCACTAAATTCTCACATCTTTCCTTTCTAATTTAGAAAGTGGATTCCACACAAGGTTTAATAACAACAATTGCATATAAGATTGGCAAAGCCCCAGCGGTATATGCGCTGGAAGGATCAGTAGCTGTCGCGGGTGCAGCTTTATCGTGGCTGCGCGATAATATGGAATTGTTAAGCAATATTACACAGTCGCAAGATTTGGCCGAACGTGTTCGATGCTCCGGCGATGTGTACTTTGTGCCTGCTTTCTCTGGTTTATATGCTCCATACTGGCAGCAGGATGCCCGAGGGTAATTTCACTTATACGTCATAGTGAATGTTTTACCTATTATAATCCTATATTCTAATGATGAAGATATAATAATTCATTACGCTTTGTGCATGATCGGATTTTGATCTGAGATATCGAGAATACAAACTTTTGCCCGGCAATCAACGTGCTAGACACGAACATAAGGAAATTGTAGAATATTCATTTTATTTTTAGGGTCATCTGCGGTATCACCGAGGATACACAACAGTATCATATTATACGGGCCGCCCTGGAAGCTGTTTGCTTCCAGACGAGAGATATCTTGGAAGCTATGGTGAAAGACTCCGGTACAAAATTGACAACGTTACAAGTTGACGGTGGAATGACTGTAAATAATTTACTCATGCAGCTGCAGGCTGATCTTACAGGAATTAATGTTGGTATGTAGTACAGTTGTGATACGCGTGGTGGAAAATATCTGGCTTCTTGATATATGATTTTCTGTTTATAGTGAGGCCTAATATGGTCGAAAGTACAGCACTCGGTGCCGCTATATTAGCTGGTGTTGGAGCAGGTCTTATTGACATAACTGATGTAGACGCATCTCAGAATACGAAGTTCTCCCCTGTTATAGGAGACGATGGTAATTCTCAATCATTTTCTTTGTTCATATTCATAATGCAACAAATGGGTACAAGCTTGAATTGCATTCTTTCAGAGAGAGACTTCAGGTACTCAAAGTGGAAAATGGCTGTGGAGAGGTCGATGAAGTGGGACTGCTCGTCCTCGTTAATGACTGATAATTAGAAGAAACGATTATGGAGATAATACATTAATTCTTTATCCAATGGAATACAACGTTGTCGTTTTTAAGATGATCTAGAGCGACGCAGTATCAAGAAACACTCTATTTAGATACATTTTCAAATATGCATATTATTCGCTTGACAATGCACAAGCAGGTACTTCAAACTGTTGAAACACATGGTCTCGTTATTGCTAGATACTTAGGCACAAATTTTTGGGATGTTTCAGCGATGAACATCCTAATGTACTTACTCTATAGGCACTTTGGGACCCGAATTTACGTACGAATAGATTATGATGCCGATAGCACATTGTTATATGCGCACATGGTAGTCGAATTACTTAATAGTTAAAGATGTACTTACGACCGATAGGCACGAATTCAATATCGCAGTGAAATTTTCTTATATGAATTCTGTATACTATATTGTATACGGAGGACGCGGAGCGTACAAATGTATTTAAGAAAAATTATGGTGCTTTGAAATTTTATATTATATGTACATGTAAAAAGTGCACGAGAATATTTATGGAACGTTAAAATATACCTATTACAGAAAACACTTACTCGCACTTGATTGAACAGTAATAAGATGTAATTGTTGAAAAGTAAGGTACGCACGTAAGTATCTATATAACATATTGAATGTTTTATTTTATATAAATAGCATAACATGTTCTATCTGTAGTATTACATTATTATTCGATTCTGTCAAAACATAAATTCGGTTAACAGTGACATAATTCGGTTTCTCTTAGAAAACTGATAATTTGATAACGCATCCTCGATGATTATAAGGCACTAAAGTGAATTTTGATGGAAAATAGGTAAAGCACAAGAGAGTGTATGTACTTCCTGACTATATACAATATTTCGCCTTTTGTACTCTTTTTTGGGAAGCTTTACAGAATGTTGAATAATGTGTTTATTATAAATATAGTAACGTGAAATATCCACTTATAGTTTTACATTGTTCGATTCTATCAGAACTTAAATATGCTTAACATCATGATTGTAAACTAACTAATGTGGCAAAATGAGACTCCAATCGGAATCGGTTTCATGGAACGTTAAACCTCCTCATCACTTTCTTCCCCGGGCTCTTCGTCCACTCCCGTATTGTTTTGTCACCAAACCTCGGGACTTAAAGAACTTATAATTTGGTGATACAGCTCCTGCTTTCTATAAGGTAGTAAAGCGAACGTCGTCGGAAAATAGGGACAACAAAAATAAAGCAGAACTATGTGTATTACCTCGCTTTTTTCATCCTTTTTCGAGACTTGATTCGGGCTCATCGAACCATCTTCAGTTGTCGCTGAAAAAGAATACAGATCCAAACTCTGGGAGTCCTGTAAAATTGTATTAAAAATAACTATATTATGTCAGTGAGATAGTTACTGTTGTAAATGTTTTGTTTAAGCAATAAATTTTACTTGTTCAGGAGATGAAAGATTAAATCGTACTTTTTTGTGCGATCCCGTAGGTTGACTTAGGGACATCTGTAAATACAATTCAGTTACAACAAAGTATACAAAAATGTATAGTGAAATTCTTTCAGATTTTTAGAAACAGCAAATTATAAGTGGGAAAAATATTTAATTCCAACATATTAACTGCTAAATACAGACACTTAAGTTACCTGATAATCATTCAGACTAATTGAATATTTATCGAATCTGATTTAGTTGACCTAAGTTAATTTCCGACCTACCCTTCCTTGTTTATTCTGACGGTTAATCGTCTCAACTGGCCGTGTGAGTATCGCGCTCTTCAAACCCTGTGGATTCGGTTTCAAGGAGCTTGTTCTTTCCTCCTTGACGGGCTGATGCTCGGAAATCTTTGGTTTGACATTACGTATGTCTTGCAATACAGACACTCTCGCCGATGCCGCGTTTCTTGCCTCCATCATATTTTTCAAAGAGACCAACTGTTCATTGGTCTCTTTCATTTGAAAAAGCTCGTTTTGCAAGCTTTGGTTCGCTGCATTGACTTTGTCCAGGGAATCCCGGAGTTTCGTCAGCTCAGCCTGATGGTTCTGATTCAGCCGATCGAACCTCTCTTGCAAGCTTTGTTTCTCCTCATAGCTTTTGTCTAGGGATTCTTTTACTTTCGCGAAATCGGAATGTTGTTTCGCTATGGTCTCTTGCAATGTAATGATTTTTGCATTGTATTCCTTCGTGCGCTTCGAGGTCTGCATCTCTTCCTCTTTCTGTAAAAGTAATTCCAGTCATTTAATTGCAGAAATCACAGTACTAAGAATCCAATAAATACGAATAGAAGTTTACTCGTTCCCCGCGCAGTTTGTTTTCGTATTCCTTCTTCAGTGCTTCGTTCTGTTTGGTTAATTCGACAATTTCAGATTTACTGGTAGTTTTCATTTTGTCTATACTGGCTTCCAAATCGGCAATTTGTCGTTGCCCATCTTCCAATTTTCGCTGTATTTCATTGAAATTTGTCTGAAGAGTATTGTACTCATCGATCTGGCCGAAATATTTGGAACCAATTTCATCCAAATCTTTACTTAGATCGATCTCTATCTTTCGCCTTTCGGTAACATGTTCCTCAAGTTTGTTCAACTATTAAAAGATATTTCATTCGGATCACATGAAAAAAAGATTATACAGAATAGCATCACTTTTAATCAGTTATACCTCTTCTGTTTTTGATTTGAGTTCTGCTGCGAGTTCACTTGCTTTTAGTGCTGAGGCTTCAACGTTTTTGATTAATTCGAAGTTTTGACGAGTTGAATCTTCTAGTTTAGATCTATCGAAAGAACTATCAGTGTAAATATAATATTTAATAAATAATAAATCATGTAATAACAATTGACGATATATTTACTTGTATTCGGTTAATTCTGCTGTAATGTTTTTACTATTCTCCTCGGTTCTTCTCAATTTCGATTCTAAATGTTCGTTGTGCATCATCAATTCATTTCGCTCCTGAAAGTACGTATATGTTATTGTTACACTTATCATTTTTAACATTTTGCTAATTTGAAACAGTTGTTGGTGAATTCGTTCTCGTACCTTTGCCAATTTCAATTTTTCTTCGGCGTGCGCGCTTTCGAGTTGACTTTTAGTCGTTCGCAGCTTGTTGTCCGCTTCTTCCCCTTGCTTCTTCATATCGCGCTGCAATTCTACCAGTCTAGAAGAAAATTCGTCTTTCAAGAGTTATATTAATAATACTAATATTATGCTAATTTAGATAGGAATAATGCATACTGCTGTTCTTGAAGCTTCAACCTCTCCTCCATTACGGCGACAACTTTATCGGTCCCATTATCTGCTTTTTAAACAAACGTATTACATTTCTTAATATACGAACAAACACACAAACGAGAAAGTTTAATGCATCGATGGAAATTACTTTCGCAACATTAATAAGTGTACAAAGCGGTCTGTAGAAATGATTACTTAAATGTATAAACATATATGTGCACGAGCTCAAAGAAAAAGCGACTGACCTTTCGCCTTAATGGTCTCTAATTGTTGACGAAGCTTTTGTATTGCTGCGCGTTGTGTAATTATCACATCGTTATACAAAGCAGATAGGCTGTCGTATTTCTGCTGGAACACCGTCACGCACTCGGTTACGTAATCCGAGAATTTGTTAATCACACCCATGGATTCGTAATTAGCGTTTATCCTGAAACAGGAGAGCCGCTCCAATATCAGTACTTTCCTTTCGTTATACTACACAGTTTTTCGTGAAAACGATCTACGAATATATTTACTTGGCAAGTATCTGCTCCTTTAACTTGAGCTCATTGTCGCGCCAGACGTGAAAATTCGTTATGATCTCCTGCGCTTCCTGAAACTTCTTTCTGAAAGTGCGCAGTGCGTGCCTGTGAGCCTCGCAGTCTTGACCATGGTTCTCACTCTCCATTTCCATACTGCTGTTACCGGGCTAATCACCAAATATAATTAATTATATGATGAGTCGAACCAATATTTCAATTATTCGACTACCGAGCGAATTTTAAGCTTTTACCACACTCGCATGCCCAAATATTTCGCCCATCTTAATTAATCTTTATTTTAATTTCATTTGTGATCAAGTGAACCAGAAAATTTGATTTCTAAGAAATGCCAATATCTCATAGAAGTATCCATAGATGATTCCTATTTGTTGTAATAATCGAAACACATACCGTTTCCGGCTGCGCCACCGATACGTGACTCCCCGTATTCTTCACCCATTGCTCTATCAAGCTATCGACAAACTTGCTGCCGTGCGTCGTTCGTCTAACTTTTTCAGGTGTTTGGATTGAAGGGGTAAGTGGCTGCTTGCGTTTGAATTCTTCTGACTGAGGCTCCGATCTTCTTGCGGAGCCTGTGAAATTGCAAGAATAAGCTGAAACCATTTCCTCGTCGATCGGAAAAGAAATGCCGATATCATTTTCTCGAAGCGTCGAATAAATGTGTCGATCAAATCGGTAAAGTTCACAACGGATCGGAAGCTTACAATTATTCCCCTATTCTTATTATATTAACGAATTATGTAATTATTAAACACTTAAATACTACCAATATAAAAAGTTTCCGACCATTGACAAATTGTTTTATAAAAGTACGTATTGCATATGATAATACTAAGGAAACGGGAAAGTTCATGAAAGAGAAAAAAGATGGAGCTTGAAGGTCGGAACTCCGCAATTTCCGGTGAAATCCCATTTTCCTTGCTACGTGGGTGTTAAGTGTCGCCCACACATGTACACTTTATAGGCATAATCTTATCGATCATGAAGCCATTGTTTCAATAGTCCGCCTACCAGGGTTTGAGGTAGTTCTTCGGTACTTGTCCGATGTAGTGCTACGAGGCGTTAATAAAGCTCGCCCTTTGCTTTCGGCCGAATACGATTGTTCCGTTTTTGGCGAATCTATTAAAGTAAAGTCAATTCCAAAGGGAAAATTTGTAGGCAATTTGAGACAGGTTATGGCCGTCATTAAGGATCTCATACTGCGTAATTCTTTTACCTGTGTCGTTTAGTGTTCTCGCTTGCTCGTGCGCCCGCTCATAAAACGACGATGATTCACCATAATCATTATTGCGTGGTCTGTGCATCTTGTAATTGATTCTTAAAAATACAATGTCCTTAATGCGAAACGGCTATCTTGCACATGTTAGAACTTTCAAGAAGAATTAGACTAGATAAATAAAACTGTGGTACAAAAATGAAGTATAATACTTTTCCTTCTGCGATCCCCTCTTTAAACGATTAGTTTAACAATGACGATTTGGGTTGATTGATCGAATTACTCCAAGAACGATTCACAATTAACTGGATCTTCTTCCTTTGATCCTGAAACAATTCGGCGTCCCTGGCGAAGCCTGTAAGTAGCACTACTCCTGCTGGACACAATTTGAGCGCGTACTACGTGACTCAAAAAACAACCATTTTTTCTTATTTTAAACAAATGAATGCACATTAGGAAGAACCTGCAGTACTGTTTTATTACAATGAATAAATATTGCATATAATAAAAGTTCTAAATAAACGATTGTTTCTTATACTGAAACTCGATTTATTTATTATTGTTTCGTTCCGCATCTCTTTACTCACTTTTGACTTACATTCTTTATACCTGATTTCTTAACTTTAGCCTTATGCGTAGCTTCTGCTTATAAGAATACCTGATGAAACGCAAAAAAATCAAAGGACATTTCAAAGTATTACAATAGATTTCGGAGTAATAATCCTGAAAGAGGGAGTCGGTTGAAATTGAATCTTGACATCGCTCGTGAGCGTCAGAAGTCGAGTTATCCTCAGTGCCGAGTGGACACAATCTTGCGCAAAGATAAGCTGGGAGCGAAATTGACGGGGAAAGGCGGTCGACAGGACACTTGAGGCAGCAAATCATGCATCAGGTGTTCGTCGCCCGGCTGGAAATCACCGGGGTTTCTTCGCCGGGTTGGCAGAGGGTGAGTGTACAAGAGGGGGCGATTGGCGAAGGGCGCGGGGGGTGGCGAGGGGGACCGACGTAAGTAAGGAGCAGAGGGCGAGGAGCTATACAAGGGTACACAGCAATCGTCGGAAGATTTTCGGTGTCGCGGTAAATCAATGGCGCATCCGGTGGCGCATGTGAGATTTCGTTGGCAGCTTCCCTCCAGTGGAGCAGCGCCGTTGGCCAGAGCGGGAGGGAGATTCTCGCTCTTGCTCAATCGCCATTTCCCCCCGACGGCCACTCTCCACCCCAGCTTTTCCGCCAGGTTTACCATCCATGTTCCACCGATCTACTTTTAGCAGGCTTTCCTCCCTTTTCCTCATTCTTCATCCTCTCCCTTCTCTCCCTTCTCCAACCTTTTCTTTTTCAAATCTCCATCCTTTTTCCTCCTTTCCTAACCCACTTCCACCTCTCCTCGACCCCTTCCCAGACTCCGAGCGCCTCCCTCCACCTCGGCCCAGAGCCACTCTTTCCCCCCACCCCACCCTCCTCGTCCTGCTGGATAGCGAGAATCGAGGAAAACTCAACTGGTGACACATACGTGCACCGTCCACCGAGGGAGAACGAGGGTGAGAGGGCGCCGAGAGCTTAGACTCTCCTCCAGCTTGATTGAGAACTCGGTCACCACCGGTGAGGTTTGAAGGCTCTCTTCTGATTGCGCTGCTCTTGAGATCCCGCGACTCGGCCAGCTACGATGAAGGAACACGACCACACCACCGCCGGCCCCAAAAAGCCGATGAAGCTCAGGAACATCACCGACAAGACCGAGGCTTTCGACTCACTCCACGCAAAGACCTCCGAGGTAAGCTCAATTGTCCATCTTTCTATCTCTTCTTCGAGTTTGCCTTGCTTTTCTATGGGGTTTCTTGTGGAATTTTAAGCAATTGGAAATTGGTGGTTCTGTACTGGTGAGAAGTGGTTGGGGATTCACTTTTTTTTAATTGTTCTTGCTTTTTTATATAGGTTTTTGAAGGTTTCATTTACTGTTTCGGGCTTTTTTGATTTGTTTGCCTTTGCTGTATTTTTAGTTGTATTGTTGGGAGAGATTACTGGCACTGTTCCAGTTTCGGGCGATTAATGTCCTCGGGGTTGGAGTGGGTGAAGCAACAACTTGTGTTTGACTATAAGGGAGCGCTCCCCTCTCGTCTCGAGTGCCTTCTCAAGGAATGAGAGAATGAATTGTCGTGAATTTGTTCCGGTCTTGTAGAATGGAAATATATTGCGTGATTTCTATGGCATTGGAATAATACGATGAGTCCTTTTAAGGCGCGCGAAATTCGGGGGAATAATAAATAGACAAATATGTTGATTGCAACAAGTACCATAATACGATCCTTTGAATGCACGCTAACAATAAAGTACTTGCGTTTTATGTCAAGCTTTACCAGTTTCGCTTTTACACAAAGTTTATGCGCGGTTGTTTAACGCGAGCTGTGCTTTGAAATTGCACGTAGAATATCGTCGATGGTATTGTGGCCGAGGTTTCTGTAGAAGCATTCTTGTGAGTGAGTACCTGTAGCTGAATGAACGCAAAAGCTTTGATTACACCGCTCTTGGTTGTTTTTGCAGTTGGTGTATTGTCTGATTTTTAATAAAGAAATTGAATGAAAAATTTGTCATTACTTCTAATTGTTCACGCATTAATAAAAAATACATTGTTTGTGCACTTGTATCACATTATATGAGAAACAAAGATTGAGGATTGGTGGAACCAATGGCGCAACTGAGTCTCAAATTATAAACTGTTAATGGTAAAGGACTCAGAGATCTGCGCTGGCATCAATTACTGTTCGCACTTGCAAACCTATAGAATGTCTAAGGTGCATGCATGAATAGGTATTATTTTCAGCGTTAATGAACAGAACGTGACAAACCTTGGCGTAATAAAAGTCTAGTAAAATGTCTAGTTTTACGTAACTCACTCTATTCCGCAACACCAGCTAATTAAGGCTGAAAACTCATTTCTACCAATGGAATAATTTATTCATTTGCACGAGGAATCAGCAATCGAAATAATATGACGGAATTGTCAGTGTGTCGCCCGTTTAGTAATTAAAGTACTTTGTACTAATTAAACTTTGCTACCGTTTACTTGCGAAGTTTAATTATTCCGTTATTCAAATATCAAATCCGCGTATAATACATATTGATAATGTAATTGACTGTGTGTAAACTCAATCGGCTCTCTAATTAGAAAGTAAGGAGTTGGAGGACAGTGTTTCGTTATTCTTCACAAGGATATAAGAAGAGCGATAATACGTTCTCATCAAGGGAATGATTCAACAATACGAGATAATGAGGAAACAATGTGTGAAATATCTGCTCAATCAACTGCCGACTACAATCTGCAAACTATTCTTAGAACAAATTTGATTTTCCAGCGGATACTATGTTCGAATCAAGTATGTCTCGGCAGTATAATGCAATTGCCGGTACATGGCACGGAAGCTCGCTCGAAGGAGGAGATCCTGGTGCACGCGAAAGACTTTCTGGAGCAGTACTTTTCATCAATCAGAAGGTATTCTTCGCACAGAGCAAATTAAGAGTTTCGTTCATTCATTCAAAGGCTTTCCGCAAGTATTACCCACAATTGTTTAAACTATACTCCGATCAATCCATATCGTTATAAATTAAAAGACTTGCGGATGACTACCCTAGACCTAGCCCAATGCCCGGAAATGGTTTATCCCAATACTATATCTTTTCCGCAAACTGTGGTTTGCCCGGAAATAGTGTTTGGTTTTCCTGAACTTATCTGTTCAAATTCCCCAGCCCACAAGCGAAATCTGAAACATGAGTCATGGGACTAATAAGATTGTGTGATTTCTTTTTTTATTAATGCAACATCTGCCTTTATACAGATTGAATAGTGAGGCTCATCGATCAAGATGGGACAGCGTACAAAAGGAAGTATTCGCTACGGGCACTTATCAATTAACAGAAACGGAATTGGTATTTGGAGCGAAGGTAGCCTGGCGTAATGCGGTGAGGTGCATTGGTCGGATACAGTGGTCAAAACTGCAGGTACTGTAAAACTGCAGTCTGTCTATTGTATAACGCGCCACTTATACATGAACTAAAGTCTATAATAATTTATAGCAAATGTGTTTAAAAATTTCAAACTAGTGTAAATTTGAATGATTCCGAAGTACAAAACCCATTTGCAGGTTTTCGACTGCCGCTATGTTACCACAACCAGTGGTATGTTCGAAGCGTTGTGCAATCATATCAAGTATGCCACGAATAAAGGAAATATTAGGTAAAATGCCAATGCAGTGGGTGCAAAAAGAATTTATAAACGAAGTGGCATATGAAATCCCTTTTCAGATCAGCAATAACGGTGTTCCCTCAACGCACGGATGCCAAGCATGATTTCAGGGTATGGAATCAGCAACTAATCAGCTACGCTGGATACAAAAATCCAGATGGGACCATTACCGGCGATCCTGCCTACGTGGAATTCACTGAGGTAAGAAAGTAATACCAATAAACAATTGTTTTACAATTAATATTAAGTAACGAGTGTACTTACATCGTTTGGGCCGAGAATGGTATACAATCGAATATTAATATTCGTAGCTGTGCTTGAAATTGGGCTGGAAAGGGGCCCGAACCAGATTCGACGTTCTACCCCTGGTTCTCTCGGCGAACGGACACGATCCAGACTACTTCGACATACCAAAAGAGCTTATCCTCGAAGTACAACTCAGCCATCCAACGTAAAACCAGTCGTTTTTAATGAATGCTTAAAAAAACTATGTTAAGTAATGGATAATACAATGGAGCTTCTCAACGCAGGTATGATTGGTTTGAGAAATTGAACTTAAAGTGGTTCGCTGTGCCGGCGGTGTCGGGGATGGTGTTCGATTGCGGTGGATTGGTCTTCACCGCAGCGCCCTTTAATGGCTGGTACATGAGCACAGAAATTGGGGCGAGGGATCTCTGCGATGTACAACGATACAACTTATTGGAGGTATTGTTATCCTTTACAATCAGGACATTGTGCATTTAATGTGTGTAGAGACAATGCCAATATTTAATCAAAGTGAATTTATTGGATGGTGTTTCTTAATTGCAGACAATAGCAACGCACATGGGGTTGGACACCAGGACACCAACCTCCTTGTGGAAAGACAAAGCGATCATCGAAGCAAATGTTGCTGTGCTGCACAGTTTTCAAGTAAGTCAAAATACCCTTCGTGAGTTAGGTATTCGGACTTGTATTCGGCTTACACGATTGTTTCTTGCAGATGAAAAACGTGACCATCGTTGATCATCACACTGCGTCAGAATCATTTATGAAACACTACGAAAATGAGATGCGGCTGCGAAACGGTTGTCCCGCCGATTGGCTGTGGATAGTGCCGCCGATATCAGGATCAGCAACGGCAGTTTTTCACCAGGAAATGGCTCTTTATCATTTGAAACCGTCCTATGATAGTCAGGTAATATTACTATTATAAACAAACTAAATCAGAGGAAACCCTGAACGGTTTGAGAATTGTGATGCACTGGATCGTTGGCTTGTAGTACTCACTCTCCGTAAGGCAGTAGTACAAGCACGTATATGGTCAGCCGTGAGAAAGGCACTTACAATCACAGCCTCAACTACTATGTACATTACTTTGAAGGCGGGATTTTATCTCTGCAGTCGAATTCAAAGCTATGCTACTTTATAATCACGAACAATAAACTATTTGAGATCAAAATTGTTTATTTGAAACATTTAATCAATTTTCTAATTATGATATGGTACATTAGATGATATGCTATACGAATTATAGACATTGTTATATAAATACATTCATTTGCATATTGTTATTTATTTGAATACACACGCAGCATGTAATGTTTGTTATTAGGAACCTGCGTGGAAGACTCATATGTGGAAGAAGGGCCGAGACAAGCAGTCGATATCGAAGAAGCCAAGGAGGAAGTTCCACTTCAAACAAATAGCCAGGTACATAAAGCTCTTTATTTTTATAAATAAAAAAACGGTTTATCTAATGCATAAACTAAATTATAAATGTTTGATAGGGCGGTGAAATTCACCTCGAAATTATTCGGGCGCGCACTGTCGCGGAGGATCAAGGCGACTGTGTTGTTTGCAACAGAAACAGGAACGTCACAAATGTACGCGGAGAAGCTCGGCGAGCTTCTGGGACATGCTTTCCATTCCCAGGTATGTCTATTTCCGAATTAATACACACATTTTTTAAATTCCCAATGAATTTGTCATACATGATGGGTCGAGAAGAGTAAAAACAAAAACGTAAGAACATTGCAAAATAACCACTCAGCTATGCTGATTTGAGAACAAGTAGTATAGGTCAACGTGTGGTCAGCCATACATAAGGATCGGATAGGTGTCGGGTCGGACAAGTGCTTTCCATGACTTTTCTAAGTTAAATTGAAAGTAGATGAAACAATCATCAAAATAAGAAAATAAAATAGTAATTATTATCAGGTGTTGTCAATGTCTGATTACGATATCAGCAATATCGAACACGAAGCTTTGCTGCTTGTGGTGACATCGACTTTTGGGAATGGGGATCCTCCCGAAAACGGAGAAGTAATTGAATATAAGATCTATCTGTGTTACATTAACTAAGTAATGTTTAAAAAATTAATTCAATCCCCGTCACTAGGCCTTCGCGCAAAACTTATATGCGATGAAAATGAATGACACGTACATCACCAGCGACAGTAAAATAAGGTAATTCATCTGGTTCCTGAATTGTCGTTATCAAAATATTTGGTTCTACATTAATGTGTTCTGTAGTTTGGCAACGTCAAAGTCATTCATTAAGGCGAACAGTCAGACGGAAGTATGTAACACGAAGAAGTTGGACAGATTGGACTCTCTTCGTGGTTCTACTACAGACTCACAAACAGAAGATCCATTTGGGCCTTTGAGCAATGTCAGGTAAATCGATGAAATCGACGTAGGAAAGCCGAGATAGATTTCTCAATACATTGCGTTCTCGCAATCTCTAATACTTTCTAGGTTTGCCGTGTTCGCACTGGGCTCGTCGGCATATCCGAACTTCTGTGCGTTCGGTCGCTATGTGGATAATTTACTTGGGGAACTTGGTGGAGAACGGCTGCTGCGCTTGGCACAGGGCGACGAAATGTGCGGCCAGGAACAAGCCTTTCGTAAATGGGCCGCTGATACTTTCACTGTTCGTACAATACCATACACATTTTGCCGTAGCGTTGCTGATGTAGTTATAAATGGATCATTATATAGTTATGTTTCACGTTAATTTCAGGTTGCCTGTGAAACTTTCTGCTTAGACGACGACGAGACATTGCTCGAGGTAGCTTTGTCTCTCGGCTCGGAAGCTGTATCAGCAGCAACTGTACGTTTCGTGGAAGCGGATCCTCAACCAATCGGAAAGGGTATGATTGTTGCTTTTGTATTTATATCACACAAATTATTGACTTACTCAAATTATTATCATTGTAGCGCTCAGTAAGTGTCACAACAGAAACGTGACTACCTGCAATATGTTCAGAAGGACGAATCTAAGCGGTAAAGACACCAGGTACTAACATTTCGAGAAAAGATGAATTCTTTTGGAATTAACTGTTCCTCTCGAATATTACGTTTACATTCTTTTTCATTATTGCACAGTGGCAAAACACTTCTTCTTGAGCTCGACGACATAGCCAGCATGGAGATAGCGTACAAGCCCGGTGATCATCTCGGCGTCTTTGCCTGTAATCGACCTGCCCTGGTCGACAAGATTTTGCAACGAATACAAACTCCAGTCGACCCGGATACACCGATCGAATTGCAAATGCAAAAGCAGGCGCACACACCAAATGGTATGATGCAGTTATTTCAAGAGTTTTTGAGGATATAATTAATAACTGTTGATTAATTATGTTACCAGGAATAGTGAAAACATGGGTGGCGCATGACAGGTACTTGCCGAACTCCCTTCGAATGTTATTAACACGATTCCTGGACATCACAACGCCACCCTCGCCGAACTTACTCCGATATTTCGCATCGATAGCCACGAATCCGGAGGAACAGGCGCACCTCACTCTCCTTGCTTCTGTGAGTAAACTATTGAACAGAAAATTTGGTTCGCAAATTGGAATACAAATCTGCAATTGGTTGAAATAGGACCCGGCTGCTTACGAGGACTGGAGGCACTTTAAATTCCCTAATCTGATGGAAGTTTTGGAGGAATTCCCATCGGTCAAACCCTTCGCTCCTTTATTGTTGTTGCACTTGACACCCTTGCAGCCCAGATTTTACAGTATATCTTCCTCCCCCGATGTTCACCGGGGCGAAATACACTTGACTGTTGCTGTGGTGCAATACAAAACGCAAGGTAGACACATTTAGGAATTTCATTATTATTATCAATTATCATTTATTTGTGTTGGGAGAGTAATTGTTTCTGGTTTTAGGTGGCTCTGGGCCAAATCATTATGGAGTCTGCTCCAATTACTTGTGCGAAATAGCGGATGGCGAATCGCTCTATGTGTTTGTTCGCAGGTAAACTAATCAATGCAAACTCCGCTTATGAAACTTAGTGATAGGAGGTCTATAAATAGTGTATGGAAATGTTACAGCGCGCCCAATTTTTATATGCCGGAAAAGTCATCGGCACCAATGATCTTAGTTGGTCCGGGCACTGGTATAGCTCCTTTCCGCGGGTTCTGGCATCATCGTCTTGCAGAAATGAAGCGAAATCCAGGTTGAATACATATAGAGATAATATAGGAAACTAACAAATCTTGAAATATTTAAACCTTGGTTATGGAATAACAAAATTGTAATCTGGTAAACTGATTTGTTTGTCGACAGACAACGAATTTGGAAAAGTTTGGCTGTTCTTCGGCTGCCGTCAAAGAGCATTGGATCTTTATCGTGAAGAAAAAGAGCACATGGTGAAAGCCGAAGTTCTCGATA
The DNA here is from genome assembly GCA_963675795.1 of Crossocerus cetratus. Classification (NCBI taxonomy): domain Eukaryota; kingdom Metazoa; phylum Arthropoda; class Insecta; order Hymenoptera; family Crabronidae; genus Crossocerus; species Crossocerus cetratus. The sequence continues at coordinate 19,461,600 of OY776667.1, forward strand.
ACGTATTTCTGGCGCTCTCGAGAGAATCTGGGATAAAGAAGGTAATTTTAAGCGAAACCAAAGTAGAATTGCTGAAGTCTCGAAACGATTAATGAACAACTTTCCTAATTTATTTCCTATCGCAGACATATGTCCAGGATTTAATACAAACAGAAGCAGCAGAAATATACGACATGGTTGTTCACGAGCAAGGACATTTTTACGTTTGTGGCGATTGTACGATGGCAGAGGATGTATATCAAACACTCAAACATATCATACAGACGCGAGGAGGCATGACCGACAAGGAAGTAGAAGCCTATATGCTTTCCATGAGGGTATGTTATTTACACTTATGTCTGATAATAATTATTATTAAAATCGCGGTACTAGAAAGGTATATGCGCTTTGAATTAATAACTTGCGCGTGTGTGGTTTTCAGGATGAAACGCGTTATCACGAAGATATATTTGGCATAACTCTGCGAACAGCCGAGGTGCACAACCGATCGCGGCAAACCGCCAGGAGTAGAATGGTAGCGGAGCCCTAAGTTCCATTCACAAATGAAAGTCGAGGCTCTACCAATTGTAGATAGCTTTCAATTATGCATATCATGAATCTCCTATATCTATATCTTCACCTGGAGGGGCACAGAGAAGAATTTTAATGTTTACCGCTCTTACCTAACATATCCTACTACTGCATGCCTTGTTACTACTATTCCATTTTTCAGATACTATATTTATTGCACGCGGTTTTAGTGCGAAAGTATATATACAACTAAACATATCTCCATGCATATATTTTTGATGCGCCAGATGGTCTAACGTGAACGTTTTATTCATTGTGAATATCGGAGTGAACGCGAGGTCCAATAACCATACGTTAAGTTGGGTTTCGTTTGATACAAAGCATTACAATTTCTGCTGATAAGAGTGATGGTGAACCAGCTTCACTTGAGAGTGTAATGCGCAACGGCCTACATAGTCAATCATCGAAAGGGTTTTTTGAGAGAATTACGCTTTTTCTTCAACGGGAATCCATTAGGTTTATTCCGAAGTTACGTAATTACAGGATCATATAAATATGCGAATATTGTTCTACTTGTATCATGGTGTCTAATAAAGTTCCGAACTTGAAAGTGACTTTCGATCAGTGTCGTAATCAGTATAATAACTGACACGTAGCATTTAGAGTTGATATAGTAATCGGGATATACATACTCCTCGTCTAGGCAAAAAGATCCGTTTATTTACAATTGCATGAAAACAATTACGCTATAAATAATGTATTATAAAAACCTGCGGTTCGGGCTTTCGCCGGACCGCTCTCACTGAATACCGTCTGCGAATTCGTGATGCGTCTTTATTTAACAAATCGGATAGTATTATACATAAGTGGGCCAACGTCGTCGAAAAAAACGTATGAGAGACTAATGTTCCGTTCACCGATACCGCCAATTTATGCGGTCGCTCCAAGTGCTGGCTTGTCCTTCTCACTGATCTTTGCCAGTAGCTTCTTAATTTCGGCTATTGCCTTTCCAGGATTCAAGCCCTACGATAAACAGAAGCATAGAATAATCTCATGCAAAGTTGAATGAAGATGAATACATTGTGAAAATGATTCGAGCACAAACCTTCGGGCAAGTGCGAGTGCAGTTCATGATCGTATGGCAACGATACACTGAATACGGATCCTTTAGTTTACTCAGACGCTCAGCAGACTGAGTGTCTCGGGAATCGATGATCCACCGATAAGCCTAAACAAATTTGCAAAGTATTACGGGTTGAGCGTATAATAGCGTTTAATAATACGCGTAGTAAGAGTTGGACAGTCCTACCTGCATCAGAACAGCAGGTCCTAAGTACTTATCACCATTCCACCAGTATGATGGACAAGAGGTGCTGCAGCAAGCACATAGAATGCACTCATAGAGACCATCCTATTTAAAGAAAGTGTTTAAGCAAATTATTGGAATATAAATAACAATATTAGGATGCGAAGAAACATGTGTGGAGTAGTATTACAGAGTACCCACCAACTTTTTACGGTCTTCTACACTCTGCAGATATTGTTTATCACCAGTACCAGCCTTGTCCCCACGTTGAAGCCAGGGCTGTATGCTCTTGTACTGATTATAAAAGTTGGTTAAATCTGGCACTAAGTCTTTCACTATATACATGTGAGGTAATGGGTAGACCTTGCTTGGAGTGCTAAGATTAGTATCAATCTTACTGAAAGGTAAATTCAAGGCGGTTTAAGATCCAAGTTCAAGTAAATCATTTGATAATTTGTAGAAATCAAATGTAGGTACCTGATACATGCAAGGGTGTTTGTGCCACCAATATTCATAGCACAAGAACCACAAATGCCTTCACGGCACGAGCGGCGAAAAGTCAGAGTAGGATCAACATCATTCTTAATCTTAATAAGTGCATCCAGGATCATAGGACCACACCTAAGAAATTGATTACAATAATATGTTGTGCTATGATATTTATAATTAATTAACATTACAGAAATACTACTTATGGACTCACGTATTAAGGTCAATTTTATACTCCTGCATGTATGGCTTTTCATCGGGCTTGTCCGGATTCCATCGGTACACAGAGAAAGTTTTGAGCCTGGCTTCGGCATTTTGGCTGACAGAGGTGTGCACACCTCTGATCTATACAGATATTGTGCGAATACAATATCACAGTATAGCTTACACGCAATGCATAAGAGTACAATATCGTTTCAATAAAAAGCCAAGAAGCTTAAGACACCACAAAACCAATTTATTTCATTAAATTCCAAGAGTACAAAGATTAGATGTAAATATACAGAAAAAACTTAAGAGGAGACAGTGTTACAATGCTAATTCATATATGCATAGGTGCACCGTATGTTTGGCTTCTCGTCAAGTGCGCAAACTTCCTCAGGTTATATATCAAAGAAAAAATGCTCAACACTCGCAAAAGATTACTAAAACACAAAACATTTACAAAAGCGACTCGGCGAGCGAATCGCGGCATACAGGCGACGGAATATCGCTCGCATAATTACATAATTGACGCCAGAGTTATTAATCAAACGGTTGCGCGATATTGCGTTCTCCCCGGAAACAATAGTCGATCGCTCGCACAGTGATTTCCCAAAGCCGGGTGACTTTATCGTAATTCCGACGGGGGGTTCACTGGCGAGCCGTCTGCCTTGCGATTATGTGTCAAAATTGGCAAGCGGAAAATCCCGAATAAATCTGACGTTAGAATTGTCGGGCAATGAAGTTAGGTTTTGTTATCGGAGCCCTGGCAATTGCCCGCTCCGAACATGCTCTTTCCGATAAGGTTTACGGAGACATATTAGCAGTGTGTACTACTCACTTGCCGGAATGCATTTCTGCAGGCCTGCGGTGCGATGCCAGCCATTTTTCAGGGAAAAGCTCTTGAACCTGAGACGTTTGCGGTACCTGTGTTATGTAATGTTTTAGCACGTGAGGGTGTACCAACCTTATACTGACGTGTGTGCTTGTACAAGGCTATATACCGGCCTCTAGTACGTGTGTGTGTGTGCTATAACCGTATATCGCGAGTAATGTCAAAATACACGTAGGAAGAGGGATATTCGGATGCTCGACTAACACTTGCGCACTGGTCGCCAGTCGGCACACGCCTTTTTCATCTGCGTTGATTTCTACTCTACGCACGTTTATTAAACAAATCAGCTTTTTGTTTCAAGTAGAGGAGGACTGCCGATAGTTTACACTAGTCTATTAAATCAGGATAACAAGGGATAGAGTACAAACATTCAATTGTATTGTCTATTTTCCACATTACAGTTTTTTATTTGTCCAAGTAGTTTTTGGGTGTACGTAACGGCAAGCTAAATAAAGTAGGCAAGAAAAAGCATATGGCATCCCCGTAGTTTATATAAATTAAATATATTACCTATTTGTTTATTCTATCATATTCTTTCTTTCTTGTGTAGCTTAAGTATGTAAAATGGAGATATCTCTGGGGTGAGGTTCGAAAGTTTCGCATCCGGGTGGGTGGTTCCTGTGGCGCGGACCGGAAGTCCTTATCAACCCTTTCTAACCCCAGAACACAGTAGTAGAACCACTATTAGTTAGATAAGTATAAATGTTAAACCCAATGATAATACAGCAAAAGGTTATTTGTGTCTGCAGCAATGCAAAATGACACTTAAATTACAATTTCAATTCGTATGCAAATCAACACGTGTTCTCGAGTGCTGCTGTATCATCTGATCTACATTACAGTTCGACTGAAGTCCAAACTTCCCGGTTTTTCAACTGCAATCCACTCGAGCTATATCGAAACTTTAGCGTATTTATATCTTTCACGCCCCTCGGTGAAATTATTCGCACTAATCGCCGTCAACTGTGACCAGCTGATGCTGAGGAAATATGTAAGGAAATGAGTAACCGAGCGCGCATGGTGCGAGAGTGCAAGGCAAAAACAACAACTGCGTACAGTACGCAGGCGATGTGGCATTGAGGGGCAATGTTGCTGCCTATAGATGATAGGCGAAAATACCATCGGTGGCAGAGCCGCGTGACAGTTTCGCAGTAATATCGCATGTGTCACCATGTACAGGTAATTGTTGCGGCGTGCAAATGACAATGTCAGTTCCATTCCCACACATATCTCGAGACTCTCGAGCAGAGGTTATATTTTCGTGTAAAGCCAGTGTCCTATCACACGTGCATTAACACTTCTGACGAAACATTTTTACTTGTTCTGTGTGTTTGTGTTTTGTTCACGCGACAAATGATTCAGCGACTAATGTGGATGAGAGGGTTGATGGTTGACACTAACTCTGTTGCGTGTGTTGCATGCCGATTTTCATGAGACATATTATTCCCAGGAGAAACTAATAGCACCCGTTTCCTCGTGCGAGCGTCATTCTTTGTGTTTGCCGACCTTCGCTACATTGCCGCTTGTCTGTCATTTCCGAATGCAAATGCGACTGCAAGCTCTGCAGCCCGATGTAAAGTGCAGGCAGTGTACATATGTTCTGGCGTGCTACAATGCAAGTACACGACACGTCTCCCTCCGCCACTTTCCATCGGACAGTGTGCATAGGGAGAATGAGTGAGAGAGTGAGAAAGGGAGAAAGGGAACATGAATGAATTTTTGTTTCAGGCGCGCGATCGTCCAAGTCAGTAAGAACGATCCTACGAAGTTCAGCGCAAAACGAACTTTTCTAGCCAGTGCAGAGAAAACCAAAGAGTATGAGGGTCGAAAACTCGTCGGGTAAATTTTTAATTTTTAACCATTGCTTTTTGTTTTGTTAAATAATTTCGCAAGACATCGTTGACCGACTATTTTGTGCAAAAAAATAATCATCCAGTTGAGTATTTCTTCTTTAAAAAAGTATTCATTGACTTGAATATTTAAATTATCATAGCATAGATAAAAATGTGACATTGCCAAGGGGTATGTAAAACCTTTGCGTGTCTCAAAGTTCTTAGTTGTGCCTTTACATCAAATTCACATATTCTAATATTATTGTAGCAATATGAACAATATAAACCAATTCAAACATCGTACAATATTTAATTTCCAGATTCTCCATGGACCAAATATATGCAGTGGTGGCGGATGTACAGGGCTATAAGAACTTCCTACCATTCTGTAAAAAATCTGAGGTAATATTTAAGGACAGGGATACACTAAAGGCGAACTTGGCCATAGGTTTTCCACCAATAACTGAGAGTTATACATCCAAAGTGACTATGGTTCGCCCACATTATGTTAAAGCTGAGTGCACCGATGGTCGTTTATTTAATCATTTAAATACTCTATGGTTGTTCAGTCCTGGTTTAAAGAACAATAATAACACATGTGTCATAGATTTCTCACTTTCCTTTGAATTTAAGTCAATCATACATTGTCACTTGTCGAATCTATTTTTTAAAGAGATTGTGTTGACAATGGAAAATGCGTTCCTTCAAGAGGCCAGGAAGAAGTATGGGCCACCATGTATAAAGACAGTCATATTAGAGTCATTAAAAAGATGACTTTTACTACACAATAATTTTAATTTGTAATCTAAGTCTATTTATTCCAATAACGATGTGTAAATAAATGTCTGGGTGCTCTTGTTATTTGTGGTGAAGGATTACTATTATTTCCAGTTTCTAAGTGCCCTCCCAAAGATTTTATTAGGTCTAAAGAATTCTCTCTCTCCTCGTGTCTTAGAATCAGTCAGCGTACTTCCGTACTGCAAATTTATAAATTTCAGTGTTTCGCGCCTAAACGCTCTACACTATCGGCCATCCTCCAAAGAAACTTACTGCCACGCCATGGTGTCGAATCCCCCAATTAAACCTGGCCAACCACAGACTCACCGAGCGCATATCTCCAGATTAAACAATTCGAGGCAGCGTTGCTAGCGCCGCGGCGAGTGGCCGAACTAGAATCGCTGTGGCGCCACAAGCGGTGGTCGGCACGAAAATCATTGGAGCGCAGTTGCTCTCAGTGGCACGCATTACACGGACGTGCGTTCTCTTAGTACGCGTGAGAGTGAGGTACAGGGTACAGGGAGGCCACACAGGTCGAGGAAGGAACCCGTGAGAGTTGGTAATCGCGATTCCTCCGAAACGGCGAACCCCGTGATCAACGAGTGGCCGTCATCGCCGACTCCGCTCGCCGGAGCCCCAAGAGAGCAGTGGCAATTAGCGTGCGGTTCTGTGCTGGGATCCTCGCCTCTCGGGCGCAAGGTATACACTGGTGAAAGAGAGCGTAGAGCAGCGTAGAGTAGAAGGCGGCAGGTGGAGGAAGTGTGCAAGAGAGAGAGAGAGAGAGAGCGAGAGGAGAGCCCGAGAGTACAGGAGGACGCGAGAGTGAGTGCATCCAAGGAGGCGGAAAAGTGCTTGGCCGTGGCCCGGCTGCGCCAGCGGCCCTACATCTCGAGCGGTTGACAGTGCGCGTCGATGACGTGCCGCCGTCGCCGGGCCGACGACGACGTCTTCCCCGAGGAGGTGTTGCATGCTGCCCGATAGGCCGACGACCGACAACACCGAGCCTCGCCGGGCCGTCGCGACACTGCGCCCATCCTGCACACCGGATACTCTGGACTCCCAGAAACTGGCGGTAAGTCCCTACAATCATTCTCCATCCAAACCTATAGAGTCATCTACTCCGGTTCCGAAACATAATAAATATGCAGAAGAATTATACATCTTCTACTCCTCACCCTCAGTAACAATTTCCGTGTTACAAATCTAGGTAGGTTTACTTGGAGCTCGTAAGAATCGCATGTTCCATTCGAAACTCCGAGTAAAACCTTCGGTACAACCCTTTACTCCGACCCTTACGCTTCCGTAGGACTATGCTAATTGTACTACTCCAGTACCACTCGATCCTGGGTAGGTCTTCCCAGGAGGTGCACAGTCAGCTCGCCGCCCTCCCTCCGCCTCTCGCGTTACTGCAGCGCTTTAGAATCTCTAGATTGTTTCTCGGCCGTCCTACTACGTCCTTGCACCTCGTGCCCGTCATGTTGCGTTGCTCGGGATAGAGCGCGAAACCATTCGCTTCCGCCGCGCGCGCCTTCGCTCCCTTTGCTCGCTCGTGACTGGCCGTTCACTCCGGCAGCGTTGCTCTCGATGCTGCACGCTCCTTCCTGGACGCGCCTCCGCTCGCTAGAGGAAACGTGCGAATTTCATTCGGCCATTGACGCAATCACGGGCACGGCTCGCCGGCATGTCCCGAAGGGCTGCGCCCCAATTGCCCGAGAAAAGTTTTGCGCTCAAGAACAAGTGGCAATGCTCCATTTCGATTTCCATTGTAATTTGATTTTTACGTTAATCCGGTGGATGGTTTGTTCGTGTGGCGGTTTATTTCCTGGCACGTTTTGTTGGGTGGTATAGATCGGTGGTAATTGTGTGATTGAAATCGTTTGGTTCGAGATACGCTTGAATTCTTGCTCAAGTCACTCATAATTAGAGTTGGGATTGAACTAATTTCTTATAATTATTGTGCGGACATGATGTAAGTGTTACTTTATCGGGGGATCAATATCAGAGCTAAAAGACACAGGTGTGACTCGCACTGTATTACTCGGATTGGTGTTTATATGACTATTGAATTTGGCACAGTAACTTGGAATTGCAGTTCCTTCCTTTACCTTTGGATACACTTAATTAGGAGGGGCGTGTTAAAAGGTAGTGTCAAGATAATTGAGATTAAGGATTTGGAGCCTGCAAGTTCGAGATCGTTTAGTCTGTTACAATTTACACAATTCAGTTTCGAGGGAAATCAATCGGGAATTGAGTCGGCGAGTACAATGCTCGTAGTTACATTGGTGGAGAGCGTGCATTGAATATCGATCAGATGCTGCTCGGTACAGGGCCACGGAAGGCTCTTTTTCGTGTCACGAGGGCAGGCCTCCGCCCTCTAACCAATTCTCCTTCTTTTTCCTCTCTCCTCTCGTACAGACTACATTCGCAGTTCTTCTTTCATTTCCTTTTCACTTTTTTATTCTTAGCTACCAATTGTCTATTTTTAATCTTCCTCATTGCAATAAAGCAGTTTTCCTGAAATGAAGATTGCACAGGTATTGAACAAGTATACACATATTTCAATACAAATACCAATGACATGTTCAAGTTGTATCGTTTTAAGGCTCTGCCTTATAAAATTAAGAGGCAACTGGTATTTAATTGTAATTTTGCTAATCAAAGAGGAGAGATCTCTAAGACTGGCAGTTCCCAAGAATTATACCTGATAAGAATTGAACGTGTTCCAAAGTTAACAAGAGAATAATAATGCTTAGCAGCATGCGTTCAGTTCGGCGTGAATAATTGTGCGATTCTGAATCGCGCGGAGATAAGCTTTCGCTGATAAGTTTTTCTTAGTTAAATTGTGACCAATTAGTGGCCGTGCGTGGCTTTCATGCGATCTTCTAATTACAGCCGGAAGGATTAAGGATCTCGTGCGTTGATAGTGGAGCTTGTAACCTGTAATGACGACGCGTAATATATCAAAGGAAGACTAAATACTTTGTTCGCTTTATCGTAGACTAACATGTACCGTTCACAGCGGGTGGTTCGTCGCTTTCGTACTTGAGCGACCGCCAATGTTTCTCGCCGTATTCTGCTGTAATAAATTATAGAAATTCTCTGAAAAATGCCGAAAGAAGTTTGCAACACTGCAAGCTTTGCAAAGTGTGCGAAAAAGCTGTTTGCATGAAATTAGCTTAGAGAAGGGCTGTGTCCTAGTTGATGATTGAATTAATTTTAAAGTCCGAGCGATGTCAATTTAAAGTAGTGCTCCCGCACACTCTAATCTCACTGGGAGTAGGTTTAACCTGCCTTTATCGAGGAGAATCGATATCTCCGCCATCCCCATTAGATTGGACAGTATCAGCATTATCGGCAGTATTACGCTATAACCGTGTAATATGTCGTGGCTCGGTGCAACCAACCTAGGATGCCCTCGACACGTGTATAGCTTGGCTGCCTTACATTCCTATTAACATTTTTACGACATTGCCAGCTTACTTGGCAGCGCATGCTTTAGCAAGTATGCGCATTTACATGCAGACTCAATTCGTTCCAAGTCACTTTACACTTTCAAACCGATGGATTGGATAGTAACCAATATTTTGCAGTAACAAACTTTATTACTTTAAGCGAACCATTTATAGTTTGCGCAATATAGATAATTTAATAAAATCGAACCGTTTGTTTTAGTGAAATCACACCCGATCACGCAGAGTGCAAGCGCGACACGCGAGAGTCGCGATTATTACGAATGATTATCATTCAAGTGAGACCTGTCGCGCATCATTGAGATCAATTGTTTGTTGCACATTATTGTCCGATACGAGGAGTGCTGGTGAAGTTGGGATTCCGTGTCACGCCGGAGGAGCAGAATCCGCAGCTTCCCTCGGTAAAGGTTGAGCACTTGAACTATTTGTGTACTAATTTATCAATTCGCTTGCGAGATGGGCGGGATTGATAGCACTCACTCGCTTTCATATATGGGTCAGATCTCTCGCTTTGGTGTACCGTCAGTCTGAGGTGGAAAAAGCGAGCCAAGCGAACCTGGTATAACTTTGCTAATGAACTCGAATAAAGATAACAAATTTATCCGACTTTCGCTTACAAAGTTCTGTCATTTATTGGCGAACGGTGTCAGGTATATGTAAATATAAATTTCAATATCTAAAATATATAACAAAATCTAGAACAGTTGGAGACTTATAACTTTTAACTGGTGCTTTTCGGTATGAATAGAGTAACATCGATATGAGTTTCCCACAAATGTCGACTTCAGCCTGCGCATCACTTTGAACTCAGTATTTTTTCAAATACAAAATCGAGCCTCTACATTCTACAATATGGTTAGTCTCAGAGCTGCCACTTTCGACAGCTCGCAGCACGACTTCCCCTTCTCGTGCAATCCGCATATAAAGAACGGTAACAGGATTCCGGCCAATTAAAAGCGTTACTGATACCAAGTCGGGGATTTACCGAGCTAAAAAAAGCTTCCCTCGGCGGCAACGAGTTTCATCCGAGGAAAATTAGTCAGAGTGTCGCATGCATGTGACCCCGCAGCCCTCGAGAGATCACTTGCATCTATCTCTCTTTCTCTCTCTCGCTCGGGCCCCATTCGATCCTCTCCGGCTCTCTCGGCGTGTTGTTAAATCACGATGATTATGGCATTGGGCTTTATTACTCGGAAGTAGGCAGTTCTCGTTTCAGGGACTTGCCGGTGTAGGTTGTATCTGTCCATGCAGATGTGTACAATGATTTTAAAAAGTTTTTTTTTCATATTTAGTTATTCTTATGTCAACTGTGGTGATTAGTGGTAAATTATATGATCGTTGCTTTGCTTATGCATTGCACTGGTTTGCACTATTTTTTTTTTCACAAATTCACACATAGATGAGAGAATATCAAACTTCATACATACATATCTTTAATGCTAAAATATGTAGAATTACATATCTATAATCCATCGTTGTAGGAAAAAATCTGCATTTTGCATAAACTTGCAGTGGGGTCGTAATCACAAGTGACCATACGTGGTATTCCTGATGATGCATCCTCCAATCACTTGCTGATACAGCACTCATGGTTGCTTCGGCGCAGCCAGTGATGCTCAAGAGTTTGTTATAATGACAATGTCCTTTCGCCGGCGTTATTGACTGGACATTGCGCGCTCCAGTAATCAATAAGAAATCGGCCACGATACGATTTCACGGAGATAAGTTGGTTGGCTTTTGATGGATGGCGGAGTTAACGAGATCCGACACTGCCGAAGCTTTGATTGTATCAGTTTGACGGAAAGCAGAACTGACGCAGATCTGATCTGTCAATCGAGCTTACTCGTTACGTATTCTTGGCGCAACGTTTGTAGATTTACACCAGACTGTTTTCGCTCGGGATGCTATTTCTCTCCGGGATTTCTTCTATCGATAGTTTAATGGGATAAATCCAGCTCTTGAGTCAGTGGGGAAACGGCGAGTGGAAAGTATAGTTCTGACAAATGTACAATAGAAACGTATTACAAATCATACACAAGTATTGTACGTTCTCCATGGTAACAATATAACTGTTTTACACAGCGAAATCGCCGCAGAATACGCAAAAGTTCATATACTGCAATTATACTTCTACCGTGGTCATAGTATAGCAAGCGAAAGTAGCTTTATACTTAGAGTATACTGCACAGGATTTAGTATATTACTAGGAAACATAATGGAATTGCGTCGAAATTGTCACATCGTAACATTTATCGGAAAAGGTATACAAATCGTAACTACAAATTGTCCATTTGCAAATGCACACTAATAGAATAGTGCGATACTTTTGCGCAGTGCACGATACATACAATGGGTTCAACAAAAATATTTCGATCAAACATTTATAATTATATATCTTACAGAAAAAACGATATCTGAGAAATTAATGTTTTTCATAAAAAAATAGAGAATTTATCCTGAATAAACTGGGTATGAAAATAGCCTTTTTTAAACCGCTGTATGTATACGGGAATGGAGGAGTAGTGGCAGAAGGGTTCGTTTTATCGAAAACATCTTTTATTGCGTGAACGGAGAGCAGGAGGCTGGATGCAAGCGGCAGAATCCCCTTAGCCGAGTGGCGAACACTCGCCAGTTGCATTCTTGCCCGTGCATGCTTTGGCCGTGTGTTAATAAACATATGAGCCAATCCTTGGTAGAGTGCCAGCGATCGGGTGGTTTACCTCACGGATTCTCTTTATATCGATTGTGGCTACTGCCTGCTGGGAACTCCGGGCCGAATTGGTACAGGCATCCTATACAGGGTGGCGCAAAAGTATACACCCATCGCGATCTACAATGTAGAATTCGTTCAACCTAATTTTAACATTGGATTGACAGCGTGCATGAGGTTAACGTACTTCCCATCCGATCCAATTGTAGTACGATTGAAATTATATTTTGAACATAAATGTCCTAATTAGCGGTTTAAAGTTATTATGAATTTGATACTCTCGAAATTAAACCACTCAGTCGGAGGTCGTAGATTAACAACAGTTTAGCTTAATTTCTCAATGCTATAAATATGATGTTATTTTCGATCCTCTCATGAATAATTAGTAGTATTCTTCATTAATAATGTATGCGCCGCATTAATTATGACCCCCAAGAATTGACTAGTAACGAACAATATTTATTCATGTTTATATAAATATCCGAAGTCTTACAGGCATCATAATATTTGCAATAGTTTTCCGTGCTTTCAATTCGTTGGAATCAAAGGACCTTGGGTATACATGGATGCGAATGAGGTGTCGAAGACAGCACGATAATTCTGCAGACTAGCAGCGCTCGAGATGGCTGTCGTCGACGCTTGTTTGTTTCGGAAATTTGACGATCATTGACAATTGGATTAAATCGGGATGCTGTTGAGGGCAATCGGCGCCTTTTACTATTTTTAGCCAGCTGGGCGAGGAGCAGCGAAAGGCGACGGGGGAAGAGAGCCATATGGAGACGTAATAAAAGAGGAGAATCTCCTCACTATTTACGGATGATTAAAGGCTTTCCCCCAACTATTAAAAGCTCCGCCAAGATATCCGCTGCTCGACTTTGCACGCTGATAACGATCGTCGCGCCCATGATTCATCGCCGCGGCAATCCTTTCCCACATTATGCATGGAAATTTTGCCGCTCGGCGAGGTGGAGCGCGCCCGATAACGCACGTACTTTCGCGCATTACCCTCGTTTCATTGAACGAAAATAAAGTTAAAGTGGTCGATCACCTTGCCGCTGGCTTTGCCAAGCGATTGGAAAATTTCGACGCGGAGTAAACCTGGAGTCCTTGGGATTGCCGGAACTGTCATTGACGCGCGTGAATTCGCACCAATCGAAACGGATCAAGTGCGTTTGCTCGAATGAATAAAATAGAGTAGTATTAATATTGAAATTGAAGTTAATTTGCATTGTTTTGCGCACTGGGAAATTGGAACGTCGAACCCAAACATTCATGCAGTAACGCAGATAAAAAGGTATTTTCGACCAAGACAAGTGTTCTTCTAAAATCAAAACAAGTGAAAAAGAAATTGATAGGCAATTTGCGAAAGAAGCTAGGAAGGGACTTATTGAATATTCATGCGGGAGTTGAATGATGTTCGCCGAATTCGCTTAAAACTTTTACGCTCCCAACAGGTATAACTCATTGCGGTATTGTGTCAGCCTCTTTAAATAGAGCCTCGAATTCCATGGACACAGTGTGTTCGTTACGGGGCAGTCGTATTTTTAAGCTCGTCAATATTCAATCGGTTACTCATCTTCCTTTCTTGGGCAACTTTCGGGGCGACGCCTACTTGCCACTAGGAAGACTCCCTCGACACTACATTGATAAACTTTTAATTCAATGTTTTAATTGAATTTTACACTAAATACAGATTAACAGTTGACTGTGCATGCATAAGAGTAGCAGACCTAAGTGGTATGACTACAATTGTGAAAGGATTGTTAGAGTGTGCGAAGCGGCCAGCAGCAATCTGATGCAGGCATTTATGTAAGTACATATGTGCAAAACTGTAGGTATATGCGTATAATCTGTGGAGAGAGAGTCCGTGGTAATTAAGTTTGCACCGGCGGAGAGTGCAACTTTTAAGCCGCTTAATAAGCAGAGCTGCATGGGAAGACCCGTCGACACTTTGATCGTGGGTTCAAGACCTTCTGCTGCACGCGTTTATACCTACACCCATATGCGGACCTGTGTGATATGTGCACATGCATGTGTTGTTTATGCGAAGCTAATTTATTCCAATGGAATTATTCTCATGCCCGACTTAACCGCAGGGACTGTCGATTTCTTTTCCTTTAATAGTTTGCTCGCCGAACCACCGTGTAATTGGAAATATGACGATTTAAATTAAAGCCAGAATTTAATTTGAAGTGCCAAATTTCAAATTACCCCGTAAATTTAATTCGAGATATTAGATTTTAAGCATCATTAAACTCGTTCGCAGGGGAAGAAAACATACGTAGTTGGCGCTTGCGGGGCCGAAGTCTAAATTGATGTGTCAATAGATTTCAGATATGCATAGGGTGTGCATGTGTGGGTTGAATCGTAAGCTCGACTTGTGTATCGATCGTGCACTCGTGCTGCGTGCCATGGCAAAAGGGGGGAATGCGGGATAGGCGTATACCTGTCGTGACCGAATTTACTAGGTCTGGGGAATTAACGCCGGGCATTGATTAAACGGAGTCACGAAGTCCTTTTAATCAATATCTCGAGCTTTTTCTTCGGCGAACTTGCGCACCGCACGTAATCGCTCGCTGCACTGAACCGAGCTTTTCTTTTCCCTGTTATCATTTATTTAACATTGCTTAGATGTTCGCAATTGTAGAAATCATTGAACTAATCGATATTTGTTGTACATTTTCATTATCTCCGTATGGAAAAATTAACGTTTCAATCTATATCTCAACGCATTCCTTTGAAGTGAATTATTATTTCAATTCGCAAAAATTTCCATCAACACTCTCAACTGGCGTGTTTAGCTGCAACAGTTGAAGACTGACTCGGTGTACTTGGTTCTCGGTCGGGAAAATATTGACTATTTTTGCTCGCACCCTCGCGCACGAATCTGCAGTAGATTTACTGGCTGCTCATATTTGTCGGAGCAAGTATCACTGTGTAAAGTCATCGATACGTCGTCAGGATCATTTCGGGCCGAATTCCGCGGCTCCATAAATCTAACATTCTAAACTTATGACGAGCGAGATAAGGGGAGCGCAAACAATTCGGGATTAATTTCGGCCGCAATGCCGCCGCCTAATTGGCATTGACTCCGAATGGGAATTTCTCCCGCAGCCATGCGTGAGAGAAGTAAGCGCATTGTTTTCGCCCGAGTGCTAAATGATTGTTTATGACGGCCTTAAAATACCTGGCGCCGCGACCGTTCACTTTACAGTTTTAACTGGTAGACTTATCGAACTTTCTATTTCATTTCAACCATCTTTTTTTATGGTTTTAACAATTCATTACTTTTGTTATGTATGCCAACTGGTCTAATCTTCAACCTAAAATCCATTTGCGATTAGAAACCTAGATTCCGGAGACGATACATCATCTTAACAATTGAACATATCTTTCGCAATAAAGTGCAGTGTGCATGAAAGCTGCGTTACAAATACGCTGAACCTGTAAAATGACTTAGAAAACCACTCGCACGAAATGCAGGAAAAAGCAATTATGCAAAAAAGGGTACTTCCTAAAGTAATCCCATTAAATCGTACTGCGAGCGATGCTGGATAGGCGGTGGAATAAATGCGGCCGCGTTTGCATGACACACATCGATAAAGCGAGCTCCGGAAGAAAAGTAAATACATGGACGTATGTACATACATTACATACCTTGCGTGCATTCCTGCTCGAGTGGTTTCCTCTCCTCGACTTTCTACTAAACTCGCCCGCGCACGAGTGAGCGGAAAGTAATTACATCCCGCACGAGTGCGGCGGGTCATGTGGTGGTGATGAGTGGTTTATATGTGTATACACTGTGCATAGAAATGGGGTGAATTTTCCTTTGGCGTTCGAGTGCGCAATTAACCTCCATCGAACACATTGACTGGTAAACTTTTGGATCGAGAGCATCGAGAGCATCGAGATACAGGGAGCGAACGAGCCCCCTTTTTTTATACGTCATTAATTTAATCCGACGACTATGGAGGCTAAAGATAAGTACACGTATTAAAGGATTCCACACCTTCGTTTGGTAGTTACGACTGTTAAATAGCAATGCGACTGTAATTCAAGTCCAACTTACCTGCTGTGTTATGACTACTGAATGAACTGCCCAGAGAAATTGAGAGGAAAGTAATCTGTTCATTAGTGCTGAACGATGAAAATTAGCATTTCATTAATATTGCAGAATTTCTGGTTCAAATAAATCAGAAACACTTAGCAGAATACAGTTTAATGACTCGCAATTAATGCGAAAACGAAAGTCGGCGCATTTGTGAAATAAGACAGCGGCGAAAGCTCGTATTTATATTTATTAGGAAGAGGCAACGAACCCACTTCGATAAAGCAACACCAGGATTGCGCAAGGAAGATACAACCGCACAATCACAGCATTTCTCTCGGCGATTAATCGATGTCAGTAGATCGCTCTGGATCTCCGATTCCAAGTGAGTAGAGGGTGTTATCGCGGCGAGAAAGTTCGAGATTAACGGGCCGCAGAAAAATATGTATGAATCGCGTGAGGATTTATCGCCGTATCGATCAACCGGCCCGATCCAATGACTGCACGTATGAATTCGAATCAGTTGATATGAATTTAAATGTAAGTCAACACGCGCAGACCCATTGTGCTGTGACTGGTTTTCCATGCCAACTCGAGTTTTTGTGAGGGGGTCCTTTTGTTTTCGTTACTTGATTTTTAATGGGCCAATCTTGCAGAGCATCGGGAATCGTACACTGCAAAAACTGGTTCTTTACCAAGTTTAAAAGGCAAACTGAAGGTGAAAATTATTAGAATTTGAAATCCTGCAAATGAATGCAGTTTTTGAAATCATAAAACTGATGCATTAAACTCGAAACTACTTTAGTAAACACTGAAATACTAAATTTATAGAAACTCAAGAGCGACAAACAATAAAACCAAAAAATCAAAATCAATGCTTAGTCAAAAGCAGAAAAAACACAATCTCTCATAAAAAATCACAATTTTCACAGAGAAACACCTACAAAGAGCACCATCTCATCCGGCATGATTCCCCGGCGGAGCGCAGTACGCGCGCACGCTCTGGTTACGTGCGCCGAAAATACCGATGCTGCTTAATCGCATACGTCTCGGTGTGCGCGCGCTCGTCGCACACCTACAACACACAGTCTCGCGTCGACCACGTGATCCGGTTAAACAGCTGATCGGCGTGAGCGTGGTGGTAGGTGCGTGTATCTTGGAATCAGCTGTTTGGAGCGGCGGCCGAGGAGGTGGGGCAGGCGAAGGGGCCGTCGGAGGAGGAGGATCGGTTATCAGCCGGTTCCCGGGCGGCAGTGTCCAGTTGTAACGATACATGGCGCACTGGCCGATATCAGCTTACGCCCCCCACTGGTTCCGCTCGGCTCTCCCGCATCACTCGCTCTCTGCGCTCCCCTTAAGCTCGATTCACATTACACGCGACGGCGACCTCACCGGCCGGACGGCCGACGTTACGTCAGAGTATTGTGGTAGTCGGTTGGTGCGCGGCTACGTTCGCCAGTCAACGTCATGGGCGCCCGCGATGACGAGGCGGCTGGTTTTCCCGAGAAGAGTATTCTGACGTGGACCCTTCGCTATTGCTGCCTGCAGTTTCCTTCAAGCGCGATGTTAATGTCCCTGCGAACGAGTGCAACGGACTGCTGGTAAATCAATGTGGGCAGTTTCGATGAAATATCGCTGTGCTGCCGGATGTGTGAATTAATACTAAAATTCGCGTAATATTGATGTTGTAATGCGGGAAGTTTACATCGCGCGTTCTGTGAATCGATTTTAATAGAGAATTTGTAAACAAACGTGAATGATATTGGCGCGTCTGACAGAATCGCCAAACGTTCGAGGGAATTAATACTAAAATTCAAGATCTCTGATGTTTAGATTCGTTTACAACCCAAGCACTGCGAGTCGATCTCAACAAACCCAACTACTAAACAACTATACGTAATAATCACTCAAACTTCTCCACGCAATCCGCAACTCTACCGCCCGTTTTCGTCGCGCGCACAGTGTGAATCGAGCTTTATCCTTGTCCTCTGGTTCGGCTTCTTCTCGGCCGCCGCTCGCCGGGATCACGCGTGTCGAATGGAGCGCCCATGGAAATAACTCGGCGCGGCTACTGCCACGGGCGGATACATCTCATTGAAGTACGCGGAGTGGCCGTGGGAAAAAGGCGATGCTCCTCCGGCGCGGCTCTCGCAAGAGGAGAGCGCGCGTATGCAGATTGCGCGCTCGCAGAAGCGTGCGTGACACGGCTAGAGTGCGCGCACACACCTGGTGTCATGTGATTTGGCCGCGCGCCAGCGTCGCCGCTCGCTTCTTTTCGCGCCCCAATGAGAGTTGGACGCGCTGAGCTCCGCACACCGCCGGCAGCCCTATCTCTGGTAGTATGGGATAACTGCAGTTTGCGTGCTTCTCGGGCGCAGGGATCGAAAAGTTGCTGCGGCAATAGTCGTTTTAGATCCCGTTGTTCCTTTAAATTGATTTTCTCCCTCGCTATTTGATTAGATCTGTTTGATTGAATTATTGGAGATTAGTGTAATATACGTCTATGTATTAATTGGTTAACTGTAGTTTGCGATTCGAAGGAACGTTGCAACAATATTCTTATTTGATTATAGGCTTCGTGAGTCCCTACATTATATATATTAACTTATAAAATATTGAATTTGTGACTGTTTTACTTTCGTGTTTGTTCAGACAAACAATGCAATACACGAATCCTATTCGTGTGTACAGTCATTGCGGTAGACGCCGATGTTCCTAACTCAGCAGTTTTACCGTGCCAAGCCGCAGTAGCACTGCACTCGGCCAACTCGCTGTCGCCATTTAGGAGTTCCGTTGGTCAAAATAAAGGCTCGTAGATCTTGGTCTATAGGAGGCTCGTATGTGCCACGCTGTCACCAAGAGTAATTACGAACATTCCACCCTTTAATGAAGTGAGACCCACGAAAGACACAATTCTGTCGCTTGGTATATTAGGTCTACTTCCATTATTTTATTAAATACAAATGCGTTGAAAACGTCTTGAAAATAAAATACTGCACAAAGATTTTGAAGTGGAAGGTTACTATAGAATACTGCAAAGAGTTAGACCGGGGTTAAGTTAGTCAGCTGTTGAAGTGCACTTAGAACTTACAACCCTGGCTGCTCATCGCTCGTAAACGGGGAATGCGCTGCACTATGCGGTTGCAGCTGAACAATTAGATAAATCGTGGCGGTTTACGGCGGCTTTATCTGGGCCCAATTTAATTATGAAATTAGCAGGTTATCAGCCGGCATGATTTACGTGTCGCCAATTCATGTCCATTAAAGCGAAAAAGTATGTATGTCCGCTCGAGTGCCGTGAGAGTGTGCACGTAGCGACGGAGGAACATTCCTCGGCGTCACGTAATTGCGCCCGTGCAATTTACGCGCGCGGAAATATCTCAAGGCGTACCGTGCCGCCTTTACGCCACCGTCGTGTAGCCGGCAATTGGAATTAATGCGATTATTAAAAATTGGTCGCGCCAATTGCAGTTGTGATGTGTCCGGCTGCGCCGACAGCCGTTTTGCCGCTGGATCGCTCGAGTTTCGCTTGATCTCTCGAGTAGTCGAATGCCTCTGTGCGATCATTCTGTGAGAGGATTCTTTAAATTGATATTTCTCGAGAATTGCTGGAGGAATTAATTGTGTAATATAGAGGATCGAGCGAGTAATCGTTGAATTATTTGAGACTTCCAAAATGAGAGTGTTCGATCGCAATATCATTAAAATGATATTTTTCTCGCAGGATATCTGTGGCTATGAGGTTCGCCAATTCTTGGTAATACGAATAAAGCTTATGAATCGATGCAGCTCGCTTGTGGATTCTGAGTCAATAGTTAAAGCCTGCGAGTTCTCTCCGTACGCTACGTCATTTCGACGTAAACGTATCTCCAGTTGCGCAGCCTCCGTGATCGCCGGCACGTCCACCGCACTTTCGGAAACGGCGGACTGGAGACGTCGCGACGTCGGCTACTCGAGCAAGATCGTGAAGCTTCGCGACCTTACTCGTCGTCCCCATAATTGTGCTCGCTGATACTCACGCGCACTCCTACGATTTCGATCGTTTCGCCGTAAGAAGCGTTGCAATGGGAATCTTCCGACGCTTATAGCCAGTGCGTTTACATACTGGGGAATATCGCCCGATGAAATACCCACTGGCTCCCCCGCACCTTGCTGCCCTCCTCGCAATTTCGCCCCTACGCCTCCCCCCAGCCGCGTCGAATCGATCGGCCGAAACTGCAAAATCTGGGTCACGCCTATACGCGCACACGCAATCTTGCAGAAGTCACGTTTAATGATTTTTCCGACATGCCGATTTCAGCCGCGACACCGGGGCGTATGGAAATGCTGCCGAGCTCTTGGAGCAATGTGCGCGACTTGTAATCAGTTGCTCTACTTCTCCGTTGAACTTTGTTGCATTTGCTGGTAAATTACTGTGCTGTGTTTATCTGTTGATACATGGTGATTTAACTTAAGAGGAATTAAACATACTATGTACATTTTATTGAGTGGATAAATGGAATTTATTGTCGCTCGCAGTAGAAATTATTAATTTCATGAATAACGCGCTAATAAAACGTTTGCAAAATAGGTGCATAATACAGTAGGGGATTTTATATCATTTTTTATCGGCTCCACGTGCGATATAATAATGAATAATAATTACCGAAAATTGCAGCAAGTGATCATCAAACATTGCTTCAGATATCAGTAATTTCAGTGATTACACACTCAACATCTCTTTAACGGCTTTATTTGCAAATTAAATACAAATATACTGCTCGTGCGCGTGCTCTTTTCTTAGGAAAGAATTTCTGAAACGCCTTAAGAAAATACAGCAAATATTTGCACACCGGAGCTTATCATTGAAATTGCACTTTGAACGTATATACGGGCAGCTCAAGCCAAGCTCTTTTAACAGCATGAGGCCACTGCAATTTCACTTCTCTTCTCTCGAGGCTTCCGTTAACGCTAAATTGGCTTTGACACTAGTCGCTAATTATCCACTAATGAAGTAATTGCTCGAGACGTTCAATGAACTGTTACGAGTGGCTCTCGCGATGACTTAAGTAAATTCGCGCGATCAGATACGCAAGCGCATGATCCATTAACCCTTTCAGCAGTATGAACGTACATACGTTTATGTTCCCCTTTAGCTCACACGCTATAATACGAAACTATAGCATCTTATACCGTTAAACAAAACGGGAATTCTCACAATAACAAGCAAACCTATTTATAATTTCATTAACAAATTATAACATTTACTCATCAATCAACACAGTACAATTTTCAAAAATTGCAATTTATTGTACCATAAGTAATAACCTACGAAGTACTTACACAAATTTATAAGTTGATTCGTAGTATGCCCACTTGTAACCTTAGTCTCAAGGAAGAGCAAAAGCCAGCTTGTCTTTCAGCTGAATTACCGTTCGCACTGATTACTGATCCCACGTGACTCGCGGCTCAAAGCACGGAAGGATTAAGCGTCACTTCCGATTGACGATTGCGAGCGCGAATCAGATGCTCGCGGATTCATGAATTATGCAGCCGCACTCGGCTGGAGCGAGCCAGATAATAATTCGACGAGGTATTGTGGCGAGATCAAGGTTGGATTTGCCCACTTTTAATTAAAGTCGCACGCGCGAGACAACACCGAAAGTTATCAGGTGGCACTTTTATGTGCTGACATAGAAAATAAAGGAAATAAACCATTTGCAATGCGCTTATTCTTTAGCAAGTTTGATTTTTATGTGATGTTATAGAGTTTTGAGACACCCGTTGGATGCGCTGCTCGAAAAAATAGCGAGGACAGCTTTAACAGTTCTTTGACACTATTTTTTCTATTTTCTGCAGCAAGTCATGCGCGCGGGAAACCGAGCGGAGGAAGCCAGTGTCACCAGCGTTTTCTCGACTTGTTAAATTACAAGGCGGCGTTGCGTAATCGGGCGTCCACGGCTCGCTTGTTTACCGACTTATCGCCTTTTATGTAGATCACTTCGGACGCTGGCCGAGAGCAACATAAAACGACGCGCTCGGACGAGCAGTGTGTAAACTGTTAGACAATGAAACTGTTTATAACCAGTATTCCTTCAGTGCAAAGCCATAGTTTAAACCGGCAGTAAGATAGTCGAGCGCAAATTAATAAAAATTGTACGCTCGTTGGACACTTGCAGCTCGCCATTAATTTCAATTAACAATTCCAGCCAAGCTGATGAGGAAATCTGTGTTACTTAACAGTACATTCAGAAGCGGTAAATTAATTCGCTAACAGTAAACTTGGCGTTCATTGTATTTCACTCGGTCGCGGCAACAGATGGCATAAACTTGGTGGTAACGATATTTCTCATAAATTCGCCGCTTACCGAAAATATACAAAGTTATCGGCACACGAATTTATCTGATTAGCACATGGCGGGACGGCGTAGACGACGGCGGAATTCGATTTCAGATAAGACGAGGTGGATTGGTGCGTGGAAAAAGAAGAGGCGGCGGTCTGCGATCTCGCCGATCGATCTGACGTCCGACTGTCTGCCGGGAGAACCGGTTGTCACCACCGCGCGGCGCTCACTCTTCATTCACCCGATATCCAATATTACGCGAGGAACTGGCGCGACCTTCTCACTCTGCGTCAACCGCATGCCTAAAAGGCTCTTAACACGCTCTAATTTTAACGTCACCTCAAACCTTTCGTCCCGACGCCGCTGCCGCCGTCAGCTTTGATCGAGCGCTCCCGAAGGCATTCAGGTGGTTTTTCCTGCCCACCTTTTTTCCCCTCAAAGCGCATTCCTCGTTACTGACTGGTCGCCGATTTTCTTTTGATGGCGGCATGCCTCGCAAAGTGGACACTTGTTTCATAAGTAAACTGGATGCATTGAAACTATACGCCAAGTGAAATTCGCAACTTTGGCATCGATCGAGTAATTAGAGTGGATTGAGAGTACAGTGAAAAATATTAAATCCCTCTGAAACAATAATTAAAAAAATATTTGTATAGAATATGCTTTTATCTTAAAAATCTATAACACAAATAGATATAACACAGGTGCTAGGACACTGTGCGTAAACTGGTCTCATCGAGCGTGTTTCGCTGGTAACAACTGCCATCTCCAATGCAAGTCCGCCGTGATGATTACTTTCCGCGCATATCGTGCAGAAGCAGCTTGACTGTTTTACTGTTTGAATGTCCGATCGGCAGCAGCACAGACGAACCGAACTCGCACCGAGCGCACTCGAGAGCCGAAGCAGCCGGTGCTGGTTCGGGCGCACTGGCTCTGCGTTTGGCGGGCGCGCGATGCGCGATATATTTATACTATCAAGTGGTTCGGCGCTGTGTGCGAGTTGCAATAATATTTATCTACCGCCGCGCCGCGCCGCTCCGCCTGCATGTCTCTACGCATATATACACCCATGTGAATGTGTGCATAGGGAGCGCGGAGCGTCGCATCGGAGATCGGAGATCGAACCCGGTACGATTCACTCGAGTCCGCGGAACCGCACTTTCGCATCATATTACACTCGCCACCGCAACATAAATTGGCAATGGAATATCACCGTCCATGTGCGAGCCTAAGGCATTTGTCAAGCGCGCTGTCTGAATTTGTCCCTAGGGACATTTGCGGTGGAGAATGATAAGTCAATATGCTGGAAACTGACTGGTTTATTGGGAACTTAAAGAATAATACGTTTCTTGGTAATTGAGTTCTTTAGAGGATCAGTTGGAAAAATCGATTGCTTGAAGGTTCGTAAATTTCATAAATGCGGTTTTGGATTTTGAAATGATTGTTGTTTATTCTAACCGAATTTGATTTACTCCATTTAGTATGTTTAGATAGCATACACATGTCAAAATCCTGATAAAATAGACTCAGTTTGTGCGTCAGTCAAAGTGTTGAGATTCGACTTGGGATATCTTTGACAGTGCCGCATTGCAGTAGCTGTTGTTGTTTCGAAAGCACATGCTGTTTCGATCATTAGATAAATCAGTGTTCCGCCGAGTAATCAGAACCGCAGTAGTCATAATCATAGTACTCGCGCAATCATTAGATAAATCATTATTCCGTCGAGGAATCACAATTGCGATAAGAATAGTGAAATCTAATAATACTACGGGACGTGTAATTATAATCGTTATGGTCAAATCGTAGTTAAGGTGAAGTTTAGCGATAACAGTTCAAATTAGATTTGACGACTAATCATATTTATTTCTGATAACTTCAATAAGTAACTCCGGCGATTCTTGTGTAGCGTTAAGGAATACTTGGAAACTAGACCACACGTGCATACGACACGCACTCCTCACTGCAGTGGGAACTGGCTATGTACTTGGAAACTGTTATTTCGAAGGCATACTTCATATCATTCATTCACATGTGCCCCTGTTTATACGCACGGTGAATTATACTTGTTGTTCATTGCAGGAACATTGTTACTATTAGCAACAGAGGAGGCAATAAATTGGGGATTTTAACGTTCGCACTGTTATGCAAACGCTTGGCGATTAATGCACTCGGGGCTCTATTACTGGAATGGCCAAGGCCGTGCCGGATTTCAGCGCGATAGCAGGAAAATTTTGCAGGCGCATTGCGCCTCCCGCTTTCGCGCAAAGCTCGCTTCACATTTCACGGACCGTAAACGCGGCTGGACTAGTAAAGGTACAAGCATTTCGCTACCAATTGCCGCTGCGGTAACAATGTACAACTTGGTCATATTCCGTGGCTGTTGAGAAGATTGCTGGTTCATCTTCGAATACATTTCTTAAAGTTTATTAATATTTCGGTCTCCAACTGGTAAACCAATATAGAAAATGTTAATATATCGTCGAATTAATACTAGAAATACAATGGGAATCGACAGTAAAAATGACATAGCTTTGCTAGCCGGGTTTGACACGTCCCGTAGAGCGTGAGACGCGCTTAACTAAGTGCGCGTCAGGTGTTTTATTGCAGGCCCGCCGCCGGTATTATTCCCCCGCTGCTGTTGACTGGATCTTTCACCGTTACCGAGCGCGCACCGGCATCCGCTTTATCTCGAGCCCTCTTTCCGAGCAGGCATTATCAAACGTTTGCTCGGATCCCCCTGCTCGCGCTCGCTTCTCCCATGCCGTTCAGCACATCCACTGTCATAGAGATCGCAGTTCAAATTCCCTCCGATTTATTCTGGCATGCACGAATGTCATAGCATACTAAATAGCATAAATTGTATTTGCTTCCCTTTCCCTAATTTTTTAATTTTTAAAAAAATTCGACTATAATCGAACGTCCCAGTGTAAAGCTGAAGATGCGACGCACATTTCCGAGTTTCCTTGACTCAATTACTGGCAATTACTTAGCAGTAATTATAAATTTCACTTTTCATTACCTCTCGACTATTCATCAGGCATAATGAATTTTTAAATCGCGCAAACGAAACACATGTGTATTATTTCTGCGATTTTCTCTTTATTCCGGCCGGGCTCTAATCCCATCCAGCAAATCTGAGTAATCAGCAACAGTTGTATTACATGTAGCCACTCCTGTGAAACAAGATCGTCGGGAGGGGGGTGAAGGAAAGAGGGTAGCGTCGTAAAAGCTTCATCTGGCGAGGGCAGCCAGTCTATCTGGCGGATTGTGTACAGCAATGCTTCTCGGCGAGTAGCACGTGGTCTCTTGATAAGCATTAAAACGTGTGCATGTGTGCGAGTGTGTTTGCGGGGCGGGCGAGATAAGTCGACGCGCTTTTTATTAATAACCGTTCAAACGGACGGGGCGGCGATTACGGCCACTTACCGCCTCGCATCTGGCTGCCGCTTCGCTTATTATTAGCGGGAGCTTTTACCGGGCTAATTATAGGCGATATTATATGTATATGTCCATTGTCTCTCTTGCCGGGCGCGCGCGCGCGAGCGCGCCTGCTGCCGTGACTGCTTTAGTTAGTTAGAAACACACGTTGCCGCGACGGCCCCGAGGTCATTGTCTGATCGACACTACCGTCGATTGCCTGGCGAACGGATTCCATCCTGTGGATACCGCGCAGATTTCTTTCTTTGTGCTCCAAGAGCTTCCGGTCGAGCTTGGGAACCGAGGGACTCGGAATGCAGACCTCGCGATTGGATGTTTTGTCAACAACTTAACAAACTACCAACGGGATTCTAAATATCTTGTTCGACTTTTGTTCATGCTTATCACTCCTTTCTAAAACAGTTTAATTAAATAAAGTTTTCTTATATTTTATTGAAATAACGGACGGTTCATTGTACAAATCGCCTTTTTATGTTGTTTTAAATTAATTTTTAAGACCCAATAATGCTGGCTGCAGTAAGGTAAAGAGCTTTAAACACCGAGTCGCTGAACCGCCGGTTTATGCGCTTCGTATTTATTTATTGCCGACGACTGCCGTTTAGCCACGGGCAGATCCAGCCTCCAGCTGGCCGAATTCTCTTTGCCCCTGGGGATTGAAGTGGGGGTTGATGTTCCAGTATGATATCAAAAGCATTAAACCACACAGGCCGCAAACACTGTCAGCTGTGTGTTTCGAGAGTTATGGTATACTTGAGCGGCGCGCGCTTGATTTACTGCTCCAATTAGGTGCTCGTTTGCGTCTCGCTTCTCCACCACCGAATAAAATCGCACTCGGGATTGCGCGCGCCCGCAAAGTTGGAGCGTCGCGACGTCTGCTCACATGTGCAGGACGTTGCGGATCATGCAAGTCGAGAGTGCAGGAGTGTTTTCGTGAAGTCATATGTAGTCTACAAAGTATAGAAAAGCGGAGGTAGCACTTTGTATTTTCGCTAGTAAGCAGTAATATGTTTGGCAGGCAGCAAAGTGGCACTCGATAAACATACAAACAGCGGACAGGAATGAAGATAAAAAAATAAATAAATCAAAAGAACAAATAAACACGAAATAATAAGAGAATATTTGTCAGTTAGTTTGCACAGCAAACAGCAAACACACTAGAGTGTTGTGTCAAATGCTCGACACCTCTGCCAAGATCGTATGCACATCAAACCAAATGGAGCCAATCAATTATCAAAAATCTCCATTCATTCGATTATTAATTATCACTTGACTACCGGGTAAAGTAATTCCCGTGGGATGATTCGAGGGTCATTGGAACCCGGGATACGTATGCGTAAGCATCTGACAAGGAACGCGTGATCCTCTCGCGGGCCGAGCGCTTGGCGGATAAAAATACGCCCGGGCCAACTTTCAACTACCAATTTGTTGTAAATATTCGGCGGATACTTGGCGCGGCGCCAATCAGCGACGCCGCCGCCGCCGTCGCGGTCGGTGCAATTCCGAGTGCACCGCTAACCAAACTCACGCGGCGGGAGCGCGGGTCCCAGAGGATGTAAACAATTCTATCTGAGCCAAAGAGCTGCCGTCACGTGAGTTCTCGCGCGCGCGCTGCCCAGATCGAACGATGATTTTAATGAGCGACGAATCACGGGCTCCGCTTGGCAGAGGAATCCCCTGCTTTTTCCGTCATCGAGCCGATCGGCGGCCGGTTCTAATGAGCGATGAATCAAAGGCTGCATTTGGCAAGGAATTCCCCGAATTTCCCTAGCCGGAAGCTTCGCAAAAGCACCAGTTTCCGCGAACCAATTTGCATAATAAACTGTACCCTTTGATTTCTAATAAATTTCCACAATGATTCAAGTTATGTGTAATTGACAATACATTGCACAGGATGTTGAAATATCTTGGTGAAATTAGCAGAGAATTGAAAGTTTGCAATGGTCCTAAATTATCCGACTGTCGACAATAAATCAAGCAACAATCATTATGCTTCTCCAGTAGCGTTGAAATAATTCGCGCGTACAGTATAAATAAGCATTGAAAGCAATTATATAACGAGTCTATAAAGGTTCCAATTAATTGCTGGGGTATCAATATCTGGAGCACTGTTTGCTTTTCTTTTATGCGCGCGTCATTTATCAGGTGTGCTCATAACTATCGCGCAAATTAACGCCTATCTTGCAGAACGAATCGTTCTTTCTATCTTCTACCAACAATCGCGAACCAGTAATGAGTCCGCGAGTGCGACGAAACCGAGCTAACAAGCAAAATGTGAACGCGCACTTATTCAATTTCACTTAAACTTAATACCAAATTCAATATCAAACCCGCCGCAAGTTTTACTAATCACTTCACTCTCTGCTTACAGATGAAAATTGACACGTCGCAGGACATGACGTAAGGAGCCAGGTCGTCTGGCAGGGTCGACAGGGTGCGAGAGAGTGCGCAAGAGAAAGGACTTAAGCAGAGTAACCGGCAGAACGAGAGAAAATAAGGGAAGAAAGCAAGAGCAGCAGGTGTTTCAGGATGAGTAAGGAGCTGGTGCCGTAAGCAGGTGTGTGCGTGCGTACCTCACACTCACCCCTGCGATGCTAGTCACGCAGCAGCCCTCCCCGATGGAGAACTCGGCGAACAACAGCACCAACGCCGCGGTGCTCGACGAGGTGGCGAACGCCGACATCGACGACGCCTTCCCGCCCCACGTCGACACCACCAACATCGTCATCCAGCCGGAGTCGCCGACCAGCAAGAAGCAGGTGCTCAAGACCTTCTCGGAGGTGAACGCGTTGCTCCAGGCCAGCCGGAAGCGGGAAGTGAAGCTGATCCTCCGGGAGAATGCCTGGCCGCTCAACAACGGGATCAGGGCGCAGCTCTGGCCTGCCCTTTGCAACCAGCACGCCCACGGCAAGAACATGCTCGATGGCTTCTATTGGGACATGGTCAATCAGGTCTTCGGCACGACAGGTGCGCCAAGCTAGATCCACAACTTCCACCGTTCGCCGCCGACCGCTAAAGCGACGTTTATGCAAATTCAAATTGCTCTCTCATCTGTCGCAATCTTGGGAGTTGGGCTCGCAGATTGCTGCCGGGATGTGACACGATGATCGCCGAGGCTTTTAGATAAAAACTCTCCTGCGATGAGCAAGTTCTTCCTACACAGGATGTTAATGTAGAGATGTCACTTGAGCAATCTAGTCGGGAAGATAAGTAGGATACTTAAGGACTTTGCTAGTCGCAAAAACTGGCTCTTTCAGCGATAACTGCAGCAAACTCGATATTTTAATTGGGATGCATTTACTCCATAGGATGTCAATGCTTCAGTGCAAATTCAAGCTACAATTTAACTAGTTTGCATAAACATTCGCTGGCTGATCATATGGCAGGCACAAACTACGATATTATTCTCGTCACACTGCATGCAATCTTACATAATAAGAATGATAAAATTAGCATTGGTGTTAAATCTGAGTTTGAGATCTACGAATTCAGTGTGTGGCGAAAATGTTGAAACGAATCGAAGAAAGCGGGCCGAAAATGTTATAATGAATTCACTCGGGTTATAGAACGAGGTGTGATACTTTCACAAGTATTATGACACAGGTTCGCTAGATCGTGTCGCGGTTTTATTAAAATTTTCGAGCGGAAGCAATGCGCTCATCCCTCGTAGTTCTAAAATTGGTTATTGGCGGGGTGCAACAGGTGGCCCCATGTTTACTTCCATAATGACCCATTCTCCATCCGACAAAAATAGACGCGTAGTATAGTATTTTCATTCCCCCTTTACGTAAGCGCAAACACCCCGAAACGCGAGGAAACGGCGCGATGACACTCTCACGAATTAGACAAAACAAGTCTGAGATCTACAAGACAGATTCTTCCATCGTGCAATCGTACTTTAGGAAGTTTACCAGATGCGCTAACATGTAGCAAGTTGTAAATATTTTAGGTCTCATCATATGTAATTATTAACATATTGTGGAACGTGTGATTTTAGAGCTACCGGAAAAGTCAATTATGCTGCCGCCGTTCGTTGACAGTACTCATTGCCTATCGTATAATTTGACAAGAAAAGGCAGGAGCGTCGCGGACAGAGTGGTGTCAGTGCTAGGATACGCTTGCCCCGATATTACTTACAGCCCATCTCTTTATCCTATTACGGCGCTTCTACTCCATTTTATGCCAGGTCAGTATAAATCAATGGAAACATAATGATCTTACGTAACCGGCGCGCTTCTTTTCTCACAGTTCGCAACACTCTACTGCAAAGGAGGTTACACCGTAACCGAGCGCGATATAAATGTATTCATGACGCTCGGCATTCAGCACATAGTAGTTTGCCCGCAAAACATCTATGAAAATGGATCAATGACACGCTTTGTATCATAAAGAATTCAAACCTTCTCAGTGACGATGCAACGTCCTATTATTTTTCAATTGAAATCATTGTCAGTGCGCGGATGAAATAATACATTTATATATTAATTATAATAGGAACAATTGCTATTGTTCACAGAGGAAGAGTGCTATCATTGCATGGCAACCTTGGTTGCCGCCAAAGAGAAAATGTTCATCACGCAAACGAAACTGCTGTACGAAGTCACATGGAAAACCGTCGAACAAATCACTAAGAAACATGTGGTAGGTGGCTTGAACTGCTTATTATAGACGGGGGAGCTCAAGTACAAAGTGAGTAAGGTAATTGTTGGTAATGGAATTTTTAGAAATCGGCCGCTGTACATTTGGCGAGGCACTGCTCCGGATCGAGGGCGGAAAGAATCTATATGGATTGGATCTGGTGGATCCTTCAGCTGCTCCCATTTCAGCATCTAGTCAGGGTAATGGACTGCTTTCTGCACGAAGGCATTAAAGTAAGTACATATTTTTACGAAGACCGCTTCTAAAAATATCCTCTGAGTTATTGCAACGAGCCTTCCGCTCATTTTTTCAACGCTGTCATTGCCGTGACAAACAATCCTTTTTTAAACACACTTCAACTGGCCCTGGCTCAAGTACTCGATGGAAATGAAGCAGAGAGCGTGTATGATGTGTAGTACTCTGGTGTTCTAGGAATAGTATGAATGTTAAATTCGTCAATTGACTCGCTGCCAGCAGGAAATTGTGCGGTCGAAATTTTTGTACACTGACTGTGCCTTTCTCAGTAGCTTTGTGAAAGAAAGAAACGCATAACATTCTTTGCGCTGGCAGTGAAATATTCTTACGTGAGCGAGGAATGAGAAACATATGCTCACTGATCTCGTGTCTTGCAGGTCTTTTACCGGGTAGCTATGGCTATAGTCCTCTTATTCTATAAGCACTCGTCGTCGCAGAATTCCGAGTGGATGAACGAGATCTCGAAAAACGGTATCGACGCTGCACTTTCGAAATTCTGCAGGCAGATGCCGGTAAGTGAAATAAGTTATTTTCGTCCGCTCCTTAGCCGAGGCCCGAGGTGACGGCGAATATTAAAGTTAAAGATCGTATTGCCAATTTCTAGATAACGCCAGCAAAATTTTTGCGTACTGCATTTGGAATACGTGGACTCAGCTCAGCATACATATCACGAGTATTTTTACGCACAGAAATGGCTCTTAAGAGTAGAAGCGTCTTGTCGGGATCCAGATCATTGGCGAGATCGCGATCCACGGACAATCTGCCCACCAGTCAGTCGCAAGTCAACATTCAAATGATGTCGCACACACTCACGATACGAGAAGTACGTATGGCGTGTACATCGATCCCAGTTACTCGCTTTTTTTCTTATATAATAATGCCGATTCTTTCTTCTTCGAGAGCAAAGTTGTACAAGTGGACTCACGTACATGCTGGACTTTGGACTCGACGTTTCTCGGTCGATTGTTTCGCTTTCGTCTATTTGTTTCTCGGCGGTTTGTGCAAAGTATCTCTCCTCTCTTATGTTAGAGTTATTGTTTGATATTAGCACGGCCTGCCGATGATGTTGGCGTGCGATCTCTCCGGGACTTATCTTACCGTGCAAGGGAGAGAGAGTACGACTGTACATATATGTGAGCCCATTGATTATTTTTAGAGTTAGTTTACCCGGCTGAACAGCTCTGTGGCTACGTAAAAAACAATTCGAGGGTCTCGAGGTCGAGTGAACCAGTAATATTTAAGTCAGCGCGTGCGTTCCATTAAGAGGGAACTGTAAATTCCCCGATAGTTCCTCCCTTAGGACTTAAGTTTTTCCAGGGCGTGAAAAGCGAGCAATAGAAAAGCTTTTCAATTGTTCAATTTGTTTTCAGAAAGAGTGTGAAGACACGTACAAAGACAGGGTATCGTATAATTATCTTTTTGGGAAATGTGTTGTTAGTTTCATGTGCTCTGCCCGGCCCCTCTCGCCCAACCGCCACCCACCCCCCTTTTTGTTCTTAAACTACTACCTGTCACATTCACATACATACTCACCCCGACTTTACACATCTCGCGCCAGCTTCTTTGCTGTTACCGTTCATCCATTTGCAAATGCAATCGCCGCCCTTTTAACGGAACAATAACCAAGGTCTTTGATTATTTATCCTGACACGTTCTTCTTAGGTGTTCTTAGGCTTTCTGTGTGGTACTCTAATACAAGCTCGCGACGGATTTGAAGTTTCATATGTGTCGAAATCAGGACATTGATGATTGATGAGGAACCGATACCAAAGTATCGCATTAGGGATTTTTATCGATTTAATACTTTAATCCGAGGATTCATTGATGTTTTGGTTCGTTATTCACACGCTGCTCATTGAACAATGTATACAACATATACAGCAATGTATTATACATCGGAGCATCATCCATTCACCATTGAACACAATTTTCTCCAAGGCTACAGAGGTTCTTCCTTCGTACTTCACTCTACACACTGTTAGAAGTTCGACTCATCTCTTTTGCCAATGTTCTCTACATGTTCTTTACTTTTTTGGTGGATAAAGCATTATTAAATAACTGATTCGTTGTTCCACACGACTACTTACTTGTATGGAATAGAAGGAGTGATATTCAAAAGTGTAAGTCACATAACTGACAGGCCTGTGTTGTATTGTGTCATGCTGCGTTACTGGAATGATGATGGATTTAATGACGACGCGTGTAGGGTGCACACAGTCCCGGACCGCGTGCTCTCTCAATGGGCGTTTTCCCCATACAAAACATATGCTCCCAGATTCTAGATATGCCTGATGTAAGTACACGCAGCCGAAATGAAAAGCGGTCCAGTTTGTCTTTGTAGTCTGCTCATCGCCTCTCTCCTTCTCTCGATGTAGCATGTCGCCATTGTTATCTCATTTATTTCATACATGTCCCATGTTCGTTCGGTGTTATTGACCAATCGATCACACCCCAGCGGTTGTTTTTACACGTAGGAGGAGTCGTATCTGCACTCTTCAAGCGATAGGACTTGGTATTCAGGTCCGCTGTTAGGATTGTTTTCGTTGTTGCCTCGCTCGCACCTTTCGTTGCCTGTATTTTAATTTCCTGTAGCCAATATACCGATGTGAATACCACACAGTCTCATTCATCCTAATCCGTACCGTGCACCTTGTGCCATTCTTTAGAATAGTCAGATGATAGCGCACTGAATATTCCGGGACCGTTCGATAGTACATTTGCATGTTGTTTAGTTCGATAACTAGTATGTGCACTTATAGTACATCACCCCGATTTCCATCCCCGTACTCGATTAATCTTGTTCTTGACATTTAGGATGAGTTAGAGCTAGGCAATTGGACAGTAATGTCAAGTTTCTCTAGACTTCCCGAAGGTTCTTGCATTGTTGTTAATTGTACCGAGAATGATAGTGCCAGAAACTAATGTTAGTTGGTAGTTCTTACGCCAGGAACATTGTTTAATTATTGCCATTGCATGGCACCAGTGGGCTTAGTTCACTCATAAGCCTCGAATCATCATCGCAATCCAAAATTCATCTCGTCGTAACACAAACCGCCATACTTGACTTTTAATTGGAAAATGCTCGTATTTATTGCATGACGAATGACTTGCATTATACTCTTAGCACAGGATATTCAATCACCAATTGGTGTCACATCTGCACCGATATGACAATGTTACTGTATACATCACAATATTCCGAGCACAGTTAAAAAGTTATGATAGAAAACTGCACATTTCGCATTCTCTTTTTTGCAAGATCTGATAACGCAATTTTTTAAAGAAACTTACATTGAACATAGCATTCAAGTTTACGTGCAGGGTGTAATGTAGGTGTACCGGAAGAATGACCAACACTTGAGTTGTATCCACAAATTAAGCAAACACTTG
Organism: Crossocerus cetratus; assembly: GCA_963675795.1. NCBI lineage: Eukaryota > Metazoa > Arthropoda > Insecta > Hymenoptera > Crabronidae > Crossocerus > Crossocerus cetratus. Next base: position 19,495,879 of record OY776667.1, read on the forward strand.
CAAGATATTACGCTACACCAAACGAATAAGTTTCGGGGACTGTGGGGGATTAAGTTGTTAAGCCACAAGGTACAATAATCGGGGGGATTCATACACGTAACCGAACTTATATGGTTAATACTGCAAAGCTTCAAGTGGTTGAGCTAAAACTTTTTCGCTTGTTGATCTTGATCACAGATTATGTTTACATCCCGTATTTTTAGTAAAGCGCATGATCTACCGCTGCTCTTACTTAGTTTGCTATCTTTTTGAGCAAACGCAACTGACTGGAGAGATAATGTTTGTACATCTAACGGGGTACCTGGAGAATGCAACCGATTGATTTATTTCGTTTGTCCTTCGCAGTTGTTCACACTATGGTCCTGGCTACCCGTGAGGATCACCATGTACCAGCCTATTCTACTCTATACGACGGAGGAACACGGCTGCTCGCTAACGACCTTCTACGTGCGTGTAGAACAACACGAGCCGACTCTGTTGATGATAAAGACCTGTAATAATGAGGTATGATGGTTCTCTGCTCAATATTTTGTATTCGAACAACGCACGATAATCGATTAAACACACTTATGTTGTATCATACAGGTATTCGGAGCATACTGCTCAACGAAATGGTACCAGCGAAACGTAAAAGACGATAAAGGCCAGAGGCAAGCATACTTCGGCACGGGTGAAACATTCCTATTTAGTTTGTACCCCGAACGAGCCAAGTACCAGTGGGTAGGCATGGACTCGACGCACAACGATGCTAAGGTCCACCACTCGGCCGAACTCTTCATGGCCGCAGACTCTAAAATGATTACGATCGGTGGAGGGTTGGTATTTCGAAATATCCTATTCCTAAAAACTTAACGCAGTTGTCTATTGCAGAGATGGGGAAGAGTTTATTATCCGACAACTACGTTAAATATGCATAGTGTACGGACGAGTCATAATTAGTGGATGCTTTTCAGAGAGGGCCAAGCCATTTGGATGGACGAGAACATTAGGTACGGCAAGACGGACCGGTGCTCAACGTTTAATAACCCGCCGCTCTGCGCGAGCGGTGACTTCGAGATTAGAGTACTGGAGGTGTATGGGTTCGCAGGTGCTTGAAGAGCCTACGCAGAAGTTTGACGCTGCAACGTGTCGATTTCTTTGATTCCCTACTGCCATTTAGCGACTCTCTTCTATCGATACAAAGCTATATGCATTATGTACATGTGTATCTTCGTCTCGTCATTGGTGTGTAAGTGCTGCCGCGCCTCGTCGAGCGCCCCGGCACCCGTCGAAATGTGTCCTCGGTTGCTTGCGGGATATAAGCTAGTATTACGTGCGCATGTTTCTTCGCCCTGCGAGGCGCTACGCGAGATGTTCAGTACCAATTGAGATTACGTAGACTTTCTATGAGCCCTGTTTCGTTATGCTTTTCTCCACTTTTCATCGCTTGCTTCGTCGCCGTGAGCGGAAAAGAGGGAAATCCCCGGGGATGAATGTATCCGTCTAGATTAAGACAGGTTCGATAAGGATTCTCGCAGTAAACAATGGGACAGGCGACGCATCGAAAGTGCGTCGTGCAACACACACTGATCTTCGACAATAATCAGCGTTAAGTAATACATCCTCGTTTACGTTCAGGGTTTGGTGTGTCCGTTTGTAAATATCGTATAGACGATCGGTTATTTACGTGAATACTTAACATTCAGTGGACCGGCTGCTCTCATTATACACGTGTATATATTATACATATATACGTCACTGATTATTTCGCTGCATCTATCTTTAATTCTCCGAAGTTCACAGTTATAACTTCCCTTGTACGTGCATTATACCGTTAACGTTTGTTTATCCAAATATTGCTACGTTTAGCTTTACTTTGTTGTTGAATGAAGAATCAGACGGTAATAGACAAAGGCGAGAGGAAGAGAGAAAGTATTCTCGTAAGGAGCGTGTGTGCGGGTGAATGAAAATGAACAGATGACAAAGGTAGGCGGGGAGCGAGATTTTTCTTCACTGTTACATACCGTATCCATTGCGCGCCCTGAGTGTATGTATGTGTCCCGTGTATGTACACGTACGCTAATTTCATCTAGTTTCCTGTAAATAATATAAATATTGTCCCTTGCATAAGTAGTTTACGTTGACGATTCGTACCTTCGCGTGTAAGTTAGCCGGAGTATAGGAGCCGACTAGAAGTTAATAAAGTTTCGACGGGAGAGAGAGAGAGAGTGACCGGGGGCGAATGGTACTTGGAAACAACGATTTCCTTTTGGTTCTCAATTGCTGTCGCGTGTCGAAGGAAATAGTGTTAACTATTGCGAATGGAGCTGCGTAAGAATGAGGAGAAAAAAGAAGGAGAGGCGGGCTGTCAATATTTATATGCATCTCGTCTCGCGTTGCTTTCAATAACATTTCGGGCATTCTGAGGAGGCGTATTTAACGTTGCTAACGTTAATGCTTTGTCTCTCTTTGTGATCAAATCTGTATCGATGTTGGACGGTACACGATTAATTCTTAGAGTACCTGCTTCAGTGTTTAGTTTCTCGTTGTTAATTCTGTTTGATTGGGACTGCGAGTGCGCGAGGGATGGCAAGTGAGAGCGAGTGCGACTGAAGGTGACGATGTGGATCCCTTGGTTGTGATGTAAAGAAGTGGCTGGCACCACTTACGTTACGAGCGGGAGAGAATACGTGCTAATAACTACGTTCGCCTGCATGAACCGTGTAACCTTCACCCCCGTCACATTGTTATTCGTCTAGTATCGAAATAGCACAGAGAACATCGTTCGTACTAATAATATTTACGTGTTACATGGGTGTCTGTTAGCCACATGCGTATATATATATGTATACATAACGATATTCCGTATTAGCAGTTATTGCGGAGCGAAGCCTAAAAGTATTATCTCCGTGTGTAGGCAGCATCGGTTCTCGTTTTCGAGCATACAGTAGTTCCACAGCACTGTCACTCTCCGTTCTCTGTGCGATTTTTGTGTGTTAGGTACAGTGGGTCAACCAGTGGACAATGTACAAATGGTACGATCAAGTACTACAAGGCGCTACATCGATCTATCTATAATGAGTCGTATTGAACGTAGCTATTGAACACTTCAACGATCGACCTGTAACGTGATAGGAAGGGCGAGCATACATTGCATATCAAGGAGTCACCGCTCTAACGGTCCCTTTTTTATTTGCGGAACCCCATTGAGCGGTTGCTAACACAAAGTAATGCATCACCGATGCGTCTACTGATTCGTGGAGACTGCTATAGATTTCACTTTGTCTCACGATCAATTCCACTCGTTGTGTGAGTGGTACTCCGTTCATGCAATACGTTCAATGCGCTACTCTTTCCTCTTCTTTAGTCTGCAGCATTTCTACCTTATGGGATCTTCATGGGTTACACACTGTACGCTGGCGATCTCATGCAACGGCCAAATTCACAAGTATTAAGTGACCATTTCGTGTCGTTACCTCACCTCGCGTGAAATACCGTTCCGATTTCACTAATCGCACCAGTTTTCTAACACTCGACCAAATTACCCGTAGGGAACCGAATGTCTGGCGAGCTTGAACACAGCAGGAGCAATAGACGATGAGGTGTTGCCGTATAACATTCGTGAAACAAATGTCTTCGACCGTACAAGAGTACCAAGTGTTGTAGTAGGGTGTGTGAGCTGGTGCAAGGATTTCCCAATAAAACCAGTTGGTTCTACGTGGAGAAAAAGCAACATAGAAAACAATTGAGAGTTGTTGACAAACATTCAGTGTTTCTGATGCGTGTTCTATTAAATGTGTTAGCCATTTCGAGTCACTTCTCCCCGTGTCGATGGTGTTACCCCCCTCGAAATTACTCCAAAACGCCATTGCGAGAAGCCGACCTCACACGATCGAACGATCGATCGTCTGATCAAGTAGCGAAGGATGTTCTCTCTCGAGTAAGAGGCATCTATTCTGTATAGCGACTACGTGTACCCGAATGCGTGCGAGCGTGAGAGAAAGAGAGTATGCGAGAGTATTTATTTATTGTGACGAGCGTGACGAGAGAATGGTGGCACGCTGCAAATGGAAAGTATTATCGTTCAAAGTTTCTAATGTAGCACAGCATAGCATACGGTTTACGCTAGGAATTAATATATTAATGCAGAAAAATCTATATATATATACATACGTAAATATATATACATACGAAATATGCCTATATCGACGGAGAAAAGATTCAACGTAACTAAATGGAGTGTTCTCAAAAGCTTTCCGTATATTTGAATCGCAGTGTTGTTATATACATATATAAAACAAATCTATATATATAATGTAAGTTATACCGTTTCCGAGATCGAAAAAGTGAATTGTTGCCTGTCGATGCTACTTTATCATATCATCGTTGTGAATAGAGAATATTGTTATACACGAATACACCTTGTTCGATTCTTTGCTTCTGCGTCTCGACCGACGAATCTTCGCAGAGTCTACTGTCTATGTACACCGTTGCAGTCACAGTTAATATACGTGGAAGTAGACTGATGAAAAAAGTGCATCCACCTCCCCCGATTGACTCTGATTCATGTGTACCTGACACTATGCTGTGGCATAATGAAAATCAATGTTTCCGACTGACGCGGCATAAGTTTCCTCGTTTGCGTTACACTTTACTTTTATCTTGTCCACTCTACGTGACTTCCGCTCGTCCTGATTGCCGCTCCAGTTTCCAATGCTGGCGCTGATAAACCGGCGAGGGTACTCTTCGCCCCTCACCCCCTACACCCCCCTTTTTTGTCATTTTCCCTTTCTTTATACGCGCGAGTGATTTCCATGTTTCTTCGAACGACTGAGCCTCGTGCACTGACTCTTGCCGATTTTTGTTTAACGTACGGATTATGTGTTTTATACTTGTAGAGATACACGTTGTAGACATGCTGATTCTTTACGGCTTATGTAATATTAGGAACAATGTAAAAAGTGGAGAGCGACTTGTAAATTGTGTCGATGTATCTTGTGTATCTAATGGAACGTATTTCGCAAAGAATTTTGTTTTTTTCTGACTTTTCATTTCGAGTGTGTGTTAAGACATTGCGGCTGCTGAACAGGCTTGCCACTAGAGTTTAGAGGAACTGTGCCAATCTATGGGGTCCAGGAGAGATGAAAAAGTCAATAAAGGGGATACCTAAATCCAATGTCTGCCACAGTAGCAATGCACGAGAAATCCTTGAATTTATAGTGCAGGGAGGAAATGCTTAATAATGCACCCAAGTGCATTTACCGTAACGAGGCAGCAATTAATAGTTTATCATCCACTTACCGTCGGGACGTACTTAAGCTACTCGACGACTAAGAATAAATAGCCGTTTTAGCGCTTACCCGTTTTCGCCGCCGATTTGGCAATAACAGAAGAGCCAGTCTGCCGACTAATATTTACGGGCGGAAGAAGCGAGGGCGTGAAAAAGGTGGCGCACACACTATTTAGCAGGCTGACATGCCGGCGGCCGAGCGAGTAGGGATAACGATTGCTCGGCGTTAACAGAACGCTTTCCAGTAACATCGCTCGTCGACCAAAACTCATCAGTACTCTGCGCGACGTGTTGGCTTCGATTTCGCCGCTGCCCGCCGCTCGACGTGCGCCTTTCTGCTCGGTGGTTCCCCTAAGGAAAAGATTCTTTTCCTACCTTCCACGCCAGCCACTGGGAATTCTACTCGAACGAACAGGATAAAACAAGCTGTGGAAATTGAAAAAAATATTTCATTGCAACATAAACTTCACTCAGTGTGAAAGTTCAATTTTGTTAATTCGCCAGCGAAAGAGTTTGTGATCGGATTGGAAAATAGTGTTTGGGAATAGTTTGTGTTCTATTGAGGGCAGGTTTTCACGGGATTCCCGTGCAATCAAATGGAACTACAACTATTGGATTACTGAAACATTCCCGAAGGTAATACCAGTCGACGTGTGGAGAATACAAACGATTCGAACGAACGGAAAATGTTTACTGTTAGATATGTGAGAGGAAGCTTTATATAGCCTTTTATCGATGTCAAATAGCAAAGATGTAATTTAACATATTGGTTTGCGAAGATGACTCTGGATTGTGCTCGCAGTTGGACGGCTCATTTCTACAATGTCCTCAATCCATTTTTTAACCAGCGAAAAATTACGTATTCAGTTCACTATAGTGAAGTGGGACATCTGTAATTTTGTATTTCTCAAGTGTTCTTTTGTTTAGTTTTTCAGCTGGATGTTACTAATTTTCATTCAAATTTATGTCATATCTTCTGAGTGTGATGGCCCAAACAACTCACATTGGATTAAATACTCCTAAATAATATGTTAATAATATAATTATTAATCAATAACAATACTTGATTATGGAAAAGCGACGAAAGGTTCGCGCAAAACTCCCACTGAAGCTCGTGCCCTGATAAATACTCGACGGTGACAGTGGGCTCGAACGCTTTGGAAGCGAAGGACGAAAAACGTGCTCCGCTTTTCGAATAAATTTCGGCCCGAGTGGGGGACCACTGCCGTTACCCGGATACTCCCGTCTCCTTTGTGCGGCCAAATGCTTGGTTCTACCCATGAAAAAATAGTCTAGATAAAGCGGCGAACTCATCAACTTCCAACAGTAATTACATGCTTTAACAATACTGTTTTAACACTCGGAGTTTAACACAATAATTCTACCTGCAGGCGGCGAGAGTAATTCCAGATAGAGCGAGTTTACGGCAGTAATTCCAGATATCTCTAACTTTATTGACGTGTACACCTATTCCTATACGGTTATTGACTCTTGTCGTAAAACGATAGAGGAATAAAGGAGTATTTGACAAACGGAGGTTCTGCAAATCTTTGAAGCGTAGGCGCAAGCTATTGGCACTGACATTGACAGGGAATTATATATACTGAAGACTGAAACTGTCTAAAATGGAATATTAAAATTAATTAAAGATACACGCCAATACAGAATGCCATCTACAAATAAAAAAAGACACAATTATAAATTATACATTTCGAAAAATTCTTGAGTCTTCATTGGTTGACATTTTAAATTCCAATCAGATGCCAGAAAAAGATTATGAAAGATGCTGCATTCTCGAGTATATTTTTTATCGAAGTGATCATAAACTTTAGCTAGTAATGGCTTGAGAATGCAGCGAGCCAAAGAAAGCATGGGAACAGTTTTTCTCGAATAATGTTTCCTTAATTTGATTTCCTAGTAAAAACCATGAGACCATCGCCTGCGGGCAATTCAACTTTCTAGTCGCGGAGAATGCAAGAACGCCGATGGTGAGTGTCGGATCGCATAGCATTAGCATTCCATTCCAAATGTTACAGTGTCAATATTCGCAACTTGCTTCTGCCAGTCACGCATTGTCACTCCAAGTTGCAGTTTTGCATTGCACTCGGGAGAGTATTTATATGCCATGCTTCATTTATACGAGTGCGAGTGCTCATTTCGGCACAGGAGAAATTCCTACCCGCAACATTGACAAAATGAATCTGTGCCACCAATTAACGAATGCGTATCTAATTAAGAAATCAGAGTGAAACAATTGTAACCAATCCTGAATAATTGTTCACTATACTCTGATTGATTGCATTCAATTTTCATTATGAAATCTACAAACAAAACAGAAATTACAAACTTCCTCGTTGCAACAGAACTGCTTCAAGAAATGTAATTACTATAATAATTAATACCTGACATTAAATAAATAACCGAAGATAAAACAGTTTCTGGACATGGCGAAGATGACAACGGCGCCACCGGTGAAAATGTTGGAGTGTCATTATGCAGGCGACAGCACCTTCGTTCGCCGGCCTCTAATTTATGCATATCTCGTAAATTGGTCTTATGTATGCGACTCTCGAGTTCTTGCTCGAAATACCTCCTGCTCACCTACGGCAGCCTTGATCCTTAATTACTCGGTGCATATCGTTGATTTACGGAGAATTCCCTGGAGCTATGGTTCCACTGTTTAATCGAATCATTGGTCGAATCATTGCTTTGATCAAAGCAAGCAAAGGCTCGAAATATCGAGGAAACACGAACAAATAACAATCTCGGACTTGTTTGAATGTTTATTGCCAATGTTTTATCTAATCGACGGAACTCAAGGTAATCTAGCAAGGAAAGACTCGTTTTTTGCTTCTTTAGTATAGCAAACGTCATGACTTGGATTTCTATTTGGAGCAGCCTTTCAATTAATTGCCCCCGTAATTGATCGACTACACGAAACACTGGCGTGTCGTGGGAAATAATGGCTCGTTTTGTCTTAAGCTGGTGTAACATGTACGACATTACACTGCTCACGACATTCGTTCGTATCGTTTAATTAGAACACGTTTAAAATTCAGAACAAATCCTAAAATAATAGGTAGCCAATTACTTGATACTATTGATGTCAGTGTTCGTTTGCAACCGTATTTGGTTAATCATTTAACTATTAAACTTAGAAACCGGCGAGTAAGTAGGATGGGTGAGAAAATGGACGATAGGTCTGACCGATTGTTGACTTATACTACTTTCCCCGATAGACTTCTCAGTAAAACATTCTTACAAATTAGACAACAGAATCTTTGCTGTTAGTAACAATTATTACTGCCCAAAGGCATACATGGATGAAAACCATACAAATAATATTTCGAAACAAGAAAAACTGAACTCGAAACACTTTCAAAAATAACGATATGTCCATGTTACAAGTCAAAGGATGTCGAAACCTATTCGGAACAGCAATACGTGCTCTTTCGAGAGCGGAGCAGACAGATATTCAGGAGCCTGCGGTTAAGTTTGATTGCGAATGGCATCGATTCTCTCAACAAGCTCGAAATACAGGCTACACCCGTTTATTTCGACGGTGAAAGGCTATCATCGATTGGTGGCCGAATTCGAACAGCTGAGCGAGATTAGTCTCTGGTACCTGGTACCTGTAATATCCAGCTCTGCAGATATAAAAAAAGACCACCGAAATGGCACCAAATCGTCACTGATAATTAACAAGCACCACTAACTGCATTTCTTATGGTAGTTATTAAGTGCAACGGGTTGTATTCAACATTGAATGAATGTTGCATATTCAATATGAAATATTACTCTAATGTGACATGATTGATAACACAAATCGATCACCAAATAATTCATATAGGAAAAATACAAGACTCCAAACTGGTCCAATAGTGCGTCATCAACTGAGAGATTGACACACGCATGTGCACACACACTCACGCTCTCGTTTAAAGATAATTCGTCGGAATTTAAAAAGGTGCCGGGCCTGAAAGGGTTAATGTAGCATATCGCAACATGAACGATGACAAGTTATTACCTAAATGGGCGTCGCAAAATTTTATTACTCTTCACAATGTATTTAAGGATCATTGCGTAATGCCAGCCCTTAGGCTCTTCATGGTAATCCGCAATTCGTGCAAGCACCATCGATCGTGTAATTGATCGATCAGCCTTGAATTGGCAGACGCGTGGCTGAGACTAGAGGAAGAGCGGGAGCGGACGGGAGAAAAGTTCCTTCGGCAACCGCAACCGCAGAGCGATCGCGTTGAGTGTCCTGAGTTTCATCCTTACGTAAGGCGAGCCCTTGCGCAAGCTTAAGTATCGCCTGACATGTGAATGTGAGCACATGTGAATACGAAGTGTGCATTATGTACAAGTCCGTAATTGGCGTCTCCAACTTGGAAGTTCTTGGAATGTGTGAATCATGTGGGATCTTGCTCTTTTTTCGTTCGGAATTCATAAAATTACACCGTACCGAGATTCCTTTTATAAAATTGCACTGGCCTTCCAGTTAATTCGTAAATTAGGAGTAATAAGAATGTGCAGCTTTCTCAAAAGTAATTGACATTTGGAAAATAATGCAGATTATAATACAAATAAGATTCTCTTGAATTAGCATATTATTTTGTAAGTGCGGCGGACCTTAAATCCTTATAAAGTCGAGTGAACAAGAGTGCTAATTGCGGCCGGCAACGAACCTTCTGCTCTAAATAATTGCTCTTACTTTCCGAGAGGTAGACCTTTGCCATTTAAAAATTTTTGAGTCAACAAACATTATTTATGACTTTGCCATTTGCAGAAGCAACCGTCCTTTTAGTTTTTTCATAATCGTGCTTTATCTCCAATTAACATCATGACAACTGTAACATATCTAAAATAACCAACCAACCGGCCGAACGTGAGTTCTCGCACGTGCAATTAATGCTTCTTCGAATAAGGAGACGCACGTACGACACGAGCGTATAACGCAACAGATTACTAGTCGAGGGTAATTAAGGAAAGGCGGTAATGAGTTTGCCGAAAGGTGTTGTCTTTATCCCAGTTTCTCTCGAGTTTCTCAAAATGTCAACGCTAATGGGCGTACAGTGATTTTACAGCTGGCCAATTTACGTTTCCTAATACTGGTCTGACGTTTAATTGACAACACTAATTGGAAAGTAATTAACATCAATTAATCAGTGCTACGTGATATCGATCAAGGATAATTAATCGATCAGGCAACAAACAATACCGAATTATTCCTTGTGTCAATGAAGATTTAATTATAGTTGCATTTTAACGGGGTTTATTCTATTCTATTTCAAAATAAACATTTCTATCAAAATAGTGGGTGACGCAAGATTGGAAATGTTACCGTTGTTGACTGACTTACCAATCAACTAAAAAATCTACTACACACTAGCATTAAATATGAAAAAAAGATCACAAGGTCAATTACTAAACACTCGAAGCTAACGAATTCATTAAAATAGCAACACATTGTATAACCCGTTGTGCATTGCAACAGGTTTTTAGAAACCTTAGATACATTAGATCAAGTTCACCATAGCACACTCCAACCAGAGCTGCAATTCGATCAATTATCATGATAATAGCGTAACCGGCGCTAATGACAGGTTTCTCTCAGAGGAAAGAACCCGATAGGTAGTCGCACGCAAAAAGATGACACCGGCTGATGCATCAGCATGTGTGCCCAATAAAAGCATGCTTCGAAATACCCCTGCCCGAGACCGCAAAGGGCATAATCGCTCGTTATCTCCGAGACAGTGCACTTCGCTGCTTCTTTAATTCGACTGCTCGCCAATTGTATCGATCAGGTATCTCTTAATCCAAGTGGTCCCTTGGATTTGTTCCTTCGTAAGCACATTGAATGTTATGTTAAAAGTCTGTTGCATTATGCATAAATTAGTTGCAATATACATTTATCCTTGACTTTGGGAACGGTACAAGTCTATCTTCAAATCAATGCAAAATGTATGCAACGCTCGAGTTACGTCAAACCGAGCAAAAATCATTCTGAGACCAACGAACGAAAGGTTTCCATTTCCATGATTCCATGTGGACGGAAGCGGTTCTCGAAAAGTGATAAACCGAATGATTTAGCGCGCGCGCGCGAGTCGCACACGCCTCGAATCATTCGCTCGCCCTCGCCGGCGATAATCGCGCCGACGCTCCGCACACCACTGATAAATGGCGAATCGGCGATCTCTGTTTACCACGCATATAACGTGTGTGCGGCGAGCGTTGGGCGACAGTGACTAATGAGCCAGATAGCCGCTAATTGCGATGACCGAGAATTTCGACTGGCGGCTGCAGGAGGCCGCGCTCCTCTCACCGGTAAATATCATTCTGCTCCTCATTTCTTATTCACCGAGTCAACGAGATCATCGCACGCAGTCATTCGCCCGAGAACTTTTACTCGAGTGGGACACGGGGAAATTGTGGATTGCACTGAACGATGGTAGTCAGCGTGGCAGCTGACTAGACCCTTGAACGGTCAACCATCGACTATATAGGTTCCTCGCGCTCGATAACTGATAAGAGAGCGATATAGAAATATATATCGATCAAGTTCAGGGAGATTAGTTATTGACGTGTGGTGCAATGCGGAAATTCACTCGCACGTGGGGCCATGGTCCATGGTGATTGTTCGATTAAGTTGATAAAATCGACATCCTTACTAGTCCTTGATCATCGACATCCTATTCTCACTTTTCCCGCATGTGGCAAGCGCAAATAATACACTTTTAATTTAAAAGGAGATGATATCCAAGATACATAGTATAAAAGTTGGAAAGTTTTTTGCTGGAAAAAAAGAAAGACAGGCATTTTCTTTCATTGGATTTTCGGATCGTTTTGTAATACGACGAGTACCTTAATCCATTTGGAGATCATTAAGTAAGTCGGCGTTGTACTCGAAGTGAGTAGTGTGCCAACACACAATGCCGCAGACAGAGCGGCGTACAAAAACGGCCGGCGTCGCCGTCGTTACGTGTCAAATGCGCCCGAGTCTAAATAAGGCAATGCCGACAAAGGTGGGGAGAGAGTCCTGCGATGACTTTCGCGAGTGACCCAGTAATCACCCAAACACGAGCGCTCTCGCTGGATAATGCCTTGGACTTGATTTGAGATTTGAATGCGGGTGCTTTCGGGGTCAGGTTCATATTTTACAGGCTGAGCCAAGGGATAACTAATGCCTTCGTTATTAACGCGTTGTTGATGGTATTCAATGAAACGCTCTTGCTAACAATATGTTGATGTCGAAATTGTTCGTTCGTAATGAATGCGAACTGGGTATTTAAACCTTAATTAATATGAACTAAGAGTGTAGAATTACTTGACAATTGCATTACAATTGATTGTTTAAATTAAATTCTATATTTAATTCTTACCCTAAAAGGAGCAGCTCGAATGGCATGAAAGTGAGACGGATCCATCAATGTCTGGACTGGTCGGGACGTTGCGAGGCTTGGAGGACAATGCTGTGAATTCCGTGCAGCCCCATCGAAGGAACAGCCTAGCGATATCCTTGCATTCGAATCTAGCCGGCTTCCAGAGCCCCAGCAATAATGAAATCTCACCCTTCCATGTGGTTGGCTCCGCCAAGCGAAGATTCAGCAATGTCAGCGACGTCGTCTCGAGGAAGATCTCGCACACGATTCGATGGAGGACGATGCCGGCATCGGTCGAGCTGACCGTGTCTCAGGTACCGAGTATATGCTTATTATATTAAAAGAACTATAAATAATATTAGTTAAAAATTGAACGTGTCGTACATGCAACGCGCTTTATTCCTCAACTTGATGTCGCAGGGTTCTTCGCTCTGCGCCCAGTACATCCGGAACCGGCTGAAGCGTTCGGGCATCTTCCACAGAAAGCTCGGCCTGAAACGAATGAGAAGTGCAATGCTACTTCCTGGTGGCGCCGTGGTGGGCGATGTTTACCCAGAACTGACGGCTGTCGGCGCCGAGCTGGAGAAGATGCAGCCGAATCTGTTCGTCCGAGTGGCCAGGCAGATTGGCTGTGGGACCTTCTCGACGGAGCAATCGGTGAGCGGGGCCGTCGTCGACATCTCCAGGGAGCTGATCCGCAACGGCGAGATGAGTTGGGGCAAGGTGGTTGCTCTTTACGCAGTGGCAGGCGGTATTGCGGTCGATTGCGTGCGCCAGGGCAAGCCGGAGTTTCTGCCTGCCATACAGAGAGGTGATTCCCAGGCTCCCCATTGGCCTGACAATTTTTATCAACCTTTGTAAACCTTGTTCCACTAATTCCCCTTGGTGCGTTAGCAGTACAAAGCTGAATTGCCTTAAACTATACTTCGGAAAATTTAATTGAAATTATTTGTTCATTGTAAATCTAAGTTCGATGGGAGAATAGGAGTGTTCCACATTTCGCGATTGTTATGATTTCGAATAACTGTATAATATAATTACCATGTTTATGGTAGGCATGACAGACGTATTGGAAGAAGAGCTTGCCACGTGGATACAAGCCAACGGTGGATGGGTAAGGAAATTTAATTTTTTGCGTGCGAATTTCTATCAACATACTTTACACATTTTTGGAAACACGTTGAAAATTACAACAATACTGTTCAATTAAAACCTGTGTGAATTGCAGTCTGCCTTATCCAGATACAGACCACCGGCAGAAGAAAGCTCTTGGCACAGTCGGAACTTACTACTTCTGTTCACCCTCATTGCCCTACTTATCGGTATGATCTCCACGATATCGAAAGCCTTAATTCCCTACTGAAGGCTAAACTACTCTAGGAAATGTCATCCTATTTATTGTATATTTTCCATACTAAAAACTCTCGTCTCTATTTTTGTATCTCCTCCACTTTTGCTGACGACGTTCTGCGAACCGTGTCAGTAGCCTTCAACTTCGTGATATAGTAACTGTAAGTGCTTGAATAACAAGAAACATACAAATGATGAGAAATGATGTAGAGTTTAATTATTCCTACCAACAATGAGAGAATAGTAAATAGAATAAGAACGGCATGGATCGAACGATCTAATCAATACTGCGTGCCAGGAGGCTATTATTCGATCACAGATATTTTCTTCGATTGCATCTGTGGCAGAGGATAATCAATCGACAATAATTTATCGGTCGGTATTAGCTGGCACTGGTCGGTGTACTAGAGACGATACTTATCTTATGTAGAATTGGGATGAAATTGCACATTGTAGATTATTACAGGAAAGCATGTAACCACTTGCGATTCTGAATACGAAGTACTGTCAACGGCAGACGCCAGGCGGCGCCACTGCATAAATGCAGCACAGCCATCGAACGCCCAACAAAACCTAGAACGGAAACTCGTTATCTCGTTACAGTCCCACTCGTGATGGTCATCTGGTCATCCGGGTTGCTGAACGCACCGAAATCTTCTGAGTCGTGTCGGTGAAGCTGCGTTAGACCGCGTCTATGTGTCCGTGTAGATCCTGCAAATCGTAGATCAACACATCTCCATTCTTTCCATTCTTTCATCCCATTGAAAAGCAAATCCAAGTCCTATTTACATAATCAGTTCTCCTGTCAATCCTACGATTTTCCTATTACACCCATACGAACAAACAGAGTAGGACTAGTCAAAAAGCCATCGGGGACGAGCTCGAATTGTTTATACGCGACTCGGCTAGACACGATTTCGCACGAGCGGAGAGTGCATCTCGCGGCACCTATGGCAAAGTGACCGCAGGTGCAAGTCTATCTAGACGCTAGACGGAGTGGTACGGATGAGTGTCAGGACGGTGCTAGCCGTAACTGAGAGCCGCCGCGTTGTCCGAGCACCTCGACACCGTCGCCTGGCATAATACGCGTACACACACGTCCCGTCTCTCTCTCCTTCCTTCTGCGGCTCTGGCTGGGAGCGTGCTGGGCTTTCATTTCCCGTGTCTCCGGCGGTGCTCTCGGTTTGCAGCAGTGTGCGCCTGAGTGCGGCATAGGACACGTACTGGTACGGGGACGCGATGAGTGCGCGAGGATGCGCGAGGCTGGCTGGACGATAATTAGAGCGATTATTTAATCATGCCCAATTCGCGAGGAACCAGAGAGGATCGTGGGCAGCGAGTGGTGTGAGAGCTGCGGTTCCGATTAACGGTAGAGGCTACTGCTGGTGGTGCTGTGGGCTGTGTGTGTCGGGGCCTAGGAGGGACAGAGGCTAATAGGAGAGCGAGCGGTCTCCTGGTCTCCTCTGCGCTCCGGAAAGACGCGGCGCATCGAGAGGAGGATCGCGTTCAAGAGGATCGGCGAGGAGAGGAGGTCGAGTTGTTTGGCTCGGTGTCCGTACAACTTGCGTGTTCCTCGCTCGAGAGGATTATTATCGAGAGGCTCGGCCGCAGGCCGCTGGGAATGGCGCGGTGCTCGATGCATCGGCGGGGCCCGACAGTCCCTCTGCCCGGCTACGCCTAGCTGAGATATGCGCCGATGGTGAATCGGGAACTCTGTGCGTGCCGATCCCGTGCGATCACGAACAGGTTGTTCGCGGGAGGGCCCTAATCAGGAGGAAGACGGGCCAGTGCTCGTCGAGAGAGACAGTTGCCAGTGGCCCAGCGGAGAGTGAGTCCTCCCCCCTCCCCCCTTCCCAGAGCGGTGCCTGGCCCTTTCAGAGAATCGAGGCGAGATCTCTCGTTGAGGAGGTGCCTGGAGGTGCCCTCGGCACCGAGGCCAGGAACGAACGCCGGAAGGAAGGAAGAAGAGGGTAGCGTAGAGCAGGGTAGCAAAATGGCGGGGTCCTTAACGTGGTCGTGTACTTGTTGCCTGCGGTTCAAGTTCAGCCCCGAGGAGATCGAGCAGCGGTACAAGAGCCAGGAGATCGATCGTATGCTGGAGAAAGATCGGCAGGCGCTCCGCCGACAGGTCAAGCTGCTACTCCTCGGGGCGGGCGAGAGCGGAAAGTCGACATTCCTTAAACAGATGCGGATTATTCACGGAATCAAATTCGAGGTAAGAGACCCTCGTTAATCGGGATGCCGCTGACCCGACCTCGCGCGAAACTAGCATTCGTATGACCAACACGTACACCAGGCTCTCATCGTTCCCCTGAACCACTAAGCCTGTTTACCCGACAATCCGCCGATGGATGACTAACGTGCGCCCAGAGATTGGGATTTCGACTGCGGAAACTTGCCTGCTTTCTTAGTGTATGCTCGTAATTTTTCTGAGTTATGATTTTTCCTGTTTGAAGACGCTCTGTTTATCTGTCGGCTCGATCGCAACGCGGTGTAATAAATTAGTGGAAGCCTCGGCATTGGCATCATTCCGCTGCAAGTTTTTCTTGGCTCGATCTATGACGCGAGATTAGCAGTCAGCTAGTGTTTCTAAGAAATAAGCGGAAAAAGAGTGGTTTAAATCGTTTATGATACTTGAGATGTTCCTTATGGTGTTCTCCTGTTTGCAGCCTGAGTTAATTAAAGAGTACCAACATATAATATACCAGAATATAATAAAAGGGATGAAAGTGTTGGTAGATGCAAGAGACAAACTAAATATTCCATGGGAGAACCCTAAGAACTATGATATTGGTTATCAGATATTGAAATTTGAGAACAGTATGGTATTGGATGCCAGATTATTCCTCCATTATGTGCCAGCTTTGCAGAGTTTGTGGAAGGATGCATCAATTAAGAAAACATTCGATAGAAGAAGGGAATTTCAATTAGTAAGAACCTTTTTCTTCATGTCCTGTGCTAGTTAAGTTTTATCACCGTCTTCTCTTATGGCAACTGTCTTATCTCTACCTTGCTGACATATGTACAGAGATAAGCCATATAAACATAAGCCAAATGATAAATATTAGAGGTATTTAGTACCTTTTTGTCACAGTGCTTTACAAAACAGTCTCTCTTTACAGAGTGATTCAGTTCAGTACTTCTTGGATAATCTTGACAGGATTGCACGGATGGTAATTGAAAATGATTTAGAAATCTGTTCCCCACAAAACATTGGGTATGAAACATGCTTTATTTTTTCATAGGATTACGTGCCCACGCATCAAGATATTCTACACTGTAGAAAAGCGACTAAGGGAATCTCTGAATTCGTAATTCAAATTAACAACATCCCATTCTTATTTGTTGATGTTGGTGGTCAAAGATCTCAGAGGCAAAAATGGTATCAGTGTTTTGACTGTGTAACTTCCATTTTGTTTCTTGTGTCATCATCCGAATTTGATCAAGTGTTGTTAGAAGATAGGTATGACCTTATGAGCTACCCAATTAATATAACATTGAGTGTTGTGCACTTTCTTTATGATATGAATGATTTTCTCTGGCTTTGCAGGAGAACAAACAGACTGGAGGAGTCTAGAAACATTTTTGATGCGATAGTGAATAATATGATATTCGGAGGAGTGTCTATAATTTTGTTTCTGAATAAGACAGACTTGTTGGACAAGAAAGTAAAGTCAGTGGATACGAATGTTCGCTGGTACTTCCCGCAGTTTACAGGAGACTCACATTCCATGAAAGATGTACAGAATTTTATACTGGAAATGTTCATATCTGTGAAGAGGGACCCCAAAAAGCCACTGTTCCACCACTTTACAACTGCCGTTGATACGGAGAATATAAAAGTTGTCTTTAACGCTGTGAAGGATACGATCTTGCATCGCAACTTGGAGTCGCTCATGCTACAATAATGATGAACATGACATGGACAGAGAATCATCAGAAGTGAAGGTATGCATTTAATACTGATATTGTAATACGTAACGAATTTGTAGTTGCGAAAAAAAATCGTTAGGATACCAATTAGGGAGGAGCATTCTAATAAGACAATATGTATCAGCATGAAACGAAAGTTTACCTCCAGCTATGCTAACGAATTAGAAATTTTCGATAATAGTTTTATACAGTGGAGGTGGAAGCTGCCTATTGCGAACGTATATCGGAAATTCGGACCCTGTATACAATATACATATTGATAGGATATATTACCATCTTTTTGATGAATATTAAATGGTTGTAAGAAAACTATTATATAGTATCTATTGTAAATAATGACTTATATTCTATAACGTTGTCGATAATCTCAAGAATCATGATTTTGAATACTTGTATACAAAAAAAATTCAGTTGCTACTAGTTCAACTAAGATTCTTCTGTTTTTGTACAGATATTTAATCCAATCTTTCTTTTTTCTCTCTCATCACGATGTATAATTGAAATGCTGGTCAGTTAACCAGTCTTCGAATGTAAAAGTAATTTATTTTTTACTTAAAAATAATGATATTTGTTAACATTGAGTATATTAAGTGAAGAAAAAACCAAATACTAGAACCATGCCATATAAACCAAATGAAACTAACCAGTTTGTGTTCAAATTGCAGTGGGCAAAATTTCGTTCAGTCTGTTGTTGCATTATGGTGCACAGTTTCGATCGAAACCATAAATCATCTAATTTAATTAGATACCATCCTTATTTCGGAAGCCAATGAAATTTTCGCGATCATTCTACAGACGAGTCTATTTTATTTATTACCGTTTTGCCTATTTCGTTTGCCGTAATCTCCCAAAACTTGACGGTGAAACATGTGAATTATGTGAAGCGTGCTATGTGTTATATTTTGGATTCTCATTCGGTACTATTTGTTGGGGAAATATTCGATAATGGTAATCAGTATTACTGTGTCCGGTATACATTTCTTTGAGCAACATTTCGCATTTTGCAAGTTGATGTGTCTAATACAGCGCAGCAGTTTGTCTGAATCATATTTATCTATTCGATAAGTCTATGCCCGCGTGTATTTCTTTCGGAATTTTGTGTTATGCGAGTTGTAAATAAACGTCAGCATTTGGTTCTGACACGACCACAACTGAATGTTTCTATTATAACGACAACGATTCAAGTCTCTCAGCACGTTTTCAAACGTAATGAAGCTACGTCCCGCTGCGCTTTTCTAAAGCGGGGACTAGAGTTCCGACCGTGTTTGAAAGCACGGCCGTTGCCAAGGATTTTATGTAATAATATTGATAGAGCCAAAGAGTCCTAAGCGAAACTAATAATTTCTTATATAATTTATTTTCCGTATTAGTATAATTATCATAATTGATGACAAACATAGATACATAACTACTTATCCTTGGACTTGTGATGTCCGCTACAAATAGGAGGAATTGTGTCAGCTTTCGATTGTAATCACTTATTACATAAAATCTTTGTATACTGGCGAACAAACGAGATGTTCGCAAGAGCCTCTCTTATGAATTAGGCTCGATGTCAAACGCATACGCGAAGAGCTCCAATAATATGTTGTATTTGTATATAATAACGTTTAAATGTAATACGATCGTGTCAACGTTACAGGATCGACGTCCTCGCTTGGTTCGCGGCGTGCAAAAATATAGTGAAATTTTAGTAATTGGTATATTTTCCTAATTGTCATTTTTTACATTCCTACGAAGCTAATCAGGTAAAGTTTCATTCGTGCTTTAGAATGTTTTCAAATTGTATAACATTTTTATAACGTATAAATATTTTTACTGCCTCAAGTCGGACTGATCTTCTAGATGTGAACGGCGCACAATTTTACACCTTTTCTATGTTGTGCATATACACGAAAGTTATTTCCCAATGCACAACGCGACTAATGTCTGTAATTTTTATAGAGATATTTTAAATGCGGATATACTCTTGATAATCCATGAATTACGAACCTACCTGTGAGTCCGGATAGTTATAGCATGTATATAAATTACTACACCCTTGAAAATTTCCATGATGCTTGAATCGTCGCGATGTACGCCCCACTACATTTTAATCATCCTCGTTCATGGTCTGCCTTTGTTTCATAAGCTTACAATGACTTTCTGTATCGCCTTTAAATCGACAAAGGCCTAAGCCGATTTAGGAACTGGTAACTTTTTCTACAACCAGCACATCGTGCTACGTGTCATGCAAATTTTCCGTCGAACTAGTTGTATAGTAATCGGAGAGAGAGAGCAAATGTAGAATATCGTAAGTCATTTGTAGAACAGGTCTAAAACTGTATTGTAATATGGACTATGAGAGAGAGCGTAGTCACTTTGTGATAGAATGCCGCGTAGAGTGAAGATAAAATGATTTTTATATTTTTAGAGATGCAGAGTTATTTTAATCTGTTTCGATCGGATCGATTTTATACATTTCTGTCTACGAAAGTCGAATTTGAATATTCTACGATACGATGTCGTTGACGATGATACAACAGTGTTATATATATAAATATATATGCGTGCGTTTAAGATGATTTTTATTATAATTTGTACTATACTGCATTAGGTACTTTTAAACGCATACCTACATTCTCAGTCTGGGAAAATTATACTTTCATTTTTACGAATCTTTAGGAGCGGAATTCTGAAGATGCACAAATCGAAATTCCGCTTTCTTCTCTCAACGGTGATCTAATACAAGTACTGAAAATTTTGTAGCAATTTTTCAATGTCATTTTTATCTCAATTGCACATGGTGTTCCTCGAAGTTTGATTGTCCTTTGTGCCTATAAATGTACTTCATACAGCTCTTCCATGTCATTGGACGGGACACAGATAATTTCAAAACAGGCGCTTCCTGCCAGATCGAAAATACTTTTCAATAATTTACAGCAATAAGCAATATGCTCATATCCGAACTATACTTTGTTCAGAAACAGGCAGCTGTGTCTTATATCTTTTTAGAATAGCGATAATCTCTACCGTAACTTACAGACAGCAGTCGAAATTGCCCGTGACAGATAGAACAACTTTCCAATGATCAGGGTACACACGAATCTACTCTAGAACCGACCTCCAGGTATTTTTAATCTATTTACAATTTTATACTAGCAAATAGACCGATCTCATAGTAGGAAAAGATCCTGTCGTTCTATCTGTTACCGGTGGTGTTATGTATATCGGAATTTTGTTGTTTTATTTGCATTTTATTGTATATGATCTAAAGAATGTAGATATATTGTGCCTTTTGTACATTGTATATTTGTATATAAAGATATTTTACATGAATTATTATAATAATGTAGTCTATTTACACGAACAATAAATAAAACTTTAGGAAATTGTTGTCCCCACTTATCTGAATTTCCCATGATACTCCCACCGTGACTGGAATCACAGAGATTCATATCTGTTGTTATCTAGTTGTCAGCTGGAGCCTTTCTTTCTAGTAGATAGATCCAGGTTTCAATGAGCAAATCTGATACATTGTTATCATATTTATTTGTATCCGATTTTATACAAAGTAAAGCACATGTTTATTTTGCATAACTTATTAATAAAATGCACATTATTTACATGTCTTGCAAAAAATATGAAAATGCGATCGCACTTCTTCAGAATCTATTCGCCCAAGAATAGCAATTGGTGTTTATCGAGGACGGGCGCACTATGAAATATTACTATGTAATATTTGTAACATATTGAATTTGCTTTGCATAATGATCACATTGGTAGTTTGCCTATCATTACTAGTAATTACATGTCGTTATGACTAATTGCTTGGTTTCGTATATTACAATGCTATTTACACGACTCATTCTTCGATAATATCTAATATCAAAAACGTACAAAAGTAAAAATATCATTTTCTTTCTTTGCAAAAGTAGGGATATGTGGCCACTGAGAAAAAGACACTTAGAAATTTACTTGTAGCCTTATGCTCTTGTGTTACTTGGCAATATTTCTCGAAAATCACATTGAATGTCAAATAGCAAACTATTCATTTGTACAACTTCCTGTTTTCTTGGCGTCCTGTCTGGACAATCTGGTAAGAAGTTAGGGTCGATTCTACTATAGTACGAATTCAACTTTGTACTGCAGTAGAAACAACTAAGTGAATTTAGTCGTAGACACTAACTTTCTGAGCATACTGTGAGGTGGTGACGGAATGTTACAAGTTCTATTAGCTCTATATCAATTATGCGAGGGGTAGTTAAACTGGCGTATAAAAGTTTCTGTAAACATTGCAATTACGAGCAATTTTGACTGGTATCACATCTAAGTGACATATCGTTGCGATCTTGATGAACTCGATACTTCCACCTTCAGTCATGAATATTGCGTCTATTAATAATTGCAATAGCGATTATGTATGTTGTGCGAAATGTTCCTATGAAAAGTTTATGGAATGTTGCGCTTTAAATGCAAAGTGTGATCCCAAAAATAGTTAGATTTGTGCCCGCCTGTGTTGCATTTTAGAACAAGAAAAACTTGGTTTTCTTCTTTGCTAACTGAAAACATTGAACCATCTTCTTCCTCCATCCAGAGATCACCAAATTCCTCGAAAAAATATAAGAAATCCTTTCAACAGATATCAATTTCATATGAAACACATAAATATCTGAAACACATATAACAATCAACAATACGTAAATGTAAACAATTTCTGTATCTAGTTAGCTTAAGCGATTAATACGGAAAGCAATAAGAAGATAACCGTATGTAATTGATACGTCGAGTTCCCGTATCACTCACTGTTCCTAGCGGTGTGCACCTCTCTGTGCCTCAGATATTACTGTCCACCCGCAATGAGATTCGTGTAATATGTGCGTAGAACGTATTTTACAATATGACAAATGGTAATTGACGTCTTCTACGAACAGTGTGCGTCTTGTCAACCTTTGGGGCCTGCTTGCTCTCGTCGAATCTATAGCACCACTTTAATGACTCGAATCCGAATAAGTCCAAAAGCGGACTCCCAAGACATTACATCTTCACCCTGACTTAGCCTGTAGCTAAAGTTACGTATACTAAACATTTCATGCTACGAATATTTCCGAAAGACGCATTGACCGCTTAATTCCATCGCGTGAGAATTACATTCCATAGGTGTTTCCAGTTTTTGCCTTCTGAATGCAAAATATCAAAAATCACGTCGATCCCTAAGTGCTACGGGAAAGAATTAAGCGGCAACAAAGCAATTAATCGATTAACTGCCATTGACTCTCTCGTAAGAATATGACATTAATGACGGTGTTCATCCGCGTCTAAGTATGAAAAGCTAAGGTAGTATACGGGAAAGGGGATTTATTATTCGTGGCTGAATTCGATCGTTCGCTTATAGAACCGAAAGCACTGTAGCTTAGAGCTCGAGTTCTTCGGCAGTGCGAGAAAGTCTATGATTATCGATGCGTCTGCGTTGACTGCGTCGAACTGCATCCGCTCGACGATACGGCTCGGACCTTAATCCAAGAAGAATGTCCTCCAAAGCACCGTTGTATACTTCGTCTTGCTGTAACAGCTTCTTCTCTTGGACCAGCCTTGTCTTGTTTTTTAACTCATTAATAACGGCTTCCTATCAACGACGAAAAAGAAAACGATTTTCTTCGGGTGTGCACATTGGACAATGGAATAGAGTATTTCTTGAAAGATAAATGTTTGAGCCCAAGGAGTCGGGCGGAGAATAATACACAGAGCATATTTTATGTATAGAGATTATCTCGAAATCAATAATAACAGTGCTAAAACGAGGCTCGTTATGAGTTATTAGTGTGAATTGGGTTTCTTTTTAGAATTGCACTATAATATACAGTGAGTATGTTCTACGTTTTAATTATACTAACTTTCAACGCGGGTAATAGCGCAAGGAAAGTGATATAGAGGACTTCTCTCAGGCAACATCAATGCAAGCTTGAACATGCCGATGCATTTCATGTTTTGTTAATGGGGGCGGGGGAAATTGAATACAATACTCCTGAACGCCACATGAATAAGAATACAGTTCCGATTGGGATAATCAATAATGCACGACTGGAATGTATCCCCTGGATTAATTCCGAATGAAATATAATGAAACGAGTACGAACTGTTTTCGAGTATGGCATGTGGCAAATGGAAACGTTGCCGATGCGGTATCAAAAGCCGAACCCTATATGTCGATGAATCAATGTGCAATGTGTGTGTGCAAGTGCGGTTTATTAAATATAATATGGCAATAGGAGGAAGAGAGTGAGGAGAGACTTACATGTTGTGAATTGTTTCTATATTGTTACGTTCTGAGCTCCAGTTCGTTAAGATGCCGGTGTAACAGACTCTTGTTTGAGTTACAGCAAAATTTCGGTGACTTTAATTCCAAATAAATATGTAACAAATAAGAAAATATACGTTCGTCAGATACGTTCTGTTTGAGAAACGGAAACACGCTAAAAGAGCACTCCTGAACGTGACATTAAAATCATTATGTAATTGTTCAATTATTATCCCTGGAAAACATCATGCTGACTCACAACATGCAGCAAAAAAGAAATGCTTCCGAAATTAATTCTCATAAGAGTATTACGAACGTTTAGTAAACGGATGTCATAGACATTGTACGGAATCGATTAAACACCTGTTAAAAAAGCTAATCAGGAACTCGATATAAAATACCGCGGGCATATGGCACATTGTGGCTTGTGTGATAGTATGCAAAATTGTTAGATAGTGTTCAGATACGGATATGAAATTCCCAATGGCTTTACAGTATCATTCGTTGCATGAGAAATCGCGTATTGAATTGCGTATAACTTCGAGCACGTAAGAAACACACAGGCATGCTTTTTTATTATGGAATAATCCGATTATGAATAAAACAGGAATACGGAAGCACACTGAAAAAGCAAAATCGCACCTGATTCGTGCTTTCATAATCGTGAGAATAGTTTTTCCGAAGTAGCCAATACCATAAAGCATTGATGTTGAGAGAGAGAGACAAAGAGAGAGAGATGCGATAAAAGGAGAGGTAACTAGTAAATTGTTAGGTCTTCGCACGCTACAAGGCGTTTTTGTACAACTATCAGATTATTGTTAATGAATTGGCCAGGTATTTATTAACTATACGATATTAAACTGTTCTGGACCAAATAAAATAGAACATATCTTTTTGCCTCAAGGTTTAAGAGTTCCTAAGAAATATACACAAAAGAAAGTGCAATTTGTTAATATAAAATTAAAACGGTGCATATGGAAATAAAAGCGCATCATGCAACAAATTATTGTTTTCTAGTATTTCCGACAAGGTGAAAAAATATGTTTTGAGACATACCTGCTGTTTCTTTTGATTTAACTTATTTCGTTTGAGAACCTCTTCGGACGTATTGAGTGCTTCAGCCGCAGCGGCTTCCAATCTACGACGCTGTTCATTTTCCTGATCCGCAGCCTGCAAGTCATACACAAGGATTCAATATAGAAACTGTAAACAGTAGTAGTATCCCGTTGTGCTACTGAACTTGGAACGATTCCAGTTACCTTAAATGCTCTTGCGAATCTAACTAGCAAAGAGAAGAATGTATTAGCATCGGCCTGTCTCGGGCTCTCGCCGAAAAATTCGACACACTCCCGGAATGCCTCACCAGCGGCACGCGCGTCTGATTTCAACCGACGCAACTTCTCTTCCGAGTTATTCAGGAAATCGCGAAGTACCGTATTGTGCTTCTCTTTGCCGCGTAGCTCGAATTCCTTTCTTACGAGATCCATGCCTTTTTCCAATTCGTGCACGTCCGTCGTTATATTCTCCAGAGACACTGCAAGGAAATGGAAGGATAGTTAAAATAGTCTGTATAGTATGATGTTTTATAATTAGACTAATTTAACAGTTACCAGTGGCCGCTTTATCGATGTACATAAGTTCTGATTCGAAATTTATGAGTTCCGGGAACTTCATTCGTACGGTAGCTACAATATAATGTAAAAGGCACATCCTTTTATCAGTCGATTTCGTGTCCAGTAGCGTATCCAAGCTCTGCAGCTTGAATCCATAGGCAGGGCCACGTTTGCTGCTATTCAAATAGTTTCCAAAGGCAAGAATAATTTCTAATACTGCTCTCAACTTCTTCGAGCCTTTCACCGTACTTGCAGCAGATATCACAGCATGTATTTGAGGAGTAATAAGATGTAAATTGTCAAAAAAGTTCCCAATGTAGTTCATAATGGACAGTTTTGTCGATATCCTCTCTACTTTGCCCAGTTGCATCAAGAATTTGTCCTCCTCCGTCAAGAGGTTCACATTTTTCTTCTCGATAATGTACTCCCGATAGGCTTTAATCTATAAAGAACTTGTTGGTTAAATATCACTTCATTAATCATCCCTTTATGAATGTTCTATAAATGACTGACCTCTTGGTCCGTAGGCACCATGCGTTGCAGTAATTCTACATTTTCCAGTGACAGTATCTTCAAGTCAAGTGCGTTCACGGCCATAATCACTTTCTCTACCGGCATTTCCATTTTTCTTCGGGATATAGCTGGAAAAGATATATATTATAGCAATGCAGTCGATCAATTTCGGAGATTTCCATTAAATTCATCAGCAGGTGTATGTCACGTACCAATATTTCGTAATCTCGTGTGTTCCAAGAGCGACACATTTTCCGACTTCTTGAATCTTTTACTGGGGAAGCTTTGAAGTCCGTCCAGCTCGTTACTCCCATTAGCGAGATGACTGCCCATGCCGATTTTGAATCGTTCCTCGAAGTCGGAGAAGTCTATGTAATTGTGCAGCCGGTCGTCATCGAGCTCGTTAAAGATAGTGCCCCGCACTTGATTAGGCTTCAATGCGATCCAATTCAGCGTGGGCAGCTTGTACTTGGTTTGGACCTGCATCGCGAATACAAAAAGAACTTTGATCAAGCAGGGAGAGGAGAGCCAGGATGTGTGTGTGCCTGGAGGGCAGACAGTGGGATCTTTCATATGCGATCGCATCGCTGCATTCCCTTTTGACCTTTACCGACCTTGCGCTTAATAGTCATTGCGCCGTCCGGTGCTTGCATCATGCCAGCAGGCGGCGGAGGTATAGGTACTGGCGGCGGTATTTTGTGGTCCCCTGGCGAAAGGGGAGCCATTGGCGGCGGCGGTGGACAGGGTGGTGGAGGTGGCGGGGGTGGTGCGGGTGTCGACTGCGGTGCCTGTTCCAGCGTCGGCGAGGGCGTCGAGGTAAACGTGGACGACGTAATGTTATCCGAATTACTCAACGGACTTGTCGCGGTTCCGTTTCGTAGACTCGCCACTGGAAAACGAAAGACATCTCGTCCACCATTAATTTACCAGCTCATTAAATTCAGTATCAATAACAAACTAGGAGGAGTAAACTTATTGCTTTTTCAAAACTCATATTTGTATAACCTCCAAGTGAAAAGCAATGTTCCTTACCCGATGAGCCTTTGGTCAATGTGCCCGTCAACGTCTCCAATTCGATAATCTTGTTTTCTAGGACACTCTGTCGTCGGGCAGAGTCCTGTCGCTGCCTCTTCAATGCAGTGAGTTCCTCTTCGGCTAGTCTTCGGGCTTCCAAGGCATCGGCGTACTCTACTTTTAATGCACCGAGTTCAGTCTCGAGTTCGGCCAACTTCGCGAGAGACTCCCTCTCCAATTCTCCCATTCTATCGTGGGCCTATTATTCGAGATGGCAATTGCGGTCATTTCCGATGGGTGAAAACACTAGAACGGTTAACGTGACGGCTACTTACGTGACCAAGTTGGTCTTCCAATTCAGCTACTTTTTCTAACGCGGCAGTCTTTGTTTCACTGTCCTCCATTAGGGCAGCTACATCAAATACGTTATCTAGGTAAGCAGAGATTTGAACCTGCGAAGATTTAATCTGTCAGAATCACGTTGCTTTGCCCCACAATGCACCAGACTGGACCACATACCTGCAAATCCTCACTTTCCGTATGCCTAAGTTTCTCGAGATACTCGTCCAACCCAAGCTTGGTAAATTCATACTGTAGATGTACCCTAAAGTTCATGTCCTCTACCGAGTGCACGACGATGTTTACGAATTGCATACACGCCACCATGAACTCTATGTGAAAATTGTCGTACTGGGTGAAGTACGCCATGAGGGTGGTGAATCTCCGCCTCTCCGAGCACACTTCCTTGAAATTGTCGAAGGCGGAGAGGATGATTTCATGGCCCCCCTTTACCAGGCAAATGGCAGCCAGTAGTTCCAACACGAGAGCCTTCGTTCTAAGGCAAACAATGACGATTACTCTCGATCACTCCTACCGTACAATACTGTTTAACAAGTGCAGCAATAGCGCCTATGTACCTCAAGCTCTTATGCATTAGACTTAGAGCGATGCAATTGATTGCCTCCCGATGTTGGATGACCATATTAAAGCCGTACTGCAAACACAATTGATTAACATGAGAGTCAGCTGGTAATCAGGCTCGCGCGATACCACGAGCCATTTATAGTGAACATCGATTTACGCGGTGGAAGATGCCGGGAGAAAAATCTCCGGGACGATTGCATCTGCCTTTCGCGGAGCCTCGCCGGGAAGAGAAGCGGGTTAACGCGCCGCACCGCGGCCAATAACACGATAAGAATCCGCGCGCGAATCGTGCAAAAACCGGCCGTTTTTTCCCCGCCGCCTACCAAGTCCTTGTACCAGTTTCACCATCCGCAGCCACGCACCTTGTTATTCATGATGGCACGCATGCAGAGTATGCATACGTGAATGTCATCCTTCGCTTCGCCCATATTCAGCCGAGCCACGTGCCTAGATCTCCTTTTAACGCCCGGACTGTCCTTGAGCTCGTGCAGAGGGGGCCTCAGGCAGCCATTATTTAAGGGCGAGGTGTCTACGTTGCCAGCTGAAAAATAGTTGGAGACCGCGTCGATCTCTGATTAGGAGGCATTCGCTTTCGAAGGTAGGTGCCAATTACGATCAAAGTCGGCGCGCGCGCGCGCGCGCTCGCGGTAGGAGTAGCCCTCTTACCGGTTTGCAATTTTTCCTCGGAGCTCGTGTGGTTCTCGACGACACGCTGCTCGTGCCTCATCATGAGTAATCTGAAGCTGAGGTAGTCTATGAGGGCATCGAGGCCTTGGTTATCCTCGTCCAAGAACTCTCTCACCCATCTGAAACAGCATCCTACTCAGGGTGTGCCACCACCAAACGGGGCCTCATTCATATCCGACTCTACTTTCATCGCGCTAATGCTTCTTCTAGCTAGGCTTTAAATTACTTTATTTATCGTTTTATTCCCTTACTCGATATGGTTCGTGCGCAACGAGATCTCCAGATCCCGCAGTACCTGCGTCGACGTCGACTCCCCGACCATCTTCCTTTTCTGGAAGAACATGAGGAAACGATACGTCTGTGTAATCATTAGTATCCGTCTTATCAATCCCTCGTGGTCGAAAACGAACAAAGGGTGAACGAAATTTTCCTACCAACAACCAAACTTTCTCCAAATTCTACAATATCAATTCGTCGGAATGAGTTCTCAGTTTAAAGTTATACTCATACTCGGCCAAATTCGCGGTGAAACTCAGGATGAAACATACACTTTCAACAGAAAAGTCAGAGAAATAAGAACAGTGAAAAAATAACATACTCGATGACTCCGCGATGCCTTCGGGTCCAAGTAGGTTCGTAACTTGGCTAAGTAATGGGACGGAGGATCCTTGGCCTGTACCCTTTCCTGCAATGCCAACAATACAACTCACTCTCGTCTCCACACCTATTTGGAGAACAATGACTCAACTATCGGCCTCCCTTTTTCCATCGACCAACAGGGTGCCCGCTCTCGGTCGTTCTATACTTAAACTTAGCGCTCCCAATAAATTTCGCAATTCCACACGTCGAGTATTTCATCCCGGTCGATTTTAACGAGTCTACTAGAGAGCCCGCGGGGCCGACTTGGGCCAGTCTTCACCCTAAGCGCTCGCGCGCGCGTACGTGCGTGAACGGCTGTGCCACTAATTTAGGTAATTCCCGGCAAGTGGGCTCACTCACGGGGCGGAACTACGGGCGGCAGCCGAAAGCCTTTCGCTTTCAGGCTTTTGGCTCGCCCTTTAAATGCCCGCACGGAAATATGCCGTCGGACTAATGGGGAAACATGGACTTCTATTAGTCGACGCGGCTCTAGGATCTATTAAAGATCTGGGGGCCCGGTCGCTAGAATGGGGTGGACGCAGTCGAGGAAGATCCTTCTATCCTACATCCCGCAGGATAGCGCGGGATAGAGGATACCTCTGCGAGAGGGAACAAAGGCCGGCGCGCACAATGTGTCGAGGAAAAGCGCAACGAAAGTCTGGCGTGCTTTTGCGCCCGGCTCGCACATGCAAGGTACCAAGGAGGTGGGTGCAATCGCATACTCAGACTACCGAGAGCGTGTACATGGAGAGCCACACAGAAGGAGAGGACACAGCAGGGCATTGCCGACGAGAGAGGGATGCTGTGCATTTTTTGCGGCCCGTTTTCTTGTATCGTATAATAGCACGGCTTGCATTACATCCGTGTCGTGTTACCCACATGCCCTACAGGCCCGCTCAAAAATCGGGACGGGCCATCGATGACCCGAGGGCAACCCCACCCCGTCCTCTCTCCTCCGGAATATCTTGTTTCGCCAGTGGATTTTGTGTCACGCGCACGGCCCCTCTCCAACGCCCGCGTCTCCACGCTCCGGCAATGTTTTGCAAAAATACGCCCATCTTTAAGAAACTCGAATTATTCCGACGATATATTATTTAGATTTTTCTGTTTTCGTGGGAGATTTCGAGGCTGTTTGGTCTAGTTTATCAGGCGTCGTGACCACCCGCCGCTTTATTATTGCGCCGGAGTTGCAACACGACGTGTCTCACCGCGATTATATTCGGGGGTCGCCCGCCGAGACACCGGGGAATAATTAAATTACGGTGTGATGATCGTTTGGAGTTTATGGGGCAGTAATCGGGCGAGCGGCACCGGGTGGACTGAAACGTGACGACCGAGTCCCTTCCCGCCCTTTGAAATCAGTGGCGCGCCGCTCGCCGGGTTTTTATACGCGCGACTCCTACGGGGTTACACTCACCCCATAAACGTGCAATAAAGATCGAGCCTTGTTATTTCCGAGGGCATGCGCGCCCGACGACTTTATCCCCGCGTTTACGAGCCGGCCGCCAGCGATTCGGACGAAATGCGTCTCGCGAGATTGCAATTACAATTACCGGCCGCAATTACGATATCGAAGTGTCGATGAATAAACAGTCGCCGAGGGGGGGAGAGAAGGGTGAAGGGACTGGGTGGTAAGTAGGGGGCAGGCAGCATCGGCTGGAAAGTGACGTAGGGCTCGGTGGTACACGGAGAAAGTGCTGCAGCCAGTGAAAGAGGAGTGAGGGAAGGAGACGCATAAATGAGAGCGATAAGGAGGATCCGTTTGTCCGATGTTAATCTCCGAGCGAGATGACTCACGAGGATGCTGCGAATTCACGATTCTACTGGGCGTGCGGGAGCGGAGACTGTTATTACAGAGGGAATTTCGTGCGCGAAATAAAGTGTCGTATTACCTTTCGCACGTTCGGAACCTCCCAGTGTTACGCGCCGCTTCTACGGCACAGCCCTTCTTTTAAAGGGGCATTTATTAACGAAGAAAGTTTTGTCAAAGGTTATATAAGGGCAAAGTCATGTCGCTCGAGAGGTCTAGCACAATGATTTAGCGCATTTGAAAAGGGAGCGTAATTCCTTTCAGCGATTGCGGTTCGCGCGTTCCTTTAATATCCGAGAAGGGTTTCCACAGGGCGAGCCGACCAATCGAGGCCCGGTCGCTCCACTCCGCCGAATCAAACGCTTAAGTCGACACGGTAAATCCATTTTGTACTCGCGAGCGTGCAGGCACAGCTCTCGCCCGGCCACGAGAGAGAAAAGGGAGTGATTTCCACTCGAGACAGGATCCACCCTGCCTCTGTGCCTCGCAATCTCCACGATTTAACGAGCCAGCGCGACCCACCTACACTGTCAGGACCTCTTCAGGATTCCTCTCTTCGTTTTTTTTAACTCTCTCGCGACCCTCGCCCCTTTTTCAACCGCTCGCATTTTGTTTAACGAGCCAGCTGGAAGGCCCGCGGCTACCAACACTTCCTTCGCCGGCTACTTTTTGCGCAAAAACCAACCAGTGTCAACCCTCGCTATTTTTAGAAGCGAATAAAAACACCGGAGTACTCGTGAATTTCAGTAATTTCATTGGACGATCTGGGGACTCCGCAAGGTCTCGCGCCCAGTAGTAATATAAGTATGTATTGTACTCCGGTGCGCGACAAGCGAGGATACTTATCGTAAAGTATACCGGTTTTCGATCGATAGTAAACTTTTACCTTGATTTATAATAAAGTTACAGCTTCATGGATTAATGTATTGAATTATGAAACAGTTATGAATTTCGTATTTCATCATTTATTTTTCTGGACAATACTTTTCCGTGTCTCGAAATCCTGGAACGAAGAAGTCTTATCAGGAATACTTTCTTTTTCACGGCTAATGTTTCTTTAATGATCGACGCCTCCGACGTCCGCGCGAGAGCAATAAGGTGTCTGGTTCGATGACACTCTTGCCCGTTCGATTGAGCGCCAGATTAAACTCACTTGAGCGGATCCACCAACACACTCTGCCCTCCCCACCAATTGGTGGACGCGTACACGCGAGAGATCAACGTCTTGCATCAATTACAGCCAGGTTTTCGTGTCGAACTCGTGCAGCCGTAACGGCGCACTATTTAAAGGAGCGGGCGAACGAGCGCCGGATTAATTGAAATTAATAGGTAACTTAAGGGAAGACGAATTTATACGTCGACCCAGCATCCACGATGCCCGCATTCGTCGAGCGGCGTGCGGAATGAAATGGCTAGCGGGAAGATCGCTGAGTGCGGCCTACAAGAATAACACCGTAAAGCCGCGGCTTACATCATGCCGTCCATTCATTCTAACTCCTCGCTACCGCAATCATTTCGCAACATACATTGTGCGCTCGCTGCCGCGGATTAAAATAACTCGCGGGAATGCTGCCGATGGAGACTGGGATCGAGTGTAGTCGATAATGCTCGGATCGGCGCTGCTCCTGCCATCGAATTCTTAAGAGTTGTAATTTCAAGAACTTTCTTCGGTCGAGACAGGATTATAATTATTTCCAAGTGCTATAATAAAATGTATACGATTGATATAAAAGATTGTCCGGAATGCTCTAAGCCGATATTTCCTCTGGAAAGCGACTTTCGTTGTGCACTCGCAGCCGAGAAAGGCGGAAATCGTAACACTAAGTCTTCCTCGAGGCGAGCCATATTGTGGCTGCACTTAAAGTCCCGACAGATCGAGGAGCAGCGCCGAGAGAGCGAGGGGTCTGCGGCGCACATACAGCCATGTACGAAGAAGAGGCGTGCACTCACTTGATCGCATATGATGTCCCATTTCTTCTCGTTGTCGTATTGCTTCAAAAGCTTCGCCTTGTCCGGCGGCAAGTCCATTGAGGCCTGAAACAGACAAAAAGCACAGTTCCACTTTAATGTCCCGGCGTCTGGCTCCTCGGAGAGGACTGCACTCTCACTTTCTCTCTTTCTCTCTCCCTACAAGATTAGCGAGCGCGAATGCCGCGCAAAATACAGAGTGCGCCTCGCGCTCTGTTCCACGCGGTAGGAGAGTAATTCACGCGAAACAATTAGCCCGCGCCCGGGCCCGAGCTCCGAGAGTGCAATCATCGCGGGACAATGCAAATTCCCCGCGCGGAGAGCTAATCGCTCTTCTCACCTTGAAAAGGCACCGTGGGAAAGCGGCGCGACAAGCCGCCAGCTAATTCCTTCTGCTTCTTCCTCGAGATTAAAAGAAGAAAAGTGAAAACGAACGCGTGTGTCGTTGTTCGGTTGCTTTTTTTCTCTTCACGCAGTCGCGTGAATTAACCGAGTGGTTGGGCTGCCGGAATTGGGCAGCCGGTGGGAGTGATGGTCGTCGAGTTAATCAAGTCATCAGCGGAGAGTCGAGAGGGAAAAAGAGCGGAGAGGCGAGAGCGCGGCTTAAGGGCTCGGTTTATTGAGTAGCCACGGGGCCGCGACGTTTGTACGCGGCGAGTGATTCACCGGGGATATATTAATATTCAACGACATCGCTGGCAATCGTAAACAAACCGGTACCACGCGACGTGAGCTCCTCCGATTCAAAGCCGACCGAGGGAAACGCTAAAAAGCCCGAGAGCTAGCCTGGAACCCGTTCGCCGCCGAGACCGAATGTACTTTCCCTCTTACTCCTCGCCATTCACTGGATACCACGTTAATTCACCCAAACACTCTAATTCAGCAACGATCCCCAGTTCCCCTCAAGGAAAGAAACCTTCCTTTCGGAATCGCTACAAGGCCATTTAGGCATAGAGGAAAAAGAATTGTGGGAAAAGCGCAAGGGAAGGAAATGCGTGGTAGCGGAGGGCTCTGCGTGGCTCTCGCGGCAGTTTGCGATGGGAATGCTGACGAATGATTATCAGAGAGCGGATGCGGAAGCCACGAGCGCATGACATCACTACTCGCAATACACAAGCGGCTTGCATGCCGGACTCGCTCGGATCGCCGGCTCACATGATAGTACCAGCAGGAGGAGGAGACCGAGAAATTATATAAATCGTTAGGCATGAGACCAGTTCTCGAGGCGCATCCCACTCGGCATTAAAGAATCGAAACGGCGACACGAGACTCGAAAGCTCCGTCAACGATGGCTCGAAACGACCCGCGTGTCGTCGTTGACTCGCTTGAACCCTTGCTCCCCGGAGAAAGCCGCGAGGCTCCGCCAGTCACGTGCGTTCTCCTCCGATGATCAGGGCAGATTGCAGGCTACCTGCAATTCTGCTGAAAATCCTTTCCGTTTCGCGGCGCGCTCGAGGAAAAGCCGTAATTTTCCGGCGGCAGCTCGATATTTGTAGAGTCACGCTCGCCGCGCAACGAGGCTCCGTCCCGTCGAGTGCGTTTCGATTGGACTTTCGCAATTCGACAATGAAGCCGCCGCCGGTGGAGAGCGCGTCGATTAGATTGGCGGGCCGGCACAATGGGCAGGCGGGGAGTTTTCCGCGTTGCGAGACACAGCACTTTCTTGCCTTTCTAAAGGGGGCCAGTTGCGGCTTTGCTCGGAGGAGATTTATGGCGGCGGTTAAATCGCGAGGCGAGCGCCACCGAGAAAGAAAGTGCCAATGACAGGTGTTTATCGTTACGGCCTCGTCAATGAAGGGCTTGCCGGGCATAGAGCACGCTTTCTACACAGGCCCGATTGGCCGGGATACTGGGAAAGCGAGAGCAATTAGCGAGTGTGGTTGGAAATGAGTTTTGGCTTAAGTGACACAACGGAAGCCTCGAGTGCCAAAGGCAAACAGGATATTCGCCGGGGTCGAAGCCTTGGCGAACTTCCTCTTCGTCTGCTTAAAAGGACTCTGGGAGTGACACGTCCCCCCCTGAGGTCCTGTCCGCCTGCACTTAAGGAAGCAAACAACTCGCGAAAGCAAACTCGAGAGACATCCCCCAACTCGAGGAATCGATAACACCAACTGACATGACAAAAAGAATCTTCCGGGTCGGCCTGAGTAACCCTGCACGGGCCATTTCATCCGCCGATAAATCTACTCCGAAACTCTCTATGTATACATATCGAAAAGATATGTATCATAAGCAACTCTGCTCCAATTACCACATCAATCTTTCCCCTTGAATCGCGAATCGACGACCTAACATGGCTCGAGCGCGATGCCGCGCAGAATCCGGACGAGACTTACGCGCGTACGCAGCGAGCTACAAGAAATAGAGAATCCTTGAGTTACATTTGGCCCAGATAGCATTATGGACTAAGTAACCGGACTGGTCGGACACCTCGATTGCGAAAGCCATCTGTTTGTCACGGTTCATTGCGCCGCGAGTGGCCGCCGCGGGCGATGCACGCGTGCGAACGCCGCTCGAAGACGATCATCTCGTCCCACTGATTGAGCCTGGAGACTTTGCACGGCAACGCCCGTGTCCAAGAAACGCGTCTCATTTTCTCATTTCTCCTGGCCCCTCGATATTTCACGCGTCAAACTCTACATAGACATTCCTCGCTCGCGGAAAATTTCAGCCAATCTGCCAATCGGTCAAACTACAACGCTTCATCCACGCGCTCTTGAACCGAGAAGAGCATTTGATACTTGGAGCATTGCGGACTCGCAGACGATTTGGGAATCTCCAAGAAAACTCGGTACACGGGAAAACTTGTTCCACGGCACGAGCGCACCGGTTCCGCGCGGCGCATTAATGCAGCATCGAGCGATCCCAGTACCGGAGCGAGCGGCCAATAAATCAGGCGGGTGTCAAGCCTTCCAGCGGGAAAACGCACCGGCGCGCGTTCCATTGGTGATTTATACGCGGGAAAAAAACCGCGTATAAACTCTGTCGAAACTCCGCGCGACAGCTTGACGGACAAGTCGAGGGCGAGCGGGCCGACATCCTCCCGCTCCAACCCTCCTCACGGAAAATCGTCAAGCTTGCGAGGTGTCAGTGGAAGAGTGGTAGGAAGTCGTGCGAGAGAGGTTCCTCCACTCGCCCATTCTCCGCGATGGAACTAGCTGTACTTACTGGCGAGTAAACTGCACTTGTCCCGGGCTCAGCAGCCCTCAATTACGAACACGACGACCTCTCCAGCCGTGAACAATGGGGCTCGAGAGTAGTTGCACCCCCTGAAACCCAACGCGTAGTATCGACGGCGGGGGGTGAGGGGGGCTGGGGGGAAAAATTATCACCGAGCGAGCATTTGTTGGTGGGTTGAAAGGCGGCGTAATGAAGAGGTTGGTGGCAAAGGAGAATTTCGTCTGGTGAATAGTGAGGGCGGGCAGGGCAGGGCATCGTAATTAGAGGGGTGCAGCCGAGGTCAGCCGTATTCGGCGGGGGCGGAAGGGGCGGAAGGGGCGGAAGGGTTGAGTCGAGAGTTAGGGTTAGAGAAAAAGGATTCGCTGAGTGCGATCAATCGCGGAAGGACCCCCCTTCGCACGCCTCGACCTTCCTCTGACCATTTGTTTTCCTGCTAACAATCGATGCCAGGGGCAAAATGCTCCCCCCAAGGATCCTCCTTTCCTTCTACCTTGTGTACTGTCCACATACACGCCGAGTGTTCCAGCCGAGAGATACGCGAGGTTCGAGCGCTAGGTTATAGAGTGTGGTTTGCGATGGAAGTGCTCCACCGCTGAATAGAATCGGGAATCACCCGGAGGAATGATAGAAATTCTCGGACACGCGTAGACCAACCTACGCCTACTCACACGCCTTCTCTATCTGGCTCGGTGTGGCCGCGCTGGCCACTTCCCCGTGGCGCGCTTCCCCCTCGGCCTTTCCTCGATTAATGGACATTATGATAGGGCGACAGGCCGTAAATATTTTTCAGCCTCACGCCGCGGGCTAACCGTGGCTAATTAATAGCGGCTCTTTAATAACACCGGCACGCCCGATAATGCTCGCCCCACGCTCCCAGGAAAACCACCCCTCGACAGAGAGAGAGGGAGAGGATAGTCGGTGCTGTCAGCGGGGAGAAATGAAAGAAGAGAAACGACGACTTGAAACCGCAGCGGAACACAGGCATGGAATTTCGAAAGGTTTTATGGTTCCGGGCCGATCGACTCGAGCACACTATGTCAATGTCCTTGCGAACATATGCGAAAAAGGTGGACTGTTGGTCTAGTCGAGCCGTTAGAGTTAGGGCATGCTCCGAGCAGGAGAAAAGGAAGCCGCGTAATGACCGAGTGGAAGTTGAAGGGCGATCGGGCCACTCGCAGAAATACATAATAAGAATGTCCTGGCGCAGCCGTGCCCGCCGCGGGCGGCCTTTCTTGATTAATGGAAATTACGGGCGCGTGACGGGCGATAAATAATGCGCGATTATTTTAATTGCACATGACTCGGGGCGAACGTCTCTATAAGCGTGCCTCGAGAGAGCGGCCAACTAGAATGGAGCCGGGGAATATCTGTTATCTCGAGTATGCTTGTACTAGTCCTCCTCGAGTGCTGGGAACGTGGCTGGAGCTCTTTGGGTTTCCCGCCCACTGGAACTCTCCTTTGATCGGGGGACATCGCTCGAGTGAACGGAAGGCAATAAAACATCGACTGCAATCGATCATAAGGGTCAAGTTAGCTTTAATTAATGTAGAATGCATTCTATACAAAAGCCATCGCTCTACGCCCCCTACTTTCTTACTCGAATACCAAAAACTGATATCATTTCATAAATTTCCGGACAAACTACATATTAATACGTTCAGTGTTGCGTTCAGCAGCAAACAGAACAATTCACGCGGAAACTCGATGAAGACTAATCCGCAGCCAATTGTGGACTACTGCGGGGGAGTAGATTGACATTTGGCGAGTTAGCTGAGACACAGAAGGAGATAAGCTGTTATAATCTAAAATGGTCTTGGCGTCGGTTGGCGGCACTCCATCGAGGGGACAGAGACAATGACGAGTACATACTCATAGAGGAGTTCTCCAAGCCAACTCGGCCGAGGCTGCATCCAGGCAACCTAGCCTGGTAAACTCCTATTACGGGAATTCCTCGCTCGACTCGCGGCAATCTTTCTTCCCTTCACTTACACTTCCGAGAGGCTGCTCGCCGGCGGGTTTCTTTCGCGCGGATCTCCCAGCCGGCGAACAATGCCCGATTATTCCGGGCGACGGGGTGTTTCTCGCCGCTAACCAGCCCTTATTCACGCCAATTAAACCGCGCCGAGAGAGGACGGAATGCGCGCTATTAAAAATCGACGCGCTGCGCTTAACCGTGAAAATGATCTCTGCTGCGACTGGCGTACCGAATGCTCGAGGACTCGCACACGTAGTCGATTCCGATTGAAAAGCAGCCGTTTAACCGGGCGCGAAAGAAAAGTCATCGGGTGCGCGCCGATACGATCGGTAAAAGTGCTGTGTTTGATCAAGATATCAGCCGTAAATCGCAGTCGGACGCAAATGTGCTTGACGAATGGGCGCGCGAGTCGCGAGCACTGGGAAAGTCAAAACTCGGACGCGCTGCCATTTAGAAGACGATGACTTTTACTCGCCGGGGGAGGGGAGACGCGAAAGACGAAGCAAATAAGAGAAGACATTGCCCCGATGCAGATTAGAAGCTCAGGCTTTACACGAGCGTATATCTTCGTCACTTTCTCCGGCTCTCTCCCAAGCCGTCGCGAGCCGACATCATTTATTAATTACCCCTCCGCCGCGTCAAGTTCTCAAAGCACCACTTGCCGCTTGACTCGCGGCATGAAAATTTCACGGTCCCCTCAGGGGTGAGTACCTCCGCCGGCGGCGGCGACCACAAGGGAAACAGTGAATCCTGGTGGGTCCAGGGCGAGGTGTCTCCCATTGACACCGGGCCCCGTGACTCAGCGAGGAATCAATTATTCATTGGAAGGAGCTCGAATAATGAGGGTCACTTCCCAGCCCACGCGATCCCCCCCGTCGATACAGACGAGCCTCGACCGCCGCTTTGTCAGGAATTAAATACCCTGATACGATGCCTACCCGCTGATTTCGGAAAAAGCGACCAACCCCCCCGTGCAACCACGTGTTGAGAGGGCGACTGGCTTTGGGCGATAGTGCATCTTGCCACGCCACTCACGGAACGAGGGAATGAATGAGCGGCCGTTGAAAGTTGGGCCCTTTAACGTCTTGGTCGAGGGCCGGCCAACTTTGTATCCCATTCCCGGCGATCCGATATATCGCCGGCGGCGCGCACTGCCACTGGCGTTGCAATTACCCGGCAAAAAGCAAGTTCAACAAACCTAATTGAATCGAGCGGGTGTGCAAAGTGTGTGTGTGTGTATAGACCGCTGGTGTCCCCTCGAGTTCGCCCCTCGATAAATATCGTGGCGGCAAATCGACCAAAAATAGAGGGAGATCTACAGCGGCCATTCACTCGTTTTTTCCGGGGGAAATGGCTCTGCCTTATTCGGCATGATTTAGGGAGCACCGGGACCAAGGGAGGCCTGCGTCCTCTTACCTTTAATGCACTCGATGCCTGAATGAATTGAGCCCTAATGGCGCCGTAAAACTCGCCGGGTTACGAGAGTCGATTGAAAACTTTACAAGCCGCCGCTCTCTTCGGTACACGTATTGTCGGGATATCTGCGCCGGTTCTTTTAATAGATTCGCATGATCGGAATGTTCTATGCTCGCGAACGTGCGTTGTTTTAATAATAAGAATGTTGGGTGGAGCGAAACTCGCGTGGAAGAAGCGGTAACCCGTTGGACTGTACTTGGAAGGTACGACACGATTAAGGAAACGTCACTTCCTCCTACTCCGGATGTACATTTCGAACGACGAGTGGGTCTTCCCAGCGCACTTTCGATGACCACACCGGAAATAACGCGCGGGCCTAGATATCAAGCACTCCCAGTGATATCTCCGCGGCGATCACGCTCGCTGAGCTTTCCATTAGATTCGCCTTTCCATCCGCTCTCTCTCTCCCGTGAGACTCGAAAAGCCCACTCGAGAGTATAGATCGGATGCAGAGTGCACCCGAGTGCTTCTCACGTTTTCACGAGCCATTCCGCGCTATTCCAAGCTCCGTCTAATTGGCAGAGAAATATGACGCAGTTCAATTCGCCGCAGCGGCGGCGACGGCGGCGGCGCTAAGTGAGCGCGGTAAATTACAGGGTGGGCTGATGGCGCGCACCGATAGCGCGCCATCCGAAATTTCTCCTGCGCCGCTGACGCTAATCGAGTTTATCGGCTAATTCCATTGGCCGTCCCGGAGAAATCATCTAATTCGACGTCGTCGCCGGCGCCGAATGAGGGCGATACAGGGGGCCCCGCCGGTCCCAGTAGCGGCAATGGAATAATATTCTAACGGTGTCGGGCGGGAAAATAATCTTTATTGGCCGACTCACTCGGAGCTACAAGCTCTAATGCTCGTTACACGGCCACTGAACCTTCGGCCAGAGGCGAGCAAGGGAGCAACAGCAGCCTCGCCGCAACGAAACTTTCCTCCACGGGGCCGCAGCCGCCGCATCCCCGACGCCCTGCGTGCGGTTTCCCGCAGAGAGAGAGAGAGGGAAATTTCTGCTCTCGCCCGTCCGAAAAACAGCGGCCCGAACTTTCATTAGTCGAGCGGCAGTCGGAGAAAACGGGGAAATTCGTGTGCGCATTTTCCAAGATGAAACCGAGGGGGAAATAAACCGAGAGGAAACTTCCTACTGCATTGCGATTTTTATGGGGCTGGTCCCCCTTCCCCCCTTCCGCCCTGCGAACGCGGAAATGTGCTGGCATGTAGCCGAGGGCCCATTGTTATGTCAGCAAAGCCTTTTACACCGCAGAGCGCCGATACTCACCGGCGCGCTATTATCGAAAAATTGCTCGGCTTATTGTCGGACCTTTCCCCGTCGCATGCTCCGCTCCATCGATAAGTGATATACGCGTCTAGGAGTGACTTGAGCCCGCGACAATGCCCACGGAGGACACTCTTAAGCTGATAAACTCCATTGTAGGAATCCAATCTTGGCAAAAGCGTGGGCCGATGATATTGGACTAATTCGAGTGGAAAATCCCATTGAAGGCTTCTTCCGATTGGCGAGGAGTACTGCAAACTCGATATGAAAGAATTCGCATTTAGCCTTTATTAGAGTTCCAAGTTACTCGCCGTTCGATTAGAGCAGTCTGCCTATAGTCGATTTGGCATTGCGCCCGACAACTGTCCAGGAAACGATGTGCTGGAAAGAGTAGCGAAAGCTCTTTGTTCTTCAGGTAAATTAACGAGTCTGACTTGGAACGAGCTAGTAAAGTCGCTCAAGGGAACGAAATGTACATTGGACCTTCGTCATTATTAGAGAGCGTTACAAAGAAATTCAATTTACTCCGAAACTCTTACACATTACATTACACATTACGCATTAAAATATCATAATTAGACCAAAAGTATTGAATACATAGAAGACGTGAATTCCGAATTCGATAGATTCCATCGGATATTGTAGATTTTATAGAATTCAAAACAGCCAAATATACATAAAATGCCATTACATATCTAGTCGTAATTAATTTGGCAAACTACAAGCTTGACAGCTGATCGCCGGCGGACGATTGAGTTGTTTCGAGCGGTAATAACAGGGGTGTGGACTAGTCCTGCAAAACACAGGCATCAAGCGAGCGGTCAAATGGAACAATAAGTGGCTGATCGGGCGCGTAGATAAAATTCACGCGAGCAAGGAAGAAAGGGAGAAAGTCGGCCAGGGCGAATATCAGAGTGCCAGTGGAAGATAGCGATCCGGCAAGCAAGGATAATAAACAGCGGGATAAAGCCTGTTGGCGAGCACCAGACTTAATTAGGAAAGTTTGCACTATGTCGGATTAAGGGCGGCCACCTCGCCAACCACACTGCGTCCTCGGATTTCTCCTCGACAGGACTCGCGTGAAAATTCCCTTTGAAATTCTGGAAAAACAATTATCGTTATTGTGTGCGGCGCCGAATACATACTGATTCAATCGAGTGTACTTAGCAGAGGCCACAAAGGACCGGTTGTCTTTGGCGACGGGGCTTTGCCGAAAACGAGTAATCCACTTTGGCGGCTTTGAGAGGTGCCGGTTGCCGCCGATGCATTAATAACCCGATTATTATTCCAGCGTAACGGAATACCCGTCGAGCGATCGTCCGATATCCGGGGGGGGGGGGGGGGGGGGAAGAGGATTATTCACGGTGCCATCCTAAAAAATCAATAGGGGCTTTGCACCCGGCAGACGGCTCGCACTTGTAACTCCATCGCCTGGCAATGAGTGGAAGAGTTTTCGCCGGCTCATTAGCCGCATCGTCAATTAACTCGATCTAACGACGAGCGAAGACTGACGACTCTCGCCTTCAAATTCAATGTATTAATTACTCGGCCAATTAACGCGAAAAAATCGAATTAACGCCGCCCATAAATTGCGCATTGTGTCGCGCAGGCCTTTCTCCTCGCTTCTGATGGAGAGGCAGCCGGGAGAAAATCGTTTGGAATTAAGTGATTTGGTCACGTGGAGAGCAGTGCCGATTGCTCGTCGTGACATCATCGCGCTCGAGTTCGCGGCTGGCTTCGCCCTCCGTCCTTCATTGCCTCTCTTTCCCTGCTAATCCTCGGTAATTTCACTCTCGTTCTGGCGAGCTCGTGCTCGCTTCCAGCCTCTGTGTCTCGTTTCCTCGAGAGGTCTGCCGTTCTCCCGTTTAATCTCCACCGAGCACTGTCTCTACAGCGCAAGTGGCCTCCTCGCGTGTGCAAAGTCCAGGACTCCAAGCACACTCGCTCTTCCCTCTCGCTTCGACTTCCTAATAACTTAATTTCCATGGGATTGAAATAGTCGGGTCTTAATTCACCGCTGGCACTGGTCGGCGCGCACGCACGTGCCCCGGCGCTTGCTCGTCCACGGAATTAGAACGGTGAGTTTCGTG
Source organism: Crossocerus cetratus (assembly GCA_963675795.1). Taxonomy (NCBI): domain Eukaryota; kingdom Metazoa; phylum Arthropoda; class Insecta; order Hymenoptera; family Crabronidae; genus Crossocerus; species Crossocerus cetratus. Next base: position 19,539,247 of record OY776667.1, read on the forward strand.
AGTACATTGAGTCGTGCGTGGAGAGCGTGGAGAGCGTGGAGATCGCGTGCGCTCGCGGTGGTTTCCAGGAGACTAATGATCCGGGCAGATGTGATAATTAGAGACTGGGAGCGCGCTAACCGAGCGGCAGAAGCACTCAGCCGAGTCATTGCCCCGCATTACAAAGGAGCACGCACCGGGAGAGCCGTGAACTTGTACTTAATCTTCTCTCTATCTCGCCACCGGGCCAGTCGGGACCGCGCCGATATCGGCCAGCTTCGCGACAACCCGCCCAGATTAGATAATAAGCCTGACGTTATCTGGCTCCATCTTTCGGGGTGAATGAATCGATGGAGATCTCAAGTTAACGAGCTCTCAGCCGATACCGGCGCAATGCTAAGCCGTTGCAGCCTGCCGGGCTTGTAAAGCTGTCGCCTTGACAATCCTCTCGCCCTTCCTCCCTGATAACACCTCCCCCACGACTTCCAGACGCCTCTATAAGGGCGTGTGTTTATCATTGCCCTCGAGTCATCGACACCCTACACGTCTTATTAAACCAGCGGACAAATTTATTTAAAGTGAGAGACCTTCACTTCATCTTTCACTACCGAAACGCAATCTATAACCCTAGACTCATACATACCCTAAAATCTTAGAATCTCCCAAGACAGGTCTAGCCCTCCAAGTGATTGCTACGGCAAGTAAACTTTGCGCCGGAGCTAATACTCTCGTCGAGTATACGCATTGAATTCGATATGACGTCGGGGTTGAAGCGGCCGACCATAGAAACCGACTCCCCTCGATCCCCAAGCTAATACAACCAGTCTCCTCGGCAGACGAGGGGGGACGAGGGGGGACGAGGGGGGACGAGGGTCGGCTGGTTGATATCGGTAGGACGTCGGATTTCCCCGAGAGTTTCTCCTTGAGGCTCTGAATTTCAAGGATGAGAGAGGAAGGTTGGCGGAGGTTATGGCCTCGTGGACAAGGCACTGCCACGGCTGCGATATCCGGCGCGGTGGAATCGAGGGCCGATGGAAGGGCATGTACGAGGTCGTGAAGGGCGGCGGGGGTTGGGGAGGCTTTGGAGAGCGAGGGTGAAGCGCGAGGGTGCAGTGCACGCAGACGGCGCGGTGGCTGGCTGGGGGCTCGTTCGTTACCAAGGGATGCAACCCCGGCTTACAAAACATTGGTTCGCCCTCGCACTGGTTGGTCCACCGAGCGCCGGCTAACGGAGTTCGCGGTTTAACGGCCTATGAAATTGCGCGGCGGCATTGACGGGTTGGTAGGTGTACTGCGCTCTGAAATTGCTGAATCGCTCTCGAAGCAGCCTGTCATTAATTAGACGGGCGGATTAATTAAAGGCCGGTGGGGAATCCCCAAAGGAGGATTAGCAGGATGGCGAAGCCGCAGGCGACAGGGCGACAGGGCGACAGGGCGACAGGGCGACCGGGCGGGCTTTCTTCCTAGAAAGTCACACTAGCCGCCGCCACTGTCGCCGCACGCGCGCCTGTTACTCATTACACAAGCGCCAGTCGATAACTCATTACAGCTCCAGCATCTCGGGTATCAGCTGCGCTTACGCAATGTCGTGCTTCTCAATGAACGCGCGCGCGGCCGGAGCGGAGCCGAGAGCAGAGTCCGCCGGAGAGCTCTCTGCACTATCAATGGCACTGCCACGCCGCGCCGAGTGCGAAAGAGAAAGCCCGCGCCGCTCCGAGTACCCGAGCATGTAGTTATGTAGTACGAGCAGTCCAACCGTCGCGGGCTATGTGTTAGGTCAGCAGAGAGAGAGAGAGAGAGAGAGAGAGAGGCTGGAAGAAGGTTCTCGGGGATTCGGAGGATCCGGCAGGACCGCGGGCGAAGACAGATCTCCTACAGCGATCGGAGCTATTCGATTTCGTAGCCTCCATTGTCAGAGGCATTTGTCCGGGCGTGACAAGACACACGTCGCGTGCTGTCCGACTGTCCGTCGCCCTTTTATAACGGGAGATCGCACGACAGGCGACGCACCGAGAGAGAGAGAAATAGAGAGGGAGAGGCGAGCGGCAAATATACACGTGAGAGAAGATCGCGGTGGGCTTGTGCCGCGGCGCATAACACGGATCCCTCGGTTCAGTGACACACCTAGGATTCTCTGTTGTGTGCCGTGGCAGTCGTCGAACTACCGGGCCGACACCCTCGCCCTCACCCACGTTACGCTTGAATAAACCGGTGTGTAAAGCGACGATAGAGGAGCCCGAGCTCCACGGATCCTATCCTCTCGACTATACACCGTGGCTCCCGATGTGCCTGGAATTACTGAGCCGAGCAGCCGAGCTGCCGAGCACTCGCCGTCTGGCCCGCCTAGAACGTGTTTCCGAGCTACACTCGAGACCGCTGCCAAATCATCTTGATAGAATCCCGAGATTCCCAGGCTCACGCGGTATTCACCGGCCAAATTGATCGCAGAGAGTAAATCCTTGACTCGTAATTGTCGCGGAGAAGGATTTCTCTCGGAGACCCGTGGGGGACGAGTGGCGAGGGAAAGGAGATCTCCGAACTCGGAGATGCTGGTTGGATGGAGAAATGAGGGAGTCGGAAAAACGAGAGTACAGATTAAAAGAGACGGCTGGGAGAGAGGGAAAAAATGTAAAGCGACGTGGAAAGAAGAGGGAGCTCTCTCTCTCTCTCTCTCTCTCTCTTCCTTTCAGTGGAAGCGAGTGTAAGAGTGCAGAGGGAGAAAGAGAGGAGGTACATAAAAGCTGGAGGGCGAAGGACCGACCGCCGAAGGGAACGAACTCCAAAGGGCAGGGCATGTTCTCTGTGTAGATACACACAATCGGACTGCGCCTCTCTATGCGTTTACGTGCACGCGGTTACGCATTCATTTACATACCCGCCGTTCGCGGCGGATACACAGAGAGACTTCCACTAGCAATCGTGAAATCATACCAGCATATAACCCCCCAGCCCAAACCTTGGAAAATAAATGCCGCGTCTTTCCAAAGTGTTTGTTAGTCTTAGCGACGCCCCTCTAATCCCACATTTTCCCAATTCCGGCGAGCAAACTCCACCTCGTCGAGGTACGAGCCACTGTGTACTTTATTCATGCGGTATTGAGTGCGACAGTGCACACACGCCAACCGAGTAACCCCTACGGTCCAGTTTCCATGGCGGCCAAACCCATGAAAATTTAACTCCCTCTGCTGGTCCCCTCTCGCCCCTCACAGTTCCTCTCGCTCGCACTCCCGGCGCTTGCTTTCGCTTCCGCCCTGTGTATTCTGCCGCGAGGTCTCCTTGCGTTGCGATTCCCTCTTGCTTCCTCGTTCCCTAGTGCCAAGCCTGTCGCTCGGAGGCCCTCGATTCCCTGCCTCTATGCATGCTCGATACATTTCTCCTCTCTCTCTCTCTCGCGCTCTCTCTCGCGGGTAGAATTGTTATTCGAGCGGCACGTTATTACGTCAGTACCGCGGCTGGTAAATGTCATTCGCAAAAGCGGTGCTCGATTCCCTTTTGTGCTTTTGTGAGGAATTGTCTATGGCACTCGAATCGACCGTTCATCCTGTTATTTTAGTGGAATATTTTCAAGAACTCTCGATATTTTGCAGAATTCAACTTTATAGGAAAAATCGACTCTTGCCGCTGGCTATTTCCGTAGAGGAAATAAGCGAACGCGGCGTCGGTCAATAAAGTTTTATCGGCGAGCGACTGAATGAATTCTTGCAAGTGTTAACTGAAAGTGCGATTCCGGCGCGTCGAGCGTCTCTCGAGCGCTCGAGTTCCTCGTGATTTGGAGCGTGGAGGCTTATCTGGCGGTGGTTTCCTTTGGGTATTGGCGGGGCGATAGGGCACGCCGCATCCTCCGGGGCGTTTGCGAAATTATCGGGGCGCCGAGTGTGGCATCATCGCTCAAGCGCGCGCGCAGAGTCGAGCGATGATTCACGGGATTTCAGTGGCGAAACAATTGAACGTTCGCGCATGTGGAAAGGTCACGGGCCACGGGAGCAGACGTATGCTGGTTAGATCACCGTCTCAAATGCTACCGTCTCTCCCTTTCATACGCCACTCGCAGTTCCTCTCTTCCCCAATTCTCCCAAAGTGTGCAAAACAACGGCGCGCTTGTGTGAACGACGGCTTGAGTTTCGCGGCAAGTTCAGCGAGTACTTTGTCTCGATTAAGATGCACATCTGCAGTCCTGCTGGGTTCCTTACGACCCACCGTCCACATGCAATAACACACCCACCCACCTATACACGTGCTCGCCAGTCCATCCGCTGGCAATGCCATTTTTTCACCGGCGAATATCCCAAGGGAAAGGAGAACCTGTTCAAATCTTCCCATGAGAATTCGGCCGGGCATAAATATCCCGTCGATAATAAAATAATCACCTCGCCGACGCCTACCGATCGTCGAGCGGGCTCTCGCATTTGCATACAATGCCCTGGGACTGTGGTCCCGATCGATTACCGATAATCTTTTATCTCCGGCAGACTTCCTCCTCAGAGGGACACGGATACACGCGGGAGCGTGTCCTGTAATTGGTCCAGGGTGCATCAAGAGCAGCGAGAACCTCGCGCGTTTATGAGAAGGTGCAAGGAGCCAGCTGATAGGGAAGAATAGCCGCGGAGTCAAGGGTCCCGGAAAAAAGGGACAATGCGGCGAAAGGGCGGCGGGAGCGAGTGCAAGGTTCTTGCGGGTTCGAGTGTCGAGCTAATGGCTAGTTCATGGCCAAGTGGTCGAGAGCGTTTAGGCGCCACCGGCTGCGCTCGCTCTCTCTCTCGGTGCAGGCTACAGGCTCTCTCCTCTTTATTTACGCTGCAGAAATAGCTCTATTCGCACGTGCAGGCCATTTGGCCATGGGCCATTTCGCGGGGACCCCCTCTGCTCGCTCGGCTCTTTGTCCCCTTTCAGGAAGATGCTGAGTCCAGCGGAGCATTAACGCTCCCCGTTTCACCTGGGATCTCGTTCGCGCGACTCCTCTCTACCTGCCCTTCCTTCTTCCTTCCCAGCCCTAAAACCACCATCGCTAGCCGCGCGAGATTCTGCTACTTTTTACGGCGGCCAATAAATAGCTGAGGGATTTGGAGTGGAGAGCTTTGTTTTTTCCGTTGGCCGCGATTGTCGCGTATCTGAAATGACCGGCGAGACGAGGGTACGAGCGTGTCGTGTCGTAACGCGGCCGCGTTACGTATCGGCGACGTCGCGCCGTTGGCCCAGCGAGCACATGCTATGGCATGCACGTTGCTTTACGACGGAAACTGGAATCCCACGGCAATAAATATTATCATCGAGCCGCACTCTCGTAATTACGCCCGATAAAACTCCCCGTCCATGGTAGGACGTGGTAGGACGTGGCCCCTCGCGTGTACGCGTTGCCACGTAAAACCTGCGAGAGACGAGGTGCATGTATACACCGCGCGCCGGCATTTCAATCACTTATTACCAGCACCTTTTACGAGGTCGTATTACGTATTATTTACGACCTTGCGCCCATGCGGAATCGCCGCGCGCTTAATACGCAGCGGAATCGCATTCTATCCTCGCGACAGCGGCGCTCGCGACAAAGACACAGAATTCCCAACATAGAAGCCGGCGGAGTCTGAGCGCGGCTTTAACGTGAGGCGACCTTAGCGCGGCGCGTTGACGCAAAAACGGCAACGGAGTGTTGCGCGCGGGGCTCGGCTTTCGCGTCAGCAAGAAACGCGCTCTCGCACACTTGACGCCTCGAAAGCGACGGCTGCGAGTCAGCATCTGCGCTATCAGGTGAAAAAGACCGAGCGCACCCGGCGAGCCGAGAGTCTGCGGATAGCGCGGCCCGGGCGGCTGTCGCTGCCATTGGCCATTGTTGCCATTGCTGCGGCGAGATTTCCGCGCGCAATGGGAAGCGACGAGGTGGTGCTAGTTGGCCCGGGGAAATGCGGGAGCGGCGAAGGTGAGAGATCGGTGGTTGCTCGTTCGGTTTAATTCAGCCGTCGCGTAATTCCACAAAGCTGTCTGCCTGGCCCGCTCGAAATACACGACACCACCGACACGTTTTTCCAGTCTGCCGATAGTGAAAGCATTCCTGGCGCCCTTCTCCCCTCACGCATCTTTGCCCGCGCGATTACGCAATCAGGAGCGAGTAGACGCTGCTTTTCATCCTGCTTTTTCACGCGGCCTCGCTTTTCGCCCGTCGGCTTAACACGCTCCTCTCGTGTACACGCGTGCATAGAGCGGGCCCTCTCTGTGTCGCTGGCATTGATTGCACCGGAACAATGCGAGCGCACGATGACGCGCGGTTCGCGGGCTTTTTGTTCTCTCTGATTGTACTTTCACTGGTGGCTCGCTCTCGTGCACTGCCGATCTCCGAGGCTCGCCGCTGCCGGCAGAATCGTTAGCCAGTTTTGAGTGGACGAGCCACTTCCGCGTGCGCGATTCTAGTCTAACGACCTGCCGCTGTTTGCCGGCCCTGAAAACACGCTCGGTTATCTTGTGAACACAGTGTTCACTGTTAATCGGCCGGTTCGCGCAAACACTAACGGTCAACACTACACGGGTCATTCGCATCGACGAATAAAAGAATATAGAATTTCGGGATATTCCAATCGCGTTGCGTCATCGTGTACTTTGAGTTTGGTATAAGTCCGCACATGTGCAAACATGAGAGTAACTCGCGGCCGGGAATGCGTTGAATCCAAAGTATCGACGGAGAGTCAGAGGCGAGAATGCGAAGTGGTCTCACGGTGGAAATATGCCGGGAACACAGGTATCGCCCGAGAGAGAGATAAGTGTAAGCGGTGCTGCTCACTTTCCAAGTATAACAGGCGCGTGGAATTGCCGGGACGATAGGAATCCTATCGCGAGGCTTCTATCGATGTAATCGGCCGGGGATCAAGGTGGATCGTATCGCGTAAGCGCGGTACAGTGATTTCTGTGTCCGGCGGACGAGCCCGCAGCCGCGTGTCGGCCCAGATCTTTGATGGAGGGCCGGCTGAAAGGATTTCTCTGTCGGATCCGGCATTTCCTCGCGATGCCCATTGCGCAATCAAGGGACGAGCGCGTCCGACGCTAATTTCATTCGCGTCCGCTCGCGATATTAGCATCGGCTGCTCCGAGCGCCTCCTCCGCCCGTCTATATCGAGTGTGTGGAGTGTGGACGGATGCCAAGGGGCCGGGGGGGATTTTTGCGGGGAATGAGCCATTTAATAACATTCACCCGCGTGCTTTCACCGCCATGAATAATGCATCGTGCACAGGAAGCACTTACGAGAGAGCCGTTGCACTCGCACGGCGAAACTCATTTGCCTCTTTTCCGAAAGACGCGCGCGGCGATTACACAATGCGCGAGGGGGCACCGAGTAATCTAAGATGATTGATTGCTCAATATCAACGGGCTCTCTCTCCCTCTCTCTCTCTCTCCCCCGAGTTTTCACGACATCATGCTTACTAGGAGGTTTCAGTGTCCGCGCTTCCGATCGGAAAGAGCCGCGTAGGCTTCGAGACATTACCAGCAACACACGCAATCGCTCTCGGAGTAATGAGCCGATAAAGCCTATCTCTTTCCGGCAGCAGACGAGGCCCTTATTAATCACTTCCCAACTTCTTCTTTATTTAACCGGGGGATTTCGGCAGCCGGGAAAATCTACTGCGACTCGGCCGTCTATTAATAGAAAAGATGAAGTCTTCCGGCGTGAAAGGTGCGAGGGCGCTGTCGAGCAAAGGGGCCGAAAGCAACTGCGATAAACGATCGCGCGCACCAGTCACGGGGACTTGATTCGGTCCTTCCTTTTCGTCGGACCAATCAACAGTGGCGCGCCCGCGGCTTCGATAGATCGTCTAACAAAGCGAATGGAAGTGAGAAAGGGCGAATCGTGTCGGTGCGTATCGCCGAGGAAAGGAGAGTCAGCAGTGGCGTTGCCATTTCCCCGTGCCAAGAAGAGCGAAGTCGATCGTTAATATTAACCACGCACGCCCTTGATTTATCGGCGAGGAGCCTCCAGCATGAGAAGCACTGCTTCGAGAGTCGCCCCCCCTCTATATATAGCGACGCCAGTTTTATCTTTTCCTGTGGATATTTTCAGACGGCCCCTGCTCTTGGCCGGCATTGTTTTAGCTCTCGAGTCCTCCCACTTATCGGCGCCGAATTCGTTTCTTTCCGATCGAATCTCCATCGGTCGAGTTAGAGGGGTTCCCTCGCGCGCGATTATCCTTCGTCAATTGGCAACCGCGGTTCTTCCAGTGTCCGCGTATTCGTGAGGCTTGCGCAAAGGTAAAAAGAGCGGCTGCATCGAGAGGGATTACTCAATCGAGGATGCACCGTCGCCAATCTCCCGCTCGATGTCTCCTTTTCCTCACATTTTTCTTACGTAACTGCTACTTATACGGAAGTTTATGCGCCGCTCGGGAGTTGCGCGCGGCCGGCTATACGAGAAACCTGAATGCAAGTCGAGTAAACCATTGCGTCAGAGCTCGTCCCGCCGTCGGACGAGTCTCTAGTCCAACAGTGAAAAAGTCTGCAGTTTTCTCTATGACCATACTTGGATTTGCATAGTCACCAGGAGGAATATTCGATCCCCAAGCTTTTGGTTGCAGCGAGCCACTTTGGAGACCCCGGAGAACTATTCTCGAGCTGGCGGGGCCAAAGAGATATTTCAGGTCCCATTGACGAGCGAGCTAAAGAACCGTACATTGAAGCAATAACAGACCGATATACTCGAATTGAGGCTCAACGGTTTCACGTAAAAGCGAATGCGTCTCGGGCGCAGCCTATCCAAATAGTATTAATGCAGCGACACGGGCCATACATATGCAAATGACGCCCAAGGAATCTGACCCTTCGGAGCGGAGGAAGCTGCGGCCAAATCCCCGGCGATCGCGCACCTTTCAGCCGACTTTGAGAGCCGATGACGCTCGAATACATACTGCCGGGAGAGGAAAAGTGGCGAGTGCGGCGACCATACCAGTTGGCGAGATTCCAGCGGTATTGTCGCAGGATCGAGGATAGGACGGAAGAGAAGGAGCGCCAGCAGGCATTGTCGAGGAAAAGGAGGCACGGACGAGCCCCGAGCCGGAGAGTGGGCGTCGGTCAGTGAGGTTTCACCTCGCCGGTGAGAACCCACCGGGAGATTCTCGTGTTCTACTGGGACCCTTTGAGGAGAGGATCGTGCCTCTGCTATCAAGCAACCGGGCCAAGCAGGTACACCTATCTCTCCCATAAGCCGGCAAACCTATGCTCCTTCAGGTCTCCAGGCGTTCCTTGCCCTAAGAATCCACTGGGTTCCGATGCCGCTCGGAAACTTCTCCGCTCTGACGAGATACCTCAAAATGATATCTTTCCACCCTCGATACAATATATACTCTTTTCGTCTTGCACGTGTAAGAATCTGTTAAATAAATCGATTGATAACTACTAAGTTCGATATCAATAACGAGCAATGTATCACGAGTTACTCATATCCTCTACTCGCAGCGACTGTGCCAACTGGTTCAGCCAGGGCGCTGAGTAAATGTCATCGAAGATAACTTACTCGAAGAGCGATATCACATCTGTTCCGGTAGACACGTGTCTCTCTGTTAATCGCGGAATACGCCAATCAATCGCCAGCAATACTATATGCATATCAACGTATGTTCCGGGTGCGAGGATTATGCCATCGGTGGAACAGGGCCGAGGAAAAAGGCGCAGATCACGATGGGGGTCAGCGTAAAAGCGAAGCTGCAAAAAGTGCGCGCGGGGCATTTCGCAGGCGGTCGCACTTAATTTTCCTTTCACTCGGCTAACTTGCAATCGAGCGCCGAACCGTTGCCGAAACATGTCACGCTGTATCCTGCGGCGCAATAATCACTACCCAACGTGTCCCTCTCTTTCTCTCTCTCGGCCGAGGGTTCTCCCTCAGACACGCGGGCAGATAAGATAACTCTGTATGAATTTAAGTACTAATGCCGAGGTTTGTAATGACAAATTTCTCGGAAGTTGGATAATTAAGAGATTTCGTAGTACGCGAAGAATCCTCGCGTAGATATTCACGACTCTAATCTTGTAGATAGGATTAGTGTGCTCGGCGTCGTGTAATAGTTGACCAGCGTGTACTGCGCGTGTCTCGGCTAGTGACTCATCATCGATAATAATTCATAAGAGGTGGTGGCCGCTCGCGCGACACTGGGCTCCTTGAGTCGGCTAGTGGAAGAAGATTATCAGACTCCGAACCGCCGTCTCTCCGCAAACGAGGCTAGACAGAACGGCGACTCGCGTGATCTCGAAACATGCAGAATCCCGGGAACACGGTAATCCGATGTAACTGGGAATCGCGTGGCCCGGATAACGGGGCCCGGTCTATAAGTAACGACACGGCTAAGTAATCTCTATTAGGTTTCCGGCTCGCGGAGAAACACGCCTGGACAGGAGAGGCCGAGAGCGAGAAAAACTTTCGCGCGCGGCCCTGGCTCACTCGCTCGCTTGCTCGGCTCTCGTGAGTCAAACGCCGGTTTCCACACGACTATCCGCCACTAACTGCCGCTGACTCATCGACGGGCATCTATAATGAAACGAAATCCCACGATTATTTCCCGCCCGAGAGAGAGAGAGAGGATTGTATACGTCTGGTAGCGTCGAGCCAAGAGGTTTTCCTCGGGCTTTCCTCGAAGTCGCGGCGCCGCATCTCCGCCTCTTCAATCTCTAAGCTCTCAGGCTTCCAAGTCTCGCGCGGTGTTTCGTCTGGCAGCGAGAGCTGCGAATCATTCCATTGGAGGTGGTTAAGTCGCAGGAGAAAGATTTCGTGGCCCTCGAGCTTATTTCAAATCGATCGAGTCTACTAGTTTATGATTATCGCAGTCGTTGGCTTTATGAGGATTCCGGCTCGTGAAAATCGCGAAATCCCGATTTCCGCCAGCGGAAACGCGCGCCGGTAAATTATGTTGTGAGCAACGACCAAGAGAGAGAGAGAGAGAGAGAAGAAGCCGCGCGAGTTGAACGCGCAGCCGGCGAACTCGGCGACCAAGTGCATGCGAGTGGCGCGTTGTCACGATGTGAACTTTGAGTCACTGGACACTTATCGCTCCGAGTACCATAAATATAACTTGTGACCGTGTAGAGCGCACTTAAAAAGCCGGACGGTGGGGAGCAGCCTAGCGCGCGCGCTAGCCTTCCTGAAAAGCGAGCCTTGAAATCGTAATGGATCGCCACCGACAAATAATCGTTGCTCCGAGTCACTCGGCATGAAAGGTGTGCATATTTCCGCGCACTTATCTGACCGAGCGATCGCCCGCCAGCCAGCAGGCGAATGCCGCGACCTAGTACGCCCGATTGATTGATAGTTGTCCTCGCAAAGCCGCACCGCGACAAATCATCCTGCGAACGATTGGACCGCGGCGCCTACCTACCTACCTCCGCCGCCCGAATCAATTTGCAAATCGGCGTTCCTCCGCTATCTGCGACAAGAAACTCGCATTCTTGACCCCGGTCGTGTACTTTCCCGGCCGATATCTCCTCCCGGCCCCCTGGACGCCGTCATTGTTCCAAGCCAGGGCGCGTAGCCGAGAAAAGGTGAATTTCATGGTCGCGGTTTGAATGGAGCCGCTGGTTTTTCGCGTGCCAGAAATACGAGATAGGGAAAGATGTGGAGCAGGCTCCGTCTCGCGGGGGAGCCCGAACAATAAGCACTTAACGTTAATTAGCGAGCTGGCCGTCAAGCGGCGCGTTCCGCATCGCGGTCGCCCCGTTTTTCCGCCCGAGCGAGTGTGTCTCGCTTGAAAATAATAGCAATCGCGTGCCGCCCTTCTATCTCCCTTTCTATCTCTCTCTCTCCGGGCTCGAGATTCTCTCCGGCGATCGCTCTATGATTTCCAGTCGAGGGGAGGGCGCGCGGCGCATCGATTTTAATCACCGGCTCTGAGTCACACCTCCACCTTTAATAAGGCCGACATTGTTCTCCCGGTAGAACCGCGCCGGCAGATCCTATCGCGCCGCTTAATTTCGTAACGACTTCTGGGGAAGCTAGTGTAAATGATTACCCGGCCTGCACCGTTATCGACGAGGCCTCGCATTGTTTCCCGTCGAAGCAGCTAGCCGCAATGGGAAAATCCGGAAACGACGCCTCAACGCACATGCAACTCCGAACAGTTAATTCATCGAATGACTTACGGGAAGGATGCACGTTGCAAGCTGCGCGGCACAATTCGCTCCGGCGAGTCAGGTGTAGGGAATACTCGAGGGATAAACAGTTAGCCGTAGCCCGCGGCAAAGCGGCGTCGAAAAATCCTCGAGTTCAACTAACAGTCGGTCGAGAGGAGATTTAGTTGTATCGAAATGAAGATCGACTGGGAGAAAGAGGTGAGATAATCGCGAGGGAGACTGTGATGTCTGTGTTTAGGGAAAAATCGGTTATAAGAATACGGGTAACCTGTGGGCGGGACACGGTAGCGAATGGCAGCGAGGACAACGGGGCCCTTTCATGAAATGCTCGAAATGATCGTCTCTAGGAAGGAGGATCGCGAGGTCAAGAGCGGAACGTGGCCATTGGGAGTATAACGAGAGGGGCGAGAGGGGAAAGCGTGGCCGTGTGCAGGAAAAGGACGAGGCAAGGGAGATGGGACCGAATGACGGCGCGGCGGGTTAATGCGAGAGCCGTAAAGGGGTCTCTTTGTTTACGATATGTCCGCAGTTGCCGCGCGCGATGGCCGTGTCCCGATGCACAATCGAATCTTATTTGGTCGAGGGCCGCGCGCTCTCTCCTCGTAGGCGTGCACCGCACCGCATCTCTTCCCTCTACCATCTTATCTCGCCCATGTGTCGCCCTTTTTCTGCGCCGAGTCGCGTAGGGATTCCCGGTGCGCGTCCCTTCGGTCGCCAGAAAAAAGGCTTTAGCCAGCCGAGCCCGAGCCCGAGCCAGTCTAGAAAGAAGCCGCCGACTCTCTCGATATGTTGAGATGATTATCGCCAGTCCGCCTCATCTCGGCGCGGATCTTTGCGAGTGAAATCGTTATCTCTACCCTAGAGATCTAGACGGCGAGCGGTGGTCCGTGAAATTCTGCCAAATTCATACGTCGCATTGCTCCGTCTCGATTGAATCCATCTCGCGCGCATTAATCTCGCGAAAGCCGCGTGTTTGGTGGCCGGCCTCACGGCCGTTAATTGCGAGCGGGTAGGATAAGTCCGGAGGACCACACGTAGTATGGTAATGAGGGTGAATATGAGGGGCTTTCGAGTGTGAGTTTAATGAAAACGAAAGGGCAGGATGGCTGATTCACGATAGGCCAACTAATTGCAGTAGGCCGGTCCAGCGCTCGGGAGAACCACTGTCGAGGGTTCATTCGAGTTCAGGTATTAGCCGAGCTATAAGTTACGGGGCACACGTGCTGATAGCGATCAGCTTGTTACTAACATTACACCTCGGGGCACATAGTCGAGATAAATGCGAGCGCGCCCTTACGCCGACGTTACGCATATGAAAGTGCAAGCACGTCCATGCATTTCTTACGGTACCCGCCGTGCAGGCCGAATCGGGCAACGAGCTCATCGCGCGCCCGAGCGCCGGCCTCGGTTATTTCTGCCTATGGCGATCGTATCGCCGAGTCCGTGTGCGCCGATCCACTCTCGCCAGACACTCGCCTCTCGCCGTCCTATTAATCGCCGGCGAAACATTGTCAAACAATCTGATTCATAAGAGAGGCAAGCGCTGGGCCTGATTAATGCTCGGCAGACGTCGATTCCGTTAGCGCGAATAGACGCCGGCCGATCCCTCCGTCGAGTGCGAGTCTCGACGCGACGCATTTGTATGTACAGCGTGGCGCAACATTTCCCTGAAACCTCGGCTCTCCCGGTGCATGCTAATCATCGAGCAATCGGCTCCGAAAATTATACCAAGCCACCCTTTAGGTATCCGAGTGGACAAAGGGAAGTAGGAGAATGTTGGAGGAGATCGCAGAGTACACAATCGGTTGAGTCGGTCTAAAGCGGCCGCTAGACGACCGCAGCATCCAGCTAGAAACCAGAAGCGTGTGTCTCCAACTGGTCGCCGGGAGCTGCTTGGTCTAGTGGCCCAACCATTCAAGCCGGACTCGATTCCGAGAAGAGAGGCGGGGGACCGAGAAAGAGACGGAGGGAGAGGAGAGAGAGGGAGAGAGGATTGCCAGTGTCTGACAGTCGAGTTGGGGCGATCAGGGCGCGCGTCAAAGGGATGCCTGGCGCGCATCCGCTGCTCCGACGATGCGATGCTGCTCGCCAGCCGGATGTGTGGACGACGGCGACGGCGGCGGGGCTAAACGTCGCCGCCGTCGTGACGCAGTCGACTATCAATCACGCGTGCAAAAAAAAACGAAGAAGAAGAAGCAGAAGAAGCAAGAGAGATGAAGAAGAGGGGTGGTATCTCACTCACGAGGACTTTGGTGAAGCGCCTTTCGAGCTCGGCGGCGTCGGGCATCGGCTGTCTCGGCGCGCTGCGGACGCTGCCCGTGCGTGCGTGCGGTCCACCCAAGCTCCCCATGCCGAGGCTCGGCTGGCAGGAGTGCTGCTGATGATGGCTCGCTGTGGCGCCCTTGACACCACCGACGAATACCTCGCGCACGCCGGCCTCTGCATCGCCGGCCCGGCTCTGCACGATCCCCATTTTCCCAGCTCGATCTTCCTCCTGCTCTACGCGATCCTCTCGCCGCTCCACACCACTCCACTACGCCTCCCGCGCCCCGGAGCACCACGGCACCGCGCGAGATGATGTTGGCCCCTCTCTCCTCCGCCGCCTCCTCCTCCCCACCCCCCCAAGGCGAGAGGACCCTCAGAGAACACACAGGCCGATTCGCACTGGCGGTGCACACTCGCAGTCACACTGGCAGCCACACGGCTGTACGCGCTGCCACCCAAGAAACGGCACTGTCACACTGCTGACTGTCAACAAGAGCGGCTCATCATCCTCCCCGCTGTGTGTACCAGTGCACAGCGCGCGCTCTATTATGGGCAGGGTCGCCGAGAATGCGCCGAGGACGAGGCCGAGAGCCGGTGCGCGCCGGCTAGTGCAACAGGTACCAAGCCGTCCATCGCTGACACGAACTCTCGGAAGGAACGCGCGCGGCACCCGCTACACGAGCACACACCACACCATTCACGCGTACACCACTCGAGGCGTTCCGGGCATCTGCCACGGCCCCGCTCCCAGACACCCTCCACTCCCATTGCGCATGTTCACTCGCCAGTCGACTCCGAACTTCCCATCGAACGCCGCCGACGGATACCTCGCCACTTGCTCTGGCGCGCACTGCCCTTTCCTCTCCTTTCTATCCGATGTAGAGGGAAGCACGTGTCGACCAGTGGATTTTTAGCTTGGCCATTATGTGGGACTTGTGTCAGATCCTAAACTATCAGATAACTTTATTAGATGTATGTAATTTTTCATTGGCAGAGATGAGATTTTACCGAAAATCTGATTAAACTTTTCTCGCTAAAGTTAGTCAAGGATACTATGTCTGATAGTTTGATATTGTATGTTCGTAATTTATGTTACCCTTAATAATGAAGTACGAGTAGTCAAATGATTAAAATATAGATCCAACTATTTCCGCGGATTGAAATGCACAGCTCTAGTTGACAGCAATCGATAAGAATGACTTTGGGTTATGAGACGCCACCGCCTAGAGGTGCCACTTGCTAATGTTCCTCGTCGAGCCGAAGAATGCATAGATTATAATATGGCGTCGCATTGTTATTTCGCGGTTGTAAACAAGAGTATTTGTAAATAACCGTAGTTTCTGTGCAATTACATTAATAAGCGGCTGCGTTCAAAGATGAAGAAGTCGCCGTTAAGTACGCCGAGCGGTAGTAGAGGAAGACAAGGCTACGGCTGGAAGTCGCAGAGTCCTCGCAACAACAGGACAGGTTACAGTTCTGTTAAGAGTGATAATTATCAGTGTATTCCGTCTAATGGATCTCAAATGACGCACGGCGACGATTTCCTGCCGTTTAATGTAAGCACGCCAGAGGCCGAGCATAAACCCCGGGCGGGTAATTGGTATGGTTCGGGCAACCCTCGGTACCATGCTCACTCGGGTAGCGGGGGATATAATAATTACAGGAACAATTATCATACAACCCCAAAAGCAAATTACAATAACTCCTATTCACCCTATAAGCATTCTGGCAAACCGTTTCACGGACCGAGAAAGGTAATTGTTTGACGTAAAAACTAGCATAGCTGTATTATTCTAATCTCAAGCGACGACGGAGGGAGCAGGCTAAGCCCAGTATCCAATATCTTTTTCCACATATAGGCTTACCAAAAAGATGCACACAGACACATTGACATATCAAATTACGTAGATATGCGATCGTTCTTGGAAGACCCTTGGGCAGAATTAATGAAAAAGCTTGATAATTCTAAACCACCCAGCACTGTTGCCGAGTCCCTGGTGACGTTAGTCTCCTGCCATAGAGACCCTAAAGCGAGTCTCAATGATTCCGAGTTTAGTCAAGACTCGAAAAACGACTCTTCCTTGGATCTGTCATTGGGGTTGCATGATAGTACAGTGTCGAGAGCAGACAGTTCGGTAGATTTACAGCTCGCTGCAGTTAAAGTTAACGAGGACTCGGAAACTGAGAAAGACCAACAACCTACCGAAAGTAATAGCAAAGAGATCCGAGCAGATGAGATTGCCTGTGACACACAACCAGATATACCTCGGGCATCCGCATAACAGTAAGATAGGATGAAATAACTAATTGTAAAATAATGTACTGAAATGGTTCCCACAAAACCAATTGATTGTACATACAAGTAATGGATTAACTGTACATAGGTATTGCAAATCTCACACAAGTTTTCTTTCATACTTCTCAAGCAGCGTGTTATACCAGTAAACTAAGCACATCTTCTAGAGATATCATTCATTTTGCAAGATGCCATACAACCTTCCAGAGGTATATCTGATATGTACCGAGATTAGTGGCTTGAGAGTGTCCAGAGTTCTATTTTCATGATGAGGCTGTGAAAATTAATTGTAGGCTATCGGAAATGAATTTAATGTGCAATTCGATGTATGTAGTCAGGAGAGTACATACGGCAGGATTTAAGGGAACATTAAGCACTAATCATCCATCGGTTAGATTAGGAAAGAGTGAGTAATGCTCAAGCGCAATGGAAACGTATAAATCTTCTTTTGCATTACATTCGATAGCAATATCTACTTCTATTTGGAAGACAACTTCATTTGGCATTTGTACAAATTCCTACTTCACCCAATTAAGGCACAGAGCTAATTGTCAACACCAAACTTGTATAAACGTTGTTGTAATACTGAAGTAAGACAAAAAAAAAGTTCACAGCGTTCGCGAGAATTAACTCAATGTACAAACCAGAACTGAACGTACAAATGACTATCCGGTACAAAATTGCTCTAATTGAATATATATCCACCTTTATTTCCCGTCGAAAGATCGATTTTATATGACTGTCTCTTTGAAAAACGCGGCTCGATGTTTAAGACTCTAAACTAAACGAACAATCTACGTACAGAGATATTGTATATAAAATAAACGATTTATTGTTAACACCAAAAACAGGCCCACTTCATTCAGACGTTGCCCCAAGCAATTAAAAACAGGATTCCTACCTTTCCCTCTAGGATTCAGTATCCTCCAGTGCATATTCACGAAACAGGTTTCAAATGCAGCCTCGAGCAAGTGAATTCGAAGTGAAATCGAAGTTCAGGGCGTCACGCGCTGGCGGTCTATCGTTTTCCTCGTGAATCAGACCTGAACCGGACACGATTCTTATCTCAGACTATTGGCAATGCACCCCAACACGTTTTTGCACTCTGCCGCGACGATCCTTGCACTTTTCTACAGGAAATTCCCGATTTCAATTCGGAGCGGGACAAAGGATGCACTCTTTCCTCCGAAAACTCGCACGCGATTGCGCAGTGCGTCCCGCGTCACTTGAGGGTAACAAATTCAAATGCGATCTATCGATATATCGATAGGTATCCACGATCGATTTATGACCCGACGCCATCTTGAATTATTCGGTCTGCTGTCTGAATGTGTCTGAGGCGATTGTGGCAAGTGCTCATTGCTAACGCGTTTAATTTGAAGATAATTAAGTGCTTTACCTAGCGACGTATAATTACAGAAGTAGGCACAGACCTCTTACCTACTGGGTGCACCTGCTCCGCTGAAAATGAGACGGTCGAGGGTAAGCAGAGATACGCAGCTCATTTGATATCTATAAATTTATATTCTTCTCCAGTTTTTTGCTTTTAATTACCATGAGTTATATACCAGTACAATATGCGTGATAGGTTTTACTGGGATAAAAAGGATAGTTTCGATCGATCTATCTACAAGAAGAGAATTTGATTATTACAAAGATTTACGTGTAAATAAGATCCTGTGTTCCGTCGTTTTGCTGTTTAAACTAATTAACCGTGATTAAGACGAGATGACGCCGATATTGGGGATGCCCCTATCGTGACGTGTATTCTAGTATACAATTATATCCCCGAGAGACAGAACGTCGTAGACTAAATTCGATGATGAACTGGAAGGAATGAGAGAATCCCTTTACGATGGTCCGTGTTACGCACGATATGTTAGTGGAAATTAAACGCCTCGAAGAACTTGGATCCTTTAAATAATTATGCTACCGCTAACGTTAGACTCGGTAAATCACAGGTTGAGAATTGAATTCCAATTGACCGAACTGATAGGCGCGATAGGCGCGCGTGTGTAGTGTTTGTTACACTTGTCCAATAAACGATTAGAATAACAGTGTGCTAAAGCCACTAAGGTTTATCTTTAATTCTTGCTGGCGATACACCGAGTGTTAGTGTTAGTGATCATCGCGGTTCTCCCCTCTCTACGGTCTTCTTGAATATTTACATATAAATACACATTGAATTAGTCGATAAAGACATCTGCCGAGTTTAGTCCACTTGCATGCAATTCAGGACATCATCGTTAATAACATAACATAGCACTTACATGACTTAGAACGTATCACCATCGATCTATTAGTTTGACTTACGGATGATTCGTGACAGTTAAGTAGAAAACTCGTGCCGGTCGGGCACGAGTGTCGGCGGTCCAACGATCGCCCGAAACATCTCCGACATATCCGCGGATCAACATGATCGGTAAACGCTAGCGCTAGGTACATGTACGTATTTACAGAGACACTATGATTACGTGAAACGCGCGTCTCCCCCATTCCAATTGTAAAATCGCTTAATTCGGGTATCCTTAAATCTGACCTTCTGGTAAGAGAATATCGGCTCTTCTTTACTTATTTGGTCTCTTCGTTTAAAGCTATGATTATTAGAGGTTGGAGGTAATTGAATTTCTTCCCTTTCATGCTGGCACAGACCTCATGCCGCCATCCACGATCAATCTAATGGTAAGCTCGGCATAGGGTGTCGTTGTGTCTCGATTAAAAACTAATACCTCGATTTACGAACACGAACCTTTCATTTCAGACCGCCCGACCCAAACGCTAATTCGTTGTCTCGACTGCTTGCAATTTGCTGTAGCACGTATTTTGCGAAACTGGACTACGCTAAGCTCTGGGATATACACGTGTGCCAGGGCCGAGTAACTCAGAAGGCGATTAGATTAACGGGTTTCAGCATGAGTTCCGTGATAATTCGCAGAGAGACAGTTTCAGGTTGAGGTGCCGCTTGCATTCGAGAGAGACTTGATTGATGTTTCTCTGCGGGTGTAAGATTAGAAATAATAGTACTGCTCGTTAGTCGCCGCTTAATTCTGTCACTACGATGTATAGTTTTACATGACATATTTATAAATACACGTGTGAATATGTATATAAGTCTTCGCCGGAGAGCAGCGCCGGCTCTGAATTACAGCATCCGCACTTAATCCTTTATTCGACTGTCTCATCTCGCGGAGCACTTGCTGGGGATAATCGTTAGGGGAAGAAACATTCAGAGCTCCATGTGCCCCCTCGACAATCGCATTTTTATCTTCAACAATTCAATCAATGTCGAATAAAGGATCAAGTATATTGACTATAAGTACAGCACAGTAGAATTCGCGGTCCCTGCTACCATTGAAGGATGCAACCAAACTCGAATCGAAAACACTAACACGGCGATCGACCACGTCCTACTGATGCCTCGTTTTTACGCAATGTATATTTACAAGCATACTCCGTTATAGAGCTCGTAGTTACTGCATGAGCGAAATGATAAATATGCTCGGCTCCATACGGGAAAAGTGATCGAGATGTGCTCTGACAAGTCCAATCGTAGACCACTTTGCCCGGGTGAGCCTTATGAGAAACGCTGCGATCGTTAGAGTTAAGGATATATTATTGATTCCCATTTACACATACTAGAACGTGTCACTTATCAGTAGGTAGATCATGTATATGTATACTACACAAGTCTCCGGGTGCTTGGTCAATACGTGCGACAGTATCCGTGGCGGGCACTCTTAAACTATCTCGTTGTCAATTTGTCACATAGCCAGTTCATGTTGGCCGAAATTATTGTATATCGTGCAGAAGGAATGGAAACTGCAAAGTCTATTATTCAAGAACTAATCGGATACTCGATTGGGAATTAAGATCAGCCTCGTAATCGTGTCTAGGTTTCTAAAGCATTGTCCCTTTGGTCCCTGAACGGTGCGGTTCGCAATAAAAGCCAGGCTGTCTTCGGATTCGAACCAAGGCAAGCCCTGCTCTTCGAGTAACAGAGTCAAGTGTAAACATGGCGAAAGGCAGAGGTGTTTGGTACGCGCAAAAAACTGAACGTTCTCGTCGCGTTCGCTTGGTCTCGATTACGGACGAATGACGATAATGAGGCACGTGTCTTTTCTCGGTATGAAAAATAGCGCGAATAAAAATAGTGCGTCGGTGCTTCTCATCATCGATTAGCGCGAGTGCGAGGGGGGTGCGAGAGTGCCTCGAATCTGTCGCACATATTCCACGATCTATTGTTCCCACGAAATAATTAGCCCCGGTAATAAATTGTGAGACTTGCGCTAGGTGCAATCGACGAGGAAGTCGCCCGCTCTGCTCGAGCGAGTGTACCCAAGTGCCTTCGTTAATGAATCCAACTCTCAGCAAGCCTCGCGTGTATTAGCCAGATTGGTCTCGAGAAACTATAATTACAAAACGTAGTCTACGGATGATCGATCATCACACTCGATAGGGGACATATTTACAGACTACAGTTCGCCGCAAAGACATTAAGCTTTCACGTATCCCTTGTTTGGTAAGGTAACACATATCGCAAGTGATTCGAAGATGTGGAACAGGCCTGACTTTGATAAGCCGTTGCTCGTGGATCGGCGAAGGAAGGATGGAGGGATCGTGTGTCACATTGCACTCCAAGTACAGAGTTACATGTAGATATGAATGGGTTAATGGCATCGATCTTTACTACTACAGCTTTCGAGTATCGATTGTGACAGTTGTCCTCTCGAAGAGAGCCTGCGTTGGTCGTTTCTGATACATCCGAGTGTGATAGCGTTAAATTAGCGTAACAATTCAATTGGATCTGTTGTTAGTAAATCGATATTATGGACTTCTGGTGTGATGGCAAGTACGAAAGGGCGACGGAAGGAAATTGTCATTGTCGGTACTCTGCTACGAGATCACAGCCATCCGGCAGCCCATGAAGCGTCCTCGGCAATCCCGTCGAAGGCGAGCTTTGACGGAACCCTCGGAGAAAAGGCGATGGGGGTGGAGTGCGATGTTCGTGATCGACGGTTATTACATCCACGCAAGGTACACGTAAATTAGATCGCTAGACCGTAAGATCGGCTCGGCGTAACATCAATTGGCGGTTACACGCGCATCGGCGCGGCCGACACGCCTTCGGAGGAAAGAGAAACAAAGAGTACCGCACGGCAAGACACATTTATGACTTAATGTATCACACAGAACGTTCGTATGCTCGTGGTACGCACCGAGTACACCGTCCAATACCACATGTACTCCAGACGGGGTGCGATGTATGCGAAGAACGCAGATTCCCCTCTGCACAATTGACATTCTACGACACAATATGTACCTGACACAATATGAAGCAGCCTTCGTATTCCTCGGGGCGCTCGGTGCGACGATTAATTCGAGTGATCCGACGGGCAAGATATTTCCGCTTGATTTTGCGAGCGGTTAATCCGATCGGAGCAACCTCTGCTTCCGCTCTTGATCCTGGCTCGGTGTTTACCTTTCGCGGTGGCAATGATCCTCGGTGTTTCCGCCACGGCGAACGCACACACTAGCAAGAAAGCAGCGGGCTGATTGCGCGCAATGTCCTGTTAAACGAGGAGCTCCTTGCAAAACTCCCCGTCAAGCAAATCCTACAAATACGCGTCGCCGTGATCGGTGGTCTCGTCGGGCGGGCTGGGCTCGCTCACGCTCAAAATCGGCAAACCGAAGTGTTGCACTTCGATGCTCGATTCCGGCGGACGCCTCGCGTAGTCGCAGCTCTTCGAGTGTCGCTCGATCTCCGATCGCCGATGGCATCGGTGGTAGCGCGATCGGTGATTCTCCATGTCGCAGGACCGACGGCAAAACCTGCTCGGAAAATCGCCCATCATTATTGCCTGACTCGCCCGCGCCTTCCACTCGGAACCTCCACATTCTGCCTCTTCAGACATCGGGACCAACGGAACACAGAGAGAATTGATGGGATTAATCGATAATTAACAACAGATAAGAGGGCGCAACTTGTCGGAACAGATAACAACTCCGTTCCTCCCGGTCCCTTCAATTTAGCAAATTCTTCCTCGGGTATTCAAATTGAATCCTGTAAACTGTCGGCTCTCGGCTCTCGGCTCTCGGCGCTCTCCTCTCGGAGCTCGAGGAGTCCTGGTGTCCGGGCGAATCAAAACTTCCATCAACTATTTGATTCTATCAGAGTCGGTGGGCGGGCGATTACAGAGAGAGAGAGAGAGAGAGAGAGAGCAACTACAATTTGTTCTCGCGGCTGCCTGGGAGCCGAGTGGCAGAGTGCCAAGGCATCGCGCTTCCGCATCGCATGCAACAAACTAGGAGTCCTCGTATTTCCCAGTGCAAGTGAAAGTAGTGCACTTTTTCGCCAAGCATCGCATTCGCACGGTATATAATAGCAGGGGCATTCGAGCCACTCATTATTTGCCCTCTGCCCTCCCTGTGGCCGGGCCGCCCTCGACCTTGAGCCTCGTCTCTTGGCGCCTGACCAAGCGCGACTCCCGTCCGTCCAGAACTCGAGAGGCCCTTGTCTTTGACGTTTAAAATATTTGTGGGCAACGGGAGGCTACGTCACCGAGCGATTACATATGCATTGGCGCAAGATCGGGCCGGAGTGCCGGAGAAAGCGCCCGGCGACGGATGAGCCCGGTAAAAATACCGCGGCCCTATTGTAAATTCATAGAGGTCTGCATTTTGCAGGGGCGCTCGCGCGCCAACCGCGGAGCGGCCACTTCAAAGGAGAATCGCGCGCTCCGCAAAGCGGACACATCTCCGCTAATATCTCTTCCTTCCACGCAGCCTGATGCGACCTGGTTTATCCTTTCGCGGCGAGAGCTCCCGTTCTTCCCTATTGTGCTCGCCGCTATCCTCCTTTTTCACACGAACGCACTTCATCGTGAAAGCAGAGAGTTTCGCGAAGTCAGTTGGAGGAATTGAGTTATTAGAGACGGGGGGCGGGCGTGTGTCGGATTAATCTGACATCGGTCGGTGGGAACAAAGGGACCCGGGGGGATGCGCATAGTGAGAGGATGACAATAGGAATTCACCTTTCGCAATGGAGCGTAAGCTTTCGCGAGAGCTTACCGTTCGTCCAGAGAGACAGGCTGCTGAATTGGGCAGCGCACGTAATCGTGACTGCCGCCGGATCGCCATCCGGCGAAGCGTCGGCTCACCAGCGAGGAAGATGCGCCGAGTGAATCTCTGAAACAGATATAACCGAGTCCCGATGAAATATGCTCCAATTTCCGCCGGCAAGGAGCCACGCGGAAAATCGCGCGTACTCCCTCGCCTATTACCCGTCAGAGAGAAACCGACGCTGGAGTAACTGTTTCAAACATGCATCCCAGCAAGCCGGCTTTTCATAATTTACCGGCGCGTCTATAGTATTTCCGCGAAGCGCGTTTCCTTGCAATCAAGTCCTTTGGCAAAGTCAAAGTTCCGCATCAAGTTGCGTGGGAAATGTGATATTCTGTAGAATGTCAAGGAACACGTCGCGCTCTCAATAGCTACTGCTGCCATTTTCAAGCTAATTCGACTTAATTGTTATCGGCACGATTTACAGTTATTCCTTCTAGTTTGTAGATGACTTGACGATTTTTCCCTCGCTAAGGTCCCCGCCGGTGATTAGTCCCTCGAATCAGCCGACAGAGCGGCACGAACACGATATTCTCAATGTGCATTGTGACGGGGCCAGTGCGCCCCTCCCAATGTCCCCCTATACCCAGCGGGGCAAGCCGGGCGAACGCAGCCTTCATTTCCTCTCTCTCCAATCAGCCGCACAGCCACACCGCCGCTCTAAGGAAGGCCCGCGATTAGAGACACTTACTAATGATTTTGCGAACGCCGAGAGGCACCTAGGTACCGGCGGGAGCGCCCGCCAGTCCGGAGCGTCCAGCAAGGCGTGCTAGCGAAGGAGTTCCTGGGGAGATATCCGGCCCTGTAGATGGCCATCTCAGGGAGGACGAAAGGAACGTGGGCCCGGAAGAGCGACGCAGCCCCGGGACCTGCCTAAGGACCACGGCTCAGGGAATCTACCGAAGGGATTTCCGCAGCCTGGTCGCCCTGGGCTACGAGTAGGAACGACCAAGGCCTATGCTCGATCCGTCTCGTAGCATACGATTATCGCGTTCGATTCTAGCGCGCGAAATCGAGCGGGATAATAACCTTCGCTAGGGCAGCCAATAGGGAATAGGGTAGGCAGCGCCGCGTGAGGCGAGCCCGTTACGCACGGCACGCACCAGCGTCACTTAGAGTCCGACCGAGCTGGGGTGCGCTATCGCTGAATCTCGAGCGAATTCCACGAGCTGAGACAAAGGAGAGAGAGGAAACCAGGAAGCCTAATCATTACCACCGCCTGACGTAAGGCTAGCTCTCCGTTGCACCAGGAAGTCCCGGAGGTGCATTGAGCGAGGAGTTAACGCCGACTGGCGAACAAAGGTACGCCTCACGCAATAACGCTGCCTGCCTTTTAGCTAGTTGAATCCCGTACTGCCTTCTTGTGTTCGCGTAGCTTCTTATTAGAGTAGGGCCGTAGCCAAGACTAAGTGTCCAGTGCCTTCCTTAGGGCGACTCGTCCAGTCGCCTCTAAGTCCGTCGATATTCGATCGGCGTCCGACCGCCGAGCACGCGGCTCGGCCGCCATTACGGGTGCCCACTTGTTGCCTGCGAGCGTGGCGAACTTCGAACGCCCCGCGCCTTAGATCTTTGTTTCGCGCTCACGCGTCTCCTTAGGCTATTCTAACATCTACGGGCCTCGTCGGGCCACCGAGCCGACTAGGCGAGCTAAATAAGAACTGCGGAATACCGCCGACGGTCGCGCACCGGCGAACGTCGCCGTATAAATTGTACAGGGGCTTTCGTAGCCCAGGCTTGACCGCGCGCTAGCTCGAGCTGGCTTAGCTTAAGTATTTTTGTGACATCAATGTACAGTTTGGTTTGTGGCTTCACCACGTTTGCCGGATAGGCTCTCGTTCTATCCCTTGCCCTCGGCCGGCTTCCCCGGTCGGGTGAATAAAGATCACATTTTCAGTTAAACTTCTCGTGTCGCCTCATTGCGAGAACCTTCCCCTGACTCGCTCGTGAGTAACCCTCTCCACTGAGGTTCATCTCAAGCTCGGCGTAGGCCAAATCCTACTTAAAAATTAATCTTGCCCTAGCCATTGATCGCCGAGGCGACCGGCCGTCGTGGCTAGCCTCGGAATACCGTGGCAAGAATTGGCGCCCAACGTGGGGCCTGCGCTGAGAGAGTCAGGGGTTAGCAAGGGTAAAATCAAAGAGAGCGCGAAAGAATATTCCGCAGCACGCCGGCCGTAGCAGGTAGGGCGTCGGAAATTCCTAACCGGCGGGACAAAGCAGCCTACGCGCCGGGCGACGTAAACAAACCGCGCGGTCTGGGGTGCCCGACAGACTTCGAATTCAATTCTCGGAAGTAGGAGCAGCGGTGCTCATTCACCACAATCACGATGCCGCCTAGAACGCGTAAAGATCTTCGCAACCTCTTAAGCGATCTCTCAATTACTGAGATACGCGCGCGTCTAGTACCTTATGAAGGCACCGTGGTTGATGGGACAAAACGCACTATGCTAGACCGACTGGTAAATCACATGAGTACGGCAATGAGTGAAATCGAAGAGATTGAGATTGAGGGAGGCGAAGAAGGAGACGCGGAAAGTGAGACGGGCACAATAGTGGAAGTCCCGCGCGTAGTTACCGAGGAAGTAACGCCTGTCCACGAGGAACCTCGCGAAGTAGCACCGTCGGACCGGCCATCCGACGACGATCCTCTCTTTAGCCTACGCGAATTAGAGAACGTAGTAGAGAAGATCTTTGCAACTTTCGGTACACCGACCGATAACAGTCGACTTATGACCGAGCAAGTCAAACAAGCAATGATCGGATCGGGTGCTTCTCGCCAGGCAAATTCCATTCCGTCTACCTCCTTAAGTTCGGCGGAATCGTCCTCTCAACCGATGGTGGAGACTTTACCGCGAACGGGACAGAGAATTAGTCCAACCGAGTCACATTTTACGATTCCCTCGGCTTCAGTAGCAGGGCCCTCGCGGTCCTCGCCTGCCTGGAGGGACATTTCCCCCGCTGCAGTGGCAGGGCCTTCGCGGTCCTCGGTGGCGAGGGGAGATAACGCGCCAGAGATCGGATCTTCGGTGTCCAGAGGAGCGCCTTTTATTCGGGAATTAGACCCCACGACTCAGCCGCCACCATCTCTATCGCAAACTCTAGATTCCTCTAGGCCTTTCAGAGGTGATACCATGCCGCGTTCGGCAAACGTTGCCGACACTCATTTCCATTCGCCAAGGTCACCGTACGATCAGTACGACGAAATATTACGGACGACCGCCCGGCAGGCGGGCGAGCAAGCGAGAGCGAGGCCCGCGCGGGAGGGAGAGAGAGGTCCGAGAGGGAGCCTAGGCGCAGCTGAGCAGCGCGCCGCACCCCCTCCCTCAACCGCCACTCGCCCCATGCCTAGCGCACAGGCATCGGCCGATTATACTGGGTGGCCGGGAACTCTTCCACCACACTACAGTACCGCGAAGGAATCCGACTCACGCTTTGAACCACCAACTTACCGGGTGTCCGAACAATACGAGACGCACACTTATCTTCCATCGGCAACATACAATCAATTTATACAAAGCGAACAAAATTACCATCCACATCCACTCAATACAGGGTGATCCAAAAGTGGTGATAATGAAGATAGCCATCTTGTGGGGCGTGGCATTCTAAGGGCAATACGCCCTTCAAAATTTTCAAATTCTACCCTAATTTGGGAGGTATTAGCGAAGAGAAGTGACGAATCAGCGCGCTGTCGCTGTGACACGGTCGCACGAATCGAGCCGCCGGATAATCTCGCCGCTCGGGCGACGCGCATTGCACCGCGCGTCGGACGTGCAGCACACTACGCCCGGCTAAGTATTGGACAGCGCAGGCACGCACTAAGTCGTAAGTGCCTATCCAAGGTGCCCCTTGCAGCAACTATCATCGGGCGTATTTCCAGAAGGCGTCTCGCTGATCTTGGCGGTGTCACACGTACTGTTGACCCTTGCCGACTATTATCGCGTTCCTCGAACGTCTTTTTGCAGATTTTTGCCCCGAAAATATCAAAAAATGCTGCAAAAGTTTTTTTAAAATTTTTTGCCCATTTTCCAAAACAATCCCGATCGACTTGAGCTCGCCGTTAGTCAGAGACGCGCGAGTGGTCACGCAGGAGGTGATGATGACCCGGCGGGGGTTCCATTGAGCTAACACGGGGTACGGGGGGCGCAGGTCAACCGAACTCGGGGAATCTTTAAAGCAGACTTCAATGCATCTACCAATTTAATTTCAGCAGGTTACTGCCACGGGAACCAGAGGTATAGCCGATTTCGTCGGATAAATTAGTGTGGCGAAAAATTAATGGTGATTTGATTACTAGCGTATTTTTGTAATGAAAACCTAATCCTTTGCGAACAACACGCCGCTTCCCGTTTTTCAATATTTAACGCAGGTTCCGAGTTATGAGTTCTTAAAGGAGGGCCGGTGTCATGCGAGCGGCCAGGCAGCCGGTGATCGTGACCGGCCTGGGTTCGAAGAGGCTAACTCGGGGTACGGGAGGCGCAGGTAAACAAAACTCGCCGAATCGTCCGAAAAGGCTTCAATGCATCTACCGATTTAATTTCAGAGAGATACTTTCACGCCAACCGGAGATATTCCCGATTTCGTCAGATAAATTAGTGTCGCGAGAAATTAATGGCGATCTGATTCTTAGAGTATTTTTTGCATGAAAATCTCATCTGTTGTGAACAATGCGTCGCTTCTCGTTTGCCAATATCTCGCGAGATTACCGAGTTATGATTTTTTAAAGGAGGGCCGGTGTCATGCGAGCGGTCACGCAGCCGGTGTGGCTATCGTGACCGGCGTGGGTTCGAAGGGGTTAATTCGCGGTAGGGGGGGCGCAGGTAAACCAAACTCGTGGAATCGTTTGAAAAGGCTTCAATGCATCTACCAATTTAATTTCAGCAAGATAATGCCAAACGATCCGGAGATATTCCCAATTTCGTCAGATAAATCAGTGTCGCGAGAAATTAATGGCGATCTGATTGCTAGAGTATTCTTTTAATGAAAACCTCATCCTTAGCGAACAATACACCGCTTCCCGTTTGTCGATATCTTACGCAGGTTCCGAGTTATGATTTTTTAAAAGAGGGCCGGTGTCGCGCGTGCAACTGCCCGACCGGTCACGACCGCCGCGCCGGCAGCGTGGTCGCTCGCGCGACACCGGCCCTCCTTTAAGAAATCATAACTCGGAACCTGCGTTAGATATCAGAAAACGGGAAGCGTCGTATTGTTGGCAAAGGATTAGGTTTTCATAAAAAAAAAATTCCAATAATCAAATCGGCGCTCAATTCTCGCGACAGTACTTTCTCCGACGAAATCTGGAATATCTCCGGTTGGCACGAAAGTATCTCGCTGAAATTAAATTGGTAGATGCATTGAAGCCTTTTCAGACGATTCGGCGAGTTTTGTTTACCTGCGCCTCCCGTAACGCGAGTTAGCCCCTTCGAACCCAGGCCGGTCACGATCACCGGCTGCGTGGCCGCTCGCGCGACACCGGCCCTCCTTTAAAAAATCATAACTCGGAATCTGCGTGAGATATCGGAAAACGAGAAGCGGCGTGTTGTTCGCAAAGGATTCGGTTTTCATTTAAAAAAATACGCTAGTATTCAAATCACCATTAATTTTTCGCCACACTAATTTATCCGACGAAATCGGCAATACCTCCGGTTCCCGTGGCAGTAACCTGCTGAAATTAAATTGGTAGATGCATTGAAGTCTGCTTTAAAGATTCCCCGAGTTCGGTTGACCTGCGCCCCCCGTACCCCGTGTTAGCTCAATGGAACCCCCGCCGGGTCATCATCACCTCCTGCGTGACCACTCGCGCGGCTCTGACTAACGGCGAGCTCAAGTCGATCGGGATTGTTTTGGAAAATGGGCAAAAATTTTAAAAAAAACTTTTGCAGCATTTTTTGATATTTTCGGGGCAAAAATCTGAAAAAAGACGTTGGAGGAACGCGATAATAGTCCGCAAGGGTCAACAGTACGTGTGACACCGCCAAGATCAGCGAGACGCCTTCTGGAAATACGCCCGATGATAGTTGCTGCAAGGGGCACCTTGGATAGGCACTTACGACTTAGTGCGTGCCTGCGCTGTCCAATACTTAGCCGGGCGTAGTGTGCTGCACGTCCGACGCGCGGTGCAATGCGCGTCGCCCGAGCGGCGAGATTATCCGGCGGCTCGATTCGTGCGACCGTGTCACAGCGACAGCGCGCTGATTCGTCACTTCTCTTCGCTAATACCTCCCAAATTAGGGTAGAATTTGAAAATTTTGAAGGGCGTATTGCCCTTAGAATGCCACGCCCCACAAGATGGCTATCTTCATCATCACCACTTTTGGATCACCCTGTATACCATCTCAAAACATTGGCGTTAGAGTACGGTATTCGGTTATCCAATACACCGCCCTACCATCCACAGGCAAACCCCGTTGAACGCGTTAACCGAGTACTTAAGACCATGCTAGTCGCGTACATAGATCAAGACCATCGCGAATGGGATATGTATCTGCCACAGCTACGATTCGCGTATAATACAGCTTGGCATTCGGTGCTCGGTGCATCTCCCGCTTTCCTCAATTTCGGCCGCGAGCCGTTGCCGGCCCGCTGCTTCCGGGAGGGGGAGGGAACGGCCATCGACATCACTGTGGACGCACAGTTGGCCGAACGCGAAAGATGGACCGACAGAATGCTCAAGCTGAACGAATTAAGGAAATGGGTGTTGGACAATATAGAAGCCGCATATCTTAAGCAACAAGATTACTATAACGCGCACCGAAGGGAAAGGGAATTCGAAGTCGGGGATTTAGTCCTGAAAAGACGACACGTGTTGTCTTCAGCGGCACTAAACATAGCTGCGAAATTAGCGACGAAATTTCACGGACCGTTTAGAATTTCCGACAAACTATCCGCGACAGTCTATGAGTGCGAAACAATGGAAGGCAAACCCGCGGGTAAAGTTCATGTACAAGATCTAAAACCTTACGTAGGGACAGATTAGCCTGGCAGGCAGTTGTTATATTATAACTTGTATGTTGTGTATGGTGGAGGTTTCCTCCGTGTGTCATCACCTACTCCCCTCTCCCTAACAGTGATAAACAACAAGAGATGGAGATGGACAACTCCTCGGACGAGTCCTTCGCCACCGCGGTCGGCGAACCTATGGAGCCGCCGACACGACCAGTCAGCCCGACCAACTGGCCCTGGAGGAGGGACTCCCCGGAGGCATGGGAGGCCGAGCGAGCCAGGCTGGCCTGCCTGGCTAAAGAGCAGACCCAACAGCGGGCCTGGGAGGTGGCCGACACCCTGGCCTGGCGGGAGTTAAAGGCCAGGATGGCTGCCGGCCAAGCCCGGCCGGCGCCCACTCCCGAAAACGCAGGCCCTTCCACCAGGCAGGAGAAAGCAGCCGGAGGAAGACCCGACGGCAGCGGCCCCGCCAGGCCAACCACCCCCGAGGTCAGGGAATTGCGCCGACACGCCGAAGAGCTGGTGCGTGGGCAGGCATTACCCGGGTTCTTGGCCAGGGATGAGGAGTCCCTAATACTTCTCATGGATACCCCGGTCAACAAACCCGAGGGTTGTTGGCGTTGTGGCCGGCTAGGCCACGTCCACACAGCCTGTCGGGCGATCCTAATGGTCGAGCCCGACTACTGCGCCCGGTGCGGCAAACGGGGGACCGCGGAGGAAAAGTGCCCCTTCCGAAACAGGGTCTGGCACGCCGCCCAGTCGGCTTACGCCGGCAAAAAACGGCGGGAGCAGGAGTCCCGGGAGGAATACCTCCGAAAGCGGGATACCTAAGTCCCCACGCAACACCGCCTAGACAGGCGCGCGGAGAGCGGCCCGCTCCGAACCGAAGAGGCCCATAGGAGGGGCGACCAACACCGGCCAGGAGGCCCAGCCCCGCACCCCGCAAGGGGTGCCACCCCAACAGTCAACGAAGTATACATTACTTTCACCAGCCTCGTGAGGAGGGACCAGCACCGTACCGTTACCTATCCCACTCTAGGCAGAAGTCCGTCCACGCGTGATTCCGTACCTGACCACCGTACCTGTCAACTAGCCCTAGTAGTTAATTTGTTCTAACTTATTGGCCCCTTTTGAGAGGGAGCCCTAGTCAACCCTGCGTTTATCTTGTACTTAGTGCGTCCGTCCGTAGACTTAGAGGTTTGGGAAAAAACTGGTGATCGTCCCTAAGGAAGGGCCACTTAGAGCAGCGGATACAAGAACGGGTGTTTTATAAGGCGGCGTTGCGTGAGGCAGCGGATACGCCCGGCTTCCTTCATGGGGGGGGGGAGTTGTGACGGGGCCAGTGCGCCCCTCCCAATGTCCCCCTATACCCAGCGGGGCAAGCCGGGCGAACGCAGCCTTCATTTCCTCTCTCTCCAATCAGCCGCACAGCCACACCGCCGCTCTAAGGAAGGCCCGCGATTAGAGACGATCACCAGTTTTTTCCCAAACCTCTAAGTCTACGGACGGACGCACTAAGTACAAGATAAACGCAGGGTTGACTAGGGCTCCCTCTCAAAAGGGGCCAATAAGTTAGAACAAATTAACTACTAGGGCTAGTTGACAGGTACGGTGGTCAGGTACGGAATCACGCGTGGACGGACTTCTGCCTAGAGTGGGATAGGTAACGGTACGGTGCTGGTCCCTCCTCACGAGGCTGGTGAAAGTAATGTATACTTCGTTGACTGTTGGGGTGGCACCCCTTGCGGGGTGCGGGGCTGGGCCTCCTGGCCGGTGTTGGTCGCCCCTCCTATGGGCCTCTTCGGTTCGGAGCGGGCCGCTCTCCGCGCGCCTGTCTAGGCGGTGTTGCGTGGGGACTTAGGTATCCCGCTTTCGGAGGTATTCCTCCCGGGACTCCTGCTCCCGCCGTTTTTTGCCGGCGTAAGCCGACTGGGCGGCGTGCCAGACCCTGTTTCGGAAGGGGCACTTTTCCTCCGCGGTCCCCCGTTTGCCGCACCGGGCGCAGTAGTCGGGCTCGACCATTAGGATCGCCCGACAGGCTGTGTGGACGTGGCCTAGCCGGCCACAACGCCAACAACCCTCGGGTTTGTTGACCGGGGTATCCATGAGAAGTATTAGGGACTCCTCATCCCTGGCCAAGAACCCGGGTAATGCCTGCCCACGCACCAGCTCTTCGGCGTGTCGGCGCAATTCCCTGACCTCGGGGGTGGTTGGCCTGGCGGGGCCGCTGCCGTCGGGTCTTCCTCCGGCTGCTTTCTCCTGCCTGGTGGAAGGGCCTGCGTTTTCGGGAGTGGGCGCCGGCCGGGCTTGGCCGGCAGCCATCCTGGCCTTTAACTCCCGCCAGGCCAGGGTGTCGGCCACCTCCCAGGCCCGCTGTTGGGTCTGCTCTTTAGCCAGGCAGGCCAGCCTGGCTCGCTCGGCCTCCCATGCCTCCGGGGAGTCCCTCCTCCAGGGCCAGTTGGTCGGGCTGACTGGTCGTGTCGGCGGCTCCATAGGTTCGCCGACCGCGGTGGCGAAGGACTCGTCCGAGGAGTTGTCCATCTCCATCTCTTGTTGTTTATCACTGTTAGGGAGAGGGGAGTAGGTGATGACACACGGAGGAAACCTCCACCATACACAACATACAAGTTATAATATAACAACTGCCTGCCAGGCTAATCTGTCCCTACGTAAGGTTTTAGATCTTGTACATGAACTTTACCCGCGGGTTTGCCTTCCATTGTTTCGCACTCATAGACTGTCGCGGATAGTTTGTCGGAAATTCTAAACGGTCCGTGAAATTTCGTCGCTAATTTCGCAGCTATGTTTAGTGCCGCTGAAGACAACACGTGTCGTCTTTTCAGGACTAAATCCCCGACTTCGAATTCCCTTTCCCTTCGGTGCGCGTTATAGTAATCTTGTTGCTTAAGATATGCGGCTTCTATATTGTCCAACACCCATTTCCTTAATTCGTTCAGCTTGAGCATTCTGTCGGTCCATCTTTCGCGTTCGGCCAACTGTGCGTCCACAGTGATGTCGATGGCCGTTCCTTTTTTTTTTTTTTTTTTTTTTTTTTTTTTTTTTTTTTTTTTTAAAATAGCAAATTTGATTTTATTTGTGTCTATCAGGTTCTGGGAGTAATATATATCCTGAGACATAGAACAATATGCAGGAAAATTAATGTAATATAAGGGTTATAATGCATAATATGGTATTGTGTTTAGGATGAAGCTTCATCACCACTATCCGAATCGTCAGATGTTTCACCCTCTGCGGATGCTTGTCCCCAATCCCTGTAAAGTGCCCCAAGAAGTGAGCTATCCTCATCTTCATTAGAGGGCTGTACATCCCCCACCTCCTCCGGCTGAGCATGTTCTCCTGAACTATCCAATGGGAGATCTGGCACACCCTCTGGTTCGGGGCTAGTCAAAGAACGATACTCACCTGTATTTTCAGTTGAAGCAACATGAACTGACCTTGTATCATCCGCATTACAATCCTTGAAAGAGGTCGAGCTAGCTTCATCGTCAGATTGAATGTCAGAGTCTCCTTCATCCCCCACTGTTTCTAGTGACTCTACGGGTGGTATATAAAGTACAGCAGGACCAGTGGATGTACTCGGTCCTCCCAAATCTGGGCTTTCAACTAAGCTGGGATCATCAACATGCACATATGACATTGGTTGATCTCTAACAGGATGCTCATTATTTAACTTGTGTAACAATATTTGAATAGCAGAAACATCGCCCTCTGAATTAGCTCTATAAAGCTCACGCACATCCTCATTAGCAATATCAGGGTACAGCGAGAGTATAAATTCCAATGCACTTGGGCTGAAAGGGATTTGATGAACCACAGAGGGCTGGGAAACATCTAGAGAGGAGATTCGACTTACTGATGGGAATGACGATGATGACCGTTCGTCGTGCG
Source organism: Crossocerus cetratus (assembly GCA_963675795.1). NCBI lineage: Eukaryota > Metazoa > Arthropoda > Insecta > Hymenoptera > Crabronidae > Crossocerus > Crossocerus cetratus. The sequence goes on from OY776667.1 coordinate 19,573,845, forward strand.
AATCCCCCAAGCTGGTCAACGGCTTAGACAGGGAGATTCGGGATTGGAAAGTTCTGTCCCGGCATAGCCCCTCCTTGAGGTGCTCCACCTGCATTGTTATTGACTGGCGCATGTATATTAACTGGTAGAGCAGGAATAGGTGCTTTAATGTAAGCATTCTCACTGATGGGCACTATGTTATCATTAGGTATATATGGTGCAACCGTTTGTGTCCAATCAGCTGGAACTATAAATTCCCATGCATCTGCAGCCTTAACTAGATCTGGTGTGATCTGCTCATCAGCTGAAGGCATGTTAGTAGCGTTGTCGGGAATATATGTCAGAGGTCTTTGGGTGGCAGTGCGAGATGCGGATTGCATAATAAGCATAAATGCTTTTGACTTCTCACTGAGGTTATCCTTCAATATTTTGATAACTTCAGTTTGCGACACCAAGCTGGTTCCTGCTGGCAATCTCTTGGCTGCCAGTGGCCACTTTGAACGCCGAGCTTGAACCTCAGCCTCCTGGGCTAGAGCACGCTCTTCCTTTTCTGAGGAATCAGTTCCGCCACAGGTAGTAGCCAGTTTTGAGCTAGCAGCAGGACTTTTGTATAATGCTCCATCTACTACAGTGAAATAAAAGCCTTCCTCAGCGTGCTTACTCTCAGCTAGATCTGCAGAACTTTCAAGTCGATTCAGAGGTGAGTTGCTATGATTGTAAAGGTCAGTTGCAACTTGAGTCAACATACTGCTTGTCAGAGCAGTTTTACTGAAGATATCTCCCTTAAACCCGGAGAATTGCCTATCAGCTCGTATGGCTGTCTTATACAGGTAACCCAAGGCTGCCAAATCTGGGTATTCACTAGACGTTATTACAGGTTTAATGATTGATGAGAACTTATTACGAATCAAGTGCATGGCCAACTTGACGGCAGAAATCATCTGTACCTCGGGGATTCCAGCTGAAGTCAAGTACTCTATGTGAAGTAAACTTAACTTACTAACAAATTCAGCAAAGGCCATAAATAGCGTCACGTTGGCAGCTCCTGCTTGTTCAATCACCCATGCAAGCACATCCACCTTTTCATCTGAGAGGTTAGCCCAAGCCAAAGCTAATTGCTTGTACACGACCTCAGGCTTGATGGTCTGCTTTGAGTACATCCTCGAGTAAGCAGCTATAGTGCCCGTGCTGATTCTTTCTGCGATGGATAATCCTGCGAACATCTTCTCGTACTGCATTACTCTCTTGTTTAGCCAAGTAGGAGTCACAGAAGATTCCTTACACAGCGATGTAACATACACAAATATGGCAGCAGCCAAGTTTGCTCGAGCCTCCGCTGGTGATCGCTCAGATTGTCCCTCATAATACCCAATGACAGTGTTCGGGCCAGAGTTTCGCCAATCTACTTGACAAGTAGCTCGCATCTCTATGGCACTATCTGGTATATCCACCCTCACAATGGTAAGATCCGTCAACTTTCTCCAGAGGCGAACGCAGCCTTCATTTCCTCTCTCTCCAATCAGCCGCACAGCCACACCGCCGCTCTAAGGAAGGCCCGCGATTAGAGACACTTACTAATGATTTTGCGAACGCCGAGAGGCACCTAGGTACCGGCGGGAGCGCCCGCCAGTCCGGAGCGTCCAGCAAGGCGTGCTAGCGAAGGAGTTCCTGGGGAGATATCCGGCCCTGTAGATGGCCATCTCAGGGAGGACGAAAGGAACGTGGGCCCGGAAGAGCGACGCAGCCCCGGGACCTGCCTAAGGACCACGGCTCAGGGAATCTACCGAAGGGATTTCCGCAGCCTGGTCGCCCTGGGCTACGAGTAGGAACGACCAAGGCCTATGCTCGATCCGTCTCGTAGCATACGATTATCGCGTTCGATTCTAGCGCGCGAAATCGAGCGGGATAATAACCTTCGCTAGGGCAGCCAATAGGGAATAGGGTAGGCAGCGCCGCGTGAGGCGAGCCCGTTACGCACGGCACGCACCAGCGTCACTTAGAGTCCGACCGAGCTGGGGTGCGCTATCGCTGAATCTCGAGCGAATTCCACGAGCTGAGACAAAGGAGAGAGAGGAAACCAGGAAGCCTAATCATTACCACCGCCTGACGTAAGGCTAGCTCTCCGTTGCACCAGGAAGTCCCGGAGGTGCATTGAGCGAGGAGTTAACGCCGACTGGCGAACAAAGGTACGCCTCACGCAATAACGCTGCCTGCCTTTTAGCTAGTTGAATCCCGTACTGCCTTCTTGTGTTCGCGTAGCTTCTTATTAGAGTAGGGCCGTAGCCAAGACTAAGTGTCCAGTGCCTTCCTTAGGGCGACTCGTCCAGTCGCCTCTAAGTCCGTCGATATTCGATCGGCGTCCGACCGCCGAGCACGCGGCTCGGCCGCCATTACGGGTGCCCACTTGTTGCCTGCGAGCGTGGCGAACTTCGAACGCCCCGCGCCTTAGATCTTTGTTTCGCGCTCACGCGTCTCCTTAGGCTATTCTAACATCTACGGGCCTCGTCGGGCCACCGAGCCGACTAGGCGAGCTAAATAAGAACTGCGGAATACCGCCGACGGTCGCGCACCGGCGAACGTCGCCGTATAAATTGTACAGGGGCTTTCGTAGCCCAGGCTTGACCGCGCGCTAGCTCGAGCTGGCTTAGCTTAAGTATTTTTGTGACATCAATGTACAGTTTGGTTTGTGGCTTCACCACGTTTGCCGGATAGGCTCTCGTTCTATCCCTTGCCCTCGGCCGGCTTCCCCGGTCGGGTGAATAAAGATCACATTTTCAGTTAAACTTCTCGTGTCGCCTCATTGCGAGAACCTTCCCCTGACTCGCTCGTGAGTAACCCTCTCCACTGAGGTTCATCTCAAGCTCGGCGTAGGCCAAATCCTACTTAAAAATTAATCTTGCCCTAGCCATTGATCGCCGAGGCGACCGGCCGTCGTGGCTAGCCTCGGAATACCGTGGCAGCATACATCACGCAACAAGTGCATAATCGTTATTAGGTTCATGCGGCGTGCGATTGCGATCCAAGTCAAGAAAAACACTTGTATAAGCCTCGCCCGTTCGCCTGACCACTGCAATTCTCTTTGGGCTTAGTTCTGCTGGTTTATTAAGAAATAAGTTATAATAGCTGGAACGTAGGGCTTGTGTTCCGCTAAATCATGTACTCTGTATTCGGGCCGTTTCCCAGTGTTATGCATCATGTATAGGATGCACCGAATAGTAAGCCGAATACAGGATGTATGTTTCTCTTCTTCCGAATACAGGATGTATGAAATACGTTCGGAGAATGCGGGGAATTCTTCGTAAAAGTATTGATACGCAATGGAAAAGGTCGGCTGGCGCACAAACCATTCGTTTCCGATCGTAAATACGATCGACTGCGAAAAAGGGAAGAAGACTCGAGGCGCAGCTGCAGCTCTGTTTGAAAATTCTTCGACCCGCCGCTTGAAAGTTCAATTAGCCCCGCATTCGAGGATTCATTCTCGGAATTTTCATGTTTCAGTTCCAGCATTGCAACGTCCACGTGATTGAATTTTCAATGAAGGCCGCTCGTGGAATTTCCGCGTCTGGCTTCAGTGTCGCAGTGGCCGGTGAAAATATGAATTCACCCAATAGAATTCTTGCAGAGAGCGGGGAAAAATGTCAGGTGTCATGGGATGAGGATTGGCATTCTAGCCTGATTGGAATTTATTTTGAGGATCGTTCATCCTTTACTCGTCCATGAGTTCTTGTTATATTGATGGCGATTTAACAGAGAATTATTTGCCGGAATACTGCCGGTAGAATGCGCCAAAACACCATTTGCACGGCGCATAACTTTAAATTAATCCGGCGCATGCAAGAGCGTTTATTTTCGACCGTGAATACCGTGAGCGCGATGTAGATTATGGCGGGAGCAGTCGCGGCTGATTTCGACGTTGGCCAAATGGCACGGGCATGCGAAATGACTGGCTTGAAGTTTCTCGTATGATTTCCGCCGCCAGCGCTAGCATGACGAGTGTTAGCACGAGCGCTCGGAAATCAGTGTATGTTGTCAGTGACGCGTTATACAGTAATTTATTAAACTAAACAATTAAACGCTAGGGGATTTCTTGTGACTGATGGGTCTCAGAATCGATACTTGAAGAAAGTGTACCTCGACACAACCAACGCACGTGACGCGACACATTGCGCACATCGGTATATTGAACACGAGCGAAATTGAAAAGTGAACTCAAGTTATAAGGGCTGTACATACTGGAGCGAGTTCCTTGAATACATATTCCCGGATTAACTGGGAGCCCCGTCAGCTCACCGAAATCTTCCTGTACATACACGCGGTTTCATGCATTTTTCATAGATACGTGAATCGACCGGAGTATACTCCGTTGCGAGAGCAACTTTAATCAATTTCGGCGAGCAGGATATTTTGATATGCGAGAATCGCTTTATTACAGCGCTAAACATGCAATATTTCTATTCCACAAACTCCATCGACGATACCAAAAGCTCTCACTCGTTGTACCATTAATAATCGAGGATGAGCTCGCCATAGTGAAAGTTTAACTGTTACACAGCAGCAGCACCAGCAGCAAATTGCAACCGGGAAAATGCGCAACCAGTGGCTCGTTAAATATTCCCCGGGCAAAGTCAAACAATCTCTTGTTAAGTACTGTTATTTTTCAGCTCCGGCAGAACCGCAAACGATTCAGTATTGACAATTTCATGCATCGCGAGTTTTGCTCTCGGTTCGAATTTCATTAAATCAAGAATTGGATGAACCGGATATCCGGTGGAAAAATGTCTCTCGGTGGACTGATCGCGGTAAGTAATCTAGAAAGGATTTCGAAGGATTCCACCGCAGTATCCTTCTCGAGCGGATAAAGACTAAATATAGAGTACTCGAGAATCTCATGAGATAACTTCTCAAGCTGATCCCTTTCGGAGATTTCGACTTATCCCTAGCGCGACTGCATTCGCTAATGGCGCGCACCGTTGACCATCGAGAATCCAAGAGTTCCGTTGTAATAGAATAGCTTAGGAAGTATAGGACGGCTGAAATGAAAATTGTAAGGGAATTACCTTGAAGTCGATTGCTGGACGCTCGGTTCGAGCAGTGATATTTCCGTGTTATCCTTCGGGCCGCTCTCGAGGCTGCTCTGCCTCTTGGAGTCGGTGTCCTCGCTCTTATCCTCCTGGCTCGGCTTCAGGAAGGACTCTCGGTCGGCGTCGAACCCTTCATCCTTCAAATGACCGCGTTGCTCGTGCTGCCGGTTCGTGGATGCCAGCGGTAAATTGTCCGCGCTCCGAACCTTTCGACACAGCTTGGACGTCGAGCCGTGTCTTCGCAAGAATTCCTGCAGCACACGAGCCACCGGCCATTTGTTAGTAAGGTCGGGGGCTTTGAAATTCGAAAGAATCCGGACATCGATAAGAATCTTAATGGGCGGAGTGTTGTCGACTGATGAACGCGCCGGTGTATCGACGATAGGCCGATCGATTGATCTCAATGGACTTGGCCGCCAAGTGATGGGGGCGACAGGAGCCCAAACTAGAAAATAAACTTAACCACTTCCTTACGAGCGAGCCCGCGATGTTATTGATTACCCTACGAACTACACTTCACCTCTAACTACCTTGAACTTTGACGTTTGACGTATCTCTTTTGCACGGTCTCTTTCCCGCTCATTATTTATTCACCCATCTGTCGCGTCGAGGAATAGTTCTTCTGATCTCGGCGCGCGCTCTGCCTTTTTTCTCGCCGGCTAATACGAATTTTATTACTCGGGCAAGTTCTGGCAAACGCGAACGCCACTCGCGCGGACGGAGAATTCATTCGGGCCCGGACAATAATTAATGAAGCCGGGCGGGCGCGCCAATTTGCCGCGAGCTCCGATGAAAATCTTTCCTAAATAATTCCCGGCCGAATAAAATAATTCCGCCCGCCACACGCGACGTCGTGCCGCGATTGCTTGTTAAGCTGGCAGAAGAGTCGCGAGGACAAGTACAATTGTTCGGGGGGGACAGTTGTCCGCCGGCTAATGCGGCTCGCAGTGTCGCGGTATAGCTTTTAGAGGAAATTAACTTGAATTATTCAGGCCGACCGAGCGGAGCCTGACAATTTTTTTGTGCGAGCTTGAAATTTACGAGCAACAACACCGCGCGCGCGCGTCTACACCGGCTGAATAATTCCGCTACAAGCTAGATTCCTTCGAGTTCCGTGCGTGCTTCCCCGAAGCAAATTAGCGCCAACCGCAAACCGGCAGAAGTTCCTTGCGAGAACGTCGAGCGAACGACCTGGTTTCACGCGGAGCTCCTTCGTCGCCCGAGGAAGCCGAGGGAAATGCTTCCCTTCCTGGTAAATGGAACTCGTGCGAACGCAGCCGTAAAGCTCGATTATTAACCATCGAGTTCGATCGCTTTTTTATGGGCTTATGCAAATCTAACAAGTTTCGCGGCAGTTCACGCTCGTAACTTACAAACTACCTCCGCCTGTTCAGGAGAACAAGCTTCTGCTCCATTTTCACTGGAATATAGGTCAAACCTGTTATTCAATCGTCGTGCACTGGGTTTCATTCACGGTGACAATTTGACGGGGGGATTTTTCCTGTCGAAGGAAGTGGAAAGTGATGTCCCTGCTCCGTCTGTCCCTCATCGTGTTTTACATAGTGTGTATGAATACAGAAGACACGCGAAGCGAAATGCTACGAGGTAGGCATTTTTCATAATGAGAGCACTTAGAACTGAAAGTGCCTTGCGATCATCCCACCTTGATAGGCAGCGTGGCGGGGAAACGAATGGAGTATTAGGATCCTTGTACATACTTTATCGAACCCAGCCATTTGACTGATTACAAAAGCGGCCAACTTTATCATGAAACATTAGGAAACCGCCGTTCTCCGAACTCGCCGCATAATCAATCAATAATTCACCTCGAGGCAAATCGATATCTACCAGCTCCGCGGGGAGGTCCGCTCGTGGAGTAGACGCGCGTTCAAGACTCGCTGGAGCGTTCGCCAGGGAACTCGGGCGAGAAGTGGCGGAGCGAGGATCTCGTGAGTTTGGCAGCTGGCGTTTTCGAGAAATGCGTCCGTGGAAATCGAACAGGTATACAGAGCCGTTCCGGCGAACGCGTGGCACCGAGGCGAGCAAGGTCGCGGACGAAATCGAGGATCGATCGCGAAAGTTTCGAGGACGCCGAGCATCCAGGACTAATCCATTCGGCATGAGCGTCGGTGGCTCTGTGCCGCGCGAGCGGCCAAATTGCCCGGCGCTTTTCCTTCATTCGATTACGCGTGGCCGGCCCGCTCGCCGAGACGGAACAACTTCATCATTTACCGGCGAACCAACGGCAGAGAGCGTACGCCGGCCAAACGAGACAGCAGGCCAAATGTATTACTTGGGCGCACTCTTGTTATTGCACTTTTTCTACCTTCGCCCTGGCGGAAGAAAGATTTTTATCAAACCCAGGTAGATTAGTCTCTCGAGAAAAAACTATCTAACATTTATTCTCTTGGTCAGAACTTGTCGTTTCGAGGAGAGAAAACCGTAGTTTCTAGCGGAGGCCGTGCAAGTGTCGATCTACAATGTGTTTCTTGGCGGATTCCTATTGTACGGCGGTGATGGAATCTAGCGTAAAGGAGAGTGTAGGCCAGCGCCCGGGGGGATAGTACATGACAATAGTTGCTATTGTTGTCTCGTTCTCGTTGAATGACATACCTGGGACAGGAAGCCGGCGACGTCGATGGCACTGTTCACGCGTGGCCTAGAAGCTCTCGGCCAGGCCAGGCCAGCTGTGCTGTCCAAGGAGTCCACGTGATGGCTCGACCAGTGTAAATGCTGCAAATTACCGCCCGATACAATCAGATCGTGTCCTTTCAGCGGGACTAGCTCGCAAATTGCGTCCGAACACCTTCGCTCTCCATTTGTTTTCAAAGCTCTCCCCATTTGTCAAAGGACTCATTCCGGCGACCGGCGTACCGTCGATCGAGAAAGAAACTACTGTGGGAAATTGCATTCATGACAGTCCCCCCCCTCCCCCACCCCCCGTCGATTGCGCGATAACCTACCGATATGCTCGCGAGCGACTGTGAAGCTGGGAAGGTGTACGGATCGATTGACAGAGACTCAATTGGCATGGCGATTGATCGTTTAATCGACTCGTCATCGTGTCTCACGTGAAGCTAGACCTCCACATTGCACATACTCACAAGGCACTCACACATTCGCGGACATATTTCAATTTTTCCAAGTTTCACCCGGCACTCCGACGAAATTCCAATTGATATTGATATTTCTCTATTGTCATTGATTGACTTAATCGTGAAAGGAATTGTAATTTCGTCTCGGTAGCTAATCGACACTACGTTACGTCACGACAAGGTGCTTGAGACTTGGCCAAAGACTTAAAGCGTTCACGGACGTGAGAGCTGTGCAGGACAAGATAGTATCGATGATGATTTCGTGCCGATATTGCTGAACTCGTGGTTGATCACTCAAACAGGGTGCGTTTCACTCGAGGACGGTGTTTCACTACATTTGGTTCACTTAAAGCTGACGGAGGTAGTAAGTTCTTCTCGAGAGCATGATCTTCCTCCTGCTATTACTCCACTTAGGACAGGAAATTCTAGTAGAAGGAAGATCATCCCAGGAGGAGTGTTCTACATAGTACATTAGGGCGGAAAGTGCTTGGTTGAGCATCTTGAGTTGGCTCAAAGCGGAGAAGTTTGACAATCACTTGTGACGGGACAGGTAGAGCTTCTTAAAACCGTTTGCGCGCCCTTGTAATTATGCGTTAATCAGCAGGTTGCTTGGTTGCTTGGTTGGCTTTGACTAGGAAATTGCGTGGAATTAGCGTGCTCGACTGGATGCCTATGCCGGCGGGTTCCCACACTAGACGGATGCTTGCTCTAATCATTCTGGCCGCTCGGGTGTAACTGATTAGATCACGTATCAATTTCCCACTATCGGCAAACTAATCGCTACCGAATGTCGCCACTCTCGAGGAGGAGTCGGCCGACTGGCTTGGTTTCTTCCCGACGGGATCTCATTAAGTCGGACAGGTCGGCGAACTGTGTCGCGAGGGTCGCTCGCTTCAGATTGACTTGGGCAACGAATCGATTTAACCGATTTTATCCGAGAAGACGATGCAGTTGGAGAATTCTTCGATTTCCCAAGACGCGAGGGCTCACTAGAAAATTGAGCGTTTATAGTTTTCCTTGTGATTCACTGACGAGGGCCGCGGCCGAGCGGACCCTTCAAGGAACTAAGGTACTGCGCGGACCAGCGTGGAAAAGAGCTGGCAATTCACGCGTGTATCGAATAGTAGCAGTGGGTCACGGCGGAATCGATCGAGCTTTTTCTTAGGGGCCGTTCGATCTCCTTGGCTCCCTCAACAGGGGGCAGTTTACGTCAGAGAATTTAATTAGGCCTCGCCGATAGAGGAAGGAGCCGAGAGAAAAGCCCGGAGGAAAGGAGCGAGAAAGATGGGAGAGGGTGAAGGCGAGTCTCAATCGAATTTAGCACATCTATATATCCCGGCGGCGTTAACACAGGGGTTTCCTGTCTACCCGAGATTCGCCGTTCCCGCATCAGATTCGGGTCAGGAGGCTATTACTCTCCCGGAGCTTCACTGACTTCTCCGGACAAGATATATTTAGCGATGAATCGCGCCTCTGGAAGCAATATTCTTCCCATGAACGTCAGCCCGTGGGACGCGCGCGAATTTATGACGTTTTCGGAATACACACACGCACGTCCCTACATCGGCCATATACTATATCGGAGATACTGCGGAGCTTGCGAAGCTCCGTACACCCAGGACACACGCTATCCTTCCATCCTTCCTTCCTTCCTTCGCCTGGTAGACTTTCTCCCCCGAGGTTTCACCCTCCCAACGAGCGGTTGCACCTTTTCCCTGTCACTCGTTGCGCACGATCTTCGAATTTTCCCCGGCACAATCATCGCCGTCCATTCTACTCCTCGTGAGGTTGCCACCTGGAAAACTCTGCCAACCTGGAACGGCTTACTTGCAATTGGATTTCTTGGATTCCGTGGAGAGAACTCGCCGGGCGTGTCTATGTGTGTCTGTGTGTGTGTGTGTGTCGGTGCGCACTGGAGAGCCGAGAGAAATCGAACGTGTCGCGGGCGTGACTCAAGCGACCGTGCAGAGTGGAATTTTCTTTTGCTTATGTGCCAGGCGACACAGACACGCGCGCACTCTCCGCATGCCAAGCATTTCTACACTCTGGCATGGCGGGACTTTGAGAGCTTGCAGCACCGTGTCCTCCCCCGGGCTGTCCTTTCGCCCAGGCACTCGTCCACAAGCGGGCGACCATATCGATTCCGAGGGAAAATTAGCCTGGCCCAATGAAGCTGATTAACGCCCGGTTTTCCGCGCGTCAGTTTAACCGTATTTGCCGGGAATAAAGCTAATGATACAAATAGAAGCTTGGTCCCCCAACAGGATCGATAATCACCGGGGCAATCATTACGAAATGAACGCATCTTGGCTGCGGCCGAGTGCGGCCGAGTCGCGCGCGGATCCGATTTCTCCCTAATTAAACGCCCCATCAACTGAAGCCGACGCCGCCCGGAGCCTTCACTGTACATATACGTAGGTCATAATTGGGACAATAATAGCTCGAAACGGCGCGCCGTTATTTCGGTTTACAGAACAGTACCCAGTTCGCTCCCGTTCCCTATCAGGCTAATTAGACCTCCACCTCCCGCGGACTGTTGGTCCTCCTTCCACAGTGGCAAAGTTATACGCGAGGGTTTACCTCTCGAATTCCGGCGACGGGTGCTTGCGAGTTATCTCGCAAATCGTACCGTCAGCGAGTCGTTGGTTGCCGCGCGCGCGCTATCGATGCCGAGGGTCCGCTTCGGAGTCGATTGCTTTCGAGGAGATGGGCACATGTCCCCGGTGGCGAACGGTAAGCTCCTCGACGTGTCCTGCTCGCCGCCAAGAACGCCGAGCAAGAGCCTCGCGCCGTGCTCGAAATAGGGCGCGCGACGTGATCGCGGCATGGCAAGGGGGTTTTTACGATCGTGTGGCTAGAGCGTCGCTTCGTTTCCCGATAGGGTGGAGCCAGCTCTTCGCTCGACAGTCTCCTCCGCGCGGAAGCGCTGGTTATCTCGACTGGAAATCTCTATCGTTTTCAATGACGGCCAAACCCGAGCTCTCTATCGCGGAATTCTATCTTGGAAATATATTCAATATCGACCCTCCCACTTGGCGAGCGCGTCGCTCGAAATACAAATGTAACAAGCCGGGGGAGAGAAGTACGAGTCCTTGCGCGAGTAAGATGAGCGGTATACAGGCTTGCCAACCTCGAGAAAGCGTGCATCATCATCGTTTGGTAAAAGTGTATGTAGAAAAGGGGAGGCTGCCATCGAAAAACGGGCCAGATGGCCTTTTTGTAGAATAATGTACATGCGATGAGGAAGCACTCGAACAAAGCGAAATTCGATTCTACAGCAGGCGTGCGCTCTCCCGGCCGAGGAAGCCGAGGGGAAATTATAAGCCTGGCCGGAAAATGGCCGGAGAGTTGAAAAGCTGCGGCCGAAGTGGAACTCGCAGAGAGAAAGAGATCAAAGCCTTTTCTCCACGTCGACACATGTTTTGGCAAATCGAGTGTCTGCCATTGTTTTGTAGGTACTAGTATACCGTCTCTGTTTGGCCGCCTTTGCTGTCACTTTCTCGTAGCCTTACCTGCTCCGAGGCCGCCTTACAAGGCCGCGGTAATGTAAATTTGCTGTCTATTTCTGCCTGTCCACACGACGCGCCGCCCTTTAATCTACCCTAACTACGGCACCCGAAAGAGTTGGCAAGCCTCTACAAATCCGCCCGGAGGTCCATTGTTCCTCCTGTTTTACGCTCGCAACGCGTCTACCACGCACTCTACACACAGACATTTTCCTGCCTAGTCTCCCCCTTTACGACACTATTCCCCCAAGTCCGTCGAAAATAGCCGAGAGCGTCCAACTGGCGAACATTAATCGCCCGATTTCTCGTGCATTATCAGTCATTAACCGGGCAGAAGAGACTCGCACGGCGACGATTCCACGCGCTCACTAGGAGCGAGAGAGGCGAAGGGTATCCGTTGGGAGAAACAGCAGAGAGTGAACCTGGGAGAAAGGAACCCGTGGGAGTACACGTACTCCGAGGTTGTACCACGGTGGAGCCCTGTGACGATGAAAAGGTGCCGCAACCACACTGACACAATGGACGGACGAAGGCGACAGAGGCGAGTGTGCACTGTGGCGAGACTAGAGGGACACGGAGCTTCAAAGTCGGTGAAGAGCTACGACGAATAATGGACAATCGACTAGCCCCTTTCGACTCGGAGATCCAACGATTCCCGTCGATCGCAGTCTCGTTCTCCAGGCCGAAAGGGATGCGGATTGCTGCGGGCCCATTATTGCCTGGTGATTGCCGATAGATAAACAGACAGATAGATGTTACAGATAGAGAAATGGCGAGAATACCACTGGCCACGAAGATGAAGGCGAGAGAGACAGAAGACAAGTATAGAGCAGAGAGAGAGAGAGAGAGAGAGAGAGAGAGAGAAAGTGTGTGTAGTCTGATGGAAAGCAGAGGGGAGTCAGAGACACGAGAAGACGAAGAACAAGTAGAAGAGAGAAATTGAGATGTTGACAAGTACCGATGGTCACGCGATGTCCGCCCTGTGAAGTAGGGCGAATTGGCAGCCGCAGTCGCGTGGCTCCCGCGCTCTTCTCGGGTACTGAAAGCACTGCTCCAACACGCAACAGCCCCCGCCCCCACACTGCATCACCATATCCGAGAATCTGGTCATTACCTTCGAGATTGTCAGCCGCTGGAGATTGTATTTTTTTCTTTTGGCTTTCCTTCGATTCCTCTCCTCACTACTGCCTGTTGACGCACGCTGGCCTTTGCGGCAGGCGCGCGCGCGTCACCTCACGGTCTCTCCCCGGAGAACAGGCCGTGGAAAACGGACCGGCGAAAAATCACGCTCCGCCCGGAACGCGTATGGTAATAGTATTTGCCGGCTCGCTCTCCCCACCGGGATAGCCTAGTTTCCCCAATAGGATGGCGGGTTTGCGTCGTCGAAAAAATCAGCAGGTTTCCACTCGCGGTGACAGTCTCGACGGTCCGCTTTCCAATTGACATTTGCTTTTCGAGGCTTGTGCTTCAGAGTTTCGGTTAAAGGTCAGCCCTGTCTATTGGTGTATGAGAGATTTAATCGCATGGGGCTTAGAGGGTTTTAGCAAGCTTGATTCTATTACCGAGCGACGAAGGGTAAACCTGAGAAGAAATTAATAATGTCTGATGTATGAATAGCTCTAAATCCAGTAGCTCCGCTCGTAGCTCTATAGAGTTCGGATTATCTTTGATACTTTCTCTGTCATCCCTTTCTTCTGGTTTAATTAATTAACCATACTAAATTATTCACCGCGCAGATATAAGGGACGTCGCATTAGATTATGTTTGTGATAACTGGCCGAATTTCATTGATTTACTAGTGGGCTGTTCCCGCTGGATATGCACGTGGCATACAAGTGGCTCCAAGGAGAAACGGTCGACCAGTAGTCAGACGCAGCTCTCTCCACCCTTCAATTGCAGCTGTAATCGACGTATTTCCCAATCCTACCTACCAGCCGGACCTAACCGCTCGCCAAAGTGAAACATGAAAATCATGCGCACTTGTTCGCGCAAGTTAACCGATTGTTTTGCACTAGATTGCTTTTTCGATAGTGGCATTGCCAAGCGCGTCTCGAAGTTAGTATCAAACTCAACTCTAGTGGCAGTAATAGCGCAAACTGCTGGTCGATAATCTATTATAGGGATGAAGCATCATGACTGATTAGCATGAGCTCGCAAAGTACCTTCGCCGATCATCACCTACGACCCAACAATTTGGCCGAGGGAATGCAAGTTTCTCCTCCAAGTATACATATATCGAGCAGCCAACCGATATCAGCTTCAAACTAATACGTTAATGTCGCTACACTGATTTTCTCATGATCAGAGCTAATGTAAATTGCATATTGGAAACAAGGCCTTCCGGCTGATGTTCCTATTGCGATATTAATTGACATTTGCCTCGCTAACTGACGAGAGATCGAAATAACCCGAGGCTATACTCGAGCGACTTTGTGCAGTTAATTGCAGCATGGTAGAGACAAGCAGCGACCCCGCATATCACAAAGTATTCGTCCGACAAAGTAGATACTGGCACCTGTCAGGGCGGAGTTTATTTTTAATGAGCCGATCTACGTACGATAGTGCGACCCACGAAAATTCCCGACCTTCTCTCTATCATCGCGGACACTGCGGAGAACCTCCAAGTGGGTTCGGTGACGCAGACGGCGCGGCGAATACCAGCCGAGTCCCTAATCGTGTTCTCGTGTGTAATTAAAATTTAGATAAGCCAGTTCTATTTTCGCCGTGACGTTCGCCGCGATGAAAAATGCATTGTCCCGTCGCGGTACCGACTCGGTTGCATGCAACCGAGTTTCCGATTATTCCTCATACATTTCGCCGCAGCCGCTCGGCTGATATTCCATGCGGACTTTTTCCTCGGTCAAATAGAGTATTGAGTATTAAAGACAAATAGTCCGCGAGTTGGCCTATGACGGGAGTTACGTGGGAACTCTCCAAATGTCAGGCGGACATTTACATTTCAACCGGGCGAACGCGTGTTAGGAAATGCGAAGCCGCTCGGACACGGACATTAGAAAGTTTCGGTCGGCTGGAAATTGGTTTTGACGCAGTGCGGTGCGCTGGGATTCCCGTCGGATCGGATGCCACTCGCATCGGACGCATTATCCCGAGAAAATCCTGCGAATATTCCCGAAAGCGCATATCGACGCGAGGCTAGAGGTGCCCGTAAGGTCTACGAGGTCCCGGTGGATGCGACGAAATGACGGACTCCCTTCCGCCAGCGGCGCGGAAGCACCTTGTCAAAGAGACGTCGGCAATTTCGTATCATATCCCTATTTCTTCGATACGATGCTGAAGCGACCCGATTCCCCAGCTCGTCGGGAGCCATGTTTCCCCGGTTCTTGTACGAGGCTCTCTCGAGCAGCCAAATCGACTTTCCGTCGCTGCGCTACCGCATTTGCTGAAAGCTTCCCGTTCGTTTGAAACGTTTCAAACGTTACTGACGGATTAGCGATTTATATCCGAGTGGATCTGCAAGTACTCTCCGCATCCCTGGCTCGCCCAATGGATCAGAGTTAATTCATATCCTTCCAAATTGGAAGTACACATCCCCCGGTCTATACAAGCAAAAATTCGTTCTTTACGGTAAGCATCCCGGCAATTCCCATAAGATCAATCTCAACCCCCCACCCATACCTCCGATCGCTTTCCCAACAGCCCACGGTAAAGTATACTCATTTCCAGAGGACCCACACATCTTCGCCACCGAATGCAAAACGCGACAGTATCCGTTAGGATTCCAGCCGCGGTCTACCAACCGAGTGCGGAATTGGTGGCAGGAACCGCAGCGGCAGAATGCGAGACGTGCCGCCACGATTACCACGAGAATCCTCCTGCCGACACGCGTTGGAATATTTTACCAGCCAGCATTCTCTTATTCAGCTCGTCTAACGGCTACTCTAAAACCGAGAGGTCGTACCTGGAAGCCTCGCCGATTAAACTCACGCGGAACTCTCGAGCGGTAAGCGCAGGGGTGGCAAGTGGTATCGGAAGGGTCTACGGTAGATCGGGCGTAAACGGCGAGAGGAGTAGATTACGGATTATAGTAAGTCGAAAGTAAGCGGCTTATTATTGGAAAGGAGGGTGAATGAAGGTAATGGGTTACCTGAGAGCAGGCGTGTTGCGTGGGGTGCTGGGTGTAAGAGGCGCTCGCCGCCGCGCAGACACCGGTACCAGGGACCTTGAGCTGCTCCTTGTAATCGGGCTGGTACGGCAGCAGCATGCGGATCTTACCCCAACGATTGAAGAAGAGGGCTATCGCACCCGCCCACACGATTAGCACCAGCACCACGATCCCGACCTCCACGCCGCGTATCTGAAACCAGAGAGGAAGCCGCAAGGGCTTGTAACAGTCCTACAAAAGAGGGCCAATTAACCTATTGTACCTCAACGTCAACGCAATATTTCAGTGCTTTTTCTGCCTTAATGAGCAAAGAAAAAGTGCACGTGAACGTGGGGATTCTTTTCTAACCCCAAGGGAGGAGAAATGCGGAGAAGGCGAAGGGAGCAGGCATTTTCTGGGATGCGCAATCCGTGAAAAATTTTCAGCCCTTCTCGACCTGTCCTTGGATGAGTGGAGAGAAATTCGTGGCACGTCTAAGACGTTTCTCCGTTCCGTCACTCCTTCATCAAGCGCGAGGGAGAATTATGACCAGCGTGCTCGAATGCGGGAACGAATTTATATATGACGCAGTGAAGGGACTCCGTAAAATCATTTCCCGCTCAGTCGCGCAGCTGGTCTGCTTTCTCTCAGCTATTGGCAGTGAATAATCTTTTTTTATGAACGGAGCGAACTCTCAAACTTGTGGGTGGAAGGGTTCGCCAAGTTAGAGTCGAGCCCGGAAACTTTCTAGGTATTCCCTGGCTTCTGCCGCTTTTCTCCCTTTACTTGGCAGGAATATCAGCCGCGTCGCAAACGGGCGACGGCCCTTGATAAATCGTTCCGTCTTCCTTTTTCTCCGAGACGGCTCTGCTTCCGCGACGTTTTTCATCGCGGATGAGGCTCATGTCGCCTTTATTCTTAGAAGAGTACCTGCCCGGATCTGTGTGTGTGTGTGTGTGTGTGTGTCCAACTAATCCGAGATTCGCGAAGCGAAACATTCGTCAGGGTGGCATCGTCGCAATAGAGGTTGAGAGCCGGATCAAGCCGGCTTACGGCTTATTGGAATTATCATTAAATATCGTTATCCTCGCTGCTCTCTTGACCTTTTTATGGCACTTGAAGGGCCGAGAGAAGTTTCAGTAACTTGACAAGTGGCTGATGGCATTACGGCGTCGAGTGCTAAGTCTCCGATAAAGATTATGAAAAATGGCTGGCACGTTACAAATATCCGCGGACAAAGCTGAAAGCTTGAAATATCTCCTGTTACTATATCAATTGCTACATTCTTTTAGTGTGAAATACGCTAGGGCGTGTATCAGACTTGTTCGCACCGTCTATCGGTTTGTTCAGTTATTTTGAGAGATCGGTTTCCTCATTAGAAAACGAAAAGCCCGTGAAAAGGATTTTCCGCTGAATCGGCAGAAAGTGGCACTGTCGCGGATAAAGAAACCGACCGAAAGGAATTGGATTTCCTTCGAATTAAAAGCATCGCAATGGAGCGCTTAATTGATTTCTCGAGTAGGGAGATTCCACCCTCGCCTCCCTTTTTCTTTCTCCGCAAGCCTGCTTAAGGATTTTAAACGATGCGGCCCCCTCGAACGTAGAAGGAACGGCCACCTAAAACGCGAGTTGTTCTTGCTTCGCGAAATTGTGGCGACCGAGTCCACCGTGCAAATATTATCGGATACATTTCTGCGGGATATTTTTGCCGGTTTATTTCCTCGGATGATATTCGGAGCGAGGCTATTTGACAGTACACGGAATGTTTTCGAAATATTCCGAGATGCTGCCCATATGCAGCAGCTCGCCTCGGCCAAAAAAGAGAGTCGCTGTTTTTCATACCTCTTCTCCTATTTCAGCCGCCACTTTTTGCAGGCTTCCCAAGCAACTCTATTCGTAATTGCACTTTTTCTTCAAAGCAGTGCTCTGAAATTTGCGTTCACTAGTGCGGTGCCGGCACCATGTGGGAATAGTTTGTAGTAGGGTGGAGAAAGCCGGTGGATTATGAAGGGTTGAAAAGTAGACTGACCTGTATGTACGGCTGCGGCTGTTGCGACGAGGGTGGAGGCGGCGTGAGTGGTCCACCGGTTACCGCAGCATCCTGCTGAGGCGATGTCCGCGGTGGTTCTGGAATTGAAGGGTATAAACCTGTAAAAGATTCCTTTAGGAGAATTCTAATCATTTCAACACGCAGCCTGCCACTACACACTAACAAAGCCCTAACGCTAGATCAATTATTCCCGTGGAAAAACTCGAGCCCTCCAACGCTAACCAGTTGGCGCTTATCGCGGCATGAAAAAAGAAATTAGGGCTACGTAAAAGGTTTATCTGGCTGAAAAACTTTACGACTCCGCCTTCTGGCGGCTCGGTGCTCCCCTGTTTTTTAGTAGCGCGCTATTAAAAGTGGAGGACGATCCTTGCCGCCAGTTAAATGGAAATCTGTAGGACCTAATGGAGCCGTTTATAGTCCAATTAGCCTGGGCCTCCGCGCGACGAATTACTCACCGAGTGTACGGAAGACGATCGGTCGACTTCTGAACTTCTTGCCAGCCCTTACGGCAGTGACGACCAACTGGTACTGAGTGTCCGCCCGGAGATTGCTCAACTTGACAGCCTCGCTGTTACCTGCGACCACCGCCACCACCCTGTAACTAACCACAGTCCCATTGTGATTCGATTTTTTTGTCGACCATCTCACCGTAAATCAGGCTACCCTGCTGCCGCTTTCCAACACGCTTCAACAGCTAGAACCCCGCCGAAAGCGAGTTACACACAAAGGGATAATGCTGGACGTTGACTGATCGGCGAAATAAATGCTCGAGCGGGTAAAGGGCTTACGAGTTCGAGCTAGAGCTCATTGAAATATCCGGAAGCGAACTCCGACATTTCGGAATCCGAGTTCGATTTTAACACCGTCGCCATTCTAGTCGCCTTTGTTCGATCTATATGGAGTCCTATTCTCCATTTCCCCTTAGGCATTGTCACCAGGACGGTGGATTACAGCTTTGTGGTGACAGTAGTTTAAAAGCGGATTGGCTCGACACTATAATAGTCTTATTGTCAGGCCAATTCCGCGAAACTCTCGCCCGACTAAGTCCTCAACCTACCACTATATCTTTGTAATCGCACACGAACTACAACAATCACTACGTCTCACGCTCTCAGGAGAGCTTCGCATCTCGTGATCGCAGGACGTGATCGTTTGCATTGTACTAGTTGCCGATCGATTGCTCGATTCCATTATGGTCGGGAACAATTCTGCAATTATGATAAGCTGATTCGCCGGTAGGTTATTGTTGGGCATAATGAGCGCTTCAGGCTGCCCTCGCTCTCTCTCCTCCTGTTTACTCTCCGCGCGCGTGTCGGTGTCGAGTATAGTGCGCGGTATTGATTACGAATATCGCAGTTGTTATTCAATATTGTTTTCAGCCTTCCGGGGATACCGCGCTCCTCCCGGCTTATGCCGGCTCTATTTCCATCTGGGCGATGTGCGCCGGCATGTAACAGGACGCTCTTCCAAGTACAGTAGCCACGCCCATTCGCAGGTAACACATGGAACCACTCTGCATTTGTATCCGCGTGATGGTAAAACGTGCCGTGTTCTCCGGGGGATAAAGGCTTCGTCTAATACATAACAGGCTAGTCGTAATACCGCGTGCTGGCCCTCGTAAATTTCGACCAATCCGCCCGACTCGATGCTGCATTATGCATAGTGCACAAACCAACTTTACATCCTTCTGGAATTCGTGCCCTGGAAATAGCCGGGCGACTCCGTGTCCGGCGCTTTTTTCCAAGTTTGCTCGTTGAAACGATGGGGATTTTGTTGAAGGACTTTTCGCAGAATCGATGATACGTTTCCCTGAATATTCCTGCTCATCAATCACTGCAGATTTGTCCCAGCCAGATTGTCGTGATCCCTGCTGGCGCCGAGTTTCGCAAGTTTCTACCTTGAACGTGGGTGTGCAACTTTGCCAAGGACATATTTGCACCGCTCGACTTAGGCATATCTTCGCTGGCGATGAAAGTTCGACCCCGTCGGAGCTTCTACCTGAATTTAAGTGGATGATTTGCGATTCACAAACTACTCACGCGGCTCGCTCGTAGTTTCGCCTAATCTTGTAATGACGAGCACTCAGGAAGAATCGATTCTACGATCGTCCACGGATATTATGCAATATAATTGCTACCGCAACTACTCGTCCCCGAGCATTTAACTACCATCGTCCGACGCGCCTCCCCAACGAGCGCTAACAATAGGTTTGGCGTGCGGTGAATTCGTCGCTGTAAACGGAACTAATTGAATTCGATGATAATAGTTCGCGAGATCCCAGCAAATGGGCCAAAGTGCTTCAAGTCATTTTCCACCGTTTATTACCCGCGATGAATTTCTGGCGGCTGGTTCGCTCGCCGACATTGGAATTTCTATCCGGGCGGACTTTCTTTATTGATTCGTGTCGCCGCTGTTAATGGCGTGGCGCGAGCACGCACGGAAAAAAGGCGGAATTTTAATTTCGACGCGAAGAGAAAAGGCCGATAAAAATACCAGTGGCGGGCGAGGGGGCAGGCGCGAGGGCATTATTGTAATTCGATGGGCAGGCTGCCCAGTGGATTTCGCTATCGCCCGGCCACGCATCGTGATCTCAACTCCTCGAGACCCTAAATGCCAGGCACACCATGTAATCGCGGCAATCTAATGGATTGATAAAGTCCTGGATGAATCATACCACCACTTTCGCCGCCCTCTCCCTTCCCGGATCCGGAAATCTACCAACTTTCCACTCCAATTTATATCAGCCGCACAACTTACTCGCGTTCTAATTCGAAAAGAATTAGAATTAAAAGAATTAAAAGAACGGACGATCGAAATAGTGAGCCTCGTAGATAATGACGAGGAAACGAAAGCTCGATTTTCGGATGATATTATTTCAACGTTGCAGGTGGTACGTGCAGGCCGATATAGCTACTTCGGCCAAGTTTAATTATGGTTGGCTCGGTGGAGCTCACGGCTTGTTTCCATGACTGCGCGTATATCCGCGAACTAGTAATTAATTACAGGATGCAGTAGCTGCAACTACGGAGGACAGCTTTATATGTAGTTCTCGCTGGAAAATATGATCATTATTCTCTGACTGGAATTGGAGATTTAGTCGCTGCGGACTTGGCTTTGAGATCGAGGAGCTCATTAAATACTTTATGCTCTTCTTCGGTGGGTTCTTTGTTCCATAAATGTGTGTTCATTCGCTGGCCCTCCAAGTCCTGAACGTCCCTTATTCTCGGCGTTTACTTTTCCGTAGAACCTTGGCCTGCCGAGTTCCTTCGGTCGACTAATTCATATTCGAGACTCAGCTCATCGTGCGGTTAGAATACTCGTGTCACTCTGGCACGTCTTATCTCCGTTAAATTAGGGTCCTTGGCTAAGCGAGTACTAGGCGAAAATTATTACGTGGAAAGTGGCTGCGTGATTAATTGAAAACTGTCGGGGGCGAACGTCTTCAGTAGAGGAACGCTGAGCGATTCTCCCTTGAATATTAATATTTAATATCGTCGAGGTCGTAAAAGGATGCGCGCCGGACTCGGCGATGAATCGTGAGGAAACCAGGCCGCGAATAAACCGCCCTCCTCGCCAATCGCAGCTGGTCGATGTATCTATGCGTTCCTCGAATCAGCATACTTCTTGTTTCACTTGTTAATTGAGCCGCTCGACTAATTGGATCGTTAAAGACGACCTGATCATCCAGGTGACGTCTGGCATCACCGACATCCACTGCTTTTCAATCTTTCCTAAGCATGCTCGGATTTCTAAACTCGACTAATCACCTCCAAAACTCTGTTAATAAAAATTACATCACTATTTCTATATTTTCTATGCTTTTTCAATTACTTTCGGAAGCTTCCACGCGTTACGTGCGATAGGAGGCTCGCTCGCCTTTACATAACTACCAGTATGTGTGTGTGTACGTGAGCTGAGGTTGTGTAGGCCTTATCAATCTAGGAATCAATAGCTCGCATTTTTCCTACATTATACCTCGCCTCCCAATTCGAAGCGCCGTTCGTCCGCCGGTACACAATTAATCCCCAGCCGTCTACTCTATTTACTCGGAACGCCCGCGCGTTTGAGCTTGCGCCGAGAACTCGAGCAGAAAAGCGAACTTCCGAAACTACGCAAGCATTCCCTAGCCGAACAAAAACAGGCGCGCGAACACATCCCTAATCACCGATGCAACTCCATAGAAGCACCTATCTCCTAGCAGGAGAAAAGTCCAACATTCCCTGCGGCTAGCGGCAACTGGCAAGCCAGCACAATAAACACGAGCTTCACACAGTGGGAGCTAATAACATGGTCAGAGCTACGTGTACTACAGGGGAACATTAACATACACGTGCCAATCGGGGGTAGGCTAGGTGTCTAGTGACTAGCTATCCCCAAACCACGGTAGGTTTCCACAGGCAGCAAGGATACACACGAGCGAGTAAGGGGGAGCGATAGATGGTGCGTAGACGTAGAAAGTATAGGCGAACAGGCGACACGAAAATGCCGGGGAACATCGATCTACCAGGAGATAACGGATTTTCGTGTGCTAATTTGCCTAAGGGCGGTCGGGGCTTCGGGGGGGTTGGTTGGTTTGGTGGGTGGTCGGGGCAGGTGAGTTGTTGGGAACTACATAGTGTCGCGTGGCGCATAATTCATGACAGGAGCTTCGTACGCTATTCCGCTAAATTACATCGTACGTAAGGTCGACGTGAGGTAACGAATCAATAGGACGACACGGGACGGCGGGTCGCGCGATCCGCAAGCTTTGCATTGCACTGGGGAGTTGCATTCACGGAGAGGAAGAGGACACAGCACGCACACACTCCGTGCCTTGTCCTCCTGCCTCTTTCAACGGGGGGGAGGATTTTGTGCCTTAAAGCAAGCATTGTACCTGTCGTTATGTTTCCTGGCGCCGCACAGGGAGGGAAAGGTTTTTCATTAATATCGGCCCACTGTTCGCTTCCAGGCCCTCTCTAGGGGAGGAAGCGCTCCTGACAATGACGGAACGCCGTCGATCGAGGAACCCTGAGGGATCCCGCGCTCCTGGCACTGCGCCGCTCTGCGCCGCTCTGCGTCGCACCCATAAATTAGCCGGCGAGCAGCGCGGGATCCTTTCGAGCAAGTGGATCCTTCTGGTCCACTCGCCGTGTCATCGTGTGCGTCTGTGTGTATCGGACGTCTCGCGGAAATGCAATTGCTGCCCTCGTTGCCGAGCGTTCTCGCCGACAACCTCTGTCGATACGTCACGGCCGTCTGCACTCGCAAATCAGCTACCGTGGAAGTGTCCGCTACTGCGGCCAGTCACGTGAGCTCACTCGTTATCCGATCTAGCAAGGCGCGTGCCTCTTTTCGCTCCTGTGGGTCCACTGGTGGACTGGGTAATTTAAATGTGCCCTTGGCAAGTTTCGTATTGAGAATTCAATCTCTTCTAGCATCGTTATCGTTATCACGTTTATCATTACATCTTTATTTTATCATTATTATATCATTATTATATATCATATATAATTATATCATAGTATAATTATACCTAATATAATAATTAATATACATAATTATATCATTATATCATTATATTATAAGCTTATCAGAAGGGAAAAGAGGTCGCGAACTCACGTGACATCATGGGCGACGCATCCCTGAATTAACGCGCACCTCACGTACTACTAGAAGTTTGCCTCTGTGTTTACTGTTCTTTAGTGGTAACAGGGAGGGTTGGGATTACGCAGTACACATGTGTCTCTGTTCTGCGTAGCCCGTGCATGCCGACTATCGAGCGAGCATGCTAACGTAATGCCTGTTACATGCTTCCCGATGTGCTTCGAGGAGCGCGCGTCCAGTGAAGTCGCCGGCGTGAATTACGAGCAACTTTGAATTATCGTAGCGGCTGCCTCTTCCACCCTTTGCCCAGGGCTCCGCGGAATTTGATTCATCGTCTCTGCATTGCGCCCACGGGGATGCATATCGTAATTTCGGTGGCGCTTCCCCCATCAAAACTTTCGCACTGTGATCCTGCTTTACCTTACCACCCACTTACCGGAGAACTGTCTCCCCGGGAGGAATGCACCCTGCGCGCCTCGAGAACGAGTTGACTCAACCGAGTTTCGTTGTTACGCGCGCAAACATTGCGGGTCGGAGGATCGCGATCGGGTCACTCGTCCTCGCGAGGCGCGTTATACTTTTAATAACTAGGAATAGATGTATTGCGATTCGGACGCAGGATCATCGAAATCTTGGGAACGCACCTGGCGTCGGTCGGCTTGTACGTGACATCGTACTTCTCCACCTGCTCGACCTGGCTGGTACTCCAAGACACACGGACGGACGTCGGGTTGAGGAACGTCACCGTGATGTTCTCCGGGACCCCGGGTGTGCCTGTCATTGAGCCTGCGGGAAAGAGACGCGGGGATGCCCCTTGAATATATGTGTCTATTTTTAGGTGGAACACTGCGCACTAGGAGTAAGCTAGTTTATGTGTTAGGGGAATGTTTCTTTTTCAGTGCTTCGGCCAATGTACACGCGCTACTCTCCAACTTTCCAGGAGAGAAGGCTCTGCCTGGTAGCTTTGGTGTTGTGCGCTCGAAAAAGTTCTAGCTACTCGGAGGAGGATGTTCTCGGAGGGATGAGCATATTTTCTCTTAAAGAAGCTGAGTGTTTCATACACTTGGCTACTTCGCCTGTCAATTAGGGGGAGAGTCGGACTCTTTTGGGAGAAGGTTTGACGAAAGATTGTGCTTACCTACGAAACCAGCTCCTTGGAGGAATAGTATGGTGGCCCAAAGGACCATGCCGCCAGGATGGCGGGCCAACTATGGACCGCGTATCCTTCCACACACACACACACGTGCCCCCACTTTCTAGGTCTCCTCCTGATCGCAGCCCCTTGCTCCTACTGCCATGCGATTTTTCTCGATCCGCCTCGATGTGCTCCTCTTCGAGTTCAGTGCACCGCGTCTAGCCGAGTCTAACGTGCGGCATTTTTCCCCGGGATTCATCGTGCCATGCTTTCTAAACAGAGCCAATGAACCAACGTCGCATTTGAGAATCTTGATATGATTGTGGTCCGCGTCGTGATGCATTCGATTTATTCGCTGGGACCCGGAGCGGGTTTGATGCGCTCCGAGTGAAGTCCGACCCGCGACTGACGCTACGCTCCGGCTCGAACCTTCTAAATGCGGTCCAATCTTTGTTTACGCGAGACATTTTCTTTTCCATTCGCCCGTCGGACTTCCCTCTTCCACAACATACTCCCAATGTGTCAAAGGTCGTAAGACCGCAGTTTCATTTTCATGCCTCGTTTTTCCTCTTATTATTCTATCAACCAAACACGCGAGCCGTGGTGGCAATTAATTTATTATTTGTATGAACCTTACTTCTGGGTCAGTGGAGTCTTGAGGTTGAACGGCTGGCTGCATTATTTATCCGTGGAGCAGGGGCGCGTCCTCAAGGTGTCCTCGTGGACCCATTGCGGCTGCAACAGACATTAGTTGTTTTTAACAAACAGACCTGCTGGACCGCATCCGCCGACAAGAGCAATTGCCGGATGCTCCGCACCGAAACGAAAACCCCGGGTGCGGTCCTGCTAACCGCAAGTCACCCGGAAAACACTGTCACCGTCCACCTTCCACGCGCGGTCGCTGATTAAATACAAGTATCTTACATAGAAGCAAAACAGTGACAATTTCGACCACATACACTTCTTTTTATATTCCGAGTTTCGCGAGTAAAAAACACATTCTAGTTTCAAAGGTTCTTTTAGCCAGTGCTGAGGGCCTACGTTGAATTTCACTGGGAACACACTTTAATGGAACGACTTGCCAACATCGTAAAACGAGTTTTCCGTCGGTCTTCGCGCTCACTCAGTGAAAACCTCGCAGTTGTAATTTCATTTTTACACGCTCGCCCGAAGCGAACCTACCGCCACGCGGAAAAAACCCGTTTTGTGCTGTTATCAAGTTTTATTAGAATACGCTTTCACGCTTGTACACCGAGCGCTTGCCACTAGGAGGGGATGCCAAAGTGTTTGCCTATAGTACTGCCAGTTGAACTTGGCGAAGTTCGCCCTTTGGCTGGCGCGAAATCGACTTGGAGGCGAGAAGTTGTTAACAGCAAAAGCGAGACTGTTCACCATAGTTTCATTAAACCTGGCGAGGCTCTTAATCACGGCGGAACTTGGCCAGGATCTCGTTAAGATTCAAGTGACCTCTCGCGCTATAATAGAGACCGGACGAAAGCCGCGCCGAGTAGAATCTCGAGGACTCTTCCGCGCCTTGCCGCGGTCTCGATCGGCTCACAGGGGATTCTGTGTCGAGGTCTATTCCTTCGGGGTAGTCTGTGAAATGTCGGTCAACCAATCAGACAGTCGACGAGCGGGCAAGTAGAGCCGTTTTCGACAAGATAAATAATTAACCCGAAAACACTGTCACGATATTGACCCTCACCTTTTTCTCGAAAGCGAGCAAATATTATAAGTCGATTATGTGATTATCCAAGCAGTTTATCTAATGCGACGTTCTATGGTCAATCGTTAAGCGAGTTACTGTCAGAGCTCTAGTGGCGGGCACATTCCTCTTCACGTCCCTTTTCGGCAAACCAGTCACTTTTTATATTCCATCGTCCGGATCGTTATTTTTATCACGCGCCATACGTCGCGTCAGAGTGAAGTCATTCTTATGGGGTAACCGCCATCGGAGGCTCACGTGCCGCACGTTCCAACTGGCATTTCCAAAAAAATGGCTAGGTCCATTAGCTCGGCGGAGTCAATTCGATATCGTTCGGCGTCGACGCTGCCCCGGTAGCCGCTACAAATCGTTAATAGAACGGGTTCGTGGGTGGCTGATGACCTTTTGGCGTGGCTTGCCAACGAAAACACCGTGAATGGATGCCGGTGCTCTCGGGTGGCGCGTTTCGGGGGAACAAACCAAAGCCAGAGTTTACATTAGCCCGTCTTTGTGCCGTGAGCTAGGGTCCCCATAGGAAAAGACCAGCATTGACGAAAGACCCACATGAAAGGTGGCTTTATTTTCCATGGCTGGCCGAAACGGACATGTGTAGTTCGTGACCCAGGTGTCGATGAATCGAAGTCCGTGACAAGCTACGCGTGTAAAATTCCGATACTAGCGGTATTATCAATTGCAAATGCTGTCGGCGGGTGTATTCATCGATGAAGATCGACGGGGTAACAGAACCTAACAGGACTCTAACCGTAGAACGTAAAGTGCTTTTTCATGGAGTCGAGCCGCGCGTGAGTACCATCTCGCTCCGTGTCATTTATGGCTTCATAAATATCCAAGGTTGCCTTATATGGAAAAGTATTGACTGCCACCGAGCGTTTTCCCAACAGGCCATGAATATATACGAGACTACAACTTTCATTTCCGTCGATCGATCTAGCCTCTTTAAAATAGTAAAGATGACTCGAGGAAAAGCTAGCGGATTGGTTCTAGGAGTAACTGCGCATAGGACAACAATTCTATTTCGACGCGGACTGCAAAGGTACCTCCGGCCAAGAAGAAAAAGGCACGCGAGCCGTCAACAGTGAGAGGAAATATATCCGGGGCGATGGGTCTTTCCAAATATTGATGCAAGTGCTCGATTTAAGGATACAAAGTAACCGGTCCAATGGACAGATTTAACGCGCCGGATTTGCCACTGCGATCTATCTCTCGCCAGTTTTCCTCGAGGTTCGCCCGGCATCTGCTCTTCGTCGTTGGCTGGGGCCCCGAGGGGAGGACACGGGACGCGATACACGATTCCAAATCGGTTTGCAGTAAATTCGTGCCAGCAGCGCCCGTGGCTGCCGGCTGGAATTTCATTGGAGAGCTCGAGCGATCGCGAGAGGCTCGATTTATGAAAATGTGGGTAGGTATCTGGTTGGGTTCGGGCAGTGTCAGTGAACTGGTCGGCGAATCGGGTCGCTCGCCGAATAACGATTTGCGATAATTGCCTCTCTGTAAACTACAAGTGGTCGTCTGGGGAGTCGCTCCTTGATCGAGTTCCACTTGCATACGTAGGGCTCGGTGGAGTTGGTTGGGTTGGGTTGGGGCTCTCGTACGACAGGCAGGCTTTTAGGTCATCACTGTTTCCTCAAAGACAGCTCCCGCGTTTTCGTGGCGACGGCCTTTTTATCTGGCGAAATGCAGCCGCCTGGGGAACCCAGTTTCGGAGAAACATGAGCCTCGCTATACATATGTATAGGTACTTTAGGTAGTACAACAGAGATTGTAAGCATACGCTCGCCTTCCAAGTATTCCCACCTCAATGTCGAGCTCTGGAAGAAGCCGATAGCGTGGTGACTCGAAAAACCAAGCCTCCGGGAATGCAGCTACATATGAAATTCTTGGGAAACTATTTCTAATAAAACTAGCATTTACGAATAAGGAGAACGTGAGCATGTTGGCGAGCGCGCCAGATGAGCTCGACGTTGATGTACTCGGCGGCAGCGGTCGCGGCGAAATGAAATCGATCGGCGCCGGATTCGAGCGGATGACATTTCGTAGTTGGTCTCGAAGGAGGCTCTCGCTCCTTCTCTCCTTCTTTAACGGCGGAGCCGCACGCCAATGAATAATGGCCCTAAGTGTGGAACTGTGGAAAAAGTGCTCGCGGACAGGTGAATGAGCAGAATATGCATGTCACGCGAGCAGCGCGGGGTTTAGTGTCGCGAGTAACTGCAGATCAATATATGCATCTGCATAGATCGAGTGGCACTCGGCGATATTTGCAGCGGCGTGTTCGAATAATACCGAGGGAAGCACGCGCGACGCCGCCGCCCGGCGTACATGCATATTGCTCATCTTGCAGAATGAGAAGCGATACATTCAATATTGATGAAATCGAACCAGTGCAAACCGCAACTTCATTCGCACGATTCCGGCCAACTCGACCAATTCAATAAATCCAATAAATGAGAGCATCGATTCCAATCTCTGGTAATTAAAGCAGAATACATGGAAATTTTACAGGAGGACCCGCGTCGAATTATACCCGCTCGTACGCCGGAGGCACATTCTGCGTGTAATTCTCGGATGTTTGATATAATGTTTAACTACTAATGTGCGAAATTCCCGATTACATTCGATTCTCCCGGAGGGGGCGCCGCCCGACCCGCGCCCTGTCCGGCCAACTTTTCGCCGTCGGACGAGCCATCAAATATTGACGAGGATTCCATTTGGCCGAGCGCTAAGACTATTACTCAAACGTCAAGTTTCACCTAATGCGCCGGCTGTGTACATGTCTCGATGTCGGCCGGGCCTTTGACAACTCGTACTACTTGAGGAGATACTTAGTCGGCGAGTTTATCCCCCTCGCGACGATTTCCCGCACTTTCGAGAGGACGTGACGATGATTTAATAGCACTTTTGCGCGCAGGCCCTCCTTCCCGAGGACGGTGGAGGACGGGCGAGGACGGCTTATCGGCTGTCCGGAATAAGCATCGCTCTAAAGCCCTCGGATTAGGGCTCGAGCCTGTCGCTGACATCAAGTGGCGTGTCGCGAAAAAAAGCCACTAACTTCAAGCTCGAAGGTGTCCACTTGTCGGGTGAAAAGTGCAATTCCCCAAGGAACCGGTTGCCCAGCAGTGATAAATCGAAAGGTCAAACTGCAGTTCAAACTAATTGAAAGCCGAGACACGACTCGCCGCGCTATTTTACGAGCGATAACGCCCGATGAATCATGTATGCCGGCCTATTGGAAATCATAACCGGGCGATAAATCGTCAAAGGAGCCTCCGCTAGTCGACGCTCTTCCGATCTGCCAAGTCTTCACCCGCCAGCCAATTTTCCGTCGATTCTCGTTACCCGAGCACCTCGCGCGCGCGCGCGCGCGTCTTTCTTCCTCGCCGCCGACAAGATGCGAATACGAATACCGCGGAATTGATGGTTCTTATAATCTCGCGAGCGATCACGTCCCGGCCATTCGTCTTTGCGAGCCACTTCCTCTCCCCGGTGCTTCGAGAGAGCTTTCGACGCTCCCGAACTTCCTCCCTTATTTCACCGAACCCGGGGCCTGTCCGGGCTCGTTTCCCCGGCGTGCAGCATGCAACTTGCAAGAGAAATCTCGGGCACGTGCTGTTGGTAAGAAATGGAGCCTGGTCGGCGAGTGCGAATTTTTCACCGTCAGCTACTTGCTGTTACAAGCAGAGCTCCAGTGGATGGTTGAATCCGGTCGTTTTGTATAGTCGACTTGGTTGACATGTATTTTCTGCATTCTTTTTCCTGTACTATTCTGTATTCCCGAACGCGTGGCTCTGTCAGCAGTGCGACAAGGGTGTCAAGTGATTTCACCGCTGCGACTAATACCTACAGCCGAGCAATTCACTTCCATTTCCGTAATGGATCAGTCTCGACACTCGGTACCGTCCGATAAAGATCTCCAGTTTCTAACTTTAATGTCGCACCTGCATGTCATCCATTTATCGGGCGGACCTTCCGCTAATATAGACCTTCCGCCGAATTTCATCTATTTAATCTCCAAGCCGACGCAACCGGCTTTAATTATGGCCCAATGAACCTGTCATGCTCACGTACCAATTACCAAGTGGAGCGTACGGCTGGTTTAGCGCATTTCGTACAGTCGATTGTGCACGACCATTATAAATCAGAGGAGGCTTGGAAATAAGACGCGTTCTAATTTCTCGAGATGGTGGTTGGTGGGGGTGGAAGAGAGGCTTTCTTAAGTTGGAGCTGATAAGGGAAGTTGAAGGGACGCGGAGGTATTGACTAGGAATTGGACGAGTGTGAGGCATGTGCATCTCACCGACGGCTCTCACTGCCGACTAGGGAGAATGGACCGACTGACTGGGAGGGGCGAGCTTTTAAGAGTGAAGCTTGTTGGCCTAGATCGACGTGCTGGAAGTCCTCCTTGTCCTGGCTCCCTTTGCCTACAGTCAATTATCGCGCGACCATGCCGCTCCGTAATCCGGCTTTCACGCCGTTCCAAACTACTCGCAGGCTAATGGATAACTAAATATCAAGCTTCCTCCGACTGGAGTTGAAAGCTCCAAATGCTTGCCGCCACTTTCCACTGGAAAGTGTGGATGGACCTAGAGCTGTTTCTACTTGCCGAGGATATCCCTGCTGGATTTACCGCACTCTACTGCTCGCGCAAGAGTAAACGTGCAAGTGGCAAAAGGTTCGGTGACGAGCGAACGGGCTGACGGGCGACCGGCCACACTGAGCCACTGTTTCTGACGAATCATTTCCCGCCGGGCCACAATTCTCAACACGCCAACGCTTCCGGCGGAGGTTTACGGGACGCGCTGAACTCTGATGGCAGGTCATCCTTTATTGGCAGTGGCGGGTTGAAAGTGGGCATTACAGTTCCATCGGGGCGAAAAGGGCCGCGCAGAAACTTATTGCCTTTTACCGGGGCTAAAGGGCGGAAAAATGGCCCCCGGCTAGTTCAATTGCCGAATGGGCTTTCGACGGTTTCGAAGGCCGACACACAGTGTCCCGTGGAGCCGCTCGCCCGAGGAGATTAAAGAGAAAGCCGAGATTAATGGAAGCTCGTTGCCAGCTATTGTGATCAATCTGGCCGAGTTGCATTTGAATTTCTTTTCGCGCCGCGGCCCAGTCATAAAATTAAACCGGCCGATTCATCGCTCGAGCAGCAGTTTCGAAGGTTTCGCGAACGCTTTGGCAGGCTTTCGCGATAAATCCGTCGAATTTCCGATCTGCATTTAAATTGAAAAATGATCGTTACGCCGCCGCCGGGTTATTTTCTCCTCATTTGCCCGGCCCCCGCCGCGGCCCCGGAGAGAGAGAGCGGCCATTCTCAAAGGGACCGGCGTGTTTCATCGAAGGCCGCGCGCGCAAAGTCAATTGGCAAGGGCGCGCATTTTTTTTCATGCTCGCTCGACTAATGTAATCTTCTCTTGGTTACAGGAAAAGCTCGGTTTTCAATTATCTCGCTCACCCTCCTTCCTTCCCTTTCTTCTCCACTTCTGACGACGCTTGTTACTGGAAGGTAGTGCGAGGTCGAGTGAGCAACGCTTGACTAAGAAGCGGCTTTTGCTCAGGCGTATTTCGCGCCATGCCACGTCAGCGATTTTATTGAACGAGCCCCAGCGCGATCGTTCGTTTTCGCGATGTCTCTTTCGCAAAATTACGCTGTAATGTACCTTCCCTGCGAGCTCGGATCTCCCATGAATTCCTACCTTGATCCAATTTCCATTCTTGATTAATCCTATTACCGTACTAGGAATTTATCGGATTTTGATTTCTCTTCAAATGTAATTATTCCAAAATAATGGTACGCTCGATTATCTTCCAGCTCGCGGAGCCTTAGATGTAGATTCATTATAATAAAAAGTAGGAGTATAAATCGATAATAAACTGAGTGTCCACTACCTTGGAAGTCCTAGCTCGGGACTCTTTGCCGTGCGCCGCTACAGTAAGCATCGAAAATCTACTGAAGCGTCGCGAGAGCGATAGCGTTTTCCCCGATTGAGCGGTTCGATTTTCCACCTGGTAATATATGCACCCTCCTCCCAGCACTCTCCTTCCCAGTGTACCGATAAAGGAGCAAAGATAAATCGGGACTCGAGACGCCGGCGTCCTCCCCCTGTAAGGTGAATCCGTCCAAGGAGGAGGAGGAGTTGAAATTGCGAGCAAATGTCACGTCGCCTCGTTACCGGACCGCAATTCAGCCCGCTCGCTTCCACCTTTACGATTATGGGATCGTAGCCTTGTCTCCGCTCGCCGCCCGATGAGAGTTCCATTGGTGACATTGTTAGAAACGATCGTCGCAGAAAAAGCTCCCCCAACATCCGACAGCATCCGCCCTATTCTTGCAATACAAATCCCTCGACAGGACACAACAAACATATACCTCGCACAGTGTTATCAAGCCACTTCTACGCATCAAGCATTCCGAGATATCATCCCCATCTCGATTAATGGCGCTGTGTATGTGCGCAGTTTGGACACAGATAGCTCTCCCGCCCTCTTGGAAGCTGCCACTCGACGGTTTCGTGGAACACGTGGCCGGCCGAGCGTGTTCCAGACACTCGGATAAATAATTCACCAAATGAGAGCGGAGCTCGGTGCAGACGGTCTCTGTATAATCACTTCACCATCTCCCTCTCTTTTGTACGCACCTCTGCACCGAGCGAAAGACCACTGCTATTATATCCTGTTATTTTAGTTTAATTTCTGGTGCACGTAAACAGACAACGCTTTGCTGTTTACGTATCGCGAGGTTTCTATGTTTTGCAAGCGAGATTGCATTTCGCGATAAAGTGGCTTGTAATTCGATTCATTTGATAAGGATGCGATGGAACAGTTTGATTGACGGACGCACACGAGCATGATCTACATATAACAGTAATCGATCAAACTTTCCTATTAACTGATTCGGTTGTCCGTCTAGTTGAAAAATGCATGCTTCATCACAGTCTTATAAATATTTCAGAAGACCCGTGACGTTCCTGTCCTGAATAATTGCGCGACGATTCATGACTTCGTAATAACTGGATGACGCGATTTTTCGCGTATACGTGCATTGTTCCGCGAAACTCTCACGTGCGGCTTTTTTCGTTGCAATCGATATGGGTTCCGCTGATTTCGAAGTTACCTGTACACAGAGAGAGAGAGTGCGGGGCTCGCTGCGATCTCTCAAAATATCCAGCGTCGAGTTGTAACCGCGGCAACCGTGATTGGCAATTGTGCGCCGGCGATGCAAGCTTTCCACGGATCTGCTTTCGAGAGAAACTTGAGCGCGAGTGGCAGCGGCGAAACGATCGGAAAAACGGAATGAAACTGTTTCTGCGAGGTGAGAGGTGAGAGGTGACTCCCGATACGAGAGTCTGACGTGACCGAGGGGCATATGATGCAGTCGCTTTTACGAGCGAACAGCAGGAAAAAGGGGCGCGTGTCTACGTAAAGGATGGAGCTGCTGCTTTTTCTCAGGTGGTGTTTTATGGCGGCAGAAGGGGAGCTTGTGTAAGTCTTCTTCCATTTATCCTCCAGCGGAGCCAATGGGTACATTTTCAGCCTCTGCGATGCCATCTCTGGCCTGAGAATATTCCATAATTTCACCCGCGTGACACGCAATAGCGGAGTTCGAAATTCTCGCCCTCCTTTCTCTCTGGTTTAACGCGTAGTTTGTCGGTGTCGGTGGCTCGCTGCGGCTTTTCATTATTGATAAAAGATTCAGTTGCTTTCAGGATTCTGGTATATGTTACTGGCGCTAACGCACAATTTAGGAACCCAGCCAGCCGTGCATCCAGGTATTAGTGCGCGATCTCATTGTGTTTTCCCTCTGAAGCGACATTCAATCGGAACAAAAGCCCCGCGCGGACACCGCGTGCGAGCTTGGCGTTCGTCGGCGATTCAATTAAAGCTTTTGCATTTTAATTGTTTCCAGGTGGATCGCGAGTTCGATTGCATTTATTTATTGGTTCATAGCATCACGCGCGCACAGTTTCAATTTCGATTTGTTCGTATGTAATCGTTTGCCCGACGCCAGCTTAAAGGCGAATACGCTCCTTCGCTAAGCTCACCGTCCCCTCCTGCGAACGGAAACTTCGAAACTTCCATTGGCCCTCGAGTTCTCCAATCCTCAAGTTTCCATTTCGCATAATTTCCTCAAGCTCTCGGCTTTCTTACTTAGGAATAAATCTTTCAATGCGCTTGCATATACTCGAGAAAGCGATAAAAAGAGTTCGAAGTGAGCCGCTCGTGAAAAAGATGTTGTCGGTGGTGACTTGACACCAAGTGAACCGGCGCAGACTCCCTTTCATTGTCGAGAGATCTCGCGCCAGCTCGAGAGCTGTCTCGAAGGAAACGCAACGGCACACTTCGCCTTCCATTTTCGGGCCGACGGACTCTTTCGTGTCAGCGGTCAATATATATCCAGCCGTCTTTCTAAAAGACAGACTTCCCTTCTGCCCGGAGACGCTAAGCATCGAGAGTGCAGGTTTACATGATTCAGCCGCGAGGACCAGTTTCCTCGTGCGACGGCGACGAGAACGACACGACCACGGTAATATTCATCTGTCGCCTTGGTGATGGCACGTGCCGGCACTCGGCTGGATCCAGCGCCCCTTTTCTCTCTTATCCACTTCTCCTTTTGTATTTTAAGCCCGCTTATCCGGTGTAAAGGTCGAGCGGAGAGAGTGTTAATTACTCGTCGCGCCTGCAGATTGGAACTCGATATCCCGGCGATTCCTTGCTCCAGCAATCTTTCCGCGAGTCAGCTGGGAAACTGGCGCGCACGACGTCATCCCAATTGATAACTTCGCGCGACAATGCACCTTTCTAGCCGGCCTTTCTAGACTCTAGGCTCAATGTTGGATTTAATGATCGCAGCCAGTGCGGCGTGGTCTGATAGTTCGCACGCTTGTGCGAGCAATCAGATCGATTAATTGATTGACTAGGTTGTGCTCGGTAGGCTGGGCTTGGAGCCTACCAAGTCCCGGGAAAATCAGCTGCAACAGGCTGACTGAGTAATCTACTGACAATACACCGCTGATTCTGAATGCATCGAGTTTATTTGGAGGCTCGTCTAGGGATTATCGTGGAGAATCTAGGTAAACAAGCCGCGCTCCACTAATTTCCAGGATTGCCGAACGCCGAGGCGAGCCGCGGCCTGCTTGGGCTTAAAACCGCGGTAACGAGGGGCATAATTAATAGCGGCACCCACCGCATTCCGGTAATCCCTTGATTATGCAAATTCGGCCGATACACCTTTCCGCGTGTGTTGGGCATCTGACCGCACACGCGCTTATTACGTATTCCGCAGCTCTAGGTCCTCCGGCAGCCCTAGTGCTTCGATTTCCGTCGACCCCTGACCCTGAAATTTTATTGATGCCGAGCCACGCTAACCGATACTGACTTACACACGGTAATTCCAAGGCTTATCCCAGTAGACTCGCTAACTGGGACAGAGCCAGGCCTCCACCACGGATAAACCCTCTTCCAACGTGTTTCACTTTTTCCATCCCTCCCCGCCACGAATCTACCACCATAACTCGCTCTCAAGTCGATCTTGTTTTTTGTGACGGCGAAGGAAACGAAATTAATATCGACATCTGCCGGCGTAACCGAGTCCAGGGAGAAATTGACGGTGAAGGGCTCGCCGGGCGGGCATTCATAAAAATGAGTTTTCTCCCGGGACGAAATTCCTGAGCGCGCAAATAATCCCGAGAAGCACGCGCGAGATTGCCGATCGATTTATCGCCCGAGAGCGCCTTCACGCAAATGGAAAGTGCCGGCGTCTTAAGCATCCTCGAGGTGGCTACTCGCACCTTTAATTCAATCGCGCAATCCCGAGTGCCACCTCAATTTCAATTGGTCTAATCCATCTGGTTAGAAATTGGAATTCTCGTTTATTTGCGGCCGCTTAGTAATCCCGTCGATCATTTCCTACTCCGCGGCCGTGTGCTGTTACTCGGGCGAGCGAGGGGATTCGAGAAGGTAGTTTGGAGCCGTGTCAAGAGGAATATATCGAGGAAGAGGAGTGGAATCAACGGCAGTGGCGATGTCACCCCCGGCTAGAGTGGTCTGCCGAACGATTGTTGCGGAAAGAGAGGCCCACTTTTCCTCGCCGCCCTCAATCCCCCTCTTCCATCCGGCCAAAGAACCCCTCGATTCCCGATGACATCCATATGATTTCTCGCCGACGGAGAATTTCACTGGGCCGCGCTTCGATCGTAAAGCTCGTCTCGCGCGGCAGCCTTTTTCCCTCGAAAACCGAACGGCAGCCCAATTAAGTGCACTTCGATATTATTTCTCCCCGGGGGACACGCCACGCGGTATTTGTATTGTCACTGCGGTCCGCGGGATTTATCCGCGTAGATTATTTTCCAGGCGGACTCTGCTGGTAGGCTATTTCAACGAGACAGGAAGAGAAACG
Source organism: Crossocerus cetratus (assembly GCA_963675795.1). Lineage (NCBI taxonomy): Eukaryota > Metazoa > Arthropoda > Insecta > Hymenoptera > Crabronidae > Crossocerus > Crossocerus cetratus. The sequence goes on from OY776667.1 coordinate 19,610,492, forward strand.
AGAGGTGGAAGTGGATAGAGTTTTTCTGGCGTCCGGGCGGAAGATTCCGGGTGCTATCGTAAAAGGAGCTTCGCACTGGAGGAGAGAGAGGAAAAAAGGAGGAGGGCAGTTGGTGTCTTTTGATCCAGGCTCTTCGGAGGATTGGCAAAGTCCGATACTGTCCGAGTGATTCCCCTGTGTACGTGGACTTACACGGCCGTGTAATACCCGGGAAACTTGGCCGCACACCGACCCACGAAATGCCCCAGTCACCGAATACATTATCCCATTGTGGATTCCTCATTTCTCCTCGATGGAAAACTCGCCGGGTTAAAGGTCACTCCACCTTGCCATGTAATCGATCTTAACCCCCCTTTTTACCCGTTGCCCGATCCAACCGGTCACCGGCAACTTTTCAGGAAAGGACTCGCCTGAACAAACGTCCTAATACTTGCCGGAAGGTCGCCTCCTCCTTCGGGGCCGCGGCGATTGGATTAAAGTTTTCCGAGCGCGGACTTGAGAAGCAGGCAAAAAGACCACCGGAACAGAGAAAGTCCAGCGATTCTACTCAGAAGGTTGTGTGCAAAGAGCTTCTTTCCAGAGCAGCATTCGAACGGGCAGCTATACTCGGGTTGTTTACCACAGCCCGGGATCCTAATTAAATTCCTGGAGATGTACTTCTGCCGAATAATAATACGTAAACAACTGCAAATGAATTCGACCTTTGTTTTACAATTCAAGACATTCTAGCTATAGACCGCATTTCCACAGAGCCGCGCGAATTTAGAGAAGCAATTCGAGAGAGAAAGATGGAGGAGCATTTGGAATGACTTGGCGAAGACGTTCTCGTGACACGTATTAGTGCACATTCGGCCGGCTCGATAGTGTATCGATCGGCGTTTGAAGGAAAATGGACGTAAAGCTCGTGTGCTCGCTTACGAGGGAGCACATGACCTCGCGTATCACGATGTTATATAGTACGAGCACCACGAGACATGCGACAACTAGGCCGCTACTACGTCAGATTGGCATTAAAGCCAAGCCACGACTGCCCGGCCAATCGAGCACCGGACTCGTGACGAGTCCCGCACGTGTCACAATCCTACTTAAAGCCCCCTGTCATTCTTCCCCTTAAACCTTACGGCCCCTTGACGCGGCTTACAACCGGGCGACCTCACCGCCCGTTTTTAATTCAACCTTCCGAGCCACCAGGAACTATTGCGCCCAACCATATCACGGGATAAGTCCAGAGGAACGGGCGATGCTCGGCGACTCCCGCTGGAGGACCAGGAAGACAGTATGGAGTGACAATCTTTCTCGGACGACAGGAAGGACACCTAATCCCGAGGATAACCGATGAAGATAGGGCGTAACTGTAGGAAGGAAAAAGCACGCGGATTGTTCCTGTTTGGCGAGGAGATCGGGTGAAGTGGTCAATGACCGATCACCGAGAATGCTCTTGAAGGATAGCTTACCGCATTCGTTCGCCCGAGATGCTTCCCTTCTCCTCTGTAATTGAAGGGCTTAGTGGGGTTCTCGTTTACTATGATATATCGGACCCTTTTCCGCGGTTCTTCCCCGCATTTCTCCCTCGATTAAGAAGCCTCTCTATGGGATCGAGGACTATTAAACGGAATGCGGAATCATGGCGTTTCAGTGCATGCAGATCGCGCCGGGGAGCTGGTTGAATTACGTCGCGTCAGTCGGGCTTGGACTCCCTAATCAATTGGACCAATTAACAATGAATGCCCGGTGCGCCTCAGCGTTTCTGTTGGTTTCTATTAGAGGAGGAATCGCCTGCGGCCACTGGGAATCCCAGCTTCCTATACTTGCTCGGACGAACCAAGTTATTCCACGTTTCGAACGGTAGTTAGAAAAGGCTTATTGAAGTTTGCGGAAAGTTCATTGATATCCGGCGGATGGATCCGAGAATGGTTTCAATAACGAAATAACGATGTCGCGTTGAGGACAGTACTCCCGAAGCCGCACCGCCACTTTAAAAAGGCATTCAAGTTGTATTTTATCGGAAGGTCTCCGTGTAATGACTGACAATCGATAGTCACATTGACTTGTTTCTGCTTGGCTGGCTGAGCAGTCCCCTTTCAATCGCGCGGCACTCTATAGGTGACCCCGTTCGCAGAATAAAAGTCACCGCCGCGATCAGCCTCGTCTAAAGTCGGCGAGACACAGAGCTACATATTTATCCTGCGCTCACGGTTTCGCCGGGGCAAGATTTCTTCGCAAATCTGCCGCCCGGCGGAAGATAACATCGGACAATCTGCCACCCGTCTATTATTAAAGCCGCCTGTCCGTTGTCTCCAGCAATGCTGACTTCGTCCCTAGACAACCCCCCGCCCCCCGCGTGCTATAGTTGGGAGATGTGGAGTAAATAAAAAAAGTGATACAGAAAGCAGAGCAAAAAGTGCGGTCGCTCCATCGACTGTCGTCGGATGTTCGGGCAGAACGATCATCAGACTTTTTCCACTGGTAATAAGACGAGAGCGAAGGCTTTGCTCGATGTAATTTGTGACTTCTCGGCACTGTGAGTTGGAAGCCTGTTGATGATGAGTGATCTAAGCAAATTTGTACTTGGAAAGCTTCTTGAAGCTAACATCTCAGTTGAGAGGAGTGGTGAGCAGAGGTCAGAAGGTAATATCATCGGTAGATTTAGTGAAAAAGCCTATCTTGATGCAGGGTGTGCTCCGACCTACTTCTCTTCTAGTTTTTTCCCCCCATCAAAGTCCCACCCTGGTGGAAAAAAACACTCTAGGAGTATCGTTGTAACGCGTCCCGTCTGCTATGGGAATTTTTCGAGGAGATTAAGAGCCATAAATCGCGAGTAAATTCTGCTGGCCGGCACGGCCGCAACCCCGACTGTAAAGGGAGCGATCCTACGAGTTTATAGGCCGGTAACTCCGGGCCCACTCTCCGAAACCGTGAAAATTCCTTAGGAGGAAAAAAAATCGAGCTATCTCCCTCGAATCGCTCGAAACACTTTCATTAAGGGCAAGTGGTTCTGGCCGCCGGTTATATCGATCAGATTAAACCGCAAATATCCACTGGCTTCGTAATGGCGCTCGGAATTATCGGCTTCAGAATTATACCCAGCATTCAGGAAAATTCAAATTCTACTGCGAAAACCCTTCGCTTCTTTGAGGAAAAGGTGTGGGCGAGGAAATCGCGAATCTTCACAAACGCTGGTTCGCTCGAACGCAAAGGCTGTCGAGAGTGGAGCGACTTTCGGCGCGTGAAAATAATCAGAACGGGAAATGAAAGTCGGGATAAAGTACGTATGGACACACCCCGCACTTGTGAACGTTCCCATACGCCCGAATTCATTTTTCGGCCGTGACACGCTTCCCTCTGGGGAAAAAACGGGTTCCCGCAGAGTTGTACTCTGACACACATTTCCGTGCGAGAGTCCCAGTTGAAACGACGGGATTTCAAAACTTGCCATGGCACTGGCTGCAATAGAAACTCCCGACAGTACAGCTATCGTGTTAATTAATTTGTTCGCGATTCCTTGGGCACACGTACACATGACAAGGCCGGCGGGATTTCCCCCTCGTCTGACTACGCAGCCGCTCATTCTACTGGGAGGCTGAAAAGAGATCAGAGCCGCACAATATCATCGAAATATCCCTCCGAGCTTTCAGGCTCATTTTAATTTGCCAGGAGCTTAGTCCTCGTCAAAAGGGTGGAAAAGTGGCGTTTAAAACGGTAGGATTCGGTCTCGCAAGAAATTAATTTTTCAAGAGCCTCCCGCTTTATACGTCGCGTGCCTTGATTAGGCGCTCGAACGCATCAGCGTCAGCTAAAATTAACTTGCCAACGGCGGAGTTAATCAGTAGGAGCTCGTAGCCGGGGGTTACTTAAAAACCAGCCGATTGAAAGGTTAGAGCTAGACAGCTGCCCGTAGGCGGTGCATCAATTAAGCAGTCTCGTATAGTCTCCCTAACACTCGGCCGACGATTAATCACTGCTCTCTGAATTTGACACCGCGCTAATGAAAGCTAGCCCTGCGCTAACCAGAGCAAATGTAGAAAAGCACAATGAAGAATAAGGCTATTCGAATGAAAGAGGTCTCCTTTCAATATTGAGGTGATGAGGGATGGTGAGAGGACAGGGATGGGTTCCTGACAACGTCATAAGTCCCTGGGGAACACCGCTCGCGAGTGCCATCGGCCGCACCTTCATTCCATGCGCTTTACCTTCTGATATTATTAATGCGCAATGGACGAACACACCACTGCCGGGACAAGACGACCTCGACGAGTTGCTCAAAAGAGAACATGTAAGAACAAAACTTCTGTGCAAGCTGGATAATTCTGCTCCTTGTCTTCGTCCGATTCTTTACTTCCCCCAACGATTAACTCAACAAAACCGCACTCTTGGCGAGCAGCTGCTGCTCTCGACAGGAAACCCGTTTATCAACTGACAACACAGAATCAACTGACTTCTTCAAATGTCTCTAGCACGACTACTACATCTCAGATTCTAATGGAGCTCTCTCACTTCCCATTCAAGTTGCGCGGTTCACTTCTATTAAATACTCGGCCCGCGAGGGACAGCAATCTTTTCCCGAGATTTGACGCGCGGAAGATCGCATTTTCCCCCAAGAAAACTTGGTAATAATCTCAGCACTAAAGAGCCGTGGCATCAAGTTTGCGAGACGGCGGGCGCAGGCGGTGCCCGGGAAATTTCACGCTCCTAGTTAACAAACTTGCGCCGCTTCGTATTACGAGTTTAAGAGCACTCCACTCGGATTCATAGAGGCCGTAACTCCTTCCTTTCTCGGGCCTTTACTTCTTTCGGGGCGTCGCATTCTGGACCCGCTACGATAGCGATCGCGTTTCCTCTCAACTTTCCTTTAATTAACCCAAACATTATAATTATCTCGCTCGCGACATTCACGCGGTTAAGTCCGCAGCTTTCGCGAAAGCGTCGATCGGCCGTAAGAGTACTACTTTTCCAATCGTGCTCGGAAAATATTAAGCGACTAAATCGAATCCCTGGCTCCTAGTTTTTCATCGGTTTCCTTGTGGCGCTATCGGCATCGAAAACAGCGGTTCGATTAAGCGGAGGGAATCGAAAGACAACCAGACATCCATAATTCCCGGAGATCCAATTAGAACGAGCTACCCAGCCAGCTTCCCCCTCTCCCGCTTTCTCTCTCTCTGACGGAACTATAAATGCGTGTGCACTGGCAGTCTCCTGTTATCGTTTTCTCTCAAAGCAGCCCAAGGCTAGTCTAGTCCAATTATTACGCAACTATGGTGCACTTAGGGCGGCCGCGTAGTGTCTCGGGCGCATACCAGGCCAAACCTCGGCGTTCCCTCGGATCAAAACCACTGGAAGGTATCCCGACTGCGCTTAACACCATTACTGTCGGACTGCTGCTTGGCGATAAGAGGCGCAGGGATACCATCCTGCACTCCAGGATCAAGCCGAGTAAACAATGTAACACGCACGCTTCCTCAAGCCTCCTCTTATCCCCAACATACTCCAGGACAACACGCTCTGCTACGCAAAACAGAAAACAGGCTTACTATACCGCTCTGCCTGGACTCTGGACAAATAGACGCAACCACTACTTTCTCGATTGAGTTAAACTGCTTTCTTTCCCGGACGCGTTTTATCGGGCTAGTTTATCGTCGACGGCGTCATGATTATTCGGCCTGTCCGTAATCGCTCGGCGTAACGGGCGACGCGACAGTTAATCATAGCAGGGGGCTTTGCCGCGGGCGGAGATGTCCGGGTGCGGTTGATAAGAAAAAATTACTCCCGTATGCGCGGCCTGCTCCAAATCTCGGCCGGCACTCTCGGCCCGAGCGATAATTATGGAATATACTCGGCCGTTCGTTAGTGCGCTATCGCCCGCTTGTATTGCCGGTGCTAGCGTGCATACATATTAATCCGCTATTCTCGCAGCGGCGGCTCCATGCTGATGCACTGAATAAATTAGCGTGCATTTGTCGTACGTTGGCCAGACGAACCCGCCGGGTCAAGCCGGCGTCCCCCGCAGTTTTCTCCTCTACGTGTACAGAGGATCCTGGCCGTCGGCTAGATCGATCACCACTTAGTATACAAGTTGGCGGAGCGACGAGCGGGAAAATCGGGAAAATCGGGAAAATCGGGAAAAGCTGCAATTATCATTTCATCCGCCCCCGAGGAAATCAGGCCGACGATGTGCACGGGATTCATTTTAATTCCCGGCCGAACGAGCTTTGAATCCTAGTACATGGAGAGAGTAGGTGGGGAGAGTGGAGTTTAAGGGGGGTTTGCTCGTCCGGCGGCCTGGAAATGGAAGGATCTGCGCTCCCGATTAAAACGGTTATCACGCCCGTATCGTGCACGAGCGTTCTCGATTACTATCCTGATAAAAAGCACTATTTACCGGTTATGGATCGATCGGGTGTCGGAGGTGGCCGCGCTACCGAGAACTGCCGATGCAAAGAGACATCCGCTATATCCACCATCCAGTGCGAAGCCGCAAATAGGAAACACTGACATATTGAACGGCAATGATCGAATTGTAATCCTATTAGCCAGCCAAGTAGTCTGCCGCGGGAGCCGTATGTCCCTGGTATACATATTTCGATAACATGCGCGCATTTATCAGTGAGGACGATCTGTCGGCATAGGGAGGAATTAATGTAACGTGATATGCGAGGCTTCGTGTCAGTGCGCATTTGGCGCGGTTGTAATTCAATGCAATTCCAGTGGCACACTCCTCTCAGCCCCCCGCGAGTATTCAAATCTGAATGAAAGGCCCTTTAGCCTTAGGTGCTTTGTTATTAATTCAGGCCATCATGCTTCAGATTCATAGAGATTGCTCCAGATTGAATCGATCATACATATCTCTAAGAGACTCGAGGGTGGACCCGGCCAATTATTCACCGCGCTCAACCTCCAGTTCCTCCGGAGTATCTGCTCTATTTTCGTGGAGGACCGTCTGAGAAAGTAAAAATGTGGAGACAGACTTTTTATACTCCCCACTAAAATAATCCCCGGCCAGACCGGCGGAGGTGGATCAACATAAATTGTTGTAATTCTTACGAAAGAGAATAACCGCCGAGAGCGACGTATTCATTCTCTCTATTTTTTCGATAAATAACCAAGACTCGTTGGAAAGAGCCCGCGGCAAGAGTAATTCGTGCGGAAGAGAAAGCTCCGCCGGGAAAATCCTGGATGAAGAATGCAAATGTACAACATCGGCATTTTCATTTTACGGCCAGATAATTCGAGGCAGAGCCGCGCGCGCTCTCCTTCCTTATTCCGACACGAACGATTTCGACGATAAATATGCACGCCAATATCGAGCGCTTCTTGTTTCTCCGCTTTCCGCATTAACAAAGCCGCATGAAAATGTCGCATAGAACGAACGCGGCTGAAGAGCGCGGGGGTAGCCGGGAAATCTGGCCGCAAGGGATCTCGAGGACCTTCCGCGAGAAGATATACTCACCGGTACCATAAAGCCTGGCGGGTTTTGTCGGGCGTCGGGGTGGTTCGGCCGGCTTCAATTGAGGCGAGGAGATACTCTCGAGTCCTATTTCGTGGCGGCGCTCTCACACTGGACCACTCGAGTCTCACAGTTTCGAGTCCGACAATGCTGCACACTACACACGTCACACACTACCGGCCGCTCTTTGTAGTCCCGGGAATGCCGGACGCCGTCGAGAGGGTCGCTTTGATAAGCTGGGAAAAATTCGATAAGTTCCACGCACTCGGCCGCCGCGCCGTGTAAACTCGCACCAGCCGCCGTCAATTGGCGCGGAGGCCAGAGGAAAAGGCTGCACGAGGGAATTCGCGGAGGAGGCTGCGGCGCACTTGGCGCTCTCGACGGAAGACGACCTGTTTACGCTCGAGGGAGAAGAGCCGGAGAGGGACAGGGTTGTTCTCGAGTGAATTTTTAGACATCTTACGACCCATTCACACTCCAGCTGCGCTCGCAACAGCCTCTCGCACGCGCGCTCTCCGTCAGCCGAGCGTGGATCAGCGTCATCTCCACTGGGAGGCTTCTCGTTTCACTCACAATGCAAGCATACATTCTTTCCTCCAAAATAAGCGAACGCCTAAATTACGACTCGAATTCTCGAGAACATTCGCAAATCATTCTAAATACACAATTCGCGCTGGAAATTTGTCGAGAAATTCTCCGATGAGACACCGGGGAACTCGAAGCAGGAGAAACTCCAGAGTTCTCGGTTTGGATGTTCGCCGACAAAGAAAAGCGAGGCTCTCGCGCTCTACGTGCGCCGGAGATATCATCTCGTCTCCGCACGGTAGTTCCGCAGGAATGGGGATGCATTTGGAGGGATGAACTTTCGCCAAGAAATGCAATCTCAGGAACAAAGGGGAAAGTTAGGCCCCATTATAGGGAGGGTAGCCGGGGAACGGGACGGCGATGACTTAGGAAAGTTGCTCGGACTGCTCGACTTGGCGTTAGTCCGGCGCGAGACTTCTCCCGAGTCGCGACGCCGGGGCCGCTTGATAGTTCTGGGGGAGAGAGCGCGCGTACACGGCTATTTCGTTTGATGACCTCGAGTTCTAAGTGCGCGCACGTAGTTACCGAGCAAAAGGCCGAGGGGAGTTCTCGCGTGCGGGCCTGGGAAAAAATTAATTAGCCGCTAAAAGGCCGTTAAGGCCGCTCGCGGCGAGACGAGGGATGCAGGGTAAGGAGTTAAAAGCCTGGGGGTAAAAGCGATCGAAAGATGCACGCGGAGATAAATATAATGAGGAAAGTAGTTGGACTCCTTCGGTCACCGTGCCAAGTAAAAACCCAGGCCATTCCAGTGGCTCGACAAGTCAAAAATCATTCAACAAGCTACTCTCCGTGGAAATCACCACTCGAGCGTACCAGTCACCCACCTCCGCCCGCAAGGTCGTCTTCGACTGATTTCCAAAACAAACAGAAACCTCCGGATTACTAGCAAACAGCGTGCGTCCCCCTCGCCACCGTCTGGTCCACCTGTTCACCTGCCGCCGCAGCTCCTCGCCGCCTCTTTTCCCTCAAGCTTCTCTCCACTGATCGCCAATATCCCAATACTCTCGCAATGAATAACGCTCGCTAGAAATCATCGCCCGGCAATATCTCGGAGCGATGCTTTCGCGTGCACACGCGTGCTAGAATCGGAGGGTGGGTGGAGAGAGCGTGCGAGTATCACGTGGGATTTGCTCACGAAGAGAGAGAGTGTCGGTTGTCGGATGCACGGGGCTCTACCGAAGGAGATCGGGCGCGCGGCAAAGGCGCGGAGAGACGGAGAGACGGAGAGACGGAGAGCGGTCGGCCCTCGTCGTCCTCGTGGCTCGACGGTTCGCGCACCGAGATACGTCTGATACGAGGGCTGCGGTGGCACTGAGCGCGACTGGGGGCAGCCTCCCCTCGGCAGGGGCTGCTAGCCACCGGCAGGAGAGACCACCTCCTGGTGCTGCCGCTGCCCCGGCTCCCTCCCATGCCGTCGCTCCGACGCAAACACGCAATGAGAGTGCCGCGATACCTCGCCGCACGGAGCCACCAGTCGAGAATGCGCTGCCGAGCCCTCTCTCTCTCTCGCCCTTGCAATCCTCCTTCGGTATTCCCTCCGTGGCTTAGCCGACCCTTGGCTTATCGCTCGTCAAGCGAAAGGGAGATGCGCTCGTAACTCGGAGACTCGCCAGGAGCCGCGTTGTTATGGCCAGACCGGCCGAGATAGCAGTAAGTTACTTCTATGGGATTCCCGTAAAGCCTCTTGCGTCTGGCCAGCTTCATTGAATATTTAGCGAGATCGCGCCGGAAGAATTAAGTGTAAGCTGCCGGAGTTTGGAGAAGAAGGTTGGATGTTGGTCCTTTGAGACCTGTGATTTTCATGATTAGAAGTCAGGAAGATGTGGCTTGTCCGCTCGGATCACGCATGACTTAGTAGTCGCTGTGTGTACACTTTTTCGCAGTGTTTGCTCTTCTCGGGACGAAAGGCCCGCGATAACGGGACACGCGTGTATCAGTGCAAATACACTCGTACCTTATTTGCCTTTTTACCCTGAGATCACGTGTGACCTCTTAAACTCAAGACCTTCGAGGGACCTTCCAGCTGGCGAGGAAGAAAAGTACGGGACAAACATACGCTGACGTTTCATGCTTTAACATTTAAGTTAGCAAGGATTTGACTTTGCTACTTCGTGCCAACTTTAACTCTGACGGAAAACCAGATCAAAGAGCTGCGCGCGTACACGTACTTGCCGGAAACGGGACTGCAAAGGAGTCGTTGCCGATCGCATATTCGGCTGTCAGAGATCCGGCTAATTAGTAGGCAACAATCGGCGCAAAACTCGGAGGGAGCCGAGATAATTCCGCTCAAGTGTAACGCAACAGCTCTGTTTGACGGGAGGCGACAGACTCTTGCACGCTTCGCGCCGGATTTTTCCAGCCGGAATTCCACTGCTCTATTGAAGACGCGCAAACAGCAAGTGCTCGAGGCTTTAAAGTATCAGGGCAAATATACTCACTCGCTCTGTTTGCCCTCTCTCCTTGTCTCTCGAGGGACGTTCCCATTCTCATTCTGTCAAATTGTTTCCTCGCCCGAGAGTTACATGTCGTGCCGGAAGTTCTTTGTCCGGCCACGTTCGCGACTCGGCGAAATTAGCCCCGTCATTTTTTGCACGCCGAGAAACGAGTGCTGTGCGCTCGCCGCTCCATTATGTCCCGGAAACGCAGTCAAGAGGACTCCAACATGACAAACTCGATCGCACGATCGCATTTTATGGGAAACAAGCGATTTTTCTGAAGTCCTTTCATCCCCTTAACTTGGTTACATTCGACAAAAACAAGATATTTTCACTTTTTCATTGTGCAAAAAGCAACGAACGAATATAAAAGTGAAAATCTAGCGGACTCCTGCTCTAATTTCTAACGAGGCAACAAGTCCCTTTGGCGCAGAGGATAGCGCGTTGGACTTCTAATCCGAAGGTCGCGGGTTCGATCCCCGCAAGGGATGGGCTTTTGTTTTGATCGCAATACTAAACCCACTTGCCCTCGCATCACTCACCTCGACCCACACACCACACACACAAGCCTCTTACAAAATATTACGTCACAAAGTGAGGACGTGGGTCTCGCTTTTCCATTTTATTGAAAAAATTGCTTCCTCCTACAGTGTAGCCTTGAGAATACAAACTGCCCTGCAGAAAAACTTCAATATTCCTCCGGCAAAACATGCATGTGCCATTTAACACTTGCATTATTACTGGGTCACGGTGTGATCGGTTAATGATCCTGCCGAACGGCGTAATAAAGATCAGGTAAATGCCAAGTGTCAAAGGTTCGCGCAGGCTTGAAAAATCGACCCCTAATTACTTTCTGAGCAACGAAACAATCATCCGACACTATCTCTCTCCATCCTTTTACGACCCACTAGGCGAGGAACGATTTTTCATTGAGAATGCTAAATCGCTCCGGAAAGCCCATAACTATTCCATAATTCTGTATTAACTTTCCAAACTCCGACAATCAAAAGCAGGAACTTTCCATCGTCTACATTGTTGGCCGGAGAGAAAATAGCAGGCTGGCATTGAAAGTAAATGGGTCGTGAGAAAAAAGAAAGTTGGATTCCCGCAGGGTCAATAATTTCATAAATTGGCGGTGCACGATTTAATCTCGAGTGGAACTAGTAATTACTCGGCGAATTGTCTCGCCGGCTGGCTTATCTTACAGGACTGAACTGAATGTCGCAACTATGAATGCCTGGCGGAAGAGAGGGCTATCAGGGAAGCACAGTTTGCACGCTGCATGAAGGCGGAAAGAGCGGACGGAGAAGTTGTCAGCTCGGGGCCGAAAAAGCCGGCTGCTGGCCATTATTCGCCGGGAGAGCCTCGCCCGTATAAAGGCGCGGCGCGCGCCTTCATTTTCCGCCCTCGCTAAACAGGTCATTGGTAAAATGATGGACTTGTAGGGATGAAAGCCTCGCGCATCATTTCCACTAGTAGCCCCGACGCTTTTTCGCATCGATTTTTACGTTTATTAGACTTTTAGTAATATTGCTAAAACTTGGTTAGCATTGTTCGCCATTCTCCAATTGTTACGCTTCACAAAAGGATAGAGTTTGCCCGATCGAACATTCCGCGCACTGTTCTCGCGAGCCAGCCGACCAGAAACACTCCCTCGCCCAAGAGGCATTAACGAGAGAGGCACGTACAATTTTCCAGGTTGCAAGTAGCGCGTTATTCACGAAATGGCCCAAGGCATAAAGATTCATGGCCCGTAAAAATTATGTTCCGCGATAAATATAGCAGCGTACAAGGTTATGTCAGCGAAGCGAAGATATTTTTTTTTTTTTTTTTTGATTTTATTTAAGGTCGCTGTACAACTACATCGGTCTTATAGCGACCACATTATCTATCGTGGGGTGTACATTTTGTGTTTCTTGTATTACCTTATATCATGTGATATAAACCTATAAGTTTTAGAAATTTTATCGTTGCGATGCATCCTTCACGTGTGTTGAGAAGCGACCGTAGATCGGCCTGGAGGTTTAACGATGTTCGTTGGTTAGTAAATTGGGGGCATTCAGTTAGAATGTGTTTGGTGGACATCCTGGTACCGCAAGTTGGGCATAATTCTTCTGGCTTCTTGGATATTAGGTAAGAGTGAGAAATTATGGAATGTCCGATTCTCAATCGACTAATGATGGAATTGTCTTTCCTGTTGGTCAAAATGGGAGATGGTTCTTTTACGTTAATTCTACAATCAAATAGTTTAAGTGGTGGTCCTCGTTTCCATTCTTTTCCCCAGTATTCGCTTATTTTTTTGTGGATATATGTTTTAATTTCGGCTATTTCAACATCTGATGAATATGTGGGTAGCTGTGTGGCCTCTTTAGCGTGTCGATCTGCCAGCTCGTTCCCTGAGATGTCTTTATGAGACGGGATCCATAATAGTATGGTGTCGTATTCCCTTTTCGCGAAGATATTGTTTCGCCGGATTATTCGGTGATTGTTGTAGCTATTAGGAGGAGGCTTGTCCGAGCATCGCTCGTGCTGGATTATAGTCTTTCGTTTTGGGTGTTAGCCGGCGAGATTGCGTGGCTCGAATGCCGTCGACAGGAAGTATGCAGATTACTACCCTTCCGGTGATATTAGGGTCGCCAGAAACCGAGCGAAAAATTGCCAAGCGCCCGACGATGGACGCTACTGACAAAGCAATTCCTCCCCCGAGTCGCACACAAGGCGAATGTCGGCCTGAAAATCACCAAGTCAGGAAATCGGCCATCGGCGAACATTCAAGTTTGCGCCGAGCGCGCCAAACCCCTTTTCGCTGGCGCACCTATCGAAATTCCCGGAAATCACCCCATCCATAAATTTCCTGCTCCCCTGGCGTATCGAAACTTTTCTTCCGCCGAGGGTACTACGGCCAGACTGTTAAAAGAAGATCCTCTTCTTTGACTCTTGGTAAGTACAAGGGGGAGAGTTTAGGAAGGGGATGCTCTGCGTTAGTTTCTTCAAGATTACTTTCTCGGAATAAATCACTGCTTCTCGCACCGTTGATGTCCAATGAACTTTGCGAGCATAAAGAACGCGGTTACCGCCAAGAATATTAAAGCCTCGTAGTACTGGGTGTTATTTGAAGAGATAAAGAAATTTTCAGTAAAGTCTGTATAGAGGAATTAAAAGACTCTGAGAGAGAAAGGCGCATCAGCTGGCCGGATGGGTAAGTCATTGTTGGGGCGGAGGCGCATTATGATAGTAGTTACTTGGCTCCTTCCTGAATAGGATTCCGGCTAGCACCTGTTCATCGGGAAGGTCCCAGGGCACCCAGGAAACGGTAATCCAGGTGCGCCGAAGGTCGTAGAATTCTTTCAAGCCAGTCGGAATGGTGCTGCCAGCGAGCACGTGACACGTGAAAGAAGCGCGCGCCGAAAGAATGAAATTTCATCCTATTCCAAGGTTCACAAGATGCAAATCAATCCTTTCTAATACTGATTTACCAGCATCCTAGCCCTCTTTACGACTTACCAACGACCCAATGGGAAATCCCAGGTATATTCTCCAGCCACAAAGCCTGCGAACTTCCATCGAGAAACCCGGAATCCCTTTCCAATCTAATAAATCCAAATCCATTTCTGGCAGGTGGCCTCCTCTTCGCTCTGCGCGCGCGAAAGGTCCGACAATAAAAAGAATTCCCGGGGCTAAGTGTTGCCGTGAAAAAGCAAACCAGGATCTACCAACCGAGAAAAGTATTCCCTCCACAAATTACTCTCCATGAATCCCTCGTGTCCATCGCTCCCGTCCGAGAGACGAGCACTTCCCGTCGCCCACTTATTTCTTCCTTACCGAAAAAAAGAACCGGCCGAGTAATAGGAGCAGGGCTAAAAAGAAGGTAGAGGGGACAAGCCCTTCCTCGGGGCATTCAGTTATCCCGTCACAGTTAATCACGATCCACGCCCCGTCGCGATTAGGATGGCTAGTTTTGCGCGTTTGCCGGTTGCCCATGTCCCCTAATCGCGATCTTATCGATCACACATCGGTTACTCGTTAAACCGAGAGGGCGATCTCTCAATCGACGATCCGCGGGCGCTCGGCGACCGCTGACGAAGGAGCAAGTGGTTTCATTAAACAAATGCGATCCATCGATGCAGTAAGGTAGGCCCCGATCAACTTGCAAGTCTGATACATAGTTGAAGTCGGTGGACTCGCGCGGTTGCTAGTCGCGAGCCGTCAATATCTCATCCTGCCGGATGTCGCTTCCACCGTTTGGCAGCTAGTTGCACCATAATCCCGCCCGTATTGCAATCTCCCTTTTAGATAGTCGATAGGCAGCCGCAACCTGGATTTATGACTTCATCCTTGTATCTCGATCTCGCTCATTAGCCGGGAACGCCGGGGAGCCCAGCTCGGGAAAGCGATCAGGCTGCTGCTCGCTGAGTCAGAGGTAAACGACGGGTGAATGGGCGAGTGTGTTCGCGAGGTTCAACGCAATAATCGGACATAAGTCAGGCGACAAAGCCCGCGCGGTCGACTTATCTCTATCGATGCGAGAGCACGTGCAAGCTCGCGCCCGGCCAGACGCCAATCTAGTCCGTCGCATAGAAAGTCATGGGCAAAGCAAAGGCAAACACGCTCAAAGAACTTACCCACACAGAGTCGCGCTATGCTGATTGGCGTGGCGATTCTCCCGTAAACTCGCGATACAACTTCATCCAACGCGACCGGTTACCACTTTCTGCGCGCGTGCATTCTTGCTTTAATGAGTCCGTTAATCGCGCGCATGCAGGATCGGATGGATCAAGGGCCAGCGCTCGCGCCGCCACAAGCGGAGAAACTGTATCGATAATTAACAAGTTACGGCACGCATTCTTCTCCGTTGGCGTTTCGAGCGTCAATGGAGGGCGGATCACGCTGGAACTGGTTTCGAGAGAATCGAGAGACGCACGCGTCTACTTTGGCTGGTGTGTATTAACAGAGTGTTTGTCGCGGCAGTTGCTATGGTGAACGGTGAAGTCGCTCGCTGTGAGAAGTGCGGGCTTTTCCATTAAACTAGCTATTAGAGTTCGAGTTATTATTAAGACCTTTAACTAATCAAATTATTTAAATCGTATTAGAATCCTGTTTATAATAATCGCACAAAGAATCATTAGACTAGTCTGATATTTCACAAGCTAAAGAATCTTTGAAAAATACTGGCGATTCACTAGGACCGATTTCAAGTTCGCGAGGAGTAGTGGACGGGAGTACACGAGAGGATTGGAGCGGGGAACGGTAGTAGGCGCCTCGAACGCGAGGAGCGAACTACCTGGTCGACGTAGTAGCCGGCCTATCAGAGGGTTGGCTTTAAAGAGGCCGCGGCAAAGCTTCGCCTCGCGTGTTCCCCGACGCGGAAAGCCGGTTAGTCGGCCTGAACCCGCCGTACCGTTCGCATTCGTTCGAACGCCCCGTCCAATCGGTATCGCACTCGCCTCTGATCGATCGGCTCTATCGCACGCCAACTCACGTGCCGCATCGATTTCGAAAGGCTTGTGGAAAATCGCCTTGTTTGAAAATCGCGCGTGGAAATAGGGAGAATAATTTCGTGCAGTTTCCCCGAGTTTAACGGTTCGTCAGGAAAGTGCCAAACAAGGATTTGTGGGTGGACTTGGTGAAAACTTTGCGGCCTTCCCGTCCCTGTGGATTTGAGTTGCTCCGCTTGGAATTTCCGGCGATTTCCCGAGCCTGCGCGGTTTGGTGCTGGTACGTGGATTTCTATTCGATTTTCGCTTCTCGGCCTCGAGCTGAGACCCCGCTGGGTGAATGTAAAATCAAATGAGTGACAGCGAATATCAATTACGAATTATTACCACTAACAATCATCGAAATTCCTAAAGATACTCCAGCGCAGGTACTTCCCGATTAAATTTATTTTCCCTGTCTCCCGTACCGCAATAATTACCCCGGCAGTGCAGTTACAAAGAGCGAGCTAATTAGCAAGGAGTAAAACAAACAAGTAGGTCGTCGAATTACCGCAACATTCGAATCAATCCTGTAGGCGCGGAGCCTGAACGCGATTCTCCAAACAAACCCACCGAGCGTGAATTACACGAGTAATACTAGAAAGGAGCGATAGATCTTACAATTCCAGTTGCCTCGCAATGCATTCGAAGAATCTCGGCACTGGCTGTTCTCCACGCTCGGCGAGTGCCGGGATTGCCGCAAACGCATGAATTTTAATCGCTAACAGTAATTGCCTCTGGCGCACAAAGGGAAGGCAGAAGCCAGCGGAGGAAGGTAGAGCTCGGCTGAGCAAGTAACGGCCAAGGTGTTAGGTCAATAATGCTCGGGATTGAAGCAGCCTGAAAGCACCGCGCCTCGTTAGCGAATCTCTTTGAGCCTCGCCAATCGCCCGATGCATAGACCATTCGAAAACAAACAGATGTTATCGAGTCCGATAGCTCGAATTGAGCTCGAGCGACCTAGTCCTCGGTTTATCCTCAATCCTGACAAGGATCGCACGTTTCGCCGGATAGGAGCACCGGCCACTTGCACGGGAGACGGTCAGCTGCTTTCTGGGAACAAGCAGCCTGTAATTGTGGCAGGCATATATCAAAGTCAGCTGAGAGCGAGGGAGAGAGAGGAGGCTGCGTGAGTTAAATCTCGCACCTTTAGCCAGACACGCGCCCCGAACGGATGATGAATCGACTAGCAATCTTTTTCGCAAACAGTGAATCCCGACGCTAACGACGCCCGTCTCGCCGAGACGGATTAGATTCCATGCCAGTGGGATGCGGCGCGCGAGTATTCACTCTGTTTGTGTTGGCCCGCTCGGCAGTGTCCCCGCGCGCAAACACGATGGGATTAGAAAGACGGAATATATGTATATCTGTGTTCCCTCGAGCAGCATCGAAGGAAATCACTCGTCGGTTTCCTCGCGCGCTCTCCGAGCGACTAGCCACCGTGCGACTCATGCCGAGTGCGTCGTTAATTTGCATTTAATTTCACCCTCCGAGCGACTGTTATATTCATGCTTCCTGCCGAATGCAAATGCGAGCGAATTCCCCGCCGACTAGCTCGGCAACGAGAGGGAGTCTCTCTCGGGCGCGCGCTACCGTTAACTCGCGCAATGTCAAATCAATCAGCGAGCTAATTAATTAGGCGCGCGTGCGATAGGAGGTAACTGCTAAAGTGGGATGGAAAGAAGCGTAACCTAGGGCGATTAAGAGAGACGAGCTTGTGTATATCTGAGAGGTGTCGAGCGAGAATTGAGGAAAGGTGGTTGGCGATACTTGCAGAATAATGGAGGAGGACCGAGCAGAGAGCAGTTCAGGATCAGTGCGAGGGGAGATGGCACGATTCGGACGGAGCTCTCGGAACCGTGAGTCCCAGGACGACCTGACGAGCCTCGAGTCGGCTCTCCGGCGAGCTTACGTCGCCAAGGAACTCCAGCTCCAGATCACCGAGCGCCAAGTCGAGAGGTACATAGAGAGCGTGCGGAGCCGCGTGCCCGAGGAGACGCGGCTCGTGCAGCAGGCGGCCGCCGTCGAGTGCGATCTGAAACGGAGATCCGAGCGGCAAGAGCGGTCGGAGCGATCGGCCGAGTACAGGCGGCAGCTGGAGGAGCAGATGACACGGAAGCGGGAAGAAAGCCGGCTGTCCGCCGAGGAGGCGCGCGTCGAGCGAGACCTCCTACGGGAGGTCGACAGGATACGAGAGGAAAAGGAGAGGTCGAGCATCCTACAGAGGAAACAAGACCTCATGGAGACCTCCACGCGGGCCTGGGCCATTCAGCGCCAAATGAAAGAGATCCAGAGAGAGCGCGATTGGGAGCGGGAAGCGATGGAATTCCTGAGGGATCGGGAATACGAGGAAGATGTCGAGAAGCGAAACGCGGACTTGAGGAAACGTCGGGAGGAGAAGGCTGCTGAGAGAGCAGCTGTGCTTAAGAGAGTAGCAGAGATGATAATACGCCCGGAAACCGAGAGACGCGAACGCGAGGAGCTGATAAACGATCTCGTGGCCGACGACATAGGGCGTGAACTCTGCATCAAGGACTTCGAGGAGAAAGTCCGGAGGGAAAAATTGAGGGAGGAACTCGCGATCGGATTGGAAGAGCAGATCCTTTTCACGGAGGAGTGCAAGCTGAGGTTCCTCGAGCGGGATCGCCACTTCGCCGAGGAAGTCATGAGAAAGATCATGGAGGACGAGAGGACCGAGCGGCTAACCAGCGAGGCCAGGAGAAGACTTCAGATTCAATATCGCGAGGACTTGGTCAAACTGATCGAGGAACGTCGCCAGGCTCGCGAGAGGGAAATCGCGAGGATGGCGATGTTGGCTAGGGAAGCGAGGAGTCGCGAGGAAGATCGCATTCGGAATGTCAGAGCGGAACGGAAACGCCTGCTGGCGAAACACGCTCCGAATATCGCGGGTTTCGTTAACCCCGCGAGCCTCACGCCAGACGAACGTGCGATAATCGACAACATCTCGAGTAAAGATGACTCACGACCTTCCCAGTCAACACTCTCCAATGCCAACTGAGCATTCACCTCCGCTTATAAGCCCTGCAATAAGCCCCAACTCTTCTTCTCTGACTTTCATGAGCCTCTAATAAGAAAAAGGTGCTAATTAATGCGCTAGATCGATCCACACGGCTATTTAATTGCAGAGCACCAAGCAGGAAAGGCAGAACAGAGATTGGTGAAGAGCGTTCATCGCTGCTTAACGCTCGCACTCTCGACGACTCGGCTACGGATTTATTATAAATGCGCCGTACGCGCCGGAGCACTGATTAATCGTGAATTTCACACCGGCGATGGGAATTAATCGGGCCGCTAAATCAGCCGGGATCCCCACAAACATGCCGGTGGCTGAGTGCCCCAGCTGAGTGACTCGATTACCATGTCCCTGACCGCTGGCCAGCTTAACGAACCCGCTCAAATCGTTTGTCCCACTGAGGTGGAAAGCATGGAATCAATGATCCCGCTGCCAACTAATTAAGAGTACAGCGATAAGTTGTGCCGCATGTGGACATGGGAAATCAATTAGTTGCATCCTTGCTCGAATCAACTTGAAAGTAATTGATCTGCGGGAACTCATTTATGAATTATGGACTTTCATCGTGTGTATTTAAAGGCTTTGACAAATAAATTCGATATCAACCGACTCGCAATCTGATTCGATGTAGTTTTCCAGTGAGATTTAATTTTTTTAAAAGATTGATTGAACGATGGATGGATAACGCGGGAAAAGTGGCTGGGAATGAAAATACTTGTACTCACGCGAGGAGTACCGTTGGCAGGCCGGCATGTCCCACCTTCTCGAAATGGTAGCCAGCCGCGCAGCACGCTTTCCACTGATAGCTATTAGTCCTTATTAAAGTGTTACGTGTACGGAGTGCGACGGTACATCTTCCCGGCGATCGCGTGCTCCACAAGTGCAGCCTGTCGGGCGATACGCTTCCGGAGACGGAGAACTGCTGGAAGAAGATCTCAGCTAGTTTCGCGGAAAGTAACGGTTCCTTTGTGGAGATGGGAGGTCGTAGATCACCAGAGTGCGAGAGGCGCACGATCTCGGGATCGACTGTCACCGATCCCCCTCGAGAAATCGGCATCGATTAAAGCCAGCGGCCGGGGAGAGGGACCGTGTGCCGGCGCGAGCGCGCGTTCTCACAAGCCGGCCGGCACTCGTAATTAAATGCGACTATTATGGAGGTTCCTGCCGCCGGCGCCGCTGGTAACGAACCCATTTCTCAAGGTCTGCTCTGCTAGCGACGCCGAATGGAAACCTTCACGAATAAAAGGGCGCCGCTTTAAAGCGATTGAACCGATCGCGCGGCGGATGTGTAATGGAACGGTGCCGGCGTTAGCAAAGCCGAGACATTAGACGGGAGATTATTAGTTTAGTGTTAGGTCAGGCGAATCCCAGTGGTTGTTTGCGTCCGCATGGGCTTAAGATTCTAGCCTCTCCTGGACTCGCGCGCCCACTGAAATGCGATGTGAGCCTGAATTATTACTTCTCCTTTCATGGGAGCCGGGGTTTCTTCCTTCTGGCCCGTGGCCTACCGCGGACCACCCACCTACGTATTCACACCTTCTCTTTCTGCTACTTGCACAGCACTGAATGCCAACCCTAAACCTCCTGCGCTCCTACGAGCACAGACTTCCCGCTCCACTGGCGAACTAAAGAAAAGAGCGGCGAGCAATTTTGCGGTTTACACGCGGGCCAGTCTGATTAAATTGCTTAATCGCGCGAGCGGCCGGACGATTACAATGAAATGGAAATTTAGTGGGGACTCGATTGGATAATAGAATGTGAGCTTGTCCCCATCGGGGTCCAAGTAAGAATGAACCGAGCGCGGGTTTACAGAGCGGGGCGCTCGGGTCCTCTCAATGAGCGCTCGATTTTCCAGGCTATTTAATGCCCCGCCGGATTATTCCACCAGCTCGATTCCGAGCGAGGCGTAAAATCGCCGTTTTTATAGGAATTCTCCGCGGCAGTTACCTTCCCCGAGAGCGAGCGGAGAGCCTGTCGGATTATCGCACGCGATTCCCCGCGTCCTCCAGCTCCGCGTGCGAGAGCTACCCGATAGGAACACAAAGTGCGTGCGCCCGGGGCCGCGACTCAGGACGATTTATGTATCCCAATGTCCCCGGGAATCTCTGTCCTGCCAGCCGATCCACAAAGACGTCGCGAATTCCTCGGCCAGTCCCACCGTTAGCCGCCGCCGTGGTACGCGCGATCTTAATCCCCGATGGCCCGCCACGGCATTCCGGAAATCTTTTAACAATGCGCCCACCTCTCGGTACCGCCGCTGACAATTACTCGGGCGTAATGACGTCGGACGATGTTCCGCGCGGAGCCTCTCTCGACGTGCCGTTCCCTCGCTCCCGCCGAACTCATAATGAATCTGTCAAGTCCCGAGCGTCCCCCCTTTAATTCAATCGCACTCGCCGAGCCCTCGGCACCCGTGGACGCGTCGCGTTTTCGTACCGCGAGACTTGCAACCGGTTTCAGTTCTCGAGTGCTGTGCCCCGGCGTGAAAGGGCCAGTCGCGCTGAGGGCCCTCCGAGGGCCCCTCGTCGCCCTGTGTGTGTGTACCTATGTACGCCGCGATTGTAACGCTCAAGACGTTCTAAATTACCCCGCGGCGTCAAGTCGTACGTCTTCCCGAGAGACTCTCGCTCCGAGTACGACTCTCACGCGCCGACTATTTATATTTGCTGAAATGGATTTGAGCGCGATGCCCCCCTTGGTCCGCCCGCGTGCTTTTGACCCGACGATATTTCATTTCTTAACAGCCGCTCGCGCCTCGCTCGCCAATGGATGTTGCGCTTGATTAGACGTCTGGTTAACTCCGAGTCCTGGGAAGTGAATGACTTTTATCTGATCGGAGATTAATTAATCCGCTGGGTTGCGAGAGCTGGGAACATCTGGGTTTAGAGCGGAGTTTAGTCTGCCGTTTAAAGTAAGCTCTAAACCGAGCACAGTTTCCCGAGCGTACTACCTTCCTTCCTTCCCAGCACTAAACCATTCGAGAAACACTTTCGCGCCAATGAATGTTTAACTATGCCGAGGGTGTTAACCCGGCCGGGCACGATCATTCGGTGATTGGCCAGGATGCCGGACCGTTACTCGAATTTATTGGGCGTTACATCGAGGCGTATCCTTTTTTCTCTCTCCGTGCTCTCCGCTGGCTTAAAAGAATCAGGTTTCCTGATCGTTAAAACGGAGAGACGGTTCACTCCCTCTGCCTCTCTCTCGTAGTTGGCTCCTTTTTGCGGCTGGCACCACTTACGTAAGCGGACCGAGCCGTAAACGATTTTTTATTCATGCCGCCGCCCGTTAAAACGCCATGCTTCGGGCATGGATATTGCATCCTCGCTAATCACACGGGCTACACGTAAAACTCTAACGAGGAAGGGAGAGATCGCGAGGCACGAAAATGGAGTGCGCTCGAGCTAAACGAAATTTGCATTTTCCTATTTCGTCCGCGAGTAATACTCCCGTTCCCTTCGCCTTTAATTTACGATCGCTGCTGACGCTTTGGAGTTTTCCTCGCGATGTAGTAGAAGGGAGATCTCCCGGTTGGTGCAGATGTTGCACCGAGCGCTATATCGGACAGGGAATTTAATTATGGCTCGCGATGACGCCTATTATTATTCGAAGGCGTAACGTTAATTGCCGGATCGAAACAGGATTGCTAAACGAGCCGGTCGTCTCATTTAATACGAGACATATAATCCGTCCGGTTTTATCTATTTGCCTGGAGACTCGCGGCCCCGACGAGAAGCCTGCCTGCCCGCCAAGAATACCTTGTTGAGTAAGTGTATCGTAAATCCCGGCCGATCAAACTACACGTGTTTCTTGCGCCTCAAGTGTTAACAACGCGTTAACAGTCCAACTAGATTTCTCGCACTCTGGATTTAGTCGGAGAGAGGTACAATCGCTAAAGAGACAAAAAGGAGTGTTCTCGGGTGGTGAGAGCTTGGTGAACTCGAGTGCGGTCTATTAGGAGATATTGCTATCTAAATTGAGACGAAGCCGCTCTCCGTGCGAACGAGACGAAGCCGACGAAGGCGAATAGCACGAGAGTGGGCTCTCTCGGCCGAGGTAATGCCGGCTAATACAAGGAAGATGCCTGCCGACTCCTGCGTGCGTAATGACGACACGTTGGTACCTCCTTTCCCTGGACGCAGCCGTGCACCACCGCTTCCCCGAACCTCCGGCCTCGCCTCCTTCTCGCAATTTCGCATTTCCATCTCTTGAGATTACAGCACCATCCCGGCAACGAGTCCCACAATCACTTTGAACCTTCTTTCCTTTTGCTCCACTCGCCCACCTCGCATCGCCCAGAATCCCCGCCGAGCCTTGGAGGTATCGCCAGTTGGAGCAACTAACAAATCATTCGTCCCTGCAAATCTCTCGACTATGAAATATGTTTAATAAACTCCTGGAAAGATGCCCACTTAATTGTGGGAAGTTGGGCCGATTATGTTACTACCACGCGAGAATTGGACTCGGTAACAATTGCCGGCTGGCTCGGCTTCCTTCTGGGATCGCCCTTATTGCCACACTATCCGCTCGCCTGGTTATCTCCGGAACATGAATAATGTAGGCCCCGTCGGCAGTATGGGAGAATAGTTGTGCATAGACAGTGGGCATCGGCTGGGTATTCACATATTCCACTTGCACGTGGAAACCTGGGCTGCGGAGTGGTGTGAGGGAGAGGTGGAAGGGGAGAAAAACGGAAGGAGGAAGTCAATCTAGAAAGGTATAACTGGAGAGTAGCTAGGTGATCGAATGCGATCATGTTCCTTGAAAGCTACGATCTGGCAATGGTGAGTCGAGGACGCTTCTTCCGGCAGGCCATGAAATAATTTCCGTCAAACACAAATCAATCGGTCGAGAGGAACACGTCGATGTCGGCGGATTTATTTGAGAATTATAGTGGTTGGCGCGTGTGCGTGTGCGGCACCGGAGCTTCGTAAATATCGGGTTTGCCGTGGCGGAGGAGTACGCAATATACCCGCGATGCTTCCTCGAGCTCTTATTTCCTACCTCTCCATCTCCCTCTCTCTCTCGCGCTGCTGGCCGATCGTAATAGCGTCGGGAAGAAGCCTCGTGTACGCAGAGCCGCTTGCCTCTCGGTAACCGGAATATGTAATGTCAGGCAGCCTTCTCTCTCTCTCGGTCTTTCTGCTCGGTGGGCTCGGACTGTCCGAGAAAAATGTCGGATGTGCCGGGCGCTGGTATCAAGATGCGATTTACTCTCGCCGGATAGTTCGACGATCGCGTTATTGTCTGGAGGAGATCTCGGTGCCCGGCGCTACGTCAAGTTTCTTCTGCATTGCTCGCCCTGCCACTCTCTCCCTCTCTCTCCCTATCTCCTTTTCCCCTGGAGGAATAAATGCCAGAGGATCACACGCGTCGAAGGAAACCACGAGAAATATACTGGCTTCTTCTGGCCGCTGGCTGGTATAACTGTTGCTTCAAATGAAGCCAGTTTACGGGAACGGCGCGGGCATCCTAATGCCGCGGCAACGTAGTCGCCGCCGGCTCGAGCTTGCGAGAGCCGCAAAAGCGACCAACTCGAGTTGCAAAAACATTGTGCCAGCGACGCGTTTCCTCGTTAGGCCCCATCTTTTCACCTGGCCGGGGAAAGGTGGGTGAAAAACTAGAGGCAATTCCTCGACGAGCTTGCAAATGTTGTCGAGGCACTCGCTCGCCGGGCTTTTTATACGGCGACATTGGACTCACTTTGAGGTGATAAATGGCGAGTCGAGATATAACAGACTGCCGGAATGGCACTCGCGGGCCGGATGCGCTCTTAATGCAATCAGTCGGCCGATTCTCCGCTCCCGGCGCTCTAATTTGCATTTGGATAGCCGTAAACGCGGATCGAATGATGAAAAGTCGCCCTCGTACCCCTCCGCGCTCCTGTTTGCCGCGCTCTCGCGCACCCTTTCCAAACAAACAATTCTCTCTCTCCCTCTCTGGAAGGGGTTCGCGGGAGGGAGCATGTCAAGACGGCCAGGATCATTCGTATGGTTTTCAGAGGGATCGTTGTCGAGGAATGATGAAACGGTCGAAAGCTGGGGAGAGACCGGCGGCGAAATCGTTACGGAACAGTCGCGACATTAAAGCGCGATATATCACTGCCAGCCGGGGCAGCGGGGAGTGAGGCCCTAATTTATCATGAACGAGGGGGCCTTGCCCGCCGCGCATCACGCACCGGCGCTCCAAATTGTCGCGGACCCTTCCGACACCGGCGAGCCTTATTTCAGAAAACAAAGCGCCCGACAAACTTTCAGCTTCATAAAGCTTCGCCGTCATTCTCTGCTAAACAGTTTTCACAAAAGGCCGACTTCACGCAGCCTAGATTGAAACGCACCGATGAGAGATAACGAGCGCGGGGCCTGCGGGGAATGCCGAATACATTTCCGTAATTACTTTCGGCCTGCATAATTAACCATCTGGAATACCCTGGCAAAAGGGAGCGCAGAGTTCGCCCTAGGAGAGAAGCACAGCAGGCCTTTTCACTTTTCAGCCGTGAAACTTTCGAGTTGGACCGTCTATTCTGCCCAGTAGCAGTCTGTTGCACTTTAACAGAATTAGCTATTAACCTTTACAGATCAGCGACATTTCATCCTCTCGCCTTGCCGGAGGAGTTCCATTTAAAACTAGATAAAAGTCAGAAACTCCGCCAATTGTCCGCGAGGGAAAAATCCTCTTGGTCCTTTGAGCGAGGTCCGTCAAAGCGCGGCTCTTTCGCGGGCGAAAAAAGAAAGAGTTCAAAGCAGGAGAGAAGCGACTAGGACGCAGTACGTGGCACGGGCCGAGGCGCGGCGTGTGGAGAGAACTTAATCGGATAAGCACGAGCCGGCCCGACAGGAAGATGTAGCACGAGGGCTCTTAAACTCAGCGATCCTCCACGATATAAATCCTTAGGGGGCTACACGCCGTACATATTCGTTTGCGCGCCAGTTGACAAGCAGGCACCGCTGCCAGAGGCCCGTGAGGAATTAGCGCGATTCCTGTGACTGAGCGCAACTCGGAAAGACTCAACGTCTTACCGCGCGACAACAAGCTCCAACGCCTCGCGGACACTGAGTATCAACCTCACCACCCAAGCATAAATACTTGCGGCAACCTTACCGCGCGATCTATTATTAATATACAATTTTCCCGGCGCCGATTAAAGCCGGAAACGGTGCCCTCTCGCGGGGGAAAGTGTACAGCGGGCGGCACAATAGCCGCGAGAGGATTTATCGGTGGATGCTCGCACCGCGGAACCGAACAATCCTATAACGGCATTGTTTAATTGTAACGCGATAGCCTCGTAAATACGGGCGGGTATCACCGGCGGGAAAGCGAGAGCCGGAGCTGGACCAGCATATTTCATCTGGTTGGCGGAAGTGCGTGGGCGGCGCGTAATAATCCGCGCCGAGAACGATCTTCACGGTTTAACGGACGGCGCGTCATGTAACACCACGGCCAGCAGGAAGTCAATCGCACAAGAGGAGCGAGTGCGAGGGGAAGGAGAGGCCTGGTGATGTTATGTGGAGAGGATCGTGGAAATCAGCAGCGGCTTTGTAGGGAAAGGTATTTGGCAGGGCGCGGAAATAAAGATGAGTGAGTGGATCGGGGCACGCGTCGAGGTTTATAGGCAGGAAATGTGCCGTTATTACCTCGAGTTACGCTGATTGTTGCCGATATACTACGCGAGTTACGCCGCGACCTGTTTACGCTGATATTACCGGTTACAGAGTGTACACGCGACTACTCGAGCTTGAAACAAGTCGACAAACAGGCCCTTTGAGAGCCGCGCCGCTCGCCACTTGCTTATCCAGCTGGACTCCGGGAACTTGACATTATCCGCTCGGCGATTAGGAAGCTACGCCTTTTGCGTAACTCGGATATTAAACGGGCGGCATTTAATAATTCCGATTGGGTGACAAGTGGCTGCCCACTCGCTCGCGTGATGGAAGTCTCCCCGGGACGAGAGTCAGCGGATTTGGCGTCTTGGAGACCCTCGCTTGTAAATCTCGTTATCCATTGAATGGCGCGCGCGTTACGTGACAAATAGTATGGTGACAGAGCGCATCTATCCTGATGCTACGGTTCCATTGTGCGGGCATTGTGAGCGGGGAAGACGGAGAGTGTGGTCCAGGCGGCCGCGTGTCTTTCGCGCGCTTAGCGTTCTCCTTTTATAACCTATCGCATTACAACGTCGTAAAGCTGCTGTTACTCGTGTTAGCCGCATTAGAGTGGCGTTTCCTGGACGGGCCATTGTAAGCCGCATTCTTTCACGCGGCAAAGCCCCAACACCCCGCAGTATCCGACTCATTGTCAGTTGCGTGAGTCTTCGTTATTTCCGATGATCCACGCAACCGGGGACCGCGGAGAAATCGGCGCTTCCCTCTTTTCCGCTTGCCTTCCTCCGGGTACGTTTATCCAGGCTCTTCACTCTCGCGATGATTCGGGCTTCGTCGCACAGGCACTCTATGAATTCCGTAACACTCGTTCTATCAATGTCAAGGCTCGGCGATGACTTGTGTGCCGAGGCTCGCCCGAGTGTTTCCGTTCTTTGGCCAATTTGGGAAGCCTGTCGCCTTTTCGCGCGCTTCCTCGTTAATCGTTCCCTGTGGCGTGTTTCTCAGCGACGTATGAAGTGTCGCGTCACCAGAGGGTACCCTCTCCCCCAAGCCCCATCCGCCGGATAAACATATTGCTGAAGCGTATTTTCAAAGTAACTAGTGTCAGGCTGATTTACATAGGGGTGGAGATCGATCGGGTGGTTTATCGTGGCTTTTCGAATTTGTCTGGGTCGGGGAATGTTTGAAGAGGACCGCTCGAGTGTTTTGGGGGGAAAGTACAATTCTATCGAAAGATCGGACTCGGGGAGAATGGTCGAAACGAGCCGCGGAAGCACTCGAAATCACAAAGGGCAGATACCCATCGTTTGTGTCGGAGCGAGTTCCAGCGGACTCGGTGAACACCTGACCGACAGCTGTGCGCGTCACGGCTTCGTCACGGTCCTTGACTACATATAACCCACCCTTCCGCGTCGTTCCCGATCGCACGACCCTGTAACACATCCCTTCGGGCACGCGTGTCCCCATAAACATCCCCTCGACTGACTTATTTCACGATAGGCAGACTTTTACTGCCCGAGCAGACAACGCTCGCTCCCCTTTAAGCCGGAAACTCCACGCCGACACTCTTCCTTTGACTCTCGCTATTCATCGCTGCTGACCACAATTCTTTATTAGTCTCATTGTTCAAATTAAGGCTTAATTGTAAACTAATACAGAGAAATGTGATGTGTGGAAAATTGGAGGCTCGTGTATGTGTCACTGCGGTGGTAATTAGATCGATGGTGATCGAATAACTATTCCATTAAACCCGTCAGCCTATTATCATAGCTATTGTCGAACGATTATCAGCCGCGCGTACCTCTGATGTTTGCAATTAATCCGAGTCTGAGCGCGTTAGTATATTGGATTTGCAGGGTAAGAGGATGTCGTGTCAGCCGGCAGAGGGATCCTTTGGCGCGGCTAACAGTTTTCCCCGGTGATTGGATTGCCAGTTGTCTATTATCCTCGAGAAGATTATCAGTTTGGAAGGAGGGCGCCGTCAGTCGGCGGGTTCTTCGGTTGGTCTAATCCGACGTACGGGGCATGTGAAACTAGATCCGAGCCAAGAGTCACGATACTCAGGATACTCAGCCTCGTTTTCCCGAGGCTTTGCGCGCGCATCCTCGCATCCTCGGCCGCTCGAAACGCCCGGGAATGTCGGTCCATGCATAGAGCAGATACGCCGTGGATCCGATTATGCGATGAGTATGGGAGGCTGCAATTTACGTAGACGCGCGCTCGCGCCCGCTGCCTCCTCGTCTCGTGAGTCTCGTCCCGAGCGGACTCGCAAGGAGGAGGCTTGCGCGTAAGTAGATACTGATGCCGCTCGTAGGCCAGCTAAGCCGTGGGCGGAGGAATGAACTTTCTCGCGCATAAGTTATGCAGATTGTCCGGCCATTGTCTGTGGCTGTGTGCGTGCGTACGGTTGCTTAATGCGTTTACGAATATTACCCGCGCGAGCCCCGCGTGGGCTACAACACGCCCTGGCGCCTCTCCGCCAGGAAAGACCCCTTCGCCCTTTCGATCCATCAATAATCGATACGCCGAATGCAAGAATCGTCGGGTGGTAAATCTGAAAAATACACATTGGGATAAGTCGCGTGAGCCAACGAACCCGGCGCGGATTCTCTTGGATGTGGTCTGTCGAAATTTGGCGGAGTCATGCAATCGGATCGCAGCTCGTTCTTTCTCATTAGACGGGAAGAAAGGAAGTCCGATTGGGACCGGGGGACGTGTCGAAGCTAAAGTGTAGAGTCACGTTTGTCGAGATCGAGGGGGAGAAAGAGAGAAAAAGAGCGCTCGGTCTACGACTTACTCGAGACTCGTCTGTTGCTGACCAAGTATGATTGACGCGGGGAAAAGTCTGAAGTCTGTCTGTCTGCCAGACTGAAGATGTCTAGAACTATTTGAGTAGTGAGCACGCAAAGTCTAGCACTTCATTGGGAATCGACTTCTGACACTTCAAAGTCATTATGTCTCATTTAACTAACTTTCCAAGAGTAAAAAAGAAAAATTCTCAAATTTGATCTCCCGTTCGAAAAAGACGCCCGGTCTCAACACAATCGGTTCCGTGGTGTAGCGGTTATCACGTCTGCTTTACACGCAGAAGGTCGCCAGTTCGATCCCGGCCGGAACCAGAATTTTTTTGCTATTTCGATGACGAAATCGGTTCGGCTCGATTAGTCAGAGATAGTAAAAGATTTGATAGTGCTATCTAAGTTTAGATAGCGTGGCTGCGACTCGATTAGCATTCATTTCACGGTGGCACCATTGACGGCCGTTTAATCGTTGAGTAATGGGTGCCCTTGCGATTGATGTAAGCGACAGCCAATTTCACGGGATTAATGTCAGCCGTGTCTTTCTTTTCCAGATGTCACAGTGACGAGCGGATGGTAGAGCGTTGCTGAAATGTTGCCGTTGCCGCGATGAGCGAGAGTCTGTGCTACGTGGACTCGCCAGTGCTCGGTGAACATAAGCCCTTTAACCGGAATGGGAAGGCAATCAGGTGCGCTCACGTCGTACATCCAATATCTATTTAATAAATAGTAATTAGATTTACAATTACTACTCGCGAGGGTGACATACCCGGGAAAACGGGTAGCTGGTAAAAGCTTCGTCTTTTGATAATAAACCAAAGAAACAGCTCGGAAATACAGGCGTAGTTGAAAGCGCCAAGGAAAGAGATAATAATTACTGAGGACAGAAGGAATGTGCAGAGGGTAAGAGAGAGAGACGAAGGCTAAGCTGATTTATCACGAGTAATTGAAGCCTAGGTTTCCAAAAGACCCTTGACTTAACCGTGGTTCGCGCGAGTAGAGCCCCAGGCGTGACTCTCTTGCCAGCTTCTTCTTCAACCGCCGATCCCTCGATCAACCCTACTTTAAAGCACTTTCAGAAAGTAGCTTTTTCTGTTTCACTATATCCTTCGGGCACCAGACTACTCCAATATCACGAAATGTCGGCATAACTTCTCCCACGATCGGTTCTCGTGCTTTCACATAACATTCACTTTCCACCGTAAAACGAACGTAAAACTGCGGAATCCGAGTGTACTTAAAAGCCGGTAGCTCGATTCACAAGTATCTCGTAAATAAATGGATTTCCGTGTGAATGATGCCGGCATCTGTCGCATGTCGTTGCCAGATCCGCCGCAACGATAGCACGTGCAGGCGAACCTCGCCATACGAAAACTTTAAGTAGATTGCGTGCGCGGAATCAGACGACACGTGCTCGCGACGAACAGCTGACCTCCGTCTCTCTTTCTCCGGCGAGATGCTAAGCAAGATTCATTCCAGGGGATCGAAGAAGAGCGTGCTATTCTACACGACCGATTGCGGCGACGACAAGGAGGACCTGGGTGTCAAGCTTCAGCAGCGATCTGTATCTCTGGTGAGTGGCATTAAACATAATCAATCAACTCCACCGCCAGCACCCATCAAACTTTTCGCTCTTCCTCACCCGAGTGTCCCCGGCGCGAAATAAAACTCGGCAATATGCAATTTCCTTCCGATAACTGCTAGTAACTGCAGGTCCTAATGGAATTCCCGCGCGTCCAACTTACACATCAAGCGGTAATTACGGCTAACGAAGTTTTTACGCTCAACTCCGGGCGGAAAGTCAATTTTCATTAGAGGCTCTGGCCGTGGCAGCGGGGCCGCGGAGGGCGGAGAGAGTAAGCGGCTAACTAAAGCGGCCTGCCGTCCTCCTGGCTACACAATATCGAACGCAATCAGCGAGTTTCATCGGCGATAATATCGCGGTACCTCCAACATCCCCGGGACCACCTGCCGCATCGCCACGCCAAGTCAGCCGGTTATTCCAGTCCCTCGATTTACGAGTGTCTGTGGCCAGACACCGAGGGCGAGAGCAAGAAAGAGAGAGAGGGAGAATGAGGGACTGTTAGAAATTGCAGTCAATCTAACCGGCTATTTTTGACCGATCAATTCCCCCTATTTCTATGAGTGAACGGCGCCGCCGGCAGCCGACGCGTAATAAAGTTGGTTTAATTGCTGGGAGAAGAAAAGCTAATACCTCGTGGGCTGGAGAGAGGGTTGCAGGGGGATGGGGAGTTGGAGAAGGATCGCAAAGGAAACGCTTCCCGTCGGAGCATCGATGTTTAATCCCGAGTTACGAAGTGGCGGGATCGAGTATCCTGTGGGATCCTCTTCCGGGTCTGCGTCACTCAGGATCTCCGCGCGCTCTCTATCTCTGTTTCCCTCCGATCGTACTAATCCCCTGCCTCTACCTCTGCGACAGCGGTAATTCGTGTGCCGCTGATGAACGTCCGCTGCAATGTTCACTGAAGCTTTAGCTGCTTTGAGCGGCTTTCCGAGAAGATCGAGTGGTAATAAGTTAACCGCGATGATGCAATGCTATTTGGAAAGAGGCGGCTTTGCAGGGAACCGATGAGCGATGCATCGCTGGGAAGCGAGCTGGGAGGCTTACACGCGAGGAGCAGCTGGAGGCCAACTTTTAAAGCTAAGCGCCGCGAAACAATCGCTCGAGGCTCTGCGCCCGGAATCCCTTTTGCCTCTAATGTACCTTTCGTGGTACACGATCTCTCCTTTCTCTCTCTCCGGCGCAGCGTCGAGAGAGCGCACCCACCCCGTCTCCACGATGATTAACGAAGCCGCGGAACATCGCCGGAACGAGCCCCGGCCGCTTTTAATCGCTTCAATTAACCGTATTGAGCCCGCACGATTCCCAGTGACAAAGCATCTGCCTTCCCGCGGAGCATCGTCGATAGTAATAGCACCCTGCCTCCCTTTTGCCCGCGGGGTGCAAAGTATCGCCGGCACGATACCACTTGCCGTCGCCTCTCGATGCACTTGCACTTACGTACACATCATCGGACCCACGTCATTCGATGCCACCCACATCCAAGGAATCGTGGAAATTCAATTCAATTTCGGCACTGTTTTATTCAATTAGGAAAATGGTCGGTGATGCGTGTTTATTTTCGAATGAAATGAGGTTTGAAATGTGTTAAAAAGTCCTATTGATGTAGCGAATTCACAGAGTGTTAATTATTGAGTTATTAAATTACTGTCAATTATCAGTTCGGAGTATGAGTGATATGTGCAACACTCGGAGTTCGGTCAACGTTCCGCTCGGTGACAGATCAATTATGTAATGCGACGCTTTTGCGGGCAATATTATCATTCTGCCGGCTTGAACTCGGTTTTGTCAGCGCTAAACTGATTCTACCGATCCACACCGCATTGTCCTGATCCGGCGAAATAGTACTAAATTGATCGGGCGAGTGCGTCGTCGAAAATCCGGAGTAGAATCTGCCCATCACTCAAGGGGCTCTTTGAAATTGCCGGCGGTGTCCCGTGGCTGGGTAATTAATGGTGAACGACGGTTGTCTCGGATCAAGCTCGAGCGTGCAATTAGCCGGGACTATGCTACGCTTGGCAGTACTTCGATTACCAATTACCGAGGACGATATCAATTAAGGGGGTTGGTGGTGCGTGGCGAAAGAGAGTTAAGTTCGCTCGTTTAAATGTTAAGGCATTGTTGACCGGCCGAAACTCTCGGCGACCTACGAGCGACCCAATTCCAAAACTGACTTGGTAGCGCGCGGTTTCCCGGGCGGGCCATTAATTCGCCGGAAGACTGTTTGTTCGAATGAGAGTGGGGAAAGTTGAGATGGGTCAACCTCTACCCGCTAATCGTATTTTCGTCCCTTGGCTTCGGCTGGAGAGTTGCGCGGCCGGCCGAGTTCTCGCATTAGAATCACCGAGTCACGTATGCGGATCCTGGAAATCCTCCTTCACACGTGGACAGCAGAGCGCGACCGTGAGAGTCGGCGCGACACGCGTGGCCACATATTCTAATTCCCACGGGGGCATCGTGTCAGACCTTTGGTACCAGTTTCTGCCGCTCTCGGATGAATCTTCCTCGCATGCCCCCCACTTTATCCCGAGATCTTATCCAACTGGACTAGTTGCACGATTTCACCACAAGATCGCCTTAATTTTTTCCAAGGAAATTGTAACCAACACTCATAACAGCTCTCACCTCTCTCTATCTCCAAGATGGATGCCCTCTAATGAACAGTCCCCTCCAGCATTGCATACGACGGTCCGAACCATTAACCTGATTATCCTAGCAACCGCATTGAGCGCGAAGGATGAATTTCGTGGTAAAGTCGTTAGCCCAATGGGCCATGGTTCGTTACATGCGCATCGCAAAGTTGGCTATCGCCATAGGACAGAACTTAACGAAGCAAAAATGAGAATCCAACTTTCCCACGCTTCCCCAGAGCAAATTACGCGAGAGGAGACAAGTGAGAACGAAAGTGATCTGGCTCGGCTTTCAAGTTGCGCAGAGTAGCAAAGCGAGTCCTTCTCCCGGTAATCAAGCGGCGCGCTTTCCGGCATTGACACTCGCGGCAACTCATTACCTTTTTTCCTCACTCGCTCGTCTACGCGCGGTAGATGAGGACGGTGCCAGGGGCGCCGGGGAACGAGCGCGAAAGAGCCTCGGCCGGGCTTCGCAGAATGCGAGGGCTCTGTCCGAACTACCGTGCTACAGGGAACCGGCTCGTAAAACTCGAGAAGCAGGGAGACCCAGCCGGCGAAAGAGCACCAGCCCGCCGGAAAGCCGATATTCCGCAAAAGCCGCGCCGCCAAGTGTCGCATCTCCGAGGAAAAAAGCCGCGGCCACTCTCGCCCGAGCGGAAGATCCTGATTTCCCTGGTCGCACGCTGTAATAACCGGAACACCGGGGCTGCGAGACTCCCGGAATTGAATTTTACGCAAAGCACGTCAACTCCTCGGCCGCTTTCTAGCTCGTTGCCGACAATTGGAGGACTTGAGAGAGAAAGAGAGAGAGAGAGAGCTTTCGACGTGGTCGGGAAAAAAGTGGCAGATGCACGCGGATGAGAGACGAGGGCGCAAGCACGACCGCGGGTATGATAGTTTCTAATAAAAAGGAGGCTGATGTCCCAGCTGCCGTGGGACACAATCGTAAACTTGTGATACGACTCGAGAGGAAGAACCAGGAAGTTAATATCGCCATGGGAGGTCTGACGCGCAAAAGCTAGACCGAAGAGAGCAGGTACAGAAAGCTTGCGCCGGGGACAATAAGAAGCGGTAGTATGAAATATTGCTAATAAACCTAGCTTCTACCTCTCATATCCGCAGACTAAAAATGCGGTAAGGAGGGACCGGGGGCCCCAAGAGTTTCCCTATTAAATGCATAATGCCTCAATCGCGCTTTTATTAGTGGGACAAGCAGAGATTCGTACGCGCGTAAATGTCACTGGGTCCATAAGGTATCTCTTTATGGAAGCTTACGACTTTCTCGTGCACCGTAGCCAGCCTCCTTAAGATACCGAAGAGTGCGCCGTGCGTAAATATACACGGCAACAAATAATTGTCGGACGCGACCGAATGAAGATATAAACTCGCGTTACATGTATCGGAAGGACCCCTGGTACTCGAAATAAACAAATATCTTTACTCCTCCCACCCTCGGATGGCGCAGCACTATCCGATGTTTTCGTGGCGCAATTCCCTCCGTTACACCCGGGGCTTTAAACCAAGCGAAAGTTCCTCTCCAACCAGCGAGTATTTTCCTCCCAAGAATACACAGCGATCGGCCCGAGTCGAACGAGCCAACCGTTCCTAGTTTTCTCAGAAGCAAGTTTCTCCCTACACTCACCCAACTCACAGTTTTGTTTTTCGTGGAATTTTTCCCCTTCCCCCGGGCGCGTCCCGCCGTCATTCTCTGAGGATCATTCCGCAAAAGAGCCGGCCGAAATTCACACGAGCCGGGCGGACGCGCGCGTTGGGTTAGCATTACGTAAAAGGAGATAGGAGGATAAAAATTGCACGCGCCGGCGGAATGGTGCGCTATCGATTTCGACGGAAACGAGTTTAAAGCGATCCGTCCGGATTTTTTCGGCATGCGTCACGCCGGATCGGCTCGCGGTCTCGCTCCAGGGAAATCCTTGACTCTTTTTTACCAGCTCTCATATCCCGGCGCAAGGTAATCCCGGAATATTAGGTTACACCTATCACCCTCGTCCTCTCGATTCGGAGGGTCTTATCTAATCGAAACTGAAAATCCGATGTAACGTCCGCGGCTCGTGGTAACGAAGGGAGGACGTTGGGACGTTGGGAGTCTCGCGGTGAGAAAAGGAGCGTGGGTATTAGCTTACGCGAGCAGAAACACTCCTCCGAAGCTACGCCCTTCGAAAAGCAGCCGATGGGACAAGGTGCATCCGATCGGAAGGAAGATGCCCCCCAATCTTGCGAGGCTCGGCCCCATAAACTCCATTATCCCACAGCTATAAGGGAATTCCAGCCTCGAAGGGACCTGCTATCTTTCACCTCAGCGAGAATATTCGCACCTATCATCTTACATCACCCCGATATCATTACCATACTAATTCCTGCACGGACTATCTAGTCGGAGGTGCGCCTTACGGCTTCGAGCCTCTCCCTCTCGGGCCTCTCAGCCTCGAATCACTGTCTTGCCGACACGAGGCTCGCATAATCAACGCGAATATCTCCCGGCCTGATAGGGGTGATCGGTTTTCCCCTCTTCTCTGCAATCCCGCCGCGGCCACATCCATTACCATCCTGGCCAACTGTGTTTACTGACCTCGGTGTTTCGCTTTCCTTGCAGACCGCCCTACATACCGGTGCCGGTTCCCAGCAGCAACTCTTGGAGCCGAGGATGGCGCAGTTGGAGACTCTAGAGGCGAAGGTAACTAAAGAGGCAGCCGCGAGCCCTTCGGCGCGTAATCCAAACTAATATTTTCCGCCCGTCGAGTTCTTTGCGATAAGAACTACCCTGTCATGCGTGTCTCGTGGAACTCTTGAGTCCGCGCGCTCTTGCTCGTAATAGG
This sequence comes from Crossocerus cetratus, assembly GCA_963675795.1. Taxonomy (NCBI): domain Eukaryota; kingdom Metazoa; phylum Arthropoda; class Insecta; order Hymenoptera; family Crabronidae; genus Crossocerus; species Crossocerus cetratus. Next base: position 19,646,906 of record OY776667.1, read on the forward strand.
ATCAATCTATGGATTTATGAGGGCACTGCGAATTCCCCCTTTTCGATTACAGGGTTCAACTCGAGCCGGTGCAATGACACTCAAGGATATCCGAGTTTTTGCAATTGGGATTTCGCGCAATCTTCCGCGGGATTCCTAGGACTAGGAATTGGCTGATTATTGGGGGGTACGGCGGTGAAGGGGTGCCGGCGGGTAAGAAAGGCTAGGGCTCTCTTCCGATATGGGAATGTTTGGCGAGAGGGGTATCGATGGCAGTCTCGTGTTCCCGTCGAGGTCCGCTGTAGGAAGTTCTTCTTGCCACATCCGCGCCTCCTTCTTTTTCCCGTGGACGCGCGGCTGCGATCCTCTTTTTTCGGAATGCACGCGAAAGGGCAGGTATATGGGAGCCTTTTTTAGGCGTAGCCCCCCGAAGAAACCAAAGCCGATGTTTCGCGGTTATTGGCGGGTTGCGGCGCAATAGCCTCCGGCCCGGCGGAGGCTGTCCGGCCAGTGATTTATATGCAGATGGCTGAACCAAACTCCATTTCGTTCCGGGCCTCTTCCTTGGGCCTTCTACCTTCACTCGAGTTTTCGACTCCCCTCTCTCCCCCTCTCTCTCCCGACTTCTGCGCCAACCATTAAAACTGCCCCGCTTCCACATACGGACGCACAGTGGCGCAGCATCCGCACCAGGGATTTCCCCAAATCCTCTACCAAAATATTACGCCTCCGATCGCTAGACTCTAATTGAATCCCCTCGGCCGCAGATCCGAGCAAAGTACCGCGAGCAAATCGATCCGAGTTTAATAGCCCTAGCCGCGAGATTGCACAAAGTTACAAAGTGGCTGAAGCCAATCGGAACTCGCGGTAAACTAGCTTACACGGGTCGCCCTTTTTCAGGGAGTCGCGAGAGGTGTGGAAGTGAGAACAGTAAATAGAAGCAGAGGGAGTAGTTATAGGTTTTCCGGCGAAGCAGCGCAACTATCGATTAGCTTGCCGCAAGAGCGGATGTGGACCGCCGCCTTGGGCTTCTTGCGCGGCGCGCATCGCTCTTACCAGACGTCAGCGCCACCGGTGATTAAGCTCGGCTTAATTGTACCGTTTCCACTGGTATTCATGGCCACTCCCTAATTATCACCGGTCGCATACTGCGCGGAGGCAAACAGCGCCCGGCAAATTAGTACAGATAGAATCGCTCTGGGCCTCTTTCCTCTCTATACTCTCTGTAATATCACTCACGGTGATTGAAAAGCTCGGCTGATGACAGTGTTCGCTAATGCTCGGACCCATTCCCAGTGAGTATTTATCTGGTGCGGGGACTTGTGCGAATCCGAATTAAGGCCCATCAGTCTACGCGTAACTGGTACCCGCGCGGAGAGCGCGTATTTCGCGATGCAGGGGAGCAAGTTTGCCAAGCTTTCAATGGAGATTCCGAGGATAAGGTATTACTCCCGATTGGAGGGTAGAATTCAATAGGTCGTTCGATCAATCTTGCTGGGGTATTGGCGGTGTAGGTTCGAAGCTGTCGCGAGGAGGCTGGCCGTGTCTTGGCAATATCGTTCGTTAAGCTCGCCGCGCCCGTATTGTCTCAGAGGCTCTCTCGTGGCGAGGGCCCGCGTCGCCGGTGGCTGCACTTCCCGGGGCTTTTTCACGAGGTACGATTAATGCGCGTTGTCAAGCGCGCTCAAGTGGTTTCGACTTCTTCTCGGCGCGTTGGAGAATTCAACGCGATGTTTACGCCCGAGCGCCGAGGCGGCGGGCGAGGCCCCGTGTTTTGCCAGCCGAGAGAAAGAAATGGGCAACGAGCCCATAGAGCCGAAGCAGGAGGAAGAAGTCGAGGAAGAAGAAGAAGAAGAAAAGGAGGATGAACAAGAAGCCGAGGAGGCTGTGGAAGCAAAAGAAGGCCGAGACAGAAGGAGCGTGCTGGGCACACTGGCCGTCTCGATATGAATAATGAAGGTGGACGTCGACTGGAAGAGGTTGCATCAACGTCCATCCTCTGGCCAGAAGCCGCCAGAAATACTCCACCGACGCGTCTCGCCCAGTGACGTTTCCCTAAGTAGACGCTCGAGGAGTGTTTAATAGTATTAAACAAGTTTCAACGAGCCATGCATCCGTCCTATCTGAAACGTACGCCATATCCTACAGCTCGAGGAAGCCCGCGAGTAGATTTAAGTGGGAGACGTCGAGTCCTCGAGATGGGGAATGCTACTGCTAGATACGAAATCGCGAGAGCGTATGCAAGTCGAGCACGGCGGACGAACCGTTAATTAAAACGTACGAGAGCGCTACACGGGCTTTCGAGGGAACGAGAGGAGTTATCCCCTTTTCGCACGGTGTAATTAAGGTTCGGGTGAACACGCGCATTCCGGGCGCCAGTTTCTTGCCGCCGTTTTACCTCTGGAGCCCTTTAGCCAGGAGAGTTAGGTCGCGGTACGCCCTTGGGGCCTCATGGGCCTCATGGCCCCAGACAGATCTCACCGGGGAGATTGCCGATTCTCGAGTCAGTGGCCTTTCCTGTCCGGCCCTTAGGCAAGGTCTCCCTCCTACTGGCCGAGGCTCCGGCCTCAAACATTTTGAGCCAACTATCCGACTATCGCTCGGCCCTCGGACCCACCGAACAATGTCACGATATCTTGAGCGAACCTCAACCACTGCCGCCTCAAGGGACCGAGGTGGGGAGGAGGAGGCAAAAGGGTGGCTGCTGGTATCAGATCGAAAGGCAAATGAAGCAATGGGACCGGTACATAGTTGCTCGCGTATTCACCCAAGTATATCAACATATCCGAGCAATTTACGGTACCAGCCGAGTAAACGGACTCACTCTCGGGGCCCCATTGTCCGGGGACAGTTGAGAAAGATCACGCGATAGGTGGCATCGAGGCTGGCACGAACGCGCGCACCACGGAAAAAGAAGAAGAGGAGGCCTGAACACAGGGGATATCCTCGTAGCGCGACTCGCCTCGCGATAGAGACGGCCAGCCAGAAGGCAACCAGAAGGGAACCAGAAGGGAATAGGAGAAGCAAAGGGAGAATGGATGGACCGCGGCATTATCTCGGAAATGCGGGCCCGCACCAGGCGAATTCCGCAATAAATTTCCGCGCTCGAGCCCAAACCGAAACCACGCGCGCGCGAGTCTTTCTCTCTCTTCCGCACGCTTTTCTCGCGTGAACCAAGAGAAATTTGCGGAATACCCGCGGGGATAGCTGCTCGTGTCCTTCGCTTCTGACCACCGTGGAAAAGAAGCTAGCGGCTCGAGTCGCAGCGCGTCTCTATTATCTGTTTATTTAGTGCCCATTACGGGAGCGGCATTTTTCGGGCGTTGCAACGTTCGCGCTATTTCAGATAAGCTCCTATTAGACTCTCTTCACGTCGAACCTCTGGGATTCGAGAGCCCATTCGATCTGCTTTGTAGTGTCTATCTGTTGCAGCGGTAATGAGCTTCACCGACCGCACGCTGCGACATTGAATTTATCCTACCATTGCGAAACGCTCGAGATAAGCCTCGGCGATCGAAGCGCGCCGCTTCCGATGCGAATCGGTAATACGCGCGGTTTATTACGTCCCAAGGACTATTCGATGAAAATATAAGTGTCTCTCACCATCGCGAGTACAAACGAATCGCCGCACTGTTTACCGAAGGAAATTTCCCTTGGCGCGTATCTGTATCAGCATCCTTCCAGCCACTATCGTATCTCGACTCGTTTCTGACTAGTGCACCTCTGGGATTCGCCTGCTCCACCTTCTCATACGAATTGTATAAAATGCTCAAGAAGATGCGGGTATCATTTTCCGCGGGCTTTCTGATACACGATGTATCGGAGGGAATTGGGAAGGCGAGAGGATAAGGTAGAGGGACTCGGCGAGCGAATCGGAGCAAGGGTGCATCGTGCTCGGAGATGCAAATTTGGCGGGAGGAAGGGGACCCGGGAAGGCAGGAGGCGTGTTGGCGATTTATGTTACCGGCCCCCGAGCTATCTTTGACATCGTGGCATTGGCAAAAGTCGTGTTTATGGAAAGTAGGTACTTCGCGACTCGCGACCGAGGCCTTGAACCCGGCGAACCTTTTGTTTTCAACCGCCGCGCAGGAAGAAACGTGCGTGTTACATGCTCGCGCGAGCCTCGACTCACCATGGAAACCAGGGAAAAGAGAAGCTCGAAGAATCTCGGTTCCCGAAAGCGAATTGGAGGAGAGTTAGGCTGACCATGGGATTCAATGATAGAAACCTCGCAATTCTGCGGAACACTCTAGTCGAGACTGTTATAATTTCCGGCGAGACGATGATATCCGGTAGTGCGTGATTTCTGCTTTTACTTGGCCTTTGGTTTTTCGCGATTTCATGCCGGATATCCCGTGGGACAGTGGTCGCAAGCCAAGGGCTTACGACCTGTGACCCTTGAAAGGTTCCAAGTCACGTTACCTCGGTCCTTGATGCATGGCCCTTGAGAGGGAACGCTGTCCCTCCTGGCAATGCAATGAACAAGCCGACCCTCTCGCCCCCCACCCTCAACCCCGTCCCCACTCTTTATATCTCGCTAACGTAGTCTGATGAGGGAAGATGCGATATGAGAATATTGCGGGTACCCTGTCTCTCGGACGAAACAACGGACCACCGAGCCGGTGCTGCGGAGAAACGACAATGAACCGGATATCCTTTTGTACCGGGAGAATTCTGCTGGTATCGGGGACACAAAAGGTCAATACCGGATTCAGTTACGTTCGCGCAGGGTCACTTGTAATCGAAGAACAACAACGCGGTAATCAACTACTGTAGACACAGGCAGCTTTAGACAATAACAGCGAAATTGAATAGCATTGTATCTCCGATTAGACTAAACACTGACTAACGAACTAGTAATATCCGAGCAACAGTATGACCGGGTTGACTCGGAATACAAAATGCTCGGAAAAACTCGAGGACAATGGTCCAGCGAGAGAAGTGGTGTCCTTGTATGCTATCCTCTAGTCGCGGTTACCGGAGAGTCAAGGTTAGCGTCGACCTTCTCCGCAGATATCAGCGGGAGGGAAGTCTCAGCGAGTCCCCGCTCAAGGACCATCGGGGCATCCTGTGCAGTACCGGCGTAGAATCCCATTAAGTCCGAGACATCCCGCTCCAGCCATCGTCACAAATCATAGGTTTAATGGAACGATAAATTTGTATTCATACCGCGAGTCCTTCCTCCCGCGCCTCCCCAGCACCGTGAGCCTTTAAATCGCGGCAGAGACTAGTCCAATCCCTGGATAACCGAGATCCCCCATGATTACGTACAACATCGACAATGCTCATGTGAAAAACGATAATTGTCCCATTATTCCATAATCCATTATATCCCGCATCGGCAATATTATATTACCTGGCACGAGATCGTTTGAACAATTATTAATACATCCGCAAACCGACGTGCTGCGAACTACAAACTGCAATTAGTCCTCTGTGTGTGTATCTCCCCGAAGGAGATAAAGCAGGATCCTCGCCGTAGATTCACGGGAATATGTGGCTATATAAATATTCCTGTCGGTGGTGCTGCACGTTCCCACCTCGCTCGAATCGTCCGGGACTCGGAGCTTTCATCGTTAAGCAAATTGTCCCGGCTTGTTTGCCAGCAGAGAAATCCTAGTGGGATGATATACCAGCGCTGTCGACTTGGTATAAAGTATTTATTTCGAGTGACCCACGGAGCAAGCGGCTCATAAGAATCGAGCTACGAACTGCTCTTACTTTAGCCCGACGGAAGGTATTGGACATTTCCTGCTGGCACAAGTTGGGAGGCGCAGACTGCTTAGAGTTAAGAGGTCTGAAGGTCACTCACCCTCTCGTTCACAGATGGCTAGCATCGAAGTTTCGCTGTCGACGACTCCGAGAAGGAAAAAGGGTGGCAGTATATCCGGTGGGGTCACTTCGCCGGCTGGTCATCGTAATAGGGACCACTACAAGGAACTGGATGCACTTCGAGTCGCCCTGCGTGACAAAGAGAACATTATTCAAACGTGAGAACAGCAAACAGTCCAAACCCTAAAATATTGCGCTGTAAAGGGCTAATTCATCTTTCCAACGAAAGCGCATCTGTTGGCGATCTGACCCGCTATATCAAGCTGTACTGGGATCCTGTGAACTCTCAAGTTAATGGGACAGAAACACTAGAATACACCTTAAAAGGCTTCCCCTCCATTAAAATGTAACAGGTTCCTTAAATGTAGAGAGATTGCAGATACAAACTGCTTGTACCGGTACAATTAGGAGGCTTGTCGGCCTGCAGAGTTAACCCTTTACAGCGCGCCTTCAAAATGATCACCATTTATGACAGAAATACCGCGAATCAATAAATCGAGATTTACGGTATGTTCCCGGCGTCGCCGGACTCCCATAATTCACGTAACGACCGAGCAATGCTCGAAGCTAATCGAGGCGAGATCTACAAGGAGAGCCCGAGCAAAAAAGTGCGCAGAATTTACGTGTCCTTAAAGGCTCATGCCTATATCGTAACTCTCCATCGTAAATCATATCGAACGTTTACGTAAGAAATTACGTTTCCGCGGTCTCGAGGTAATAACAAAGTTACAGTTGCTGTGTAATTAACTTCCGTTCCCGGTGCTCCAATCTCGGCCAAGAATTACTTACAGTTATAAAGTTTCTACTGCGTCTCATTATTCCACCATATGCTGCGCCTCATTAAGTTGGTGGAATATTCTAAAATGGGAAAGAAATGCGTTAATGCAGAATATGTGATATTGCTAGGAATAATGATAAATGGGGAAGTAATCTCCCGGTAGATTTGAAGTGGGTTTTTCTATATGTGCGTGTTGGGGCGTTTTCCAGCCTGAAAGGTCAACTGTGCAATACCCTGAGCAACCGGCTGGCATTGCGCAACGGTGCTCCACCCTTGACCGAGGCCGACAGAAAGGCAACGGAGGAACGGCTGCAACTACTGCGTCGTGACGCTGACAATAAGCGGCTGGCGATTAAAAACCTCAAGCTGGCGCTTGAGCGACTCGACATCACCGAGTAAGTGAGGGAAACCGCATTCCTGGTACCGTTATCAATGATCTTTCTCACTCCTGCAAAACCCCCTTCGAAACACGCTCTCGGCCTCGCCTCGCCTCGTCGGGGTGCCCTCGCTAACCTATACACCCAACCAGTTTCACCAATCATATAATAACGCGTGCGAGACGCACCCGCTTTGTCATCCGCGAGCTAAGCCGATTACGGGGCAGCGAGAGACATAATCGAATCAGGGAAATTGGATTACTTGGAATCTCAGCCTCACTGCGCCTCCTCGAGCAATTCGGCAGTCCTGCGTCATATTGGACACGATATACATACTTGCTCATTCCTAATATCGAAGAACCGCCGGTAGTCGATGTTCCTCTGGCGAAATCTCACTTTGATTCACTGCACTTTTTCCTGACACACGGGATAAACATCACACGAAAGAAAGGGACGCGCGCGGGAATCCGCCATATTGGAGGGAAGTGAAGCTGCACTCATGTCACTGTTGCTAAATTCAAATACATCGATACATAATCGATGTGAGTTCGGTCGATGGGATCGATTTTTTTACGGTACCGATCGATTTCTTAAAGTTCAGCCTTATTCTTTTAGAATATTTAATAATGTTAGGAGCATAAACAATTGAAAAGGGTTTTGTTTAAGGATATTTTGCAGTAAAAAATCATTTGTTCGCGGTAGAAAACCGAACTACGAAGAACATCTCTCATATCACTCCCATATGGTCTAGTGGCTAGGATACCTGGCTTTCACCCAGGAGGCTCGGGTTCGATTCCCGGTATGGGAAATTTTTTTGTCAAGTTTACACGGGTTTTTTTTTTCATTAACTTTGCATTAGCTACGGGCGTCGTTTAAAAAAAGGGAATCAATTTTGAATTGTTTATTTATAATAATTTTAACGGTTTTCAGCAATATCGACGTTCGGATTCAGCAAGCAGAACTAGAGTACAGGCTGGGTCGGGAGGAACTTGAACTCCTGACCCTCCGTGAGGAAAGCAGGGCTCTGCAGGCAGCATTGGAGTTGGCAGAGACCCAAGAGAAGCAGAAGAATGACACAATATTCAGGTATCTGCCTTGACCATGCAAAGCTACATAACTGGAGCAGCCCCAATTCGCATCGTGAAAGTCATATGTCTTATGAATCAGGTTGCTCTTTAGAAACAAGTCATCTTAAGTACAACTAACACGTTGCACGTTTGATTTTCCAGTTGTATAACCGGTTCGACCCAAGTAACGATCCACGCAGTGGAAGTAAGTGCGGATCCCAAGAGTCCCCGATTCGGTGCTGGACCAAGGGATGATACACCAGGGCTCTATGTTGACTGGGCGGTTGAGGATTCTGGCCTTTGCAAAGGAGACAGGTTCGCTGATGTTTATTGTTGCTTAGTATACTCCAAACTTCGGGTTTTGTAAATAAATGCAAAACTGGTCCTTTTATTTGTTAGATTAAGTCTCTTCTAGCAACAGTAAACGAGATAGTTCCCAGTGATTCGAGATACGTTTAATTGCAAGCCTCGCAAGAGTCCCGTTCTTTCGTTTTTCCTACCGTGTGTAATTATCATGTAGGAAAAGAGTCTCGTTTCCGTTCACAGTGAGAAAACTGCGGAACTTCCCTTGAATGTGTGATCTATATTCATCATCCGCATATCTTTCTTTGTAACGTTTTTCCTCGAGGACAATCCTTCATTCGTGCTATTAAGTGCAGAAATATAAAACCCGTTAATCTTGGAAAATACGTTTCCTTTGAGTCATTCATAAAAGAGGGTTGAAAGGAGGTAATTAAGAGTAAAGGGGAAGTAACCAGACATGAATAAGAAGCTGATGGAACGGGATTTTGAAAAAAAGATTGATGGCAAGTAGACCGGAAAAAATTAAGAGAGGGGGAGCTTGGGGAGCAGAATGTGCTTGTAGTAGTATGTAACTCGCGCTATCAGTGAGGACAATGCTACAATCTTGGCATTTGGTTCCCAACGGGTCAACGTAGCGTGAAACTCCACCGGAAGTTCGCCGGGTGCCCTCACTAATTGCATCTGCGACTTCACATGACCCCACCTCTCCCCTTTCCAGGCTTCCCACTATTTTCACATAAATCCACTCGACGACTTAGGTAAACCAGCCGCAACAGTATTCTCAATCCATTTTTCAAGTCTCACGTTCATAACATTACCCCTAAAGAATGAGAAAACGACAAACTCGTGAAAACAAATCATTTGAACAATAGAAAAACATACTGTAATGTTTCCTACTTTTTATGAGAACTGGGGATGAACTTTGATTTTAGAATATTAGAGGTGAACGGGAAGCTCGTAGTTGGTGCCGGCAGGAGTGACCTCGCAAGACTCTTGGCTGTAGCACCCGATGCCGCTCAGGTGGTTGTCCTGCGAAAGGGCGAATCGCTGGCAGCACTTCGTACTCTTCGATCAGATAATCTCAGATTGACTCATAGGATTGGATATCTCGAGGAACAAGTCAGGGATCTTCTGGCGCCAAGTAGGACAGAGCTTCCCGCTGATCCGCCGCCAACGCGCCAAGAAAATGTTCAGGTATTGATCATCACTTGTTTCAGGGTGAAATAAAGTTGTATTATCTGCATTTTATGTAACGTGAACTTATCAATGCAGGTATTCCAAAAAGGGCCTCAAGTGACCGCACTAGTAGCTAATTTACCAGGTCTCAATGTGAGAAGCCCTATGGAGGTGAGACAAAGTTTACCGACAGTCAGAAGTAGGCATAGCGAGCACACGAGACGCCCAATTGATGCAAGAAGTCCGAAGGAACTTGACTTTTCGTCGGACAATCTCTCAAACGGCCATCACAAATCAAGAACCAAGCAGAAACATTCAGCCTTTCAATTAACCCGATCAACAGCCAGTCTTGATTGCAAGCAAACGCAAGTGCAATCGCAAATCCATCGTAGGAGATCGCCACGTATCGAATCGTCGGTGGAAAATTTGCACAAAAGTAGGAAGTGCTCTTCGCAAATGCAGTCTCTTGAATTCGACTCCGAACCGACGTACTATCGCTTGCAGGTTCGTATACCATTCCATTATTGTTTTAAACAAAGGGGTTGTTGTAAGTAGAGTTGTATTGTTATTGTGTTTTACTGTAGGACTCCCAGTCACGAGCATCAGAACATTCCGACGCGTCTCTAGCGTACAGTTCGCAAGAGACCAAAACTCGGCCAGCGCCGCCGAAGAAGCCTTTAAGATTGTCCCTGCATCGGGCAGCAAGTCTTCAATCTGTGGAGAGTGCACCGCCAGCTGCACTTCACGATATAACCAGGAAACCTACGAAGAGGAATTATCGGGGGGATATATCGGAGAAGAAATTCCGGTGTGACATAAATGAAGAGATTGTAAATCATCAACCTCTTGAATTACAGTGCAATCCACCTCATCCGCCTCCCAGAACTCCTTCCAGAGCCGAATCCTGCCAGAGCGCTTTGCGCTGGCCTTCCCCGAAACCTAGGCCACACTTGGCACCAGTTCCTATGGAAAAGTGGTGTTAAAGATATATAAGCAAACCTCTGAATATCACATTCCTCTATTCCTATGATTTCGTAAGATTGTTATCCATAACTCTCGGCGCAAATAGTTTGATAGTCCTTGCATTAAAGAGGCAATTACTCAAGTACATGTAAATATAATTAGAAAGTTTAGTACAATGACTCGAGATAGTTTAGGAAAAGGCACGTTTAGGAGATATAAGTCGTACAAAGTACGTAAGACATACATCTAATTGTAAGGCATAGAAAAAGAATGAGTACTATGACCATTCTCTAGTAATGAACGATATAAGACGTTTTTCGAAAACAGCTAGTCTTTTTACTATTTTACTCGAACAAAAAGTTTGACGCGACGGACAAGTTTTGCGAATGCATTTTCGAGCCCCACAATTTATAAGGTGGCGACGTAAAAGTATAAATAATTTTATTGAAAAAATACAAATTGCAAAAATGGCATCACTGCGCTTGCACGGCCTTCTGGCACAGCCGGGCCAATAGACTGTTCATTTGTAATAAACTGCTAATACCATCCACAATTCCCAAGTGCGTCAATCCGATTTCCTTTACGAAATTCAACTTCAACTTTTCATCAATCGTGAGATTCTTGCACACTCGGAATATATTGCTGATTAAATCTTCCGCCGAGTATCCCATTTTCCACAGGTGATTCATTATCTGGGATCGAATAACAATAATGTAATTTCTCAATATTTTGGTAGAAAACTATTAATTGATGGATTCAGAACATACCTGATATGCTTTTGAAATGTTACCCTGTGAGCAGTGTTCAAGCATTTCTTTAACAAGCAAGGGGTGAGGTTCATCGCATACCTTGAACACATTTGTATCACTCACATGCCCAAATCCATTATACGTAGACTGCAAGTTATTCAATGCCTGTCTCATATCTCCTTGAGCTGTGAATATTATTGCTTCCAAGCCTTTATCGGTATGGGAAATCTATCAACAGAAATCACAGCTACAATTCATTCCTTCTACATTAACAAATACTTATTAAAAAAAGTAGCTGCATATTACATTTTCTTTCTGACAGACTTCAAGAACCTTTGCCAGAACCTGTGCATCTGATAACTTTCCATATCTGAGCATGGCACACCTAGACTGTATGGGCTCAATAATCTTCTCACTGCTGTTGCAAGCCAGTGCGAATCTGGTTGTGTTACTGAATATCTCCATTGTACGCCTCAAAGCTTGCTGTGCACCATCTGTCATACTATCAGCTTCATCGAGAATTATGATCTTATGCTTTCCTTTTGGGAGATTCACCTAACATTAGGAATTCTGTTACATCGGTATAACATTGAAGATTACACCCAGTTCTTCTAAAATCCAATAACTACGTACCTTCTTCTGTGCAAACATTTTGATTTTATTTCTAACAACTTCAATTCCTCTCTCATTCGAGGCGTTGAGCTCGAGAACTGCATCTTTAAAGGCTGGGCCAAGGAGAGTACGGGCCAAGCATAAAATTGTGGTGGTTTTGCCGACACCGGGTGGGCCGGCAATGATGATATTCGGACAATTGCCATGTTGTGCGAAAACCGAGAGTCTCGCCACCGTATCTTCGTTCCCAACGATATCCGTAAAAACATGCGGTCGGTATTTCTCGATCCTGAATAAATATTAAACACGTTGTTTCACTTTAGAGGCTCAGCAAACACTTTACCACGACATAACCTAGGATGCGGCACCATCGCATAATATTCTTAAGATAAAACTATTCCGAGGGAATTTTACACATACCATGGCAAGTGAGCGGATTTGGTATCCTTTTCCTTGATTTTCGAAGTAAAACCACTGGACGATGGCATTACATCGACGTCCATCGCTTCACCCATCGCACTGCCACCGGCCATCTTTAAAATTTAACCGAAAATCGCGCGGAAAGTTTGTCAGCGCCATCTTGATCGATGTGAGTCTCGAATCGTTCGACTCTCAACGGTGTTCGCGTTGGTTTGTGGAGTGCGAAACTAGTGGTGCAGCAGAACGGGAAAATTCGGGTATGTCAAGGTTTTTGTTAGCATTTCGGTATATATTTAGTGCTAATATTATTACCATAATACGGTTAGTACGATAAACTATTAGGTCGAAATCAATTCTAAGTAGTTTTCTTAATATTTCAATGTGAGTGACGAGTCACTCGCGCCCATGGCGATCGCTTCAATTCCAACCAAAGAGAAACCTTCATTTACACGATTAAAGCTAATTTTTCTAATCAAATGCATTCCCAACAAACTTCATCGATAGAATTCATGATCCTAATACACCTACTCGGTCCATCATCGTTTCTTTACTACTGAAAAACCTACAAATTGACCCCAAACTTCATAGCCAAATTCTGCCCGGCTTGAGCCACCGCAATGAAAAAGAGTTTCCTCTAACATTCATCTAGACAATATCATTCCAACACAAAACTCCGTCCCTTTATGTACAGGCCATCAGAAAACCCGGAAAGACTACTTTCGGCCAGAATCGGTGCTCCCGCCAAAAGTGTTGTTGCCGCTCGAGCTCGTGGCGGTATCGAGATGTCTCCTGCATCGCCGCGGCATTCGAATGCGGTGGCTCGGCGGCGGCTCTTTCCGAAGCATCTGTTCGGTGACTCTCGGAATGGGATTCCAATATGGCAGCCGTCGTGATATCTGCAGAAGTCAGTGTCGCGGAAATGTTTTGAACTGGTCGGGGAATCGCGACAAGCGGTCGACGTACGAGGCATAGGTTAGTACGGTTGAGGGGAGGTCGCGGGGCGCGTTCGCCTCTCGGAGTTGGCTCGGCGGGTTTGTGTCAGGAAAGGCAGGAGCCGGGCATATCTAGGAAGGAGCGAGCGAGGAGAGCGAGCGGCTACGGCGGGCGACGGCGGCGACGGCGGCGGCGGGACACGCTCGCTCTCTCTCTTGGTCTGCGCCTCTGCACTGCTCTGCACCTGTCTTTCTCGGGGGGCCTCGCTCGCGCTCTCGGCCCTATATGACACTGGCCGCAATATCGGCTCCGCCAGCAGCCACACGCTCGCCGAGAGTCCTCAGCGCCGCGAGCGCCCGCCTGCCGAGCCGATTCGCGCCACAGTCCCTACCTCCGCAGCAGCTCTCTCTCCAGTGCGTATTTTCCCAGCGGCTACTTTCCTCCTTTGCCCGTCTTCGATCGTCGCTCCGGAGCAGCCTAGCGCGCTATCATTCACGCCGTCTTCTCGAGCAGCGTGCGTCCCGTGCTCTTCCCGTGCTCTTCCCGAGGTTCCTTCCTCGGCGAAACCTCGAGAGCTCGCGAGCTCGCTGCCTCCTCGGCAAGGCGAGCCCTGTGAATTCGCCTGTCCGTCACTTCGTCCCCGTCTCTTCCTTGATAGCAAGAAAGAGAGGAGCTCCCTGTCGTGTCTGTCCTCTGCTCCGCCTCTCTCCCTCTCTCACTCTCTCTCTCTCTCTCCAGCAGTTTCTCCGTCTGTCGTCTCGTAGACTACGTGTGCGTGGCTCAGGTGCGTGTGCCTTCTTTGCCTGGCTGTTGCGTGCGTGCGTGCGTGAGTGAGTGTCTGCTTTGTCTCTATTTGTCTAGTCGTGTGCCTGTGAATGCCAGCTGCTCCGCTGGTCTCCCCCCTTTCGATATTCGCTTGATTCTACTCTCCCTGTACACGCCGCTTTGTTGTTTTCGCCGCGTACGAATCTGCGTCCGCACCGAATGTCTCCCGCTCTCTCTCTCTCTCCCTCTGTCTCGCGAGCAATGAGTGAGTGTCACGCGTGTGTTTGGGCATCAAGAACGAAGAGCTGCCGCAGCACCTCCTCGTCCTCGTCGCCCTCGTCCAACGTCATCGGCTACATGCGGATCATCCTCGGCGTTCCCTCGACAATGGGCACCGTGACATCTGGCCTCCACGTTGTCTGGTGAGTTTAACACCGTCTCCTCATATCGCATGCTCAACTGACGTCCGGACACGCTCGCCGAACACTCGTGACAGGTGTTTCTGGGCTTCCCAGTGTCACGGCGTGCTCGTTCCGGCCTCCCAGACCTCGATATTTCCGCGAGGCCCTTTTACTTGGCCCTTTTAAACCCCCCGTTCCAACGATCGCCCGTCACTTCCAGCTCAAAGCTTTATTCTACCCTGTCCACTATGTACACATTGCTCCAGTCTAGGTAGACTATTACTAGTGTCAGAATATCTGTTCTCGAAATCGCTACAATCAGTGATTCTGGACTTTAACTCGCAACGGTTCCCTCGTCGAATCAAGTACATACCGATCCTATCTCTAAACTGACGTAGACGTGATAATCGTCAAGCGTAATGACGCGGCTAAAGAGATCTCTATGTCGAATTTGGAAGAAGAGAGGGAAGATTTATAATGGGCACTCGAGTGCCGCTGCAAGTTAGCAGTACTGCAGGAGTGATCGAAAAGAGAGCACACATGGTAGTTATCTAAGGATGAGTTCAGCAGCACTTAAAACGTACTTATGCTGCATACGGTGAGACATTACGACGAAGCGGCTTGACACGCGATTACGATCGCGTTGATGTGACTAGCGGTGGTCTCGTGTAAAGATCAGGATAACGTTCGCACAACCACCTGACGTCGTGGCCTGTCTTGCTCGCGTGGAATTCTTGAGCATTACGTACCCAGCACGCGAATGCTGCACCCGCTATATCCAGAGATTATCCAATTACGTGGATCGCGCATCACGTTGTATTTATTTCGGTGTGTCGGTTGGTGGGGTTCCCCCTTGGTGCGTTGTCTCACCGAAAGACGCATGATTCATCAAGGTCTGCGCAGCCTTTTGAGTAAGAGTCGCTCGTGCGAGAATTAGTCCTTTGTCGCGCGTCTTTAGTCATTCGTCTCTTATTGAATAAGCGACATCAAATGATTGAGGAGAACTCTTATCTCTCCGATCGGATATAGTATTGGGATATGATAGATGGCCGATGGGCCCTAAAACCGAAAAATTCCTTTTCGGAGATGGGGACATTCAGTTTCCAAGTGCAAGTTCCTTTCACGAGGTTCTCTCAAGGCGAGGAGAGGTTTTATCGATGTGCGCGCACTCGCAGGGACAGCCGAAGGGTGTTATTGAAAAACTATAAATATTAGACGGCGGGAAAATAAGTTACTACTTTTATATTCCACCTTCACTGGCGGCCTGAAAAATACCAAGGTTGGCCTATACGCTCGCCACGTGCAGGCTTTC
Organism: Crossocerus cetratus; assembly: GCA_963675795.1. Classification (NCBI taxonomy): domain Eukaryota; kingdom Metazoa; phylum Arthropoda; class Insecta; order Hymenoptera; family Crabronidae; genus Crossocerus; species Crossocerus cetratus. The sequence continues at coordinate 19,662,573 of OY776667.1, forward strand.
AGCGAGGGATCCTCCCAGTCGGACCAAACGATATAAAATGTTGAAAAACGATAAAGAGTCCTTTCCAACTATGATTAGCTATCTCGCAGGCATAGAAACCATCCTCGATCTTATCACCACGAAGGGGAAAGGTGACAGGAATATTCTATCGCGTATTATCTCTCATTAGCATTGGCGATTTCCCACTGGACGATTAAAGGAGCAGAATCAGCCGGAGATTGCGGGGCGTGAACGGATTATCAGGGAACTTCAAACGAGTCTTAGATTAGCTGGCTAGTCTGCGAGCTCTACATATGCATATCCCGGGCTCTGCGACTATGTCGCTGCGTGAAAGACGTAATTGTCTGTATACGTGGTAGAGCCGTTTAATAATTCACGCGGAAGCGACGTGCGACACACGCGCTGTCCGTCTGGCGACGGGGGCCGAGCTCGAAACTCCGGGGCCACATGGGGAAAGGAAGACTCGGACTATCGTCGGCGCGCGCTCGCCGACCGAACAACTCCTAAAGGGAAACACGGCGCAAGCACACTCTCCCCTGTACTTTCTCAGCGGATCGCGACGGTTTGCCAAGTAATTTCCACGTAATTAACCGGTTGGCCCATTAGCCGCCGCCGTCGCCGTCTCCGCCGCCACCTTCCTATCGGTACTCGGAGGGCGCAATTACCGCGACTTTCACACATGATAGAGGCAGTTACCAGCAGGCATTCGGCGCACACGTTACCCTCGAATCCCCCCGAGTGGCGCATCGCCTCTTCACCAGGAACGCGCGGCCCATCCGAGCAACAACTCCAGCGGCATAACGGGAGCTCGTATAAGAGAAGCCGATTTAAATCCGGCATGAATATTAATTAGCCTCGTTACTTATGTATTCATTGGGCGGGAATCCTTTTATCGTATTTACTCGATGCACTGCCGGGCGGACTGGATGTATGCATACGGCCGGCGACAGGGTCGTATATGTATTTTCGGCGGAAGAGTCCGCGCGCAATTTCCGCAGTGTGCTCGGTCGATTTGGACCTGCGGTGTTATCTGGCCGCGCGCGCCCTGACAAAGGCGCATTAGTCACTCGCCAAGCCAAATCGGCTTGAAATCATTCCGTTAGACATTCGAGATTGGCCGGGGCCAATTTCTTGGTAGTTTTCGCCGTGGGGAGTGCCATTGGCGCTCGCGCTCCACTTGAGTTTGGATTTTCAAGACTAATAGCGCGGGCGGCCCCTTCCGCTCCCTCGGATAGTTTGGCTGGAATCGTTCGGTTCTTGGGCAAGTTTTGAGACGGGGAGAGCGAGCGCAGGGCAACTGGGCTGTTTGGACGCAGGTGATTAGGAGGCCGGGAGTAATTTGGCGGACGCGGGGCTCTGCGGCGATTCCGAATGATTGGGTGAACTGGATGTTGGCCGGGTGATAGAGGGCGCGCGCGCTCCGGAGTCTTGGTGAGGGGGCGGCTAAAAAGTGGGTTATTATAAAAGCGGGTGAGATCCGGAGGAACCAGGTCGTCATTGCTATCGTGCAGCCCGGTCTCACCTAGTTTAAGGCTAGGTGCAGCAGCGAGTTGAAACGAAGCCGGGCCGCACACGGCACACACGGACAAGTTGCTCGCCGCGGCCCGCCGCCGATAAGCGGAACGAACGCTTTCGGGATCGCAGAGGAAAGTTCCTTGGCACTCGAGCATTCTATTAGGCCCGCACCGTAAGATAGTCTCGAATCGGCTTGAGAAAGTGAAGACTTTAAATTTCATCGATCCACTCGGCCGGAAAAATAGTGCTTCCTCTGATTTCTGTACCTGCCCGCTGCGATACATAGTCCGTCACTTCCACTCGAGATATACTCGCAAGCATCGAATGCGCTCTGCACGCGCACATAGATTTCTGCAGGCATCGTGCTTTTTAATCTACGAGCACTGATAATAATTCCATTCGGGCGGCGGCGGCGCGTGGATCGGCAGCGGCGCTCGGATATTTACCAGGGCGAATGATAAAGTGCGAAGGATCCCGCTCACATTTCTTGGCATCAGATTCGCGCTGATTCATCGCCCTCCGGACCATATTTTTCTCCGGATCTCCACAACTCGCTCTCGTTCTCTCGTTCTCGATTTCGAGGATTGGACATAAACGGGTGTGTCGGGCTTAAATAATAAAAATACTATCCTGAGTCAGATGCCGACGGCTCTGTCGCGTTGTCGCGTAGGTGTCGTGAGAGCGTCGCTCGCCACCTTTCCTTTCTATATTTACCGATTCGACGCGATACGTCTCTGAGAAACGAGCGAGTAACAATGCTACCGGCAAGCCTTTCGCCTTAGAGCTTGTTAAACTATACTTTGCTCGTTAGTCGACGATCCCCTGGAAAGCCCGGGGATCCGTCGGCCCAAGCAAAAGATGCCGCCGCTCCTCGGACATGGTCTGCCCCGGGAAATCTCTGGCGCTCGCGCGCTTAGAGAAATGTCGTTGTCCCGCGCGGATCCGAGCACTTTTAATAGCAATTCGAGGCTCCAAGTATACTTGGCGATAGTGCGAATTCTTGCTGGCCTATTAATAGCGATGGGTAGTTGCTGTCTCTAACTGGTCTAGACGGGAGGCTGCCACGCGGACGGGGCTTGCTCGGGACAGTTGCTCGCGCGAGGCTTAGCAAGTGCTAAATAAACCTCACCCCGAAAGACAGGTCCTCTTTCTCTCGCGGAGTCGCGCGTAATTGCGAGCAGTTCGCGCACGTGGCACATCGCTCTGGCATTCATTATTCGTCGCGTGACCCCTCGAAACGCGTAAAGCCAATTAATCAAGAAGGCGAGTGTCGCGCTCGCCTCCAAATTGAACGAAACGACTGGCGCGCACCAACTTCCCCCCTCTCTCTCTCTCTGGACTATTGTCCGAAGTGCGAAGGTGTGTCGGATATCTCGGGGCCCAGTTGATATTGACGCGATAGTTAAAGAGCGGCGGCGAAAAGTCCGCTGTTTTTAAAAGTGATGCAACCTTGTGCACGGCTTAGGCTATAAATACGCGCGTTTAGAGTGGGCGCATTAAAGTGAGGAGAGGAGAGGAGAAGCGAGGCGAGCGCGAGTGCTCGTTTGCACGCGCGCGCGCAATTAACGCGACAGATGCTTTTCTCTTTTCTCTCGAGATTGCGCCTTGGCTGCACTTTGCACTTTGTATAAAGCTACCTATCGCCGGCCTGAGCCGCGCACGGCCATGCAGGGATAGAGAAAAGGAGAGAGAGAGAGAGCGAGAGAGCGACGGGTAGATGGTAACGAGCCAAGTGAGGATATACAGCGACGAGCTTGCCAGTTACACAATTCTTTTCCGTCGAAACTATGGATCACGAGCGTCTTGGCATTATTTCAATGCACCGTCTGGCCGCCGGTGTGTGCGGGGCTTGTTTTGATTGTTGCAAGAGCGGAGCGCGTTCGCGGTATTAATAACGGAATCCCGAGTGCCGTCTCATTCGATTTCGCCCGTTGCCCGGCTTCTTTTCACTGCGACGCCGCGCATCTAGCAGATTAGCCGCAGTAATAATTCCTCTGGCCTCGGGGGACCACCCTCCCCCTTCCTTTCCTTATGCCCAGGCTCCATCATTTCACTCAGAGCGCCGCAAGGATTCTTACCGTCGCGTCGCGACCCAATCCTTCACGGAAGAAAGTCTTGATTAACTCTAATCGAACGCCAGCCCCACTGGTATGGATAGTCATAGTTTAGGATAGCAGGCGCGTGGAATAGCAAACTAGCTTTGTGATTCATTACAACTCTCGGATGATTCAAGCCCCGTTTGAAAGCGAAGCCGATGTCTATCGCTTTAGATATTTAACGAGTGTGTTTAGAGGAGGCCGCTCGAACGGTTCGCGGAAGAGGCCGCAATGAAGGGCGACGTCATACTCGCGTTGTTAGTAGAGAGAGTCTGGGAGCGGGAATAAGCAGGGCTGATAATCTCGCGAGAGCGCAGCCGAGGAAGGAAAATGTCAGGGACCACGCCCTGCCGGAAAAAGAATGCAGGTTATACCTTCTCATTAACTGAAGAATTGTGCGATGAGGGCCTATTGCCGAGCTACTAATTAAGGACGGATAATTTTAGGCGCAATCTGTGTGCGGACATGTTCCCTTGTATATGCACGCCAGGCCAATGAATACAGAATAACACGTGGCAGTTAATAGCCGAAGGAAGTGCAGCGATTTTCTCCAGCGGCGGCGCATTGTTGGCCGAAATGGAGTTTGGGACGTGACATCGTTCAACCTCGGTTGGTTCGGGTCTCCGGTTGGAGTACTCCTTTTATAATTCCGGGGGAATTGCGCGGCGCGCGCTCGGTTTAATGAATTATCCGGATTTTTGAGCAGCCGACTCGCTCTCTGTCACGACTCCGGTATATATCACGTCAATTAAAAGGTGACTTTAATTCGCGAGCGCAGCACGTGGCGCGGCGCCGCGCAACTACACAAGCGTGAGAGCCACAGCACAAGTACACGCCAGCGTGAAAGGGTGGCGGGGCCCCTGTGTCTGTAGGGGGAATTATTTTTATAATTATTTATACCGAACACCTTGACCTTTTTGCTCGACGCGAGACGCTACATAGCTCCTGTATTCCCATATTGCGGGCTCGGCCGCGTTGGGTAAGCTTCTGGCTGACGTGGGCGTGAGGCAGCAGTCGCCTATGTTTACCGTCGTAAAAATTTCGAGTTAATACAGCCGCGGCCAATGCGCAGCTGGCCATCCGGAAATTCGAGCGCTTCAACAGGCCCGCGCCGGATCTCTATCTCCTCGAGCGGCCCCGATCGATTACACATTCGTGATTTCATTGAGTAAATCTCCGGCGAAAGTTAACCTTCGGCCCCGCGCTAGGCTCCGGGCAAAGAAAACACGCGATTCGAGCTGCTCATCCGCTTTAAACGGGAGGTGGGGAAAAATGTTCATTTCTTAATTGGAGTGAGCAAGTTACATAGCGGCTGGCTTGGTAAACGAGCGGCGAAACGGCAGGGGCGTAAATATCCGACGGGAGTGCCGGACCACACGGACCAACCCCTTTCGACCCGCTAGCCCGCTACTCGCCGAGTATCCGCCCGTTGTAATTAGCTTTCGGGCCGCGCGCGCCGAGCGCAACTTTTTCCCCAGACTTATCAAAACTCGTTAAGCTCCTTTAAGCCCGAGTTTCTGCGTGCTGCCGGTCGAGAGGACTGTTGTGATTCATAACAGATCTGCCTCTGCCTCTCCAGCTCTTTTTTCCTCTTGGCCGCCCTCGTCCTTTCGGCCGAGTTATCGGATTCGCTGAAATCATGCTTGTTAGAGCGTCGCTCGTCCCAACGTAAATACAGCGCGCCTCTAAACTATATCATTCAAAGTTACAGCGTTTCCTTAAAGTCGAAGCGTGAAATAGGCAAGGTGGCGAAAACTGATTATCCTTCACCTTGTACTTCTTCCGGCAGTCTATATCGGCGAGCGATCCGGCATAGGCCCTAGAGCGCTCTCTTCCTCGCTATTGATCCATCACGAGAACCGTCTATCTATGCACAAACTAACTTTTTCCACTAGCTATCAAACTCCGATGATTCGAGGGATCCTTAGTTCTCGTGCGGCTCTTTTTCCGTCCCCCGGGAGACATTGCGGAATCCCATGTTTTTTTAAGTGGCCATATCGCCGACGGGCTTCTCGCTTTTTATTTTGCCCAGTCGCGCGCGTCCTCTGTCAAAGCAAGTATTTCCCTGTTTATCGGGTAATTGATTAAGCGGCAATTTGTCAGCGCGTATCTCGCGCCGGGCTAGATAGCCGAGCGGGAAGCGTCGTCGCACGCGCGCGCTTTGTCCGTCGGTGGCATAAACGCGTCGCTGAGATATTAGCCCGACGATACATGTATTGCCGATGAGTGCGCTAATGTGTATAGAAAGCGAGCTAGCGATGCCAGTGTTGACGAGTGCGCGCGCTCTCGTGTGAAATAACGCGACGACGCGTGTACGTCGACGATACAATTCAATCGGGCAAATCAAGTCCCGCGCAAAGCCCCATCGCGCCCAATATATCCTCGATTATTCGACTCTTTATGAATTTCCATATTATTATATTCTCCACTCGGTTTTATATTAGGTTCTTGCGTAATAATGTCCGTCGCTATGGTGATTCCTTCCACTGAATTAAACTTGCACGGAAAAGGCGCGGCGACGTAAGCTGAATTTGTTTGGTCGTCGTTAATTTGTCATCAGTATTCATTAAAGGCCTGAAATACCGGCCTCACGAATTCCAGGCTGAACGGCCAGTTCTCGCGCTCTCGGCGCTCGCTCGTGAATTTCGGGCGCGTTGTTGCGTTTATTGTTCCAACGGGGCGAGCTTTTTATTGCGGGTTGCCGGCCGTGAAGCTATTGCCAAGGGGCGCACGAGCGCCTGCTCCGTTTTTGCGATTTTCCTTCTGGCCAGGAGGGAGAGAGCGCGCGCGCGCGTTGAAACTGCATTGGCGCGTTGTAAAAATGATAGTGTGGACGATCTGTTTGTTTGGACGTGAGCGGCTGATGAATGGTGTGGGCCGACTGCATGCTCGGTTTACTAGGTGCACCGTTACACGATGGTTAATGGTGCCTCTTTCATTTGCCATCCATCGGCCTGTAACACGAGCCGAGGGAAACTTGGGAATAAACGGTAGATATAAAGGGGTTTGCTTTTGCAATGCTATCGGCGCGATTGATTGGGAGTCGAATGTCTTCTCTGGCTACTTGGCCACGGGAGATTTCCTTTCTTAGGGCTCCCTTTAGGCGTAGAGAGTAGAGACTCGAAGAGGGCGGACCGCTCGAGTTTTAGTTTGCAGCAATCAGTAGGGGAATTAGGGGCATGGCTCTGCATAGGTCGTTAAAGATATTCAATGTGAGAGGGGAAGGGTCGAGGTTATTTGTGGCTCAATTATACACGAACCGCAATCCCGCAGTTTTGGACTTAATCTCGGCTTATCTGACGATTCTTAGATTTCTAATGGACGACTTTACTCTGCGATTCTTCGCGACTCCATTTTACACCAGCGCATTGATCATACGTAAAGTCTTTAAAAACCGAGCCTTTTAGAGGAACAAGCGACACACTGTTCAAGATTTTTTCCGGCCTCGCTGGCATTCAAGCGGCCGCAAGGCGAGGAATTGTACTCGGAGACCAAGTCGGTGGGAGTCGAGCGCGATTACTTCATGATTTCCGGCTCACATGATGACGCACGGGAACTGATTTGTAGTTCGGGCGGTGTGCGGCAGCATCCTGCTTATTAATACCACGAATAATTAGCCGGAAATTATTCACGCGAGGCTCTCGCGCTCTTTTTCCTTGCATCTGGTGCACCGAATGCAAGTTTTCCACGAGCAGAGGAGAGAATGATCGATTTCGCTATTGTCGGCGCTCGTCCGCTTCAGTTTAGTCCCATGATCTTTGCCGCGTGACATTGAGAGCAGACGGGGCCGTGTCGGGACGTTGTTTTCCTCGCGCATCGCGTTCCACTGGGCCTCGGAGCTCCCGCCATTTAATCCGGTAAACACACCAGGATTATTGGTTAATGATCCGTTATGCCTCGCGTAAATAGCCATGCTTCCCGCCGATAACATTTCTATAGCGTTGCCGAAGAGCCGCGTCGCCGTCGTCCTCGTGCGCCGCGCGCCCTCGCCCACTTTCAACTTGGAAAACTTTAGGGTCATTTCACGTCAACTGTCGAGGTTTATTCACACATGTTCGACGATTTTGATGAAATTGGCAGTATTTGTAGTTCGCAAAGAGCTGATTCCAACGCAAAAATCCGTTGCTCGCTAACTCAATTATTTTTTGAGTTACACGCACTCAAAGTTTGGGGTCAATTTTTTTTCAAAAATTGATATCTCCGTAAATACTGCAGATAGCCACATCGTTCGAGCGCCAAAATGAAGAGAAAGGATTGAAGTTTAATAAAAAAAATATTCCATTCAGGAACACTTGTTTGGAACTAATGCTAATGATAAAAGTTTATAACAAATGCTTGCCATTCCCACGGGCCTGCATCGATTGTGAAGAAAAAAAATCCCAGCCGTTGCTATAAGTCTCTCGCATGACCCCTCCAAAGGATTTTCAGAAACACGGCCTGGGGGCCGAGTTATAAATTTTTATTGCCGTGCGTGCCCGGTCAATCTGCCGGCGGTGCGCGCCGCGCTCGGCTGGCGCGCGGGTGCTAGACCCGGCACTCGGAATACGTACATTCAAAATGGTCATACCTGTTCAGTTGCTTACAGGATACCTGCCACAACACAATATGTGTCCACGATGGTACGTATCCGTATCCGGATTATGCGATTAGGAGCTGCCATAAAGCAATAAACATCGTTTCCTCTCTGTGTTACCCGGGCTTGGGACCGGCGACTGGCCACATTAAAAACGTGTTTTGCAGGACCCAAATGCAATTAAATTATTTCGAAATACCGACATATAAGTGAATTTTAGTTACGCGTGAGTTTAATCACTTGACCGTGTTTATTTTCTAAATTTGAATATCGCTTTATTAAGAGTGCAGATTCGTTAAGTGGTATAATCGCGTGGTGTTTTTGTGTTCCGGGTATCGATTTTACTTTAGAAAAACGGTCCTTGAGAAATTGATCAGTGGTATTATATTCTTCATTAGTGCAGAAATTAAATGAAATTGTTTTAAAATGCGATGTAGCCCAATCATACAATTCACGGGGTTGACGACGAATTGTCTTTCGCGCTGTTACTTGTATCTGTTTTAGTCGGAGAATCTATCGATTGCGTGAAGCTAGGTCCTGCTTCAATCAGATCGCGAGCTGGAATATTAAACAAATCAGCATTCGTATCGGATGATTCTAGATTTACGGCACTGGATTCTGCTTCAATTTGATCAGGTATCGGAATTTCTATTGCTCTTGATCTATCTAATCGCGTCCTACATTGCTGACAAACATAAAAACCTAATTCTAGTCGTGGACTTCACGCAATCGATAGATTCTCCGACTAAAACAGATACAAGTAACAGCGCGAAAGACAATTCGTCGTCAACCCCGTGAATTGTATGATTGGGCTACATCGCATTTTAAAACAATTTCATTTAATTTCTGCACTAATGAAGAATATAATATCACTGATCAATTTCTCAAGGACCGTTTTTCTAAAGTAAAATCGATACCCGGAACACAAAAACACCACGCGATTATACCACTTAACGAATCTGCACTCTTAATAAAGCGATATTCAAATTTAGAAAATAAACACGGTCAAGTGATTAAACTCACGCGTAACTAAAATTCACTTATATGTCGGTATTTCGAAATAATTTAATTGCATTTGGGTACTGCAAAACACGTTTTTAATGTGGCCAGTCGCCGGTCCCAAGCCCGGGTAACACAGAGAGGAAACGATGTTTATTGCTTTATGGCAGCTCCTAATCGCATAATCCGGATACGGATACGTACCATCGTGGACACATATTGTGTTGTGGCAGGTATCCTGTAAGCAACTGAACAGGTATGACCATTTTGAATGTACGTATTCTGAGTGCCGGGTCTAGCAACCGCGCGCCAGCCGAGCGCGGCGCGCACCGCCGGCAGATTGACCGGGCGCGCACGGCAATAAAAATTTATAACTCGGCCCCCAGGCCGTGTTTCTGAAAATCCTTTGGAGGGGTCATGCGAGAGACTTATAGCAACGGCTGGGATTTTTTTTCTTCACAATCGATGCTGGCCCGTGGGAATGGCAAGCATTTGTTATAAACTTTTATCATTAGCATTAGTTCCAAACAAGTGTTCCTGAATGGAATATTTTTTTTATTAAACTTCAATCCTTTCTCTTCATTTTGGCGCTCGAACGATGTGGCTATCTGCAGTATTTACGGAGATATCAATTTTTGAAAAAAAATTGACCCCAAACTTTGAGTGCGTGTAACTAAAAAAATAATTGAGTTAGCGAGCAACGGATTTTTGCGTTGGAATCAGCTCTTTGCGAACTACAAATACTGCCAATTTCATCAAAATCGTCGAACATGTGTGAATAAACCTCGACAGTTGACGTGAAATGACCCTTTACTCTTTCTAGTTTCCCTCGGTGTGTCTCCCTTCGCGCGGCGCGGGCTCGCCAGAAAGTTTATATTTCCCGTCGGGCGTCCCATTAATTGTTTATGAGTGCCGTGGCAAATAATGCGACGCTCGCGGCGCCGTCAGGGCCAACATCGATACACTCGTGCCTCGACTTCCTTTCACTAAGATTTCAAAGGGTTCCCGATATATGTAGAGTTGATGCCAGTGGGATGTTTTTGCGAGCAGTAGTAGTTGCCCACTCAGCCGGACATTCTAGCCCCAAGATATTTCGATAGATTTCTAGACTCGTTTTAAGTGTATCGCTGGAACGAGACCACCTACAAAGTACACAGAGGTATACAATGTATGTGTGGCGTGGTCAGATTGTTCCACTTGCAATGGGATTGAGTTCCCGAAATCCTAAAGCAGCTATTTCCACAAACGCTTTTTAAAATTACCGGCGGCGAACAGTGAGAGGTCTCGGGTTTAGGTCTTAGCGGGCATTAGGGTAAATTGGACGTGAAGGAAGGACGATTTGAGTCGAAGATTATCGGGGTATTGATGTTGCGCGAGTGCGCAGGGACTTTTGAAAAGCTTGGCTCGGATTTCCAGTCACGCGACGGTGCTGCGAATCGATAGCAGAATCCGGCAGCGCCCTGCTGGCCAGAATTGCAGTCGAACCTCCGTCTCTCGACGTGGAAAGCCGCATCCAGGGTGGATAATGCAGGTTGCTGCAGCGCCAACTCCCGCAAGCTCTCTCGCACGGCGACGCCGTTCGGCGTACAGTGGGCTTGCAGTAGATGGAGTCCAGAGTACTGGTTGGTGGCTCGCTCTACTTACACGGTGGGTAAGATGAGCCAGCCAGTACAGCGCAGTCCACTATTGCGGGCTTGTACACCTCGGCCAATTAGTTCGCCGAGCATTTTTGACTCATTCTTTTGCAATAGTTTTTCCATGCTTATTCCGATGTCACAGTGCCAGTTTTTATAAAAAGTCTCGTTAGTAAATGAGCACAGTGCGCGTTTCGAGGCTTCTTTCCGCGTCGCGAAGTTGGAGAATCGAGTTGAAATGAACACGAGATAACGGAGAGCAGGACAAAAGTTGGCAAGACCTCTTTTGTCATTACTCCAGTTTCATACATAGCTCGCTCACATTTTCCGGGAACCCCGGCACGATTTTCCCCGAAACAGCAGAGAGATAACAAAAAGAGGGAGTATTGGCACGCGCTGGCCCTGGCGCACTGAATAAAATTCGATCAATGTTGATAAAGATTGCTCATCCAGAAGAGAATGTCAAAACATATTTTCCCCTTCGACGTCCGCGAGATTTCATTAAATTCCAGCCCGGCGAATGTCGGCCTGCTGCTTTTTCACCGCGGCCGGTGGAAAAGATCATTCTTATTGTCGAGTTTTCGTTATAATTATTCCTCCCGCATTCCTCGAGCCGGCTATTGAATTTTGCATTAATTAATCCCTCTCTCTCTCTGCGCAAGTAGGATCGCCGCATTGCCGGGTATCCAGCGCCGAGTGCATTATACTTTGAAATTGGGACAGTATGCCTGATTAAATGGGTTTCGCAGGATCAGCCGGAACAATTGCGGCGAATGAATACGTCGGCTGTTACGATTATTTCTCGTGCGATGGACGGTGGAAGTCTCTAGCCTAGAGAGAGGAACAGCAGTGCCGAGGGTGGCATTTCATTTGGCTGTTTTGCATTGCGAGTCAAGTTCCCGAGGTTGTCAGGAGAGTTGGGCCTTAGCCCTTCTATTCTTGGCAGCAGTCTCCTTCCTGATTAGTATATCCTGTACCTGGCCTTTCTCTAATGCTGTTCAACTTTCAACTGATGACTGTCACTCGTCGGTCCAGAGTCGAGAGCGAGGAGGAAGAGTTTGGTCGAGTGGCGCGTCCAGCGTAACATTAGCAGTCAAAGGTGGATGTTTATAGATGGTTAAAGTCGAGCAGGCTTATTTATAGCGAGGCCTTGAGCATTCACGTTCCTTCGCACTCGACGGGAGGTACACTTGCATCGAACTCGACCTGCGGCCCTCGCGCAGCCCTTCCGCGGTCGGGCGCTCGCATTTATTTTTATACCAGGTCGCGCGATCATTTGCATAATAGGAAAATCGATGCCGAGCCACACTCGATACCTCCGCCGGGAAAATGCCTCTTTCTATCTCGGAGATCTCTGCGCCGCTCGTCCAAGAGATATGACTGCTGCGGGAGCGCGTGTACCCGCCTATCTCCGAGCGCCGATCTCCGGATTAATCATCTACTCGAATGGCTCGTACCGCGTCTGGTTATCGTATCGTAATTTGTTAAGTACTCGCGAGCGCACCGACGGGAACCGGCGATGAGGGTTAAGGCCACGCACATCGCACTAGTTTAAGCCCCCTCGCCGGGTTTCCTTTTAGCAGGAATATATCCAGGCGATGGGGTCTTTGGATTGCGCAGGAGCGAGGCTGCTCCTCGTACTGGTAGTTCCGCCGAGTCAGTGATATCAGCCCCTTTGCCAGCCGAGAGCCGCGCGGCTTCTGTTTCCATTCGATGAGATTAGCGCTACACCCTCGACTCCTCCTTCCCGGTGAGCCGCCAGCGAGAAAACTCCCGGCCCCGATTAGACGCGGCATCTCGCCCTCTGCTCTGATAAGAACTTGCCGCTTTAATGTCGCTATTATTCGGATAGCGAGCGGCTGATGATCTAACGAGCGGCGAGCTATGATATATCGAAAGAGTTCTCGGGAAATGAGATGGTAGAGTAACTCGCTTGGTTAGGGGCGAAGGGGAATAAGCAATGTTCCCGTGGAAATTGAGTTGCTGGTAAATTATGTCGCCGGCAATTAGCGAATTCTTGGCATGTGAATGATTCTATCGAAATACGAGGTACGATGAGCGTCTCCGCGCGCTGCCAAGTGCAAGATGAACGCGTCCGATGGATTCAAGGTTTGCAAAACAGAGTGGCTTTACACTCGAGCCACTCACTCGGGAGCGCACTGCTAATGAAGTGGTCAGCCGCGTCTCGTCTGAGGCGAAGCGCATTCCAATCGGACAGGTTTAACTTTAACCGGCGGAATAGCGGAGAGGCTTGAATTGGGTGTGATGATAAATCAATCGGAGCCTTGAAAGTGCGGGCCGACAAGCGGAGCGCGGCGGCAGTGAGGTTCTAATAGTAGCGTAAAGCGATTCTTATTAGAGGGAGTCTGCGATCGAAGCTGATTGGAATCGAGTTTCCCCGGGCGAGGGCTGAGAGGCTTCCTAACTCGGAAGTCCAATTGGACTAGGTCGAGAAGTGACCCTTTTGTCCGGCGATCTCTCCAACCAAGCGATTCTCTTGCTCGTTCGGACCTCTTCTCAGTTCTCAGTTCTCAGTTCTCAGTTCTCACACACTGGTTCCTCGTGGTCGCACTTGGTGGCCGCATTGCGTCGCGTTGCCATCACGCCGGCGCCTTGCATTGACTTGGTCTGGTTCGCAGCTCCCCTTCTTCCACTCGATCCACTTGTACCCTCGAATATCGAACCCCTCCAAAAAACTCTCCTCGATTCCTCGATTCCTCGAGAAATCCTCGAAAGAGAAGCTTCCTCCTCTCGCCGAGTGCAACTCCCATAAACAGGCGAGAGGTTGGCGCGGATCCGAGATAATCGTGGGCAAGTTTGAAAATCGGGCCAGAGGCGGCGAGGAAATGTTTGTTTCCTCGTGTTTTGCTGTTAGTCCGCGCGGGCCTGTGAATGCGATCCCCGGTGCGGTTGCGTGCTTTGCCGGGGCTCTCGCTGATGAGTAAAGTTGCCGAAATACAGCTCTTGACCTTAGGTCGAGCTAAACACGCGGTGGATGCTGCTCTGTGTGCGCCCGGAGGTGATGTTACAATTATACCGGGCCGGCCGATGTAGTCCGGGACTTTGCATTCTGCGGCCGGCCCGAAATAAAGCGGTACACACTCGCCTCTCAACCCTTTGAATCGAGCCGCGCGCGTTTCACCAGATATTACTCGTAGCCCCGCACAGAGAGAGAGCCGGACGATGTGAATCGTCAATGTTGACTTGTTAAAGTTTGCGCGCCCGGTGAGGCTTTTGCCCGACGCTCTGTGCATCCTCTCTCTCGCATTCACGCCGTTCCGAGAGCTGCGCCATCGACTGACCAGAACCTCTAATAATTCAGTCGTGTAAAATATCGTCTCTTGATTCGCCAACAATTTTTCCCCTATAACGCGCGCGCCTGCGGCAGAGATGACGAGCGCGCAAACTAGTGTTGCAACATTGACGAGGTTCGAAAGCTCTCGCCGAGTTTGGCAGAGCTGAATTATACACAGAAATTAAATATCAATGGAAGGACAGCGCTAGTGGGAAAGGGAGTCGAGGGCGTGTAACATGGTGTACTCTCGAGTAATGAGAAGCGGACATCTCATTCATTCCGAGTCGAGTCCCAGCTCCCAGGTAGTAGGTAGAGCAAAGGGAGAAGAAAGTGAGAGAGTTGATAGAATCCGGCTGGGCGACTTTATTGAGCGCTCGCGCTGCTCACATATGCGCTCTTCCATCTCATTAATGGAATTCTCCGGGGAAAGATTATAATGCGGAGATCCGTTCGAGTAGGTCGCTCCTCAAGTTGTGGAAAGTCCCGGGGCAATCCACCTCTTGGTTCGAAGGCGGCTTTAGTCCTCCCACTTTGGAGCCACTCCGCTGCACTTTCATAAGTACCATGGAGCCCGGTGGATTCTTCAATCGGAAAATCCAGAAGTTCCTGATTGAAATGTTGTCCTTGGATGGCAATAACAAGCTGGCTCGGAAAGATTGAACTCTCCGAGTTGGCTCTGCATTTAGATTTTCCCTTCTTTCGCCTCTGCCCGACTTTCTCCACTGTTTCTTACCTCTAATCGTCCCTTCACTCTTTCTCCTCTGTGGGGAAAAGCGCTCGTATCTTCTTCTTGCCACTCCGACGTACTTGGCTGAGTCTTCAATACAGCATGCTTCTCTCCAGGGAGCGCACGTAACGCGCTCGTACACCACTGCCTCCGAGCACCGCGCCTCTCTCTCGGGGATCCGTTTCCTTTTAACTGCAAAAATTGAAAGAACCTCCGTTGGAACAAAAATGGAGCAGTGTCCGGGCCGCGCGTCAAAATGATTTCTGCGATGAGTTTCCTTATCGGACCGCGCGCCTATTCCCCGAGGTCCTTTCACCTCGGCGCCGCATTCAATTAAGGACCCAGTTGTCGGAGGTATTGGTTGGCCGAGCCAGTGATGGCTAAACTCCTTGGGTTTTCTATGCTTTCAATAAACCGCCGGCGATGCAGTTATAATAGAAAGATGAGTGGGGATTTCAAGTAAAGAGAGTGAAATAGTGTAATTAAACATCAACTATGCGGGTGACGTTTGTACAGGTGGAACTCTACTATGTTAGGAGCTGTCGTTTTAACCTTTCGACCTGACTAACGACAGAGGTGGGCTCGCGAACCTTTATATGACATTATTCTTAATGACGTCATCACTGCACTCCTCAAACGAGTGTTTCGCCGGTGGTGTTCCACGCTCTGACGCATTTCCATTTTTCGAGTAGAGTAGTTTTAACGCTGAAAGGCATAGTCGGTCACTAATTAAATTCGCTCGCTCGGAGAGAAATGGGATGATTGTTGGGCCATTTCCGCTAGGAGAACTGTGACGATTTTCCGAAATAAACTTTTTCCCAAGAGGTAGGTATCGAGGATAAGGTTACAAAGGAAACCGATAGGTCCTTTCATGCTGTTCCGCTTCTCTCGTTTGAACGTTCGCCTTCGCGGCAATTAAAGGCAGTAATGGCACAAAGCCGAGAGAAGTGGTACGCTCGTATTATATTCGTCGATTCTTCGGAGCCGGAGCTATTTCAGCTCAACCGGTCGACCCGCTGGATATTGCTGGGTTGAAAGTTAAAAGTGCGCTCGATGCTAATGCAACCAGCCACAGGACTATCGTGCGGTACCTGTAGATTCGTGCTTCCTTTTCTTTCGGAATGCTGCTTTCCAGGACTGGGTATTTTTCGGCTCTTAGGGCAACGATGGCCTGAAAAGAGCGAGGCGGCCAGGCAGCGAGGTCGAAGTCGAGTGAAAAGACGAGGTCGCGGCGAACAGTGGGTAGATTTGCGAAATGCTCCTTCTCGCACGCGAGCGCCATTGATGGCCGAGAAAGTTAAAGTAAAGCTCGTACGCGCCTTCCCTCATTATCGCGTTCATCATTCATCCATATTTCCCGGCGCACTTCCAACTTAATCGCCGGCCAGCGGTTCCATCGATTCGCCGACGCGACGTTGCGGCTGCGCTCGCACAATTATTCGGCGCCCTCGACTTTTTCACACGCAACGATAACGGACGGTGCATACATTGTCGGCGGTTCTGTTTTTTTCTCGCGGCTGAAGCGGCTCGGCTCGCTCGGCCATTAGCGGCGGCAAGAAAGACGTCGGGCAAGAAGTAACTTTATTTGGGCCACATGACGCGCGGGCGAATGTTAAACACGTCATCCGACGTAAAGCCGGGGGAAAAAGTCGTGTCTGCGCGCCGGGCCATGTGAAATCCGGCGGGCACTTGTGTGCGTTGCTTGCTTTTGTTATTGGTCGGGTCGAGTTTCTTTCGAGGGTAGCCACAATCAGTGTAAATACGTAAATCTCGCGGCTCCCAGACACGACTTTAGCGTCTCGGAATCCTCTTGATTCCTAAGAAACGACTTACTCAAAACTCCAGAGATTCATCCTCGCGAATCTCGGCACTCTCGAGCCAAATAAGCGCGCGCGCCGCTCGAATAATCAACAAGCACTCGCGGCGAGTGCCTACGCACTGGCTCTCCCTCGGATCTGCATCGTCCGACTCTGAGTAACGAGATTCCTTGGAAATCGAGCACGCCAACCAGAACCAATACTCTACAAGAATAATTCTCTTCGTTTTCCCCTCTGGACTGGGGGGGAGAAGGGTTGACCGAGCGAGAGCATATTTCTCAATCGGTCGTACAAGTCGAATAAAAGACACTTTAATCCTGGCTGAGGAGGAGGGCGCAGGTGTTCGCGGCGTGTAACACGGAGGAGAGTGCCCGCCCGTGAGAAAGTGGGGTCGATAGAGAGAACGAGGGAGGTTCAATCAAGGAGATGAATCCCTCGCCCGGGACTCCGGTTGCAAGACTTGCAAGGTGTCACTGCGCGGCCGTCGCGACGCCCTTGCAACCGGTGATCCTGATATTCGCTTATATTACCAGCGAAATTGTGTAAGAAACTTCGCCGGCGAAAGCCCCATAAATCGGCGCGCTCGACTTCCGGTGAAAGAGTCCGAGGTCCGAGTAGTAGGAGGAGTAGGTGAGACGATGTGCGATTTATTTGAAGGCAATTTACTTTCTTGCCGGTGTTGGGAGGGTGTCGCCCTCTGGTTATCGCCGTGAAATTAAGCTTTCCCATTTGACGTTTTACTCGATTACAACCCCAGGGTCCACACTCTTTTTTCCACCTGTCCCTTCGCTCTCGTGACCAAAGCACACCGTTTCCCTAGTGCTTTTTTCTTAGCCGCTGGCTGGAGCGCCGTCTATTATCGGCGCGGTGCCGTGAGAGCAGGATCATACGTCATTAGCCGAGACTCGCCGCGTTGTTTAGCACTTTTTTTCTTACCACCCCTGTCGCAAGCAGCTACTCCTCTTTCGCCAGTGCTAATCGCTTCGTGTGTTCATTCCTCTCGGAAGCTCGAGCAACTTAGCGCGCGGAGCTTATTCGCCCGGTTATTAGAAAGCCATTGGGAGTTTTTGACAAAAAGCTCGATTACCGGAAGAGTGATATCGGCTCTGATGGGGCGGCGAGCGGCGTCGGATCACGCTCGATTAGAATTGATGAAAATGGCATTCCAATCTGTTTCCGCGCGACAGTTTGCATCAGCGATTTTTCGACTCGTGATTACCGATTGTCCGCGCTCTGCACGCTTTATTCTCGTTAGCGGGTCCATTCGATTAACCGACACCGTTGTATCTCGTGGGCCATGATTTTCATCGGGCTCTCTCGTCAGCGGTGCTCGCGCCATTTCCCACCGTAGCCGCCGCTGCCGCCGCCGAGTGTCGAATCCTGGCTGCCCCTTTATCGTTATTTCAGTCAAATTGTCGAGCGGCGAGCTTTTGCATGCCGATAATGGCATTAGCCGGCCAACCAGGCGGCCGGGAATATGAAGCGCTCCGGGCGGAAAGCGAGCGAGCGCTCTGTCACCGACTCACCGTGTGCAGGCCGGCCGGCCGGCCGCGCTCTCTCGCCCATCACCAACGGCCCCGGCCCATTTTTATGAAGGGCGCGCCCGGCCATCACGGCCAAAAGAACTTTATTGAATTTAAATGCGTTCATTTATATGTTAATTGCGGGGGATTTGAGCCGAGCGCCCGGCCCGGTCCGGCCGCTCTAGGTATCTCTCGAGTCGGCCGCGATCGCGAGCCGTTTGATCGCTGAATCCGATTAAGAACTCGCCCGATCCTAATTAAGCATGCATAGTTTCTAATCGAAACTGGCACCGGGCCTTTAATACTCGGACAGATTTAACCGCTAACACTTAAGACACTTAAGCCGCGAAAAGGGAATTTCGCGGAGGTGAGCTGTCCGTGGGAGAGAAATTGGTTGGGTGCGCCCGCGAGCTATTAAATATCCATTCGTGACGTCTCACGTCACACATATCCGTCTACGCGCGCCGCAGATTAATCCTCTGTCGGATGCTGCGATGCAAGCATGTAAGACGCCTCTAACCGTCATCCCATTAGCGCTGACCTTGTTTAATCCAAAACGCCCTGTAATTTCTATAGGGCGGCTGCGCGCGCTCGCCTAACGCGTCTCCCGATAGTCGATGAGCCCAGACAATTGCGGTTTCCCCGTGAAACTAGATGGTTCCGCTCCCCATAAACTCATTGGGGCTTACTGCGCTTGCTTAACATATTCACCGAGGAATATTGGCAGGCAATGGCTGCGGGCGGCTCTGTGTGAAAATGAGGGCAGAGTTCACTGATGGGACTGTTTTTCAAGCTCGCTCGACTCGCGCTGACTCGGATGCCATTATTGGCCCCAATCATAATTTCAGCCCTTCTCCCTTCGCTGCCCCTCGCGGTTGAATGGCGGTCTGGTGGGAGAGTGCTTTTTCCCCGGGCTTTGATTACCTTTTTACCTCGCTCGCCGCGCACTGTGTACCAGCTAACTAACTGTTTCATAGCTGTCGGCCGGCGACCTTTAGAAGCCGTTTTCTTTCATTAAATATAAGTCTCGCGATTGAAAACTACCCTCTCGTCAGCGCGGAGCCTTTACACAACTTTTACGTTACTTCCATTTCACTCTGCCTGGTAGAAGAGAACCGATGGTCGGCAAGGGCCAAGCTTTCAGAGTGGACGATTACAATCGCAGAATCTCGAATGGTCCAAGCCCATTTTCACGCTCCCAGGAACCCGTGCGATCTCTCCCACTCTCCTTAAGCGATTCCTCCGCCCACCGGGCCAAGACGAATGGCTATTCTCGCCGATGCTGGCTCGACTCGACTCGACTCGACTCGACTCGCTGCTGATTCGCCGACTCGGATTTAAGTCCCGTGGCATCCGCTCCTCATCGCATTAATCATTCGGTCAGAGTACTTAGAATGCCGGCAGCTCCTCCGCGCACTTTTCCCCATTTCGCAGATACTCTTCCTACCGGGGGGATTTTACGATTCCCTTCAGCATCGAATGGAGTTCGCCGCGAGCGACTGGCATAAGTCTCGCGGAGACAGCGAGAGGTGGTGGTAGGCGTGTGTTGCCGGAGTGCCAAGTGAATTGATTGCACGTGTGTCGGCAATAATTTGGCGGTGCGAGGCTCCCCGGCGTCCGGCGTCCGGTGGCAATCGCACACCCGAGGGTGCTAACTGAATCCTGGCATAAATTACTCATCGTTACTAATTAAGCAATTATCGGGGAAAGTAAGGATAATTTGTCACTGGTCGCGTGGTGCGCGCCGGGCCCGACGCGCGCCTCACCCGCCCGCTGTCGAAATCGATTTCGGAGTTTAATTAACGAAGCTAATTTAAACTTGTCTACGATTGGGCCCCTACCAGAGCCTCGCCTCGCCTCGCCCCCTCCTCCTCCTCCTCACGGCAGCCTTACGTAAACCCCGGACGCCTTTCGTGGCCCCTCAGTGCTTTCATTACAAGCCGGCCAGCCCACTGTCCTCCTTTCCTCCTCCTTAACTCGGAGATACGTGTCGCAAATTGCGCACTGCTCACTTGCAAAGCTCCTAGCGCATCTTAATACCCACTGCGTCCGGACACCAACTCGTTTTATCCTCCTTTTCCAATGACAAGCTTTCTCATCGACTCTCATTGTCGACAGAGAGGAGATTGACAAGGGAAGATTGGCGGTTCTCTTAATGATTTGTGTCCTCGAGCGACTCGAGCAGCCAAAGATTTCTCCGTCGCGAGAGTCTAAGGAGACCTGGCATCAATAGGACGGATATCCAGTCAAATTGGTCTTGGTTCGGTTAAATCCCCGGCGGAATTCATTTACGTCGGCGACGCCGCGAGACGTAAGCCAGCAGCACTCGGCGAAGCTCGCGCAGATGGAATGAACTCGCGGCCGGCTGCGATAAGTGGGACAAAAGCCAGTCGACGAGATTGTCGAGCGAGTAATTCAGCGATACCATTCTCCGCGTATCTTTTCGAGAGTCCTAGTTCTGTCAGTGCGGGGATTATAGGATCCCCCGGCTTCCCCGAGTTCGATGACGAACCTAGCCAACGACCTAAGGCGGAGAAAATGAGAAACCTGTTGGTCGCCGGCCCTCGGCAGCCCTCTACTTTTCTAGGGAATAAGGGCTCTGCAGTTCTTATTGACTTTGCTGCTCCTCCTACATTCTTTTCGGATTCGTGATTCCCCAGTCTCTTTGCAGGGACTTCTTTGCGTATTTTCATTGGCTACGACGTCTTTCGCCCTATTTTTCATGTATTATACATAGAGATTAAGTTACGTATGCATATGGATAAGTTAGGAAGGTGGAAGCCGCTCGTTGCTGTGAACGGCGACAGGAAGTAGAAGAGGTCGCTCACTTGTCAGACATGCCTTGGCCATGCAGTAGGGTTGTACGCTCTGATACCTGCCGGCTTATCTTTGATATTTACGCTCCGTTAGGATGTAGCAGAGTACATAGATATACTGTCGGTTCTATCGCTGCCCTCCTATATGAATAACCTAATTTCGACTGGGATAGAGCGCTCAATTTGGGCGCGCGATGTCGAGAGAAGTGGATGTCTGAGTACGCGCGGCGCTGGATGTCGGACATTTGGAGGAACGATTGCTGCATTCTCCGAAGGATTCCGGGAAGAGCCAGTCGGGACACTTTGCGGCGAGGACGATGGGAGCCTCGCCAGAAGAGCTGGACGTACACTGAAAAGGAGTAGCGCATCCGAATCTCTCTCTCTCCCTCGGTTGAACCACGACGTCCTGTCTCTCCGCTGGCGGTTTCCTCTCTCATTCGCTTTGCCGGGGGCTAGAAAAATTTCCGGGCTAAAACTCGCCGGCGCTAACTCGGGCTCTCTCCCTGTCCCTCGCTATCCAGACTCCACCCTTTCTCTTTGAGCCAGTGGTCCTTTGTTCCTTGGGCTCGTTCCGTTTAATTGTCAAAGTGGACACGAGCTCGAGAGCACTTCGGGCGGAGTCTCCTCTCCGTTTCTTGGGCGAAACGTCGTGCCCGACGCCGCACGAGTGTCCCCGGCGCGCTCGTTCCTCACCCTGCCCGCCCAAGTCACCATGAGAGAGATTCCAGCGATAAAAATTTCACGGCGGCCACGTCTACGGCAGCTGCGCTTTTCCGCTTCTCCTTTTCCGCTCCCGGTCATCTTCTATGAGCCGGAACTCGCTGCGGCTTTGACTTAATGCCTTCTTTACTCGATCACTCGACAGTCAGCGTTATCGACGTATCGTCACAGAATGTCCAATCCAAAAGCCAGAGCGAATGGACCATTTTTCAGCTACTTCCTATCAGTGGTTTTCTTCATTTGGTCACTTTAATCCTTGCCAGGCATGAGAGAGAGTGGTCGCGGCAGGAAAAACGCGTGACACGCGACGAGCCGACAATGGCGCGGCAGCCCGGAACCTCGGGAGTCTTAAATGAAACGGTGGTGCTCGGAAGAGGGGCGAGACAGCGCGGCATCTCGCTAAATTAACGAGCACTCCGGCTACACCGAGGAATAGCCAAAGTGACCTGGTCCAGAGAGGGTTGTCAACTATAACGGCTCGGGGACGCGCTCGCATTCACAGTTGAATTACCCCCGAGGCAAAGCTGGGACCACAGCTTCGCGACACATCCAACCAACCTATCTCCGGGCTTTTTCCCTTCGGCCACAATTCCACCCCGCCACCGTCCTCCAATCTTGTTAAACTCAAACCTTTTTCGCTCCGGACACTCGAGAGTGTCGTCTCGGAATCCTGCCGGATGCGGAATATCGCAAATATTCTATTATCTTTATTGATTAACGCCGATTGGAGTTGGTTTAGCTCTTTCTCTCGGAACTTGGCGAGGATTAAGTGAAAGATAGGGTCGGCTGAGAAATGTGACAATAGGCGAAAGAGCGTTCGCCACCGTTATCTCTCCTCCCTCGGGAATTTAATGGGCGAATTCCGCATAGGTGTGCCTGTGTGAGTGGGTCTGGCTTGTAGGGGTAGCGTGATAGGGTAAGGTATTCCCGTTTAACGATCGAGCTCCATCCAGTTAGATAAGCAGGTAAATAACGCTTGCAACGATTAGAAGGCCGATAACTCCTGGCGTCGACGAATGTCGGTTAATCGTCTTCGGCATCGATGTAAACTCACTTGTGGATTTTGTGGAGGGGATGCTTTCGATAGACCTATTTCATGCCAAGTGTCAGACTGTCTCGACTGGAGCTTTGTATAGAAATGAAGAGGTCGATGCTTAGACCGTAAGAGACATACACTGAGCGAAAGTGCCAGGCACAGAGCCGCACCAGGACCCAAGAGACATTTGAGCGTGCCGTCCTTATTTTCTCCTCTAGTTGCTCCCCTCGTAACATCTGGCGGTGTCCTTAACTTGCACCATTTCGTTCTGTTTCAGGCGAGCCGCTCGTAACACGACGCACTCCGGCATGTCTCCGACGGTGAGTTTCCAGTCTCTCTCTACTCAATTGACACGCCTATCCAACTGGCGGTGTAACGGCGCTATTACACGCGAGAGGAGTCCCCGACATTCCTAGGCGTCATATTACACGAGCGGCGTGTAGAGTTACGCAAGCGAATGCCCTGGTAATTAGCGCGGAGCGCGCGCGTGTCCGGTGAAAATAAATCCTGACGAGGGACAGAGCGGGCAGGGTGTGCTGGTGCCAAACGACGCTAATGACGCGGTCACGGCGAGCGCATTTCGCGTGATCGGCCCGCGGCCCAATCCCGCCCCGCCGCAATCTCCCACCTCACCTTTTACGCGATATTTCAATTTCTGCCCCAAATACGCCCTGTCATAGTATTCTTGTTCCTTTTTATCGGCCCACCCCTTTGTTACGCGGGTCCCATTCATTCTGGATGTTTAGCGCATGCTTTTACATAAACTGAGATGTACTGGAGAGAATTGTTAGCCGCTGTTCGCTAGTAACGCCGGTGAGATATCGATGAAGTACATGGCAGGGAGAGATGGGATGGAAGGCGAGCTGCTGGTGTGCCGAGGAAAACACGCGGTACTTGGTGCAGGGTATGATTAATGCCCCTTGAGCCACCCCCTCGCCATCAGCCCTTATCCCGATTCCGATATGCTTTCGCCCTTTCGCTCCCGAGGACTCCTTCAATATTTATGCTGATTGTATTCATATATTTGTTTACATTCTTAATTTTTTTCCGCCCCGATATCCGATGAATAATGCACGGGCGCCAGTGTACATCGATAAAAAGGTCCATCTGCTTCCTCATCTCTATTGAATATCTCGGAGGATGATGGAACTGAATCTTAAGTCTCTCTTAGGTTTGTACATAACATCGAACCACCTTCCCAACGAGTCGACTCTCAATCCAGCCTCATCCCGCGCTTTATTCCTGGCCTCTGCTCTGGAACAGTTGACTGTCAAGAGTAGATCCCTCTTAGCCGTCTAAAGTGACGCAGACCGAAGGTCCGGCCAATCAGGTGGACGGTGATTGTCAGGAGAATTGGGCCCGGCTTTTTATTCCGTCGGCGCTTGTCCGTCCGAGGAGGAGAGAGTTCGCGTCCTGAAGTCGAAGCGGGTTATTGATTTCTTGCCGGGTTTCGTTGAGGTGTGTCCGCAGCCCAAACGTTATAATAAATCGTCCCCGCTAACTGCTCGCTGCCGCGCTCCACTCGCTTTTTCTACCACTCGGCGCAGCTCTCGCACTGCCAATTAAAAATCTGTCAGGAACGGTTGTACGCGAGAAGCAGAATTATTTTCAGGCCTCGCTGGATTCGCTGGCTTTCCCGTCTAATCGATGCCAGCGCGTCCGAATTGCTAAGGTACACGGTTAGCGCGTGTTCTCGAGTGGGGAAAACGCTAAAAAGGGAAAAGAGCGTCCGCCTATTGTGCGAACTTTGCTCACGCGCTCCTGCACTTGTACCGCCGCCTGTCCATGTCCGGTAAATCTTTTATTCGCGTTGATATTCAATCCTGAATCGGACTTACACGGATGCTGCGCCAGTGATAAAAGCACAGATGATTTAAACGGAATTTTGTTAGCGCGTTTTTCTGGAGTGGATGTCGATGAATAACGAGAGACGTCATATCGCGTCAAGTGATTCGATTTTTCGAGTTTCCGTGAATGTCTTACGTATCGCTGCGATCGAGCTTACGTTTTATTAATATATTGGTCCGTCATCCGCGAACGCGCTCGTATAACTCGTCCTTTGAGTTATCTCCCGCTCTGACTGTTGAACTTTTCCTTTTCGATATACAAGTTATCTCTGGTGTATTGTGGCACGATTTGCTCCGACGGTAAATAAGAAGAGTAGCGCTCTATCGGTTTTCCGTGTTACAGTAGAATGCGCGCTATCATTTCTACCTGATCGTTCGTATCGCACCCCGCTGAATAACATGGCACGTATTCGCCGAATCGAAATTCCCAAGTATCGCGCATCTTTGCCTCACTCCCATTACCATCAAAGTCACGAGTTTACGCCATCGTTTGCTTCACAAGTACCCGAAAACTTCGCCCTCGAATATCTTTACCATAGAAAGAGGACATTCCCATCAGATAACTTAGTTCGAAATTCTAAACGAGATATCTCCAGCCCCATTAATTTTCCATTCATAATTCTACAAATAACCAGCCGCTTTATTACGAGGAGGTTTCCTAGAGAATCATCCCAGGAAGAAACCGTCGAATCACAACTCCCATCTCGTATTTACTACTGTTCACAACTTCCCCTCCTAGATACATCAGCCGTCGTAAGTCTCGAAGAAGACTTTGGCGCTCCAGTACATCAGGCAGTTGGGCTATCAGGCGGTTTTTACTCCGGGCAAATTCCGGTGTCAGAGCGCCCTCGTAATAGCCAAGATAAAGGAGAGGGCGACGTCAGCCAGCATGGCAGCCTCCTTGCTATTCCCTTCTCGACTTGGTGGCTATAGAGTGGAGAGGATCAGGCCGGATCCCCGGCATCGAGCCCGTATTTGCATAGCGCCATTTCGAGCGGTGCGGAGGCCGTTCTCGAGGAAAATATCCTCTCAATTATCTCGTGTCCAGAATCCCTGGGTACACGGGCATTCTAATTCCGGGGGACGGGCCACTCCGGCTGGGCCGGCTGCGTGGGCCAGCAGCTAGACGAGAGGATTGGGAGAAAGGAGAAAGGAGGCGATGATACGAGCGGCTGGAGAGCTCGAGCGTGAGAGGGAAAGTAGTAATAGAAATTCAATCCGTCGCGGATAAGGATCGTAAAGGTTAGGCGGCGTCTCCTTCGGGGCGGAGAGAGGTGACCCTTGCCGTTGGTCGATCTGGTCTCGGCCTGTTTTTTCCCATTGTGCGGGAGAGCGGCTGCTCACTTTCGCCCGTCTCCTTGGCGGGGAAGCGCTCATTGTTGTCACGGTTTTTCCCGTAAGCCTGCCGTGTAGCCCGTCCGATATCCATCCCCCCAGACATAAGCGTGTTGCCGAGAGAGCGAGAGGGCTCCTCCCGCCCTTCTTCCCCAGGGCTAAGGTATAATGCGCGCAATCTTTTTCTCCGGCTGTGTACTGCGTGGCACCCTTTTCTATCTTGCCTTTATGCCTCGCGCCACCCCTGGCATTCGGCCTTTCTTCTTCTTCTGCTTCTTCTGCTTCTTCTGCTTCTCTTCTTGCCGACCTGACGACCTAGCTCTGCCAACCCGCCGCCGCCGCCGCCGCCGCGCCGCTGAACCCTACCCACCCCCCCACGGCCCCGCCACCCTCTCCATCCTGCTCTCCTAGGACTAACGCTCATCCTGCAAAGCATCGACTACCAGCAGGCTAGAGAGGTCTCCAGGTGGGCGCAGATCGATACACCGC
Organism: Crossocerus cetratus; assembly: GCA_963675795.1. NCBI lineage: Eukaryota > Metazoa > Arthropoda > Insecta > Hymenoptera > Crabronidae > Crossocerus > Crossocerus cetratus. The sequence continues at coordinate 19,688,995 of OY776667.1, forward strand.
GACCCAGCTTTACCCAAGCGGGGCCGGGGAACAAGCCGCTGCTACTAGTTTCCCTGATGTACATACGCGCCCCTTCATTCCAGGCCCGCACCCACCACCCCCCCTCGGCAAAGTTTCTCCCGCGGTACGCTGCGCTCTCTTCTACCTGCACAACCGTCCCGGCTTTCCCCACTGCGAGGAGTAATTAGTGTTTCTTGCGCCAGGCTATGCATGCCGGAGAGGTGGGTTGAGCCTTTCTTCCCTCGGCGAGGCCACCCCGTCGTTCCTTCCTTCCTTCCTTCGTCTCTGCTTTGGACTCGTCGATCATCGACGCTCACCGGTCTAATGAACCTATTGGGAAATGTGGAGGATCGAATCGAGGAAAAAAGCGCGCCTGATTGAAAAGCCTTTTACCCCGTGGTCTTTTCGTGGGGCTTATTTCGTTTGGAGTTTCATCGGACGGAGCTTGTTGAATGAATTATATGGGGCAGTTCGGGGGAAGTTATGCCGCGCTTAACATCGTACTTCGCTTCGACTTAATGACCTAGTAGCCCATATCGCGTTCGGAGTACGTGCTCGACATGCTTGTGTCTCCCTTTTTCATATTAGCGGTTATACGCGACGACTGGCTTTCAGCGAGCGACACACGTACACCCAATCTTTCAACGATTAAGCCAGTGAACCCGGCAGTAACGTCCCCTCTCCTCCTGGTCGATATCCCGACCTGCATACACACGTTTTCAGTTAGCGCTCGGTGAAGCTGTGAACTTTGCCGCTGGTAATATCAGCGAGGTTTCACTGCCTTTCGCGCCACGCATTTTCGAAGAGCCTCGCAAAAGAATCCGGTGATATTACGAGGGGAAATTTCTCGTAAGTTTGTCCCATCGACCCCCCCCCCCCCCCGGGCCGCCGGGAAATTTCAGCAGGAATTCCCAGCATTTTCCTCCAGCCTGGCCGAGTGTAAAGCTTTATTTGAGGCAGCATGTGGTGATTCCGTTGGACGGATCACGTAGCCTGAACTTGCTCGCTATCTCTGTAGCACAAGACGCGGTATCGCTTTCACGGGAATCTTTTGCGCTAGAAAAATCGAGCCAACGTCATATCGGTTCAATAGGTCATGGGAATCGTATTCCCGAATCTCCATTGATGATTGGATCGATACGCGTTCTTCTGGCGAACGCGACTGATGGAGAGCTTTTAATATCTCGACTGAAATAGTGAACGGTGGCTCCGCAAGAAAGTGCAGTAGTTCGAGTCGGCCACTGGTCAGACTGGCCGGACTAGAGGGCGCGTGCTTCACTGCTCGAATCTCTCATTTCCAAAGGCTTATTCCCAGTTGCCACTGGCAGGAGCTTCACCAGCGAGGCACTACTTGACGATTTCAATAGTGAAGCTCACCGTCAGTGGGCCGCAAATTTTCCGGCGGCCTGAAAATTTAATTAAGAGTCGGGATGGACATCCCGCGCAAGCCCGCTGGTGTCGAGCGACGCAACCGAGCTCGAGAAAAATCGTGGCCGTATCCAGTAAATACGATTAATTACTGCTGTCCTAATTTCCGCCGACGCGGCAAGGCTACGGGTGAGTTATTCGTTCACTGCCAACCCGCCAACCCCACGGCTTTTCCTACCACTGCTATTATTCTTCCTCGCGGCCATTTTACACCATTAAATGTCGTAATGATCACTCGCCGCGAATGCATCACGAATTAACCCGCGACGAAGTAGAGCTGTCGTCATTGACGTTTTTCCTTACGAAATGTCGAAAGCAGCAAGGTGAAACGGCAGCCGCAGATGTGAGTAGGCAGTGCAATGAAATGGGAAACGCGTGGGAGTGAAATTGAAGCCGATGAGATGAAGTACGAGACTGACAAAGGGCGAGTGGTCTTCCCCGTCATCATCGTCGCGCACGAGTTCGCCAGCCGAAATTAGAGTCGGGACTGACGAATACCAGCCGATCCGCAGTTGGAAATCGGATTACAGAAATTCTGGCCCGAGCACTCCATGACCCAATTACTCACTCCCGCAAGTTTCAGCGCTACACGTTTCCAGTATTATAGCAATCCCCGCCAGAAGCACAACGCCGGCCGCTGTTACTCCACTTATTTTCCTCGCGCTCCTCCTTTTATTCTTTTCGCTCTGCGCCTCGGATACGGGAATTAACACCTGTTTCACTCGCAGAGGAGTATTACGTGCTTTGTGCTGAGTGTGCTGCGGCAGTCTCGGCGGCACCCGATAAGTTTACACTTCTTAGGCGAGCTGTCGCTGCGCCACGGAAAGCGGCGCAATCGAGATTGCCGCTTTTACTGCTGGACCGTTTTACGCTTCTATTTGGGACGGAGCTATAATATCGGCGAGCTCTTCGCTTCGGTTTGCGGCTGATTGTCTCGAATGCCGCGCAATTCGATTTTCGCCTTTAGATTCCCCACCACGCAAATATATGTAACAAGGCACCGTCCGCGGTTTCGAGTTCCTCTCCTCGATGGTTGCGTGCTCTTCGAATAGCGCTCTCTAAATCTCTCGACATTAGACTTTAAATCTTCGTTTGAGAGGCCGCCGCCGGGAAATATCTCTGGTGATTGCTTCTCCTCTGATATTTCAGACGGAACTTTTGCCTGGCAATAGTCGGCCGTGGGGATCGTATATCGCTCGCTCATAATATATAACTTTCCCCAAACGGGATTCTGATGGGGATTCCAAATGGAGCGGGATGACTGGCCTCCCCATAAACTGTGATCTACGCCAGTTTTATTCCAAATGCCTTAGGAATGAGCCACGCGGACCTTTTTATTAAAAGCACGGACTAGCAATTAATAACGCTCGGGCAGGAGGGAGGCAATCCTTCATGAGAAAAGCTCGGGATTTCTCGAATCCGGAACTGGCCTCTCTTCCAAGCTGATAGGCCGAGAGTACAGGTTGTCGTCGGGCTTGAGGGCTCGAGTCGGAAATTGGCGTGACCAAAATTTGTCGTTGTTAGCACGGAAGTGGTTTACGCTCCTCCCTCGAGTGGAGCACGTACGCACGCACCCACTCGTTCAGCCCTAATTAATTCGAGCCCTTATCACAGCCAAATTCATGTGCCCGTCTGACCCCTTTTTGTCCGCGCGTGATTCGTTCCGCTGGCTCGAAACCCCTCGCCCCCCCCCCCCCCTTTCGGTCAGTTGACCTGTCGCGCACGTCAAACGCAGCCTGCGAAAGCTCCCTTCAAACACAGCCCCGAAATTCGCGGGCGGAGAGTGTCGCGAATTAATGCGCTTGTCAAGCTGCTCGATCGAGGTCCACGTCGCCGCTGAGAAACGAGGGCTGCGCGACGCTGCTTTTCTTTTAATGGCTCAAGGGCCACTGGAGCTCGACTGGAGCGGAGGAGATGAACGACTCCGGCTGGAAGATGCAAACGGGAGGATCGGTATGACTGCACCGTGAAGAAGAGACGGTCTTTCCCCCGCGAAGAAATGACCCCTGACGTACGCGAGCCCGAGCCGAGGCAGGAAATTGCTTTTCAAAAGATATTGCCACGCCCGTCGCCGACGACGACATACCTCGGTATTACCCAGTCATAAAGTAGAGCCCTTGGAATCCGGCTGACGCGTATCAGGCCTCGAACAACAAATATTTGTAACCAATCCCGGCCCCTGGCTGTAATGTTGCTCGGCTCAAACGGCATCTCGATCCTCGGACGATCGATTTAGCCGAATTATCGGGAATTCGGCTGTCACTCCGGCTCGAGTCAACCCCCCCGGCATTCTAATGATTCCGCGGCCTGATTGCAATTTAAACGCTGTAACACTCGACGTTGCGTCAATTTGTTTATCCACCGCTGGTAGGGCTAGTTGAACAGTCGATTACACCACCGGAACGATGTCGCGCGGACTTCCTTTTCACGTGCCGGTGCCGATCTAGTTAATTCAGTATGGCGAACTGTTAATCATTCGGTTTATACCAAGGGGAAATGAGAATTTCTTCACTGCACTCCCGCCGGGATTATGCAAATGTATTTAAGATTTTACTCCTTCGACTAGTTACTATCCCCTTCCGAGCTTTCCATTAGGAAATATCCAGGTGTCAAATTAATAATGAAATTGTCGGAAGCTAGACCATAAACGAGGTACGACGTGACATTAAAGTATCGCACTAGAGAACTAATAACAGCAATAGAAAAACTAAGCAATTGTGGTGACAATGTTACCGGCAATGAAACCCCCATTTAGTCTGCTGCGAAATGACACTGCGGTGGGATTTGTCAGGTGCGATCCGGCCGCGGTTGATGATAGCAAATCGGGGCCTCGCACACGTTTGCGGCCAGCCACGAAATGCTCTTTTTCCGATGCCGCTAAAATAAATACCTAGCATACACCGGCATTTAGCATATGGCGGGGTTGCTGGGTCGTAAATTGAATGCAGGAAATTGCGGCTGCCGCCATCGCGATTTTAACAATACACCCGCCCGTTGCCAGAGCTACGCATCTGTAAACGCATCGGGCACTGTCGGGAGAAATCGATGCAAGCTCAACGTACGGCTAGTATTGTCTCGCGAGCTCTACAGGATCCTATCAATTTGCTCTTTCCATAAACTGCATGACAAATATCATTAAGAGTGTATTTGAAAATCTTCCGTATTGAAATAATTGGTGAGGTGTGCGCCCGAGCGAAGGGGAAGGAAGAATGTAGCTCGGCTCATTTCCCCGCGGAATTCCGGCGACTCCACCCACATAGAAAGATGGGAGTTTTTTATTTTTACGAGCGGCAGTACTCGCCCTACTGCCCTTTCGGCCGGACTGCCCTCCTACACAAATGTCAATAGTTTCCTCCCTCATAAGCAGAGGTGTTTACGCACTCGGTGCGTCGGTGGAGGAGGCCGACTTTGTTTAGACTCTTTGTTTATGGTGGTGTCAGCCGCGAGTACGTAGGCGAATGAAAAGTCGAGGAGAGCCGCACGAGGGAAGAATAGCGGGGGATTCAGCCTCGCGTTACAGACGAGTGGACTCGCAGCTTTATTGGGGATCGGAGGTTCCCTCGTGTCGTTGGAAATTAAGTGGACTTTGCCTCGGTGCTAGGAGAGTTTTTAGGAGCGTTTGATTAACGAGGATTTAACCGGCGGCTCGAGTGAAAAAAAACCGGGCCGACAGCTCGAAATCCGAAATTGAATGGGGCGCGCGTAGGGAAAAGCAGCCGCGCAGCCCGATAAAGCAACGAGCGAATTTATCCGCACGACTTGCCCCGAAACCACTGCGAGCAGTGCGAGCAGTGCGAGCCTCGAGGAACTTGATGGGTACATATTTGCGCGTGGTGGCTAAAGTCCTATTAGGATAATCACGCGCGCGTTTTAAAGAGAAAGAATCACCGGCTCTCCGACGTACTCCTTTGTAGTGTGCGAGGGGCTTCTTCCCACGGGGCGTGCGGGAAAACTTAATTTCCGCGGCTGAAATTATGCCCGAAAGTTGGAAGCTCTCCACTATGCCAGCGGCAAATCTATGTGCATAGGATGTGCGAACATCTTTCTCGCGGCTGGAGGAGCCGCGGCCAATACCGAGTTTAAAAAGTTTCCAGTCGCCATGGAATCCCTTCCGCATGCAGTTTCGAGTGCGTCCCGGGATCCGGGATCCCAGGTACCGTCGAGACGGACGCATTTGGCATCGCCCGGCCATACCATATTTCGGCCGCGGCGCGGGCGCACCCAACTGCCTACCCTTTGCATTACCATTTCGAGTAATGGAATTCCATCGCACACATCGCACATACCTCCACTCCTCCTAGCCGGCCTTTCGAGACGAGCCTCCCACTCGAAGGAGTAGGAGGTGGAGGAGGGCGGGGGAGGGAAAATAATTTTACCAGCAATCTCTCTGGAGGCCGTTGCCGCGGTGATCAATCGTGTTTCAATTTCGACGGGAATCGGCCGCGCCGGGAGCGGTGCTCTCACGCGTCGCAATTAATTAAAGCACCGCCTCTCCCGGGCTTTCATTTCGCCGGGCGGAAGTGTCCTGGTAATAAAAAATCCATCAGACCTTTTGAGAGAGCCGAGCGGCAAGCAGCAGCGTCGCCGCCACGATATATGTACGCGCTAGAGCTAGAGGTTCTATGGAATTAGAAGAGAGAAAGAAGGAGTGTGCGACGGAAGACCTTAATCCTCGGCTCCTTGAGGATCTAAACACTAGGTGTTTTTGTCCGGTTCTTTCGACCGGGGATATAACAGTCTCCCGTCCCGCGCCGCTTGCTTTCGCTCGGATATCTAGGAAGCGTGGGAAAAGCACTCGAGTCATGATTGGGTTTAGCGCTCGATGCGCCATCGCCAAGGAAAACATTTCCTCGATGTACTTTTCCGGCGCGAGAGTATATTTAATTTTTTACTCTTTCAACTAGTTACGACTCCCGCGCGCCTTTTGCCCGCGGAAAATACCCACCGGGCAAAAGAAAGAGTGGGAACTTGCTTAATGAAATTGTCGCAAGCTCGGGAGTATAGTGTCACGCTAAACTAAACTATCCTGAGCAACGGCTCGCGCTCCCACACACTATCGCTCGCTCGTCCAAAGAATTATCCTAGCCGGCGACTAATTTCATTACGATCTCATTTAACTGAGCGCCTAGTAGCGTCGAATAATTTACGACTTTGGCGAAACGAATTAGAGGAGGCCGGGCCCCTAAATACGAGTGGAGAACGCGAGCGGCCCAGTACTTTAATGAGATGCACACACACACTCGCTAATCGGCTCTCTGCGAGACGCCTAGGAAACTCTCGAGTACCTTCCTTCCCTGGTACTCGGAAAGCACCGGGAACCGCACGCTCCAAGATTTTCTAAGATAAATAGCATTCTCGGCAGACCTAAGAAATTAGTACTCTTTGATCGCATTAAACAAGTTGCCATGAAATCGTCCAGTCTCAATGGACCTCAGAGCCTTTTATAGAACCAACCACCTCAAAGTTCGCGTGGAAAAGTCTATTTTTCACGAGCGCTCGACTAACTTGCATACTCTCATAACGAATTGATGATTTATGCTAACGAACGGCACGGCCGACGAGCGTCAGAGGCGTGAGCGTCGGGAACGCGCCACTGTCGAGATTGCTTGGATCACGCAACGCACCACGGGAACTCGTGCCACTGCGACTTCGATTCTCTGTCTGCGTGCACGCCGTGCTTCTGAAATCCGGCCGCGGCAGAACTTGAGAAAATGGAAAAACAAACGGAGCGAAGCGGTGACGCACGTTGGTGAGATATTCTGTCGGCTGCTCGCCGTCTCTTGCGGCAGTGATGAATGAATCATGAGAGGGAAAAGGGACATGCACAACCCAGATAGTAGTGGATACACACTGGCTGGGAAAGTCTCCCATTGGATGCTAGAGAGTAAGTCGGCAACGTGTTGGAGTATTTGCTGATAGGCCAGCCAGTTTTGACAGGCGGAGAGGTGCGACTCACCAAACTGGTGAGTTTGGACTGGAGCGGGCGGATGACTGGCGAAAGATTTGGAGAAGGGTTGGACACGCGTACGGAGAGGGACGGAGAGGCAGGGAAAGGGAGGGAAAGCCTGAGAGTGGAGTGGCAGTGAGTGGACACGCGAAGGAATCGTTGTTGCCCTCGCGCGCGCTCCGAAATACCCGAGCGGCGGCTCGTTGCGGATATTATCCGGCCGGCCGATCTTAATTCCCCCTTACGAGTAGCGCGTCAAGGCTTGCATTTATTTTATCCGGGGGCGCACGCGAGCTCAACCTCCAAGGCGCACGATAAACACGGAAACCAAAGGGGAACTGCAGCCAACCATCAAAGCCGCCGGTGTGCATTTTTAGCGACGCCTCGACGTCGTCGCGACTCGCGACACTCGCAAGGTTTCCAGCGCGGCTCGACGAACAAGTCGTGCTGGCTAGATCCTTAGCCACAGGTAGCCGAGCGCATCCTCGTTTCCTGGTGAGTCGGAAATCCAGAAAATATGATTTCCGCTCCCGGATATCATCATTAACTCTCGCGGAAAGGAGGAGGAAGTGTGGATTATTTATTGATACACATAGAATATATATCGAGCCGCAGCGGGCATAGTCGCCGGCCAATCCCGAGAAATACTCATTGGCGCGATGGAAATACGCTCTGGTGAATGTTTCGAATACGTTGACATCCATTATTCATCTGGCCGATGGAGCATCTGCCTGTTCTCTTCTCGTGCGAGTGGAGAAAACGCTGCCCGATCGCATTCCCAATTGGCATATCTGCATATCGCAATCGCGTACCATCTTTCGACAAAGCACACGCTCATCGTAAATCGTAACTCTCGAAGAGCGACTCTCGACGCTACCACAATCAAAGTGATCCGCGCTCGATTCCATTCCTCGCATACATATGTAATGGGGAAGTTGGTACTCTAGTTTATTTCGATCTAGCCGGAGCCGGAGAATTGATAGGTTCCCTGGCGGTGGTTGCATGCGAGATAAAGAGAACGAGGGTAAAGGCTCGTGTAATTCCAGTGGGCAGCGATCGCGCACGCTTATAGGCGACGTTTTCTTTCAGCGCACCAGTAATATCCATAATGATATTGTGCGGCCCCCCATAAACCATGCGCGGCCACGATCCAACGTTCCCGGGAAATATCGGGCGGACTGAAACCTCGGAAACTATGAAGAGTGACGTGCGGCGTACGTATAATCCCTCAACTTTTAATACCGCGTGTGCGCCGCCTGCGAATGTTGGAATAACCGAGCGGGATCGTATAATGGCTGGTAATGCGCACTGCTATTTTGTCATCAGCTGGTGCAAGCCGCCGAGCCCCGCTCGCCGCAATTTCGTACGTGACGCGCGCGCGTTCTCGCCGCATGTCCCGTTTGCCGAGGGTAAACCATCAGATCCAATATATCCAGCCGCTCGCTCGGAACATACGCCAACTCTCCTCTCTCCTCCTCATTCAATAGGCGATACTGCGAAATTTTATTAGCTTCCTTCGAGCACTCCCGCTTTCCGAGGACCTTAGCCGACTCTCGCCCGCGCATACATATCAGAGTCGGATTCATACCTAGTTCATTGCATTCCCCGCGTACAATCTCTTTCAAGTTCTCCCCTTTGCGCCAATGGGGCACGAACCAGGCGCGCGCTGCCGGATCCCAAGCTCAAGCGAGTATGAGATTCCGATTCCCCGGACGTTCCGCCGCCCGTCCACCGGGAAAATCCGCTCTCGAGGATTTCTCTCGAGCATATTGTAACTCCTCGCCGCGAGAACTGCCAAGACGAATGTTCCCTTTGAGCCGGAGCCACGATAACCAGCGCGCCCTCATTACTGATGAATACCAGCGGAAAAGACTAATAGTTCGCGCCGCCGCCGGATAAACAATCGCCCGAGCGACGCGAGTGTAATTGAAACGCTTCCCGTAACTCCCGGATGATTAGTCGCCGCGCGATACGATTTATCTTGAGGCCGGAGTGACCTTTATCGCCCCTCGTCAGGACTTCCTCTCGCCACACCTCTGGCCACACCACCCAAAATTCGCCGATCACACCCTCTACGGCCGGTCCTGAATTATTTACCGATCCATTTCCGCTGGCGCTTTTCCCTGCACACACGCAGATTTCGCGCGCCTGGTGGATTCCCCTGGTGGGAGGTTCGCGAGGAGAAGGTGTCCCCGAGGGCCCTTACGTTTTACGCAGTAATAAACAGCCGGCAATGAGGTCTTATCGTGATATACATCGTTGCCCGGGTGATAACCTGGTGCAGGGCTTGTTCTTCCGTTTTCTCGGTGGGGCGCTCGCGCACGTGTGCCACATTGGCGCGTGAATAAAATGAAGATAGAGTGGGGTGGCAGGGTGGCACTGCGCCGAGGGAAGATCGCAAGGGCTGATGCGGCTCAAGATGCTGATGCAGACATTGTCCATTACCGAGTCACCTGAACCTGGACCTATACACCACTTACCCGATCTAGATTGCAATGAATTACTTATTCGTCCTCATACTACAGGGCTTACATGCTCCTTGGCGGGGTCGGGTGCTCGGAGCCGCCCAAAATCGATAGCTGCTTTCTTCGAGCGGCGCTCTCGCTCTCCCCGATATCTGCGCTAGCCATATTTCCCGAGCGTCGTCGTCCAAATTCCACTGAATAATCCAAGCCACATGCCAACGTGTATACCGAGGCCCCGCGTACTCGAAGCCTCGTGCCAGTCCGCGGCTGCGAAAGGCTCCGTTGAAATAGTTGGGGCTAACTCTGTAGGTTGTCCCAATGGCTGAGTGGGCACTCGGGTAACGTGTCGACGAATCACGAAAGCACGTATGCAAATACGGACACGCGATCCCTCCCACATGAGATCCTCCGGGAATCCTCGAGCAATCTCGCACTGGTCGAGAGACGCGCGAGTGTCGAAGACGCTTTTCCGCGTATATTCGGAGCCATCGGCCAAACGCGGACTTTTTCCTCTACTTTCGACTTCTCCTCTTTCGCTTTTTCCACTTTGTTCGACTTATTCTAAGAGAACGCGAGGCCGCCCTCGCCCGCTGGTACACAGTCGTCGAAAACAATAGGAGCCCTGTGCGGGTCGGTTTCTGTACCCATGACCCGATTACCCGCAGCACAGAGCCCGGCGTAACACCGGGGCGGTAGCACGCTTTCTCGTATCGGTCTCTTTTAATCGATATTGCCCGCCACTTTTTTTTCCCCCCTCCCCGAGCACTCGCCGGCTGGCCGCTGCGGCCCCGAGCCAAATCGCCGCCGGACCATTTTCGAATTGGAGCCTGGGCCCTCGGAACCACCGGCCCTTTTGCGGCTGCTTTAACGAGATTCGAGCTCGATGCTCTTATCGAGTGCAGCTTCCCCCGCTAATCGACCAGGAGCCGCGTTATTAGAAGCTTATTCCCGCGGACTTTGGGATTTCGCCGTGGATGCTGGCGGTCTGACTGATTGCCGGGACGATTTACGGGGCCGTTTCTCCCGGCACGCGTGGCGAGAGTTTCGCCGCCCCGGGGAATCCGGCGGATTTTCCCGGGGCAAGCGAGCCTCGTTTATTTCGAAGGACGACGATTACATTGGCCGCCGTAACGCGGAAGCTCTCGCAGGGAAAGAGGCCGTGAAGGAGGGAAACTTCCGTCCTACGTACCGCGCGCGCCATTCTCCGGCAATCCTAGTGGAATAAAGGGCAGTCCGTTCCCCACGAGTTGTTGCCTCGGCCAGCATCTTTCAACCTCGTCACTATTGTCGCTCTCCCATTTTTCGGAGGGTTCTTCGGGCAGTAACTCGGAGCGGCGCACTGGTTGCCCTAAATTGGAGTTGGTAGCAAGCGATTCCCTTTTAAAGCATCGATTTCTTGCTCGAGATGCTCTCCGTCGAAGGCATTACAACGAAACGAGCAGCTCGCCTTCTTCAGTTCGTTCTCGCTTAATGCACCATAAATGCGCTCGTGTATTGCTAGCCCCCGCTACTTATTCTCATTGGTCGCTCGCCCGCCTTTTCCCGCAACGTAGCTCCTCCGACTTACGACGCGACTGTAAGTTCCCCGCGGCACAATAATCGGCGACGTGCCCCGTGGAAACGCGTTCTCTTAAAGTTTCGGAATAGTTGGCGCCTGCGGCCGCCACTAATTAAACCGGCGCGTACAAATCAGTGCTATCAAGGTCTTCGCCAGTTTGCAGTCTGCTAGATATGAAGTGTCGGCAGTTTCCAGGAAGTGCATTTATGGCGCATGCCAGTGGGCAGAGGATATGACGTTGGAGACGTAAGGCCATTTCAAGTGTAAATAGATTTAGAGCTTTACTGCCGAGTACAAAAACCACGCGTATTTTAATGGGATTTCTTCTGAAATCTCGTCTGTTGTTCGAACGTTTACGGGCAAATATATGCCGCGTTTGCTATTTACGTCGCGAACAATTAAGTCCGGCTTCACCTTCAACTCCGGGTCGGCCGAGTGGAAGCGCGATCAGATAGCCAGAGCGAAGAGTTACGGGCGACAAATCAATCGGCGCATCCATCGGCTGTCCTTCTCAAGGAGAGCGCGCGCGGCAGCACCACCCGCGGCACAAATATTTACTAATACAGGGACGCCCGGCCATTTAGGAAACTCCATTCAATCAAGGATCTTGCTCGGGATTAGACGCTCGCACTCGAGTTATCGTCGAATCGCATAATTCACGGCAACTGGTCCTCGGACAATGGATTCGAGGATCCAGGGCACAGTTCATCGGAGCGGCACGGTAGCGCAAGGGCGCGGATAACAGCCTGGCTGACCTAGAAGGTGCTTAGCTAAGGGTTCAGCCAGGCCCCCGTGTCCGCATGGATAACGAACTGCGACTCCCGATCCATGAAATCCATACGGAAATTTCCTATTCAACCGCTCGAACTCGAGGGGTCCTTGCACGGACCTCAGTTTCCCTAGGCCGAGAGCCGAGAATCGGAAAGCTCGCTCGCTCTCTGCTCGAAAGGAGCCGAGGCTCAAGGCTAGGGACATAGGGACACAGGCGACAGAGGCGGCGGCATAAGTGATGTAGCGCAAGTTGGAGCGGGCCAGTAGAACGGGTACGGGTTTGGTGCGGCGGACAATGTGCCACAGTGAAAAGGGTCCGCACGGTATCGGACAACGTCGTGAGCGGCGGCAGCGGCCGCTTTGGTGGGAGCCAGTGGAGGATGGAATAGCCGGCCGCCGACGGCGGCGGTGGTGGAAGGTGGAAGTCGAGCAGCAGGGATGGAGAACGCCGGAAAGAAGGAGAGAGGGAGAGAGGGAGAGAGGGCGAGCGCGTTCGGGACTGACAGAGAGGAAGAGCGACGTCTGCGAGGCCGAGGGAGACGGAGCCTACGGGACGAGTGAGCGCGAGGGATCGGGAGAGGGAACGCGAGGAGGAGGGAACCGGCCGGAGGAGAAAAGGTGGGGAGTGTGCGGGTGGCAGTGGAGGCGGCTCGTTTAGCACGCAGGATCAACCTCGGGGAGAGCTTCGCTCCGTCGCTTTTGCTTCGCTCTAGCTAGTAGCTCCGCCGCATTCGAACGCGATACGAAAGATAGACGCGTGTCCGGCTAAGTCATCGTGCGAGACCACTTTCCAGCGGCCTCTCTGTGTGTCTCTTATCACTCACGAACTTCTCTCTCTCTCTCTCTCTCTCTCTCTCTCTCTCTCTCTCTATCTCTATCTTCCTTCTTCTCTTTCTTCCTCTCTCCCCACCTCTTCTCTCTCTATCGTTCTCTCTCTCTCTTCACTTTCTCTGCCATCGTGACTTTCCCTTCCTCCCGATTTCTGGCGTTACACGTCCCTCCTGCGGGCCGGCGCTACCTCGGCTCCTTCGTCCACCCTCCGATCCACCCACCTTGGCAAGAGGACGCGCGACTCTATCCCGCGAGCGAGTGCCCTTCTCACCTAACTTTCCAAGCCGCTCTTCGCGGAGATCGATGTTCGCGCGTGGCCACGGGTCCTAAGTCAACTGCAGAGCCGAAGCAGAGAGACCGGTACGGAAAGAAGAGTAGACCGGCGGCGAGAGAGCGAGAGAGAGAGAGAGAGAGAACGTAGAGGGTCGCTAGTACCATTAAGGCGCGCGCTGGGTCGCCGGGATTAGAAGATCCCGGCTGGAGGGGACAGGGAAAAGGAGACCGAGAACGTAAAGGAGGATGTCCGCGAGACTTCACCGGGGATAATCACCAGCGGGTTACCTGGCAGCTAGTGCCCTCCAGTGTAACATCCAGTTGGTGGGGAGCTTAGAGTCAGTTGAAGATAAAAGTCGAGGACGCGAGAAAGCGAGGGGGGAGCGGGCCTCGGACCGGGGGAGCTTACAGGTTGAGCACGCGTAAGCCGCACGGCATAGTACCCTCCAGGAGTACAAGGGACGGGGGTAGGCCCTGCCGCGCTAACCCTGCCCTCTCCGAGTGCACTACTAATTGAACGCCGGGGAGAGAGTGTGTGCTTCGGTGTGAGCAGTGCGTATGTGGTAGACCGGCAGGCATTTGCGCGGCTGGCTTCCTTCCGTCATTCCAATGAATAATGTTCGACTTCCATCACCGCCCCGTATCACACGGCTTCCAGATAGCTTCTCCGCCGGTTGTTTCACCTCTTTCCCGCTCCTTCCGTTTTGAGTAATAGAGGCAATATTCTATGTATGCCGCCGCCGCCGCCGCGGAGCTCGTGCAGTCGTAATCCACTGCGACAGTAGGACCCTTGAGTGACGAGCATAGAGGAGAGCGCGAGTCCCCGGAAGCCCTGGGGCTTCGGCGTTCCTGTCAGAGAAAGGGCTGGAACGCGGAGATAAAGGAAGTCTCGAGTGAGCTTTTCGCCGGGCTGTGTTGGCGCGTAGGTGAGGGAACCCCTTGGAAAAGAAGGGTTGCGGAGGGTGGTAGGTAGTAGGTAGTTGAAGGTTGGAGGCTAGTCACGAAAGGGCCGGGCTTCTAGTGGAATAGGCAGTTGCCGAAAATCGAGGGAGGCCTCCTCCTCCTCTCATTATTCCCTACCAGCGGCGCTCGCCCTTATTTACCCGTGAAGGTCGGCCCTGTCAAAAGTTGCTCGGACCATTTGGGCTGAGAGGGCCCCCGGTACCCACAGCTTAATACTTTGCCAACCACCGACGGCACCGCTCTCGCTCTCGCGCGCCCAGTCCTTTTAAACAGTCGATCCTACCCCGCTGACAAGCCAGAGTAATCAGCATCATTCCAGCGGCCTGTCTTCTCAGATAAAAGCAATCCCTGTTGGAAAAACTTTGCCCAGAGAGTAGTCCAATTATTCTTCCTCCCCGTGGAATGGCTTTAAGCCTGTTTCCAATGGAGCGGCGCTCGTTATTGTATCGCTGGGGTTAGGGATCCCGGGCCAACTCACGGCTACCTATTCTCCGAACATAAAGTATGGTTTATTTCAACGAGCCGATTATCCGGATAATTAATTATTGGATTGGAGGAATGGTGATTAGGGCTTGAGTGGGTTTCCTTCTGGAAGGAGGGCTGATTGGCGAATGATTAATTCCTGGAGAGGGAAAGGGAAAGGCTGGTGATTGAAGCATTGAAGGTGGCGGGGCGGCGTGAAAGGCATTAAAAAAGAAGTCAGGTCTCCTCTTCCCTGGCTGGTGACCCAAGCGTGATCGGCATATCGTCACGTGCTGTCCTGCCCCACGTAGAGCTCTCTTCCCCACCCCGTCCGAGTGGCCGGCCGCGTTGGTTCATACTACTGATCGCTAGTTCGCCTTCGCCTTAGGACGCGGCCAGGCGAGAGTGCTCGAGGTAGCGGCGGCGCGCCTTCATCGACGAGCGAGAAAACTATGCGTCCACTTAGAGGATAGCTAAAGAGCCCAAGTGTTACGGTGGAAAGTTGCCGAGGGACCGGGTGCACCTGTGTTGTTGTGTAAGCGCTGGTGGCTTTGGCAGTACGAGAGCTCCCTTATCCCTTCCAAGGTCTCCACGCTCCTCCTAGATAGATATCCTCACCAAAGCTCACTTGCACCTCGAACCCTCTCCACCGGACGCGTGTCTGCCTGGCTCCTCTCGTGCCTGCTTCACGGCACACTCTTATCTTGCAGTGAGCGCAATTACTCTCACCTAAAGTCTGTGGACACTGGTGAGCTAGAGGGACAGTTAGAGGAGCGAGCGAGAACTCGCGCAGCGTGGAATACCATAGCCGAGCTCGAAACCCGGTAAGTTCTTTCCCCCCATCAATTATAGCGCGATCTCGTGAGCCGGCGATTCGACTGCCGGCTCGAGAGGCATGACATCATTTTTCGTTACACAATTGCACACATTTGACCGCGATTTCCGACACGCGATGGGATGGCGTTACATCATCGGCGAGGACACGGCGTCCCACATTATCATTAGATCGCTCGACTGCAGTACTCGATAATTCGTTGACGAGGGCCTGATTGCATTCGGCAGGGAGCCTCGATATCAGAGGAATCGAGATCCCTGCATAATTCATGAGAGACTCGACGAGGTCCTCTCGTTCATCATCCCCGATCCTTTTATCATCTACCCTTGATTGTTTCCACTCGCACGGCCTTTCTCCGAGCGGCCGCCAAGGCCAACTCCGTCCCATCGCTTCTTTTCTATATTTCTCTCGGCCCGTGCCATCATCGCCAGCCACTGAAACGCTTAATCCGCATACAAGAACCGAACTCCCCGAAGAGTTGAAACCGTGGTCGTCGGGGGCGCGCGCTCTCCCGTTGAAAATCGCCGGGATAGTTCGGGAACAAAAGCCGACGGGTAGGCAACTCCACCACGAACTCCTAACAGAAATGTCGCATTCGGTGGCGGGCGAGGCTGAGTTCGCGGCCTCTTCCCGCACCAGCGTACTTGCTTAATGCGTTTCCCTCTCTCCGCCCTCGAGCGCACAAGTTGAATTCCGTTGTTGGCAGCCTCGGACTGTCCGCCCAGCACTCTCGGCGTGCCGCGGAGATTCTTTCTCGAGCTCGGCAATAGATTGCCCCCCGCTTTGTCCGGATAGTTTTTCCGCCGGGCGGATTCTTCGGGGAAAAGTCACTGTTTCCGCAACACTGCGGCCAAAGAAACGCGCGCTAGCTATGCGCTCGCGTCACGTGCGCAACGAGGAAAGGAAAAAGCGGCCGAGTGAAGGGCGGTTTCTACTCTCTGGCGTTCTTTAATATGTAAATTGCGACGTGATTATACGCGGAGACGCACGTAGAGCAGAGGCCGGCTAGACTTTCTCGTCGCGAGAGGGGTTCTAGTTCTAGACGTCCTAGTAGGTGCGTGTTTCTTGCGGTAAGTGGTATGACCCGGGAAGATCGATAGGCGTGTACCGAGATATCGCGTGTACCTTGTTACGATTGGGCTGTTACGGGGCAGGCCGCCGATATGCTTATGAAACGAGTCGATCTTACGCAGCGGCGCCGCGGGATCGCCTACCTGCCACTGGCAACCCTTCCCCCGATGATAAGTGGCGGTGCCGTTCGCCAATCGATGCCAGCTGTAAATTACAATTTAGTGCAACCTTCGCCGCCGTCGATCCAGCCGGGTTTCGATAGATCTCCATAAGTGTCGAACGCTGGCCACTGTCGCTCCCAACAGTTCCTCTTCCGAGGCTCGCGATCCCTCGATACTAACATCGTATCCCTTGGACTGGTTTCTGCATGATTCATCGCCTCATGAAGGATAGCCCGCAGCCGTAAAGCAAGCTCTACTTTTACGCGTTATAAAATTCAATTTAATCCACGGCTCTCGCTCGGCTCCTGCATTGCGACACCCACCCAACATTTCGCATTTCCGATGGTGCAGGAGCTGACATTTATTTCGGGGCCAAATTGGAGATGTTGGACAAACATGTAGAGGATTATTTACGGCCGAGGACGAGAATGACTAGAGTCGCGAGAGAAGTGTAGTGAGTTAATGTCTTTTGCGTCGACAGGGAGATGAGGGATATCCTTGTCTTTTCGTTGGTGGAGAAGATTTGAGTGGATCGATGCAAGGATGTGTATCTACAAAGTAGGATTTAGCGCAATCGTGAGCGCGGTCCGAGTCTTATTCTATGTCTTTCTTTTCAAATTACCTATCGATGTCGTCTAATCCCGTTCTTTTCAATCAAACTTCTTACTCTTGCAAGTCGATTATCTCTTGCTTTAATTCCTCCCTTTCGATCCTGTCCACTCACTCGCTCATCTTCTCCGCTCCTTTGTACTCGCGCGCTCGGTCCACGCTTACTTTCCCCGCGCCACTCACTCTCGAGACTCGCCAGTCGAACTCGACTTGGAAATTACAGTTTAAAAGTGCGCACGATAAGCGGCCGCCGAGGGAACTCGAGCCGCGAGATGCTCGATCGAATGGAGAGCGCGAGGGAGCTGCTAACACCCGGGGATAAATCCGTCGACCTCTTCTCCCGGTTGCCGGCTCTCCCCAGCCATTATTTATGAGAAGGGAGAAAAAGTTGGATGGCGCTAGCGCGAAATAACTGCGTGAAAAAGAAGTGGCCGGCGAGGAGGTGGCTCGAAGAAAAACGGGCGAGAAAACGCCGAGACCGCGAAAGCGTTTCAGGTCGCGTGCGAGCATCAAGTGCTGTGCTACCAGTCTCGCCTAAGTCTAGGTTGTGTGGGTAGTTAAGTACGTGCCGGGCAAGTTAGAGCTGGCACTCCGGCACACCGGGGAAATCGGCCGGAGTGTGTCGCCCTGTTTCTCGTATTAATCAAGGGATCGTTTACCCGGGGCCCTACGAGTCGGTAATTCACGCGGTGGAAAGTGAAAAGTACCTCGAAGAAAACCAACCGCTCGGGGAAGATGGATGCGGAGGCTTTCACGCACCACGTCTACACACATACGTAATACCTAATGCAGACTTTGCGGCGGCTTTTCATTCGAAAGCTAGCGCTCTCGCAATTCTCCCATATAGAGAATGAACGAGTAGCGGCAAGTGTATTCTCTCGAGTCACATCGGGATCCAGCAACTCATCGCCCTAACACCGCGCTACGTGGAAATTTGATTTCGCTCTCTCGAGATACGAGTGCGATGTAATGCTGCAGTGCACTCGGGATAAAATTCTCGACCACGTTAGCCGTGCGATAAACAGCTAGAATTTTTCGAGCACGCTGGAATCGTGGAATAGTTGCGGCGGCGGAAAGTGACCAGGCGTTGCGGAAGACGCTTAACGCACGCACTAGTTTTGGGTATCACTTTTGGGCGATTACCCTGCAGCGGGGCCATTGAAATTCCCGCGCGGAATCAATATCGGCGGGAGAGCTGCTGGAACGGAAGTGGGACTTGATACGCGCGGATGCTCGCGATCTGTCCGGAGTCAGTCGTCGCCAGCCAAAATCCGCTCGCGCAATATGCAGAGCTCTCCCTTTATTTCCCTGGGAATACAACCTCAAGTCACATAGATCAAACTGCGTCCCACGATCCATTTTATATTTCAATCCGACAGCAACAAAAACAGGTTAAGACACGCTTTTTGTAAGGCTCGATTATCCGCTGGTGTTACGTAAGAATGAGCGCGGCAGATCTCGGGATCATCGGTAGAGAAGAAAGTTTCATCGACAGGGCGGCGACTCTCGACGTGCCGGGAAAGTCCTCCCCGATTGTGTAATATCACGAGACGTTACAATAGTAGCTCGACCAGTTCTACCGTTGCCTTTGTTGGAATCAAGTACACCAAGTGACGGGGCGCGCTTGAATATGTATAAGTGTCAACCGAGGCTCTCTCTCTCTGAGTTGGTCGTTCCAGATCACCTTTCGCGCGCCGACGCCAGCCAGCGCAGCAGGCCGTCTCCGCTAGTTTCGCGAGAGCAGTGTGTAACTGTGTCATCAGATAATGTCGTGCGCCACGCACCAGCCTCGCACCGGATGAATTCAATGGTGCTTTTGCATCGGAAGAGTCGCGCGCGAGATGAGATAAAATCGAGTTGGGATTCGACGGGATTTGGACTCTAGGTTCTCTGGGTCTTTGGCAATGTAACGGGTGCTTGCTATCGGGACGTGTAACATGTGGTTTTCCGAGGCTCGGTACACGAAAATAACATGTAAATTTATGGGGGGGCACTTGTACGCCGGGCGCGGCCGTAGGCCTCATGAATTCGCTCGGGCGCTCGTGAAAAATGCTCTCTCCCGGCCAGGAAGAAGAGAGCTTTTATCATTCGGTGAGAAATAGCGCGGAGGGCCTCGACTCCTCCGGGCTTTATCGCCGCTTGACCGCGTAAAAGGCAACGCGAGAGTCGTAAATCCTCCTGAAACCATCATCCAAATGATGATGACCGGCCGCCACCGCCACCTCCGCCGCGGGCGAAACTTGGAAAGGAACTCCGATCTCTTCATAACCCTCTCCCCCCTATATTTAGTTCTACGCTACTTCAGCGCTCGCTCGTGAATTTCCCTCTGTTTTCGAAAACACTCGCCGCCGCGGAGTGCGCCGCGCGTTTTATGGCCGAACCAGGCGCAGCGTTCGAGGATGAGTTGTTAGTTAACAAAGCCCTTCCGCAAATAGGCCGACGTGATCTCATGAGTATTTAAAAAGGAGAAGAGCCGCCTGTGTGGCAGGTTGGGTCAGCTGGGCACGCGAGAGAGAGAAGAGAGAGAGAGAAAGGTATCATTGAAAGAAACCACGGTTTGTCGGGAGCAGGTGAAATGGTGCGGGACGTGTGTTTGCCCTCGGGACTCTGGATAACAGGCGGCCCCGGGGCTGTATATTTTCCTATTCGAAAAGCGGCGGCGTGCTTCTGGAAAATCTTTTTATAATAGCGGCGGAATAAAGTGGCCGGCGCTAAAATTAGTCGCGGGCCGAAAGTTGTTGGCAGCGCCGAAATAGAGAGCGAACCGTCGAGAGGAGGGGAATGGAGTGGAGCGCGACACCCACGCGAATAAGGAGGTGGACTCTCTCGGTCTCTCGGCTGGAGTCGCCCGCGGCGAGGGCGACTGTCGATCGAGCAATACGTTCTGCTCACTCACGTCCGCCGGCCTTTCCTGACATTTTTCGCATCCTGCCGCCCAAAGCCCCTGCCTAACCCAAACCATTACCACCCTCCTGCGCCAAAGGGTGTCAGCATATTCTCCTTCCTTCCTCACTGGCCCTTCGACTATACCAGCACCTACAGCCACCGCCCGATATTTTTCACTTTCCAGCGCTTTCGTTCTAGTTTGGCGCTTCGTGCCGAGCCTCCAAAGCTAATTCGAATCGAGGCCTTGCGATATACGAGAGACGAGTGTCGCGGCAACTCCGCCACCGTCTCGCCAATTCGCCTCTAGTGCCCAAGACTCCCGCTCCGCTCCAATAACTTTCCTTCGCGATACATTTTAACAGCGATCGATCGGCACCTGAATTATTGACCAAGATCTGCCACCGATTGCCAATGGCGGGGTTTACGTGCGCGTCTCCGCTATACACGCGCGCCCGATCGATCGGAGTCGACAGGTTATTTCTCGTTGGGCAATTATTATTGAAGGGAAATCCGGGTCAGAGGGTAATGCGAACAAGATGCGACGAATACGTACGCCGGGAACAAGTACTGTTTCGAGTAGGTCGTTAAGCTCGACGCTGGTGGGCTTGCAGCGATCGGGTACACGCGTCGTTTGTCATACTCCTAGCCGAGGGGTGGTGGCGCGTGGTTCAGAATGGGCCAAATCAATCTTACGCTTCGGTATGAAAGGCCGCTCTGACAAACAAGGGTATTCAGAGAAAAGCGATGTCGGACGGCGAAAAATTAAGCCATCAATTTGACCGGCTTCGCCGAGAGGGGAGCCGATGGATCGCGATTCTACTGGCGTTCGGTTAATAGGACGATCATGCGCTTTTGAAACGTCGGAGCAAACTTGCACACACAGGATGCCGCGTGTGAGGGGCCCCGGGTTGCTTTCTCGCCTCCTTACGCATTCACGTCGCGCTCGCCGCCGGAAGCCACTGAAACAACAAGCCCGGGGGAACAGGAATTCAAGACAGGTCCCCGAAAGGCGCGCACACGAGTGAAACGTTAACATCGCCGAGCACTTCTCGTCCCTCGGAGCGTCAAACGCGCTTGATAATAATCGCGATGATAAATGAGAGCTGCGATCGCGCGGGCAGCGGCATGGGAAATAGGTCGCGATCGGCATCGTACTTCTCATCTCTAATGTCAGTTTCGCTGCGCTCTCATAAACCGACTCAATAAAGGAAGCCCGGCTATCGCCGGCAGTAAATCGGTAATGAGCCCAGGAAACCGGTCGCGCCGGGGATTACAAGGGAATAAATTTTTATGGGCCGAAAGTTGGCGCACTCGGTTTCCGCTAGCTGTTCTCCTCCTTCCCGAAAAAAAGCAGCCGGGGGGCGCCGGTGGAAATCTGCGAAACTATTCGGTGCAGTGGGTCGATTATGAATAATACATGCGCCGAGGAAACTCTCGGCTAGTGATCCGGCATGGACGTCTCTGGCCAGACGTGAGGAGCAAGTGGCCGCGAGAAGTTAGCAAGTCCGACAGGGGGTCGATTGAAAAATACACGCACGGCTGAGAGATATCCGGCATTCGCGTAAACTAATCTCGATGATTGATTCGGCGTCCGGGGATATTACCGGGGCGGGGGAGGCCGCCGGGGATAAAACTTCAGTGGATTTCCTGCGAGACCCAGTTTCGGCGCGCCTTTGAAAGCCGCTCGCGTCCAACTCCATCTCGAAGAACGCTTCGTAAACTTGATGGAATACGATCGAAAGTATAAAGTACGCCGGCCGTGTATGCATGTTGTAGGTATTCATGCGCCGGGCGGCTCTTAACGAGGGAAAAAGTGAGAGAGATACTATACCCACTGAGAGAAGGGGGATCTCCATGGAGCGAAGACTCGCGCAAGCTGCGCTAGTTAAATTATAATTGCCCCCCAGCAATTTTACAGCCGGCTCCCTCGCACGCTGGTACGCTCGCGTGCTTTCAACACCCCTGCAAAATGCCTTTTGTCAAAAGTCGCTGGGGAGAGCGAGGCGGCATCATTTAAAAGACCTTTGTCTCTCCTATTAAAGTCGTCCTCGTAAGATTACGTAGGTATAGGTCGTAGTGAGGAAAAGTTGCTCGTAAAGTCTTTAAAAGGCTATTTCCCGGGACGGTTTCATTAAAGCAGACTCTGACTGGTTATCCTTGGGAAAGGATCTCTTCCGAAATGGCGGGATATATCGTCACCGCAGTGTCAAAGAGCATTATACATCTTGGAGGGTGATTTGTGGAAATCTGCGGACGTACCGTCCATGACGGCGACCGCAAACCTATTAGCCAAACGTCAGCTGTCCGCCGTCAGTAATCAGCGAGTGTCAGCTTCTGTCGCAGTGTTCTGCCTTTGACGAGAAGTGAGGAGTGGCCGACTGCTCCCCCGCTCCCTCTCGCGATCCCGCTTGCAATGCACTAGAGCGAGTGCCCTCCCTGCCGAGGTTCTCCAAATCTTGACTCTTTAGTGTCACGTTAGTCTCTACTGTGTAAACTCTCCCCGGGGTGGATCGCCCGGGGCAGTTCTCGCTTCTCATATTACAAATCAGGAACAGGGAGCCTCGGAGCCTCGGACAGAGCGAGTATGTGTTGAATGTGTCTTGTTTAAACAGACGAACGATCCCAGCATCATCCTTGGCGAGCGCGGCTACAAATGCAGGATTGTTTTACTTGCTGGCCCGACAGCGAGGGGCCAGCACGTACCCTCCGTCACGTCGCGCAAACTTCTTTACGAGCCAGACATATTTCGCCCGGCGATCCCAGGAATTACGTTAGCCGTCTATTTCTCTTCGCCGCGGCTCCTACACCGCGCCACTTCCTTTTCCAATATACAAACCGAGCGGCCGCACAGCGAGCTGACAAGATCTCTCTCTCTCTCTCTCTCTCTCTCTCTCCCTCTCTTTCCCTGTTTATTTAGCAATCGGTGGCTCACTTGTACACCGAATGTTTTATGTATTTCCCACCCAGGGGCCGGATGGAATTCCCCGGAGGATCAAGGTCCGCGCGATCTTATCAGGACTAGTAAGGACGCGGGCGACTTGCCCTCCGAGTCCATGCAAATAGAGGGAGAGCGAGTGGCTTCGGGGCTTCGGCGGAACTGCAGGTGGGGAGGGTTCGGTGGCGCAATCCTGGCGACACATTCATCAGAGCCACCGAGTTCCCGGTCCACTGGGAGAGCGCGCGCACGCCCAGGCAAAAGCTCTCCCACCGCACTGCGATTTTTGTCGTAGCACGGACGAGCGGCTCTGCTGGCCCCGCGCGAGCATCCAGATATTCTCGGCGCAGCCACTCCGGCATGATTTGATCCTTTATCGGCGCGCGAGTTTCCCGCGGCACGTCGCTCCGCTTCTCCTCGGAGAATCGGCCTCGCAAACTTTCCATTCGCATCCCTTCGCTCTGGCTCCCTTGCGCGCACCCAGTCAACTCGTTCCTGCAAATAAACAGTCGATAAGCCGCACTTTAGCGTCGAGTTACGCGGCTGCTAGTTCTCCGGTTCCAGCTATCTCTAGTTCTAGTTTCCCTCTTCGGAACGGCCTCTGCGCGCCTGCCATGCAAATCAGCCGAGGGTCCTTCGCCACTGCGAAAGCTTTGGAGCCCCGAGCACACAACGGCTTGACGGGGAGAAGCTACTTGGTGAACTGTCACTTTTTGCTGTTGCGATTAAGCCGTCGGGGAGTTTGGCGGCTGCGCGGAATCGGCCAAGAGAAATAGCTCGAGTCTCTCTTGGGGGATTGTTGGTAAGGGCAGCTGCGGTGTAAGTCTATTACTCGGCGGGTTAATTGAAGGGCCGAAAGAAAGCCGGGAAACGGATGGGCTTTTTTGCCGGGGCGTCTTCCTCGAATCCCTTAAGTAGAACGCTCCCGTCACACTCAGCCCGGCTCAGCCCGTTTATTTTACTCGGCTTGGCTGGTCTTCGTGTTAGCTATGCAGATTAGTCTGCAGCCGCAACTGTGCGCCGGAAGTTCCGCGGTATTTATGTATGTACATGCAATAAGTAGCGGGCCGTACGGCGGCCTGGCAAGTTTTCGTGGAGAGCGTCGCAAGTAAGCCCTGCCAACGCCCAAGGAACTTTAAACTTTCCCCGTAATTTCCCATTGAAGCGCCGTGATCCTCCGCTATGTAGGTCGTATCATAATAATTAGGAGGCTGTCGCGCCGTCGCGCGGTATCAAAAGGATTCTTGGGAAGAGTCGCGCCAAGTATCGCGCCAACTGGCGCACCTATTTAACTTGATTTTCCAGGTGATCTGAGAATCCGGGCCCCGCGAGTGCCTCCACGTAGTGAGCAGCGCTGTCCCGACGCCGATATTTTTGCATCACCTCCACTGCAACTCTCAACAGTCCTCGACTAGTTGGACTCTGACTTGATTACACAGTGGCGGCCGCGGCCCAAGTACATCTCCAAAAAGCCGTGAAACTCTCGAGTAGACGCCTCGAATAAAAACAGGCCACCGCGCGCGCCAGCCGATTGATTGTTAGAGGGAACAGTTGGTCGAGTGGAACTTTTGCCCGGTTAGCTAGTCGAGTTATCATTTCCCACGTGACGCACCTCCAACTTTCCTCCTCCGGGCCGTTTCTCCTGCTACCTGGCAGGTTCTATCGATCGCGAGCGTACTATCGACGCGCCCGGCCACGTCCGTCTTTCTCCGGGCACATGAACCACCGTGTGTCTGTACCGCGGGGATCAGCGAAAACAACCAATAGCTCGAGAGTTCGAGACTCGAGATCCAGTGGAACGTGTCGGCAAATTGCGGCCGCTCGATGATTCTTAACTAGCCTGGACGAGGGGGGCGTCCATCGGCCGCGGGAAGGACACGCGCCGGAGGAAGCAGGACGCCGCCAAAGAACAAGTCCAACTAGGATGAACGTGCACCGAATAAATAAAGATTGTTTTTCCTCGGGCACCGTTTAACCTCGCCCTCATTCTCGCCTGCCGCCGCCGACGACGACGTCGCCCCGGGCTGATTTCAATTGCCAATGAAACCCGGGGAGCGCCGGGGGCTATGCAAAATTCCCCTCGGGCTGCCCCCGTTGGGGAATTTTCGGCCGGCGGCCGACGGCAATTCGGCTTTTTACCGCGCTTACTTCTTAATATCGGGTCGGAATTTCGTTTATTCCTCCGGTGGCCTGTTGGTACTCGGGATTACTCGGATTACCTGTCGCCGGGGGATGATGGTCTCGGACTGCCAGTTGTTGATCTTTTATTACGTAATCCCCGCTATAACGCTATTTACACGCCACGCGGGAATTATTAATATCGGTTTTGGCATTAGGCCGCGTCCGCCCTCTATCCTGGATTACGCTTTAAGCCGGCCAGCGCTCTCATGAATATGGGAATAGTTCCGTGTAACCCTCCGCGCAATTATAACGAAGGGAGCGCGTCACGAGCGGCGCAGGAAATACATTTCAGAATTCATACGTTCTTTGGTATAGCAAGCCTCCACAGTAATTCTGTCAGACCTGCAGCCAGTTGCCGAACGAGATATATTCCCCATCCTTGGAATCGAATGCTCACAGTAACCGAGCGCGAACGCACGGCGTCCAGTCTCCGATTACACAGGTGCAGTTTGCCAGCAACGAACGCATTCGCTCGTAATTTCATTACGCGCCGATCGAACGGCGATCGAGGCGACGGGTAGACAATCGGATTTTTTGTCGGCCCGCCCGCGCGCCCGACGTAATACACGTGTTTGCCAAGCTGCGAAATGGTTTTTAACGCGCGTTACACGCCCTTGGCATCGATTGGCTTTCAGGCACGTTGCGCATCTGCATAGAAACGAAGCATCGGCCGGCGGAAACCATGATATCACGCTTTCATCGGCGTGCGCGATAATGCGCAATTGGAACGGGATGGTTCATTCGCCGGGTTGCGCGGGCCTTATCGAGAGATGATGCATGCGCATCACCAGCCGGCAATCGTTCATCATCGCTGGAACACAGCGAGCCTGGGAATATTTCGAACACGCACATCACCCGACCCACCCGCGAGTCGCTTTTCATTCCCAGCAATGAAACTATCGTGAATCTTTTCTCGAGTTGAGAGACTGCGATTAGAGTGGTGTTTGCGCGCTGAGATAGACAGGTAATTGAAGAGGCCGCTTATACACTCGTCGTGAGAGAAGAGAGAAGCCTATTCTTGATGATCGTCCGATGGAGAATTGTCCGGGTATCGCCGTGTAATATCACTGGCGAGCCATCGCCGTAATTCCCTCGGTTATGCCTGTAATTATTATACGCCTGTTGGATTGCAGTCATTACGCCATTAGCGGCGAGGACGCCGCTTCGTTTCCAGTATTATGCACCGAGTGACAGAGGCGCGTGCGCGTGTGGAACTGTGGAGTATTCGGCGACGGAAACAAGATCAAGGAGGAACACGCGGCGCGTTGGATTACGGCCTCCTAATTAATAGCAGCACATCCCAGCGCGCCTCTTCATCCACCGTCGAATGACTTGGCGGCATTAAACCGCGAAATTCGTATAGAAACGCTCCCCGGGCTCTCTCTCTCTCTATCGTTTAGGATCAGTTTCCAGAGGAAAGAAGCACACCACTCGCTCGCATTCAAGGGAGACTGAAAGGCCTCGTGGTGCTTTCCCACAAAAATCAGAGGGGTAGTTTTTCCGGGGAGCTGGAGAGAGGGGGACTCGCTTGCTCGCTGGGAAGCTTTTCATGCGAGGACGCGCTTTTTTCGGACGGAACCGCTGGGATTGGGGGGAGAGCGCTGACGAATATTGAAGGAAAGCTTGACCGTGAGGGAAAGAGTGGCCTGGTGAAAAGCGCGATAGGACCGACGGGCATTGCGAGCTCGTCGATGGAGAGGAGGGAGGGAAGGAAAGTTTCAAAGGAGCGGCATACGCGCTGATCCCAGATTTCCTCTGAGCTTCGCTCTCCATCGGCGACCTTTGCCACTCGGACGCCTTAGAAAAAGCTTGATGCGGCGGTTTACCTTAAACGAGATAGGAAGTCTGCGACTTTAATGGATTTTGAATTATGGCTCTAGCGTATCTTGACTGAATAGCAGCTCGGATTTTCGAGCCTCTTGATGTATGGGCTCGACGACCTCTGCTCCTACGTGATAGATGATGGCCGCCAATCCAAGTTTTCACGTTCGATAGTGCTCGATACATTAAATTTGCCGATGGCGGTCTATGGTCCGTGTGGATCTCGATTCTCGAGACGACGCGGTGATCGAGCGTCCTTTTAACTGAGCCGCACAAAGGGCCCGATGGAGTTTTATGGGTCAAGAACTCGCTTTTGTAGGAAATGGGAAAGAATAGGAGCGGAGCGTAACGCAATAATCCGGCGGGCAATAGAATCTGAGAGGAATATACATATTGATTGGAGGGAGTACGTCAGGCAGATCTGGGCGTCGGGTGCGCCAGTTCGCTATGCAGATTGCAGATCGGTTCGAGTCCTTTCGTTCCTGCTGGGAATCCTCGTTTTCTGACCTTTTCCAGAGAGGCCCGACGAGCTCGCCCGCCCCAACCCTTTCATAGCTCTCGCTGCTTCCCTTTTAATCTTGCTCTCCTTCGAGCATCTACTCCAAAGTACCGAATCTCCGTCGAAATTGCGCCAGGTCACATGTAGAAGAGGCGAAAATTAATGAAGGGTTCATGAAAATTCCGCGGAAAAATCGAGATAGCCGTCCGCCGAAGAAGCCGTTTAATTAAAATCTCCCGCGTACCTTGGAGCTCGAGCTGGAGAGCGAAGCATCTCATAAACATTAACGCGCCCTTTCGATAAATAGCAGCCCAGGGAGGAAAACCCTCGGCGTCTGGTCCGGCATGAGGAACAAGGCTTTCCCCTCAATTTCATCCCCTCAATTTCGGGAGCCCGTTCCCCGGGAATTCCCTCATCGCTCGTCTTCGTAACGCGAAAACCCGCAGCGGCTCCGGAGAGATGGCACGAGCGCGCACACGCGTACGGAAATAGCAGAGTCGAGTGGGAAGGGTGGGGGGAAAATGATAATTGTTCGGAGTTGCTGGTGGGGGGAGTCGGAGCCGCGCATTGAAACACCTGCATTTGGTGGATTTCGACGCTAACAGCCGCTCGACAGGCGAACGACAACATGTCACGCGTGAAATCTAATGATATTAGGATGCCGACTCGCGTGGCAGGAGGTCACCGGGCGAAATTGGTGAAGAGGGACGTTAATCAAGTTGTGCACGAAATTTTCAGCCCCGATTCAATCCACTTCGCTTCTATCTCCTTGCTTTCATTTCGAGCCACTTGAGCTCTGAACTTTTCGAATTCACCGAAATCCAGCCACCTGGCGCGCGCCCGACATTTGAACTTTGCTTCTCGGGATCGGCGACCCGGAAGGGTCACAAAGAGCCGGGTCGGCGAAAGAATGAGAGAAACTCTTGGCGGAAAACGGTACTTAACTGATTAGTATTGGAGCGTGTCGGTGGCGCACCGAGGAATAATTGAGGCGAGCTCGACTGCGCGCCGCAATTGGGGGTGTGCGGTCGACGAGCAACTGTGGAAAACTTTCCTCGGGGAGCTCGGTAAGTGACAAAACTCGGCAAGATTCCGGGAGAGCTGAGCGCCGGGGCCTAGCCGCTGCTTTCGGCGGCGAGCACTTCGCTCTAATTATTTCACTCGATACTTTGCGACGGGCGCAAGTAGGGAGCGGCCGCCGCCGTCTGCCATTCGTTCTTCGGCTTCCTTTTCGACGGCGAGAGTGATATCCTCGCGCTCCAAATAGTCGGGCCACAGAGTTTGCCGCGCGACGCGTGTGATCCTCGGGAATGACGAGATTTCCGCCTAACTCCCGCGTTGAAAGGGCTGAACTTGAACACACCGAAGTCATCCGGCTTCCATAGGATTGCCGGGCCGATTGTGCCCGGGCTCTGCGCCTCCGCAGTTCCACACTCTTCTCTTCATTCGAGACTTGCCGCTTTTTTGGGTCAACAGCGTTTGCACGCGCGAGCGGCTCCTATTTCTTCTCCCGGCCAGCGGCCCGCCGGGGCCTGGGACACGCCGGCTCGATAGATCGCGCTCTGGCCAACATCGAGTGCAACCTGTATTCATAATGCGACCTTTCTCGCATCCCGACTCCGCTAACTATTCGCGTGACTCGTGATTACTGTGCGCGAGGCCGCTCGCCAACGCCAACGGACTCACCGGCACAAAACCACCGGGAGAGTCAACCAGTCGGAGAACCAGAGACAGAGAGGGAAAGGTCCTCGCAGCTTTGAAGTATCCGCGCAATTATAATCTAGAGAAAAATCCACCCTCTTCTCAGCGAACCTCGGCTCCGCCTGTCTGCGTCAATTTTCGACTTTTAATCCTGTAGCGGAAGGATGGAAGCTCCTTTTTAATCTCTACAGCTCTCCGAAGCCTTCCAGCATCCTAGAACCATTTACCAGTTTCGACCTTTTAATCGAGTTCCTCCGGCACTTCGCTCCTCGTATTGCCTGCCCGTCGTGGCGCGTTTCCTCCTGCTTTAATTAAACTGTTAATAATAGTTGTCAGAAATGATTAATAACTGGCTGGCTCCCTCTCGATTTCTCTCCTTCTCGCTACTCGCTCCTGTTGACCGCAATTTCGGTGCGCTCCAGAAAGCACGCTTCTATTTATTAATTTTTATCCGAACTCGCCGATGAGGATGTCGTGACACGCAACAATATTATATCACCAGCTCTGGCAGAGCTCGTAACTATTACAATGCGCCGAACAAATTGGATTAAAGATCGATAAGCTGACAGTTATTCTCGAAATGGAGTCAGTCCGAGCGCGATGGCGTATAATCTGCCAATCATTAGCCACATTTGCCGGTTCGAATCGAGAATATCTCTGATCCGATTTAAAAGCCAAAGAACCGTAAGGACTAAGCGCATCTCCACACCGCAAACAATTTAATTCCCATGTTATTTTCTCGGGCCCCGCTACAAACAGAGACCAGTGTGCAGTTCGGTTTAATTAACGAGCAGAGCACAGAGAGGTAACGACTGATGTTTATACCAAACAGCGAAATGTTACACGCGTTTAACCGAAACCGGGCCGGCAAGGTTCCTGAACAAATTATGTTCTGGCAGCAACTGAGTCGTTTCGAACGCGCGCTCCCTTTGCTATCTACCTGACGAATAAACACACGGTGCACGATCCGCTGATGCGAGTCTTTTCCTCGGGGCTCGAATGCGAAGCAGGAAATTTTGGAGCTTTTCCGTGGAAAAAGCGTGGAGCGTGGGAGGAAAGGGGAAGGGGAGCAGGATAAATTATGTCGCTCCTTTTTTGCGGGCCAAAAGTTGGACGTACCGGTGCTTTATTTATTCGGAAAGTTGACTGGTGCGCCGGGGGCGGCCAGCCAGGAACTCGGCGAGGGTGGTGGTACGTGCCGTCAGCTGCGTTTGCTGTAAACCGCAGCCTACTTTCAATATTACACTCCGCCGCGGATGTTGGGAGTGTGCTTTATTACCCCAGTTTATTAGGCCACATTAAACTAATTATAGTGCTTGACTTAATTATCCTCGAAGATTAGAATCTCCCATTCTCGTCGGTCTCGTTAGCCCGGGACGGATCAATGATGTCCGCCAGTTCTTCCTCACTCTCTCCTGTCTCTCGCGAGTTCGATATAAAAGCTCTATTGGAGGTCTATTGGAAGAAATCTTGAAGGGAAGGGACTTGCCCGCGATCTCTGGAGGATTTTTGATAACAGTGTTCTCAAAGGACGCGCCTTCACTCGGTCACGTTAATGGGTCTGGGTAAGTTTTCCGAACACCGCGGTCAATCGGCAACGACGGACTCATCCGGTATTCCTCGAGGGTAGGAAGTTCCTTAAACGGGCAACGGGCTATCGAACTGTTCTATTTCACCTGCAGACCACGTAAACCCGCCGTACCTCTTCCGGGCCCGCTGGAACTCTCCATTGTGAATCGACGTTGCCCCGAATAAAGTGGATACTTTCTACCGCAGTACCATCAATCGCCGCTCTCCTTTCCCCCCGCGATCTCTCCCCTCCTCTCTCGGTCTCTCTCCACCGCGATTGCTCGGCTCCCGATGTAAATAACGAGTGGCGTAATATCATGAATATTACTTATCGATTTCCATTAGCGGCCCGGTGCTTCTCGACGGCAGCGGCAGGGCGGCGTGTGTTCGTAAAATATCTATCGGCCCTGATGAACGCGATATAATTAGAAAGCTCGATAATAGAGCGTACCTTTTATTCGAAGCAGCGCTATGTCGGCCCGATGCATAACTGAAAATTACATGCGCGTCGCGCCGTGACCTCAATTTCGTTACAAATGCGGCTCGCAGTATAACTGGAAAAATACACAACTACTTGCGAGGGGCACTCAGTGGATTTGCCTTTTACCGCGAAACGAGCCGCTCGCTAATTTATGAAGCTAGCATCGGTCAATCTTGCTCGTTAGTTGCCGAAGCACGGGCCCTCCTGGCATAATAACTAATTGCAGTTGGAAGCCGCGAGAGTGATCGTATTTCATCTGGGCTCCCACCTCGAGCACTCGTTACTTTAACGTCCGAGTAGTAAACAGTCCTGGTGTGCTGGTTAACACTAATGTTTATGACATCACCATTACGCTTTATTAATGATGCACTGGCTGCTCGGGGTAGGAAGCTCGATGCTTCGTGAATGCAAACAGCGACGCTTCTTTCCTCCCCGGGGAAAGTGCGTAACTAATGATGGGCAATTTAGCAAGCGACACCCGCTCGGTTATTGCCGGTAGACGACGCGCGAGCGCGCTTCCGAGGATCGCCGGATAGCGACGATTATGCCAGCAATTATACTGTCAAATTTGCTGACCGCGCAACTCATTAAACGAGGCGGATGGGATTATGCGGCGCGGACTCATTTGCGGCCCTCCCGGGCAAGCCTCTGATGCGCCGGCGAGGCCGGGATTCTCCATTAAAAACTAATTTCCATAGCCGATCCGAATAGGGCTTTAATTGATAGGCAGGGCTGAGGGCGCGCGTCCCACGCTCGCCTAGAGTACTCGCGCGCAACGAGCGCGCGTGCGACGCGTGCATTTGAATTGGCTCGCGTGAAATTAAAATATGCAAATGCCCGCGCGGGGCTTTGTGTCGCCGGGCGCGCGCACTGGACGGAGAGCGAGTGTGGCAGCTGTTGCTAATCGAAACATCGGGAAATCGTATTTACACACCTTGTTGGATAAAAGGCGCGGCCCGAGCGGAATCAATTAATAAAGCCAATTAATTCGCGGCACGATCCATCTGTTTGCAGTTTGCTCGGTGATAAGCGGCTTCGGGATTGCGGGGCATGTAAGGGCACGCTCGGGATAATAAAATAATTTCGAGCAACCTCGCGGAAAATACACCTCGCGCCGTTTCCCCATTAATTGCAGCTTCCGCCGACATTTAACGAGGATTTTCCTCGAGGGCCGCCGCGTCCCACATTTTCCCGGGATCTGAGAGTCCGGCCAAGTTCAGCGAGGCGCATTTAAAAGATAATGGGGTTTCATAGGCACTGAATACACGCGCACGCGCGAACCCGGCATTTTTACTGATAACGCGAGCGCGAAATCGTTTTACCACCGAACTAATGACAGATAATGCAGAAATCACTCTAGCGTGCGTGGTCGCGCGGCTGGAAAGCGATCGATATGTTCGCCGTTTCTATCAAAGTTGAATTCTGTAATTACGAGGGAATACCCGTTGCATGTTACTGTCACCCGCATTAATGTTAATCCTATACACGAGCGTACAATGCGAGCGTCGCAAAGCGCTTTGTAAAACAGGCTCATTACACGCGGCAATAATGCCGCTGTTAGCATGAAGAACGTTTCCCGCGCAACCAGTGGTTAATAGGCAATACCATTAATAAGAGCTGATTTTCATGTGGATATTGGCTGCGCAGTTAATAGCCCGTGCACATATTCCTCTCTTTCTATCGGGCAACGAGAATATTCCAATTCATCGAGGGAAATCTCGCCTTTCCCTCAACGTCCAACTACATATACGTGGAGTTTTCCACTTTAAAACCAGAATCCAACTTTATCAGGTGTATTAGAACGAGGCTGAGAGTCGAAAGGGCTGAAAAGGATTTTCCATCTACGCCGGCGACAGCGTCTCCTCTCCGGTCTCCTTGCCAGTGATGAAAAGCTCGAAGTGTGTCGTTTGCCAGTGACGCGACGTTTTGCCAGAGAAGACAATGCCGCCTCGAACATTCCAGCGCCGGCTCTAAGACAGCGCCGGTGTCGATGCAATTGCCGATACGCGCGCGACCAGCCAGCAGAGACGCAGAGACGCAGAGAGCCGCTCTCTCATTGTCGACCTGTGCTAATTCTTCGCGCGACTCCGCCAGACAAGCAAGCGAATACTGACAATGCTAGTCTCGCTACAATGCCGGCCCTGATTTCGAGAGTTGCGCGTACGATGACTAGAGAAATCCCTTTGATCGCCGGCAGACAGTTTCTTTTGCAAGGGAGCCAGCCGCATTTCAAAGACAATGTCGAGACTAAAGTATGACAATGTCACGCGCCGCGAGTGCACTGTTTACGACTTGCGTCGACGCACG
Source organism: Crossocerus cetratus (assembly GCA_963675795.1). NCBI lineage: Eukaryota > Metazoa > Arthropoda > Insecta > Hymenoptera > Crabronidae > Crossocerus > Crossocerus cetratus. The sequence continues at coordinate 19,722,749 of OY776667.1, forward strand.
GTCATCGGATCGAAAGGAAAGGGGCCTTACGCAAAGTCACGGGCATTAGGGGAATGACAATGAGCATCGAGAGCACTCGAACGCGCCTCACCATACTTTTCTGGACCCCCGAGAAGTATGCCGTGCACGCGCTATTGCATTAGCACGCGGCGGGAATAACAAGCATTAAGGTCGCCATTAGTATGCCGCCATCGGCTTAAACCTCAAAACACTTTCCAACCCACCGGATCCTGCAGCCAATTCTTACCCTGGATCAGGAGACTCGGCAGAGTCTCGCGCATAGTACTAGTATTAGTATACATATGTAATAGTACAGCGCGCGATAGCCGAGAATACTTATTCTTTCCAAATTTTAATATGTTTATGAATTTAATATGTATATAAATCGATTCAGTCGTTCAGGAGATATGAATTTGTCCTATTTACTTATCTCGTTTATGTACATACATCCACTCGTGTCTGCTACGTCAGACAGGATTCTCAGTCTACACTTTATGATGCATGCAGAAACGGATGCCGACACTTTCGCCAAAGTTATCTGTAGAACCTGTCACCGACTAACACCGAAAGCTCGCGGTGAATTCGGGGGGTGGGGGTCCATCAATTGCAGATGCGGGCGCGACCACGTCCCGCAACTGCAATATCCAAGTCCCCGTTGTCGGCGCACGTTAATCCGAGCTAATGCAGGGAACATCGGTACTCGGATAACGGCGAGCGCCGAGATTGCGGCCATATGAAAGCAAGCGGCGTAGTAAACGCACGCACACACCGACGGAGGGCAGAGGGTGATATCGCCCGTTATTCCGGGGATCGTTTGTGCTGCTCCGAGCGCAGAAATCCCGCGGAACTTGCAGGATTGGCCGCCGGGGAGCGGGAGAGTGAGAAATATGTCGGTTCACTTCCGCTAGTGCATGGAGAATATTCGGTGGGAGAGCGCCGGGGTGGGTAGTTAGTGGGAGGAAGTGGCGGCATTAATTCGCCAAGTCGCGAAGGACTCTTCCTGCGGCACAGGCCGCGCCCGGCTCCAAGGATATCCCGTTTCCTGTCCGCACTAACTTCGCTCTCCTTCGGCCACAAGGAATGATACGCCCCGCGCCCCCTCCCTCGAATAACGTATCGCTTTACGAACTGAAAAACGAGCTGCTGGCGTAATTAGCCCGAGGGGAGGCGAGGTGTGTTTATCGAGTCGATCGGCTAATATCCGCAGGATACGCGACGGATATTTACCTCGATCTATCCGCACGTATAGACACGAGAGTGTAACTACCCACAAAGTGAAAAAGAGCTCGCGCTATTTAAACAGCTTGGCTTTTGTTCGCTGTTTGTAGACGGTGGTAGTTTGGAGAGAGCGCACAAGTGAAAACGTTCTGGTGGTACTGGAGCGGTGGCAGTTACCTGGACATTAATGCAATTGTCGATACGCGAGGAGCATGGTAAACGCGAACGTGACTCTTTCCACGGGAATAACGGATCCCGGGATGGGCGTGAAAGGAATGACTGGAAATAATCTGCTGGGAGTTCCGAACGCACAAAAGCTCCGAGCGCCGGGGCCGATAGGTGGAGAAAAAGAGGCTGATAGAAGTGGGAGTTGCGGCGAAGTGCGCCGGGGAAAATGCTCCCTCGCAAACTCCATAGGTACTCTACTCATGACGAGGATATTCACGAATCCTGAGGGTGTCGATAAATTCGTTGGGCTGCGACGTCGATTCAATACAGCCCGATATGACACTTCCATTCGACTGGCCAGTGTGTTTGACCAAGTTCGTATGCGCCGCTTCCCATTTTCCCGCGTTTACCTCGCCTGCTAGGAATACTCAACCCAAGAGTGCAGTCTGTTTTTCCAGCAAACATTGATTTTCCAGTAAATGCGTATGATATTGCGCGGTTATTCTTTCGCTGGCAACGCTTCCGCGATAATTGGTGGGATTTCGTGTCAGTAATAATGACGCGGTGGCGCCAACAGTGATTCTAGTGCGATTGCGTTAATTACGTGCGATGCCGTCGCGAGCGTTTCACTCCCGTCGAGGTCGACACGTTCTCTCTCTCTCTCTCTGGAGTCGGCTTCTAATGCAAGCCGTTAACAATAGCGCGTCGGGCATTAAAACGCGGTGATTTTTAGGCTGATCACGAGCGCAAGTGCTTCCTCCCTTTCGACGTGGAAAATGAGTCGTGCCGAACGCTAGAAAGCGCGGCCTCCATCCTCCAAATCCTTCCTTCTCATTCTCCCCGCGTATCGACCGCTCGTTACGACATCATTTTACGTCTCTGCGCGCCTGCTCGTCCAACCTCGTCCTACCGACACCTCCGCGCCTTACAACCGCGCTGTTAAAGTTAAGACCGCTTGAGAGGAAAAACAGTTTTAACCAGATAAGCATCAACCGATTCGCTCTTCATTGGATTAAAAGTAAACCTAGCAATGCCCCGGGAAGCCAATCAATGAGCAGAGCTTGCGACCTGCAGTGAGGGAATAAACTCCTCCATTTTTATCAACCAATCTCACCGGCTTATTTAGAATCTGTCGTTGCAGCTTACTCGTCTTTTAGTTCCTGCCCCGATTGGTCAAACCGAGTACCCGTCTCCCTTGAATGCGACACAGCGTCAAGCAACTGAGACGGCAAAATATTTATTTGTTCCGCCAGCGCTGCAATACGTGAGCTTCTTTACTTTCGACAAGAACTCCGTGGCAGGTTGATCCTCTTCGCGCTTCGACTCGAACGAGTCTCCCGGGCGAGGAATTCCTCGACGCCGGAAGCGCGAGTGCAACGCGACCTAAATACAACTGGACACGGTCAGCATTCCCGAGGGTATCTCTCTCCCTTCGGGACGCGCCAACCTGTCCACTGATTGCCACTGATCCGTTAATCCTCAAAGGTCCTGTGGTTTTTTCGTACCTGCTTCCTGGCATCCTGGGATCAAATCCCCAACAGTGGCGGATTCACATTCCACGAGCTATACGTGCTCTTTGCGCCTCGGTCGCCGTCCCTCCCGAGAGCCCCGCATTCTTCCAACTATCGGCAGATTTGGCAAACCCTCGCGTAAACAAGCCTCCATCGATCGGCATAATTCCGCGCTACATGAGCGATGGTTAACCGGAATTCACCGGAGACTGACAGTCTCCCGGCGTTCTCTGAGCCGCGAGACGCCTTCCCACCCGGGAATAGAGAGATCTTTGTGCGGAGGTGGATTAATGCAAATGCATCATCAGCCACCGGGCGAAATTTGCACCCTCGACGGTGGCCGGTCTCGCAAGTTCATTAGGGAAGACCGCGCGCATTTCGAGCTAATACAGTTACTATTGTAATAATAGTTGTGGAGGTATTCCGCTGCCGAACTCTGGCCGCCGGCTCCACTTATCCATTATGCATGCTTACGGCGTCCTAAGTGAATTTTGAGAGCCGCAATTGAGTAAACTATCACTGTACACGAATGCAAAGAGGAGCCCGCACAGTAAGCGAATCAACTGACGAAGCCCCTGATTGCCAAACGGTCGATTCACGGCGGATGGTTATCTCCCTGCGCCATTCACTCCCAAATCCTTTAACTCCTCGCGTTACTGTTTCGACTATAACTGAGGAAACATTTGATTTTATCCCCAAGTCAGATATGGTTTTGGCTTGTTTATCGGTGCCGATTTGCCAAGAGTACTTGTGGAGCGACGAGTACCAATAATACTCGAGTGTCCAGACGTCATATCTAAGAGGATCGCGGAGCAGCTCAAGGATCAGTAATCAAAGAAACCCACTCTTCTTTGTTGCAGGCTTCAAAATGGGCTGCTTCGGGAGCAAGGATAAGCTGAGCAAAGAGGACATGAATTTCCTCAAGTCCCACACACGATACGATGAAGCGACCATAAAGGAGTGGTACCGGGGCTTTAAAGTAAGTATGGCTCGGTTAAAAGACTATATATTTTTATTTTTATTTATCTTTCGGATGAGAAAGCACGCGGTCAGGATTTCTCGTGGAAGTTGAAGTACTCGGACGTCCTCGTGGACGGCGTGCGCTCGATTCTTCGCGGTTTCTCGGTCTATTCGTCGGGGCGTCGACGCGCGTATAGCTAGCGAGCCGGGCGAAAAGCGACGGCGCGATCGGCGGTTAACAGTTTTGATTAAAGTCGGTAATTAAATACAGAGTCCCTCTTAATTGGACCCTTAAGAGCATCCAACAATTTCCTCGGGTAATCACTAAGCTCCGCGAAAAAAGTTCCCAGCTTCGAGAGGGGGGCGGCTGGCGGTCGAGTGGGTGAGCGAGGGGGAAACTTTCCACGGATAATTTAAACAGCTCAAGTGAAAGCCGCGGACTCGGCTCCAACTAATTAAACTGAGCAAATCGTCGTCACTCGGCGCGTTCCGCGGGGGCGGTCGTGTTTCGCGCGAACTCTGGCGGGGGGGGAGCTAGTTTTCCAATTGAAGTTGAAATAAACGGGTTGGCGCCGCCGCACATATCTTCCGAGCGAACGAGCCTTCGGTGGCGCTCGCTTGGCGCGGAGTTGGCTAAACTGGGAAAATGTCGGGGAAACGCGGTGAGCACGTGCGGCGACGCTCTCGAGGGGAAAGAGCGAATCTCACTGGTTGCGGCTGCTCCTTCTCGCCGATTCGAGAACTACAAGACGAATGACATCGGATAAAGGCCGATCTGATAGACATGAGCTATTGGGAGTGGCGAAGTCCGAAATTGGCCGAGTCGACCAAGGACACTCTACTCATTCCTAGCGGCGGTGGCGGGTGGAAGCCTAAGGAACCAACCCCTTCAGCCTGATTAGATTTCGCGTGTTTCCTACTGGCCGCAATTTTCAAATTGCACCGGCCGCTCGCAACAAACGTGACGTGGCCCACGCGAAAATAGCCGCACCTGCGAAAGATCGGGGGTATTTTCGGCCGCTCGAATCGATCGGGCGAGCGTATCTTATTCCGGCAGGCTGATCGACTGTGACGCGGAACAACCGAGGAGCTCTGCTTCCTTAGGCTTCGAATCAACGAACGGCTTACGCGATTCCGGATTATTTTCGTCGGGCATAAAAGCTTTCACCTTTGATCCGGAAGGGCCACGGCCTCCCGTCGCGGCTAAGTGGAATCGACCGTCTGACCACCTATTCACTTTGACCACTGATCGACGGATCCGACCACCGAATCTAGGACATCGGTCTACCTCCTTATTTCACTGAGAAACAGTCTAAAAGGCTTATTGATTATTACTAATAGACCGTTCCAAATGGCTATTTAACCTTTCTTTCACTTTTCCATTTTACAGCAAGATTGTCCCAACGGCAGGCTAACTCCAGCAAAGTTCGTCGACATGTACAAAATGTTCTTCCCGTCCGGTAACGCGGAGGAGTTCTGCGACCATGTCTTCCGCACATTCGACATGGATAAAAATGGTTACATCGACTTCAAGGTAAGAGTTCGATTTTATACCCCGACCATTTCCCACTGCATCCGAAAAGTAATCGGGAACGCAGTCCACGTGCACCATTCGCCGAAATTCGACGGGCAGCAGACGCTCTCTAGTCCCTACGCTGCGCGTGCACGACTCTTTCACGTGATTAAACTCATTAAACTCGATTGCTTCCAATCACATCGTTGGGATACGATTGGCTGGGAAAGTGCATTCGATTCCTCCATTCTTTCTTTAGTAGGTTAATACACCTGCTCGATAGGTGCGCCAGACCTGGATGTGGCTTATACGTCGCTTAACATTCGAGAGAAATGCGGCTTTAATGGGACCGCTCTCTTTGTGATAGCAGCCAGAGAGGTAGAAACAAGAGGATTTCAGTTTCGCTCATTACAGTGAAAAGAAGTCTCCCTCTTCCCTCATCACTAGAGGTCTGTGTCGCCGAGCATCTTCCGCCTAACAAGGATACACATTTCACGAAACATTGAGCCTCCTTAGCGCGCGCAAATCGGACATTTCTCCCCCGACAAAACAAGGCGGCTGGTTATGAGCTGCAACTGGATCGAGAGCCGCTCGTTTCCTTCCGCATCCTCGTTACACTCGATGGGGCGGGAGAAGAAGCTCTTCCTCTCGGCGGCGCAGTTTTCGCGTTGGTGGCGTTGGTGCAACACGTCGCCGCTATCTCGTTCTCGTTGCTTGGTACAAAGGGCGGTAATTCGGTGCTAAAGCCGAGGACGCACTTCACTTCTCGGTCCATTGGCCGTGAGGCCTTTCGCATTGGCATTGGGACGAGCTCCGCGTGTTCCCAGGCTCTCTCCGTTTCTCCCCGAGCTATCGAAATATTCGCCCACGCAGCATCGATTTCTTTGTCGCGGGCTCGATTACAGGCGGATCGCTGGTCAAAGCGGGACCGCAATCGTGATCCCGCATCAGTTACACTATTGAACACACCGTTGCCGGAGCGCGTCCCGCTGCACTCTCGATTCTTCTTTCATTCCGCGGCTTTACCGGCTTGTTCATTAACAAGCGATATTCTCCCGCCGACCGGGCGGGGGAGAATCTGGAACACGATGCTCGCCTCTCTGCGATCCAGCTCTATCCCTCAGTCTTTCCAACGCCAGCCCTCTAACAGGATTACGTTTCATCTTTCCTCGTCGAGTATCGGCCGCTTCCTCGTTAGCTCTCTCTGCGTTCTTTCCCAACATTGTCTTTACGCGCGTTACGAGCAACGCCGGGAAAAATGAGCGTCCATCGAAATTTTTCAGGGGAACCCTCTCGTCAATTACTCTTTTTCTCTCTCCCTCTCTCTGGGTGGGTTGGAGTCCTGCGGTAATTTCTTTAGGCGCCGCGGCGTCGTGATGAGAGGAGAATAGAGGCCCCCATTCTTTTGCTTCATAATTTTCATTCGTTGGTTCTTGTAATTAGGGGTCGCGGCCGCTGTATTTAATTAAAGCGAAAGCTTGTCCGGGTGTTTGCGTTTGCGCTGGAGGGTATACGCTCGTGCGGAAACGACGCCTTTATTTAATACGCCGTAACTCCGTGCGGAGAGCCGGCGCCCATAAAACCGACGCTTACTTTTGCCGCGGATGTGTTAGCCTTGCACTGGCGAGGCTTCAATCTCCATTCATTTCTTAATTAGACGCGCGGGCGAGATTACTCTCACCTGGCCGAAAACAGGTGCGCGTGAATCGTGATAATTTCTTACGGCAACTCGCACTTTCCTCTGCTCCGAGGTACTCGGCGAGATGAATCATTTCGCGGAAGTATATACCCCGAGTCACAGGGTTTTATTCTCAACTTCCATTCCGGACGCGTCGAGCTATATCTCGAAGAAAAAGGAGCGAGACATTTCTCTTGGAATGGAGAACGATTTTTACTGGTAAAGCCGAGGTGTCTGCCGCTCTCTCCTACCCTCTGTCACAGAATTGGACGAGACGGTATGGAATGGTGGCTTGAAAAATTGATTGCATTCTTCTTGATACCCATTCAATTCGAGTAGACGGGCGAAATAATTCTGTATTCCACTTTCCCAGCGTGATTTCGCCCGCATGATTTATAGTGGCAACCTGCTCCTCCGCAATATTTCCCCTCGACATCTCGCTCTGATCGCCTTGTAAACGTTATCGCATTTATTCCCTCGGGCCGCTCTAAAGGGAAGCGACTTGCTCCTTCCAATTTATCAGAGCCCTGTATTCCCAAACTCCACCGCGCGCGCTCCGCTCTACAGCTGCATTGCTCTCGGGTGCATTAAGTTCATGTAAAATTCCCGAGTCCAGAGGCTCCGCGTCGCACGGCTGAAGCCTGTTTTACATTCAGCCGGCCGGTGAAATGGATCCCGCGTAATGGCATAGTAAGCGTCGAGCCATCATCTTGCAACACCTGCGAGAGCACTCGTCCTCGGTCCACTGGCTCGCCAGGCATCACTTCCCTCGATAATCAACAGCACAGGAAAAACTTGTCTTCTCGCGCTCAAAACGAGAGAGCACGTAATCCGAACTTGTCCAGAAGTTGGAGTGAAGTGGGCTGGGTAACGAAGTCAGTAGTGTCTGCTTTCGGATGCGCATCGCGCGGATGAAAAGTCGGACGGCGGACAAAGCTGATGTGCTCGAGGAAAGCCGGCCCCTAACAATGGACAATCAGAGAGAGTGGCGAAATATTTGGCGCGCCCGGAGGCATTTCCTAATAATTCCATAGAGTTCAGGGGGGCTTTAGCGGGGGCCTTGCACGGACAATCAGCGCACGCGATTTCACATTTCACGAAAGGACTTTTGAGAGGAAGTGGCGGAGGTGAGTGAGGGTGGAAGGTCGGTGTAGCGCGTGGATTACGAGTTCGGTAGCGCTCGCATTTCGCCTCTCGGCACTCGGCTCTGTTTAGAATCTACTCGGGCGACACTGTTCGCGCCGGAGGAACCTGCGTTCGCTCTCTCGATGTATCTGCCCTCCGAAGGGGCGGAGGGAGGGAGCATGTTCCTCAAGGGAACCGCCGCTAGAAGCTAGAAAATGCCTCGGGTCTGCGCAAACAGCGCTTTGCATTTACGAGGAGCGTTGTCCCACCTAAACAAATCCCGGGTAATGGTATTCTGAAGACCTTCTGCCTCCACCACCCACCCACCGCCCACACCTCGCGCAAAATGATTCTCTGGAAAACGCAATTTCCCGCTGTTTTCGCGCCTGCCTCACACTCCCGCCCACCGCCACCCTCTTTCACGGATTTCCCACCTTGGTAATATAGCGTCGACCTCACCTCCACGACACCTCCTTTATTTTAGCGCTCTCGTTAGACGGTAATTGACGTTCCTCTCGTCAACTATTTTCCTTTGCGGCGCCGTCGGGATTTGACAAAAGACTTATTACTCAAACTTGGAGCCATTTCAGCGACCTCCTCGAAAAACCTTTAATGCCCCCCCTCACTCACTCTTGCCAACTCAACTCGAAGAAGTCCTTCAGAGCTTTCAGGAGCTCTCAGTTTCCAAGGCTCCACACTTCCGTCAACTTCTTTCGCAGCTCGGCAACTCGCTGCCAGGGACATTCTCTAATCTCTGGAGGGTTCGCCCGGTACATTCCAAGCGTGAGATTCCTCTCGTCAGAACGTCAGTACCCGGTGGATTCTCGAGTCTTATTCCCTTAGTAATGCGAGGCTGTTTACCCTCCCTCTTTCCGGAAGGTCCGACTCGCAGTCCTCACAGAATAAACCATGTCCGAGCTTCGGATGACGCTCGCGGCGCTCCGAGGGTGGCGCGAACTCTCCTCGGGGCTGTTGTCGGCTCTTTAGAACATAGAGAGAGAGAGCGGCGGCGACGAGCAGGAGGAGGATCCTGGAGCCGGTGGCGAATTCTGGATAGAAGGGGACCGGCTCGTCGGTGGATAGGGTCAATATGAGAAGTAGTGACACACTTCAGAGGTCACCAAGAGCTAGAGCAAAGAGCTTGTCCGGCCTCTTCACCCCGCCCCCCATTGCATCTTTCCCTCTGTCACTCTAGCATCCTCTCCCTCTCTCCCTCTCGCCGCTCTTTAAAGCTGCCTCATCGTTTGTCTACCTCAGGCGGCAGGTGACCCAGTTCACCCGGCTATACCTCTGACATTACGTCCGAAAGTCCGCGTAGCGGCCCTGGACCAGCTGGACGTCCACTCGCTTCCGAAAATCAGCCTCTGCCTCTACCTGTATGCGCCACCCTTGCGAGTACGCTTTCAGTAAAGTTGGCGACTTTGCCCTCGCTTGAGGGATTACCTTGCCGGGGGCTACTTTGCCGGGGCCTCGCCGCTGCGGGTTGGTTAAAATCGAGGAAATGGAAACCACCGCTGGTATTAGTTACTTAATTATTATCGGAGCATCGTTGGAAAATAGGCGGGTTTTGGGAAGAGTCTCCGCTGTCGGTTGCAGAGTCGCCAGAATCAGTGGTACTTTCGAGTTGAATGTTCGCGTCGCTCTAACTTTGCCTTTATATTTATTCGACTTCTTCTCCGTCGGCGCCGAGGTATCAGATCGTCGCTCGGGAGACCGGGGACCTCATCATCACGTCGAACCTTGTGAGCCGAGGGAAACGACGAAAGTCGATACATGTGAATAAAGTAGTAGGAGCGCAAGCTTCCAAGAGAGAAGCTCGTCGGTAATAGGTTTGAGCAGCTGTCACTCACAATGGCGGGGATGCAACCCCTGTGAAGTTACCACCCCAAGTATACATGTTGCAGTTTTTCCGTCTAAAAAGGCGGAACTCTTTCTAAAACTGGCAGAGAATTGTAGAACTCGATGGGATGCCACTAGAACTGTTGAAAAAAATAACGTTTCTTCAACATGTGGTGGTAACTTTACAGGGGTGAGGATGGAACAGTCGTAAAGAAACGCTCGTAATTCCCCTTTATCGGAGAAGACGGTGCGCACTTGCAATCCGCAGGCTCATATCCTGAGACGAGGCTCGTGTGGAGCTCCGAAGGGAAAAAGGATACTTGGAATTACTTCCGACGTACATGAAAAGTCTCGCGGGCCGAAGTGGCCAGTTTGTTGCGTGCTTACTACTCTGCCCGCTGAGAGGGAGCATGACTCGAGTAGAAGTAGTAACGAGTGGAAGGGCAGTAAAACGATCACGGTTAATGATACAAAGTTCCGAGTGTAACGGCAAGCGATTCCGGAGAACGAAGGTAAATCAGAAACTCCCAAGTCCCTACAGCAATTCCAAGGGCCATTTTTGTAGAGTGAAATAGAGGACGAAGTCGCTTAGTTAGAACGTTAGAAGTATAGAATTCCGGGTGGCAAGGAACTAATGACGAACTCGCCCGGCAGAGTTCTCCGCGGCGGCTTAAATACATCGATTATTATTAATTTGACCCAAGGCTTCGCTGATCCCCGATGACCCTCGACACACTTGACGCTGCCAGGAGAACTCTCTTGGCGTATAAATCACGGTAGACAGCCGTTCTCTTGAAATAGAGGTCTATTGTCCGTCGAAGAGGGCTGGTAGCGTTTTACTGTGCACGTGGAGGAAAGGATAGTTCAATATTGCAACTCGCATCAGCCCGAGCGAAGTGCACACTACATACAGCTCATACACGCGGGAACGACGCTTTTGTGTTGCAGGAATTTCTATTGGCAATCGACGTGACGTCCAGCGGCACGCCGGAAGAAAAATTGAAATGGGCGTTCCGCATGTACGACGTCGACGGGAACGGTGTCATCGACATCCAGGAAATGACCAAGATCGTACAGGTACGCTCAACTTTCTCACTCAATCAGCTGCCAGCCGTTTTTGCGATACTTTCTTTCCCAGCGGAACAATCTCTAGGCTTCCCGTCCCGTCCCTTTTCCGAGCTAACTCAAACGTCCTCAACTATGTTCGAATGCTTACTCGGCAATGAGCAGAGTACACGGAGACAGCTGCGGCGCCCGGCAAATCGATTCCACTGTAATATTAATAATCCCGATGGAACCTGTTAGCTTTACCCGCCACCTAAATTATTCCGCGTTCGCGGAGAACACGAGTGCGCGCGTGTCTTTGCAGGAAGGCTTAATATTATTCGAGCGCGTCCAGTCGGTGGAAAATTCTGTTGGCTTTCAAACAGTACTCGCATACTTTTTATCCCGCGGTCGAACTCTCCTAACGCGTTTAAGCCATCAATGCATAGCACAGCTAAGCTCCATTAGAAATTTCCATGCCAGCGCGAGCTCCCCTAACTTCTCCTCTCTCTTCCATCGCCTTTTTCATCCCGCCAGATGCAAACTTACTTCGTCGGGGTTTTGTATGAGCGGCGAGTAATTATTCCCCGGACTGTAAATCTAGTATGAAAGGAGGAGCGGGCGGAGAGGCGGAGGGTGGGATTGAATTTTTCGCAATGCCAGGAGTTACTGACTCGAGGTTTTTACGTAGGGCCGCTTTAATAAGAGCGCGCCCCGCAGTAATTATTCTCAATTCGGTCCAAGTGCTCGCCGCCAAATTGAAATACGCTTCGTCTGCGATTAACGATTCGGGGCGCCATAATGAGGAGTGGATTGGAAGGGCGATAAATCATAGCTTTTCCGGGTGGTCCCCTCGTCATAAGTGACCGCGAGGCTAGCCGTACGCATATGTCTACGTGTGTCGCATTAATGGGACTGGTCGCCGCGCCTGGAAATCGGGACAAGAACGATCGGAGGCTGCCTCGACTTGATTATGCAGCGCGGGGCTTGCCCCAATAGAACCAGGGACGCGTAATTAACACTTTCCTCGTGCCTCGCGAAAAATAACATTGGCCGAGAGTGGAGAGGGGAAAAAAGCTACATATAATCGAAAGGTAACGTGTACGAGGAGTAAAAATAGAGGCGGGCAAAAATGCATTGCATGACAGGCGGGCATGCACCGTTGAACCAGCGGGGTATTTGCTCTCCGATCCGCTATCGCCTGCACCCGGGAAAACAATGTCATCGGCGCGAACACGCATTGGCAGATATAATATTTAACCGGTGACATGGCGAGTTGTTGGTCAACGTTGACCGTTCACTCGTCCCGAAATCAAGTGTGCTCGGCTAATCCCTAATGAAGTTTCCGCGCGCGAGGGGACGAGCCTCTCGGCGATATCTCCTCCGGGCATTTCGTCCAAGTGAACCGGTCAATGACAGGCGCGTTTTCCTGCGGAATTATTATGGAAATTCGAGCGTCTCGCGCAGCCCGTTAACCGAGCGGGCATAGAGTCAAATCACAGGGGGCCGAGCGGGGGCGCGCTCGACCGCATGAGTGCATTGTCCGCTCGATTAATTATTATATCGGGGAGGCGACACGAAATTTCACTTAGTCGCGGTGCACCCGGAGCTCCTGCCTCGCGGTTTCCCTCGTACACCACCGCAAACCATTTCCCATCAAAAAATCCTGAAAACTCCCGCGGTATCGCTCTCGATCGAGAGTTGCCCTGCATTCCGCGGCGATGCTTTCAAAGCCTTCCCGACTTTTGTCCGAGCGACTCGCCCCCTCCCCCTTTCCACCACTCACTCGCGGTAGGGAGAAACCTATTAACTGTCCTATCAAACTTGCCAACGGAGATTCTCAGTTCGATCAAACTGATTCGCTTAAATTGCCACGAGCGGGGGGAATCCCCTTTGACACGTGGAGTATATGTATATTCGATACGGGCCGCTGACAGGGTTTTTAATAAATATGATCCTTTTCAAAGGATCGCTCGAGTGTTCTTCGAGTACACCGGCAGCAGCCGGTTTTATCGCCGCGCATTTTCATCCGCGCGCAAAACTGCCCCCGGCGGAGCATTATGAATGGGAACCGCAACATTAGCCCGGCATTATTGCCAGAGTTTATTCGCATTCCGTAGACAAAGTTGAACAATGCGCGAGAACATACCGAAGCTCTGGATGCTCTATCGGGATGCGACTGGGAGGGCGGGATTGCCGCGGTAGTTAGCGTTGCAAATGCGCATGGATAGGATGCATTAATTATGGAATCTAACCGAGCCCTCAGCGGGTAGGTCGCGAATGCAGCATTAACTGGCGAACAGGTGGAACCGGGAACACGAGTGGAAACCGCGCCGGCATGGATTCCAGGCTGCGCCGCAGATTTTCGCTAATTATTCTCTTCGGTCTTTAACGAGCGATCGTCCGCAGAAAGAACTGAATCGAAATTGGCGGTGGCGCATCCCCGCGAGAGAGCGGCCGAGCCTCCCTGCGCGGCGGCTGCGAGTTTTCATCTCCGCCTCCTGATTTATCATTCAATTCCCACACGTCCGCAGTGAGTTGTGCGTGCGGTCGCAATCAGGATTCATAATTCCGCCGGTGGCTTAATTCGCTTGGAATTTATCTGGCGCGCATTAGTAGTGGACAGTGACGCAGTGGCGGTGCGCGATAGCGGAGGAAGAGTCTACACTGTAATGGAACGATCGCCGGAAACAGACCTCGCCCACCATGGTTCTTACTCACCGGCGCAGCATCTGCAAAGAATCTACCACAAAAAGCCAATCGTATCTCTTTCCCCGGAGCCATTGTGCGAGTAGCTGTTTATTGTACGGCAGAGCCTCGGTAATTTTCGCGACTAAAGACTCTGTCAGCGGCGGAAGCCGGCGGGCGCAAGCAGAACAATTGCGCGCATTGACGGAATATGGAACGGTAAATGGAAAGGGCGTTGTCTCCCGCTCGTGAATATTCATTAATCATGTTTTGTCGGACTTCCCCGCCCGTCTGGGTTCCCACTGGCGTCCAATCCCAGCTGAATGCCGAGTCCAACCTTCCGTCAGGAGCAACAGGATATATCACGATTTTTCTCCCAAGCCTGCAGCTGAAACATCCGCCGATCTATCAAGCGCCGTTGCTTTTTCAACTCGAACCCACGAAATATCCAGCGGCGTACAAAGCGGCCCCATCGGATGTAATTGTTTCTATCCCGGCGGAGACGCGCGCAATATTTCTCTTTCTCCCTTTCTTTCGCGCGGCGCTCGCCTTCGAGTTCGCAGAGGGTAATCTAAAGTTAGCGGAACGCTTTCCCGAGCTATTAATCTTCCGCGGACTTTTATTATCGCCGCTCTCGTAAAGTAGCGGCGCAAGGTGATATCGTCGGACTCGAAGAAACGACAGAATGAAAGAATGGACTTGCGTCCACTGTTATCCGTGTGATCTTGGTGCGAAAAGGAGTAAAAAGCGTCCCATTAAACGCGCTGTTGATTGTGGTTCTCAAGTGGAGGATAATGGAATCGCTTTACGATTCATTATATTCAATTAATCAATCGTTTTTCTTGGCCAGCCACGGTATTTTGTTAGTGTATATCTTGAAATCGGCTGGGCACTGTTGGCAGAGTAGGTCCTTGCGAAAATCATGGCGCATTTGGGTGGCCGTAGTGGATTGGTTGCCTGATGCATTACCCGTATAATACGCACCGGTCCGCTGAATCAAGTTGGAAATTTTCCGATATCGAGTTATCGACTCGCAAGCGTGCGTGCCCATACAGGACCGGTGGAAGACTGATAGCGCTCGTATGCTCTCCGCGATTATATCACCCACTCTATTTAGCAGAAATATGAAACAGGATTGCGGAAAATAATAAACTTGCCGCCAATCTGCAATTCGATTATGACTGATTTCATAAACTTCGCCAATGGCCCATTATTTACCTCCGCAATTCATTCGACATTTATCTCCCTTTTCGGTCCTAAAGTGAGTGGCTGATGTGCACTCGAATGCTCCCTATCGACCCCGCTGGGAGCGTCGATAATTCGCATGGACATGTAGCATGTTGGAAGCGCGAGCACCGGTATTATATCATTGTATTGAAGAGACACGCACTCCATTTCTGTTGACAGGCGATATACGACATGCTGGGCGCGTGTTCGAGCAACAGGCCTGCGGACAGCGCGGAGGAGAGGGCGAAGAACATCTTCGCAAAGATGGACGAGAACAACGACGGCCAGCTTACCCAAGACGAATTCTTGAAGGGCTGCCTACAGGACGAGGAGCTCTCCAAGATGTTGGCCCCTTAATCCTTATACGCTACATCCGGACTAACCATCGACGTGCCATCATAAAAGACAAACACCCCAGACGCATAAAACGCATACAACACGAAGAAGAATCAGACTACCGAGTTAAACGTCGACGGCGCCGTCATCTTGGAAACACTCGAGCGATTTACACTCCACACAACGACCTAGCAATGCGCGAAACTCTCGGAGGCAAGTTCCAGCAGCCCGGAAAGAGAGATGCCCACTCCAATCTCCACTGGATCGACTGCGAAGTCAAAGATCGATCTCAAGAGAAGTTGTCCCCTTACTGGGAAATGAGTCGCGCGCTCTGGAGGCCCCGATTTTAAAGCGAGCCGTTGAAGACCCAAGTGGCCCCTGAATGAGGAACATCCTGTGGAGAAAGATATCGGGCGGATGTGTCCCGGACACTTAATCCGTATGCAAGAGCCGAGGAGGAATGCCCAGGGGACGTCGGTGATCCGGATGATGGGAGCTGCGGGATTAAATCGTCTCTGGAGAGCGAAGGCTGCTGGAGGCTGCAAGTGCAAGGGGCATCGTCGACGGGACACGCTTAGCAGGCTGCTACGACAGGATCGGTTAAACCGCACGACCTCGCTGCTAATCGCGATCTCCCCGCCGATCGACTCGCGCTTTGGTGGACTTTGCTCGCCGGTTCTACCGCGATATCGCTGGCAAATCCATTGCCAACGGTGGATGCGAGAATTGGCGCGACTCTCGACGAGACAGCCGTTTTGTCAGGGAGGCCCGCGTTGCAAGTTAGGCACGATTTTCAGCCCGCGGCCTCCTTAGAGTGCGCGCGCGCGCGCGCCGGTTGCTTTGTCTGTCGCATTTACGTGAGAGGGTAACACAACGAAATCGCGACAATGGTACTGTCGACTAGGTAGCAGAGAGATTCCCGCTTGAGGAGCGCACTTTTTTACCGGGTGAATCCGGGTCCGTGCAGGCGATCGGCCGTGCACCGCACTCGGCCCGTGGAAGCACACAGCAGGGGCGGCTGCTCACGCGAGCCCGTCCCGATTCACACAGAGAGAAGGGTTTCTTCATTGACACAGGCAGGATAGAAATGGTTGTTGCATTTCACGCTTATACTTAGAGAGCGTATACATATGCCGGTCTATGTGTAGTTTCGTCTCGATCGAACATCGCCCAGCGCGGCGAGGGTGCTCTCTCTCTCGCAATGAGCGTCACAATCGCACTTCCGCCTACGAATTTTTACCGGTCGCGATGCACGCCACCCACCTTTTACGTATAATGCATACAATGCACTCGGGAGACCGGACGGCGGAGGTTTCATTCTATGCATTATAGATTGTCGGATTAATATTTTCGATGTGCGTTGCATGGCGCGAGGCGTTCGTGATACTTTCCGCGCATGTGTATCTTAAGATTTCAGAGCAGACCCTGAGAGGAGGAAGAACAAAGATATTCTACGAGGAACAGTGCAGTGAGCAGCTCTCTTACGGCTAGCCGCAATACTCTCGCGAGGATGGTGGTTTCACTGTGCTGCAGTGCGATTGACACGTATAAGTAGGTGTTTTCATCCTGTTCGGCTTCAAAGGAATTTGGGGCAGTTGCCAGCCACCTCTGGTGCAGGTTTCACATTTTCCTGTACAAGTTTCTCGCAGCCGGCAACAACGTTTCCCAAGTGTCAGGCTAACTCCACAAAGCTCTTAGGGTTTCGCTTTGCCTCGATGCGGTTTCAAACTCGAAATTCCTCCCGAGAATTCCCGATGCAGTTTTTCGCGAGGCATTACCTGAGTCGCACGAGCGAATGGCTTTCTTTGCACGCGTGCACTCGTGCATTCTCCCACTTTGGACGGCGAGGGTTGGGCGTTCCGTCGCGCGAAAGTATTGTCCAAGCAGCAGCATCGCTCTTAACCAGGTGATAGACCAGTGAATCTATTAGTGATAGACTTCGACCAATTGTGTGTTACTATTAGGATCGATATACGCCTCGAATCTTAGAGGATCTCTTCCCTCTCGAGCGGAGACCGCCACGCTAAGGATGTCGGTGTTACCGAAATTTATGAAGCTCATCTCTCGTCGGCCCCTTGGCCGCGCAATGCGAGGCAAACGGGTCGGCGTGTGGGCTGCTCGGTATTCTCGGCACGAAGAGAACTGAACGACATCTCCTCGCATCTACACGTTTAATTATATTAATTTATATTAGGCTAGCTACATATCATCACCAGTCTCCTAAAGTGCGCGATCCGCCCGTACGGGTTTTACTCTGTCTCCCCCCCCTCTCTCTATCTCTCTCTCTCTCTCTCTCTCTCTCTCTACGCGCTTCAATCACACCTACCACGATTTAAGTCAATTTTAAATAAAGAAGAGCTCTATCCATTAACACGATATTTCGAAATATATATACACATAATATATTATTATATAACGTGTTATAAATACTATTAATATATGAAAAAGTAAATCTATATTATATATATACATATATTGTCGTGTAGTGAGATCTATACATCGGTTCGAGCAAGTTTTGTATATTGGCGATAGTCCTAAGCGTACTGTTACTGTTCAAAGATCGCGTAAGATGGAATGACGTTGGGATTGCAATTTTTTGTTCCTCGGGACGAAGCTTCTTGAGACGTTTAAGCTGTTACTCCGCGGGCTTGTTACGATGGGAAGATGTGGGGCGGCTTTGATGCTGATTTCTAGGCCGGTGTACAAAACCTTGCGAAATAGAGACACGCATACTCGCACTGTCACTTATTTATATATCACATGCGAACGAACACACTATGACGACGGAAACTTGTAATTCACGTTCTACGTTATTCGCAACCAGATACTCGGTTCGTAAACTTGGCACGACTTCCGGTAGACTGACGGGATAATGCGGAACGACGTATCGCAACTGTTGTCGACTAGAAAGTGCAGCATTGACAATCGAAATAATAAGTTTCTTTATCGAAAGTGTCGGCGAACATAGACGAGAGAATTTTCTAATGCTTAAGAACGGACCTAAAGTGCATTATACTAATAGCAAATGGCATCATTTTCTCTGCCTCAGTTGTCGCCCGTTGAATATTTTTACCCAGCAGGGCTGTGCGAGAAACCGGAGATAATAGGGAGAAGGACGCGACAGGCGGAAGATTAATTGTGCGACTCCCGAATAGAAGAACGTAGTCGGTCCAGTCTAATGATCTACTTTGCCCGAACAAAACCGTTCGCCAAATGCTTTGCCCACCAACAGGTTTAGCGACAGACATGCCCCGAATTCAGCGTAGGATTAAATCGCCGCACTAGCGGAGATCCGATCACCAAGACGCTCGACGGGATTTAGAGATTTCAAGCGTAACACCTGTCGAACGAATGAATTCCCATCGCTTTGCTGTCTCATAGATTCTCTAGCTTGCGGAACTCTATCTAATAGGAGCTATTTCTGTGAAATTCATTGTCAGTGGAAATCGAGTGAAGCCAGGGTGATGCGAAACTGGGAGAACAACGACACAAACAGGATCCATTGAAACCACCTATGCTATTCTTACGACCTATGCGATTTTCTATTTTTCTACGCTTTCCATCGTATCTTTATTCTAAAGGGCGAATACCACAATCCGCCGTTTATTTCACGATTTTTCAATTATTCTTCATGAGATCAGATCGTTCTACCCTTCGCTCGGAGGATTCCGAAACCAGTTTAAATGTAATCGTGGCTTCCATTGAGTCCTCATGCCGAAGGCTCGCCCAGATTCACCTGACGTCTCTTCCGATCGCTCCTCGATGAAATTTCCTCTCGGAATTGCCGAGACGCGGCGACGTCTATCGATTATCTTTCGGGCAGCTCATTTGTCAGGTCCTATTTCTGGAGTGAGGGGAGCAGGAGCGGGAGGTGCATGTTATTGCTTCCAAAGTTTCCGAAATTATCGAGAAGGCAGGCTTTCGTGATGTGATTGGAGTGTTTAATAAACAGTGGACGAACGTACGATTCCTAAGTCGGTTTCATTGGCCTCGAATTCCAAGTTGACGCAATTTTACCGAGATTTGCGTAGACGTATTATATGCATATGCAGATTCGTGTTAAAGTTTAAGGGGATACATCAACACAGACACACACACACTCACACATACATACAAGTGGGGAATGTACTGCCGTTAATTACACTCGAACTTAAACGCTTTCGAGTGATTGGTGTCGCGGGCGGCGGGACAATCTCCCGCATCCCTTCGGAACATTTAGGTTTCTAGAATAACGTAGGGTCAGGTTCTTCGTCGTACTTGAATGGCACAATGTACAAGGTAGATATATCACCTAGGCCGTACGCGTAGTCGGTGTGTGACTTAAGCGACCAGCTCCCACCGTAATCTGTCGTCAGCGTTAAAGTCTAATCAGCGAGTCTAAATCGAACCTGAATGTGCACGACGCTCGGATTAAGCATCGATCGCCCTAGAAGCGGGGGCGCGCACACTTGCCCACCAACTAATCGAGATCCTTGCGCCGCGTGATAATCCTCCGTAAAGTAGCGCTTTCGAGCTCTGGGCCAGTTGTTACTTCTTACCGAGTTACGCCTAACGTATGCTGACCACGTCGTACTCTCGAGCACAACTCTTCTCTGCATTTCCCTTTGCCGTGCGCGACGGACGTTCAAGCAACAGCAGAATCTCTCTCTCGGCCGGCGTGGCCGAAGAGGAGTCTCGGGTTAGAACTTTTGGATAACTTTATCTTCCTACTAGGTAACGTTTAAGGTATCGAGACCAATCGTAGGGTGTTACTCTCGTCAGTTTGGACACGAATCGATCGGTCTGCCGTAACCACGCTCGCTTCTTCAGCACTCTCAAGTCTCAATCTCTCTGTCGTTCGGCTGCTCTCCATTCCAACATTCGATCGCTTTGCACGCGCTTCTATCGCACAGAGCGAAAGCGGCCCTCTCAGAGTTCTCTCCTGGCGCCGGGGGCGCTCTCGATAATCATTCTTAGCCCTTGGACGCCCACTCGGACGTGTTCGGGAAGGAAGGACGGACGAGCGGAGCGGAGCAGCTCTTGCAAATCGTATCTATCGACAGGAGGGCCGGCATTCCTCATTCACCTCGAATAACGAGTCGCGCGCCCAACGGACTGCAATTTTATTCGTGACCTCGTTATCCCCGCTGATTGGAGGCTGCCGATGCGGTTGATACTTTCCGCCGGGGCGGACAAACCGACCCTCGAAGAATCGAGTGCGACACTCGAGACGCCCGCCCTTTTCTCCGGAGACACGCGTGCGTTTCGAAGCCCTCGCGAGAGACAGTGCGCGCCGGGAAGAGCGCTCCAGAGAAGCGCACGCGTGCTACTTGTATGGAAGGGTTTCGGCGGTGTATACTTGTACAATCCAATGGGAATCCCAGACACGAGCTTTGCGTTGCGCGCCACGATGTAATTAGAGAGGGACTCGATCGAAAGTTATCACACTAATTTAATAAGCCGACTGTTATGCTCCGACTCTAATTCTGCATCCAGGCTTCCTCGTACCATTTTTCCCCATTTACTCGTCACATAATCGGCAACCGCTTCATTATTCGGGCACAATTGAATTGACATGCAGCTGGGAAATAAAGCCTGGAAATAGTTATTGGGGAAGGAAATGGGAACGATAGAACTAATGGATGAAATTCGGATAATCGATAGGTGCACGAGACTATTTCGGGAGCGTACACCCCGCTCTCTTTCTCTCTGTCCAAGCGTTAAATTGTAATTAAGCCTGATGTGCTTTTCTGCTGCTTTCCTCGTGCTCATCAAACTAGTTCATCAAACTAACGCATGCGAGCCTGCCTGCAAAATTGCACAGAGCCAATGTCAACTATCCGGCGTGTGCTCTCGAAGCGCCATTACCGAAGTCGCTGGAGCACCTCTTAATTACAGTTTAACGCGCTGTCTGCGTGCACCGCGGGAGAGATGAGCGCCAGTTGTAAAATTGCGTGAGCCTGCGAGGGAGAAAGGGCTCCGAGGAAAGAGTGCAAGTGGAATGTGTGTTGCGAGGTGCAGGGCGAGAGGTGTGTGACCCAGTTCCGCGGGCGAAAGTGTTTCCACGGTCCTAAGATTAATTAAAGCTACAATTAAATCGATAGGGCGAGGCGTGCCTCGGGATTAGCAATTAACAGCCGATCCCGAGAGCGAGCGAGGGCGAGAGGGTTGCCCGACCGGGCCGCTCTCTTGGCCGATTGATTTATGTTAATCAGAGCGGAGCTCGTGGCGCGCACGCAAAGCGCGCGCTTCCTTCCTCGGGCCGAGCGACACCGTCTCTAGAAACGGGCGGCGACTTGCCTGGCTACAGGCTAAAGTATTGAGAGGAGGAAGGGCAGAAGGATTACACGCGCAGATAAGAACGCATAATATACGATCGAACGCGGCCCGCGAGCATCCGCCGCGACAAGTGTTGGGCCTACCACCTTCATTGGACACGAGGACTCGGACTGGTCCAGCGTGTCGCGTGCGACGCGTCGACAGATCGCGCGGTTAATCGTTCGAATAATCCTCTCTTCCTATCGAGCTTTCCATGCATGCGCAATGCCGGCGACACTCGAGCGCATCACCGATCGCGAGCGACTGGGAAGCTCGCGCGTAATCCGGCGGAAAGCTTCCGGGCTGCCGGCTGATTCTCTCGGACGACCGGTGGGACCGGTGAGACCGGTGAGACCGGTGATACGGTCCGATATGTCAGTGCTAGTAGGCTAGTGCTCGCGCGTCGCGTTCGTATACTTCTCTACTACGATTATACATAGTACGTACATACGCATACACTATTGTGGTACTTACCGATATTCCGTTTAAGCAATCAAAATGGAGTCATCTTTTGTTTCTGCGGCTCGTGCGCGGCCAGGAACCCGCATTATCGTCATGACTAATATTATTATTATTATTATAATAAATCACAGTATCCTCTACACCCCGTGAGACCGTTGTTGTTACTGATGCCGTTGTTCCGCTGCACGGCGCGAACCGATCATCCGTTCTGCTGCGAGTCCAATCCCCGCCGAAGTTCTCTCGCCTCTTCGACGACCGTGTGAATGCGCGTGAATGATTGCGGCCGTGTAAATGTTGGCGTGACAGTAAGCTCGTTCGCCGGCATTACGAGGTTCGAGCTCGAGACGAGTGGCTGACCTACGTGATCGGCGTGCGCGAATGCCCGCGCGTCACGGTAACGAAGGGAACTTGTTATTTCGAGTTTTCTTCGTCCGGGCAGCGGCGATAATCCCTGAGTAATCGTCCCTAGTCCTGCTCCTCATCGACCTCGGCCCCACCAGATATTTTCACTGATGATCGTAATGTGCTGAATGTGTTTTCTTTTGCAGGCGTGTCTGGTGCAGAATACCAGCCACGAAGAGTGCTGTGCTTAGCGGCACCGGTAGAATAGTAGGCTAGTTAGAGCTTAATTATCTGGTAATTGGGTTCCGGGACTCGCCGAAAGGCCAGGCTTGTGAAAGGGATAGCAAGCCACCATGGGGAAACAGAACAGTAAATTAAGACCGGAAGTACTCGAGGACCTCAAACAGAATACGGAATTTTCAGGTTGGTTCCCCTAGGATCAGTGGGTCTCTTTCATAATTCATTGAGTCTTGCGCCCGGCTTTATTCATTTTCCTACTGGCTGTAGACTGAAATTGACTTTAATCTTGGCCGTTTCTGAGATGGGTTTTTGATGATTTATTCACGAGACCGATCAAGAGCTTGGAATAGGAATACAGGAGGGCTTTTTCTGATTAAAGATGCTGAAATTCAAGAGTGGTACAAAGGCTTCCTGAAGGACTGCCCGACCGGTCACTTGAGTGTAGAAGAATTCAAAAAGATATACGGGAATTTCTTCCCGTACGGAGATGCTTCTAAGGTAAATGAGAGAGGATGGTGCAACTTTCGCAGACTGCATTTAGCACTGTTATAATTAACGAAGTTGTTTGACTGCTACTTAGTAGCTTGCAGCGCGTAAGTTGCAATGATTGTTGGCACCTTGACTAATTTCTCACCAATTTCTTCGTCTCAGTTCTCAGAGCATGTATTTAGGACATTCGACTCGAACGGCGACGGTACAATCGACTTTCGGGAATTTCTATGCGCCCTCAGTGTAACGTCTCGCGGCAAATTAGAGCAGAAACTGAAGTGGGCCTTCAGCATGTACGACCTCGACGGTAATGGGTACATCTCACGGCAAGAGATGCTGGAGATCGTAACGGTACGTGTCCGAACAAGGAAAGCTCCTCAAAGATTTCGAGTGCAGCCTCTCAATCAATTACTCGTAGTAGTATCTTATTAGGTTTGTCGAGAGGTAGTAGTAGACTTTCCTCTCGAAAACCAACTGAAACTGAAGCACACGAATCGTCGGAGCCTCCGAGAACAGAGAGCGATGCATTTCTCCATAAGCCACTCATGCTTTCAGGCAATCTACAAAATGGTGGGTTCCGTGATGAAGATGCCGGAGGACGAGTCGACCCCGGAGAAAAGAACTGATAAGATATTCCGACAGATGGATAAAAATAAAGATGGCAAGCTTTCGCTTGACGAGTTCATAGAGGGGGCAAAGAGCGACCCGTCTATTCTGCGACTGTTGCAGTGCGATCCTAGTGCACAAGCTCAGTGAGGCCCTGGGCCAAGCGATGAGTAGTGCTGTAACATCTACATACCTGAATCGGGACCCGGCCCAATACTGTCCCGGGGTTTGGCGTTGCGATCATAGAGAACATTCGGAAGGAAGATCCGCCGAAACGAAACCCTCTCGTATTCCATCCTCGCTAGTATATTCACTGCATAAAATTCCATTAGAGTATTGAATATTTAAAGACACCGTTAAATGTATATTTCCTTTTGTATAACTTGTCTGGAAGGGATAATAATTATTCCAAATGTTATTTTACTACTAAGTGTGTGACCAAGTGCAACGGATCGCCGCCGTTTCGTTTCGACCGGTCTGCAAGGCCCTTTTCTATGAACGTAATCGCCCAAGAAGGGCTGAAGAAATAGGTACATACGTGTAAATTGGTCCGGAACCCGAGAGGTCCAGGGTCACTGGGCCCATGGCGCTTGCGCATACCGCAAGCTAGTCTCAAAGACTAGTCCAGTCGCTCCGTCTCGCGAACGGATCGGTTTTAAATGAGGAAAAAGCTTATTACGTTTTCTGTCGTAAACCTGGTGTGCTGCGTACGACGAAGGACCCGCAGAGCTTTCCGATTTATAAGAGAGGCGGCAGGATCGTTACCTCGATACTGTCATGGATTGCGGACAAGTACCGGTAACTCGGGAACCTGCTAGCGTCGAGTATCGGCTGTTCGATTAATTGCGATGAAATTAGCGAAATTCTAAAATACCCTGTGTTCTTTGGCGTAAGCGTGCGGCGCGCTGGGCCTGCCGCCACGCGAGAGTCCCATCCTCAACGAGAGGGGCGACAGCGCTTAACTTTAGCTATCGACTTCTTGGCACAAGCGTACGTGAACGGGCACGTCGTCGGGCCTCGGGTACTCGGGTTATAATCTTGTAAATAAGGGATGTTTCACGTTACATCGACTCATTCTCGAGCTGCCGTCTTAGCACAAGTCTCCGCCTTATGCAGCTCAAAGGTCTCGTCTTTATAAGGTGTTTCATGATTGACGATCTTTGCAACCGCACGCTTGCAAGGCGGCACATCATCATGCGACTTCACAACCCACTCTTCCGTTCCTTTATCGTTTCCCTTTAGGCGATCTTATTCCCCCTCCTCACGGCGAGATGTTTTCTTTCAGTGTTTCGCCCACTATTAATGACTGATTCATCACCGATTAAGGAAAAAGACTCGTATCAGTGGATTCATCCGCGTCGCATCTTACTGCGTTAGCAACGAATCTTAGTTATATTACAGCCCCACTCAGTTAGGAAAGGTCATGGGGGAGTACACTAACAGACAGACTACGTATCATTTCCCACGTATGCCCTGTGATTGACCATCACGTCCTTGTGCTTAGAATCAAAACGACTCTCCTAAATGTCAGCGCAAAGTGTTATGAATATTTGCCCAATATTGCGATTCGGCCATTTCGAAGAATTTGCTAAGTGCAGGCAAGGCAGGAATAAACACAGTTGGATAATCTTCCCAGTAAAACACACGCAGTAAAGTATTTTCGTATACACCGCTCCCTGCTGACCTTTTTCCGCATAGACATTAGCGAGCATCAAGCGGGCAAGTTGACTAGCAACGCGTAAAGTTCGCCAGTTTCAAATCACTTCGTAAGAAGCATAGGAGTCATAAGAGAGAGAAGCATACGAGAATAGGTCACCTTGCTCAAAAACATGCAAGTGGTCGTGGAAGGCACTCTAGGTGACCATCTGCACAAAGCGCGAGAGTTTAAGCCGAACCGAAAAGATCTATATAATCAGAAATAAACGGAGAGAAAGATAGAGTGGAAGGCAAGAGTGCGAAAGGGATAATCCACGCGCACGCGTACTGTTTTTAGAGATTTATTTTTGTGAATGCGTGTGTCGCGTATCGTACGCCATGAATGCTTGTCATTGCATGTATGGTTTCGCACGTATGTCCACAGACAGGCATAAAGAGTAAAAGGCAGAATCCAGTAGGGAAAGCAGGGCGAGAGTAATGACTGCGCGTAAAAATGAGAGGAACATAGTGCTGTATAAAGTATAGACAGAGGTAAAAGAAAGCAAAGGGTGAAGTAGCCAGATAGATTGCGCGAAATCCCCCCGTTCCACTAGGCGTCGTTCGACTAGGGTTTGATCATAGCGGTGACTATATATACAGTGCATACACGTTGTTTACTAATTACCCGCATGAATTACGGTTACTACACGATGAACAGGCGGAAGCATCGCGCGAATCAAGTCCACGCAGCAGCAGAGGCAAGTCTAAATATGGCACACATTAAAAAAGCTTCGTTATGTCTGTATGCATAAATAATGCAGTGCAAGCACAGATAATTTCTCATGAGCAAAAAACCGAAATTCCGAAGGATCGTCATTCTTGCCAGTCAGGTATGTTTTATTTATCATTTATTTCCTTCCTATCATTCGGCACCTCTTTATTTCGTCTCTGAAAACTATAAGTTCTTCATGGCTTACGGTTAACGCTATTCCCGTTTTGTGCTCTGCAGTTACTACTAATCGAACGTCTCTTCCGATTTTCGACGTAATTATACGGTACAGATTAATGAGCAGGGAATGCTGCCATCGGGTAAAGAGTCTCTATATTGCGCTCGGTCGTTACGCTGACAGTATTGTGTTTTACAAAAATACGTTATACAGATACAAATATGTATGTATAAATGGAGATATATGTATATTTGTATCGATCTATATACGATCTATAAATTATGATAGTATATTATATCTCTATGAAACGTTCTAAGATATACATCTATTCATCTTGTGCTCATTAATGAATAAGGATGAAGACTCTATAGTAATATCTTTAATCCACATAGTCATTGTATAAACTGAATAAATAACCTCATTAAAGTTAATATATATTTTAAAATTCCAAGATAAATCTTGAATTTCTCTAATCACTCAGCGAAAAACCGATGATAGTAATTGTGCGCAAATGCATTGCACCGGCGATCGCACAGTATGTGCAGTATATGGCTTTCCACAGTAACAATTACGAAAGTACGAACGTACATAGACGTCGAAGAAATTCGTATACTGGCGAATGAAGAGAATTGCATAATGTTCACGCGATCTCATCGAAAGTAACTTTGAGCGTGGGGTACCGCAGTGTAGAACGTCAAATCAGAATTCCAAAAGCAATAAATGTGAGAAATATATTTCGCCAAAATCAATTAAGCACGACGCTTTACTGAGAGAAAATGAGATGGAAAATTGGTATAGCGTAAAGTCGAGTGATTGAGTTCTCGAACAAATTCAATTAATGGGGTGAAATCAAAAACCTACAAAATCAACTTGTGCAACGAAATATTCCACGGAAGAATGTGATTAAAAGCGTCAATTATTGCCCGGCGATGGAAGTGGAAGAAGCACGAAGAAAAGAATTCTATCGGCATGGGGTTGTTTTAAATCATCATTTAATAAATCTAAAGATGGATTCGAATTCACCTCGGATCGGAGATAGCTCTTGCGTTTTAACCTTCCTACTCCTCTTCGGAATTCGTTTATCTGCGATAAACTTCTACGAGTCCTTCGAGATTGAAATCTATTTAGAATTGTAATTGTAGCAAACATTCGAAACTTTCGTCGAGAGATGGGCTTCGGCTACTTTAACTCGAGCTGCTGCGTGATAGCTTGCCAAACGATTGCGGCATAGAATGCGGATCACTTATTATACCTCGAGGAATGTTTAGTACACGTACAAAAATCGTTCCAGGCGAAGTACTAGGTAAGGATACCAGCGAAATGGCATAATGTCCCTCATAACTCGTTCGCTCCTCGCGTTTGTCGAGACATTTCCTTATACAATTAGCGCGTACGAGGAGTTAGTAGGACGGCAAACTGAGTATCGACTCCCAATCCGCGCGTATTCGCTACGAGTTTTACAAGTTTTATGAGCCACGCACTAGGAGCAAACAAACACCGAAAGGAAGCATGCGAGAACTTAACAATTATGGTTAACACGTAACTTGAATGAGTAACACACAACGCAATAACTGTAACGATTATGGTAGCGGAAAAGGGAGAAGCGCAAATTTCCTCTTATCCAGTCGGTTTAGCGGGATCCAATTCTTGTGGCATAATTGGACTTATCTATTCTATTATGATTTGTCGCCTAACGATCCTAGTATTCCTAACTAATTAGAGACTCTTCTCTAGCGTATTAACGATATCACGGATTACTGATATTTCTTCTATTCGAAACTTTATCACAGTGATCGTAGTGATATACTTCTAATGGATATTTCCGATCTTGCGATATCCTATGCCTTAAAACTTAAAACTTCTTCTGCACCTTCTTGTCGACGCCTTCTAGTGTCTACTTCGGTGACAGACAACGAGATCGTATAGTTTGAGAATCAGATGGAACTTCTCTTCTTTCTTTCTGCCTGTGTAACATTCCAAGCAATTTCAATATTCGATAATCGATATTCAGAATTAGTGTGCGCCAATCAATACAGTCCATACTGGGCTTCTTTATTGTTTTGCAATAGCTGACTGAAGGCACACAGCATTGATTATTGTTACACCTACTAAACAGAAGTTACATGCACGTAAATCTAGAGTTTGAAACGATTGTTACATAGCCCGTTTGATCTTGTTATTCACACACTTGTTTCTCGTTCCCCGAATAGGGTGAAAGCAATGCAAAATAGTATGGGCATTCTGCCTAGCATTCGGTAAAAAAATGATTGACGAACTATACGACTCGCACGTTCGACAAACCCGAAAGTTAACTATGCAGAGAAATTGCTATAAAACGGATGGAGTTTCGATCGCGAATCCGTACCGGTGTTTTCCTCGCAAAAAGCAAATCCAAGTGTTTGGATGTATGTACACCGATAGAGATATCGTGTCTGTTCCTTTCGCTTCTATTCCACTTTTAGTACCGTGATGATTCTTTGCGCTCTTCTTCGACGCTTCTTGGTGTGCCCTCGAATATCTTGTATTCGTCATGCAATCGGATATTCGTCCTCATCACACGAATACGGTTTCGATAAAGTATTGGTCGTTGCTGACGCCTCCGTATGTTTTGTCTTCTCAATCCTCGGACCCGACCACTCTTCTTCTTCTTCTACATTAGTGACGTAATTTATTGTTAATTTTATATATGTGTTTATCGGTGCTAGGTGTGTACACTGCGTACAGTGTGTATCCTGTCGACATTGCGTTTGCCCAAAACCATGAGGTAACTTTTGTCAAACTTTCGCATAACTACTTGCGCGTGCTAGTCGCACCTTTTTTAAGCGCTTTAGATGTAGCTCTATTGTTATTGCACCGATGCCGACGTGGAAGGAAATCATATACAAATCAGCGGTTTACAGATCGCGACGATCTGTCGGCCTCATTTTTTGGATACCTAACTGATAGTAAAAAACGACGCGTCGACTGAGGACCGAGGTGGTTCATGCGAAAGTTGAGTGTCAGAGTTTTATATTGTAGTAGTGTTAATCGTAGCTCTAACGATTTATTAGTTCGCTCAGGATATGATTAATTTATTTTTCGAAAGGCAACGTGGCATACGTGATATGACAATGCTGACGAGAGAAGAAAAGTTTACGAGAATCAATGCGCAACCCGTTTTTCTGTCAA
This sequence comes from Crossocerus cetratus, assembly GCA_963675795.1. Lineage (NCBI taxonomy): Eukaryota > Metazoa > Arthropoda > Insecta > Hymenoptera > Crabronidae > Crossocerus > Crossocerus cetratus. The sequence continues at coordinate 19,752,242 of OY776667.1, forward strand.
GTCGTTCTGTTAAGAGTGGAACACCGGTAAAACATTAATGTTTGTGTACATGATGAACGTAAGGTATTATGAACTATTAATTTGCTTTGCGCCTTATACATATTTACTGTAAGTGATCGTTATCAATAGTTGTTTATTATGAATAAGAACGAATCACTTGTGTATCAGTTAATTGCTACATTAAAGTGTTGATATTATACTCGTTCAGAGAGAGTGTGTGAGTTTCACTTATTTATCACTTGTGGGCCTGGAACATGGGAGTGGGGTTGATCACTCATACGCAACATCGATACATATATATACTCTAGAAAACTGTATTTTTCTTCTTTTTTTATAGAATACATAGTGTACTTTCAATCGCTTGTTTATGGCTAGAAAAAGAATGTCCCTGAGGTAGAGGTTACAGCGTCGTATATAAAAGTATTGTGAATCGGTTTGTACTGTTTTGTTATAAACTTGATAGTTTCATGCGCCGCTAAACCACCCAGGAATGCGGACACAGAATGCAGTTCGGCTCCACCGAATCGACAGAACTCATGAATATAATCATCCTTTGCCAGCGGGCCACAACTCCACTCATTCAACAATTTCGTTATACACGCCTGAGAACAATAAACGAATTCCTCGTCACCGATCACATCTTATCAATGATGGTCAACACTTTTAATAAGATACCGAAAACATACTTTGAGCTTAGCAATGTCCGGCTCCACTTGATCATCAAATTCGCCGGGGTATGAGTTATACTCCAATAGGAACTTTTCGACTCCTCTCAAAACTACGTAATAGACCATTATGCTTTCTGGATTTTCCAAGCTTTGCACTGCAAAACAATCGGCGATAAGTCATGTGGGCAGAAGGTATGTGGTTGCTGTACATTTAATACTAATACCTATGGTGTTCATATCAAACACTTTCGAATCATACTCATCGGCAATACACGTTCCTCTTTCTATGTGTATATCTGCTGCGTGCCTACAAAATAGTTTCACTTGCCGTTCTGAAATAGAATCTGGTGTTTTTCCTAACTGGTGTAACAGTTGAAAGGTACGCCTCCAAACAGCTTCCGCATCAGCTGCCGCTTGCTTGTGATATCTAGAAGAAATTTTCTTCAAGTTCGAGTTCCAAGGGACCACACGGTAAAATCGATATAAAAAATTGGGTCATACAATTGTTGCAGTGCAATGTATTTCTCGGTATCGGCTGTCATGTCGGGTAGAGTACCTTTCAGCGGTAGCATTCCGGTGCCTTCGTTTTCAACAAAATCCCTAATTGCTCTGACGATGATCCAAAATGAACTGCTCTGAAAACGAGATATATCAGTCTGCGATGCGGCAATTCTGAGAGATCGGTTGCATAGTCCGTTTCTCTAAATGTGTTTCTTAATATTTTTCGCGTACCTTGGCTGTTAAGTTGATACACCGTTCGTCGTTCAAGATTTTCATAACATTCTCTGGTATTTCTGTAAGACTGACGCATGTATTCACAGCTTTCATAGCTTCCTCGAAGTTCTCTTCATTATTCGCGACATCTTGGTCGTCTCTTCTCATACCGCGTTTTATCATTTCCTTTAACTCCTGTTTCTCCCTATACGTTTTAGGAAATTCTCCTTTCTCCAGGCACCATTTCTCCAAATATTTGTAAAGTATAACTAGATATGGTACATGCGAGTGGTCTTTGAAACTGAGCTGGTCAAGATTGATGGAATCTACGTGCTTCTTTAAAACTTCGAACGGCCTATCTAGCCTTAGATCTGAGGCCTCATTGTCTGGATGTGTTTCTATTACGCAGTGCTCTTGCACTTGTACTCTCATATAAGCAATAAAACCTATAGTTCTACATACTATCAGTGGTACATTTAATTCCCATAATTTTCGAGATAGTAAAATTAGGAATCTGAAAAGTTAGATTTTGCCAAGTTATTATATATCCTTTCAGTTCTTGTTGCCTGATTGTACAACCTCACGTAACTCTTACTTTTCTGTTAATGCAGTAGCCACGACAACAGTAAAGGAATTAAAGAACTCTGGACTATTACTCAAAACCTGCTCCGCGTCTTCGTCAATATAGTCACCCCTAACATCAGGGTTTAATTCTAGGAGCATTTGCGTTGCCACTTGGGCCCTTGATTTACCAACACTATCAGCCTCCAGGAAAAAACTACAAGTATTGTTTTTTAGGAGTTGCTGGGTTATATCAGTATATTGTTCTACATTCAAAGACATACTTTGCCCCTATGTCCTCATCTGTAATCTTTTTGCCATCTACAATGGTAAATGCTCCGATTCCTGGTAGCACCAAAGATTTTAATATTTCCGTGCCTAAGCCTGTCGCATTAATCACACAAATATGTGCAGCTTCCAGGCTTGCTTGGCCATGGTCTCCCCATAATCTGCTCATACAATATATTACAATCTTGCTGTTATCAATTACTCAAATGATGTATGATAAGTGACAGATTTCAATGACAGCTATATTTCTTTAAAATATATCTCCAGTGGCTTAATAGGAAAGCTTTGCGAAGGCTGCATTTTGTAAATCTGCTGCGCATTTAGCGTAATAAGCGAATGCCGGATATACTGAATAACATAACTTCTAACCTCCACGAGAAATCAAAATGCCCAGAATAAATACCTCAACTGTCTGTCGTATTTTCTACTTCTCTCAGATTGCTCTGGCGATTTTGGTGCTGGCGAGGCCATTGGAATACTCCCAAGAATAATAACTTAATACACAACGAAGCTTTTTCCGATATACAAACAGTAGCACAGTTGCATTCCCAGTGACACACACAGATGCAATACTAATGACCGTAATGATGACATATAGATATCCGTCCATCTGCTCTACTATATACATATATTCGCATTACGGTTATTTTAGTGTTGCATCTGTGAATACAAGCGGTGCTATGTGTATATTGACAGAAGCTTCATTATAACGAAGAACAACAACCCTATATATTATCCAATTACATTAATAATATTCTCATTTCACAAAATGAAGTAGCAAAGGCGATAGTATAAGAACAAATATAGAGTCTTTTGATGCACTTTAAAATCATTAATAAAAGTATAATTGGCGATACTTATAAAACCAAATATATGCAGATATTTAGGGGCGCGGGAAAGACGTGTCAAAAGTAAGACATTTCGAATGTGGAAAGTGACTGATATCACTCCAGTGATATAAATACTGCTAAGTGACCACTTATGTAGATAATCTGCAACGTGTATACGGTATCGCTCCGGAGTTAGTGGAAGGGCAATTGGAGGAAGACCATATTAAGTCAGTAGTTCAATGCTACGTAGCCAGACAGGTGTTCCAGTGGATACATACTCTCCTGAGTACACGTGTGTTTGGGTGATCATTGTATAATTTTCCCTTTTTTCTACTCCACGCGTTTTTCCATTCTGTGATTTAAGATGGGCGATGTGTAAGTATACTATTTTACTAGCGTAAAATATTACGATTTAATTTCTCTATCATATAAGTAGACACTCCAACTGATGAGTTTTTGAAGATGCCCAAGGCCCACAGAATTTTCACCTATCTGCTCTTGAATAAGTCTGTGGGTAATATACATCTGAATACGTATACATGTAGTAATAGAATGATATAACTCAGAATAGTCGGTCATACATATGCAATACGATTACGCCACAGGACATAAATTTGGAACCAAATAACTTTTTATGACAGTTAAGCGTGCGCAGACTTTGGACTCACAATTAGTCGGACGATGTCCTCGTTTTCAAAATTTAACAGCATCGTAGACTAGAAGTCGGAGTTAATTTTTACAATTAAAATAATACCATAATACAAATGTTTTTTTTTTTCAGACTTTATTACGTTGTTTGCTATAGCCTTATGCTTCTGGGTTTTCTGGGATTAATGATAACATTAGGAATTTCTGACCGTGCAAGGTACAGATTGAAATTCCTACTGTATATTTTGTACTTCTCATTATTCACCGCCGTGACAACCCCTTACATGCTGATTCGAAGAAGGCATCCCAATAATTTGCTGTAAGCAATTCTACCCTACAGTAGAACCTAATTAGGTGGAATGAATAACCAATGAGTATATTATATACTCATTATATCATTAATATACTCAAATGAATAATTATTCATTTGCTTGCAGGCCATTTTGTCGGGGTTTGCGCCCAGTAACGAAACTGATGGGTGTCGAATTTAAGTTACGCGGAGAGGAGAACATTGTAAAAGATACGGGATGTGTCATAGTTATAAACCATCAGAGTGCACTGGACGTTAGCGGTAAATGAAATGATAAAATCTTAATTATGTTGTATGCGGGTAACATTGTTGGATTCCATTTTATATTCCAGCCGCCGGAATGGTAATGGAAATCTTAAAGAACTGTGTGCCAGTGATGAAGAAGTCACTGCAATATATGGCGTCTTTTGGTTTGATGTGCTGGTCGGGCGATAGCATTTTCATCGACAGAGAAAAGAGAGCGGATGCCCATGCTTCTCTAAACGTCGCGATAAGCGCTATTCAAAACGAAAAAGTAATTCGCTTTGATCAAATGTCGTCAAAAATAAAAAATGAAAAGTAGTTCGTATTGATACTGAGCACGTTTTACTTCCCAGAGGAAAATCATAATCTTTCCGGAAGGTCATCGCCATGAAGGCAGGACGCTGCTTCCCTTCAAGAAAGGAGCATTCCATATTGCGATTGAATCGCAGGCTCCAATTCAGCCTATAGTCACATCCAAGTATTATTTTTTGGATTCCAAGAAACAAAGATTCGAGTCCGGTTGGTGTTATTGTAATCGAAGTAGGAATGCGGTAATAAAAATATGAACTTATGCTTTTTTGTTTCTAGGTACATCCTATATCAGCATCTTGCCTGCCATTCCTACGAAAGGACTGACGAAGAAAGACTTGCCGAAGCTTTTGGAGACAACATATGAACTTATGAATAAAGTTTTCAAAGAAACATCGCAAGAAGCTCTAAAAGAACACTTAGAACAACAAAAAATTGAATTATTAAAATAAATATAGTTACCATTCGTTGCAAAACTATAAACTCGAAGTATACGTACGATTCATACGTTCATTGGGTTCAATATTTGGGGGAATAGAAGTGAAGAGGATGCTTGTATGCAGTGTATTAAATACGATTTATTTGATTCGCCGTATGTTGTAGGTACATTAGTCATCAGTCGGTTTGGCGTACCATAGCAAAATTGGCTATCTGCGTGTGAAGATCGATAATACAAAAGTTGTACCTCGTTAGCACGTACATCGACATATAATACTTACATCTTTAGTTCAATTCATATGTACAATCAAATATCATTCGCATCGATCACTCGATTCTCTGCGGCAAAATATCGGTTCGAGCAGAGCATCTTGCGAGCGACGACGAGTTTCGATTTCTCCCTCGCCGCCCATTGATAGCGATCGTATCACATTAGCCATTAATTAAGATACAAAAATAATCGTAATTATTAAACAGTTAACAAAAAGGAGAAATACGAATCTCTCTGAGGGGTGCGTTGCGTTGCGTTGTATCACTCGAAATTAAAAGCAACATCCACGAGTACGAATAATAGAGACACTATAGTCACCGTAACTGTTAAACGAATCGTACTGAACGATGTGTAAGATGGCATCATCATGTTGTAATAAATAAACCACGGAGAAATTCATTACTCGTGTGATAATAAGTCCTAGTGTTCGTTTCTCAGTATACCTCTGATAGACGATTACTGGAATGCTGCTGTCGGTTTAATATCCCCTACACTATTTCCTTTACAATAACGGACAATCGATGATCTTCCTTTTAAATAAGTTCTTTAAAATCGAGGTAATCGGGTGGCGCGTGATCCATTCGTAGACGAAGCTCATTCTCGCGATAGCGTGAGTCCCAAGACCAATCAAGAAGACACGATATTGAAGGACTTTCATTTCCTCGATACTTTTCTCACTTTTGCCAAGAAACCCGTGGAAAATGCAATTTTTTTCAAATGTAAAACATCCATCTCGATTTTTGCGCATAATACTGATACTACGGCGAAACGCAAACTAATTTCCTCGGTATCTTCGCATCTTCTTGCTGTACTAGACGCAGGATATCAGCGGGACGAGCAAGCGGCAGGTTTCGCGCGAGTATACGGCACGCGTCGAGCGCACCGTCCTTAATACTTATTGACTACTCGTCTTCTACCGCGCCTAGTTGTATAAATAACGTAAAGGACGAAATATCAGACAAAGAAGTAGAAATGACTGAAGCCCGGCAATCGACCATCGAACATTCGAGCACGGATATTGTCCTTTATGAAAGGATTCTCGGTACCGCGCTCGTTTCATCCCTTGGTCCCCGTGTATCCTCCGCTTGCTCCGTGACACACAGCCTTGTTTCTTCGTTCTCGGTCACTCGCACCTTCTCCTGTATTTTAACCTCGACGATGCCGCTGCCGAGATAATACAGGAGAGTGAATGTCGAGAGGAGGCCGCTCTGTTTTGAGGAATCTCATCCGATACTCTCGTGTTTACCTCCGGCTGCGTGCTAGGCTTTTCTTCTCGTAGAATCTTATCAATCAGCGTGCTCCAGAGCGAGCTCCTCCGGATCCTCAAAAAGATTGGACGCCGCATGGATGTCCTGTGCTTCTGACAGACTAGCTCAGTTTAATCGGCCGGACTGCGGTCTGTCGGGAATTCGGGGAGGAATATTGGGTACGGGTCGCCTATAACACAGACAGACTTTAAGTATTTTTGATAGATTGACATCACTCGCAGGAATCGCGACGATATCATCATTATCATTGACCAGCAGTCGTAACTTCGTTAATTCAAATTTATTTTAAGCGCGATGAATGCTATAGCAAAACAATGGAACGTATTATACTTTTTCGTGACACATTAGGTTTGACATAAATGATGTAACGTAGGCAACAAATCTTGCATACTGCGATTCTACTTAATGATAAATGATTATCAATTTCTTGATTTTGGACGATAATAGTGATTTCCCGAGAATTGTAAATATGATACTCGAAGAACGTAAAGTTAGCATATGTAGCACATGAGATGGGCCACAGTGAATACTCATTTGGAACATAAGGTGATCGCAAAATGCACTTTAAAAACAGCGTAACCAAAAGACAATGATGATTCGCGCAGGTAAAAATGACCAAAGATTTGAATAACATGCCCAAGCAGTAGCGAAAAACATGCAAAAATGAATATGTCGCAAAGACATTCAATGCTGACCTTGCGAACTAATTTACAGAGAGCTACGCACTGAATGTCCATTGCGCTTCGACAAACACAAAAGTCATGGTAACATTATTACGTAGTAGTTTACAAGTAACGTCCTGGACGCATTCGTAGAAACATTAGAGGGCAGGGAGGGAGAAGAGAATTGGGGGTTGTGTGAAGAACAGAACGCAGAACGCGAAACGCATTTCTGCGTGCGGGGATATTAGGACTGTATGCATTCCCAATTAGTCAAAAATATTCACACACTATTACTCTTGAAGGAAGTGTCTCAACTTAAGCGAACGCAGAAGAATAAATTAGTTCAAGGGGATCATAAAAAAAGTTTCGTGCCTAAACATTCGCACACAATCTAAGCGGCAAACCATCTGAGTGGCTCAAGATTTCATTAAACATCACTGTAAATCAGTATCACAATGTAATAAGAGCTGCACGTAATATGGCAAGTGCATCAACAATATTCCCCGGCGGAAATGCGTGTCCGATCGTTCAATACAAAACTAGATTTTCTTAAGTTCTCGATCGTCATGTATATATATATATATTTTTTTATAATCTATAACATGTTATCTCCTATGTACACATTTATATTGCAGTAAAACAGTGTATGCATACCGCGCGTTTGTCGCGCAATATTACAAACAACGCGAATCTTGTGAGGTGCACCATTCAACATAGTTACCTAAGTAACTCCCAGCTGAGTCACCCCCTTGTTAAAGTGAATTTATCGTCGGGTATAATTAAATGTCATGGATATGACTCAGAAGACAATGCTTATAAAAATCAGAATAACCAGTAGTAAAAATTATAGCGTACCGCCAACGGCGTACCAACAAGAAGAAAGTTCAGTGCACGTGGGAATATATACACGAGTTTAAAGTTCCGACTGAAAATATTGCAAAGTTTTACAGAGGGTTTCTCAGACGTCTCGGGCGTTGCTTAGTTCATTCATGATCCTGACTATCGATATAATTATCAAAATAAGTTCAACGGTTTGTCTCGCAACAATTAATTTCTTCTTACGAGCAAAACGCGGGCATCTTTATTTCCTCAAGCCTTTCCCAGTGTTCGTACGTGTGACAACAATTTGCTTGTCATCTGTCAATTCGTGGTGTAATTATGTGTGTACAATGATATCACACTTAGTGAACGGTTTTAATGTTTACACGGTGCAAGCTTCGTAACTAAGACTCCGCTATATTTAAGGCGTTAGATGGAAGCATCTTATAATAGTCTGCCACGGAAAAGATCGTCACGGTTTCAGTAGTGGCATTACGATACATTCTTTTTGTCCTTATCTTACGCGAGTATAATGTACCATCTCTCGCATACTCTTTTCACTCGGTTCTAGTTCCAATCAAATGCATATACATCCCAAAAAGTAAAGTACACGCGAACCAGGAAAAATGACGGTAACATATATCGCTAGACTCGAAAAAATTTCACCGGTGGCAAGGATGCACTTTAAAAATTCTAGAACTTATACCATTAACTGCCGTTCTTGAAAAATTAAATAAAATGCATTTTTCACGTAAATGCAATTTGATTCGCCTCTGCAAGAAAATAACAAATGCTCTAATTATTTCTTACTACGCCTCAGGGGACACTTTTTACTGCCAATAGTCTCCTTCTTTGCCTTCGAATTCTGACTAAAGGGGATATTGCTAAATATCACCAATATTATATTCTTTGGTTCCGATCGAAAAAGCTAAGAACCTAATCTCGACGTTCAATTTCTCTTCATCATCTAAAGTTAACAAGAAAAAGTATAGAATTGTACTTTTTTTTGGCAAGTTTCAAGAAATTATAATCAGCCACGTGAACGCATAGAAGCTTCGACAAAAAATCACAAGAACTTTGTGTCATTTTAGTGGCATGCCAATTCTTGTCTCACCGTTTATTTTTCGTTGTTAGTGAGGGTGATAGAACCTTCAATCAGCACGATTCATCCATAAATATAGATAAGTGTCTTCGGCGTATAGTAGGAATAAAATATCCGAAAAGGAATAGTAAACGAACCTGGTGAATTACGGTAAACCGAAAAGTTCTAAAGAATCAAGAAATTAACGTACACGCACCGACAAGTCTTTCGGCGTATAGACCGCTACTTGATATGCCCGATTGAAATGCTATACCCCTGTCGGAGGGACGTAGAACTAGTTTATTCCTACCGACTCATTACATTAATAACAAGAACGATCTGCCTCGAGTAAACAATACTACAGTGTAATTAAAAAATAAAATTACTCACGCCTACCGAACATGTAACACAGTTAATCTACGCAAACGAATGTTTTTACCTCTTAGATTATATGTATGTATATATACGTAATACAGTATTAATAATGATATCAATGACGATATTCATCGTTAGTGTAATGCTTTAATCCTCAATGTACGGTCTGTCGAATTCTGGCATTGCGGTACATCGGATGCAGGTTAGTAGATATATATGTATGTATACTGTACAATAACATTACAATAATACCACTTGTGACTGCAGACTGCCAACACTATACCCTGACATATTGATGTTTATCTTGTCATCTAGTCACTAATCAGTGACCCCCACATGTACCGCGAGTTTTTAACCATTCAACACCAGTGAATTCAATCGGGTCTAATGCAATGCAGAAATTGGTTTCCATTGCAGTTACGACGTGCCTTCGGTATTAAAGCGCTTCTCAACATTCTCGACTCATCCTAGCCCTAGACAGGAACTGACTCTAACGTCTTATAGCAAAGACTTCAACAAGTAACATGGGCTTCTTGGCATCAACTCACTTTGGTTGACGTCTAAGCCGTGAATTATTTTGGGATAGCTTTGTATGTAGATGGAAATATTTGCGGGAACGCTTCTTAGGCCTTGGAGGTTTTGCACCAAACGCATTGCAAGTTTTCAAGTCGCATGTTGACTTGTCGACTAACATACTCGGTTCTATCCGGTTGCTTAAACGTTGTAGTTAGCAATGAGTACTGGGAGAACAGTGACATAAAACAGCCGAGCCTAGCATTGTCTAGAGTTACTATCTACCCGAGAGATCTTTGATAGCCTTTGTGTAACGAAAAATAATTAGCTTTTTTGCAATGGCTCTTCAGCCATCATCCTCGGTACTCTCAAGGTCACTGTGCTCCGACGAATCCTGAAATTGCTATTTTTTGCCACGGGGCGCACATCCTCTTGGTAAATAAGCACGAAATACATAGCGCGATTCATTGCTCTGCACGAATTCCCGTACGTCCTCATTCGAATTCTCTTAACGATCCAATGTACATAGGTCCTCTGCAGCTTTAAGTAGCAGAATTTACTTATACATATTTATATAGATAAATGTACAGATATTGATAAATAACTTGCTGGATATTGTATATGAATATAATACATAATATATGTATAAATCAACATTTGGGAATAGGAGAAAGCCGATCTTTCCCATTACCAAGGAATAGGCGCCTCGCAGCTCAAAAGGCACGCCGTATCCTGTGTTGTCCATAGGTGTTGTGTAATTACAGGAAAGTCGTGGTACATAATCTCTCTTATGTACAGTTAAATGAACCATCAAGCAAGTTCGAGGTGGATAGGAAACAAGAGATATATCGAATTACAACGGAGGTTCTGCGTGTCAGCAGAGTGATTTTACATTCATGAGGCTCTGTACTCATTAATTTTTCTCTGAGATCGATATCATTTATCTTCAATTTTAGTACTATTTAGAGAGAAATCTCGCAATTCAGGATTTTCATGCAAAATCCTCGAAGCGATCTACACTATATCACATCCTATGTCTGAGCACGTCTTTCCATAAGTATTCCGCTGGAATTAGCTAGTACGTTAGTGTTTTGTATTATATATTTATATGGTACTTAAGAGTACTTCGCTATTGTAAAATTAAAATGCGCAGAACTTCGTAGGAGGTAGAGAGAAACGGAGAGACTTTACATGGCGCAATTTGTAGAGTTATGATTCTTAAAGTATTTGGTGTCAAACAGTCACGTATGACCGGGCAATACGGAGAATCAAATGGTTTGTATATCCTGATTTCTTCCCAACAGCATGACATTTTTCACTGCGTGCTTCCAGTGTGTGTTATATACGATTCTTCTAGTTCCTCGCGCTTAATACATGTATGTAATGGGTTCAATATCTGCAAATCTCGCGATGATTTTCGCATCAAGATGAAATGCTTATTCTACCACTGATCACATTGCAAGGTTCTGGTTGACTTTACGGGATAGTCATTGAATTTCATAATATTAGCTCATACACTACTAACAGTATCTATCAGCAAGTCGATCACTTGCAAACTTGCCCGTTTACACTAAGCACTTAGAGCGAAAAAAGTGGGGTTCAACGCGATTTCATGTGCTTGCATATTGGAATTCAGCACAGAATGCTCGCGATCCGCTTTGCCTCAAAGACTCTATTTTCGACAATCTCATTAACGGAATGTGTCCCGGCAATATCATTGATCTAGCCTTGTACGTAGAAGCGCATAAATCTCGCTTGAATTATTACGCTAATAGTTAAACCACAAGGGCTGCGGTTTATATATTCAGTGCTGTATAAATAGACACCATCTTATACAAGAATATCCTATTGTATAAGTGTGCACGCACATGGAATGACGAGATTGCGTAAACGCGAACGCATTATGACATACATTCAAGTCGATAGAACCCCGAACGAATCACGATTAATCCAAACTGCCGTATCATGCACAAGATAGGAGAAACGGAAAAGAGAAACAAAACTGAAAGGGAGAATAAAAAGAAAGTACTGATATAGCGATGTATACGGATAGATCTTGTTAACACTCGATCAGATACGATGCAGACGCACCGATAGTTAATAGTCAAAACCTGAACAGTCTACCATCTACTTGCGCAACTTAAATAGAGTACCCATATATCATAGTGAGGGGTAAGAATCGAGTATATAGAGAACTGCGACAGACTAAGACTATTTACTTGATCCTGAATGCATCCATCAGCTCGTTCACAGCAGCATTAGCAGCGGCCTGCGTCGCAGCTTGCGTCACCCTCTGCTGAAGACCACCCCCGCGACTAAACATACCATACGGACACTCAACGTTTACTATGGGTCTCATTGTGCCATAGTGCCTTAACATTTACTACAACGATAGTACGCGATTTAGTAATATAATTTAAGCTCTTATATCTTATGCGTATCGTATGACGGGTGTCATGAACGAGCAAACGACTATGTACTGTTACGTGTTCGATGTTGTAGCGCGGACACGTGTCGCGCGAGTGAAGAATACACTTGTTACGATGAATATGAGCAATCGGACGACACAGAACCGGCGGCGGTCAAGAGTTGCGTGGGTTCTCTTTGTGTCTCCCTACGATTTCGCGCACAATTTTACACAAGAACTTTAATGCAGGCACCGACATATCCGTCCCTTGCTTATAATTGACTGGTTAAAAGTTAAGTTAATCTCACGGGTACGACGTCATCAATGTAGCCGAAAAGACACAGTGATGTACAACCCAAAAAGCATTCGGTAATATCTCAAAACCGTACCGCTGTAACACACTTTATAACACAAGACAGCACATACATTTGTTAGTTTTCAATCTGAACTCAGAATATGACCGATACCACAGCGGAACATCGGTTTAATCGAAATGTCATGCTGTTAGTAAGTGAAACTGTCTCATCCACCTGCGCCCAAAACCCAGAACAGCTTGCTCGATATTTGCGAAGTAATATATACAGTCCCCGTAAATATTCAGCAAATGTGCAGTGAAACGAGCAAAACTCTAGTTGCTAATCACGTACGCCGCATGGATAACCGCGAACCTTGTTAGAGACTGTTGACTATGATTACCCTCGAGTATCATAAACATTTACAAATATAACTAGGGGTGTGCAAGCCATTGCATTAGCAATTCTAGAGAATTCTTTATACTGATCCCAAATGGATAAGCAATATTCGGAAGTATTGTTGTAAAGTATAAAAAAACTTTAAATGATTTCTTGGTCTTTCTTACGGAATAATTGGACCGCTCGAAAAAAATGCAAGGGCGTTAGTATAAAGGACACATGTCTTGCCCGCAGTCGCTCAATACTGTCGAATGCATTTCAGCATTTCTCGCATAGTCACTTGTAGACACAGTAGCTTTTTACACAAGTTACACACCCCTAATTAACAGTGTTCTCGTAATCTGTAGTGTATGCAGATATACAACGTATCATTAGGAAATCGTGTGTCGTGTAAAATTTACACAGACTAGATGCAATCAATGCGTATTGATTAGTAGCGAATAGGCGAGTTAGTGCGAAGACTTATTGTCGGCGCCTGCAATAGAAAGTCATGTTAGCACCAAAGCCCCATCGCACAAAGCTAAAGATTTAATCAACTCCAGCTAAGTTATGAAGCTGCGATACCGCCGTGATGAATAACAAACAGAGAAAAAAAATATCAGACCGCCACCGTAAAGAAAACTCTATTGCCAGAGTTGGCGATGATTATTCTTCCTCACTGTGCGATGTTAATGACACTATATAGGATACTGTTCAATTGTGAAATCATAATCAATTCCGAGTGCATCGCGCGATATACATTCGAACAAAGTTTTAATGTGGTTAAACACCGAATGCTTTTCCTAAAAGAAACCGGAGTTTGTACTTACGATGGTATCAGAGGAGGGGGTAGGCCAGGGTTACCACGGGACGGTGGCGGTCCTCCAGGTCCTGGGCGATTGGGGATGGCTGGCGCAGGTCGTCCGCCTGTTGGAACTGGCGGTGGTGCTCGGGAGCTAGAAAATTGTTGTGGCTGTACAACTCCGCGTCTCGGTCCACCAGGCGATGGTGGTGATAACCTACGACAGATAGGTTCATGCACATTTAACAGCCGCCGCAAAAGAACGTCATGCATGAAAAGCGGTATCTCCCTGGTGCATGCGGGTTACTAGTTGTGTAGGAATAAAGCAACTTGCTCAACCTTCTCGTGACTATTCTTACTATTTAATGTTTATTCCTATTACTAATTGTTAATCTGATGTATCTAACATACACTGGGGGCTACTGCTAATAGGATCTATATGGAATAGAAGTTTATACAAATACATTAAGGTGTAATAATTACACATGCACGTAGAAATAAAAACATAAATAAAGAACTTAAACTCTGTCGTAATAGAAGGCTAGTATCGTTGGGATATATGGTGTAGTATCTTTCAGCCGGTTTAGTAAGCTCTGAATGCAAAAGCATAGAATAAGAAGATGAACCCTTACCCAAGACTGTTTCAGCAGTGTTGAAGTAAATGAAGCAAAAGCAGAGTGTAAGATTGAAAGATAGAAATCAGTAGAATGCATAGACAAGACTCGAGATATATGTATTACGAGCATTACCTTGGATTCTCGCCTGATGCTAGCCAGTCGTTTTTCACTGGCGGCGGAACAGGCGTTGTAACTGTTGCCATAGATACGTCGCCGATTATACGAAGAGCTTCCTTGCAAGCATGATACATGCGCAACATTTCTTCGCGTTTTTGTGCTTCTTCGGGTGATTCCTCCATCATTGATGTCTGTAACAATGGAAAATATACGTAAAGACCTGATTATCCAAACGCGATGTACTCTTTTCTTCTTTCGAAAATGCTAACCTGATCGCCGCTTGCGTACAGATGTGCCAACAGTTCACCGTTAATGAAATCCTTGGCGTTGTTGATGATCAAGAGCATAATTGTCTTTGGAACAAGGTCCCGGGTAGTTTTAGTGACAATCTTCATGTATGAGTCGACCAGATTCCTGATCGTTTCTACTTGTCGTTCCAATTGCGGATCCATCGATGACTGAGCTTCTGCTCCACCCTAGAGTTGAGAGAAAGAACCCCGTGTTATAATAATAAATATCACATATGTATTAAGCCAAAGTATTATGAAAAAATCCATACTGAAATGTAGTGTATTATAGTCAAGTCAGCATAGGTAAACAAAAATGTAAAATAATTTTAATTGCGTCGGTAGAGCAGCGATTATTTGTGAAAAAGGTAAAAAGCATTGTTAGTGAGTTATGTCGTGATATTTCGTTACAACACGAAATACATATTGGTTGGTTGGAGTGTATATTTGGTATGTGTGTGTTTTGTGTGTTTGATAAATCTATTAAATCTCTTCAGTTGTACCAACCTCATATCCCTCCTTTAGTGTCGATTCGAATTTCAGACAAAAAAGGATTGATTACAAAAATGGGAACGGCACACAAGCCTTACGTACGAAAACGTACAATTTTCTACGATTAGTATAAGACAAAATGGTTTATGAAAAGTTGAATGTTACCTTTGCTAATTTGAAAAATTATTGACTTTCGTATAATTATATGGACTATTCTAAAACGAAATTTAGTGATTCGCATTCTCAATATCACTCCACCACACCATCAAATCGAAATAGAAAATGAAACGTTTTTATCACATCAACTCGGCTAACTCACCCGCTTTTTATCCTAAAATAAATCAAAATCGCTAATAAAATCAAATCTATACGCTGATAATAGATATCAAAGTTCGCAGGCGAAAAATTTCTTTGCCGCTGCATACATTTAAGAGGTATGCGATAAAACAAATTCGCCCAACTTGGGCAGAATTGTCCCATGAGATACTTTCTTAGCAAATTGAATTGGGCTTAAATGTAGCGGATGAAGACTTTTACCCTTTCATTGGCGAAATTATAATTTGTTGGACTCACCTCTCCTTCGCCGTTTGCTTGTTCTGTTGCCTTTTCTGGGTACACGCCTGCACGAAGGAATGAAGCTTTCCACGAGTCAACGTCATCCTGTGTTTCGCAGCTCAACTCCAGCTGTTTGTAATCTTTGTAAACGTTCCTGCCTTCTGGATTGAACAAAGCGAATAAATGTCGACGGGACATGAATCCTTGTTCCAAATCACGCAACTTCAAGCCGTCCAGTGGAAGCATATATTTCTTTTCGCGCTCCTAGAAAAAGAAAGCATTTTTTGTAGAAAAATTAAATAAGTGCCTTAAGGATTACACGATCTCCAAAATCACTCACTTCTTCATCCTTGTACCATGAAATATTCTCGGATGTTAAAACGAACCAATAGTCCCTCGCACCACCCTTCATAATACCGAAATTATGAATGCACATGTATCCTTTACGAATGACCTGATTACCCAATGTATGACGACCAGCTTTAACAGCATTTTCTGATGATTGCTGTGCACTGTAACATAAAATACCACGTGTAACAAAGTTCTCGTGTGTGGCTGTATCTTGGATACCGAAGTGCAAGACTCATCTTAACAACTCGCCACAGAAACTCATTAGTTCTTCGTATTAAAAAAAACTAGCGGGGGAGAATCCTAGCAATGATTTCAATCAAATATATGCGCAAACAAATGAGTTAAGATCAGATTCCACTTCAAATGAAGAACAGATGGTAATTCGTACATTACTATTTTACAAAGACATATTTCATTTCATAAATATCACAATACAGAATTTTCACACACTGTACAGAATTTCTTTTTATAACAAAGATAAAATTTTACATCAAATTATTACCTTTGTCCAGACTTTTCTTTGGTGATATGCAGTCATTACATATACACACATTTATTTCATGCACATACCAAGTTATAGTTATAAGAACTAAATTCATGAATGAATTTTTGGAAAAGCATCCAAACTAGAAAAACTAACGTGTAAACATATAGCGTAACTACACTTGACTTTTTTTCTCTCTTATTTTATAGTGCAGAAAGGATTGCACAAGCGCGTAATATACCGGTAATGGAAGAAAGTGGACAATGCCAGCAAGAAGGCTTAGAATTGTATGACACATATCTTTGGACATTCATGAATGGCTGGAATTAAGCTATGAAAATTTTGTTTTGTACAATGCTTCATTACCGAATGTTCACGTAATAACAATCAAAAAACACTTAGATCAGAAATGAAAGAATATATGTACCATAAAAGTTCGCGTCAGCGAAGAACAAACTCGTTTCAATAATCCATTCAATGTTTTTACAAGGTATGTATTCAAATGAAGCTCTATTAAACACAGTAGTACCATCCTCACTTTCAACAAACACAAATTAAAATAAACGGATGGAATGTAAAAATACAGATAAACATAGCGTAATTAGACATAACTTGTCAACGCTAGATAATCTTGTTTTTAATATACCAGCATAACACTATCTCACACTTACAATTCTGTTCAGTTCGATAATCGTTTCTAATAAATGGAAATTAACGAAAAGCCAAAAAAATATCAAAAGGAAGAATAAGCATAAAAAAAGAGCGTGAGAATGGAAGAGGAAGAAAAATGTAGTGTAAATCGTTGTTTCAATGTATTTTAATATTCTTACCTTGCATTATGGCTACTGGCTGCCGCGCTGCCGGTATAATTAAATCATTTTTTTAATTGTGAAGTATAAAGAATTGGTCATGAATAGAAACATATGATAGGAGAAATGGGTGTGTTTCATTCTCGAAGACGAGGCATACATACACAATCTAATATTCAAATTCAATCGCCAGATGATAGACACAGAATTACAGTAACTGATTTTTGTATTGGTATGCCTTGTCTGCAATAGATACATATAGAAAATTACGATATGTAAACTTTTGTTCAACATGGAATTTCTTTTACTGTTACTACTGCAGAGAAGAAAGATAATAGTTTAGTTATAATGACAGAAGGTCTGTTATAAAGTAGTGATGTTTATCAGGGGCAATAAAAACGGATGACATAAAATAATATGATAACTAATTGACAAAATCGATTGCAAAAACTAAAAGAACTGAACATATGCTAATGCAATTCTTTAAGCCTATGTAACTTTTAAAAATCCATCACCACGAAGATATTTCATGTATTTCGTTATTGCGAGTTTATGGAGTGCCGAAGTTCTTAAATATTCTAGATAGACCTACACATAGATATACATATTTATAACCCCGTAGTCCCGACAGAAAACAAAGAATTTCTTGCTATTAGTGCCACGAAACAAAAATTACACGTTAGTTATTCAAATTTTGTGATTAAAGAGAAACAGTACAGCATCACTACATAGACGAGCTATATAGTGATTGTCTATCACATTTGTGTGGAACACTTATGATGCGTTTGACGAGTGTACACTTAAGTAACACAATAACTATGAGTCTTAATATTCCAGACGTTAGAAATGAGAACTACAGCCTGGAAGAAAAAAATTAGGCGAGAAACTTCAGCTAATTGAAAGCTCGCAGTATGAACTGAATTTAGCACTGCATGCACTTATTCTGGAATATATGTGTATATATGTAATCACTGATTCTAACCAGACTGCCCAGTATATACTACAATTGCCATCCCAGACATTTTGTATGTATATAAACACATATAACCAGAGCGTAGGGCTAAAAGAAAAAGTGAAATAGCAAGCAAGCTAAAACTTATATATATTAAATGTGGTTCTGCCCATTGATATATATTTCCTCTATTGTATGTTGTCTATCCTAAAAGTTGTCAATATAGCACACCTCTATTCTATTTGTTTGTCGTGGTGGTCATGCACTATATGGAAAAATACCGCAAATGAAAAAATATCCGCCAAAAATTAATCAAAATTTATAGCATAATAGAACTCAATATAACGATTGAAGCTTCTGTAAATGTTTCTGGAACAATGCTGTAATTTACTGTGTTACATGTTAGTAGCTAACGTATATTTTATGAGTGATGTATTAAGACATGAATATGAACATTTGTAACGAGATTATGATACAAACTATAGCTGCAGCCATAAGTATCATAACAAGAACATACAACACTAGGTATACGATCTTACGGAAAATAAAATCGCCTATTTCGTTCTGTCTCCTTTCCACCTTGGGCAAAACTCGATATGCGTATTGAAGTTTTAATTTTTATATAGAGTCAAGAAACTTACTTGGCAAAACCAATGAAATCTTCATGGTTGGTATTCATATATGCAAGCTCACAATCGACCAGTAGTACCAGCTGTTCCTTGCACATTTGTTCCCGCTGTCTAACATAACTTGTTATGATACGCTCGGTTTCTTCCCTTAATCTAGGATATCTTGACATCTGCAGCATAAGGTCAGGGTCATTCAACAATTTTATTCAAAGCTCCAAATATCTACTTAATATCAACTTATAATTTACCCTATCTGTACAAATTCGGACGACATTGCTAAGCTCCTGCACGACTAAATCCACACACTTTAAACTAGGCTCTTTGAGCCTATTTATTTGCTTCTTAACTATCGCTTCGAATGCCATGTCGGGAGTGAATAGACCAACCCTGATACCTATTATGAGAGTAATTTTTCAGGTTTCATTTTCACTTGCATTTTTATGGTTTAGGTACTTCCAATTCTCTTCAAACGAATATTACCGTGAATATTTCTAATGGCAAAAGCAATCTCTCGTCTCAGTTCCTTTTCGTCAAATTCCATTTTCACGATTTCGAACGGGAAACGCTCATGGAATAGTCGATTGATCTTAGCACCTCCACTTAGCTCCATGGTATTGATTTGTGCCGAACCTGAACCTTCGATTGTCCTCTCGAAGTCCGACTGCAGTTGTTGTATCATCCTTAAAAACATTTTTCTATTAATTCACGAATAGACAAATTCTTAAATATAGAACCGGCTCTATGGGCAGAGAGTCTTGACATCATTTGTTTAAACAGATTCACGAAATCTATGTTATGGGTAATGTAAGTAGTGGATACACGCACAAATTCACTCATATTGTAAGTATACCAGTCGATTATGAGCTTAGTTTTTCTCAATTTGGTATTTCATGCAGTGTGACACACACTCTAGAAAAGAAAATTTTACAAACTAAAAGAGATAATATACCTACAGAAACATTTGAATTGATCTGCAAAACAAAAAGAAAAAACTGTCTAAAATCTCAGGACCCTCCACCCATAATACATTTTAATTTGTTAAATACACCGTGACCATAGGAGATTCTTTAAGTCAGTTATGTGGATGTATGAAATTATTATTCACAGTCATTATAATGTAGGATATCTGTCATTAATATACAGCAACACTCGGTTACTTACTGCAACATAGCTTTCGTTTTAATAGCTGGGTCATCCGGCCTAAAATGTTTGTACTGTTCCACATCTTTTTCTAACGTCAGCAACTGTTTCTGCAATCTATCTCTCAATGATGGTAGAGTGTCTCTAATATGATTTGTCAACTGCTGGTTCAAAATTCTTTGCAGATAAGGAGTTCCTAATCTGTCAGCTAAGTGTCGGTACGACGGGTGACTAAAAAACAAAATTCATTTATTTCATGACCAGCCCTATATCCTTCTTCTATCTTATCAAACTTTAGATACCTCAGGAAGAACTTCCTTTCAGCTGCCAATGCATTCTTAATATCCTTTCTCCCTTCAATGTCTTTTTGACTTCTATTAACAACTCCTATGTATCCTCTTCTAAGTGGTAATAGCTTATTCTCCAAAATATCTCTTGCATCAGTTCCATCATCCATAAGATCAAGTTTGGTTATAACACCAATAGTACGAACACCTTGAATGTCCACCTCCTTTGCAAGTTTGAGGGCATCGCTATTGGCCAAATCAGTATTTGCTGGAGTTACAGCCAATATAAGACAGTTTTCCCGTTTGATGAATTGAAATATCATTGCTTTAATTTGAGCCTCAATATCTGCCGGCTGATCCCCAATGGGCACTTTTGTCAGACCAGGTAAATCAATCAAGGTCAAATTGAGAACTATAAAAAAAAATAATAATCATCAGGTTACTTCTTTTTTTGTTGGGGTAGACATTCCAACATATGTCATTTTTCGAACTTACCATTAGGAGAGTACACTCTCAAGTTGATTGGCACATTCGAAATGCCCTTATTACTGCCAGTAACTCTGTCAGTTTCACCTTCAATCTCCCTTCTGACTTCATCAAAGTCAACAAATTTCTTTCCCTTACAGTGCAAGAATTCAGCAAATTCTAAAATAGAAAAAAGTTAAATTTTATAACTATATAATAATCTGTAAATCTGCCGCTCTGTGATCTTTCTGTGGTAACAGAGGCAATGTGCCCAAACTGTTGCTTATCATAAGTTCATTGTCACAGGAAATATGATAACCAAATACACAGTGATATAAAATTAGTAACAGTACTGGGCATTTACATTTTCATGATAGTTCCACTCCATTCAGACCATTTCATTGAATAAGAAATTATTCATTATTTAGATAATGTTGCAGAACTTAAGAATGCTTACTCTTATAAGTTTTTATTATATACTGACAGTTACAATTAGAGTGCCACATCAGATATATAGCATGAGTCGCAGATGAGGTCATTTATATTGATCAGTAGGGTTTTAGGAATAACAATATTTTATGGCAATAATTTGAAAGATTTTATAATCCATTTTGTGTATGATTACTCACCAGTTGGACTATGAACCAGTTGCAAGATAAGAGGTCTTCTAGTCACGATGCCTGAACCTCTTGGCAAGAAATCCCTGCAAACAAATTAATACAAATAATGACCACACTGTATTTGGACATGCCTTTTGGGTACTCAAAATTTCTATGTAATGTAATCCCTAATGTACGCAGCTGTTATATTTTTCAAACTTTTTGATCTATACTTAGTTGCTATCTAAGAAGAATCATACGCCTATGATGATCTCATGGGTAAGTGTCATTATAATGTTTAAGTCTTACTCTTTATATTACATAAGCTAATAATGACTAGTAGTTACATTTACAATCAACTCAATCCTACATTTACTTGAAGAGCATCTAATTCATAGAATACTTGAACTTGATATCATATCTTAGAAGCAAGTATAAATCAGACAAATGTTTGTTACAAGTTCTGGAGCTTGGAGTAGCCTACACAACTGTGACTAATCAATACATGAGAATCTCAGTGTCTCCAGGAAGCATAGGAACGATCTGACAGTTTGTAAAGAAGGAGCAATGAAAATCAATGAGCCTAAAACCGTGGATAATAAGGCGAAAGCATAAACGCTTGACAGTTGTCTCTACGTGGGTTATAGGAGGTCGCGGGAGTCTGTTGATTTTTTCATTGAGATCGATGGATTAAAACGGCGAGTTCGAAGGGGCGTGAAGGAGCATGATAGCGAGTGGGTGACAGGAGCTAATAAGCTTAAAAGAGTGGCAAAATGTGGCGCAGTTCGCCACGCCTTGGGTCCTCGGTGCGAACCGACTGATAATCATTACTATCTGGGGAATGTGTCAGGAGGGCTATGGAAGCGAGAGGCATCGGGACGAAGGGGCCGATTATCGGGGACTTACTTTCCAACGAAATTCTCGAGCACGGAACTTTTTCCCGCACTCTGCCCGCCCACCACAGCAATCTGCGGCAGATCGAGTTGCATGTGCACCCCGAGTTGCGTGAATGCATCTTGCAGCTTGTTCACGATCGGGATCAATTGCTCCATACCCACGTTCCCTGCCATTTTGGTGATGGCGTGTGCTAGTTGCTCAGCGGACGAGGACGGTCGCCACGAATTCTCGGGCTGTGCTCTTGGTGCGGGCGGTACCGAGTTGCCAGCACTTCACACGCACAATCGCCCGCCCGAGGGTAGCTGCCAGTCAGCGAGCTGATCCGCTATCCGTTTTCGTAAAAGAGTCACTATTACCAAAATGGCCGAATGATTTCGCGGAAGGCGACTTGATACGCGCCGGCTTTCACCGCATCTTCTTAGAATGATCGGGATATCGCGCACGGCCCGCGGACCAAGATTATCAGGTGCTGGCCCGCTCCGACTCGAAACTCACAGCACCGTCGACAGCCCGCACGTAAATGGGATCCAGCGCGTACTCCGACTCTGGCATGTAACGTTTCAATCGATAATCGAAGCGTGCGCAAAGCCACCTTCGTGCTGACCCACTTTTCTCTACGAGATAAAATCCATATCGTCCTCCGTTACTGCTCTGCTCTGACCGCTTTTTCCGCGTCCCGCTCGCGCGTCGATTCCCTATCTCAGGAAGAGCTCAACCTACACAAACTACACCTCTACCTTTTCCTCACCCAAAAGATTGCCCGACCCACCCGATCGTTACATATCCCGCGGCCACCCACTCGCCACGCTCCTTCCTACCGACCGATTTGAATTCGTTTGAATTTTACGCGGCACACTTCTTTTCCAATCGCGACCGACTCTCATCTACCACTCGCATCCATCAGTCAATGCTACCACCGCGCGCGCTAACCAATCAGCATTGGCCTACTACAGTACTCTCAGTTAACTTCGCGAAAAGCCTCCTTTCTTTCATAACCCCCTTATTTCCGTTCTTCGCCGCCAATTTTGCAACGGTCTTTCGGAGATGCGTCGAATCTATGTGTACTTGGATAATCGGGATAGTCTTGCTCTCCGCCTCCTTCAACGTCGGCACTATACATCGCAGCTACATATCTAACAAAGAGCCGCTCGTTTGGATCAATATCCAATTATTGCGCGAACATAACTGATCCCCGCAATTGCCAAATACATGGTAACACGAGACAACGCGCGAGACGTTGACGATCATATCGTTGCAAAACTTTTGGGCAAATATCGCCCAAGTTCCTCAGACGGGTCTAATTTGAGAATTCAATAATCAATACCACACATATAGACAAATAACGGCTTTGTTCTTCCGGCCGGTGTTCTAAAATGTGTTTTATGTTTCATTTACTGGAACGATATGCCGTCTCTACAATATTTTGTATTGCATTCAAAAGAATACATGTTACTAGAATTTAGAGGCTGCCATTTGTGGCGTCGTTTATAAAAATGGCATGCACATCACGCGGTATCCTTAGAGAATTGCGTTGCGCTAAATAAAGGACTTGTGCTGTACAACTATAGAGGAGTGTCATGTTTGATTGGTGACGTATATTAGCACATAGTCAATTCGAACCTAAGACATATATCCTGCTCCGAAAAGTCCATTCTGTAACAAAGGGTTCGAGATACAAAATTAGATCAGTCTTCGCCAATCAGATGTTGGTTTCGCAAAGAAGGAAGGTAGCGCTCTTTACCCTGCTCCAATGATATTCGCTCGCCATCTCCCTACACTGCGGGAGACGTATATAACGTCTACGTTAATTAACAGCTTCAATATTTTACGTTCCGATTGAAACCTACCGTCGCAGAGGATACGGGATGAGAAATATTTATTAAATTCGGTTGGTGTAACTGTTTCTTGAAAGCGTGCCAATTTATTGCAACTCGGGCACACACGTAACGTACGGGGGAGCGATCAGTATTTTCTTACAATACGAATCCAAAATGTCAGACATCGATAAATGGATAGATATTGCAAAAGAGTGCAAATACCTCCCCGAAAATGACCTCAAGGTAAATAGCAGACGTGCAAATCTGTTCGCTTCATCTTTCGCCGGAAACTGTTCAGTCAGCTTGGATGACAAGGCAGAAAAAGATACTAAAAGAATGCCAATAGGTTAATGATCTTCACTTCACTTACTTTCATGATTTTATCGTTGTTGATAGAAACTATGTGACATGGTATGTGATTTACTATTGGAGGAATCGAATATTCAGCCAGTGTCCACCCCGGTAACGGTATGTGGAGATATTCACGGACAGGTAAGTTGATGATTTCCCTCTAACCTAAGCCTCAACTTTCATTGGTATCGGTTCAAAGAGATTCCCTGTTTCTACGTATGTTCGAATGCAGAATCCCTCGTCATTGTTGCTGCGTTGCCCTCATGATCGAATCACTTTTTCCAGTTTTACGATCTAGAAGAATTATTTCGAAATGGAGGCCCTGTGCCTGCTACAAATTATATATTCATGGGAGATTTTGTAGATAGAGGGTATTATAGTTTAGAAACATTTACCCGCTTACTTACACTTAAAGCTAAATGGTCTGATAGAATAACTCTGCTTCGAGGAAATCATGAATCCAGGCAAATTACACATGTCTACGGCTTTTATGGTTGGTATTTGATGAATTAATTGTTATTCCAACATAAGGATTGAGCACAGATATTTTTCATTACCTCATAAATATTTCACTTCCTGCAGATGAATGCCAAAACAAATATGGCAATGCTACTCCTTGGAAGTATTGCTGTATGGTATTCGATTTGCTCACTGTGGCTGCTGTAAGTTGAAAACAATTTGCTACCTTTTAATCATAAGAAGTACGCAATAATAATATATAATGTATTGAATATATTTGTGTAGTTAATTGATGAACAAGTGCTTTGTGTACATGGTGGTTTGTCTCCACTAATTAAAACATTAGATCAAATTAGGACTATTGAGAGAAATCATGAAATTCCACACAAGGGTATGTAGTCTAAATATTAGCACTATTGTGATATATTGAGCAGTTGAATCAAGACTATTTATGGATCCTTTGACAGGTGCATTTTGCGATCTGGTCTGGTCTGACCCAGAGGATATAGAGTCATGGTCGATCAGTCCACGTGGAGCCGGATGGCTGTTTGGGAGTAAAGTTACTTATATGTTCATGGAAATAAATGACCTGAAACTTATTTGCAGAGCTCACCAACTGGTACATGAAGGTACATATTATCTAAATTATTGTATTGGGAATGTTTTCATCATTTGATTGGTCTAACAATTAATATATTTGCAGGATATAGGTACATTTTTAATGATAAACTTGTGACAGTATGGTCAGCCCCAAATTACTGTTACCGATGTGGAAATATTGCTAGTATTTTGGAGTTCCAAACTGTAGATCAAAGAACTCCAGTGCTCTTCCAGGCAGTGCCTGACTCGGAGAGAGTAATTCCACCTGTAACCACTACCCCATACTTCTTGTGATCTAACTTTGTGGTCCACTTGTTTGGATGTAGAAGAGGGATACCTGCATCTAGACTTTACAGGATTACATGACTGTTTCTTGGTTGGTGAACACAGGCTGGTACTATGACGGAGCAAACATTTTTTAAAGGTTTATCAGAATGCTATGTTACTTAATTCTTTACTTCATTTAGAGATTGTTTTCGTGTTTCCGCGAAAAATCACGATACTTAGGCCGCAGTGTTTTCATGTAATTACTTATTCAGGGAATGTTCTTACACATTTTTTAAAAATTGTACGAATTTTTATATGTTGGGAATCCACTTTTATATTTCATACCTGCCATTGCATCAGCCTGATTTCTCTACTTTGGAAATAATTCACATTCAAGAAAAATGTGAACACTCTGTGGTCTAGACGCTTTTGCTATCTATTGTGTACATTCTGTAGAGCATTTGTATCTCAGAGCAGTATTGTGGACATATCGTTCGAAGGCTAGGAGCTTTTAAGTAATTTATGAATGCAAACAACAAATGGTCCAGTAGTGAGTGAAAGAAAGAATAAAGGAAAAATTTGTCGTTGAAACATTCCGGCACAGGGAGTCTCTGAGTACAGTGAATGCTTAATTGATATTACGATCGTTGCGAGTAGAATTCAGGTTTATTAAGGCGTGAACATGTGAACTACTGGTAAGGTCTTCCTCAGTATGTAAATGGTCTGTCCCTGGTTTAGATGCTGTATGTGCTGCGAGCAATTCGTTTTACTCTAGGTGCGCAATCAGTGTTCTTAGCAGCATAAATTCGGCACTTTGGCCGAAGTACAAATAGTATGTAGCAGTAGCCAAAGTTTTCCTGCTTAGGCAAGGAAGTCCATTGAGGGTATTATATTGTACGATAGAAGTCTTGTTATAATTTTTATGCACATGACAATTTTTTAGTTGATTTCTCGTGTTTTGGGCCCAGTACTATATCACTTGCGAAACTACTTTGAGATATATTCGCGTTTTTTCGGTATATCGGCCTCTCCAGCCAGATTTCCCTCGTATGTGTACAAAGGAATAGTTTGAATATTGTTATATTTTCAAAATCTTTGTACAGTTTCTATATTATATGCCAAATCGCTGTCGTACTAAATAATCATAATAGGTAGATTGTCATAAGTTTATTAATGTAGGGAGCAACTTTTAAGAACCGAGACCCTTAGCAATGTGCCTCTAAATTAATAAGCATTTGTGTAATATAACGATATGATATTGATACATAATTAATGGAACGTATTGGCCATTGTGTATCATAAGCCTGAATTCTGACCATCGATTTGCTAGCTCATGATATTCCTAACCGATCACAGACCCGATAGAATATGGCATTGGCATTGGCACTGGCTGTCAAGTTAAAAACTGCTCTATTTTGACTTTTGTGATATAGATCAAGCGAGGCTTGTCAGGTTTCTGTCGACTTTGTAACGATTTTCCATGTCCAGACGTTCGATGATGCTTTGAAGATTC
Source organism: Crossocerus cetratus (assembly GCA_963675795.1). Lineage (NCBI taxonomy): Eukaryota > Metazoa > Arthropoda > Insecta > Hymenoptera > Crabronidae > Crossocerus > Crossocerus cetratus. Next base: position 19,779,808 of record OY776667.1, read on the forward strand.
GTTGATTCAAGGAATATAGTCAACTTTTGAACAGTGCCTTCAGAAGTATAACACGACGGTCTACTAGAGATAAATACTTTCTACTGACAGGTAATCATAGACGAACTAAGGCGGGTCATACAAATAACAGAGAGCTTAATCGGGACATAAATGAGAGAATTTTCTTCACTGTTTCATATTCGAAGGAACATTAATCCCTTGTCGCGTCTCACTTGATTCCTACGCCAAAGGAGGCATATCTCAACATTGGAGCTTCTTTTCCTAATTGTACAATTGTTCTAATTCTCTAGTATTCCTAATTGACTTGGGGTTCTTTGCAATATGGGAGAAACGAAAAGCGCGATACTTTAAGCCACCGGGCAAAGCATGGTTTTGCAATTCTTGACTTGGACTAGCTTTGTATTTATGCAACAGATGTATTAGCTAGAGTATGTATAGGGGAGACGGGAGACAAGGTATTACGTTACAAACTCGACCGATTGGAGTTGCAGCCTCCCAATTGTGAAAAGGTGGTGATGATGAGAATGCCTACGTAGTACGGATATCCTAGAAATCTTTAAGTATTAGCTTCTGTCCCTACCAAGGTATTCGCAGCAATCACCTTTGAGATGCCTCTGTCTGTGGTCGCTTTAATCTTATCGAAGTGTCCAAGCGCTTGCGACGTTTTGCACCGGCAAGCTCGTACGAAGAAAGACAATGACTTTAAACAATGAGACTAATTTAGCTTAATGCTCTGTGCAGGAGCTTGAACACTGCGCATAATCCTTAAAGATCTCACAGGTAGACAACATTTTAACGATCATGTACCTTGAAAGTATAGACTTTGTTATCTTAATGTAACGAAACATCTGTAATAAAAATGCGCAAAACTTGCAATTGACATTATCAATAATACTCCCAGTGATCTTATCTGCGCGATAAGGAAAGTACAAATATCACAATTGTATAGGTATTGAGAAATAAAGGGTGTCAAACAGCTTGTTCATCTTTAATCAGTTTATTTACTTGTAATAATATTATTTTCATCGTATATATAATAATTCTATTTACTCCTTACTATTTATATATAATAATATAGTGTATTTATGTTCATTATGTATAATATATTATCTACATTTATAATCCCTATGAAAGGCATCTCCAAACAGACTTCAGATTTACTTTTTTTTTTAAAATATCTTATTTATTCATAAAAATACAGGGGGTTTACGCGCCACCTGTGAATGTCAGCCCGTTTTGCCTGGAACCGATGGCCCCCGATTACTTGACGGACGAACAATGTCATATGTATACCTTGACCCCCATAACAACAACGTATTCGCCGCTCGTTAACTTTACCTATATACACGCACCATCTTACATTAACTAAACATACCGAGTTGCCTTCAGAGTCAATCCGTCTTTGTCCTTCGGCCGAGCAACACCTATATCAACCGTACATACACGTCTCAAGTATCGCGCGAATCATTTTGCTCCTCGCCGGGTAGTCTGCCTCCTCGCGCGCGTCCAGTTAACTCAAAAAAATGCACTCGAAATGCAACGGTAACCAGTAACCACGCAATCGGCCTCCCATTACCCATCAAAACATTCCATTACAACTATATCATAAAAGATTTGTCTATTTAATCCATTGCCACAACTAGCCGCGCCTCTTCGAACTTCCAAGTGCGAGCGAGATCGAAGTTGATCAAACGGGGCAACTATGTCATTCGTCGACGCACATTTCACTAACGTCTATGTCTATAACATCGGCATTCACCTAGCTTGCTGCCAAAAGCCTCGGATCACGGATATATTCCTCCTCTCCCTTACTGTGCGAGTTCGCACCGATTCTCCGATGACGAGCAAAAATATCGTATAATAATTCACGCGGACACTACATACAATCGACTGGGAACGCGCGGCATCCGGTTCCTGGCAGAGCGGCGATTCACACGGCGCCGAAATCTCAGTTACAAAAGGAATAGTCGAAGGTAAACGAGACGATAAAAATGTATACTTCCTAAACGTAGGTAGAAATTGGTAACTTTGACTCACTCATTGAAAAAGTATTCTTTCTTGCCAATTCGGCACTCGTGCTCCCGCATTCTCACTATAGCGCATTCTCACTCTTTGTCTCTTATTTCCATCTCGTTCACTCACACATTCGCCCCAAACCCACTCTCTCGCTACCTCTCACTCCCTCTCACTCCCTCTGCCTGTCGTTTCTGGGTTAACGTTTGTATTTCGCGCTTCTCCCAATGCGACGCCATAGCGCCTACGCGTCTACGCGCACCAGTCTTACCGGCGCGGCGCGACGCGGCCTATACCTCTCCTCCAGTGACGACGCGCGTACGAAACTTTATCTCGGCTTTTCGCTCATTTTCGCGATTCTTGGGCTGTGCTCTTGACGATCCTGGCAGCTGACGATGACGGGGACCTCGGATCCGCAGGAGAATTCGGTCAGTCGAACTTCGGACGTACCTTTTTCTGCTAGAATAGTCCTAAGAGTCGCGGAGGCTGCACCGATCGACGCACCTCCGCCAGTTTGAATTCTCCACTTATTACGATCGGGGCCACTGCTAATCGGCCACGATTGCCTCTGCCCTTCCCAGTATACTCTCTCGTTTAACTAAATAAATTCGACGCCGGCGTAGCGCCGCAAAGCTCTCGGTTATACTATAATATCGAATAATCGCCCATACAGAAATTTCGCTCGCGCATTATCACTTCGCAAGCTCATGGCGTCACTCGGCGCCCCGCACGGAGTGCAGGTTGTAGTAACACGGAATTATACAAAGAGACAGGACTAGTACTTTCAACATAGTTATTATTAAACCTTTCGTACAATATGTACAAAGTTAAACCCACAAACGAGAGGCATAGTTTTGTATCTCTTTAAATTTCATCTTCTGCATGTGTGTTTTTTTTGTGTTGCTCAATAGACTCTCACTCGCACTTAAATATTAAAGGTTGGGCATGATAATACTCTTGGTAGTATAATGCCCTAAGTCTTGCTGATCCAACGCGTTAGCTCTCCCGTAAGCAGCTGCTGTACTCCCAGACATCGGTGCACATTTTTATACAATATACATATATATATGTAGATATATATATATATATTATCATATAATATAATAGAATATTTAAGACAGTCCGACTCGGCGCTTCTCTTTTGCGTCTTCGGCTCGTTCTCTCTCTCACTCTCTCTCGCGACCGACGATACTGCCACACTCGTATGTACACGTGTACTAACAATAAATAGTGTAAATACGATAGGAAAAAAAAGTTTTTTCGCGCAAATTGGCCTTACGACGACTGTACGATCGGATCATCGGAAGCAGAAGTAAAACATTCGCGAGAGGCAGAATTAGTAGGTAGTAAACGAACGGGGGGTGGGAAGGGGGGCGGGGGGGGGGGGGAAGAACGAAGCTACTGGTATCGCGTCTCTTAAGGGTCAGCCTTACGCGTGTATTGCACTAGATAATTGGTAACTCTGAAGGAAAGAAAGAAAGAAAGAAAGAAAGGTGTGCGCGAACGGCGGAACTGAAAGGGAGGGTATAGCTTGAGCGTTTAATTGGAGGGCGGAATGAAGGAAAAGAGGAGAGAGCGGTGAGGGCCGCGGTGCATTCGCCAATGGTCAAGACACGTTGAAAATTTAGCGAGGTTTCATAACGCGACCTTATCGACCGTCCAATTGAACACAGAGACGAGCGTACGGTGATGTCCGGGGAATACAGGAACCGTTACCCCCAGTTTCCTTAGCATCGAAATAATATACAAGTTTTACCGTATGAAGTATCCCATCATTAGTTAAGTCTTATAGTATGGACAAGTATCCCTAGGCTAGTAGGCCCAAGGTAATCTGTGTATAGTTCATGTTCTTCCTTTCGTACGTACACCCACGATCGCGAGTCTAGTGTAAATAATATATCGCACACAGTAAAAAGTAGAGTGAAAAGGGCGGGTCGGCTCGGCTCGGCTCGGCTCGGCTCGGCGCTCTCGTGGCTCCTCGAATCTCCTGATATCTTTAGTGCCGCGCGATCGGTCCGGTGAGTGATATAAAACCCTGTCGATTCGAGTAGAATATAAATGCAACCGCCACCGAGTGTCGGTGGGTAGTGGAGAATCGTTAATGGGAAGAAGGTTATGATAATATCACATCAGAATGAAGGGATGATATGGGCTCGTATGTATGTACTCGTGATCGTGTGCGTACCAGCGATTAAGCGCGCATTCGCCATCAGTTCTTTTTAGCTATCGAGGCAAGATGAGACAATCGACAATCACGTGCGCGGAATATAACCATTTACATGCGTATACAAGGAGCATTCTTGTTTCTGTTTCTCCAAGACACCAACGATATTTCGACTGGCTTCAGCCACCGGTTTCATAGAGTTCCCTCGTGTTCTCTTCTTTAGAACGCTTCTCGCTGCCTTAAATAATTGAGCCAATCCCGAGTCTCGGGCATTTCCCTGTCGCGACCAGGCCGATTATATATGTATTATATCACACGTGTCGATGACACACATATACAATCTATACACGAATGCATACGTATATAGGTTCTCTCTCTCATTCTCACACACTCTCGCGAAAGTCAGCGCGGTACGTCTCAACTTGAAGCCCATGCAGCATGGAAAAATTAATTCTATTTGTTAGATTGGCTCGTCCACGCGAGAGGGAAATACCAGAACTATGCTGCTGTTAGCGTTTCGCCGTCGTGTACACACATATTTCACGTTCTGCTATAATACTATGAAATTATCGCAGTCACTTCAGCGAGGAATAATGTAAAAGAATATCTCATCACGGATTAGTGTTGAACGGATCTGCATTGAGAGATGAAGTGCGCACTCGAGAACAGAATCTGGCCCCCCTCCCCGCTCCTCGAGAAACTTTGCAGGCCTTCGATCGAAAGAACGCCCAAGAAATCTACGCCGAACCGCGCTGGCGAATCAGCGATTCATTAAAAAGTTTTATAAAATCAGTCGATCTGCAAGTAAAATTCGCTCTAAGGCCATCCGAGTAGAATCATCGGCGAAATAATTCTCGAAAAAACTCGTTATACATTCGTAAACGCGATTTCACTTGAATTTCGAAAGCATGGCGATACAGCGGGCGAGCGCCGACGAGCGCGGCCGCGCGCTCCCCATTCAGGAGAGGAGGACCAGAGCACACGAACTTATGAATGACGATACCTTCGACCGGTGAATGATGCGCGATCGCCGCCAATAGTCTTCCGTCAGTGGCGAGCGATCGAAACTAAAGAGAAGGAGATACGTGTACGTATAGTACGTAGTCTTCGTGTTGCGCGCTTGGACCATGATTCGGAGTAGTAGTGGTGAATGACGACGCAACGACCACGACAAAGACGATAACGACGAGAGCAACGACAACGAGGATGACAATGAGGACTCTCTCTCTCTCTTTCTCTCTTTCTCTCTCTCCATCTTTCCCTCGAGTGCTCCCCTTTGGCGAGTTGGAGAGGGTTCCATCGAAACGTGAAGATCGCCCTCGCCTTTTTACAGAGGATACACCGAAAGAGGCGGGTGCCTCTGAAGGATTAGCACTGAGTTGAGCTTGGTATCGGCTTCATCTTCCGAGCAGCAGTCAAGCTTGCGCCGTTGTGATATCCGAAACTCTTGCCAAGTCCCTCGGCTGGCGTGGACGTGTGGCTGGCATAGACTTTCCCCGCCTCTCCTCTCGCCTCTCTCGTTAACTGGTAACTGGTAGTATCACACTTACGCTTCTACATGACAACAACGACCGTCAAGGGAAGGTTCACGTCGATACATCGATGAGGCTTGAATTATGCGGGCGTTCAGCGGTATCCATTAATCAAAGGGCGTGTGTTTCACCTATATATACATATGCATATGCGTACGGAGAGGTCTATATACTCGTGCGTGTATGTACGCGTGGAGACCAAACGCAATTTTCACTGGTCATTCCTTACGGTCGTCTTCGCTCGAGTCATGATTCCTCGTTTATTATCACATCGTCATCTTCATCGTCATCCTCTTTTGTTTTTATTAATTGGTAGGGCTCTCATCATTATTCTCCTGGTCATCGTCGTCGGTCGGCCGCCGATCCCTCGGTCGTGTTTATGGTAGTCTGCTGTTGACTTGATAGTGGTGGAAAGTAGTGAGAGTAGTAGTAGTAGTACTAGCAGTAGTAGTAATAGTAGTAGTAGGTGGTAGTAGGTGGCCTACGGTGAGCGTACGTAACGAGAGTCTTATTATCGATCGGATTATGCAATGTGAACACACAATGACGTAGTTGCGCGGTTTACTGCGTACAGAAATATATTATTATAGTCTTTTAGTTTCGATAAAAAAGTTCAGTTCCCTCCTCGATTGATTTCCCATCTCGAGGTGGTCGCGCGCTTTCTCTCTATCCTCTCACACTCCCACTCTTTCTCTCCCCCTCTCTCTCGCCCCGACTTTTATATTCTTTCTCTGTTTCTAGTTTTCTTAGTTAAAGCATCCTTGTCCCGCCAGTTCGATATTTGCTGCTACTGCATCTCACCTCGCCGCGTTTCCTCCTCTCGGCGTTCCATCGCTTTCCTTTTTCTCCCTCTCCTCTTTCCCTCCTCTTCCTCTCCGCTCTTTCTTATCACTTGCCCGGCTATCTCGACGCACGGTTTCCTTCTATCCCCTTTCACTCCTTCCTCCTTCGTTTGTACAACGCAACCAACACACGCACACACACATATTATTTATATTATTTATACGTATCTATATGTTCTTTTATATAGTTATTATACATACACAAACAAAGCCTTTCCCCTTTCAGTTCGAGGGTCTGGCCCCCCTTGTGTGCGGGCTTCCTCCTCTCTTTTGTCTGCGTTTCTGTTGCTCGTTCGTTCGGTTCTATTTACTTGCTTGCATGTATATTTATAGTTTATGTATATAGTATGCATAGTAGGTAGTCAGCTTCGTTTATCGTCAGTTTCTTTCATTTCTTTCTGTTTTTTTTTTATATTTACTATCTTTGAATTGCTGAGTTCAATAGGAAAGGAACGTAGAACATTTTACTCTCGAGTAGAAGAGCTGCCGCCGACTGTACCTGCAATTGAGGAAAAAGAGAGAGGCTGCTTAGATTTCGCTTGGACATGTCAGGGTGGATCGGCGCGATGGTGAATTTTATCACGGGGGCATAGGGTGCGCGCGATCGACTAGGGACACCACTGGGGAAATTAACGGGAAACTTTGTTAGCGGCCATTGTGCTCTCGGATAGCGCGGACAATATGCCGCAATAAAAGGGTTCGAGTGCGGAAGACGAGAGAATTCCTTTTGTTCGTGAAACTTACTTCGGGCAACCTGACGAGAAGATCGTGAAATCGACTCGGCTGCTGAGGCGCGCTGTGCTCGACGAAACTCCGCAGACAGCTCATGTACCGTTCTTGTATTTGTTCTAATTCCATTGTACCTCCACGTGCTAAGAGAGACAGATAAAAGAGAGACAACTGTGAATAGGCCACTACCCGCGCTCTTTCTTACATCTTTCTAGAGAGACATGCGCCGCGCTATTCGCTATCGGCATGTAGTAGCTTCGCGCATAAACTATTATCCGTGCGTTTGCGCTCTCGCTCCGCCACTCTCTCACTTTTCAGTGGCACCGGCACTCAGGTACATAGTATGTGAAAAAGCGTCAAAGACACGGCAAGCGCCGGTCAACTCGGCTTGGACAAACTTACATTTCGCATCTCCAATTGCAGCGTTAACGGAAAGTGTTTTTATAGATCTCAAAGTTACTCGGAGAAAGAGGTAGAGATTTCTTGATAGAGGATTAAAGAAATGTTGAGCGACTGGGGAGACTTACCTTGTGAGAGCATGGTGATTACTTTCAGACAGACGTACTCCTCCATCCGTAGCCTCACCCTTCTGAACATTAATGTGACATAGGTGATCTTCTCCACCATGAGCCCTACGTCTTGCCGTAATTGGTCCATGGTAATCGGCCGGCCCATCATGCTGGTTAGGCACGTTTGCAGCGTATACATGTTGTTCGAAACCTAGAACGGGAACGAGGAGCATGGCATTGTTACTCGATTCCTTGGTTGGAGTAAAACGGTGGGGGAGAGTTCGCACGGTGAGATAATTACTTCTTGCATAAAATCCGCTCCCGTCCCGTCTGTACCGACATTGGTGAACTTGTGCTGACCATGCATCGCTTGATAGGCGGAGGTGGTCAGCACGAGAAGTTCGTGCCACTTGTGGGTGAGGAGCCTCGTATGAACTTCCACCGGCAGCTCAAGGTAAAACGGTAACCTTTTGGTCCACTGCACCAACTTGTACACTATGCTGTCTCCTATCTGACACAGCTTCTCACTTAAGTCTGATTTATGGTCCAGCAGCTCGTCCAAGTTCTGCAAGAGTGGTGGGGTTTACTTGGACTGGTACTAACGAGGGCGAAATGGTTAATTTGATCGGTGGAGAATGGGGAGAGGCTCTGACGTACCCTCAACGTGGCGATATCTTGGAACTCGTCGCAGTCTATAAGGGTTTGGATCATGGCGAGGGTCGCGTCCAGAGGGAAAGCACGATCCCTCGAACTACTCACAGCGTTGTCTAGCCTCTGCCGTAAATGAACCACCTTGAACAGAAATGGTTTAATCGTTACAAATCTCCGACTATCCCTCCTGTCCCCTATACTCTATGTATGTATCTAGAGAATGGGGAGAGCGAGGTGCTCGACCTTCCGAACTTGCGAGCGCGCAGCGAGCTAGGAAGGAGATCCTAGCGAAAGGGATAGGAGCACGCTCGAATAATTTCGGGCGAGCGCCCGGGATCACGACTAATCGTGAGATCGCGCTTCCTACGTAAACTTAATCCGGCCTTTCACTGACCTTTCGGACCTCGACGCGGTACTTCCTCGAGGTCGGTATGTGTTGAGCGAGTGCACGAGAGGGAGAGCGACCTCGGCCGCCGCAGCGCGCCGCTTGCTGGTAGAGCACCAGCGAAAGCTGCGGGCCTCGGATACCCTGAGTGCGATCGCACACACAGCGGCGCGCTGATCTTCGAGAACGTGCTCGTCGCTGCGGGCGATCGCACCGGGGGTAGGGAACGATCGTGTAGCCGAGGTGGAGGCACACCAAGGTGTTAGGAGGAGGAAGCGAAGGAGGTAGGGTGAGGTCAGTGTCCCTTGTGCAGACTTTCACGAGTTACGAAACCGACGGAGAACTGCCCGTCCTTGGCACCGGCTGTCGCTGATTTTCTATTGTCCCTACCTCCCGGCACTCGTCACCACGGCCGTTTCACCTGGCCGACCCGATCCCGCTATCCCGATTCACACTCCCGATCAAGTCTGCCTAAGCAAATACTTATCGCTCCAAGCCCCAACTCCCACTATCCACGACACTAAAACAGTTTATCCCATGCATGATTCATTCAGGACCTCTTCGCCCACCGAGCAATATAACTTTCATTACTTTCTAGTCATTTCTTAATACCGGTTTTATATACATATACCCCATAGCCAATTCTAGAACGGTTCTAAAGGATTATTTGTTATCCAAGTCCTAGTGTTTCGGTCCTGCAAAAAACTGTCCACTTGATACTTAACGCGTCCGCCGATTCGGCCCAAGATGGAAAGTGACCTCCTTAATGGAGTTGTGCAGGCAATATTTATCCGGCCCCGGAGAGTCATCGGTTTCACTTTTGGCAATGGCCTCTACCAGCTCGACCGGCAATTCTTGTCGTCGTTTGCATACTTCACGCGCGGAACGCTACGCTCATGTAAATTTCGCTAGAGCCGCGTTACGGAGGCCTCTCTCACTATCTACGCCTCTCAATTTTGCAACCATCTCTTTCGCCGAGCGTAAAGTCAGCTCTCGTCGACTTGGTACCGTAATTCAATCGTATACTAGGAACATTGTGCCGCTCGAGTCCTTCTCGATCAAAGCGCGCGCGCGCGGGGGGAGTTTTCTCGTCAATTAACCAGCCTGGTCTTCGGAGATTATCTCGTATGCGCAGGGTACGCGGTTCTCACGGGATGTAATAAGGAGTGTTAGAGCGCGATGCAGAAGATAGGAGATCTTGTATTAGCGCGCGCGGCTAGACGAGTACGAAAAGGCACGCAGGAGGACAACGAGCAGCGGCTCTCGGGCCGGCTGGCTCTGCGCGTACGTCGTATCTATCGGCTTTCGTAATGTGGGAAACCTTGAGGCTTGCGCAAGCGAGAGCGCCCCGTAAGAAAGTGAAATTGCAACGGAGAGTTCATTCATTTCAGGAGCGTTCCTTCGCAGAGCCGGCACCGCGTCGACCTTATAAGGCCGATTCCGAGAAATTTCCACTGGCCCCCTTTTTCTTATCACTCTCGCCCTGCGCGCTCGCGCGCTCTCCAGCTCGGAATCGTGAATTGCGACTAGAGCGAGGCAACAGTCCCAACGAGGGAGCATCTCGTGCGAACATACGCGTTCATCTCACGTGCAGCTGCTCCGAGAGTGAAAGTGAAGATGCCTCCGGGCACTCGCCACTACAGGCCTATACTGCCGCGTTTCGCGATCACGTTTCGCCGATTTTCCAGCGAATCGACGCGTCGCTCCTTTTAATGATAAATGGAGAAGAGTTGGGTGGCACTCACTTCCGAGGGGTTGGTGAGGGCAGTCTTGAGGATCGTCCCGTTGACAAGGTGGCCCGAGTGCGCAGGGTGACTCGGGTGGCTAGGGGTAGGTTGTGAGTTGAGCGGATCGCCCGACGAGATTTTGTGATGGTGTAGGAAACTGCTGGCTAGCTGGGCGTGCTGTTGCTGGCTGTGGTGTACAGCAGCGGCCGCGGCCATGTGCTTGTCGAGCATCGTCGAGCCCATGGTGCCTTTACTGCCACCGAGGGATCCCGACCCGTTCACACCGCCAACGTTACCGCCGCCACCCATGCCACCCATACTGCCGCCCACCCCGCTCGCCTTGCTGTTCTTCTTGTGCTTCTTGTACTTCACCTGGAATCGAAAGAGGTCGAGGCCCATCAGAGTCTGACTCATAGTTGCCGATGTCGGGGACAAGAGTATTGTGTCGCATGCTTTTCTAACTACTGGGAGAATAGCCAGGGAAATGAAAGGACTGGTACTCACTTTGTAAAGGTTATACACGGCACCAGAATTCCTCCCTCCCGGCATCCGATCCTCTCGGACCGCCTGGAGGACCATACCCTGTTCAATGCACTTCTTAAATCGACAGTACTGACACCTGTTCCTCTGGGCCTTCGTGATCTCACAGCCACCCTCCGCCACGCACGTGTACACCCGCCTGTTCTGTACAGTCCTCTTGAAGAACCCCTTGCACCTGTAGGGAAATCGATCGCACGCCTCTTCAGTATTAAGTTTCTAGCCAGACGTAGCTGGTGATGTCTCGATTTTATGCTTGTGTCGCCGAGTCGGGCCTTGATTCGCTCGTGAGTGATGGGACCATTTAAATGTCAATCGATACTTCTCGTTTAGATAGGAAGCTCTTTACGGCCGCCGCGGTGTAAAAGGGAGAGCTAAACTCTGATTTCTTATCCCGATCTCTCGAGAAGTGAATAAGATTGAAAAATTTATTTATCACTCCCGCGAGGGTCATCCTGACTCGCCGGCTTAGGCACGGATTAAAGATTCATTCTCCTGGAATTACGAGTGGACCGGGATAAAGAGCGGGGAAACTCGTTTCGTACTTTTCTCCGGCGATTCACTCGCACGGCTCCTTAGGCCGCATAGATAGAGGAAGACTGAACTAGCGTACGATATAACCGGTAACGATACCCCCTGGCAATGTTAGGAACTAATCAAGCGCGTTGCGCGACGTATCAGGGCGCCTGTGTGCGTGTCGATGCGAGCGTGCAACTTGGACTTGCTATGTTACTTAGCAAGAAGTGGCTCGTCCCCGATATTAGGTGAAAGTTTCCCCCTCGGTTTATTATGCACGTATTTTCTATTTTATACTCGGAAAGACATTTCAAGAACGCGTGACGGATGAAACCTCGGAGAGACATAATAACTTTAGCACCGTTCGAAATCCATCTTGCCGATCTTGTCACCGATGACGCAGGTGCAGGACTGGCGACAGCAGTCATAGGTCAGAGTTCACAAAGACTTCGCAACGAGTGTCGACCGCGTCTGGTATACTTGTTACTTGGGCACACATAGTTCCGAGCAATTATCTCTAATTAAGCGGCTCGTCGAAACGTGAAGCACACGCCGGAGAATGCAGGTTCGGTGTCGAGGCGCCGCCGCCAGCGCACGAACCGCCTTATAGTTAACTGATTACATTAGCATATCTCGGACGCATTGTCCTCCGACGCTCTCAAGGCGCAAGGTGTCTTTGTCACCTATGGGAATCGATTGACCGTTCTCCTCGTTCGAGTTGATCACAGTTATCAAAAGGTCGATTCCTCCGCGACGGTCAGGATAAACTATCTAGTCACTCACCCTTCACACGTAATGATGCCGTAGTGGAGTCCCGTGGCCTTATCCTCGCAGATCATGCAAATCATCGGCGTCTCGTCCTCCTCGTGCTCCTGGGGTGGCAAGGGTGGCGCGGGTGGCGCGACCGACATCGACTGCGAGGTCGTCTCGGACTTGACCACGCCACCGTTTCTCACCCAGGGCTGGCCGGGTCCGGAAGCCGTGAGGTTCAGTGCCTGCATTTGCTGGGCGGCCGGCAGTTGCGTGAGGTCGCCGGCCCATAACCTTTCCATGTTGAGTGGGGGACCGGACGAATAGGAAACGGATGGCGGCTTGCCCCTGGACTCCTGTCCGAGATTGAGGAGTAGCTGGGCTGCCGATTCCTCCGAGGAGGAGCAGGAGGCTGCCGCGGCGGTCGCTGTCCACGACGCCGCCGGCGGTGGTACCGGGTCCAGGGGAGGCGCCGACCAAATCATCGTCCTCACACCCCCGATCTCCCCCATGATCACCGTCGGCGGTGGTCGCGGGGGCGCTGGCGCCGGCCTCTGCGCCGGTGGCTTCATCGTTTCACCTGGAATGCAAATAGATCCGCTGGTTAGTACTCTTCACTGAGATTACCGGGGTGAGGCAATATCGGTACCAGGACCACTGCGTTAGCGAGTAGAAGTGCACTTACACGAGGACGCCGTGGTAGTAGCCCCCGTGTTACTGGAGGCGGTGCCGTTACCAGCACTGCCGGTGCTGCTGCTCGAGCTGCTACCACTGCTGGTCGAGACAGCAACGACGTTTTGCCCATAATTAACGGCGCTGCTGATAACGCCGTTGAGTAGCCTCTGCGTGGCGAAGCCCTGGACGCCGCTATTCTGCGACCAAAATTGGTGATGAGCCAGTAGGTGGGGTGGGACCGAGGGCGCCCGGGGCCTCGGCGGCGTCGGTGGTGTCTGCGGTTGCTGTTGTTGAGCGCCGTGCGTCGTGCTCGTGCTCGGACTCATGCTCTGGCTCGGGTTGTACTGCGAGGATGGGCTACTACGGTGACTAGGTTGACTGGAAGTCTCCGAGCGACCGCCACCACCGCCTCCGCCGTCGAACACCGAGTTATCCGACTCCTCCTTGGTCTGCGCCGAGGAGAGGTCCCCCTTGTCCGGAGTATCACTCCGCGAGGGGGCTTCCTGGGACATCGGCGTCGTCGAGACAGCCTGCATCGGCGAGTACGGCGAGGAGCGCGTCGGTACTGGTGTACCCGAACGCTGCTGCTGCTGCTGTTGCTGCTGCTGCTGCTGGTGATGATGATGCTGCTGTTGCTGATGCTGGTGCTGCTGCTGTTGCTGCTGTTGCTGCTGCTGCTGCTGCTGCTGTTGGTGGTGGTGATGGTGATGGTGGTGGTCCTCGCCGACCCTGAAGTTGGCCATGGACGCGGCATCCGGGAAGACCGAGTCGGGCGATGCTCGGTCCGAGGAAACGGTGTCCCGAGGATCCAGGCCGCTCGGTGGACAGGTGCCGGTTCCTCGAAGGGGGTCGCGCGGCGTCCCCGGGCTCGGGCTGCCCAGGCGATACTCGCTTTTCACTTTGACCACGGGGCAGCCCGGCGAGCCCGGCATCGTCGCCTCCGGCGACAGGGTCGAGGTGTCAGCCATGCTCTCCCCTGGAGCAGGAAAGTTTATGGGTGAAGGTGCGTCCGCCGGCTGGATCCCGAGCGGCGAGCCTGCTGATCCGAGGGATACCGGGGAGTCTGAGAAATAAGCCGTTGGTCTCACGTTTATACTGGCATTCGAATGCTCCGCGCGCTTTTACCTCGCCGAGGACGCGTGTTGCACGCGCGGATGAAGTGCGATTAGTAGTATGCAGTTTGGCCGGGCGGCGGCCCGGGTTCGATATTAGGGCCTGGATCTCGGCATTCACGATAACCGGTGCGTCCGCACGGAACTACTGGTGTTAGGTGATTATGGCGCTACGCAGCCTTGATGATATCCTCTCGTCAAGGATAATTGAAATCAACAATGACCATCAATGTATCAGTGGCTGGTGTCACGTCGCAATGTAACCTGGAGGTATGCCGTTAGGCTGCTAATCCGATTTCTATTATGAATACTATCGGTTTGCGTAATCGTCGAAAGATCGCATTAATTACAGGGTGGAACATGCCTAATCGAGATTACATCTGCGTCCCCGTTATATCTCCGCTCCGGGCAATTGGAACACCCCCGCGTTCTATTTTTGGCCGAGATCGGATGAAACGCTTTCCAGCATCACAGGACTCTGCCCACATCTGAGCAAGCAGGGTTTACTTGGGAGCCGAGGGTGAAGCAGGCCCCAGGGTGCGAGATGCGTTTGCCTAGTTGAACACGCAGCTGCAAGGGTTATGGCACAGTAGGAGGACTAGGCAATTCATGGGGCGCTCGACGGGAAAGTGTAATAGTCGCTCGGAGTGGCTTGCGCCTCGTGAAAAGGATCTGGGACTATGGCTGTTCGTGTAGGTCAAGGAAGGAATGCAGTTGACAAGGCCGAGTTGTGATTGTAGGTACCCGGCCACCAGTTTCCCGGCTATTAATAGACCGATCAAAGCAGATACATGCTCTCTCACGGATTAACCATTTCAGCGAGCACGTCCTTGTCTAGCCTCTTACGAAAATCCTGCCGTTTCCATCGTTTTCCACTTACACACTTGACCGTAGAAGTAAGCTTGGTAACTCGGCATTCCAATGGGCAGATTCGGGTACCATGGGTTCGCGTAGCGATAGTGGTAAAGGTCCATACAGTTCTCGTAGGTCGCCATGGATACGTAGTAGTAGGGATTGTAGGCATACGGATTCACTGGCGCACATGCCATCGGCACTTGTTCGGATGTCCTCGGAATCACAGGGGCCAAGCGGCGATTCTTCCGCAGTCGCTTTAGGTTAGCCATTGCGGACTTGTTGCTTCTCGATCGGGAAGTCATTTTGCCAGCGGCGCCGAATAACCGTCTCTCGCCCCTCCCAAACTCAGCTAATATTCTACTGATTAGTATCTTACTGATGCTTATGGAGCACAGGTTATCACAAGTGCTCTTTCGTCCTTGGAGCTAAGTTCTCTTCGTTGATTGTCTATGGCATCAGGAGACTCGGTAGAGTCCATGCACTGTCGTGTGGAAGCGGCCAGTGCGAAAATAATTCCATATAGTATCACATATCCAATGGTATCACATAGTTTAAGACGCAGATAAATAATTGTGCGTGTTCTTGCAGTCCTGCACACGTCCTTGACTGTTTATTAGTTGCATGAGGTTGTCGCCTTTTTCTACGATGCATTAGAGAAATGATCGTTCGGTGGAGAGGTTGCCATGCGGTCACGGATGTTGAGGGAGTGACGCAAGTAGTATAGGCCGCTCATAAGTCAGACACATGACGCTCAGCAATTTCTCCCGATTTGTCGTTGATTTGTGGCACATTTAAATACGCGATATTTCTCCGCTTGTCAGTATGCTACCTAGCGTTTATTATCGATGTGTTTTCAGATATCAAGTGCGACTTAACACGAAGGACCAAGGATTGAGTAGATAGAAACAGAACTACCGAGTAAGTAATACCAACAAAAGCGATATACTATTTTCGACGTGATAAAACGATAATAAATGAAATAATTTCATGTGAGAACGAAAGAGAAATCGTCGCCATGTCACACGCACGTGGGTATTGGTATCACTTGTTTTGACTGACGGCCCGGGGAAAAAATCAGTGACTTGTTCATTCAACTGGGGTCCTCCCATACTGCTCTTCCCAGCCAGACTGCTAGATCATTTCTGGCACTGGCGTCACTGGGTGAACGCGGGGCTCACATGCGACTTGAACTATGACGTTGTTCGCGGCCAATCGCTTTTTCGGATGAAGAACAATGTTTATGTGCACGCCCAGTTCGTCATTGCACGCGAAAAGGCCTTGCAACGTTGCGGATGTTTCCTCAAAATGGTCCAATGGGGGGTTTAGAAAAGGCGATGGGTTCCCAGGGCAGGTCAGTCCCACGGCGTTTCCTGTGGCCAACGACGCCTCCGTTGTAACTATGACGCCAGGTTCGTCGTGGTTATCATCGATTCGGTTTCCCGCCAGCTGCCATTTCTGACCTTTAACCGCTGGTAGGTCGGGGGTCATTGGAACCGGCGGCGAAAAATCGATGCAGCTTGATAAGTAGCTCCCGCTGCTTGCACCTCGCGATGACTTTTAGTCCTCTAGTAGCTCACTGTCCCGGTGGCTCGGCACTGCCGGCGCTCCAACTTTGGGGAATGACTGTGGCAGCTGGTACTCCGCTGGAGGGTGGAAGCGAGAGTGTTGACGCGAGTCCAGGCAAAGCCGAACTAGAGCCAGCCAGTGCACGTCCGGGCGACCGCGTGGGTTGATGTTTCAAGCTTGCACCACCGCCGGCTGCCACCTACCTTCCTTCTCTACTCACTTGCCACCCACGTCTCAACCACCCTCCGGCATCCCTGCCCTTCGCATCCACCAGCCCCTGCCACGCAGCCCTTCCTATCCGACCGCTACCATTTTAAATCTTTTCCGGACCAAAGCGACCATTCATGCTTCCTTCTCCCGGGCCTCGATTCGCTGGGAATGACGTCGATCACTCACCACTACCGCACACGGTGTCAGTCTCCCGGAACAGCCAAGTGGAGGAGGATATGTGCTGCGACTGGCTTTGCAGTCGGATGCAACCGGGGAAATGGGGATATGAATCGAGGCAGCGTTCGGCATTGTGTGGAGGAGCGGAAATGTTGGGCGAGAAAGACATTTTCAGTACGATAACCCCGCTAGTTTTGGACCAGTTAATGATAGTGTGCACAGACGTGCACAGAGACAATGCGACTGGGGACGAAGTGGTGTTTTATTCGCCGAAATCTCGACGATGTAATTGCTCTAGATTCGGAATTGCGGGCGGCAACTAATCATTTACTCGGCTGCTTTTGCAACTTCTACCGGGTATTCTCAATGAGGCGAGATTGGACGTGTACCATAGATCCCATGCAGACAGTGATATACGATCCTACTGCCACTCGTGATTACGGCCACTGCAGAATTCCCCATGTCAATTGTTTGCCGCGACGTGTGGCTGATATTTTTACCAACGATCAAAGATTAATGGACACTGTCGCGATCAGCCCGAGCGTTTAGTTTAAACCTTTCGCGCGAGCGATTGTTCTCTATTTCGGAGTAGCCGAGCTCATTGGAACGATAGCGACTAAATGATGAGACCAATTTCCCGAATTAACAAACTTCCACGAACGCGTGTAGAACGCCGCATGAATTATGCGTTCGGCTGAAACTCGATTTGCAGAAAAGCACGAGCCGCTCCTGCAATAATCACATCGGAATCACGATCATCACTTTGAGCCTTTAGTTCGCGATCTCCACTTTGACAAAGGTATCAGTGAAGCAAAGCTGCTCTAGCATAAACCAGCGTCAACGGGGTCCGCTTGAGTGCTGCTGGAATGATTTGTTCTGAGAATAGAACTACGAGTGGGATTCGCCAAGTCTTGAAATGAAAACGGATGTAATTGATCATGCACTGATGAGAAATGAGAGACTGCAGACGCGAGCGTTGAGTAGGAAGGTTTGCGATGGAGATAGAAAGAAAGAAAGGAAGAAAGAAAGGTTCTTACCGTCGCTACTACATCGGGAGTCGACCTTTCTCCTTTTCAACTTGAGGTCTTGAAACAAGCTCATGTTGTCTAGCTCACACGGGCTGCTCGTAAGGGTCATAATTCCTGAAAGCAGAATCAAGCGCGAGAATTAGTGAGTGCGAAGACGAAAGAGTAACGGTGCTTGCATGTTTACCCAGCGCATATCTTGGCGATATCTTTATGTGTTTGCCGGGAATGGGCCAGCGCGTTTCCTGCGCCGGATTCGGCAAAGTGTACGCGCGTACTACTTTCGCGGAGGTTTCAATGCTTTATCAGGGATTGCGCTCTGTCAATCTTACGCTTAATGAAAGAGCATCGCTCAAGTATCGTCGAGTGGAGAGAGGAGCCTCTCAGATGGTATATCGGAAATTATCTGAATGTGAAAGTGTGCGGCTCGGCCTGACGCCTTTACGATTACGGAGAACGCATAGTTCGCTATTAACCCTCCTTTAGCCAATAGCATGCAATTGGATCGTAGCTCACCACTGTTATACAGTAATACAAGCTGTCAAACTCAAATTATTATCGGCCTCAACTCAGTAAACATCTACTTCAGAGAAATTTACTATTCTCTCCTCTCAGCTTCCACGCGAGTGTTGGAAACTTTTCCCAAATAATCGACCGCCCGCGAACGAGGAAGTCGGCGAGCTTAACTTCTTTTTAGCAAAGAAAAAAGAACTGATTTATGCGAGACTCGAGGGCTAGCGAAGCGAGCTGATGCGGCGATAATTAAGCCTCTCGGCCGAAAGTCCTGGCTTGGTGAACTGGATCATACGCAGAAAACGATTAAACCGGACTGGCCGGCGTCCAAACTTCGCCACTTCAACCTGCCATTGCCTCACGCACCTGCAGTGTAGCAAGTCCGGCTGCAACTTAGACGCTGGGATCGGGCGCAAGGCCGGGCTCTTAGTATCCGCTCGACGCCGCAAGCGTTTAAATTTAAGGGCCCACTATTCCTTGTCAATTTTCCCAGCCAACAGATCAAATCCATCACTCCGCGGCAAGTTAGCAGCGGGATCTTTAAACGCTCGGCTTTGGACGCGTGGCATTAGCGAGGGTGCGGGCCGGTCATACGCGGAATTGGAGTGCCGGTAAAGGAAAGTATGCTGAATGGCGCATCTGATTTTTGCGCCGGCGAGCGGAGAGCACTCATTCCGATGGAATCTCATTCACGAGTCATCAGGCGCATATTAATTAAGCAGCTGGCGGTGGCCGGAGCTCGGCCGGTGGGTGGATGGGTTGGTGGTGCATTGTGCACTATTCCTAAGGCAAGGCCCTGGCTGGTGCAGCGGCGGCAGCGGCGGCCACGTGGGCGAGTGTAAGTGCACTGATAATCGTCCACTACACCAGATGGCGGGCACATGCATCAGCGCCGTGCGCGTACATGCAGGAGTGCGCGCGGTGCATCGCGAAGTGCAGCCGCGAGAGAGGGAGAGAGGGAGAGAGGGAGAGAGAAGGAGTGGGAGAGAGTGGAGTGGCGGCGAGAAGAGCGAGAAGAGTGAGGCGAGCGTAGAGGAGAGGGAAGAGAAGGAGGTAGACACAGTTAGACGAGGTGGGCACACTGCACAGTTATACGCGCAGAGAAGGAGAAACGGGAAAGGGAGAGGGAGACGGAGTGCGGAGGCAGTAGAGCCAGTAGAGGTGGCCGGCAGGGTTCTCTCACACTCCGGGCGAGCGTGTCAGTGTATACGTGCTGCACCGGGGTCCTTGCTCCCTGGCGTATGTGGGTCAGCAGTCTCACACACGCTACTATTCTTGCGTAACCAATGCATGCACACGGCCGCGAGCAGCCGCCGCCGCCATCGGCGCATACTGCCACTGCCGGCACACGTACGCCCGCACACTCTCGGCTCCGCATACGCTCCATACGTACCCCGAGAGACGTACGCGACTCTGTGCGAGACGGAAAGTGCAGCCAATGCACTAACCTACGGTCCCCTCGCCTCGAGAGGGCCGTCGCCGTCGCCGACGACGACATCGACCACGAGGACGACGAGGACCGACCGACCGATCCTCATCGTCATCGCTGCGTCGCGGTCGCGCCTACACACCCCCTCGACGCCCCGACCTATCTCGGCCGACCTCTTTCCTCCCACTCCATAAACCTACAAGTGTACACACACATGCTTTCTCTCTCTCCAGCCCTTCTCAAGACTCGGCCCCTTTGCCGCGCCTGCTATTTGCCTCATCAAACGCATCCCTACCGCGGAAGAAAATTGTGCTTCCGCCCGCGGCCTTTTACCCTCCTCGCCGCGGATCCTGTTGACTTTTCTCCGGCTCTCAGTCGCGGTGAAAAGCGGCCCCCTTGCACTGGCGCTGCCCGAGCGATTTCGGCCTAATTCCAGAGATAAAGGCCCTCGAGTGTGTAGATTGGAGATTGTTTTTCACGATAATGGCGGAAGCGGTCTCGAGAAGTTCATAGGGCAAGGAGGGAAAAGGTCAGGGGACCGGAGTCTCTCGGCGGGCGTAGCCGCGGGCCAGACTTGTATTCGCGATGCCACGTCCTCTCCCAATTCCCCGAATCACCCGCTACACCTTGCATAACAAAGTAGCGAAAGGTTAAAGATTCTAGTTTATGTAAAGAGGGAAGTAGAAGTACACGCGGTATGCGAGTCGCTACTCGCCGCCAAGTGGTCTTACGGAGTCTTCGGGCCGCTCGGCTCTGTTTTCTCTCGGTGGCAGCGGAGCCGCTTAAATCTTAAATCTCGATGGAAGAGACTCGTGTGTCTAGTGTCTACGCCCGCAATGCAGTCCCGCGCACTGCCAGGCTCAATGTATTTGACCGAGAGCTTATATTCTAGTTGGAGTAGCGATAAGTCGATGAGATCGAGCGAACTCACCAATTAAAGATTCATAAGGCCGCCGGCTCCGAGTGGATTCCCTTCGAGTGGCTCTTTCGGGGCGAGAGTTTTACTTTTACAAATCGACATGCGCTTATAATTCGATACTCGTCTGAATTGAAGCCACTTGGCCGTGACGTGGGTCGCAGCTCGCAGGAGGATTTCGGGGAGAATCGAGGGGGCAGGTTTATGCGGATCGATGGCTGGTATGTGGGAATATCGCGGTGAAGTCCCCCGTGTGACCTGTCAGATTTTTGCGAAAGCGGTCTGCCATCCGCGGCGAGCGGTGCCCGCAGAATGGAACGCTCATTCTCTCTCTCCCTCTCTCTCTCTGTGCCGCGTAGATTTTACCGTTGCAGAGGCCGTTGATGGTGAAAGTGACTCTCCCACGCCATGACATCCTATGTCTAGTACAACTCCCCACCATCCCCTCCTGTCTAGCCGTATCCCGCCACTTGTCCTAGTCGCGCCGTCGCTCTTCTCTCCTCCTTTTTCCAGCCGCCTGCACGCCGATTCTAATTCTCCTCCCACGCGCCCGCGCTACAGGAAGAACGAAATTCTTGACAATGATAATGAGCGGCGGATAAAATCGCCTTTGCAAATGATATGCCCTCTGGCGCGCCAGTGCTCCCGGCGGAGGTTGAGCCTTTGAGACTGGCAGGGATCTAGTTCACGGCGTCTCTCGCTGAAGGTAGACAGAGCGAAACGTCGCGGGGCTCGCGCTCGCCACGCTTAATAGCTCACGTGCGAGTAATTCTTTGGCATCGCGAGCCATTATCGCCCGACACCGAATTCCCTCGCGTCTCTCTATCCCGTTTCGCGCGGTACCGCTATTTGCAAAGCCGAATTATCAGCGGGCGTGCGTCGGGCTTCTGAGAGGCGGTCGCCTTAAAAATCCGCTTATCAGCGGAAGGGAGCCCGCACCGCCCGGCCACGCTCATTTACATCCACGTGAATGTCATAGGAGATTTCCCACGGAAATCGTAAGGAGTCCCCACCCTCCTGCAACGTCAACTTGCCGTAATGCAAGTACGCGCTTGAATGGACACTGGGAGAGATGAGCGTGTAGAGAGAGACAGAGTCGGTCTAAGTGATCCGCAGTGAGTGGAGCTTCTCGTCTTGGTTGTTAAGAGCGAGCGAGTGCGCCTGGCAAAAAGGAGCCCGGTAATCGGGCCCCGTACAACTTTCTTTTTTGCGGCCAGCTAAACATGAGAAACTCCACTTCCTCGAGTAGATCGCATTATCCGTATGCGATTGCCGCCGCCTAGGAACGAGAGCGCGTTCCTCCCCTGCCGCGCGCCAGGAAACTTCTCTCTCTCCGCGGGCGTATCAATTCTGCGACAATGGCCTCGGCCGGTGTAACACCATCTCGCCCCGTACTCGGCGCTATTAGTGGTTGTTTTGTTTCACTCGCGGGAGAGAAGAGGATGTCGCGTCGACTTACCGAAGACGGCGCTCATCAGGAAATTTCAGCGCGCGCGAGCGCTCGGCATGACAATGGCCGTGCGCCACGCGTTATAAATATTCGCCGGCTAATTTTTCTTACGTGTCAGCGGTAACTGGGCCTCCTCGCGAACGAGGAAGCGAGTGGAGAGCTAGGCCGTAGGGGCAGAGTCTCGCGCTCTCGAGAGTCTCTCGCTCGCTCGCGGAGAAGCGGCCGAAGGAAGGTATGTGTGTCTGTAAGCCTGTATAAGCTGGATGCTCACG
Source organism: Crossocerus cetratus (assembly GCA_963675795.1). NCBI lineage: Eukaryota > Metazoa > Arthropoda > Insecta > Hymenoptera > Crabronidae > Crossocerus > Crossocerus cetratus. The sequence continues at coordinate 19,802,363 of OY776667.1, forward strand.
AGCAACCCGCAACCAGTGAGAACGGCCAGTGAGAGTCAGACTCAGGGTACATTGAACCTCCGCAGTGAAAGTTTCTATTATACCACTGGCCTTACCTTACTTTTCCTACGGCAAGCTCCGCCGTGTTGTGTCATAAGGCGACGAGCACGGGAGAAAGATCGAGATTGCTCCTCGCGGCGCGATGAGACCGCGGAGAATAGTCGCGTATCTCGCGACTTGTACTCTCTTCCCTTAATTAGCGAGCGCGCCGAGAATCACTCGGCGGCCTTTAGCGGGCCTTCCTAGAATTGTCATAGCTTCTCCTCTCCTCTCTCATGAGCGTAGCAGCAGAGCCGAATTCGGCTAAATGTCAGCTCGCCCCTGGCTATGCTGACGGCCCGCTCCGAACTCGTATGCAAAACTGAGAGAGGACCTCGCGGAGAAATTGATCGAGCGCCGCTCGCTCTCCGACGTGTGTTGGGAATATCGAGCGGGGGGCGCTTAGCGGCTCGAAGGAGCGCGGACCTATTTACGTCGAGGAGTGATTTATTCGGCTGCTCTTGGCCAAGTGGTTCATTGCGCGAACAAAGTCATTTCGTCGGATCAGCGCATAGCTGTTTTGAAGATTGCGACAGCCACCGGCCGCGCATTCGTTAACCGCGTTACGAAAGCTATAGGAAGCTTAGAGAAAACAGTGGCGCGCGTTTCACGGAAACGGCGGCGAAGCCTCGCTCGTTGGACGAAGGACGCTCGAGGGATGGTGGAAGAGAGAGAGAGAGAGAGGGCGAGGGGGAGAAGGCGATATGCTTGTTATGGGACGTCACGACCTAGAGTTTACAATGAAACCTGGAAGCGGTGCAATCTGGAGCAACAGTTCACGCCGTGTGCACCGTGGAGCATGGAGGATTGTGGTGCTTGGAGCTTTCCATCGTTTGCGCAATCAGCTAGAAATGTTATATTAGGAACTGATGCCTATGTCCTGATGAGAAAGGGTAGCCGCCAATCGGCGCGACGCGGTGCAACGACGTTTCCAGCGAGGACTGGAAACTTTTCCTACTCCGCAATCCGCTCGGTGACGTGACGTGTTCCTTGACCGAACTCTCGCATGTTCCTTTGAGTCTCCTTCGGTATTGCAACAAGTGAGAATCAAGAGAGGTCTTGCGATTGCGAAATCGCGCCACGGTGATATTGACTGGTGGAAACGATTGACAAACGTAGCAGGGGATTGCACCATGCGAGCGAGGTTTGGCGAATCGGGCGTATTCGATGAGGGGGAGGATGGGGGAGATAGTTGCGGAAGTGGAGTGCAGTAGATCCGTACCTATATGCCGACCTTGCAGGACACTCATCTTCGCGCACATGGTATGTCCGGGGTACAATAGAACTAGCCTCTCAATTAGAAGGGAATCCAAGCCTCCTCGATCCAACACTATCCGTGGCGGTTGCGCGAAAGAGAGAGAGAGAGAGTGCTCGCAGCAGGTGCTCGTCGTCGATACACGAGCCGCGCAGGCTATCGAGTTACGAGCGGTCACTGGTCCTCTCCATCCTGGCACAATTATAGATCGGCGATCCACTGTCCTGGCGGGGCCGCGATCGCGCACATCGTCGAGACAATGGCGCGCGACATTCGACGATCACTGTGTTCGCTGCGCTCCGGAGGCGAGTGCGCCTCGGCGGCAGCGTGCATCGGCCCGGCCGAGACCCCCGCCGATTCGGTCAAAGTTTCCAGGAACTATCAGCATGGAACACTGCACTAGAACAAACAGTCCGCGCGCGCGCGCTCGCGCCGATCACTTTCCGAAGAAACCAACTGCGCTCGAGCGAGTGAGCGGGTGAGCGGGTGAGCGAGTCGGGGCCCGGAAGGAAGAGTACTCTCGAGGGGTTTAAAGACACACTCGGCACTGCGCGACGAGGAGCCGAAGTGAACGGCTGGCGGAGCCCAAAGTTTTTGGGCCAGCCGGCTCCGCGGGCCACGCGATCCACCCAAGTCGTGGATCCACGATGATGGGTGGAGGTGGTACCAGTGACCTCGATACCAACCGAGGCCCTCCAATCCCAACGCCCAATGCCAAAAACCCGACACGCGTGTATACGCGAGAGAGAACTTTCACTCTCTCGGACGCCGCCGCCGATCCTGGCCAAAGTCGACGGCCCGCACCGCCCGCTCGCCTCTACACACTCATCGCCCTCCGTCCAGCCCTCATTTTCTCCCGCTTTTCACCCTCCACTTTAATAGAGACACCTGTCGCGCCGAGCACACCGGACAAATACCACTGCCCGGACTCTCCGAAGAAATGGACGAAAGAACATCGGGGCTACCGGGGATTCGCCAGTGGGAAGAGAGGGCCGACAAAATTTGCCGCGCTCTCGCGAACTTTCACTCCGGCCGGCTTTGCTATTTCGCCGATAGAAAGGTTAAGGACTCGGCGCTCCTTCCCCCGTCGACTCAATTTTGAGACCTAGATTCGCCTCGCGGATCCTCGAGATCCTCGAGATTCGAGCCGGTTGGATTTGCCGGGAGCGGAAGAGAGAGAGGTCGGACGTATACACGAATTCATTAAGAGTCGAGAGTGAACGAACGTGACGCGTCCCTTCGGATCATCGTCCACTTTATAGAGAGAGCATTACGAAATAGCATCTATCACGAATGCGGAAGCGGTTTTGATCCTCATAAATTCCAACCGCTCTTCTCCGTCGTCGTCGGAAAAAAACTGATATGCGCGAGGAGGTGAAAAAGCGGCTTCCTAATAAGGAAGGAGCGGGCGCGACGGAGCAGGACCTTTCGAGCCGATCGCACCGCTCGTCCCAGTGCGCTCTTCTTATTGCGATTTCACTCTCGACGCACCGTCGAGAGCGGCCTCTTACGCGATAATGGAGCTTGCATGTTTCTCCGCTCTCATCGGCAGATGAACTGCCGGCTCCTCCCGACGTATAAGCGCGCGCCGAGAGGTGAAAGAGCGGCTCGGGCTCCGGAGAGCGTGTGTTTCACTTTTAACCGATAAGAAAGTAACGAAAGTCGATGAAAGTTTTGGGCAAGGTGGCCGCGGCGCCGGTGCGGTTTCGCGAGCGGCTTCTCTTTATGCCTGCGCGTTCCCTCGGACGAAAGTAAAAGTAAGAAGGGAGGACCTTGCCGGGAACGTCGTCATCGTGTGTGACACCGGCCCGAAGCCTCCTCTCCGATCCTCCTTCCACCGCTTTCCTCTCGCTCCCTTCTTCCTCGGCGCGCACTTTCGTCCGAGCACCGTCTATCTGGCTGGTTTCGCGCGCGGATACCGGTTCTCGCCGAAACGATACCATCTTACAGGAAGATCGAACCTGGTGAAAACCGCGTCCTTCGTCGAACAGGGTTACATTACGTCAGGCGGGTCGTCCTGTTGCCGTTCACCTTCGCCGACGATTCTGATAGTGTACTGCGTAGGGACCTGTACAATATACAACTCGCATTTCGCCATCGTCCAATCCGGAGTAGAATCCCTCGGACGCATTCCGACCAATTACACATTATCACTATTCTCTAGTATCGTACAATAGCATTCTCATTACGCAAGGTTTCCGTGAACTATTAGGCGCAAACACTTTTCCCTAAACATTCTGTTGTCATGTTCGATAAGCCTGTGTGAAAAGTGAGACCGTTCAAGGATCTCGCAACCTATCCTAACGCCGCGACGCTTGGACGAGGAAGGTTCGAGACGCCGACGTTCCAGTGTTGATAACTCTGCAATGAATTGCGCGGAGAGGGCAAGAGAATGAGTTTTCTAAGCGAACTAGAAGAGCGCAGAGCGCAGAGTGTGGAAGGCAGGAGCGCGACGCGACGCGGCGGTGCATTCGTATGTGGCATCGTGGGCAGTGCTGCAGTCGTTCGTACCAGCACGTTGTGAGCGGTCGGCCATGGCATACTTACTAATGTCAATCACACCGGCAGGCATGCACCATTGGCATGTGCTCGTGCACACTTACGCGCCGAGAGATAGACGCGATGCGCGCGTCTCGGGGAGAGCGTTCGATCGGCGTCGAATCGCCTAGCCTTTTGCCCTTTAACCCCGCAGCGCAATTCCCTCCACCGAGCGATATCGCTCTCCTCTCCCGCGGCTGCAGCCCTGTAACCCTGGAGCTCTGAACTTGGCGACCCATCGGCCCTCCTTCCTCCCTCATTTTTCCATTTTTCCCCGGCGATCCTCGCGAGCGAGCATCTCCTCGCTGATTCACTTATCGCCGCTGCGCCGCGCGCAAGGACTCGCGATAACTCATTCGGAGCCAGCACTACTTCCCCGCGGATTCTTCTACCACTCGGACAAGTTAAGGCTGCCGGCATTATCAGTGGGGTTGAAAAGTAGCCGCGTCGCGAGCTCGATAAGCTATCGCCGCGCAAACTATTTTAACATGGCGGGAATGAGCCACTGGTCACTCCAGTTACATGCTACTTGCTGCTCGGTAGATAGATAAACAATCCGATGAGCAGGCTGGCTCTTCTTTTAGCGAAGCATTAGCCTATCTCCACCGAGTGACGATCAGAGTCTTTCCTTGCCGAGCGCTTGCTCTCCTTTTGGGAGATTTAGTGCGTCGGTCTCGCTCGGTCACGTTTCCTTCGCATTCCTGCCGCGGTGAGGGTCAGCACTTGGCAAGCTCGTACGCAAACCGAGTGTTACGCTTGGGAACAGTACTACTCGGCCAAGTGGGATTCTCGCTCGAGTAGACGAAGGATCGAGCGCGACCGGAGGATTCTACCGAGTCGCCGCTTCAATGACACTCTATTCCCGTACTCGGGTTCTGCCGTCGGGCCATTTCGACAAGCATTTCCACGGATCTCTACTACGATACTCGCCGGCCCGCTTCTCGATCGATTTCCACCCGTTACAATAACAGTTCTCCCGCATTAGCGATTGGTATCGCGATACACGGCCCGACACGGCCAGCCGCGCGGCGCTTCGAGTAGTGCGCGCTTGAAAATTAATTAGCAGCTCGAGCCGAGGTTTTGCAACTAAGTGGGTACTATGCGGAATATCGTCTTACGTACCACCGCGATACTTAATGCTCTTTGTACCTGCTAATTAGAACTGTCGACATCGAAATAACGGCTCGGCCGGTTGCTCGCTCGACAGCGATCGATAAAACCACTTGGAACCGCGTGGCCCAGTAAAGAGCGATCTTCCTTCGATCCTGCGGGTAGGACGAGAGGCGTTCAGGGGGGGAGAAGATCTGCATCGGTTTCGAAGGTGTTGTTCAAGTGCTCGCGTCACTCGGCCGATCCCAAGTCCGTGATCTTGGTGGAATTCCCTTGGATGGTCGCGGCTGGGACTGGCATCACGGTCTGCCGGAATGATCGCTCGCAATTACAGCGAGCAGGCATGGCCAGTGAGCTGCTCGCTCTTTGAAGCTCTAAGGCCAACCGGCGTCCATGAGAACCGACCTCACAGGCTCACAGAGGAGTGTCGACACATTTCCCGCCTCGGTCGCTTCAGAGATCTGCGCGCCGCGGCCGTGCCACTGTCTCTCTGCGTCGGCCTCTCTCGCACCTTCTCCATCGTGGAAAATCTCGCTCGCTCGATCCAGGTAGTTCAAGTAGTAGAAAAGAGAAAAGAAATGGAGGCTTTGTCGACAGGGATTGCTCTTGCCATTCAAATACCTCTCGCGGCGGACGGCAGTGATTCCGGAATGGCAGTCTCTTGTTATAATAAGTTGGAAGGCTGATCGATGCAGACGGGTCGCACGGGGGACAGAGAGAGAGTGAGAGAGAGTGAGAGAGAGGGAGCGGGTTTCTCTGGGGCGAGGGACGCCGCAAGTGATTCATTAGATCCGCTCGATCAAGTGACGCATGTTTCCCTACTCCCCGTCTTTCCCTCCAGTGTCATGCACCTCTCGATCGTATCCCTCTTTCTCGAGCGAGCAGCGAGCGCACGGTGTCTCTCGGTTATTCGCATTTGGATACCGGTACTGGCCGCGCGCGAGCACGTGTCAGGGTCAAATGACATCATTGAAAAGCAAGGACCCTCGCCAGGCTGCGCGCTCTCCGCTTCGTCCTGGCGATCGCGCTCTCGCGCTCTCGCGCTCTACCTCGAGAACGAACCAGCAACAATGGAATTCTCGTAACTACTCGGATAATCGGGGCATTCTCTCGACGTCGGTGGCGCCGCCCGATCAGTTTATTCTCGTGCTATCAGCGGCAAACATCGCGCGCACTCACTTATCGCACTGTCGCCCTGCATTGGCAGCCGCGTAACTTGTCCATTATTGAAAGCATCGTAAATCAATTGCATGCCTTTCGAGAGCTAATTGCCGACTATTCCAAATCTTCCGATCCCCCCTTTCATTCGAGCGCGGTCCTTCTATAGAATACAAGTGAGAGTCCAACTGGAGATAGAAAGCCATGGGATTGTGGTCCCGGCGCGGTTGTGGTCGTGCGCGCGTAATGCCGCGATTACTCGCGGGTATATTTAGTTTCAGATTGGCATAGGTCGCGAGGAGTCTGCTAGTTGTTATCTGTTTCCTACGCACGTGGCCTCCATAGCCGAGGATCTAGCCGCTTATAATCTCGCTTGTCTCGATCAAGTCGGGCCTCATAATACTCGATCAATCGAGAAAGGCAATAATCATTCTTCCAACTTTGATGAATAACAGTCGCTACAGGTTCGACTATGAGGCGTTCGCCCGAGTAGAGGGCTCGTCGGCGTCGAGCGTTTAGCATGAGAAGCGAGGAACTAATGGCGCTCGAGAAAGAGGCCGTAGCTCTGGATTGGCCGGGATCAGCGGTTAATAATTGGCCTGGTGGCCGGTGGCCGATCGCAGAGTGTGCCGAGGGATGCAGTGCTCGGCGCGCGGGCGCGCGGGCGCGCGGAGAGCAGAGGAAAGCAAAGCAAGCAGCTGGTCTCGGCGGAGAGCGTGCGAGGGACGTGGAGCGCGAGAAGGAAGGATGCCCGCGGCCCGGAGAGCCAGCGCCTCTCTCTGGCTCTCGGCGTGTACGTGCGCTCTGCTCTCTGTGCATTGGTTCTCGCGCGCGCACCAGCGTTTGCACCCGACCTATCTCAAGCCTCTCGTTCTCGTCATCGGGCGAGGGCGCGCGCAGAGAGTACGCCGTACATACGCCGAGCTGTTAGAGTAGGTTAGGGACGTCACCGGCTACTGCGCTCATCCGCCAGAATAACTTTAAGCGGGCTTGCACAACTCCACGCCGCCCCGCTCGCCGTGGAACCTACCCCCCTTTTACTCCCTCCCAACTCTTTCCTTTTTCTCCCTGATATTTCGACTTGTCTTTATTTCCATCTTTCTTGGATTCGTGTTTGTTCCTTTGCCACTTGTAGTATTAATTGCGAGGTTCTCCGAGGGGGTCGCTTAGAATCAGGAGATTGAAGACAAGGGTACTACGGAGCTTGGGTTATTAAAGCGAGCGCATATGCCGGGGCTCTGACTCATGCGTCGATTGATTGATAAATCCACATTAATTAAACCCGTTCTCCGAGGCACGCGGCATCCCACCTATGCGCCGCTCGATACCTTGATTGTTCCGGCGGCATTGTGAATCAGAGGCTCACTATGAATCCTGCTAGTTTACTATGTCACGGGGGAGCGCATTACTGCTCGATTCCCGGAAGTGTTTACGCGATTGATGTTATTTTCATGTGGTATCGACGTCGCGGAAATAATACCAGCGAGCCACGAGTCATAGAGGATGCTCTTAAGGACTCTCCGAGCGCTTTGCCGATCGGTAGCCAGTGGCGATCGTTTATAAACATTTTGTAATCTTATAAGCTAGTATCCGCGCTGATCGATGTCCCGCCTGCCAATTAGTTTCGTATTCCGTCAAGGTTAATGAATTCCGCGGGCGGGGGAAAAAAATCGGCGACAAAATCCCTCTATCTCGCCGGCATTGGCGAGCGGTTCCTTCGCTTCCTGGGCCGGCGAAATATATTTGGGCGGAGATGACCGGCTTGTCCTTCGGCGCGGTTTGCACAAGGAATTCTCGGAGAATCCGCACTGCCGGAAGACGGCGGCGGGCGTGAGTTCTCGTACCGGACGAGCGACCTAGACCTTTCGACTCCATTGGCACGCGTGCGATAGACGCGCGATTTGCATCCCATTGCCGTGAGAGCACATACATGTATACATCGGCAGATATATCGTTTTTTCACGGCTCCTTGCGCGGCTCGCCTCTCAATGACACGCGCCGCTTAATTAGCAAGGCTTCGCGGCGCTTCCCCCTCGGAAAGAGCGGGGAGTCGAGCGGCTGCAACAAGGATCCACGCGGGAACCGAGCAGGTAAACCTCCGCCACTTATTGGAGCAACCTCCAACGATCGCTAATCTCATTTCGATATCCCGTAAATCAGTTTCCATCACACTCCGCCACTTCCAGCCGAGTCAAAAAGTATCTCGGACCGACAATCGAACTGGCGCGTACCAACAAGTTAGCAGAGTGGGAGTAGGAGTCTCCTCGGAGTGGGACTTACATTTTTTTCCGCTCAGGACATCCGAGAGACGAAAATCATTGGGGGGCAGCAGTAGGAGATTGGCTTTCCGGAGAGTAGCTGGCCGACGAGGTGTCGGCCGACGAGGTCAGTTTGATTCGGCGTCTAGAAGGTCACCGAGGATGTGGATCGTCGATCAGATGTCAGGGGAAGGTGCCCCGTGTGTGTCTGTCTGTCTGTCTGTGTGTGGCGTTATTACGTCAGGGTTTCTAGACGTCTCACAGTTGCAAGCCGACTTGGACACTTGTCGGCGCTCGAGCTCGCTTCTCTTCTACCAATATGTACGTTGTGTGTATCTAATCGAAAACCCGTGGCGGCTGCCTCCCGCACACAGTGCTACCGGCGTCTCGTCCGTTTTCTCAAGCACTTGCACCAGGTGCACTTGTTCCTCATTTGTTCGAGTGTCTCCCGGGTAAATTGCGTCCGCGGGCTCGCGCGCGCGCGAATCCTCCTCCCGAGGCGCAGAGACGCACACAGACACTGTCGCCGATAGATCGCCGGCCGCAGGACTTAAGCTAGTAGGCCAGGATTATCCTCGCGTGATAGATGCTATCGCGAGGCCCTACGCGCCGATCTCAGCCGACACGCGAATCCTCGTGGCTCGTGGCCCAGAAAGCACCGCTCCCATTAGTTTCCCCGTTACCTTTCAAGTCGCCACCCCCTTGAGAAAGTGGCGTGGCCAAGTGTCGTTATTTTCGAGCGAGTTTCGGCTACAGCTGCTTTCGAGTGGGACGAGTTGGCCTTCCTCGTTCGCCCGCACCATTTACTTCCTTCTTGCTCTCGGTGGAACTCGTGGCTCCCGTCCTCTCGGCTATTCTCTTGATCGTCCGCTCGATTATTCCAAGTCGCCGGTCAGTTCAGTCTTCACTTTCACTCGAGGCGGCTACGCTCGCGCGAGTCCACTCCGAAAATACTGGTTTCTAGATTCACTTATCGCCGGTTTCTCGATCGGCCGCCGAAAGACACCGGGCATTAATCAGGCCCGAACCATCCGCGGAGAGCCGCCGCTCATGAATATGGAATCTCGGCTATCGCTTCCGGCGCGGAATCATCCTGGATCAATGGGATTGATCGATGACGCCTCTCACTGGCGCACGTGAGGATCGGACTCTCGAGGGTTCACCGTACGCGTCCTTGCCGGGTGCATTTAACGCCAACTGCGTCCTTTAACCCATAGAGTTTCCTCCCGGCAGAATGAACCCTTTAAAATCCTCGGTAGGGTCGGAGCACTGGTTATTGAGGAGAGTTGGTCCGTTACTGGTGGAGCATTAGTCCGCTAGAACTGTGCTCTAAGAGGCTCGAAATTCCGGAGGAGGAGGGTTCGTTGCACCCGCGTTGCGTATCTGCGAGTTTGTTTGGACGTGGCAGTGTGTAGGCTGCCTGTCGTTGTAATACTATCAGCGCGCGCTCCTTATCGCGCGCAAGCTGTACATACCGTGGGGCGCGACGCGCACCATTCATACGTCGCTTTTCCACGGGGAGAGAGCGCGCGCGGCACAGGCATCGTCACCGCTCGCGAGCGAGAGAGTGAGGGAGCGGGCGAGCGAGAGTATCCACCCGCCGGAGAGCCTCGTGTGCGTGCGTGTGCGTGCGTGTGCTGCTGCCGCCTGCCTATGCGTGCACCAAAATGGCAGCCGTGCACTGCTTACGTAACTCGGGCTCGCTTTTTTCCTTGCGGCCCGCGGCCCGCGGCCCGACTCGTTTAGCAGGAAGCTGTCGCGCTCAGGCCCGCGCCAGTCCCAGATAACCGGAGATCCAGACCTCTTCCTTGAATCTTATACGATTATGCCGCCGATCCAAACTTCGCACCAGCCGCCTTATTCTCCTTTTTCTTAATGGTACGCGGAACCCTTCTCTAGAGTTCACTTGTGGATCGCTGGAAAATGCGATTCTGGCAGGTTGAAAGGGACGGTGCGATTGCAGCGCCGTTCGAACACTCTGGTTTAGGTGATGTCCCCTCTGAGTTTAGGAGTCATCGGCAGTTTTGCGTAGAGTTCTTCTCTTCTGAGGAAGGTGGGTTGTTCAGGGCGAAGTGGCCCTGTCAGTCGATGTGGCAGTATAGCAGAAGAGTACGGGAGACTCTACGATCCCTTTTACTTGGCAGTGTTGAGATTAACAGTGGAATCATATCGATTCCAGTAGGCAGTTGTTGATCCTGGTGGTGGGTTCGAGGCTCGCGGCTTTCAAGAGCGGCTGGTACATTGCGAATCACTGTACCATGGCGCATGCTCCACCGGCAGAACGCGTTACGAAAACGTCGTGACTTTGGCCGTGGACGGTGGCGGAGAGCGAGAGCAAGAGTGAGAGAGGGGAGAGAGGGGAGAGAGGGGAGAGAGGGTGTCAGTGAGAGAAAAAGGGGAAATCACAGGGGAAAATAAGACTGGCCGCTTGGGGTATCGGTGTCCCGGTTAATTGGCAGTGGTCTGGGATCAGGAAGCAAGAAGAGCTCGCTCCCTTCGCGAGAAGCCGATACGCAACTAGCACAGTGAGCTCCTCCGGGGATAATACTGTAGAAAAATCGGTGGAGCTTTTCCCGCGGAACTCCTCCGTCGAGCACTGAGCGCCGCCAGTCGAGCAAGTGCGAGCATCTATCCTGGATGTTCTCGAGCGATGAGACTTCCGGGCCGGAGTGCTCGCCCACTTTCTCCTCGCTCGTCGCGCGTTCACTCTTCCTCCTGGCGAAGACTTTCGACCTCCGCGCGAGAGCCCTCGGCTTCCTATTGGGATCGACCTCTTTAACAGAGCGGCACCGATCGAGAGGTTCGCCGCGGGTCATTCACCTTGGGTGCGCGGGGACCGGCGCGGTCCCTTGCTCCAAATCGGCGGTGATTATTCGATAAGAATGCTCGAAGGTCGGCGTCGAGAGCGCGCTGGAACTCTAGATCGATCGAGCACTGGCGCAGCTTCGAGGGCACTGTCCGCCGCTGATAATTCGAGAGATGCCTCCACGCGCTCTGCTCCCTTCCTCATTGAGCCGGGGGCCGCGCGCGCGCTTCTGCACGAGTCTCGGCGTGTGCGTGCGCCTTTCAAGTGGCGGCGGGTCCAGCGGCGTTCCCTTGAAAATCGCGGCGGCAGTGTCGGCGGCGGCGGGCGCAATTTGGCGCGAGCGGCCGAGCGAGAGCGGCTGATGGAAGCTAGTGGTAGGTCAGGGTACGACGCTCTCGGCGGCACGCCGTTGGTCCCCGTGCCACTTCCGGCCGGGGCACGTGGGTCCGATTGGGGACTAGCACTCCGCTCCTCTCCAGCGCCCGCACTTCCGCTATCCGCGATGACTCGCCGAGGGTGATTCGGCTCGAGCGGCCAGCATCACCGTGACACAGAGTCGCCACCACTACCGGCACCACCACCAACACTAGCACAGGCCCCTCGATTCTCGAGCTACCCCTAAAGTCCTCTCTGCCACCCTAGCTCCCTGTACCTGCACGGCTCCTCTAAGGCCGCGCGTATTTTCCGCCGCAGGGTAGCACGCTCTCTTTATTGTGTACACGCGTGTCGGTGCGTGCGTGCGTACGCGCGCAGATAGAGCGACGCGTTTCTCTTTGGTCTCGCGGCGGCGGCGGCGGCGTCGGCGGCGGCGGCACGAGAGGTGTGTAAACCGAGTGTCGAGCTGAGTTGGCTTCGACAAAGTAGGGCGACGACTGGGACAGCGGCCACGGGCACCAGCGCTCACCGAGACGAGGAGAACCCGTGCGCCGTGCGGTGGAGGAACTGTGGAAGTGGAAGAGAGAACCCTCCGAGTAAAACGGCCGCGGTGCTGCTGCACTACGTTCTCCAGTAGGGGAACCTCTAATGCACCGCTGCACCGAGAGAGCCGCCTAGTCGATCGCTCCGCTCGTACTAACGCTCCTCTAACGACAGCGAAAACTGATGCACACCTATGATTCACCTCCGCTGCTACTACACCTATGCGCGCTCCACGATCGATCGCACGCTACTCGCCACACCAAGCAGCGCCGTATCCTTCGACCCCCAAATCTCCGAGAGCTTCCACGCACCATCAACTCGATTCTCTATCCCAAATTCATCCCCCGCGACGGGGAGTACGTTGCTTTGACTTTTCCGAGTTCGTTGTCGCCGCGAGTCAATGGAGGGATGATTGCTGAGCATTCTAGTGGACTTTAACCGTCTTACGGATCTTCATGGAAAGGAGCACTATTGTTAGTCTGGATATATATCGCGGTGGAACTAGATATAGATATTCAAAAAGGCGGTCACGTACGATTGTTTTACCGAGCCCGAAATGAGATATTTCGGTTGAGCGGACCATGGTGCTCGGAATGCTAGAGGCTACGTTAATTGGACGGCGGTGATTTTGATCGGGGCGAGTGATTGGGATTTGTGCATCCCATTAACAATCGAAAGGGGTAAGGTCACGCTTTGACCCGAGCGCTCGCCTGTTATGGTTGGTAGGCAGCGTAGAAAAAACGGTATTCACCGCCGGAGGAGAAAGTCGCATCCGTGCACATAAACTACCCACGAATCCTCGCATCAGTCAGCGCGCGCGTTTCTGTTACTCTTTTACGGTCTAGGCCACGATGTTCGATAACCGAAAAACTTTCACCTTCCGAGTCGCTTTAGACCGGCGAGCCCGTGACCGAGGATCGCCGATATCTTTTAATGCAGGCCCCCTCGCACTCATTTGCAAATTGTCCCTGGTGCGGACACTCTTGATCTTGATCCTTCAATCAAACCTGATTGCGCAAGGTCGAATCCCCGAATTCGAGTGAGTGCGAAAGTGCGTCTTACTTTTAATGCCGAGCTCGTATTCGAGGCTTCCTCCTGCCTCGCCGCTCTCGAGTCTGGCTCCCCGGCTTTAACGATAGCTATCTTTTATATTTATCACCCATTGGCTTAATTGTCAGTAGTATAAGTCCGAGCGGCTTTCGCCGTAGGTGGAAGCTGAAGGCGAGTGGACTAGCGATTATACTAGAGTCAGATGAAAGCAACTGAGGTGGAATTAACGAGTTATAAAGATTGCCGGGGAAGAATTCTCGGTCGGATTGGCGCGGAAGTGTGTATCCCTCGGACGGAAGGATGAATCGCGCGCGAGGATCGTTCGGGAGGAAGGTCGCCGTGCGAGCGCTCCTTCGAGTGGTATACGTCACGAGGATCCTCCGCGACGTTGCCCTGACCTAAAAAACTAGCCGGCTCTCGCTATCACCGCTATAATTATAAACTCGCCACCTCCTCCCGGATAAATCCGGCGACAGTATAACATCACCGCGATCCGCCACATCCTTTCTGGCCGATCGCGAGATGCCGAGGCACGATTTCGAGGAAACACCAGCGAGCTCCGGCGTCGCAAGAAATAGCCGCGGAAAGCCTCGACGGATTTCATTTAGGAATTCGCCGCGTCGCATAGATCCTCGCGGTATCGAAAGCTGTTTTAATCGCCCGACGATTTACGGCGCATCCATATTTCCGCGCCACGTGTTTCCGTATCCCGCTGTGTTCTCCCAAGGATTCTCATTCGCGCCGAGTGTCATTGATTGCTCGGCGAGGATCGTAAATCCCGCGGATGGTAATAGCGCGATCCTAGAGCTGGGTCACGTAAGTCTAGATTTGTGGAGGGGTCGTACTTCCTGCCGGAGCCAATAGGTTGCCCCGATCATTCGCGGCCGCGATGGTAACCTGCGGATCGAGGAGAGCACCTCGCAATTCGGCAAGAACATATTTAAGAGGAAGCTCAGAGTGTTCGGCTCCTTGCAATCAGGCTGATGACCTTTCAGCCAGCTGACAGTCCGCGCCGGGCTCAGTCCGCTCGGTAACGAGGGGCTTGCGTCTCATCAGGGTCGAGCCGAGTTCTGTCATTTCTGCGAGCATATTCGGGTCAACTATTGTTTCCCGCGGTATTATTAAGCGGTCGCTCCGCCGCGGAACAATCTATTTCCGGTAGCACATACTTTCGTTAAGTCATACTTTCCTCGCACTCCCCCTCCACTTCCATCGGCGAGCGGGAAGCGTCGCACTTTGACTCCGCCGATGGCGAAGTGTGCCAGAGCTCCACTCTAGTCGTGCCGTTTTCGGATCGAAGAGAAAGCAAAGAAGATACGCTCTTAACATTCCCTTATGGATTCTGTGAGCCATCGCCTCAGGCTCTAAAATGAATACTCACTCCCCAAACTCGAGGCGACTAGAGCGTCGCGTTAGTCGAGCCGACGAGTTCCATTGGTCAGAGGGAAATCGGAAAACGCTGAATTCATTTGCATTTATTAAAGCAAAGGGGGGACGCCCTATTGGTGCAAGTGTCAGAGCATTAGTGACAGAGTGATTAATTTCTGTCTCCAAGTGGCGAGGGATGTCATCCATCTGGAGTCGGGCAGCGTCGATCCATTAGTAGTGGCGTAGAGCCGGCGGGTCGTGCGGTACACGCTCATGGGGTACCGCAAGCCCCACTGACTCACAGAACTACTTTCCCTTCTTTCTCGCCGCGGTAGAGTCCACCTCCGCGTCGAGGAGAGCGGGGCCCGTTATCCCGCCGCGCCGCGCCGGCTCGTCGAGAGTGAAACGTTTGTATACGTATCTACCAGCTGAACCTCTGCCTTCCCACGAGGTTACCCGCCGCTATGGCTCGGCCCATCAAAAAACCACTCAGCCGATGACCTTCCCACTTGGACCATAATGCTCCCACTAGTTTTTCGATCTCTACATATTGCGACGTTATGTATCCCAGGTTATATGTATAGTATTTTCTAGTAGTTGGTCGCTTATGAAGAGACTAGAGTACTGTATTGCGGAAAGTGGGCTAATTGCAAGTAGTATAAGCCCGCGCGCGGTCAGACCCTTCGGGCTGCATCCTTCTCAGAAAGTTTAGCGTACCTTGGACATTGAATACAGACAAATCTTGAGTGAACATTTGCTTTTGAGTGATATACTCTTACGTAGTCAGCCCGTGGTATTCTGAAGCCTCTTACTGCACCTTTCTATGTCTAATTCATTTCCTTTAGTGGCGGAAAACAGAGTTCGTCATACTTTAAAGCGATCTTATGGGATTCGATAATGGCTGAGTGCATGAAGAAGTGAAAACGCTAGGAAGGAAAGCTAGTGGTAAGGTTCTCGGCGGGCTCTACCCCCTTGCGTATCGTAGAAATCAGCCAGGATATCGAGGGGAGGCTACAAGACGAGTTTTCGGTTATATAATCCGCACACTTACGCCACAGTTACACGACACCGAGTGGCAGAAAACGATCATTACGAGCCAGCGGGAAAATGAAACTGGCTTGCGTAGCGCTGCGTGCCGCCCGAGGAGAAAACTGCCGGTCAGTATTCGATCTCTCGCACGCCGGGTGCATTAGTCGCCGCTCGTAATCTTTCCTTCCTGTCTCCAAACTTAATCGTAGCCTAGGCTCGTTTCGCAATTAGAGAGGCGGCTATTTAAAGATTATCGCGTGATGCTGTAACCACGGCATCGTGGTTTTCCGAACGACGAATAGGACGACGACGACGACGGTGGCGGCTAGTCTCTCTCGTAACGTGTCCACTTTGCGAGCACGATCGGACTTGTAACATTTCAGTCGAGCCTTATACAACGTCTCGGCGTAGTTATCGGCAAAATTCGAGAGTGTCGGAGTCCTAAAAATCGAGCGCTCATGAATTTCGACGCGAGGAAAAGCCTTTATGTAACGAAGGTAGCGCGTTATCACGCGCCGGCCTTTCCGTTCCGGCTTCGATTAATATCGAGTGTGCCGGGAGTGGAGCTGCCGGAACCGTGTCAATTGCAGGGGGAATTTTGTCCGGCGAGAAAAAGGAGCAGCGGAGAGCTGGGCCGACTAGAACGGGGACGTGTGTAGAGCGCGCGCGGCGAGCGCCGCGATCGCCGTGTAAAAAGTGTCCCTGGCTTGGTCGTTGCCCACGAGATCTTTCTAGGTCAAGGTTCGAGCTGCCCGATCGTTTTGAGCGACTTACCCTTCGCTCCTCGTATTTCCATCTTGGGACTCTCGAGATCACCGGTCAATCCCCCACCCACTTCGTCTCTCAAACCTTCCTGCTATTCTAATCTCGATTCTCGACTACTGTTTTCGGTACTCTAAGGAATGCTGTGGCCCCACTTTTGATTCACGAATCCCGTTGCCTTTTCCGCTCGACGGCAACGGCGTCTGCGAGAGATTGGTCTAATCTGAATAAACTCAGTATAGATGTTATGCGGCCGTGACACTCTCTTTGTCAATCGCGGGCCTCGCGAGTGCATTCATCCGAGGAGCAGAGTAGGTACGCGCGCGGCCGAGGTGGCTCGTTTGTTCGTACACGTGTAGATCGGTAAAGCGGCGATGGATCATCGCGGCTCGCGCAGATCCTTGTCGCAATTCAGCGTGGGAAAGCATGCACACGATCGAGCGCAACCAGGACCCTCTTTACCTCGGAGACAAGGAGCCTCAGCTACCAGATCCTCGATAATCTAGACGGCAAAGCTGCCAGCCGTGGAATAAGTAGACAGTACTATATCTGAGAACTAGGAATTGAGAAAACCGACGGCGGAGACGTCTCGATCTTTTAGGCCGATTTCTATCTCCCTCGTGTGTATCGAGCGCTCTATAGTCCATAGCTCTCTTCTATCTGGAATCGTGAGTCGGAGCGAGTTGCCGTGTGCCGCGGCAAGATCGACGTTTACTCAGGCCGGCGTCTTGAGAATTGTGCGCTCGGTTTCTATCTCGCCAAGTGCTCGAACGGTTTCACTGTCAGTCGGTGGCAGCGTGGGCCGAGGGCTCGCCCCGCCACGCCGCCGCGCCGCCGCGCCGCCGCGGCCGTCGTTGCCATTGTACGTTGCAAGTAGAAACCGGCCGGCTGGGGTCAGCCTAGACTCGTTTAGACCTAGGTACAAGAATACCCCGCGAGCGTGCCAGAGCGGGCCGGAGAAAGGAGAGAAAGAGAAAGACGCCAAGATCGTGTTCCCCGATAGGAACTCTAGAAAGACGAAGTGCGCCGGGAGAGCACGCGGCAGCCGCGCTCGGCCTAGATACGAAACGGAGAGGTGCTTTCGGGAAAGTCCGCGAAGCTCGCTTATAAACTCGAGCCGCTTTAAGAATCCAGCCTCTCCCCCTCTCCTTCTCTCTCTCTCCGTCTCTCTCTCTCAATGGATTCGAAGGAAAGGTGATCTTTATCGAAATCCGCCGGCTCTCGCTCTGACACTATTCCCCCTGACAAGCCTCCTAGCTATCTCCCAGTCGGAGGACTACTGTTTCTCATCGAAGCCATCGGGAGAAACGAAGACGAAGATGAAGAATAAGCTTGTTAAAATCCGGGACGAATGAATTCCCGCAACTTTCGAAATCCGAGCGGCCGAGAGGTGTCCAGGAGGAAATTGGCACGATTTGGCGAGTGATACGGGGAATTTCGCCACGCTTTCCCCCCCGCGCTCGACCACCGGGCGTGTAGAAGAAGTGCGAGTCGAACTGCGAGTTCAGTCAGAGTAGGAGAATGCGAGACGCAGCCGTAGAAGCGTGGCTATGGTTAACGCCGTCACGTTCCATTTAGGAGAGGCTGCACCGCGCGCGCACTCACTCCCGCGGGCCCCTTCCCGCGAGGCAGCGCGTAGAGCCGTAGAAAGTGTTCCTTCGCTTATTATCCCGAGGCCGGGCACTTCCTCGTCGGCCTGACCTTTCCCTCCGCCTCTTCTCTTTCTCCTGGCTAGGCCAACGAGGAAGTCAGCCAGCCAGCCAGCCAGCCCGCCAGCCAGCCGGCCGACTCAAATACGATCGCATCTCTCCCCGCTTGTTAAGTGTCTTGGTGTTCCTCGGTTCTCACCGGCGCATATAATTCACTGGCAGGCGGCGACTCGCCCGGCGAAAACCAATGTAACCGGGTCATCGACACGCCCGGCCCTCTCCGGCAAACTTTTGCCAAGAAGCAACTAGTCCTATCATACACGCCTCCCAACTATATCAATATCCTTGAATCTACAAGGCGACACTTCCTCTCCCGCCAACTCCCCCGGCATTTGAGTATATGATCGATCCAACCATCCAAGTACCAGCGGTATTAATCAGCGGGCGTGTAATCAGCTGGCGAATCGCTAATTCCCCGTGCATTAAAGCGTCATCGGATTAACGAACGTGACGGGAGAGATTCGTGGCGAATATCATTAGCCGAATTCGTTCCCGCTGCCGCCGCCGCTGCCGCCGGCGGCGGCGATGATTCCGGGCGGCGCGTTAAACGGCCGGGACGTTCGCTCGCCGGTTCAACGACCCGCTCGAGCAGCGGGTACACTTAGAGCAGTTGAACGACCTCGGGGCGGTCGCGAGTTGCGGCTTTATTTTTTAAACAATGGGGAAAGTCTTGCGAAAGCAAGAGTGCCACGGCGGCGGCGGCGACGGTAACGGCATCGCGTGCCGATGGAGCGCGAGAGGCCGAGATAGAGAGAGGATCGAGAGGAGTGGGCATGGAAGGAAGCAGCAGCTCGGAGGAGCGCGCAACAGCCAACGGAGTGAGTCCCTCGGTCCAAGAGAATCCTTTCGTTTTCGCCGGCCCGCTCCCGGGCCCGCTCCAGGCTCCCTCTAGAGCTCCCCTTTCTCAGCGGCGCGGCCGCGTGCGCCGCCAATATTTAAGCCTTTCACCGCGACGCTTACCGCGAAACTTAGCCTTAATGGGTGGCATGCCTCGCTCGTTACGAAAGGAGTCCCCGGGAGCGCGCGCGGTTCGGCTGGAATTCGGCCGAGGGAAGGTCAAGGGCTGCAGGCGTGCGGTAGCTTTCACCAGAAACTCAATCGCCCCGCGCCCGGCCCGGACCGACACCAACTTCCAGCGACCAGTGGACCAAACAGCGAACACAACTCCCCGCAATTAGTTTATCAATTAACGTGCCAACACTTGGCCGCGAGTTGGGTCTCTTAGAGTTAAAGCTGGAATGGAAGATCAGCGAGATGGAGAGGTTGAGCGCGTGCTCGTCCTCGAAAACAGTGCGCTCCGCACCGTGGGAGTAAAAATACGCTTTGTAATGGATTCCGCATACGGCGGGAAAGAACAGATGTCACGGGAAACGCGAGGCTCGCGTGTACCGTCGCGTTACGACAGCGAGAACGCCCGGGCGAGTGGACGTTGCATATTTTCCTCGAGAGCGCGGTCGACCGGAGGTGTTGGGTGAGTAGCTCCGGTGAGACGTATCCCATCGGAGCTTTGTTTAGGATCGAAGGTGGTTCCCATGGGCCGCGCGTTTCTTGGGTGGAGGCTGCGGCTCGGTCCGGTCCTGTCCCTTCATTCATAGTCATTGTCTCGCGAGTGTTGAATGAGAGTGGGTAGCGCGGGCCGAGTATCCCGGCGAAACGATCATTTCCACACTCGCGCTCTCGCACGTACACGCTACATGTCGCGGCTTTTGCCGGCCGGGTTGTCTGTGGCTGCATCGCCGCGCGCTCCGTTCCTACATGCACGCACATGTGCGCGAGCGAGAGCTCTACGTTCGGGGGATCGATTGCGTAAATGTAGGAAGCGCCGATGCATTCACCTCTTGCGCTGCAGCCTTGCCGAGCCAGCGGCGCTCAAACCAGAACGCCCGCGCGCTGCTACTCATAACTCTCCATGGGAAAGCGAGCAATTCCGACAGCGACACCTTTCCCCGAACCCCCACCCCCATCTACGTACCTAGCTTCCGCTCGCCAGGTCATAAACAGCAGCGCGCTTTCGGAACTCGGCGAGAGGCGGAACCGCGAGGATTTGGCATACGTGGGAGTTTTGGGGATCCAAGGGAGGAATGTAGATTGGATGTGGGCTCGCGCGGACTCGGCGACGACGTCCCGCAGATATATCGCCGCTGGCCTGAATCACGAAAGGGCAAAGACTCCCGGCGCGTCCCCCGTCTTATTGAGAGATAATTGAGGTCTGTTACATCGCCGGCGCAGCGCGGCGTCAGTGTGATTTTAATGAGGGTTTCTACTCGCTGTAATGGGGATGAGTATTAAGTCGGAGAGTGCGCCTCGCGAGAGATGTGTCTCATTGCTCGCAGGAGCTGTTAACAAGGTACTTTGCAGCGGGCGCGTCTCCCGCTCTCCCGTTCTCCCGTCTCCATTATAATTGAGCTGCACTACTCGGCGATGGGCGCGACTGTTCATTTGGATCGCGTCGCCGCGTCCTTTGCGATAATCGAGCGCGACTTTCCGTCCCTCGGACCTCCGAGACACTCGACTTCCGCTCGGCCACCGCGCGAATTACTCTCCTAAAAGGCGCATAAGCTTTTTCTCGCCAACTTCTCGCCGAGAACTTCTTGCCGGCTCGATAACTTTCTCTCCTCGGCATCCTCGCCGCGGATCGATGCATCCTATAAGCGGCCGGCTTTCCTAGATGACAGTAATTCCAGCCGTCGTTCGTGCCTGTCAATGCTAGGAGAACGAGCCGGTGTTCAATGTTCAACAACTCCACTGCTAACTGAATCCTCGCGCGCGTCGGGCTCCCCAGTCCTCCTGGAATACCCCGTCGAAACTCAAGGTGACCGAATCAGAAGCAGGACGCCCGGTAACGCCCCTCGAGGCCCCGAGCATTCCGGCTTTCTCACAATTCCGGGGGCCGAAATCCGCGCTCAAAATACTGCGTGAAAGTTAAGGAAACCTCGCCGTTCCGGGAATAGCTGGCAAGTAATTCGGATAATTTGCCAGTCCTCGCCGTGAAAGTAGCAATGGGAGATTCAATAGCGACTGCGAGCGCACACTAAACACGAGACGATAATTGACTTAAAATTGTGGAGCTAGTTATTTCTTTCGCTGCGCCAGACTAGTCATTACAGGCGAGAGAAAAGAACAGTCGGCGGATGGTCGAGTGGTGTCTCTGGCCGGGCTAATGGACTAAAAAGTGGGTAGTCGAGGCATACCAGTTGATTTCGGGCGATATTATCTGACATTATAGCCGAGATAGCCGAATCCTCAAGTTGCTACCCCGTGGTCCTACGCCACTGTGCATTCCCCTCTTACATTCTTCGCCCCGCGAGAGAGGTAGGGTGAAAAGGAGGGAAGGGAGGGTTGGCAGAGGCCAGTGGAAGAGGGGTGGTGTCCCAGTGACGTCACCAGGGCGAGTAGGAGGGAGGCGGCAGGAATGGAAGTGGTGGCGGCGGCGGGGTATCAGTTATGGTTGAGGGGTGGTGGAAGACCGTGGGGAGGTCTCGGTAGGGGTTGCCGGGCAATGTTGGGGATGGCGTGTCGGGGTGAATGACCGACCTAGACTCGAAGTCAGGGGTGCGCAATGTATGAAACCAGCCGTAATAGCAACCCTCCTTCAAAGCAATCTACAAGGGTAGGCTTTACACCCCCTTTCTTTGTGTTTGTCTTCTTCTTGCTGGCTACGTCGCCCGGCCGCCTCCTCCTCGTTACACTGTGGATACTTCGCCGCGGTTCTCCGCCTCCTGGAACCTGGAACTCGATCTACGAGAGCTGCACCGGCAAGTGGGAATTGATGATCGGCGCCGATGTCCCCGGCCGAGGGCGACTCCAGGGAAACTTGTCCCGGCGATGATAGACCAGGAGTTTTAGGCGCGCGGGGTCGATCGGCAGGAATAAATCGGCGCAGGGGGACGATCGCGCTCGCGTTTCATCTCGCAGGGTGATGCGCGCTCCCCATAACTCAGGGATTATCGCCTGGGCTCGCGATCATCTATCATCTCGCGCGCTATCGGCCACCGGCCAGATGATATCGCGGTGGCTAGCTGCCGATACCGCGTAAATCAGCCGGCCCGGAGAGTGGCTTCTTCCAGCGAGGAGCTTCATTCCCACTGACCGACGACCACTGCTATCTCGTGATTGCCGGACTCGTCGTTTCGCGTGCGTGCTCTCGGAAGATTTCAATTGCCGGCGCGGAGACACTAACGGAGAGAGGGGCAGTACTGTGCTGTACTGTACTGTACTGATTGCTCGGTGGAAGATAGAAGTAAGTGCAGGGTGATCTCGAAATAAAACACGGCCAGGCCCGTGAGTGTACGGCCTTCGGGAGTCGGAAGATCATCGATGCAGATCGGCTTCTGTGCACCGATGACTTCGTGTCCCAGAAAGATAAAGGCCGTTCGTTCCCTGGCCGGTAAACTGGCCTGGGTTTCAACCTGGGGTGAGTCGAGTGCACGAATAGGGTAACGCGATCGATAGCCAGCCAAAAATAGGATCTCTCTCTGCGCCGGGGAATTCGTGCGAGTCTTCATTAAAGAAAGCACGCCCGTTCCTTCACTCCTTTCGGGCCAACTCTTGACGAAAACTCGAAACTAACGGGGCCTGTCCGAGTCTCGCGCTAATACAACCTGCCGGCTTAAAGGGGCTAGTCTAGATCGTCCACCTCTGAGATAATCCATTATTTATCCGATAATATCGGCTTCCTCGGAATCGACAGAACCACGCAAAGTCCGGCAGAGTGAAGCCTTTAAATCTGCTGGAACTAATCAGAGGAAGATCGGCTCGAAAGCGTAGCTGGCCGAATAATGAAATGGCGAGAGTGGCTATCTGCGGCTGGGGAGGCTGTATTTTTGTGGGAAGGAGCGGAATCGAGGAGGAAGAGATCGATGAGTCGGCAGGAGGCAGAGCGGAGATGGCTGGTTTAGGGTTTAAGTTGTTGCATGCACGAAGGTTAGGCTCCTCGTTCTCTCTGTGGCGTTACTGCCACACCACGTGGTCCGTATTGATCCCCTTCGGTGGGCAGAGAGCGCGAGGGTGAGCGAGAGCGAGCGAAAAAGCGAGAGGGTCTAAGGGAGATCGAGGGTGGCCAAGGGTTGAGAGGGGCGGAGGGGTGGATGGGGGGTTCGACCGATGTGTTCTCTCTAGCGAAGCTACTACCCTCTCTCAGTCGCTCACTCGGCTTCACCCTTCTCGCTTTAACCAGGTTGCCAGCAGTCTATATCCATCCTCCTCGCCGCAGAGGGTAGCAGCCTAGTGCCCCTGCCTTTCGGTCGTTCACCCTTCGTACACACTCGATTCCGATTCCCTGTTCTCTCTCTCCTCCAGCTCTGCCTCCCTCTCGGTCTCTTCCTCCCAGCACTCCTCTCACCTCTCGTCCCCCACCCCTACCCCTCTATCTATCTCTCTTTCTCCGACACGCTCTTCCAGTACACGATCTTCTCACTTCTTGGCTATGAAACGACCAATTTGGGAGCCAGCCGGACTGACTGTACTTGACCCCGCGGATGTGCGCCGAGAATTAAGGAAGCCCGCACTGCCGCCTCTCCCAGGGGCGCGAGCCAGAGAGGAGCCGTGGAATTGGAAGGTTGGCAAAGCGTTATCTGTGCGGGGCTGCCCCGACTAGACGAGACGATACTGCTCGGGACGTGCGCGGCCCTCGGAGCCTCTCCACATTTTTCCGGGTGTCTCGCGTACATTTTCGCCCGGCGGAATTAGACCGACTCATGTATATTCAGAGCTCTTGGGTTTAATCGTCATTGTCGGCCGCGGCTAGTTGGACTGGTTTCCACTCTCGGCCATTTTCAAGCGACCTCGATTATCTTTATTTATAAGGGCTGCGCGCGGCTGAAGAACAGCTTTCGATAGAGTATGATGTTGGTGAGGGTCTCTACTTACAGGAGTCTGGCGAAAGAGTTACTGTTAGGTAAAGTGCTGCTTGCTATCCGAATATGAGGGAAAAAGCGTTGCGGGCTTACCTGGAACAGAGAAAGAAAATAGCCAAGTTAGCATCGATCTCAATGTTAATATCGGAAGTAACAAAGTACATTGGGAGTTGGAGGCCCCGAGCATTAGTGCAAATGACGGTCCACATTGAATTCGATTAGCCCTGTATCGATTAATCAGACGGTGCTGTTAGCCAAACCAGATGTCAGTGAGTCGACCCCCAAAGAGCATCCTGATTCACACACAGCCTGCCGATGGAATGGAGGGCCTCGACCCCTCCGGGAGAGCCGATCAAGGTCATTGACCTTCGAAGGGGATAACGCCAGTGCGCCTAAAGCAATGGGAACGTCAAGGATCGAGCGTGTTCTCTCTCTCTCTCACTCTCACGAATTCATCCCCCTTACTACCTCCAGTGAGTCGATACTCCCTCCCCGTGGCTCACACCAACCTAACCGAAGATCGTGTCTCCTCGCGTTCCAAAGACGACAGAGAGCAGACTAGACGCCATTAAACTAGAGATAGAGTGGTGTGGGCCGATTAGTTTTTGGGCCTCGGGGAGGTGCGCGGCCCTGGCAATTTGGCTGGGAATCGAAGATCGCAATTAGGCCACGCCTAGCCTACTTTCGCGCGGCAGTGCATTGACCCCGAGTCGAGGGTGGAATCGCGGGCGGCGTGATGGGGGAGTTTTCCTGGGTCTGCACCTGCGCACGTCGCGCGGGTACTGCGGGGTTGGAGGGTCGGGCGGGTGGTTACCCACGTGGCGACCACGTGGTCGCCGCGAAAGAAAAGCAGTCGTCGGCAGGGCGCCGGTGCGCGGGGAGGGTAGCGTTCTCGCTCCGGAAAAAAAGCAGGCTTCGAGGGGGATGAGTATCGACCAAGGGCAAGGGCGAGGGCATGCGTATACCCACGCACTTCCTCCGGATCGGATAAGCCCACTGTTCTCAATGTCTGGCCATCTCTCTCCGATCCTCTCTCACCCAGTGAACTTTATATTTTCGATGATACGTCGCTGAGAAAGTCCGCGCCGGACTAATCTGTGTCATCCAAACACTCGAGTACGCGCGAGCCTTTCTTTTATAGAGTACTCGCTTTTAAGTTTCGTTCGGCTGGGGCCAGTGCATAATGTCTGCTGTAAAATGTTCGGATGAGTTGATATAAAAGCGTAGGGCAAAGGGTTGAGAGAGTGGGAGAGGAAGCGGCAATCTAACGGTTCGGCGGAGACGCGGAAATTGATGTTCCCTTTCCAGCTCATTTCCGGCGGGCAGTCGTGCGCAAGCGGGGCTTACGCGCGTACGTTAAATTGGCTCGGCACCGTTTTGGACAGGGCCGAGTGTTCGTATCGAGCGGCAATGCCAAGGGCAAGGGCGCCCTTCTCCCACCCTCAGGGTCCGACCCTCCGCACCCCGATTCTCTTCTCGGCTCTCTTCCGCTTCCGTCATACGCGCGCACACAGTACACACACACACACACCGACACGCGCCCGACCACTTGTTTCGACGGTGCGTGCGTGCGTGCGTGCCTGCGTGCGGACCTTGCGCACTCGACCATCGAAATTTTGAGCCCAGCCTTCCTCACTTGGTACACCTCCGCACACGCACGCCCGCGCACCCACGGCATTATTAACCCGAGGGAACACCACCAACACGTGGCATTGAATCCCCCGTCATTCGACGCGGGTTAAAGTCCCCACCAGCTATAAACTCACTAACGCAGACCTTCTCTTTGTTTAAGACAGAGAAACTAATAAATCGCATTTAACCGATCAGATTTCTCGCGTAGAATCAATTTCGCTGAGGAGATTGGGAGAAATAGACGAGAGAGGATATGCAAATGTCTAGGTGAAAAGTGAATTGAATCGCGTGTCGAGTCGAGGGTCCCGAGCATCATAGGGGAAAGGTACCACGAAGAAAGAGGAAGGTGAGACTACTCGCCGGTAGAGAAAGTCGTTGCGTTCAGGCTCACGGGGTCAATGCACTCGATGTTATAGTGGCTTGCGACTAACGATGATGTTTCTAGAGTTACGTAAACCGAGCACCGGCAGAGCGGACAGGCTACTTCACTCTCGCTGCTGGTCAATGATGAAGTAAACATACTTATTAGAACAAACAGTACACATTGAAAATCGCAAACATACAAATTCCAAAAAGATTTTTCTCCGCTTTTCCAGAAATTCGTGAATGCAACATAGAAAATTGCTACCAACGGATCTCCGTGTAGTCCTCTGCAAAAGTGCAGAACACGGTTCTCCAGGGGAGAATGTAGAATACTCTAGTGTGAGGATAAAACAGAGAGCGATAGAAGAGAAGCTATCGAGCGAAGTCCGATAAATGATGTGGCGGCGACCTTAGTAGTCCGGCCGTGAGCAGAAACTCCAATTCAGCTCACGGTCCTCCGTTTGTTGTGATCCGAGAGGTGTGTATAGCCACGAATACACATAGAGACAGAGGAGGACCGAGAGAGAAAGGTTTATGTACGGTATTCTTCCCGAGAACCAGGAAGCGTGTCTGAGAACCGCTGCCTGAAGAGAAAGTGGCGACCGACATATTTCGCGTTCGCGCAACCATCCAGCGTGTGTGTGTGTGTGTGTGTGTGTGTGTGTGTGTGTGTATGCGTGTGTGGGGGTATACAGAGAATAGCTGGTAACGTAAAGTCTGGAAGGCGCGCGAGCGAGGATGGAAGAAGATCGAGAGTTCTCGCGGTAATAGCTTCATCCGTAGCCGCGGAAACCGGCTGCGGCTCTTCTCGGCATCAATTACGGTGTCGTTACGAGTGGTTTGCACCATACTCGATCGGCAAGAATTTCTTTGCCGAGCGACAACTAGCGTCCTTCGACTACTCGTTTCGGTCGGTTGAAGGAACTGTAGCAGGTCTTCTCCGCGAGAAAGTCTGCACGCGGGATGCAATAGATGTTGCTTCATCGATCGAGCACTGGACCCGGTACCAGCGATCTTCCTTCTTCGGCAACTCGGCTATCATCAATCGGTCCAATTCCTAAACTCCCCGAGAGTCGCTTCTCTTGAGCTCTCTTGATTAAAGCTCCACTTAACTGGGGCATTCTCGCTCCAATTTGTTAGATACCGATCTGAGGAATGCGCGCGAGCGCCGTTTAACGGTTTAACGGTTTAACGCATCCGCGTCCACGCTCTCCGGCCGGAGCGACGCGGACTGCGGACTGCGGGCTGCGGGCCGCGGCCCGGGCGCAGTTAATATCCACATGCGAGCACGTGTTGACGCGACGGCGCGCGTATGCTCCATATACGAGCCCGCGAGGAATTATTCCTCCGGCTGGCGTGTAATGACGACCCCGTATGCCAGTCACGAGTTAAAGTGCGCGCGCGCCCGCGCGCCCGCGCGCCTATCTATGTCCGACGGGCAGCGCCGAGGGAAGCGCAGCGAAAGTGAGGACAATCTTAGAATCGCCGGCCTCCGACTCATTGCGATTCAGCCGACACTTCCAACACGCGATAGCTCGCTTCGTGCCTCGCTCATATACTTCCGCCAGCAATACACTCGATAACAGTGTGAAAGCACATTTCCCGCCTGTACCGCGGATAATACTCTAGCTATTATATTCATTGAGCGAGCGGCCCCTTGGGACCAGAGGGGACAGTGGGCCTCCGTTGGAATTGCGAGCACGATCTTTTTATCTCACTAGGAAGCTCCCGAGATTCGCAGTGGCATCGCCAACGAAAGAACACACTCGACTCCCATCATTAGTATTCCACAAGGAAGAGACTAGAACCGCTACGCTTGGTAATTCTATACATCTCATTCCGCCTCAGGAAATAATCGAGATCGTCGCTCGACTAATTAATAGAGAGAAGCTTATTATCGCGTGGGTGGGATCGAGCGAGGAGAGTGAAAGCAGCGAAAGAAGCTTTGGGCCCGGTGAAGCTTGAGAACGAGAGGGTGGTAGTTGGGCCCAGTCGGGCCCCATAAAAGCTGTTGTGAGGTGAAAAAGAGCGGCCAGCATGCGAGAGTTCCTCTCGGCGGTCTAAGTCGATTAATCCTCGGAGCGGGCAAGTGTCGACTGGCCCTGAATAGTCAGCGTGCGCGCGGATTACCAGTCACGGACTCCGGCTTGCTCACTCTCTCTCCGACTCGGCCTATCTCACGGTGCGCTCTTGTTCGTGCGTTGCATAGCCGGCACTGCAAGTGCAAGGTAGTGTGCCGCGGCGGGCTAGTGGCAACCGGTAGAGGTGAGCGAAAGTTTCTTACGTCACCAGTAGACTGCACGCATGCACCGCCGAGATAAACTCGCCGATTTAGAGACAACTATCCGCGATGTAGCCTGAGAATGTCTGCGTGTGGGTTGTTCGCTCGTAATCGCAGCTTTTCACGAGGCTCTCGGTGATTAGCTCGCGCGCTTTCGCTCGCCGCTCGCGAATCTTGAAAGAAACGCTGGGATTACTCGGAGCGCGTTGAGAGGAACTCTTTAATTTCGATAAGATCGACAGGATTGTCGAGAGGGAATTAGAAGTGCGGGGTCGCGGTGTGGGAGGAGCTTAAAGGGCGACCCCACGCGAAGAAACGATCCGGAAGCGATAACCGCGCGCGAGGTCGAAAGCGTGGTCGATAAGGAGGTCGCCCGGACACAAGAACACCGATCCCGTGGGTGGGACGCATCGCCGTGGACGTTACACCTTTGATAATCGAAGCAATCGCAGCCTGTCCGATGCGTCCGAGAGCCGCATTGCAATTCCGGCCCGCTCCCCTTCGACTCGCCATTACTTTCCCCAGGGTACACTAGAGACTCTCGACTCGGTCAGCCGGTTGAAAGGAACTGGCTATTGTTCCTCGCGACATCCTGAAAGACTGCTCGCCGGTAATCAGCGATGATTGCTACAGAGCTACGTCTCAGAGAGCGAACATCACTTAACAGGTAGCCGCGATGTGTTGCAAGAGCAGAATGTCGGCTAGAGTAGCTTAGGGTGGGAAAGGAGCTCGAGCAGAATGCAAAGGCGAGCGCATCCTTGAAAAGGAGCCGGTGCTCCTGGCAAAGCGGAGGTTAGTCCCCGGGGCGAGTTCGCCCGGTTCTGTCGGGGCTTCGACGCTTCTCGCTCTTTAGGAGGATTCGGTTCTCGCCGTTCTCGGGTCGGCCGAGATAACTGGTCGCGCGCTCCCGCATATATAACTGAGGCGGCGGTCCGCTCGCAAAAATAGCTTTCCACCCTGCGAGATGCGCGTTCCCGGCGAAAGGGAGGAAGCGGCTCGGCGTCGACCGGCAAAAAGTGCCTACGGCCTGGCTCGGAAGGAGGCGGGCGAGCAAGCAAGTAGTTGAAGGGAGGTGTAATGGAAAGCGGCGGTGGCGAGCCCTCAGTCGGACACGTCCCTCTCCTTGAGCTTCTAATTAACCAGAAGCTTCTGCAACGCGGGCTCGGACACTCGAGCGAGAGAGCGCGTCAGTGTGGACGGCACTTTAGCGGCGTGAGCCCGTGAGCGTCGTGTTGCAATGGCCCAGAAGCGGTAGCTAGGCGAAGGGTCAAAAACACCGAGCGGCACGGTTTCTAGGCCATGCGCTGCTATCTATAAACCCCTGCGAGCTTCTGCCTCCGTCTCCCTCTTTCGCGCCCGCTCCCTCTTACTTCCTCTTTTTATCGGCGTCCCGCTCCTTCTAGTGTACGATCACTTGCTCTCTCACCAGGCGAGCTCGACCCACACCACCTACAACCGCTGCACCTACTCTCTCGTCTCGCACTTGCCCTCTCTCTCTCACTCTCTCTCTCTCACTCTCTCTCCATCTCTCTATTGCCTTCTCGATCTCTCCTCGCTTTAGGCGGGAACGATCCTCTTTATTTCTCTCGGACGGTCCTCCCTGCCGGCCCGTAGGCCGAGAGCCGCCAGTGATATCATTGCCCGGACGAGATAGAGAACGCCCAGCCGAAATAGAGTCAAACCGCGAAATGTCCGCTTCCGTGAAACGCAATAAGGCTCCGCTTATAGCGATTAATCGAGTTGCGATCGGCTCGCGGATTCCAAGGCAGGCGGACGAGGCCCGCGGGTTTTTGCGAGCGACGCGAGAAATACCGCAGGAAGATGAATGCGGTCGGCCAGGATTTCGGGCGGGCACGTAACCGAGTGGACACGCCTTGGGCATCAGCGCGGCCTCGATTGGCCTCGAATAATTCGGTGCTTAAACTTGACAATGGGCCGCGCCGCTCGTCCGGTTAGCCCGACTTGGAGGAAGAAAGTACATAATGCGAATACACACTCGCACACCGTCGCACCTCCCCCCCCCCCCATCCCCCGCATCACCGATGGTTATACAACCGATCAGGCATAACTACGAGTGCGGGTTCGCACGAAAGTCCCGTGCAAACCGGCGGCCGATCGCTCTCTCTTCCGCAGAGGTTCTCAGAGCTGGCTTTTCGTCTCGCGGATCGCTACTCCTTTTACCGTTACGTACATTTCACTAGGCGAGCCGGTAGATTCGCACGCTTCCTTTCTATCGGGGAGCACTGCTCTATCCCCGGGCCTCGCGTCGCGTCGTTCCCAGATATTATCCTGGGACCTGGATGCTCCAGTCGACCCAAACCGGCTCTCTCACTCATCCATTACGCGTCGACCTGCGTCATTACCGCGCGGACCCTCGCGCCATTGGCTAATCCAAATCATCATCATCGACAAACTATTAGATCCTAGCGGCTAATACTGGCATTGGAACCCAGTAAAAAAGGATGGAATCGTGCAGTAAACCTCCACAAGCCGCACTCCCCACATCCAAGCGGCAGTGCGCTTATTACTCTTATTAATAACCGACTGATTACTAACCATGCATCTATCACGCTAGAATTGCGCAATG
Source organism: Crossocerus cetratus (assembly GCA_963675795.1). Taxonomy (NCBI): domain Eukaryota; kingdom Metazoa; phylum Arthropoda; class Insecta; order Hymenoptera; family Crabronidae; genus Crossocerus; species Crossocerus cetratus. The sequence continues at coordinate 19,833,120 of OY776667.1, forward strand.
GTTATGAAATGAGCTAGACTTTGTAGTCGTGAAAACTCGGCGCAACCAGCCAACTCTACTCCCCGAGAGTCCCGGAAATTAGAGTCACCTCGAGTCCGAGGAGAAATTGGAGGATTTTTGCGAGCAACTGCAGTTGGACTTGCTCCCGCGTGTCTGCGTGTCCAGCTGTGTCTCCATGTGCCACGCTCGGCGACTTTGCCCGATTACTTTAACGCGCACTAACGGCTTTCACTTAGCCAGGACTCACTTCCTGAATTCGCAGGCTACCGCAATCTCGGCCGATTCAAGCGAGAAAACTCACTGGACTCGAAAACTCGCGAGTATCAGCGTCGATGATCATTGCGGGGGATTCGAGTGTCGATTTAGGCGACAGGGGAGTTGAGTCTCGTAGTTCTATTATTGGTAGCATCGCTAGTCCTTATGTAACCTTTCATAAGTGCTCGATGATTCAGGCGTAGTTCGGGTGGGCGTCCTCGCTAGGAGTTTATGGAATCATTATCCGCCGAGGCCTCAATGAAATCGAGGGTGAAACTCTCCCGTTTCCCAATGGCACGTAGACTCATTGTCTGCCGAGTTTTTTCCCACTCTTGGCAATGATTCCCTTGGGCGAGCAGTGCGGCGCAGTACTCTCTGGGAAGGAAGGACTCGCGAGCTGCGCCTACGATCTAAACCGCTCGGCTCATTTCACTTCCTGTTACGTAACCCAATTAACCGTTCATTTAATAGCGCGCTCGCTCGCTCGCTCGCCGGCCGCAGATAATACAGGCGTTGGCGCGAAAGAATCCGGAAAAAGGAGAAAGTAATTGGGAGGGACGGAAGTCCCTTGGCTTGTGTTCCCCGCGGGAATCTCGGAGAACTTTTTATAGAGACGGCTTTTTAATCTCGGAGATTTAACCGGGATTGGATCAATCAGGAGTAAATGGCAATGGCGAAGAAAGATCGATGTCAGTCGGGAGTAGTGGAATAGCGGTGATTACCTCGACGAGGAAGAGTGCGAGTTGGAAGTTGGAAGCCGTCGAGGCAGGAAGAGTCGCGCGGCGAAAGTGGTTGCAACCGGTCGGACCGGCGCAAGTTCAAGTCATCACTGATATTTTACGATCGAGCTGAACCGAGAGTCACTGACGATAGGAATAAATTCGAGTTTACGTCACCGGTGCGCTCCGCGTAGCTGCTGCGCTCGCGGAAGAAGAGAAGCCGTCGCAGGGCCAGCATAGCGAAACGCAGCGGGCAAGTGTCAGGAGGTCTCGCCGATCGGACTCTCTGGCACAGGTCATTTCCTCGTGCATAACCCAATTGCAGGGATTATTCAACCCTCGCGGCACTAGGAGGCAGTTCTCGTCACTCGAGAAAGTTGGCGCGCGCGTGCGAAAGCTCATCCGCCAGAGATAGACGGCTGTCTTTCATCGATCTAGTCACATTCATCTCGGCAAGACGTAGACGAGCGACTAGCGCTCGGAGGAAGTCGCGCGCAGAATGTCGAAGGGCAAAGGGTGCCGCGCTCGTAAAACCAGCCAAGCAGAGTATATAGTCGGTTTACACATATGTATAAGAGACGTACGCGGGTTTCGAAAAGCAGCGGGGTATTTCAATCGCTGGATTACGTGGTTTCGTGCATACACACTGGGAGCGAGTGGCTGGCGGCGCGAATGCGCATTGGCCCATTCTACGTGACCAGGGTCACCGGCGGTCGTTGTGTCCGAAAACTTTGGCAATAAACTTACGCTCCCGTGCCGCGGAGACCTCGAACGCCCGACGCCAGGGAATTGCGACGATCGAACCACCCAGGGACCAACTCGCAAATGGATAAGTTCCATTAGGCGCGAGGTGCATCGAGTATCGACAAGCTCCCCAATCTACGCGACTCTCCGATTCCTTTCGCGATTAGAATAGCGATTTTATGTCTCTGATACAGTTGTGAGAAAGCGACTCTTACTTTCCTACCTGTCGCGAGAGACTTTGCTTTTTTGGCGTCGGCGCGCGAGTGCGTCGCTTTGCTCGAGCGATGCAGAAGCAATGGAGAGGTAATCCCCGGCTGGCGGTAGCGCGCGACGGGCGCACCGCTGCCGGGATAGTTTCACTAGTTGCGTAACTGTAATGGGCTCTGGGCTCTGGGCTCTGGCTAGCTACTGGCTGGCCGAGCTACTATTGCCGCTTTGCGACCGACTTGCACCGCGCGGCCGAGCTGCTCCGGGAGGCGCACCTTGAGAAAGTCGCATGCGACCGTGGCTTAGACCGAAATAAATTGTCCGCGAGCGGCCGAGCGCTGGATTTCTTCGCGAGCGAGCGCGAGCCAATCGAACGTGCTCTAGGAACTTTATCCCGGCTTTCCTTAGGACGCGAGGGCGCGCGCGGGGGAGAATTCTCCGATGGCAACGGGCCACTAGGGATTTTCTCGAGGGGCCAGTTATCGCCGCGCGATCCTTTTTCCTCGCGTTTTCCCGGCGCGCTCGCCCCAATAGTTTCACCAGTTGCGTAACTATAATAGGCGGTCCCGGCCGGGGACTACTGGTCCCCGCGTTGTCGGCTCGGCTGCACCGCTCGGAGATCGCTCGGAGTTAATTCGAGAAAGTTTCGGCCCGCGGACGAGAGCACGAGAAACCTGACCCTTCGCAGGGCAGATCGGCTTTGTCAGTTTGGCTGAAATATATCTCGTTAATACAGACCGTCAGATCCCGCACCTAAACGAGCGCAGCTAGTCCATCGGAAAGATAATCGCTCCCGACCTGCTGGAGCCGAGCAATTGGAGTACTCCGCTCTCGCGAACAACAGGCCGATAAATAGCCAGGTGGCAGTATAAATTTTCTCCAACTTTCCTCGTGCATCCGATCCGCTCGATCGGCCAGTGGATAGTTTCACTAGTTGCATAAGCGCGCCGAGTCAAACGGACCGGCAGCGTTTTGTAATGGGACGGGAAACTAGCCTCGATCGTCTTAGCGTGCGCTCCGTGGTCTTTGGAGGCGGACACACTTCAACTTCTCCCGGCTCCTGACCTATCTACCGTAAAGCCTGTTAAGTCCGCCTCTCATTACATAAATACTCCGATACGAAAATATCCGAGCTATCACCGGTAAACTCGCGCGGATCGAAGCGTAGGTTCTCCCGGCGAGCGACCACTCGACCACTCGTCGGGAGTGCAAGGCTGCGCCGCTGTGTGCGTGAACGGCTCTCGCCGCGCTTGATAGGCTTGCGCAAACGTCATCGAAAAGTTCATGATACAAAGTCACGTTACGAAAACGGCGAATGACGCGCGCGCTCCGTTTAATGCATCTACGTGTCGCAGACAGAGAGGGAGAGACGTAGGAGAGTACATCGGTGAATGTTAATGCCAATTGGAAGGCAGTGAGGGTCATTAAATGCATTGGTTTAATAGACTAAAAGTTTACGCGATGTAAGGAGTGGCTAGTTTCGTTTTGCTTTCCATGGGCGAAACTGCGCCAAAAGACGTGAGTTCGCGGAGGCAGAGAGCTGGAATGTGGAGAATGCGAGAGTCGCTCGGGGGAAGGAAGAGGCGTGTTCGTTTGGTGTTATCCTGGCGCCGACCTGGTGTCCTAGAACGAGAGAGCACGTAAAATTTGTCAATGCTAGCTCCTCCCCGCTTCATATAAGCTCGAAGCTTTCGCTTTCGGCTAACATCAACGTTTTTCATTACCATTCGCGCGCCGCTAAAGCGTCACGCACACTCCATTCGCTCAGTTGCAATGTGACGTACGTGTGATTCAGAGGAGCATCACCAGTCTAGAGATGAGACATGCTGTCTCGTCACGCTGGCATTCTTTTAACTCTTAGTTGTCAGTACTTTGAGCGTAGGCAGAATCTGCATCGATCGCCCATTCAGGAAAACAATACGCTCGTGTTTCCTTGTTTCCTCGTCGACGACTCACGCTAAGCACCAACTCCTTAACCAACTCCTAATCTCGACGACTGGTTCCTCGCCTCATTAGGCTCGAATAATCTCCCATTGATAAACCCGCAATTTTGAATATACGCAGCATAATGTAATAAATGAATTCGGCTGGGCAGCAGGGTGGTCAAGCTACTGCGCAGCCGAGATTAATTTGCGAGTTGGTTAAGCGGTTTCCTGCGGATTTCCTCGAATGACCTAATGCTTCCAGTGCGACGTCTATATAAGCGCGTGCATCCTTCCACATTTCATTTAGTACATCGGAAAGCACTCGGCTCGCAATTGGGCTGCCGGGGGAATTTTTGTCTCGACAATCTCGCGCTCGTGCCGCCGCTGCCGCCGCCGCCGCCCAAGTGAGAGCTTAATCGTGAGTGCTTTCAAGGATCGCGCTGTAATTCTCGTGCTTCCGCCAGGTACCGTTCTCCCGTCTTTATGAAGTGGCCCTTTTTATCCCGAGTGATAGTGACTTTTATTGCAGAACTCTGCCGAGCTTCCTCCACTGGCCGAGTCTCCGGTTAAACGACCAATTTTCTCCATCAAGCCGCAGAGCGCGGGGGGAGAGGCCTGTGTGTCCAGTTGAACTTTAAGCATCGATTTCTTCCTCGCACTTGCCGCCCGCTATATCGCTCTCCTCCACAGCGCGAAGAGCGCGGACTTTTCAAACGCGCGCGCGGCGACAAAAAATTCGCCCGGCGCATTATCAGTGAGTAACGGTTCCACGGATTCCACGGCGGGGCTAATTAAAAGTTTAATTAACCGCCGAGGGAGAAAGGTCATCGGTGTTCGCTTTTTGCCCGGCAGGCGTAGCTAGCGAGCGAGAAAGCAGCATCAGCCGGCAGGATGAAATCGTTCGCAGGGATTTCGCTGGTGTTACTGGTGGCGGTGCTGGTTTTAATGAGCGAGGCTGGCCCAAATATTAATAGAATTAGACGAGCCTCATCCCTCATCGGCCTAGCGCGGCGACACTGTCGTCCCGGCTACGTGCCCACTGCCCGCGGCTGTCGGAAGCTCCTCTTTCTCAATTTCCCCGAGCGACTGCCCGTTTATAAATTGTAAACCTTTGCGGGAAAGGTGTGCGCGCGAGTTACCGCGCCTTGTCTCTAATTGTCAATCGAGCCTTTAACGCCGGTGCTCGGCCTTGGTAGACCCGCCGGGGGAAACTCGGCGCTCTTTAATTGAGGAAGGGCAGCGCGCGGTGCAGGGTGGGCGGAGGCCGCTCGCGCACAAAAGTCGAGTTGGCCGCAGCGGCGCACGGAAGAGTCAAGCTCCTTTTTCACGTGGCTGCGCGTGTAAAAGAAGATCCCTTTGATCCGCGCGCATCAGCAAATGACAAAGGTCCAATGAGAGTGCGAGTGCATTAGCGTGTTTGAGGGTGGTGCGCTCGCGATGAGTCGCGCACATTTCTGGCCGGGACGGCCGTCGAGAGCGACGAGCCGAGCGAGCGATTCACCTCGCGTGGCCTAAATAAACAACCGAGAATACATCGACCCGCGAGCCTAGGATATGCTGCCTCTTGGAACTCGTTGCTGAATTCGCACTCTTTAGACCAATTTCGAATGCCGGAAACTGTATCTGAGTCTTTAGCGTCCCAGACGCGCTTTCAACTACTATTCACACCAGGTCTGCCAACGCTCTTCTACTTATAGCATCAAACACATCTTACAACTATAAGTAAAACGCATTATTCATCGATAATTTTATGTTATAATAACTCGTGTAAGTGTATGTATAACTATTTCTATAATTGAATAAAAACTTGGCAAGGTTTAAATGAATGATGATGAGTATATTGGAGAGTATCGGATGACTGGGATGTTTGATTAGTCTAGCGTGAGTAATAGTAGGGCGAGACTTCCGGTGAGGAAGAGGCGTTTTAGTACGGATGGAAATATCCCGAGCAATTAAAGCGTGGCAGAGCCGTGCCGAGCCGAGCCGAGCCGAGCCGGATAATTCTAGGGCCATGGAAGTGCGAGCTCGAGATTCATCGGACGGTAGAAGAAGCGCGCATCTAGCCTTCTATCGGGTTACATAAGACGGCCCTGTGCCTGGGAATCGCGCGCGCCACTGCCACTAAGCTGCGAGCGCGCTATCGCGCGCCGAGCTCATTTTTCCGCCTAGTTTTCGAGGTATCGCCGGATTTTTGTGCGACCCACTTTATTCGTATCGTGCGAGAAGCCTCGGGAAGCCGCCGCGCGCCGCCGACACAATCGACGTCCCGACGCGCGCGCCTCGCCGTCGTCTCGACGTCCGCGGGCTGGTGTCATTGAAACTCCGTTCAAGATCTAGTGCAGAATATGAGCCCCCGGGGATTGGTGTCATTGGCGAATCCAGCCACGCATCTCCCACCACCACTCCATTATCTCTCGGCGCACTTAATTGCCCAATTCTTTAATGAGAAATCTCGCCGCGGAAAAATCCCCCGCACATACACGAGGGAACTGGCTCTTGGAAGAATCTCGAGATAGTTGGAGCAAAGCCACAGATTAGCCGGCGCCGCGCCGCCGACTTCCATATCAGCGGGAAGGTTCGCATTGGGCGAAAATCGATGTGGTCGCCCGGTGGAAGGAAGTAGAATAGGGTCAGATTTGATCTGGCTTCTACGCGAGAGCAGGAAGCGCGCGTGCATGTGTCGGGGATGGGATCGTTTTGCGTGACCCATTTCTCAGAAATTGAGCATCGGCCGCGCTCGCCGTTCCCATCGACGCGTCTTTTCTCTTCTCGCTTTTATTGGCACGCGCGAACGCCTTGTCACAGAGATTTGGATAGGAATTGGCTGGAGGTGTTGCTCGAGTGGGATCTTTGCTGGATAATCGCGAGGCAAAGTGCGGCCGACTTGACTCTGACCTACACTCAACAAGTAGGAGAGTAGCAGGAGCTCGGGATTCTTAGGTTGCTAGTTGGTTAACGAATGCCTCGGCGAAGGAGCGCAGCGCGCGTAGTTGTCAGTGACACCAGAGTCGACCGACCTCTGCCTTCGTCGCGGCGCGTATTGGTATTAGTGCGCGTCACCGTTGGAGGTCGTCGCGGCGCAGCGACGCCAGCGAGCGCGCGACTCCTATTTGCTAGGTGAACGTTTTTTCCCTCTCATTTCGCCGGGGGATTCAAGGATCCCAAACACCACTTGACCCAGATCTTCCTTAAACTTCGACCGCGCGACGTAAACAAACCGGTAGCGTGCGACTCCTCGCCAAATATAGAAGGAACTCGCGTCGCCGTCGTCATCTGTTTGTCCCAGTGCGACTCCACTCCACCTCCTAGCACTCGCCAATCATTTATTGATTGTGCAATGAGCAGCGTTGCAAAGTCAGCTAAACCGAACAATCCACGGGTCAATGCGTACTTTCCAACTCTCCCATTCAACTGCGACATCAATTGCCCCAAAAACCAAAGCATGGGGATTGAAATTCTTCACTAACGCTCGCATCCTTCTGTCTAATAGTAGCCTCCCATTACCCTCCGTCTTGGCAGCAGCGAGCACTCGCACACACGCAGCCAGGTCTACCTTGCACGAGCAATGACTTTTTTCCTTGCGCTCGGGCGCGATTATGAATCACTGCATAATTATCCTCTCTCGGCGGCCTTAACGCCGGGAGGAGGAAAAGGAAAGGCTGCTAGGATGAATGCCGCAGTAGTGCGCGATCGCCGCTTCTCCTTCGGCGCTTACGAGAGCAGCTCGTCGAGCAGCCAGCGCCAAGGAATCCAGGAGCGAGTGGTGCCGGTCAGCTATAGAAGGAGTATGCATCCAGCCAGAGAGAGATTGAGAGAGAGAGGGTTCCCTTGTGGCAGGAGGGATCTGCCGACAATCCCTGTCATTCGCATCATCGCCTCCCTCCTCTGGGCCACGAGCTCCAGAGAGCCGGCCCTACGCGTCAATCGGATCGCAAGTAGAGCGTGCACATGCTCTGCCCTGCTAGAAGGGATGAACATTTCCCTTCGAACCTGCCGGCTAATGCTTTCGATGCCCATGGCTTTACACGCACATATACTCACCGGGCGAATTGCGATCATTGAAGTCAATCGAGTCGCAGTCGGCTCCAAGAGGTTTCGTTCATGAATTCGTTAATCGAGCTTGTTCGCGGACGCGAGTCTCTCTGGCCCGTTGCGTATTTCTAACGCTGCGTCGAGCTGCTTGAGAGAAGTCTTCTGGCGGCATGTGAAAATGGAATGCCAGTATGAATAGCGAATGAGCGCGCGTGCGCCCACCGAGAAGGCGAAGGAAAGTGCATTGCGCAATGAAAATGCATAAAAACTTCAATAACTTCGTCCTATATTTCAAAGTAATTGGCCTTCCTCTAGTATGCACGGCACCTTCTTGTTCGCGGCACGACGAGCCACGCGACGTGCTATTAGCTATTCGAAAAAATCACCTCTGTTTACTGCCGAGAGAATTGCCTCGCACTGCGGGCGAGAAACTCTAATTAGAGCACGGTCAAAGCCCCCCCTCACCGATTTTCATTAATCAAGCATCCTCCGAGGAACAGCGGACCATATATTTCTCTCTTTCGAATAGGCTCGGCTAAGGGTCCAACTCGAGCGAACGTTGGCCAAAGGGAATGAGGAAATCCCGAGCGAATAAACGGGAGAATTTCGGTGGGCGGCTCATCAATCCTGCAGTGGATTATACCGCGAGTTTACAAGCAAGGTGGATCGGCATCATTCTCATTCAAAAACCACGATTAGCGGCGAGCGGCGAGCGGAGAGAGAGAGAGAGGGCCGAAATGCAGATGCCTCTCGATGCGATATCGCCAGTGATGTGGTCGGACTGCTGATCGATAACCCAGTGTCATTACCAGCCGCAGCCCACTGCCAGTAACAACCAATGTACACAGGCTATTAGCCTGAAATTTGTGGCGCCGTCGATGTGATCGAATAATCTCCGCCCTCGACATTCTTCAACACACAGATAAAGAGAGAGAAAGAGAGAAAGAGTTGAGCGGTGCCCTTTCTACTTGAATTCCACGGGCAATACGATGACAGAGGAAAGCACTCGGTTTCCAAGTTCAAAGGATTGCCGGGCTGGTATCAGGTGGCCGGAGAGATTGGCTGTGACATTGGTACCGCGAGGGTATTGGTTGGTTTGTGAAAAAGGTGTCTGGAAGGGGTGAAGTGTCTAAGGGCATTGCCGGTGGAAATGAGGGCGCCTAGACAAGGAAATCCATCGGCGGCTATCGCGTGCGAGCCGTGAGAGACTCGAGTCGAGTCGAGTCGAGTCGAGCGATATGGATGCATGTTGAGAGGATAGCGCATGCACACACGTGGTGGGTGCACGTCGATGCAGCGGAGCTGGCTGGCGGGTTTGCGTGCACACGTATACGTGGGCTCTCGTGGAGGTTCGAGCCGGTAGAAGGGGTCGTAGTGCAAGGGAGGGGTGCGCGGAGGGTTCGGTGAGGAGGGTTAGGTGTAGTATCGGTCATTACCTCCGCCGAGTAACTGGGTCAGTCGTCACAGCGCCTCGGTTCGCTCACCGGCTGCCCGTTTTGCAGCGCTCCTCTCTCTCTCTCTCTCCCTCTCCCTCTCCCTCTCTCCCTGTCCTTCTCGCCTTCGACTCCCTTCCGACGTCGCGCGCGCTCGCCGCCGCCTCCACCGCGCCTCTTCCTCTCTATTCCTCTTCTCTCCTCTACTACATGCTGCTGCTGCTGCTGCTGCTGCTGCTTTACCGCTCCTCTATCCTCGCATTCAGTCCCGTCAACTGCTCGCCCTCCCGCGAACCCCCCGCCGATCCTTCCTTCTTCTCTCTTCACTCGCTCGCGGGGATGCTTTGCCGACTCCGCGCTCGCACTCTCCTCCGTCTCTCTCTCTAGCTCTACGACTCGCTCGCTCGCGCAACGCAACATTGGACCTTGGATGCAAACTCCGCACACTCGAGCGCTCTGCGGAAAACAACTTTTTTGGCTCGCTTTGAATGCGCTGCTGGCATTCGCGATGCAACCTGAGTTGCGGTCGCGAGAGTGACGCGCGCTTCTTTGATCGCCCGGAGGATGATTCTTTCCCCCGACCCATCGCCCCAACCCCCCAACCCCCCCTCCCCTCTCCCTCCTGCCCTCGCGGGGATTGAAAGAGTGACTTTCCCGAGAGCCGGGGAAATTTGCAGGTCGATTGTCCGCCACTGGCCACGCCGATCCAACCACGCGTCCTAGACTGGCGTATTCGGGATATTTTAATATGGGAATTCCAGAGTTTTATTGTCGTGGCAGTCGCGCGCCACTTTCCGCTCGGGCCACTCGTCGAAATGGCTCCACTATCTCGTGAGCTTCGAGATTAAATCAACTTTCCTCCCCCCGCAATAACCGGTTATTATGCGGTGAAAGCTCTAATAACCCTTGACTACGCAAGGGTGAAAAGGGTGGAAGTAATCAGTCGTAATATTTGTAAAAGAGAAGGGGATTATTAAAGTGACGGTAAGCGACAGGCTCGGCCAGCAGTAAATGGATGTCGCGCTGATCAAATCGCTCGAGTTTGCGGAATAGAAAAAGAGTGGCCAGATAATAACTGAACCTCGTGTCACTGGAGTTGAATCGCATGCACGTGTATAGTCCGACCTAGTACAAGTATCCAATCGCAGTAGCCAATCGAAGATCAAAGCGACGCGAGATTGGCCCGCGGGTACTGGCATTGGTGGACAGATAGATAGATAGATCCGAGGTCCCAAACTGACCGGAAGCTCGGCGAAAAAAGGAAGCCCGATTCCTCCTCGAGACGCGGATTAAGTAGGAGACAAGCGCTCGGCTAGAACGACTTCGAAAATATCCTTGAAATTGGAAGCGGCGCGGCGCGACGCGGCGCGACGCGGCGCGACGCGGCGAGAGAAGTCAGCGTCGATGCCTATTCTGTCCCTGAAGTTTGAACGGCCGCCAGCGAGCGCAGCGGCTGCGCTCGTATTTGCGACGTCGGCGAAGTTTCCTGCAGGGTATGCGTGCCAAATAAGTCCGTGGGTGCAGATAAAACGTAATACGTTCGAGCAGACAGTTATCTTCGATCGCTCGTGACCCAAAAGCGACCCGCTCCACTAGGTTACTGGAACCTAAAATTAGAGGGGGTGGCCGAGTGTCAACAGCTTCCCCAGGAAGCGTGTCCCCCGGGCGTCGGATTAGTCCGGCGGCGCATTCGAGTCCAAATATTGGACTAGAGGGATATATCGTCGATGGGAATGGACCAATGCGAGGACGCGCGAAATGGGAAGTTGTCCGCCCGAAACAGCCATCCGACATTCCGCTGGATTCCCTCGAGGCAAAAGGGCCCACTGATATATCGGATTCCTAATATTCCTGAGGATCCGGCGATGTATGTGGATTGAAGCTCGCAGCGCGTGTACTCCCGATCCAATAATCATAATCACGGCCGCGCAATGCTTCGGGAATGCGGTTCACGCTCAACCTTGCAGTCCCGTCACGTACTCTTACCCTGAACTTCCAGCAGCGCGCGCGCTCTGCAACCCTGCTCTTTCGAAGGCGCTCGCTCGCTCGCTCGCGTGTAGTTGCCGGCGCGGCGGATTGGCGCGGATCGGCTCCGGGCGCCGTAAATTGAAATCCGATTTCCTTGGCGCTGGCGAAAATCGACAGGTAGAGGCGAACGGGCGAGCAAGGGGGTTCGGTTGAAGGGTAGTGGCGTGAAACTGGGAAAGGCGCGCATAAATATTCGCGGAACGCCCTAAATCGCTTTGGTCGTGAGGAGGCGGTGCAGTGCGCGTGGTGTTGGCGCGTGCTGGCTCGCGCGGTGGTCGCCGGGCGCACATGGAAATTACCGAGTGCCCGGCGATTAACGGGTTCGGAGCGTTGCATATCGGTGTATTATGAGGGGCATTCTGGGGCAAAGGTTGAGGAACGCTGTTGCCTCCCCGCAAGCTCCAACCCTCCGCGTAGGTGCCTTCCACCTCCTCGTCATTGCCGCCGCCAACGCCACTGCCGGCGCGGCGTCCTCTCCTTCCTACTCCCTAGAGCGCATCCGTCAACTCTCTCCGTCTCCCTCGCACCTTCCAACTATCCGCGTACGCGCTTTTCGTCGTGCACCAACACGAGCGACGTGCTCCTCTCCTGGCGCGAGTCCGACGTCGCTCTCTACCTCCACACTCCCGCTTCTCCCACACGCAAGCGTATCCGTCAAGCAGAGTGCGCCCGCTCTCTCCCTCTCTCCCTCTCTCCCTCTCTCCCTCTCTCGCTCGCTATCTCTCGATGAGCTTTCGTCCGACCTACCCCAATGCGACTCTCTCTTCCTCTACCTTCCTCACTCTCTCTCACGGCTGCTCCTCTTGCCGACTCCCTCTATCCTCCCTCCACCGGCTCCACCGGCTTCTACCTGTCTCGGCTGCACCGTCCTCTCTCTCTTTCTACCCCCTCGAGCCACCTCCCACCCACCGACCCCTCGCAGACGGCGCGCTCGCACTCTCTCTTTCCCGCTACTCTATCAATCCACCGCTGCTCCTCTGTCCGTGGCGCGCGCGCTCTTCTCCCTTCGAGCGCTATCTCTCGCTTTCTCTCGCGCGAGTACGGATGTGCCCGATCTACCCTCGCCCACCTTGGCTTGCGCCGCTTTGCAAACGGTCCCGTTCACGGCTAGCGATTCCGCGTCCACTTGCGTTCAAAACTTCCTTGGCCACCCCGAGGACTGCCGGGGCCCTCGGGATCGATTCGCGGTTCCTGCTTCCTGGTCGATTGATCAAGAGTATGCATGTATATCGGCGGTGGTAATGATTGGTTTGTGTAGAGGTAGAGGAGGGGGAGAGAGAGTTCAATGGTCCAAGGTTATTTTGAGTGCGATCAGGGCGATCGGACGTAAAAATAGGCGGCGACCTACCCCAAGTGGCGCTCGGCCGCGAGCGACTGCGAGAGAGAGCAAGAGAGTGGAAGAGACCAAGAGACAAAGCCACCCCTTTCCGCGAGGCGCTTGCCTCTTTTATCGCCAGTATCAGAGAGCTCTTTCTTTTTGCGCTTCCTTTAGACCGCCGGTACACAAGATCTTCACGGATACTTTGTCCCCTTCCACGCTCCACCAATCTCTTACTGTGTACTATCTCCTCTCTCAAATAGCAGGGCTTAACTCGTGCCGGGCGATAGGAATTTCCTCGGGACCCCCCGTCCGGCGAAATTGGGTCGACGATCCGCATTGCATCGCCGCCGGATCGAGTGGGAGAAAAAGTCTCCGGGTCCCTTTGAGCGCGCGCGGCTGTAAGAAGCCGGATAAACGAGTGGCGCATTAATAATTTATGAACGTCGCTCTCCCTCGCGCGGACGCGCGCGTCCTAAGGCCAGAGCAATTAACTCGAGCGAGTACAAATTCATCCTGATCCGCCGCGGTGTACCCGTCGCACGCCATTTACCTAGGCTTACGTGAAAAAGGTCTTCGGTCCTCTCTCTCTCTCTCTCTCTTAGCCACTGCCCACCGCTTTAACATTAATCCGATAGCCAGTAAATTTCCTTGAGAGATTACACCCGTTTGACCTAGTGTCAGGGTTCCCCATACTTGAAACTCTCAGCTCGACTCCCTTTCTTGCCGCGCTCCTCGTAAAACACTGATTTAAGCATTAACGAAGCAGCGCACTCTCCTTGGAAGTCAAAGTCGTCAGGCGAACAAAAAAAGGCCGCTTCTTGACCTAAATGAACCGGCACATCCTGCTCGAGGTTTCCTCTGCTGGATCCCCTCGGTTTCCTCGTGTATTCCACAACTCCTCTGTCGCAGTTGTTCTACATCATCCGCCGCTTTGCCAGTGGAGGCTTTCGCCAGCTTTTAGCTCCAAAACGTATTTGCTCTCGCGGGCGCGGGCGCGGGTGTGCCGGTTGAAAGCGTGGGAGCGCGACAGGAAAACCTCGAAAAAGCATTGTTAGTCCCATCCGGCGGGATCGGGCCGCGCGAGCTTTACAAAGTGTGTCCGGTACTGGCGGGCGGGTGACATCGATTCTCGCTATGAAACAACCGGCCGATAAAAACGGCTCGAGCTATTTTCGAGTGCGAAGAGGTGGACCGCGGCCGGTGCGCCGAGGTCAATGATAGTCGAGCGGGAGGGGGTAGGGGGTAGGGGGTGATTGGATGGAAAGGGCAGAAAGGCGAAATGGACGGGAGAGGCTTAACGACAAGCGGAAGAAGGCGGGTTTTCGCATGTGGTGTTGCGCGAGGAAGGAATGACGATGGTGTACGATGGTGTACGATGGTGTACGATGGTGTACGATGGCGTAGAGCGGGGGGTCTGGCTAGAGGCAGCGTCTGATAAAGCGTCTATTTTTGTGTGTATGCAAGCTGAAGCCAGCGTCGACTCCCCGGCGCGGCGTCGAGCTGCAGCTCCGGCGACGCGCGCGCGAAGAGGGTCGCGCCACAATGCATGCTGACCCATATTCGGGTCGTTGCTATTTCAGATCCATCCTTTCCATAGAGGAAGGTCGTCGGACTATGTGGCGAGCAATAGCGCGAGTGCGAGAGAGAGAGAGAGAGCGCGCGCGCGCATTCGCGGTTACGTAACGACAGCTTGTTTTTAACGGGCGCCTCGCGAGAGCCATGCGGTTCGCACGCGCGAGCGAAAATTGACGTGCTCGCTCGAGTGTCCTCCTGCGCGAGGATGCTTAAAAAATCCCCGCAAGAAAAGCTCCGTAACTTGTGCCTTTTTTCTGCCAGGATTCCCCAGCATTCGACTGGACGGAACCTCCTTCCTTTCCTGAAACGCGAGGACCCTCTCGATCACGTTGCAAGGCAGATCCGCTCCAACGTAACAAGCATCAGATACAAACCTTCGAGTATGCAGAGAGCTAATTCATTATCTCGGCGCTGCGTTACGAGAGCGTGAGTGGTTATGCAACATCTTCCATGGAAATAGGTAGCCGTTGTTGTTAGCGGGATGGGATTTTGCTTTGAGGGATAAAGGCGGCGCATTGCGTCACGCGGCGAAAATGCATTGGGCCGGGGCGGCCCTGGACGCACTGTGTAATAAAGTATGTATATAGCCGGGGTGAAGTTAGAACTAATATCGGCGTAAAAGTGCGCGCATGAATACTCAAGTGTACCGTGCGCGCGGCAGCGAAGCACGCGAGATCCAGTGTGCGCGCTAGCGACGGGAGCTCGCTTCGGATACAAGGTTCCGCTGGGGTCTACGCCTGACCATCACCGCGCTATACTACTGCCACTTTTATCGCACACTGCCAAGGTGCTTACCTCTCGACGCTCGACGCTCCCGAGCGCCCGAGCGCCCGAGCGCGCTTTCAGTTGGATCGACTTCGCTCTCCACGCATTCGCCTTGTGTTTACTCATCCACCGGGCTATTTATACGCCGAGGAATAATAGCCGGCTATTGCCTTATGAATCCCTAAACCCGCACAGTGCGAATATCCCCCGGTTACGTAATCACTAACCGCTCTCCTTCTCTCTTGGCCATTTTTATCCTCTCCCCCTCTCCCCCTCTCCCCCCGGCGGGGCTCTTCGTGGCGATGCTTTCACTCCGGCATACCAATCGACGTTCCTCGCAGGCGATCGTGTAATGCAGCCTCGCATCGTAACTAATACAGTTCTCGGCAGGATATCCCACTTTCGTCAATAATTACACGCTCGGCCGGGCAAGCGGTCCGTGTAATGCGCCGATGTGCAGCCTCGATAAGCGGTACGGCCAGGCTGCTCGGTCTCACCTTGAACATAGGCCTTAAACGCACCGATCGAAGGAAACTCGTTCAACGCCTCTATCAGACTCGCCTGATTCACTTGTCCCCTCGGACTGACAATCCCTCCGGGACGCAGCCTTTAACTTGCTACTTTGAGCGCTAAATATTCTCCGCGGAGCTGCTAGATTGAAAGAGAGTGCGAGAATAATATTCATCGGATACGCATTGTTCGAGGGGCAGGTCGAGTCGAGTGATTATGAGGTGGCGAGGGTACAAATGAGTGACAATGTGGCATAGTCATGTAGAGAGAGGAATGATAAAGCCTAGTAGGAAAGAAGCATCAGATAGCAGTTGCGGTGCTCAGCGAGGGGGGGAGTTGGGGGGTGATCATTAATCGTTCGACCCTCGCAGGGGTCCAGTGTCGTCGCATCCGCTGGA
The DNA here is from genome assembly GCA_963675795.1 of Crossocerus cetratus. Taxonomy (NCBI): domain Eukaryota; kingdom Metazoa; phylum Arthropoda; class Insecta; order Hymenoptera; family Crabronidae; genus Crossocerus; species Crossocerus cetratus. Next base: position 19,849,032 of record OY776667.1, read on the forward strand.
CTTTCGCTCGCGGCACCGGTCTCCAATGGACTGGCAAGCACGCGCAACCGACGCAACCGACGCAACCGACGCAACCGACGCAACCGAGGAAGATCGACGACGGCGACGACGCTCGATTGGCAGTGGCGCGCGCGCTCGTCGGCCGAGCGCGGCAGGGTGTAGGTTACGCGCTAGAAAACGCGTCGGCGGGGAATTCCCCACCTAGAATGCACCTCTCGTTTCACTGGATCGGCGTAGGCCCCACCATGTGCATCGGGCCCCCACCGCGAGCCGTGTCCCACGGTCGCGGACGGTGGTTGCATCTTGTCCAACGGGGGCCCCACCGCCTGGCCTTTCCCCTCTCGCGATTCCCACTCGCCCCTTCCTTCCCGCGACTTCCCCTCACTCTCTCGTCCTGCTCGCGTCGCTCTCTCCTCTCCCTCCGGCTCCTTCAATGACCATTCGCCGGGCCTCTCCTCTTTCTCTCGGCGCCTCTATCCCTGCCACGAAAAAGAAGCCGCGAGAAAGAGGGGGAGGGCGGGAGGGAGAGTACTATCCGGCGGCGGCGGAGGATCCGCGATCGAGAGGGACAAGCGCAGAGCCACCGGCTCGACTCTCCCACCCAGGTGCCCCCCTTTTGGCAAGGCATGAATCGCGGCAGGCTGCCAGGGGGTGCTAGCACGATATCCGCGCTCGGGAGGCGCACGCGCGAAAATAGTAAACACTCCCTGGCGCTGCGCACTGCGAATGGAGTTGAGGCAGGTCCGGGGAGAAGGCGAGGGAGCAGAGAGCATCGGAGCAGCGGTGGCAGCGGCGCCGCGGTGGGAAACGGGCTCGCCTCGGAGGTGCACGCCGCTCTAAGGAAGAGACGTGCACCCCCGGCCCCGTTGCACTGGACGGAGAGAGGGCCAGGCGAGAAAGGGGTGGCTGTTGGGTGGGCAGCTCGATACCGGCCTGGGTTCAATGCACACCGCGAGCCCACCCCACGCTCTCTCCTATTCACTCGCAGTTCTCCCTCGCACCCTCGAGCAACTCGCGCGCGCGATATCCTCTACCCTCTTCCTTCCCTCGGCTCTCTTCCGTCGCTTCGCGTCGTCGCTACTCTTTCAACCTCTTCGGAGCGCCCCCGCCCCGATCATGCACTCCCATCCGTATCGCGGAGTCGGCCGACCGGCCACTTCCTTCTGGCTTCGCTAAGTCGGAGCGAGACAGCCAGTCTGCCGTCCCACCAAACTCTCCTGACCCTTTCCTCTTTTTGTTTCGACCATCCTTTCTACCTACCCCCTTGGCCCTTGTACAGAGAGCGCCGAGCCCCCTCCCCCCACCCCCGCCCATCTCTCGCTTTCGGGCGTTCGCAGACGGCGACCAACTTCTCGAAACGCGAAAGCCCCCTCAGCGCTCGACGCCCGCGACCGGAGAATGAAAGCGCCCCGCGGTGGGGGCTTGTTTTCCAGCCCGGAGAAAAGAGGACACCTTGAGCCTGGTCAGGGTGCGGAGATAGCGTTCCTCCACGCGAGCCGGCAAATCCGACGACGCGCTTTCTCACGCCGACAGAACCTTCCAAGACATTTCTCATCTTTCTTCCCCGCCTCCCTCCTCCTCGGTCATTGAGCCCATTTTTGGCAGTTCGCGGACGACGCTCTGCGAATAAAGCTCTCGGTTTATTTGTGTGTTTACCGCGCGCTGTGTTGGCCCTCGCGGATATTTCGAGTCGCCAGCAGACACGCGTCGCTCTTTATTCCGGGTTTCCGGGAGGCTCGTTGCAACTACTTCACCAACTAGCGCGTCGAGTGGAGAGCTGACGCAGGGTCAACACTCCATTCTGTACTCCTCGTTGGCGCTGGCTTTCTCGAGATACCACGCATGCTATTACAATCGCGCGCAAGGTTCTAATCGGTCGCCTTCGTTCCCAGGACATGTTATCACTAGCCAGCCGGTAACCATGCGAGCGTCCCCCTTCGCCCCGCTCTTCCCCGGAGTTATCGGTCGACAAAAGCCTCGCCGGGATACAGTCATCTTGTCGGTGTGGCTATTAAACGAGATATCGCCTGGGTGAAAGACCTGTTCTCACGTGTGACTCGTCGGGTAAACGACTTTCGTGGATGCTCGCTAGTCACACGTGAACGGGCGTCGCCTTACATTCTGCGTAGCCAAGCATTTTTAGCCGCAATCTCCCCCACCGCCCTCCAAATTCGTCCCGCACCGCGCGAAAGGACGTGAATTTTAATTATAGCCTCGTTTTCCTTGCCAAGGGAGGAGAACTAATCTCGGCTGCGCTCGCGGCACGTGGCCCTTCCTTGCCCCGGGCTATCAGGGGGAAATCATTTATTTGCCGAGGTAAAAGTCTGTCCCGGTATTTCGATGGGCGGCATGTACTCGCGGAAGACGGCTGTCGGTGGTGGCCGGTGGAGGGTGGAGGGAGGAGAGAGGACATAAGAAGGGAGAAGTAGTAAATCGAGGAGGAGGAAGAATGCGAGGGAGGCGGCATCGAAATTGACGTGTCCCCGGGGGATATTCCTGCTGGCGTCAATCGAGCCTTACCACCCGTAGCGTAGTCGACGCCCTCAGCGAGTATTCCGATTCCGTAGAAGAACCAGCAGAAGACACAAAGACGAGCGCGGCGCAGACCGTCACCGGCCGTCTCTGACATAACAGTCAGATGCAAAGCATCTTTCCCATTTCGTTGCCGCCGCCGCCGCCGCCGCCGCCGCCCTTATCCCCACCCCCCGCTTTGTTCTCGCCCGCGGAATAAACGAACGCTTTTCAGAAATCGACGCCGATATTGTCTCAACGAGATCGACGAGAGTACTTGGGCCCTTGATAAATGGACGAGTGGATGACGATTACGGTAGGCGAGAGACGCGAATCTCTCCGCACTCCCTCGAGTTGTATATGTATGCACTAGTACAGGTAGAGGTAAGCACTACTGTCAGCACAGGCATAGTCTTTGCATACCTCGGTCGAGATGTTGCACGGTGGCTCGGCGAGCCGGGAGGTGGAGCGCCCCGGCATGGGAACGCGCTCGGTGTCGCGAACTAGAACTTCGCCGTGGCGACCCTGGCAACGGGAGTATCCGCCGCGGCCCCGGTGGCAGTGCCGGGAGGTCGCATCGCCCGCTCCTTCATCCAGCCGCGGAGGTTTCGCCCGCCCGGCGAAAAACTACTGGCAGGGCGTCGCGTCGACGGCAATTAGCCCGCGGCTCCTCCGCTTCCAGGGTGGTCCAAGTGCGCGATCGGCCTCGCGTTAACGGGGCGCGAATCGATCGCGATTAAAAGTCCTGCACCGATGTAAACAAACTGCCGGCAGCGCCGAGAGAGAGAAGCGGCGAAGGGCGGCCGCGGTAGCGCGCGGTGGCCCAAGGGGGCGAGGAAGGCAGCGAGAGCAGCGGCAGCCGGCCGCGCGAGAACACGGCCACGAGTGTAGGAGAGAGAGAGAGGAGAGAGAATCAGAAGGGTTGCCGGAGTGAAGGAGAGAGAGAGAGAGAGAGAGAGAGAGAGAGAGCGGGAGGACGGTTGGTGCGTTACCTCGCCGCGAGGTCATTGACCGAGGGTTGCGGAGAGAGAGGAGGCGGAGGGGTAGCGGTACAGGTTGGACGAGAAAGAGGGGCGGTGTGCAATGTCGGTGGGCGAGAGAGAGAGAGGGAAAGAGTGGAAGACGAAGGGGGTGGCGGACGGGAGTGAGAGGGTTGACGCTCACTCGAGGAGGATACAGCGAGGTCCAGAATGACCGAGGGACAGAGAGAGTGCGATGCGTTGGCAAGGATCAGTGGAGGGGTCCGGGCGTGCAGTTGCATCGACCGCCAGCTCAGCTGTGCATCCCAACCCCTCGCCCTTCGCAGCGGCGCCCTAGCAGCCTCGCGCGAACGCCCCGACTCCCTCTCCCCTTGCTTTTGCAGTTCGTTCTCCCTGACGGTCCGCCGCCACCACCCCTCCCGGCTGCCGCCTCCCGTCGACCCCGCAACGTCCCGCTGCACCCACCGGCCTCGCGAACCAAGTGCCTTACACCCCTTGCGGCCCGGACCTCGCGCAACCACCAAATCGACGACGCCGTCACGGGGGATGCTGCGCTGTGAACGTGACCCTCAAACCGGCAGAGTGCATATACACACCCCACCCGACACCCAACTCGGCGCCGATGCCGCCACTGACGCCGCCACCGCCCGCCGCCCTCCTCCACCCCCGACTCGCCATCTTCCGCGTGCTCCTGCTGCTGCTGCTCCTCTCTCTCTCTCTCTTTCTCTCTCTCTCTCCACTGGCTCGGCTCGGCAGGCGGCGAGGAGGCGGCCGCTAATGAATCGGGACTAAACTCGAGCTCTCTCTCCTCCGGCTTCGAACTTACCGCGAACGTCGCGGCGCCCCGCAAGACGCCGCTCGGGTTCGACGAACTCGAGCCCCCCACCCACCCCCTCGGAAATGTTGCGCGCTATTGGGAGCCCCGCGTGAAATTACTGCGGGACGGCCGCGGGCGTGGGAGCAGTTTTCAGGACTGTCGCGTCGTAAAGTGTGCATTTCAAGGGGAGAATGTTTTTCATTGAGTATGAGCTGCGAGTCAAGGTGCGGGGATCTTTTGAAGCGAGGAGGAGATCGACTAGCTTTTAGTGAATGTTGGAGTAGGCACTGTCTTTGATAATTTCGTGAGAGAGAAATCGGCGTGGAGTATACGCAACAAGTCAGTAGAAGATCCCCCGAAAGACGAGGAATATGCAGCGTTTAGACTTTAGAGCGGGGTGAATCGCTGCGAGGATTTCAAAGAGAACGAGAGACAAGGCGATTGTCGCGTGCACGGGCGTGTATCATTAATAGGAGGAGCGCGAAGTGAAACGGAGTCAAGTGAGGATAGGTCAGCGTGGACGTCTCGGCCGCGACGTCATGTCGTCCCGCAGCTAAATGAAGTGGCCCACTGCTTGTTCAGAATCTCCCGTGCACGATGCACGACGGGGATTTCGTGCGGAAAAGGAGGCTAAGTACACGAGAGTGTCGGCGAATGGCCGCGGAAGAATTAACGAGTGGCGTGATAGAGGGAAACGTCCAGCCCGGACCTCCGCCAACCTCGAAACGACCTACACCCCCAGACTCTCCCTGGACCACAGTACGGCGAGGCTTCACCGCTCGATCCCTGTCTCTCGAGCGACGGGATCGCCGCCACTAGCGCCCGCCACTACCGCCCGCCACACCGAAAGCCGTTGCACTCGCTTTACGAGCCTAGGAACGGTAGTCTGCTGCATTATACGATATACGACCACCAGCTATATCCACGTGTCTGGCCCGAGACAGCGGCGGAGGTGCCTTCCTCCCGGAGACCAAAGCACACCCCAGCTTCAACGGCAACCCCTTCGGAGACCTCCTCCTCGAAAGACTTGGAAAGTCCGACCACGAACACCCGCCAGTTTCGATGAGACCAGCCTACCACCCCCGTATCTAGTCAGCCCGCTCCTCCTAGTATTCCGGGGATCTCGGGCTTCAATTTAAAGAAACTTTTCGAATCTTCCTCATCCAATGCTTTAATCATAGTACACTCTGTATTCGGTTGGGCTCGTTCTTAGGGGAGATAGTAGAGTGAGCGGGTGTGGGGCTTTCTCAAGGCGAGTCGCGTAAAGGTGGCCTGTGTTTGGACGGCGGGGAAATCCAATCGGAAGGATTGCAGAAGATGATTTCGAGTTCTAGGGACACGCAGTATCCATGACAACGTGGACTAGGCTGATGTAGGCAGGCGTTATAGCCGCGCCGAACGATGGGGTAGGTCAACGTACGGTTTGTCGCTTGGCAACCTAACAACCTACCCCGCGACCAACTGCATCCAAGGACTAAACCCTTTTTTTTAATCAGTCCCTTTGTCCTGCCGTTCGATTGTCTGCGTTCGAGGAGCTCGTGGAGCCAGGAGCATTGCGAGGAAGCGGGCGAAAGAGAGGCCAGAGGGACCCACGGGGTGGAAGGAGGAAGGCCGGCTGGGAAGTTTGATCGGCGCGATGTGCCGGCTGGAAAGGGAACCGGCCGCTTTTTCTCGTCGAACCGAACGTTCCTCAATGGCTCCACGTGAGGTTCCTCGGTGCGTCGACCCTCGCCAGCCATAACCTACATTCCCGCCTAGCTCTGCCCGCCCGAGGTTCCCTCGTCCACGAGCTAATCGATAGCCAATTTAAAATTGGATCGCCGCCGCGACATTCGCCTTAGAATCTCCCACACTTAACCGCGCCGGATCTCCGCTTCGACTTCCATTACCGCGCGCCGCGAAGAAATATTCGCGAGTTCCGCTGAGAGTTTGATCCAATTCCGCGAGTGAGATATTAACTTCTCCCACGATACACTGAGAGAGAGAGAAGCCGTTGAGGATTGCAGGATCCCCGAGCAAATTCTACCCCGCGATTGGAAGGTTTTCCCCGTCCAAGATCGCCAGAGTGCTGGTTATCGTAGGTCGCTCGAGCTCGCGAGGAATTGGGTTAAACTATGAGCAATTATGACAGGATATGATTTAGCCTGGCTTTCTTAACCGTCAATTTCTGCGCGGCGCGCGCCGCAGCAACGATTGCCAGCACGCCCAGCACGCCACACGGCCCTGCCCTGCTCTGCTCGACGTCGAGCGGCGAGTGTGGTCAGGGCCGGCCTTTGACACCTATTCCTCCTCGCACAACTCTCGCCTACTGCGCCTCTATTCCTCGAGAACGATTGATCGGACCGATAGATTATCGGATAGTTGGCCGCGTGTCGATCCACAGGATATAAGCGTGTAGATATTTGTTTTACGCTCGGCCACGACGTTCTTTACACATCTGTCAGCAAGTATTTACCGGCTGACACCGCGGGCCGAGTTATCGGGGACCGATATCGTTGCTGGAATTGACGAGCAGCTGGTTTCATTCGGTGAAATTTACTTCCCCTCGGTGATGGTGCGAGGTGGCTGACAGAGAGGACTTCTATTATTAAAGAATCCAACTAGGAAGCCAGTAATGCGGTGGAGCTTCTTGGTCCACGGTCAACCGGATTTTTATAGATCCACGTATTCTCAAGTACCAATGACCGCTAAGTTGGCCGCAAAATTAGCCGCCTATTCCCGGCGACGAGTGTCCGAGTCTCGCGGTGGGTGAGCTAGTCATTTTTATCCTCGTTCACTGACCGCCAGAACCTCATCTTTCACTGCCAAAGTGCCCGCGTGCTGTCTTGATACTTTTTCACTCGACAGACGCGAAACACGCGAAACACCGAGCCGAGTGGTGGTAAGCAAGCGTGGTTGACACCGAGGTTCCCTTTAAGTGACTGGGCAGTATAGGTCCATCCAGCGATACTGCAACATCAGTAGGGCAATGTTGACCCAGCGCGTCGAGGGCTATCAAATCTCGGTCAAGTACGGCGTCGCCGTGTGTGTCCAGAGCAAGTTTTGAAGGGCGCGTGGCCTAATTAAAGCCCATGCAGGCGCAGAGAGCCGCTTAGAGCCTGCGACTTTAACGCTCGCAGCATTCATTCTGGCAAACGAGTCTCGGAGAGGCCTGTTAATCGTGAAAGCGTCGTGGCACGAACACCAGGAGAAAGTCACGTGCGCTCAATTATTACTTAAAAGCTCGCCTTACCGTCCAGGCACATACGTAACCGGCTCGCTTCGCTTCCGAGCCAGTCACAGTCGAGCTCCCAAAGAGACTGCCATAGCGGAACAGCCAAATAACACGGGAATCTTGCCCACTCGCTTCGTCAATTCATTCAACATTTCCACCCAGGAATAGAAGCACACATATCTCGCGTCTTATCATACACCGCACGTCTAACACAATTCCATTTCACATACTAGTTGGAAGGACAGGATCAGCTCGACGTCTTTTTATTTTATTAGACAGTTGAACTTGACTAGCTGTTCCACCAAGCCACCGGCGTAGTTAACGAAGAAGGAAGAGGCAGAGAAAGAGGAGAGAGGGAGTTTCATATCGTGCCGGCAGTGGCGGCCTATAATTAACGTACGTTTTATCGAAGGCGTAAATATACCGTGGGGTGTCACGCGAGCCGCGTGTGCGCGCCGGTATTTACAATGTAAAATACAGCGTGCGACAAGGCAAGGGCGTCGTGGACGCATTATTCGGCCGCACAATGCTACTAGTTGAAGAGCCAATTGAGCGAGAGGCAAATCTATTAATTAGCGCCGGGCCCCGCCGTGCCCGTTCATCCACTATCCATTCGTAGCTCATCGACGCCGCTAACGAAATTCATAAGCCGTGAATAGAAACAATTTGAGGCCTCGCGTACTCGGGTTCTCGCGGCGGCCTGCCGGCAATGAACGACATGGAAAGGCCGCCGGAGTCTCGGTGGGCTGGTGCTCTTACGCACATGTACACACTCGCCGCTCAGAAATAGTGCTTACTTCATGAATAGAGCGCTGTTATGGCAGCCGGCTCCGATATAGGACTACTTGATTTATTCGAGCGTCAGTTAGCGTGTATACGGCGGAGTTACGTAGCGGGTGGACGTCGGCATTATCAAGGTGGAAGCGTAGGCATAAAGAAGCCGCGCGTCACAGAACGATGCGATGCTTGAGGGAGAGAGGAGTTCGACCTCGCTTGGCCCGAGGTCAGGAGAAGCTCTCTCTCTCTCTCTCTCTCTCTCGCCTTTGAATAGGGTGGAATCGAGTGAAATTCGACCGAGCGATCGATCGGAACGGAGAGGGTTCCATCCTGAAACGCATTTGGTATGGCCGGAAGCCGAGGAGAGTGAGTCGGAGAACCCGATACTCGGAGATCAATACCGCGTGTTTCTTCGCGCATAACGTGTCCTTAGGCCGATTCGGGGAGTCGCGTCCTCCGAAGGTTCTATCGGAGCGGAGCCAGACGCTCTAGCGTACTCGGCGTAGACAGCTCTGACGCAACCGGGTGGTGGTCCAGGAGGATCCGCAGTCTCTAGAATTCGTGGATAGAGCCAGACGGGCGAGAGGGGCTCCTCTCCCTCTCTCGCTCTCTTCCTCCTCGAGAGCCAATCCCACTATCTTATGGTCGCTTTGTAACCGATCGATCGTCTCTCTTTTCTCCGATTCGCTCGCACGCGTCTTAAGTTTTTCCGCTGTCCCTCGGCGTAGCGGCCGCTCGCCTCTTCCCTCGGCCCTCTTATCAACGGGGGAGGAGGACTCGGCGGCGTTTCTCCGCGAGCGGGTGAAAATGCGGCGGGTGCGACGGTGCAGGGGCCCCCGGAGCGCGCCGGTTCCTCGGATTAAATTCGAAACGGCCTGTAAAGCGTCAGCGGCGAGAGAGACACGCGCTCTGTTTTGTGTAGTTTGGAATACGTGTAGAGAGCGCGGAGTACGACGCGGGGTCAACGACCCGTCTACGCTGTTCAACAGACGTACACACACATGCCCCGAGGAACACCGCCGCGGGAGCACGTACACGCCAGACGAGTACATACACAACCAGCCAATAGCGCCATGCACCTCCACCAGATGGAGCTGAATCTCTCTCTATCTCGCTCCATCTCTCTCGCCGGCTCATCTAGTTCGCTCTCTCGTCTCTCGCGCGGCTTTCGCGCTTCGTCCAACCCCCGTCAACCCCACTCCACCCCCCCTCTCTCTCTCTCTCTCTCTCTCTCTTCTCCTCTCTTTCCTTCCCCGGCTTCATCTCGCTCTATAGTGCTTCGCCTAGGCTAGAGACGGCTAGAGCAGAGAGCGCAGGCGAGCGAGAACGGCAATGTGCCTAACGAATCCGCGAGACACGGCGACACTGACGAGAGTCCCGGCGAGAAACTAACGAACGCATCTCCCTTCATCGTCCTTACCGGACGAGCCACGATATGATTGGCCGTATATGCAGATCCCTAGAGTGGCATGCATGAATTGGGCTCTGGGCCCGGGCGAGAGCTGTCTTCGCTGCTAGAATGATTATTCCACTGGAAACTGGATTGGCAGACGGTGCCCGCGGTGGTTGGGAGGTGGGACAGCGGTCAGGATTTGCCGAGCGCCGCACAATCCGGCAATCGTAATATTATTCGTATTGTGCGGTACCATCGTCGCCGAGAAGAAAGGCCTGGAGAGCCCGGAGAGGAAGAGTGGCTTTGGAGGAAAGAGGATCTCCGGCGCTTATAAAATCGAGGGAGAATTGCTTAAGTAGCTCGAGGAAGGCGCAAAGTGGTTTAAGGGATCGGATGGATATTGGGTAGGACGGGGCGGGCGGAGAAAGTCGGACTCGGCTGACTCTCGCCGTGAGAAAGGGCTCGCGTCTCGAGAGCGAGCGAGAATCGCTTATTCGTGCGCGCGGGCGAATTATGAATGGCTCGCGAGGGCCACAATTGGCCGAGCGTTGCTGGAATGTCGAGTAACTCTCGTTTCCGCATCGGGCGCGCTGGATGTACGCGTAGGGGCGCGCCAACGAGCGAGGGGAGCGAGTGGTGACCCGGCTCTCACTTTATTAGAGATCCGATCGAAATGCACGTGCACGCTACGCTCTGCGAGGGCAGCCACGCCGCCGCGCGGTGTTGTGCTCGTCGGTAAACACCGCTCGGCCCTCGGCCCTCGGCCCTCGGCCCTCACACTCCTCCGGACTAGACAAAGTAAATTCGAGCTAGAGGAGTTACGAGGTTCGTGACGAGCAGCGCTAGTCAGTAAGAGCGAGGCAGACACTCCCCGGCTCCCGTGGAACGAGTCGCAACAATAATAGAACACGGGATCCTCTTAGAAGTCATTAGAGCGTAAGACTGGTCCGCGTAATTACGGTGTCCAGGTCCTTGACCTGCCCCAGTCCAGCCAGGTCGCCGAGTGAGCGCCGCCGTCTGTCAGCGCATCGGCGATCGCTCGCATTTCCGGAAGGTCTGCTGCCCTCTCGCCCAAACGATCAGGCTCTACTTACTCTCGAGGTGTGCCCTCGCCGGAATGGCCCTCGCTTCGGGTAGACTCGCTCGAGACTCTAGTGAGGAGGTCCGTTCGCACTTGTGACGGGAATTTCGGCGGCAGAGCAGCGGAGCCGGCGTTGCAGCGAGCCGGCGAGGAGGCAGCCACACGACGCGAACCGGTGCGATCTCGGTGGGCGAGGGACCACGAGCCGCGTCGGAGACGACCGAGCGGCCGTCAGTCGCCGCCGAGCGCTGCGCCAGAGCGCACGTGCGAGCGCTCGCCAGAGCAACGGAGACAGAGTACACGCCAGGATAACAGGCCGCGTAGAGCCGAGCGAGAGAAGGAGAGGGAGCGAGAGGGAGGGAGAGTGGTAGGCATGGAGTATCGTCGCCGGGCGAGATAAGGCAGCGCGCGCAGGTGCGAGCGAGAGCCTTCGCACAGGGAGAAGGCCAGGGTGCAAGGGTGCGGGCGGACGGGGCGGACGGGGCGGTCGGAGGGGGTTGAAATCGACTGGACGTCGTCGTGCACATTCGTCGCGTTTTCACGGTCAGGCTTTATCGATCGCGGAAGGAGGGCGAAGGAGCGGAAGGAAAGGAGTTTCGGAGTGCATCCAGAGGACGTTGAACCCGGCCTTTCGGCAGCCGCGCACTCGCTCGCTCGCTCGCTCGCACGCTGGCGGCGCCCATAATGCAACGATTGTCGTGCGCCCACCCGACGCCGCCCTCCAACCCCGCTCCTACTGCTCCTACTCGGGGCGCACCGACCCTCCCGAGCCACCGTCAGCTGCCGATCTCTCCTTTACACGCTCTTTCAAACCGCTTCGGGGATACTGACCGGCGGAATATGCTTCTTCTTCCTTCTTTTTTTACCCCTTTTATTTCCACGTCCAATCCACCTCAACTGGGAGGGGTTGAGAGGGGGTGGGGTGATGCGCGCGGCATTAACGAGCCACCCTCGCCTTCTTTATTCGGCATGTATCGTAGTACCTCGGGGCCGACGTTACCGTAGGTCCGAAATGTCGCCCGGTGCGGCGAGCGGCGCTTCGTGGCCGCCACGGCCAACGGCAAAAAGTCTACCGCAACTGCGATCCCGGGAGCGCGACAAAGAGAGGAAGACAGAGTCGGAGCGCGGAGATCGGAAGCCACGAAAGTCGTCACTGTCACGTTGCACGATATCCAGCGCGGATGGGAATTGGGTTTGTTTGGCCGGGCAGATGATCGCCGGAGGAGGAGACCTCGCGGCAAAAGCCGGAGCTGGCCGCGGTCAGAGGGACAAACCGCAGGGCGGCGATTTTAAAAAAGTCATCAGCCAGCTTGCTGGCGCTGGTCGGTACACTTCAATCTCGTTCTCGAAGGCCGCCGGCAGCGGCGGGCGCGCTAGTATTATTAGGAGTCCCTTTTCGGCGCGTTCACGCCCTTGGTGGTTTTTCCATGGATCCCTAGGGAGGCCGGGCGGACGAGGATAGGGAGCCTCCTGGCCGCGCCGGCTGCTGGCCAAGGGAGCCCAAGGAAGATCCGAGAGACAGAGAGAAGGCGCGTTCGAACGCCGCGAGAGAGTATCTCTCGGCGCACAGGTTCGTGCAAGGGCGAGAGACGGAAAAGTCCCCTTCTAAAAGCAGAGGGAGAGAGAGGGAGAGAGAGGGAGGGAGAGGGAGGGAGTGAGGAAGCAGCATGGCAGAGAAGCCGCTAGCGGGAGAAGGACAGTAAGAAGGAGAAGGCCAGAGAGGGAGACGCATGTGCGAGCAACAACGATGTATTTCGGTGCAGCGCTCCATACACCGCGTGGAGGTCAATGCCCGTCCTTACTCCGGCCGAGAAGGAGAGCCGGCGAGGGCAGGAGGGAAGAAAGCCCGGCGGAGGGAGACAGAGGGCAAGCACGGAGCGGAAAAAATGAACAAACATCCAGCAAGACGAGCCGAGGGGCGAGGAGCCCACCTAACGCACCCCCGCCTCGATCACTTCTTTCCTCTTTTTCTACCCACCGTCCTCACGCTAATATTAATCGACCCGTTAAACTTTACGCTAATGGCCGCGCCACGCCAGTCCCACCAGACTCCCGCCGCATTTCGCCTCGCAAACGCGCTCCTCCCTTTCGATACTGTGTCATCATAAGGCATCCGAGCCCCCTTACAATGGGACCTTACCGGCCAGACATCATATCGGAGAGGTCGCCCTCTCACCCCGCACTACCCGCACTACGCCGCGCCGTAGATACTCCTTCCTACTCTGTTATTTATATTGGCCGAGCTTGCGTCTCTTCCTCGCTACCTTCATTTTTCGCAGCCACTCTTGGCGAGACCGCATCCTTGAATAATAAATACCTCCTGCACGTCGCCTCCCGTTTCCTTCGGACTTCGCTACTCCACACTACAGCCCTTAATTCCGTATTCCTGAAAGCTGATTGAATTTTCCCGAGTACTTGGATAAATTACCGGGCAGGTTTATAGGTCACTTATTCTCCCGGCAAGTCTGTACGCGTCTAGAAGAAGCTTATTTTCGGTGACGATTATGTAAAGTTCCGAGCGACCGCCACTGCCAAGGATGATTCACGAACGGGGGAGGACGGGATCGGCTTGGAAAGGTTAAAGATTGCGCAAGCTTGTTTAGCCAGTTGCCCGGAGGCTTTCGGGATGGTCGTCCCACATTCATCAGGTTCATTAAGCAGAGTGTCTCACAGGGAGGCCGAAAAACGCGTGGCGCACGATCCTCTTACGACACCTTCGACGAGAAGACGACGAGGGAAACACGTAGCAGACTAGTGGCTCATGCAACATTGATCGGGCATTACCAACAACCCCCCGGCTTACCTCACACTCACACGATATACGATTACAGTCATAGCAAAAGCCTACATACTTCCCCGCCCAACACATAATTGCACCTAGGAGCATATTTTCTATTTTACATTCCGCCCTCTAAATAATATCAGCGCGTCTGTCTGGCTCGCGATGGGAGCACACTACTGCGATCTTGAACTCGCAAGAAAGAGGAAACTGGCGCCGGGCTTTTGGACGCAGCAGCGCGAGGCATGAATGAGTAGAGAGTACTAGCTTTCGACGAGGGTCTCTCGGGGCCAGTGCACAAACACAGTGTTCCCGTGGAAAGGTCCTCCCGCGTGTGTACCTTGCGCTATCACTGTCCGATCGTTGCACGAGCGCGGGCCGGCTTTTGCCTCGCAATTATTACGCGCCGTCAATCGTAATACGCCGTAATACGCCCTTGTAGCGCGCAATTAAAGTTGCCTTGCGCGGCTTCTGTTTGCAGGAAGGCTCCGAGCATTAAAGAGGGGGCGCGGGAGGGGGGGGGGGGGGGGGGCGAGGAGAAAAGATGCGGGCGGTGTCTCGGTGGCGCATATTGAAACACGAACGATGATGGAGGAAACGGGAGACTACGGGAAGGTAGAAGGTATCCGATGGCAATGCGTGGTGGTGCGCTGGCCCCTCTGTGAATGGAAATAGAAGCGAGGATATTTAAGCGTTCGCGGCGATGACATCTCTTCCACTCGACGTTATCGGCTCCGCTCTCTCTCGCTCTCTCCCTCATTTATCGCTGCCATTAACCTACTGACACTGTGACACCGGACTGCCCTTTCTTTCCGAGGCTTTTCCGCCTTTCCATCCAGCTCGCCTTCGATCCTGTACCGCGGGCTGCTTCCGCCTAATGTGTAGCCGCGACGCGACGCGACGCGACGCGACGGTATGAGCCCGCACACTCCCCCTCTCGAATACCTCGTGTCTCGACTACCTGTTGGCTCTACTCTTTCCACCGGATGGATTCGCACAGCCGAAACTTCTCCGCGAGAACTTGCCTGATGAACTTCTCTCTGTAATTAGTGGAATTAGTAGCGGGCTGTAGGACAGGCTGTATTTTAGAGGCCCGCTCTTTCAGCCTCTTAATTACTGGTCTCGAGAGTCTCGTTGACTTTTTGGCGTTTCGAGTATTAGAGTTAAATGGAGAGTGCACTCGATTTCCTCGCTGCGGCTCTCGATCGAAGCGTCTAGTTCGGCAGATCCATTTCCTCCTGGAAGGTTCTCCTTCGGAATGGCTGTCCCTCATGAAAAATGCACGGGACCACCGCACCAAGAGGACTAGACCTCCGGAGGAATTGGTGGAGGCCGGGCCGCGGCCGTAGTCTCCCCGAAAGAGTCAAGGCGAACTCGGGGGCGTGTGTCTCGCGCGTTTCTACGCTCCCGTCGATCTCAGCGTCTGCTCGTCGCTCGCTTTTTCCCTGGGACTATTTTCGAACTAGTTCCCCGTGGAACTGGGGATTAAGAAGCCTTAGGCGAGGATGAATTATGAAGCCGCGTACCCGGAACGAGGAAATGTCCGTTACCGCCGCGGCGCACTATAAATTCTTTCCTCTGGCTGCGAGCATTTTTTTCTCCTATCCACGGAAATCTTATAGCTCCTTCTTCCTCCCACGCAGCTTTCTCCCTGGGCCATTCTTTTTCAGTTCCTCCCGAGCACAGACAAAATCCAGCCAAGCATCTAGAAAATCTGACTAGCCGGTACAATTACTCGCATTACTCGTCGATTCGTGTCATCGGACGCCGGGGAATAATTATGCTCGGGGCCCGCGAGTAATCGGCGTTGATTAGTGGGACGGCGATGCCGCGCGCTCTTGAAGTGCGTGGTTTCTCGGAGCGATTTCCTGGACAAGAAGCCGGTGATTAGCCGTCATAGGTCGGAGCAGGAAGCGAGGTACGGCTCGAGCGGGCGCTCGCCGCAATTGCAATCATCTCAGCGCGCCCGGCCACTTTCACTGCTGACCCAGTGCGTTACGTTACAACGACGTGCGTCCTGGCGCTGCTGGGTGACGCAGCACCTTCCCCGGGCTCTCCGCGTGTCTGCGCACTCGTCGCCCCTGCGTGCAAACCACCGCAAAGTAGAAACACGCTCGCGGCCCATTCACCGGCCCTGCGGCCCGCCGAGCCAACTCGGCGAACATGCACCAGAAGAAGACCAACAGGAGGAAGAAAGGGAGTTCCTCTGCAAAGCGTGGCCAGCGAGGGGTGAAGATTCCCGAAGACGAAGATAATTAGCTGCGTCAGCAGGTTTACTGGCCTATTGCGGAAGCCGCGACTTACGACTTGAAGCCTCTCTGCTCGGAAGTGTGGAAGAAGAGTAAGAAAGACTGGAGAAGAAGACAAAGTAAATGGCACCGGGAAACTTGAATAAATTTCGAGTAGTATTAATTTGAGAGATCAGGTTTAGAGTTGAATGTAAATGGGAATTTAAAGCAATTAGTAAGAGGTCGGTGGACAGCAACTCGGAATAAGTATGAGAGTGAGTTTTACTGAGAGGCGAGCACGAGGGCCGGGGCCGGTTCCACAGGCCATGACCGTACTCAACGTGCCTACACCTTGAAAAAAGAAGGACGACCATATCCACCTACCGTTCGTTTCCCTATTACACCGAGTACTCCGAAAGAGCCCGAACCGCTCGTTACGCAAACACAGGAAAATCAGTTATGCATTCAACCTCGCACCTTCGTTACGCGCGAGGAGGCCGAGGAGCATTTCCTTGGGCAAGGTTCGAAGCTTGGCGAGAAAGCCCTCTTAAATAATCCGCTTATAACAGCTCGCTACTGTTGGCGGCGAGTCGTCGGAGTGAGAGGTTTAGTTCGGGAATCAATCGATCACTCAATTCGTGTTTAATGCGACTGGTTAGCTCTGCGGATCCCCTCGAATCAATCGAACCATCTGCTTTAGTGGCGCAAGCGACGCGTCGCTCGGCACACGTCATCAATCCTCTCTGACAAGCGTCTTTTGAATTCGGCGACGCTTCATAATGAGAGCGGGGCACGCGGGATAAATCTGGCGGGGGGGGGGGGGGGGGGGGGGCGGCGGTAAAGTGTTCGAGAAAGGGGGCAAGGTGCACGAACCGTGGCGCGAGCCTTTCGCAACACGCAACCTCTCCTCGCCGTGTACCTGACCATGCAGGCGGGTCTCGGCTCCGCTGAGGCCGTGATCGCACGCAATGCGCATAAATTACGTGGAAAGGTTCCCGGCGGCGCGCGGCCGCTTCCCGCTCGCGTTCGGCGCGCGCCCGGTGAAAGTTCCCTCCGCTCCAATCCGCCGACACCAACTTTGCCCGAGCGAGGACTTTTCGCTTTTCGTACGCGCAGCTCCTTCCTCGCTCGCGTTGCGTCTAGCCGCCCGCGCGGTTAACCCGCGTCCTTTGCCGGAGCCAAAGAAAGTCAAGTTGCGGCCCCGGGACCGCAGGCTTTCGCCCTGCCGTCCCCTCAAATTATAGTATAACGACAGGAAAGGAGAGCAAAACGAGAATACACGAGGCCGGAGATACCAGTCGGCTGCTTTGCGTAACTTTGCGTAATTGCGCTGACTGGCGCATAATTTGCCACTGGCGAAGAATGCTGCTTCGACGAGAAAGTAGGGAAAAATTGTGGCGCGCGCCGCCGCGCTGGAGAGCGAGCCAGTGGCCTGCAATCTCGCAATGAGTTTATCGCTGACCGTCAGCTGACCACAACAGCGGGAGCATTGTCAGTTCGAGGGTTTATTATCCGACAGGAAGGAAAGCGTGGTCGTGGTGCGACGATTCGCTTCCATCACGCACTTTTGACCTTTCGGTCCCAGCGCGAACTTTTTCCCGAAATTCATTCAAATACAATTTTCATTTACTTTTCGAAGCGCTGAGTGAAGACGGAATGAAGACTACTGCGCAGGTGGAAGAGGATACTCCAGACCGAGTTTCCTATGGCATCTATCCTCCTCGACATTTCAATTTTTCGACAGGCTATCTCGACGCTGAGGGTTGTTGGCTGTCTCGGTGCTCCGGTAACGAGAGCGTTTCTTTTAGCCAGGAAGAGAGCCCGGCTGTCTTTAGAAGCGTTCGAGCAAACCTCCGTGACACCCGACACAGAAAGATGGCAACGTTCGGTTCCTTTTTTAAGCGCGCCGTTTTTTCTCGCTCGTTCGGCTTTTAATAACTCCCACGCGTAAAGCCACCTCCTCTCTCTCGCGCGCGCGCACATGTACGTGTGTGACCGCTCTGTAACCACTGCACCAGTCAATGACCCTGTGCTTTAATGCCGAAGACCATCTACTTTCCGTGACTGGGGGAAAAGCCCCTCGGAGTTTCTGCGAAGGTTCGCCATCGCGAATTTCCCCGGCAACTTTCCCGGCTAAATTCGGCAAAACCTCTGGAAAAGTTGGCCCCCGAACGAGACTCGGAAGTTGTAGCGTAGCTGCATTTCTCGCCTACCGCACTGCAACCAGCCGACTAGTCGAGATACCAATCAAATACTTAAGCAGCCCCATTACGCAAAACTTTCCTCGCTCCTGTTATCAGCCGTGCTCCATGCCTGCTCGCCACCTGTTCGAGCACCTTGCGGCTCTCGGCGAACGTGTAAGAGTGTCTTGAATTATTATCCTCAATCTTCTAACCAGTCGGATCTACTCGATCAGCTTCGAGAGCGATCGATTACTTTCCAAGTTGCAGCGATCTTCCACTGACAATGTCTACGTGTATTCCTCTGACGTGCACCAGGGATACCCGAGGCATTGAATTATTCAGAGAAAATAGTCGGCGCATCATTCTTTCAGGAGTATCCAATGGTTCTCGGAAAGTTTTCTCTCGGTAATCGGAAGATTGTCTAATCTCGCGAGAATCGACTCTTGTTTTCATCGATGGCGCGCTGAAGCTAGCAGGGAGTCTGCGGTGTCTCGGCCTCATAAATATACGAATACCCCATTCACTCGAGTCTACCAACTGGCGAATCTCTCTCTGTTGGCGTGTGTGCGTGTCACGATTCGGCGAAAATCGAGGCACGCGACTCGCCGGCCAATCGTCGTGGATCGCAGGATAGGCGCGAATATACAAGCGGGCGAGCGGCGCGGTTGCATTTCGATGTATTTTTACGCCCGAGTCATCGCTCCCACGGTGTATTTTTACCCGCTCGCCAGTGATACATAACGTTCTCGGCGAACGACAATCTCGCCGAGCAAAAAGGCATCCTCGCGATCAGCGTCTCCGTTCGAGCACTTTCTCTAGCCAGTGCCACTCTGCCCCTTTAACAATGACTCCTTCGCCGAGTCGACACTCACATTCAACAATCGAGTCCACCGGAAAGGTACCAGCCGCGAGTACTCGTACTTTCGCATCGTCGGGATCATTTCGCCGGGGAATCGATGCTCGCGGAGCGTCTGTAGGTCAAGAACTTGCTCGATCGCCAGACACCGGAGAAATCAGCGCGTTTCACCTTTCTTCGGCGATTTAACTGGCGTCCTATCGAATTTCAACGGGAGGGAAAAAGTGGATAAAGTGAAAAGCCGACGGTTTCCCGTAGGTGCATCGGGCGATAGGCGACAGTTATCTCCGGAGCTTAGACAGGAGGTAACTCGGTTGGGCCGTGCACACCGCGGAGAAAGTGTATCGGTGTCAATGAACCCGTGGCTTGCATAAGGTACTACCAGCGCTCTAGCATTCAACGACCCTTGCTAATTGCCTCTGGTGCTCCGGCGTTAATACTGCAGTGATTAATACGTCACTCGTATCAGCGGGAAAGCAAAGCTTGGGCTCGGAGCGCGAGACGCGCTAAGGCTCGCTGAATAGTCTCGGGGAAAAACGCTTCGGGAAGGAATATCGCTTAACGGCAATCGGCTGTTGCGTGAATGGCATCGGGCGTCGTATTCGCGCCCTGTTGGTGGCCAATGTCGCGAGAGGGACGAATCACAGGTGGGAGCGGGGAAGAGCACTTTCGGCTGGCTACGCTTCCCTTTATCTCCTCAGCACGTGTACGTGCGTTTGCCCTCCCTTTCCTCGCGCTCGCGCTCGCGATACACAGCCAGCGTAACTAATTTAGCCGGCGTGACACGATGACGATGAAAAAACAGCCCCCAATGAGAGCAGCGGGAGCCGCTCGACGCTCGGCGCTCGGCGCTCGGCGACCGACGGCTTTTAATGTGGCCGAGCGCGTCGAATTTTTCAGGATGAGTCAACCAGCAACTCATCTCTACGCTACGGCTCACACACGATTACTCACAACTCGATACTCTTGTCGAGAGAGCGCGCGCCGCTCGCTCCTGTTAAGGGCCATTGCGAAACTCGGATTATGAAGAGTCTCTCCCGTAGAAATAGACTTATCCCATTTTCCCTGCCAGGGCATTTCCCTTGATACGCCGAGAGGCCGAACCTTCCTCTTCCTACTTTCACAATTGCTCGAGTGGAGGAGGCAGCTTGGCAGCCTGGCAGCCCGGCAGCCTTTACTCGCGAGGCACGCGTTCCTATAGAAGCGCGACTACCAGCCGGAGGTTAATTAACTCCATCGTTTAACAAGCGAGAGGGCATGCGAGCGATGTACATACGCGATGCAATCTGTCGGCCGAGAATTCTGCCCTCGTCAACCAGCCGGGCCGTCATTCGCCACCCTGATTCGGCATTTTCTTAATTTCCTCAAAATTCTCCATTCATCGAAGAGTCTGAGTGGATGGGACTCGGACGAGCGACGAACCGCGGCACCGCGGAAGAGTATCTCGGACCGGACCGGGAAGAGATTCTCCCGCGCGGTTCTGCCGCGGCGGATGCAGGAGGGCGGTGGTGGGGCCGAGTGCATCGTCCTCGGGGAGAAAGTTTGTTGCGGGCTGCGGCACGTAATATGTGATCTAGCGGCTCGGCTAGGCTCGCGAAGAGCGGCTCCGCCGGCCGGGGAGAATGGTGGTCCGTGGTGGTGCGCGCGGCGTAGTCGGGGCCCAGGGTAAGATTGACTGGGATTGAATCTCGCTTAACCTACGCTCGACGGGCTATGAGGAACGGTTGTGCAACCGTCAGAACCCGGCTGCAACCACGGCGCGACAGCGCCAACTCTTCCGAGGCTCGAGACTCGACAGAGTCTCGGTGAAATGGGATCTCCTTCTTTCGGAGAGTCGTTCGCCGGCTCGCCGCCGACCTAATGTATTCCACGAGCGGGACTCGATCTTGCTCAAGGCGCCAACGAGGAAATGATAAAGTCACGTTACACCGATGATCGCTCGCTAACCACTCTGCCCTGGCGCAAGCAATCTCCCTCGCCAAATACACTGATCCTTATATAACAACAGTAAGTGACTCGTTCCTACTGGAACCTCTTCTCTTCTGAATACAGAACAACATGAAAGGCCAATACTCGAAAAAGCCTCGGACCCTCGGTTGCTCTACAATGGCCCAGTTACAAACAGTTATTATACCGATAAAGTTCGGGCGCGCATTGTTCCCTGAAGATTCATTGCCGAGATAACCCATTTTCACGAGGGTCTTGCAGGTCCGAGTGTATCCGCCAATTAGCCTCCAAGACTCTTAAGAGCTGATACGAGTAGATCAGTATCGACGAGAAATCCCGCGCTGCGTTTGAGAGCGGCTCGCGGGGCCCATGCAGCTCTGAGTAATGTCACGGTCGATAAGACCGCGCCCTCCGCCGAAAGATCATTAAAGATCGCATTGCGATTCGGGAAAATCATGATTTATGACCGTCAGGGCGTGAGGTAGTGCGGCTCGTAATAAAATAATTGGCTTCGAAGCGGTGCGGTGCGCCAAGGGTATCATTAGCTAGATCGTGTCCGAGATCTCAGGTGTGCGTTGACTGAGTGTTGATCGGCGACGGGGCGGCCGATTACTTGACATTGATCGTAATGAATCACTAATTCACTGTCATAACCCGACCCTCCTTCAGCCGGATCGAAAGAGTGGGTTGTGGGCGCGCGTGTTCCGGCGGGCAGAGAGGCGCAAAAGGGCAATGTACACGAGGACCGGCCGAGTTTTTCCCGTCCCGGGGAACTCGAGCAGGCTATGGATGCGAGTGGCACGTAGCTAATGAACGGAATCCAGGACGAGGGAGCCGAGAAAAATCCCCGCTACCGGGAGCGCACCACTCGCTGACAACTGGAGAGACACGCGAGTGATTTATGGCTCCCTCTCAGATCGTGAGGATCTCTCGGGAGAGACAGCCAAATTGAGGTTTAGAAAGTGTAGCTCGCTCGGTCGCACGCTCACGGGGGATGTTGATTTTTGCCCCGATCTCCGATCCCCGATCCCCGATCCCCGAGCCACGCTCTGTCTACCCGCCGAGAAACACCATACACTCGCCGGAGCCTTACAAATCAGCGGCGCACCGACCGACTTAATTTACCCGCGGCCAATCGATCTCCGGCGAATCTCCCTCGTAAATCCTAGGAGCGCGAGCGTTCCATCATGGGCCCGCAGTGTATCGGCGCAGGACGCGGAGCCGCTCGTGCAAGAGTAGAAAGCTGGGCAACGGAGAGAAAAAGGCGGAAATAAGTTGGATCGAATAATAGGTGTAACATGGTGGAGTCCCCGTTGGTGACGGCAGAGCCGGCGGATCACATGACGAGGCGAGTCTGCGAGCTAGAGCGCTCGAGGCTCGAATGGCGCGAGCGAAATGGAAGTGAGAGCAATCGCATTAGTCTCGTGCCGAGAGTGGCTGCAGTGCAGAGAGAGGTGAAAGTCCGGAGGCAGCATAAGCGATGCCACTGCCGCCCCGCCAGTTCACTCTCCGCTCGCCGATCGTATGGACAGAGGACGAGACGACCAGAGGACAGACACCCGGAACAAGAGAGCCAAGAGAGCCAACCACACCGGCACCAACAGTACGAAAGTCCGCCGAGCCTGCCCTGCCGGCCGGCTTGACGCCGCAGTCAGTAACCTAGATGACAGAAGTCCGCTAACTTACTCACGATACCGCTAGGCCACGCTTACACCGAGACGCCAGACCGCCTCGCATCGCCTCGCCTCGCCTCTCGTGCTAACCGGCTTGCTGCTTCCGCGTTTTCCCTTTCCGGATCGTGACTCATACCAGAGGACGCGCACTCCCTCCGGATGCGAAACCTCCCCCGCTTTCCCAATATTTATCATTAACACTCTCCCCCTCTCTTTCTCACCAATCGCACTGTCCAGCTCATTCCTAACAGGGACATATCGATTTTGAATTTCGAACCATGTTACTTAAGGCTAATCATATTTGTAGGTTATGTTAATTCTATTGTCGATACACGACCAGAGATCCTGTGGCTGGAATAACGAACGCTGAGCAAACTCTCCTGTGGCAGAGCTCGACTCCCCAGTCAATTAGAGACACTTAACTAGTGGTAAGTTCGGGCCGCGCTATTGCCGGAGCCGGAGCTCGCTGGCGGAGCGATGATCGATCTTCATTATCAGGAGCAGGTCACGATAGCAACTCCAGTGTCAAGCAGCGGGCTCCAGAGGTTGTTGCTCGAGCAGTTTGAAACTCGCTTGAGCGGGCTGCGAGCGCGCGCGGACGCGAATCCCGCTACAGCTACAGTGCTACACACGGTACCGCTAGTCCAAGGTTGTTCGTGTCCCGCATAACGCGCGTCGGATCATCATGGTGCCCCATGTACCGCGGCAATACCACTCCCGCTTTTTCCCTTTTACCGTCGCCCCATGTCGCGCGCCACCATCATCCAACTGGGGTCGAAAATGCTATTCAAACCGGGAAAACCACCACCACCAACGCGATTCTCTGTGTCTGTGTGAGTGTGCGTTTTTTTTTTCACGCGGAGAACCTTCGCCAGCATCGAACGTGAGAGTTGGTCCTGGGCGTAGGAAGGGTGCCCGCTGAAATCGATGCCGGGCAATCAATGAGGGGTGAAAAGCGACGATACGCCGTGTCCCCGCAAAGGACCATCTCACGCGCTCGCACGAGAGCCCGAGAGCCCGAATCTCCAGTCGTGTTACAGCTGTCATTTTGCATTAGGAGAGTCGCTAGTTTTTTTCCTAAGAGCTCGCGCGCGCGCGCACGGAATAATAGCCAGGGCTGCATTATTGAGTATCGATTACTGGGTGCAGTGGGCTCGATCCCGTGGAATCGGCAAGTATATACACGGCAAGAAGACTCGGGTAGATCCGAAGCGTGACTGGCAGCTGGCCTTAAGGCTCTTCGTTAATTCACGATGGCCAACTGTGAGTCAGCTTTCATTTCTCGGTGTGGGTACTTAACCCGCCCGTTTCGCTAACCTTTCCTTATTAGCCCGAAGACAGGATCGTGAGCGGCTCATTCCTCCCTAGGTTCTCGCCGACTACAGACCTCACCCGTTAAGAGCCTCCGCTCTTTTTGCCCAACCAGAGTCTACTATTATTACGTCCTTCCACCTACTCCCGATTATTAGCCGAGTCTCGAAATAACGTTTAGCCAGCGCGGCCAAAGGAACCTCGTTATTTCGTGGATTTGGCGCGCGGGGATGCGCGGATTATAATTTCTTCGGGAGAAGGAGCGGCAGCGCGAGGGTCAGAGAGGACGGGAAAGCTCTCGGTCGGAGAAAAGAAAATGAAATTCTCAGGTGCACTCGATAGGGGCCTGAGGGTGCGACGCCTGGTTGCACCAGCGTCGGGAGTGCTTTTCAAGTCGGTAATTACAAGAGAGACCGAGTCACCCGGAGGAGAGAACGCCAAGGAGGAAGAAACTGAGAAGGTGGTGGTACAAGGGACTACCTCTCCGCCGTATACGTAGACCGACTAGAGAAAGACAATGGAGGTAGCGATAAAGCGCGCTGATGACACGACGTAATCAAAAGTCACGAATTATCAGCCATGCATAATGCAGACTCTCGTTGCTACTGCAACATTCATGTCAGCCCACGTGAGAGTCGTTCCCTCTTATGTATCAATCTCTTGTTCGGCATCGAGGCCTGGTCGCTCGGCGAATTCGGTTCTGAATTTCAGTATGCCCTCGACAGAAGGTACCTATGCTGATCGAGTGGCCGGGCGAGCCGAGTTTCTGCGGGCTTTGTCGAATTAGAGTGACGGCGAGATCGCTCGGCGAACGCCAGCAGCGTTTCTGTTAATCGATCCTCCCAATTATTAGCATACCACCTTCGCCTGCCCTCCATCTCGGAGGAGTAAGGATTGAGCGAGTTAAGGAGGATGTTTCTAATAGGGATTTTATTTCGATCGAGAGTATTAGGATGATTGGTTATTGTGTGGAGGGCGATCCCTTAAAGGCGGATGAAAATGTTAAGTGTTCGCCGGGGATTCTCGGTGGCGCGGGCGCGCGCCTTTCCCCTTTCTTTTTTAAGCTTTTAGGACCTCCCGCGTGTAAAAACACTTTCGTCCGGCTTTCTACCCCGTGGCGTTCTCTCCCCAGTCCTCCTTTTTTCTTCCCCCTGTGCCCGGCCGGGTCTCGATCTCCTGCGGGATTGCCCGCAGGAATGCATGAAACCCGCTCTCCCTATCCGTCTTCAAGAACCCTTAAAGAACTTGGCCCTCGGAGAGCCCGGGCGTCGCTGTGCTGCGCTCCTGCTACTGGTGCACTTAAGGCCCTTTGAATGCTCGCGAGTACCTCCCTACATCAACCGATCGCTTTTACCGGCTACATCAACGTCGCCAGCGTAATTCGCGCGCACGCAGGAATTAGCAATCTCCATGCGCCTAATCAAATGGCATCTCTAGATCCAATTAGTTTCTCACGATTGCCACATCCCGATAATGTCTGCAACAACGTCGCTGCGACCCGAGCGAGGATCTTTCAATCTCGATAGCACGAACAATAAGAGCCAATTGGACAAGTGTATTCGCGGATTAATCAAGGATCGAGAGCAGCTCGGAAAAAGACAGCGGAATTAGACGATCCCATTGTCGATGAGGACTGGCAGGGCCCATTGTCTTTAAGCTGCACGATGATTCTCTTAGTCAGTTGCTCGCGATTCTCGCGAACACCCTCCATCTTGGTGTCGCAAGCTTCATCAGCATTTCATCTTACACGACCTATTGCCCAAGCACACTCGAAAAACCGCTCTCGATCTTGAGCCCCGCCATATATCTCGCAATCCCCTACAAAGTGACGCTGCTTGTCGCGGCGATGTGGAATTGATTTAATTAGGGGCCCTCCGAGATACTTTCCGGAGATTCTAATTCTTTTAGATATCGCAAGCGCAACCGGCCGCCAGAGGGGCGAGCAGCCTGTTGATTTGCGAAATATGCCGCGGCTCTAAATCCGAAGCCTGTAACTCGGCGATACACTGCATTCGCAAGGAGTGACGCAATGGAGAGTGTTATCAGGAACGATTCGCCTTAACCGCCAGGGAGAGAAGACTGCTATCTAAGTCAAACATGTAGAATCGTGGGACCTGCTACTCCCGACGACCGGGATATAGCGCTCGAGCGCGATAGTAAGAAACGCTGGCGCTGACAGCCGCTGACAGAAAGCATCCTTGTACTTTCTACTGCAGACTTCATTTAGCCGAGAAGCATTCGCCTCCCGGCGTGTAACGAGTGAATTAAATCCTATCGAGTTCATCTGGCTCTGGTAATTGTGAAAGAAGCGATTTGCCGCTACGCGGCAGCTCTCGTTCCTGCATTATCGTCAGTTGCGTAACGCGCCACTTGAATGC
This sequence comes from Crossocerus cetratus, assembly GCA_963675795.1. Lineage (NCBI taxonomy): Eukaryota > Metazoa > Arthropoda > Insecta > Hymenoptera > Crabronidae > Crossocerus > Crossocerus cetratus. The sequence continues at coordinate 19,875,160 of OY776667.1, forward strand.
CAGGGTACATCTTAATGGGATTGCCAGTTGGCGCAAGGGCGGCGAAGAGCGCGCGCGTCCTCGCGTGCGTTTCATCGTTTCATATTGGCCGGGCGCGCCTTTCGGGATACGCGTAACTCGAGGAGAGTATATCCTCTCTCCCGACATCTCGATCTAGTTGGGAGTCGAGGCTCGATTAGGGTGACACGGTCGAGGAAGGTAGCAGGACGAGGTCGTGCAGCCCGAGAGTACAGAGTGACAAGCATTGAGCATTCGGAGTAGGAGTCGCCGCTGGAGAGTAGCATAGGTAGTACATGTACGCAGAAGAAACAGCGGATCAGTGGGAGAGTAGGAGAGGCAGAAAGGGTTAGCGGCTGGTAAGTAGTAGGGGTCGGCTGGAGGGGTGGGAGGCTAGAGAAGCAGAGTAGGAGAAGCAGTGGACGTAGAGCCGATGTCTGCGGCCGGAGAGGGGGAGCAGCGCTGTCGGAGGAGGCTAGGGGAATAGAGGCGGTGGAGGGTCGAGGGTGCGAGAGCGAGAGAGCCAGTGGGTAGAAGAGAGAGGCGCGACGGCCGTTCGGTGGCAGCAACGGCGTGCTCGGTGTCATTGCCTCGACGCTCGGGGCGGCCAGTGACTCCATCACTGACCTAGTGCCGAGCGGGGCCGAGCAACTGCGGAAAGCGTCGAACGACAGGCCGTCGACCTCGGCCGGCCTCCAGCGCGACACACACCGACACTCGGCGTAGCGCCCCGCTACCGTACACACCGCACGCCGTCCTTGTCCCGCACGGCCGCGCTCGCCCCACCGCACAGCGCCGACTCCGCGATCGCTCCTCGTTCTACCTCAACCTTCTCGGCTCTCGTGCTCGCTGCGGATCGTTCCTCTGCGAGCCGCCTTCGCTTTTCTCTCGTTCCTCCGCGTTCTCTCTGTTTTTGTCCCTATTCTTCCGTCTCTTCTGTCCGGCCCCTGTCTACCTCAACTTTCCGCCGGTGGGCCCTCCCTGCCCTTGCCACCACCGCCCACTATATCTCTCTCTCTCCCTCTCTATCACTCGGGCGCTTTATCTTGCGCTATGCGGCTTTTTGCCCGGTTTTTCATTAAAATTACTTGACTCGGCTTTCCGCCTGTTTTCTTTCTTGCCTACCGCGTCTCACTGCTCTAGCGGCTCTCGCCTCTCTACCATCACTGGCCCATTGAATTATTCTCTGCCGCATTCGTATCCAGCGCCTACTCCCCGTTATGATTTTCGAGAAAGCCCCGCCGCCGCCGTGGCTGTTGCTCTTTCATTTGTCAGAGCGGCGATCATGAGTATTAGAAGAGGAGAACGCGGCGCGCTCGATCCGAGAAGCTATAGCCGCACAGGAGACGGTGCAAATTTTGCCAGGGCGACGCGATGACAGCCCCGCGAATGGACGAATGCTTTCCCCCTGCGAGCTTCCGCGTGAACGGGCCCGTGGGCGATAAAGAGTGAGAGAAAAAGCGGCCGGCAAAAAGGGCCGAGGGGAAAGGTGAGAGAACTCTCCTTTCCGCCCGGCGCCCGGCGCGGTGCTAGTAGCCGCTTCCGGGCTAGTAAGTTTCACGCGAAAAATAATTGCTCCGCGGAGCAGACACTGCACCCCGAGCACACTGAGCACTGCCACTCACTTGAATCGTCTCTTGGCGTCGATGGAATCTGTGTCAGGAAAGTCTTAGTGTCGCCGCACGGAGGATTAATTGTGTTAATAGCTTACCCTGCTATTTAAATGTGCGACACGCGCCGACAGCTCCTCATGTAATCTCCCGTGTTGGCGCGAATCAATGGCCCTCGTCGCTCTAATTGATTGGCGCCGATCACATTTCCCCCTTTCTCCCAACTCTCAAACTTGAGATTACTCGGCAAATCAAATCGAAATCAAAGCGAATTACATAAATAGGGAATTATGTTAGCTGCACCGGTTGGGACTCGGCGTTACGTAGTTCCCTAGGTCGACGAGGAAGTCGATCGACTTATCTAACCGGCGAAATAGACACGCCCAGGAAAACGGTAGTTTCTATCGACACCCGATGAATCGTGGCAGTGGCCGCGCGAGCACGCGGACGCATTTCGCAATAAGCGTCGCTTGGTGCCCAACTTATCATGGAAACTCGAGAAGCCGAGGATCGCTGACAAAGAGCCGATGAACCTTGCGCCGCGGCTTCACCAGAAGGCGTTCAAGGTCCCGATTCAGCCGCTCTTGTCAACCACTCCCATTCTTCCGTCTCCCCCGCTAACATCCTAACATCGGCCCTTATCTACCCAGGTGTTTCTTATTCTTCTTTCATTAGGATAGCGGGATTCCAACATTAGCCGCATTGTCAGCGGGGCAAACAAGGTGGAAGTCGGCTCGCTGTGGCGAGAGGTATGTATACGATCGTACGGTTAGACGGAAAATTATGGTAAGATATACGATGTGTCTGGGCTGTGTTTTGTGTGCGGCCGGGGCCGTGTTCGGGCCGGAAGCGAGATAAATGGGCCCCCGCTTCACGGCCGCGGACGAATTATTCAACGGCCAATCATTTTTCCGTAGTACACACTTCTTCCTTCCAAACTTTCAAAATAGAAAATATTACTACAGAGCCGCGTTGGGAGAGAAATCCTAGTTCATCTGAGCCCAAAACTATATCAGTAGAATAGGGGTGGGGGATTGGTAGAAAAGCTTGTGGGGGAGGACGCTTGCACCGAGAGAAAATAGAGTGATGCCCGGTGGCGGTTGCACGGTGCGCCACGTGCACCGAGAGATTGGCACGTCCCTAACCTACCCCATTCGTTAACCAGAGCCGTGTCGCGATTCCTCGCCAGGTCGATTCCTATCGAGCGCGGATTAACCTACATACGCGCGGGCATTTCTGCACGGGGTCGCCGCCACCACGAGCAGCCCGCTCCGCCTCTGCCAGTCGATACAAAATTAAGCGACCCTTGTCCCGAGCCCACCACTTTCCACCTATTCCACCCATTCCACCTATTCCGCCTTGCTAAACGCATCAGCCCGATCGCTCTTGGAGAAATTCGTTAAAAACAATCCACCCTCATTTTTCTATCAAATACCATCCAGTCCCCAATCTTTCCTTTACATGTTGCTAGAGAGATGGAAGTAAAGAATGGCAAGGTGGAATCTGAAAAGGGAATAGGAGGCTGCGAGACGCTTGAAGGAGGAATCAATGGGTGACTCTCCGATTGTTATAGACGGCCCAGCGGTACCGGAAGTGTTAGCCCGCTTCCGCGTCTAGCGTGTCTTATCGCCTTACGACGCGATCGCCCGCTGATCGCCGGATGAACCGCACCGCACTCGGAACCGCGTGCCTTGATCCGCAGCGGCGGCAGGGCCCATTTTTGTTTTCCATCGGCCCTGCCGCCGCTTTTTGCCCCGATTTGCCTCTGTTTGACAGGAAGGCCCTTTGGATCCGCGAGGCGGAAGTGCTCGGTCAATACGTGTTTGTAGTTTTCCGACAATAGAGCGAGGCCGCTGTTTATATAACGGAGCAATTGGCAGTGGAGTCGAGTCGAGTCGAGTCGAGTCGAGCGAATCGGCAAGAGTTGACCGGTGGTTGGACCCTCTTTCATCCCGTGAGTAGGATGTTCCCGGCCCAATTTATTCTCCTAGTGACGGCGCGCCTCGGCCTAAGTCACTCCTACGGCTACGTCGCCCGACGAATCACTTGTTTTGGAGCCCGGTTACATTGACCTCGCGATGAGATAAGCGGCAGATTAGGCGGCCGCGATAATTCACGAGGCGAAGACCGCGTGAAATTCGCCCGATAAGCCGGCCGCGAGCACCAACCGACTTCCCGGGGAAGTTGGCATCGGCGGCGACGGCGGCGGCGGCGAGGTGGAAGACTCCGCGGATTCCGTTGCTCGCCGCGGGAAAGACTTCCTCGTTTGCCGGGGCACGTGAAAACCAGTCGTGGAAAGAGACAGTGAAGAAGTGAAACTCGATCCGGCGCACGCCGGCCCTCCGCTCCCGGAGAGCTCGTTTCCATCCGCTTCCTTTCCGCGCCGCGCCGGGCCGCCGCCGCCGCCGCAGTAGTAAAGCTTTCTATAGTTTTCTGCGGCTTAGTGCTCGCCCGGCCGCATTAGAATCCCATTTAACCCGCGCTTCGACTTCCCTCCCGGTCCCGGCTTCATTTCGCTTTGGGCCGCTCCCGCGATAATCCTCATATACTTTCAACCCTTTCCAATATTCGCATGCTCTGCTCTTCCAGGCCGATTCGGAGAGCAGGCGAGTCGATTCATTAGAGCGATTGGCATGTGCTAATAGTGATGGAATTGTATATCGGAGGTATTGTCTGCTGTTTAACATAATGATGGGCTGTCCCAACAGTAGTGGCGGCTGATAGCTCAATCATAATCGGATCTATCCGGAGAGCGCGGCTGGAACGGGCGGCTATCTCCCAGTGGTATCTACCTATCGGTAGATTAAGCGAGCAAACGTTGGAACCTCGAGGGCCATCGGGGCGTGGGGGGTGTGGGGGGTGTGTCGGTGGCCGGGGCACATTCTATTCTAGCAAGACACACATATGGTCTGGCATGCAACTTACATTTTTGGTTCGTCGATGATCGGCCATCAACGTGAGCGCCAGCTGTTAGCGTAGCTCTCTGCTCTCGTGGGCACTGCTCTTCCGGAAGTCCTGGCGACGAGACACCGGGCCCCGGGCCTATCGCGGCCACTTTCAGCTGCTCGCCGGCTCGCACCTGCGTTCCATTCTCGCGGATGATGATGATCCCCGTAGAGAGCCGGCGGCTCTAAGCACCGCTCACAGAAGCCGCCAGTCACCGAGAGAGCCGGAGAGGCCGAACCGATATTCACTTTCACTGCACGTTTCTGGCCCGCGGCCTCACTCTCGCGGGCGCATCTCCCCCGACAACACCACCAACTATCTACCGGGCCCGCGCCCGCGGGATCGAGGAGCAGAGACAGCGCCGGCTAAGTACCGGGCGGTTGTCGTGGGTGGCAATGATTCTCAATTCAATTGGCGCAAGTCCACGGGAGAGCAGGACCGGAGAGAAGAGAAGGCGAGTAGGGAAAGTAGAGGAGTAGAGGAGCAGAAGACACGACAACACACAGTCGCTCCTCCGCGGCAGTGTGGGAGCACCAGGCACAACTAGTAGACAACGTGTGTTGAGGGAGAGAGAGAAAGAGAGAGAGAGAGAAAGGAAGGGGGGAAAACACGCGTGGAGTAGCGGTGGATCGTCACAGTTTCACTTTTAAATTCCTCGAGGCGCTCGGCTCGGCTAGAGCGGTTCTCCGCAACGCACCGCTGCTCCTCCTCCGGCTGGCTCGTCTTCCTCTCGCTCTACGAGGGTTACCGTTAACGGTAACGGTGACGTAGGCAGTGGCGGTAACGTCATAGACCGCTCGCGCTGCCCGGCTCTCTTCTGCCTTCCGGAGTGAGAGAGCTCTCCCGAGCGAAGCCTCGCTCCTTTCTCTCCTCTCCTCCTTCTTCGCCTCGAATTCACTCGGCTCGCGGACGACAGTCTGTCTAGCCGGCGTTCCGCTTCTATTCTCTCGAGCACTTGCTCTCCTCGGGCTCCGGGTTCGAGCTCGGCCGCGAGCGCGATCCAACTCTTCCGCGACGCACACTCCACGCAGTTTACTTTCAATAGTCGATCAGAGCCGGCCGCGGCCAGCCCGAGTGAAAGTCCGAACCGAACGATATCCTTCCTTACAGGAAGCGTCCAATTCTCCGCTGCGAGTCGACCGTGGACATTTTTCCTCGAGCACTAGCTAGCCCAGCCTACTTGCATCTCGTGATTCCTCCTCCCCCGATGCTTTCTTTCTTCTCAGTCCTTCGTTAGCCAAGTCGTTGCACTGCTCCAACACTGGTCGTCACTATACTTTCGAGTACTTTGCGCTCCTGGCTCATCACAGTTCGACGCGCGACTCATTCGTCGAGCGAGTCTCACGCGTCCACTCGGGGAGTTGGTCGTAGCGTCGGCCTGTGATTCGATTCGAGTCCGTGCGGATCTGCCGATCGACTTCGCTCCTGGCTGGAGCTCCTGGAATCGCACGCTCTCCAAGCCACGTCCCTCTGCTACATCCGCTACACGTGGGAGAAAAAGCACATGATGTCCAATCGATCGTGAAGCGACGCGAGCCTGAGCCTCTCCGACCAATAATTCACAATTACATATATCTATATCTATACATCTAGGTGGAAGCCACCCTCTTTAATATCTAATTGCGTGTCGTGAGGCTCAAGCTCGAGTCACTCGGAGGCTTGTCATTCAGAAGCAAAATTCTCAAGCCGTTGGCCAATGCAACAGTGAGGAAGGAGAGTGACGAGTCGAGAAGGGTTCGAGCGGCAAACTCCCGCGAGAGGTCTCGATCACCTTCGAAAATCGGTCGCGATCGCTTCTCAAGTTAATCTCTTCTGCCAATTAGCTAGCGGCCGTAGGTCGCGGGCGGATTTCGCCGGCGATCAGTGTGTGCACACAACCGCCCCCCCTTTCACTTCCTCCTTCTCATTATTAGGTGCGCGTATCCTAGGCAAAGTCCCTCGGCGACGGATGACGGACTAATTTAATTGTATGCTAAAGAGTATCTCGAAAATTCACCGCGCACTTTCCACTATTTGCCTTGCAGAGCGTCCGGTGCCATTAGTTACGATAAGGTTCAATCGATAATTGACTCGTTATCGACTACAATCGCTCTTGCCCGGAGCGACGGCGCAAAGCGACGTCTCGAATTATTGTGCGATAACGAGATCATCTCCGTTAATCATCGTTACTCGAGCAAAGTTTATATTAGATCGGCAAGATGAGAGTCTAGGTGAAAGGATTGTAAGAAAAGGAGGTTTATTTTCTCGGAAGAGTTGGTGAGTGTTCTCGGTCAAAGGTCGAACACCCTCTTGGCCATACTTAATGGTAGAGTTGAGCTGGAATTGGGCAGAGTACCGCGACGATTAATTTGCAAAGGGGTGGCCGAGTGCGAAGTGTCGGAGCGGCATCGATTTAGCAGGAATCATCCATCGGGAGGCGTGGAGCGTTTCGCGGGCAGCTTCCACTAATTAACCGCGGTTAGCAGGTTCGCGCGTTTGGTATTAATGCGCTTGTGACTTAGTCGGCGGGCCGCTGCATTTCTAAACGCACGACTCGGATTACTGGGCGCGCGCGATCGATTATGCCGATGAGGCCGATGAGGCCGATGAATCGCCGACCCATCTGGAATCTATCTGCTGGAGGTACGCCGGAACGCCGGTGGCAGTACCGCGCGGATCCTATGCGGACTACTCAGTATGCGCTTGGCCGCTAAAATATTCATCGGGAGATATGTATTGGGGAAGCGGGCTCGAAGCCGATGCCGCTCGCTCTTCACCGAGTGGACGCGCGCGGCCACGATCTCTATTTTCATTGACACGCTGTTACGCCCGAGCCACGAGAACGAGGCCCGAGAGCGTAACCCGTTGCCGCGGCCACGACACGCGCTTTATTTATAACCCCGCGTCGGTCAGAAACAGCCTGCGTCGTGACGCGCGCGTGTCGAATATTACGCACGCGTGCGCCGGCGGCGATCCGCGCGCGTCCAAGACACGCGGTGTGTGTCTGCCCGCCGGAAGATTCTCGCGGAAGCGGCCAATGCCGGCGGCGCGGCAGAGTGTGGGAAACTTGTCTCCTCTTCCGAAAATACTCCCGAGGGCCTGCGCTCGCTGCCAGGCCCGCCTGCCTGCCAACGAGAGAGCGAGCGAGCGAGCGAGCGAGCCTGCTAATGAACAAGCCGATGGAGATCGGGAGTTTTTCGTAATCGGAAATCCCACCAATCCCATTGAGTGTTCTGTCCTTGATCGAGCGTGAGTCTTGAATTATAGTTGGCCCGATTAGCCAACCCTCTAATCTTCCACTCTCTGTTTACGTGTACCGAGCTCCCCGATACCATCGGCTAGTGGTATCTTCCATCGAGTCCGAGTTACCGCGATCGTGCCTTCTATACTTTCGGCCGAGACTGATTAACTAGACTCTTACTAGAGCTTCGAATAGTGTGCACACACGTGTTCACCGGAAGAGAGTTGCGTCCGATCGGAGTCCGAGCGCCCACGTTGATAGCAAGTAGTACTCGGAAAAAGCATTGAAATATATTTCCTCCAACTCTTGGGCTTCTTCGTTCATCATTTATCATTCACGATAATGAGAAATGCCCCTGGCAATCCAAGAATTCAAATACATAGGTTGTGCAACGTGGAAGCTCCTTCCGAGCGAAACACTAGGAGCCTATCAATTTGGGGACACAGCAATACGTCGAATTCATCGCGACTGATCCTCTCTCTGGAAAGAGTCGGCAGGATCTCCGAGGTGGTAGGTGGCATTCGCGCACGTGGGCATGCACGGGGAGACAGGCCACGTTGGTAGGAAGCAGAAAACAGCCGGATCACGGCCGACGAGAAATTCGAGAGTGGCATGGGGGTTGGGGGGGCTGGGTGCGGGACACACATGGTAAAGCGGTGCAATACTTAAATTTCCTGGATTTAAGTATACGAGAGCGTGCTCTCCTGGCGACGACGCCCCCGCCGCAGCCTCGAGCAGGGCGACCTTACTCCCGACGACCGGCCACCTTCGACGACGATCCTGTCACACTGGATCGTCAGATTTGCCGCGAGTCAGGGACATGTACCGACCAGTGACGAGATAGCGCGAGGGTCACAGGGCATGAGAGAGAGAGAGAGAGACGAGTATAAAAATGAGAGCGCGTGAGAGATGCAGGTATATGAGTGTCGAGCGATGGAGCAAGGATGACTGTTGGTCGAGACAAGCGAGAACCGGTGGCTGGAGCGTGCTCTGCCGCGCGAGAGCGAGTCGCGCGTGGAACGCGAACGAAAGAGAGAGTGATCGAGGGTGGTCAAGGAGCAGAGAACTGTTCCGAGTGCGAGGAATCGGGGTAAAAGCGACGAGGTGAGCGAGAGGAGCGCGCAGCGGCCCGGCAAGACAGACGTCTGGAGCGTGTCTCTTACGGGCCGCGAGCGCGAAAGTGAAGCGGGGGGCTAAGGGGGCAGAGGGGGAAGGGGGCGACTGGATGATGATGCTGTGCTCGCGGAGGACGGTGGCAAAGAAATTGAGGCGGAAGATGATGCACGCGATTCGCGATGGCCGCGTGTCTGTATCTGTATGCATATGCTATTTTCACAGGAATGCCAGTGGCTGCGAGTGAGATCTCGTAGGTGTATGGAGATGCGTGCGGGGTGTGTGGGTGCGTGTGCTATGCACGATGAGCATGAGTATATCCGGGAGTCTCTCTCGCTCCCCGGCTGATCGGCCAAGACGGGCCAAGACGGGCCAAGACGTGTGCACGGCCGCACGCACGGCCGCACGCCCGGCTTTTCCTCCTTCTCCTCTTGCGGTGGAGAGAGCGGCTCGCTTTTCGTTTTCCCGGCGCGGCGACAAGGCTTAGCGAGATCGCTTTTACTGCGTCTAGGTATATCACCGGGCGCAGGTGATCCACTGACTCCACCACTGTTCCTCTCCCGGCTCCGGGAGCAGCTCCACCCGCGACTTTCGGCGATGCCAGGGCAGACGACTATTATTTAAGATATGCGTGTAGATCGTGGGTTATGTATACATAAAGAAAGGCGCTGGGCTGCGAGAGACGGATGAGGGGAGATTTGATACGGCACGGGCACACACTGGGCGCTTGTTTGGTGCACTCGCGTAGTGTCGGGCCCTCTCGATTTTGGATGTGGCCCGCACCAACCGAAACCGGGCAACGAAACAACAAACGGCGTACACTACTGTGGTCCGGTCGTCGCACTCGCGGCTCTCTTCCTCCTCCTCCTCCTCCTCCTCCGCCGCTGCTGCCGCCGCCGCCTCCTCCTCCAACTCCTCCTCCTCCTCCACCACCTTCTCCTGCACCACCTCCACCACCGCCGCCTCCTACTTCTCTGTTCTTCTTCCTCTTCCTCTTGTTCGCTGCCGAATAATCCCTCTGGCTGTCACACCGGGCCGCTGCTGTCACGGGAACGGCGAGCCTCAGCAGAGTTCACGTGCGCGCGAGAGCCTGGACAATGATATCGGAACACGTCGTCGAGGATGTAAGTAGCCGCCCGCGCGAGACGCACTCTCGGCCGGCCGGAGCGCACACGATGTCAACGAGGGACAACTCTCCACGGCACACTGCTCTACGCACGATGATGAGCTCGCGAGGCGAGAAAGTCTGATCTCTCGCTCTTTCTCTCTAGTTCTCCGGGCCTCTCGAGCCGGAGGACGTGCTCGCTGCTCGCTAGGCGGGCTAGTTGTACGATAGAGAAGAGAGCGAGCGAGGCGGTGTGCTCTCGTAGGAGGATCTACGGAGCTCCGTAGAAACGTTCGGCAGGCTCGTCCGCGATAAGCCGACTCTGCGCGCGTGCACGCGTGGAGCCTCCAAGCGCGACAGACGTCTCTCCTCCCTCGTGGAGAGAAGGGAACACGGACGGGCGCGCGGTCAGAAAAGCCGGGGAAAAAGACACGCGGTGTGCGCGAGAGACATGCCCCGGGAGGGAAGGAGAAAGATGGAGCCAGCGATCGAGAGACAGGGACGGAGGCCGAGTGAGAAAGAACGGGGGCGAGCGAGCAAGAGAGAGCGAGAGAGAGAGAGAGAGAAAGAGAGAGACAGAGAGGGAGCGAGGGAGAGCGTGTGTGTGCGGCCGAGAGCGAGGACGGCAGAGCGCACACTATAAAAGAGAAAGAGAGGGAGGTAGGGAGAGCAGCGTCACAACGACGACGGGGACGGACGGGCCGGCACTAACGAGGGAGAGAATTCTCCTCCGCAAGGAACGAGGGACGAGAAGAGCGATCGACCGAAACGCGGACGCGCGCCCAAAACGCGTGGTCGCTCGGTGCGAGAGCGCGCCCCGGGAGCGATCCTCCTCGATTTTCGTGGGGTTCATTCGTAACGCGCCCGGTCCAGCCAACAGCGACAACACCGTGCTCGAGCCTCGAGGCAGCCACGAGGCATTGAGCTGCCAGAGCCAGAGTGGCTCGCTGGCAGCCGGAGAGGGTTACGCAGAGAGCAGAGCAGAGCAGAGCAGAGCAGAGCAGAGCACCGCACCGTCCTCGGCCAGAGCTGTCGACTGTCGAGAGAAGAGAAGCAAAGCAGAGCGGCGGCTCTGCTCTCCGCTCGAACGGAGCGAAGAGCGCGTACGCGGAACACGCGCTCCGCAGTCAGCGCGCGCTGCTTCGGCTCGTAACGCACGCCGCGCCGGCAAACACGCACCTCCTTTCTCTCCGTCTCGCCCTACCCACCCCGACACTTTCTCTCACTCTCTCGTCGGCAGTTGGTTTCTTGCGCGTTGCGCCCCGGCGGAATCACGGCGACGGGCGACGGGCGACGGGCGACGGGCGACGAGGCGACGAGGCGTCGAGGAGAGCCGGCAGCAGGCGCGAGGCCTACGTACTCCGGTGTGCCGGCAACATGCGGAGGAGAGTAACGGCCGGCCGGCCGGCCGGCGAGCGATCGAGAGAAGAGAATGACGAAAGAGAGGGTGATACGGCCCCGAAAAGGGAAGCTTTAAGAAAGAGGGTGAGAGCACGCCAGCCGATGAGCGGAGAGCGAGCGGGAGCGAGGGACGATAAAGCGAGCGAGAGGAGAGACGGAGAAAAGAGAGAAAGAGAGAGAAAGAGAGAGAGAGCGCGGCTTACGGCTCTCGGTCGCGCGCTTGCACAGCACACACGAGGTTACGAACAAACGCGGAACAGACGAGGAGAGGCCAGGGCAACGAGCGCGCGCGCCGCGAGCGACGTAGCTCTCTAGCAGCCGGCAGCCTGCCGCTCGGGTCAACGACCTCTCCTTGCCGTCGTCGACTTCTCCTCCGTTCGCTCTTTCACCCCACCCCGACTGCCTCCCCTGTCGCGCTCTTCCTACTCTTCCGCCCTTACTCCCACCAACGACCGGCAGCGATCCCCACTAGCGCACCATTGTTTTGCCTCCCCGCCATTTTGAGGGGAATAGTCCCTTTCTCACCCTCCTGCCTCCTGGTGACGCGCGCTCCTCACCACTTACTCGGCCGCTAGCCGAGCTTTCGCGCCCCTCCGGCTTCAACCTCGCGTCGGCCACACCGGCGACGGCCCTCGCACTGACTCCCAGTCCCACACTGCACGTTGCTTGCAAGCTTACCTTCGTTTCATCGCGGAATCCGCCGTGGTCCTGGATATTGCCAGGGTTGAAGGGGAACCGCCTCGAGGGAAGGGTGAATCACTTGTCACCCCTTCCGTTCATCGTTCCCTTCCCTTCCCTGCCCTTCCCTGCCCTGTAGGGGAAGGAAGGAAGGAAGGGCGGTGGGGCGTTGGGGCGGAGAGGTGGGGATGGGGCTTTGGGGTGACTCCTCTCTTCCTAGCTCTTACTTTCTCCCTCGGTTAGTCTTAGCCGATCTTCCTCTTTCTCGTTCCCCTCGCTCGGATGATTTTCGTTCTCGTTTCATCATCGAGGAGGGCTTCCACACTCGCGCGCGACCCCTGCCTCCTAATCAGAGGTGGGGAAGCGCGCGCGCCTTCACCCGCCGCAGCACACGCCGCGCCGGGTTCACTGGTACAGTGTACCCTCTCGAACGGTGCAACGCTCTCTCTTCCTGATTCCGCTTCTACACCGGAGCAGCCAGCCAGCCAGCCAGCCAGCCAGCCCCTGCCCTCTCTCGGAGGGACGCTCGCGGCCAGGAGATATCGCTCGCACGAGTAGTGTGACCCCACGTACCCAGACGTCCCCGACGGCCCCGACGCGGCGAGGGCTACTCTACTCGCGCGGCTGAAGAAGAAGGCGCGGAGGGTCAGTGATGACCGATTCCGGTGGTAATGGGATACGATCCAGGGTCAGATTCGATATGCGTCCTCGTGATCCCTGATAGATAGATTGTGCCGCTCTTTCTCCCGCTCGACCACCGAACCATGATAGGTGCGGGCCGGATCGACATGTCGAAGGTCCGGGTACAACGTGGCAATGCCACGCTACAGTCAGCCACGTCGAGCGGGCCCGACTATCAATGCCGATTTAATTGATTTATTTTCAGGCCAGAACGTGAGATCGTACATTTCGCGCGCGCACGCGTGAAAGTCACGGACGGCAGAAACTAGTTGAACTTTGGGATGCTGATTTGCGGCGGAACTTAGATTCACAATCGTAATAGTTTACCTCGGCTTTATCTCTAATCAAACTATCTTCAGGGTCAACTTTTCACTGCCGGCCGTCCTTGATAGATTAGCCTATTAGTGTCTTGGCACTAGCAAACTTCTTCGTCTACGATTGACCTTTGCTCGTGCGCTCATATCAAGTGGCGGAGGGGGGCAGACAGATTAATGTTCCAAGGTGTCGTCACTATCGGTTTAGTTCGATCGACGATCGGAGATTAGGGAAAGACTAGTGGAAACAGATTTGGAGGTCAACGGCCGTGCACAGTAGCTCGTGGTATTTAGTCGATCGATCGCACGCCCGTATAGACGGCCACACATTTAGATCTGGGAAATTGTAAAAGGTAATTAATCATCAATGGGGTGGCAATTATCGGGCGTTTTTTTCCACTCGGTTCGCCCTGGTCCCTCAAGGTCGTCTCCACCATTGAAAATGGGCGCTTATCGATTGGGACACACCATTACGCAACCAGTCTCAGTCTCAAGTCCTCCTTCCTCCGACTTGCGCCCGCCAGCCCGCCAGCCCGCCAGCCCACCGGCTCTCACCGCACCTTCCATTTTAAACATCAAATCGTTCCATCTACACGCGTGAAAATCCAATATCGCCTGACCTAATGAACTATTTAATCTAGCGGCAGTCGAGTTAGCCGGTTTGATTGGCCTCGGCCAACACTTCCGCACCGATTCTCGGCTCAAAAGTCGGGAAGTAGAAATGATCAATCACATGTCAGACGGCGATCGTCCGGGAAGTCTTAAAGATTGGCGCGTCCGCCAAATTTGGCAGATAACTACTCGCGAGCGAGATGTATGCGAAAATCCTCCATCTATTAATACTCATCGATAAGACCGATTATATCAGAACCTCGTAAGAATAATAATAAGAAAAAAACTCGCCGGTTCCGTATTGAGGCGAGTGGGTTGCGCGGTAGGAGCGAGGCAACTTTGGGTCGTCCCCTTTCGGAGACCTTAACGCCGCCTGAAGTTTAAGGTCAGAGGCAGATTCGGGCAGTGTCAGGCGGCCTTATCGGGGGCCGAGTTCCCCAACGATTACACGTACCGCGACATGTGTGTGCGCTTTCGGCCACGCAACCCACACGCACCCATCGCTAGAGTTGGTGGCGAGGGAGCCAGTGTTCTCGTTGCCCGGGAGAAACGAGGACAAGAGAGTGTGTGCCTGGCAATGTCTCTGTGTCACTGTCGCGCTCGCTGCTCTCTCCCTCGCGTTATCCGTGGCAGCGAGCAATATGCTCGCAATCAGAAAAGCGTGCGCTAGAGTCGGAGTGCCCCGCGGCAGTCCTTCATAGGACATTGACTTTGAGATATCTCGCCGCGCTCGGCTGCGACTACGCTATCTCATTTCGGCTTATCGCACTTGTTTCGCCGTACCTTATCTCGTCGCCGCCTCCTTAAGTCACTGTGTTGCGCGGCTCTCTCGCCCGCGTGAAATCATCATCGCCACCACGGCCGCGTCTACGCCACTCGCCGTACGTCTCTCCCTTTTATCATTAAATAATTCTTCTGGGATTCGCTCGCCCACTGCGTCCAACCTATGCCAGCTATCGACGGCCGAATGTCGACTTCCTTACATGTTAGCCCGTAGTGACTTCTTCCAGCTCATTTATCAGGGTATTGATTGCTTAATCAGAAAATAGTTAATAGTCGAGAATTGTCTCTAGCTCGAATAACTTGGTCATATGAAAAATGTAGAATACACCATTTCTGGTGGGATTGAGTGGATGTGCACTGTGCATTAGGCTGGTCGGTGAACCACTGTCGTTATCAGAAGGATTACGTACTGTTCGCTTTTAAAGGGAAGCCCGGGCGAAAGAATGCACAGGAGAAGAAGGACAGGTCATCGAACCAGGTCGAGAGCGCGGAGTCGAAATATTCCATCTTTCTTGGCCCCCTACTTAATCTCTTCTCTTCTCAGCTTACCAGTGCGCGGAAGAAACGTATCCGCGAGAGATAGTTGGTTATCAGAGACACACGGTTTCATTATCATGCGATAGTGCCACCGGGGGAGATTAATTATGATACAAGGTCACCGGGAGAGCTCCGAATCTCTTGCGAGCCATCGCCAATACTCGACACAGGTAGCAAAGACTTGCTACCGGCTTGCTTCCTGTTGCTCTCGTTTCTACCGCGGTACTCCTAAGAAATGGCAGATCCGTTCGAGGACGTTATTGGAACTCTGAGATCCTTGAAGTTTGCCTGATGCAATAGCTGTTACTAAAATCTAGAGCAAAGTTGCATCATATAGATATACCACCTGAGCGCCGGTCTGTTTCACCTTGAGCTGTGGCGTAAAAAGTCTCTATCGTGCATGTAATCCTGGGGAGCGAAACAGAGTGAAAATAGTCCACTTGTATATGAAGACACTTTACTCTTCATGAGTGAAACATTTGTCCCTGGCAACTACGCGGGTGCTTGGGCTCAAGTGTAATCCCAAAGGCACACCGGGTTCCTTTCTCATAATAACACGTCAACAAAGCCGCGCGCACATGCAGTATTAGCAATTAGGGAGGGCTCTCCGCATAGTGCGCCAACCGCTGCGCTCTATCCAACACGTGTTGCAGCCTCGTGTTGCTGAACGTGACAAACATAGCGAGCGTCACCGCGTGATCTAATTTCCTACGAATTCCAGTGTTATTGTTTTCGCCAACTTGTATAAACAGGTGTTTTTTTTTAAGCGAGAGGAGCCAGCTGAAAGGGAAAGTTGATGGAGGAGTGGTGGTGGTTGCCGACCGAGTAATAAGAGGAACGCTGCTCGAAAGGAAGAAAGGGGAGCGAATGGGAGTGAGTGACCGCTGCGGGGATTAATTCGACATCTCGCACAGGAGCGGGATGTGAAAAGGCGAAGGAGTCACGTGCTCGTAAATCTGTCAGAACTCTTTAACCGTTTATGATAGCGGCCGTTACTTCGAAGGTCCTCTCCCCTTTTTGTTCCCCTCTCTGTCTCCCTCCGTTGGTCCTCCTTCTCGCGAGCGGTGGCGTGCTGCGCTTCTTTGCATTCGGAGAAATAAAGAGAGCGCGTGCACCACGCTCTTTCTGCCTCCCCTTTATTTCTCTTTCCGCCTTTCTCCCCAGGCTTCGCGGACCGCACGCTGCCTCTTTTCTCCCGCCGCCATCTCCGCGCGCTCTCCCTCTCTCTCACCCTCGGCCTCTTCCTTTTTTTTTTCTTCTTTCACTCAGGCGCGATTGCACTTTCTCCGCCGGCGTTTGAACCGCGGCGACCCTCGCTCCGGAATATTATCGGCACTGCCAAGTTCATTTCTGTTTACATTCTCGCCGCGGCTCCCCCGCGCTTTTCTCGACGCTCCATTACCAGCGCAGCCCGGGTCGGTACGCCGTTCTACCCAAATAATGATCCCCCTGGCGTCGAATTCGCTGAATTCCGTCCGGCGAATACCTCCGCACATCTCATGCGCGCCTGTTGCCAATTCCACTTTTCGACCCTGGATATTTTGTTCTGCGGGTTTCCTCGTATCTCCGTCAGCTTAATCGACACTGGGGAAATCGGCTGCCATCCCAGTAGGGGTTTCCCCGGCGTTGTCACGACGGCTGGTAAGCGACGAGTGTGCAGGATACCCGCTGGTAGATGATAGATGCTTATTTTTGAGGAGAG
Source organism: Crossocerus cetratus (assembly GCA_963675795.1). Lineage (NCBI taxonomy): Eukaryota > Metazoa > Arthropoda > Insecta > Hymenoptera > Crabronidae > Crossocerus > Crossocerus cetratus. Next base: position 19,891,859 of record OY776667.1, read on the forward strand.
GAATGATATCAGTAAGCAGAATTAATATGTCTAATCGTATTTATTTGTTCATGTACTGTTACTAATAGACGCTATACGCTTAAATACAGATGACCCATTGGAGAAACGAGTATACCAAAAGAACTTAGTAATGTACATGCTATTTAAGTCATTTTAAATAGATTATTTATCGTTTATCGATTACATCGTCCAACAAGAGTAGGGATTGGGCAGGGGTGTCGTGATAAATATATTAATTTCATTCTGTAAACACTCGACCACTCGACGCTGTTTCCATTGGAGTGGATTCGCAAAGATATTGCGAGGAAGAGGGCAAGTAAAAAGAAGTGTGGAGGAGAGTGGATGGGAAGTTTTATAGGGAAAAGGACGAAGATAGATCTCTATACAAAAATAATTGGCAGAAGGCGAGAAAACCAAATGCTCTCACACTCGATAATAACGCTATGGTACAAGTCAAAGAGATAATACTTTTCTTCACGAGATTAGACTGAACATAATCTTTTCTCATTCTCTTTACGCACGGCTTCTTCTTCGCACTTCGCATTTGCACGCACATTCACTCTCGCTTACTCACTCCTCTCATACGTCCGCTTCTCTTCTTGTTGATCTCATACACTCACACATGCACACACATACACATACACACAAAGTATCTTATGTATCAGTTGTACGGCAATGGCTACAATAAGATTTGTTATTGTGATGTAAAACGTAACACACTAACGCTTGCGAACAAACGAGACTGTCAAGTATCTAATTGTCATGCATGACGCATTGTGCAGAGTTGATAGAAAAAAGAAACTAAAGAAACGTAGTGTACGCGCAGTTCGCGAGAAGGTCTCGGTGCGTGAAGCCTTGACGATCGTGAAACTCGGGGAGACATTGCCCTCCAGTTTGCTATTGCCGCTGCAGCTCTAACTCCCTCATCATTCAGACGCGATTGAATCGGCGGTGTCGCACTGGTTGCGGCATAAAACTCAATAGAAAACAAAATAATATATATCTTACATAAATCTCGATGCTTCCTTTTTTACAATGGAGAAGAGTTCCTCATCTTTGGTAGACACTACTAAATAAATTATATTGTCGGCTTATAGAGTAAGAATCGAGCTTGATCGAAAAACGCAGGAGTTTACAATTGAGAGGCTCGAAACAGACTGAGCTCCGACCTCTCGTCACTCCTTGCACTTTGAAGGATAAATTCGTCATGAGACCTCCGCCTTTCGTTCGACACCTCGAAGGTCCCTAATATTGTTTCTTCACCGGAATTATTCATCTTTAAGATAGCCGGGCTTTTTATCCCGCGACGCGACGGGTGAAAATTATTTGTTTCACTCGTACAACAATCATATATTAAGAAATCACTACCATCTCGTAATCTCGCACGTCGTAAATGAAAGTCGCAATCCACCATCCAGGCAGTGCTTAAAAATGAAACTAGAAAAATATACACACATATACAATGTCCTGAAGTACGATTCGGTGCTTGAGGATGTCTCTCTGCGGCCGGTGTGACGAACGACGATTAATAGTATTATACTTTTCGTATTAATCATGCTATCTCATGTTACGGTGCATGTGGTTGTGCGTCAAGGTACATACGAATTCTAAGTAAAAGAAAAAACAGATATCCGTAACCAGCATGCGGGACATGTTCTTGCTTTTTTTTACTTGTATTCGCCGCTAGACGATTCGCTCGTTCTTATAGCAGGCTGCTCCTTATAAAGCTTTTAGTTGCACTATGAAGAAAATCGAGCGAAGAAACTTGGCGCGTTTCTTCACACCACGGACTTTCCGATTCGTTCTCGCAGAACGAAGAAAAGTCGCATTCCTTTGAGGTCTCGGTTCATTTTTGTCTCGTCAATAAGCGATCATTCGAGAGCGGATCAAAATCTACTGAAACTTACTTTTATTCCTACGATTTAAATAATCCCCGTAAGGATTGCGGATATCTCGGTCACGTACAAATAATCCTAATGCTATGTCACATTAAACTCGACGCAAATTATCTACGTAATCGTTAGCCTATTCACTAGGTAGCCTCTATGTCCGCACGTCATTTGCCTCTCGTTCCCATATACCACTTTCGTAGATACTTCTCCTCCTCGATCGAAACGCAATTCCTCCTCGTGTTAGATTCCGCAAACTTAGGACATTGATTTTGGGAGTAGGTCGCAGTACAGTTCTAGTTGAAATTTCGTATTCAGCCGATCCCTGCTGTCGAAAGGCAGTTAATGCCTCGGTAGTGCACACCAGTCAAGTTAACGTGACGAGATGAAACAAAGGAAGACCCAGAGATTCTAATATAAACACTTTCGACAAGCCATAAAGCTTTTATCTCGGAGTTCCTGCTTGCAATTATTCTAGTGCTCCATCCTTTCGATCATGATAATGCTACGCAACTCAACTGACTCATTGATAAAGACGAGATTCACATTATCAGGACCAAAGATACCAAGCTTCAAAATAGTGGAAAGTCTTCCCAATTTAAGGTATCCTGCCAACGACGTTCACCGGCTTAACAGGACGAGCTCTTGAGTTCACCGATGTCGGCAATGTTCTGCAACAAGGCGGCTGCCTCAGTGTTCGATTGCGTCTTGTTGTACCGTTGCTTGAGAGTGCTCAATGCGGACAACAGTCTTGTGTTTGATGTCATCAGACGCGAATTCGCTGCGTCCAGGGCGGCTATTTGTTGCTCCTGTGCGTCGATCACGCGCTGCTTGTACGACAACGCTGCCGACATCTTCTGCTGTTCGCGCCGTAGCTCCTCCTCCACAGAGATTAACCTGTTGGCAAAAATCCGCGAATGTAAGTAATCAACAATCGACAATAACTCTGCTAACACGTGTCTCTGTGTTACTGCGGCACTCGCCGCGAATCTCGCAGGCAACTACTCTCGTTCCTTGCAGCCTTTTTCCTTCAAAACTATCTTCAAACATTAGCTCTACTATCAGAGTACACGACTCAAAGAACAGCGAGTCCTGCGAGAGTCTTAGCACACATGGAACTGAGCTTCGTTGAATTCTCACTGCCGTTTTTCAATAGGCGTATCTAAACATTTTTTCCCTACATGTAAACATTGGACTGAGATAGAATTTAAAACACCCGTCAAAGTACCGGTAGTGAGATTCAGCGTAAAGCTGAGAAGGATCCAAGCGTACCACGATGCATATGTATAGGTAATGAAAGAACATGAACGAACTGGAAACCAAAGTTAAAGTAAGCAGCAGTGCCTGGTGCAAAATATTAGATACATGGACAATAAAAGATGAAACGTTCAATGGTGCATAGGTAAACGGGGATATCTTTGGGTTAATAAAGAAGCAAGGTAGAGTTGCCTCTGCAATCACTCGCAGTAAGATTAATATACGAAAGCGGATGGCAAACGTCCGGGTTAAGTGTCACACAATGAAAAGGTAAATCAGACTCGAGTTCACCTCGCGCCGACACTCATCCCGAACATTTCCATCCGCCTTGTGGTAAATACCTGACACATAAAGAATCGGAAGTTGCAAAATATCCGTGCATGTGAGTAGAAACGAATATGTCTGAACGTGTACGAATTGTGTTGGTGTCGCATCAGCCGTGATGAACTGGTGAGTACATTTAATGTGGTTGTTTCATTATGGCAGAAACAGTGATGTAAAGTATACGCGAAGGATGATGCGTTCATCGAGATGAGTAATGGGTACTCGAAAGTCATGTCGCAAAGCGACTTTCACAAAGTTGCCGCGTGTCATATACATTGGAAATTAAGAGAACGATGAGATGCTAGACATGTGATGTAAAAATGTAAGAAGCTTAGAAATATAGTTGACTCTTACACCAAGGTCCAGATCAAGCCAGAGTATACCAAATGCAGCGGATAGAATGCACAGGAACACACAATCAATTAAACATATATTATTTCGAGATTAGGTAACCGTTCGAGTACGAGTTGAGTGTTTCCCATTAGTTTAATCTGTTAAGCATTAAGAAGGAAGATCTCGTACGCGTTCAAGTTCAAGCGTGGACCTCGTAATTAGGTGGTAATACATTTACCGTAACTACACTTTCACTTTTGTTCGTTCACATATTGCACAAAATAGTTTCGCCTTTTACTCGAGATTATCTGCCCTGCTTACCCTTCCAGTACGATATGTAAAAGAATTAAGCTATTATGAATGCAATGTTGATTTCGCACTAATCTGATAATCTAGGTTGCTCTTTGAACACTGGAAAGAAAAGCAGGTTGGATCTCTTAAAATTCTAGAAAACTAGGACATTAATCGAGCTTTATACCCAATTCTCAAGGACTTGTACACAGTGAGTTTGAAAGAGCTAGAGAAGCATGATTAGTTGAGCGACTAAGCTTATCCATTGAGAGGAATATGATCACATCAATGAATTATCATTGAGACTACGAATGAACCGCGGTGAAGTAACAAGTGAGGACATGGGCGAAACTGAAGTGACTGAACATGACGAGGCCTTGAGTGAATCGCAGAGAAAGTGATAGTTATCACGGTGGTGGGGTCACACTCAGGCAAAGAATCAATCGTTGGGTTAGTGATCGCGATAATGAAGATGAAGTACCTGGAAATGATGCTCTTCATCTTGGTATCCGGTGGTACGCCGTCTATATCGGTATCTTCGGTTGCGCCTAACCGGGCCCTCAGTCGATCTACGCTACTCTGCAACCTCTCGATTTCCACTTCATACTGGAAACGAAGAGACGACGGGTGTTAGTTACAAAACAGAGAGGCGCATCGCGAATAATTGGAGAAGCAGTCGTTAGAGAATACATTGAAAAGAAAGAAAGAAAACATAAGGGGATCATTTTTATATCGAAGCGAAAGAGGAACTTGTTATTTACGACGTTCGTTAAAACAATATGTACAAGTTGAACTAATGCACGGGTTCCTCTGTACAAAAATATATTACGAAATGAGAACGCCTTGTTGCATGGCTAGCTGAAAAGACAATAGATTTGCACTTGGTTTCAGTGGTTAATGTGAAACCAAGGATTGTGAAACAAGACAGTTCAGTTAGACTCACCTGATCGATACTCCTGTGGCTACGAGACTTGCTTCTTCGAGTCGTGCAATTTTCTTCTTCGCTGGTATCCGAAAGATCTCTTGTCGAGTCGAGGGACAATCTTCTCCTGAGTTTGTTACAGCAGACACTTTGTGACTGCTCAGAATTATTTCTGTGTGTTTGATTGGGTTGTCTCCATTGATTCTGGTTATTCCTCTGAAGATTCCTCACATTGTTTTGTGGAGGAGGGGAAGGGCTCAGATCCACGCCTCTCACGCCCTCGACCCCTCCATTTCCATCCCTCTCTTCCGAACTTGTGCTACCACGTCTGCCAGATCTACCATGGTTCGATTCCATATGATAAACTGGATTTGCGAAAGCAAGAGGTGCCGCACTCAGGATGTGGGTGTTTGCGTTGTTGCTGCTGAGATCGACTGGGCTGGAACTCTGACTGTATGCAGCGAAACTTTGATATCCTGATGAGGCTACATTGCTCAGCTGAGAGATTGATATCTGGGATCCTTTCTGAGATTTCGATTCCGAGACTTCATCGTCTGCGTACCTCAGGAGGTCGGACAATTCATCGAGATTACCGTTCGCAGTCGTATTATTCGTCGTCTTTGAGTTCGTGTAATTATTATTGGGCTGATGATTGATTGAAAGGGTGAGATTGTTCGATGGATTCACGACCACATTCGCGTTCACCACGGTCTTCGACACATTGTTGTAGTTCTGTTGTTGAGTCTGATTCGCATTCTCTTCTTTGTGGCAATGATTTCGGCTAGCTGATCGCGAAACGTTGTAATTATTGTGATTGAAAGTGTCTTCTCTGTCATGTATGTCGAGGCTCTGCAATCTGGCAATGTTGTGGCGATGATGTTGCTGCGCCACTATATTGCAATTGTTTGCCTGATTATTCTGGGGGCTTGTGATGTTGTAATTGGAGTCCTTCAGATTACTGTGGCTCTCTGATCGAGTCGGGCTGGTAGGGTGCGTCTGACAATGATTAACGTTTGCCAAACTTGCACTGGCTGTTAGCCTATATCCGGCTCCTGTTCTATTTGACCCGATCGGCCTATGCTGGCGCGCTATTGGCGTCGGTGACCGAGAAACGAATGCGGGTGGTTCCAGGGGAAAGTCCTCCGTGTTAATTTGCAATTGTAATTTACCGTTTGCAGGCATGTAAGCATTGCGCGGTAAAGTCGCTGCTCTTGCGACATTGGGGCTACGAGAATTATTGTGTCCCAAAGTGTTTGACTGCAACACTTCGTTGCTATCTCTAATCGTTCCATTTAACGTACTGTGGTTACTCAAAGTCGAGGTCGCCGATACAGAGAGATTCGTATTGCTGCTAGCAATCGTAGGGTCGTTAAATCGGAAAATATTATTTTGCAAGTTGGGATAGCGATGAGAGGCTGGTACGGGACTTGGTCCGGGTTGATCCAAAGCCATGGAAATCCTATCGAGGATTTCTATTAGTCTCGACAGAGACTGCGACGGAGATGTTGACGAGATTGTGGCTACACTTTCTCTCAGAAGTGCGTGCAACAATGATAATTGCTTTCCCAGATCTATGTAACCGTCGAACTCCAGGGTGTTATTAGCTGGTGCGTCTTTTGGCACTGGGCTCTGCGCAAAATGAACATTACAATTAATAAAAATATTCCAAAATCAATAGCATTCATCCGTCAAACAAGACACATACACTGATGAGCTGCAAAAAGTTCTTCATGGATGGTGCTTCGCGCTCGAGGAGATCGTTCATGAACTCCATGAAATTCTCCTTGCCTTGGAATCTGGTGAAGTTTGCGAGCGTTTGCAGAGTCTTGGCGACGAGAGTGAGATTCCTCGCGGCCTTCTCGTTCGGATATTCTGTAGAGAGAGGAAGAGGAATCGAGTGAGAAAGGGAATAGACGGTTGGCTCACAAGATCCAGGGTGTTACCGCAAAATATAAGATGGACTGCAGCGGTGTCGTAACACTTGATGGTGACTCACCGTGAGTAATGTTGAAGAGAGACGGGCTGAGAATGGCGGGACAGAGGAATCTGAGGAATATCGATGCGGAGATCAGATTGTCAGCGATGTCTTCACGACCCATGTCAGCCAGACGTTCCCGGAATATACGGAAGCACTCGCGCAATTCCAGTGGAAAGTGAGCGTGGCTGGACAATATCCTGCTCCAAGCGAGCTCCACAGCGTTCCTGAGATTCTGCTGTTGCTTATGGAGAGCTGCCACCGAGGCGACCTTGAGGGGGTCAACCTCACAGTCACCACCCTCAACGGCACCTCTCACTACTGCACCCAAGGTCTCCTGTAGATATCTGTCACCCGTCAACTTCAGATATGCCTCCATTGCTTTCGTCGCCAATGAATTTCCCCGAAATGTCAGCCTCTCATCATCTGCAGCAAGAATACAAAGCTTTAGTAAAACTTTCTCCTGTGGTATCAATCCTCCCCTCAAATGTGGTAAACAGAACTTACCTATTCTGTGAATGTCCATCATCACCAAATCAGCAAGAAACTGTGGAGCCTTCTTCTCACGTTGCATCACGGCTACTAGAGCGGTGGCGATGTCCTCCTTCGCTTTGACGCCTATCACGGGCTCTAATTTCTCACAGAGCGAGGCATAATCTGTCTTCAGGTACTCAAGGAATTCCTGGTATACCTGAACCGGCAGAATGTCCACTGATTGGAAGCGACACTTTACCCTTAGGGCGGGTGGCTCTTTAAGAGGTCCTTTGTCTCCCACTACTGGATACCACTTCTCCGTTAAGTAACGCGATGTAACATTATGAACTGGTATACTGACTGAGCCTGAAACGAAAGCATAAAATTCCATTAAGTTTTCTCCTTCTTACAAAATCAGTAAGATTTCATTCACTTATTGCCTCAACGTTTCTTACCGATTAATACATTTTTGTCTCTTTTCTTTTTCCTGTCTGCCTCTCGGTACAAGTTGACCTGTATCGTATTGACAGAGGGCAGGTGGTGGAAGTCGAAATGCTCGCCCCAGAAACAGAGGTCGGCCTTCAACTTGGCGGTGGTTCTCGCGTATAATGTACTGTCGAGGCAGACCTCGCAGAAATATCGCTTTTTCGCTGGGACACCTTTAGCTTCCAGCAGCCAAATCTGCAGTGAATTATCCGTTCGCCGTGTTTGTTCTGCGTCCGGTTGGACAGACTTCCTCAAGCTGTATTAACATTTTCATATTAGCCACATGTTTCTCGAGTAGGTGGGAGGACGTTAATGGACTTACACCCAAAACACATCGAGAGAAAGACGATTTTATAAAGGAATATGACACAGGCCAATAATGCTCATTTTCTATGCCAAAGATTGGGTTATCTGATTAAAGACGGAAAGAGAGAGAATATTTCGGAAAGGATTTGTGGTTACCTATGGAGCCACTGGTCTCGCTCGTGGGCAGTTCTGCAGCTGAAGTACTTGGGTCCACCGGTGCTAGGCGTGACCTGGAAGCAGTGAGGTCTCCCAAGGAGGCTCGGATGCAACGGCGTCACGGCCGCAAGGTCCATCGTGGTCACCGCCTGGCCGCAAAGGAGCGACTCGTGCGAGCGGCAACCACGAAGACCTGCACCACGTTGCTTCTGTCGCTCGAGCTTCGTCACACTCTTGGTCCTCTTCAACGGATTCGAGCGGAATGATCTCTTCGAGAAGAAGTTCTGCAAATAACAGAGATTGTGTTAACTCACCGCTAGAAAGACAGAGCTGCGGGCGAAAGGCCCTCACTCCTAGAAAGCGATAGTCGAGGAGAAACTGGTTGAGAGACAAGTAACCGGAGAGGCACGTGTGTCGTCGAGTATAATTAAGCCGTTAAAGACAGTGTGTCACGTTGCGAGCGGCGTTCTCTCGAGCCTCGATGATGCAGTCTTGAATGTCGAGGCCCGAAGCAAGCCTTGCGCCCCGCCACTCACAGATTTACACCTGCACCACTCTGCCCGAGCAGGTTTCCCGAGTTTATAATGAATTTAGCAATAACTCCATTACGGAATCGTCCGTTTAACTCGCGGCGTTTTCGCATTCCGCGCTCGCAAGTTCCGAGGGGGCTTAATATTATTGCAAGAAATAACTTGACTGCGAGAGCGGGCGAGTTAGAAACTCGAGCTTTATTTAGGAGTTAGCGGGTTTCGCGTGAGAAAGTTTCTCGTGAGGAGCACGAGCGTGAGGAATCGCTCCAATTGGCCCTGGGGCCAAGAGATAAGTTGGGTTTTGTTAGGAATCGCAGTGCTGGAAGGGGATCACTCCGGGAGTATGATACTCGTGGATGATGCCCGATAGAAATCGATTTCCGAGCGTGGTTGGAGTTACGTGCAGCTGGCAAGTACTGGCGAGAGGGAAAAGAGGAGGCTATGGAGTTTCAGTGGGATATTGGGTCCCCGTCAAACTGGGCAGATCAAGTGGTCCATGAACTTTCGAATCACCTTGACGGAGTCAACCGAGAATTCTCACGGCACTATTGCAATTTCTACACAACACAAAGTCCCTTGTCCGTACGATGACGAGATGATTGTACACTTGGGAGAGGAAGAACTTTGTACAATATTTCTGAAACTCGCGAGAGACAATTTGGTGGGGCCGCGCCGGATGGCCACGTCGATAGCGCGAAAGTTGTTTCCGAAGCGAGTGGAAATCGACGACTGAACTCCGCCAATGGGAGCCGGGTGGAATCTCTCGTGACATTGTTCGGGTGAAAGGTATTTCGTCGTGTTCGAGGGACTGGAAGGCTTCCCGGCACGTGTCGGCCAATCTTCGATGCTCAAACTTCTGATAAAGGCTCGAGTGGCCTCCTGACACTGAACTAATTCCGCAAGCTGGTTATTACCTGCAATCTCTCACTTTTCCCGATTCTATCTGACCTTCGCCACCGTCTACGTAATTGGCCCCCTATTAACAACCACCATTAATTCACTCGCTCTTTATCACGCTTGCTTGACGTTCGCGCGCTCGCTAGATTGGACGTTCCACTTTTCGGTAACTTTTACGCGGCCCACGCTCTCCTTTCGGGTCATCGGATAAAGTGAAATTGGACGATGGCCAGTGACTCTCGGAAACCTTCCAGAAATCACACGCTGGGAAAACACATAGTAACCAAACTGTCGATTCAAAGCTCCTAACTTTTGCTTAAAAAACTTCAATTAAAAGCAAAGCTTGCTTTATTAAAGTCCAACTCTCAGTACAATGAATAACAGAGTCTCGGCGCTCCCGCAAGAATGTATCGGGAAATGTTCTAGATTTTTCCCGCTATATTTACCCTCGCGGTGAAATAGTTGATGATGGCAGTGACAACCTTCTCGTCGTCGTTCTCCTCCGGCTTGACGCACATTTTTCTTTTCGTCATGAACACAATGCGGAGCAAACTTAGGATGCGTGAGAAATACCGGCAGATGTTCCGCGTCCACGAAAGCCGTACAAAGACTTGGGGCTAAAGATGGATTAGGTGCACCGGCAGCACCTCGTGTTTGTGCTCGGCTCGAGCGGCCCTCGCATAATGTTGTTTAAACAATTGGGATTCACCTCCCGAGAACTTGATCCCACTTTACTCGAGTCACCGTTAAACCAGTCTTACGACACCCGAGCGCAACACCTCACTTCTTCCTTGGTTTATTACATGCTACACTAGCACCGTGCACTCGATGAATGTCTGCGCGTTGCACTGACCGCGTGGGATGACTCACTGATAAAATTCAATCGGCGTACCGAGGTGCTTGTTCCCCTAGTTTCTATAGAAGAGTTCCACGAAAAACTAGTAGGTATGAAAGGCGCGCCAACTGGAGAAGGCTCGCTGCTTACACCGGGTCGATCACCGTGCGACTGAATACAACACTGATTGCAGCCGAGTACGTGGCCTTATGCAAACAGTTCCCTGGCGCACCACCAACGGCACTCGCGGAACACTTGGACAAAACTCCTCGTAGATCCCCGTAGAGACGCAGCGAGCCAGCAACCTCTTATCAACCACGTGCCGTACCAGATAGCACATGCCGCCAATGTCAGAATGCACTCGAATTCTACTACGTCAGGGACTTGGTGATTCGAAGGCGCCAAGCGAAATCCGGCTCGCAGCGAAAGAAATTCCAAGGCAACCGGGAAGTTCTCGTGCGACGAGCGCGTATCGATAGCATCGTAACTGCTTTATCTGCCTCTTGGACAATTCCTCCTTAGGTCTGCGGCTCGGAAGTACCGTTCGTCGTTGCGTGCATTGGCTACTAGTTAAGCCAGGCCGAGCTTGACTCGCCGAGGCTCCACTCCGCTTTGGTATAGCAACCGCCGAAATCCAAAGTGATCTGAGCACAAAGCTCCAAAGAATTGGAAATCTCCCGCAGCGCACAATGAGCCAACCGTCACGGAGCTCTCGAGGAAGAGCGTGTTCGGGACGCGGCTCCAATGGAAGCACGAGCTAAGAATTCCAGGAGGTCGAGGAGATCTCAGGTATCCCAGAGCGATGCCGAAAACGGGATCCCCATCTCAGCTCGGGCCAAAGATAGGCCGTGCAGGCGCGCTCGCTCGCTTTTTAACCAAACGATCCCGGCGATTTAAATCGCCGGTCCCTTTAAACCGTCCCAACCGCTACGCCCCTCTTCCCGCCGCTTCTTCAGGAATTCACACTTCCCTGCCCAAGACTGCAATCCCTCTTTCCTTCTTCCTTGCATCTCTCAACGCACTGCGTTAGACACGGTTAATTACGTCCTCTCTTCAGTGGAACATTTTGCGTTTTGCTGCCAGCAGCCTCCTCTTGGAAATCCGGTTTCCCCTAGCGCGACTTTCTGCGATTTTCGTTAGCGTTCTCGGGGACGACGACCTGCCGAGGAATGTGGCCCGATCGTTTGAGTTTGGTGTTGTTTTATTTACATCCCCCTTTTCTTGTCACCTGCGGCTACGATCTTGATTGTGGTTTTCCCGAACAACGAAACAAAAACTCGCCAACTAACCACTGGGATGAGTATTTGTTGACGTTTTCGATGAGGTTTGTGCACCTTGATTCACGACACTCATGTTGGTTTCGTCCAGGCTTGCTTGCATCTCATCGTGCAAGTACGAGCACTCGAGATAGTTTATGCACAGTTGTAATAAACACTCCGGTAGACTGTGAGTTAAAGATCGAAGGTGGAAGGTGGCGGAGAACGAGGGAATGTCCTGCGAGGCAGGAGCGATGCCGGCAGATGATTTCGCGGCAAAATCTCGTCGTCGACTGGCGCAGATGTTGCTCATCCGGGTAGCCGAAGTGAAGTCAAGGGATCCTTGGGGCGTACCTTTGTGCCGCCACCAAAAACCCTGCCCCTGCATTCAGGTGAGGCAAAACGGGTCACCCCTTGGCCTCTCGGCACCCCTCTTCCACTAAGGCTACCGGTAAGAAGGACAAAAACGTCTTCGAGGGGTTCTCAAAGTACGCCGTGACAATGTTACCTGGTACCCGCATCTGCGGTCCGCACTCCGTCAACTGCATACACGTCCTAGCAGCCAACTTCCGAGCCAATCTGATCGGCTCGGCCAACTTGTCGGACGGCGCGCGGACACTTGAGCGCCCGACTCTCTTTCCTGGCTCAATGCAAATCTCGAGAAAATTGCTCGCGGCCTTTTTGCCCCCGCGGCTCCCTCAGGCGTAGTTTGCTCAGGAAATCAATTCCTCGGCCGGATCCTTGGGACTCGCCGGGGGAAAATAGCGTGGCCGACTGCGATTGGAAATGAGCGATCGCGCACGCTGAATATTGGCTCGAGTTGGCCGCGGAAATGGGCGGAATCGCGTGGCGTCGGCTCCCTCGCATGCTCGATATCATTTCCTCCGAGACGGCTACCTAGTCATTGGCATATACGCGCGTCGAGTAGGAGATGGTGCTCGTCGGGATGGAATGTTTTGCAAACAATTTGCAATATCACCTTCCACACTGTTCTTTGGTAGGATCGATCTGCGGCCACGGCAGAGCCGCTTCGAAACCAGTTCGTTCTCTCCTTTGTTCGTGCGAGTCCTTTCTCTTCCCAGGCAAGCACAGCCCTCGACCCCTTCGTTCGTCAACGCTGAATCTTCGATCCGTTGTCTTTCGAGCCAACAACACCTTGACCCGACCTGCTTCACCACTCAACTGCCTAGTGAAAGCACCCAAGAACCTTCCTCTCTTGGTCCAACCTGTTCTTCTCTTCACTCTCAGTATATTGTTGACGTCTTCGCTAATCACTTGCGTATTAAATCCAGACATTTCTTCTAATTAATATCTCCAAGCATCGATGATTAGACGCATGAGCTTCGCATTTCGATGGAAGGTGGAAAAAGGTAGAAAGTAGTGACAGGGGTACGTTGGCCCCTATCGATCGCACTTCTACCTCCAAGGCACGCGAAAGAAAAATATGTTACAGTGTGGTTTTACTGCGCCACTGCACGACATTTCGCCCACAGTTTTCCATAAATCAGGCCGGCTCGGAACACCTGCCCGCGCAGCCAACAGCTTTCCCTCCAGGGGACCAAGCGACCACGTGGGATACGAGCACACCTGTCCTCGAGTGTGAAGATCGATACTCCCCGAGAGAAATCACGTCCGCAATTTTAAATCCCTGCCCAATTACTCGGCACACAGAGTCCGAGGATAAATGTGAAATTGGCCGAGAGTAAGAAGCCGATTCCAGTGGTACGCGGGTATTTATTCTTTTACGAGCGGAAACGAGCGCAGAAGTTGTGTAGAGAAAGATTGGGGGGATCGATGCTACGCGATCGGAAAGTCTGATGTTTCGCGTTGCGTGCCTGGAAAACGAAAGACGGGCCAATGGAAGAGAGAATGCGCGAGGGATCCTTCGAAATGTGATGTGGCCACCGGAAGTATCAGAATGTTACTTGCCGCAGAAGACACCGGGGGGATTTAGAGTCTTGACTTCAAAGATGGTTCTGTGCACGTGAAGAGATTGTGGAAGTCCCTTAGAAGGGAGAATAGAGGGGAAGGTAAAAGTGAATCGGTGAATTCTCGTGACGAGCCATTTCACACGACTACGAAAGTAGAGGGTCTAACGAACTAATTATACGTATCGGGTAGAGCACGCAGGCTATTTGCCTGTGAATTCGTGGAACGGCCAATTCCGTGCTGTACACCTTCTGAATATTCAACGCATACTAGACCTGGCAACCCTTTGGCGCGCCATTAAATTAGAGGAGAAACGGATGCAGACTTAGCCCTTACTCCCTAGACATAGACTCTGTCGCTGCTACTCTCCCCTGATTACCCTTTCAGATCGACGCCGCGTTACGCCTGCGAACGATCCCCATTACTGGAGAAACGCAAAGCAAACTCCTACCTTCTGAAACCCGAGCGCGGCCGCGATAGAGAGGACATCCTTCTAAAAGCAACCCTCTCAACCTCCGCCTTCGGCGTATCTCAATGCAAAAGCGAGTGGCCCATTTTATCGGTTAGTCTTAGGCGAGGATCATTGAAAAGAGAGAGAGAGTTCGCCGACAAAGGCAAACAATAATACCAACAGAAGAAACTCGACGCTCGACTCCTCTATTTCGTGCCTCCCCGTTAGCCGAAGCGAAATCGGCGCAATAACGTTAGCGAACAATAGGGCGGTAAGAATAGAAACTGTCAAATTCGCCGGGGCATAGATCGTCGCCGAAATGATTGTGTTCGGTGGGAGCGAGGGAATCGGGAAAGTACACTTACGACAATTCGGTTGGGTGTGACATCCAAGGGTCGCGCGCCGAGAACTGGGGTGGCTGGTGCGCTGCCCCTTCGGCAGGCCTTCTCATAGGACGTGTCTGAAACAGAGAGGGAGCATTTCTTCGTTAATACACTGTAACTCGATAAGCCTTTCCGTTTTCAATATAAGCGCGCGCAAAGTACAGGTTAATTGTAATATCCGCTAACGAGAGTGAACGCGTAATACAGCGGGACGCTAGATGTAACCTGAGAGCATGGGCCGCAGCGATCATTACTACTGTTCGCCGGGAAATGTTCTCATGAGCGGGCGAGGTATCGCGCTCTTGTGTTTCCAATTAACGTTACATTGCCCTACATACGGTTCAATGAATTAATGCGGCTGCTACATGTATAACTGCGTCCTGCTGCGCCTGAAAATGTATACAGCCAGGAGGGTACACAACCGCTCCACTGCAATCTTCTCTCGGCGAGCTTTTTTTCATATGTACATACACATTCGGCGCTTTCATTGAGCCAAGTCCGCGCGTCGGGCGCTTTTCATGCGGCGTTGTCGGGGGGAAAAGCAAAGCAGAGCTGGAAAGCGTGAGAGGAAATGTAGATTGGCCGAGGCGAGCCGAGCCGCGCGAGTCAAACATTGAAGCGGACATCCGCCTTTTTTCAATTCGAGCGTCAACCGGTTGGTCAATCGCGCAAGCCTCCGACGCGGGTAGCCTGTAATCGGAGCAGAAGCGGAGCTACGTAATTTCGAGGGCAGCCTAGCCACATTGTGCAATCCTCGAGCCTATTCAGACTAGTCGAATAATGGCTTACTATGCCAGCTGAATGAGTCCTCCATGCCTACTGGCACTCCAATATGGGCTCACCCACGAGGCCGCCACTGCCTCTGCTCCGAGGGCCCAAAGAAATGTTGAGTTAATTAAAATGTAACACTCATTTCAATGCGGGCTCTGCTTATTCCAACATGCACCCAAGTTATTCCGCCGAGTTTAATGGCACATATAAAGTATTAAAGGATTGAAAGGTTGCTCGGTGCTCGCTATCTGATAAAGTCGAGTAAAGTGGTGGGCAGGTTTGCGGCTGTACGGCCGTGTCGCCCCGCAGCCAATCAGGGCGAGTTTAATAGCGGCGGGGCGGAATTTAGGTGGCTGGTTCGAGGTGGTGTGTATATCGGCGTGCTACTTGCCATTTAATTCGACGGCCAGCCACTCCAAGTAAGCGAGAGCTTAAGTGAGTGCTGCACTCCGCCACTCGACATTCACCCTTTCTGTCTCATACTCCTCCGTCCTCCATCCTCCTTCACCCAGAGCCAGGACCCTCTCGCGTCGGGCGACACCGTTTCCGGCAACGGAAATCGCCCGATGGCAGAGTGGCAGCCCCGTAATTAACGCCCTTCCAAGAACCTATATGGGGAGCTGGACCTTTCTCTCGCTCGCCCTTCTTTCGGCCGCGCGCTGTTTACGGTCAGCGGTTTAAATGCTTCTCGGCGCACAAGAGTCTCGAGTTACTACAACTCTGCATCCCTTGCGCCCCTTCGCATCGCCGCGGCCCGACTTATTCCCGGCTTACCACGCGATCGCACGGTTTATATGAGATCCTTGCAAAGGATCTCTAGGACCCAGTGCAACCGGGCTAGCCTCCCAGGAGTGCACCCTTGCAAACCTTATACCATTCTTTCGCACACTGTTTACCTTCTTGAGACTCGGGCTTCTTTCGCCGCGACCTCTACGCATGCGATTCTCATTGGCGCGCTCGTAAAGCAAGCGCTGCATTTCAGAGTCACGAGCTGCTTTATTCTTCGAAATTGCACGCGCATATTTCTGCTGCAACTGTGCGGGTGTTTGTTCACACGGGCACGTGTGTGTGTTTATCGATCCGCAGCTCGGGGAAGTCGGGTGACCGAGGTTTTGTTGGACGGTGTGCATCTACTGCTCAATATTCATCGACAGACCCGTTTTTTGTCGGAATATTAGGACGCATTCTTTTGTGCGGCAAGACTTTACTGTCTCTACGGCGCGCGCCTTTGTCCCTTGTTTCTGTACGCGACGCGCTCAGCCGACCAATTCCTTTTTATCTCTTTTGACTTGCTAATTCGGCCGGATCTGCATAACTCCGTTTGAAATGTTGGAGATAAATGAAGCAAAAAGTGGAGGAAGCTATGTCCTTCGTAGTGGTTCGACACTAGGAAACAGGATCTGGGACAGGAGCCAATCGACGCCGGGGAAAGCAGATCCGCGCTGTCAAAATGAGTAAGGCAATAATGTCTCGACAGGATATGTACGCTGATCCCAGTCTATCTCGACGCTCTCAACCGAGAAAGTTGAGTGTTTGAAGGCCCATGAGCTAAGTAACTCCGACACTAAATCCACCGACTGCACCGAAATTACCCGCAATGCTTGCCGGTGCTCGCCGCGCTGATAACTTTGTATGCAAGCAGAGAGTCCGCAGTTTTTCCTAGCGTGCTCTCCTTCTGGCACAACGGACCGTGAGTAATTGCCGCGCTCGTAAAACTTTACTGCCGGCCCATGCACCGGCCCCTCTTCTTTACTGCGCGATCCGCGCACGGCTATTAAAAGATGCTGAAAAATAAGTGGACAAGTTGGCGCGTAAATTTAGGGCCGCGCTGGAATGACACTAAACCGAAGAACCGTGGAGGATCGGCTTGATCGCCGCGTGTCCGAGGGAGCGTCCGGAGCGCGCAGTTAGGCAAGAAGGAGACAGGTAAATGGCGATGCGAATGGAAAGGGTTTCGCCAAGTCGCGCGCACTATTTGCCCTGGCAAAATACGAGAAAAGAGAGAGAGAATTGGCTGCACTCGAAAACCGAGGCGAGCGTCGCGCGACTGGTTTTTCGCTTGTCTGAAAGGACGAGACGTTCACGGGGCAGAGCGAGAAAGAAGTACACGTGTCGTGGCTGACCGTAACTGAAAGGGCGGCTTTCTCTCGGCGACGACCTATGACACAAATTCAATGCTGTTGAACAAAGAGCGGCGTGCGGAGAAAAGGGCCTCGAAGAATTCCTCAAAGGAAAGAACGCACCTTCAGCCGGATGCCCAGTGTTCTCTGGGAAGGCAAGCTGCGGATATGCGAAAACATCGAGGAATCGACATTCGACAACCGTCCGACTATCGCATCATCCCCGTCGGGAGTAAATAAAGTATGGGATCAGGGGGCGAAGAAGAGGTTGAAAAATGGTAATATCCAAAGAGGATATCGCACACCACGCCTAAACAGTGCTCGAAATGTTTGGCAAGCATCGAGGATGAATGGCTAATTGGGTCGACAGGGCTGGGGCTCTCGGGTCGCGCGACTCCGCCCGTCAACTCCCCCGGCCTTTTTTCCCGGGCGATAGGTGCACCGCGGGCCTGCAGCTGCAGACGACCTCGTGCAGCGAGAAAAACGCATCTTTTGTGTGCGGGCCTCGAGTGCACGGAGGCGGTACAAAGCGAACGTGCACACGCGCCTGCCGGAGAGAGAGAGGACGCGCACGCACGCCCGCCGCACGGGGAAATGAATTGAAATTGAAACGAAACGAAATGAAACGAAACGCAGTGCCCCGACGGACCCCTCCTGGGCCCAGCGCCGTTTCGTTAACGATCCTGAC
This sequence comes from Crossocerus cetratus, assembly GCA_963675795.1. Classification (NCBI taxonomy): domain Eukaryota; kingdom Metazoa; phylum Arthropoda; class Insecta; order Hymenoptera; family Crabronidae; genus Crossocerus; species Crossocerus cetratus. The sequence continues at coordinate 19,910,132 of OY776667.1, forward strand.
GCAAGTCGGGAGTTATTAATGATCGCGCGCGCGAACCCTTTCATCGCTCAAATGAACGAGACGCGATCACCGTCGATCCCGATGGTCCGGCAATGACACACCCCTGCGCCACGACCCCCAACCCCCGACACACTCGCCCACCCGTCAGTCTATCGATATTTCGATGTTCTTTCGTTACGCGACAGAATGCCACTCTCTCCCCCTTGATGAGTATCTATCTGTCAGGATTCTTCACGCCAGCTTCCGAACATGTGTCAAGCCTCGAGCACTTGGAAAGTGCGAGGCTCTTGTCCAGGAGATACGCTCAAGATGCTTGACACCACCGCCTCTACCGTCCTCCAACAATAAGTACGTTAATAAATGAATGTCTGGCCCGATGGTTGTGCCCCCTGCAAGGATCCCCAGCGTGCAGCATCGCTCTGGTCCCAGTGAAAAACACTGCTGGACAGTATGGTAGCGCGCTCGCTGCGCGATACCCGGAAAAGGGTGCGAGATCGCTGCTGCTATTTTTTGCCGGGCCGTGAACCCATTAACGGGGCGTGCTCGACCGCCGAACAATGACGATTCCTAACAAACCCGAGACGCCGACTGAATATAATCGTAAATCGATACCCTTTGTGCCCCGGATACGTGTCTTTTATGGGCCCGTTTTTCGAGCGCGCCCACCGTCCACCGAGCATCATTCCTCGCCCGCCGTAACTCATCTCGCGTTGCCTTTCCTCTAACCAGGATTCCCAGAGCAAACCACTGATGGAACTGCTGCTTTTTTTTGATACCCCGAAACCACTCATTTCCACGATGAATGGCTCGAGTGAAATGTTGCTCTCTTTCTGACAGCGCTCGCGAAACGCGGCCCCGATGTAATCATTATCTGGAGCGAAACCATCTGGCCAGCCGGATGATCATTTCATTTCCTGCGCGGCACAAGAATGAAGAGAGGCGTGCGGAATCGCAGCCTATTCGACGATTAACAATGCGCTGCGCTGTTGTAACAGCGGCAAGGTCGGCCTCTCGCATTCCTGGCAATGACGTAAGAGAGATCAGTCGGATGCTGCTCTTCTTGATCATCATTCAACTGAACCCGAACCGTTGTCGGCGGGCGAGAGTGAGAGAGCAGGAAACTATATTATTGGCTGGCAAGACAGCTCAAGTGATTAATTCGCCGATCGACTTCCTCGAAAGCGCTCTCGCTCTTGGTTCAATCATGGTCATTAGACAAAGGGACTGCGCGATTGAATCTGCATGCCACAGCTTCACCAGCCATTAAAACTCATTCCAACGGACCAAAGCTTTATTGGCTTACGTACCCAGCGCTCGGCTTTCGCCAACAGGTGTACTAGAACAGTACAAGGAGATGCACTGACCTACGACAGCATTGTTCCGTCACGAGGGGCAGAACACATGTCTAAACGAGTGCGTGTACGCGTTCGCGTCGAGCCCTCGCTCTCCGACGTTGGAGCAATTGCGTGCATTCGCATAGATAAGATCGCGATACAGAACTCACCGACTGGCCCGGCACTCGTGCCAACAACGAGCCATGAATTTACGGGCCCTTCGCCGATTCCACCGCCGCCGCCCTTAAGCCTGATGCACAACGGAGCCGAGTGCCGCATTGCCCGATCATTAATCCAAACCTACTTTGCATCTGGAAGAGCCCCTTGGAATCTACCACTGGCCTCCGTGTACCTTCCACGCAGTCGGCGTCGCACAATCAATTGTCCCGTTTCTCCCGTCGATATTTATATGGAATTTGAAGGGGAGCTCTCCGCCGACCAGTACAGACCTTTGACGATCCGATCGAGCCTTGGAAAGCAGTCGGCCTATTGAGAAAAATGCACAAGTGGACTGCATGTCGAGATGGGATTCGATCTCTCCTGACCTAGGCCGTCAGATTCGATAGTGTGTATTAACGAGCGGTCGCAGCATCGCGGCTTTATCGACATCTGCGCGCACTCCACTCCATTATGGAGTCAAGTATATATCTGAGATAAGCTGCCCTCTTGTATTAGGAGTCCGTCGGCTGATTTGTAACTCAGATAGAAAGAGAGAGAGAGAGTGAGGCACACCTTCGAGCAGACCCGTCGCGAACCCAGTGCTTTCAGAGCGCGGAAGGGTAGTATGTGCTCGGAAGCTTGCAGTCATAATCTCCGAGTCGGCATTAGCATAATAATACAGGCGATATAATGCGCGGCTACCGACAGACAAAGGGAAACGTTACGATTTCTAATGTTTTCCTTTGCTCCCGAGTCCAAGACCGGGGGGACGGGACGACTTCATTCAATGCCGACTGTCGAGCTGATTGCCAAGTTGTACTGATATTCGAGCCTGATACTCAATTGCATTGTGCCGTTCAGAGCCCTAGTACAATTGTACAGAACGATTAATAACGTTACTTTCTGCTACTGTTTCGGCAAGCCCTTTTATCCTTTCGTTCGCCCGCGGCGCTCCCTGTAATCTCAACTTTCTTTCCAGGAGAAATCAGATTGGAGTTGCGAGCAATTGAAATCAGTTGCTGAGATAAGTCCGATGTTGTCGCGCCATTCCATTGGAAGGTTTCGCATAGCGGAATATCGAAGGGGAGTGCTATGTATAGCGGGATATAACAGTCACGGAAGCAATGAGGTAGGTAATTACCGTAACTATCCGCGCAGGACCTTCGGCGAGCATACGGGAAGATGAGGTAATCGTTTATCACGGCACGCGGAGCGAGACGTCGCTGTCTGTCGACGGGCGAACGTCTCTGGGAAATGAAATACAAGCTGGGAATTTCCCCGGGTTTGATGTGGTGCGCGCGAGGGGCAGCTCCCCTGGGAAATTATTCAGCATAGTCAAAAGCCAATTCGAAGAATCGGAATATCCTCCGGGGAAGCGATTTCCCCTGCGAGCAGTGGGGAGCGCTGGCAGCCGGTCAAGAATTTCTCTCCGTTAGTCGAGGCCGATCTTCCAAGGACAATGCACTCCCGCCAGAAAGAGTCGGAGGATATGCCGGTTCAATTAATGGCGATGAGCACAAGCGCGAGGCAGATTGAAATTCTGTAGGAACAGCGCCCTTTGACACACGCGCGCTTTTTCGGACGCAACGTGTCAAGTTGGCCGGGATGGTCGAGAGCTCTTGATTCATCGATCATCGGCGCCGCTTAGACGCGATCGCAATTAGTGTCAATTGCACGTGCTCCGCACGTTTCGTCGCCGGTGGAAGAGCGGGGCCCGCGGGGGCGAGCGCTCCGAGTTTCACATGAAAGAAGAGAAGAGGCTCGACGAAAGAAGCGCGCGGCTGAACCACATGTGGTAGCACTTGCCAGCCGGGCGAGATAAAGCCTCCCTGGCTAGTGTCAGCCGAGCGGGGCTCGAAAAACCGTAAATTCACTGGCCGAGTGGCCCCCGAGCTTATCCAGGAGCGATATGCACCGTGACACCCGAGGAGAACCTGCCCGACTCAGTCGGACGTTTCACGGAGACGCGATTGCAATTAGGCTGAATCGAAACTCTCCCTCGCTTGTCAGGGCAAGAGGAGGAGCTGGAGGAAGAAGTCGTCGTTTGAGACAAGAGGAGGAGGCGAGACGCCGCCGCCGCCGTCGCCGCCGCTCGACGAGACGGCGACGACGGCGGCGACGGCAGTCGGGGCTGGGGAGAGCAGCAAGACAAAGCGGAGAGAGAAGTAGGGAGAAGGGAGTGCGAAGGGTGGCGAATAGAGCGAGAACGACGCGACGCGGCGACAAGGGACGAGGACGCAAGAGGACAGGGAAGAGCGAGGAGAAGAAGTGGAACGAGAGGACAGGAAAAAGAAGAAAAGGTGAGAGAGCGCGAGCGAGCGAAGCGAGTGTGGGGTGGCTGGCCGTTTCGGAGCAGGATGTATGTGTATCTCGTGCGTAAGGCCGTAGACCTTCAGGGCATAGCGGGCCCCTCGAGCGAGCCGCACTCTCAATGGCTACGCGCTCTACCTTCTACCTTCTACCTCGTGGGACTCACCACGCACCTTCTCCCAGCCCTGCTCCCGCTCTCGCTGCCTCGCCCGATTTCGGATCCCCCGAACGAGTTCGCTCGATTTACGAGCAGGTAACTCTAGATCGCATGACTCCGATGTGCCTCGGTCCACGGGACTTCCGCTTGTCGGAGTAATGCGAACACCCTCGCGCGCCTCTTTGTCCTGTGGGAAAAGAACGCACCGCGGGGCTAGGTGGGAGGGCACGGACTAAGGTATCTCGGCAAGGTCTACTCGGACCACTCAAGAAAAGGGATTCCCGAGCACGCGCATCTCGGGTGTCGTCTTCCCAAAATTTGCCAATCCGAGCAGTAAGGCTCTGTTTACGGAACATTTAGTCTATCCATGTCCTAGCTAGAAGTGATGCGAGTAATCCACGGACATAAAGACCTCCGGAGAATTGTGCTATGCTGGTATAGGGGGAAGTGCGTGTCAACGGTGAGTTGGAACAATAGCTGCGTGAGAAGTAATATGTAAGTGTCATGTAAAAAGGGGGGTTGAGAGGCTCCGAGCCGATGGAGTCGTCCCGGTGAAACAAAGGGTTTCGGTGGCGACGCAGAAATTGATTGGCCAGCGGGACAAGGGCCACTTGGGGCGTCGGATCATCGAAAGTATTTTCGGCGGACTGAAAGGGGTAGCGCGCAGGAGCGAGCAAGCGTGTGCGGCTCCGGAACAACTGGTTTTATTCAAGTCAACCGCTAAACCAGTACGATTCACGGGATTCACACGCCATTAACCCGACGATGACTGCTAACGCGCTTGAAAAAGACACGCCGGGCCCTGGGGTAGTTTTAATTTATCGCTTTATTATATAGTGGCCGCCGCCGGGGCGCGCCCGCTCTCTCTATGCCTGGCGTCATTAGCACGCATGCATGGAGAGACGAGTGTGCAAGCCAGAGCTCTTTCCACGCCGCACAAAGTGCCGCCAGTCAAACTTATTGTTCGACTCACTCCCCGCCAGACAATGTTGCCCAACCCCTAAACACTGAGATAATAAAACCCACCCCGCTTAATGAGATCACCCCCCGAGAAATTAGTACTTGTCGAGATTTACAGCAACTGTTTCAAGAGACAATGACCTCGGTCGCACTCAACTTGCGAAAATAATGACGAAAGCGATATATTTTTGTTGAGAGGGAGAGAAACCGGTGGCTCTCGATCATTGGGATTTTCCGTGGTACAGCCGGGGTTACTCGGCACTCGGAGTCAATTGAAAAGCTATTGCAAATTCGAGCTCGTGTCGCGCGCAAACAACACAGCAGTCTGCCCGAAAGAAGCGACGAGCGGGGTGGTTTTAAGGGCGTTTTCAGCTGTCCACCCCATTGTGCCGGGCGCGCTCGGAATTATTTATAGGCGAAGGATGACCAAACACAATTTACGGCAGCGCGAGCCGAGCGAAATGCGCGTCAGTGTGGTCCATTGTGCGCGGCCAGCGTAAACGTCGATTCATACCTCCTACCGACCTACCAGCTCTATGTATACGGCCACATGCTCTCGCTCTCGTTACGTTTTCACGCGCGCGATACTTGGCAACTCGGCTCCATCCCTCGGAAACTCCCATGCGAGCAGACCTACTCGACTTTTCCACTGGAGGATGACTAGGCGCTCTTGTGACTCGTGTACTTGGTACCTCGCCAGTTTTCCACGTACTCTTATTCCTCTACGTGCAGTCATCGCGGATTCATGCACTGGCCATTTTATACGACCAGTGCGATCTTTTATTTTTGTCCATTTCGAAACCGTAACAAACCGCTAGGTTTAACTATCGATAAATTTTGATGGTATCGCGACAGTTGGTGGAGCAGCACCTTTTCCCGCGGAGGGTTTACGAGGGTAAATAAAAAAAGAGAAAACATCGTAGAGGAAAAGTCGATGTTATACGAGTGGCAATGGTAAAGGCGGTTTTTCTCAATGGCCCCGCGATTTCCATGGGAGATAGGCCGTGGCGGCATATTCTATTGAATGGGTCGTCATAAATGTCGATTCATGGTGATCCAGCCTCCGCCACGTGCGCAGGGAGAGCGGGAGCGAGAGCGCGCGCACAACTGGACATTGTTGCGCGAGCAAACATAATTCCTGTGCGTGTGTTGCCGGTACGTGGACAAGGCGTGAACCGGGTCACGAGGACGCGGCTATTGTACTGGGAGTCATAAATTCACGGAAGATCCTGGTAACTAATCGTTTCCGGGGGGGGGGGGGGGAGGCGGAGGGTCTCCATACTCCAACATCACTTTTCCAGATGCCTGGATTCCTGCAGTATCACCGCAGCGACAATGCCGCGGAATCGGCAATCATTTGTCCACGCAGTGTCAAACAAATATCCACACGCCAGCCTCCGGAAATTATGGGACCTTCTGCTCGCTCGCCGATACTCCCCATCTATTCGATTCCCGTTTGCCTGCCGCTCCACGCGCATCAGACATTGCAGCACATTTCGCCGAGAAAAGCGTGGAAAATCGAGGCAAGTTATTCGAACACGGCTGGAACGATGACTGGGCTTGTAATTGAAGTTGGAGCAAGTTTAAGTTTAAGGCGAGGGAGAGTTCCAACGCGGAATGAATTAAAACTTTATATCTGGCCAGCTGATATCGGGGAGAGGTTCGACCGAGCACGAGACGAACTTCCAAGTAAAAGTAGGTGATCCTTTGAAAGGAACTGGTGGAACTGGGAGTTTCATGTCTTACGCGCGCGCTAATTCTAGATTACGTTTCCAGATATGAGCGGCTGGTCCTTGCCGGGCGTAAATTAGCGCAGCTCGTAAATTGCTTTCTACAATGGCCGCTCTCTGCGTTACTAAATCATGCGTGACCAATATGCGCACACACGCGTGCTCGCTTCTAATATATCGGGCGGCCTAACGCACGCGAACTTTCCAATTCTAATCGCACGCGCCGACGGGAAAAACTTGCTCGCTCAAACTGGATCGCCTTCCCACTTTCTTAACTCGCGCCCGTAAGATCCCTTATAGAAATGGTGATTATAATTACTGTATTAATATTTATAATATCACAATATCAAGCGGCGATCTATTAGAGTAAAAAGGTAGCATGAGAGCGATGGATAGACTGACCAGGCAGATGGTCCCAACTGATGAGTGACGACAGCCTCTCAACTGGGAGAAACGCGTCGCGTCGCCTCTCCCTTCCGAGTCATTTCTATTTTAATAAAGCCATCCCTTTCGCACCAACAGGACGCGTCACGCGTTCCGAGTGACGACTTCCATTTCGCTGAACTCCGAGGGACACGTGTGCCAGAGGTGAGACTCCCGTGCCTTTTTTAACTTGCCAGCCAACCGACAGACGCCAGGACCGCCAGCACCACCGGTTGGTAATTGCAACAAGAGATCGATCAAGGGAGACGAACAATTAATGTAGGTTTGGACCGGCGAAAGGAGTAAACACGCGCCAAGTCAAATGGTGATTCGATAGCCTTTTATAGCAGCGACAATGAGTATCGTCCCATGAATATCTATTGGAGCGCATCGCGCGGCTGCTGCGGCTTGCCGAGGGAAAATATGCAGATAGCATCGGGTGGGTTTCGGTAAATAGAGGAAGACTCTCATTTATCACCGGCGCGATCCCCGGCGCGCTACCCCCTTTTTCCGCGGTGGCTCTTTCCCTCGCGGCGCCCGTTGTGACAGCCAGTCAACGCAGGAATAATCGTCGTCGATTAATAGCCGCGTCAAATTAAACAAATCGCCCAGGCAACGGCGGCTGGTGCATTTCGCACGGCGCGACGGCGCGCTCTCTTCCTTCTCTCTTTTTATGCAGCTGACGGATCGCTGCGCCGCTCCCCGAGATTGGTCCAATAAAAGGCCGGCGGGATGCTGGATCCCTCCACCCTTTCCAATTTGGCACGGTGCACCCCTGACCTCATTACTTATGCATACCGGATTATTATTTATTCATGTGCCTCGTTATCGTCGCCAACTCGTCCGACTCTCGCCCCGAAGTATGAGGTCGGTGGGCACGCGGCTATCGGTATCGGAGGAATGAGGGGCGGGCGAAAAAAGTGGAAATAATCCATAATTAGATTTTAGTGGCGGTAAGTGGTGCGCGCTCGTCTGAGAGTGGCCGGGGGCAGGTGAGTCCCGCAGCCAACTAAATCCACGAGGAACTTACTATACATAGGAGAGACTTGGGGTACGTGACTGTGCTCGAGCGTGAAGTGGTAATGGTATTAATATCGCTCGATCGATCCCGAGGGAGCAGGGATTATCCTGGATATACCCGTAAAAATACCTGCGCTCCACCGAGCACGAAAACCTTTTCAATCCGCTCGGAATAAAAATGAGAGCGAGCGAGAGGGGAAGAGGGGGCCGCGCGCGTAACGATCGGGAGCTGTGGTTGCAGCTTGCACCCTGGGATACTTATTAATGCCATTGTTTAGTAGCCCGTGCTACTCTCGAGGCCTAGCGAAAGTCCACGGCTTGTGGCCGCTTGTAACGATAAGTACCGAGATAATCCGACTCCGGGGCTTAGGACTTGTCAGCTGGAATAAACTTGAGCGCGCACTAATTGCACCCGCCTCTTAATCGACTAAGTTTGTATCGCGGCCCGCTGGCGTTCGCTAAATCTAAGAGTTTCGAGATACGTGTACAGTGTACAGTAAGCAGTTATTGGCTTAGTTGCTCTTAATACATTTCAAGCTGACTTTCCAATTACTCGAATGCGAGCTGCTTGAAATTCTATGTGGAGCTTGTGCTGTTACTCAAACGGAAAAGGTGATTACTTAGATTAGGAGCTCGACGAAGGAATACAGGGGAGCGTGTGTTCCACGTATTGGTCCGACGACAGCTACCGATCTTTTAAGCCTCCATAAGGAATGATGCATCGGTCGGGCGGGAGAACGAGTTCTTGGCCGATCGGAAAAAGAGGATGAGGCCTCGAAAGAATATCGCGGTGCCTTTCTTCTAATGACACCCGTGTCTTGGGCGATCGCCAGGGACTTCCTGCTCGACAAGTTCGCCGCGCTCATCTCCGCTTCTTCTGTGTCTCGTCCGCCCGTATCCAAGGATGCGTCCTGCCGCCAAGCCAGCCAGCCAATGCATCTCTCTCTTTAAGGTCATGCAAAGCGGCCTGCAACTTCTACGTTACATCGTACTTCCTCGAAGCCTATCGCCTCGGGAGACTGGGAGCCAAGGGACAGAGAACCCACGTGACATTTACGCGTCGCTCGCAACTGACCCATATAATCCCCGTGTCCTTCACGCGCCAACACTGCCAACCGTCCCGAGCACACTGTTCTCCAACGATACTACTTGTTGTCTTGCACTGTTCCTATACGTATTTACAAATCCCGAAACGCCGAAAGGTCAAGTATCACCTTGCGACAGGCTGCGCGCGAATTTCCGCCGTCCTATTCACGTGTCGAGCAGGTAAAATCGTAGGGCACGTACTATCGACGATACGGTAGGTCAGTCACGTTATGCAAGGAGCGTGGGATCGCAGCTAACCGACGCCTGACTACCACCAGAGACAGGGAGCGCGCACGGCCAGCCACGTGGCGTCTATGCAGATATCCGCAGATACACAAGATCCACGTATACGCTCGCGGGCGAAGCGAACGGAGCTGCCGATCCATCTATTGAAAGCGGGAGCTATCGAGGCAGCGGCCAGATGCCGATCGCTCCTGCTCTCCATCGGCCTCCAACCGGTCCGCGTACTGTTACGCGCAAGTCCAACGGGAAGCGATTCACGTGCCACTCGTTATGAACGATCTTTAATTATACACGCGTCACCGCTATCTACTCTGCTGTTCCTGGTGACTATCGAGCCGGGAAAAATACCGAGCTCACACTATGGAACTAGCGTCAGAAGCGGGAGGGGTGGCCGCTCTGTTTCGGGCAGATGCTTTAATTGCATAACATATGGACTCTAAAGTGCAGTGGCCTCTTGACGACCACTAACCCATTATTACGACGTGAACTGGCCGACACACGTGCCGGCGAGGCGACTATGTGGGTCAAGAGACCAAAAGCGAGCGGACCAACATGTCAACCCTCAGGATTTTCAACGAATCTATATATCTCTCTGTTCCCGGGAGAAAATCCCTGCAAGTGACGTCAGAGTATGCAATGCGCGTATCGGAAGAGAGTTGTTAAAGTCCGTGGAAGAAAAGCGTGAAAGCACTTGGAACACGCGAGCGGAGTGTTTTGAGGGCGAAGGTTCGCGCGGCTCTAATTGAATCGAGACTGGGCTCGCAGCTGCGCGAGAAACGTCGCGCGGAACACGATCCCGCGATATTTTACAGTGACTCCTCCGTAGACTCGGGAGGAGAGCCTCTCCCCACTTGGTGGGGGAAACAGGTTTCCCTCGAATAATTATTCCCTTCCAGGTAAACAGGCTTTATCTCGCGCTATGTAGGTCCCACGAGGTGAGTACTGGCCGCGCAGCGTGTTTCCCGGCGCGCATCTCCGCGGCCGGTCCTCCCCTCATTTACATCGACACGATCCGCAAACGCGCAGCACGCGAGAGCCCGCGCGCACCAGCATCTCTTCCGCAGCTGCTCTCTCCGCCCGATTCTCCTCCAGCTCACTGAGAGCGAGGGAGAGAGAAGATTGGGTGTAATACGTGCGAGGTCCTGCCGAGCCGGCAATAACGCGACACTAGGCCTCTGATCATTCCGCGAGACGCATCTCGCCTCGAGGCCTAATGTACGCCTGCAACTCCCTTCTAATCGTGAGCCATTAGACGTCATCCTACAAATTGCCAGACAGGGACTTGTCACGAGAAGTCGTCGGCGAATTTCCACTAAAAGAGCACACGTGTAAATTCTAATTGGATTAGAATAGCGTTTCTTTAAATTTGCTATGTGCAAATCTTGGAATTAGTTTGAGCTGAAAATAAATTCTCGTCTCTAGGATGCTGTCTATACTTAGCAACCGAGAACGCACATCCTTGGGCAATTTTCAATAACAAATGCGGATGCGTACACCGAGCGCCACGGGTGATGCATCAATACATGCTCCTAATAATTACCCTCGGCATAACACGGTAATTCTGATCTATCGGCGCCCACTGCGAATTGCTTCCTACCATTACGGTACTTGATCAGGCTCTATGTTTAGTTAGACGCGGCAGTGTGTGTCTTGCAGCCGGGCAGAAAAGTGATTCTCGGCTGCAAGAAAGTGGCTCGAATCTCTCGGGGATCTAGAAAGATAAAGACCCCGTGGAGTTTTCTATCGGGAACTAGAAATAATTGCGGTGTGCGATCCGCTGAATCTAGTAGTATACGTCTAAGGGCCGGCGGCTGGCATTGCCGATCGCCAGGACAGATTGGAGGGCCCTCGTTTTTCGCAGGCCTTTCTTTCCTCGCGCTGCACACTCGAGGCCCTTTATACGGGGCCCACTTGGCATCGGTACGCCGATGAATGAAATAAGAGAAGCGAGGGCCCTCCAGAGGACTGTTGTACATTTCGCGGTTCGTGTCTGCTATTCGGGCCATTAAGCTCGAATCGCGGCGCACGATTAAATTGGGCTCGCGCCGATACTCAGCTCGCTTTCGATCCGAGCCAGACAAGCTACTCCCAATGGTACACGCTGCCATTGTGGCCTGGCAAAGCGGGAGCGGACGGTTTTATCGGTTGAAATGGTCGGTTTTGGCTGCTCAACGCCGGTGACGCCAGTTCTATTTCAATATATACTTGTAGGCCACCTCTTATGGAAGGAGCAATCATCATCAGCTCCAATGGCACCGTTAGCGCCCAGCTTGCACGGCCCACTTTCATTCTAATCAACTTTAGATACATTATGCGCGCGAGCGTCCCAATATCCGTTACTAACAAATTAAGGCCGAAGAGTTCCCTCTACAGTCTACGGTAATAGCACGTTGCCAAAGACACGCAGCGAATGCAGGTCGTCGAGTATAAGCCGGCGCGTGGAAACTCGCGTGGAAACGGAATTGAGGAGAGGGCGAAAAGCGAGCAAAAAGCAGATTTACCTTACCGAAGGGGTCACGTTATTACCAGGCCCGTCACTGTGTGGGACCACCTTTAATCGTACTCTACAAGGCTTCGCTCTCTGCTACATGAGCGAGCCTTGTTTCGCCGGGCTCACGCTCGCAGTTCAAAGTAGGAGAGAGAGAGAGAGAGAGAGAGAGCTTAACGATCGCTCGCAGTTCGCGATAAATCGCAGTCGTTAGTCCTACGAGGGTTCTCAGCTTCGAGAGGGAGAGAGAGGGTAAGAAAGCTGCAGATGGACCGCTCATGATTAATGCCGTAGTCGATGGAAACCAGCAGGCTTTTCGCGGGACCTTTCGCCAACACCAGCACAATTTAGAGCGACTGGATCTTTCCTTATTAATCGCGATGATTTCACTTGAAATAATAAATGGCATTTCAAAGCGCACGCAAGAGTATGCACTGTTAAACTCCGTTAAGTTAGATGTGGATTTAAAGCGCTTTGGCGCATCTAGCGCAGGTGAGACGGAATTAAAAAGCGTAACAACGATCGGAGGAAGTTGTTCATTAACTCCTTTGCAAGCATTTTTACGCCCGATGCCTTAGCGAGGCTATCTCGCTAGTGGGATCGACTCGTCCTCGGTGAAGATTGGCGAGCGAAGCGAGCCATCAGAAAGTAGAAAAGTGGAGGTGACCATGGCCGAGCATGGTCGGCGGTGTCCCGGGCCGGCGTTATCCGCGCCCCGATCGCCATTGCGCTCCAGTAATAACGATCATCGCGATGATAATTAAGGGTAATTGGAGCAGAGTCCGGCACGCGACCCTCATACATCGGGAGGCAGATGCCGGACTCTTGCGAGAAAGGCGGATGAAGGTGCAGCTGCACTTGCACGCCCATACTTAGAATCGTCACTCGAGCGAGCGATAAAACGTTATAATGTCTAATGATATCGCGCTTAAATCTATCAAGAATAAGTAGCGCAAAACACTAAATTCACCAAGCGCTGATTCGACTAAAGAGAGTTTCCCCGACGAGTCAATGAAATCCTGCATGAACTCCGACTGCGTCCCCGTTAGATTCTTTTAGAATTTAACACAGCCGCTCTTGCAGTCCGCGTCTCTTTCTTTGAGGCTCGCTCGCAGACGTGCTTGGATCTCCGTGGTGCACGCTTCGCGCTCTATGCGAAGCACACACGTTCCATTGGTATTTTCACCGTCTGCTGACCGCGGCTAGCTCTGCCAAGCGGATGCGTTAATTCCCCCGGTGCAGCTGCTGCGCTCGCTTTTCGCTCTCTTGCCTCGAGAAACGCGAGAGTGGATTAACCAGTGAGATTCCGAATGCAGACCGCGAGACGGGAAAACGGTACACACGCGAATCGACGCGCGATCACACGTCATTCTCGAGTATCTGCGTAAGAGCGGACTCGAGCCAAACTCCTCACTTTCGCCTCGCAGAACAGGAGTCGAGAATGACGTTGTTCACACTTGTACGGAAATAATGTCAGCCTCCAACTATAACGAATTTTCCTCGGACAGCCACTTTAACTGCTGCCTCTGGGGCGCGCGCGTGCGTTCTCTAATTAAGAGGGTGAAATTAATTTCACCCGGGGGACGTGGACTGGTAAAGGACGGCTCATTATGCGGCACGTGCACTCCCCTATTTGGCGGTGGCTTCATATGTTAAACTTTACAATTCCGCAAGCGCTGCTATTCTCCGAAGTGGCAACACCTGCGCTCGAGACAATCTATCGGGCAATACGTCAATCGAGTATACTGTCGGCTGGAAAACAGGCTTTGCAATTTACCGCCAAGCAAACGTTGCGGCAATCACGGTGAAACCGTACCGAGGGGCAGAGAGAGAGAGAGAGAGAGAGAGAGAGAGAGAGAGAGAGAGAGAGAGCGAGAGAGAGAGTGACATTTATATTGCGGGCGATCAATTCAATTCCGCGATATGAGCCCGCTCGCCTTCGAGTCCCGCGAGCAATTAGCCTCACGATCGCCAGGGACCTGACGTTCTCTCATGGCCTCCATGCCAGATACTTTTTTTCTACACGCCCGTTTCTTCTCGAAATGCCTGGGCAATAAGTCACAACTAGCCAGCACACTCGCGCGCTGCCATTCAGCCACTGTCGGGGCTGAGATCATCGATACAGTTATGTGTATGCGTAATACTTCCCCTTGACAATCTCTTATCGTACTTTCCACCCTTGTTAAGCGAAGCCCGCGTTTACGACCAGTGGCACAGTAGTCAACTTTCGGCTACCTGAAGTGACTCCCCTTTCGAACCTTCGGTGATTGACGACCAATAAAAATGAAAGATGTACTGCTGCGCGTGTGTGCGTTGACGAGCTATTAATAACCTCGGCCTAGCAATTTCAATTACCGAGCCGCGCGAGGTATTCAATTTTAGTTAAGTCGTGGCGCCACGAGTTGATCTTCTAGCGATCCATCCGTCTATCCTGTGAAACGCAACTCATAGATCCTCGCGGGAGCCTGTTACACCTGACCTTTGCGCGGCTCGATTTTTCCCGATCGATCATTGCCTCGGCGAGTAAATCTCGGAAAAGAAGGATTGCGCGGTAGAACAATGAGGCTATTGTCCAGCGCGGAACATTCATCAGGCCGTTCACCGATCAGTCCGAATTAGAGTCACGGCTACTGTAAATTGAGCACAAGAGCCGCTGGTCAAAGGTTACTTTCCCTCGGTTAGAGAGGAGTCTCTGGAATTTTTCGCCACCGACACTGGACATTGCTCCCTGTTAGTCGCCGGAGGAACAATCCGCCTGGCAGAACCTGGCAAAGATCGGGAGGATGTAACGAGCGCAGATAAAGCTGTGCCACGTTAGAGGGCCGTTTCGATTAGAGGCTGCGTGGCCAACGATACCTGTGTATTTAGTCTCGGTTTCTATAAAGTATCGACCAATTATCGGATTCCGATGCGCGCGGAATTTCGCAGAGTCCCAGGAAAGCACGGTGGCTTATTCGCCAGTGGTTGATCGCGACTCTTCGTTACGATTGACACCAGGCTTGATTCCACGCGCGCGGATAATGAGAGTATTGTGCCATCGAGGGCTCTCGCACTGCTCAACTACTAATTGCTCTTCATGTGAAATTCTTTCTTAATTGCAGCAATCAACCTCCGAGGGAACTCGATCCAACTTTCAACTTTTCAACTGCCACTGCCGCGCCAATTGCGAGCTTACACCAATGGAAGCTCGGCCTATTTCACCGTGTGACTAGTGGCTCTCGTCTCTCGTGGAGAACGTGCTGCCGCGAGTGTGCACAAAATATTGCGCGGCAATAAAACTCGAGGCCGCGGGTATTTAGAGTTCCGTCGAGTCGGGGGAGGGCAGGAGGCGTCGGCATGCCCTCGGGATCTGGGATCTTTGAACTCCTTTCTAAACACGCAGCCGAGAGAAGCCTATCGCTCGCCAGACGCGCTCTGCTCTTTTACTAACAACCGCATGAAAGGCCCCCAACTTCCTGCGCACTTCACAGGAATCGAGCACCAAATCTACGCGTCAAGTTGAACTTTAAGGAGGATCGACGGCAATACTTGTCTACTAGCAGCATGAACCACGAGTTCCTCTCTCGTTATACGCAGAGGCTGGTCCAACTGTTGTTTCGCACTCACCTGCAACAAAAAAAGAGACGAACTTGTTAGTGTCAGTGGAGCGCATTGACAACTGGGTGCATTGTACCCAGGGCATCGGCCTCGGCTAATTAACTAATTAGAACCACGAGGCAACTAATGAACCGACTGCTATCTCCGGGATTGGCCGCTACCGCGGAAAGTACACTCTTTCTCCGCCGGCGTACACACAGTACCGTAACGCGGAACGCACCAATAGAAATAGCGAGCACCTACTAAGCTCCGATGACAGAGCGCCGGATTAAATCCGACAATGGTAACCTGATCGCACCGAACCATTACACACGCAGGCTCATGTTAATTCGCGTTCGATTCTTTCGAAGACTGAAACCAGTAATAAACTGTACCAGTGGTGTTGATGAGGACTCGTAAAGAGACGGCGGAGTGCGCCCGGCGGAATAACGGTATCAGACGCCAACGAAAAAGAAGCCTATTCAGGCATAATCGAGGCCGAGAGAACACTCGCGTACAAGTGCGTGTCTGCGTGTGAGTGTGTTAAGGCACGGGCGCTGATAAATGAGGCGCTTGGAGCAAGAGCAGTCCGCTTCTGGCGAAGAGGATCGTGCGAGCCCGACGAAAAGAGCTCGCACCAAGGAAAAAAGCGAGAGGAGGGTGTTCCACTGCAATCACGAAGCCAGGGTTGCAGCACTGCTCGGTATACTAATTATTGTGGCTGCCATCCCATTGGATCGCTCTCGGGGAAAAGCACAATTTCACAGGGTCAGTTCGGAGGCTGGGATACCGCGGCCAATAGACAGGGAGATTACAGCGGGCTGGTGCGTCGATTGATCACTGGACGTTAATTGGAACGCGTGCGGATAGAAGGTTTGCCGAGGATCGGCTGCAATGTGGTAATGGACGTGACTAACGCGGAGTTTCGGAATCGAGGATATTAGCCCTTATTACCAGTGATTCAGCGGACAACGGCGCGTGTATGCTGGCGGCCGCTTTAATTAGGTATGTCGGTGGAGAAGGGAAGGTTGCCGGGTACGTGGCATGAGTCACACAGAGCCACCGAATGCGAACAGTTACCCCGTCGGCCGCGCGCGTCTATCCCATTTATTTACCTAGCTCTATGTACGCGCGCCTAAAGAGCACGCTCTACTTCTTATCATCTCGTTTTCCATCGCATGACGCACGAAAGGGCTGCGGCTCGGCGCGAGCGCCCCTCTCGCTCTCCACCTATGCTTGCCGAGGGCATGGGAGAAAGGAGAGCGCGAGATCGAAAGAGCCAGGCTAACCGGAAGCCCGACTAGTCCTCCGGCGGTAGCCGCCGTCGACTTAAACTACTTTACTGCCGCGGCGAGCGCGCGCGCGCGCGTTATCGATAACAAATGGGAAATGACCGTGCGGTGATAAACGGGCCATCAGGCGTTTCGATAAGGCGCCGCCGCTTTATTGTCGCATGCGGCGGGCGAGATTCGGATCGGCGCAAAAGCCCTCTGTAGACTCAGTCGACAGAGACTCGGAATGCTCCGATTTGCCGCGCTGGGGAAACTCTGGCTCGCTTTATCTCGTTGAATGACTGTTCCGTCGGCTGCCGGTGCACTTGCTTTCAATTACGAAAGTAGTTTCCCGTGTTATGTACAAAAGCGGGATGGCTCTTGCGGCAATGGGGGTAAATAGTGATTGAGAATCATCGTCCCTCATAGACGAGGCTCGCATACATCTCCGGCTCGCAGCGCATTCGATACATTTCCAGGGTTTCGTACTGCGGCTCGGCGGATAATCGCGCCTATATTTGCATTATTCATTGGGCTTATAACGTTTCCACGCGTACGTAGCTGGCACTCTTACCACTGGCTCCAGGCCGGATGTCCCAGTTCTCGGCCGACACATGTACGTATGCGCTCTGCACCGGTCCGGTTCGCCGCTGCACTTGCCGCAAGCTCCATTCACGGCCAGATACATTATACATTATTCCCTCGGCCGGCTCTCACACGGGAAACGACACTTTCCGAGAGCGCCTTCCGAAAATACCTCGGGCCAAGGTGGTGCATACGCGCGCGCTCGCTCGCCTCGAATCTTATCGAGCTCAATCTCGGCCGAGCCTATCTTCCCTCCTTTCGGACATAGCCGTGCACTTAAGAAACGATTCGGACGCCGGTCACTGACTGCCACGCTTCAATGGAAGAGAGATTCTCGTCGCTAACGATCTCCACACGCTCGAGGAAGCGTAATGGCTCTTTAATGCCGAGGACGAACCGCGCCCGATGAAAGCAGCGCTTATTGCGCCTATTGGCACCGGCGGGCTTGACGATGAGGAATGGGAGTCCTTCCGCGGCCAGGAGCATCAGTCAACTGACTCTGCAGGGAGCGCCGGCTGTGAGCGCGGGTGCGATTCGAGAGGATTGCAAGTAAAAATATTGCCCCTGCGGCTAGGAATTCTAAAAGCGTCCCGCGGCTAGTCGCCGGAGCCTTTAAATAATTCTGTTAAAGTGTCGCTGAATCAACACGGAACCGGACGGAATTCTCCCCCTCGCTCTGTTTGCGCGGGCTAATCGGCCGCGGACTAAAAATACACGCTCGCCGTCTAACTAATCCATTTTCGTACCTAATTATACGGATGGACGCGCTGCGATACCATTTACGGCCCGGCCTTTCTCCGTCCTTTTCGCTCCCGCTCGGCTGAATAATTAAGGCGATCACTCCCCCGCTTAATCCTCCAGCCAAGACATTGTTATTCATCGGGGTGAGCTGATAATAGCGGTCAGGAGCGCCGGGCAACCTCGGCGGCGTCGAGCCGCGTAAATGTCAGGCGTCAACTAGCTAATATACTTGCAAATCGCGTTATGACCGCAGAGCCCGCAAAAAATGCCCGGGCACCGTTATTCTCGACGAGGAGTTCGTAGTACCTCGAAACCGAGAGGGATCTCGTACTCTAATGCACGTCGAGCCAAATTGCTGTTTTACATATCGCGTTATTTTTAGCGCCGGATAACATCGCGCCGCACTTTCACTTTCAGAATCGGTGTATTTATCGAGTTGCAGGAAAGCGTGCGCACTCTTTTCGGAAGGACTTTTCGGAGCCGCGGACATTTCGTGGAAGATTAACGCGCCGAAACTTTCCAGCCGCCGGGGCTGCTCGACTTTCTGGCAGTCGGGGAAGAAGAGGGCGAGGCGAGGGCGACATCGGGGATCGGTTTCCGGTTCACGAGAAAGAAAAACGAACAGTCAGGGTCGTTAATCCTCGACACGATGACGAGGCAGGAGGTTCAGGAGAGTTTGCTGGAGCAAACGTGACTCATCCACAAGGAGGAAGAAGCTAGAGAAGAAGAAGGGCGAGTGCGCCGTGGACGCTCGAGAGCCAAGGGTGGAACGAGGAGAGAATATCTCTAGCGGAGATACGCTCTTGGAGCGAA
Source organism: Crossocerus cetratus (assembly GCA_963675795.1). NCBI lineage: Eukaryota > Metazoa > Arthropoda > Insecta > Hymenoptera > Crabronidae > Crossocerus > Crossocerus cetratus. Next base: position 19,929,028 of record OY776667.1, read on the forward strand.
CTGCTAAGCTCGTTAAATGTCCCAGGACACCTACCTCAACTCACACTGGCGCGTACCCAACATTTCGAGAACTTCATTATTTCCTGTGAAAATTGCTTTTACTAAATCCACTTAAGATAAGGGAAAACTGCTCCGAAATAAAGTAGTATAAAATTGAATAAAAGCCCATGGACCGAGACGACTGTTCCTCTACCATTTCATTCTCCTCCAGCAAGTAGTAAGTTACCAAATCTGAAAGTTTCGACTCGACTCCATCATGAACGGCCACCCGATACAGCAAACATTACGAGTCCAGGGAGTAACACCACACCCAACACTGATCTCCCAGTCTCGGTGTCAACTAACAGGGGAAACAGGGTGTCCGCACTCCGCACCACCGAAACTCGAGGCGGCCGATACTTTGGAGAATGGTATCGACACACCAGTTACAGTGTCCCGCCGCGATAAATTATGCAGCCGCGCAACAAGGCGAGAGGGAGCGTCTGATAGGATCGAGCGAGTCGATAGCGCGCGTCCGTAAACAAGCTGCGCAACAAAAGCCGGAAAAAAGGTAACTTTAATGCCAGGCCGGGCCCCAGCCACAGAATACCCTCGCCCCATCCTCCCTGTCTCTCTGTCTCCCTGTCTCCCTGTCTCCCTGCTTCTCTCTTCCTCAGCGGGACTAGCGTAATGTCGAAGGGCTGGCTGGGCTGGCACAGGATACTAGCCCGCGCGCACCATAAACTAGCTTTTAAAGGGATCAGGAAGCGCGCGGCGAGGGGTTCGCTCGGGGCACAAAGGGCACATTTTTGCGGATTAAGCGGCCCGCTCGGATGTGCTTTATTGTTCCGAAAGCAGATTTAAATATCTCAGTGGTGAGATCAAGGCCGGTCGAAAGGCTCGGAAAAGGCGATTGCTCTTCTCCAGCGACAATAAAGGATGATCCTTGTCGCCGGGCGTAATGAGCGAAAGGGTCCTGGTAAGCGCGATGCTTATCGGCCACAGGGCACAGGGCGGCCCCACACCAACTGCGCCAGGTGACTCCGGATCCATTGAGTGGGTATTTCGGGGCCGAAGCCCGAGTAAATAGGGAAAATAAAAATACAGCCTGGACAATAGGACGTGCTGCTACTGTTGCTGGTGGCGCGTCCCACCTTTTCCCTTTGTGGCCGGTAATTACCGTGGAGGAAAAAAGAGGCCTCCAGTCAACAGGCCAGTTAGCCGAGCGCGACTGTGTTTGAGAAGGACTGAAGGGCCTCTCGAGAGGGACGCGACATTTAACGCAATAGTTGGCTGGCAGGAAATCGAGCCGGGCTAATTAAATCGAATCAATTAAGCCACACGGCTCGGCGCACGTTACCTCCTCGCCCCTAGCCAGGAGAGTGTGCAACTGCGCGCGTTACCGGCGCGCTCGATGCAATTAACTTGCAAACGTAATCAACGAGCGAGGACATTTGCTTTCCCGCTGCCGATAGGAAACCGCTAGCTGTCTCCCTCTCAAGGAAACTGGCCGGCTGGCTTATTCTCTAACGCGGCACTCGCGATTTCTGTGGTTCGCAATTCGTGATCCTGCTGTAATTAGAGCCTCGAGTTTGACGGGTGCGCTTAATTAACCGCTAATCAACGAGCGCTCGCCTTCCGTTTCGGCCGCGGACGCCACTACGTAACTGTAATCCAATTGCAATTGGAGCCGCTCGACGCGGCCCGATTAACAAAGTATTTATGAGTGGGATCGCGCCAACATCTAATTGAATCCGCGGGAAGCTTAGTTTGCTTAGGCCTCAACCGCGCGAGAGATACAACCGGGTATTTTTGAGGACAGGCGTCGTCCGCGGGGAGGAGCGCGCTATAAATCGCGGCGGCGCGTCCGCATTATGGGATCATATCACGGAAGGTCCGATGAGAAAATTAATTCCGTCGTAAATCGCCGCCGTGGAATTTATGGCTTAATAACTGTCTGCACGCTGGCGGACTTCTGTCGGCATGGTTAGAACGCGGAAAAACCGGCGGGCAACTCTAATGCGCGAGCTCGCCCCGAGGTGCCTCTTCTGCCGTCCGGTACACACTGAGATACTCGGCTATTTTTACTCGATAAACGAACCGAGTCCTTCAATGCCGCTTTGCATACGATAAAGCATCTTCCTCGGGCATCGCTCAACCTACATCGGCCTCCAGTGATTGAGCTGGAAACACTTAGCGGGAACGCGCGTAACGCGTACGTAATCGCAACGAAAGTAGAAAGTATGACGCTCCGATCAATCATAATTCTTGAATTAATTGCGTTATTACGTTATCGAGTTACGTGCCAGACCGAGCGTCGCTAATCGGCTTGGATAATTAATCAGCGGGTTCGTTGCACTCCTCGGCGATGGAGCATACATAGTGTGCATCCGTGGCCACACTATGTTGCCCACATGCCATCACGAAATATTACTCGATTCCGATAGCGGCTTCCAATTTATCAGTGCGTGCCCAACTCTCCCGAGATATCGAAAGTGAGGTGTGTCCGATTACGAATTCCTATTCCACTGATCCGTGTAATATCTACACTGGTCATTGGGAGTCAATGCCTGGTAAATTTTTATTAGCGTCGCCGCCGGGGAAATTGGTCGAGTGTAGAAGAGGCCAAGGGGACGTAGGAATTCTCAGAGGTTCACCCTTCCATGTATAATTCGATCTGAATTCGAGCGGAGCCTCGCGGCAAATTGGCCTGCCAATTGATCGCGGCCTCGCCGTCACATTTCCGAGGAGTCTCGCTTAATGACATCTGACTGCGAGCCACGTGCATTGGCACCCCGTGCCAGCACCTCTGCTGGCTGGCAGTCTACCAGCCATTGCGCACAACGCCAAGCGTCACACACTTGCCTCCTGCCACTTCCGGCAGTCCCATTGAACTCGATAAAATCAGGAAGTCCCCCGGCCAGCGTGGGCGAGCCACTTTCAACCAAAGTCCGACTTGAACTCCTTCCTATTCCTCTCATTAAAACCACCTATGTTTTTCGAACCTTCATTTGACAGCACACGTCACTATATGTATGTATGAGTCATTATGAAATGTGTGTTATGTCAGAATCAATCGAACCAATGATTAATCAAAAGGGGAACTGTAATACCAGTACTATCGGCATTGCAAAAGCTCATGGCCGTTCGAGAAATTCGCATTGAACTTGGTGAAAGTGAGGAGCGAATGCGAAATGCAAACTGGAGCGACGAGCGACGAGCGGGAAAAATGTGTCGCGATAAACACCTATCTCCGACCCACTCCGTCTCCGGCAGCAAGACACTTTGTTGCGTAAACAATGCCACAGTTCGTTCACCTCCGCCACTTTCACCGAGGCTTTCATCAGGCATTAAAATCATTGAAGCCTCGCACAGAGGAATTATGAGGCTCCAAAGTTACTCGGGAAAATCAGTAATTGGAAAGCGATCGCTCGCACGGAATTGAATGAGAGGGATTTCGGTTAGAAGGGACTGGAGAGTATAATTCTAGCGTTCCTACCAACGGGAGAAATTGAATCAATGGTATTTGAATAGACGTCAGCATCGTGAGAGCGACGTGACACGCTTTTGCATGCGCGAATCGACTTCCACTCCGACTTTAGCCACCGAAGGTCCTAAGTACACAGAGAGCCAAACGAGTCTCCCTCCCTTTGCCTTTGTCGCTCGAGCCCTGCATAAACATCAAACTCGCTCTGCGAGCCACATTCGATGGTCCGGCACGATCGATCGTCGACACAGCTGACGGTCGCCGATTCGCTACTTTTTTGTCCACTGGTCTATGATTGTCCGGGGTCGAAGTTCACTCGGTCAGTCGAGCCTCTAAAGAGAGATAGATGGATGGGCTCGAGGGTGACGCTATCGCCTCATCGGTGACATATGACCAAAGTGGTTTTTTACGTGCGGCTTCAACTACCAGCCAACCCTCTCAGCATCGAGAAACTCGTGTTCGCGCGGTGATCGATCCTTGCTCAACGTACCCGAACGTGACCGCACGCATCATCGACAAATCGACTTGCGGTTTCGGGCAAAAACCGACTCAGCAAAAGTTCCGCGAGCAAATTAAAAAATCTCCTCTGAAATCAGTCTTCAAATATCCAGCGGTAATTTAGAGTTGCTGTCTGATCCCCAACATGTGCTATTCTCCTGATTTATTCAAGCAGATTCGCCCATGCGAGATTCGAATATATGTGAAGGAGGGTGCGCAGTTTTTGGGGGCGAGCGACCTTCTGGCGGTCGGTATAAATATTCGCGCGCCTTAATCGTGACATTTCGGTAGCTTCCTTTTAGCGCGGGGCCACGCCTTATTTCCCGTGGGCATTCAAAGGGCCCCCCTTTTTATGTCCTTCTCCTTAGATCCGTTTTTACTAACTGCTCATCGATAAACCCTCTCATATTTATCGCTAGCGCCTCTCCGTGACATACTTCTTGCTCTGTTTGCTGTTCGCCCGGCGTAAATTGGAATGTAACCTGGTCAGAATTACTAGGAGATAAGAGTAATTTTTAATGGGCAGGCTGATATAATGTATTGTGCACCGACGGCGCGGCCGCTCGGGAGAATCGCCCTTTGTCAATTTGTCGATAGGCACTCGGTGTTACGACTCGAAATTACAGGCCGATGCAAATTGACGAGGCCTTGTGCTCCGTGGCTCCCTTTAAATGCCCGGCATCCAGCCGATATTTATTACCGGCTGTTCTCACGGCGCGGCGCGGCGCAGGCGGCCGCGATTCGCCGCCGGGCAAAAAGGAAAGAAATCCGTTCACCGCGCGCAGTAATTGCGCCCGCTCGACTGTGTTGCCGCCACTCTAGCCCACCACGGGAATGACTCTCCGCGGCTAAAAGTAACGCACGAGCACACCGTGCACCTCGCAATAAACCCTCCCCATCCAAACTCTACCTCCTCCAGCGGCCGATCGAATGTTAAAGCATCGCCGATCGTGGCTTCTTCATACTTGACATTTTTCAGGGCGGATTCATGCGACTGCAGTCATTCTCCTTCGACGGAAGTTGCTCGACTGGTAATCGTGGGAGCAGAGCGCGAGATGAAATCGGAAAGGAGTGCGGCTTCCTACGCCGTTCTCGTTGCTGCGTAGAATCGAACGGCCCCCGGGCCCGGCACTCTCGTCAAATCTGCTGGGAATAGATTTCCGGCGTATTCTCACGTGCGCCCGTTCGCGGAAGGACGTGATTTCCTGCTGGTGAATTCGACCCAGTCTATTCGGCCGGATCGAGCGTCTCATAAGATCGTCTTCTTCATTTTATTAATCCCGAGTCGAATAAAATGTCGCTGGTCGTAAGGCCTGGTGGCTCGAGGGAGTGCTACTTCGGCGGCGATTCTCGCGCACGTTCGAATACAATTAAGTAACAGCGGCGCAGTGAGTTTCGAAATGATTTCATAACGAGACCTAGATTCAACGCGGCGCGGCGCTCTGGAATCTGATTCAACTTTACACAGTGTGCTCGTCGAGACACTCTCGGCTCGCGTGTACTTGTTGATTAGACGATTCGAAGTACCGCTCCCCCATTCGTCCATAGTCAAGCTCAGACGCCGTCCAAGTTATTGACAGTAATTGCCATTCACCACTGGAAAAACTGCCACTGAGTACATACTAACCCGTCACGAGAGAAATCACCGCTCGACTTTTCTCGACACCGAGTCCGCTTTGACTTCTATTGTGATCGATAGATTTGACTCCTTCGGGACCAAGATTAACGCGCGAGAGAGTAATCAGTCCTGTCAATGTGACGTTAATACCTCGTCGCACGCCATATGCTAGTCGCCCTCAAGAATCAATGAAATTGGCCGACGAAAAAACTGGGTCGCCAAAGAGGAACGCGTGTACAAATATGCCAACGAGATATTCATAGTCGACTGGGTCCGAGCACTTTCCACGTCGCTCGTCTCGTCCAGTTAGAAAAACCCATTCAATCATTAGAGCGAGCATAAATGGCGCGTAACATTTTTTCCGGCTTCCTCCTAATCCCCGGCGAAAGAGCGCTGCTTCCAACCGATTTGTAAGGGAATCCGGCGGGAGGAAAAAAATTGAGCGAAATCGGAGCAGAGGACCAACAGGGGGGGAAAGAAAAAGTGTGCTCGCAATGTGCGGCAGGATGACGCGCGCGATGAAGCTGCAATCTGTGACGGCGCGTCGATTTTTCACACTCGAGAGAGGGAGAGAATCGCGTGCAAAAAAGGTAGATCGGGGTCGATCTGTTAAAGAGTCTTTAGCGACCAACAAGTTCCATTAGGCGAGTGGAGAGGGGATGGTGCTTTTCGAGGCGATCTCGAAAAAGGAAGTGTGAAAAATCGAGCTCGGCAGGGAAGGGGGAGGGGGGTAAAACCGGGAAGCTACGCATTCCGGATAAACGACTCTATAGGAGAGCCAGTCTAACTTATCTCGGCTCGATACCGCCCGGCAATATGCTCCCAAAAGCAATATCAAGCGGTATCTGCGCTGACCTTATGCTGCTTTTACTGAACGTCGAGAGTGCTTATCGTCGCTATTCCGCACGATAAAGCTAACACACAGGCCGCTTCTCATCGCACTGAATATCCGCTCCAACTCTTTCGGGCGCATTTAAAAGCTACATTAATGCCCCTATAAAACTGACCTCTCCTCTTGCTCCGAAAAGGCTAGTCCCCCTATCCCAAACAACTTGCCATTCTAATAAGGGCCGTGTCAATGACTAATCTCACTTTGGATCTTCCGCCGGGGGAGAGGACAACTTATGGGAAAGGTGGAGGCTCCAACATGCGCGTCGAAAGAGGAAAGGGTCTCCCTGGGACGAGGTCAGCCTGAAGTCTGAAGGAGGGAAGTATACCAAAGCCGGCTTTTTCTCTCGGCCTCACGGCAGGTGCCTGTACGAACAGGCTCCTGCGTAAGTGGGTCCTCTCCATTCCCGGCTCTCTCATCGTCCACGATCCTGCCCGCGTACCACTGTCATTCCTCTACTATCTTCCCTACATATAGTACACCAACAGAGGACTGAACCCCCTCTAATTGCAGATCGCTCATAGTAATCGGGCAGACTTCATTATCCTCGTTAGCGGAGGCCGTCTTACCGTTAGGAATCGGCTAGACTTGCAAATACCGAATATTATCCACCTCCTTCGCTAATATCCTCCGCTCCCCGTCGACTTTAATCGAGTCTTGCCAACTCGTCAACGAGGCTCCCGCGCGGCTCCAGTCACTCGGCGAGTTACCTCCAAGTATTTAGCAGCTTTTTCCTCGGGTACTGGTCGCTGGACTGACGTGTTATTCGCGGATGAGGAAGCGAACGGCAGGTAAATGTCTCGGATGAATCGTGAGGGCGACTTGGTGGGAGAGCAGGTGATAGGGCTGGAGAGTTAAAGCGCGTAATCGGCCCTCGTCCTTAATTAAGGTAGCTCAGCATCGCCAATGAGAGCTAAAAGGCACGGAGCGAGCTCGCCGAGTAATTTCTGCCGATCTAACGGTACCACGATTTCGTCGGTGGAATCGTGAAATTCGATCTCTTCCTCGAGTCGGCCGTGCCGGCTGATTTATTAAGCTGTGCCAAGTCTGAGCCGTCCGCGTTACTTGGCTCGTTGACGATTGAAATAACACGAGGGAAAGCGCTGGATGAGTTATGAATCGTATCGTAGAGGTCGTTCGAATCCGGAAACAGGTAATTAGCTCTCGTTATTGGCCGAAGAAAGAAAGGGCGAAGCTGCGCGGCTTCCCTCTGCTATCCGAGCATCAACCTCCAGAGCTATAAGCACCACGATCATTTCTGTCGCCTTTGATGGACCGGGGACTATTACACCTTCGGGTATTGGCCGTTTATCCCGACTGGATTTCTCTATCGTCGTTAACACGTGCATGAGCAATTAAGTCGTAATCGTCTACCTCCTCGTAAAGTGAATTATTAATCGTCGAGTATAGGCTGCTCGATCAGCGTCATATTAAATCCTGTCTCTCTCTACCTGAATGTATTTCGGTATCGGCGTCGGCATCCTCGAACACTGAAGATCCAGTGCCCTCGTCGTTGTCAATTGCGGAATCCTCCACGGCTTCCTCTTCCTTCGACTTCTCACTCGCGTAACGATGCTCGGCTTTAGCACTGACAATACAGCAAGGGCTATCCACCGAAGCATGTCTGCCTGGCTTGAGCAAGGTACTGGTGCTCCTTGCGAGCTTGGTACTGTGGGTTCTGCGTATCAACAAGTTGGTGAAGGTGGTGTTCCCGTTCTGCTTAGTGCGGCTTTCGACGGGGCAACGCGGCTCTTTGGCGCTGCTGCCACCGTTCGCTTTCCCATGATCGATTATCTTGGCGGGACGCTTCTCCGAAGTGTCGCACTTGTTCCGCGAGGAGTCGTCTTCGACCTCGAAACAGGCTATCGTGTTATTCAGCCGGTTATCCTTCCGGCTCGAGTCCTTCTTCCCCGTGAAGCGACTCTGGAACCTCTCGATCGTCTTGAACGACCTCGTTCTCTCCACCTTCTTGCGCTGCTCGGGTAGCCGTGCGTCGCACTTGGGCGTCTCGAAGATCCTCGTGAGGGACTGGACCTTCCCGCGGGACTCCGGATAGTTGTCCTCGCCTCGCCTCGCGCTCGTGATCGACTCGTTGTTACTGAGAGTGCGGGTCAACACGACGCTCGGCGTCGTCTTGGAGGTGCTTATCGGGAAAGTGTTGCAGGCGAACTTCTCGCCCTCCGCGGTGATGGTCTTGGCTATCTTGATGGGTTGTCGGCACTCGCCGTCCAAAGACACGTAAAAGGTTGAGCGCCTCTTTGGGGTCTCCTCGGGATTCTCCGTGTTCAACATGTCTCCGACGATTTTTCTTCTGCGACCGGGGGGATTCACATTTCCTGACCTAGCCCCTTTGCTTTCCTGGACATGCCACTAGTTTTCGGAGAGCAGGCTCCGCTCCTCTGATTCATGCCAGTTCCTTGATCGTATCGGATTATTTAGTGTCACTATTGCCGGGACGGGCCCGGCTCTCCTTATCCCTCTCACACCTCTCAGAGCTCTTCGCCCCCTCCCTCGGCCACCTTTTACTCCGAGGACCGCGAGACGGCCGTGACTCAGTGCCCAGCTATTCCAGAGTGGTTCTTCGAACCCGGAGAGACTATGGGAATGCTCCTCTCCAGGCCGGCAGCCCTCTCTTCCAATGAAAATTAGCGCTGTCTGCCTTGCCGGAATGCTCGGCCAGGGTTCTGCCGCTGTGGATACCTGACACACCTTCTTCCCGTTCCCATTAGGTCGCACTGTGTTTACCGATGCCTGCCTAAAATAACTCCGCTTGAACCGTGGGGGTCACGGATTCAATGTCTGTATAAGTACACGGATAATAATAACGGCGGCTTTCCCACATTACTCTCGACCGATTCCCCGTCTATTTCAAGGTTCCTTCTTCGAGGCGAGAGTGCGTGGCACAGGCACACGCCACACAGCCGGAAGTAGCATGGATGCTGGCCGATAATTCTTTCTTCTGGAGCCTCTTATCTCGGAGATTTCGACAGGTGCGGCGGAGAAGCGAATCTCCGAGGCGTACGATTGCCAAAGTTGCCAGTGGGAGACGCACAACTGCCGCCAGATGGGATGTCGTTTGCGAGCACGTGTTTCGAGAGGAACGTAAAACAAATATCTCTCTCTCCGCGGCAACACCCTCGCACAGAATACACACTAGAGATAATGGGACGCGTTGAACCCTGAATGCATCCCTACTATCTTCCTCTTTTCTCCTACTGTTTTCCTCCCACTGCTATCTCCCTCTCTCTCTCTCCCTCTCACTCACTTTCCTCGATTCACACGATCCCAGATCAAACACGAACAATACGAGAGAGGATATCGCTGATAGAGGCGGACACCTGTTAGAATGGGAATCGTGCTCTCGCGCACACACTCTCACTCGATAGACAGGCGGAGTACGCCCGCGGGAGTAGCAGACGTGTAGGTACGCGGTGACACAGAGACACACACTCAAGGGCCTAAATCACAGTTAGGAGGGCTGAGCTCCGGGCAAGGAATCCGGAATAACAGGCGAAGGAGGGCCTGGTGAGGGAGAGACGCTCGGTGTGCGGCGGCGGCCGCTCCCTCGCGCTCGATCGGAGTCGATCGGAGTAGCCAAGGGCCCGCGCGCGCGATCTGTCCACTGTCCCCGAGTGGCTCGGCTACTTGGGATGGAGGAGGTGGTGCTGTCGCGTTTCGCCGCTCATCAAGGACGGTAGAGCACGACGGAGAGACGCGCGGCAACTAAACACGGCCGGGGATTACGGAGCGGCATCGCAGCAGGAACGTCCGCTCGGCAGACGGGCGCACGGATATCTGCCGGCAGAGAGGAACGCAACCCACTGGCCGTGTACCGTACGGGCCCCGCTCGCCTCGCCTCGTCTCGCCGCGCCTCGCTCCCTCGCTCGAGCAGTCTGCGCCTCACGAGCAGCGCCACCAATTGCAGCCAACACACCATGCACTTGGACGCACGACGGGCCCTCCACCGTCTACTATACTCGCCTCCGCCAGACTTCCACACATGCCATCTTATCCACTCGGTAATTCCAATAATAAATCCGATATGCAAATCATGTTTTTGTAGAATTGTTTCGAGGATTCGCTCATGTTTTATTCGGTTTTCCTTAGTGTTCGTTGGAGTATCGCGTGTTTTTCCCGAGTGTCACTCGTGAGGGATCTACGAGGCTTAACCTGACGTAATAGTTTGTTTAACCCTAGATTCGGGAAAATCAATTTGAGGAATTGCCAGTGGAAGATAGAGCCGAGCCACTGTGCGATAAGTGCTATCGCTCGTGGAATTCTCGAGACGGAAAGAGCCTCGCAGCAGCCGCACCGCACCCAAATTAGGTACTCGTGCCTCTCGCGTAATTAGGATTTAATGATAAAGCGAGATTGAATTTCAAGTGGAGAACTGGAGAAGGTAGTTTGCGCAACGGCAGTCGGCCGTTGTGGGTGTGCCATGCAAATTGTGCTTCCCTCAATCTCGCGATTTCGGTCACATCTACGAATCATTGGCCCCAATTTCCCACGCGACTGAATCAATTAGTTTCGTACTTTGCAATTGGCGATGGTTAATCGTAATCGATGAGTGACGAAGGCCACTTGGAAATGTCACATGGAAATCGGATCGCCAATTGAGTCGATCGCCCTTGGACACTAGGATTTATTTAACGATCCTCTTAATAGTGCATTATGATGCTGCGGTGACGCGAACTCTCAAGTATTAATAGCGTGGTAACTTTTAGCTTTCTGTTCCTCAAACTGTCCTTACCTTCGAAACTAGCGAGGGCCATTTCCAATTGCATAAAAAGGAGCGCGCCTGTAACACTGCCGTCCGATAAGCGAAAGACAGGATTCAATCCGTGATTATTTATGATAACGATAGCCTCTTTGCGTGCACGATTCGCACGCTCCGCGACCAGTGATACAGATCGTGCGAGCGTTTCTAATGCTTTTTACGACTTTTTTCCTGCGAAATCGGCGAAAGCACGCAACCGCGCCCAGCAGGCCCACGAGGAAGCCGCCGGTCTTATCGTTTCCTCGATATTTTATCTTTTTCAGTTTTTGCTGATAAGACAGATAGCTCTCTGAAATGGGAAATGGAAGCTTTGGGTAGGTTACTTTCGCTTTTCGCGTGGCTTGCCCTGCACGGATTGGAGCGGCGCTCGGCTGGAGGTATCGGTGTATGGGTAGAGTGTCTTGACCGGCGGACAGCTAATGGCGCACAGTCAAGGAAAAGGTCCGATAGTAAGCTCGTTCCTCGACCATGACTCACGTTGGCGGGGTTGAGCGGCTTGCGAAAAAGTGTTGGTCAATTTTTCTTTCCTTCCTGGTATTACGAAACTCCGGGCTGATATATACCGGTATATCGCGGAACCCGGCGCTATTTACACGTAATGATCCCGACGTGCATTACTAATCCTATTAACCGAATAGACGCTTATCCGGCAAGCTATCTCTGTCATTTGCCGGGGGTATCGCGGCCGCGATACTTGCCGGTATACTAGGCGGCCTGCGAACCCACTGAAATCCTATCCAATCCCGATCTAATCTCAATAAACTTCCAATGAAATCCACTACAAGTTTCACTTTCGACCGGTGGATTCTAATCGGCGCCGAATCGAGGCAAAACGCTCCCGCGGATGGCTATCTCTGGTGAAATGGCGATTAAGTCGGGTTCGATTGATCCGGCCCGACCTAACTGTTAATGGCAGCAGCCACTCGTTAAAGTCAGTTTAAACAGTACTCGAAGAGTTATAGCTCTAGCCAGCCAAATGGTTCACGAACGACGAGCTTCATTTCTCTCCGAGAGTAGTGCGACATATTAAAAAATGCCCGAACTCAAACTCGCCCTACCATTTGGCAGGAGTCGATACTTGGTACTATGTAGATATCGCAATGCCAACTGGCATTGATAGTACGAGTCTCTCGACGGTGAAATGGACGCGGCCCGATAACCGCAGTGTGTCGTCAATCCGATCTAATGCAGGCGGCCTCGAAAAATTGGTATAAATTTCATTGGGGCTCGCGAGTTCTGGCGAGGATCGGTGTATCGCGATCGAGAAGATCGATTCCGCGAAGATGGCAGATAAGGAGGGAGGCATCGCTCGCAGCGGCGCCGCGCCGCGCGCCGTTGCTTGTAAACGGCGCGTATAAAAGCCCCTTAACGTGCACGCATGATGGATCGTGCGCGCAATAAGAGGACTCGCGGCTGTATTAAAGGCCCTCTGCCATGGATCCTGGTTCTTTGTGCGGGGAAACCTGTGCGTCACGAGCTCCTTCCCCATTCGACGCGCCCGTATGCATCCACGCCTCACCCGAGACGCCACTCGCAACAATCCCCGACTCCCAAACGATTCTTCTTCCATCTCGCGTACACGCCGCTCCCCACTCATTTTTCGGTCGCTCGCTACTACACGCGCGAGATCTAATGGAATCGTGTCACGCCACTCTCCCTAATTACGTATCATTAACTGGCCGTGCGGATTGCAGCAACTCCCGATGAGTCCTCGTCACAGTTGCAGCGAGAGGCAGATGTAACGTCCGATTTAATCGCGCTCTCGAGATATATTTACGCGTGATGAGACCGCCCTCGCATCATGGAAATTCTGAATGACAGAACCACTTGCCCACGCAGACGTCCAATAGTTTCAGGAGTATGCGAGTCGGAGATATTTTGTCAAGTCTTTTGTATAATTCTGTGCATTGCGACTCCACATCTGCCCAGCGGCAGATGCGCAAATCGAATACATCGGATTTTCAGGGGATTCGACGTTTTCAGATTCATTTGTCTTCTCGAGAAATGAAGATTTTTGTGTAAATGAAGAAAGGTATGAACTAATCTTGATTTTGTAATAATTGGTTTCGCAATATCTTTGTTAATTGAAGATTGAACGTCGAATGATTCGTAGAATATGAAATGAATAGTCCAGTTGGAAATATTGAAGGTATGGACTGTCTCTTCGGTATCCACGTGGGGGGAACTGGGAAGTGTCACAGGAGAAAAATCAGCTCCGCCTTCCGGTCCAGTCGTCCCGTTCAATCTGTATCGTCGATCATGCGGAAAGCACATCGGGACTAGACTAGGTAAAGCATAAAGGCCGTGGCGCGCAGGAAGGTGTCAGATGTTCGTCACGTTGTCGGCATTTTCTCCACTGACAATGACTGACTGGGGTGCAATTAGCATTTTATGAGGAGCAGACCGCACGGCCGGTCTTTTGTTGCGCTGTCCGAAGGCTGCGTCGGTCCGAGCAGCATCCGCAACCAGACACGTCCACCCCCACAAATCTTTCAACTACATGTGTTGCCCAGTGAAAACCTCGCAATATGATGCTATTAAATAAATAACGCGGCGAGATCGACAATGAGCCTGATTGGATCAACTCGATCAAAGTTGACTGACCGTCGATGAGAGAATTTTTCAGCCGCGCAGGGAAAACTCTTGGATGTGGACGATAGAATGCGACGTGCTGTAATTACTCTCTCGAGTTACGAAGCTTGCAGGGACGCGTGACTGGCGATATAAATCAAAGTTATTCCCCCGAAGAGCCTCGGGGCAGGGCTTATCGATCCACAACGAAGATAAATCGCACCACTAACGACGCCGAGAGTAATAATTAGTCCCCGCGACATTAGTCACTGCTCCGACGGACCCCGGTGCACCCAGACTGTCATTCACGCATTCGAGACGATTCCCCACCCTCGTCCTCGCCGCGGCGACGTCGCTTGTCTCATGTGCACTTTTATCACATCTCTAATGTGTACGTCGGATTAATTAAATTAGGCACATCGTGGCGTCAGACAACAAAGAGAAATTCAAACTTCAGTCTCCATTTATCCGCAACTATCAGGTCGAGCAAAGGTGAATTCAAGCCAGGATTATATTAAATATCCTGTTGAGACGCAGTAATTAGCCCCCTCCCATTTTAATCCCACCGGATCATCCTTTTACGCTCCACCCTTGCTTCCTGACGCATCGGGCTCCCCTTGCCGGATTTACGGCAAGATTAAGCGGTTCCAAGCTCCAAGGGAAGCACACCACATACACACGCGGCCACGCCGAAAGAAGCCGGGGAATTAGGCGTGGGAAGGAAGATGACACGACTTGGCCTCGTCGCCGCCGCCGACGCCGCCGACGCATGGCGGCCTGCGAGTTTTTAGGACGAGTTTTTTTCCTGCCCACCAACAAGCCGAAACACGCTAGTTACCCGGCAAAAGAAACAAACAGGCAACGATAGCGACTGGAAATATGGGATTAATCGGGAGTGTAGAATACGAGCTAGAGCGTAAAATGGCTCGTCGAAATCCGCCCGTCAAAGCTACATTAATTAATATTCCGACAAGAGCAAATGTATCGTGACACGTGTCAGCCTCCTCGTGTGTGGACGCAGACAATCTTGTTGCGAAAGGTGCGATCGAGTGTATTTCTGCGATTGCACAAGAGCCCTTCGAGCACTCGGGTAGAGTCAGGTTCAACAGAACCTGATGGAGGAGAGAGGGAGTGGCTGGCTGCAGAGTGCAGAGCGCAGCTGGGTGAGAGCGCGTTATCAGAGCGCGCTCCGTCTTTCTCGTGTGTACATATGTACATGCGGGGAAAGGCCCCGGAGGCGATTTTTTCGCGGCGCACCGTGTGTGAAGCCGCTTTTACGCTCGTTCTGCCGTTCAACCGTGACGAAACCGCATAGGTGCTGTCTGTCGCACTGTTTGAACAAGTAAATGCCGCGACGTCGATGCAGGTACGACGCCCCCCGTGTCCATTTTACATCCATGCAACGTTTACTGTGCCCCGGGAATGCCGACGCCTCCCTTTCCCCCAATTTTTCACCATATTTTACATTTTTACCCAAAATATTTTATAAGATATTCGAGAAAACTTATTGTATTATAGAGGAACGCCAGGGTGCGTAGCGTGCGCGGACAAAAGAGGACAATTCGAGGCTCACTTCAATCTCGTGGCGAGCGTCAACCTTCCGAGGCGTCTCAAACAGGACGGACGTGCCACGAAGCCTGAGCAAATTATGAGTGGTTAAAGCGTCTCAGAGAGCTGGGGTATTGGAGACAAATTTTCAGAGTACACAGACCATTGAAAGCCAGAATGACGGAAACTATTCAAGAGAGGAATTTAGCTGAGATCCCGTGAGTCAGTGCGGCCTTTCGCCAATTCCTTTCTAACCAGGCATTCGCGATTTATCTAAATGTCCAGGTCGATCTTGGAAATATCTTAGTCCTTTATGTCCACTGTCACTCGTACAGTAGTTACAGAGTAATTTAGTCCGACTGAATCCGAGCATACAAAAAGGAACGTGACTCCGCTGTGACTCTGGCGGGCATTACGAGTCCGCCGAGAGAAGAATTAATGCGGACTTGCAGCAGCTGTACTGCAACGTCAGCTCGTACTTTTTGTCGCCGAATAATTTGCATACGTGCACAGAGCCTCCAAGCATCGGCATCAGCATGCCCGAGTGCCCATTTGAATAAACGCCGACCAGTTTAATTCGCGCGATCGGTCCATTTGACAATAAGCCGGCGTACGTGCCTTTTGGAAGTCACTCGACCTTATTATGAGATAATATGCTCCATTGCACTCGTTCCTCGCGCGCAAAGTACACGCATACTCGCACTCAATGCCTCCGCGTGGACCCTTCGCCAAACGTCACTCTCGAGGAGCGAGTGCACTCATTTTCGCACTGCACACTCATTTGCAACTAAAACCTTTCTACCCTTAGGAAGTTCGCGGCCAACTGCCGTCCAGCCAGTCCTTGCATCGGCGCTGGAACGCGGCCAGCATCACCTCCAGTCGCACGGGTGAGAGCAACATTTAATTGCCTAACACATCACGCTCGTTAACCAGATCGCCGTGGCGCTCGGGCGAGTCGAGTTCGTACTCTACGAATTCGGAGCGGACGCCGCTTTGTGCTGGTAAATTGCGAACGGGTGACTGCGCGTTTGATGATTAGCAATCGGTAAGGCATTCGATCGGTTTGCACGTGCATCGCGAAAGAAGGCGTATTACTAAGTGCGGGAAACGAGTGCAAGTCAGAGGGACGAGGGAGCGTGTTTAGCGAGGCAAGTGTAAAGTGCGCCAGGTAGAATCGGCAGGAGACTAGATGGCAGGGGTCTTGCGAGCGATACTCTCTGCCAGTTGCCAATACGGGTCGAGTAAAAAGGCGAGACACGGCCGAGACGAGAGTGGACTATACGAGTTCTCCTCTATGTAATTCGATTCCAACAGCACTGTGGCCTTGAATGTCCAGCGACCACGCTACCCACCTGCTGCTGTCCACAGTATCCGCCGGGATCTACGGTCCTCGAGTGTCGCCTCGAAGGTGATCAACCCGTGGCACATGTTCTCCAGGTACCCGCGGATCCAGCTTCTACCACCCAGAAGACATGCCTACTAGTGGAGACCAAGCAATCGCCATCGGGCCCGTTATCGAGGTAGCAATCCGCCAACAGAAAGGCTAAGACTAAATCAAACTGCTGCTCCATCCATCCCCGCACCATTCCACTCCCATTAACGGAGTGCCCTTCCACTCTAGAGTGACGGCGGTGCCCCAAAAATCCAAAGGCTGCGCAACCAGATCAATCCCAATCTGCTATTCGCTCGAATCGTACGACTCTCCGGGTGGAGCGAGCGCTCAGGCTGCAATGGTACCCGTGCAGGGTGACGCTCGGGATTCTCCGGACGTGGTTACGACGCTCGAGAGCAGCGAGCACCAGCGGAACCTTTGCGGAGCACTTTCAAGGATCGTTCAGGGTGTAAGCAACGACTCCAAGCCACGCTGCTGCGACCAGGCGCATCGCGAACCACCAGTGACCTTCATCCAATGCAAGTCCTGCGCGGATGGTCCTATGGCGAGGGTCTCTCAGTACCCGAGAACTCAGAGTTCCTCCAGTCGACGAGTGCAAAACTACTACGAAACATCGATCCCTAGAGATGGTGCTTGCCCGAAGGCCGGGGGCTTTCAATGCCCCGTCAACGAGAAGGTCGGGTCTTGCTGCAAACCGGACGTCTTTGAAACACGTGTCAGCTCTTTTGGACCACAAGCGAGCATGGAGACTTTTCCTAGGGAATGCTGTGCCCCCAAGTATTGTGGCTACTTGGAGTCGAAACTTGCTGATGGACCCTTCGCCAGGGTGAGCCAGCGAGTGACTGACTCTGCGGCGGGTGAATGCGAAGAAGCTGGAAGGGATTTCTCCCTGGGATGTTGTCCACCTAGACTAGCACTGCCAGAGCGGAGGTACACTGATAGGAAGTGTCGGAGCGCGGAACTCACTTACGGTAATGCGCGTCCGCAATTAGAGCGCAGGAACGGCCTGGATCCGGGAGATGAAGACGGCTCGACGTGGAAAGCTTTTAAGCAGCGCAATCGAGTTTGCCAACCTCCCACCCACCTGGCCGCGCGGCAAACGGAAAAAGTTGCGCCCCGCGAAATGCCTCGGCCTCAATGTCGTTACCAAACTCCGCCTCGAGTTTCCACTCCTGACGCTCTTGCGGCGAATCAGCATAATCGCGCGGCCAAAAGTTGCCCGCTGAAATTAAGCGAGTGCAGGGGCCGGCACTCGCCCGATGAAAGTCCATGCGAGGCTGAGGGAGTGAAACTGGCCGAGTGCGATGGGAAGAACGGCCAGGTGGGACGCGATTCCTCTAAGTTTAAGAGCGACTCAGCATACTCGATAAACAGGCTTCCATCGCAGGAGCTGATATCGCGCTACAAGGACTACATCCCGATTAATCAGCTGCTGGAATACGAAGTGAGTCGCTCCAAGAGAAATGGCCTGCAGGATGAGTACATCCTACCGATTCCGCTTTCCGCCGTCGAGATCAGGAAGCACCGAGTTTCCACTCGGGACAGTAACAAATGTACGGAGAAATCGGCCAAGAACGACAACGACGACTTGAAGATCACTGTGCGGGTCAATCACGAGTCCACCAAACTTGAGATTCCACTCGATTGCCAAGCCGATCCACTCGAATCGTGCGATGCAAACTTTACCGAGGAAACTCGATATCCAATCTGTGCTTGAGACAATTTCGCGTATCTTGTGCTGTTGAGTCTGTACGCTGTCTGAATAAATCTCTATGGAATCGACGACCTCTTGTTATTTCCTCCAAGTTAATTACAACTCAAATTCAAGAGTGGCCAGGTTATTTTTAACTTGGAATCAATTCAATTCCAGGACGCGGCAGCTTCGCCGTGGCCCGTCGAGGTCGAGAAGTCAAGTCCGAAGTTGAAAGCGAGCACGATAAGCGTAAAGTCGGAGAAGAGTGTGCGAGCTAAGAAGAAGAAGGCTCTGAAGAAAGTTCGATCGCGAGAACTCTATGGCGGACAGGTATTAATCGACTGCGACTGCTATCACAGAAACGGATTGCAACACGATTGTCCACGACTTGCCTGCGGAAGTGAGTAACTCAGAATTTCAACTAGTCATTTACAAAAAACCGACCGACTAAATCTCCCTGTATTCGACTAGGCGAGCCATGCAGAACTACTCCGTGGCCGAAGTGCGACCTGGGGCAATACTTCGTGGACAAGTGGGACGACTACTACAACCACTTGGACAGGATACCGCCGACCTCGTTCTGCGGCCCCAAAGAGGAATGGATAAAAGTGCTGAAAAGCCAATGCAAGCGGTTAAAAGGAGTTAAATAAAATTCCAAGTGAGAAAGAGCCAGAAAGAATTCATTAAGAGAGGATCGCCAGTGTAATGAGGAAGGCGTGATAGGAATACCTAGTCATTAAGAGAGGGTAAACGGCCGTCGGAGGATTCCAAGTAATTCATAGGCAGCGCGTGTCAGCCCGTTCGCGACTATTTATATTCTCGCATTCCAGCCACGTTGGCTAGTCCCTACCAAGAGAAACAAATGAATCGTCAGTGTGTACCGGAAGTCCCGGTACATGGACGATCCTCCGCTCAGAATACAGTTTTATTTCCGGCACGCGAGGGTAATACACCCCGAAATACCACGCGGTCCTCCCTGCCGCCGAGGCAGGGATCATACTACTTGAATAATTCTCTTTTAAAATCTCGAATTTCTACCAACTAATTCGGATATGCTGCTTTCTGCAATCCGAAAATACCCAATTCGTCTACGTCCGACGCTGAGTTAGGGGCAACTTCGCTTTTGGGAGATGTGAAAGAAGTGCGACTTGCTCCGGGAGTTGCTGCTTTTTATAGGTTCCCTGTTGACGTAGGCATAGGATCGGCAAGGCGACTCGTGCCAGGCAGGAAATAACGGAGCAAGAACCGTGTCCGTAAACGCGCGCGCGCGCCAGCGCGACTTCCGCTCCCTGGGGAGCGCGGCATTTGCATCGAGAATTTGCATCCTGGATACGCCCGGTGAATAAAAACGTGCCATGTATCTCTCGCACGCCCGATGAATCCATTATCCGTGCTATTATTTTCATTGGGCGAAGCTGAGGTGTATCGGCGACACAAGTGTGGAGTGGAGGAGTTTCTCGCGCCGCTCTAAGATTGTAGGCCCAAGGGAGAGAAATAATAGAGTAGGAGCTCCAGGGTCCTACGAGGGGCCAAGAGAAATGGTGAAGAAAGGACTGAGATCGAGATACCAAGCAAGCTGGAGGAGAATTTGAGAGGAAAGGAGACAAAGAACCGTATGTATGAGAGGACCGGGCAGCTAGGTACATTCCAGGTGATAGGGAATCTAAGAGTGACGGAGAGACCTCTTAGGAAACAATGCGGGGGACGCTCGAAAGGTAGAATCCTCGGCTCACCTTGAAATCGACTGGGAGGGTTCGAATGCTGCTCAGGCCAACCGAGAGATTTCATGTCTGTTTCCAACAGGAGAAAACCAGTTGGAAACTTAAACTTTTATACTTCTTTTCCGTTAAACATTAATCTCGAGCCTTTTAAGAAGCAACGAGAAACTTAATATTCAGATCAGAACCGAAACGGTGCTCGACGTGTAATTGTTGGAGCCGCGTGCGTGTGTTGCCGATCGGTTTTTGTGGTCTGACGTAAAGGAGGCTCGAAATTTAACGCTACGTTCCTGGCGCGATGGAGGAACGAGCCGAGCAAGAAGGGAATAAAAGCCGCGAGAGGGTAGAAGGGCACGGGAGAAGGAAAGGAGGCTCGATGCGGACCGCCGAGAAGGAGAATACGTGACTGTGTAACCGCAATGATGCTCGACTCCCGGCAAGTTCCGATGCAGCTGGACGAGCGCGCGCGCGCCACTCTATTCCGGCCAGCCTCTTCTTCTCCCGACCATCATAATCTCCACTACAGGAATCACTGAAAACCACGCACTTTGTCCGTAAATCGCAAATGGTCAAGAGCATTAAAGTCCAATCAAGAAAGAATACGGTGCGAGTGAATGATATTTCTTAGTATTTATCGCAGCGTTGCGTGAGGTATCATGAACGAGTGCCACTCACTCCAAGATGTCTAGAGGCAGCGGCGGCGTTTCAGGTTTAAACAAGATCTGTTTACTCGAAGATGGAAGCAGGTTGTGCGGCCGTGCGGCCGTGTGGCGTGCAAACGTGGGAAAGGCGCGCGGGAGAGTGGCCAAGTGATGCCAGCCACCACCGGCGACAAATTAAAATGATCCCCGTCTTTCTCCAGCTGGTTTGCATAGCTGCGCTCGAGACGAGTGACTCTCCCATTATTCAAAGACTGTCGCGGTACACTCATAAATTAATCCCTCGACATGGCCGAGCCGGCGAAACTGGCAGCCAGCAGGTAGGCTTCCTGCGCGAGGGAAACCTCTGCAAATTGAACCATCTCCCCGCTCTCGTAGAATCATTCCCAGCGAGATGATGGTTTCCCGGGTACCGTTGCTGAAGGGGGAATTAGAGAAACTTAATGAAACGCGCGTGGCAGGGAGCGCACTTTATCTCTCCTTGGTTCTCCGCTGCAGGTATACCAAGTTAATGACTTTTCCGACATTAGTGGCATTGCCGCGATTCGCCGGGGCAAAACCACACATGTCCGACAAAGAAACCAATTGAAGGCTAACTGACGTTTTTCAAATGAGCTGCGTTTCCTGGCCACTACGTGATGCACCGCCCAACTATCAAGACTCGCGACGGCTGTTAATCGAGAAAAAGCAAACTATTCAATGATGGGCGTCTATGATTGAAACCCCTCGCGGGGAAGAACAATCATTACTCCCGATAATTATGATGGCAAAACATTAGGGGCACATGACGGGAGGTATGTCGTTTACAGTTGGGACGGAGCAAGACATGAGAGAGGCTCTAAGTGGACTTTAAGTGGAAATTGATTTGCTTGCGTAAGAAGAGAAGACCGAGGTGAGGAATACGGTATCACCTTCCACGGTCAACGATCCGACGTATGGAACGCCTTATACGATCAAGCGTCATCTCCTCCACCATGTAGGGGCTGCACCACCATTAATAACCTCGCTTATACGGCCACCACGTGACTTAGATTCCACAACAGAATCAGAACTCCGCTAGGGCTTCCTTCCTCATTCGGTAATCTGATAGACAAACTTATACAACTCCCACTTCTCCACCATTAACTATATAATAATTCACTTGAAAGGCTTACATCACTAATAGACAACAGGAAGAACAATGAGTCCATCTTATGCAATTCCAAGTAAATACTTGAAAAGGTAAAATTTGGAAAAAGTATTAAATATTAGAAATTAAAGTATCAAAGGCTACGTTAACGACTGCTACTGTTCACGCAAGTTCGCCGTGAGAGCGTGAGTGTCGCTCTCAAGAAGGAAACTCACGTTACCCACAGATGGTTGGTACAGTAGGAACCTAGCAACTAGGGGATTCCAGGACTACCGACTGGAAGTAACAGACTCCGCCGGCAGGTGTCTAGGGATATTTAGAGAATACCGATCGGTTATCTGGAGAACGCCGGATCGATAAACTTGAGTGTGGTCATGGTTCCAACGGGTTCTTGCAGTCTCCCATACGATACTTTAATCAACTATTGCTATTGAAAAGTTCAGATGGAAGATGTGAGTTAGTTGGGGCGAGGCTGGAACTGGGCGTTTCTGTGTCACCGTTCCTTCCCCGGCTCGCCTGCTTTAATTGATTGCTTAATGAATTAATTCCGCCATTATCTTCGCGCCTACGGCGTTCCGGTCTCGGTAGCCTTGTAATCAATTTGTCGAGCGGCAAGGTATGGCTGTGTTACACAATGCACACTCGCTTACTGAGACTACTGGAAAGAGCGGACAATATGGAAATTAGTTAGACGGCTTGTAAGTGAACTTCATTTAAGTTAGCAGAGCTGGTGGGCTGGAGAAGTCGGTTAATCGAGACTGCTAGTGGAATCACGTTGCATAGGAGAAGGGACAGATGAGCGAGGAAATAGACGAAATTTGAGTATGCACTGAGTGACATCGGACACGGCTGGCTCTATCCTCCAAAGTAGGCAGAGGCCCGATATGATGACACACAGAGCCAACAAGACAAAGAGCCATTTTTTCATGTGTAACACTACACCAGCCATTGTACTCGTCAAATTGCCTTCGCCCTGCTGACGGGGACGCATTGTTCTCTGTGCAAATCACCGGAGGAGCTGTGTAGGCTTGGGCCGGCAGCGATTCCTTCGGAGCATCCCAACAAAAATCGCGCCTCGCTGTCTCGAGTAACGGGACGCAACTATTGCACGGTAATCATTTCAGCTGATTGCGCTCGACGCGCTACCGATCTATCGCGGATCGTGGCAACTCACCTCTACCGCGACTCAGCCGAGATTCATGTCGACTGCTCCTCGATAAGGACTTGCTCTTGGACTCACCTGGAAAAAGATAATTGCTCTTTAGAGACTCTTGACACCAGTACCAGACGGCAAACAGGAACGGGGTACACAAAGCTCAATTCCAAGCCGGCAATCCAGCCTAACGGTAATACACTCGACATCGCGCAATCTGGCCGACATACGGAAGGTGGATGCGGGCCTCCAGACTTGGGGGAAAAAAGTGATCGCGAGTTGACCCGCAGTGACCAGGATTCGCAGGGCCAGTTGCTCGCGGATTCAGAACCTCCGGAGAAGTGCGGGAGAGAGGACGGACCGAGAAGAGAAGAGGAACACCATGAAGGATGGTTCAGTTACACAACCCCGTTTCGCCGGCTAAGCGCGCTTCGCCTTTTTTTCCACCGGGGACAGCTTTTTCACGTGCTGCCGCGGCGCACGAGTTTAATGGACGAGTCCCGGCCATATCCGAGATCCACGCTCCAATTCTCCCGACGCCTCTCGCCGCGTCGCGTCGCCTCGCCGAGAAGAGCCAGCAAGCAGGCCTCCTGCTTCTGCCGCCGGCGGCCAAGAAACCAGGTGTTCTCGTCCCCCTCGCGCGACAGCCCACACACTACCCCGCGCGCGTCCTAGGTGTATATAGGTGCATGTGGCGTCGCGTCGTGGTGCGGCGACACTTTTGTCTAACTGTACTTCCGAGGTGCGCGCGGTAGCAAGAATCAGCGGGGACTAATTGCGCTCGGATTAAGTGGCTCCCGCACACTCGACACATTGCTCATAAGTCGGCAGTGATTGGCGTATCGCGCCATCGATTAGCTATGTTTTATAGCGCTGGCTGACGATCTCATAGGATTGCAATAGATTATTTGAGATTGAGAGTACGTGTGTTTGGAGTTTCGAAGTGGAGATTTTGAAGTTGATTAAGGAGAGTTAAAGTTGGTGTCGGACATCGGAGATTTCGAAGAGCGCGACACCCCCGACTCGAGGTATACTAAGTTCACCTTGAGTGGCTTCTCTTCCAAAAGTTGGCTTGCGCGCTCGAGCTATTTGTTCCCTGGTGAATCGCGGAGTGGAGTAATTAAGGGGGGAAGAGGCCGGTTAGTGTGCGCGCCCGGCGAGTAGAGTCTACATCTTGATCACGAAGCCGTCCCGCAGGCACACATCCACTTTAAAAAGACGCCTCCGCTAATTGCTTGTCACCCGGGAGAAGTGGAGGGAACCGCTTTGCAGAGCGCGCCATCCGCAGCGCTAGGCACTTTCCAGTATTCGTGTCACGCTTTGATATTGGCAAGTTCCCTCAACAACTAATCTAGTCCCTCGCACTGGATCATCCCAGTGCCACCAGTTTCTTCGCCCTACCAATTTAACTTTCAAGGGAACACCTCGCAACCTCATCTCCAACGCGAGTTCGTTTGTATTTGTACTCGAGTTATGCCGGGCCAACAGCATCCCATGACTTTCGAAAGGTCTCCGTGAGGAAAGCAAACGCGGAAGGATTAATGGAGAGGCTGAAGGAAGTCGTAGAGGTTTACTACTAATTAAGAGCTCAATGGTAAAAGCTCGAGATCTGCTTTTTCCTCATGACGGTCCTTGGGGAGTCGAATCATAACGAGTCATGCCCTCGACAAATCTGTCCCCCCCGGACGACGCCGAGTGATCGTTTAATCCACTCCGTAGAAATCGCAAGATATCCCTTATGATCAATCAGAGTCCCGGCTACTTCTTATTTCACGTGAAAGTCACTACTTTCTTCCCAACGCGATTGAGATAAGTCAGGAAAATCGAATCAAGATCGCTCTAGTGTTAAAGGGCTAGCAGTTATGGTGACGTGTATCTCGTTGAAATGGAGATACGGGTAGAAAGAACTGTGAGCTCCCGGCGGCCAGTGATGCGAGAGGTCAAGGGATAAAAACGGAAAGATCGATTCAATTAGCGCCATTACCCGGCAAAACACAGAGCGCGCCAGACGTTAATTCGCCGCGGACATTTGTCCAGGCCTTAATTCTCCCCTTGAGAGTGCAAATGAATTTCTACGACTCGCTCGTGCTCATCTTTCCTCCCGTCATTCTCCTCGTCCTGCGAGAGCCAGTCGGAGCTTTTAATTGCTGGCTGGCAGCCATTAATGCGGACAGTATAATCAAGGCATAGAAAAAAGCTTCCTTCCGACAACCTGTTGGAAAGACCGAACGAGGAAGACGGAAGGCGACCAACTACTAATAAGAAATCGCACCTTGCACGTTAATCTAATTAAAAAGACCTCTTAAATTTCGATCGCCGAGAAGCAGTCGAGTAGCATAGATAGGAGAAACCTACGCTTGTAGCAGTTGCCGATATCCTGTGACACGTAACGAATTCTCATGTTGCCGAGGGAACCGAACACTCGGTTATCGCTTTGCCAGTCGACGCTCGTCCTTGACCAATTATTGGATCATCCGCTAATAAATCCGCGCGATCGAAGAAGCCTCCAATCCGCAATTCGCCGCTACGATGCACATCGCTAGAGTCGCCAGATACTGGTCACGCTGTCTTCCCCACACCGACTCGGAACCGATGATATCACTCTGTCCATTGTTCCACGGAGCGGGCGGAGAATGTCTTAGAAGAAACTGACCATCTTCTCCGCGGATCGCAAGGTCGCCATTACCCAGGAATGCAAGTCTAACTCTTCGAGCGGCCACTAGTATTATTGCACCGAGACTCGCAAGGTTTTTTCTCCAGTTCGATTTACCAGTCCGGTAGAGCTGGCGCGAGGCAGAAAGGAATTTTCAGCGATGACGAATAATTGCACGTCACGAGCGAGTGTCTCTCGCGGAAAGTTAAACGGGAGCGTGGCCGAACTCTCGCTGCGAGACGGTAATTAGCCCTGCTGTGGAAAAGCAGGGAGCAGTCCGTACTTGGAAACACAGGGCCGATTCACAGTTTTATGGATCGTAAATCGGCGAGCGAGACCCGCCAGATGCAGTTGGCGCAATCATCCAAATCCACTTGACACAGTCTTCACTCCCCAGTATCACCGAGACACTACTCCTTTCATCGCACCAGTCAGCAAAAGACGCACTAGTGACAGGACTTCCTCCCAGCCAGTTCTCGACTGGTCCGCGAGAAATGGTCTCGAAGCCTTTTAATGATGACAGTTGGGTACACAGAGTTTGAGGGATGAATCTCTAACGCTCGCTGGACAAGCACTGAAGAGCCACGGATAGTTTCGCCAGAGGCTTCCAACGATTAACTCAGAGTGGCAGTGCGTAAGTCTGAGTCAATGAGAGTGGCGCGGAAAGGAGGGGAGGCTCTTCGTGACGGTAATTCCGATCCCGGAGGAAATGGTGGAATCCGATCGACTATAGAGGCGAAGCATACGGCGACGAAACGGATACTCCGCGATACGCGGTAGTCAAAGCCTGATCTGCTCGCCAACCGAGACTAAACACACCGGGGAGTCGGGAATGAACTGGCGTCGAGTGGAGGCTGTATGAAAGTAAATATCGATGCGGTCTCCTTCGCTTACACTTACGCAGTGAATGTGGAACCTGGTACTCTCGGTAAATATACTTGACGTGTGACCAGGTAAACAGAGACAAACTCATCGAGTTCCAAACTCGAATCCCCGTCGAGCGTCGACTGGCCCAATGTTTGAATTGACCTCCGTGAAGTCCCTTCAATACTATTTTCCCTTAAAGGAACTGTTGAATCATCCATTTCTAACTTTGCTATTTACATGCGATTAATTTGGAATTTTCCAAATCAAATGGTATTGATTTGAGGTTTTTCCAGCAGGAATAACTATACTTTGCCAATCGGGAATATTGGTTTAATGGAAAGGAGTAAATGGACTTTTAACAGGCGTGGGTATCTGGATCACCCACGTTTCTTTAAATCTGGCATAGCATTATCCTACGCGAGCCGCGGAAAGATCGAATGGTAACCATAAAAAGGGTCGCGATACGAGCTAGGTATAACCAGTTTTGCATTTTACTGTCATATTATATCGGTCATAAGGAAGTCTTATAATTAAAATGCAATTTCGTGAAAGCCGTGGTAGGTCTACACGCACACTGGCTCGAGTGAAATCGGTAGTTAGAATCTAGCCCACGCGCGCACATCCAAGTGGCCCAGATACATCCCCTTTAAGCATCAATGACAGGATGTGCAAAAAGTATAAGCGAACCTTATCTTCCGGGATCTTCCGTTCCACGTCCAATAGATTTCGTATCAAGTGGCAGGAGAAACACTCGGGCGAAAGTCTATATCTACGATCATTTCTTTTCGGCGAAACCAATAATCCTTTTTATATCCTCCACTTGGTAGAAGCGTCGAATCAATGGTGAGGTTCCAAGTATTAATAAGGCAAAGGGCGTACAGATTTAGATCTGGCAGTGACGACTATTCCGAGAGAGCGTTGTCCCGGGGCAATGCCGAGAAGGACTGGCAGTCAATTAACTTTAAATGCGGAATGCGCAATCTTGCCGCAGGCTCATTGATTTATCTACCTGATTCGAGGTCATCGTTGTCCGCACCACGGAGGCAGGAGTGAAAACTCCTGGAGAGCCTTCGACCCCCGGGAGACGCACCCTCGCTCGAGCCGTGCATCTTGACGGCTGCTCTTTTAGCCTGGCGAATGTTGGCTGCCGAAGGGAATCAGAGCAGCGCTAAGGAAGCTGCGCCCACCAGCGCTCTCGCTCTCAGGTAGGACTGAGAGAGCGGTAGGAGGCTCGCGACATTTTTCACCTGGCGATCCTCCACCACGAGAGTGCCGGGAGACCGTCGGGCTAATTAGCCTCCAATTAACGGCCGACACGTGCCTGCTTTCGTTGGGCGCAGGTGCGTGGGCGTAGGCGTAGGTCGCCGGACAAACTGCTGCTACTGCTCGCTCCAGTTCACCTGGAAAGAGAATCATGCTTTTCCTTCCTATCTCGCCACTGGTATCCAAAGTGCGAGAGGACCTTCTCCAAAATGACGACTCGCCGCCGCCGCCGCGCCCTTAGACACACAACTCCCTCCCCTCACTCTCCATTGTTACGTCTGCATCTGTCATTATAGATTCGGAATGGCAATGGGATACGCCTTCTGGCTGGTAGGTGCGTGCGCGCGCGCGCGCTCTAACCATCACCCGGCAATTATTCTGCAAGTACTAATCGCGTGCGCGGCCGATTGGTTAAACGAATAATTTATGTCCGCGTGGGCTACCTCTCTGAAGAACGCGCCGCGCCGCGGCGCTGCGGCTCTGCGGCGCTGCGGGCTGTAGGTGTGCGTGGGCGAGATGCACTTTTAAATAGGCAGACGCCGACCGGATCGTAATTAAAGACGGAACCGAGGGGAGAGATAAGTTTCGATTTCAGCCGCGCGACTGGTTGCCCCGGCTCGTTCGCATACTGACGCTCGCCGCGCTTTCGATCCGGCCCTCTTCCCTCTCTTATAACTATATGTATGCACTTATTATATCCACCGCGGGCTATCCCTTGCGCCGTCCACTCTTGGAGCCCAGTGCTCCAGTCCTGCTCTCTGTTCATTATACTCAAAAGCTGGAAGCGGACGCGAGTGATCGATTCCCGAGAAAATGGAAAGTGTGTCCAATCATCTAGTATGATGTGCTTGGGGAAATGCTCGACGAGACCAATCAACCGAGCGTCACGCAATCCTGCCTGTTTTTGCTAGTTAACTATAAGAATTGTATGGTCCCCGCGAGTACTTGCTGCGCAGGTTCAATGGAGGATCATTAACCCCTCATAAATCTGATCAATCACCGAGTGCTAGTTAACACGGTGGCGGGTTCGTCCGCGAGTGCGGTTCGGCGCCCGCTCATCATTCCAGGAAAGCGAATCTATGGGTCCATTGCACTGGGTCAATTAGCGGGAGGCCGCGGTGTTCAACGAAAGATTGATAGTATCTCGTATCAACGTTATTAAACGATGGCCGGGTTGAGCGGAGTAAGCTCTCGGCACGATTGTCTCTCCAAAAATAGCGATGCGCCACGTGGGTCCTAGCTCTTCTTCATCTCTCTTCCTCCGAGCGAGTCTCTGCTGATAGAGCGGGATCCGGCGGGCAGAGGAGCGAGCCGGCAGGCGATGGGATAAATTTCGTGGAACTAATTAACGCGCGCGGCGTGCAACGGGCGATCGTTCGTTAGTGGCGGCAATTCAGAGCGGATCGGCGCGGGCTAATTGCGCTAATCGCGCAGCCTCGCGGTCTACGTGCCGCACTGCTCTACCCGCCACCTTCGACAATGCACCAGAGCACGCGCTCTCCGCCTCTCCTCGACCGGAGGTCACTCCGGTTATCCAGCCGACCTTCGCAACTTCCGTGGATTCACCTGCACGCCTCGTAACATCCTCGCCATTCGACGGGCTACCTGTCTTTCGAGGCGTGCGAGAATCGCACGGATGAGCCTACGAATGATTTACATCCGGCCGCCGCGAGGCAAATGGGCAACGATGGGAGAATCCTTTGGTGGCCGATGTTGGTATTTATTCGGTCACGTGGGTCGGTGAGGAAAAACGTGTCGCTTTCGGCAGCGGTATCAGAAGGAAAGCTGCCGCAACGCCCCTATGTTGATTATGCGCCGGCTTTACCTGTGGCGCTTCGCCTGCGGAATTTTAATTAGCCGCCGGGTGAACGTTCCAATCGGCCTCCGGCCCAAAGGGTAGCACGCGCGTCGCACGCATTTCCGGAAATTACATTAATGATGTGTCGCGCGTGCAGTGCGTGTCGCGAGCCCTCAAGTCGACAGCGAACCACGGATTCTACTAGGTCCACGAGGACGTGAAAGCGCGTACGTGTTCCCCTAGGAAGAATGCGTCTCGAAATAAATCCCGTAATTAATCGGCCCGAGTTTTGTAATAACGCACGGGAGGACCTTTCATTCCCCCGGCTTAATTACCCCCGTGGCTTTTGATCTCTGGCACATCCTCGAGTGGTTCCTTGCTCAGGGACTCGAGGGAGCTCTTCTCTATTTTAAGCCGCATCTTTTACGAAACGTCCGCCGAGGAAGCTTTAATCCCCGGCGCGCGCTGCTGCTTGCAGCCAGGCTTTGCACTCGAAATTTACTGCCCCGGCACTGACTGATAGTGACTCGCCGAGAGAGTGTCACTGGTGCGTCTACCAAATTACAAGACTCGAAAGCTCCCGCTCTTTACGAGGATAGGGTTACGGGAAGCTCGAGCGAACCCTTTGATTTGTCGGGCGGACCTTGGTGCTAAGTCCTCTCCCGACGATAACAAATATAATCGAGACCGATCGCGAGCTGGCGCCCCCGGCAATAATTGCACGCGTAGATCAACGTCGTCAAAGTTTACCGGAACGTACCGAGAATCGGCTGGCAAGTGCTCAAGCCTTCCGCGCTAACAGAACCCGGCCGGGAGATGCGCGTATTAGCATGGCTTTCCGATAGGTTCGTGGAATGAATTATTTCTGCCAGTAAAGTGCCGAGGATGCCTGGCTATTCACAGCGCACGCGATAGTTTGCTTCTAGGAAGGCCCCTTTTTCCGATTGTCCAACTAATTTGTTACACTACGAAGTCCCGTGCGGACTAGAAATGGAGTTTTTAGCGGAACTAGGAGGTCGGACTCGAGAATCCCGCGTTCAGCTTACCGCGGAGCTTTTTCTCTCTCCCGGACGAAAGCTGTATGTTTGCCGAAAAGGCGGCCTCGTGATTTATTCCCTCCGAAAGCGAACGCATCCCGACAGATATACGGTTGGACTCGTTTAACTCGGCGAGGCACGTGAAAGCGGGCGTTTCTCACTGGCGTAAACACGCCGATCGAACCGACTCAAAGTCGCGGAGTAAACATTTCCCCAAGAACCAATGGGAGCGACAGCGAGATCTATTCTCGAAACTCGAGCGCTCACTTTTCATGCCAAAATCCGCGCTCTGCTTATCAGAACAAGACCTGCTGGTCTACTACTGGCGCACTGGCGTACTGGCCGAGCGACTAGAAATCCACGTCCCACGATCGTTGGATAAAAAGTGCAATTAAACTAGAACTGTGTGTTCGCACTGAGAAAAAGACCAGTCGACTCGTACTAATTGGCAGAATGCATTATTCTCGGGTGCGTGAAGGTGTTGCTGGGCCGAAGGAGGATTTCTCAGCGGGGAATGTCTGTCGGGTGCGTCTGCTTTCTCTGAAAATCCGCAATGCGCCTGTTGCTGCTCTTCCTCCTTGCGGTGCGTGCGGGCGAGCGCAGGTGTCCGATTGCGCAACAATCGCCAGTTGCGAAAGGTAGGATCGTCGATCCCGAAACAATCGGAGGAAAGTCGTGTCAAAGTAGCGGCAGAGCCCGCGATCACCGACCAATTACAGGCTGTGCGTGTAATAAAGTTAGCTCGAGATTGGACAAGATTTCCACGGGAAATGCGGTCCCAGCGCCATTTAGAGGTGGCGGGAGCCGAAGGCTCCTTTTTCGGTATTCTTAATTACCTCTATCGTCGAGGCTAACATCTCTTCTTTCTGCGGAGAGTGCAGCCTCTCCCTAGATCGATCGTGTGCTCGAAAACCGAGAGGAGGAGAGCGCTATCTTGCGAATTCGCATTCATTAGCTCGAGCTGCCGATTACCCGCTAATTCAGGACTAGCGATTAGCTCGATAACTGCCCTGTATAGACAAACTGCTGCTCGCCCGATCCCTTATATACTCCTCGGCAGGAACGCGCGATACCAGCTCTCCCGTCTAATTGACTGCGATTAGACTACTTAATACACGTTTCCGTTCCCCAGACGCGATCGCTCTAAAACTCCATGTAGACCCATGTAGGTCTGACGCGACTGGTCATCGTGGTCATCGAGGCGACACCAAGACATCCTCCCCAGCCTCTCCCGTTGATACGTATACCCCACATCGACGGGCCTCTTAATCTTCGCGGCCGCGCGAGGGAGCACACGCTTTGATTCCCCGCAGATTACCAGGGGAATCGAAGAGAACTCTACCGTCAGGGTTCAACGACCCGACCCAGATATTGTTAGAAAATCTAGACATTATATACTTGATCACGTAGCGGCGAGCGTGGGCGGATCTGTAAAGAAACAGCCGCTTCAAAGAAGACCAACTCTTCCACATCCTCTCTGCCTCGCACGCCCAACTATGTACCCGCGTGCGGAAGTCTAGTTGGATCGCAGGAAGTCGTGACGTCAAAATCAAAATATCGTAATGAGGCATTGCATGATTTAACGGAGGGGTGGATTTAACGAGTGTGGATCGCGTGGTGCTCGCCAGACTGCTGGTCAAACAAAAAGAATAAACATTCGGCCTGTTTGTCGAGCTGTGTTAAAGGTGGCCCGTGTTATTCAACGTGGAATAACAAGCTGTTCGAGAGGAACGATCTGTTGGAGCGGAATCTGGATCACCAGGAAAGAGACTTGAGATAGTCGTTTGTCGGGGAGATTAATATCAGAGAGAATTTCTGGCTCCCGTTATTATGCTCGCTAAGTATTCCCATTTCGCGGGATCACGCGCGATTGGTCGACCTCGTGGAACTATGTTACATTAATTACAGCCATTGCCACACTGTTCTCAGGCCTCGCCTTTGTGATGCACTTCCTTCTAGGCGGATGCGCCTCCCATATTAGTTTAGTTAGTCCATCGACGGGGGGGCAGATGCACCGGCACCGAGTCCACGATTAATTTAGGCCGCGCGCGAGTTCGGAATACCTGGCCAATGTGTTGGAGGAGAATTACTCGGGTGGAACCTCGGGTGGGACGCGCCAGTAAAGGCGCCGATATTATTAAACGGGCAAAGAGCTGCGCCAGTCACAGTCCGAGGAATTTGGGTTAAATTAGTCACGACTTTCCAGCAGTGCATCGCGCACATAGTTGCAGTTGGAAATTCAAGAGACCGGTTAATCTAATCACCCACTTACTCCGAGGCGTCCAACCTAATACTTCCGAGGAAGATGTACGGCCTTTTTTGTGATTTCTCTTGCCGAGTCTACTCGCAGGAGGAAAGAATTTCTCCGTTGGATCCGCTCGCGTTCTCGCGGCTCGCTGAGCCAGTGGAATTTGATTGGTCATTTTTGACTCTGCCCCAACTGTCGACTCGCCTCGCTCCAACGAGGTGCTGCTATCGCCGACGCTTTTTCCCCTCGGAGGAAATAAATCAAAGTCGTTTTAGTCACTGGCGTCGCATATCTATCGACAATGTATCACCGCGGACGTACGCAACGCGGTCAGGAAAATCGAGCGCGCACCTTCGACAATGCGCTTTTACGATTGCCAGCAGCGAAAAGTACCGGGGGAGAGCGAGCGTGAAAGATCTATCGCTGCCGCGACCGACTTTTAAAGCTTCGCTGAGCATTTTGGTATTTTTCGCTCGGCCGAGCGTCGCCTCCGGTGGCGCAAGTTCGTTTCACCTGTCGGAACTGTCGAATTTTGAAAAACGAGGATCGCGAGGAGTCACTGTGTGGGACTTGGCTTCCCGTGGAATAAACCTAGGAGAATCTCTCTCGACTACCTGAGCTGTTTTCCACGTGTTGGCCTTGTGCCGAGCAGACTGCCACCGACTTCAAGTCCGAAGCAACTTCAATACGTAATATATTTCCCCAGGTCATCTTGCGCCAGTGCACGTGCCCGCCAACGCGCGCGCCATTTATTTCTGGACTTTGGAATGGCACGATCAAGAGGCGTGTGCTCTCGCAGGAAAAAGGCACTTTTCACCGGGCAATGAAAGGCCCATGTATCTATTTCACCGCCTTGAACGGAAGGATCCGCTATTGTCAGGAGTTATCCACACCGGAAGTTACCACGAGCTACTACTACCTGGTGCCCCAACTCACTGCTTCCTGTCGCCTGATACCCACCCATATTGTAAACTGCACTATTCTCTCTCTCGGAGAACAGGCCGCCTCGAATATCTAGTTCACTACCTGGGAGAGACGCCTATTAAATGTACTACCTGTAAATACCACCAGCCGAAAATCCCCTTTCTTTTCTTCACCTGACGCGAATAATGATAGCAGTCTAATGAGTTTCCTGTCCCGTTTCCCTTTGCCGGCGATGGTTCGAGGTGTGCATCGAGCCACAATTAAGGGCCTCCGAGAAGACTGGTAGTCGCGAAAGGAGATACTACCGGATCAAAGTGTATTTCAGTTTTGCGTCGAGGGCTAAAGTTACCGGCCCTCCAGCGTGTTATTCAAGGTTTGGCTGCCTGCATGGCCGCGTGTGTCTGCATGGGTGCTCGCTAGCCGCGCGCACAGTACGCCTCTTTCCCATAAAAGACCGGCAAGATGCCTGTCAAAGAAGTTCCTGCTGTGTCGCGTCTCTCTTTCACGGGACTTCTAGCTAACAGGATTTATAACAGTCGGCGCTCGCTCCGGCCCTCGAGAAAAATACAGCCGCTCGTAAAAGACCGCCGAGGATCGGACCGGAGCTTTCTCTCGCCCGGTAACCAAATCTTTTGCCAATCTTTCCCTCCAGATGACTACTAATAGCCAAGTCCCCGTGACTTCCTGTACCGATCCCTTGCTGTCCTTTAGCCATCTCGACTAAAGCGACTGATAAGCTTACTGGTACAAACTCGAATCGTACCACGCCGAAGACCCTGACAGTCTAGTGCATCCGATATCACTGCTGGAAATGCAGTTATCGCGTGCCATTTCTCCTGTTTCGCCGCCGGATACGATTCTAACTCGATTGCGCCGGCTACTAATTCCGCCCGATTCGATTAGACTGTAACAGAGTTTCGGGAATGGAGTTGTACCTGGGAGGGGGATGGGGGGCTGTGTGTACCGTCTAACACCGGGTTCGATTCTCCCG
This sequence comes from Crossocerus cetratus, assembly GCA_963675795.1. Lineage (NCBI taxonomy): Eukaryota > Metazoa > Arthropoda > Insecta > Hymenoptera > Crabronidae > Crossocerus > Crossocerus cetratus. The sequence goes on from OY776667.1 coordinate 19,963,921, forward strand.
TGGGACAAGCATTGGTTGAGCCTCTCTTTATGTCCTCTCCTCCAAGACACGCACGCTCTGCCCAGTCAATTAAAACGCATTGTGTAAGATAGGATTTCCGCGTTTTACGTAAGGCCGGCCTATCGTCCAAGTAGCCCGCCTCCCGGTTACGTTGCTATCCAATTTGGAAAATTACGAAAGTCAGAATTTTCTAATTGAGCGCGCCTGCACCCGATATCGCACCTTTCGACGGCAAACCTCTGCCCGGGCACCGAGCGTATCGAGTTTCACTTATTTTCAGGCTCCGCCCATTAATCACCATTGGAATTTGCGAACCGAGTGAGATTACAATCATAAATCCCGACTTGTTGGAGCGAAGAATTGATAAAAGTTGGACTGGCAAGGGTAGACAGTACCCCGCTCGCCGTTAAAAGAGCAGAATGTAACGCGACGCCAAGTCGTGGGATCCACTAAATTACCAAGGATACGTCAGCATTATGTTATTCGAGGAAGCAGCGCGCTCGCGCCGATGGAAATTTTGAGCGGCGGACAGGAAGATTGAAGGACAGAACGAGGCAGAGTGGTAAGCTGCTTAAATCGAGAGAGCTCTCTCGCCAAACACGAAAGCTTTCGCACTCCTCTCCCGTTCTCCCACTCAACGCCATCGCCACCACTCCCCCTGGAACATCAGCGCTGCTGGAACGCTCGACTTGGCCAATGCAAATCCACCGGGTGCAAAATCCTCTCTGACTGGCTGATATTTTAAAACAAACACACAGCTACACCGAGTCGCCGCGCCGTTTGGGTTCCCGCGCCGTTAATATCCGCGATCCCGTCAATGTTATTATCCTGGAAAAACGAGCAGCAGCGCCGGGAATCACTTTGCCGCATTAATCCCGCTGCACTCGCCACGAAATTAACTCCGGCTCGACCCCATTACGAGGCAGCGCGCGCGCCCGCGTGTGTGCCCGGCGAAATTTTCATTCCACCGCGGCGCTAAACCTTTACCGCTCATGCAATTAGCGGCCGTGAAATTCATATCGCGACACTTGCATCCAGCTGGCTCGGTCGTAAATGCATTTTTACAAGACGTGTATGTACTCGGTTGCAAGAGGAAAACGGTGAGTCTCGTAGTGTAAGTTCTCGGTCTGTCGAGCCCGCTCACCTTGCTCGCGATTGCCGTTACGCAAGTTACTGGCGATGGGCTTTATCGGGCAGGCTTTATCGGAACGAGCGAAAAACTGGCACACGAGCGCCACTCACTTGCAGACCGGCTCGAATTTACGATCGGCTAAACGAATACCCCGGAAATCGGACTCAATAGGGCTGCGTCCGCGGCCTATCACAACACGAGACAGACTACTATCGAGAACCGCCTCTTCTCGTAAATTTCGCGCCCTCCCTCCGCAGTCAAAAGTGCACCACTGCCAATGATCCCCTGGTAATACCAGACGAGAAAGATCGATTGGATCTTACATAAAGTCCAGCCCGAGACACTTTCATCCATCTATTTACGGAGGCTCTGATATTACAGGAGCTCGGGAGCAGCAGGAAGCGACCAAGACGCTCAACCGAATCGGCTTTTTACGAGGTATACCCGCATAGGTGGCATTCCGTGGCCGGCATCGATATACTTACATACTAAAAGGGAAGGGATCTCGCGACCAGCATCCATCTACTCCATCGGAATTGCTGTCTAGCTTTATGCCAATCAACATTCTCCCCGATATAAATCGCTCCTCGACAACCAGTTGCCCGACATCTTCGTATCAATCACGAAAATCTCGCGCGGCCGCGGCATGCGCTCCGAATGAATCTCTCAAAACCGGAATGGGCTAATTAATGATTCAATATTTTACGCGCTCGCGTAATTATTGACCGCGGCGTAATTATTTTCGCGCAGACAAGAGAACCGCGCGGTGGGATAAGTGTTCTAATATCGAGAGCATAAGCCGGCGGTGCGGTGGTTTGATTGGAGGGTGCAATTTCCGGAGGGACGATCGCAGGATCGATCGATCAAGGCAATATTGTTGGACCCGCGAGGTCTGGACTGTTTTAATGGGGAGCGGCGGCCAAGTTTAACGATGCGAGTGGATCGCGCGATAGAGACGTTAACAATTAACCGGCGAGCTTGTGTCATCGTTAAGCGCGGCTCTCGCCGGCCAACGGCCAACGGCGGTGCGTCACCATCCGATATCCGGCGGGTATCAATAGATAACCGGCGATCTCCTCGGGTTTCCCTAGGCGTGTTCGCTCCACCTATAAACCTCTCGCGCTTGCGAAATCTATTTATCCCGCCGCCACGCGACCGATAAGCGCACGCTCCGCCGCGTTCGCGTACGATTCCCAATGATAAATTCACAATGCAACAAAAGAAATACGTATCCAATCGATCACTGCTTCTTCCACCCACCGACTTGGAGGCTAGCGCGATCACGGCGATTAGCAGATTACGTAACGCCGCGAGCGGATTGTCCGCTCGCATCGGGCCAATTCGGATTGAAAGCCGAGTTACATGCGACTTTATGCATAATGTAACAGGCAGACGTAACACCGGACAGTGGAAACCTCCGTGAAAGTTCACTCCTGCGCGAGTCTACATCGGAGCATTTTATCCGGGAAGGAAGAGCGCCGAAAGGCGGAGATGATTGCCAGGTGCAAAGTTATCCTCGGGAAAAATCTGCAACAGCCTTTGCCTCTCGATGTTCCGTTGGATCGGAATTCGATTAGTCCGCTTTCCCCAGCTGGCAGCGAGGCAATTGGCCGGCGGCGATGGTGCGGCGAGTCGCATGGAGAAGTCGTTCGCTCGCAATTAGAAACTGCAAAATTTACCTTTTGCCGGCTGACAGGGGTGCGGGCAGCCTTGGCGAGTGGAGACTGTAGAGAGGCGAGCGTAGAGAGATTGGCCAGTACCGGAGGATGCTCCCCGAGTCCACTGGTCACCACTATTCTCCACTGGCCGAGGGCCACGCGGTCACTTGGTGGACGTCGTGTCTCAGACTATGTACGTCTTTCTCTCTCTTTCTCTCTCCTTCCTTTTCTCGCTTTCTTTGAGGCAGCGCGTCGTGCACTACTCTCGACGACTCGACGAGGCGCGCGCCCGCTTGCATGCGCTACGGGCGCACAAAGAGGAGCGAAAGCGAGAGCGAGAGAGGGCGCTTGCTGAATGGAGCGTGTGCTGCGAGAGAGGATCGTGTATACGGACAGTTAATTTTAATGCCGGTTACGTGCACTCCGAAGGACGCCCGGCCGCCGGGGTCGGTGACAAAAGGGTTCATTTACGCTCCCCAAACTGAAATAGACGGCGGACCAACATACGACGGCGCCGATGAAAAGTCGCGAGACGAGACGCAGCTGATACCGCGCCCGCGCGGCTGCTCCTCTGTTTTCCCATGGAGCGGAAAGTGCATACATACTCCTCTACCCACTCACTCACTCACTCACTCACTCCTCTGTCACGAGGGCCCGGACCAATTGCATTTTGCGGAGTCCGCGCGACGCGAGAGCTGTTTTTAGAGGAAGCTGTGCTCAACACTGATCCGCATAGATACCAGCCAGTTGAAAGAGCAAGACTGAGCCGTCTGGGAGAAAGAGAGAGGGCGGATGCAATCATTGGCCGTGTGTCTGAATGCAGAGTGACAATATGGGCTGGCCCAACCTTGACGGATAGTGCTATCGAAATGGATAGTTGGTCCAATCGCTCTCTGTTCTCTCGCATTACCTAACCTTCGCTGTTAAACACAATGGGAATATTGATTGACTTTGGACTTGACTCTCCAATATATTTCGCGGGATCCTCAATTTATCCTACTCGAGAAACAGTCGATCCATGAAGAATCTCACAAAGAAGAAACACGAAATAAAGGTAAGATATATCGAACGAAAGAGGAAGTAGTTCCCGTTGATTTTCTGCCGGAGGAAGCCGAACTTCCGTATCGTAAACTTGGAACCGGAGAAATCGGCCCCTCGATATCTGCCGGGGCAATCTTTTCGGACAATTCCGGAAAGAGGAAGCGCAACGACGAGGCGGCGTCCGATTGGCTAGTTGAATCTTTGGAAAAGGATGGCTTTAAGGGAGGGAAAGGACGTCGTTGGAGAATTGCTAGTCCTCTCTCGTTAGGACTGGCAGTGTTGGCCTACACCTGCTGATGCGTGACTCGAATTCCATCAGTCGAGGATTCGCACCTGCTGGCACCGCTCCGAGAGCGCGCGCGGAGGTGTTGGTGAAAAAAGCGGCCGGCCACTAGACAAGGAGAACAGTGGGCATTGGAAAGAGTCGATGCTCGGACCCTGGCCAAGCCAGCTGCAGAAATATGACTGAGCGCACGGCTGACTCTCTGCTGATAATGCTTGTCGGACCCTTTCCTGCCCAATTGCACCCTTCAAACTTGTTCAACAGCTGTGTACACTCTGCACTCCAATTCTGAATGATGTCTACTGCGGATATTATTTAGGACGCAACTAAAATTTGGCTTTTTGCAGAGAGGTAAAACTATATTAATCTTTGAGGAAATATATCCGAACATGATGGGGTCGCGTGATCCAAAAATGTAGACTTGGACGAGTAAGAAACTCGCCCAAAACGAAAGTTGCGCTAAAGAGCGGCTCTCAACGAACCATTAAGCTGCAGACTCCCTTTTTAACGGATTCTGCAGGACTGGGGATCTCTCCCTTCCACCCTCGTAAATCTATTTCAGTTTGGAGAGTCCGACGAGGAGGAGATCTCCGTCTGACTCTGCTCGGCGAGCACATTTCGCTGAATCGAGCGGCGACGCTCTCGGCGATTGCCAGACTGTCCAATGATCCTCCTATAATTTCGGCCGATTCATCGCGGCCCTAATGAAAGTTAGGCTAGCAGGAGGGGGGCGAGCAGTTCCCTAGGACTGTGAGTTTCGCTAGCAGAAGTAGGAGTGTACCGGGCAGTGTCTCTCCGAGCCGCGGACAGGAAGTGAAAATCTCATCAGGATCGGCCTCGAGTAAAATGACGCCTGCCCCTGGGAATATCGGTCTCGGACGATAAACTTGCTCGGATTAGAGCTAGACACGAAATAGACTGTCTCGAGTACTGATTGGAGAATCGAGCGGCGCTGCGCGGCGCCCTCTCGATCCAAGTGGCTCGGTAGTCGAGAGCGCACTGAGTCACGCGATATCGAGAGGTAAACAATAAATAGAGTTCTATACACGCTCGGTCTACTACCTTGTAAGCGAATTCCTGATACACATTTGACGACATGCTGATGAGGCGGTAGTGGCTCCCTGTTATCGGAGATAGCACGGCGGAGACGACGCGACGATACGCTACGGCGAAATGTTAAACGATTCTCATTTCAAGCAGAACCGGCTTCTGTCATTCTCGCCTTTGTAATAGCGACACCTACTCGAGTACCAAACGATTCCGAAAGAAAGCGATACTGGATTATCGCTCCCTTTTAACCCGATCCATCGCAGAGCTTCTAAAGCACCTCTCTAAACGTCTAAACGAAATCCGGCCGCGACTCGGACCAGTGAGAGCGTTCCCTCGGAAAGGGCTAGGTGCGAGGAAAGGGTACTTGATAGTTGAGATGATTAATTGCTTGTCGAGCGGTAAAAAGGCTTGGGAGGTGTGTCGATAGGACGAGATACACGCGTAACAGCAGAAAACCGACAGATGGGTCGCTCCCTCCTCCAACCACACTACTAAATGTTTCCTCCGACTAACGCGCCCCGTCATTCACGGTGCAAACAGGTGCGCGTTTGTAGGAGAGCGATATCCTTTTATCTGCCCTGCCGCGATAAACTCGTCCCTCTTCCTGAACCAGTTAATTTGTCCGTGCCGGATGTACGGCCAAGCGGCCAAGCGACGGAAACGCTCTCGGATATTCCGAAAACTTACAGCCAACTAAAAGAAACCCCGTACAAAACTAACACGCGTACAGAATAGCTGTGGCTGGAGAATTTTTAACTCTTCGCTATGCATTGGTGAATATGAAGTTGGATATGAGCGCGGCGGAGAGATCGGCTGGCGCATAAACCAGAGTGGTGGGAGAAAAAAGTGGCGAGGCTCGATGGCGAGATCGGCGCGCAAAAATCGGTAGCCGGACGAAATATCGATGTGGCCCTTAGGGCGATCGCGATTTGAGGAGTCCCACTCGGTGACCAAATACGGCCGGCGGCCAGTTAAGGTCTCGAGATAGGGAATAACAGGTTTTCACTTTCGAGCCGGGAGAGCAAAGGAAGACGACGACAGCGAAGACGAGGGAGAGATGCCCGAGTGGCGATGCTCCGGGGAGGAGATGCTTACTACAAAAAAGTCAAGGCTCCCTTGCGGCATATATACGCCATTTCTGCGCGAGTGTATCTCTCTACCGATACTCACTAAATCCTCGAGCATTGCTGCTGTTGATTTTGCCGAGTCATTTTGCGGTCTCTGACTAACTTTCGCGATAATCGCTGATATAAATGTACATCGCTCGAGGAGCAGGTCGCTCGGGGACTTGTCCTTGGGAGGCGCAGTGGGGGATTCTTTGTACTTTAGGGTTTAGGTAAGTCGCGCTCTCGGTCTGCTTAGACTCTCTGGGATGGTAGAGGCGACCCTTTCAACGGGACACTAACTACCGCGATGTTCGACTCGGCCTTTCATCGCAGAAACTAGCTGGAGCACGCTCCGCAGGACAATACCTGCGGGATCTTCGGGAGGCGGACTCCTCAACAGAAATACTCGACCCCTCACTGCGCGTCCGAACCTGTCGGCGTCGCAAACCCGCCTGGAAAACCAGCCCCCCCGTCCCTCGTCCCCTCTAACGTACTACATGCATACAATTCCTGCAAGATTGGCCAACGGTAGCTCTATTTTTTTTCCACGGAATCCATCGCGGTCCGCGTGCATAGAGTTGGACGCGCGAGTAAACATCGCGCGGCGATTCCGGAGCAATCGCGTGGGAGAGTGAGGAGCAGTCACACCCACGGGGAAATCTAATCTGCCTAATCTGCGGCTATCTAGGTGCCGGCTGGCAGATAGAGGTCCGGTGGGGTTCACTGTCTTTCCGTCATCCGTTTATCACACACACACAAACTCTCGGCTTGTTTCGACTCGAGCCGGGAGAACCCTCTTGTCACCGCGCCAGCGGCTCGGGGACGGAGCGTGTCTTGGATGCGCGAGCGGCCAGAAATCCCTTTGATAGCTTACCGAGAGACTCGCTGGCTAGGGCACTGGTATGCACACTCGGCGCTTTCCACACTGTTTATCGCAACGACTATACACTGGGGAGGAAGCACTCTGGGGTAGGATGTATCGCGTGTCGAGAGAGAGAGGAACCGACGAGCGAACCGGCGCGCAGGAAGATCGAGACCGGACTGTCTCTGCCGGGAGGAATCCCCGCTGGCTGCTCGCCGTGCAGTGTAGGAGGGCACACCGGGCAGGCTGCTTCGCACGGCCGCCGCTGCCACGGCTTAAGCGCTCTCGACTACACGCCATTCACCACTCCTCTATCGCGCGTACAGATCAGCTGATTTCTGACGTATTTTGACGGAAGCGCAAAGCGCAACTCCTACCACCAACCCCACCACCCCACCTCCAATGCCTATTGACGCGCGACACCGGAAAATACCCGCTCGAGGAAACTATTTCCAACGAGCACAACTCTCCTGCCAACATTTCCCTCCGCGCGCCTCTTCTTCTTCATTTTATTACTTTGCCGAGTGGCTGTAATCAGTTGCCATAATTATTCAGTTTATGGGGGCCCGTTGTTCCGGGAGTCGACCGCGCGACAGTTAAGCCATTTCGCACTAACAGTTAATGTGCCGTTATCGCTAAAATGGAAAAGAATTACTACCGCTATGCAAATTGATTTGGGAAAGGCACTGGCACGCTTCCCAAACCGCGGCGCCCGTGCGTCATGGGATCCGAGACGTCGGGAAGAGACATCGATGATGGTCCGTGAAAAATATGGAAAGATCCTCGGGTTTTCCTTGGCAGTGGCGGCGGCCAAAATGATAATTTCACACTGAGGAAGGAAGCGTGGTTTTTACGATCGCGCGCGGTCCCTTCGGTGTACATTGAGGAAAAACGACAGCGTAACTTCTCGAAGGCATGAACTGGCGCGCGGGCGAACGAGGAAGAAATAGCTGGCGGGAGGAAGACGCTCGAGAATGGGAAGCTAAGGGGTTGCTGCGATAAAAGAGTGTCTGGCACGAGCTCGATGGGCCCAGGCATTTTTGCTCCTCAGCTGGGGTCTTCATGGACCCCATAGACCGTCAGACCAGAAAAATATCTCTACCAACCCCGAGCAGTATGATTCGGAATGATTGAATTACAGAGATGTTTTGCAACTCTCAAGGTTATTTATAACTAGATAATTCCATCATTCACTCGGCGGTGAACTAAGGGATGCTGATTGAATTCGGCACCTTCCAACCGAGCGACTCTCAAGCAGCAGCTGCACTTGCTAACAGGAACTACATTTCCGTGAGAATGTTGCAACCTCAGCATTACTCCTAAAATGACTCGGCGTTCTGGGGATCATTAGCGCTAGCCGGGCGACTCTTTCGCACAGAGTGAATTAGGCAAGAAGAAAATCTACCATCTATTCGAATTAATGAATCCGAGAGGGGAGCAAGCATTCAGTGTCTACGTTGGCCGGCGTGAACCCGCCGGGTTAAATCACTGCTCGAATCCCCGAAATTCTAAAGCTGTCAGACTAACGGCGTCGCCGTCAGGCGATGCCACCGCAAAACATAATTAATGTGGTCGGATCGCGTAGTTCGCCGGCATTGCTATTTACAATTTTTATCGGCGAGATCGACCTGAGGTCGCCACTCGATCTCGCCCAACTACCGTGCCCGACGTTAATCGGCGCGATTTCTCCTTGGGCGAATGCGTCCGCCGCGCGTATGGCAGCTGCGAATATTTCCATTTGCGCTAATTCGGCCGGGCCTCGGTTGGTAAAAGAGCTCGGTGATCTCGGCGAGGCGAACATCATTTATCTCTTAGCGGAGCGGAGAGCATCTTAGCGAGGAAGCGAGCCGGCGCGGCGTTCCCTCGCGCGATGCGCGCTTTCCTTTTACTCGGTGCGTTTTCCCTCTCCGTCCGTCGAGTGGGCTCGACAGCTCGGGCTTCGCCGGGGCTTGAATGCCACACGTGAGAGAGGAGGGCTCGCGCACGAGCGTTATGCCTTCAAGACGCGATATTTTTAGCGGTTCACGGCAATGGAAGAGCCGCCACCGACAACGGATACCATGGATTCCAGACTTCATTAAACCCGTCTCTAAGACCCGCCATACTTCCCGCACTCCCCAGCCAATCTCCATCCCACTCCCATAACCGGCATCCGCCTTCCCCGGGGAGTATTTTCCAAACAAAACCGCTAACAACTGCAGGATAGTTTATCGATCGGTGCTCGATAGGGCGCGACCGAACTCGGAAGCTACAAATGTCTCTTTCGACCATGCGAGCGTCCAAGAATTCCGGCAACCGATTGCAAGTTCCGCAGTTGCCGAAGATTGGCCCCGCCAGTGTCGGAACAGTCGGCGCGGCCGAGCACACCAGCTAGAACTCCGAGGAGTACACATGGCATGATAACGGAGGGTGCAGGCGAAAATATGTTTACTCCGTGACACCGCCAACAGGAGACCCGTGAAAACTGCCAGGGACGCGGCTTTTTCCTCGGGCGTTCAGAGCTGTGCGAGGGACTAACCGCCACTTAGAAGTTTCGCGCCGAGAGAGAGAGAGAGAGAGGAAGATTCGACAAGCAGTTTCGAGAGGGTTTACACAGTTTTCCCCTCACGTGCCATGTACTATACACCGCTCTTTTCTGGGGAGTTTTATTCCCAAGTAGAAGCAGGAACATCGTCGATCTCTCCGTTTTCTTTATATCTCGCGTAGATTACTATTGGCCGTAATGAAGGAATGCCTCGAGATTCGAAACGACCACAGGATGCATCAACGTGGTCGGGGATGCGGCATACGCAATGAGACGGGAGTGCGGCTGAATAAAAAGCATGTGGGTAAAAGTGTAACCCGTTACAGCTGCTGACCAGCAGGCGACGCGTGCTGGTGGCTCCACTTTGCAATGTCAACCCGCAATGTCGTTTTCCAGTAGGAACCGTTTCAGCAGGCGTGATCGCGGCTTGCCAGCTCGCGGTGGCATTTCTCGAGAGTCCGCCTAGCGTAACAAGGTGCCTTGGCTTATTACTCGATCCTAACCATCCTCTTCCTACTTCTACACGAGACCCAAGGCTTCGCATCCCGCTTTCTTCCCGGCGTCCCTTCAAACGCCTTCGAAATGCGTTTCACTCGAGCGAGATGCATTACCGCCGGGGGGCGAGACTGCTACTATTAGAATTTCCCGAGCAAGCGAGACGTGTCCTGAATCCGAATCGAGGCCAGGGTGATTACCTCGACGCCTCTTCTTCTTTGACACACGCCATTCGCCGGCCACTTTATTCCGCGGAGTAAGTGCGCGCGACCCTGACACTCGAGTAGGCTAATTAACAAAGAGCCCGGTACCAAGTGCCCTCGAGGTCTACAGAGAGAGCCAAGGGGATTTTCGCGCCATTTCACCGAGGAGACTTGCACCAACTGTTTAGGGATTTCCCGGCGCGGGATCCACGCTCTCGAGGCTTCAAGAGCTATTTCCAAAAAGGCGTTCCGCGTCGCGACCTACATTCGGGACGCGTCGGTGCGAGCGAGTGCGGGCATCTGCCGCGGATGCATGGGGATGCTGTGCGCTCTTGCACGCCCGCATAGACGACGCCAGCACGTAACTTTGGCGCATTAACCTGGCTCGCGGCCATGCCGCGTCATAAATACCCGCTAACAAACCCCAAGATAATGCTGGCCAAACAAGATTTCGATTTGCTCAGTTTGATAACCAGTCGAATCGCACCTTGGACATTCTTCTCGCGCGCCCAGAACAAGACACGCATTTCTTCCCGGAGATACTGTAATTCGAGTGGCGGGAGAAAGGCACTAACGCCGACCATGGGAACCCCTCGACATTCGCTGCTGTCCCCCCAGCTATCGCGTACCACGTCTCGTGTACCAAGTTCGCAGATGACGACTCAACTACTGGGGGCCATTCGGCCAAGAGAACCGTCGCTTAAACTTGAACGCCGCCCGGCCACGTGCAAGGATTCTGCTCCAGTTTCTCTGAGGCGCGGGCAGATCGTGCGAGCACAGTGCTCGCGATGCCAAATCGCCCGTTTTATGGCTCTTTACTTTCGAGAGTGTACACGGGGGCAAGTAGACGGGGGCCGGCTGTTTGTTGGAGTTAGCCCGGCTAAAGAGTGAAATGTCCCTGGTAAGGGGAACATGGTCAGCCATAAAAGAGGGGGCTTAGTGTGCGCGGCTTAAGTTCCCTGCATCCAGCGTCCTATCAATGAGACACACAGTCGCCGCTTCTCCTCGGGCCCGTTGCCAACAGCTAATTTCCATGCGAGCAGTAGTTATACATTCGGCCCTGCGGATAGTGCGCTTCCCGCACGAGTTTCAGGGGCCGACCTCCTTTGCGCACAACTTCCCACCGCCGAGGAGATATAGAGGTAATATAATTAGAGGAGGAGGAAGAGGCATTCGGAATTTCAATGAGAGCCTCCTACTAACGAGGGCCCCCGACTTTCTCGCATAATCGATGACCTCTGTCGTCAAAGAAAGGCTCTGATATCCCGACACTTTGATCCTAACTAGAATCCAAAGGGCTCTTTCCACGTCCAATATGAACTTTGCAATTTTTCCATCGAGAAATGTTCGTCTGCAGCTCGTGGGTTACTTGGTGCTTGTGGCGAAGCTTGATGGTGAAATCGTAGAAAGAATTTCGACGACTTTTACTGTGATGTACTGTTAGGAACAAGGGTGCTAATTAAAAATCTTGGAATCCAAGAAATGGCTCCTAATGAGGAGCTTTCCAGGTGAGGCTGAAAATTGCGGGCTAATTCATTTCTTCTGGTGCGTAGCGGATTTGCATAAGTGCAAGCAGCGACAAGGCATTCGCGAGATTCCTTAATTGATTCTCACGATTGCAGGTCCTTTCCGCGCGCTCTTCTTGCCACGCGAACGTGAAAGTATCAATGAGAAATACTAATCCCGCGGCAGAGACTTAACGAATTGAGTGAGTGAAACCCACTGAATTTCTCGGTGTCTCGCCCTGGAAAACAATATGGTTGAAAGTGCGGAGAAAATGGTCCCGGAGCACCGAGAAATGGGAGTAATGTTAATGCGCACCTTTCGCGGCCGAGCGTCGCTCATTAATTCCGAGCGAAGCGCTCGAGAAGAATCTCGCGAATGAACGAGCCGGCGCGGTGCAGTCAAAGAAAAAGTGGCGTAATGCGCGCGGAAAAGTCAAACAAGAGTGTAAGTCTCGAAGTCGGCAAAAGGCAACGGTGTCCGAGAATATGTATATTCGCGTTGCGTGCCGGGAGAAACGCGTGTGCGTCCGAGAACCCACGGGCGGGCGTCCGGCAGCTGCTCGTGCGGCCGCACATGCTCTTACTTGAATAATTACCGCGCACGCCATTCCCCGGGAATCTCCCGGCAGACTCACGCAGTTGGGACTCGACTCGTCCGGATATTGTCAATGCGAATGGCCCAAAGTTGGTGGAGGAAAATGCTAAAAGCCGCCCTGGGAGAATCACCCGGACTAACCACCTTTTCCGAGACGATTGTTCCATTTCGACGTGGTCGTCGCCGGATATTTCGTAGTGGGTATTGTTCTCGCCACACCCGAGTTACGTTGCGTATACCTCGTAATTCCCGGCAAAATAGCCCGCAGTGGGCTTAGCCCACGGCAGTCCCGCAACGTAATTACTCAGGACGAGCGCACGACAAGCCTGATAATAAATGACAGCGGCCTGTCTCGCTCGTTTTTTTAAAAGGTCACATTTACCAACTAATTAATTTCGCGAATTCCAGATCCCATCGGATCGCCAGAGTCACTCGGCTCGGTCTATAGTCGAGCGCCTCTTTCCCCGATCACGTAACTTGTTGGGGTAATCGAGTTTGTAATCAATGCTTCGTCGGACTGTAAATTGCCAGCTTGGAATAAGATTGATATTAACGGACAATTGTACATCGAGCTGGTTAGTTCGTCTCTTTACCTTCGTCAGTCCGCTCCGGCATGAGTTCCGGCGGAAATCCTCGTGGCAAGGAAAGGGACTTCAACTCACCTGGAACAAAAAAAGCGAAAGGTTTCGCTGTGGTTAATGAATCCTTCGAAGAAATAAACTTCAATTCATTGGTGAAGCAGAGACATAAAACATTGGAGAATATTGGTATGTCAAAGTGCGCTTGACCTAAAATTTGGATGAGACCTTGAGTAAAGCTATTAGTGTCGTCCGTCCTAATTTCGGCGGCGCGTTAATGAAGGGTCTTGGGGTTTTCGTCATCGACGAGAGTAAACATCGATTAGCGAGTAATGGAGCATCCTAATTGACGGCCCTATTGAATCGACCGGTTGGATTATCGGATGGTCAGTGTCGGGAGCGTTCCCCCCATGGCATTGCACTCGATATACAATCCCGAACACGAAGACGGGTCGAGCGGGCCCGCCGGACGGCGGACACACGTGAAAGCGAACGAAAGCGTTTCCATTGAACTCCACACGGGTCAAGTGCGTGATAGACGATCTCGCGCGGGGCGCAAACGTCTGGCTCTCGCCGGCGCGGCGGTAATCCGGCCAATTAAACCAATTTCGACACCCCTCGCACGGCTCGCACCAACAGACCGCCAGAGTGTTAGCGATCGTTTGTTGGCTCGTTCGGATTCGTAGGCGAAAATGGACGGGTCGCTCTCACGCGGCCCATCTGTGCGGCTACAGGGCTTGTTCCACCGATGACCTGAGACGCAACGGTGCATCCGTGCGAACCACGCAACGCGCGCTCTCCGAGTTACGTGAAATAGTCATTGAAAGCATCGCCGCGTCGGCCTGATCCGCACGGCGAACACGCCGTAATTCGTGTCCTCCAATCCCACCACGTGGATAATTAAAGGCGCGCCGCCGCGAGCCGCTACGCTCGATGCATCAAATGCTAAGCCCTCCTCTATCCTCTCTAGCAAATACACCGCGAAACTAGACAGGAGTCCTATTGGGGAGATTCTTAAAGTGTACTCTCATACACAAGGAATTCCTCCGTGTACGCTTTTGCAGCTGATGTCGATTGAACCGGCGGAAATCTCTGAGAATTCTCTCGAGTTTGATTGGCAGATCAACGCCGCTCATAAACTAGCCGAGTTTCCCGCTAATGACAGCAATGTCATTCGCGCGAAACACGAGGACTATTTGCCGCGGAGCATCTACCCACACGGGCGTAAGGCCGGGCTCGAGGAGAGCGAAAGGTAAATAAGGTCGCGGGTAATTAATTCAGCTTTGACTTTTGTTCCTGACACGTGCGCCCGTCACTGATTCATCCGGCATGAAATTGCCTTTCATTAAAGCTCCGGGGGAAGCTGTTTGCCTCGCCCGGCCAAATTCGCCCCCTCGAAACCTCCGAGCGATTTAACCGAGCGGCTCTACGCCGATCTGCTGTATTTGCAAATGCTAATAGGATAAGTTTCGAGCGGGGCTAATTAAAAAGCGTGCAGAATCGCGCCGGGAATAAATGGCTCGTAGAAGAAGCCGATCGTTCATTTCACCGCGCCGAAGCCAAACAGACCATAGCGAGTCTCGAAACAAATCTGTTGGACTCTCCAGCAGCAAGACGCCAGAGAGTAGAGACACCGCGGCGGAATGGCGACGGCGACACTTTCACGAGGTTTCCTAAAAACCGACTGACTAATCGCGTCCCGGTGCCGCGCGCTCCATGAACTTCTCCATTTTCCAGAAAACTGCGTGCCAAGTGACCCGAATTCCAGCGAACCGCGCGTGGAGACTGGCACAGTCCATGGAGCCTTGGACAGTACACGATATGTAGACATCAAGTCGCTCTGCGTCGAAACTGGCCTTCCAAATGCGATTCAAGTAAGCGCGGAATGATTACAATAGCGCGCGGATTCCCATGCAGCAAGAAAGAGTTCCCACGGGCCGCTAGATAACCTGGAGTGAAAAAGTGGAAACTGCACTGGTGGGATGAAGATAAGGCCGCGATTTCACCAGGACTCCTTTCGGGAAGGCAGGAATGTCGCAAACTGGCGCGCTAAGTGGCGGATTCGAGGCTGATTCCTCGCCGAGAGAAGTCACCTTTCTTCCGCCGCTCTGGGGAATCGGATTATGCTCGCGCGCTGGCCGCTCATTGTTTCGCGATCCGGTGGGTTTTCAGCGGCACTGCCATTTTGCGTAACTCGGTGAAAGCCGCTGCGAATAGGAATACGGGACTATCGCGTCGGCAAGTACGTGCGTGTGCGCCGTTTCCAGCATAATTTCCACGCGGTCGCTCTACTTCTTCAGAGGAGTTTCGCGTGCGTGCGGGGAGGACGCGTGTGCGTGTATCTCGGAGCGATCTTCCTCGGATCTTGCACGCTCGATAAAGCCGCGGCGAGTGCTTAGAACGCGCTCGCGCCTGACACTGCGATCCTGTTTTTCCAGTCGCGCTCTCCTTTACGATTCGCCGGGAGAGGATGATCCTCTTCCCGCTCGGCCGTGGTGCACCGCACCGTCCGCATTCTCCACGCGACAATTCCAATTTTTCCCCCTGCCGCCGCGCCGCCGCGCCGCCGCGCCGCCGCCGGCTATAATATCGTGGTGTAACTGCTCGTTATCCGATGCCGGGGCAAACCGAGACGCCAACGGCAAAAATCCGACACGCACTCCTCATCTCGGCTTACGGTAATTAAGATCGAACTGCGCGGTGAACAGCTCATACTTTTAAATGGTGATCTGCACCTCGCTTTAACTCGAGACATCTCATCGGCCCACGGTAAAGGGGGTGAGCATTCGCTTTTCGCACACGTATGCGTTCAACTTGCGAGTAAACAAGTGATAAGTCGGCCAACTGCAAAGGAGAGTATGGTGAGTTTGACGATAGCCTTGTCCGACATGGCAGCCAGCCGAAAGTGAGAAAGAAGATGCTTGCAGAAGGTTCGCGACGCCGCGGCTCTGCAATACGTGGATATCTGGAACGCGGATACTGCAGGGGCCGACTCCCAGAAATTCTTCTCGGATTCCGTTCACGCGCGTGCAAATCGTTCGGTCTCTCTCCGGGATCTAGCAGATCCCCCCCGAGCCTCCGCTCGCCACCGATCTTCGCTCGCCGCAGATCGCGCAGGCCGTACTGCGGTTTCGATGCAGTAGTTTCCGGCCCCCCTTGCCTCCTGCATGCGCGAGGAAACGCGTAAAAATATCTGGCTGGCCGGCCGCCAACCGAGCGATCTTCTCGCGTAAACATTCGAAAAACCGCTTCGACGAAAGCGGGGAATATTAAGTGCGGCCGGGTCCACGCGATTCCCTCGGAGCGCGCGACCGGAAATCTCCCCAAAGTGCACACATAAAATTGGCACGTCCATTCGTAAAACGACCTTTCCCCGCGGAATGCTATCGAGATTTCAGTCTTTCTCCGGAAACATGCTCTTTCCAGGACAAATGGCTAAGTTTGTTCTTTTATTAAATCTCGAAGCGTTTCATAGGTGATTGCCGAGAAGTATCTTTTAATATGCCACTTACTTCTCCCTTAATTACTTTAATTAACTGGTAATCAGGGGCTAGTGAGGTCATAACTCGCTACATTTAGCGCACTTTCCAAATAAGTGGAGAGAGCTCGTAGAGCGGGAAGAAGCCAATCATTGTAAGCCAGTGAAACCAGGAAAGTGAGTAATTGCTCGAGCGAAATTGAGTATTGATCTCGTTCGGCCCTGCTCGCGTAACAAATGTTTATCGCTCGAGCACTCGTCCTGACATCACTGCGCATACAATTTCTCAAGCCTGTCGAAAACCTTCAATATAAAATCGCAGTGGAATTGGTGGCCTGGCGAAAAAATTGGTACTCGAGAAACTCGTGACTTACACTCGACGAAAAGGTGGTTGGTGTCGCGTTCACGCAACGCTGACAAATCCGGATCCAGAGTGTGTCTCTGCTGCGATGCCCCTCTTGGCAGGGTGCACACCCTTCTGAGCAGTGGCGCTACGTAAACAGTATCACACTCTCTTGGAATCACATGCCTCGTTTGAGGTGAGTGCTATGGAAAGCATCGCTGGCGTTGCTTGGAAAGCAATGTGTGTTAGGTCACATCGTTTTACGACGTGCGCTGGCGTTATTAAAGAAAGAAGGAAAAAGAGACCAGGCAATAGCAGGGAAGATAAAGCGCAGGACTTGAGAGTCGAGGATAGAGAAAAAGGGAATTTTTCCGCAATATTAGGTCGTGATAATTCAGTCGAGAGAGAGGGAGAGAGAGAGAGAATGAACCACTGTCATTCGAGATAGCGCGAAATACGGAAACCCGTCCCTATCGCAGTTACTCCCGTCGCGTGACAACAATACGTACTAACATATGCTAATATGGCCCTGACAGTCCATTCATCTCGCCTGCAATAATCACAATGACCCATCCACCACGGTACAATCACTTTTGTTCTCCAATTCAGGTAAGGACGAGTCGCAACTTTATGCCTCGAGTCGCGGGCGCAAGTTACAGCTTTCACCGGATCCCAACTTTTTTCATAGTTCCACGTAGTTCCTCGTAGAATCTCCCTCTGATATTTACTGTATCCTCTTCCAGCCGGGAGGCGTAATTTCATATGCGCAGGCGCTCGCAGGAACATGGCCTAACTTTCTTTGGCGACCCCCTTCTAGTTCATTCCATTAACCTTTGACTTATTCCCCGCGGACGCATCACGTGCGGTGATTAATGAAATTCCAGCCGGGGCTGTGTTCTCCCTCGACACGGAAGCGTCAGACTTAATAAAAGACTGGCGTGCAGCGCATGCGAGTGCACTAGTTTGACTATGCCGGAAATCGAATTGTCGACGGACGAGTTGGTCTCTCTCACGGACGCTCGAAATTCAAATGCTTGTCAAAGCGATGGCTGGCACTCAACACGATAATACCGAGAGCGTCGTCTGCAATTGGGAGTTTGGCAAGAGCGATTACCGAGCTCGTGAGCGAAAGGGGAGGAAGAAAGGCGCGGCTAATAATGAGAAGGGAGCAAAGCATCGGAGTAGGTGGCGTTCGTTCGAGGAACAACGAGTTGGCTCACACGAGCCAGTCTGCATCTGTGTGTATCCCTGGCGGCTGTAGAAGGAGGTTGAGTCATGCAACAACGTAGGAGGATCAAGATGGACCTAGCCCACTCGCTCGGCGCAACGATAACTGGACTCCCCCGACCCTCGTAACGCGATGCCGCCAGCAATGTTCTCCCGACGCCGCCGACGCCGCCGACGCCGCCGACGCCGCCGCCGCCTTTGCAATCGGCAATCGATAGCATTAATAATCCGACTACCGACTCGAATAATTCAATGCCGAGGAGCTCGTGAAAAAAGCCACTGCGCATTCGCTCGGTGCCTACACTTGGCAAATTGGGCCGAGTGGAATTGATGCCCTTTGCATCATTGACGTACGGATCCAGATAATCCCCTCTATTATATGTATAGCCCGCGCGTTATTAAACGCAGGGATTGCTTTTCAAGTAAATGAGCGCGTGTGTTTGTTCGCGGTGTAAGTGAGGCGTAAGTAACGGATGTATAGAAACGAGTGGGTGAGGGGTTACTGATCTCTCCAGCCAGAAGGGAAGATCTAGCAAAAGGAAGCCGTCGAAGGAGGGATCCGATCGGAACAAAGCGGCAACTCCTTCCGCCGTCCAACTGGCGGGGTAACACGTCAAATTGCTAATTACTAATTCATCTCTGGTATCTACGCAGTTCGTATTGGTCGATGGATGATAAATATTATTCTTTAACGATAAGCATACACGGCGAGTTGCGGCGAGATAAATACCTCTTAAGGAATAATATGATTTTGTTTATAAAATCGACATCCTATCCAAAGTGCTAATTTCTGGGATATTATCGGCGCGGTAATGACTGCATATTTTCGGCCTATTAAACAGCGGCTAGCTATAGACGCTAACGGGAGTAATCGAGGCGCTCGGGTACGAGGTAGGGTGATCGCAATTAAGGAAGCTTATAGCTCCGTTGGCTAAATTATACCGTGTGTAACCGAAGCACGGGAGCGTAGGATCGCGTTTCAGCCGGAGGACAGCATTGTCTCCTTGTGTTACCGGGCGGCAAAAAGTGCGAATGCGCTTTGCGAGCGCGGAGTGATGGTTCTCGGGCTGGAGCTCTCCTCCCCTGGGCCTCTCTTCGACCTTGCCCAACTCGGGTGTACGAACTCACGCCGGGACGATTAACGTCTTTACGCGTTCTCCTTCCAGTCCTTCGACGCTGCCGTGCCGGAGGGAAGCCTGGTGTGAGCGGAACGCGCGCCGCCCGAGTCTCTTTGTAATCGATTTTCCGTGCGATTGGATTCCGCTCGGCGGGCTACATCATTCTTATTAGATGCTTTTTCATGCTTGGCAGAAGTGCTAATCGCGAGAAACGGTGGGAAGCTCGGCGAGACAGCCTCGCCGTTTTTTCCAACGAGTTCCATTCATACGTGACTTCCGTCCGGACGGCTGATTCCAAACTGGCAATCTGGCAGACAGTGATTTTTAATTAAATGTACGGACGTTTCAATTAAAATCTTTTACTCTCGGTGTCTCCTGCGGTTATGCCAGCCACCCTTCCGCGGTGGCTTCTCTTCCTTTTCTCTTTCGGCTAACCCACGCGTTCGAACCTTTCAAACTAGCACCACTCTTCCTTCCACTCTGTCCTAATGTCCCACCAGATGTTACCGGCTGGCCCGATCAAACTTGCCACCGTTGGCTAGTTCCCGGTGACATTGTTCTTTCACTCGCGACATTTAAAAATGATTCTAGCTATGCTGCGTGTTTGATAAATTCGATCGAACAAACAACAAAGGAATCAGTCTAATAAAGAATGTTGGAGAAAAACGTCTGCCGCTCCAAGTATCGAGGAGGATCCGTTCGGCTTCGTAAACATGTCTCCGCGAGAGGAGTAGTGGCGAGGCCGATCGTGCCGTTATTTGATCGGTAATGAGGATATCTGGCGTTTCTTTATGAGCGGACAATGCTTGCCACACTACATCACCGGGCCAAGCCGCGATCGGCCGTGTAGCCCGGCGATACACTAATTACCGAGTATCGGCTCGCGTACGTGGCCTCCGCGTTTCGGCGGCGCAATTAAATGGCTGCTCGTGAGTCACATGACATCGAGCCTCGGAGCATCTGTTCGAGTGGCAGTTTTTCGAGGCTGACAAGTCGGCCGTGCGCCTTTCCATAAGGACATCAATAACGGCACACTACGCTTTTTCGACGGGCTCCGCTGCATTAGTTGGCCAACCGGTATTTCGGAGTGGCATACCTTCGACGGGGAATACGTACTGGGTGCTCTTGCCAAAGGTAATTTATTGGACGGTGCACGCGGCACATTGAATATCAACGGATTCACTGAACCGTTCCGATATGAGAGATCGCACGACAATAAATGCGTCGTTAAACGCTTTAGTGAGGAGCCAAGGTAAGACGAAGGACTCCGGTTTCTCCGTGGATCCTCCTTATACCCGTCTTCCTCCCCGAAGGAAGGCATTTTCACGGAAACTCCGCCGGACACGCCGCGCCGCTAAATAGCGGTACGCGTGCGACGTACGCGCACTCATACACGCAGCAAGGATTCAGGGTATTTAATGACGCGCGGCGGTATGCAGAGGCCGCGGTTTTCATTTCCGCAAAAAAGGCCGGGGAACTTGCCGGGCCTCGCGCGCTCGCGCTCGCGCTTTGTAACTCGGCAGAGGCGATTATTAAAAATTCCAAACGCCACTGGACGCGCCGCTCGCGCACAAAGGCATTGCTCGAGTGCGCTGTGCGAGCATCAAAGCCAAAGGAGAGCGAGAGGAAACGGAGATAGGCGAGACTAAAGGGCCGAGGGATTATGAGAGGCAATCAAAGCTCCTTCCTTGGCGAGGCAGTGCAAGCAAGCAAGCAAGCAGGCAAGCAAAAGCGAATTTGTTGTAGCCAATCTGAGACGAATCTCCCGGGCAGGAAATAAGGATCAAAGTTAAGTGGGCTCGACTTGAACTAGTTTCCCGGAGAGAGAGAGGAATCTCCACGAGGGCGAAGCGTGCCGTCAAGCGGCGACTCTACCTCTACCACTTACAAAACGTCCCGAAATAACTCTCCTCGCGCGGACTCAGGTCCAGATGATTCTTCTTTTTGCGGCGCACTATCGAATTCCACACTTTCTTACGACTCATCTCGATGCCGGACCACCCGTACGATTTCCGATATCTCGGTGGTAAGTTGGCTAGCGCACGCGGGGGATAAAGGGCAGTGGCGATTGTCTCCAAGGAATTTCCTTCAAGACTATGCGAGCCTCCGGCTTGTCTGCCGACCAGTACCGCAAGAAAGTAGGTTAATCGACCTCTTCCTCCCGATAAATCGCCCGTTATCGAACACTCATTATCCACTGACAATTGCCGCGTCGTTTGAGCGGGGAAGTGCCAACTCTTGTTACGGCGACGCTGAAAATTCACTTTTAAACACTGTGTCCTCTCGTTCCTTCGACTTCCTACAAGTCGACTGGTCGACTTGATCGACGGATACACAGGCACTCGCGACAACCGCGGAGACTCTTTCCTTCCGGACGTATTGTTCGGCAGTGAGAGGACACTGGGAGTCGCGTGTGAGCAGAGCGAGCTTTTTAGGGCGCTTAACCCAGAAGAACTGGAGGGCAGCAGCCGAAAAAGAGGGCAGCTATTAGTCGAGGCTGGTTTGCTTTCGCAACGGGTGCCGGAACGGTCGTCGACGGTGACGGCGGCAGCAGCGACGAGGAACGACGTGAACGCACTTATATCGTGCTCTGACGAAGCTCTGGCTAGAGGACGAGTCGGCACTTTTATCACATCCGGCGCCGAGGACTCTTCCCGGAACGTGGAGAAGTCGGAGCGCGCGCTTTAACCCGCCGTGGCCGTGGCCGCGCCAATCGTCTCCGAGGAAATCGAGGCCGGTGGGGCGAGACCGCGCGAAACCGCGGAAAATCTAGTGAAATCGAGCACCGAGTGCCGTCGCGCGATAATTACTGCTTCTCTCTTCTCGGCCATTCGAGCAACTTGCTCTTTCTCCCTCGTTCGCCGGTGGGAACCTCTCTCGCCGCGATGCACCTTTGGAAACGCGTTTCTACGCTCACGCTGTAATTACGAGGTTGGCGGGGATCCAGCTAGGCTCCAATTAATAAATTAAATGGGAGCCACAATGCGGTAGCCTTGATCGTGAGCGGCTGTTAGCGCGACGAGATCATGTCGCTCGAGAGTCCAGATTGCAGTTTCTCTCCAAGGGAATCAGCCGACAGACTTCCTCCAGACGATCCCTCGGTCCATCCACCACTGGCTGTGTCCAGCGGCCACTCGCAATTGATCAGCTTTCGATTTCGATAAGCGTTTCACTTTAATGCGTCGCGTCGGCCAGCCTTGATTTCGATCCGAAAATACACGCGTCGTCCACTCAAGTGCGTATGTCCAAGAGGCGGCCAGCCACCTGCTCGGCGAGCATGCAAAAGGAACAACCACCGGCTACGGCCCACTTATTCATCGGCTATTATACAGCCATTAATCATACGCGTAATTCGATGGAATTGCCTTTCAATTTCGGCGAGCGGGTCGTAATGGTCTTTATGGTTATGGTGGTTGAAACTTGGCCTCTGAGTAATTTGCAGACTCGCGGGAAGGCGGCGCGGCGTAAACATGAAATTTCTGCTGGCGCGGAGTTCCGCGGGGAGAAAAAGCGGGGCCGCTATTTGGCCGAGGTTGTGTGCCCCATGAAAGAGTCTTTCACTCGGTGTTTACGAGCTGCTCGATCGCCCGCGCGTAATTTGCTTCGATTAACTTTCGATTTCAAGGGGCGTTTCACTTTGACGCGCACTCGCCTGCTCGCGGCAGCCTTGATTTCGAGCAGATATAACGCGGCGAGCGCGAAAGACAGACTGTCTCAGTGGGCTCCTGTACTTGTTGCTGGGTTGGCCAAAGGATATGCGGTTGTCGGTGGCGATAAGTGGCGTGCCCGCTCCCGCAGGAAGTCGCACACTTCCAAAACAAACGGCCGGATTAGAGTGAGAGAGGATCGGTGACGAGGCAGCGTGAATCCTTCCTTCCCTATCGCAAGCACCCTCTCTCTCTCTCTCTCTCTAGGTAAGCAGCCTGCGAAACTGCTCACTAGCCAGTCGCTCGGATGAGCCGCGTTACAAAGAGCGGGTAATTGTGCTCGAATGAATGAAATGACCAGCATCGCGAGGGAGAAAGGACTCGACGGGATAAGAATTACAAGAAACCCTGTCATCGGATTAACCGGTGCGTCCGCTCGGGCGGACTCGACACCATCTTCTCACGGAAGAACGCGTCGCCGAGATTGCAGGACTTCTTCCTCCTTCACGGCTCGGGGAGAAGACAACGGTCTGCAATTAAGCGACGCCATCGCGTTCGCGCCGACATCAAATTACGCCCGCTAGACAATGGCGAAATTAGGGTCGCAGGTGTAAACCAGGCGGAGTAAGAAAGGCAGCCTACTCTCGACTTCTCGAGCGCTCGGCGCGCACCAAGAGTAGAAAGTGCCCGCCAGGAGATACAGACATGCACCCAGCCAATATACATATTTATGTCGGGGCTGGTTAGGATTGGAGGATAACCGGGGAAGTCCCGGTGCGATCGCTTCCCCGAGTAGCTTTGATGCATGGGCTTTGAATGGAGGGAAACTTTCACGCTACCAAGCCAGGACATCGATCATCCTCGGTGATTGCTGAACGATGACTTCAGCAGCTCTATACCAGTCATGGCTCTTTCGTTACACCTGACGCCCGATATGTTTCATCGGCTGAGAGGCCGCTCGGTCATCGCGTCAAATGATAATTTTCTCCTTGCCAGTGCAACTTTCGATTCTCTTTCATTCTGCGTTTCCTCACTCTCCGAATGCGAGGGTACATATGAGGAATGGAGAGTCCTCGTCAGCGCTCTCGAGAGGCTGTTTCTATCGATGGCCCGCGATGGGCGAATTGCTCCTGGGCCTGGAGTCAGAGCGCAACGTACACATCCTCTCTACCCGTGAGCCTCGTGTGATCCTAATCATTATAGATTCAGAGGAGCGCTCTCCCTCGCGTCCGACTGGCTCACGTTCGGCGGGTTCACGCCGCGGGAATGCGAATCGCGCGATTAACTCACAAAGAAACACTCAATCACGACGCCTGTCGGTTAACGGTTCGCCTGGCTCCTCGCCTTACTCGGCCCAGTCACGCGATCTCCTATGAAAAGCGAGGATCGATCTCCGATCTCACCTCGGTCATTACCATACTTTTACATCCTCCACGCACGACCAGGCCTGTTCTTACGAATTTCCGAGGGAAGAAAGCCTAACCGATCGAACGAAATCTATCGCGATCGATCGCTGCGCTGTTAATCAAACCAACCCCGGTGGCATCGCGTCAGTGGTCGAATGCAGAGAGGATCGACGCGAATTCGGCGCACGTTCGGTTCCTGTAACAACGAAGATGCTCCGGCGCTCGATCGTGCGTGTTACGTGGGTGCAGGCGTGCAGGCGTGCAGGCGTGGATCCATTCACGCGTGTATATCGCTCGAACTGCATATCGTGGACCCACCCAGCGAGCGAACACTCTGACACGAGGTAGTCAGTCTGATCGGCATACGTGATTCTGATGCTTCGTACTAGGATGGTTCTTCCGGTGATGGCATATCCGGTCGCCCCGACAATGCCTCGACGCCGTCGACGATGCCCGTGTCGAGCAAACAACCGCCCGTTGGAGTAAATGGCTCTCACAACTCCCCACCAACTTTATCAACTCAGCTCTTGTTTATTTACTCGAGTCTTTTATTGAGCTCGATAGATTAACAGTTATAATGTCGGTTCAATGAGTCTGCACTGCTAAAGCAATCTAATTGGCTATGCTGGTTTCACGCTGTTTGCACGCAGGCATAGATTAAACAGCGACTTTCGCCAAAGCGAGCCTCCAGCCACAGAGTGTACACCATTGTTTGTTTCTCCTTCTCTGTTGCGCCCGGCGCCGGACAAATTGTGCGGCCTGCACTCGCTCGCGTTCTCTTGTGCAAACTCCAGTTGAAATGTTTCGAGGGAACTCGAGCGGCTTTCGGACTCGAAAACAATTGTGCTTGGGCAGCGCGAGAGCGAGCGCGAGCCAATTGTGTGAGCGGCCGCCACCCCTTTGATCTCTTTCCGCACGGGCTGTCATTAGTGAAAATTTATTTATCGCTCATTGCGTCGCGAAAGTCACGAGACGTGGGAAACGGGGGTTTGCTCAATCGATGGAAAAATCGGGCGCGCGCGAAGCGACGTGCATTTCATCGTGAACCAATTGACAGCCCATGTGAAAGTGATCTTCCAGTGACATGCTGTGATAAATTTACTACAAAATTATAAAGGTCCCAATCAGCCTTTGAATAGAGATAAATTACGGATGAGAAAATTGGCGAGCTATAAACATCGCGTTCACGCATGAACTGCAACTGGTAAATTGTTAATCCAACGGTTTACTGGGTCGGGAATCTCAAGATTTTCAAAGTTAAACGGTGTGTGCTCGATTTTACCAGTGGAACTAGGGGAGCTGCTTGATCGACCACTGGTTAAATGGCAACCCGCAAACTACTGGCTACTCTCTGCTGGTAGAAAGTCTGTCGGTAACACAGGAATCTGAATACCCCCCATCCCAATGATTAACTAAAGATAGTTAAAAAAAATCGTCAAGAAATATCGTAACTATTTCTCGAAATGAGGACTTTTTAATGTGGTTCTAACAATCAATTCGAAAATTATTTTCTTCCTCTGGAAAGATTGCACTGCCATCTATACTTTCGCAGCGAACCTGGAGAAATCTCACCACCAGTTTATCTTACCGTGGTAAGAGAGCAACTCCATCAACCCAGCAGTTCTACTTTACCCAGAATTTGCACTACCGCGGATTATTTATTTAACTTTTAACGTCACTCGATTCCAACTTGACACATATTGTCGGCACTTGCAGGAGAATCGCTGCCACGATCATTTCATGTATTTAACATCCTTTGATTGGTTACATCGGCTAATTTCGGTAATGAACTTAGAGAATTGTATCATCAACTTACCTATTGGAGATGCGGTGTTGGCTTCCCGAAGGCTGACGGTCTCCGGCTCGACACCGGCTTCATCCTCTTCGATCAATGGAGGCGGTGGTGCCAAGGGTCGGGATTCGTATCCCCAATGCTGTCGAAAGGCACGTGCACCGCCGTCCAAACGCACCCGGGGCAACTCCACGAACATCGCATCCCCCAGCTGTAATCAGAGCGCAGACCAGACCCTTCACAACAGCTGACTTCGCAAATCCTCAGGAAACGGACACAGACAAACGTGCACGATAGAACACGTGAAAATAGCACCGAGCGTGAGTGCGAGTGACTCGCCCTAAAGAGATACCTACCACACCTAGAAACAACTACTATTTCCAAAACTATCCCTGAAACTTGTTAATGAGCATGACGACGAGAGTTAAAGCGACAATCCGATGATATTCCTCAACTGCGCTTATGTGAGAAGAGCGTAAGACAGTGCGCGACTAAAAGCGAGCTACACGGCTAATCAAAGGACAGAACGAGACAGGAGTGTACAAGACGACCCATGACACGGTGTAAGCGAGCAGAATGAACAGACGGTGGTACACGAGTGCGACACGGGAAAGAGGGCTGGACGGAGGAGGGTACGCTTAAAATCTAATTAAAACTGTGTCATCTTAATTGGAGGTACTCGCGCTATCTCGAGACGGACAAGCCCAGCCGGCGAAAGCGTGCGCCTTGTTCGATGCCGAGACCTAATGAGAAACGCACTCGACGATCCTCACTAGACGCTTTGCGTCCACTCCGACACTTTGCTTTTATAGTCCCCGTGTTTACAAGGAACAATTAATGGACTATCGCTCGGAGCACAGTGTCGCGGCGCTCACCGGCCTATGGAGATATTAGTGTAGCCGCGGCTGGAAGGGCGATATCTATCGATATTGGAAGGGCACTCACGTAACCGCGAACCACGTCCATCTGCGGGGTAGATTAAGGAATTCCGCGGCTCCAATTAATCGCACTGGCTGGCCGGGCGATGTCATCGATTGGCCGGACCGGTTTCCTGGACGAATGCGTTCGCTCTGGAGAAGAGGCGCCCGCTCTCCAGCCACTCTCGCGACGATGCTTGACCAGTAACGACTGGACGGTGTCTGCCAGTTTCTCTTAAAATACCGTAGATTGACCTGGCGACACGCTGACGTCACTAATTAGAGCTCGTTGAACATGCCCGCACGGGTCGTTCGAGCGGACGAAATCCGAGAGAAAGCGATCCTACACCATCTCTGGCCGTGTTGCACATTTCCCACTGCGGGTGACCGAGCGGCCGAGCGGCCGAGCACTCTTCGCCATTGCGCGTTGTAATTCCGCGGAGATTTTCGGCCGAGAGTAGAGGAAGTTATTAATATTCCGCGCAATTAGCCGCCAATTACTCGGGGATCGCGCGCTCTAACGAGCGTATCACTCGCGCATTAGCACGCGAGCAATAAACGAATTAGCGGGCAAGGTGAGCATTACCGGGCGCGTATCCTGGAAAGAGCGGCGACCGGGCGCTGCCAATTTATTAGGCTGAAATCACGCGCAGTTCCGAAGAATTAACGCGGCAGCACGCTGGTGAGAACTAATGAAAGGCTCGTCCCCCTCGACGAGGTGGTTCGCGCGGCGTCCAAACGCGCAAATTGCCCCGCGCAAACAATACGCAGCCATTAGAACCTCTATGTACTAACCACTTAGCGGGGACGTGCTTTTTCGGCTGGACGGGAGGACGCCACCGAGCGAAAGCTTCACGGCGACAGTTCGAGGAAGAGCATTTGACCAGCTTGATTTTGATTAAAGAAGAGTGGAGAACGGCTGATGGGGAGAGCGAGCGGGCGATCGATTGCGGTTAAGAGAGAGGGAGAGAGGGAGAGAGGGAGAGAGCTGCGAGTGCAGTTGCAGTTAACGCGTTAACTGCAATTACCAGGGCGGCGCGAACGAATGTGTCCAATTACATGGGGGCCGCGGCACATTCGGCCACGCGCTCCCACAACGACGACCAGCCGCGGCTCCACCAATTAGTATTCGTATTCTTCTCGGGCGAATTGTTCGCGAAATACGTGACCCCATTTCCCCGGAGGTACTGCCCCACGTATAATTGCTGCCCCATCCGATTCCCCGCCGCGCGCCCTCCGCCCAAACCTCCCCAACTTTCCACTCGACTGCACTTTTTTGCCGACTCGGTATCGCGTTCGAATCCCTTTTAATTTGCGCCGGCCGCTCGAAATCTGAGCCCGATCGGGAGACGATCGGGAGACGATCGGGAGACGCTCGGGCGCGTCCCGCCATTAAAATCCCGAGATCGGGAGGCCCACTGGGATATTCAATCGAGCATTTGCCGCCCGCTGCATTAGCTCTCTCATCGATCAAACACGTTGCCGTCGAGCTCAAAGGATCACGGTAATCCGAGCGACGAAGGTGGCTACGTGCGCGGTATAATCTAAACGGAGCTTTTACGAGCCGGGACTGTCTTCCTCCGAATGAAATTGCACCAGTCGAAAGGCACCGAGCAGCTCGGACAGTGGCTGCGTCGTCCCGAGATCATTCGAGAGCAATCCTTTTGCCACGCTGACACAGCCAATGCACTTGCACTCCGGGAAACTCCCAAGGAGCAGGTTTCGCCGTGGCCGTTCGACGGAATGGGTGCGCAGTCAGGGGTCACTTTAGCGGCTACTCCGAACACAACATGTATACAACACAGTAACGTGACAAGACAGCCAGATATTAGAGTGACAGATACTGTACTTGAGAGATAGACAGACAGACAGACAGACAGTGAGTGAGTGAGTGAGAGACGTAGAGAGTGAGAGAGAGAGAGAGAGAGAAAAGGAACAAACCTTGCTGTGAGACTTGAACATACAGGCGGTCCCGGCGAACAGCTGCGTCCAAGGAAAGAGACAAATGAGTTACTGATCGTAGCTTGCTGCTCGTGTAAAGATTTTATTCAGGCAGGCCGGAGACATTGACCTACCCGAATAGTAAACATAGGATTAAGACTAGCGTACACTCTGCTCTGAGCTCAATACCTCCTCGCTGAAACCTCTGTCTTTCAATTAGTAAACCCAACGACCCTAAAGAGAATTTTCATGTTTCCAACAGTGGGAATTGGCTCTGTTGAAGCGAGCATTTGCGAGAATACAGGTGCACCGCTAAGACTGTGTGGATCAGTGGTGCGGTAGTAGGTCAGCCGTCCGAATGAAAGCGTTATGCCAAGAATAAATGTTGCGAGTGGCGGGAAGGTCGAGTGGTCCGCGTTGTTAGCGCACCTTCTTCGGCAGGGTCGAACGTGCGAGATGGAAAAAACGAAAGCGGCTGACAAAAGCCTCTAGAGGCATAAAAGCACGCTCCGAGAGGAGAGTACGCTTTGGGCCTCCGAGTCCCGACTCTACGACAATGATGATCCACTAATTGCTCGAGGGTTGCGCAGACGCTTTCTCGAAATTCTCCTCATTAAGCTCTACGATCCCCGATTCCTCCTCGCTCCAACACTAACAGATAAACACTGCTCTAATCCCTCATCCAAGGAAGAAAGTAGCGGGGACCAAAGCTGCGAGATCCGCGCCCGAGGGAGTCTCGAGAGCGAATTCAAGCGGAATGAGGATAAATCTCGATCTAGTCTGGACCCTCTGCCAAACTCCGACTCCCGACTTCCAAGTACCACTTCCCCCGGACCTAGTGAAAAAAGGGCCGCGTGCGTTTGTGCTTTCGCGTGGCGAGGGATGTGCGTGCGAGCGCCGATATAAATGGGCGAAAGAGCGCGGACATTAATCTTCATCCACTGGTTGCTCGCCCTCTCCAAGGAGGCTTTCCGCGCCCGCGCCCGCGCGCGCTCGAGGGAGTTGATCCGTTGCTCAAGTCGGGAATGAGCTTTTCCGCGTGCGTATGAATGTCGGAATGCGTGATGGTACGTGAGGAGGCCTGGAGGGAAGGGGAGTGGGTTGCCAAGACAAATGGCAGCGGGCTTATCGAGTGCATATGACTGGCAAGGGCCATTGCCGCCACGTAGCAGGTACATACGTACCTTGTTACAAGGTTCGTGCTCACCTCGTTCGACCGAGCCGCGAGACGGCTGGGTTTAATTAATCGACCGCTGACGAGGATAATTAATGTCCCCATTCCCACAGACCGAATGGAATCGGCTGCGCCGGCAACTGAGCGTAATATTGCCATTATTATTATTAGTAATTTGCCTCGTTGATGTAAGGTAGGAAATGAGTTTTAGGAAGAAGAAGTGTGAGGAAGACGATTATTAGTGACATGTGCGATGGTTTTTGATTTATGGATAGGACTCGATGAAGGAGAAGAATTTGCGGATGATTCACGAGGGCAGTTCACTGTCCGACTGGAATGGGGTTAACACGCCAGTCATTCCGAGACTCGATTCTTTAACCTGACCTTCATTGAACGTGCTCACGCCGATCGCGTCTATCTATCTAATTCGATCCACACGAACGCTCCGTCGTCGATTCGATCCGAGCGATCCGATTACGTCTGCTCACCAACGATCGCTCTTTCCAGTACCGCGATCGCGGGTAATCGATCTATTGGCAATGCTAGAAATTGATTCCTCTCCCGGAAGTAGGACTGGATAATAATGGGAATATCATCAGCGCATCCTTTATATCCGTGCCCGCCGTCCATTTATCTTTGGTCACGGCTGATACGGAATAATTCCGAAACTCCCGAGCGCGGAGAAATGCGTAGATGCTACGGTGAATCTATGGTGAGTTCGAACCACCAACCACGAACGTCATGCCAGGAGCTTTCAACTCGAAAGGATTGCGGTGGGTTTCGAGCGCTTTCCAAGGAAACCCTTGAGCCGATTTAGCCGCGAAACATTAAGTGGTGGGAGCGCGGAATTTCGAGCGGGATGGGTTAAGCCGGACTAGCGGCATCTGCGGGGAAACCAACCAGCCCATAACTATAAAGCGCGATTACCGCTCGCTAGTGGGTGGCACAGGGCGCGTGCTTTCAAAGCGCTCACCCTTTCATCGGCGACGCTTTCTCGCGCAGCCCCCGGGTCACCGGGATGCATTTTCTTTCAGCCTCGCAAAGAGAGGCTGCTCTGCGCCTGCTAGCTTCGGCCCCGGGCCTCGCAGCCCGCTGAAAAGTTTCCCGGGACATTTACGTATTTACCGGAAGCTGCCTCTCCGCTATATGGCCGCCGCCGACGTCGGCGACGCTGAAAGGAAACCCTTCGACGGGGAATATCGCGCGCAACAGAAATGGAGAACGAGCCGGAGCAACCGAGCGAGAGAGAGGGAGAGAGAGATGCCAGTGAATTTCTAACGAGGTACCACTTGAGCAGCTCCCCGGGGAAGTGGAGCAACTGGTGAATCTCTCGGGCATGCCGTTCGCCAAATGAAGCCAATAAATTTGCCCTTATATCGGATTATGATAGCCGATCAGTTTAACAGCTCTCTCATCCCCGTAGATAGCAGTTACTCGCCGGCTGCTCCAACTCTGACTTCTTTCGCGGGCTTCTGTCTGTCGAATATACAAATGTATGCTTTCATTTTCGGAATTGATAAACGCTTTCAGTCATCATTAATTCCTTCATTATTCTCTATGATACTTGGCCGACGATTTGACACGACTCAAGTGGGAGGTTGCGAGGGCCGCCTTAGCCAAAATCACGTACGCGGGAACTCGACTCATTAAGAAAGTACTTCCGGGTGACGCGGCTCTGCCTTCGAAAGGAATCTAGAACAGGTGCTGAATGCTGTTGTATACACCTCTTTCGCGAAAGTAGGTTGACACCGGAAAATGCTCGCCTCGTTCGCGGCATTCGCTATTTTCCGCAGATGACTCTCCTCAGTGGGGTGGGGTGTTGCTGGGGAGGGAAAAAAATTTCCCAGGGAAGCCCTCATCGTCGGTCCCATCGGCCGATGAAGAGGCACCTGCTTCCTGACTCGAGGGAGCAAGGCTGGCCGCAGGAAAAAGCTTATCAAGCTCCATAATGGAGGGAAGCTCGTGCCTGATAAAAACCTCCCTGTTTATTCTTCCCGGAGTTTATTCTACCGGCGGTCCGATAAAAATGCACCCCTTTTCTCCCGCTACCCCACATTACTCTTGTTCTTTTCAGGCTTACAAAATGCCCCCGATCCGAACTCGCCCGACCTTTCCCGCTAAACTTCATCCCCCCTCGTACTTTCCTCTCTCCGGCGAGGAGAACTTTTTATTCAAGAAACAACTCTACTTCGCC
This sequence comes from Crossocerus cetratus, assembly GCA_963675795.1. Lineage (NCBI taxonomy): Eukaryota > Metazoa > Arthropoda > Insecta > Hymenoptera > Crabronidae > Crossocerus > Crossocerus cetratus. The sequence continues at coordinate 19,996,190 of OY776667.1, forward strand.
GCTAGGCGATACTAAATTGGTACTTGATTGGAATACTTGCAAAGGTTATATAGTTGGGATAAGCAGGCAACAGTAGCGAGGTGTTGCAATCTAGGAAGGCAGGATTCTAAAGAATACTAGGAGGATCCGTACAAGTAATACCCTATAAGCCTTGGCACAGCCGGACCAACGGAATTCGTGATTCTGTAGTGAGGGAAGCTTCCTTTTAGCCTCCTCGAAAAAGAGAGCAAGATAAAGGGAGTGGGTGAGAAGATGGTCCAAGACGGAGAAGGGGCTGAAAGGTGTATGGAAAGGCAGAGCCGATTTATCTAGCTGTGAATACGTGCAAGGTCCTTCTTCCCCGAATCCCCCGAGGATTCCTCTCCTCGTTGATGGTATGTATGTACGAAGGATCCTATCTACCTTCTTGAGCTATTCCCACCTTCCTCAGGGCCAGAGACAATAAAGTAGTGCATGCGAGCGGAGGAAGAAAGGGTGAAGATCTGAACGTATGTGTTCCGGGGAATATCCGTGCATTCTCGAGTTCCTAAGCTCGTCTGCGTCGTTCGAAAGAGGGTGGAAATCCAGTGTCGGAACCCCGGAAGGTCTACCTCCTCAAGGAGCAAGATGGACTGGTACTTTCACCACGGCGGACATTTCTCTCGCTTCAGACTGGACGAGTTGAACCGAGTCATGTTGGGAATTCACCGCGGAATCGAGTCGTCACCTCGTGCCGACCGAGACGCGCCCTCTTTACCAAACACTACTTCACGGCGTGGACAAGTCGCTCGATATACGATAGGAGTGTACGTGACTTTCTCGGGAATCAGGGACTTCTCCCTAAAGATAATACAAACAAGGTTATAAAAAAGGTATTAGGTTGGAGAAAAGGAGGAGGTTGAATATGACAGGCGGCCGGGCGATTAGTGAGGCGACTTAAGAGCCGGGCGTCGTGTTTGCCCTTTGAGAGCCGAGGGCCGATCAAAGCAAGTAGAGTGGACGACACTCTTTAAACCGGATGCGTCGACGTGCGCAGCAAGAGTTGCTGAATCAAAGGGGAGGCTCGAACAAAAATACGAGGAGAATCAACTGCGCAAAAGGAGGGTTCGGCGCGAGGAGGACGGCTAGATTTAATCACACCTACCCTATTCCCCTCACGTTTGCGCTGCGAGGGATTCTGGCCCCGTAAAACAAGACAGAGGGCGAAAAGGGGAGCGAAAGGTGGCGCTGCTCGAATGACAAGGCAGCAACGAGAAAGACAGACAGCCGGATAGAGCGAGCGTGGGAGAAGGAACGAGCGTGCGGAGGAGTACAATTTAATACAGAAACCCATTCGTTCAGCCCTCGGGGAACGATCCCATAGACGCGGCTGCATTTTTTATCCGCGTCCCCGTTTGTCTTCTGTGTCGCGCGCGTATGAGCGCATCAAACCCAAAGAATTCCAATGTCCCGAGTATCACATGTATCATCCGCCGAGGCATTCACGACACCCACCGCCCCGCTCTCCAGATCATTTCGCCTTTCCAATATGCAATCGTACACGGCAATCTCTCCGAACGGAACCAACGCTCCTCTCGCATCGGCTTTCCGACTCTTAATGAAAATCAACTCAGCACCCTCGAGTAGACGCTCCAATCGAATCAAAACATCAATGGATTACCACTGTTGAAATATTCAACGTTCTATCGACTATATCCCGGGGTGTTTAAAGCTCCGAGTGGACAGAGAGCGGAGGGGGGAGGGGGGGGGGCGAAGAGGACTCAAGTTGGAATTGGAAGGAGTTGGGGTTATTTTCTATGAGGAGGCCACTCCGACTGAAAAATAGACGCTTTAGGGGCTTTGAGGGTGCTGTTCTTGGCTGCACCAAGGGTGCCATTATGGGGGGATGAAAGCGCACGCGGTGCACTCTCCCGCGAGACACGCCGTGCATAATTTATCGTTAGGGAGGATCAAATTCGAGCGTGCGTGTCGAGGAGTCTGGCCTTAAAACGTGGCACGAATATGTCGCAATGATCCGCGGGATAGAAGCTCGCGGCTAAAACACTCAACAATCAAAAACAGCAGCTGCAAAACGGGACGAAAATTCAAGAACGGTCGCTATCAAATTTTCAGCAGACACTCACGACCGCCGTGAAATTGGGCTGTAAATAGGAAGGGCGGTGCGAGGGGTGTGGAAGGAAAAATAGGAGGGTTGTTAACCCTGTTCCTTTTGGGAGGTGGAATCCTCGTAACGAAGGCGCCCGTGTGCCAGGACCCCTTGAATCTGATTACACAGGAGGAAGGACGACGAGCGGAGGGAGAACGGGGATGGAGAAGGGCTTGATTTAGTAATAACAAGGCTCGGTTCTTCCGTCGGGGGACAAGGAATATCCTCCAGAAACACACAGTGCACCCTTGAGAACGGGGAAATAAGTCTATCCCGGATCTAATCAAAGGGAAAATATAATGATAGGGCGATTGATCAACGAAAAGGAAGTCCCGACAGTCGGCAAGTCGGGAAGAGTAACTACCGGAACCCACAGACTTCTCAACTCCCAGAATACCCCCAACAAAATGCCTGCATCGGGACGACGAACGAATGTTGGTAGCGCGTCGAGCAAAGCAACATTCCTGGATAGAAGGAGACGCTTTGTGAGATTAAAATCAACTAATCCGAGACGCGTATCGCGTTGCCCGCTCAAGGGTTACCACCTAACTCGACGGAATTTACAAAGGCTTCTGGGTTCAAGAGGATTGCTGCTGAACGAGCCACAAAGCAAATTCAAAGCCTTGGCCCACGGCTCCTTGCCATTTCTCTCGAGCCGCCCTCCGCCCTCCGCCCTCCGCCCTATGCATATGTATAGCTATGCATGCGCAGTGTGTACGTGCTATTAGGCGAGAAAATGTCAGAGTGAAATCATAAGCAGCAAAGTGCCCTCGTGAACAATGTCTCTCACGCGGTAACTGAGACCGCGCGCGCCGTCTCGTAAGAATGCGAGGCGGAATTACTCGGGATATAACTAGGAAGCCGTAACTTCACAGTCGAGTCTGAAATCTTGCCAAGGGGTCGCCCCGTACGGGTCGTACGCCACTCTCCAGAAGGGGTAGCGCCTTCTAATCGAATTAGAGACCAGACAATCACACGAGTCTCCTCAAACAAACTCGAGTGTTCCACGTTGCGTCTCTAATGCACTCGCGTCTCTCGCTCGCAATGCCAACGAGGCTATATTCGACGACGAGTTAAAACTTGTAGCGCTCGTAGCACGGCAAATGTGCCGTAGTCACCGAAAGCTTAATTCGCAGAGGTACACGTCGTCGTCACAAGGGGGGAAACGTTGCTTGGCCGTTTACTCGCCGCAAAATCGAAAGCGCCCGCGGCCCCACGGGATTCCGGCGGGAATCCGACAAAAGTCCCGTGGGTGCGACACGGCGACACGCGTGCAGAAAATCCGACTAGAGGGAATCGGCGAGGAGCGGCGCGTACGCGAGCCGGCCGTGTCGTAATCCGCTTTAATGTTAATGTCGCAATGCTTCCGAAGCCACGCGAAAAAGGGGAGCGCAAGTGGCCGGGCGAGACCCGGGAAAATTGGACGGGATTCCACAACTGACGGGGAAACGCGCCTAGTTTTCTCCCCTCGGGGTTGGCGAGTGACGAGGGTCCTTTCGAATGTCTAAGTCGATCAGCCAAGAGACGCTGATAAACTAAAAAATAAAATGAAATATCTCCACTACGTATAATACATGGAGAAATTCCAGTTTAATCAATAAGAAAATAAATGTCTGTCATCTATGGGACGTACCATAGGTTTAAGCGAATCCTCGGATTCACAGGCACCAACTACAAAAATAAGACACTCACCGCCATATCCTCGCTCCTGTAGGCTGTGAGGGTCTGCTCATCCTGCAGGAGGACGCAGTAACAAGGCTCCCAGCATGCCTCGCCCGCAGCCTCGCCGACGCAGCATTCGGCCTCTGTAACAAACCAAGGTAGAGGATGAGCCTGGTGTGTGAATATAAGCCGCGAGGGAGTACGCGGTCAGTGTGCGAGTGGATGAAGTCGGCGCTCGTGACAGCAAGAATAATGGGCCTCGCGTCAATTATATCGAAGGCTGTGAGAGAGCCCGCGCAACAGGAAGCGATTCCCGGCGGCGCTCGCATCCACGACACACGCACGCCGCCCGATCTCGCTGGGCATCCTAGCACTCGGACATCGAACCGATAGCAATCGATAGGTCTCGCGTGCGCGCGTGAGACGGCGCGACTCGCACGCGAGAGCCGGCCACTTATCGCCGAAGACACTCAAACTTCCCAGTTATGTCGACTCACTTATCGGCACTCGCCGGCTTATATGGTGGCCGCCTCTGCTCCAACTCACCCAATTGTCTGCCGCGTGTATTCCGCACCACGTGGGTGGCGGAATACAATAGGGAAAAATTCGCTTTCCCCGGGTGCTTAATGCAACGGCGAGGGAGACGGACCGCAATCTGCATCAAGCGAGGAGCACACGTATCCTATTAGTGTCAGGACACTTAATGATATTAGCCGAAACATTAGTCCGTAGAGGAGCTCGGCCGTCGCGTCGTCACCTGGAAGCCGTGCGCGTGACAGTCGAGTAAATTAATTGGCTAATTAGGAAAGCTCCGTCTTGACTACGCAACTAGCTGCGACGAGAGAGTATACGTGAGTGAGCGGAGAGGGAGCCGATTCCCAATGCAAATGGTCGCTAGTGAGCGCCGAGGGAAACACAGCGTGAAAGGGTCGGGCGAACTGTAATCGCGAGGGAGCACAAACACGTGGCGGCACTAAATTTCCTTGATGCTGGCAGCGGAGCGACACGGCCGAGCGGGCACCAAATAACGGCTGAAAAGCTCGCGAATCGCAAAGTTCCAATTCACCCTGTTACTGCAAGTGGACCGTGAGGAAAGTTGCTCGCGAAACTCGCCCGTTGAAACGGCCACTCCAACACTGTCGCTAACTCTGCCAAGGCGGATGAGCCTCGGCCTGGCTATTGTGTCCGCCCGTCTGCTGACAAATATTTTAAGTACGCCTGCTCGAGGGGATCGAACAAAGACGTACTCGCTTCAGCGAAGAGTATTTAGTGTTTGTTGAGCTATTAAATCTGCGAGCAAGAAATGGAATAAGAAGCTTGGGTAATGCTTTTATTGAACTGGCATTGGTTTAGTTATTGCTAAATCGAACAGACGAAAGATTCCTTCCGGCCAAATAGCCGGCTATTAAATAACAGGCTTGCCGCCGAGCGATTCAATTGTTTCGCGACTGGCAAGCTCGGTGGGAAAATTAATTTCAGCTCGGAGCAATTTCGTTGGCCGAGCGCGCGTTGCATGCGCTTTGCACGCGGGCCACGTTGAAAGCTCCATTTTTCTCGCTCGGCCGTGAGCACATTGTGCGTCACGCTCGAAACGTCGCCCCTGAAAACTGAAATAAAAGTCTGGACGAATGAGGAATAATAGAACTGCGCGGCTCTAATCAGGTTTGCCAGGGTCCGAGAGAGCCAACGCCATTGGGAATAGGAAAAAGGAAGAGAGTTCTATTAATACGGAACTGCAATTCTCAAACAGGTATAATACCCATGGCGCCCGTTACGTATCTCTCCGGTGTCGAGGATGGGAAATACTCGGTGAGAAGCCTCGAATTATAACCGCAGCCGCACGTGCGGAGCATCAGCGTGTAAACGAACGGTTTCGTGGCGATTGCGCCAAGAACCGCACGCTGAATTACCAGCACTCCTGCGCACGGCGCACTCCCTCTGTCTCTCACGCTCGATTCTCCTCCCACGGAATTTCAAGGCGCCAGTGCCCGGCACACACCACCTACAAATTTTCTTCATTTACCCGCCGACATTGTACTGCTAATTACCAGGGGGTTAGACTGGTAATTGCGCCGGAGCAATTGTAAGGCCGACCAGGAGTATGCTATCACAACTTTTACAGGACTTGCCGAGAGATGAATTCCCCACCGAATGGGAAGATATAAGTCGTTGTAGAAGTTTAGTAGATCTTTCCGGGAGATGCGCCGGCGGCCTGGCATATCACGTGGACGTGATTCAGTGAATATTGAAAAATATATGTTTGAGGGAGAGGCCTCGCGGAACGAGCGGTAACTCTCCTCCCAGAGGCCCGCTCCAAGGGAACTTGGTAAATTATTGGCCCTGCTCGTCGATAAATTTGGCCAACTTCTTTTTACCGGCTATTTCCGCCTCCCCGGTGTGTCTTAAGTCTTAAAGCCTACCGGTCACCGCGATCCTCGCTCCTAGAGCCGGCCGTTACAACTCCAGCAGCCGCGTCCACTTGTATGCCCGCCCTTTTAAATGCCGCGGCGCGTCTGAGCGGCTCGTTATTACCGAGTTGTTCTCGCCACCGCGGCAACTCCTCGCCCGCCCCGGCGAACCTCTCACAGCTCTTTTTCCGCGTTCCGGCGTCGACCCTGCCAGACGATATTTCAGAGCACCTGCGACCGACATTCCCATTTTTCCGCCAAACACGTGACAGCATGTTCGCTCGCTTCAACCCCCGCTTAAATAACGGAGATCCCCAAGTTCGCCCGTGCACTTTCAAAGTCCAAAGAGATAAACGAAGCTTGCGAGAGGGAGAGCTAGAGCGAGAAAGAATAGAGATTCAAGAGGAACAGAATTCCCATGGTAAAACGCGCCTATATCCCATGGGGAATCTTGGAAGACCTGAAACTTCCCGTCCCCCTGCCTCTTACATCCTCGGCTGACTTAATGCTCGGATATTCCCCGTTGTAGCCCGCCAGAAAAAGGCACGCGATGCATCCATATGCATACATACGCCGCCGCGTACACGCATATATCCCAAGTGAAGTCTCGGCCGAGCGAGAAGTCCTCCCGCTGAGGTACCGTCCACGGCAAACAATGCACAATGCTCGATGATGTTAGAGGAGACAAGGGGAGGAGAGGCTAGCCAGCCGCGCCAGAGGCAGCCTCGAAAAAATTACGATGACGATCATCGTACAACCGCCCCGCACACTTCCTTCCCACCTACCTACCCACTCATCTATGCCCTCGGCTTTCCCAGTACGTGCCTTCTTAAATTATTAGTTGCACGACTACATCGAGCGCGCGCGTGCACTCCCGCCGAGAATAATATCGCGAGGGTACTTTACGGGGCTGGAAGTAAATTTTCGGAACTGCTACAGAGTGCCGTGTAAAGAGTCTCCTGAGACAGGGGATACAGTAAAAAGAACGAGGTGTCTTACATCAGGAAAGGGCTCTTGGGTATTTATACTCTGCTTCAGGGTAGAATCAAATAATTATTTGGATCTAAGGGAATAAACAGTAAGTCAAGACTGAAATTGCTTTCCTGCCAGATGCCAAAGAAGCTTCTCCCGAACTGCTGAGAAGGAAGGACGTCTACTGCATGCACGTATACCAGTAGGGCGGAGAAACCCCGTCAGATTTATGTGCCAGGCATTAAGTCGGAGAAAGGATTATTAGAATGGCAAAAGTAGAACGTGGACTCGAAGCGTGTGGGTGAGGTATATAGGTGCCTTTAAGGAAAGCTTTAATCGACAGATCCAATGGTCCGCGGAAACGCGCGCCACGGGAAAGGAGGAAGAGAAAGGCCAGTGACTGCACCGAAATAGTAATAGCAGCCTCCTGTCCCAGATTTCCTCGCTCGGCGCAAACCCCCCCGTCAGATGTAGTATTCTCGCCGTCTTCGGCGAGCATCACGGGCGAAATGCCCGAGCGAACCTAGTGGCAGGAAATCGGAAATACCAGCCAATACCACTCGTGACTTTTGCCGCGATATGTCCAAGACCCAGGCGAACTAGGAAGGACAGCTTCGAAATGTAGCAGTGTCACGTATCTATTCGCGTGCAGCCTGCGCCCTTTATCGACTGCTCCAACCATCTCCCAATGCATTTCTATGCATTTCCGTTGCTTGTGCTTCCTCACTTCCGGATTCCTCGCAATAAATTCCTGCCTGGCCAGATTCCATTTGCACAGACTTGCCGGGGAGTAATCGCGGCAAATAAGAGATTATCTTCGGATTTATGATCAAACGTCGCCCATTTCCTCGAACGTGCGTTCGTGCGCCCGTGCGAGCTTGGCGGCGTCATCTGTATCAAGCGGCTAACTTAATTTGTCACGGGCAGACAGTTATTTATAATATGATAAAGCGGCACGAAAGGGGAGGAGAAAGGGGAGGCGGCGGCGAGGCACGGCAGGCCCTTGTGGAGGCTCGCGCGTATCCGCGTCTGATAAATTTGCATGTACCGACGACGGTGCGAGGGTGCGAAGACAAAAAAGTGGAGAAGTCAGGATAGGTGAGGGGTCCTTGAGCCTCGGTGCGCTCGGAGAGGCGGCCACTTCGCTTCTCCGATGGAAGTGCGTTCGTCGAGAGAAGAGACGACACTGCCAAGCCAGCGTATTTCGATTAGAGGGTGTGCCTGTGCCAGCAACGTCTAGCCGGCAATTATCTTGTTAGGATAGTCTGTTAACACGTCTTATACTCCGGCCTACACTCTTGCTTACCCTGCTCCACTTATTTAATCGGAGAATCAGATTACACCGTCCTGTCCTAAGGTTCCGCGAGGAATGTGGAAGTTGAAGCAATTACCTTTCCACATTGAGGAATTAGAGGATATAGTGGGAAAGGTGCATTATGCCATGGGAGTTATGAAATGACAGAGTGCAGTGATTGACGAAAGGGGTGATTCGAAATGCAGGGGAATTGGCGGATAAGCACGAACTCGATCGCGAGCACAGGCTGTTGGTTGGGGACGATAGGAGGGCACGAGCACGAAAAAGGACGGAGTCGGGGGCAGGTGAGAGGTCCTTGATGTTCTCGAGTCTCGAGATGAGGCCACGTCCTCGAGAGCGCGCACCCGCTGGAGAAAGAGCGGTCGACATAGAGTCTCTCGCGACGGACATTGCCATGCCGCTGGCCCGTGTTTCAACCTCAGCCCGAGATTACTTCTACCGTCCTCATTAGACGCACGCTGGACCCGGATAGTTCATTACCGGCGATCTTATCTCGGACTTGTTCTTTCACGAGACTTCCTCTTCTTCCAGTGCTGCCCCCGCCGACCATGTCCGAGACCACGTCCGAGACCACGTCCGAGACGCTTTCCTTCCACGAGATTTCCGCCACTCAACCCTTCTACCTCCGTTCCCACGTTCGCCGCCGGTTTCTTCTAACCGCGCCGGTTAATTAATACGCCGCCCTCCATCTGCCAGAGCACGCGCCGACCACTCCATCTACCGGAGCGGATGCTGCGCCGAGGAATATCAACTTGCTCGTGCGAGCCTCTCCCCTCCAGCCCCGCTATACATAACATGCATATACCGACACACAGAGCCATTACGTAATTGGATGGAATCGCGAAGCGCCGCTCACGCAGCGACACCGAGCGAACCGTTAATCCAGAAAGCCGCCCGTTTCCCGATTGATTGGCCGGAGTGAGCCAACGACCTGTCCCTTGACACGCCTGTCATCACTTGCAATTCTAGCCGACGCATTACTCCAGTCATCTGAATTATGCTATTGTGAACTCTGCACCTGCATTGCTAAGTATGTCCCGGTTAATGTGAAAGAGATGAGAATCGGGAGAAAGTCCGAGGAACAAGTGGTTGATGCCTGTTGGGTCCGAGGCGACAGCCGTCACGACGCAAAAGAGCCACTTGATCAAGCACCGTATGCAGCTACTGCAGAGCTGCAAATAGTAAGTTTTTGTAGCCGAGTAATGGGTGAAGCCCTGCAAGAGCTGCAAGTGTAACACTTCTGCGAGAGCGTGGAACTAGCAGACTGTCGGGACAAGTTGAAGAGTGCGATTATATTAATGCGCATATCTAAAAAACTGTGTCACTATCGGCGAAGTGTGGATATAATAAAGTGTAAAAGAAGCAGAATGAAATGGAGACTGGAAAGAAATCCTAGAAGTCTAGATTCTAGATTGAATAGGACTGGCGCGGCTACTGGAACTGGACTGATCGATTTGCAAGTAGTTGGTGTCATAAGCAGAGACAGGTATATCTAGTGAGACAGCCGCGGCAAGTAGATTTGGTCTGACGCCCCAGACAGAAACTCGGAACTGGAGCTCCTCTTTGAGCAGCGCACAAAGCCGTTTATCTTGCTCAAAAGACTCCTTTTCCCAGTCACCCGTCTTTCTTCCGACGACACTTCTTTCCGCCTGTCTCGATAACGACTCACTCACTCACTTTGCCTCATGTGCCGAGGCCACCCTTCTCTTCTCCCCACAAGAGTACCCGCACTCGCTGTCGAATCATTGGATACTTTCTACATATACCAAGAAACGGGTGATACGATTTCTATCCTCTGGCGGACGTACACTAAAGAACCTTTGTCGCTGTCGCATATGTAATCTAGTTTCCGATCTCTCCGACGATTAGAGGATGCTTTGCTCTCGCGCTCGCAGAAATGAGCTCGGGCCAGCAAAGCTCGACGGCACAATTAGCATAATTGTCAATCCGAAGGGGCGTGCGGTGGACAAGGCAGCATCTCACGGCTACTCGATTCGAGGATAAATCGGAATCCAAGAGACGGGCTTGGGGAGAGTTGGCGGGATAGCTGGCAGAGAGTCTCTTGCTTAATTGGGTCAGCGAGCTGTTTATTAATTCGACGAGCTATTGGAATCCGAAGCGAGCGGGAGCCGGCGTCGCCGTCGCCGCCGGTGGTATCGGCTTTCCCGAATGCTCCAATTTCCAAGGAATAGTGCGACAGCCCTCTGTTCCTACCCCACCAATTAACTCAATTACAATCCGATCCTTATTGAACCAAGCGCCCTGTCACCAGCCTCGACACTACACTGTTACCACTGTTGACACTTGCATCAGCTCCAAGCGGCGCATCAACCCGCACGCCCGACAGAGGCCAATAAATAAATAGTAGGCAATTTTATTCAGGTTGAGAGGGGCGAGGGGGAGGGGGGGGGGCAGTTTGCACTGATTCCCAGCTATTTGGCGTGCGCATATCAAAAGCGGGAGCGGACGCAGGCCACATATTTGTCGGCTGTTTACCGGGAAACGCAATTGCGGAATGAGCGCCACGAGAGACCATAGGTAATCACAGAGGGAACAATGTCCTGCTGGCGTGCCATTAAATCCTGCGGCATAATGGAGAAATGGAATCACGTGATTGCCAGTGACCATTGCATTAAACGGGCGGAAACAGCCCGAGGGAGAGAGAGAGAGGGGGGTCAACTCAGTGGAGTCGTGCCTGTGCCCTGTTTGTAGAATAACTATATGATTTACGAAGGTTTGTATTTGCACTAGTGCATTAGAAGGTTTGATAGGCCTACACGTGTGTATGAGGTCCGATATCTGGGAATTTGGCCATCTAGCAATCCGTGTGGGGGGTCAAGTGGCAGCCGAGCAAATGCTGGCAATTTCCTGCTTTTAATGGAACCGCCACTGACGAATGGCGCTCATCCCGAATAATTAATCCCCGGTGTTATTCTTCGTATTCTCCGTCTGGCCGTTGCCGCTCGCAGCTTCAGAATTTCAGATACGCGCAACTACTCCAAACGAATTTACCTTTCGACGTGACGGCAACTTTTCCGACTTGGCGCGTTACAGGCGACGAAACTTCCCTCGCCGGCGCCGGGACGTTCGCCGAGCCGACAATAGCTCTTACCTTGGTATCCCTAATGTTTCGGCGCGCCGGTGAACGGCTCAAGTGCGGGAAAGAGATAGAGGCGGCTTTTACGACTGACTATCTAATCAAGTTGTCGAGAGCTGTTTAAGAACACGTTGCCGGTGAGGCAGCTTAATTGTCCCAGGAAAGCGAGAACTTCGAATTGGCGTTGTCTGGCGTTGGAAGACAGCGGTGATGAGTAATTAAATGAATAAATAAAAGGGGAAACTCGTCGACTACTTAAACACCGCCCGAGCGCCTCCTGCGCCTGACACTTCCATTAGGAGAGATGTAAAGAGCTAGACCAGTTACGTGTCTCGTGAAAATCTGCACTTGATCTCCAGTGCACTTTGCACATGCACCGTATTGTTAGAACAGAACGTTCAATCGTCCACTGCTCGTCAGCAATCGCTCGATTACTTCATCACAAGCTAAATCAACCAGAACTTGGCTATTTCTCACCGCCGAAGAGAAGTTCGTATTAAGATTGCAGTAATAATGTTCGCGTGAAATGTGGGTCACTCGATCCGAGCTATTGTTGGATCCGAAATCCGGCGATATTGGATTTCTAGGGGGATGAAGATGGGCAGGTGCCAGCGTGGAATTAAACTTGGAAAATAATGGTGGAAAGTGCAGATTCACCGTGGAAATTCTACTTTCGAAAGCGACGAGCGTAAGCCGATAATACTGGTCGCTCGGAATTTCTCTGGACTCTCTCGCGAGATCCCTCGATAGAGTAACTAAGTTGAGTAGATAAAAGCTTACAAAATCCGCTTCTAATTGGTGGTAGTTAAGCCGCGAGGAGCATAGGCTACGCATTACACACTATTAATTCCTGCTAATGAAGAGAGGCATTTTGTTTCACGCGCGATCCGTTCAACAGGCAAATCGTAATGGGCATTTCCGACATGACAAATGACAAACGATCGACGCGCCACCCACATAATTATTGTGCTGACGGCTTTAATTACTCGCACGGCCGCTTTCGTCATTGATCTCTTCGTCTGGCGCGCGCCAGAGAGACGGATTCATAACGAGAAACGCTTTATGTCACGTCAGAGGCTAACTTTACAAACAGTCCAACACGAGCTGCACTCATAGAGTTCCACCAGCCAATCCAACAGCCAACTGTCGACCTCTTTCACTCTCCCCGAAGAATTACTCGACTCCCACTTCCAGCATCCTTTCATTCCTCCTGCTAAAGGACAAAGCACTAGAAGTCCAATAACTCAAATACCAACTCGCCTCGCGAATTCCACCATGAAAAAGCCTTAGGAAAAGTAATAGGCATTTTCGCGGGTTCGCGCAAAAGACCATCCCGCGCGCGATTTCATAAATACCAGATTCCCGATTCAATGTTCATGAGTGCAAGTTTCCCAGAAAGTTTCGCGATGGCCCATCAACAAGAGTGAAAAGGACTTTCACTAATTATGCATTTAAGAGTATTGCCACTAATCAGGTTTAACACCCGCGGAAAAAGCTTAATTGTGCGTGGATGATATTGAAGTCAGCATCGAAAAGAGGGAGAGATGAGAGAGAGAGAGAGACTTGGGAGAAACCCGCAGCTCCGAGAGGAGCAGTTGATCCCCCCTTGGGTTCGATCTCATCTTCGATTCGCCACGATGGCGAGGCTCTCTCGACTCTGCAGATCCCGAGGATCCGGCGATCTCCGCTGGCAAGTGGATAATGCTGTGAGAAAGGAGTCTGCGAAGCAGAGAGCTCGGAGGGGACGCTACTCATTTACCTACATCGATTTATTGCGCCCACAAGCAGATTACATCTGCCGTGGCGGAATCTCCTCTCCTTCCGCGGACTGCACGCCGGATCGCCGGATCGCCGGATCGCCGGATCGCCGGATCGCCGTTTAATTGGTCTCCGCTGGGAATCGATCAACGCTCTTCCCCGAGCCGATTGCTCAAACATTTCTCGAGGGAGCAGCGGAGAGCCTCCTTCTTCTCACGAGCGGAGCAATCCCACTGATTGGCTACAAGCGCAATCCTCCCCCGTGAAACACTCATCTCCATGCGCGCCCCCAGTCCTCATTTAACAGACCAATACGATTATCCTCCAACTTGTACCACCAGTTATCCTGTGGATTTTTCTCTCGTCCTCGCGTGTCTGCGATCATCGAGATGATCCTCCTCATCCTAATCATCTACATACTCACTCGACTCTACCAGTATCAAAGTTCCCGCGGCACCAGTCGCATCTGATCTCGATGCAATCGAAATCTAGTCCGAGAACAAAAGGAGCGGACAACAGTCCTGCGAGTAAGCGTCGCCATAGATATCTCGAGGCTAATCCAGAAAGGTGGGTGTCGAGTCAGGGCCGCGTGTATTGTATGCTAATGTCAATTGGTTCGTAGTCCCGGAATAATGTTGCAAGTGCGCCGGTCTGAGCACAGGTGAACTCTTGACTCGATGGTACTAGAATACTGTTATTTATTATACATTTTTCTTCTCAATCCTTTCGTGGATCTCTGTATCTATTTAAACCGAAACAAGTATCCCCAAGTTAATTCCAAATGGAGACTAGTTGCCCGAGAAGCCAACACGTGCTCGTCGCGATAACGAAAGCCGGACACCAAGGAGGTTCTCCTATTACGAGCATATCGACCGATTGCAGGCAGACACCAGTTCCACTCGGAGCTATCGGCAGCGAATCTGAGGGGGCAGTTGAAAAATGTGGCAGCTTACCGCAGTAATGAACCAGGATATGAAGAGTGCCGGCGTAAAACCGGGAGTCGCACCAGGAAGCGGCGTCGACCTGAGGTTCGAAGAGGGAGAGATCGAGGCCCTCCATGTCACTCTCACCACAGGAGTCACTGAGAGGCTCGAAATTAGCGGTCTGCGCCAATTGGTCCTCGTTCGCGACCTCTTCCACGAGGTTCTCGCCACCGGCACCCCTGCACCGAGGTGTTAGAGCCATTCCCGTCTCCTCTACTCTCCTTAATCCTCTTTCTCCTCCGACTCTCCAATCACTTGTCTCTCGCACCACCTTTGCCAGAGTTGGCCACAGTGCGAGTCATCGGCTAGCAAACACTGCTCTCCTCTGCTGCGTTCGCGCGCACTGTCCTGTCGAGAAATGTTTAAGTATTGTTGGTGCGATCTCCTCTCAGTTTGGTGAGGATACCGAGACTCGTTCTGGCCGAGTGGCACAGCTCACTCTCCTGGCTCCATCGGTACATCACGTAATTGCTTAATTAATTTCGCGGGTCAGTGTTACGTGAGCGTAATAACAACTCGGACGTGGGCGGCTGTTGGAGCGGGCCCCGTCGATTTCCTCGATAAATCGGCGTTCGTGCCCCGCGCTAATTAGGCTCGCTATCTAATTATCGTACCGTCGAGTGGAAAGCTGGGGATGTAATGGGTCGGATAAGATCGATGGGCCTCGTTCCGGTGAGTTTGCATCGCTGCCCGGGGCATAATGAGTGCGCTTCTTGAAGCGCTTTCAGAGTGAGCCTGGCTACCGGAAGCACCGAGTCCGAGTAGACGAAAATTCAATACACGTGACACGAGGAAGTAAGTTTCCGGGGGTCGCCGAGTGGGTAGGTACGCGGGGAACTGTAAGTGGAGCTCTTTCTGTCCCGCTGAAACGCGAAGATCCTCTTTAATTAAGCGGCCCCTGTAATTAATTGCCTCTTCTCCCTCTGTCCATCGTGCCGAGGCGACATGTCCACGAGACTTATGACCCAGCGGACGAGTACGCCGACAGCGCGTAGCTACTCTCGAGAGGTCGTGTACACGCGCAACCTAAAGAGTCTACGACCCAAAAGGAGCAAACGACACTGATGTATCGATTTGCAGCTACTTTCACCGCGGCCTCTCTCCCCAATTTTCCAATACGCCGCTTTCAAGCAAATCAAACCCCCCTCTCCGTCCCTCCCCAACACATTTCCCTTCATCCCGGGGTGATTAACGGGATTCCCGCGTGTCCGGCGCGGGGATAGAAAGGGACGCAAGTGGTACACGATGAGATAGATGGCCGGTGCAATTTGGAGGCGCTCGCAAGAGTGCGTCGGGCGCATATGTGCACCGAGAGAAACGACCGCTTTCAAATCTTAATTCGCTGGCCGACCTACTTCTCGCGGAATCTCGGGGACGTTAGTGGCAATGACTATCACGCGATGATCGCCAGTCGCGGCGGAGCCATTCCGCAAACAAGCGAAAGCTAATTTCTCATTGTCCCGAGAGTGGCCCTCCTTCACGGCGCTCGGCTGCTAAACGCACCGTAACCACCACCCACCGTGCACTGAGAGCCAAGTTCAAGTTCACCGCGAAAGAATTCACTTTCGACGGCGCGTGAGCGCGCGTGCCCTGCGTGTACGCGTGGACGCGCGTGTGTGCGCGCGGAAACGTTGCCACGCTTACCGCGCCAACTGAGGCATTAATTAGCGGAGCGTACGCGGGATTCCAGCCGACGAGATTAACTATGACTAGCTAGGCAGCGAGCGCGCACTCGCCCCGATAAATTATTCCCAGTATTTAGCCCGACTTCCTGCGCACCGTGCGCACCGTGCGCACCGTGCGCACCGAGTGATTGCACCGGGTGCGTCCGTGCAAAAGTGAAAAAACCTGTTTCGGAGCCAACCGAATGATGGAATGCAAAGAAAGCAGTCTAGCTCGGCACGTAAGGAGTTGGCGAAATCGCTATCTAATCCCGAGGTAGGCTCGAGCGTCCATTTATAAACTGTATCGCCGCTGAAACCACTGGCAGCCTCCGCTCCTCTAATCGCACGGATGTTATAATTCGATAGGCTGACCAATGAAATTGACATGTTCGATTTGCTTCGTAGCGGCCTGCGATCAGATATTCCTGCGAGCGCGAAGCGGAAGCTTGTCCGGCCGATTCAGGTTTACCTTTACGTAACTATGACACAGATACGCCAGCGGAGAAATATACAGCACGTGCGTGCGGAAAAGCGCAAAGGCAAAGGGGCGTGGGGCGCCCGCGGTCTTTCGTCGGGAGTTTCTGCCTCTACGGAGGAGATCGAGATCGGCCTCCTCTCCCCGGACGATCACGCCGAAGATCACGGCACGTGAACTGGTTTCACGAATACCGAGGAAACGTCACGTGTGCGTACGCGCTGCGGCGTCTGGCGAGAGAGCGGTGCACGCGAGGGGCCGACACACGAAGAAAAGAAACGGCAACGGGGAGGCCAAAAGCAGGAGGAGCAGGAGGAGCAGGAGGAACAGTCGGCGAAGGAAAAGGAAAGCACGTAAGCCCGGGACGAGGTAGAGGTCGTTCGCATCCGAGTCCCAAGTCGGCGGGCCCGCGTGTAATCGTTTCGTGACTACGGACTAGCATTCCCCCCTTACTTTCCTGTCTATTTCGACTGACCTCTCTTCCCCGAGACGAGCACGAACCACCGAAAAGGCTTGTGGGAGCTTCCTACACGGGAGAGAGAGATTGCCGTCCGACACGCATTGCCCATTTTAGCCCGAAATTTGCGCCCGCGCGCCCGGCACTCTCCCCGCCGGATAATTTGGCGTTTAGGGCCAAAGCTTTCGTGTTAGCGTAATTTCACTTAATGAATCGCGCTCGAGTGGCAAGGCCAGGCCCGCGAGGAGCAATTTACCGGAGCCGTGATTTATTTCCCCGGCATGCAATAAGGATGCTCTCGGCAGCACACACAGGCCGGCTGAAATAATACTTGGCTCCTCTCCTCGGAATGGTCTTCTCTCTTCTCGCATCGAGGAAATCCATTGCGGAGCGCGCGGCCCGGCAGGATATTTAATACCGGCAACTTCAATATTACCTCCGCCGAGGTGGGTCGAGTCTCGTTGGTGCGGTGTGCGCAGTGCGCGCGCCGGGCGAACTAAAGCAGGCCAGGAAGAATGTATCTCGGGTTCGCGGCTCGGGAGCGTTGCACCCGGGATTGAAACGCGCCGGAGCAGAGAAAGAATGAACAAGCGATCGTTTACTCGGTAATAGCCGAATGCATTCTCCGAGCGGAGAGAGGCCGGGCCGCACGACCAACAGGTGAAGCCTGCAAGGAAAGAAGTATCGGGCGTGTGTTGGCCGGACTCGTAAAAGGGTTCGCTCGTAAACCGGCAAAAAGTAGGCGTATCGGAATCGCGCGGCCAGCCTTGCCCGCCGCACCGAGAGACCACTCGCTACAAACTTGCTGATGAACTCTGACATTTCGCGGAGCTCTCGGGTCGAGCGGGACTAAATGGAGGTGTACGTGGCCGACCTTAAGCCGCCCCCTCTCGCCGCCTCTCGCGCCCGGCCGCCTTCTTGCCTTCCTTCGTCCAAGGATCTCGCGGCTATCTGTTCCGGCTACCATGAGAACCTCGCGCTCGCGCTCGGGCTGCCTACTTAGAGCTCTCTCGTACCATCAGGGAGAAAGAGCCCGCGAGGAAAGAAGAGGCCAACTGGCTCTGCCTCTGCCTACTTACGACGGAACCGCGATCCCTCGTAAACATCGGATGAAAGCCTCCGGGGAATCCGCGGACGCGAACAAGGACACCAGGTGCACTACTACTGATAACGAGGCCTGCAAGCTCCCCCGGCCAAAGATCACATTCCGCGCTTCCTCTGCTCCTAATCACGCATTTCCTCGCTCTCTAATTCCTCCCGGTGCGGTGGACACGTGGGAAAGCCAATCAGCGCCTACATCAAACCCCATTCTCCCATTCTCTCGCAATCGGCGCGGCCTTTCAATGAAATCCACTGACATTGAGGAGCGAGCGGCGTACAATTTATACCGGGCCGCGACCAAGACCTCTTGCTCGCGCGCTATTGGATAATAAATTTCAAGACTTAAACTCTCATATTTCGGCGTCCCTCGTAAAAGTCCCGGAAACTATATTGGCAGTGAAATTTACGAGCCGATATCCAGGAGAAACGCGATCTGAGGTATTAGCGCCAAAAGGAAGGAGAGGGAGACTCCTGGAGCCGCTTGATCGAAAGGAAGAGGACGCACGCGTCATGTAATTGAGTGATTGGCGTGCGGCAGTTAATTAAGGCGGGGAGAGACGGCAGCCTAATTCGAATTCAAAGGGAGTGCGGCCGCGGTCGGGCAAGATGTTATGTCTGAATATGTAAGTCAGTTATGCGGCCTATGCCCTGAGAGGAAAAGGCACTGGGCAGAGGAGAGGCGTGCTGAGCTGCTGGTGCACGCTATCCGCCGAGCGAGGAGAGACACAAGAGGAAGAAAAGGACGGAAGAAAGGGGAAACCAGAAAGGAGATCGAATCAGCTGAGAGGGAAGCCGGCTGGCGGCGGTGCTGGCGAGCCTCGGCAGAATGCTTTCTTAAATCAACGATACCCGCCAAGATTTGTCAAAGGCGAGGCCGCCGACGTACACCAATTTGTTTGCCAAAGACGCCCGCCGTTTCGTCCCAGGAATTTCCCCTTTGAGCAACGAGCGCCACCCGCGATACACGCAAATTAAAATCCACTCCTCCACTCCCTTTTTCTTAAACCTTCATCTTCTCAGTTTCTCACACCTTGACACGATACGCGGGCCGAGCTCTGCTTTAGGAGAGTGGGCGCCTAGAATGTGCAGCTGCGAATCATGGAAAATTGGAGGAAGCGCGGAGGGACTAGACAGACCATCTAATTTTCGAGACGTCGCGTCGCGATAGTTTCCGTAACAAGAAGCCGAAGTGAGTATCAACGAGGGTGGTTCGAGGGAGGCAAGCTGGACAGAATAATCTGTCCTCAGGTGGCTCGAGATACGTTTGCCCGAGCTCAAACTTATCTCCCTCGGAGCAAGTTGGAGGCAGACATGGCGGTTTCCCTTCGAAACTGCCAGTGTGTGTCTATGGTTACCAGTAGCTCGTCGTCGGGAAATTCAGTAACTCGCAGATCAAACGATCGCGCGGCTGAGGAGGATTACAGCGGAGAATGAAAAGTCAAGGAGAGCAGAGTTTCTTTGAGGGGAATAGCCTATCATCTCCGGCCGAGAGAAACATTTATGACGAATCGCGTGTCTTATGAAATATTAATCATCCGGATGCTTATCTGCCGCGGGTTCCTTCGACCTCCGTCAATTTGGGCGAGTGGTGGTACGCGGAAATGAAGTGCGCTACGCCGCGGAATTACTAATGGCCGCGGTAATAAAGGACGCTTCCGAGTGAAAGCCTAACAATGATTGCCAAGGCTCGCCAGCTTCTTGCAACATCGATCTTCCAGTCGGACTGACGCCCGGAGGTTCAAGGGCTTATTACGATCTGTCTTACCTTGGGAGCTTGGGAGGTTGGGAGAGGAAGGCGCGAGCGCGCAATTGACCTTTTTCGTCTGGGCGCAAACTTTCGTTCGTTTACCCCGAGCGACGACAATACTCGGCTCTCGCTCGAGAGTGAAACGCGTGGCGCGAGGACAAGTTAATAGTGGTTGTTAGAGCGGATTATACTGCGAGCAATTCGCCTGCATTGGCAATTTGCATATCTAAGCGCGCGACGCGCGCGGATTACCCTTTAAGTATTGTACCGTCGTCGCAATGAAATATCGAACCGACTGTTTCCCGTGCACGTCGCGAGATACAAGATCCGCAATGGCTCGCGCGCGCCACCGGAACCCACGTAATGTAGCCTTTGGAACCCGATAAGCGGGAAGGCCTCCAATGCCTGAGTAGTCGGATCTAATTAGAGTAATGCAACACTTTCAAGTATTTTGAGATACGATACTATTCCTGCCAAGTATCTCCCGTTCGCTCTCGCGGCCAGCAACGTCTACGGCAATGGCAAACCAGCGTGTAACACGAAGAGCAGTGGTCTCTCGATCTAACAGTAAAATTCCAGCAAACACTACTATCAATCCCGGCGCCTTTCCAACGCGTAGCCGAGCACCGGTGCAAAGGAGCGCGCGTGTGACTGCTTATCGGGCCAACTCATCCTGCTCCCGTCAGGATCTCAGCTGTTCTTACTTACATAATTGCTCGGGCAGCCATGAAACTACGCGGGGCAGCGGGCAAAAAGCTCTAATCACAACAAGTACTCGTCTTCTCTGGCAAGGTTTTCGATCGGCAACTCCTCTCTTTTCCCTCGGGGATCGAGCGACGATCGTTGAGCGGTTGATGGACGTGCGATAAATTCGCGGCGGAGATTCGACGAGTTTTCCTCCGCGAGGGAGAGTATAATCGAGAAGCTCTCGGAACGAAAAGGGGACGGCGCGGCGTCAAACAGCGAGGGCCGCGGCTAAAGCGAAGCCGGCGCGCATCAAGATCGGCCGCATGTGCAGTTACACGCCTCGCCTGTCCATATTTAATTATGCAGAATCCCGCGAAATCCATTTGCCGCGGAGATAGAGAGAGCCGATTTTATTCGATGCTTTCTATTTGCTGGCATCGGCCCGGACAGAAGTTGGCTCGGTCGCGCACCGTACGTCTGGTGTCGAGCGTAATGTCATTCGCACATCGCACCCTCGCATTCCCCATGAGACGCGTTTCGCACGGGCGCGTTAATTAATTAGCCCGCCGGAGGCTGCACTTTCGTAATCATATTTTCGCCCGATTTTCCATCTGCCGCTGTTAAGCGAGAATCTATCGGATTAAACCCCCCAAGTGTCATTCGTCCGATAATCCGGCCCAACAGTAAACAAGAAAGAGAGCTGTGCCACCTAAATACGTGTCAGACTCGCTAATAAATGCGAGCAACAAAACTGACGAGCTCAATATACAAATTCAGCGCAAAGTCGGAATGTCCCGAGTGTACGAGTCGGTGAGATGCGTCCGCAGAGCTCGAGTCTTCCGAAATGTAAACACAACGGTAAATACGCGATGCGTTCTCTCGCGACACACATACTACCGGCCCGCAAACACACTCGAGTCCAAGACAAATTCTCCAATAATTCCCAGCCAAACGAGTCTCGGTATATATCACCCTGAAAAAATGAGACACCAATTGACAGTTACCTCTACCAAGATTTACGTCAATGCCAACGGAACAGGGCTCTCGTCGCCGTTCTCCCAGCGCTCGGAACCACTCCGACACCCAACACTACCTGTTCCGGCGCTGTAAAAGCCAACCCAACGGGGTTAAACCTCGGGGCAATTCCAAGAGGCTTCCTCCTCCCAAATTGCACCTTGCACGTCGAGTTTCATGTTCTGTCCACGCAGTGGTCGCACACTACACACACACTCTCTCACCAAAGGGTAAATATCGTTTTCTCGCGACCGAGGCGCGTTTTTAAAAGGGCACTTTCAGCTGGTGTCAAAGGTCGTCGTCGGGGGGCAAGTGTAGGCCAAGTGTGACATTGCACCGGCACGACGCGCGGCGTGTCGGCGTGTCGGCGTGTCGGAGAACAAGTGGCGCGCGCGCGAGGATCACGCGGTGGTGGCTCGTCGCGTACTGACATCGCGGGACAATGCTGTTGCCGCGAGGCGGGCCGAGCTCGCGCGGAAACGGCCGAGCACCGCGCCAGGTACACACATTACGCGCCGCGAGGACCGATCGAGGGTCGTAAACCTCTATTGATATTTCGATGCCCGCCGCTAATCTCCTTTCCACTTATCGTTTTGCCAAGGAAACTAGTACGGAAGCGCCCGCATACTGACCTGCTTGCGAGTACCTCTCTGCTTGCCAACAACTCCCTCAGAGTACCTCGATATGAATATAAATGGAGCATCGACAAGGTGCGAATCGAACCGGTAATGCAATGTTAAATCGGCGCAAATGGAGAATCACGGTGTTGTAGAATACGGTGGAAAAGAATGATGCGCTCAGTGGTGATGGTGTTGCGCCGCCGGGCGATAATTCGCAATAGGAACGATCGGGCGCAGCAGGGAGGAGAGAGGTTGAGGGAATGCAGGATGCGGGTAGAGTTAGGGCGGTAGCTGTCTGCCTGGAGCAAGTGCCGGGAGATGAGTGAGCTTTCCAGTAGGACGCTTGCATAGGTGTGCCTAGATCGCTGGAGCGGGTACCCACCAACGATAGAGTCGTCCGCTTATTCCATTCCGGCGAGTAGCACACAGCCACTCCTTACTTATACAGTTAACTGCAGAATCGAGAGAAACGGACGAGGCGCGAGAGACTAAAACTGAGGGAGCCTGAGCGAGAGTGAGAGGAAGAGCGGGAGAGGATGCACAGAGAAGACAGCGTGCAGCAGTAAATGCCGGTAGACCGGTCGTGAAAATAAAGCATTCGAAATGAGCCAGACTCGAGAGGGCGGCCTCTCGGCCGAGAGAGCGGCGAGCTCGCGCGCGCGCTGCGGAATGGCCCGAGACTTTGAAGTCGAAAATAGCCAAAAATCCTCTCGGCCGCCTCGGGGGAATCCCGCGTGTCCCGGAGACAGAAGGAGGAGAGGCGAGGGTCGCCGTCGTCGGCGGCACGGTGGCCGCTCGAGCGACTAGAAAAGTAACGGTGCCGGATCGTTGAACTTGCCGCGATGTCACGGCGCAGGCCATTAACAGCTCTATGGAGAGTATGGGATTCATTGTCGAGGAGCGCGCTGGAAGATCCCTCGAGATGACTGCTGCACCGTTTCCAGCCTGCAGACGGACGGGCGGCCAGCCACCGTCAAACATAATGGCGCGATAAGGGCGGCGAATTTATTCAACTGTGAAGCGTGTCCGACGGTTTGATCGTTTTCACCGGCCGATCGGAGAAACTCGCTGAGTAACCGTGGCTTCCTTCGGCGAAGAGGATCGCAATGAGTCTAATGGTAGAGCGTCAAATGTAGGCCCATTCCTGCCGATCGAGGGATCGATAGGATGGAGAGTACCGATAGTATCGCCGGTGGTATGATGACCGTTGCATCTAGCTAGACTTGGAATTCTTTTAGCCATCTGACGCTGGCTAAGCTGATGGTACTTGTGTAGCCAGGATTATTATGTAATCCATCTCAGTCTCAGCTTTCTTGGGAACTGGAGTATTGCAGAAATCCAAGTGATGGATGAACAGCCGGAATCCTGTTCAAACGTACACGTTCTACATGATCGATCAAGTGTCATAATTCCAGGCTCCGGTGTTGCGTAATGCTCGCGTCTCGTCTATTGCGACTCGAGTAGGCTTTTCGAAGGGAAGTAAAGCCCCTCGGGGGTTAATGAAATATTTCCCTCTCTGTCCGGGGTAGACCATTTTCACGTTCAACTCGCCAATTACCTAGAGCGGTGTTCGCTCTAGGTGACAAACGCGAATAACGAGAAATAATTACGGTCTCTCGCGCTCCCGTAACAACTAATAGTGGACTCCTTAGTTGGCGGCCTTTCGAAAAGCCCTCGCGCGAGTGTCGCGAGATTTATCGCCGCCAGCCTCTTCCTGGATCATTATTAATGACTAAATTACACACTTTTGTTCGAGAAACAAGCAAAAGCCCGACAGACTGACACCGAGTGGGAGATTGTCCCGGCGCGATAGAGAAAAAAAGGCCAACTAGTTTGCACGCAATAAATCCCGGCGATTTTCCTAGATAAGCATCGAAATTTCACCATGTCCCGGGCGGGAAAGCGTCGGGTCCGCGTGCGTCCCATGTGAACGAGGCCACCCACCGCACGCATTCAAGAATCCGGCTATCACTCTGCTCCATTCACTAACGAGCTGTTAAGTGGACCACTACGAGAAGCGACACTCCGTAAACACTCTTCCGCTGCCGCGCGATTATTTCACACGCCACGGCAGCCAGCTATTACTTTTCACTCTCAGTGTTTACCGGCGTGCCGCTTTTATCGAGGGCCGTTTAAGCTCTCGATGCCGCGTTCCTCGCCGCGCTGCGATTATTATGGAGATTATGAATTAGGGGAGACCGTCACTTTTTCAAGCGACAAGGCCCCGTCGAGGTGAAGAGTGAACGCCAATCGGGCGAGGGAAGAAAAATGGGCGGCGGATGAAATGGGCCGGATTATTCGGGGCACGTATACTATATGTAGGTAGGTAGCTAGTTCGCGATTAAAGCGAGCGTCGAAGGTGTATCTCGGGGCCGTGCGAAGCGATCGCCGCGGCGCGGCGGCGGAGCAAGAAGAAAAACAGTCTGGCCCGACAGAACAATGCGGAAACTTTGACAGGCCAAGGAGAAGAGGAAGAGCGGTCGTTGAGCCTGGTGCTCCTTATTCAGCCGGGGTCGGGGAGGTAAGAAGATCCTCTCGAAGGAAGAAGGGTCGGTCGCGCCGGCGGAGG
The DNA here is from genome assembly GCA_963675795.1 of Crossocerus cetratus. Lineage (NCBI taxonomy): Eukaryota > Metazoa > Arthropoda > Insecta > Hymenoptera > Crabronidae > Crossocerus > Crossocerus cetratus. The sequence goes on from OY776667.1 coordinate 20,020,844, forward strand.
GTCGACTTCGTGAGTTTCCTCGAGGCACCACAATTCATCCTTCCTTTCGATCCTACCTTCCCCTGCCTCCCCCCATCATATCATCCTGGCGCGCGTGCTGCTTCTGCCGGTGGTATTTCACTGGCGCGATGCACGGCCGCGAGAGCCTATGGGAAAATGAGGAGTTTTCGTGGGAGATAGGCCAACGCGCCATGGGAAGAGAGACTGGGTTGCGTGCATTTGAATACTATTGATATGGGAACCGCATTGATCCGACCGCGAGCTCGGCCGCCGAAACGTTGGATGCACTTCGATAATAAGAACGCGGCTGCTTCCCCAGGCCCGTCGAATATCGTGAATGAGATTATTCCGGCGGCCGGAGAAACCGCATCTTTCCCCGGAGAAGAGGAGGCCGTCGCGGGACGGCTGGCATTCCGAATCACTTGGTGGACTCTCGGGCCTTTGAATAAATCTAACGGTGAACATCCGCGATGCGCTAGCCTAGACTCACTCGCCGGAGAGCAACAAGCATTGCGAGGAGCCCAGGCGAAAAGAAGCATCGGGAATGAGAGCGAGCGCCACCGCGGAGAGAACGACGAGGATTTATCGCGGCGTCCTCGCGGCTACCAGTGCGCGCTTCTTCGTCCCATCGCGAAATCGAACTCGACCGATTTAACACTGCCGGCATGTATATCGCTATTGCGCTTATTTATCGCGAGTGCCGATGCCTCTCAACGGTTCTTAGCAACATCTTTAGCCGGGAGCACCGTCTCTACCCGGCTGATGAATCGATACCGAGCGATTCTACAACCGCTTGTAAACTGGTTCCCCGCGTTTACATCCGTGCAGCTCCGCGAATTTATTTCCAATTTGAGGACACTAATTCCAGGAATCGCCACTAAACTTGACATTGCGTACGCGGCTACGCTTCATCCCTCTCGCGACGGAGGCTATCGATAAGCCTGTATCGCCGTCGCCGGTGTTTCATTACAAGCCACCGAACACGCCCACGTATTTCGATATTGCGGAAACCCGAGGGAAACAGGTCCAAGTCGATGGAAAGCCGCGGAGGCTCGTAAAGTCCAGGCATCTTTCGATATGAAATCCTCCCGGGAACGGAAGGGGCTAATCCGAAAATTCAATATGCTCCTTTCTCTGTCCCGGTGGAAATAAGTAGTAGAGACGAAAGAAGACGTCTTGTTTACTTGTGGCATCAAATGAAAGTCCAATGGATCTCTAGGGAAGGAAGGATCAATGGTTGTTATGACCGTTCGATTAAAGCAACGGTAACCGCAGCGATGAGGTGATTGATCCGCGCACCTTCACGCACTCTCAACTATCCTTTTTCTAGAGCTAGCTGCCGATCGAAGTGGCAAGTGAAGTTTTTGCCACTATTAACCCTGCGCCTCCCGCTCACCGTAATCAATGGATGCGTAAAGTGCCGAGCGAGCGAACCCTGATGTAACGCCCGATGCAATAACTACGCGACTAATACGCTCGTAATACTGCAGCATAAAATAATCACTTATTTTATATGCTAATGGCTCCATTATCCTGACGGTACTTATCCCTATTATCCTCTCACTCTCCCTCGCGCTCTATCGTATTAGCCCCACTAATTCGCAAATACCGGAAAACTCAACCGATTATGTTACTCATAAAAGCCTGCTTTTAATGTACGCTACTCAAAAGAGTCCTGCTATTAAGTAATAAACTGATTGCATAAAATAAGAGTTGTGATTGGCAGGAGTACATTCCTCGAAACGAGATCGGCTCTCTCCAGAGGGGTTTCCGTGAAAATAGCCTGTTATCGAGGATCCATTTGAATAAGGACCGGAGACTGGCGGCAATTTTAAACCACACAATTGCGGCTAGAAAATGGATCGCATTGGGGTCGGGTCGACTATTCCCAGGGAGCCACGACTATGCACAGTTGAAATGAAATAGAGCAGGAGGAATAATGGCCGGGAGTGGAGATAGTTCACAAGGTTTTCCCTGCATTCATCCTAATTGGCGCACGAGGCCAATTACCAGTCGAAGAAGGTCTATCACTAGGATGCCGTTAGTGGGATAGGCCAAGGTGTAATCTGGCGTGTAATGCGCAGGTGCAGCCAGTGTCCCGATCTTGCCGCCGGGGGAGGCTCGCGCGCACTGCCGATATCAGATTCTTGGGGCGAGTGCGACATGTGTAACAGGCGGATGAGGACGCAACAGCACACACAACTCTAATCCGGTCGGCCTCGAAAAGCCCCGTACGCCGTTATTACTCCCGTCACCCGTTACTCGGCAAACCAAGAAAAAGAACGCGCCTCCACTTCGGAGTCACTGGGTCTATGCGGCCAACACATGCCGATGCAATAAGCTTCGCTCCGTTTGCCCTCTTACTGGCAAACCCATTCGTTTTTATACGTCAATCTACTGACCGTCGATTCGAGCTTCTTCCATATGAGTTAGAGTACTCGATTGCTCTTTCGACCATTCTGATTTGATAAGGATGAGTGGTTATTGAAACTGATGGAACTCATCGCTCTGCGAATTCAGTAATTGATTAAGAAGATTTATTGGACAAGGAAGTCAGTCAAGCGGAGACTTGAATTGGCTGTTTTGTTGGTCCTTGTTAAACATTGAGGAACTTCCCTGCGACACATGTCGACTCGGTCGGGCGTAACTAAAGGGTCTCGAAAGAGGGAAAAGTTGTCGGGCTTGTCGGGCTTCCACGATCTTAAATAATTCCGCAGCCCTTTCCAACTTTTTTATCCCCTAGCATTCAATAATTTCTCGATGCCCCAGGGCCCGACGGGAAAAATTCGGAAATAAGCCAGGAGAGAATAAGGCAGGCCGACTGGCAGGGCTTCGCAGACTGCGCCGGAAAACTTTCCACCGACGTGGAGCTCGCGAGAGACTTGAGTGGAGGATCGAAGGAAGTTCACGAGAGGAACTTTCCGATTGCGAGTAGAGATCGGACCAGTGTCCGCTGCGCATTCGGCGACACTGTCATCCGTAATGACAACTGCAACGTACCCGACAACAATGGGCGGCGGCGAGCACTCGAAAGGGACAATGAGAAAACAGACGATTTCCAGTAGAATAGTGTCCCGATTCTAAAGTAGATTGCTTCTTCCTCGGACTCGCAAGTATCGACTTACAAAAGGGGAGTCTTGAAATGCGCAAGTGTTGCAATCCTGATTAAGAGGACTCGCAATGCCGCCTGGTTAAATTGCAAATGAAACCGAGTCTTGGCTTTGGCAAGACTTTAGTGATTATCGAGGATATCCGATGTCAGTGGAATGAGTCTGCGCCGGTAAGCCGATAGAGTGGTCGGGCGCGATAGTACGCGCCTATACCGAACAGGTGAAAGAAGTCAGGAAGAAAGAGAACGATTCCAGTTGACCTCGAGTGTCGGATTGGACGTTCCTGGCGGCGACGGCGGCGGCGGCGCAATTGGAATGCAATCACCGTGGTCACGATTGATCCGCTCCAACGACAGACGACGCGTGTCCGGATTGACAGGCAGAACGGAGCGAGCGACACGCGTTGCGAAAGATCCCAACACGCACCTCCCACGGGGCCACTATTTCACGTGCCGTCGGACGAGCGCGTTTCCTTTGCCGGGGGTGCGTCGCTTTTTTTAATTCTCCCAGCGGCGAGGAAATAGCGGAGGAAAAATGCGAGGAATCCGGAGGAAAGTGAAATGTTACGGTTTGGCAATGCGCGCGCGCCCGATAAACTGTCCCGACATTTGCCAAGCAATTAGAAAGGGAGTGCGGATTGTTTGGTAGAAAGTGGACGATTGTTCTGGCAGCGAATGGATGTAATTAAATACGGCTAAGGAGAGGGCCATTAGGGTTGGTATGGAAAGGAAGAGTACGTCAATTGCGAGTGTAGAGTTTGAAAGTGATGTTGAGGGGCCTGTGGATACACGGGCATACGCTGGCTTTCTCCTTTCTCACGCGACCTTAAAGCAAGACTACATTTATCGACGGCGGACTCGTGTCGTCGGTAAGATGCCGAGCCTGCACTATCGGCTATAATTCCTGGAAGGCATCCAGTTCTCGTGCACTAGGTGTCGTACTTCATCAGGCGCACGTGTCACCCTGCCCCCCCGGGAAATCGTTCCCCTCACTGCAATTCAACACTTTTTCTTACCACCTTCTGGCAACTCTTTACCAGGAAACATCTAACACGTGTAACTTCTTACCCAAACTTTCTATTCAGTTGAAATGAAATAAATAAATAAATTTCATCCAACCGAGGCGAAGCAACCAAAATTCACAGCTCGCGCACCCCATCAATAGTGTGTATATCTCGCCGTGGAGATTTTTCTCATCGCTATCGACAAACAGTGGCTCCAGGCGGGCGCGATTCCGCTTGGAAAAACATTTTTCGAATGGATGGACTATTTTCCGCGCCGGGGTGCGAGAGACAATCGACGCCGGATGGCATTTTTCTACTCGCTCGTCGTCGAGTGAGGAACGGGAAGAACGCGATATACAATAGTCGTCTCGTTTTTTTCCGCGATATCTAGTCCAGGCCTACTGTTACCGCACGCGGGACGGAAGAGAGGGAGACAGAGAGACAGAGAGAGTGAGCTAGACAGAAAGAGAGAAACTCCTCCGGCAATCATTGAAAACCGTAGCAATCGATGCATTCCAGGCACGAGTCAAGTCGACTTTCTTTCCTCGAAAGGTCCTTTACCGGCGAGAGGATAATGAAGCGCATCTACGAACCAGCAGTACCTCGACGAGTCCTCGAATCAAGTTAACCGAAAGACTAAATAAACCGTTGCTTTATCCCCCACCCTCCTCTCAGCATAAACTCCGCTTAGCCGTTTCGCGCGATAAGCTGATTTTCTCGGTGGAGAGTGGGCGAGAATGGGCAAGAAGCGAGAGGAAAAGCTAGAGGCGGTACTTAATCGCCGGGAGGAAAGAGGGTTTACACGAAAGGTGCGATAACGACGAGCGGTAGACGCGAGTGAGATTGAATGCCGGCAAAGGCGTCCCATCCCCGATGCTGACAGCAAATACAAGGGGGAGTGAAAAGGATCGCGCCGCGCCGCTCAACGCAGAAAGGCCTTGCTGTCGAGGAAGCTTATCTAAGTGCAGTCGCGTACCATCGATCCACTCCCCATCGGCTTCCAGTACCAAGAATCTATCTTTAATTACGCGGACCATATTTAGAAGCGCGCGAGACTCCTTCTTACTTAGCTTTCACGTCCACCCACCACCCACCACCCCCCTCAAACTACCAACTTTCCGATAGTCTCCCAGCAGAACGAGGTCAGCCAGATCCTGCATGCAAGCTAATACAATTACCTTGACATGTATAAATAAAGCGGTGGACAAAAATGGGAGAGTAAACTCGGCGGATCAATGGAGCACAATACTTTGGAAGGATCGGCTGCGCTTCCTCGGCACAGTTTATCTTGGCAATGCTCCGCTCTTGGCGGTACCGATACACATACCTAACCCGAGCCAGGATGCGACAGAGAGACCCATTGAATTCCACCTAACGCGGCGGAAATCTATCGCCGAGCTATTTTCTAGCCGAGCGATTTGCGCGTGCACCCGATCAAAGAGGACCTTATGCGAAATATTGACATTTCACGGGCGAGCGTGCGCGACGCCGCGACGTCGAAACCTCGAAATGTCGCCGGGCGAAAGCCAAGAGCGGCTTATGCACGAGGAGAGCCTCCACTAACTCTTCCGACACACTCGATGCACTGGTGTGCTTTATCACTCGACTGGTGCATTTTATCGGGATTGGGCCGCAACACTCGCACGGCCGAATCTCGTAAAGTCCAGACGGTCTAATACGATGATCGTTATCCTGCCGGAATGGCCACTCCGAGAGCTATAGTAACTAGAACCACACACGCTAAGACCAACTATTACTGATAAGTCAAGTGGCCACTCTGCCGAACCATCATGTTCGATTAGCCTGCTTTGATAGAAGAACAAGTTTACAGAGGATTAATATGAAAACATGTGAGCCAAGCGTGAATGAAAAGGCTGTTTAAAGGGGATATTTGTAGTTGGTTGCTTCATGGAGCTGTATTGCTCGATGAAATGATGAGGTTCCTTCCAAAGGAGTATTTCGATGGCAGTCCAAGTTAGTAGAAGAGTTATGATGGAAGAGGGAAAAGGGATAGGACAGGAGAGTAAGATTTGTACGGATAGACGGTCCCGCAAAGCTTTTAATCAGTGGGCCACAACGGCGATGAGGCCGATGAGGAATTGAGGTCGCCAGTGCTGAAAAGCCTCCGGGAGGCGTGTGGTATTAAAATGTCAGGGCGCACTTGCTTCGGGAATATTACGGATAGCGGATAGCATCGTAGCCGCTATCCTCGACATATGATAAAGGGAGTAGAGTTAGAGTGCCGCCCTTCGGCACTCTGCTCGCCCCTATTCCCTTCAACCCTTGGCAGCGAGACCGCCGATAGGAGCGCAAGAACCTTTCGGAGAAAGTACGCCCTGGCAAGGCGCGCGGGACGCCAGTGCGGGGGCTTTCGCCAGCCAAACGCTGCAACGATGATTCACTCTGTTGAGGAGGATCTCGGCTTACACCCAATCCGACTAGGCTCTTCAAACCAGCGCGATTGATACTTTTCTAAAGACTCGTGGCCCCGATATCCCGCTAACTGGAGCGCTCTTCAAATAGACGACGATATTTCCACTCGAAATAAATATTTGCCATGTGTCCTGCGGGGCTGAATGTTAGAGGGGAAGGGGTCAAAGGCGGAAACAAGTCCCTAGGAGTCGCCCGAGGGTGAACGGAACGCAGGATTCTGCCAGAATTCGTGGGGATTCCCCCTCAATCTCGGAGTTAAAACTGGAAGGATTCCAGCTTCTTTTTGACATGATCGACTATCTTCATCTGCGGACTTCCCCAACCCTTTGTGCAGTTCTCTCCCTCCCGCCTATTGATCTGTTTTCGATATTTCGGTACCGTGCGTACCAGCCTCCCTCACTATTAAACGCTTTTTCGATACTAAAGAATGCATGTAATAAAATGTCCGATATAGAGAAAACTGTGGTGAAGCAGAGGGAGAGGGGGAGGAAGGTATAGACTATAGGTGTATCGGTGCGGCGACTGGGGCAACGAACGATCTGCCCGGTCAAGCATAATCACCATCGCTTATGACGGCAACCCTTTTATAACAACCCGACGCATCTGACCTCAATCCCGGCCGGCCGCGACATTATTTCTCGACGATGCCCATTCGGATCGAATGTCTCTACAAAGAAGTCCCTCGCACGTAAAATCGGGGATGCCCGCCAAACACACGCACCCCGCACCAAAACACTGTTTTGCCCATCATTTTCAAGTCGAATGAGCACACTCCTCCACCCAACCACTTCTCCGTTACGTAACCGATCAATGCCTCGACTCAAATAGCCCATTTTCAGCAGGACTCTATCGAATTCGAAAGACAGATTGATTGATCTGCCTACGTGCGCGTGGAGGAAAGGGGAAATCCTTAAGAAGCAATATCACCCCGCGCGAAATCTCTAATCTTCATCGTAAGCTCTTGCAAGTTCAACAAGCTACAAATGAAGTTTTCGCCAAGGAAAAGCAGGAGAGGTAAGCGTGTTCGGTCTGTCTGAGAGGAAAGGCTCACATTCGCCGGGTGCGACGCGACGTCGAGCATGCGATATCGGTTAAGCAGCGACAAAGTCGCTGGCCGTGGTAGTAGGACGTAGCAGAGGCTGTGCCGTGCGGCTCGGGGCACTTGGAGCACTGCTCCGAGCCGGCATCCCTTTTAGTCTTAGCCGACGGCTATAACGCAAACTATGTGGAGGCCAGGCAACAGCCTGGAGCCCTGGAGAGAGAGGCAGAGGTCGAGCGGGGCTTTGCGACAACCCCCGTGCCCTCGGCCTCTCTTTCTCTCTCTCCCCCACGTCTGGGGAACGCGCAGGGGGCTCGGCTCGAACGCTCGGGCATGAAAATTCCGCACCCCTCGTTGCACAGAATCATCCCCCATCGATCGACCTATTCCGCTCTCGTTTCTACGCGAGACACACGCTCCCAGAAAAATCCTCGCCGCGGCTACCTCCTCCATCCTAGAAACAATTCACAGCCAAGCAACAACAAATCACAATTGGCCACAATACAGAGGGAGAAAGCCGCGCAATACTTTCGGGGGAATGAATATTCTCATCTGCGAGAGTCGGTTGCGAATGGCGAGGAAATTGGAGCGGCGCGCTAAGCGAGCGTGCAGGCGGTGTAATGCTAGGAGCATTAGTAGACGATTTAACGATTCTCATGATCGTAAATTACAGGGAACATTTTGCGAACAATGGCCAAACAATTTAGAAGCAGAGTGCGGAGAAGAGCTCGGGGCCACGGCTGGGACAAAACTCTTGTAACGGGGAATGGAGGCAAGAGCGCAGGAGGGTGCAAAACGCATTCCCGGCTGGCGTATGATGCATTGCTTGCCCCCTCGCCGCCCCTCGCCCTCCTTCCCAGCAACTCCCACTTACAACAAGAAGAGCAGACCCTCCCTCTTTCAGCCTGACCAGCGATACCCCAGTCGCAACGAGCAACCCCGCGCCAAATATGCAAGTCTTTTAATCGAATCCCAGGGCGCCGCTGCAGGAATTCGAGCCGGCGGCATTCGCCACCCTCCACGCCCCCCGTTTCATCGCTATTTCACAGAGAGCTGCCCGCTTAATCCGCCCGACAGCGGTGCATAATATAAACACGACGAGGGTATTCCAGCCTCGTCACTGTCGCCGATTCAGCATTCGCTTTCCCGGGGATTACGCCCGTAGCCTGAGATCCGACTTCTGTCACCGGAGGGTGACGAATATCCCTGGGAGTCGCTCGTTGCGCCAAAAGACAGAGGAACCAATGATGCGCTACATGGCTATCCGTCCCACTTAACACTGGCACGAGAAACACCCTCAAAGTCCTCAACAAACATTCACACTCAAAATATACAGCGCGTTGTGAGATTGTTTAATCTAAACACCTGCGAGCGAGCCCTTCCACTATAGGTTCGTGCGTCATTAGCCTCGATCGGTGGCGGCCTGTCATCGTCGATCGAGGCCCGAACGACCACGAAATTAAGGGCGAATCGATCGAGCCCTCGACAAAAACTCCGATATCAATCAGCCCCGGCAGCCAGAGCGGCCCATTGAAAATAATCGGCGGAAAAGCGGCGACGCTTTATCAGCAAGCCCCCCACCCCCTAGCCCCCACAACCCTACGGCTTTTCCAGCGGTGTGACGCGAATTTGGTGCGACGCATTTATCGCCCGGAACGTTTTCATCGACGAGGGAAATATAGTACCTATAGATATCCGCGGGTTATGGGGGAGGGGGGGCGCGAGTGTGTGTGAGAGAGTTTTGCGATCAATGCACGATGATCCCCGCAGTTGTTTGGTAAACAGGCGGAGGGGCCCGATGCAGATGTAAATGTCCCGCGCGCCGTCCGGCACGCCATAAAATGAAGATTTATGCGTTTCCAATGTAATGTGAGTGCCCGTCCCTGCCGCCGCCTGCAGCCGGACAATAAATTCCCCCCACTGATTTAATATCAATAATCGCGCCGGCTTTTCCAATGGGGCCCCACGGCCGCGATTATTCTTTGAATCTGCTAGTTGGATCGGAAATCTAAGAGAGCTGGCTAATCTACTTGGGAGTACTAAATATGTAGCGAGCGTTCGTAGAGCGGATTACATGGCGAGCTATCACGAGGAAAAGAGGACGCTCATCTCGGGCATAATCACTTGACACTGTGGTGGGCAAAAATAAAGGAGCTTTTTGTAAATCATGCAGCGTTGCGCGGGGCCCGGCTCCTTCTGCTCGACGGAGATTTACAGATGAGAGAAGACGGAGCGCACTCGAGAGTACCTGGCTGCCGCGGGTATCGTTGCTCGTAAAATGAAACCAAGCTGGTAGCGAGTGCAATGCACGCGCATCGCCTGGATATGTCGAGTGGATGCGGCTCGACCTTTTTCATGGTCCTTGCCTTACTTTATATCCTTCAAGCGCTCCCGCAACTCGCCCCCCCCCCCCCCCCCTCCAGCCCTCTTTCTCTCTGGTTCCCTTTTTGCAGGATAAAGTACTGTCTGCCCTTCGTCGAAGGCGAAAGTATGCGGGCAAAAAAGCGCGCGGCACACGTACGCGCTTGGGAAAAAGTTCTCGCATGCTCGAGGGGCGGAGGCACTCGTCGCGGCGCGGGGGAGAAAGAATGAAAATGTAAGTTGAGATCTAACTCACTCGACGGCAGCGGCGGCGGCGGCGGCGGCGGCGGCGGCACAAAACATTGCCAGTAGCAAGAAATTAGCATTTCCCCGGGAACTCTACTCGGAGATTGAATCGAAGGAAGAGCGGAAGTTGCTTGTAAATAGATACTCGAGGAAATAAATGTCCTTGCCGAAAGCTTATTTGTGCCGCGGAGTTAAAAGCCTCGAGGGCAATCCCGCCGCTCTGCTCTCCCTTGGTCCTGTCTCCGGCGTCTCTGCCCGACGCTTCTTTCCTACCTTTTTAGCTAATAATTCAGCGGGCGCCCTTCGAAGCCGGCGGAAGTGCGGGTGATAAAACGACGCCCTCAATGCCACCGGGGGCCACGAACCACGAGTCTCGGGTATTTTTATATTACGAAGAAAGATTTGCCCTCCTGCGCTTGGCCAGCGCATTGAACATCAGCCGGCGAAAGGGCCGGAGTCTGTGGATCTCTCTCGTGATCCGCGGCCGCGGATTATAAATTCGCAGGCAAAACATAATTATGCCGCGCGGTGGAAATTAAACAGTGATTCGTTAAAGCCGCCCTTTCGTAGTCGACGCCAGTCGGGAGCGTCCCTTTTTCTCCGGCTGTAGAGGAGTAATTACTTCATCATTGTATACGGAACATGTTTATCGCATCAGGTCCGTTAACAACTGGCACATCAAATTTCTGCTAGGAAAGCGCTCCCCCCTCTTTATTGGCCTCGCGTGTTCTCGCCTCCCAATTTGCAAAAGCGAGAAAATGCCGGAGAAAACTCGCCGCGCACGGAAACCAGCCATTATTTAACGGCGAGCACAAAGAGTATTTGTCGGCAACAAACACACAATGAGCGCGCGCGTACACGAGTCCCTATCCGGTCATGAAATGCGCCCTTTTTCCCACCGATAATTCTTTAATTTGCGCGGGAGCTTTGTGCGCCTCGCGACTACTATACGCACGCTCAAACCGGCAAACAAAGTGGAAAAGCTGCGTAGGGCATGGCGGCATCCAGCGGCCTGGAAAAAAGATGAAAGCTTTCACAATTACAGGCGCATTAGCACGCGAGCCGGCGGCCCTGCTTTAATCATCTTCCCTGGTCCGTTTATCCGGCCATTACACAATCGAATTATGCCTGACCGTAATCGCGCGCCGCCGCCATGTTCCTCGGCTCACTAAACAGAGAGAAAGACCAGGAAGGCACAACACTCAATTCCCCGATGCAACAATCTTCGACTGATCGCGACTGTTCATTGCACTGATTACTGATAGGATTCATTCCCCAGGAATATCTCGTCGTGTCTCTGCCGGGCCAGTGCCCGGCCGCATCCATCTCGTCAAACCTGTGCTTTTGTCCTTCGCTCAACTGCGCTCGACTTGTGCGCACCAGTATCGATTCTGATTAATGCCCGTACAGGATAGCTAAGATAATCTTGCTCTGAATACGACCTGGACGAACAAAGGCTTTCGGTCTCAAATGACAATGGGCTGCGTTTCCACTGACCCACAAGGTACAGACTACCTGACTGCTATCCTTTCACCCGCGCGGCCAGACGCAAAATAAACATTGCGAGTGCGGCTTATACCGGAGCAGGGGACGCGGCGTGGCGCGGCCCCTCTGTTCAGCAGGTGCTGGAGAAAGAAAAGGAGAATTTATGGAGTTAACTCGCGAGCCCAATGACGCGTGAATCGGCACGACCTATGAAACTGAAAGGAGATGTAGCGTGGGTGGACACAGGAGGAATTCCATTTTTCGAAGCGGCCGTTTCTATGCGTCAGACAAGCAATCTAAAATCGACCGGTGTATTTAATCTAGGTAGTTCTTTCGACGAAACGACAAGCCTTGTCAAATCCCGCTCGACTTTAATCAGCGATATATAATTTCGTCTAAGAATAACGACAGGATAAGTTTTTTTTTCCAACGGCAAGTTTCCCGTCCAACTTTCGGTCTACAAGTGCCTAGCTGTCGGTCTAGCGAGACCGCAGTAACCGATTCCGGCCGATTTTTCTCCAGAGGATGAAATCGATCGCGTGATAGTCGCTCTTACCGCGGTCACCTTTGCTTCCCCGATAGAATGGGAGTAGCACCAAGTGGACCTGGCAAAAATCAATTAACCTGCTGTGAGAGGTCCCGGCTGGTTCGGCTCGAGAGGGAACTCGGAGGGGTCTAATTCGCGCGGGCAGATGGAAAACAGAAATTTGTCCAAGCCGGCGCGATATAGCATCTGAGCGGATCGGTTCCGGCTGCTCTGCCGCAATTAAGAGTGGAAATCTCGGCGGCCCTCGGCACAGCCGTACAATTAATTTTTCCTGGGGTTTGGCGGTGCTCTCGGTTAGATTTTATTTAATTACAACCCTCTTTTCGGCGCCCCGTCACCGCGCGCTCTCCCTCTCCGCTCTCTTTCACTTTATCCCTTTCTTAGGCCCCTCCAACGGATATCCCTCTCCTCGTCCAGCTCCTCTCCGCGCCGCGAACAAAACCTACGAATCAAGCACGCGGGTTTTTCATTAGCGGCTCTGAAGGGAAGTGATTAAGAGATTGCTTTCGTTTGGCAGTTTCATTTTTATTCATATCGCCGAGAATGATGGGACGCTTCACCAGAAGGCTTTCCATTAAATCTCCGTTGTCCCTCTTTGCGCGCGAGGGCTCAGCCCCTCGCGAATTACTCTCTCGCGAGATTAAAGAATAATGATTTATTCAATTAATTGCACACGCTAAGCCGGCCGACATAAGAATCGGAAGTAATGTGGATTAAAAGAAAGAGCGTATGACCCGGTTTCAAAGGACAAGTGGAAGCGAGCTGGTGCGCTCCGATTCGCAATAAAATCAATCGATTAATAGATATCGACGCGTCGCGCGGACGGCCGCTGATATCTCGAGGGTTATCCACCTCGAAGCTACAGATCGGAACGCCAAGCAGATAAATTCCTCGCGTGTGTTCCCATGGGATATCGGATTTTCGAACGGGATCCACTCGATGTCGATGCAGCCCGGCGAGAATCTCAGATCACCTCCGCAATACGCCAGACATGCATTTCGCACGCTCTAAGAATTCCAGCTCACTCGAAATGACTTTATGTCATAGAATATCAAGTATGCAAAAGCAATGCCACGAAATAAGTTGCTTGAGCTTCGCAATCGTCAATCTAGCATTGCGAAACAACTGTAACACACTCAATTCCAGTAATACTTTCGATCGGCACGGCGACCCCCAAGCCTGTTAATCATCTACGTCACTAAGTCACTAAGAACCATGCTCCGAGGTGATTCTAGGTTAACCGTATTGCAGTCTTGATCGCGTTATTGAGTGAACTTTGCGTGTAAGTGGCCCCGCGTAAGCCGCTTAAAGCGATGACTGAGACGCCACAGTGACATATCGGGAGGCTCATTTCCATAGGTGAAGATCGACCGAGTGATCGAGGACCGAAGCGGCAAAGACTTTTTCTCAACAGAGTTGCCACCAATTAAACTCCTACAAAATACAGTAATGACTTTAGAGGCGAGCAGTTGGAGTTAGTGGTCCAATTATCCTCGGCGCAAGTGATATCAATGAGTCAAACCATGCCGATAATTACTTCGACAAGGTATAAACGATCCTTCCCAAGTACTAAATCGCCGGCGCGCTGACAGCCGAGCAAGTTAGGATGGGGAGGCACGTTTTCCAGTGCTCGCCTCATTAACCCCGCGGAGAGAGAAGGATCTACACTTGCGCTGCCGCCGCGGCGCCGCTGGGGAATCGAGTCGGGCGCTCATTAGTAAATTAAATGTTAAGCGCGATTAACGATAATGAAAGGGGAACGCGCGTATTGCGGTCGAGTGTTTCTCCGAAGCGGGTGACGGGCAGGACTGCCGGTGGCAAGTCCTACCCCGCAAGAAAACAAGAGCCGAACACGCCGGCAACTCTACCGCGAGCGCGTTCGAGCGCGAAAAGCTACCTTCCGCGGATCCTTCGGGAAATTGCATTGGAGAACAGCTGGCGACATGGGTAATTAATGATAGCCGGGCTCACAGTCATTCAGCCGTCCGTTAATTCAAGTAGAGGGCGTCTGGAGCAGCGTCAACTTACCTGCAACAGAAAAAGCACATGGAAATTTAGCGGCGATCCTTCCACTGGGAGCGTTTGGCTACTTTGAATTCGCCGGCCCTCGAGTGAGACGAGGTTTCCCGCGTGGATTGCACGATTTAATGAGGCTATAGGGTGTGCAGCGCAGGTGAATGTTATATTTCGTAAATTTCGTCAAATCCAACAAACCCACTGAAAACGAACGCGACTCTTTCGCTTTGGTTGGGTTCAGTGCGCGTTGGCACTGCGCACTGCGCCTCTACAGAATCATTGTGTCGAAGGAGAGAAGCTCGGGAGGTACGTGCTCCATTAGCGTAATGACAATACCGCGCTTTCATGACATGCCTGGGCAACCCGACACGTGTATGACTTAACCATCAAACGGCAAAAACAGCGAGCGAATGGCAATTAGCCGGTAATTAACATCGGCGAACACACGCCGCGTCCAATTGGATCGAGCCGAGGCGAACATGGCTCTCGCTCATTATTCATTTGGACTTTGGTTCGCCGGGTGGGTTTATCCGCCGATGAAGACTGAGACATCCGTTCAATTCTAATCGATACGCAAGCTACAGTAATGAGGTCCCCTGCATGACATGTGACACGAATTCTTCCTTTGCCGGGCGTCGCTTAATGGTCTCATTTCATTAGCTCTCCTCATTCATACTCGTCGCGCTGATCGTATATCCACTCGGGCGGAATTGGCCGGCGCGCGCGCTCCACTTTCCGAAACTCGATTCGACCCTTTTTGCCAGCTCGAATACCGCGCTCCGAGCGCGCGCGCCCTCCTCGACCGCAGGAAATTTTAATCTCCAAGTTATACTGCAACGCTTTTATTAGAGAGCGGCCTTTAATCCCGCGGGACTCGCGCTCCCCGAATTCCGAAAGTTGTGGTCGTGGCCCACATCGATCGGCGAGTATGGGTCAAGAGAGAATTTCGCGGGGATGCACATGTGTGTCGAGCCTTTTTCGACGCGGCCTCCAACAGGGTTCCTTTCAAATCGCATGCATTTCGACCGTGCAATACTGATTCCTAAGGATGGTGCACTATGTCTGTCACAATCCCGATTGGCACGGAACATATCGAGCTCAAGATGCTCGTCATCAATTCTATCGACAGCGACACGACAAGTCGAGTACTCCGATACCGATTGGCCAAGTGTCCGAGACAAGGAAGGTAAATAAGCGGACTCATTCAGCAAGAAGCGAGGGTTGTCCGATTGATTTTCTATTTGTCTCGACGCTATCGTTCTGCGGCCACGAGGCACACGCCGTTCCGACTTTCCAACGGATACTTGCGGATTTCCTGTTCTACGTGCTCGAACCGTGTACGTGCTCTCCGTCTCTCCGTCTCTCCGGTACCCTCGGCAAATACAAACCGCACGGCCAGGAACAAACGAGCAGAAGAACAAATGCGCCCAATGTGGCCTGCCAACTTTGCCCGAGTAGGAAGGGGCACGGTAGAGGAGCGAGAGGGACTGCGGTGCCCTCTTTATGGCAGAGAGACACATGCCATGATGGATATAGAATGGATTCGAGGACGGATGTAGAACTCCCATTTTTCTCTCGCGCGCGAACCATCGATCTTCTCGAGCGGCACTGCCGAGAGGGCCAATTAATAAAACTGCCGGCGCACCCGCCGCCCCGGCCAATGGCAGTTAGGTGAATTCGATGCTTGATGGAAAGTTATGCGTCTATAAAGCTCGGTTGGCTGCCATCCAAAACTCTGTTAAGTGACTGATTTAACAAATGCATTATGTTTCGCTCGGGCCAACCGGCAGCGGCCGGCGGCGAGCTTTGCATGAATAAATTTGGGAAAATGAATGCGAAACGCTCGCCGGCAACGCGGTTCGTTACCGCGTTATTCAGCCTGTGTAATGAAGCCTCAAATTACTCTGACACAGCCAAGCGTTAATACACTTCGTCACAATATGTCCCCAACATACACATACACACATTGATGGATCCGATTCAGTGTACCGCGAAAAATTCCACGGCGGTTCAAAAGTTCCCCGACTCACCAGATTTTCATTGGAGGCGCCTCGGTTCACTAGGAACCAGGGCTCATACACGTACAATGAAACTAGTGAGTAACGCGAACTGTGCGTATAAATGAAGAAGTGAACAGCAGACAGGTCTGTCAGAGCTCTAAGCTCCGAGTGGCGTAATCGGAGCGGGGGGCCACAAAGAAATCGACGCAATCGAATGACTTTCGTTCCGGGCGGCAAGGCGCGCTATGATTTAGTGACTCGTTTGTCTCCCAATCTACTTAGCATACCCGGAGGATTAACAGACACAGATTCTGTCGAGCGGGACAGTCGTTCGAAATCAATTCGCCGGCCGTTCACTCTCGACAGATCGAGCGGGGCCGCACCAAATTGCAGTCCGGCCTACAATCACTGCTTCCACTGGAACCACCGTCAATCCTAACGGCGTCCTGGCCACTGGCCGCGGTGGGAAAGAAGGGGAAATTAGCCTGATAAGATGCATGAGTTTTAATCTGCGGTTTTACAGGTGAGTGCGGCTTAAACGTGTTTTCCGGCGGGTTTACTTGGGGAGCTGATGAGAAGGCGAGTCGGCGCGGTGAGATTTCGTTGCCGGCAGGTTGTTACGTAAGGGAAAAGTGAGTCGCGGTGAAGGCAGCTCTCGGTGCACCTACGAGTTTTTCCAAAAGATCACGCCTATTCCTGGCGGAGCTCGGAGATAAAAGATCGGCTCGGTGGAGAGCATTCACGCCCTTAACGGGTTCGCGTGGGTGGCCCCGAACGCGGAACACTCGAGCACCTACTACACGGTTTAGAGACCGTTTGCTGGCCGCGCGGTGTTATCAAGATTAATCGCATTATTCCTCTTATGCCGATTGGTATCGCGCGCACCTTGCGAAACCGACACTATTGTCTGCTCGTGAGAATCGCACTGTGGAACCGGCGCGGCGGCACAACGACCTCGTGCCAGCCCGCCTCCGACCAAATTATTGGTACTCTCGTTACTCCCTCACTTCACACATTACACCATGCCCGAGCGAGTAAACCGCTCCATTGTTGACGTGACCCTCAACCCACCAGGATGTCTTCCTCACGTGCGCGTGTACCCCAAGACGTATAAGTCGGACAATGAGAATCCATTTGGCCTGGTGATTTTTGTTACACTGGCGGCGCTGTGCAAGTGCGTCCTTGTAATTCGAAAGGAAAATCCCGCCGGGACAAAGGACTCTCTGTACAATAAACGATTCATCTTTGTTCGATGAAGAAAAAATGTCGAGCTCGCGGAGACGTCCAGCGGTGCAACTGTTCTAAGGTCTACCCTCGCTGGATTGATCGCCAGTTGCGGACGAGCTCGCGACGTGCCTCGCTCAAGGGGCCAAACTTTTCCCAACTTCAATCGCATTATTTTAATTCGCCCGTGCCGACCTCCCCCGCCTCCTTCAAGATAAATTACTTTCGACTCGAGTGGCTTCCGCGGCGAAGGAAAAGAAGCTCAGCGGGGTTGGCTCTCCTGCGCGGAGCCAGGAGGGAATGGGAAACACGACCGAGCCAATCTTTGCCGAATTAGCTGGCGTTTTCAACTTAGGCGGCCAATAGTAGCTGAGGATCTTACGGGAAAGTAGCTAATGATGCTTGTGTCATGTCCCGGCTACATATTAGGCGACTTGTATCCATTTATAGTAATTCGCATTTAATCTCCAATCAACTCACAATCTCAATAACTTAGTGTTCCTTATAAAGTAAATGTTGATTCGGGATTCCTGGCTTTATCACTATAATAAATTCCCAACACCTAATGCAATTACACGTAAGCGAGGGCCTTGGCCAATCGACATGGAACAGGCCACACGATTTACCACGGGTATACGAATTACAGGGAGTAACTTACGTCAAGGAGAAAGGACGCGATCACGATCTCCCGAGAACTTTACGATGACGTAAATCCCGGCAGTGTGTAACGCGGCCAGTAGTCTGTACACGAAAAAAAGCACGCTCGTACTTAAGTGTCTCCGACTTAATTGCAAACGAATGCTCGCGCTTACAATTTACGATTCAATTATTCTCGCGGCGCGCACTTTGCCCGAAAAGATCATCGGCGGAAAGCGAAGGCTGACGAAATTGTACGATTCTTTTTTAATGCATCCCATAAAAGAACGCGTTTGCCGAAAGTGTCGTGGGAGACTTGAGAAGTCGAGAGATCCTGCCAGTTATCTCATTAGCCGTGACGCCGGAATCGAGCCTAATTCGCGCTTAACTAGCGGCGTACGTCCAGAGTTACGCAAGCGGCCTATGTTATTGCGAGTCTCTCGCGGGCCAACTAAAGGGAAGTTTGTCAGCAGAGAGAAACCGCGAAAGAGGAGTCGAGAAACTCGCTCGGCTCGGAACGATGCCGGGTGAGAAGGAGGCCCTCGAGCAGCGCACAGCGCACACACTAAGAGAAAGGGTGGAAAGGAAACAGAGAAGCGAATGGACCACTGTTCCCACGGCTCGTCTCTCTCTCTCTCGCTCGCCGGTCAGTTTACGCACCGAGAGAAACACAAGTTACTATCTCTCTAGCTCTCTCCCAGTCCTTTCTCGGGAACCACTGGTATCGGCAACTCCCAACTCCCTCGGCTTTCTCGGACACATCACGCTCCCCTGGCCAGCTACACCACAAGAGGATATTGTTTCAAGATGCGACTCTAATGAGCGTCAAGCTCACACAGTTGATCGCTCGCTCGCTTGATTAATCGGCGGGTAGACGGTGATTTGGAGCGGCGTATGACCCAATTTCCGGCGAGAAAGCCTCGCGGGTGCCCGCTGTCCTTGGATTACGGCTTAGAGCCGGGGATAGAGTTTACGCACAATTAATTGCATAACCGCGTGTGAGAGACAAGTTGCACCTCGGCCGAGCGCCGACTCGCTCGGGCAAGTGTAGCCGGATTATTATAACGCAAGGCCGAACACGAGCTCGCTCACCGGGAGCGAAGTGCGCCGAGATAATTACAAGTATTTACGCCACTAGTTGGACCAGTCGACCCGGCTATCTGAATCTAGCATTTTTCCACGCGAGCGCCGGAAATCCGGCATCTATTTCTCGCGAGGTTATAGACGCTCTAGTAATAGAGAAAGGCCCCGGGGATTTTGCCACCGGTACACTATGTGTCCGCTCCCGCTTTTTATTGGATGGTCCAGTCAGTTCCCCATCAGCGGCGCTCGACGAATTCGTGGAGGCTCGGGGGCCGAAATTGATTTTCGGAAATGCATCATTTGAAGAGTTGCCAGAACGAACGCGCCGATATCGCCCACTCGGCCGTCAACAGACCGCGCGGACATGCGCACTGACCGGATGAGCTTGTAAATTTGACGACATAACTCGCGCGATTCTCCCGGAAGCAAACTGAGCGGCGCTCGCGCTAGGAATACATGTCCCGCTCGAAAGCAGGAAAAATTGGCAAGGGCGGGAGAGCGGGGCCCCGGGTGGGCCACCTGCCGCGCGGAATATGATGGAGTTCGCTCGTCAAAACAAAACCTCCGCCGGAATGATACACGATCCATTGTGTCCGGCGATTTTTCCATATTACCCGGCTAACTGGCGGGGCCATTGTGCCGCAATAACTGTAATTCAGCGGGAGCTGTTAACGGAGGTGCGGCGGAGTATGCGCTGCTCTTTTCCTCGTGTATTACCGAGAACGCCGCCCCGACTTCCCACCGATTCATCGTAGCATGCCTCGAGAAATGATACTGATTAAATTCGCTCGACTGCCGCGATATAAGTATTATGGGAATGAGCGTGATTAGTGGAAACGGGAAAGCGCAGAGAGAGAGAGAGAGAGAGAGAGATAAGTCGGCGGTGAGAAATAGCCCGGCAGGAGCGATTGATCGCTAACAAGGGGCTTCAGCTGACTCGACGTTACGTGAAAGGTGAAAAGTGACGGTGGAACCTTGCCCGCAGTAGACTTGTGGGTGGTGCGTGGCTGGTCTTTGCCTGCCAACACACCACGCACCCGGCATACTCGCTCTCTCCTAGTGGTGGTGGTGGTGGTGGTGGTGGTGGTGGTGGTATGTATGTGGCTGGGTGACTGGTGGATGGGCGAGGGAGGCCTAACCGGCATGCATGTAAACGAGCCTCGATTATTCCTGAGGATGAGTAACGTCGACTCGCCACTTTCGTATGCAAAACGACGCCGTGGCAGGAGTGCGCGCGCTAAAGCGACGCCGGGCGTTCTGCGCGAGAGCTGCTCTCTTCCCCTCTCGCAAGCGCAGCCTACAAAAGCGTCGAGCTTGCGCGCCCTCTCTCTCTGTCTCGCTGCGGCGACTACGAAATTTTTCACGGCAGACAGAACTAACTCTGTCTGTCGGGGCTCGCGCGATCCTTCACCTATGAATCAACGGCGCGGCGCTCCGCGAGAGAGCAGGTAGAGTTTCTCCTAGACGAATCCTGGTGGCGGTCGGATGTGTCGAGCGGGACGCTGCTCGGGCTCGTCGCATGATTGAGTTTCACGCGGTAAAGGGATACGTTTCCGTGCGAATTCTATACGCGACTGCCGCCACCCTGGGAAAAGAGAAGCTGGCATTCGAGGATCGAGGAGAGGCGCGATTCCCTCTGTCCTGGCGGCGCGGGGCTTTGCGAGCGCGTGCGGGAACGTAATGCTTAATAGGTTCTCGGTTAAGAGGTTCGAAGAACCTGCCGAGTTGAACGCACCGCGGCTCTCTGCCTTACATATGGATTAGATTAATCCAATTCCGACGCGCCGCCCAACCGCGCAATCTCTCCCAGCCATTCTCCAAAGAGGAGATCATCTTCCGACGAGGGCCCTGGATTTCCACTAAATTCGGGAGAACTACTTCCCCTAATTAGAATAAATTTCATGCCCACCATCCCCTCAAGTTCGCTCTACAACCAATCCAACTATCTTCTCGTATAAAGTGAAACTCCTGTTTCCATGAAGAACGCCGTACTCGGAAAGAGCTCGTTTTTCTCGCGGCGGCAAGTGTTGAATGAGCTGTAGCGATGCGCTCAGGTGAAGCGGATCGTAATAAATAAATCCGGGCTGATCCGGAGATTATTCCAAGCGGAGCTTTTTATCTGCGGTTTCACGGAGCCGACGAAAAAGTTATAAATATCCCGGGGAGAGTTTTACCGGGAATAACGAGAGAACCGAGCGGCCGGCGACACCGGGCGAGCGGACCACCTTGCTAGCTACCGACTAAACTGGAAGAGCGGTATCGGCCACTCGGCAGGAAAAAGGCCGCCGGGCTTATGGGAGACCGCCGTGAAAACCAAGATAATCCAGCGGGTGACACGACCGCGCCCGAGTCTCTCTCTCCTCTCTTGGAGCAATTACCGGGAGCCGGGCTTCCTCAGTCCGGCAAATTCGCCGGGGATGAGCGGCGAGGACGGCTGTCCCGAGGAGAGCCGCCAAGCCGACCAATAAAGGGATAAAACTGTTGCGCACTCCGACATGGACTTCCCTCCAGCGAACGCGACAGCTCATCGGCCAACTCTCTCTTTCTCTCTTTCTCTCTCCCTCTACCTTTGCTCTCCGATGAAATATTCAATCAGCCGGCAGCGGTGCGAGAATGATTTCGAGCCACGGCTGGCTTGCCCCTATAAAAAGAAGCAAGTTTATCGGCTTGCTCGCGCGGCCATGAAACATCGTATATTCCGGCACCGCCTGTCCGAAACATACATATTCCCTGGCGGGGGGTGGGAGAAATTGCCGATGGCTGTCCGCCGGTTGGCCGGAGCTCGCAATGGACCATATATTTTCGGAAAATGGCCCAAGACCTCTCGGGGAAAGGGCCCCCCTCCACCGAGATTAGAATTCCATCGCTCGCCGGCGGAAGTAAGCGGTTAAGGTGTCTGAGAAACGAGCGCGGAAGACGCATGGGTCTGGGGAAAAAGGAGTCGGAGGAATTTTCGAGAATGTCCCTTGGATGCTCTCGGAGGATCTTCTAACCCTCGAGGATTCGTCTTTACTATCGTCGCGTCGTCCGCTCCGCTCGGTGAATGCTCCGGCGGCCAGACGTTCACTATGTTGTTTGCATTTCTAAGCAAGGTGTCGCGACGCCAATCTTAATATGTTGCTGCGCCCGACGCCGGTGAAATAATGCGATAGCCATCGCGCATGTGTAAGAGGCAGAGCCATGAAAAATCACGGGAATATTTCAAGTGCGAGTCATGGCTCGGATAGGATGAGTAACTTTGCCCGTCGACATGTAAGGAAAACTTTTAAGTGTCCATTCACCGGAGATAATAAGCATCGCGCGATAGAAATTCTAATCAGCGGGGCGAGAGTTTCTCGGTACGGCTGGAGAAATCCCGCTCCAGGAACACTATCTCAATCACTCGACGAGTAGTCGGCTAATTGATAATTAGTAAAGAAGGGTCCCAAGTCTGAAGGGGGGATTCTTTATGGCAGGGGCCGCAGTAACGTCCACCGATTAGGTCAAGTGAACTCCTTAATCACGAAATATGTCCGCATTCCCCTCGAGGCGGGACACTTTATCCGCTGGTAGGTATTTGTCTGCTTCAAGCTGCCCACATCTTCCATGGGATCTTCCTCTAATTTATGCGAAAACTTCCTAGCTAAGATCGAGCGCGGAATTCGTTGACAATTAACGAGCGGTAATTACGATCTGGTTGGACGCCCCGAAAAGTTGGCCCCCGCGGATTTCCGAAAGGCGTCGCCGGAGTTCTTAGGGAACAAAGACTGCTTGCATAATATCGAGAAATCTCGGGAATATTCCCCAAGGCATCGAAAAGTAAGAATCTCGTGGGATTTCTTTGGAGGCTTCTCTCGTCGATTCACCGAGCGACCTTCACTCGCAGTCTATCTCTTCCCAGTGTTTCCATCTTTATAGAGTCATTAGAGGTTTATTTCCAAGTAAATGCTAGGCTAACCATCAACTCCCATTAGGTTGCAAAGAAGATTCCAACCACTACTGCGGGGAAATGTAATTAAAACACCCCCACGTATTCCGCAAGTTTCGCTCGGCCTAAAACCCGGAAGAACTGGATTACGAAAGTTATATTACGCGCAACTCTGCCATTGCACGCTCGAGGAATTACGAGTCTAATTACTCTCACTTTGGATCGGATAAATCAGACCTGGCCAGTCGAGCGGTTCCTCGCCACGCAAACCTTCTTAATTACCCATCCCCTTATGTAATCGTGAAACTGGAGTGTAACTTATATTTCGATCTGCAAATCTCTCGCATAGAATTAAACGCAAAAACCGGCAATCTAAAATGTTGGCAAATAAATCTTATGACTTGAGGTAACTAAATCGAGACATTGATGGAGCAATTACCGAGAGTGACTCGTTGGGCACATCACGGAATGGGATGGGATGGGAGGTGAAAAGCGTGAGACAAGGGCAAGGCTACGCCAACACTTCCCTCGGCGAAGATCGTTCCAAGTTCATTATCGGGCTGGTGCACGTGGGCTAGAGCTAGTCACGGTCGCTCTCCAGTGTGAGTACGTAAATACGTAGGCCGACTGACGGATAGACGCAGCCCTGTCTAGATTCTGCGACGAGCTACCTGTCGGCCAAGGTGAACGTCTGCTCCTCCGCGTTCCCACGCGCGAAAGCCTCTTGGACCATTACCTCACCCGATTTGACTCTCAAAGAGGAAGCGCGCGTCGATAGTGCGCGCCGCCGGAAATGACGTTTCCCGGCAATGAAAACGATTGTATCGGAGGGCAAGCGGGCCGGCGCTCGCCGAGGAAACTTAATCAAAGGCTTTTCCGCGAATGCCGGCCACGATAATCCCAAGGTGCGTGTCATTAATTTAATAGGCGGCCAGACAAAGTGGCCCGCCGGCGGCGCCCGAGGGACTTGCACTCGGACTTCCTTTGTACCGGGAGAGCGCGCGCTTTGAGAAATTAACACTGTGGAAACCGGCCGAAAGCCGCAAAAGGACCTCGAGGATTGGAGGGGCGGCCAAACAGTTGGATCGAATCAGCGAATCCTCAATGCTCCGCGAGTCTCTTTCGATTGACATCGGGCCAACCAGTTAAATTGCGCACTCCAACTTGTCCGTATAATTTCATGATAGGTTCGATGACGCAGGCCGGCGTGGCGCGAGTACACCGAGCGGCTTTAAAGTCGCAAATGTCGAGCGGCGCGCGTGAAAGGCGCCATGAATATCGACACTTTCCATCGGCGGGGCGGCCGGGGCCGATTTGCATATGATCCCTTTCGAATTCCTATCGCGCGCGCGCTACTCTCTCGGAATTCTGCGCGCTTGAATTATTATCCTAACGATTCAGCGCACTCCAACACGAGTGCCGCCCGCCAATATCGGAGTAGCCGCGCTTCGCAAAGCAACATAGTTCAATCGCATCTTTGCATTACACCGGGGACTCTGGCGAGTCTCGTCATTTTTAAATATCGTCGATGGGCGATCAATATCGGGCGGCGATTAAAAGGGAGCACATCCGCCGGGTTATTGCCAGAGTATAATTCTCCTCGATTCCCGAGGCTCCCATCGGTCTATCTTCAATTATTCCTGCCCGATTTTCGCCCCCGCGCACGATATAGCCCGCGAGCCAATCGATAACGCAAGCTTAAAGCGTATGCTTGTGGAAAATGTCAAAGGGGCCCGAGAACGAGCCAACGAAACTGCGCCGTACACCCACGTAGGGTAATTGGTGGTGGAGAATGTTCGCCCGGCGGGCGAAATACTTGTTGTTTCTACACCTTGTCGGAGCAATGCTCCAAATGACGCGGGACCGAGAGGAATTAGTACTAAGGGAAATGCTCGGGCGGACACGTTTCCGAGCCATTATTTTCCGTCCCCTAAAAAGCGAGGAGGGCAACCCTTTATTTCCCTCGAAAGAATCCCAGGGCGGAATCGCTCTTCAAGCCAACCATTTGAAAAATCCCTAATTTCGCTGGTTATTCCGTGAGTGCTGACTCTGTTTTTCCTCGGAGGAAAACCCTTCGGACCTTCTCGGACGGCCTGAAAAGTGTACTCGTTATTTCTTGGGTAAAGTTGCCCGGGGCTGGGCGAGAGGACGGAGCTCGCTCCTGTCGATACGGAAGCGGCTGCGAAAGAGTCACAATTATCGCGAGAAACTTCAGTCTTATCTCCTGCGTCGCAAGCCCTGCGCCCTCCCTTCCCTCCGCCGCCGACGCCGTTACCGGGAAGAACTCGGCTGGCCATTATTCCGGGAGAATGTAAATCCGATACAAAGTGCCGCGCAGCTTCCCAGCCCCAGTGTACCCTCTTAATCCGAGACGAGAGGACCCGTCGCAGGAGGATGGGTCAACAGTTCCTATGGAACTGTGCCTGCGGTGAGTTAAGAAGTTCCTCAAGCAGGAGAGACCTCATCCTCGGCCGCCGTCGTCAAGATTAACATCGAAATTCCAACAAGCTACACCGTAACAAGTCAATGTCTCCGAGAACAATAAAAAATTAAACATTTTGCCAATGTGGAAGTAACCTTGTTATTCGCTCCGCGCGAGTTATCGAACAATTGCGCGAACATTGAATAATCGGGAGATGGTACGATGGAATGATGATGAATAGAAGCGAAGAGGAGAGAGAAGATTGGACGAAGGCAGGATGGTAGAGCCAGGAAGTCCGGATTCGAGATTACGCTCGTAGGCTTATGGGCCATCGCTAATGGGAGATTACGCCCGGCAGTTTGGTTAATGGAAAGCGTCCTCTGCGTCCTGCATCCTGCGCGATCACGAGCCACCGTTCTTGGATAACTAGGATAGATAGCCTCGGGGCAATCCCGCAACCAGCTCCGCGAAAGAACAGACACTGCGCCGCACTGGGGCTAAATCTAAATTGGATGACTAGTGCGAAAAGACGTTTTGAATGTACACTGGGTTACGGATGATTCTTAGGGATTGTGTGGAGAAATACGCGTGGGTTTCCGAGGGACTCGATAAGATTTCACGGCGAGGTGATGCTTTATGAGGGATGGAAGGACGGATGGAGGCCGACGGTGGTCTCAAAGGTTCCCGGCTGGTTGGTTGTTATCCGCGCGTCGAAAACCTTTCAGAAACTGATGGAAAATCCATTGGGGAGTCAATGGCGAGCGGAAGACGACGGAAGGGGGTGAGCTGGTGGCGGCTAGGGTGAAGTCTCATCCCGTGCATTCCGTGTAGATGCGCTCGGTGGGTACCGGAGAATCGATACGGGGACCGACCCCTCTACAATTCTGGACCGCTCCGAATCAATCCCTCGAGGGAGTGAGACACCTCCATCCGGGGACTCCCTCGCTCGTTCGCGCCTTTCGTTTTCAGCCGCCCTTGTCCCTCTCCACCCTCCCCATCTCTCATATACATTTACACATACACAGATCTGTGCATGTGTATGCCTCTACGTATATCTCAACCCCTGGCTCCCGTCCCGATACGAGCCGTGATCCATCCACCTCTGGCTGCACCCTCGCGCCGCTCTGCTCGGTCCACGCGTTACCAGGATACACGTCTACTAACTACCCTCTTTTTTTCCCATGCGCGCACGGAAGGGTGCGAGAGCGCGCCGCGCCGCACCGCTCACCAGTCCCCGTGCTCGAGTCCTGCTCGAGAACGACCATCTTGTGATGACGCTGACACATCACCAAGATGAAAATTTACGCCTCTCTCCCTGGTTTTCGACGCCACCCACTCCCCTGCCCCCTGTCTCGGCCTCACTTCCATTCTCCCTGACGTGCATTGATGAACAGATACACAGCTGCGCGACGCAAATTCTATTTGCGCCGAATGTCCGAGCGAATGGAAAGTGATGGAGGAAGTTGCTGGACTATTGTTTGCAGAGGTGGAGGAGTAAGAATGACGAGGGAAACTAGTGGATTCCGATGGAGCTGGTTGATTATTGCGATATAAAAGAAAGAGCGGTTAAAAAGTCAGTGGTGGATTAGTAGCCAAGAGTAAGACCAGACCCCCCATTAACGTGGAGCCGGGAGGATGAAAGGGCAGACCGTTCACTCTCTCGTCGGGACCGGCGAGTGGAGTAACTGACGCGTAGCAAAAAGGGGGGACGCGTGGCCATCGATGAGAGATGCACTAGCAGCGGGCAGGGAAGTGCTGCAGCCTGCCCGTACAATGCGCACCGCTACTGCACAATGCACGCACTCCCAGCACGCGACTACTAGCCGAAGAAAGGTGAGAGAAAGAGAGCGGCGCTCGAGGAGCCGCGGCACACTGAGCGAAGAAAGCCGCGCCGTGCGCCGTCGTCTCAGTCACGAAGAAACCGCCGCCAGAAGAGAGCGAGGATGGAACCACCACCCCGGAAAGCGAGAGCAACGTGTGATGCTGCGGGTAATAAAGCCGGGAGCACACGCCGCCGCTGAAACACACATCCGCCCGGCCAAAGGGAGAGTCGAGAGAAAACTCGAGCAAGACGGAAAAAGCCGAGATATACATCTTGCGCCGAGGGATGAGGGCGAGCAAAGAGAATGGAAAACGGCTCCGGAACAATATCGCGGCTCGCGCGTCAGCAGCCCGAGGACTCGCCGTGGATTATTCGCCGGTGAATGCGTCCTGGCACCGCACCCACCGAACCCGCTGCATATATGCCAGATAATTAGGGATCGAGGAGAGGAGGACGCGAGGAGAGGAGAGGACGCGTTTCATCAGCAGCGACACGCGTTTCCTGGAGCATTGTGCTCGCTTGACCCTGCCTCTTACGTATCGGGGCCTTTAGACAAAGGGTATTTAATTAGAAACCGGCGGGGGAGCGCGTAATGAAGTATTTTATCAAACTAAATCCGACGTCTCGATTATACATCGCGCGAAAGGGAGGAAGAATGAAAGAACTGCTCTCTTAGAAGTGTCTTGTTTAATTACGGATTTAGAAGATCGTTTGTCCTTTTGTTCCCCAGGCTCGAGGTCGACCAGACCACAGAACTCGGCAAGGACAATCTCGTACTTGCGATTATCTCAATAGAACCGAAGCCTGCTTGGTGGAACACATTGTTCGAAGATCCACATTGTGCGAGCTAAGTCCTAATTAGGACCACTTATTAACAATATCCAGAGAGTTTCGCAAGGTGTTGCGTCATAATTGAATGGGCGGCGCGAGCGAAATGCGTCTCCCAGTGAAGAAGGTCGCCGAGTGAGAACTTAAACAAGTCAGAGGGCAGAGCCCTGAAAGATGAGGCCTCAGTCCGTCCGTGCAATTTTAATAAGCGTCACGCATAATGAACCTAATATCATTATGACGTATTCATTATGGCGTAATGAGTGCATTAGACTTCTCTTGGCAGCTTCCAAGCCTTTGTACCCTCCGAAGCCATTTCGTCTTGAGAGAGGCCTTTTCAACACTTCGGACCATTCACTCATCCCCACTCGCCGAATTATCACTCATCCCCGGGCACTAATGACTCTAATTTAATGTAGGGGAATGTGGCGCGCCCGGTTCGAACAGTTAATCACGTTACTGCAAAATGTACCGTATCAAATTTATATTCAAACAATCGCCACGTGATCCGATGGAAAAATGAAGCTGTCACGGTGTTCCACATTCCACGCAGAGACTGAATTACCGCTCGGGTATGATATCAATTTACGTCATTATGTAATAAACAAGTCGAGCGGGCGCGGGCGTGTAGTTCACGCTGGCAGCCGACAGATGGCAAATCCGTTGAGCCGTCTCTCGCAGGTAAAAATTGCGGCGAAACACTTGATATTGGAGAGAGCGCGCAGTGATCCTCGTGCCTTAAACTAATGAGTAAGGAAAATATAAAGCTTTGGTAACGCTTAGCTATGCTCTAATAATTAAGCGACCATATTTTTGAAGGGGCACAGGTCGTCCCGTGGCTGCACGAACTACTTTTTCGTGCGGCTGGGTGAAGCGATCTACCTCGTAAACTAACTGACCAAGCAAAAACTCTAATCATATACATACAGCTAGCACTCAATGAAACAATGCTAATTGGCCGCTCGGGTGAATCACGCTCCATTCAACTGGCGGCGGCGCGATAAGATCCATGTCCGAAACACCTTTCACCGGGCATCGCGCGGCGGGCGCCCCCGCTATATTTATCGCTCGCGACACTCTTGCGTAATCCGAAGAATAATAATTCCGTGCTTCGGATTCCACGTACGCGCGCATTGTGCGCTGGTGACTCAACGGCGGCTCCGTGCTCTCGGGATCGTCGTCCACGCCCCGCTAATCTAAATAAAAACATATCCTTCACACCGCTATAAATTTACTCGACAATGCTCGCGTTACGTGCGCCTGCATCGGAGCCGCTCGGCCCAGACGACGAACCCGCTCCCACGAAAAGATGCGCCCAGTCACCCCGCGCCAATATCAGATGCGGGGGGGGGATTGCGCAAGCGACGACGAACCTGGTAAATATACACAGAGGCGCGATCGGGGGACGGCGAGGGAGCGCGCTTCGAGTGAATGAAGAGCTCGTTATCGGGGACTTATGAAATTCAGCCTCATTATTCTCGGCTGAAGTAACTATCGGTTCCGTTACGTACTCCAATCATAGGTGTTTCTATATTCCCGACGATGCGCGGTCTCCGCCAGATGCGCGACTATCTAGACTGCTTTTATCCCGAGTTGTCTCTCGCATTTCGCCCTCGTATTCGTGGTGTAGCTGCGCTCGAGCGGAAAGCACTGGGCCGAGTCCTGCAAGCTCCATTACGGGCTTCTTCTAGGAAAGCGGCTGGTAGAAGCGGGCGAATCTACCGGTGTGAAGTTAGCACCACATCTTCAAAAATCCTTAATTTTTTCAACAGTTCTAGTAGCACCCCATCGAGTTCTATAGTTCCTTACCCGTTTTAGAAAGAGTTCTGCGTTTTGAGTGGGAAAAACAGCCATATGAAAATGTGGGGTGCTAACTTCTCATTTTCATTATATAAATCCCTTAATTTCTCCCATTATAGAATCGATATCGGCAAATCTGTATAGTGGGGTCAAGAGAACTCTTTGGGGTGCCATAAGAACTGTCGAAACATTTTAGGAATTTGAAAAAAAAAATTTTAATTTTTTTTAAAAAAATCCAAAAAAAATTTTGTCAACAGTTCCAGTGGCACCCCGAAGAGTTCTATCAGAAACCCTAATGGTAAAAGTGCGTATCTTGCACAGAACTCGGAGTAGGTGGAGTACTTGAGGCAAGGGACTTAGTTTTTGGCCAGGTCTGAATCCTGGATATATCAGATTTAATTTTCCCCAATTTTTCCAACAGTTCTAGTGGCACCCCGAAGAGTTCTATCAGAAACCCTAATGGTAAAAGTGCGTATCTTGCACAGAACTCGGTGTACGCGAAGTTCTTCAGCAAGAAACTTGAGTTTCTCATTTTCGTTATATAAATCCCTTAATTCCTCCCATTATAGAATCGATATCGGCAAATCTGTATAGTGGGGTCAAGAGAACTCTTTGGGGTGCCATAAGAACTGTCGAAACATTTTAGGAATTTGAAAAAAAAAATTTAAATTTTTTTTAAAAAAATCCAAAAAAAATTTTGTCAACAGTTCCAGTGGCACCCCGAAGAGTTCTATCAGAAACCCTAATGGTAAAAGTGCGTATCTTGCACAGAACTCGGAGTAGGTGGAGTACTTGAGGCAAGGGACTTAGTTTTTGGCCAGGTCTGAATCCTGGATATATCAGATTTAATTTTCCCCAATTTTTCCAACAGTTCTAGTGGCACCCCGAAGAGTTCTATCAGAAACCCTAATGGTAAAAGTGCGTATCTTGCACAGAACTCGGTGTACGCGAAGTTCTTCAGCAAGAAACTTGAGTTTCTCATTTTCGTTATATAAATCCCTTAATTCCTCCCATTATAGAATCGATATCGGCAAATCTGTATAGTGGGGTCAAGAGAACTCTTTGGGGTGCCATAAGAACTGTCGAAACATTTTAGGAATTTGAAAAAAAAAATTTAAATTTTTTTTAAAAAAATCCAAAAAAAATTTTGTCAACAGTTCCAGTGGCACCCCGAAGAGTTCTATCAGAAACCCTAATGGTAAAAGTGCGTATCTTGCACAGAACTCGGAGTAGGTGGAGTACTTGAGGCAAGGGACTTAGTTTTTGGCCAGGTCTGAATCCTGGATATATCAGATTTAATTTTCCCCAATTTTTCCAACAGTTCTAGTGGCACCCCGAAGAGTTCTATCAGAAACCCTAATGGTAAAAGTGCGTATCTTGCACAGAACTCGGTGTACGCGAAGTTCTTCAGCAAGAAACTTGAGTTTCTCATTTTCGTTATATAAATCCCTTAATTCCTCCCATTATAGAATCGATATCGGCAAATCTGTATAGTGGGGTCAAGAGAACTCTTTGGGGTGCCATAAGAACTGTCGAAACATTTTAGGAATTTGAAAAAAAAAATTTAAATTTTTTTTAAAAAAATCCAAAAAAAATTTTGTCAACAGTTCCAGTGGCACCCCGAAGAGTTCTATCAGAAACCCTAATGGTAAAAGTGCGTATCTTGCACAGAACTCGGAGTAGGTGGAGTACTTGAGGCAAGGGACTTAGTTTTTGGCCAGGTCTGAATCCTGGATATATCAGATTTAATTTTCCCCAATTTTTCCAACAGTTCTAGTGGCACCCCGAAGAGTTCTATCAGAAACCCTAATGGTAAAAGTGCGTATCTTGCACAGAACTCGGTGTACGCGAAGTTCTTCAGCAAGAAACTTGAGTTTCTCATTTTCGTTATATAAATCCCTTAATTCCTCCCATTATAGAATCGATATCGGCAAATCTGTATAGTGGGGTCAAGAGAACTCTTTGGGGTGCCATAAGAACTGTCGAAACATTTTAGGAATTTGAAAAAAAAAATTTAAATTTTTTTTAAAAAAATCCAAAAAAAATTTTGTCAACAGTTCCAGTGGCACCCCGAAGAGTTCTATCAGAAACCCTAATGGTAAAAGTGCGTATCTTGCACAGAACTCGGAGTAGGTGGAGTACTTGAGGCAAGGGACTTAGTTTTTGGCCAGGTCTGAATCCTGGATATATCAGATTTAATTTTCCCCAATTTTTCCAACAGTTCTAGTGGCACCCCGAAGAGTTCTATCAGAAACCCTAATGGTAAAAGTCTGTATCTTGCACAGAACTCGGTGTACGCGAAGTTCTTCAGCAAGAAACTTGAGTTTCTCATTTTCGTTATATAAATCCCTTAATTCCTCCCATTATAGAATCGATATCGGCAAATCTGTATAGTGGGGTCAAGAGAACTCTTTGGGGTGCCATAAGAACTGTCGAAACATTTTAGGAATTTGAAAAAAAAAATTTAAATTTTTTTTAAAAAAATCCAAAAAAAATTTTGTCAACAGTTCCAGTGGCACCCCGAAGAGTTCTATCAGAAACCCTAATGGTAAAAGTGCGTATCTTGCACAGAACTCGGAGTAGGTGGAGTACTTGAGGCAAGGGACTTAGTTTTTGGCCAGGTCTGAATCCTGGATATATCAGATTTAATTTTCCCCAATTTTTCCAACAGTTCTAGTGGCACCCCGAAGAGTTCTATCAGAAACCCTAATGGTAAAAGTGCGTATCTTGCACAGAACTCGGTGTACGCGAAGTTCTTCAGCAAGAAACTTGAGTTTCTCATTTTCGTTATATAAATCCCTTAATTCCTCCCATTATAGAATCGATATCGGCAAATCTGTATAGTGGGGTCAAGAGAACTCTTTGGGGTGCCATAAGAACTGTCGAAACATTTTAGGAATTTGAAAAAAAAAATTTAAATTTTTTTTAAAAAAATCCAAAAAAAATTTTGTCAACAGTTCCAGTGGCACCCCGAAGAGTTCTATCAGAAACCCTAATGGTAAAAGTGCGTATCTTGCACAGAACTCGGAGTAGGTGGAGTACTTGAGGCAAGGGACTTAGTTTTTGGCCAGGTCTGAATCCTGGATATATCAGATTTAATTTTCCCCAATTTTTCCAACAGTTCTAGTGGCACCCCGAAGAGTTCTATCAGAAACCCTAATGGTAAAAGTGCGTATCTTGCACAGAACTCGGTGTACGCGAAGTTCTTCAGCAAGAAACTTGAGTTTCTCATTTTCGTTATATAAATCCCTTAATTCCTCCCATTATAGAATCGATATCGGCAAATCTGTATAGTGGGGTCAAGAGAACTCTTTGGGGTGCCATAAGAACTGTCGAAACATTTTAGGAATTTGAAAAAAAAAATTTAAATTTTTTTTAAAAAAATCCAAAAAAAATTTTGTCAACAGTTCCAGTGGCACCCCGAAGAGTTCTATCAGAAACCCTAATGGTAAAAGTGCGTATCTTGCACAGAACTCGGAGTAGGTGGAGTACTTGAGGCAAGGGACTTAGTTTTTGGCCAGGTCTGAATCCTGGATATATCAGATTTAATTTTCCCCAATTTTTCCAACAGTTCTAGTGGCACCCCGAAGAGTTCTATCAGAAACCCTAATGGTAAAAGTCTGTATCTTGCACAGAACTCGGTGTACGCGAAGTTCTTCAGCAAGAAACTTGAGTTTCTCATTTTCGTTATATAAATCCCTTAATTCCTCCCATTATAGAATCGATATCGGCAAATCTGTATAGTGGGGTCAAGAGAACTCTTTGGGGTGCCATAAGAACTGTCGAAACATTTTAGGAATTTGAAAAAAAAAATTTTAATTTTTTTTAAAAAAATCCAAAAAAAATTTTGTCAACAGTTCCAGTGGCACCCCGAAGAGTTCTCTTGACCCCACTATACAGATTTGCCGATATCGATTCTATAATGGGAGGAATTAAGGGATTTATATAACGAAAATGAGAAACTCAAGTTTCTTGCTGAAGAACTTCGCGTACACCGAGTTCTGTGCAAGATACGCACTTTTACCATTAGGGTTTCTGATAGAACTCTTCGGGGTGCCACTGGAACTGTTGACAAAATTTTTTTTGGATTTTTTTAAAAAAAATTTAAATTTTTTTTTTCAAATTCCTAAAATGTTTCGACAGTTCTTATGGCACCCCAAAGAGTTCTCTTGACCCCACTATACAGATTTGCCGATATCGATTCTATAATGGGAGGAATTAAGGGATTTATATAACGAAAATGAGAAACTCAAGTTTCTTGCTGAAGAACTTCGCGTACACCGAGTTCTGTGCAAGATACGCACTTTTACCATTAGGGTTTCTGATAGAACTCTTCGGGGTGCCACTAGAACTGTTGGAAAAATTGGGGAAAATTAAAT
Source organism: Crossocerus cetratus (assembly GCA_963675795.1). Classification (NCBI taxonomy): domain Eukaryota; kingdom Metazoa; phylum Arthropoda; class Insecta; order Hymenoptera; family Crabronidae; genus Crossocerus; species Crossocerus cetratus. The sequence continues at coordinate 20,055,185 of OY776667.1, forward strand.
CTGATATATCCAGGATTCAGACCTGGCCAAAAACTAAGTCCCTTGCCTCAAGTACTCCACCTACTCCGAGTTCTGTGCAAGATACGCACTTTTACCATTAGGGTTTCTGATAGAACTCTTCGGGGTGCCACTGGAACTGTTGACAAAATTTTTTTTGGATTTTTTTAAAAAAAATTTAAATTTTTTTTTTCAAATTCCTAAAATGTTTCGACAGTTCTTATGGCACCCCAAAGAGTTCTCTTGACCCCACTATACAGATTTGCCGATATCGATTCTATAATGGGAGGAATTAAGGGATTTATATAACGAAAATGAGAAACTCAAGTTTCTTGCTGAAGAACTTCGCGTACACCGAGTTCTGTGCAAGATACGCACTTTTACCATTAGGGTTTCTGATAGAACTCTTCGGGGTGCCACTAGAACTGTTGGAAAAATTGGGGAAAATTAAATCTGATATATCCAGGATTCAGACCTGGCCAAAAACTAAGTCCCTTGCCTCAAGTACTCCACCTACTCCGAGTTCTGTGCAAGATACGCACTTTTACCATTAGGGTTTCTGATAGAACTCTTCGGGGTGCCACTAGAACTGTTGGAAAAATTGGGGAAAATTAAATCTGATATATCCAGGATTCAGACCTGGCCAAAAACTAAGTCCCTTGCCTCAAGTACTCCACCTACTTCGAGTTCTGTGCAAGATACGCACTTTTACCATTAGGGTTTCTGTTAGAACTCTTCGGGGTGCCACTGGAACTGTTGACAAAAATTTTTTTGGATTTTTTTAAAAAAAATTAAAATTTTTTTTTTCAAATTCCTAAAATGTTTCGACAGTTCTTATGGCACCCCAAAGAGTTCTCTTGACCCCACTATACAGATTTGCCGATATCGATTCTATAATGGGAGGAATTAAGGGATTTATATAACGAAAATGAGAAACTCAAGTTTCTTGCTGAAGAACTTCGCGTACACCGAGTTCTGTGCAAGATACGCACTTTTACCATTAGGGTTTCTGATAGAACTCTTCGGGGTGCCACTAGAACTGTTGGAAAAATTGGGGAAAATTAAATCTGATATATCCAGGATTCAGACCTGGCCAAAAACTAAGTCCCTTGCCTCAAGTACTCCACCTACTCCGAGTTCTGTGCAAGATACGCACTTTTACCATTAGGGTTTCTGATAGAACTCTTCGGGGTGCCACTGGAACTGTTGACAAAATTTTTTTTGGATTTTTTTAAAAAAAATTTAAATTTTTTTTTTCAAATTCCTAAAATGTTTCGACAGTTCTTATGGCACCCCAAAGAGTTCTCTTGACCCCACTATACAGATTTGCCGATATCGATTCTATAATGGGAGGAATTAAGGGATTTATATAACGAAAATGAGAAACTCAAGTTTCTTGCTGAAGAACTTCGCGTACACCGAGTTCTGTGCAAGATACGCACTTTTACCATTAGGGTTTCTGATAGAACTCTTCGGGGTGCCACTAGAACTGTTGGAAAAATTGGGGAAAATTAAATCTGATATATCCAGGATTCAGACCTGGCCAAAAACTAAGTCCCTTGCCTCAAGTACTCCACCTACTCCGAGTTCTGTGCAAGATACGCACTTTTACCATTAGGGTTTCTGATAGAACTCTTCGGGGTGCCACTGGAACTGTTGACAAAATTTTTTTTGGATTTTTTTAAAAAAAATTTAAATTTTTTTTTTCAAATTCCTAAAATGTTTCGACAGTTCTTATGGCACCCCAAAGAGTTCTCTTGACCCCACTATACAGATTTGCCGATATCGATTCTATAATGGGAGGAATTAAGGGATTTATATAACGAAAATGAGAAACTCAAGTTTCTTGCTGAAGAACTTCGCGTACACCGAGTTCTGTGCAAGATACGCACTTTTACCATTAGGGTTTCTGATAGAACTCTTCGGGGTGCCACTAGAACTGTTGGAAAAATTGGGGAAAATTAAATCTGATATATCCAGGATTCAGACCTGGCCAAAAACTAAGTCCCTTGCCTCAAGTACTCCACCTACTCCGAGTTCTGTGCAAGATACGCACTTTTACCATTAGGGTTTCTGATAGAACTCTTCGGGGTGCCACTGGAACTGTTGACAAAATTTTTTTTGGATTTTTTTAAAAAAAATTTAAATTTTTTTTTTCAAATTCCTAAAATGTTTCGACAGTTCTTATGGCACCCCAAAGAGTTCTCTTGACCCCACTATACAGATTTGCCGATATCGATTCTATAATGGGAGGAATTAAGGGATTTATATAACGAAAATGAGAAACTCAAGTTTCTTGCTGAAGAACTTCGCGTACACCGAGTTCTGTGCAAGATACGCACTTTTACCATTAGGGTTTCTGATAGAACTCTTCGGGGTGCCACTAGAACTGTTGGAAAAATTGGGGAAAATTAAATCTGATATATCCAGGATTCAGACCTGGCCAAAAACTAAGTCCCTTGCCTCAAGTACTCCACCTACTCCGAGTTCTGTGCAAGATACGCACTTTTACCATTAGGGTTTCTGATAGAACTCTTCGGGGTGCCACTGGAACTGTTGACAAAATTTTTTTTGGATTTTTTTAAAAAAAATTAAAATTTTTTTTTTCAAATTCCTAAAATGTTTCGACAGTTCTTATGGCACCCCAAAGAGTTCTCTTGACCCCACTATACAGATTTGCCGATATCGATTCTATAATGGGAGAAATTAAGGGATTTATATAATGAAAATGAGAAGTTAGCACCCCACATTTTCATATGGCTGTTTTTCCCACTCAAAACGCAGAACTCTTTCTAAAACGGGTAGGGAACTATAGAACTCGATGGGGTGCTACTAGAACTGTTGAAAAAATTAAGGATTTTTGAAGATGTGGTGCTAACTTCACACCGGTGGCGAATCTCGGCGCGCAGCCACAGTGTCTGGCAGAAGCACGCGATAACCTTGCCTCGCCCGCGTTCTCTTTTTAAGTTACGGCCACTGCCCCACTTCCCCCGGACTAAATCTCTCTCTCGACCCTCTCGCCCCCTCGCGCCAGCGGCTTCCCCGAGCCGCTGCACGCGATCCCCACGAGCCCCTTCACGTCTAAGAGGCAACTAGAATCGATTTCACGTTTTACTGTGGAGATATTGAAAGAGAAATACAGAGCGAGGGACTCGGGAGTGTGTGCTCGGTGCTCTCGAGGTCGCTCTTGAATTCGGTATATGTCGCAGAGAGCAAGAGGGGCCAGAGTGAGAGGGGCGCGAGTAACACATCGCTGCCGATATGAATCATATTACAGCCAAGCATTGTTTTGATGGCCCGGCAGCTTCGTCGATTATGAACAGTTATGAACGAGCGGACACGAGAGGGCCGCCGATATGCCGATGTGACAATGGGCATCGAGTGCCGCCTGCAGTTTTCCGAGCCATTCTGGCAGCCCTTCATCAGCCGGGCCCCACTCCACCCCTTTCTTCCCATCCAACGCGAAAATTGCCAATGCTCCCATTAAACTCGCCCAGCGAATACTCGAGTTCGTTTCGAGAACTGAATCGTGAAAGCCCCTGGTGCATCGATAGTTATATCCTATGACAGTTGCCGGGCGCAGAGAGAGGGAGAGAGAAAGCGCGAGGTATCGAGCGGCGAGAAGAAAGCTTTATTAGAGGCGGAGGCTGACGCGGTGCGATCGCGACGGGAGTAGCCGTTCCGAGGATTTACGTGGGGTTCTACGAGGGCAGCGGCGTCTGCGGCGATCGATAATAAATCCACGCGGCCAATCTCGATCTTTATGGGGAGAGGGTCGCGCGCCGCTGGCAATGTTATCGTCGGTAGGAGGCGAGCGAGGCGGCGCCGATGATCTGCTATCACGGGCCCAGCCACCGAAATATCAGGGCGCACTTGATCTCTACCGGGATCGGCGTAGGGGAGCCTCCGCACCCAGGAAGTGTCGGAGTAAATAGATAGCAATTGTGCACACCCGGCGCCGCGCCATACCGCGCCGGCCTACGGCTCATTGAATCACCGGGCGCGATTTCGCGCCGGTGAGATAGAACCTCCGGCATTATCAATTACCACCCACTCGATAAACCGCGTCGGGCAGGCCTTCACTCCCAAAGTAAACCTACTTAACTCGGCATTTCCCGGGACAATGGTGCGCCGTCTCGCGACGGGCAATCTCGGAGCGGCAGATTCTCTCCGCGCTCCGCATCACAACACCAATTTCGTGGGATGAAAGTGCAGCGCACGCAGTCGCGTCTCATATGCGGCTAAAGCGGCCCTGAATGGAGGCAAATCCGTAGCAAGTCCATTGTGCGTCGATCGGCGCGGCCCGGCGGCGCGCTTTCATTCGGAATCTCGCGGATCATCCAGGGTCCGGCTCGCTGCGATCCCACCAAATGATTTCGCTCGCTCGAATCTCCAAAGTGCATGTACAGCAAAGCGCAGTTGCGATCTTGCCGGCTTCTACCGTCCAATCTACCCAAAGTGGGCGAACCCCCGGCCTTCCATATTCATTGCGCATCCGTGCACGTACAAGAGCGTCGAATCACAATCGCAAGCCTCCCACGGATCACCGATTCCACCGAATGAAAGATGGCTTGTTAGAGGGGCGGACAATGTCGCCAAGAAACCTCCAACTTTATCGGAGGACTCGACGAGGAATTGGCAAGGGCGAGTGTATCTCAAGAGTTAATTCCAGCGGCGCGGAAGTCTATTTTCGCTCGGGGAGTCGACGGGTCTGGATGCATCGTGGCACCAGGCCGGCTGGGAATAGCGTTGGGTCGCGCTAATGCGCTCCCAAGGTGCGCCGAGAAGAGTATCATTCGAAACCAATGATCCACTCGGCACGACGTCTTCGCTTCCAACTCGACGAGATGAATCACGTCCAATTGCATCATCGACGAGGCTTGCATAAGCAGCCAGACAGAGCGGCGCACGCGCGCGGAATGACTGGCACGTGATATTTCAGGCGACTTTAATACTCCTGCGGCCATGTAGCGGGAGGGCGCAGGATCTTTGAAATATGTCTGGCTCGATAAATCGGCGAAACGTGAACACTCCTCTCGTTAGACGGCTCGTCGAGAGACACAGGAGCTCACGAGGCCGCTCGGTCCTTTGGGACCGAGATAGAAGGGTAGGCAGGAGAGAGGACCGGTGTTCACATTACTTCGCCGGCAATCTTACAATTAGACCGCCACCGCCGCCGCCACCGGGGATCACCCACAAATACGAGCAATTAGGAGGCGACGATCGGCCAAGGGAAAACTCTCCTCGGCTCTAGATGATATCGTGCGCTCCGCCCCGGGCGACGAAAGGGTGCGTAATGTTTCGAGCTGACGTATAAGTGTTCGATGTATAAGTGCATTCCTCGGCGCGCGCGAGTAACGAGCGTCCCGGTACTTTCACATTATCGCGAATTCTTCGGGCGCGTTTCTGTAATTGCGCGAGGGCCTGGAGGGGGAGATTTCGTCACTACTCGAGGAAATATGAATGCACCGGAGCCGTAAACCCTTTCAGCCGTAATGAACGCGAGGCTCGAACCGGCGATTACTGTCATTTAATTGGCCGCGATCTCATGCTAGCTCGCCAGTCCAAGCTTCTCCAAAAAAGATGGAGATCGGATAATACTTTAATTCATCGCCGAATACAAAGAGCCGCGCAGTGCGCACGAGGATCGGAATACTCGGGGATAATGGACACGCGATGTTACTCGAGGATGAAGATCTCCCATTATTTTGCAGCATTAGCGCTAATTACCGATCTCACGTGGCGTATCTTTCATTCGAGCGATCGGATAGGGAGTGGAGTGGAGGAGGAGAGAAAGAGAGAGTGGGACGTCCCGGAGCCGGGCATGAACGATCGTTAACTATGACAAATGGTCAACAGATAGCCGGACAACGGCCAACCCTTTGCTGCCGCTGAGTGTGTGCGACTCTATCACACCCTAATCGTAGTATACGAGTCCCAATAGCAGTGATCGTGTGACGGCACGGGGCCGAAATAACAACCCCCGTAGTGTCGGCCAGCTTTTCATATGGAGCACGGGGTGGAAACCCCATGCGGTGCGAGCCTACCGTGTCCGCGATACCGTTACCCCATGGAATTACCACCTGACACGAAGCCCTGTACGATCTGTGTGTCCAACGACAAATGACTCCTCCACTCGCTTACCACCCGATACCTCGCGTATATATTTTCCCACCCCTCGAAACAGCTGCGAACAAATCATTCAGCAAATCAATTGGAAAGTGCAGTTCAAAAATAGTTTCTGATAAATAATTAATCGGAAAAAAACGGGGAGGGTCGTTGCGTGATGCCGTTGGGGTTCTGGGGAATTTAAGGGACACGATTCCTATCGAGTGTCTGCCACGTGCCTGACGGTAATCACTATACGAATCTAGAGAGCGGAGGGTCGCTTATGGCTGGGTCAAGGACGCCCGGCAAAACAACGAGCCCTTGTTACCAAGGGAATTCCTGGACAAATTGTTTCGAGTGTTCTTACTACGTAATTACAGTACTGGGCCAGTAATGGAGTTAGCTCGATCGACTGCGAGAACAAGGAGGAAAAAAGTGGAGTGTGATGTAACTGTTGTTACTGATGTCTAGTGAGGAGAGTAGGAGCACTTCTCGGACGAGCCAGCGGAGCGAGCGGATCTTCATTACGTCTGACATGCACTGCTGACGGGCTGATGCTACTGCGGCGCGCGAAACCCTAACGCGCAGAGCCGGTGCAATAAGGAGTAAAGCCCCGAGCTTTGCATGGGAGCTTGTCAAAGCATGGCTTTGTCATCGGCTCGAGCCGGAGGAACACGCGCTTCCCCCTTGACATTCGCCTTCTCGCTGTTTGGATGATTACCAGTCCCTCTCATCGTCACCAGCCTGGCTAATACTCGCTGACTCAAGCCGCGCCAAATCTCTTTGGGTCCATTGTGAAAACACCGAGATATTTTCAGCCCCGCTCGCCACTGCACTCTCCTCGAAGTCCTTAATATCCTAGCCCCGTTGAGTTGATTCGAGGATACACACAGCGTTCAAACTTGTCGAGCAGAAAGTTCCGCCGGCAGCAACTACAAGTACAAGTCGTCGGGCTCCGGCGCAAGTGAGCCGACGACTCTCGCATAATTAGACGCTGTCACCGAAGCAGCAGCGGCGAGAAATCACTTCAACGACCATTCAAAGCAACGAGCGCGACTGAATTTTGCCGAGTTCCACTGCGACGTTCCGCCGAAAATAGGCGAGACTAATACTCCCGGCTATAAGGATGCTGTTGCGCGGAGGCGGCGGTTCCGCGTTCATCTCGCGCGAGCGTCCGGAACGCGGAAAGTTGGAGCGCGTTCGGCCGGAATCGCCTTCATTTACGCGGAAGCTAAACATTCGCGCCGCGCGCGCGCCGTGTGTCTATAAACCAGGAATATAGCGTCGGTGGTGAGTGTCTATTAAGCGTGCCCGAGGCCCGGGAACCGGCACATAAATTTTGATGGTCCCACTCGACGGAATCGAGCCGGAACAGAAAGCCCCTAGCTCCCGCGCTACCAATTAAGAAATACAAACTCAACACTGACGGGTACACGTTCGCCGCCTTTCGGAACTCGCCGTTTAACTTTGCCCGGGAATAGCGTATTGCGATTGACGTGCAGCCCATTAATTCGGAAGGTTCGCCGAGCAACTCTGGGACGAGGTCGGGTATCTGGACTCGTGCTTTCGAGAACCGGGGTACGGGCTTCAATTAAAGATGGCGGCCGGCTCGAGTTACGTAGAAAACTGCCTTGAAATGGAGAAGCGCGCGTGTTTTGTCGGCTCTCGCGAGCAGCGGGGAACGGTAGTTCCTACAATGGACGTGCATACGGATGATGCATTGCTCGAGTACGCGGTTTAACTGTAAGTCCAGGAGGAACAGCGGCGGCGTAGGCAGCCACGGATAGGCGCAACTGCGGACACTGAGTGCCGGAAGTGTGCTCGTCGTGCATGACACGCATGCACCGCACTTACGGGACACGCACTGCCGCTCGCCTGCCCGCCCCGTATGCATAGTGTGAGCGCGCCAGCCGTTAAGGGGGACCCTCGAAATTTCCCCGAAAACTCTCGCCCTTTCTCCAACCAATGACCACGTACGAGAATCCTCCAAGCCGCATCTCTTCAAGCCGCACTTTTATACACAAGTTTCTCCGTTGGAATAATTCGTGTACCTTTTGCCCGCGCAGACGCAACCTCTGCAGGAATAGCAATGATGCACAGTAGCTAGTGCGGCAGAAGTCGATTTTCCAGGACCCCCAGGAACTATTTGAATTCTAGCTAGCCGAGGTATGGAGATTATGCGAATGCGAAAGTGGCCCTTGCCCGGGCAGGAAAAGGGAGAGAGCTCCGGCTAGTCCCTCCCTCTCTCGCCCCTCACATCCGTTCGTAGGAGCATTTAATTGCGAATCGCGGTCTAAACCCTTAATGGACCATCGGCATAGTGAACAATAGCCGGGCACATGGAGATAGAGGAATGCAAATGAAGGGAGAGAGAGAGATCTATGTATGTATGTACTTTTGAGCCTGGGGGTATGAAGAAGGTAGCGATTAGAACCAAGCCACCCTTCAAAATATCGTCCCCTTCGATTACTGTTACCGAAAATTTAATGAATAATTATTCGCAGGCTAATCTGCGAGGGGGGAAACGACCATGCATTTTGCGAATTACAAAAGGTTTCCGTCCGCGTTCCCAGAGACAATTGCGTTACTCCGGTAATATTTTAATATACGAAATATGTGTATCGCGACAAGCTCCCTCTAGTCAGCAGTCCCGCGTTCGCTTTCTCTCCCTCTCTCTCTCTTCCTTATTATGACCAATCGAATGGAATACCCGGTTGGAAATTTATTCGTGACCAGTGTAGCTTATCGGTTAAACGATCGATTAAGCGTCAGTTTGAGCGGTACGTAACGAATGACCAGCAGTCGACCGACGACAATTCGATTAAACGTTTAATACTGACGCGAACACCATCTGCTACATTGCCGCAATTATCGCGATGAATTTGTGGGCGCACTGTCGGACTTGGTTTCATCGAGTCAACTGGAAGTTCGAGCCTCCTTTGGAAAGCTCCGCGCGCACAAAATCTGGCCAGGTTGCTCGGCTATTTATGGAAAATGTACGTAATACGTGAACCAATCTATGGGAAGGCGGGCCGAAAGAGTAATAAGATAGCGCGGTGCTGCTCGAGCAGAAAACTTTAAAAGAGCCATTTATATTCCTCGAGTAATGCAAGTCGTGGGCTGAGTTACCGCGGCGAGACCGACTTCCGAAGATGCCAATCGATATACCGGCCGAGTTACATCTGATACAGTTCGAGACACTATCTCCAAGATTAATCGAAGCGGCATCGAAAGAGCGTCCAAGAGGAACGGCGCGGTACTTCGTTAGGGAATAATGAAGTTGTGCTTTACGAGACTGGACGTGCAAAGTGCCGTGCTGCTCGCCATTATGGGGAGGTAGTTGGAAGAAAGCCGATAACTTCAATCTACCTCTCGCCCTCCATCCGGCGAGGCTCATAGATACAGGCCGAATAGCCATCGGTGTGTGGGAGTCGATTAACCCCTCTATCGATCTCCCGCGTCTTACGATTTCCTGATTAAGCCAATCCGCTTCTCGGCCAATGTCGCTGGTTGCGAAATACAGAACCGCCCGCTAATAAGTCCATCAGTTTCGAAATCACGGCGAGATCGAGTGCACTATGAATTCCCTAATTTTAATCGGTCCTAATATTCCTCATCGAAAACAATCAGGCAATTGATCTCTCCACAGAGAAATGGCGCGTCTTACCGACATGGCGTTACCGCAGTGGCGGCAACAGCCAGAGGGGAAGGCGTTGGCGAGTGACGAGACTGAGGAGCCGAGCTTAATAACCATCTGCAACGCCCACGAGAGATGGGCCATTGTCGAGGTAATACGGGACGCGAGAGGTGGAGAAAGATGTGCGACGGGTGCGGTGCGGTGCCCGTCTGCTTTATCAGCGGAATAATTATTCCGTAACTCCCCACGCGCGAGATAGACTTGCCGAGATATTCCAAGTTTCATTAGCCCCTAATCAGGCTGCCACACGGCCGCGCACAACCTTGATACCCAGGCCCAACTACATTTCGCCGGAAAGCATGAATTTCGTGTTTCGGCGATAACCTGAATAATGAAGACCGTCGTTCCACCAATGATCCTGCTACGCTCCACCTCGCTGCCATTCCCCCGCTCAATAGCAAGTAAACCGAGTATATACATCTTCCACTCCCACCCTTGTCCCACTTAATTAATACTATACCAAATTGAGGACTCGCGCCTCCGAAGGACGACAGAGGAGAATCCCGGGCTCTTTTTTCCCGGAAGTTCTGCCCTGTTGGATAAAGCGGGGAAGGGAGACTTTCCTCCCTTATCGGCGCTCGGCGGGAGTTAAGCTTTCTCATATCCGACAGGGTGATCCATCCTTGAAATCGGTGCACGGCCACCGACAAAAACCGCGGGTGACTCGTCGATAGCTCGGTGCTCTCGGGCTAATTCAAGGCCTCGGTGCTCTTGCTTCTACCAATTTCAGAGTAATCCACCACTAAATTCACCGAGTACCAATAACGGACGCCAAGAAACGCCGGGCTCCGGGATTTTCCTCCTTTTTCAGTGCGGCGCGGACGTTAAGGTACAAAGGGAAAAAGGATCGCGAGCGATTTAATGGGGAATACAATTCTCGAGAGCATGATCGTCGGGCGAGGGCGAGGGCGAGGGCGAGGGTAAGAAAATGTCCTTCGAGGATCGGAATCACTTAGCTCGCGGGAATGCCGACTCACTTCGTCGTCGTGGGAACTGCTGATTCTTCATTCGAGTGTCCTTCTCTCCTCCCCATCTTCATTTCCCCGCTCCTTACCCGATCACTCTCTCTTCCTCCCTCTCTCAGGCTTCTTACTCGCCTCGGCCGAAGGAAAGGCCAATTTCTGTGAGGTCAGACAATCCCCCCGGAGACTGATCACCGCGCGGACAAACATTTCCACGAGGGCAAGAGTTACAAGGGCGGCGGAATGAAATTCGGGAAATGCCAATAAAGGAGAATTAACGCGATTCCTTCGAGAACACTTGGCCCCCGGTGCACCAGCGATCTCTCGTATATTTCGCCAACGGATTTCTGCTCCGCTCGGCGAGCTTCAATTCCTCGCCGCTCCGGGTACATCGGGGCCTACAGACGGAAACCCCCCGGTGTGTCTTACACGAGCTGAAATCTCGCTGACTCACGAAAAGCCTCTATAGCCGTCATCTCCTCGGCGCGCTGAGAATAATGAATGTTTACGAGGCGAGAGGCGCCGTCTTGGAAGTCGAGCAGTGCGCCCTGCCACGGCTACACACCCGCGTGATAACAATACGTGACCAAACAGAATACCCGCAGTCACGGAGGCGCCGCCTATCCTATTTCACTGCAGGCGATCCGTATTGCCAGAAATTAGCATGCACGCCGGCCCGGAGTTACCGGCTAGATATCAGCCCACCAGAAATCCGCCGGCCCCCGACACTCGTGCCAGCGCCAACGCCAAACATCGCCCGACACTCGCTTCATTGTTCCGCTGCGGATTACATATCCGACCAATGTTGCGAATTGCGCGCGAGAAGCTTCGCCAAGAGCAGATGAAAGAGATGCCGGGGTCTATTTTCGGAAACAAGTCGCGCAAACCCCGCGCCGAAAATATCCCCGGTGAAGATAGCTGTGCGAAAGGAAATGCGAGGAAGGAGAAGAAGCGCAAGTGCGTCAGACATTGCTAGTCTCTCCATCAATTTATTCCCGTCCTCGATTGCACACGCACGCACGCACACGCGCGTGTACTCCGACTCTTACCTGGGACGATTCATTGGCAAGGCTCGCGCGGGGAATGCACCTCCAAGAGAAAGCAGACGTCACGCTCTGTTCTTAGAGCGCCCTTGAAAACGACTATGTCACCAGCCGATTCTCCTGAGTGTCACGGCGCTCTGTGTTCTTGGTGAAAAACATTCTTCCAACTTTTAAGAGACTCGAGCGCCCACGGCTACAAACACGACCACCCTGCCAAGCGTTCGGTTTACTGGTAAAAAGCCCCGATAAATCAATCGGAATTCCGCCGAGACATTAAACGGGGGTTAACAGGGAAGAAGGCTCGCTTGCTCGCGGACCCCCCAGCTACCATTAATAGCTTCCAATTGCACGAATTAAAGTGACGAACGATCCTACTTGCGCCCACTGGCTGACCCTGTAATTAGAATAATCCCTCGTCGGCGCACGGAAACTATTCTTTCGCGGAGAACATTACTAATAAATGACCGCGGCTCTCACGGGGCCGGTGACCTCTGCCTTGGAATGTCTCGAGTGCGAAATCCACCAGATACGCCATAGTCGTTGATGAGAATTGCAGTTATAGCTATCTATCACTCACTGCCACGAGATAACAGAGCCGCCAAGCGTATCTTTACATTTCCATACCAAGCACGGCCGCAGACGATTCTCGATTGTCAAGAGGCTAAAAGACTAAAAGATTCGTCGGCGCTCCGTGCGAAAATGAATACGTCCGGTTGGTATCGTCGTAAGACAATTAGCGAGTCGACGGCTCGACGCTCCGATTAATTCTCCTAGTCCATTATACAACCATCATTGAATCCACCAACTCCTTTTTCCCGACTCGACCATTCAATCATACCATTTACAAACAATGCTCCATTCTCGTCGAATTAAGGTCGGCTTTCATTGTCTGTAGAACGACAGGGCGGCGACGACAAGTCAAAACTCGTCCTCTCCCATGGTGTAACGTGTCTCGGCCCTTGGGAGTTTACAGAAGCAGAGGGAAGCGCCGGTTAATGACGAGCGCGAGGAAGATGATAACAATGAGCCAAGTGGAAATCCCTTTCGCGGCGGAGCAGGTAGATCGCGTCGGCCGCGGGACAAGTTGCTTGCTAATTGCTGGCATAGCAATTATCGAAGCTGCGCCATGGTAATACCCTCCGTCTTACGGACGATTAGGTCAATGCACCGCTAAACGGCCTCTCCGGCCAACTAGAGGCCGGTGCGTATCCAGATTACGATTACTCGAGGATCCGCCAACCCTGAGATTACTCTCGCTCTGCCCGATTGCCGACAATAAACTCTTCGATCGGTGGATTGCATCGGCTTGCATGTCACACTGTGCATTCGCCGAGTACTCTGCACTCGCTGTAGTTTCAAAGTAGTAGAACCGTCGTAGCTAAAGTTTTTAGCTTAATCCGACGCGAAACTCCTTGGAGGTCGGCACAGCAAACTTGCCAGCGTGGAGACTCTCTTATAACGAATGCGACTTAATCTCTCCCGCCATAAGGCACTTATTAACAATTCCCGATTAATTAGTCTACCAACTCTATCTAAGTTTGACTTTAACACCCGGCTCCTCGGCATAACCGGCCAGTACTTCACCGGCGGCCGACCCACACGTTAATTAGCAAGAGCAACTTTATCATTCCTCGAGCAAGCTCTTCCGAGTTTCACAGCAAATTACTTTACAGTGGGAGATATCGGAGTTGAGCCGCGTCACTGTTTCCCCTGGGACTCGGTGTACGCAAGCGACGGGCAATGTCGGGACAAAAGTCTCGAGGAAATTGACTTGATTCACGAGTACAGTGCGAGATGAACAGTTGGATAAATTGACCACTCAGCTGGAGGCAATCGCGATTTATCCGAGGGCAGAGTGGAATTATGTCGGTCCCCGATATTACGGTAACCAACTACAACGACGGCCATTTCCCAAAGTAATAAAGAAAGAGCAGAGAAGCACAATACGAGTGACTGAAATCGGCCGCTGAGGGTTCCAGACACGTTCTTCCCACGGATTGGCAAGCCAATCGGAAATAGTCACATGAAATAAGGTCAGCTGATGGCCAAGGAACGCGTCAAGCGTACAAATGGTACGAATCAAGCACATCAAACTTCCCCGGGCACCATTACTCGGCTCTAAGTAAACTTCTCGCCAAGTGGTAATAGAAGTTTGCCCGTTCGCTCTCGGCCGAGTCTCGCGGAAGTTGGTGCGGGCGCAACAAGCTCGCCCGGAAACCCCGAGAAAATGGAGAGAAACATGCGAACCGCTCGTCGAACACGAGCCAGGAGCGCATCGGAAGAAAAGGAGCGCGCTCCGAGCGCTTTACAAGAGAAATGAAAGCAATCAGCCTGCCGGGCTAGAGAAGAACAAAGCTGCGGAGGGAAGAAAAGCGAGGGAGAGAGATATGATATGGGAGATACGGAAGGTGGAGGCGAATGCCGGGGACAGAAGGGATAAAGGAACGTCAACGCCAGCAACTAACCCAGACCTAACGAGTCTCCATGCGATACTAAGGGCAATTTCTCCGACTATATACATATCGTTACCCACCGCCAGCCGTAAAGAACCGGTGTACGCGTAATTATTATGCGGCGCATTATACCGTGGCTGGTATTATTTTTCCCTGCGCTACGCCGATCCCCAGTTGTCTTCTCGCGATACACTGTGGGACCGGTCTGACCCGATACTCATCGCGTTACCTGGCCCCGCGCGCTCCAGTAGACATTTCGTCATGCCCGTCTGTTTACCGGCAGAAACGCACCGGAATATATACACGCGCGTTATTAATAGGCAAATATAGAATTACAGCGACGCGCGCGCGCGCCAGTTCCTCGAGCGGGAATTCGCCCGCGGTGGTTTTAGAGGCGAGCGTTGGTGCGAGCGAGCGGCCAAGTGCCGAATTCGATAAATGGAGCAAGGTGGACCCGGATGGGACTGTTAGCATTGGTAAACACAGAAGCGCCGTGTATCCACTGCCGCGTATTAAATTCCCCTAACGTTTGCCCGCCTATTAACGATTGCCGCACTACCGGCAGCCCACCACTTCGACATTCCGCTTTCCAGTGCTGCCAAATCATTGAGATCATTAAACGCTCCCTAAAATAGCTCCGCCATCTCTTTGCTCTTCCTTCTTTCAACAAACTTGTCACTGGTCATGAGTGACTCTGGGTAACAAGAGTTGTGTTCTCTGAGTAAAACTTGGCTTGGCATAGCAAGTTCTCTGCGTTCAAGAATTTCCTGTGTAGCCACGGCCGAGTGAGGCTGGGCTCGCGTTTAAATCAAACCACGAGACACAACAAAATGCGCGATCATAACACACCACTGGCATGCGAATCGAGTCTGAGTAGTTTCTCACTCTCGCTGACCTTTCGCTCTGCAGCCACTCGCGCACTTGCGATACCAGTACCTTGTAACGAATCGGGACTCAAGTATTTCGTAACAGGCTGATAATATCCGATATCACACGCGTAACGATTATATGTATTTGGGGTTTCGGGGAAAACGGGACGGCTAGCTTGACACAGAAGTCTCAGGGACAGGTGACTCACCGCCGGGCTCACATTGTACGGACTCCCGCTGACTCACCTTTACGCGACATCATTGCAAACTCGAATTGCCGCTATTGATGTCCTTGTTCCCGGAGAAAGTACGGGGAAGAGCGAGCGACGAGGAAACCCGGCGGCGGACTCGTGTATCGCGTGTAATTTAAATTTCTGGATATCCGAGGGAATTGGATGCCGGAAATTCAAAGTTGCGGGTCAGATGCAATTAACGCAAGCCCGATATGTGCCAAGTATCGTTTAACAGTGGTCTACTGACAGTTGACGGGACGAGGGTGCGTGCACCATCTGGTGTTTAACGATAGCCTGTATGGAGAGAGGTCGCATTTTTCTCTCGGGGAGATGGATGATCCCAGGTTGCTCAAGTTGTGGCTTACTCGGCCGGGTACACGTCAAACCAAGCGATATTTAATTAATTTCTTGTCCTGGCGTGTTCGGCTATCCGCGCTCGCGGCCTAACCCCGCTCGTTAATTAAGTTGAACGTCGGTCCGGCCGCGGCTGCTCCTCTTGTATCGGGATGCAAAGTAGCTATTAGCCAGGCCTATTCAGCGCGAGGCTTCATTAGGTAATAAACTCGGATAATTATCGCCATTAGGCGGAGCGTGTGCGGCTCCGTTTGCACCGGCGACGGGCGACGACGCCGCGAAAGGGAGTATCGCCTTACCCGAGGACCACGAAAAACTTTGCTTCACGCTCGAGATCCTCCGATTACACTCGCCAAGAGAGAGCGAGAGAGAGAGGGAGTTGGTGTTAAATGTGTGTTAAGTGCTCATCTACCTCCAAGAAAGAGTTGGCCAAACGTGACCAATTATCGAATCGCCGCAATCTCCTCCCACGTATCGACGTACCGTACCATAAGTATGCACCCAGCGAAGGAAAGACATAGCTATACTCCTGAGTACGTGCAAATGGAATCATGCTAATCAGTGGCGCGCGAGGCCTTGCTCGCCCGGCTAACGCACCGACGGTAATTGGATAATAACGGGCATCGCGAGGCCTGATAAGGAGAATTTTCTTCCTTATTACATCACGCCAGTTCCTACCACATAATCGGTAATAGCCGCTGGAAGCTTGTCCGCCTCTGCTCGCAGAGGATGGAGGATGCGTGGCGAATACGCCGGCAGTCTCTTTAAAGGGGAACTTACTAAAAAGCGGCTAGTCGATTGCGCGTAAATCTCCATGAAACTCCGCCACTTCCACGGGGAAGATCAGCAATTGCTACGTGATTCGCGACTCCCCACCGATTGTATCTGGCTCACGTCGGTCATAAACGTTCCCGGGGAATCTCTGAGGAAGCGAGCGAGCGAGCGCAGTGGGCCTGACCTGCTATCTGCTACGGCGCGCAACCGAGCTCCTCGCCAAGGATTCATCTTCCTCATTTGATCGCGCGCGCGGCAATCCTCCTGTATCCGCGCAAGATATCTTGGGAGAGAGCTCTCGTCAGGGATGAGAGTGCAGGAAGGAAATAGGAAGTAAAAGGCCGAGCGCGATGGGGTCAGATGGGCTGTATCGTAGGCTGGCCTGTAGGAAGAAGATCCTGGCGCAGGTTAACGAGGCCCTCGCGCCCCAGGTGGTACATTAACCCGCGCACCCTTCCACCTCGGCTCTCCATCGGGCGGAAAAGCCTTGGGTACTTTCGTCTAATCCCAGCCCCCAATGAATCACGATTTGGCTGCGGCCATCCTGCAACTATGCGACGGTATTTATGTCGCGCGCGGTGTAAGCAGTGTGGTAAATACTGCTTTCCTCCTCCTTTCTTGTAACTGATTGCCGGAGCGAGCGCGGCGCGCGGTGAGCATGGCTCATTTGCATAGGACGTCCTAGTAAATCATGCCGAGATGTTTGGATATGGCGTGTACTTCCTTGTGTACAAAGTGGCGTGCGCGCACCTAACGGCCACCACCTAACAGGCCCGGGCCCGGCCGATTCCAAGCAGATTGCAGATGAGCGACCCCTCCATTTCGCGATACACCACTGGCGTGCGCGGTAGACTGGCAATATTTTTGGATCTTCCGAGAAGCGCGAAGATAGTTCTAAGCACCTTGTTGATGTGGAGATTCGCGCCGGCGAATTCGAGGGAGACTCTTTTCCGAGATGTTTGCACGTCGCGAGTGGTCAATGCGTGCCAAGGAGAGCCACCACGGTAAATGCACTGCTATTCGCGTGCAGCGTCGCTCGCCGGCTGCATTATTCTCCGACTCGGAAGGATCACACGACGATTTCCATGCTCAACTTACGGCGCGCAGTGTCAATAAAAGGGGCAAAACTTTCTCAACGTCTTACGCATTCGCGTCCGAGGGGGAGCGCAACTTCGCAATGCTAGGCAAACGGAAACTTTCAATTCCTATTGAGTCCTGTGTTCCCAGCCGGGAACTCGGTAAGATAAAGCTCCCTGGATTGAGCAAACGACTCACGGAGATGAAGACTCGGATCTTTGTGCTTTATTAATTATCCTCGATGCGAAGAAGTTATTAAACACTTTGTCCTCTTCCGTAGATTACTCTTGCAGAATATAATAATTTGAAAAATGTTGCTATTAAAGAACGACCGGCACTGTTTCTCATCTCCGGATCTCGCAGAGAGCGTCAAAGTACGCGCGAGTGTAGAGTATAGTAGTATCTCCCGACATTCAGGAACCCGTGTAAGATGCGCGCGTTATTTCGCCTCATTGCGCGGCGCATCGTAACATATATCGCTGATCTTTACGACGCTGTCAGCGCGGCTGAGAGGTGAAATTAACGAAACCGAGAACGAGTAGCAGTAAAGAGGGTCCGGAGCGCGCGTATGTGAGATCATTCGCGCACGAATACGCATGCGATAAGTCAATCGGGCCAGTGTGGCAATGGAATAAAATAGCGCTGGCCGACCGAAAGTCACCGCCAGATTACGGAAACGTCCTCTTCCGTAATAACCATAAATCCACATCTCCGCCGGGGGCTTTTCACGGCCTCCTCGTTCAGCCGCTGTTGCTCGAGAAAACACAAAAACAACGACGACGACGTTAACTCGAACCTGGCTCGATTCCATCCTTGTCATTAAATCGGCGCGCGACTAATTAATCCGCGACCTTGCCCGAGCTCTCCTTACGCATTACGCGAAGCCTTCGATCTCACCAAGAGAAGAATCCCAGTTGGGATGAGCTCTCGCGGTAGAAAGCCGCGCGTAAAACGAGAAAACAAGCCGTTGCGAGCCCAGACGAAAAGCCAGCCTGCCCCGCTGAAATATACGAGCGGCTGGCCCTCGCTGTCTTACCTCGCAAAATACGAGAACTCGCGGCTGCTCGCCGAGCAGCAATAAACAGAAGCAAAGGTCGATCGGTAACTCTGATGTAGAGTGCGCGCCAGCCACTCCGCTCCTGGCTATCTGATACACGTACGCGCTCGCGCTCGCGCTAAAGAAATACGCTGTGTACTCCGCGCGAGCAGGCCCACTATTATTTTCGACCTATTTAGCGCGCACGCCAAGAGGACACGCGGACACACGCGGGCGCTCGCGCTCGCGCTCTCCGGGAGGTTTTTGTGTCAGGTTATACAAGCCCCGAATACCTGAGGAGCGCAGCGCGCGTGTTTACAAAATTGGCGAATGTCACGGCCCGAATACGTGTACGTCCTACAGAACTGCTGGTAGAAGCCGGCATTCTCCTAAAAAGTCCGCGACGACTCCAGTAATAGTGAAGATGTTGTCTTGTCGAATGATTCTACTCCGGGCAGGAATGAAGCCTTGGTAATATAGCGCTAGGCGTAATCGGAGGCTGGTACCAGCAGGGTTCATTGTACCCAGACCGACGTGACTTCCGTTTCTACCTATGTGGATATATGACAAACAGCGGCGACGGAACGAGCGGGGGGAAAGGACCCAGAGATAACGTGAGGAATTCCCGAAGCCAGACTATTGTGCTCTGTTCATGTAGAACCTCGTCGCACTCACCCCCCTCATCCGCCCTTTGGCTTCGGCCGCTTCTACTAATGTGAAAGTAAAGTTCCTTCGTTCCTCGTGCGAGCAAGATGGCTATCGAGCCATTAGAGTTCAGACTATCGCCACCATTTAGCAAGGCGACTTTCGGCAAGCCGGTTGCCGGTTGCCGGTTGCCGGCTCTCTCCGGACGGACGTGCGCCTCAACAATTCCTCGTGTTACGCGTGTCGAGAGCTCGGGGAGGGATGCTAACGTCTAGCCCGCACGCTGCTTCTAATATAAACGGGATCGAGTTAGCAAGTCTGCATTGTGTTTTAAACAGGAAGAGAGCTTGGTTATCTTTGGATTCGGGTGGAGCACTGCTGCCAGTTACGTCTGCAAATATTTATCGCCGGAGGAATTAAGTGCACGGCTGGCTCGGCTCGGCGGGAACGCGTGGCCAATCGGCTGGAAGATCGAGATGCCTAGGCGATAACTGACATTTCGATCCTGCTATTTTCGCGCTCGTCTTCCGATATAGCGTGACGTCCACTAAAATGCGCTCAACAGCCGAATATAAGGTACAAGTCGAGAAAGTCGGCGCCGCGGGAGGTTCGTCAATATTTAGTGTTTAAGTAGCAGCCGGTTGGGAAAACAGAGAGTGCGCGTCGGATGGTATCGTCAAGTCCAACAGCTGGGCAATCTGTCATATTTGGAGAACTGTCTCGAGAATCCATCCGCGGAATTGGGGTCAAGCTAGACGAATGCTCTTCCCCAGTTAAAGATACTCCGCAGTTCAGAGACTCTGGACGGATTATCGCTCGATATTCCCTGGGGCTGTATCCTCTGCCCGGATCAAAATTACTCTTCATCCAAGCCAGTCTTCCATTCTAATCTGCAAGGGAACGCGCGCACTTTCACCCAAAACTACTCAAGTTGAACGAACGAGTGTATTACTGGGATAACGAAAAAACGGCTAAGTGGGGTTCCGATTAGCCCTAGAGAAAACCGTGTCGAATCACGATCTACCCAATCGGCGCTTGTACCACGCTTATCTGCAGGGTTCAATCGTATTCAACCAATTAAACCGGTACGAAATGGGTCCAGCCGATCGAGCGAGAAAGTAGTTTTCTATCGTGTCCCGATCGCTGCGCTCACTGTTGGCCGTCTCAACATACACCTGCGACGATCGAGTCTCTTCGTTAGGGAGAGGGCGACGTGCTCGCGCGCGTTATCGTCGACGACGCCCACTTATTCCTAAAGCGATGATCGCTTACTTTGCTATCGGCGGCAAGGTACAGGGCGCAGCCGGCGAAATCGGAGGGGGCGAGAGCGAGGTCGTGCGAGAGAAAGAAAAGGAGAGAAAGAGGGGATCGGGCGGATAATATATCGTGGAATTGACAGAGCCATTTGCTGAGCAAACGCGCACCGCGCAAAGAGGCCCGCACCCGCAATCCACCAGAGGCGGCATAATACGCTCTCTAGGCCGAGCGCGCGCCTATGCAACGCGGCATACACGCTCTGCTCTGCTGTACTCTGCTGTACTCTGCTGCGCTCCTCTCCTCTCCTCTGCCTCCGCACCCGCCAATGCACTTATCGTCGCGAATAATGTAACGCGCAGGCTAAGTATTTATGTCAGCGCGCTCGCCAACTTTGCATTATCCGAGCGATACCGCCGCTGACGTCTCGATAGATCCGAGAGAACACGCAGGCCACTTTCGAGCGCTCGCGAGCACGAGAGCGAGAGAGAGGGAGAGAGAGTGCACCGTGCACGCCCGTCGCCTTTTACCCAGTGAACTCTCCTCTCGGACACCAGCAGCCGTCGGGGCATTTTTCGTACGAGCCCTTATCGGCATTATTTTTCCTCGCGGTTAATTAATCGACTCCATCGCGTCGATTATAGCGCCTTCCCGTTGGGCCGCATTAATCTCTCGTACTCGCGTCTCACGGCGAGCCTTTCACAACGCGAAGGACGGCGCGCGCATGTTCCGCGCACACCTACAACTCGCAGGTTCCTCGACGGCTAGCCTAGGAAGCGGCTGAACCACCGAGTAATCGCAATCAACTGGGATTCGTAAGTCAAGCTGAAAACAGTCGCTTTCACGGAAACTTTCACTGGCTCGTCTTGCAACACGTGCCTCGACGCTAGTCAAAATTCGCGTGACCCCTGGACGCTAACTCGCGAGACAACGAGAGAGAGAAGAGAAATCGTATCTGAGAATATGGTGAACTCGGGTTCAGACGCTTAGCGACGGAGCTTACATCTGGGATCCGCGACCGATATCTCTTACTAGGAACTCCAATGCAATTACACAATGAAGTAGTAAAAGCGAGGAGGAGACGCGATAAACTTGACGATCTGTCGATGCAGACCGAAACGCGTACTCGTCTCTCCCTCTCTCTCTCTTTCTCGCGTATACACACAAGCCAACTCCGAAGGCGCGCGCGCATATCCCAAACGCGCTACGTTCGCGCTGCAATCCCCATAAATCAGGCTACAAATCAATTATTTATGCAGTACTCGAGGCGACTCGAGTGCCAGGCGGTGGAACGACGGAGAGAGAGAGGGTGCTTGTAAGAACGAGGCGAACGTGACCAGGAACACCGTATTTTGTGCACATTGCGGGCGAGATTAAAGCGAGCCTTGTTGCTTAAGAGTCAGTCTGCGAGTATTAAGCAGCAGCAAATAACATCGAGCCAACATGCCCTCTCACTCTCTCTCCCTCGCGGCGCATATCCCCAGCAGCCAGCTTCTCGGACACCCGTGTCCCCGGAGATACAATCGGAGCGAGCAATACGCGAATTACTTTTGCAAGTAGTCGATCTTATCTGGCTGGGTATCGCCGTCTGCGATCACTACTAAATTACGCTGCCGGGAGCCGCTGCTTTTTGCTCGCACTCTCTAGGGCTCGCTCGCGTCCTCTTTGCCTCCCTGCAAGATTCACTGACTAACGGGTTCGAGTGGTAGGCCGAGTGTGCTCGATCCTGAATATTTCATGGAATCACGTAGGAAATTGTTGGTACGTGCGATCGAATTAATGGGGGGGAAGTCCTTAGCCGAGCAGTGTCGAGCGGACAAAGAGAGACCTGCGACGGAGATTAGTGTTTATCGTCGCTCCGAGTTGGCCGTGATTTCATTGTCCGGTGGAATTGGTGGAAAGAGAGACACGCGTGCCGGGGACTCGTGTCTTGTGGTGTCCGCTGCAAGCCGTGTCGGCTCGTGCACTGTCCCCGGACACGCTCTCTATTATTTGCAGGTGGTTGTGCAAACCAACGGGATAAAGTGTGGTCGGGGCGGAGGCCGGCGCCTGGGAACAGGTAGCCTTCTACGAAAAGGGAGCCGAGGACCCTGCGCGTCCACCTGCGCGAGTGGCGAGTGTCGCCTAGGACTCGAGCGATTCTAGCGTGTAACCTGGCAACTGGCAGCCAAAGACTAATACTCGCCCCGCTGCCCAGCGATATTGGCTTCCAGCAGCGCTCGAGTCTCTACTGTCCCACGCACCCCATGAATATACATTAGCACCATATGGCCCTGTACTTGGCAGGACCTTTGATATTAAAATGCGCCAATAAAGTTGACGCGGACGTGAAAATTCGTGAAAGATTTCCAGTCGCGTCAGGCTTCTATTATCGACTTGAAAAGATGACGGGAGAGAATAGGAGGGGGCGGCGGGACGCGAGGCCGGCGGGATAAGCCTCGGGCGGCGTAAATGGACGAGCTATCTGGTAACGGATGTGTACAAATCCGTGGTACAAGGAACGTCCATTCGTCGGCACCGCACCAAGACAAAGAGCTCTGCGATGGGGATCGTCCCTCAACTAGAAATGTTTTCATTCCCATGGAAATGGAGCCGCGCAACCACGCCGACATCTACTAACGATCGGCTCATCCAGGTTGGTTAGTCGATTGTGTTGTGGCTCGAGGAGAACGAGCCAAGAATTCGGCAAGTACTGCCGAGTGTTCCTCTAACGAGTACGCCGGCATGGGAATAAAGTCCGAACGGTTATAGGTAATCGATGCGCTCGCAATGCCTGCCAATGGCATGATCGGCCTACATACACCAGCGCGCGCTCTCAAATCCATGTACACCCGAGTGGCATTGTGCGCTAATACAATGAGTGCTGGCTCGATATGTGGCCCGATCGACGAGTGACCGCGGACTGCGCTGCATAAGCGCCGGGAAACAGCACAACGTTCCATTTATTACACTGCACTCGATGCATATTCATCGATGCTATCAGCGGATATCGTACGTATGCGGGAAATTGGCTAAAAATGGAGGTGTATCCGGCTCTCGGCTAGCCGGCCAGAACGTAAAAATCCACGTCCGCCTCGCTCGTCCCGAAGGACCACGGAAAAGAGAGCTCGTTAAAGCCGACGCTCTTAAAAACGACGCTCGACTCTGCTATAAGCCTGACCAAAAGATAGCTGCCCTCTCCATTTTATTCTTCCCCCTCGAATCAATGAAAGAGCCTGTTCAGCCTCTAGTAACACGTTTCCGATCTATCGCCTTTTTCCCCGTCGAAAGAAAGTGCGATGCGATTGATTTCTTCCTCCACTCGTCCGTCGTACTCTCGTAAATGGGCGTAGGGCTATTGCGTAACTAGCCCGCACTTGATCCGTATAGTATCGCGCGTTACCGTAAAACACCGGGAATCAGTTGTACGCGCGTACAACCGGCGCGAGGGAGCCCTGATGAATAGCAGCGTTCTGATTAGTGAAACCGTCATTGGATCGCAGTGCTTATCGCGGCATCTCCATTCAAACAGCTGGCAAGGACACCGATTGTCGGAAAGAAAACATTCGGCGGGCGCGTGAGAACGGAAGGGGGTCGCCGCCGGAGCGACAACCCTGTTTACCGTCAGATAAACACCGTGGAACCGCGAGTACAATATATACGACCTACGTGAAGGAAACAAGAAGGAGCTAAATAACGCCGGCTGACATCCAGTCGGAGCACCCACTCCCTCGCTCCCTGCGCTTTTCTCTACTTGTCATATTATGCAACGAGGTGTGCGCCACCGGTACGAGTCTCCTCCAGAAACCTACGAAACTACAGATGATTCCGTGGTAGCACAGAGCGCACGTGCGTCTCCAAGGTTCACTGTACGCGTACAGTCTCCTCTACACACCGGCGCACCTAACCTCCCTCGCCTTTGCTCCGATTTACACCCCCGCAGATACCGTTGGCAACGATCCTCGCAAATCTGCCTATGACTGCAGCCTGGTCCCCCTCCCTCCCCGCCGCCCCCGCTGCCAGAGCCACTAGTGACCTAGAGAGAGGAAAGTATGTGTGTGTTGGACTCACCGCAGACATTGAGCCAACCCTCCACTCGGCAGGGATATTCCAGCTTCATGGTGACCGTTCGAGGGAGGCTTAGCCGCCTAGCCAGGATATCGCACAGGTGGACCGCCGTCTTCACATAGGGAGCTGGCACCGCTGCTGGAGAACTCGTGTCACGACTTCACGAGCACTGCTATGCCAAACGCACACGGCGCATCCTTCTCGCGCTAAGTTCCCTCTCACTCGTGCCGGCACGATAAACCGAGCAAGCAGCCCGAAGCAGCGAGATTCAAACGAGCAGTCAAGTCCCGCGCGAACTGCCACTACCTTGCGATCGGCCAACCAAAGGTCAAACGTCCGACTCTCGTGTCTTGTCGCCGCTAACCAATCAACCTACACCAATCTACACCATATACATAGAACACTTGTACACTTTCGTTCTTTCTCCCCCGCTCGCTAGGGCTCGGAGTGCTGCTGCGCGCGCAATCGCTTTCGAGCCACGATCCGCACACACCGACCAACAAATCCGTACTGACTCAACGAACCCTCGCGCGCGTCGCCTTCAGCCCGCTGCCCCCACCGCCCCTCTCACTTGCACTTGCCGAGCTTGGCTTTACTCTCTCGCACTTGCTTCCCCAACGATGCTCGCTCCGCTCTTCCTCGTCCTCCCGCACTCAGGTGATGCCTTCATCCTCGTGCACCCTCCTGCACATTATCCGATAGCCGGATTTGCCAAAGTCTGGTATGCACTGATTCGCCGACGCAACCACTCATGCTTTTCGTCGGTGACTCCGAGGGAGCAATGTATTCCGAATGCGACATATGTGTACTTACGCGAATACTTGCGCCCGACTTGGATGCTGAAACTGAATGGTGATCGATTTTATATGATGCCTGAATTTGTTGACAATAAAAATGCTACTCTGTATGAATTAAAATTGTTTTAAGGAAAAGTCAATATACCTTCTGCTCTTTATTCCGACATGCAAACAGGTTGCAACCTGTCTGCTTGCACACCATCAAGTACACCACACGGACACAGGTGCAAGTCGCAACACGTCGAAAGAAGAAAACGAACGTTATTTGTTTCGGAGTCGTGTCTAGTGAAATCGATGTCGTGTCTGTACTTGTTGGCATTGTCCTTCGAATATTAAATTACAGCCGAACACGTCGAACTCTATGTACAAAGAAGGTTAACTATTCGAATGCTGCTTGAATCGGCAACAAATTCGAAAGATTTAAACATGGCCGCCTAACTCCGAAATTATTGCTCGACCGCCACAGCGCGAAAGAATGTTAGAACAAAGAATAACACTGCTCTAGCACCACTAACACGCTTTCAATCGTTAAACAGCGTGAAAACGCCGATCAATTCACATGCGCCACTCCAATTGATATAATTCGAATAGTAAACTCACCCGGAGAAAACCGCATTAGCAGAGACGCGCCAAGTTGCGCCGACGTTTTATTCTTGAAAACACTGCCACTCCCGACGCGGTCGCGAATTTTACTATGACACACAGCAGAGGCCAACGAAAAGTATTAGAATGCTGAGTGAAACGAGCAATATTCTGTGAATATTTCGAAAAATACTTAAATTCACTGCGCACGAGTTATATCGTCGCTGCGACCGAAGCGACGAACTCAACGATCTAGATGATTCTCGAGATTATCTAGCGCGCCGCACGCCACGACGACACCTGGCGAGCAGTGAGCCATTCAGTACTGGCAACATGGCGCTCAAGGCACAAGTCGGTCAAAGTGAGTAATGGAAAAAATCATATTTTACACGACACACGCTGGTATTTGGGGAAAATGGCATGCAAGCCTGCCCAAATGGCAATGCAGCTTCGAGGCGAGCGATAATTCGGAGCTCCTAGGCATTGTCAGTACTCGTAACCTCGCATGGGGCGTATCGTGCTGTGATGATTTCATCGTTTACAGCGAGAGGCTGCTCGAGAGAAACGTCAAAATCGTCCTCCGAAAAACGTGGATGCCTCGCGCTTAGACGCTCGCGGTTGTTTGATCGAGGGAAACTCTGGAAATGTAGAAGCATAAGTCGAACAGTAGTCGCTCGGCTCCACCGGCAGTGAAGCCTCTTTCATTTGTCCGCTAATATGTCAAGAATCAGAAGCACAGTGTTAAACAGTATCAACACTAGTTCGCCTCGATAATGAATGCGTCAGCTTCTCTCATAGAATTCTCACAACACGTACGCCCCTATTTGAAGCTCGTCCTGGAAAAATTACAGAGTTCGTTATATGCTTAAAGTTCATCTTGGCCACCCCCACGTCGACTGGCTCATGTGTGAGATACGATCGGGCCCCCGTTTAAGAGTTGATAACATTGTCCCGTAGATGAGGAAGTAAAACGTAGTTGGCATGAGTCGCGGGTACAATTTCTTAAGGATAACTTTCATTGCATTTTATGAGGAGATAAAATGATTACTGCGCATTGCGGGTCTCCAGGTGACTTGTATCTCCGAGATAGATTAAATTCGCAAGGATTCGTGTCTGCGTTTCCGATAAATCGCAATATGAATTGCATAGAGCCAGCAGTGATTTCTACTTCATTATAGTGTTATTTGCAAGCGCGATTTTGAGAAACGCACGCGAAGAAAGGGCTCTTTGAATCCTAGGCGCAGACCTGTTCGCTGTGACGTCATTGGGCCATAAGTACGATCAATACAGGTTGAAGCGCGCTGAAAGATTTCTCGCTCAATCTCGGACATTCTGACAGAATAATGATATTAACAATGAATCATCGCTCTATATGCATTAGTTGTGTAATATAGTATGTAGGCATGAATAGGCAATGCGATATTCTACTAATCGAGTTGTTGCCACGCGCATTTTCAATAATAGCGAAGTACATTCGATATATATGAAGCATGTATATCGATCGACCTGCATTCGCTCACATTTCGGAAATATAAATTCTTCAGTTGTTCTCCATTGATGAATGAATTCGCCGATATCTAATGTATTACTGGGTCGGTAAAAGAACAACTGTTGATCTTACTGGAGATTGACTAGGATATCCTGTCGATTGGTTGCAGAGATTATGAATGAGGTGATCAACCAGAAGAAGGGCTCACCGACTAACTCAGCATGGCGAATTTTGGTAGTGGACCAACTGGCTATGCGGATGGTCTCAGCATGTTGCAAAATGCACGATATCAGTGCTCAGGGTATCACCCTCGTCGAAGACATCAACAAGAAGCGAGAACCGCTGCCAACCATGGAAGCGATCTATCTGATCACTCCATGCAACAATTCAGTCCAGAAACTCATCGATGACTTCAACAATCCCACTAGAACGACATACAAAACTGCCCACGTCTACTTCACAGAAGGTAGCGATCGACTACCGATTTCCGACTGTTTGCTTAACTACGGACATTTTCCACCCCGATCGGCAAATCGAAAAGAGTTCCCCATGAAAAGCAACTCTCTAGCGTATACCGCTTCGAATTTAGACGTAGAGCCGATTTCCCATCAAGAGATTCGTTCGGTCATTGCACAGAAGGAATCGCGCTAGCCCTTGCTTTTGTTCCCAAGTATCTTCTCGATAAGAGGAATTTCGGCGAGAAAGAATCGTGTGAGGAGAGGCGAATGTTATTATTGCTAATGGACCACGTGAAGTTCTGAGTATATCTCTTTACAGCATGCCCCGACGAGTTATTCAAAGAATTGTGTCACTCGCTGGTAGCTAAACGCATAAAGACACTAAAAGAGATCAACATCGCTTTCATACCGTATGAAGAGCAGGTAAAACAAGACAAACTACGAAAGAGAAGACATTGTCCAACACTGTTACGTCCTTCGTGGTGGCGGGCACATACTCACACATGAACATACACGTACATGACTGTTCATAATACACACCAGTTAATACCACCCTCCGGGATCGCCTCCGCCTCACGTGGCTCCTCTTTGGTCTGTCGATTAACAGCCGCGATTTTAATCTAACAGCCTCCGAATTCTCTCGCCCCTGCCCCTGATTCTCAACAATTGTTCACATATCAGCACCTAACTAACGAACGGAATGCATTCATGCTTGCACGCGACCAGTGTGCCCGGAGGAGCTGTTCAATGAACTCTGCAAGTCTCTCGCCGCTAAAAAGATCAAAACCCTCAAAGAGATCAACATCGCTTTCCTGCCTTACGAGTCGCAGGTGACGAACTAGAGACAACTGATCGAACGTAGTTGCTAGTTGTACTTTCACACGCTAGAGCTTTCTTCTGATTCTGAGTTCCATCGAACACCACCTCATCTCTTTCACTCCTCCTTTACTTCTTTGATCCTCAGTTCCTTTCTTTTTTCTTTTTTCTTTTCTTTCTTGAATGCAGCATAGGCAACACTTCTGTGGATATTCTGAATGATTACCATGACCTTTTCCTTATCACATTGTTAATACTGTTTCGTGCATGCCCTTTCTTCCTGCTTCGTACAAGTTTCGTATAATAATGCTGCCAGTTTTCGGCGGTTGCTTTCTATTTGGTAATGTGGCATCCTTTTTCAATCACTATATCGTTATTTAGGTGTTCTCTTTGGACTCACGTGAAACATTCGCGTGCTTTTACAATCCTTCGTTTTCCACCCTGAGAACGGCAAACATGGAACGAATCGCCGAACAAATTGCCACCCTTTGTGCTACTCTTGGAGAATATCCTTCAGTTAGATATCGAAGGTACGTATATCATACTAAAATGGAAGTAAATTATAAGAACCTGAGAATGAGTGAGGTATTAATCTAACACTATTGAAACAGCGACTTCGATCGGAACGTAGAATTGGCGCAGATGGTACAACAAAAGCTGGACGCTTATAAGGCTGATGAACCAACGATGGGTGAAGGCCCCGAAAAAGCCCGCTCACAACTACTTATTTTGGACAGGGGCTTTGATTGCGTTTCGCCACTGCTTCACGAATTAACACTGCAAGCTATGGCATACGATTTGCTGGATATTGAGAACGATGTTTACAGGTAAATTTCATAGATAACTTTCAATAGATTGTAGAATAATTGCACTTACGTACGTAAAATCTCCAAAAGGTTTGAGGCATCAGCGGGCGTCGAAAAAGAAGTATTACTCGATGAGAATGATGATCTTTGGGTAGATCTCAGACATCAGCATATTGCTGTAGTCTCTCAGTAAGTAGAACCTCTTTTTCCAATCAAGCAGTGAAGGAATTAATACAAACCTGACAACATTCTGAAACGATGCATCTCTCTTATAGAAATGTGACAAAGAACCTGAAGAAGTTCACAGAATCAAAGAGAATGCCGCAAGGCGATAAACAAAGCATGAGGGATCTTTCGCAGATGATTAAAAAGATGCCCCAGTATCAAAAGGAACTGAGCAAATATGCGACACATTTACAGTTGGCTGAGGACTGTATGAAACGCTATCAGGGAAATGTAGACAAGCTCTGTAAAGTAGAACAAGTAAGCCATTCTTTGCGCTATGTCTGTATTTTTCACTAAACGATTTACTGACTAAAATTATGATAGGATTTAGCGATGGGAACGGACGCCGAAGGAGAGCGCATCAAAGACCATATGAGGAATATCACACCCATTTTGTTAGATCAGACTGTGAATCACTTAGACAAACTTCGAATTATTTCATTGTACGTGCTTAGTAAAAATGGTCTGACGGATGAGAATCTTAATCGATTGGTTCACCATGCCCAGATATCCGAAGATGACAAGCAAACCATAAAGAATATGGCAAACCTTGGTCTCAATGTTGTTGTAGACGTAAGACTTGTTGTGAAGTTTACTACTATTTTATTCTACAGAGTTGATACTTGGACTGATTTCGAGTTGTTTCATTCAGGGCGGAAATCGTAAAAAGATGTACACTGTACCGCGTAAAGAAAGAATCACCGAACAAACATACCAAATGAGTCGTTGGTCTCCAGTTATGAAGGATTTAATGGAGGACGCCATTGAAGACAAGCTCGATCATAAACATTTCCCATTCCTCGCAGGCCGGGCAGCCAGTTCTGGCTATCACGCGCCAACTAGGTAAATAAAAGTTGCAAATATGAAGTATGTCGATAATAGAAGTGCGTTGTCTTATATTCCATTCCAATTGCAGCGCACGCTATGGACATTGGCATAAAGATAAGACTCAACAAACTATCAAGAATGTACCACGTTTAATTATTTTCTTGGTCGGAGGTGTATGCTTTTCCGAAATTCGATGTGCATACGAAGTGACAAATGCACTGAAGAACTGGGAAGTCATCATCGGTAAGCTCACTTACATGGATGAATTTCAGAGTTGGCCAAAGTGCAGTGGTTGTTGTAACTCTTGGGATTTTGTTCTAGGCTCTTCACACATAATCACGCCCAAGTCCTTCTTGGAGGATATGAGTAAGATCCACGTCTAAACTACTGCTACAAGAAATATTTACCAACATTCCCATATTCGTATTCAATATTATCTTAGCTCCATCAGTAATGTCACTAACGAAACTCCATAAACAATCCCATAATGGAATTCAAGTATCGGGTAAAAAATACATTGTCAATTCTTTTCTTCGAGACTGGTGAAAGAAAATGGTATCATGTTGTAATGATCTGTAGATGTATTGTCGAGGTATTTAAAATGGACTTTGGACGAGATATCATCTGGTATTAAGTGCCTGCGCGAATTAAATCGTCTTGATGAACGAGCGAAATCGTTGGCAATACTGCTCTAGGGCGCATTAATGATGTATAATGGTATCTTAGGCTCGTAAACAAATTAGGACAGTAGTAGACATAGATACACACCTGTGTATCGATCGGTAATAAGGAAGTGGATGGGCACAGATGATTCAACCTGTAGAAGAAAGATCGTGATAATTGTATAAATTACTCGTTGTACGTGTTTCGTTATCTCCCGCTACGAAGATTATTGAATGTTATACGAATTTTAAAGAAATCAATGTATTACTTAGCACACCCCATTCATAGACTCGGCAATGCTAATACTTCGCGTCGTACGATATTAGCTTTCATGTGTGACAGCAAAACAGTTGCTTAATTTTTCGCTTTCCTAAAAAAGAAAAAAAGATATTTGAAGATCATGGCTATTTATTCCGTAGAATCTACACGATTATATTTCGATTGTATAATAAAGCGATAACTGTACCCTATATTTATTTATTATGACTTTGTTACGTTTTCAATTTATATGCGTCATGTTCGGTTTGAGCGTATGAATGTATAGTTATGTACAGCCGATTCGGGCACTATTTTAAATGTCGTTCTCGAAGCACTGCGTTTGAACCAATCTAAAAGTGAGTCCGAATGTTTAAGACTTTTATGTCCGTTTAGCTAGAAACACAATCTGAGACAGTATCGTTAAGTACTTACATGTTGAGAATTCAACCGCAATAAAAGTGCAATCGCATCGCAAGTATTTGTAGATTGCTATCGATCAGTGAAAGTCAATTCGTTGGCTGATCGTAAAGAGTTATTGAGATGCGTGTTAATAATTATTGCGACTATTTAGCTCAGAGATTATTACAAAGTTTATGGTATTTGATGAATATATATAATATATATAAAAAATATATATATATGTATGTAGTCCGTAGTTTGAAAATGTTCTGCTTATAAAGGCCTACAATCCGCTCCGATTTCTGTCTTATTTATTAAGATAAATTATCCTCTTCCTGACCGAGATTTCATCATGATGGACGGCAAAATTGAAAAGAAAAACATCTTTTTAGGTGAATTAACGCATCGCTATGGGAGGGCCGGGTTATCATACTTGACGGGTCACAGAGATTGTTTCACATATATACTCGATGAGAATCACAACTATAATCAGTTACAAGTCGGCGCTCTTTGTAACGTAGTCTAAATCTGAAATAGTCAATATGACGGAAAGTAAGAAGAAAGTGATATTGGCTTACAGTGGTGGTTTGGACACATCGTGTATTTTATTATGGTTGAAAGAGAGGGGATTTGAAGTGATAGCTTATCTGGTAAGAATGCAAGTTAAAGAATTGTATGAATAATTTATCATGACATCAAATTTTTCGACTTAGGCCAACATAGGGCAGGATGAAGATTTTGATGCGGTTCGAGCGAAAGCTTTAAAAATTGGTGCATCGAAGGTACAGATTTCTTGGAAATTACATGAAATGCGAGATTCTTGATTTCTTGTTCTGCTATTAATGCGATCTTCTTTCTAATAAATAATATACTGGATTAGACCTAAGTGCTTTATCTAAGCAAAAATCTGTTGCAATAAGAGATTCTATTATCGGCAAGGTCGTGATAGAAGATCTGCGAGAGGACTTCGTCTCCTCTTACGTATGGCCTGCCATAGCATGTGGCCTTCTATACGAAGGTAGATATCTCCTTGGCACATCGATTGCACGTCCCTGCATTAGTGCTGGCTTAATCAAAATCGCCAAAGCCGAGGGTGCAACTTTAATCGCCCACGGTGCCACTGGGAAAGGCAATGACCAAGTTCGTTTCGAGCTAAGTTGTTACAGTCTGTGTCCCACAATCCAGGTATCTCTGAAGACTATGCGAAGATACAAGTCACAACAAATAAAAAACAAGAAACATTAATATTCCTTTTTCCTCAAAATAGATTTTAGCTCCTTGGAGGGAACGCGAATTCTATACTCGATTTCCGGGGAGACCTGATTTATTAGAATATGCTCGTAAGAATGGAATCCCTGTCTCGGCTACACCCAAAGAACCCTGGAGTACCGATGCTAATCTGTTACACATTAGGTAAATTTAGAATTTCCAATTAAATAATGTGCTTCGACGTGTTATTTCTAATAAATGCGTCAACATATCTTTAGTTACGAATCAGGTATTCTGGAGCACCCCGCAGTTTCTGCTCCTAAGGGACTGTATCAGATGACCAACGATCCTCTGACTTCTCCAGCAGAACCGTTACAGATGAAAGTGAACTTTAAACACGGATATCCCCATACTGTCAAAGATTTAAAGACGGGCCAAGTATTCGACAAGCCTTTAGCGATAATTACGTATTTGAATAAAGTTGGTGGATTGCATGGTATCGGTCGTATCGATATCGTCGAGAATCGGTTCATTGGACTCAAAGTAAGAATGAAGATTTCAAATAAACTTGCGCATTTTCTGACTACTCTACGCAATGATCATTGTTCTTAGTCAAGAGGAATTTACGAGTCACCAAGTTCCAAAATACTATTTGACGCCCATCAAGATTTGGAGGTCTTTATGTTAGATCGTGAAGTCTTGAAACTGAAGTCCTACTTGACTGATCAAATGTCTCATTACGTGTATAACGGTAAATCAAACAAAAAATATTACAGTTACATGTTGGGTAGCAAAGTATAATAATAAAACTAATCAATATGCTTTGTTAGGTTTTTGGTTCTCCCCCGAATTCGATTTCGCGAAAAAGAGTATAGAATACGCGCAACAGTACGTGACTGGAACCGTGCATCTACAGCTGTTCAAAGGAAGCGGTGAGTTGGGATGTGTGATAATGAAATTTCGATTAACAGATGTATCATACTCTGTGTGCCACTCTCTTTGCAGTGTCAATTCTGGGTAGGTCCAGCGAAGCTTCATTATATAACCAGGACTTGGTCTCAATGGACGTACAAGGCGGATTTGAGCCCGAAGATGCAGGTGGCTTTATCCGTACACAGGCTCACAGGTTGAAAGAATTCCATCGCTTCAAGAAACACTATTCGTCTTGAAATGTAGAAACAGAGTATTCCAAAGCATTGTCTCGATAAAAATAAAGCATGAAAAACAAACAAAGCAAATGCAGATAATTGACTCATACGCAAAGTATACACACAATGACCTCTGTAGACTATAATTATATATATATATATATATAGGGTAGGATATAAAGGAAACCAGCTGACAAATTTATTTTCAATCAATTATTAATTAAATCTTAGAATATTTAGTATACTTGTGGATATTATAATAACGTGTTATATGTATTACTCTATAAATAGTATACACAATGGTGTTTTCGCATCCTCGCGCGGATTCGCAAACGTAAGAGAAAAGCGTCAACCTTGAGGCGAAAAAATGTTTCTGGTTTGAGGATGGCTCTCTATGCGAAATAGGGTTGCCTCTTTTACTCTACACCACTCTTGCTTTGTATTTATATATTTATATCTATTTATATAGGTATATATACCATGCAAAATTACAAACTAAGATAATCCTGTATGCATGTAAATTTAATAGTCTGCTAGAACGCTGATATTCACAATGTACTTCACAACGTTAATCCGAATAGGTAATAAACACTTTTCTCGTTAGTTCTTACGCTTTAAACTATAGTATACAGATAACTTAACTTCACTTGATATTGTTAAGTGAACCGAGAATGTCGTAGCATGCACCCCTTTGGTATACCGACTAAATATCTTTTCAATACATACCGCATTTTGGATAAGAATATTTTTTCTACGGAAACCAGAAATCTACACTTGACTTAAGGTGAAAGTTATAAAAGTGACAGTGGCAAAGTACCGACATTGCAGCAGACACTTTTGTCAACGAAAAATCTCAATACAATCGTTGCAAAGATCTGTAGTGAAATAAGTATTTAAAAAGGTCAGGGACCCGCGTGCAAAAAATCTTGTGCGTTCACTGTCGATCGAGTATGGTGCAATGGAAAGCAAGGGAACGAGCGTAACCAACTGCTCAATAAACAAACATTCTCTGGTACTTAACAACATCAAGCATCTCTTTATTTTAGCCATTTATTTTTCATTTCAATATTATTTATGTACAACCAGCTTAATGTTCCGCTATCGTTAGTAGTAAGTTTGCTAAACTGATGTGCCATTGGAGATGATGTGCGCCCGTGGGAACTTATATAAAAAATTACTTTTTGATACAGCGGAGTGATTTTGGTGTTACTTACGCATTATTTTATGTCTTTACCTCCTAACTTACGTTGAGATCTAGTAGGTTATACAATCTGCCTATCTGTCTCCCTTAAATATTACAAACCTTATCACATATATAGAGGTGTGTATTAGTACTTATTACTTTTTATACATAGATATCTATATTCTGTTTAATTGCTGCCAATGATTCCTTCTCGTATGTACAATTACAAACCACGTATTATACAATCATAATACCTAAGACACGCATACGACCTTTCTCGCTTAGCTTTCATTCCCATTTTCTTCACCCAACCATTCCATCATTACCCCTTTCGAACTCATTCTTCATTAATTTCTCACCATTCCGTTCAACATAGTTATTCTTTCTTCTTCTCTCGCTTTGAGCTTCACCATAATTTGTTCTAAGAATCTTCAAAGAATAAATTCTATGCGACGCTTTATTCCGCGACCGAGACAGTTGTCGTAATACTAAACGAAACTTAGGCTTTGTCAGTCTAACCATATTACAACAAACATATAATAATGTAATTGGGATTTAGAGACACGAAATCAAAAAAAAAAAATTTGTTTTCAGCACAATATCATTCTTAGAGTCTGTCACGAGTCAATGCCTTTTCATGGACGTAAAGACATACCGCATCTGGATTACTACAGTGAGAAGTGTAGTAACTGACTGCAGGAAGTTTCTACATCAAAAGTTAATCCCTGACATTGATGAATTTTGGTAACACCTTAAATAATATTATGTCAGACGGTAAAGCTTCTTTCTAAGAAACTGTTCGTGACAGAGATCCTTGACAATTGTTTCCAGCCTGGCCCAACATCCATTGCTGCCTTGAAAACGGCGGCCTGACTCGTCACTTCACCATAACTTTCTTTCTACAACTATTGTTAAATGTAGGTATATTCATATTAATCGCAGCATTTATAACGTATTTTACCCAACCAATCGAATTCTTAATTTATGTTCATCTTGTTTGCAAAGAAACCACAATGATTTCCTTTGCAAAGGCCAGGATGCATAGGATTCACCTAATTTTCCGGCGCATGATTTCTACTTTCCGGGATGTGTACCAATTTGTATCAAAAAAAGAAATGCCGAAGAAATCGAATAGTATTTCGTATTTACGCTACTTTGATGAAACTCTCACGAAACCGACGAGGGATAATAAGTGCATACATCAACATAACACACCTTTGACTAAATTATTGTACACATTAAGGCGCGAAGACCAATATCGCAGGGCGTACAAGAAAGGATTGCAAAAAGACATGTGCAAAATCACAAGTCTTGCATATTCCACCCAGAAACTACGGAGGGCCAAGACACGAGCCCCGAAAGTAAGGGCGTACACTAGTTTAATGTATTGCTAGAACTTGTTTCCACGATCAGCCAAAGCAGGATCGTCAATGATATGAAAGTGTACGCAATACGCAAGGGCGAGGGCGAGGAGTACGTTGTAAAAAAAACAGCTTGTTTCCTTGTTCGCCTTTTTGCCGCAATGTCTCGCTTTGCGATCAATTATTCATGGTAGAAAGAATACTGTGTATAGGGTCAAGAGTCAGCTGTAGCCTGGCTTCGCGTATTCACTTTGCTA
Organism: Crossocerus cetratus; assembly: GCA_963675795.1. Taxonomy (NCBI): domain Eukaryota; kingdom Metazoa; phylum Arthropoda; class Insecta; order Hymenoptera; family Crabronidae; genus Crossocerus; species Crossocerus cetratus. The sequence continues at coordinate 20,092,213 of OY776667.1, forward strand.
CTGGGTACGAAGTCCTTTCGATCTTGCACTCCGACTACTCGGTTAAGAGCGGAGCCCTAAGATCGAGAATGGAAACGTGCAAAGTAATCACGTGAAGAGAAATCACTGAGCCCGACCTGTATTCACAATATTCTAATGTTTTTCCACGCGCCGAAAAACACTCCATGGGACGAGTGGGCAAGGTTTCATTGTACTTGCCTTTAGTAATCTTTAGCAATTGCTCATAATCTATACATAGTTTGTATTACACGCACGCACGCACACAATACATGATACTAGACAACGTGGACACTGTAAATTTATGAACTCCTGCATTAGTATCTCGCCTACCGTTCACTGTCCGTTATCCTGACTTATCGTCGTACACTGATCGCAGTTATACAATGTCAAACACAATATAAATAACATTAGAAAGCCGACAAGGTCAAGGTCAACCCCTTGCCATCTGAATCGCGAGATGGTAGGATATTTGCTCCATGAACGTTAAGGAAATTCGACGCATCCATCTACAAAGATCATAGATGGAGAATACAACTATTTTGTTACGTGTTATGCTTCAGTTATCACCCAACGTTTCCAGCGAAACGTTAAAAAATATTTGATCTAAATAGTACCACACGGAAAGGAACATATACTGTTGGATTCTTTTAAATGAGGCTAAGATTGATAAAGGTATTGTGAAGTCCGATCGAAGAAACACTAAGAGACAAAGAAAGACATCAGAAGTTCGAAGAGGCTCTTTAAAAAATAGAGTCGGATTCTAATGAAATAATTTAATTATTATTATATACCTCACATAATAACTCTTCAATATTCATTACGGCAATATTCATATAGCCACTATTATCATTAAAATCTACAAATTCAAATACTTGTTTAAAAGGTGAATCCCATGTAGCAATAGTAGTAGTGTCTAAGCAATTGAAACCCATAAACTGAATAATCAATTTCATTGTTTGTACTTTTTTTGCTAGCCAACCTTTTTTTTAATGAAGGTGCTCATACGAACTGTGGATTACAAGTGAATTTTAGTTTGACAATAACATGATTATGGTGTAAAATTTGCATGTTATCTGGGTATGAGTAACGTAGTATTTAAATATTGTGTAACTTTTGCCTAACGTCTTTCCACCTTTAATAGTTCGAATCCAATCGAATAAATATAATTCAGCTCTAGTTAACGTGCCATGTTACGGGCCGATACCGCGTCACATTCCATCGTGTCCACGATCCTATAGCATACCAGGGATTAGGTACATATATATCTGTGATCTAATGGTTGGTAGGATCGAAACTACATCACTCTACAATCACCTTACCATTATTCGTAATAATTGACGGCTTTGTTCTAAGGTAAGTTTACGAATATCTTTCGGATCAAACGACTGGCCCTTCGTGACTTCTAAGTCGATCGAAATCGACATAGTTTACCAAAGTCATGTGGGCTACCGTGATGTTCTCAATTAAATTTACCAATGTGTATGTTCGCATTAGGTATATTTTTCTTCTATATTATTGACTTAACAAGCCTACCTATTTCATGATTACAAATAGCGCATATTCATAATCGAGAAAGAAATCTGCAATGAAATTATTAGTAATAGCTAATAATTATATGTATGATTGGCAGAAACATTGTCTATGTAATCCTACCAACGATTAATGACTGAATGTGGAAAAATATAAAACTTAACTAAATGTACACAATCCGTATTTATCTTTATGCCTCTCATTCATTCACACCACACACTCGTCAATGTCATCCACACAATCTCTTTCTACCGACCACATGCTTTCTCTCCCGCATTGTCTCACGATCTCTCTCACTTAGTTTCTGCATAATATTTTTGTTTTGCTTCCAAATTTACATAAAGTACAAACTTATGAAACCGGAAAAATGTAACACAATAATCAGTGTAGCATTTTCAAAATGTTGTGTAAGTATTTATCTAATTACATGGTCACACTTAAGTGTCCGTCGATTACACACAATTAGTTCTGCGTCATTTAATTAATTGTCTCTCTGCCGTTCGAATGCACGAACAGCAAAATGAGGGTTTCCCGTTGGAATGTCCCAACTGCACCACCGTTTTATACTAGTACACCGATTTGCTATTCGCTTCAACATTTGTTTCTTTAAATTATCATCATCATCGTTCGTAACTGGTCTCATCGTTTTCTTATTGACTGGCGTGTATATAAATACGTTTCTGCGGTACTGTCCAGTGCCAAAGAATCATCCAAGTCCTGCCCGGTTTCAGTGGATTTATAATGAGCAGCAAATTGTAACATTATAAAGTTTCCTCAAACGCAGCCATCAAATCACTTTGCATGTTCATGTCAATTTGTCCAGCCATCTGAAATGATAAATATACCCTTCTTGGCAAATCCGCCTTCTACACAGAACTAGGCGACTGACCCGTTTGCGCAACCTATTCTTTTTTAGAATTCGGCCTTTTTTATCTATCAAGCTAGTTATGAATCAGTCAAAAATTTGTTCTCCCTCTAAGAAATCTAGCGTCAAGAAGATGTATGTACCATCCTAACACTGTACCAGGTTTATATACATAATAAATATGTCTTTAGGCAAATGAATTTGTAGAGAAGAAATGAAAAGCGCAATCGAAGGAAGTTTGTGGACTTACCGCTTCGCGACGCCGTCTTTCCTGCTCCCGTTGCCTCTGGCGTTCTCTCTCAGCTGCGGTTTTATCCTGACTGGACGAATGGCTTGGACTACTGCTGTCGGTGTCCACAATAGCCTTCACCTCTTCAGCTCTCGTTGTAGCCGTCAGTACATTTCCTGGCGGCTCAGTCACGGTCTTTCGAACTTTATCCAGTGCATCTTCTTCTTCCCTTTCTCTTCTTCTTTCACTCTCTTGCCGCAGTCGTTCCCGTTCCGCTTGCTCCTTTTGCTGTCTTCGCATCTCTTGCTGCTCCAGTAGGGCTCGTTGCTGCAGAGCAATGTAAAGGATCCAAGTTATTGCAACCATTTATTAAGGATTTTTAGCGTAACAACTTTATTTTTACGAACCCTATCTTGCTTCTCCTTCGCTTGCTTCTTGAATGCTTGAAACGAGTCCCTAGCCGCACTCTTCATGTTACTTCCTGCCGCGGATTGAGGACTGGAAGCCTGAGCCAAAGAGGACCACGACGAGGCATTTTTTACGTTCTGTTCTACAGTCTGCATCCAGAAATTAATAAATCAGTACTCATAGTGACAACAAGACACTACATTCCAATCTATAACATTTCGGACGTTCTTCCCTGCTTGTCTAATTCAATAAATTCCTCAAAGAGAATAAAGCCGATACCTTAGTCTTAAACGCTGATGCAAAGTTCGATGCTGGATTTTTCGAATCGGGTGGTGTCATTTTCTTCTCTGGTAGAATCTGCGAACTTGAATGATTACCCATCGGTGGCATTCCTAGGGCACTCATTTCTGCAAAAAGAGCTCCGGCTAGAGCAATGGCGTTATATATTCGATTAGTAAGCAGTTAATACAGCTGTTTAAAGCGTGAATGTGAAAAAGCAAGATTAGAGGATTTAAAACCATTGCACAGCGGTCACAGATCTGAGTCTAACAGTAACTTGAAAGTATTATTACCGAGGCAAAACACTGTGCACCTGCAAACTCAACATTAATCGTCTACTCATATATTTTGTTTCAACACTGTATAAGAGTTTTTTGTTTCAAATGTTACTACATTCAAGTTCACTTGCAATAATAACAAGTAGTAGGATTGATGTTGACAATTTGAATCTATGAAAAAGGCATAAAATCAGCATGCGTGAAGGAGAACAAAAGCAAAAGAAGAAGTATGTATTAGATTTGCAGACAATGAGCACCGAAATTGACGAATGTTAAATAATGTTATATATATTATTAACTCTAAACGTACCATCCATTGGTTTCTGTGGCATTTGGGGTTGAGAGACAGGTAGTGGCTTCTCTTCCTTCTTAATAGGAATCTGTGATATTTGCATCGGCATAGACGCCATGGGAAGAGGGTCGAAGATCGAGCCTATTCCTCCCATGTTCATTCCCATGTTTAACCCCGGAATACCGTTATTGTTCATCATATTCGGTGGAGAATTCTCACGTTTAATATTAGAAAATCCGTTGGAATGCTGTTGCGACATAGTCACATTATGTGAATTTTGTATACTGGTCAGTGGTGAAGTAGTATTTATCATATTCTCCAATTGATTGTGCATCGACATATGCGTCGCCAATCCTTGCGGCAGATTCATATTAAGATTGGCCATATTAATGTTTCCCAGATTCAAATTCGATGCCATGCTTGTCGGCATCATGTTCACGGGAGTCTTTACATCCGGCAATAAATTCATATTAGTATTGTTAGTCGTCGTGTGAGGTGCCTGAATCATTGGTATGTGCGATTCTTTCTTTATTGACATTGACTGATCCAACGATGTCTGCGTGGTAGGCACAGAAACTGCACAAACGGAAAGTCAAATAACTCCTCCGGGTCACACTTTCATGTTAAGGTAGATTTCATCGGAGAATGTGCACATCATGCTTGGTAATGAATAGAATTCTTTTGCAAATTCTCAAACCATTCACTTATATAAAGATTCAAACCGCTTCTGTACTCAAGAACATTTCAGCATTTGTAGCTCCGAATTGAATTCATAACCGGCCAGTCTCGAAATATTGCACAGTCGAATTGGAAGCGCTTTGAGCCCATTATTGTACATGCCTCCCGAATATTTCACCAAGTCAAAGTGACTATGTACCTAGAGTATTATATGGTTGCAGTAAATCTGATTGTTGAGTTAAAGTTGATCCATCTGTTGGTACAGGCGTATTGGCATTTGGAAAGGAACTAACGGATGTTGGTGGCTGTGGCTGCTGAGGTACAACCGGTGATGGTACCATAGAATTCGTATTAGTTGGTGTAACACTTGGCGGTGGAGTTGGAACAGAGACTGATGGGGTTGGTGGGTTGGATGTTGTCGGTGGCGGTGGAGTGGGCTTTTTTACAGGCGCAGCCGTAGCCATAGCACTCGGCCGGGCTGGTTGTGCTGGCATCGACGCATGGCTTGCGACAGGTATCCCCTGCCCAGCCGTAACAGCAGCTACTGCCACAGGTTGTTGGGTACCTAGCAAAATTAATATGCAATTTTAATATCCAATAATGTGGAAAGTTGTGTCTATTAATGAAAAAGAAACAGTGCAGAACGGATTGTAGTCGCCGTGCCGGCAACTACAAGCTCTTGCTTCTATTTCTATTAAAATCTGTTAATTAGATAAAGTTGTACCTTGCTCAGGAGGAATATTGCTAGGTTGGTTCACAGTTTGTTTTGTAATTGGTCCCGCGGAACTTGCCGGTGGTTGATTATTCATTAAAAGACCTCCGTTATGATTGAGAGCAGGTGCCTAAAGAGCATGTAGTAAGATATGATAAGTAAGACACTCTATGGCTTTAAGTAACACGAATACTTGACTAGCATCGTTAAAGATTGCAAGTTTTTAATATCCCATTGAATTTTTTGCTGATTCCTTAGACAGCATTTGATCTTACCGATGCAACGGAGGTGGTTGTTGTAGGAGGTCCGGTACTAGGTGTACTCTTCTTTGTTTTCTTTCTTGGAGGGCGATTGGGAGCGTTGCCTGTAATTCAATGTAACGTGCATCTAATAGTGAGTACGTGCAATCAACGATCTTTCTCATCACGAGAGACAAGTCGGTGGAGAACTAGTGAAATGCAGAGTGCAGAGGATACCAGCCATGTGTGTTGCTTTCGTTACGTCAATGTAGCGAGACAATTTATAAATGTACATTAGTAAGCGAAGATAAACAACTTCGAGCGTATATTTTCTAATAGATTTTATTCATATGCTTATATTATAATTGTATCACTGTGTACAACAATGTTAATTTAAATATCTCAATTGTATGCTTTTTTTGTGGACTTTCATCTTAATGGTTTTTATATTAAAAAATTTTAATGCGCAGAACAATTTTTCTTTCTCCCATTCTACATAAAGTTAGTTGTATTCAATTCATTTATGAATAATTGCGTGTATACATACACATCATATACATATAATATACGCTTAATTGTGGCGTATATTTATTACATATAACATACGTATGCATACACATCATAAATACATGCATACATAACACGCGCGCGTACACACATTCCTGCTCACGCGTCAGCAAAACTGTCACACATACACATATGTCGGTATACGTGTATGCGGGAACACGCGCCTATTCTCTCTGTAAGGTAGTAATAATAATAATAATAATATAATAATAATAATATAATAATAATAATAATAATGATTATTACAGTAATAACCGTGACGGTGGCGAAGATGATGATTACAAAATGTTGACTACAAAAACCATCAAACAGCCATATTTCGATTTTTCATACAATTGTAATGTAATTAATATAATATAAGAATAGGATTAAAGTAAATAAAAGTCACGTAAATCGTACAATATACTTTCAACTTAAACATGAATGATACAAGAGTGACACACTCATACAAGTTTAACGTAAAGTCAAGTCGCAGTTAGCACAACACTGAGATCGGTGGCAAGAGACTCCTGCTCGATGTTCGCTGTACGTGTTCGCTATACGTCGTCCAGTTCGGAGATAAAGATCCTCCATTAGAAAATTAATATATCTCTTGGCGACAGTTCGCCCAGTGGAAGCGAACTGATGGACCGACAGCACTCACACGCAAAGAGACATACAGATCTTTAGGTAATATCTCGAATTCGATTGGGAAATGAAGATACCGAAGGAGGAACACGAGTAGTAGTGGAGAACGGAGGGACGTATTGCCAAGAGAGAAAACAACGAGTAGGAGTTCCAGCGTATCTTAATTTATATAATATAGTTAACTGGACCACCATATGAGCCAACCCCGACTCTGATCGACTTCAATGAAGAATGAACTGCATTCCGCTTTTACTTCACACGTTTCCCTTTTGCGTTATCCACTTAGAAAATCATCACGTGTGTGTCGCCTTCTCTCATAAGTGTAACTTACAGCTATTATTAATAGTTTATGATATATTAGTTTTGACTATGTACAAAACGCGTATGCTCGTGTTGCTTTTGCTATTACCTCGTGATACGCAGAAAACAGATGGAACGTTCGCGCGGCTCAAGAATGAAAGTGATGGAGAAGGCAATGGAGGAGAGAACTAGTGGGGGTAAGATTCGGTGATGTTTAAATAATACGAACTACTACTCAAGCATAACAACAAAGACTCGGCTTCGTTTGATCTGCTTTTGCGTATGACGATCTATAAGGAAGAGTGACGGCCAGTCTGGATAAAGATGCGAAAAAATTTAAACGCGTGTCTGCATATGGAATAAACGCTACAAAAATTTTGGAAGGCAATATTAATATTATTATAAAATGCCCTATACCTCGTGTTACAAGCTAATGGTGATTGTGTCTTAGTAGATGCGTAGTTTCTATCTAGTTCAGCACACGCTGTCAATTTGATCTCTCACGCATTCTAACTAATTATTCTCAGATTTCTCTAATCACTTTCAGTATTCGAGGAAACATAAAATCATAGGATTACTCTGCCCGACAATTTGTATCTACTTTAATACTTATAGCTTCATATTATAATTTCCTTAGAAATCGACGAACACTTTTTTCTGACCAATTGTGGCTTGTTTCAGTAAAGTTATGAACTAATAATTAGTAATTGATTTCTCTACATCATTCATTTGCCGGAATAGTAAGTACGCTGCTGAGTGTACGATTAATGATACTATGTAATTGTACTCGAGTGCAAATTCGATCACCCTTTTTAAATGTTCATGGTATGCAACATTTCGAATTGCAAGGTGCTCTTTGGAACACCTTAGGATCTTATATCAGTTACGTCCATAACTTCTTATGTATATACTTTGCTATATATATATTTATATATAAGAACTAAATTTACATGATATTTCAACAAAAAACTCTATCATGGAGCAGACATTTACACATAGAAATATAAAAACAAATATCACTAAAATTAACCGCGCTTTAAACTCGTATAAAATGTTTTCCTAAAAATGTTTTAGTAGGACGGGTTAAAAGTAATGTTATTTTGGAAAGTGCCGAAACGCGAATGCTTTGAATCATCAGTCGCACAATGCTCTCGAGTGTAGGTTCGAGTCGAAGCGTACGGTGACGGTAAATGAAGATTCTTAATTTTATGTAACAGTCATTGCTCTTCCATAGCGAGGTGTGGAAAATCACACCAATCTCTGCTTAATTAAGGGTTGTTATCGACATTGGCATTGACAATGATTCTAACAGAATGAAAGTAAGACTTCGACTTTTAGTTCGAACAACGTCCAGCAATGAAAAACCTGACCATGGCCACCAATGAACAACTAGTGGTAAGTAGAATAATGAGACGACGATTAGCAAAGCTTAGCGGAGTGCAAACAATGTGTTTGGAGGCTAGGGTGCCTTGTGGTAGGTAGCCCATTCCTGAAAACTTCTCCCGTTCCTCGCTCTCACTGTCCTCTCCTCTCTTTCCTTCCCCCTCTCACTCTCTCGTTCTTTCTCTCTTTTTCTTTCTCTCCCCCTCTCTCTCTCTCCCTCTCTCTCCCTCTCGCCTGCTAGTAGGTCCTCTCTTCATCTTACTTCTCTAACATCAAACATTTATACCCTCTTCCGCCCCAAACTCTTCCACCTGTGTACACTCCCCTTGCCTTTCTCTTTCACTGATATGTTAACACAAACCATGTATGCTCAAAGTCATTGATCTCACAACAAAAATAAATAGAACTTGGCGTCCATACGTTACACGTTTGCGTGCCCCCTCTCTGCACGCTCTTTCGCGCGCTCGGAGGGAGTAGTCTTTCGCGGGGCCACTCGCTCCTCCCTCTCTCCTAGAACTACTAGCACGACGACACGGCGAGCGAATCACGTTTCACTGTAATTGACTTTCTCATACAAGTAGCATTACTCGTTGCTTTCGCTAGCGTGGTAGCCCTACCTTCTAACAAGGAAACAGCAATAATAGGAGGTGGTAATGCTAGATATGAACCTCTTTTTTCTGAGTACGCGAGCCTCCAATTCCTCGCGGAGTGTATAAATAACACGGGAGTGTAGTAACTATCTATCATCGGCCTTTGCACGCGAGAAATCTGTAACTTGTATTATTCGCCTTAGAATGCGCTGTTTGCAAATCCAGCCACCAATACACATTGTCTGCATTTGTATCCCGTCTGTCTAACACTATATGAGTGCCTGATTCCTTTCTCCCAAGTATCAACTATTAAATCCACACAGTCTAGTCCGTGGAAGCGAATGCAAGTGTTCAGTAGCCTAAACACAGTCCTCACGTCACCCAGGTAATCAACGTGTATATATATACCCACTCAGTTTAACAATGACGCTTGTTAATAATATCACTGTACTCTGTACTCTGAGAAAATGATACGACATGAATGAATCAATGGGAAGAGAAAGAAACTCAATGACCCAAAAACACAGTGATACAAGTAACGCTCTGCTTATCGATTAATGTAAATAAATATTAAACTTGCGAGAGTTAATATATTGCATGATGTTGCTTGGGTTACGTAGGGTAATATAATTGTCAGGAAAAGCTACAACGTAAGATCCAAGGCACTAACATTTAACACCACAGTCCTCGCCTCCTATGCGCCGCAGTGTACCGCTCCCACTGTTGGTTGCAAAGTTTTCTAAGGTCGACCGCGCGATCGTGCCGTTCCCCTTCAAGCACGACGTACGGTCTCTCTCTCTCTGTCTCTCTCTGTCTTTCTTGGGCCTCACGCCCGACATATGTGCAGTTTCACGCAAACATACGAGACTGCAGTGCAAAATTCAGTAGCCTTGAACTTTGCTAACTATACTTGACTTTCGAGCAACAGAATGTATTGTCAACACCGACAGGGCAAGAGAAAATATAAGTATGTAATCACTTGTAATCAATAATATAAGTCGTGAAACAAGCTGGCATGGCATATGGTATCCTCTAAACACAGTCTGCACTCCACTAGCTCACCTTTTTGTTCTTACCATTGCATATTGTCTTGTAAATTAAATAAAAATTCTTTAAACTGTGCCAAGTTTCAATTTTCCAACTACATTGTGACTTCTTTATTTGACATTTCTGCTTAAAAAACTATATACGCGAACTTTCGGATCGTGTCATTTACAATTCATCACTGATATAGATTTTTCAAATGAAACTTGACACTGCGTTCGTACTTGCATTAATATAACGCAGCACTTAAGCTACACGGATAACGCCGTCCTAGTAAATACAATAATTAATAAGCAAGATTTAGCAGCTTAAGAAGATATTTGCGATGCGTTTGTGCAGTCAAACCCCCATTTTCAAAAATGCGTTTACATCTACATCTTAACGTCACCATCGTATATCTTTCTTTACTAATTATGCATCCGTATTTCCATTTCTTTCGATTGCCAATACAAGACCGGTTTTAGGCACAGAGTTCAGTATATATCATTGAATTTGTGTCACTACCAAATCACAGGCCGTTTCGTGCTTCAATACTAGAACTTTTTATCTCGGCAGTGTGCATTATGACGCGAACAATTCAACCTTACAAACAATTACTATTCTTTAGTGCTCTTCATAGTAAAACACGCCACATCACATCCGATTATCGTTTCGGATGTATGTCGGAGACATTCTAGTTTCGCTTGGCAAAAAAACTAGCCTTACATTCCAACTACATACATAAGTTATGTAGGATATAAAATTCACGGCATACCGTCACGTTCATTTGACGGAGTAGTTAAACGTTAAGTCATGAAAACATAGACATTTGAATGACTGATCATAGAATTGCCGTCATCGTAATCACATGCAAAAGCAGTGAACATACAAGTCTACATAATATACTAAAAGAGCCGAGATAAAAGTTGCATCAGCTCTTACTGAAACAGCGCGTGAAATGGAAAGACACACTTCGTTTGAAAATTCATTTGAAATAGTTTGTCCAAAATCATAGGATACTACGATAGTTTGTCCCAATGTAAATCAGGAGGTTGACAAACGGACTGATCAGAACTCGCACATTATATACCACTTTCCAGGGTATTCGGTCATATTCCATCAAAATCAATTTACAATATCGAGACCGTTCTATTTTCTGTTCTCTTTAAATGTTTACAAATGTATTGTCCTTGCAAAGTTTCTAGACTTAAATGTGATTGGAAATCTGTGCATTTGAGTCACCGAAGACTGAACTTCGCGAAGAATGTGTACTAGGAGCATGCCAATTCCCGAGAAACATAACAGTCGCAAATAACCCCATAATTTGAAATCTCACAGAAGAACTAGTTCGTATTTCCGCGACAACCACTTATTTATAAGTAGTTTATTGTTCCCAAGTAAGGGTCTAAGAGTAGCAACAGTTACATGAGGTTCATATCTAACCTGCTTCACTGTCGCTTGAATCACTGGAGCTCGACGAAAGCGAACTACTGCTGGAGTCGCTATCACTGCTACTACTGCTTGACGCTGACAATCGCGAAGGCCCACTGGCTCCACCAGTTCCAACTACATCGACAGATTTACTACTGTCCTCTGTAAAAATATTACAGAACAAACATATTTAGAAATAATATTCATTTGCCATATAGCTAGACAGTTTTCTTCATAATGAGCGCGAAATATTAACCTTTCTTTGTAGTCTTTTTGACATTGCCTAATTGCCCTGTGACGTCTTGTAACCTTTTCTCTAATTCTTGTTTCTTCTCTGCGATTTGCTCGTCTTTGGACTTGCCACTAACTTTTTTATCTGCGGAAAAATAACATGTATTTTCTACATGTACTCCACTTCAATTTTATGAATCATCGCATCATCATCGTAGTAAATTGAACTTTTTATCTAGAACTCATTGTAGATAAAACATTGGAAAATATTTTTTTATCCTTCATCGCATGTTACTTGGGAACATATACAAAAAATCGTGCACATAGAAAATAAGTAAGTCCATTCACAAACGCTAGCACAGGAATATCTGCTGCACACTTGATCTGTTAGTGAGATACACATTTCATAATATTTAAACATCAAGTATTAAGTCACATTGTCATTTGAGTCTCTTGCCCAATTCGGGCAATAGAGTCCAGAAATGTAAACATACTCAAGTAAATTGTGTGCTGCATTGGGGGACGTCAAACCAATACTTCATTCCTGCGCAACGTTGGAATGGAACTTACAGTAAGGCTTACGTGGTTTTTTTCTGAGGCACGATGCTACGTAGCTCTCCAGTTCCCTCAATGTTGACGGCTTTAGCGTTTCGAAGTCGATTTCAATCTCATCTGGATTCGAGTCCCTCAACGAAGGCTCGCGTGACTGGATTATGTGTACGACTCGTCCTAACTTATCACCTGAAGGGCAAATGCAATGTCTCAATGTAGTTTCACATTAGCTTGCTGTTTTACTGTGCGAGAAGTTTTCTATCATAAACATATTCTTACCAGGTAATTTATTAATATCCAAACTAAGCTGTCTCTTTTCATCGTAAGACATAGGTTTAGCATTGTCCTCGTCCTCCGAGTCAAATGTGATTGGAGGCGGTTGACTGCTGGCATTCTTCTTTTTGGTTCCAGCAGATCTACTATTTGTTTTGGGCCTTTTGGTCGCAGTGCTTGCCGCTGCTGCTTTCCCAGGTGCTCTTGTTTTCCCTTTTGTCTTGGCGTTCGGTGGTGTCGGCAGGTGGTGGCTCATACCTCCGCCTGCATGAGTTTTATTAGGTCCTACCGCCATTGCTGCGTGATGAAGATCACCACCCATACCACCAGGCATTTTTAGATCACCTGCCCCCATCGCGACATTAGCTATACTAGCACCAACACTATCGGAGACACTGGGGATCCCACTTGGTTTCATCAGTTCTTTCATGGCACCAGTGTGACTCGCAACAAGGCTACTACTCTTATTGCTCATTGGCTTTGATTTTGGCTTATCAGGTTTCTTCTTTTTACTCTTCTTCTTCCCGCTTTCTTCCACCAATTTCCTCATCTGCTCCTGCATAGCTTTCAGCTGTAGAAAAACTCTCATCGTAACAAACTGCCAATTGATCTCATTGTTTTTTATGGAATAATTATCCTTAACACACCTCTTGTTGCAATGCCACCAATTTTTGAGTTCGTTCTTCTTCCGAGTCATCACTCTCAGAAGAACTCTCAGACCCTGAGCTACTGGCACTACTACTGCTGCCTTTCATACCAACCATACCACCCATTGGTTCATCCGGAATTTTCGCGTACCTTCGAATAGCACGATAAGGATATTTTCATGAATCTTGAAAAAAGGGTGAGTCTCTGGTTCTCCTGCTAAAATAGACCTACCTCATTTCAAACACATCCTGAAGTTTCCTGGCCATCGCGACAACATCGTGATCGGGAGGATTATACTTATAACAATTGGTAAATATGAGTCGCACATCACCAGCAAATTCTTGTGCTGTTTTGTATTCCCGATTATCCATTTTTGACTATAAAAATGTATGACATTAATAAATAAATCGACGCATTTAATTTGCTATACAATTTGGCACGTTGACCGTCAAAGATTTACCTTTACAGTACCAAGATCCATTGGTTTCTTGATAATGTCATGGTAATCGTGCAAACCCAAGAGTTCGGCATCGACGGGCTTATAAAAGGGCCATGCATAACCCTGTTAAACATTAATACAACAGCATTTAAAATACTTTTCACACTTACAATGTGCTGCAATCTACAAGATTGTCAATTTTTACCGAATGCTTTTTTGAAAACAACTCCTTTAAAATTTCATTGCATGATTTGAGAGCCTCTGACAGTTTCTCTTTTGATTTGCCAGTAGTGTGTTGAGGCTGAAAAAGACGATATGTGTAAGAGGTAAAATATTTACAATACGCATTCTCCTACTTGGTTTTCAAAGAAAGAAAATCATACAATAATTCTATTCTTACATCTTGTTCTTTGCTTAACAGAGATAAAAAAAACATTGATTAAAACAGTGAAGGAGCAATAGGTAAGAAAAAGCAGCAACATACAGGCGATTCGAAAATATAAAAAGCTTAATTTGTTTGGCAGATTCGCCAGTCGTATGTAAGTATCATGATAAGACAACACAAATGAAAGGAAGGAGCGTGAAGGAGTAAGAATAAATGTACCTGTTGGGCCATTGCACCCATCAGGGGCATGTTGGCCTGGTGGAATGGCACTAAGCCGTCTTCCGCTTGCCTCGTCGGCTGAAACAGCCACGATGTGAACTTTTTGTTAATGAATTGATGAAAAGTGCGATAATGTTATACAAGAAGCTAATCTTTTCCATATAATGCTGATAGGATAAATCTCGCGTATACTGACTCCCTGTTCGTGCGTGGTCTAATAAGAGCAACAGACTCTCACGAAAGGAAGTCGTATGAATTACGTTCCATTGATACTCTAAGGATATAGAAACGATATTCAATGGTGATCGAATGGTGTTACATAGTTGGCGTGAAATTTGAATGGGAACACAGAAATGAAGTTAATACGCATCAAAGTGACAAGCAATTTACAAACTGCAGGCTGCCTTTGTTAATAAATTCGAGATTTACCTTCTTAATTTGTCGGCCGGACTCTCGTCTCGTGGGTATTTTGGCATTTTTTGATTCCAATGGTGGATAGAGAGGTTCAAACGAATTCGCAGTAGGTGTTGTAGTATCAGCCTTTCTCTTCACGCCCTTTTTAACTTTCGCAGGCTGCGACGGTGGCATTACAGTGGGTGCAGTGGGAACTTGGGGTGGCGGGGGTACAGCAGCAGGGGGCTGAACAACATCCATCGCTGGTTGCGCATGGTAGCCGCTAGTTGGTGGGACCACTTGTTGAGGCAAAGAATTATGAGTAGCCATGGGAGTTACACCCATACTCGATGGAGGAGCTATAGTGGTCGTATTCGTGCTGCCAGGTACAGATGCAGGTGCTTGAGTGCCAAGGGGAGGCATTGGTATGACACCCGTAGTACCAGCGGATGTCGCTGAAGGAGTCAGACTATTTGGTACACTGGAAGTAACTGCGGCTGCACCGGACGACGGTCTTCCTCGACCTGCTCCACTCGCACCTCCAGGTACTGCACCTACTGGTCCTGCAACTCTGGGGGCGGCCTTCTTGCCCTTCGGTCCTTTTGGAACAGGCGGCTCTAATTCCACCTCTTCCTTTGGCATTTGTGCTACCTATACCACGGTATGGTATATTTTACTCTGGCCCACTGGCAGATATTCTTTCTGGTGGTTGTTTTATGCGAAAAGAGAACAATGCTTCTACGAAAATTACCTTGGTAAGAAACAATTTCTCGAGTGCTTGGGCCATGACCACAACATCCTCCCCGGGTTTGTTGTAGACATAGCAATTGGAGAACATTGTGTTGAAATCCTGAATACATTCTTTCCCGCTCCAATAATATGTATTCTCCAATCTCTTTTTGATTGTGCCCAGGTCCATTGGTTGTTTGATAATTTTGTGGTAGTCCTAATCGATACAGAAAGTAAAGTCAATTATAAAGCGTCACATTCGAAATTCACGAGTGTGAAAACGTAATAACTTTTGCTAGTTTCATTCTATCTACAAAGCACTGAGACAAGATAAAGTTTCAACATACTGGTAGGTTGAGCTTTTTCGCGTCGACTGGCTGTTGAAATGGCCACGCAAATTGATGTTTCCATACTGGCTTAAGCACGCCTTTTTGAAGAAATTGTAGTTGATTGGTAACACGCCCTGGCCGATTAGGCGGCGGTACGACAGGTGGTTGTACGACACCGTTCACCGGTTCCACGGGGGGTTCATCGCGTGGAGGTGGCTCCTTTTGAGGAGCTGCCGGTGTGGTTGACGTCTTACCAAGCGCACTCGTCTGCATTATTTATTTCTTTGTATTAAACACCGTTTATTTATAGTATTACTATCTTAGAGATTAGTTCTAGAGCTACACGTTTACACCATTATTTTAACTACCAAAGAAAGCGAAATTTCTCTGTTTGTTATACTGTTTCACATTCCAAATGCTGTAATATGAACAACAATTTTAATCGTTGGATATTAAGAATAATATAATCAATATAAGATCATCATGCCTTTAGTATAAAAGCTGCAAAATAAATAGTAGTCAATAACTTTATCATAGATTTTACTAATGGAGCATAAATAAATTTGCTTCTTTAACCCTGTCTTTAACGAGAGTTGGATCAATGTATCATATAGACAATGCGATAAGTAGAAAGCAGAACATAAATAAGAGTAAATTAAAGGTATAGGACTTATATTAAACGACCCATTCATGCAACGAGCGAATTAGGCTGCTAAATGTTCAGATTCCATAACCACAGGCAAGTAATTTAAAACTGTTTTCAATAAAATTCTAATACAACGGGTAGTAATAGTGCTGGCTTGAAGACTTCACAACCGAAAGGCAATGTCACTGCCAAGTCATTTCACAGGATACATGCAGAAAAGAAGATATTTGGTGTTATCATGAAATGACTCGAGTGTTTTACATCTTTTCATTCAATTTGGGGACTTGAGGACTGTAGTATTTTCTATAGAGATTTTACAAGAGAACAAGAATTTACTCATGTCTGAACCGAAATGCATTAATGCTTGCTGATACGTTTTTCTTACAAGTACAAACTCGCGGTTCCAGCATTTGTATGTTTTAAGAAATATTAATATTAAAGCTGATTATGAAGTCTCGACCCGGTGTCGGAAAAAATGTTGGATTAAACCCGAACTGTCCCAAAATTTGCAGATACCCGCACCATCGCTAATAACGAATAGCGAAAGCACACATGACACCTAACGAAAATTTTAAGTTGCTTCATAGTTTATCGATACATATCGTCCGAGCAACGGTCAACAAGGAATCTCACCTTGGGTATATTACACAGCCTTTCTCGCTCCTCCACATCTAACTGTAATTCATACATACCATTCAATCAAACAATCGTCAGTTTCAATACAAAAACAGAGGGAAAAAAAATACTCAGTGTAGTTCCAACATAAGCATAGACGTTCACAGTAAGGGAAGCTTACAACCAAATTTCAATTGAAGAGAATTGTAAAGACGGAGACTTGTATTAGACACAAATATTTTCGAGCACCAACAGGTTTGCGGAAATAGTTTATGTACAAGGTGGGAATGAAAGCTAAACTCTTCTGATTACTGTACAATACAGAATGCTCGGGAGACACTAGGTCATGTACAAAAAAAGATGTGTAACTGCAACATCCCAGGGTCTGTCCAAGTAGCACGAGGAGATTGCTAAGCAAATCGAGTTCTTACATTGCTATAAGATCCATATTCATAGTAAGACTTACCGAATTATTCTGGGAGATAGTGTCCACCTGCTGCATCTTGGCTTCAATTCTGAAACAGAAAGGAGCATGTTTGTAAGTATCCGCTTAGCCGGAATAAAAGGATTAAGGCACGATCCTAACTTTAATTTTGAAACCACATTTCTGTACACACCAACATTTCTTTCATACTTTGTACTGTGTGCAGTCTAATTGCCTTACTCTTATTTTAGCATAACCTTTCTCATTAGTATTATGTAAACCACTTAGGCACAGGAATGTGCATTGATCGTTTCCATGTTTCTATGGTGTATAATTCGCAGATGTTAGGGAGGTACCAGAGATGTAAATTTTCTACCAATGCATATCAACAGCACTTAGAGAAATTTCTTTAAAGAATTAGTGTTACTTTGAAATATAAGGCTCATTGAGTCCACCATAATGAGCTTCACCTACCTTTCTGACATATATGGTACATAAATGCTATGCAGCAGGTAACTGCCTTATGTTGGTGCTTGACGCTATGAGGCTTCATCAACAATTGAGATGGCAAGGATATATTTTGAATTGAGCATGGTAGCTCACTAATTGCTTGCCAAGATGATTGCGCTGCAACCAGGGAGATTGGTGCCGAGGAGGCATAACACTACTCAAGCCTACCAAATGGTAGTACTTTGAATGTCAGCCCTGTACACTGCTGTGAGACTCCGTACCTCCAGCCAAGACTCGCGACATTAGCAACATCTGGATAACATAACAATAGGACCCCATATTGTAACAACCCCAAAACTGGTTGATTGCTTTAGATCAGTTAAACATTGATTTATCCTCAGATAATATTTAAACTCAATACATTATGTATCATATCATGCAGAACTGAACCTATAAAATACATGCTAGACAAGCTAGTCCTCACTTCCCGATGGTATTGGTAAACTTTAATACAAATCAAACCCTCGAGCTTGCCCCCCCTCTCTAATTGTACTTTGGAAAGTTACTTTGAAGAAAGATACGTCCTTATCATGTACACGTACAGACCACTGTCGGTACAATTTTGAGAGCACAAGATTTATACGATAAATGTAAAAATACCATTTGCACCTCTGCAATTGCAAGTTATCCTGTTTCGGTTCTGCATCATTTTGGGACTCTACGTGTTTAGTGATATATGATTAAAGAAGAACACAGAGGCATAAAGCTAAGTACTATAGAAAAACATATATATGTATATACAACAGTGAATAACCTATGGTCTTACAACATTCTACTATTGGACTACACAAACATAGTGTACAATATCATAAATATGGGCACAGAACGTGACGTGAAACGGCGAGAAATAAAGTTACATATAAAATAAAAAATCACGATATCGCAAGAAGATGCGTGACCCGAGAATGCGTCGAGCCCAAGGATAGGAGGAGCGATCTTTCAACTAAGTTGAAACGAGAGAGAACTTGTGATAGACGAGAATGATATGTGTCTAGCAGCGAATAGAAGGAGGAGGGACATGCTTGACCCTGCTGCCGGGAAAGCAGTGTTAGCCAAAATGGAAAGTTTGTCAAAAGTAGCACACATAACTGGTACATCGAGCTGGAAAGTGAGCCGAGTGGCGAGGCACAAAATTTCGGCTACACGGGGGAGAGAGAACCTCGAGCGAGCGAGGGGGAGCATGAGACCTCAGGCATGGGAAGCAAGTGTTTCTGGCGCGTTGAAGATGCGAGGAGCACTGCCAGAACAATCCATGCCGTGAAGACGTTCCGCTGGTAGAGGGCCGAGAGTATCAAGGGCAAAGATAAGAGAGATCGTGGGCCACGAACAGGTGCTTGGCGGTCAAAAGGTAGACTCCGAGGGGATTGCACCGGGAAAGGAGAAAGGTGAGAGATGCCAAGACGAGCCGAGACGAGGGATGCACTGCGAGGGAAATAAAGGCGGCAATGGAGCTCCGACGAGGCGAGGCGAGGCGGGACGAGACGACGAGACGAGACGGGACGGGACGAGACGAGACGAGACGAAACGAGACACGAGAGTGGAAAGAGGCAGGAAGGCAAGAGGAGTGGAGGAGGACTAGTAGGAGAGGATGGCGAGGGGAAGGGTGAGAGACCCGCGCCCAGCCGATGCACCCAGCCGACGCACAACAAACACGAGCAAGCCGCCGTGCGAGGATCCAGCGGAGCGCAGAACCCGCGCTCTACTCGCAAAGTTTCTCGCACCTGGCGATCGTGGCAGCCGAGTTATAGCCCTGCCGCCTTTTCGCTCGCTCAATTTGCCGTAGGTTTCAACATGGCGGTATGGCCGCTCGGGAAAGAAAGCTCCCAAGGGCCCGCCGCTACATCCGCAACTTATCCACTACCACGGCGCAGACCACGCGCTATACTTATCGTCGAGCAAACTAGCGGCTTTCCTCATTACGAGTAGTCACTTACCTGATCAATGGAAGTCCACTTTCCACAGGATTTCAATCGAAAAACACTACCACTACGCCTTGCACACTCGCACTACGCTTTCTCCCTGCGCTTGCTAGTTTGGTTGGTCGGTGTTATGGCCGCCGCCGAGCCGAGTGTGCCCGTGCCCGTGCCCGTGCCCGTGCCCCACCGTGTATCACTCACTCACTCTCACTCGTGCGAGCGCGAGCGCTCGGTTCGCATACGCGACGAACGCGGACGCGGCCCGACCAACTACTCTTCCAGACTTACAAAACCTCGCGCAGATCTCTTTCACTAATATCGTATTAGTGATCCATGCAGAGCTCCACCGACATTTTCCAGGAGTCTCGCACTGTTGGATGGCTTTCCGTGCCCATGACGATCTCGGATCTAGAAACTAACGATCGCAGCACCAACAATGGCTACGCATTCTTCCGCGACGTACCGAATGGTCCTTTTCCGTTGTTCCCTATAACCGATCTTACCTTCCTCTTCACCGCCCCCCGCTCACGAACTCCAACGATGCCACCCGAATACTTTGGCGCCAATTTCGAAAACCTAACCGTCGCTTTACCAAACATTACACCTCGCTCAACGTATCTCATCCATACTAGGCTCACCGTTCCACCCTCATTCATCCATACAGACACGCATTCTACTTTTCAGCTCTCATGTCATACATCATTCCTCATCTTGAGTTAGTCGTAACTCTTGCGACCATGCTGACCGACCTTCACTCACAATCATTCAGTTCCACGGGAAAGGATGGTAACTAAAAAAGTATGCAATAGACTTTTTAACCTCTTTATTTTTCTCAATCAATATCACATTCCATTACATAAGGATATCTCCAGCAATCACCAAGACCTGTGGAAATCATATCGCATGATTATCTTCAGTCCCTATATCAAGATTATGCTTTATTAACCAATCCAAAAATTAATGGTTAATTTCCATCGTTCCATGTTCACCCATAATGCATTTTTAGATACTCGCTGCAGGCCTTCCCAGGACATAAACGTTAATATTTAATAGATTGTTAATAATTTAAAAAGTGCGTTGAGATATGAATTGTATGTAATTTTCTGATACCAAAGTAGATATTAAATTTTATTAATCACCGCGCATTCCGTGGTCCAGTTCCACGATTCTCTAACTACGTGCAATGCATTTCGGGATGTAGGCGCTAAATCTATACTGGCGTTATCTATTCGCTATTTTCTCATAACTAATAAAAATGACATCATGGACGGCTCAATAATTTAAGATGAACATAGCACATGGCCAAGTTTACGTGTCGTTTGTACAGTGCTCTTTCATGACGTGTACGGCGTTATCGTCATAGCAAGTTCCGTTACTAAGCCAAAATGGCGATGGCTCAAAGAAGAAACACCGCTTCCGTCAGTGACACGGCACCATCCGCAATCCACAGATATGCTTTTTCAAATGAATAGAAATTTCAGGTTGCTGGGAGGCATGAGTGACACGTAAAGATGGGTCCTCGAACAAAAGTCTGCTAAATCTCATCATTGCCACAACGTATCGCAAACGCCTTGGTAGATATTGCAAACTCGTGACACGACACTACGGTAGTCAGTTTTACATTGAAATATTTTTCCACCAAATGCCACTGTTGAATCCATTACGAAAATATCACGAAGTAAAAGAAATACGCCTGGTCCGTGCGCTAAAATCTGCGAAGCACAATCTTCCCGTACGTGTCGCAATGGTAATGCCAGGGCAACTGGACAAAATGGCGTCTATTCCACGAACGCAAAATCACTTTTCAACATTTCCTGTAGCACTTCCATGATCGGTCACTACGACTCTTTGCCTTCAAACACTGGGATGATCACTATCGGTTTAATACAAGTGGCCCAACAGCACGCTGGGAGCAGATCTTTCTGCAAAAATAATGGAGCTTTCCGAATACTTGACATTAACAACCATTTCTGCGTTGATGACGTAACGAAATACGAAAGTCAAAAAAGAAACTAGGAACGTGGGACGCGATGTAATCGCTACGTGTTAGTATACTTCCGGTCGCCATTGAGTGTTTCGCGTTCTTCGTTCGGATTGGCCGGATTTTGTAGCGTCTCCAATGCCAGCCAATCGCTTGAAAACCAATATTGATGAGTCATCGCAGTTAGCTTCCCCCGACAGGACATTACGCAACGACGTTTTGTTATCTCTTCCGTCTCGCGCGTAAATGCGTTATACAGGAAATTTACATAAACATTGTGTACTTCTTCCATCGTCTTTTCACAATTATGCGCAACCTAGCGCAATGCCTGCAGCAAGACGTAATACCATCATGTATATTCTGACATCTATATATCTAATGGATAAAGAATATCTAAATTGGATAACATACATTATCTCACCACATGTTAATAAAAAAATTTATTGTTCAAACGATGCCCCATACTTCTTCAAAAGCTGTACATAATTTACTACACGTTACTGCACCAGATAAGGGATAATTACTAATAGAGACAGTCTCTTCCGCATAATCTTGGGTTACCTGAAGGATATAAAGGATATAAACAAAAATATTACATAATTCAGCAGTCATACTTATGAAGTTTAAAGCCTTGTGCTACTTACTTGACCATGAGCCATAGCCCCTACTATAATGGCTATTGGTTCTTCAGCAGGAACTAATTCTCGTGGATTCTTAACTTTGTCAGCACTAAAAGACATTGCAATCTTACGACAGCCCACTGGCATATGATCTGTCACTGGATTCTTGATTACTTTGAGCAGCTTCATGGAACTTTCTGAAGCTCTCACACTATATTTGTGCAGTAGTTGTACTATAACCAAATCAGTAGTAGTCAAATTAGGTCAGCTAAAATATTGACTTCAATCTTATATCGTAAACCTTACCCATTAAACCGGCAAATCTCTTGAATGTTCTTGGTATCCTTGTCTGTGGATTTACTTCTATCAATACATTCTTCTCTGTGTGTAGATAGACTTGCAACAGACCGGCTCTATTCAGCGGACTGTCCATCAACATTAGTAAACACTGGTGGGCTATATCCGGCCTACATGATCCTGGATCTCTGTTATTCTTCTTTAAAATATTGCTGTGGTCATCGCAGTTGAGTAGCTCGAAACAGTTTCCGATCTAAAGAGTAAATAAAGTCGATATTGTAATATCTCGTAGTTGCTGTCAACGTTTTAGTTCTTAGACGTAACCTACCTTTACAGACTCCAATTGAGCTTTCTCCAAGACGACTATGAGACGCTTTTCTTGTTTCTTTATGTGTCCAACTGACAAGTGCTTGGGGGCTGGGTCATACTCGTACTCGTCATTAGCTTTCTTTCTTTTCTGGCCACCCATTTTATTTGATTGAAAGCTATCCTACTTGTCTTCGCACATGTGTTCAGTTTGTTTACGATCTTTTTACCGACCAGGATCCGTCGATAATCCTAGTCCGGCTGTTACATTTCAGAGGTGGCGTCACCAGATGGCTCCACCATTCGAATAAACCGCCATCTTTGCGACTCCTTCTAATGGCGTCGCCGCCAGATGTAGTGGAGTGTAGCTCCGAGCGGTTAGTTTATCACGGCGCGGTTTATAGACGTACGGGAGTGAAAATCAGTGAAGTTTTTATTACTGATAAAATGGTTGTGAATGTACAGTGAATGATTAGAAAGTGGGCTACGAACTGCCGGCACCGCGGGCATCCTGGGTAAGATACATATGAAGCTAAACTGTTTGATTATATCAGAGTGTTCATGTTACTTCAATTGCGATCTGAATCTATGCAAATACATGTCGCTCCGCCATATACAAAACTAATCGTAATACAACTAAGAACGCGAATTGGATTGCGTGTATCGTATACAGCGGAATGATATCCCCGACTCTATCGTTTGAAGCCGAATCCTTTTCGCCGGCTCTTTGCATCGACGAGCTGTTGTGCTTGCTTTTTCAGAATATTGCGATTCGGCACATCCTCCTCTTCTTCGGAAGGGAGCGTGGTTTGCATGGTGGACATAGGAAATCGTGGAAAGAGTGAAGATTCGTTTGTCCGCACCACTTTTCCTCCCGTCGAACCTGTTGCGATTGAGATTGTTTCGACCTAGGAAATATAGGTTCATTTCATGAATGGCAATTGGTTGTTATTGGGAGTAGAGGCTCGGTAAGGGGGATTTCTCACTACCGACCTTATCGGCAAGTACTTCGTCCATGAATTCGAAGTATTTATTTGGACTGTCGAAGGCATCTATAATTTCGCGTATTTTTTTATTTAGCAATTGAATGAGATCCACAGGACTCTCGTATTCACTTTGATCCCTCGACGGAAGATCCGTTGTATCCTGCAGATATTCCAGGAAGGTTATACATCGCCGCGCTTTGTCGCTCGACGAGGCAGAGTAGGTTTTTGTAATTTAATAGTACGCGAGTCTAGCATTTGAACTTGAGTTAGCGAGCGCAAAGTCTTTCATGGCGATTCCAAGGATCGATAGGTTCAATAGTTAGCTTTCACGGGTTTCCTCGTGGTGTCGAAGTGTTTGCATTCGATCAGGCTGGAAGGTGTTAATGCCTACAGCAGAACCCAACCAAGTGAGAATTACAGACCGACTCCATTAGAGAAAAGCCATCGGGGGCTGGTGCATTACAGAATGTATGGCGGAGGTGTTAAATCTGTGAGGATCGTATAAGTAAGTTCGACTCTGCTGTGGGGAAGGGCATTAAAGTCGACGCCACTAATTCAATTAAGCCTTTACACGAGATTTCCATTGACGACTGTTGCAGGAACAGCGTTGTCCACTTTGGGAAACTTGGGCTCCGGTATGTGCTAATTTAGGATGTCTTCGTGGAAAACTTGCCAGGAGGCTGACGTTTACTTACGCGAAGTTTGTCGCAGACTTGCCACAAAAGATCTGTGATCTTAGTGAGGAGGACGTGAATCCGTTGATGTTCACTCTCAACTTTCAGCTGACGGTCTCTCTGCTGGTCGATCTCTTTATTCAGTTTCTCGAAGATTTCTGCATTCCTGAAACAAAGTAGAGAAGGCATGGATATTAGAGCGGCTAGTTTCTCTCGGTGGCGGAATGACAAGAGGCGCTCACTGCTCGGCATTCTTGCTCTCTGAAAACTTTCTCGTCTCAATCTCGGCGAGGAGCTCTTGCCGATGCTTTTCTAAGTCCATTTTCTCCTGCTCGGTCGCCGCCCGCATTTTCTGCAGATTATTCCTGGTCGCCCGCTGACCCAGAAACCGGTTCAGGACGTCCTCGGTCCTGGAGACTCCTGTGGCGTTCCGGAGCTTGGCGAACGCTTCTTCCAGCCGTGTCACCTCGTCCTTGGTAATGTCCTCCGTGGCCTCAATCTGACTTTTCCCATGTGTGTCGAAATCATCCCGTGGACGAGACTGGAATATCATCCTTTCTAGTCGCTCCAACTCCAACTTTCGTTCTAGCACGCGCTGCCTTCCCGTCAACGTTAGAACACATGTCAACTTGTTCTGTCTTCGCACTCGCGTACATTTAGCCCAGGAGGGCAAGCTACCACCACCAACCTGTATTCTTGGAGCACCGCGTCGCGCTCCTTACTCGAATTTGTTATTTCAATCTCTTCTTTAATCAGCGTCACTTGGGTATTGTCTCTTAATTCAATGGCCTCTTCATGCACACCCTGGACAGAGTCATTACGCTCGTCAATGATATTGAGATTATAGTAATACAAGATAAAATTGAGCTTATTAAATTGCACGCTCTCTCGCCTGTAAACGCTTCATCTCGCTTTCTTGCTCTTTTATGTCGTTCTCCAGGTTTTTCAATGAGGATGCATACACAACCGACTTCTCCTTTAGCTCGGAGCGCATTCCACGATACTTCATCCGCGTTATGTTTGCTTTTATCTGCATCATCCTCACGTGTTCCAGTCGCACTTCCAACCTCACGATTTTCTGGACCATCAATATTTCAATAGTTATAGTCTGTTTTAGTCCTGTTTAATTCTCCTGTCACTTACGTTTTTCGTCGGATTGTCGATCTTTTGCTTCAACTTCTTCTCCTTTTTGCAACTCAGCAGGCTACTGTAGTCGGCCTGCAGTGAATTCAAGGTACGCTGTTGCTGAGGAGTCGACTCCAATGAAATCATATCATATCGACACATTATATCGATCGAGATATTTATTTGGTATTACCTTTTCTCTCTGGTACTTTAGTACATCGAGTTTCTTTCGCAGACGGACACGGTTTTCTTCTGCTTTGGTAACTTCTTCACGTAAGCCACGATTTTTTCCCGAAGCTGACGAACCTCGTGCAACATTCATTGTGATCGCGATTTTTTCGTCCATCTGAAATTTGCAAGATCTTTCTTCAGTTGATCCATTTACATATGTATGTATGATTTATGACGATAAGTTTAGAGTACGTTTTTGGTCGAAGCATATTCGGCGTAGAGTTCTTTAACGTTGTGCCTAAGGTTGAGGATCTTCTGGGCGTTCTCATGTTTCTTGGCATCGAACTCCTCGAAATTGGCCTTTCTTTGTCCCTCTGAAAATGGCGTGTAGACATTTGCCCTTGGAGTTGAGGCCTCCCGTATAATTAAGTTCCGTTGTACATTATTACAGGGCCGCGCTCGCGTGTAGAACAGATTTTAATCAGGTTTTTGTTTCAATAACTGTAACCGCGAACCTTCGGGTGACAATTAAGCCATAAAATCTGATAAAAGGGCCGCGTAATGATAGCTCGGTCCCGGAACAACTGAACATTGTGATCCGAGCTATAGTCGGCAAGATTAAAGCCGCGTTTGTTCTCTTTTTGGAGGGCGCGCATGAAAAGCGGATTACTTGCACGATTATTCGTACGATTTTCTGATATGCTGCTCTTAGGTAATATTGCATGGCTATCGGAAATACGGGCTGGTACACGAGCGAGTAACAAGATAGCTCTTACATGGATACAGAGAGTGCGTCCAGGTGGTATTAAGTGACGAGAGGATAAATAACCGGAGTGTAATATTTATGAAGAATTGGCGGGAGTAATGGTAATGGTTAGCAGAGTGCTCCTTTTATAATTAGCATGGATGAGTAGATGAGATGGTTTTTTCCCGCGGCAACTAGGCGACACGTCGAGTTCTTTCCGAAGACACCAGTCATTCCGGTCAAGCACGTTCTTACGCGCATATCTTCATACGTATATAATCAGGTTTCTGGCTTGGGAAATAAATGTTGGCATATTGTTTTTTTAATCCCACCACACCTCCCGAGGGCCGAGAGTGGTGGCTAAAGTGTGTGTGCGGCGTGTATGCTTAAGGCGAAATGCTCATCCGGGCGGTTCGGTTTCCCCATAAGTTTATCACTCTTCGACACGACGCGTTTAATCTCGCGGGTTTACCTGATAGCTGGATCTTTTTCTTGATCTCCGTAATTTTCTTATTGAGATCGTTCAACTTATTCTCCGGGGCGAACGGAGCCAGTCGATCGGACATGTTCTCACCGGGCGACTTGGACCCCGAGGAGTCCGCCTGTATTTATCGACTCAACGAGCTACTTGGTCGTCCTGACGACTCCGGCCCGACTCGCTCGCCGCCTCATTTTTCCGAGACGCGCGTGAATTAATTGGCAGGGATATTTTTAGATTTGATTGAACGAGCAAGATTAAAGCGGGTATTGACGGAGAGAGGAAGAGGGGAGGGTTTATAGGAGGGTGTAGAGAAGAAGTCTCTCGTAAATGGTGGAGAGCGACACGCCGGACGGCGTGGTGGGTTTTCTCGGACAATGAGCTGCATTACCGGGGAATTGCTTATGGCCGCAGATGCTTGCGGTTCGATGATAGGGTTAATGGTTCCATTAATAAGGACTAATGGTCAACGCGTGTTTACAGGCTCGCGCGTGTATCTGGCGTGCTCGGTGCGGTACAAAGGCAGAGGCAGAGCCGAGAGCGATTCGTATCAAGTCTCGCGCCTCCAAATGCGCACGCTCTCTCCGCCAGCGAGAGAGGCACCGAATTATAATTCCGCATTTGTATTCGTTAGGGGTCCAACCGCGCCCGCCCCAGGCTATGGCCCCGATGAATTTCGCCTTACACGCAATCAGCCGCTCGAGCCTTAATTAATGACCGGAGATGCTTGGGTCAGTACTCTGAGGAGTTTGCAATCGGCTGTTGCGCCGGACCAACGAGACCGGCCACTCCAATTTCACGGTTTCCATGTGAGTAATAGTCGTAAACTCGGCGAAAGCAAATCAACTCTGTCGAGAGCGATCTTCATTGGATAAATAAACAATGTTTGAGTGTTATTCAACTATTCTGCTTTCAGGTCTGTTTTGCGCATTGAGGACTTTCTTTTGGAAAGAAGATTGTCGAGAATGATTGTTGATGGAGAGTGATGGAAAGTGCGTTGTTGGGGTAAATATGTAAGCGGGTAAAGAAAAGGGATTGATTTGAAGGTTGGAGGTTGGAGGCCGCGGTGGGAAATGCGTGGAGTGGCGTGGCGCGGTCGAGTTCCCTGGGCGGCGCGCTCCGATTGGCGGAGAGCGACGGGGCACGAGTCCCCGCGCAGTAACACATCCGGTGAGGGCAGGTGCGCGCGCAGCGGGGAACTACTTTCAGCGCGTTAAGCGAACAATAGGTATCCCAGAAGTGTTCTGGACGCGGTCGTGCTCGTATACGGTTGCCGCATGCTTTTTTCTCGCACTGGTTCGCGCGCGTACGTGTGTATCCACTGGTTCCTCGGCCTCTCGGCACCGTGATGCTATAGCGGACGATGTGCGCGATCGAGTGACGGTGATACGCGAGGATTTCGTACTGAAGCGTGTGCTCTCGACAGAGAGAGAGAGCGAGCGAGCGAGGAAGAGGAGAAAGAGAGAGAGCGAGAGGCGAGGCGAGGCGAGCGAAAGAGCGAGAGTGAGTTTCGTTCCGTTTTCGAAGCCGAGTGTGTGTTCGCCCGAGGCCCCGATGAGTGTGTGTCTACCCGCTGTGTGTGGATAAAAATTCACGGCGCGATGTTGCTGCCGCACCGAAATTTGGATTACGCATCGATGGCGTGCATTCTCCTGCCCCTCGTCCTCCTCGCCACTGCGCCCCTTGCATCCGGTGAGTGAAAATTGCCTAGATTTCTTGCAGCAACTAGCTGTCGACAGGAGAAGCATTTTGGAGCACGAAAGCCGCCGCCGCGGCAGCCACATGCCGCTGCTAGGCAACAGGTCACGAGACGACGCCGAGCGCCGGCGCGATTTGACGCTTCAACGTCTCTCGACGACGCCGCGCGCCCGCGCGCGCCTGCCTCCTTTTTACCAACCACTTTCCACAGCCTCGTATTCTCTCCTTTCTCTCCCTTGGACGTCGAAAGCTCCCTCGTCGCTCTCTGCTCCATTGGTATTCTGTTGGCATCTCGGGCATTGCTGCCTTCACCTTCCTGCCTTCTACTGCCTGTCTAAAACATGTCCGCCGAGCGAGCTTTCGAACGCGCTCTCCACTACTCAACCTGCATCTTTCGCTCGTCCTTACCTTCTCGCGTTACGCATTTCGAATGTTAGTCTGATAGTGGTGCGTTCTTGAACGAGGGAAAAGGTAATCGACCTAGTATGTAGTCATATCGTCTCTATGAATGGAGCGCGCGTTATGATTTCTCTATGAAAAGTGGTATCTTTGGTGGACGCGAGGGGTTTTCTGTTTTGACAGATCTGGCGAGTGGGGCTTGATACTTGTTACGCTAGTATGCCGAGAGCACACGTGGTAATGTTGGATTGGGCCAGTGGTGGTCAAAGCGAGGATTGGTCGGAGGCTCGGGGCCTCAAGTTGGCAATCGCTGAGGGACAGGTGCCCAACCCCGCTTTCCAGGAAACGGGCCTTCCTTCCCCTCGGCGGGCGCACGTAAACATCCGAGCGGCCACTCGGCGCGTCCCCATTTATTTTCGAGGTTCTCTCCTCCGGCAAAAGAAGGCAAAGTTTTCCCCTTTATTCTCGGCCCAGCGACTCTAGTCGCGCGTCAGGCCCCGACTCTCATTTATTACAAATTCGCAACGAGCGCGCGACTAGATGGCTCTCCTATAACATAGCCTCGCCCGATAGAACCTGAATCTATCCAAAGGAAATTTAATCGCACGCGGAACTAGTACCGCTGGATATTTCTCGAGCGACTTTTCACGTGGGAAGAGTTGCGCGGCCGGTCTCTTATTTCTCCGGGCGAGATATCGCATGCCAGTGGCGACTTGTCGGCTATCGGGCGCGTCCATGATTAAGAGGGGGGGAGATTTTCATTTTCACCGCCCGGCGACTCGCGTAAATCTCGCGGACAGCTCTGACGCAAGAGAGGAGACTAGCCGCGCTGAGGAGCATGCGATGCGATGCGCATAAAACAAGGCAATAAAGAAAGCCGCTGGATAAAGCCGCGACAAATAAGAAGCACAGAGTTCATCAACTCGGTTGCGTAACTCGTCCGCTGCACGCGATTAGTATTCCCGGTTGGCAACTTGTAAAAGTAGCCGTTTAAGGAATCGCGTGAAACTCGGGCTCCGTTTCGTCGCGAGCCTCTTAATTGGAGCGACGTTTCATTGAATGACGGAGGCAGTTTCATTAGAATCTAGAAGAGGAAGTCACACGCCTGGTAGGATCGTCATCGGGTCCCTCCTAAAGTCTCTCTCAGTCCTGTGTTACCTTAGGCCGAGGTACTCTGGATGTGCGGCATGGCAGCAGACCGCCAGACACTCGCTCGCCGCTCTTACGTTCTCAGGCTTTCTCTTCTCTCTCTCCTTAGAAAACGATTCGCCCGGACTTAACGTGCTTTCACACAAAACCGCGTGCAATCTAGCCGCGCATGCTAACACCGGCTGGCCTGTCTCTGCCGCGAAAACTGTCCTATCTCTCCGCCCGCTAACAAGTCTCTGCTTAAAAAATCCCCCTCGAACACAGACTACTCTCTGAGGAGCCTCGGCGACGTTTACGCGGCCGATGTTCACCGAGTCTTTCGCGCCTGGTACGATATTCATTTCTCGGCTGGACGGTAGTCGCAATGGACGCAGTTGGTTTTAGTTCGCAAGGAATGAGCGGCCGGTATCTCGGGCATAGTTAGTAGAGATAGTTTGAGCAGCCAGTTGCCAGTTAGAATCCGATGCGCGATCGACCTGCAACCGGTTCCTCGTTCCCTTTCATCGATTGAGCAGGGGCCGTACGGGTGCGCAGTGCGCACACGTGCAATCGCCTCCATACACACGTGCAGGCCGAGAAACGCGTGCACGGGCCACGGTAATGCAGCGAACCCAGTCTGTGCCTTACCGAACCGCCGAGCAACTCCCCGAGTGCCCGTTCACTTGCAGCCAGGCAACACCTCTCGCGGAAAGGTCACAATTGAACGAGTTCCGTTTCCGCCTGCGATCAACAAGATTCATATATTTCTCTGGCGTTCGCTTACTCTGAAAACTGGGAGGAAGGGAAGTCGAGCTGTTGGAGGGAATACCGGAGGAGTTTTTCCGGGCGAGCGGGGGTTGGTCGGGGTTCGCCGAGCGTCGCTGGCAGTTGGTTGAAATTGGAGAAAGAAGGAGCGGAGGGAGAGAAATAGTTGGTATCTCGCGGCATCTGCTAACTAAAAGGGCACGATCTCTGGCTCGACTGCGAGCGGGCTATCTCGAGCTACGACGAGAGACAGACCGGACATTTGCATTCGTCTTGGCCTAGCTGGCCGTTGTCTCCTTGCGCCCCGCTCGCCTCTGGTGGTAGGGTAGCGTAAAAGCGCATAATTAAAGAGCCTCGCTACCGTACGTCCATCCGTCCTTGCGTCCGCGTCCCTCTGTCAGTTACGTCCACTCGGTTCTGGAAAGATCCGCTCCTCGGTATCGGCGAGCGATCGAGGATTGTGCCGTCAGTCAACGGGAGAAGAGCCGCGCGCGCGCGAACCCTTATAAAGCACCGAAGGATCTATCCTGCGTGGCGAGCGCGCAGTATGCAGATTCCGAGAAGTTCAAGTCCTCGGCGCGAGAAGCGGCATTTTTACGGCAACGGCACCGCCGCACCGCGCGCTCGAGAAAATGGCCCGAGGGAAGCTTCACCGTGAGCTAGTCCCTTCTCGAGGGTTGCGCCCATGAGGACCGCGCGATTTCAAGATAACCCGTATAAATCCCTGAGACAGTTAATCGCGTCACGCTCTCCCGGGTCAGCCTGGTTCCGTCCTCGGAAACGTAGAGGCCGTCGGCCGCCTAAGTGTATCGGGGGAATTCGTGGGAGGTCCGGGTGTAGTTAAACGCGCGGCGTCAAAGAGGAGCTTCTATCCGAGATCTCTCCGGGCAGAAAGAAATACGCGAAATTCCGGCGGGCCAGGAAAAAAGTGGAGAGGGGTGTGGGGGCCGCGGATGTGTTTGTCGGCGAGGAGAGACCACCAGCCGCGCGCCGCGCGCCGCGCTCCCGTTTAGCCGGGGGTAGCACGTGAAAGCGATTTCGCCGAGATAGATGCGAATTAGCTTAAACCAATTACTTCCTGCCGGCCGGCCGCGGACAGCGATCTCGATTCTTCGGCTGGCGGATAGAACGGTTTTTCTCAAGAGCGGCCAACGCGCCGTGAATATCTGAGGCCCGTTCCGGCTTAGGTCAATGCGATCCTATCTATTAATCATTGGGCTCTTTCTCTCCTTCTCCGCGGGCGTAAGAGCGTGTAGCTGCGTAGTCACTCTTTTACCTGATAAATGGCAATGAGCGCCAGGCTAAGGCGAATGGCTCGCGCGAGGCTAATCGCCGACTGACTAATAACTTCTCTCGCCGGGTAAACGGTCATGGGAATGATCGGGCGGAAAAAGTGGCGGAATTCGCGGGCCTTTTCGAAAAACTCGCCGCGCACTTGCTATCTTTTTGGCATCGCGACTCTTGATTTAGTTCGGCCATTAAATGCCGCTCTGCCATGGATTCTGCCGGCAGTGACGGTGCGGGTCAGCCGGCATTATTTATGCCCGTGTAATTCTAGTATGCAATGAGCAATTGCTCGGGGAGAGCCGCGGCTTTCTCGCCGCGGAAAAGGGGCAAATAACCTCTGGGGCCCGGTGCAGTAAACCTTTGTCTTTCGAGTCGTCCTCTTCTTCATTGATTGTTTGGCGCTCGAGCTCGAGAACGAGCTTGCGTGCCTCCGTCAGTTAATAACCAGATGAAATACGCGCTGCGTCGTCTCGGGCTCATTTAACGCGCGCCTTAATCACCGAGCCGGCTCAACTCTTATTGCCATCCGGTCTTTGTTACAATTACTTATTAAACCCGAGCCCTTGAGACTGCCAACCGCTTAATTCTTTAAATTTACTAAATTCCTTCCCACAATCTCAAGAGTTGCTGAAAATGGAAAAATCCATCCTCCCGACTGTTCATGTAGAGTTGTCTACCATTAAATCGCGCGTATTCCTATTGGCAGTGTTGGTCGACGCGAATCATTAACTCCGAGGATGGAAGCCGCTGGTAGCAGCGGTGCATGGGGCGCTAACGAACTCGTAGACAAGTGGAATATTTTACAATTAGCCTGGCGGAACGATCCGTTGATTAATTTTTCACGGGGTCAGCGAAGCCTGGCTCTGAGCGTGCGCGCGGCCGCGGAGAGAAAGAGAGAGAGAGAGAGAGGGCCCCTTGGTAGACACGGCTTGTTGCTTCGTATTACATGCTCGCGCGACGGAACAATCGGAAGCCGGACTCGCCGGCCCAACACATTCCGCTAAACTGCGATTCCTCCCGCGAGTCGCACGCCGCACCGTCAACCTCGCCCTCGCGTTGTCGGCAGCACGCTCGATTCATTGCGCCGAGAATCACTTGATTAGGAACAATTAGAGAGGCTTGTAAGTTGATACACATAAGCGAGATGTATCGGTAAGTGGGGTTGGAGTCTTGCAATCGCCAAGTGAGAAAGACCGTTTCCAGCCAGTCCCAGAGTAGATATATATGTACTCCCTTCCCGCGCATTGCCAACTATGCAGGGTGTGGGTGAGCTATGCTCAGATAGTTAGTAGACACTCGGTTATCAACCACCTTCGCTTCTGCATACGGATCACTCATGATCCTAGCCGGAGATAAGGCTCACTATGCGCCTTCACGTGGGTCTAATTAGCCCTTTACGCCGGTGGGAATCAAGTTGAAACCAGCTATTTCGTGCATTCTCTATCACTCCTATCTATATAGACTCGAGGCTTTTATGGAAAGTCCTCGCGAGCAGGCTTAAATTGCTCTATCTCATTCTACATCCGCAGACGACGAGCGTTAGGAATATCTTCCGGAAGGAAGGAGGATCTCGTTAATCATGTTGGTACGAGGCGTTGCTCGAAAAACGTGACTTTCTCGCGTCCCAGCGTCCATAGCTACACTCGGCTTGTGCAATGGTCCTTGAACCGACAACCAACTGGCAGCTGGTCGAGCATCTCCCACGCCCTGACGAAGAACGGCACGAGTCCTCGCGCAGGATTCCCAGGATTCGAGAGGTCCACGTATCGCCCGGAGCGATTGATTAAGAATTACTGCTCCGCTCTACCTTCCTAGATTGTCCTTCCTCGTCCATGTCAATTACTATGTACTAGGCTCGAGTGGGCGTTTTTGCCGGGTAAGGATAGCTCGTGACAGTGGTCGATGATCGGGGTCAGTGGTGCAGGTCGGTCAAGCTCGGCGGAGCCGGCAAGTGGCTCTTTTTCCTTGGGCCGCCACGACGACAATGGGCGATGATCGCCGAGGAATCCGCCTACACGAGATAGCACGTGTAATTGCATCAATGCGTGAACGAGCGGCGGGCCGTTTGATTGCAGTTGTGCTCAGCGGCGCGTCGGAGCGTGTAAACTTCACGCATCGCGCTGCGCGTCTAGCTGCTGGGCTAAGCGAGCGTTACAAGCTTCGATGGAGCCGTCGACGAAAGAATCACTGGTTGTCCCTCTATCGTAGGTCTGATTGGAATTGATTGAAGAATCGAACGAGGTAGTTTTGGAATAATTTCTTGGGAACTCTGTTCTATTTCTGACGATGGGAGTCCATGATTGAAAGTTCCTCCTTGCTAATTAGCAGAGTGGCTGAGCAAACGCGCGAGGAATTAGCACTGGCTGGCAAACATGGTGCCGGATGACCGTTGGTCAGATTGGTTCTCCAAATTTTGCAGTGGGCTGGTTGATCGCCGAGAGACCATGCCCCCTTTTCCTCACGAGTCTCTGCTACCTCTCAATTAGAGCTTGCTCGGTTCTGGCCGGGCGGAATTTTAACGCGAGGCATAATTGAATTTGGCCCGGCCAAGCAGATTGGTCAGTTGGTTGAGATGGCGGTTGGGCCGGAGCGATGCTCGAACCTTTCCTCTCGCGCCTCTCCCTTATCTCCGCCGTGGCGGACTCTCTGTTTCATGTATTTGTTATCGCGTCGCGCAAATATTGGCTTCCTCCTCAAATCTCGCGCACTCGCTCGCTCGCTCGCTCGCTCTCCCAACAAGGGAGAGGCGGGCGCGGCGGGCGCGCTTTGCATTCCGGACAAACATCCTTCTTTCACCGAACGCGCACGCACGCCGGCCCATAATGGCCTTTTGTGGTTTACACGAGGTGGACTCGACGCAAAACACGCTGGAATAGGAGACCCTCGTACATCACGCGCGCTGCCGGTGTACACACGCCTTTCAATTTGATTCCGATGCAGTTGGCCGCGTGCGTGCACACACCTTCGGTAACCCGATACCAACACATCCGCCCGCCGCGAACCGCATAGCTCGCGGCTCGCGCTATTTCCTCGATCGATTCCGCGACTCGCCGTCCTCCTACCTGGCCGACGGCGCACTCGTCCGAACGGTACATGCTAACAGACCTATAGTACATATGTAGTCGTTGGAAACTAGAGCACGGCGAGTATCGAGCGGATCGGGAGGAATCGCCGGTTGAGAATCGCTGGATCGAGCAGTGCTAAGAAGCCAGAAGAGTAGGGAGGAGAATAGGGAGAGCCTGATGATATCAGCGATGGCCAAGTGTTTGTTGGTCCCCAGACGCTGATTGGCCAGGCATTCAGCAGCCGTCAGTAGCCGCTCGTCCCAATTAGTCGGCTGATATTAAATGATTCATTGTCCCCGAGTGATTAGCCGCTCTTTCGGCGCCCTTTCATATTCATCTAACCTCTATTTCAATATCGTCGATTGCCGGAAATTAATATATTCGCTTGTTGGGAATTGTTTGGGACTCGGGCTGGAATAGCAGCGGCGGAGAAGTCGAGGTGAAAATTGTATTGGAGTCGGGAGGGTTGTGGAGTCGAGCTAAATGGTAGACAGGGGTAGGAAATGGGATTTGCTACCTGGAAGAGTGCACAAGGCCTGCGGCCAAGTTGCTTAGGTTCTTCACCCTCCCCGCTCTGCCGCTCGGCCGCTCTGCCGCTCTCGGCTGGGCTGTCCGTTCCGGGGCTGGCGGGGAGCTTTGTGCCATTATCGATTGCCAGGTGCGTCTTCGATAGGTCTCGGAGCGTGACGGAGGAACAGCCTGGAAAAGGGTGGCAGGACGGCCAGGGCGTTTTGAGGCCGGCTAGTCCGGGCCCCGAGGAGAGAATTGGCCGCGACCATTTCCAACAGCGCACTGCTGTGCCAAGCGTGTTACCTGATTCCGGTTATTCGAAACGTAAGGAGACGCGCTTCCTGCGAGAATTGGTTACGGCCGAGTTTCAATCGGCCCCCGTCGACAGGCCGAATTCTTGCGCCCTCTTGCGCGCTCTCCTGCACACTCGGGATTATTAAACTCGGGGGGATATCGGCCGCTCGCTAAGAAACTCGACGTTTTAATTGTAAAGTATACATCCTGCGGCTGAGTAGCCGGCTTGGGGATTCGTTAAGTGACTGCTCATTCCCGATATGCGGTAGCTGGAAAATTGAGATCGTATAACGGGCTATGCCGATCGATTCCGCGCCGATATTGAAAGCATCCACCGACCGAGAGCGAGCGAGAGAGCAACCTGTACTTTATACATAAACGAGTTTCTTGCGCGAGGGAGGTTGGCTTAAAAATGGTAATTATCCGTCGTAATCCCTCGGCAGGAGAGGAAGTCGTTGGATTCCGCAGGCTCGCGCGCTCCTCTCGCACAGATTCCACGGGGTCCCATCGTAAAAAGTTTAAACGCGGCATTTTTCACCACCGGATGCAGGATGCGGGTCGGCACCACCACCATCTTTCTCTATGCCCCGTATAGCGGCGGTCGCGCAATCCTGCGCCGGTGCTTTCTCCGTACCCCCGCATTGCATTGCGAGAAGCCCATTTGTTCCTCTTTGAGTCTTGCTTTATTACCGACTCCCTTGGCGTATTAGTACTGGCTAGATACTCGCTGTCTCGGCCATGCATCCTCGTTACTCGTCTAATAACACACGTACCGCGCGCGCCGTCAGCGGGGAAAAAGCCCCTTTAGAAACAATCGCCGGCCGAAAGAATGCGAGATTGCGAAAGGATCCCCTCTCTCTTTGGGCTTATTATCGGCACTCGGATAACTAATGTAATTAGAGGAGAGATATAGCCGCGCCGCTGCCAGGTGATTACACGCCAGCGCCAATTTGGCCGGTAGTTTTTCGCGCCGCTTGATTTATTGGCGGGCGAGTGGGCGAGGGTGGGGAGGAGTTGCGACGTGGCTCGGCCGAAATAGTGTCTCGGAAGAAATGGCGAGTATTTAGCCCTCGTTAATCGCGCCGAGCCGAAGACACCGGGCGGACGGGAGTGGCGGTCGCGTCTCTCTCTCTCCGTTTCTTGTTGCCATTATTTCGATAATTTGTCGGTCGCTCATTACGGCGATCGGGCCCTCGCTGCGCCGCGCGGGCCCGGTGGCGCGTAGCACATACATATATGGCCATCGACGAATTATTGCGCCGAGAGAGCGGCGCGGGCGAGGGAGACGCGAGCGGTGCTTGTGCAGACGTCGTCGCTGCGCATACTGGGCACACGATGCCCGGCAAAAAGTCGAGTCCCTCACTGTCACACTGGCGAGAGAGGGCCGGAGAATACCTCGGCGTTCCCCGGCATAAGCAGCAGGTGCGAGATACGTCCAACTCGACGTTTTCACCGTGACTCCTTCTTCCAGATAACGCGCGCTCTTTTAACGTTCGACGGCTGCGCACGCACTCTGTGTCCGGTGCAGGGTGGACTCAACTCGCGGAAATCAAAGTCATCCGCGGTAATAATGTTGCGCGGCTCCGCTCACTCGTCCTTTCGCAGGACTGCCGAAGGACGAGTTTGTTTCCACGCGCAGGCCACTGCCGGAATACCAAAGCACCTTTTACGACTGTTAGGCTGATTCACGTACGCGCGGGATGTGCATGCAAGGATACAAGATATCCTTGGGGGACAGGTGGCCAGGTGATATGTAATCGCACGGTATTCAGGGCACATTTTCATAATTCGTGCGGGACGCCGCTTGGAGAAGCTTGACGGTCCTGAGCCTCCGCAGCATCCGCGCGCGCCCGGACACCTGCGCCGACTTACCAAGCCGTACCACCCAAATGTGAAAGGCCCGTGTTATTCGATACGCGTCGGAAACAATCACCATTACGAATTTTGCCAATAATATATGGCTGGTTCCAAGTTGCGAAGACGATGTGAGAAGTACAGTTAGAGTATTGGAAGGATCTTTTTCCAGCAGGTTGACCCGTCACGGCGAAATGCGCGGGGCGACCTTTAATGATCTCTGTGGCTTGGTCCTCGATCCTCGACTGTTCCGTCAGCCGGACTGGTTCCAGGTGATGATGAGGCGTGCCCGTGCATATAGACACTTATATCGATGCTCGGCGGCGCGCGGCACTCGCTAAGGAATCGGCCGGCGAGTGCTTAATCGTGCGTTGGTATTTGGGGTCAACAAGACAGACACCGCGCGTTCATACGGCGAGAGTCATACGGAGACGGAGAGGCTGCCGTGGGAGGAAGGGGGAGAGAAGGAGGAAGAGAGAAAGGGAGATTCGACGGTGCTCACCATCACCGAGAGCAACTGCGCGTACATACACGTCCAGGTGTATGTATTGATCCTTGAACCGCGTCTCTCTGGCTCGGTTCGACGTGTTCGCATCCAACACCTTTCTCCTCCGCCTCGTCCTATCTTCTCTTCTTTCCGAGAGAACACCATCCCAGAACCCCACCAGCAACAGCAGCTTCTTCTTCTTCCTCTTCTTCTTCTCTCTTTCCTACAACTCCCTCCGATCTCCAGCAACTCCCTGCGATAATAATTATCCGCTGCCGAGAGTCCCTCTTTCTCTCGCGCGCCGGCCCAGTCACGATATACCTCTTCTTGCCACTCTGCCTCCAACATATAGCTTGGCTCACTCACCAGAAATATTCACCACCCATTACTCCGCTCTCTTGCTCCGCTCGAATGAGACGTAGTCATTGGCAATAAGTCGATTAACAGTTATAGTTCGCCGAGTGCGAGAATCCAGGGTGCAACGCGCTCCGAGTGCGCCTGGTAAATTCAGGTTCTCCTATAACGAGCGAGCGCGCCTTATGAAACGGAAGGAGCGACGTTGAGTTATAAATTAATTAAGTTATGAGCCGGCTGCTCCCTTTGCAGCGTCCAGGTCGACGCGAGTCTCGGGACTACCGTGCACAGCGATATTTTCTTACGCATTGTTGCCGCGTACCTTTCGCAGCATATATGTATGCCCGTTACGTTTATGCGTGGTTATTCATATCGCGTGGTGCCCACTCGAAAACCGGCACCGGACGGTGCCTTCCTCCTCGTGCAGGAGCCGAGGAACAAGGAACCCGCCGAGGGGATACC
Source organism: Crossocerus cetratus (assembly GCA_963675795.1). Taxonomy (NCBI): domain Eukaryota; kingdom Metazoa; phylum Arthropoda; class Insecta; order Hymenoptera; family Crabronidae; genus Crossocerus; species Crossocerus cetratus. The sequence continues at coordinate 20,131,639 of OY776667.1, forward strand.
ATCGAGTAATAGCCTCGGGGTATACCTTATGCCGGCCTCCAACAGAATTCTAGCACGACATGTTGCCTTTGCCGCCTCGAGCGCTCACTAAATACATACCACCAATTTTTCCAATAAGGATAATTTCGAACTTTGAAACGGATCTTGCATCTTTTGCCGGATTAGTTTGACTCGAGGCAGGCAGCAAGAGTGCATTGCTCTCCCCGTGGTCGCAATAACTCGGCGTAATGTTCCTATTAGCGTGGCGGGTTACGAAAAATGATAAATGCCGCTCATAATTTAGCGAGTGAATTACATTACACCGCGAGAGAGTCTCTCTTCCCTGGGAATGCAGAGCAGCCCCGAGAGACAATGGATGTACTCGGCGGAGGGAAAATAAATAATTTGACGTGCGCACAGTGGTAGGAACACGAGCGATGCGAAATTGCCGCGCTCTATTTTAATTACCGGCCGTAAATCAAGCGACGGCCGGCGCGCGGGCCGGGGCTAACAAGCGGATCTTCATTGGGAGTTAACTTCGCCTTGGATTATTTAACCGGCCGGAGTCAGAGCCAGAGCCGGCTTTCACTTGTCGGCAACGAGAGCCGCCCGATTGAAATCGAAACTTTTCTGCAAATTTCATTATTTCACCCGATTCGCCGTGTTATTAGTTCTATGCCAGGTGCGCCAATAGTTATTGCTTGGTTATTAGTGTGGTTTCCTATCGCGTTCCCCGGCGTTCTTCTCATAAATATCATAATCTCCGCGCTTTCATAGTGAAGTGCGGAGATTACGTAATGGAGGGAAGGAGGCTCGCGGCGTTTATTTGTTGGTACATATCTAGTGGAAGCATAAGCAAGGAGAGCGGAGTGGAGAGAATGATTGAGAAGCACTGTCGGGCGGCGGTATTTAATAGGCAGGGGCCGGGCATAGGGGCTGTTACGAAGGCAGCCGGGCTCCCCTAGTTTCCGGTGTCAATGATGCACACACTCGAGCACACCAAGCTGCAGTTTCTTTCCCGACCTTCTCCCGCCCCGCACACGTTTCCAGCATATGCCCGCGCTCTCCTAACCGGCGCCGCGTCGAGCAGCGCCGAGCCGATCCACGTTTGCTTTCGCCGATACGAGCGCGCTGCCCAGGGACAGCCGTCTCCTCTTTTCACCGAGATAACTTGAAGCAATATTTGACGATAGTGGTACTACCAATGTGCCCACATATCGGCTTTCCTCTTTGCCACGCGCGCTCGCGGACAGCGCTTAACGAGTTGCACGTTTCTCGGAATGGCCCTCGGTGTCACATCCTTCCAAATACAAAGCAGTACTTTACGAGCCGCATTGTTCTTCTATCGAGAAATAAACCTCGAGGAGGCGCAGCGGCGCTGGCCAATAAGGCAGACTAAGGGCGAGAGAGCGAGGTAGAGTATAGAGGGTTCCGAAAAGTTGGTGAGGTCGAAGTCCGTGTGGGTGGACAAGAGTTGTGTGGCAGCCGTGCAGGGTATAAGAAAGTTGGAGGCGCGCGGAGGAGTAGGAGGTTGCTGGCGAAGGGAAGGAGCCTCCGCGCGCACCAGAGGGACAGTAGCACGATCTCCGGGAGATAAGGTTCGCGAAGATGAAACCGGATAACCCAGCTTCCCTTTTACCGCGATCTTCTCACCGGGCCGCGCTGCACCGGGACGAAGGAGAGAGCGCAAACGAATTTCGAGCCAAGGGTGTAGCCTGTAGCCATTGTGCTACGGGGGACAGGCCGCAACGCGCGCTGCGGACGTATCCTGCTTGAGACACATTGCCTGACATTCCTCCTTCTCTAGATACGCCCGAGAGAAATCCTCCTCAAATCGAACTGATAATCCTCGGCGCGCGCATTCGCTCCCGGCGAAACCGAGAGTAACCCTCTTGGCCGCTCGAGGTACATACCTCACCACTGATTAGTACCGGCTGGCTAGAGACGGCATTTTAATTGCCCTACTCTCGCTGCTCGAGAATGATCCTCGATCCGCGCCGCTCCTTGGATCGTCAAGTGCTCGCTTCGAAATCATCACTCGCGCGATGTGCTTAACCACTAGGTCTCATTAGACCATTGCCCTCGGACAGTGATAGTGCTCGGCTCGCCGCTCTCTCTTTCTCACTCTCCCCCTTTCCCCGGGGGAGCGCTGCTCCCGGTTATTACGAATACTTAGGGCTTATCTCGCCGCGATCTTGAATCGCCTAATCGTACTGATAATTTATTAAGAACCGCGTCCGGGATCTCACGATGCACTTCTCCGCGGAGTTGAAATTTATACTGGCTGTCTGCTTCGCTTATCGTTGATAGAAGTATACGTATTAGAGCTACCTTCCCTCTTACATTATTGCATTACCGATCAGGAACCAGAGCACAGATACGCCCGGGCTACTCCCCGCCGATGCCCAAGTCGAACTCCGCGTGGAAGTCGTTGCATAATAGGCGGGTCGTTAAGAACGGAACGGTCAGAGTACCGTGTCATTCTCAGTACGCTTTATGTCACTTGTCTACGTGAGGAGGATTTCAATCTGATTTCAGCGGCGTCCCCTTCCATGAGGACACATGCCTCCTCTTTAACCATGTTATTAGCCAGTTCCGAAGCCGAGCGAACCATTCACCGAGCAATCAGACCGTGATCATTCCGATCGCCCAGTTTTCATCCTAATACCATCCCAACTTTTGGATAGTAGATTGATCGGCGCAAAAACTCTCTATACATGACCGGCAGTGTCCTTTTGTTGAAGCTCGTGCGGCCGGCGATGCTGATTACAGAATAATTGGCGGGCGAGGCGATTTAGGAAGGAGAGAATCGGCGGGGTGTTGCGGGCTCGTCTTACCGCGGGGAGCGAAGCTCGTAAAGAGTCTCTGACCTTTTGCGCCGGCTTTTTTCGCGTTATTCCCTACGATCACGTTATGCCCGGGCATAATCGGTCGGGGCTTATTTTCCCCGGACGAGTTCGAAATCGGTTTCTCCTCTGTAATCGTCGGCCGAGATGAATGCATCTGCCCGCGCTGCTCTGTCGGTGTATACCTGGCCGAGCGGTGCGCGCGCCGCGCTCGGGCTCGGCATAACTGTACTTTCATTCTAAAGATCCCCGAAGATACTTTTAACGCTCGAGCGATTCGCAATCGCGACTAGTATTCTCGTACTGGCGCGGTACGCGCGCCCGCGCGCATAGGTTACCGAGGGTTCATTAAATTACCCGCAGTCTCGCCGAGCAGCCTCTTACAAATGAGCCGTTCCGCCAACCTCTCTCACTTATTCCATATTAATTGAACGCGAGGGAAAAAAAACTCGGGAGATCCTTTGGACGTGGGACTGGCCCCTACTCGCTCTAGTTGTACCAGTCGGTATAAATAAACCCGGCTTACATAACGAGCTGCGGCTGCCGCGAAAAACTTGCGCTCTTAATTAGGGGCTCGGGTTACGCTGACATTTTGACAAAACGTGCAATTACATACTTGCCCCGCGCACCGCGCACTCGCCACTTTTCGCCGAGCGTGGCCTCAGCACACACCACACGAGTCGCAGAGTATTTCCACAGTCAACCTGGCATTCGGTGTGCAAAATACTTGAGGGATGTTAGAGTCACTGGTAAATATCGTTATTAACACTAAATCGTGTAATTATTGAAGATTTTGCCTAGCGGTTGGTTGGAGTTGGACGGCGTAGAGCCGGGGGGCAACCAAGTAAGTGGTAATAGAGTTCTACGGCCGTGCCCGTTTCGCCTCCTCGCAGCGTGTATCGGAATGGCCTCTTTTCCTGGTGATTTGAATGCCGGCACGTACGATACTTTCCGTCCGCCTGACAAGACCGAACCAATCCTGTACACTGTACAGCATGCTTTCCACGCTCGCCTGCCTCTAAGGACGCCTTATTCCTTTAACGGAGCTTCATTAAAGGCTGCTCTTTTTCTCCCCTCTCTCCCTCCCGCTCGAGACAAGAATGCGCCTGGTTTGGTGCAGAGGTGAATTATGTATTGGATTATTTGGGCAGTCGGGGAGAGCGGTACTTTAGAATAGTTGGCAGTGGAGAATTGGAATTGCGGGGCGATGTCGTTGGAACTGTTAGTAGCGGAACGGTGGGGTCCCTCGGTGTAAGAGGGAGAGTGGAAGGTAGTGGTGGTGGTGGTGTTTGTGGAGAAGGGCCCCGAGCACACCGGCAGATGTTCCATTCGTCCTGCCGCCGCCCGCTACTGAGGGGCCCCTCGCAGGGCTATACAAAGTTACGGATACACACGGCATCGTCACATACGAAGGAATCGATACGATCGAGGAGAGACCAGCTGCCACGTTCTTCCGATCGACCTTCACCGGCCCACCTTTTTTACCTCCTTTGCCTCCTTCTTTACCCGAACGGCTAAGATTTCGCCTAATAATCCTCGCCCGCACCAATCTCTGCATTTTCTGTATTCTGAAGTGAATAGTTTATTATATAAAAGTACTTTGGAGTGTAAGGAGTATTTTAGATTGAGAATAGAAGAGGTAGATCGCCAAGTCGTTTCTCGAGACTCATTTTGCTCGAACCAGATCGCATAGCTGCCTGGGCCCCAAAGCAATATGGCTGGCTAACGAACGGCCATAAATTGCGCAATAGGAACAGGGTACGAGCCACTTAGGCGAATGTCCTTAATGCCCATTACAATACAATAGGGTCCCAGATCTGCCTCGCTCTCACATCCTCTTTCTCCTCGCCTTTCTCTCTTCCTCTCTCGGTTGGTTCGACAGCAAGGCTTCCTTCGATTCCGAAAAACAATGGCGTTGCCGTTTTCTTGGCGTTGGCCGATCGGCTTGGGTCCTCTGGCTCGGGCTGCCGAAACGGGACCTACGGCTCCCTTGGGGCCCGGCCGGCCGGCCGGCCCGAGGGAGTCAAAACAAAAGCCAGATATACGACCTCGTGACTCGAGTCCCGCATACCTTGGTCGTCCGTGAACCCTCTCCTCGCTAGTCGCCAAGGGTCAACTCGACTCTTTGCCCGGACCAAAGTGTGAATTGTAAACGATGCTTATCCTTGCTCTGATTTATGATTGGCTACTGTTTCCTCGGCATTGTACCAGCAGCCGGGTCGTGCGCGGAGGTGTGATTGGATTAACCTGGCGCGATCGGCCAATCCTACGACATTATCTACTGCTTTGCTTTTTCCTCTTAACTGTATTGTGGAAGTGAGGATGTATTGAAGGTTCGAAGGGGATCCACTTTATTGGTACAGTTTACGATTATCAGCGTAGAATATATCTTTGGAGTTTCCAGGACGTATCCAGCACATGTATTTGAATGCGGTTGGCGACTCCAGCCGAGCAGGAGATTACGCGATCCGCCGGTGGGGAGGCCGTAACCGAGTCTGTTTTACGAGGGAAGCCGCCCCGTCTCGGGGAATAAAATCGCGGGCGAGCAAGCGTAGCAAATGTTGGGCTGATCGGCTCACCAAACGGGAAACGAGCGACAGCAAGTGCTGTTTCGGGTGGGTCGCTCTCTCGTAAAACGCGCGAGAGACATGTAGCTTTGTCTTTCGGGCGGTCTGCTCGCTCGTGTGTATCGGCGGCGCAGAGAGAAAGAGAGAGGGCGCGCGAGTGTTGCGGGATGTGCGCCGCCGAATCAGTCTCAAGTCTGCGCCGAAATGGCTCGGCAGCCGAGCAATTACGATGGGTGCTACGTGCCAACGGTAATGACACCCTCTTTCACAGAGCGTCAGCCGAACTTCTTGCCTCCCCGGCAACTTCTTCAGGTGCGCGCGGCGAACGTGAAGACCCGCCGCATACGTCCCCGCCTGTCGCTCGGTGCACTTTGACGAACTTTAGCTGGGACTCCTCTCCGCCGCGCCGAACGAGCCTAACAGCATTTAATATCACGAGAAAAAGGACATTCGCGCGCAGCGCCTCTTTAACCTGGCGAAATGCGGCCCTGGGAAAAAAAACCCCTCCCTTTTTCGAAACGTTATTTATGGGGCGGACTTTGTGTCGCGCGCGAATGCTTTGATCGGCGAACTAGTGACAAGTGACGATGCGCCGCCAGTTGGATCGCAGGGTTCGTTGCCCTTGGAGAGAAGTATGCGCCCTTGATAGCACGCGCAGACACCGGATACGCACCACTGTCCCTTGTCTCCGTCCCTCCCTCCCTTGGACATATTTCAGGTTGTCATAAGTACTTAGTCACCTGCGCCGTGCGCTTTGCGTACGTGCCGGGAATCCGGGAAAGTGGCTAAAGCGCAGGAGACACCACGCGCGCGTTGGAATGCCCGCGCGGAACAAGTGGGTTCCCGCGAGTGCATTGCGCCCCGGTGTCATTTCGCCGTGGACCCTTTAACTGACGAGTATCGAAACTTAGATCAAGCAAGATCGGAGTGCCGTATACTCGACGGGTCGAGGCTCTCCTGCAACCTGGGGATCTTTGGCCGCGGCTGTTGGCGGCGTCGAAGGGTGCCGAGAGTGCAGGGTGATCGGCTAAGACAAGCGGTCGACAATGCGCCCGTGGAAAAAGAGAAGAAGGAAGGACTCGGACCGTGCGCTGTCTCTGGTGGCTGCAGCAGGGGCAGACGTCCGGACCAGTTAGGTATCGAATGTCCAGCTGGATATCGAATATCGCGAGAGGATACGCTGGTACACGCGCGCTGCAACCAGCATTCCTTGCGGATGCGCTACGTCGGTCCCAGTATGCCGGCTCCTCGACGGACGTAGTTGCGCTTCTCCCGTGCATGTAGCGCGGTCAGATTTTTCGGGAAAGGCCCAACCGAGAAAGGCGATACGCTCAGAAGAATAAAGTCTTAATTCTGCTGTTGGCCAATCTGTATAACCGCGCGCTCGGTACGATTGCTCGTCGCTTGGAGAAGCCGCAATGATCTACGCAACGTTACGCGCGCTCGCTTGTGAGGCGGTGGTTCACGCGAAGGTAAAGGCGAGAATAATTGGGGCCCGATTGCTGTACGGGGAATTTATCGTGGCGGCGAGACCGAGAACAGCGGTGATTAATAATATGCATTCTCTCGTGGGAGTAGAGGGGGCAGGGGGCGGTGGCGTGTTTGATTCAATCGATTTCCTGCGGCATCGTCGGCGAACGGCCGTCCAATTGAGCTCATTTAGTAGGGTAACAGGAGGTAGGGCGTACGGGGTTGGGGGCACGTAAAAGTAGCAGACAGAGAGAGAGAGAGAGAGAGAGAGAGAGAGATAGAGAGCGAACCACTGCCGCCGATGGTCTGTATCTCCGTACTGTTAATTATACGATCAGCAAAAGGGCGCGCGAGCGCTCATGAGCAAGGCCAGACCGAAGGTGAAAGAGCTAACGAACTGATAAAAAAAATCATCACCCGTGGACCGCTTCATAAATCGCAATCACGCGGCCTGCCAGTGGAATTTCACGATAATTTAACAAACGGTTCAAGGCCCCCTCTTATGCCCTCAGCATAGCGCAACTCCTCTAAGTGTGTATAACCGCGTATCGACTCACCACTACCCCCCCAGCCCCCGGGCCCACTCAAAACACACTGGGCCCCACGATGCTCTCTGCTCTTATTTTCTCGCATTACCGGCATCAAAAGAAATTAATTGTACGGGATTCCGTGGGGCGAGGTGAACCCACTGGCCACCATCCCACGTGCATTAACCGCCACTCAACTATGTACTCCCGGCCAAAGTGTACACTGGCAATAATAATCGCTACCGGAGGCCACGATTTTCAATTTAAACTCGCAATTTCAATGGACGCGATACGCACAAATCTCTAGTGATTCTATAGCGGGAACATAATGTAATTCGTTGTATTAATGCGCAGAAATGCGTGGTTCTTTGAGATTCCACAGCGCAGCAGCGCGCGCCGTCAGACAAACATTGTTAGTGGGAAGTGGAGCAGTTGGGAGGATAAAGCGAGGCGGCAGTAAATCAATCAGTCATTTGGAAGTCGGGCTAATGATAGGTGGTGGGCACTGGGCAGAAAGCGCTCTCGCTTTCCGCCGTTGAGCCTGCAGAGCCTATTTTTCTTCTTCTTCTCGAGTCGATGATCGACTCGCACTGCTGTTTGGAAAGTCGATATTACGCCCGGCGAGGGCCGACCTGCTGCGTGCGCTGCCGTGCGCGCTCGCTCCCAAGAAAAAGCGTAATCGCCGGCGAATTTTACGAGCGCCCTCGTCAAAGTAAACAGCCGGGCGCAGGACTACCGTCGCTGTAATAACCAGGGAAAAAGGGTATCTTTGTGTACGCGCGTGTGCGCGCGCGCGCGCGCGTCTGGCCAAGTACACAATGGGATGTCTCGCATTATATGTATACCTTACGCGGTCGCGAGCCCGCGCGTACAAACACGTGGTGCTCGCGGCTGCATACGGCACGACCAGAGCGAGTCTCTCGAACTGGAGAGAAGAGAGAGAGAGCTACCTTCGCCGAGGAGAAGTGCGTTCCTGCTGCGCCGTAAAAGCATCGGGCCAGCAAATACTACGTGCGCATACGTCTCTTCGACGCGAGAGCCGCCTTATAGGATGCATGCCCGTTTTCGTGCCAAGTGCTCGCCGCTATAGCGGGGGGAACTGGGCGCACTTCGCGCGAAATGGATCGCCGGCTGGGGCTAGAGTTCCGCGGCGAGGCCACCCAGGAATTCAGACCTTTCCCGCCTGACCTTCCTACATATTCAGCAGGCTCCATTTCTGTCCACGACTGTTTCCCCCCTCGATCTCGCTACCGCGCGCGCTCTCCCTCCTATTTCGATCTCCTCTCCCTAAGTATTAAACTTGGAATCGGCGATCGCAAAGCTTGGGTTTCGCAAGGACATCTCGAGCGATGTGGTTTTTAGGAAAATGCTCGGGCGATTGAAACACACCGGGGCTCTTTAACGTTCCCGTCATAACTGCGGCTGGATGATGGGGCAGTTCCTTCCGCGGAACGCTCGTGAAAGTGGCGAGTAGTCTGGCATATATGAATCAGTGTGTACCTAGACAGGAAATTACCGAGCGAGAGCCTGGGCCCGAGCGATGGTCTCCGCGTTGCATAAGAAACGGTCCTCGTTTGCGCCGTATTTGGCCGAACGGGCCCACAGTGTATCCAGCCGTCTTGGATTACTGCATTGACAAGGAGCACGTACCGGCACTGTGGGGCCCCGCGCTCGCCTGCTAAAAGGAGAGAAAATCCCGCCGCAGATATATACGTAGCTACGCACAAAACTGCGGAACGAGTTTTTCACCGGCGAGTCCGACTGCAACTCGCCGCCGCCGCTGCCGCGCGGCTATTTGCGATTTCGAAACGCGTGCGTGACTCTCGGATTGCAACCCCGCTCCCATTATGTAGGCTAATTCGTCCCTTACCCACTTAAAGGTTTCTACCTTGCTGGAACTCGTATTACTGGTACAAGTCGGCCGCCGGTGACGATGCAACTCTCGGTATAATGCCTCAAAGCCTGAAAGCCCTGGAGAATAGAACAGCTCGACACTGAACGTCCATCATCACGTGTCCCCTGGTCCGACTTAACGATTAGAGTGGAAGAATTCCTGATTTATCTTACTCGACTCAACTATGCAGTTTGCTCGATTAAGAGTAGCGACTCTGTTCATAATAATCAAAGCAGGAAGTTGTTTGCGCTATCTGGTGTCGCGCTACGGTGACCTTTGGCCGGAGAACTGCTGACGATTATGCGACCTCGTAAACAGACATATGCATTCATTGGTTATAAGCAATGGCATTAATATTCGATCAACAGTCTATTGACAGTAATAGGATATAAATGATGGTTCGCAGGATGAATTTGAGAAAAATATGGGGGATAAAGTAGAAAGAATATTGTCGGAATGCGCGGACGTGGCGTCGCGCGGTGGAGAGGTGGGCCGGTTCGTGGCGGAGGTCTCGCGCGATCCACGAGAATTATTTCGTTGGCCCAGTAGAATTCCGGGGCCGTACGTGCTGGCGGTGGTGTGGCGGTGGTGGCCGCACGGCGTATGCTGGCCCTTCCTGTCCCATCGAAATTCCATGGTGGTCGTGGATTATCCACCCGCTGGGCCGCGCGGCGACAAAGGGGGTTCGCTTGCCGGGCATCGGCCCAGTGGGCGGTATTTTTACCCTGGCACGGTGACTCGTGCGTTTCTGCGCCCTCCGCTCCAGCTCTCCTTCGCCACACGGAGAATCCTCTCCACCTCGCTCTCCCTTTGCTCCTCTCTCGCAGGAGGTGCACGCACACACGTGCACTGCAAATCACAGGCACGCACGCGGCCGGCACGCATGCAGGACCTGAATTCACGTAATTGTGATTAATGGTACCGCTAATGCGAGCGGCCCCCGAGCGGACCCAACCTCCGAGAATGATGCCGAGCGATTCCGATCCGCTCGCGGCTCTCCACGTGATTCCGAAATCATCGCGCGCGCGCCGGCTACAATGCACATAGCCACTACTGATACGCCCTTTGATACCTCAGGGTGGGAAAGTACGCGTATAGTCTAATTACAATATTGCAATTAGATTAATTGTCGGGGAAGTCTGTGAGAACGAGTGACTGATGATGGGCCGGAGGAAGGCGAAGGTGGCTGAAGGGACGCGACGAGTTGGAGAAGGTGGAGAAGTGATTAGTCTTTTCCATAGCTGATGTCAGAGGACATCCGAAGAAAGGGGTGGTGAATATCGGCTCACGGATTAAATCAGGCGTGGGTACTTGGCTGACAATGGGCCTCTTCTCGATCGGCCCGTCAAGATCACCAATGGTCAGAGGAACTGCGTCACCCACACGCTCGGCGAAATTCGCCTACCTATCGCTCGCTGATTGACAGGAGAGATATCTTGATCGGACAATTTGTCGCTCGACTAATAACACGAGTAAAAGCCTCCTCCACAATCTGTCACCTATATCATACCTCGACTCTCCTCCAGAAATCTATGCCAGTGGGATATGATCTTTGCCGATCTCTTTCGCTCTCTACTCCTTTCTCACGCGACGACAGCGCACGTTCCTCGCGCAATCGGCGTGGGAGGATGCATCCTCTCTCGTGGCGCGGGAGAATCCTGCTGGAGCGACGCCTAGGCACGTCCAGCTTTCCAGCCCGGGAATAAAGGGGCCCGCGTGTAATCCCTCTCGCCGCGGCCCGTGGAAGGTTAGTTGAAGTGCAAGGGCAATTGTGCGATATCTGCCGCGCCGAGCTGCGCCGCCCGCTCATTTCCACGGCAATGGGAACACTTGCATCTCGAGTGTTGGCTTACGTTTCCCGGGTGGAATCGTGGGGCCGCCGCGCCACTCGGAGCGTCTTGAAGCGGCTCTCGTCTCGAGGATTCTCATGGTTAAGGGCTGTCAGGCGTTTCCGAGAGTTAATAAAGCCAGAGGTCCCACGGGATCGGCCGCGGACCGATACCTACTCCGAGGACTAGACGGACAGGCGAGAAAAGATAGCAAGCAAAGTGTCTGATGGCGAGTTTCTTCTGGAATTACGATGTCAATCAGAGAGGATCGCCGGGTGCTTGTTGGACTTTGGAAGCTGCAAGTTTTCGGTCGGGAGGAAGGGAAGCGATTTAGCCGTCGTTCGATCCTAGGATCGCCGGTTAGAGTAAATGGAGGTAGTGTTGGCCGACGTTGATACGCGCGCCACGGCTGATTACATAATCCACGGGGTCATGACTCGCACTGGCTGGCATCATTAATGCCTGGACACGGCCGAGCCTTAATAGACCACTCGCACGTGCACAGAAGTCCGATGGTGCGTTCTGCACTTCAGCATTCTACGCTAATTGCTCGCGAAACCCTGACTAAGTATCCGAAGTTAGCGAGGGTGGTCTCGAGGATACTTCCTGAAGCCACGGGTGATTGACGCCTCCCACCCTGGAGTGGAGATAATTATCCAGGGAATGGGTGAAAAATAGTGGCGCGCTCTCGGAATAGGTTGTTGGGAAGTTGCGAGGGCTCGGGTAGAGGAGTCCCTCGGTTGGTATCGCTCTTGATTTATGCGTGGGCGGTTCGGGCATGCTTGGAACCACGGCGAACCACACTCCGAGAAATCGTCGCCCACGCTGATTGAGAGTACATCCCTCTTTGTCGAAGTTCATTCGCGAAGCTCTCGAGGCCGGCGAAGCACGTACACACACGCACGTGCAAAGCGAGCCACGGCAAAAAGGCTCGAGCAGGAATTCTAGCCGGCCGGCTGGCTGGCTGACTGGCTGGCTGTGTACTCCGAGAGAATCTAAGATCCTATAGAGAGTACATGTAGTGTATTCCCGTGGCATTGACACTGTCCGCGCCTTGGACAGAACAATGGCTAGATTCGACGGCAGATCTTCGAAAGCCGAGAGAATCGCTTGAAAAAAGCTCGAGGTACTTTTAACGCGATGCTAAAGTGCTGCGGCTATTCCGATTTCACCAGTAAACTGCGGCTTATGATTCGATATCGATCGGAAATGAAATCGAATCCCGCGGTAGAAAACCCTATCAATTTTCTCTTGATAACGCGTGCGCGTTACTCAGAGTCGCCCTTTCTCTTTCTCTCCGGAGAGAGGAATGTGTTAAGCCTCTTATTCCACGGTTCGAAACGCTGAGTGGCCGAGCGAACGAAGAGGACGCTTTTTCATCGGAGAAGTCGAGGTTTTCACGCGTTCTGTCTGGCGGGGAAGCCGCAGCGCTCTAAAAGAGCGAGTGCTGCCGACATCGGCAGAGCCATCTGCTGCAGGCCAGACTGACAGAACAGAAGGAGAAGAGGCCAATGGTACAGCACACTGGGGGCATAACTACACGCAATTCCAGCGACACGCGTGATGGCACGCAGCACAACTCGCGCAGTCGATTCGAACCTCCGATTCCGCGCTCCCTTCATTATCGCATTATCGCGCGAACACGTAACACACCAGACACCACGACTTTTTTCCTCAGATCTCCTCGATCCCGCAGCCGCTCTTTCATCTCTCGGGCTTTTCTTCCTCGGACAGGGAGAACACCTCGAATAAAGAAACATTGGTAGAATCGCGGTTCGGACACTCGTTTCTCCTGGAAAGCGAGCATTGCCACTAGAGGGAATTGGTTCTAGTCATTTATGATTCAGACCTGACGTAATCTCCATGGCTCTTTCTCTATTCTCGCGCGACTTTCGCGACAAACTGCAAACGGCGACTGCCGCGCCATTATTAGCGCGGGCGCGAATTAATTCCGCGGACGAGCAGGAAGGAAGGCTTAATTCAGCGCAGTTGGCGCGCTCGGTGGCAGGGCAGCCTTTCTAGCCAGCGCGCACCAGCAATTTACTCGGGAATTGAAACAATTAGCGTCCTTCTTTTTTCTTTCTCCTCCGCGACGACCATGCAGATGAACTTCCCTGCGCTCGAGAGCGTGCCGCTATGGCACTTTCGCTTTTAGCTACTCCCCAGGGATTGCACAATACGCGCAGACAGTTGGTTGTTCACTTTTCATGGGGATTTCCTTTTCATACTAGTGCTGTTAGATTAATTGCTGCTTAATGAAATCTGGAAGGCTGGAATTCATTTTAAGATGGCCGAGGTTTCCGCCGCGTACTTTCTCATTCTAACCGACGCCGCTCATTCGACTAAAGCAGTATCTTCCGATTGGCACTGGTTTACTCTAATCACGCGAGTCCGCGGCCGGAAGTGGCGTGTAATCGCACGCCTCCACCCACGTGGAAATTACGGGCTGGTTGCGGATCGGCGACGGCGACGGCGGCGGCGGCGTTCGCAGATGGCAAGTGTCGACATATACAAGTGCGTCAACGAGCCCTTGAAAGAGGGAGAGGAAGGGAGAGGAAGGGAGAGTGGCGTAAGGCGGCAGAGGAAGCGGAGGATTTGTCACGAAGGCAGTTTCGTTTAACTGATCTCATCCGTCTTGTCTGCGGAGAGAGCAGATCTGCGCTACACATACTCTCTCTCTCTCTTCCTCTGGAGGGAAGACGACTCGCCTTGCCGTCTTCCATGCGTCCCTGGGGGCCCAATTTATCTCAACCCCTTTAGCACAGGATTAAATTGTCGCTTTCGTCCGCTCGTCTCGAAGAAACCCCCTGCAACTTGTGGCGACACGTTCGGTAGCCGGTGCTCCCTTCACTTTAATCAAGTCCGACTGACTCGAGCCGCGTCCTTTCTAATCGGCGATCTTCGACACGGGATGCCAAACGCGTGCGTGTCGGAACTGTCATAAGCGAGGCGGCAAAGCGGCGAGAGCGACGGGTACGCGCGAGCGACTAACTCAAGGAAATCCGTGCCATTAAGATGACATTTCCAAACGGCCAAGCTGCGTGCCCGCGTCCCACGCGCCGCCACCAGACAACAACCCCGCGCTCTTCGTTACGCCACGGCGACGCCTTATTCTATTATTAAGCCTCCTTTTCCGCTGGCTCGCATCAATATTAATTGCCGGCTGCAGCGCGCGCGCTTCGCCCCCCGACGACAAGCGAGAGATATTGCTCCGCATTGTTCCTCCGGTAATGAAGCCGAGCGTCTGGGCCCGGAGCTGCAATTTTCACGTACGACAGATATTAATGCGAGCCCCGGGAATCAATCGGCGATTGCGTAATCCATTTCCAGCCGGCTTTCACGAGCCGGTTTATACTAGGAGGGGTGGATCGCGCGCGGGAGGCAAGTCGGATTGCAAGGAAGTTGGGAATAGGTATTATGCGAGTGTGGGCTGCTGGAGGATATGGAGGATCGGAGGTCACGTAGACAAGGCGATGCCCGTGAGGCCCGTGAGGCCCGTGAGGCCCTCTCGGTAGAGTGTAGCTCTGATAAAACATAAGTACGCCGGGCCTGGTCTTGTTTCCTCTCGGCCGGCCCTCTCTTTCTATGCTAAGCAGTTATTTGCTGCGTTGTTATTACGAGGCCGGCGCAACGTGTGTGCATTAGTTGTCCGGCCGGCGAGCTTTACGCCGGCCGTAGCGCGTTAATCGAGCTTTAAACACACGCTTTCCGCGCCCGTGATTTACCTCGTACATTACTCAGCCATCGGCTCTCCTGCGCTTCGGGCACCACTCTCTCCGCATTCGGACTCAAACTCGTAATCACTAATGTCAGAGTTTCTTGTTCCGACTTGAGCGACGCTTACGGCTCCACCTGCAAAATCATTCGTGCGCGCAGCACAGATTCGTTCACTCGTAAATCACCCGAATCAATTCTCCAGGGAATATCTTGCTTATTTGTCAACCCTTGACGCACATCTCGAATTAGCTTGGTACATATTGACGCGTGACGCGGCGATGTATCGGCGAAGGTATCGCGTGGAGCCCTCGGCCGCGAGAGTGATGCACACGTGCAAGTAAGGCACGTGCAGTGATCCGGCTCGTGTGAAATCGGCCGAGCCGAGGTTCCGAGGTTCCGAGGTTCCGCCGAGTGGTTAAGCAGGATGTGCGCGGGTGGTGTTCCGTTGATCCCCTTCTTTATTTCAGGTGCGTTTGCACCCGAAGTGGTAAGATGTTCGTCTCCCCCTTAAAGGTGTCTCTCGATCGGTCCTTCCTCCTCTCCTCGATCTATCTATCCTTATCTCGCCGCAGCTGCAACGGCCCTACACGAAACTTCACTTTGCACCGGCATGTCGACGGAGCTTCCCCTGGCCTGCTGCTGCCTTCTTCCCCGCTTTCAAGGCGCAGCGCTGCCCGCGGACTCCAGTTTAATTGCCGGCGCGATAAACGACCAGCCCTTCCTACTCCGAGGGCCGAGGGAGCCTGAACGGGATCGCAGTTTTTCCGCGAAATTCGATCGATCCTTGTTATTCGATCCTTTTCGATCGGGCTCCTTTCTCTTCCTCCTCCTCCTTCCACTCTGAATTTCGAGTGTCTGCCTACTTCCACTTGGGTTTCGTCTCGGCTTACTTGTACTCTGTTTGATTTTTATTTAATGCCTCACTTTTTTTTATTGTTATACTGATGGAAGGTGTGCGATTCTGTTGCAGGTTTCGTGTCGTGTTCACCAAGCCCCTGCAAGAACGGAGGACTCTGCTTCTCGTCGCTGCGTGGCGAGTCGTATTGCAAGTGAGTACTATTCCCTACTGTTCCAGATATAACCTCTGGCACGATGACTTGCTCTATGGATTTTAGAATTTATATAGTAGGTAATAAGGTCGTTATGAAGTGCTGTTTGCAGGCGGTACCGTTTGAACCGTTAGCCCGCGAAAAATCAGGACGCCTGATTGATTCGGGTGCTCGTCGTGATTAGGGCCAACGAGAATAGCCCATGCGGCTTTTATGATTACGACGCTATACCCCGGCTACATTAGTTCCGCGGTAGGCCTCGGTGTATTAGGTTTAATTGTTGCTTCAAGGTAGTGATTCAATGCTTGGCTGACCTCGGACTTTAATCCCCCGCCACCTTTCCGGCTATACGTCCCCACGTGGTGCCTCCTGCTCTTATTTCAGTTTCTCTTTGCTTATCCTCTTATCTCAGGGCGACGTTAGTCTCACTCATAATGGCACGCATTCGCGCGAAATTCACTGCCCGCTCGATTGCTCCTGACGCCTGAATCTTTCACCGAGGGAGTCATTAAAAAAAATCTCTCCCTGCGCTCTCGTCGGGATAAATAAGCGCGCGTCGCGCGAGGACCCGGCAGAAAGTCCGAGGGTAATATCGGATAAGACTCGGAGATTTCGTGATTTCTCGCATTTTTATTATAGCCCCGCGAGCACCCGTAGTCATTCGGAGGGACGAAGGTGTTGTCGTTTCTGTCGCTCGTAAGAAAGCGAGGCATGTTAATTATTTAATTAGCGATGCATTCACGGCCACGTAACATAGGACTCTCCCCTCCCCCCTCTCTCGCTCTCGGCTTTCGCTTTAATGAAGACGTGCGGCTGAGTGTGCGCTCCAAGGATACAGAGAGAGGGAGAGAGAGAGAAAGAAAGAGTATGCAATATTACCGTCAAAATGCCGATCGTAATAGCCCAGTGGTTCAGTCGCCGGACGACACTGCCGTACACAGATCACGGCATTTTGCATCTTTCGGGGGATTCATAAGCGACTGTTAATTGGCTGGAACCGCCAGCCGCATAAAAAGCTCGGCTCGCTAATAAAGTAAATTTCTTAAATCCGTTACATTCGAGAGAGCCGTGCACTCGAGAGGGGATTCTTTTGGGATTATTTGTGCAGCGGGAGACAGTGTCATTTAAGGGGGCAGGATGCAGCTGTCGTCGATGATGTTGAGAAACTCGA
The DNA here is from genome assembly GCA_963675795.1 of Crossocerus cetratus. Classification (NCBI taxonomy): domain Eukaryota; kingdom Metazoa; phylum Arthropoda; class Insecta; order Hymenoptera; family Crabronidae; genus Crossocerus; species Crossocerus cetratus. The sequence continues at coordinate 20,148,688 of OY776667.1, forward strand.
CTTGTTCGCTTGAGCCGCTCCGAAGTCACCTTTCGAAAAGCTGGAGAGTGGGCTCCTTAGCGCGCGGTGCACATGCGGCATGACCGTAATCCGTGGAATAACAAATTTGGTCAGTGCTACTTGACAATGCGTCGAGTTAAAGCTACCGCGAACGGATGGGGCGCCACGAACAATGAACGGGAAGCCAGCCAGCCCTCGGACGAGGGCGAGGCGGCATGCGTGCATTACCGTATTTATGCACATTGTCGAGGTAGAGGTGGACGCGTGGCGGCCGCGGGCGCAGGCTAGTGTAGCATAGATTTGGTCGAGTGTGCACTTGCGCGCGGGCGCCTGTTTACGCGGGCGCGTTTACGCGTGCGATCGTGCGTGTCGCGCGCGTGGACCCGGGGGGGTTGCGCACGCCCGGCACGTGACCGCCATAGATTTCATCGCTAAGCCGAGGAGGAGCATCCCGAAAGGGTTTCGCAGTGACAGAAAAACAATATTGTTGTTCTATCTCGATACTCTTTCCCCCTTTCTAGCAGTTTCGCGGTACGGTTGCAAGGACTTTCACCCTTTTGTTTATTGGCGAAAGATTCGGATCTCCAGCTGGCCCAACTAGAGACTAGTCACGCGGCCCTGTAGGTATTTCACCCTTGGGCTCTTCCGTACTAGTCAACATGTGGTCAGAATAGCATAAGAAGTCGCTCAAGGGGTTGTTTTAAGTCGGGCACAGCTGTCCCTGTTATGCGCGAATACTTGCCGGCTCGTTCTTGCGGAGTTTGGTCGCATAGGAAGTGAGGGAAGGGTTCGTCGAACGGAGCAACATATGCAGGATGATGGATGGGCGATAGCTGCGCATCCCCTTTCCAGTCGGGGGGCAGGATTGTAAGGGCGGTGCGCGTTTGTATCGTGCATGGACTGACGGTTTCGTTAAAAACGATATCTCAAATCCCAAATGGCCACACGCGGCTTCGAATGTTCAGTCATACATAGAGAGAGAATTGGGTATGAGTTCTCGGAATGGAATTGCCAGTCAAATCTCAAATAAACTTTTTGCCGACCGGTAATTACTTGCCCTCCTTGCATGGATTGATACGCGCGAGCCCTTACGTATCGTCCGGTTCTCACGTAAGAGCTGGCATTACGGCGTTTTTACAATAGCCGGGTTTACCGTCGGTTTTCTTGGGCGCAGACTCGGAAAAAAGGAGTCGCCACGCTCCACTTACTTTTCGCGCACCGGCAACACTCGAATCACAATGAAACGCTACATTGTTTTTCGCATCCTCCCTCGGCCCCCGCGTGATTCACGATGAGTCGAGGGAGGAAAGGGAATTTCCGTAGTTGCTCGTATTCGCACGCATGCAACTGGTCTCTTTTGCTGCTAGGGAGCCGCCAATCGACGGGTAACATTACTAGTAACAATCATTGTCATCTGACCGCTCATCTGCCGTTCCGAGTTCGGCTCGACTCGACTTGAAGAAGTTATCGCATGCTGTACCGTAAGTGCGCGTATCCCGTGATTCAGGCGAATTGCACTCGGCCCGACGACATTCTCTCGGAGCGCAGTCCAATTAACGTGTAATTCGACGCGGGGTTCACCGCGCTCCCTGGAATCCGCAATCCGGTAATCAGCGGGGCATTAGCGTTGCCCGCCAACAGTCCCCGACAATGCTTATTACGTGAGCTCGATCAAAGCCCGTTTCTCGCGACGCCTCCGCCTCCAACTCCTCCGGCGGGAATCAGCCTAAAGAGTCGATCGGAGTAATTCAATAGAGAACTGAGACAACGAATCGAGGAGAGGATGACGAGGGTTACGGTGCCCTGTCAAAATACGCATCTTCGAGTGCACCCCGTCGTGACTTGCTACGAATATCCTGCGTTTATACACACAGGCTATCGTTGCGTCTTTGCCTACCCCTCTACCTCCGTCCAAGAATTCCTACGTCAATTCTTTCCCTGCCTCGCCGAGGCCCGGCACATAGTCGCCGCGGAGTTTCCTCGGGCCAGTCTGTTGCCTTCCCCAGGTTCATTCAGCGCGAGCATCGAGCGAGAGAGAAAGAGAGAGAAAGAGAGAGAGAGAGAGAGCGGGAGGGGGAGTTGTAATTAGGGTCCATTATCCCGGGGTACGATGTCCTGGGAGTCGCATTAGCGATCACCCAGATATTGAGCACCCCTGGAATAGTGACTCGACGCCCGCGGGGCCTTGGGTCGCGCGCATTCGGCCGTGATCGGGCCACCTCGCGCAGACGAGATTGGAGGGAGCGAGAGGGCTCGGGCAAGTGTCGGAGGAAGGGAGACAGTGCGGAGAAGGGCTGGGCGAGCTAAGTGAAACAGCGCGAGAGGTGGTGCAAGCTGTTGGAGAAGGACAAGGAGATCGTCTGAACGTGAGCGCACGTTCCCACGCCTGCGGCGCATGCGCCGGCTATCCTGGGCCCCTTCTCTGCCCCTCGGACCCCCTGCTCTGGTAATCGGTCCCCATGCGCGCACTCGCTCTTCAAGCCATCCTCCGCCTTTCTCTCTCTCTCTCTCTTTCTCTCTCTCTATCCCTCTCTCTCGCATAGGACACACGCACACATACAGCTGGACATTGGTAGCAACTCCCTTCGTTCTCTCTTTATCCAGCTAACTGACACTCAGCCGTCAGTGAAGCTTCTCCTCCTCGTCTGACTGGCGCGCACCGGCTCCCCTGCGCCTGGCCGCCTCCTCTCTTTCTCCTGCAAAGGCTTACGCGGTCTGCTTTGTCTCTCACTCGGCACTCACTGCTGTGCGCTGCTGCTGCTGTTGCTGCTCTCTCTCTCCCCTCTTTCTCCCGCAGCAGACATCCGCATAGATTCAAGTGCGGACGTCTGCCGTTCTTTCTCTCGGTGCGCGCCTCACCCGAACAATATTCGCTTCCACCACTTGTCCGCCGGCTCCCTCGCTCGCTCTTCTGACCAGCAGCCCAGAGCTGCGCCGCGCGCTCACCTTCTCCTTCCAGCGCGACCTCCCTCGCTCACTCCCGCGCTATACCTACATACATACTGTCCGCTCGCTCGGTTTCTTTCACCCGGCAATAAGCTGCTCTAATTATCTTCGACCTGCGCTTGTCAGTGGAAGCCGCCGATCGTACGACGCGCCGGCTTCGATTGGCCCCACTTGCCAACACTCTTCTCCGGACTCTCCGCCACCTCCGAGCCCGATCGCATCACTCACTTTTTCTCTATGTCCCCGGTCTTTGATTGAACGATTGTCTTCCTCGGTGCCCCCGGCCCTCTCGCTTCTTCCCGCGCGTCGTGCTTTACCGCGGAATTTACATATGTATATTACACGCGCTCGCGCGCTTGCGGCGAGCGACAGGAGTTGAAAAATGGTTTGTTAGAAGGTGACAGAGCCAGTTGTTTCCAGTCGGGCCGGAGATCGACTTGCGTCAGAGCTAAAACGCATGATTTATCGCCGGGGCTCGGTGGCTCCGTTGCGAAAGGAGCGAGCGCCGGAGGAGAGTCACACACCGGCGGCGGCGATCGCGTTACGATTTTAGCGTGGGCGGTGCGGATCCTTTCGATAAACCTCGTGGCCGCTTCCACTCTTTCCTCGAGAGGGTATTTGACGTGGGGAGAACAACGCGTCCACCGACACGTGTTTGCCCAGGGGAGTGCAGTCCACGGCGCAGCACAGTTCTCCTCCTCTCGTTCCCTCTGGCTTGGGATCGGGAGTCTTTAGAAGCGCAAATTTGAAAGAAGCGCGCGAGAGAGCTCTCCGCTCGGGATAAGAGAGCGGTATGCACGATGTTTGCAGAACCTCCGGAACCCTTGGCGAACGTGTTATTTGCGAATACCTACAGAGAGAGGAGGGTCGTTTGACTCCGTCCCGTGAGAAGGCGAGCTTACGGCGGTCAGTAACTATTTCTGCGGCCCAGTAACAAGAGCTAGAGGAGTTCGACAGACCGATACCCTTCGGGCTCCTCGGCCGGCGTCGGCCTCCCTAGCTCTCTCTCTCCGGCAGACCTGTTAGCCGCGCGATCATCATACTTCGCTTAAGTATCAGTTCCGCCCGATGTACTACGAATTCAACCACATACCCTCCAGAGCCAGCCGCTTATCTCTCGCGCCGTCCAGCCTTCCTATTTCACTTTTGCATTATAGGCTGCTTCTGCTGCGGGCGGGGGGACAATTTTAACGGTAGCTTGTTGCGCATCGTTCATTGCAGTATAGAGTATAGCGTGGTCGTCCCGTGGAAGAACGGCCCGCGCTCCGTTAAGAAAGGTTGCTCCCGCGCGTCGTAGGGTCGCGCGCATGCAAATGGCAGGACGTTAGAAGGTTCGTTTGCCATCCGTCGTTATTTACTCGGCGGTAACTCGGTGTAGCGGTGCCCGCTCCGCGCGACGCTGCCGCCTGAAACACATCCCGTACATGTTACTGTCCCGCTCGAGCGGGAGAGAGCGCTTCTCGTTAGCGGCCTGCCGAACACACGAGACGACCAGACGACCAGACGACGAGACGCGGCCGGACGTCCTCTCCGCGCATCTCCTCTCCTCGGCGCTGCGTCGAGCGAGAGGACGACGCAGACGTCTCCTCGGCTGCATAATGATGCGCGCCGCTGCAGACGGAACCGTTGCCCGCTCGCAGCGACGTGCTGATTGCCAGCGCGAATATTGTCGTACAGTAATGGCTCTGTCTTCGTAGAAAGGCCGCGTCCAATTGGCGGAGTTGGCCCGGCCGGACGCGGGAAAAAAATCATTATTTAGCGCCAATTAGAGGCGCACGCCTAATGATCCGCGCCCATGCCAGTTTGATCTCTCGGACGCGTATGCACCCTTTTGTTCCACCTTCTCGGGCGACCACCATAGGTGAGTCGCGTGTCCTCCGACCCCGCGTACCGTAACTTGCAGCCTCCGATGTTCAAATAACTCGACGGCCCCCTGGAAAAGTGCCACTCTCTCTCGGTGTTTACTCCACTCGGTGCGAGCACACAGCCCCGCGAAAAATCCCCGACGTGATAATTAGCCTTCCGGACATATAAGTTCCTTGTGCGTTTTCTGGTAAAAGGGAGTTCTGATTTTAGAAAAGTCTCCGTTGAATTATCGAATCACTTCCTACGTACAAAGTTACCAATCATTCCTCGACACGAATGGCCAATGGGAAAAATGTGAAACAACTGCGTCCAGTGGGTTATTGGCCATTGTTCCTGGCCGATGCAATTAATCCTGTTTTCACGCTTATTACATAATCATAGCAGAGTCGGAGCGCAGAGCCGTGGGGCCAGAGCGGTGGCATTACCATACAATGAAATTATCGGACATTAGCGAGGTTCATTCTGGCAGGGAGTTTCATTGCAGACCATTAACCGGGGATGAACGGGCGAGCGATTTACGAGATAGGCGTCAACTTAAATTACGTGCTCGCAGGGCCGCGGAGTAGCCGGCCGATGTGTCCACGTGTAACGGAGGATGCTAGCGGTTCCAGGGTACAGACAGTTACTAGGTTAGCAAGAAAGCATTGCGATACAAAGATAAACGTCCTCTCTATCCGTGAGTCCCTCCCGCTGTCCTCGTGGCCTCTTCGTCGCTCGCGTTATTCCTCGATAAGGGGCCCCATTGCCGCCCTCACGTTCCTCTCTCTCCCTCTCTCCTTCTCTCCCTCTCTCCCTCTCACACTTGCCCTCTCGCCTCTCGCGCTTTATAAATCCGCACGCCCCACATCTTGAAACGTCCGTTACACGACTTGGTACACGCGGTCAGCGTGTACCAGCAACCTCCCTGCCCCCGTGCACGAGAGCTCCCTCGGGTCATTAGAGACATTAGTACCTACCTCCTAGAACTAGATCGAGCATCCATCAGACACACGTGACTTTTCCAGCGGAAAGTTCACGCTCGCGAGACTCCACCGAGGAGCTCCCACTGAGCCAAGGAGATTGTCCCGGAGTGATCTCTCGAGTCTGGTAGGTTTGTTGGACGCAATTTTTGGAGGACTTTACGTAAGGGAAATGGAGTGGATTGCACGAGCGATCATGCGATCGCAGTTGATACGAAGGTGGAGATAAGTGCGAGGTGCTCGCCGCGGGAGAAGGGCAGAGAGGGATCGACTCTTAATTACGATCGCGGCGCGTGTGCAGCCGAGTTGAACGAGAAAAATTCACTCCGTGCTATTGAGTCTCTGTGGGTATCTGTGTGTTTGCCTCTCCTTTCTGGCTCACGGATTTTATTGCCGTTGGTTTAATGATAGCCGATCGCAACACGGAATTAGATGAGATAGAATGGATAGGCATTGGGAATTGAGTCGGTTAGAGGCGTCCGCTCTTGGACGGATGATCCAACGACAGTTCTGACAAATGGTCCGCCCACGATGTCGCACACGTGTCCGTACCCCGCTGGCTAATTGAAACGAGCTCTAGTCTCTTTTCGAAAGCGTCTACGGCCCTCGCTCGCCATTAGAAGGGTGCCAGGAAACGCTCAACCTTGCGCGCGCGCGCTTTCATTTGCATCGGGCGTGATTGCGCATGGAATTCCAGCCGCAACATTTATTAATGGGAAGTATCAATCCAGGAAATCATCGATTAGCGTCGTGCGACTTGAATGGCTCGAGCTTCGAAATGCCAGGGGAAGCATGTCGCAATGACATTCGTCTTGAATTCTTTCCGGCGACGGTATTTACCGCGTCCTTTCCGACATATTTCTAGGATCCGCTCCTTTTTGAGTTGGCCTGTGAGACAATCTTGCCGAGCATTACTCACACACATCATCATCGAGGCGAGTTCTATCCTTGGCGTGATTACACGTTCGCGTCGAAACGGGAACGGCAGCCGGACAGTGTCCCAGGCAGAGCAGCGCATACACATAGTACATAGTCGGATCGGCGCAAAAAATGGACTACATTATTGAAGCGGCCAGCCAAGCCGAACGGGGCCTCCTTTGCAATGCCGCGCGCTGCAATCTTTATTACACTGGATTCGAAAGTGTTTTATGCCCGCGTCCGCTTGCATATGCAAAGAGTCCCTGAATCCGGCGGCGCGCGCGCGGACCATTGTGAGTCCGGCACTACTTTATGACTACAAGCGCGGCCCCCCTCGCTTCTCTGTCCGCTCGAAGCTGCGCGAGGATCAATGAAAAAGGAGGCGGCCGACAGCCACGAAAGCGTAGAATCTACATTCGAGGCGTTGCCTTGCTCGAGTAATTATACGAATCAATTCTGCCCCGGGGTGGCAGGGGAGTTCGGAAGCCGCGATCGAACGAAAAGTCAGAGCCGGACGACGACACCCGAGTGGCTGGGATGCCGATCGGCAGGTAGTAATTACCCGCGGTCGATAAAGGATACCGATTTTCTCATCTGGCATATCCGAAAGAGAGGCGAGAGGCACCCTTCTCTTGTAAAGGGGTGGTGCCGCTCGCGGCCTCCATCCCTAGGTTCCGCCTAATCACCACGTGTTGCCTTTGCGTTGGATGCTCCAGTTAGGTAGTTGCAAAGTAGTCCCCGCTCGATCCAGCCACCTTTCTTGTAATTGCAGCCTCCGCTTGCTCCTTTCTCCCGTACCGATCTCTCCTTCCTCCTGGCGGCTGCTCTCTGCTGTCGGTAATATCCTCGGCTGCTGCTCTGCTGCTGCTCTGCTGCTGCTGCCGGAGGGACCGGCCACTCTCCTCAGCTACTTGCTGCCTTCCCCGCCACTCGCTCTCTCCTCCTTCCAACCATGAATCCACCTACCTAGCCAATCTAGTCTCATACATTTCCCTTCCTATCAACCTCTCACACAATCTCACAATTTTTCGGCCTTTCCCAGAAAACATCATTCCTCCTTCAATCATATAGAATGACAATGTTTGTACGAATTTTTAACCGACTTGAAGAAACTTGAAGGTAATGAGTTTGGATGTTCTCAGTGGAATGAGAGGAAGACGTAGCAGAAGAGAGTAGAATTGAATGCACTTGGCATTGGCAGGCCATGCAGCCCGATAATACTTAAGAGCGAAGGAACGTTGATTATAGGCCGCCGACGCCTGAAGCCACGGGCAGCATGTTAAGCGTCCTATTCGAGGTTCCCCCGTGATTAGAGATCTTAGTGCTCTTCCTCTGACTACAGGGGGGTCCGAGGCTGCGATTCCGATCGCATCCTGTCGCTCCATATCCCTTAACATGTCCTGTCCTGTCGCTGGCCTCATATTAAGCAGCCCTACTTACAGCCCACCCCTCCACACGCTACCCTGGCGTCGGTGCAAGCCGACCAAAATGCATGAAACTGAATGACCGTGTAACGACTGCACGCTTCTCAACTTCAGAGTGCGAGAGCACTAAATCGAGTTAATGAAGGTCCTCGTATATTGCGTTAGCAGGCGAGGAGGTAATCGTTTGGGGAAAGTGGGTAGACACGCGGCGTGGCGGGAAGATGAGCGCGAAAGAATCCGGACGAACGAGAAGAGGCGCGCATTTCCCCCTTTTTCCTCCCGATCACTCGTTGAGGCCTGCTGGGCGTGAATAGCATGTTACGCGATAAAACCTATAATAGATGTTGGGTAGGAGGCGATCGCGTGCCAGCCCCGGGAGAGCTTCGACAAGGGAACCTTGAAAAATGTAAATCGACAACTAATATCTGCAGAGTGGACTTTATGCCCGGCTCGTAGCTCGTATCGACAGTTCTAGCCTCACGTGCCGTGTCTCTCCTCTGGCTTCCTTTTCTTCCTCTCGAGTGTTCTTCATAAAACGATTAGTATGCTCCGGTCGAGCCGGTTCGAGCGTTACTTTCTTCGAGTCTGAGAGGCGCATTGTGGAGATAGGTCCACGCGGTGCATTTATTATTCCGCCCTTGGTTCGGACCAGGTTTCCTACGTGCGAGAGACAGAGAGGGAGAGAGGGAGAGGGAGGGAGATCGCACAGCAGAACCCACACACTCACGTGCGAGCCCAGACGTACGGAGTGGCTGTTGGTCCTTTTTCCTCGGGGGGAAGTTGAAGTATTTTTTTAAGCCAACACCCATCTCCCTCGGCAATGCGCTCGCTTCCAGGACGCTCGCGCTCCACGCATTACCATCCCGTCCTTATGCTCCATTTCATTATATCGCTTTGTAATACAAAGCCACTATATCACCGGCGCGCTGCGAAAGCCTGGTGTCAAGCCGTTACACGGCGCCCGCGTGATAATTGCACGGGGGTTATCATTTTCCATGGCGGCGAGACACAACCCGATACCGGCTTGTACGCAGAGCCCTGGAGCACGTATATCCAGCTCTCCCAATTAATTTCTCGGCCTTAATCGCGCCGGGCACAACTAGACTCGCTATCGCCGGAGCGCCGAGTAAAGCAGGAGGACACTAATAGTCAGCCAATCGAACGAGATAATCCGTATCTATGATCAAATACTCGCCGTACAGGCCTGCGAACTCGAATACTTTCTCGCACCTTCCTCGCCGCGAGGCGCGACGCCCTCTTTCAACAAGGATCCTTATCTACTTCCGCTGGCGACCTGCTAATTGACAGGCTTACAATCACATCAATAATCCTTCAACCGGTTTTGAGATGCAGCCGCATCTGCATATGATATACTCGGTATAAAAGACTCTCGAAATTGAGGATTCGTGCTGATGTATATTTCGGAGGCCGAGAGCCGCGCGAACCTTCATTCATCTTTCGTGACTAAGCCGACCCAACCCTTTTTCCTTTCTCCTCCTGGGAGAAACCCTGAATTAGCAACTATGTTCTCGCTGGAATTCGGCCGCGCTGCTCCTCGAACTGAGCCGTGGCATTTTAGGATCAGAATCCGTCTTAGAATCAAATGATTCTCATTCAAGCGACTAGGCTTATGAAACTCCTCGCTCCTGTACGCCGCGGCCGGGGAAAGCAGTAAAGTGCAATATGTCTGCGCCGACACAATCAATTTCCCTAAAGACCACGATGTAATTAAAGCAGCAGATGACTCGGGCGCATGTCCCATGGGCCCCGAGCGGTTCACCATCCATCTCTCGGCGTACGTAGATACACGAGCGCGCGAGGGAGCTGGTGGTGAGTGTTAAAACAGCCGGCGGAGCCGAGGACGTGTCGGCGCATAAAGCCGGGATGCCGAGGTGTCTAGAATGCAGGGAGATTCACCGGCTTGCATTATAGATCGCGAAGGTAGCGAAGCGTTTTCGAGAGTATACGCGGCCGAGACGCCTCGGGCTGCGTCTCGCATACCTCAAGAGGTACCTGCGTCTCGGCTATGTTATTAAAGAACGGGAGACTCGCCTCCTCGCTCTTTCCCTCGCGGTCCATCCTCCCCTGCTCTCGATCCCCCACGTAACACATAGAATCTGCCCCCTCCACTTTTTGCCCTTGCCCTACCGTTTGAGCATTGTTTCCTCGGGCCCACACCGACAGTCCTTCCGATCGAACCCTCCGCACGCGGCAAACGATGTTCGTCGCTCTGTTTTTATTATGCGCAAGGTTGCAATGGGATTTTGCGATATTGATCTGCCGAGTGTGCGGGATTCAAATTTCGATCAGCAGTTCAACTTGCCGATCCGCATCCGGACGTCTTCCGCTTCTGTGGTCACGAGGCGAATCAAGACCATTATCGCGATTAACTCTCCAGCCGCAGCATCTCTCGCAGACTATATCTTGCGCTCGCGGCTGACGATTATGGTAATGATAGCTTCGCCAGTGGATCGGTGAGTTGCAACAATGATACCGACTCAACGCCGCGTCCGGGCTCCAGTTCCAACTACTCCGTTCTTCAAATTCTCCACCGATCTCCGCACTCCCCCGTCATTTTCAATCCTCGCAATCCGATTTGTAAACGCGCGCCGCCGACCAAATCCTGACGCAGCTGGTAAGCGAGGGAGTAGAAAGTGAGGAGATTTTTCGAGGACGAATCCCTTAATTGGTAAGAAGGAAGGGGGTTTCCCCGGCGCGGTAATGCCAGGTAATTGGTCACCGGTGATACATATACTCATCACTATTCATAGAAAGAGGACGTTATCCAGTGGATAGTCGCTCGCTCCTCAGTTCGTTAGGGTACGCGCGCGCCCTTGGCCCGCCCTGCGTCCCGCATAATAACGTAATTAGCGCTAGCTCGCGCAAGGGCTAGCTACCTCCGGCGACTCACCCTTCTCACGCTTTGGTAATGGCTGCGGCACGAACTGCCTCGGAAAAACTGTCGTCGTACCGCGTGCGCCATTAGTCCCGCCGGTGGCGATTGGAGTATCTATCGCGAATAATCGAGCGGGCGCGCTACCGTGAGCGCCTCGTTATACCGTCACACATTACCCCGCGAGTCCCGTCTCTACGTATAAGGGTGTGCCGCGTGACGAACCCGGCCCTTGCCACTGCCCTTTGCATAGCTTAGCATATTGAAATCAGTATGCTTTAATCGCCGCTTTAATCAAGCGAACTTTTACCTAGCGGGCCCTCCGCCGCCCTGGACAGGTGGAAGCGGGGAGTCGTCGAGTCGCTCACGCGATCGCTGCGCCGCATCGCGTCGGTTCAAAGAGCGTGCAGTGGGACTTAAGTGAGTTCACGGCTGCGAGAGAAACATCCTCGGGGAAGAGATAATTCCACTTATCGTGCTTGGTAGTCATCACGGGTGCCCGGTCGAGCCGATTCCGGCGACGCTCTCCTTCTTCTGCCAGTGTCTCCTCTCGGAGAGGAGCGACCGGTTGGAGAGATGCCGCCGCGATGGCGAAGCCCGCTGGGGATCGGAGGATATGCGTGACCCATTTTTCAGAGGGCGGCAGCACGCGATTCCCGATAAGCTCGAGGATTCGGTATCTTCGGGGCAGAGTGGGAGAGAGAGAGAGAAAGAGATCGTGGCGGGCGATAGCGATGGGTCCGGGCCCTCGTCCTCACCCCGGCGACTCATCGGCTTATGTAAGGCCCACTGCTTCACGGATGTACGTACATACACACGGGGCCTTACATAGTCTCTGCGGTTAACTTTCACGTTTGGCAGCGTAGCGAGCCGGCGCTCGTTAATCGTGAGGGCGCGCGCGCGCGCGGGCCCGGGCGCGGGCCCCTCGGAAACAACGCTTGGTATGTCGATCTCTCGGCGCAGGGAACTGCGCGAATTGAATTGGCGTATATCCGTGAGATAGCGCGTGGCCCGAGCCACGCTGGCTGCCTGCCTTCCGGAAGTAAAGTAAGCGCCCATTAATTTACGCCTCCTCCCCTCGGGGCCCCTTCTCCCTTTCTCCCTTTCTCTCCTTGACTCTCTGTCACTCGGTCTCTTTCTCGGGAACGGCGCTGGCTCGCTGCGGCTGGCGTGTATATGGCCGCGTAATCGCCGGAGAAACGCCGTATACGGCCGGGCCGATGTCACTTCGCGCATGGCTGCTTCGTAAAAGCGTGGCTGCTCCTGCCAGCAGCCGATATCTGTGCGCCCAGTCACGATTTTACTCGGCTGCGTGTTCTTATCGATAGAGCGAGCCCGCTCGCTCCGCCGCCCGGTGAAAGTTTGAGAAACCTGGCCGGACACTAAACACACGCCCTAAATGCCGTTCTTCATTCGAGAGGGCCCGCGGGGGTGGGCGGGGGTGGGTTCGGGATTCATTCACCTCGATCCCAATGATTCAAGGGTTGGACCTTGTGATCGAGAGGGTGTCAATATGCGCGGCATCTGGATAGTTGGTTTTTTAATTGACAGTTTAATTGATCACTCGAGTGACCGGCGACGCGAGCGTCTATCTCTTCTCTAATCAACGTGCGGTCGCATTCGCTGCAAACCGATCGCATGTCAATCCGCCGCTTGAATCTTGCGCCGGTGAAAACCGGCCGATCGGCCAGTACACTTGCCGTCAATTAAGAGCTGATCTATTTCTGCCTGGGAGAAAAAAGGGAGGGCTTGGATGGGAGATTAGCGAGCGGCAAAAGGTTTTACGTATTCCCCCGTTCTCGAGTGGCCGGTGGTCATGAGCTACCTACCCAAACGGCTCGCGGTGACCAATAATTGTGCCGGGGCTTTCACCGGAGGGAAATTTAACGAGATGGCATTACGCGATGACGCGAAATATCGGTTCGATTGGATTAGCCGGCGGTTGCCGCGTTTGCCGCGTTTGCTCGCCATTTGAGGCGGGAAATAATTAAGCCACGCAAAGGGACTGCAGAGAGTAGTAGTGCCATAAATGGCAGTGCGCGTGAGAAGGCAAGGGATCGTTAAGTCTTCTCGGTAGATAGGACTCTCGCTCCCTCCCTCTCTCTCTCTCTCTCTCTCTCTCTCTCTCTCTCTCTCGTTCTCGTCTGAAAAAGAATGCGGCTCCATTAAAGTGGTGGCTTCGTTCGCGCCTCTGAATAAAGCAACGTCCGTATAGAAACCCAGGGGGAAAAAATCAGGTCACGGGGAATATATTAAGAGCGGAAAGAATTAGAAAGGGTACGGAGACATAAGAAAGGAAGACAAAGGGAAACGAGATCGAATAGGCAATTTATCAAAGCGCGAAACTACAGACCGACAGACTCAATCTTGGCGGAAGTTGAGCTAGGCTCTGGGTACATCGCGTTGCTTCTCCTGTTTACCAAGTCATCTAGCGTGCCCAGTCAACGAGGTCAGAAACACGATGGTGTTACGATGCTGATGACCCCGAGCCACTCTCGTACGCTCTCCGCCAGCTCCTGGAAAGCCTCCAAGGATAGTCTTCCTCATCTTCCTGCGCTCCTTACACCGGCCAGTACCTCCTAACTATTGTTCCACGCTTCCTACGGAAATCTCCGCGCAGGTTCCACGGCTTGGGAACGAGTAGCCGCTTCTGCCTAATTAATGAACTTATTTGGGCAGGAAGCCGAGCTCGCTCCTGTGCGCGTGTTGAGATAGCGCTAGAAAGGTGCTATCTGCTCGAGCGCAGGTAGGGCCGATTTACGGGGGCTTCGATAGTAGCGTTACAATCGATTGGCCGCACTTTCTTCGTGTTAGAATAGTCGAGGATCGGCGAGCACCGTTCCATGCATATATGCATGAAGATCCGAGGATCGTCCGTGTTACAGCGAGAGATACGCGGGACTTGGCCCTCTATCGCACTCTGCTCTCCGCTCACCTGTTTAATCGCAGCGCGGCGCTTTCCTTCCGCGCGAACCCTCGATAATTGCGCGCGAAAGGGGGCCTGGTCAAAATGGGCCGTGGCGTGCGAGGAGTCTCTCGGAATAAAAGTCAATACGCGGCAGCAGTGTGTGGCCTCTCGAGTGCACTGTCCATATTTGAGGGATTTTGGGGATGCTCTGTTGACTATCATCGATATGTTTGAGGAACCGGCTCCGCGGACCTCCGCCGCGTTTGACAAACGTGGGTAAACTTTGTAATGGCGATCCTGCTCGACTACCGACCGCGTCATTCTGCCGCGAACACTCCTTTTATGATTTGGTTTCTCTCTGTTTCAGGTAAGTGCACGATCGAGAGCTGTCGGAAGTGTAGGTGGATCGGTGAGACAGGTCAGATGGAAGACTCATTTCTAGAGTAACTGTCGAGGCTTCTTGTAATTGTAATTCCCTGGGCCGTGAAACTTGAACTTGAAGCTCGGCCGCGCGCTCTCGGGGGAGCACGTAAGCTCGCACAATTTGTACGTGAGCGGGCGCAGACACTCGAGACGAGTGGCCTCGCTAGGAACTCTATGGAAATCAGCGGGCAGAACATTGCCGCGAGGAATGATTATCCGTGAGCGCGGCGTAGGCGTGAGCTCGCCCGTCATTGTATAACTCGTCATTCTTCTTCTTCTCAGCTACATTCGTCATTCCGCAGCCCTTATTTCACGTGCTAACGTGTCGCCAATTCCGACACCATTTACACACTCGCATTCTCCTTCTTCCCCTCTCTCTCTCTCTCTTACTCGTTGGCTTAGCTTTCTCGAGCGAGAAAAAGCCTGGAGACATTCGCGGAAAGCGAATGCAGCGCGTTGCAAAGTACGCCACGACGGAGCTCGCGCGGTGGCAATTGGTTTCTAATGCGGGCTGATGGTCATCGATGGCACGAGCACAGTGTCCACTAGATGGATGGCCGACGAATTCGTAACGAGGCATTGTCCCTGGACTTTGTCGCCGATTGGCCGGCTCGCGACGCCTTCCTGACGGCGACGCCGTCTGCAAAAAGCCCTCCGGGCACACGATCGCCCCGCACATAATTAATTAAAGGGGCGTACAGCGCCGGCCGAACGGTAACACGACGTCGCGGTTGACTATTAATTAGAGCTACACCGCGACGCCCTGGCCCCGCATTTTTTAACATACTGACCGCTCGCCTCCAGTCCTATAGAACGCGAGCTATCTCAAAGTATCTGTTGTACATGGCAATCGTGTGAACCTACGTGCTCGCTTTCAATATTCACTCCCCCCTAGTCAACCTAGTTTCTTTTTCCACCGCGAACAAAATATGTACATAATTTCACTATCCGTTGAAAGGGCCAAATCTGAAAGAAGCCAGGCACGTAAAGTTTGTCGAGTGTTTATAAATGTATGAGTCCGTTGGCACTTGAGCCAGGAAGGTTTGCTCGCGGCGGGACTTGACGCGGAGCTTGGGCAAAAGGGAAATAATAATAGAGCTCGGCAGATGTACATAGACTCGGTCTGGTAGTTGTTTATACTCTCGAATCGAGCGGGGAAGAAGACTCCCACCACCGTCTTTCCCACGCGTGCCTCGACTGGCTTAACAGTGTTTTTCCACTTGTTAGTGTGCTGTCAGCGTCTCTCTGTCTGGTCCGGTTCTCGACGCGGGATTTTCCGAAGTTCTAAGCTCGACGACGCTCTCTTCCTGCTAGCTATCAGCGGATACTCGAGCTCCTTGGCGATACTCGGCTTCAAGTAGTTGAGAGCTCTCTTCACCCGGAGAACCAATCCCGTAGCCTTTTACCGTACGTAAGTGTCACGAGGGTAATCGAGCGTTGAAAAACGGCCCTGAAGTATAAGATGGGATGATTGGGTCGGTTATATTGGGCCCCGTAATTAGGGTCCGATATATCGGCGTAATTGCGAAATTACTGACACGACGCCCACTCTCTCGACGCCCAATGCGAGGTGCAACCTTGTAATAGGATGAAAGTTAACTACTGCCACTACCGCTACTGATCTTTCCATCTCCTCTCCTCTCCTGTCAAAGGCGAGAGCTAGGTCGATAATAATAGACAGCGCGGTTCGCGCTTCGCAAAGTGCTTGCGGACGTTCTCCCTCGAACTTGACCCTCCCTGCTCTGCCATGTGGGCAGTGGCCCCGCGGTGAAAGAGACCCGTTGCTTTCTTCCCCGATCGACTCGTCGCCGCCACATATTAACTCTACCCGAGTCAACTCCAGCAATACCGACATACGCGCGTCGAGCAGCCTGTAATTGGGATGACGCATCGGCCCACACTTCACTTTCCACACACCAAACACACCGCGCTGGAGAAAATTCTCCCCGGCCTGGGAAATGATCGGACGATCGAGGAGAAATTGCTTCTAATTTATGATCGGCATCGAGCACGCGGCTCGCGGCGCGTCGTATAACACGCTGGCGGCATCCGTAAAAGGAATTATATGTTGGTATGATAGCGAACACGAGCTCACCCTCGCTAGCTGAAGCTGCACTTCTATAAAGGGTGGCTGCTCGTTCGTTTCCGCAATTACGCGAGCGGGTAAAAAGAAGTGGCGTAAAAGCGCAGGTGTCTCTGGCTTCCGTCTCGGAGGCTTCCGCGAACAAATGATATTTTTATTTGGTTGTGCGCGGTGGTAGAAGATAAAATGGAAAAGGACGGCGAGGGGGGGATAGATATATAGGAGAGAGGCTATAAAATGGAAGATCCAAGGGCTACCCTTGGGCCAGTAGTAGATGCTATTGAACTGCCGGTTTAGCTGGTGGTCGACGTGGAGGATCTCGATAAAAAGTGGAATCCTCTCGGGAGCGAGGTGCAGCGGGTATCCTTATGTAGGCTGACTCAGGAAGATACCTGGAAAGAGCGGAGCATCCGCCGCAAGAAAAGTCAGGGACGGCCGATCGGCTCTCTCGCACTCTGCGATTTCGCCGTATCCGCGCACTGAGCGTCGAACGCGTCAACTCGGCCGCGCTCTTTCGCACAAGTGCGCCCGGTCGACGGAACTGGCAGATCCGCGCGCGAGCTCGAAAAAAGGGCCGGCTAAAGTAACGAGGGTTCAAATTGCGTCTAGTTAGGTCGCGAGGTTTCCGCGAGGAAATCCGTCGATCCGATCGCAGCCCTCGCTGTGTCCGGTAAAAAGGAGGATCGATTGGCGGCCTTGATAGTCGCTCGGGGGAAGAAAGAGTGAGAGAGCGGCGAGACGAAGCTCCGATCTCGAATACCTTCTGCGTGGATCACGCTCTAATTGGATGCAGAGCCAGTGAGCTCGATCGAAATTCAAGGTACATCGGGTGCTTTATGGACCAGTTTTGCGCCCCGAGATACTAGATCGCGATAAGGAGGATCTATCGGGAGAGCGCGGGCTCAATGCTCCGCTCCGCTTCCTTTCGTTCTCTCTTTGCACTTTAACTACCTCGGCACGATGAGCCGCACTTGACTACTACGTCGATGCGCGGCTCTCGTTCCCCGCTGTTGGACGCGCGCTTTAAGATCCTAATGCCACGCCGGACCCTCGCTTATTCGCATATTCGCGCACTTTTATCCTCCCCCGGCTGCATTCGTTGCCGGCTTTTCCGGATGCCTCGAGAGTCGAGTCCATAGTACGTGGCGGAGAGTTTGACTAAAAGTGCAGGCGGCCAGAGTGAGAGAGAGGGCGGTGGGAGAGTTAGAGGCGTGTGATTGAACGCAAGGCTGCGATTTACATCGCAATCGGAGTCGTAATCATCGCGAAGCGGTCACGTTGTATGTACACGGGCAAAAGGGAGAGGGAGAGCTCGAGGAGGAAAGGTCCGCAAGGGATAGCCTTTGGACTCGGCGGCCACGTACGAGATCGTTAGTAAGGGTGGTACAACGACGGGAGTAGGACTCTCTCAGCGACCAGGAGGAAGAAGACGAGTATCTGCCGACGATTTAGTGCGCCTTTGCATCTCCGACTTTACTCTCTCGCTCTAGTCTCTAGCCAGTGCGCGCTTACTTGCTTCTTTCCTACTACCATTTCTCTTACATCTCTAATGCCTTCACGTTCCCTCGTACTTGTATCTCCGCTGGTATGTGATCAGTTGCTGTACTCTCCTCCCTCGGACCTTATCTGCCCTTTCCGGCTTTGCTAAACTTGTGTCTCCTTTCAAAAATTCCGGCTTAACTTTTGAATCATTAGCTCGAAAAGGTGTTTCTATGTACAGTCACTGGAAGCAGAGAAAAAGAGTCGTAGGTTCTCCCTTTGTTTAGGTCGCGGGAATGACTACTATTCACGTGTGCTCAAACTCTATCGAGCATATCCTGATACGTGATCTCCCCGGGCGACATAAAGGGGTTCCGTAGGCGTTCATTCGTGTCCTCTATTTTTTGCCGCTCGTTAGAGCATGAAAGTGCGCCGAACACAGGTTCCCGTCAGCAGTATCGGCATTATGCATCACCGGGGGACGAAGAGGCACGACGCGATAAATCTGGCGAGAGCAGACGTTTTAAGAAGCCGCCGCTCGCGCTCCCTCGCTCGGCTAGGAGCTCTCCTCCGCCCGCAAAAGGTCGCCGCGGTAATTTTCGCACTGGTGCGCGCGGCTGCAATGCCGGAAACCGAGCGCGCGGACTCTTCCGCAGCCTCGGCGGCGGACAGTGGGCTTCGGGGAGAGGATGCGCGTGTACTTGACTTACGCATGTACCAAATGCTCGCGGAAGAACCGTTGGGATCATTAAGTGCGGCTCTACCGCATGCCTCGCCGGATTCCAGAAAGGTAGAATTCGCATCTGCCATTACACGCCGCGTCCCCGCCTGGGCCCGCGATCCGATCGCACATTTTTCCCACTCTAATGACATTAGCCGCGTCGCCTCGCGCCGACCACTTTTTCCCCCGGCAACCCTCCCGCGACAGGAATCAATCTTCGATCTTGCTCCTCCCCGTTCGAGTTGAAGTTGGGCGCATGCGAGCATGTCCAGCAGATGAGTTGCAAGCAGCATTCCCTGGCGTTCGAAAGCACCTAACCTACGACAACGCTCCCTCGGTGCCCCGGCAATATGTGTCTTCGGAACATGGAGCTCTGCGTCTTCCACCCGTGACTCCGTGTCGCCGTGTCTCCGTCGGGGGGCAGGGTGGCCCCTTTGATTTAACGCCACGTAAGGCCGTTACCTCTATGAATAAACATGTAAATATTCGCGTATATCGCATATCGAGGGACACTCGATTACATCTGGCCGCTCTGCACGTGACTCTCGTGTCGAGGGCTCGAGGCCGCGCCGGACACGCGCTCCAGCTGACTTATCCCAGCACTCTGTTCCGATTCCTAATACGCACACCACCACCCAACACTGATTTACGTCCTACACAGCTCTAGCATTCCGCGCGACCGCTCGATAACGAATAACACCTCGCTCGTGTCCGCCCCGAAGAATTCCCCGCTAATTCCTCCCGCGAGCTTATGCAACGCGGAACCCTCATGCAGGGCGGCTTCTCTTCCTCTTCCTCGGCCCCTAACGATAAATCTTATTTATGCTAGAGCGACGATACGATTATTCCCGTTGTAAACATGCTAACGCGGCTAAGTATAATATCGTGAGGACGAGGGATCTGTGCCGACCAAGTGAGCTCGCTAACCAAAACCGCAGAGACAAAAGACGATCCGCTCGGTTCGGCGGTTCGGGATGGGAGGAAAGAAGATTAGCGAACAACACTTGGTCTACCTTTTTTCCCTGGGCTTTCTTTCTTTCCTTCGGGTTCTCATCCTACGGCTCTTCTCTCCGCAGAGGCGCAGAGGCGCAGAGGCGCAGAGGTTCGTCCTTTGCTCGGAGCGGAGGCCTGGAAATCCGCCGGTTAATAGAATCCTCCGGCAGGCCTTTGTTACTCCCTGACTCTTTAATCCTTTTGCTTTATCAAGCCTCTCGCCGTCTATCAGAATCGTGAGCGTGGCACCGCGGCGGATTGTGGTGGCGTGGCCCCCGGCGCAGAAAAATGGGCGAGGATTCCTACTGCGGCCGCGGCCGCGGCCGCTAGCCATTGTCTCCAAGTGGCGGTGGATTACTGCGGTAATTCGTGACTGTTTAGTCGTGAGTCTCTTTTCATTCAATTATATCGGCGCTCGCGTCACTCAATTGTTTCTCGGGCCGGGGCGGCGACTGCGCGTACGATGACCGGCGGAGACAGTCCTTCGTCTCCGAGCGATCCATCCAATAATCGAGCGCGGTGAGTGGTTTTTGCTCGCTCGGAAAAGTGGCTCGAGACAAGCCGAGCGAACGAGAGAGAAAGAGAGAGGCGAGTGAGCAAGGAGTTAAGCTCGTTGACATCGCACTCGTGAGGTCAGCCAACCGGAGTTCAATTCCCACCGATCTTACTTTCGTTCTTACTCCGATCTATAGATCGCCAGTGTGCGCTCGCGCGCGCGCGCCAGTATGTGCATCGGTACCACGGGGTCACGTGTTGGGGTCGAGTACGCTTCGGTTTCGCCTGTACCTATTACCATCCCATTATTTGCATATTATATTATGTACCGATGCAGCGCTCGCCTCGCTCGCCTCGCCTCGCTCCGATCTCCCTTTCTTCGATCGCCCGGAGAAACTTTGGGAGATTCCGCCGCGCGTTGCGGTAGTGAGTGAGGACAGAACTGAGTGATGAGCGTGCGCGCGTGTGCGCCGTGTCCGTTTTGACAGCGGCGCATAACGGATTGGTTATGCGCCGGCCCTTATCGGGATCGAGGAGTATCGCGTGTCGATTCTTTTATTATCGTCAAGCCGAAAGCAGATAGACGAGCCGCGGCTTTAGAGATAGCATCTGGGAAAACGGGCCGAGGGGACGCTGCACCCGATAAATATTGATAGTTATTACGCGAGCGTGCTCATAATGGGATTGAGAAAAATGACGGCTCGCCGCTTTGAGGATTCGCGCCTATTCATTTCCCTCGTCTGGGAAGGCGCCCGGCGATTTGTTATGTCGGCTATATCGGATATGCAAAATAAAGCAAGAGGGCTCGGAGTGTAAGGCGGCCGGGTACAGTTATGCGTGCGAGCACTGGCGTAACTCGCACGCCACTCGCCGCTGGAATCCCAGTCATTCGCCTCCATTTAAAACACGCACACTCTACTAATGCACCGAACGAAAGAATTCTCCCACGCAAGCGGCCAGACATCGACAGGAAAAATCGCGCGAAATTCGTTTGGATCTAATCTCGCGACTCAGTGGGACACCGATATTAATGAGAGATTGGTTGAGTAATTGAACGGTTATCAGGATGCAGCGCCAATGGGCCTGATGGCGTCGATTGTGTGTGCGACTGGGCTCGCGCGACAAGTCGCCGGAAACGTTTTCTGGGAACACTCGGGCAAACCGAGTCCCAGCCCGATCGACATCGCGCGTCGCGTCGCGTCGCGTCGGTTGGACGCAGAGCCAACTCCCCCGTCTCGCGTCGGTGTAAATGCGAATAACCAGCCGGGTAATCTCCTCGCTGCGGTTTCCCTACCACCTTGTCGTCACACTGTCACTGGGATCTTCTCTAACTCTTGCTCCCGCAGGATTCCTGCCCTTTTACGAGACCCTGGCAAATCTCTACTCCCTCGGACTAGATAATAACACATATAAAGCAGAGCCTGAGGAATCGAGGCAAACGAGATGGCGCTAAACGTTGCTTTGATCATTAGAAGTGGGAATGTCCGGTACGTGCTCATCTCGAGATGGATTATCGCAGGGTGAAGCCTGATGCGTGGATCGGATCCGAAGGAGGGATCGAGGTGTGAGAGTACACATATTGCCATTGCCGAGAGTATAGGAGGGTATGCATCGTCGGCGGTCCTCACGTACGCTCATAAGTGGCCGGCAAGTTATGCTGCTTCGAGATAGATGCCTTTCGGCATGCCCACCTGGCTCATTATTCCACTCCCCGTCAAGGCGTCCAAGCTAGGCGTCCTCTTCCCTCTGGAGTCTACTTATAAGAGTCGACTGGTGCGTGGGTGTCGAGTTAGATGATCCGCGATGTACTCTGACATTGGCAATTAAAGCGCCGGGCGTCGAGCCCTTACAAATGATATGCAAAACACACGTAACAGGCCAGAGAGCTCTGGCCGTCTCTCTCCTTTGAAAGCACCTGCCGTAAATCAGGGTGGCTCGCGGAGCCACTCCATAAATTGGGACGGCGGCTCTGAAAAAAGGCGTGTATTTTCGGATTATCCGGGAGAACCGGCTAGAAAAAGCGGATGAAACGGCTGGTATAGCTCGCGCATGAATGGCTTCGGAGAATGGAGCGGAGAAAAAGGATGACGGAAAAGACAGACCGGGTGGACCTGTTTGAGGCGGCGGAGCTCGCCCGAGCGCACTACAGACGGAAATGTCGTAGGCGCACTCTCCTCTCTCTCTCTCGGGGAAAAAAGGTCGGGAGGATGCTTTTTTGTGGTGCTCGGCGCGGAGAAAAGAGAGATGAATCGCGGAGAAAAAGAGCCGGCTTGAGGGACACATGGCGCTATGCAAATGCCACTGGTGTAAAGTGTCGACGATACGGCTGGTGTCCTGTTAGCGAGGGCTCTGCGTCTTCGTGACGCAGCTCTCTAGGACACTTCTTCAGTCGTCGTCGCTTCTTTCCCGGTGCAGTCGTCTTACACGTGAGCGGAAGAGAGATCTAATTAATAACTTTAACTATCCGCCCGGAACATTCGTGGGAAAGACAAAGGTCATTGGATCTCGTGCATACTTGGCGCGGTGGAAATCTATACTGAATGGGAGGATAGCTCGGGCGAGGATGGCTATTATGTACTTCCGATCGATCTTCCCCAATTCATTGACCTTGCGGGTTTCTGGCGGAAAAAGGCTCGTTGATTCTGGAAAGATCCGGGGCCGAGTGTCGGCACTTCTTGCCGATGAATGGCCACACGTGGCTGACAGACGCCGGTCGACCTCGCCGACGACCGGGCCGGGCAATCGGCCGCCGCACGCTGCCCTAATTGGCCCCCGAAACTCGGCCCAGCTACATTTTCGTCGATCGACCCAGATCCCCTCACAATTTTTCGATAATTATCCCCGGGCGCTGCCAACGCCGATCGATCGCCAATTCTCGCTCTCTCCTTTCTGCACCTCGACTTGAGCCGTTTCGCGCGTTCCTACCTTGCCCGCACATCCTGTTACATCGTTCACAGCATCCCCAAACAAATCCCCGGCACGAGAGTCCGGACATCGGATACGTTGACACGTCGAGAGTGCGCATCAACAGTCTGGAAAAGTTCTCAGGGCTCGACGAGGGAGAAGAGCGATCGAGGAGAGTCGGAGCGAAGCGCACATGGGCCAGTTAAGCTAAGATGACTCGAGGGCGAGTGTTGGGTGAAATTTGGTTTCTCCCGTGGAGCTTGGCCTCCTCGGGCAAATGGAGCCGGCGTGTGACGGTGCTCCCATTAACCGGTGGGTTCTCAGGACTCGCGTTCGACTTAACGAGGTATCATGGGCCCATTAGCTTATCAATGAGCGAGCAACCCCTTGAGCAGTACGAGGGAGTACGAAAATAAACGGGCGAACCCGCCGTGAGAACGACCACCACCTTTCCCCACAGATATACAGTATATGTGTACCCGCGCCTCTCACGCACGTCACTGCCACTTGCCGTTAAAGCTCGACGAGCTTGCGGCGCATATGGCGCGGTCGTGCGAGCTTTCCACCGCGGCAAGGATGGACCACAAAAACAAGCTCCTTCCACCACTCTTAGTCAAGCCTCTGTAGCTAAGGTCGCGCGTGAGCGCGCGTGTCCTACTCGTAAAGAATCTCTCGAGCCTCGCTTGTTAAAACAAACAGTGCGCAGTCTAGATCGCCTCGTGAGAAACCCTCGCTGGATGATATCCTTAGA
Source organism: Crossocerus cetratus (assembly GCA_963675795.1). Lineage (NCBI taxonomy): Eukaryota > Metazoa > Arthropoda > Insecta > Hymenoptera > Crabronidae > Crossocerus > Crossocerus cetratus. Next base: position 20,172,451 of record OY776667.1, read on the forward strand.
TAATAAAGCGATCGAGTTATAATGTTATTTCAGATTATCTGGAGCAGCGACGAGAGTCGCACGCAGTAAGATGGTGTGTGTGGTCACTTTTCCAGTTTCGCGAGTGGATCTCGATGGTGCAGCTGCGCCGTAGGACGACGTGCTCGGTCATTTCGCGGTCGCGCGTTAAAAAAGGCCGATAGCCGGAGAGCGAGTGAGCCTGGGTTTGAAAAGGCGATCGCTGTGTCGCAATCATCGACGCAGGCTCTCTCGGCTTTACGATCGGTGACCGCACGAGGGCTGTTCGGCTCGCTGTCAGTGCGAGGCTTGAGTTTCAAAAGCCGCAACGCACCTCGCGGTCCATGGGAACATCTCTTGTAGGATCGCTCTTCTTTTCTCACTCGATCGATTTTCTCCGACGCTTTTGTCCCCCGCGAGACTCTTGTTGACACCTTTGTCAATGTGAGCCGACTCTTGCTAGATTTGCTTAGCTAAATGCTTATATTCTTCGGGAGGAAGGACGGAATAATGCTGGGGCTCGAGGGGAAAGAATTTATTGGATGATTATCCAAGCGGTAGCCGATGGTGTGTGTGTAGACGCGGCTCAACCAGGTGGCACAGTCTAATTAGAAGCTAATGAAGGTTCGCTGGCCCCCAGGTAATCCGATATCCCGGTAAACAAGGGTTTTCCTCCGGCGCGTGTTTGTGTGCGCGACAGCCCCTCTCGTCCAAGAGAGCAGCCCCGAGAGCGAGAGCCCGCAGTCATATTATCCACGTGGGAAGCGCTACGCCCGATCCTGCGCCGCCCCTTTCATAGAAGCGCGCCACTCTGCGCATTCCTTCCGCGATCGGCCGATTGTCCCCACGGAATGCCGGACGTCCATCGATCCTGGCTACTTGACACCCCGCTCTTTCTTCCCTCTAATCGCTTAATCAAACTCCCGCCGATTTCCTTCAGGAGGAACCCCCCTCTCTGAGTTTAAACCGTTTGGAGTTTTGGGGAATTGAATTTGGAGCGCAGCTTCTGAGAAAGTCAATCAATTAGCATGTAGTGGGGGATCGCTTAATCGCGAGGGGCAGCCGCGGCCATATAAGCAATCCGTACACACCGATCAACAAGAGAGGAGCGCCGATGATCGGATCGCGACACATCGCCCGACTCCCTCGGATTCTTATCTCCCTCCCTTAATTGATCGCGTCCGTTGACCCTTAATTATTCGAGGAGATCTGTCGGTGACCCTCGTTTCGCCCCCTCCTCCCCCTTCCCATCGGCCGAGTGGCTCGATGGCCCGGCGGACTCTTCCTTGCCTCCTACACCTTGTGCCCGAGAGGCCAGAGGCTTTTCTCAGTCGGCGACCCGCTCTCCCGCGGCCTTAATGGATGCTAATTCGACGACGGTATTACGGTGCCGTTTCTTAATTAGCGGTCCTCACGAGCGCGCCGCGATCAGTGTCCCGGGCTAATTACACGCCTCTAGACCGCCCCCCTCCACCCCCCCCACCCCCCGCCGAACCCCTTCGCTACCCCTACGAGCTTTTGGGCAACGGTTCTCTCTTCTTCTCGGCTCTAGGACCACTCGAGAGCAACGAGACGAGAGAGAGAGTGAGAGAGAGAGGAGGAGGATGGTTGGAACCGAATGGATTCGGGAGGAAGAGACCGAGGATAGAGAGTGCGAGGGGGAGAGAGAGAGGGAAGGAGAGTCCATTAGCATTCGGCGCGGCAAATTACAAGCTGAGACACTAATGGAGCCAGCACGGGTGGCTGGGCGGTCCAGCATCCATTGATGGTGGGTGGTGGTGATGCTGGGTGATGCCTGGCCTGCTACTCTCTTCCTCTCTGCTCTTACTCTACTCTTGCTCCCGCTCCGTCTTGTGCTGATGTGTCCTCTACCTGTCTCCTGTCTCTTCTTCTTCTTCTTCTTTCTCTCGCTCTCCCTCTACCTCCACGTCCTTACCTCCTTGGCTCTCGCGCTCGGTTTATCCTCTCGCTTTTGGTTTCGCCCGACCATCACGCGCCGCCGCCCGGCACCAGCGTCGAGATGAGCTTCCGTGATAGCGTGGCTAAGGAGTCTTCCTTGAAAAAGTGGCGAGCGCCCGCTGATGCCCAGCCGCGACACTCGACGCCCGCTAATCATCCTCCGAGGTAGTGTTTTTGGTCGGCATTGTCCTTCCCTTTTCGAAATTGGATCCTCTGCGAGGAACCTGCCGCCGCGCCGCGCCGTCACGGTTGCCTCTCCTTTGTCGGTCGAGTCCAATTGTTATTTGTTCTGTCGCCAGAGTAAGAATTCGAAGGGGAGCTGATGCTGTATGGATTAGTTTTTCCATGGAGATTGGCATGGAAATGCCGCCGGAGGAATTTCGCCGGTCACGCTCACCGACTTTGACGCGTGTGTACGCAACGGTCACACGTTTCTTGCAGGAAAAGAGTGGAGAATGAGAAGGTCGTTAGAACGGGTCTGGCGGCCACTTTCGCGGCAACTGTCTCGAGTGTCAAGCGAGAACTAACACATTGGCTTATCGCGCTCCAATTAGTATCGATTCAGTATTCAGTACCCTCGAGGTTCAACTCGAGCGTCGACCAAAATCCGGTTTCCTCCCCACCTTTTTGCGAACTCGACAGGCTCAAGTGAGCGGTGGAAATATTACTGAAAAATGAAAACCGCGATATATTATCCGCACGTGTGATTCAATCGCCGCGGGATAGAAAACACAAAATGAGAAAGAAAATAGTAGAATCTAGGTCGCTTGCGTAACTACCACAGTCTCTCCCTCGCTGATGACAAACAGCTATTAAGAATAAGCGTAAATTAATATTTCACATGTCCCGGACTCGAGAATATCTAGGACAGTCAAATCGATAGTGAATTGGCAGGCTCGTATGATAAACCCAACTGCGCAAATCCGGTGGCAAGATGGTGCTATCAGGATACACGCTGTCTGGGCCGGGTTGCGGTTCACTTTCTGTGCACCTAGGACTGCAGCGATGTTATTACCGGCTAAGTGGACGATTCGTAATGACACCGGAGGCTGCCATTTTAGTGCTAAGTGCCAGGCATTATCAGCGGGGGATGACGCTAGTCCCTTTTATTTTCCCTCCTCCCTGCCGCCACCAAGTTCTTTGGCACAAGATCATTACTGTCAGTCGGACAGAGCTCGTCTCCTGGAACGGTCGGGACTGCGTCGAATTCGTAATCGGGCTCTTTGGAGAGTTTTACCCGGGGCAGAGCATCCCATTGACAAATGATGAGGCGCATCAGCGGCCCCGGTGCCCAGCTGGCTTTTTTCGATGATTGACTCGTACATCTCGCTTTTACCTCTAAATGGAGGTATTCCTCAAGCGGCCGCGCCGAGGTGCCAAAAGCCCCGGAGTATCGTCACTGGAAATCGGAATTTGGGACGTGGTCACCGGCTTTTCGTCGCCGGCCAATTAAACATCGAAGATCGCCGGGCTCCTCTCGCCGTTAGCGCATGGCGCAATGCACAATTTCAGATGCTCGTTTAGATAAGGTGCCGCGAAAGTTGCGTGGCCATTCGTCATGTCGGTCGAAACGCCTGCGCGACCGCGGCTGGGAGAGAGAGAGAGTGAGAGAGAGAGGAAGGGAGGTGGCTCGAGGAAGGCGGGGACCGGCCACTCCACGGATTTACGAGGCAATTTCGGCGGGCGAGTCGTTAATTTCCGGGCGATACATCGCGATAACTTCACGGAAATCGCGGTTATCGATCTTGCGCCCTTTTACCTCGGCTGGCCTCGAAGGCCCGCACAAGAATCCCTTTAATGTCACGCGCCAACACACTCGTTTCTACACCTCGTATCCTTAATGAACTGCGTCGTCCCCCGTGCCACGGGAGGTGGAACCGGCCGCTGTCCGCTCAGTATAACTACGAAACGCGACGAGAAAGTAACGGGTCAATTAGGCTAATCGAGCGTGTGCGTTTCGGGCGAGCACACCGCCGTCTAATTCGATCGTGCGAACCAAGGAACTTGCCCACCAACTAGGAAGCGGCGGCAACGGCGGCAGCGGCGCCAAGGAAATTGGCATGGAAGCAGAGCGAACCTTTCACTCCCACGAACTCGACTCTACGATTCATTAGCGTCCCTGTCATACGCACCCGTGTCCTGCAACTGAGAGAGAGGCTAGCGGAGAGCTATGCTTTTTCCTAGTTTAATAATTACCGCCGTTTAACGCTGACTCATAGCCAAAGCATTTTACACGATTATCGCGCTGGCTAAACACGCGCCACGAGCTCGCGCGGCATTTCCTCTGGCTGGTGGTCCGCCGCTCCATTAGAGGCGAGGCTCCTCTATTTGGAGTCCATAACGCGGTGGCCCTTTGAGAGATATGAGGAGGTGGGACTTCTCGGAATTTGCCTTATTAGTTAGCGTCTCCCAAATCGCCTTTCCGAATGAAAGGACCGCCACAGATGGAACAGGTGATAAGTAACAATATCACAGGATCACCTCGACAAACATTTATTCTTGACTTTATTCATAACTCCTAATCGCTGCGCACTGAAGACTCCAGCGTTTCCTCGTCTCTTCCAATGATACTCCACCCCAACAGACCCAACGCATCCCAGTAACGCACGTACTCCAAGGAAGTGCGCGTGCACTTCCCTCCGCGCCAGTTGCATCGAATCTAATTCCGCGAAAAGAAGACTAACTGAGCGCGCAGGGAGATGAGCACCAACGCGCAACCATGACGCCAGTGGGCCGAAAGCCCCGTGGCGCTTGGCTATCTCGCAGCGGAATTAGTTGCAGGCAATTTGCATTGAAATGCGAATTGATAGGAGGGTACGCCGAGCGAGGAGCCCCGGCGAATCCACCTCGTTGCATCCGCAACTATATCCCGCCGTGTGAGAGGGAGTGCTCGCTGCTTACTTCCCGCGCACTCGCTTCGTCTTCCTCGAACTCGTACTTCATCAATGTTTGCCTCTCGCCGGTAGAGATATCATTGATTTCAGATCGCGATCTCGCGCCGGCCGATCGATTCATCAAGGTTCGAGCGATCACATCAGAGAGAGAGAGGGTTTGTACATAACTATCAGTAATAACCGAAGATTGAAAGCGAGGCTTAGCTTGGATGTTTGGAGTTAGTTGGTGAGAGGAGTATGCGAGAGTATTGCCCCTTTTCCTGTAAAACAAGACTACTCAGTGTTAAATGAACTCGGTTCTGGAATGGCGGAGGCGCAGAGGGATCACTGTAAATAGAATGAAAGGAGAGAACACATACCTGGTAGGACTGCGAGTGGAGTATGTACCAGTCGCTTGTCTATCACGTCCCCAAGACACAAAGGCCCCGTTCGAAAAGTAAGTGCGCGCAATTCACTCGCCTCGATCGGCGACTATTCATCGTGTGCGCGTGGTATAATTCACTCGGGGGTGAAGCGAGGACGGGAGTAGAGAGGCGCGCGTCTACTCGCGGCGACAGGAGCACACGGGATCGCGGCATTCCGCCGGAATGTTTACAGGCGGATCGTGCGTCCGGGCGACGGCCCGGCCACGACAAATACAGGTCGTCCTTCCGTGCCTCTCTCGGCGATCGCCGATCGCCGATCCGCCGGGCAGAGTCTTCTTGCTAGCGATGCGCTGCTGCAATCGATCTTTAGAGAGGGTGCCGCGTCTCGCCATATAGAGCAACGAGCAACGAGCCAGAATCCCGGAGAACCGAGGGGAGAAGTATACGCGGTGCGTTCGACTCGCCAGGCATAAAGTCCTTCTGGATCCTTTTTTCCAAGGAGTACTCTGATACCGCGTCAAGTCTCATCCGCTAGACGTTCTCTAGACAGCGGTTTTTGTTGCTTGTGGATTTTCTATCACACGCAACTTATGCCGAAGCACATGGCATGCGCTTCGGTACTATGTATCGCAATAGTACTGGAGTCGGTATTTTCTATTGCTATATTGGGTAAAAGTGATTAATCAAGGAGTAATCGGGTCGTTTCCTATCGCAATACACGTTCGATAGCCGTCGATAGTCGTGGTATACGAGCGCGAGCATTAGATGTAGCAAGCGTGCACAGGAAATGGCAGCCGATGTGGCATTAATGTTCGGTCATTAGCATCGCAATGATCAGCCCGGAGCGCCACTAATTAAATGGAGAGGGGGCGGCGGGGCCTCGACGAATCCTGGCCAAGACACTCTCGTTCCATTTCCATAGAACATCGTCGTAAGGCTCGCGTGCGAGCCAGCCGTTAAAACGAATTCCAGTCGATCAGCGGCGGCAGCGCCAGCATCTCACGGCTCGATCGGCTCGATCGGCTCGATCGGCTGGATCGGCTCGATCGCTGAGACTAGTAGATCAGAGAGGCAATCGGATCATGCATCAAGAGTTGGCTGGTTCCGCAGTGTGGAAAGGGCCGTGTAGGGCAATATTCCGGGGCAGGAGTCAATAAATCGAGGGATAGTTGGCCAAGGTGGGTATAGTGCGCGCCGCGCGGCCCTGACCGGTAGTCCCAGAAGAAACTCACTGCCGGCAAGTAATGGCCGTGGAATCGTCGCTTCCGTTTATAGAGATACCGGCTGCAGCTTTCTAAGCCGGACTCGCGCGCACGGGGCCCCCATCTCCCAGAAGAACCAGCCCGGAGAGAAGAGCTGCGTCAACTAATGCGCCGAGAGCCCAGCTGCGGCCCGGACAATGCGCGCCAATACGTTCTTGTCTTTTGCCGCGCTCGCTACTACTCGCGCTACTACTGTGCACTCGTTCGCCGGGCATTTTTATTCCGCCCGCCAATCCTGGGTAACTCGTACGCCAATGCAATGCAATGCCAACTTCTCCCTCCATTCTCTCGGTTTTCATTTTGTTCGACTCGAGAATGCCTGCTTTGCTTACTATCCTCGGCTTTAGACGCGTATTTTTCTGCGAATTGCTCGTCCGCTCGCGCACCGACTCCCCACGATTCCCAGATGAGCGTTTAACCGTTTATGCCTGTCGGAAGGAAAGGCGCGCCCGCAAACGAACCTCGATATTAATTAGAGGCTCGCGAAATCGCCGCTCTCTATAATTTCACTGACATATTTCTTTGAATGGCTTCCTCAAGGATACTCCGGCTATAATTGGGAGAACCAAAGAGATCCTTCATTCCCGCCGGTTTGTCGGCGAGTTCGCCGCGGCAGAACCTCACGGGAACCTCGAGGGAACCTCGAGGGAACCTCAAGCGAGGATAGTTAGAAACATACTTGCCAGATCTAATAATGCGTTAGCAGTTGGCAACAAAGGAGGGCATGGGTTTCGGGGGGTCGTTCGTGGAAGTCTTGACCGCACTGCGCCAATCACTTCCTTTCGCAAGAACGTATTAAGTTACCCTCAGATATGAATCACCCATCTCGAATGCAGGATACATTTATTACCCAACTGCGTTCGCTAGTCCACTGTCTCAACTAGATCCACCGACAGCAACTATACATACTCAATTGTCGATTGGTCAATAATTAACAATCCTCGTGTTCTCTGTTACAGCTGCACATCGAAATACGTGGGAGAGTACTGCCAGCACTTGAACCCCTGCCACACGGGGCCCCGCTGTCAGAACGGGGGTTCGTGCAGGGTGCGGGAGAGCATCGGGGGTGGGACGCCGTCGTTCGCGTGCTCCTGCCCGGTCGGCTTCACGGCGAGTCTCTGCGAGATACCGATCGAGAATGCCTGCGACTCGTCGCCCTGTCTGAACGGTGCCACTTGCAATCTCAAGTCCCTGCGCGAGTACGTCTGCACCTGCGCAACTGGATTCACCGGTAAGCAACCTCACTTTTTCCACCTTATTCAGACTCATTCCGCGAGTGGTCTTGATAATGATTTCGATCGACTAGGAAGTGCAGGATGGCCAGGATGGTAAAATGTGTGTCGTAATCGGGTCTCTGGTCGCAACGCGGCGCTCATTAGTTGAGTGGCTGATGAACGGCGCGCGAGAAACCAGCAGCGTGAACGCGTGACTCCGAGTCATTCATAGATCCGCCGGGGGAAAGAAGACGGAGCTCGTGCACGCTCCTCGCACTCCCAATGAATGTACCCGCGATTTCCCCCTCCACTGCACCACGCTGCACCGCGCTGCACCGTGCTCGTTGATCGCACCACTATGAATTGCGCTCGTTATGAATTTATTCGAGCCGTGTGAAGCCGAGGAGCTCCACTGTCTCGCAACCGGAGATTCGTAGGGATAGCGCGCTAGCAGGGTAGCCCGACAGGAAGAACATCTCTCTAGAAGAGAGTCTGTAGCCACGTGACTCTCGGAGAGAAAAATGTTGCAATCGAAGAAATACTGGAGGATAGGATAGAGTATACTGGCATATAAGAAGGAATTCGTGTGGCAGCTGGGTAATTAGCAGGGAGCAATGCGGGAACACCTTGTGACGGTATCTTTGATTCAGTGGCTCTCAGATTGGCCGATGCTCGCGAATTATTAAGGCGGAGGATTGTCGTGTATTCAACGGGTAGTTCCCACACCAATTGAGTGCCAAATGTTACAATACGTGTTTCGCTCTCGCAATAATCTAAATCGCTTATCGACCCAGCCTTCTTTGCCTCAGCTATTCATCCACTTCTCATAATGGGGCTTGATTCAATACTTTTGAATAGCGGAAGTTACGCAAAGATTATATATCGAGTCGATGGTTGATTTCGAAAAGCAGCAACACGAGGCTTCTCCAATGAAAATGCTCGCGATTCCTCGTAAACTCGATTATTTACAATAGCAGTAAAGCACCTCTGGTATGCGCGGGTTTGTAGTAGTATCAGCGGTAGCTGCATTAGTAGTAGCGGATCGTGCAAATGGCGAGGGCAAGGGACATCCCGCGATGCAAGCCAGCATCGGGCTAATTAGTTCCAGCAATCAGTAGCCCCGGCGGAAAGATGGAACCTTAGTTAGAGGACATGCCGACATCGGCCGGGAGATATTTCGAAATGTAAACGCAGCCGGGTACAACTGGCGAGCTCGGGATGCCTTCCTTCCTTTCCTTCCCAGTTTATATGCAGGATGTACCAGCTGTCTTGACTAGTAGACACCGGACTTGACAACCTCCACTGAACTAACTGTATTATAAACGCAGTTCTGCGATCCCTTTTATGTCAATATGTAATACACTGAGTAGAAAAGAGAATTTTACTGCGTCCACGTGTGTTTGGTGTAAGATCGCAGAAAAAGGATACTGGTAGTCGACGATAGTAATGGTTGGGGTTGACAGGACACATGCGGGGCATACTCTGAGAGTTTTTAATACGCGCGACGCATTGATCGAGATTCGGGCGGTTGAGAGGTGTGTTGTCTAAGGGGGGGACTTATCGGATATCTCTTAAGCCGGGCGAGCGCTCGGGAGAGTACAGGGGGCTGAAAGGGCTCTGTTGGTAACGTTTCTTTTTGCCTTGTTGCAGGTGAACACTGCGAGCGACAAGACTACTGCGCCTCGTCGCCCTGCCGAAATGGGGCCGAGTGTCGCTCGCTCGAGGACAGCTACAAGTGCACGTGCGCCCCCGGCTTTACCGGGCCGAATTGCGCGGACGACATCGACGAGTGCGACAGGAAGCCGTGCAGATACGGCTCCTGCAAGAACACTCACGGATCTTACAAGTAAGTCGAACGACTTCGTTAACCTGATCGCCTCCTCCTCCTCCTCCATCCCGCTGACACTCCCTCTCTATCTTCTTATTCTCGAAACCCGGTGAATTCCAGTCGCGCACTGACACCGCCGCTCTTCTTTACCTGGCAGCGGACACTGCCACGCCGCTCAATCTCCCTGCGAAAACGGGTTCGACAGGCCGCGATATTTGTCACGATAGTGGCTCCGTCTTAATGCGAAGACCACTCCGTTTCACTCGCCAGGAATTCCAGCGGGTCAGCTCCAGGAGGGAGCTGGAGAAATGGAACTTGCACTCTGTATCAGGGGGTTTTTGAGAGTCGATACTCGCGAGGGGTTTGCAATCGAACGGTTACGGTCACGATCGCGCTGAGAGGAATCGCTGGCATCTCGATGAGATAGGATCAGCATGCTGGCTGGCTGGCTGGCTGTCGGCGAGAGGTTCGCCCGGCAGGAAGAAAATCAGAGTAGTAAGTGGCGAGCGGCGGAACCTCTCGAAATGTCGTTGCCGAGCGGCGATGATGGTGATGGGGCCATCCCGGTGGGACGCGCGCTAGTGTCGTTCGTCTTCGCCGCAATTACCGATTGTACACGGACGCGCCAGTCCGCCCGGTGCACAACCACCTGGAACAAGGGCCCTCGGAGCGCTGCGCCGATCCCACGGGCCATTACGAATTTATTTGTAATTCGACGTTACGTATTCTCGAAGGTAGACTTCTCTCATGGAGTCGCGAGTGGAGGCTGCAATCTCCGGAGCCAGAGAGAATGCCAGATAAGATCTAGCTTAACTTCATAGCCGTCGTATAACATGGAGCTATCCGAGCCTTCATAGTAATCTACGAGAAATACAGATCTCCGAGTGTGCGGAGGAGTTGGCGGGGCTCGTGAGAGATGCGAGTAGAACGAGTAGAGTTAGACCCTTGGAGTTCAGCCACAACTAGACACGGAGGGGAGCACCGTGGAAAAAGGTAGGACAGTGGGCATCGGTCGTGTCGATTCCGATAAGACGGCCAGAGGACAAGCGGCAGCGATCTCCCAGCCTGGCTGGGGATCGCGCAGGGTCAGTCCCGAGGGCACGTGCTCCTTTGCGTTTGGGCGTAGCTTGCCGGGACGCCGACGCCGACGCGACGTCGGTACTCTAAAAAGAAAGGGACTCACCCTTCGGAGCGGCGCGCATCGCGCATCGCGCGCCGCATGAGCGAGGGCCGCTAGAAAAAGAGCGGAGCGAGGATCGCGGATCGGCTATTGCGGAAAAGAAACGAGCTCGCCGAAAACTGGTTTGCGAGCGGGGGACGCGGTTCGGTGCGCGAGCAGAGGCAGCCAGAGGCGGCGCGGAGAACATAAATCCGCGCTTTGTTGAGATCGAGTCGAGATTAATCGGGCCCCGAGCCGAGCTGACTGCGCCGGGGAAGATAATGTCGCTGGGCCCTACATTATATTGAATTATATCGGCTCGACGCCGGTGGCTGTACTCCTGCACGTTTATGCTCGCGCACATACGCCGAACCACCCACCCCATCCCCATCCCCCTTTGGCCCTTTAGTCTTCTTTTCGCTCTCTCGTCACCAGCCGCCAACGGGCCGGAGCTTTGTCGGGCGAAATCGCCCCGGGGAATATCTTCATTTTTCTCTATCTTTTGCCCGCCGTAAATCTACCAAAGACTGGACCTTTTCGTGGAGATTCTGGGTCAGCGACCAGCCTCTCCTCTAATACACCATGGGAAAGCATCCCGCACCATTTCGCATACGCTTGCACAATCTCCCGCCACCTTCTTAAGCAGCTTAATCAGCTGTGGGATATTAGTCTCGAGCGCGGCAATGACCGGGCGGCGAAGCGTTCGATCAGGTTTAATATAGACTTGGCCGTGGCGCAAGCGTCGAGCGCGAGGTGGTGGTGCTGCTAGAAAGTAGTATGTTATTAAATATTCGAAAAAATCGATCAGACTCTGCAAGATCCCGTTCACGGTTGGCTCGGTGCTGACCGGGCAATTAATCCGCGTGATGAGTCCTCGGTGACCGTGGTTGATGAAAAGCAGGAGGTTCGACCTACCGGGGCGAGCGCTTCTACTTGTCCGCGTAATGGCAGAAATTAGCATTTTTCCCTCGGGCCGAACGCCACTCTCGGTGAGCTGCAATTGAATCGTGCGATTCTTATTGCAGGCTGCGCTCGCTGCTCCGCCACGTTCCAGAGGCGGGCTTTGTTGCTCGTCTCGTGCTCTCCTCGAGATCGCCGCCGATTACGGGAGCAGCGTGTGGGCGCACTCGCCGTCGTCAGTTTCAACCTGTACACTCGACTCGCTTCGAACCGCCCGACTAGTTCCAGTCCTCTTTCTATTAATGGCGTCTCCGTACTTTGTCTCGACAGATCCCTCATTTCACTCGGTGGCTCGGCAGTAAAATCCCGCTTGACTAATGATGGCTTCGACAGCATGTGTTAATCTCGGCGAAGCGTAACTCAATCGCAGTCGACCAAGAAGGAGGAGGCTTGACCGATGTTCGTTAACCTTGCGCCGCGAGGCCGAGCAGATCGCGATAAAACTCGTTGGCCTCCGTGGCAATTTTGGAGGCGCAGTGATTGACCCCGGAGGGTCAGATTCTTCGGGGGCTTCTAGTCGCGAGTTGCACCTGGCTTCCCCGGCTTCCCTCGCTCAATCCCGGAATGCGGCTGCGCACACCTGTGCCTCGTGCGCTCGAATTCCTCGAGGGTTTCGCCTGGCCTCCCAGTCCCCTTGGGACTAATTGTTCCCAGTTGCTCCCTCGCGCGATTAATAATCCGCTCGATCATGGGGCGCGCGCGTTATCGGCGTTAACCCTGGCGTGCCGATGTGAAAGAAATCTGTTCTCACAACCTTCGTCGCGCTCTGCGGGCTCGCCTCTTACGACGCCCTGCCCGGGAATGATTTCTCTCGGTGGTGGTTGTCACGCGCCTCTCTCACAATATCATATTCATAGCGTGGAGTGGCGCGCGCGTCCCCTTGTCGCTCGAGGCTTTCTCGAGTCTCAGGGATTCCCGCGTCGCGCGTCGCGCTCGACTTTAACGACGTTTCCACGCAATAAACGAGGCCTAGACGAGGTGAGCCGGGGTCAGGAGCAGGACACTTGGCTCGTGAAGCCGGCTCCGTTTCTTCCCGAGAAAAGAGCAGGAGTACGCCGCGCCGGGACAGGCGAAATAAAGATCTCGGTCGGTTCGAAGAACTCGTTTCCAGCGCAAGAGCAGCCCAGCCACCGCCACCGCCGCCGCCGATAGCTACGTGCCGTGAATGCCGACTGTTGGATTTTCGAATTTCGCTGGAACAGTACGTGCGCCTGGCGACACTCTTCGTCTCACTAGTCTCTCTCTCTCTCTCTCTCCCTCTCGCTCGCTTTGCCATTAGAGAGCCTCGTCTAGGCGGCCGACGGGTATAAGCCGAACCTACCTGAAATGATTATTCCTACTTCCTCGAGCTCCCCGACCTGCCCGAGGGAACTGGGCCACGTGCTCTGAATACAGCGATATAGGCCAGAGGGGAACAGGTTTAAAAGAAAGGCTTTTCGTAACTTACGTAAGAAATACATACGCGGTGAATATGTCATCGCTAAATCGATCACTCGCGGTAGGAGTGGTCCAGAGAGGACTCGCATCAGTCCCAGCGTTTTCTCGGAAGGAAAACAAGTCTCGCGAGCAATTGGAATGACTCGCCGGCAGTCCTGCGACCATGAAAGCCGACGTCAAGGCGTCCAGGTTATTACGAATGTCGAAGGTAGATAAAGGCCTGGTTGTTGCGGTGGTCGAGATAGAAAAGCGATTACTCACCGGTGATAATGGCACCCGATCGCCAAAGCAGTGAGGGCCAGAGGATCTCGGCCGTCAAGGTCGGATTCCGTTATACTCGAGTGAGAACGGAGAACTCCGAGGGCGAGCGCGCGCACCAACGCGCCACCAGGACGCCCCGCTCCAGATTTTCACGGGCGTGGAGCCGTGCCAGCCGTGGAAGGAAGGAGCCGAGGGAGCGACGCCACTCGCCGCTCGCCGGCGCATAAATTTCTCATACTGTCCGCGAGCGACGCTGATTATGCAAAAGGCGAGTCAGCCCTCTGGGAAGGTCCGCGCGCGACTTTCCTCTAATGTCTTTCAACACTCTTGTCCCGAGGGTTATCGATGCCCCGGCATAATGGTCGGCGCGGCCGACTCTTTAATTATTCCCGGTATATGTCGGTCGGCGTGTATTCGCTATTTATAATCGGCGTCGGAGGAGCCTCGTAGGCGTCGCCGCGCCGCTAGGATAATCGCTCTATCTATCGAAGCGCGGCGCCGCGTCGCAGCAAGGTCCCCGAGCATTCGTGTGGGCCCAGACTCGCCAGCCCCTCGGGCGACGATCAATCTTGGCCTCGTGGCCCGCGTACCCAACTGCCCCAAGAGTTTCCCTTATCTCTGACAGTCTCGCGGATCGCGCGGCATCAAGAGCTCGACGAGCCGCTCGCCGGATTACCATGTCAGCTTGCGCATTAGTCGAGCCACCAAAGTAATGGGCCCGTACCACTTTTGCACGATCGCGCTCCTCGCCACTCGCGGCTAGTTGACCCCGGCGAAATTACATTCGCGCCACCTTGATGGAAGCCAATAACGTTAAACCGCGCCTTTGCGGCCGAGGAGTAATTTATAGTGGTTGCCGTAAAAATCGGACGTTTATTCCGCGTTATAGTTGCCGGCCGCACCAGCGGCCCGCTTGATGGCGTACATGTACTTGCGGTTCAACGTCACATCATCTCTCGCTCCACCTCGAGGATCGCCCGACCCTGCGACATTAATATGCCGTTAGCACGGCAAATGGGCCGGCTAGTGAAAGGAATCGTCAATCCGCCTCGTTTCCTATGTTCCGGTCACCTTTGATCCAATCAATATCTATGTCTGCGTGGTTGATTAAGATAGTTGCACGCGCGGGCAATAAGTTCTTGCGTCACTGAGGCTTTTTCTCAAAGAGAGCGAGCGAATTTTACGAGGCTATACATATGTGATTCTCGGAAATCATTCATGGGAGTGTTCCCGATGCCTCGCTAATGACACAGTTGCATACATTCCCTGCAACTAGCAATTATTCTCTTCTAATGACTAAGGTTTCTCTGCAACTTAAGCTCACTTTTTTCTTCGCACGCTATTTATTCGTTGTCGCCGTAACAGAGTTTCTCCTAAGGGTCTCTAATTAATGGGTCAACGTTGGATGGGAGACTTTTTCCCCGGGGCTGAGCGCTATCGAATTTGGCCAGATGTGGAAAAAGTCGAAAGCAAGCTGATTGTCCTGGGCGATCTGACGTAACGATTATCAGGAGCGACCAATTCAGGCAATTAGGACGGTGGGAAAGCGAGCTCGCGTGTGCCATTAGCCGCATTAATCTGATGCTGGCTGCTCTTTACTTTGCGCGCAGTGCATCCGTTTACGTCACTCCCGGGTGACACACGCACTGCTATTAAATGTTACTCGAGTAAGAGATTAATCAACAAAATTAGGCCCACTCGCCTCCACTAACAACGAACGGCGAAAAATACCCCCGGGAAAGAACCGGGTCAATAACTTCCCGGCTTCCATCGGACAAGATTTCAACTCCGATAGAACGCGTATTCCAGCAGCCTGTAACTCCTAGCGCCTTTCCCGCGGCAGTTCAGTGACAGTTGGGTGACTAAGAGCCGGAGGAATGCATGCGAGTAATATGCATTAGGCGAGGTAAGAAAAATCAGTGGCGTTCCGACGCTGAACGCTGAACGCTCGAGCGCGTTCAGGTCGTGCGCCGGCAGGCGGCATTAACTCGCGGTATCACTCTGATCTATTACATAAATGTCGCGGTAAAAAAGAGGGCCGTCGGGCGAGAAGAAAAAAAAGAGTAGCCAGCGCTAATAGGAGAGCGAGGTGTATCGGCAATGAGACGATAAGATCTACATACATTTCGAACAATACAGCCAGCCGTGCCAGTAGTTTCGCGCGAAACAAGCGCGGGAATGTGCGCCGAGCTTATCCTTGCTTGCGACATCCGGCGTCTACCGACGTACACAGAGATAGAGCACGGATCATACACGCTCTTTCGTAAATCATTTTCCCGCGGTTTCTATCGGCATTGCTTATTTTTTATATAACGCGGGCGCGAGCGCGCGGGGGGTTCAGAGCGACTTCCCGTTAGTGATTCAAGCCGTTCACTCGCTCGCTCGCACAGTCCTCTCTCGAATACGTAATTAAAATGGTCGGACGGAAGGTTGCGTTGGCGGAGATGAGCTTCCCGTACTGTCCCGGGTGGAGTCCGGGGCGAGTTGTTTCCCAATTAACGCAAGATTCCACGGGGAATGCCGGCGCAGGGCGCGCGGTCGGGACGCGGACAAGTGAAGGGAGCGCAGCGCGTTATGAAGCCGTAGTAATCGAGGGAGAAGCAGCGCAGCATATCAATGTCTAAAGATGGAGGCCCATTATCCAACGGCGCGCGGCGACGGCGGCAACTTAATATTCCGGCGGGGAATGTTTTCATCGCTGGGCAGTTGATGGCCTCGTAAAGATGATCGGAAACGAGGACCGGCCGGGGAACGCTGTCGCACGCCTGTCGATCGGCGATCCTTCCGCGCGGAAATCGCCCTCTCTCCCGCCGCCGCCGATCCAATCTCCCTCTGCACCGAGTCCTCTCCAATTTCGCGTCAATTAACTCGAGCAAGCAAGTATGTACCTCTCGGCCTCCGCCGACTTTCCGGCTCCTATCAATTCTCGCGAGTATACCTGCCTAATGACAAAAGCGGACCCTCCACGGTAGCCCAGCGATTTTCGGCGATCGACTTTCGATTAAACTTCTTCTTCAGGTTTCTCTCCCGTCGCGGTCAGGAGAGAGCATCGGCGATAAATGGACCGGAATTTTTTCTCTCTTGCGTACTTAGCGATTCCTTCTTTTTCCACGGACGTCGAGCTTCGGAGATTGGTCGGTAATACCGAGGGTAACACGACGTCCAAACGAATGGGGGAATTATGCCGTGGACAATTGACAGCACGCGGGCGCCCACCTCGAGAAAAAGCGCACATCCGAAGCGACTCGAACTAGATCCATACTGGCCCCGGGCCCTCTGTCTTTCTTCCTCGGAGAGCGTCCAAATGAACGGGCACTCTATAATAAGCCCTGCTCGATGATAACGAGGTTGTTCGATCGACAATCGTGACAAACTGCCCGCGGCAGAGTTGTATATGTGCGAGCACACGCCAGTGCCCAGTACGTCCCAGACTGTGGTCCCATTAAGTCGGGAGGTGACTCACCTTTTTGCATTTGTCGTCCTCGCACGATCAACCCTTTCTTGCCGCAGGTTTTCTGCCGGACGCTTATGCGCTCCCCCCCAAACCAAATGACTTCATCCCGCGGGTCCTCATTGTGCCAAAGTGATCGAATTGCTCTTTGCTCCTGAGTAATAAAACGGTTCATTGAGGAGACTCGGTGATTGATCCCAGTGGCTCAAAAAGGACTTCTCGACGCGAGATTGATTTGATCCTACGGGAATATACTTGGATTGGTAGCAGTTGTAGAGAGTTGATACGATTTTTATAAGGGAGAGGGGGGCGAAGGGAGAAAAGTTGATAAATAGAGGGTGTCAGTGAGAGTAGTGGGATGCGGGGGTCCTTTTCCCCAGGGTTCTCCGAAAGCCACGGGGAAGCTGGTGTCTTTGGGCAGCGATGCGTGTTCCAATCGAGCGAGCCCAGGTACCGACTGGTTCTGCTTCTCGGATCACTGCTGACATATTTTCTCCGTTTGACCGCTCCGAGAGCATCTAGATTCTTCCTGCTGGTAGCGTCCGACATGAATCATACCGGGCGGACATAAACATCGGCATGCCTAAACCAGCGGCTCTCGCCCCGGGATTCCGAAATGAAATGGCTTGGTTCGGGGCAACGTGCTTTGTATGCCGCGCGTGTCTCTTCGATATGCGCCTGCTAGACAATGCAGCCGGGATGGCTCTCTGTTCCATATTAAAATTCAACCTTCCTCAAAACTATTCCCACCTCGCCCTCACCCTTGGACACGCCGCATAACCCGACTATAATTCCCAGAGATCGGCTTCCATTTTCCAAGGCGAGATCAATCTGAATAATGGTCGGAAGTGGGCCACCACCACCACCGCCCTCAGCGATGCACGTGCATCGTACACTCGAGTTGACTTGTCCTTGACGATGCGTAGGTCGTCGCATCTCGCATATATGTACAGAGTTGTCGAGCAACTCTCGTGTCTCGTCGGTCCATTGAATCCTGCGGGAATGACGGTAATCTACGTGCGATCGAGGCCTCTCGAAAATCGAACGTATCGAGAGAGAATCATTGGTAGTCGTTCATGCGTGATAATGGATTAGCCAAGGAAGATTTGTAACGTGGGTTCGCCTCGAGATTTCGAGGGTGCCCGGTCGGCCAGTGTCCCGTAGGGTGAGGGGAAATCCGGATGATCCCCTGGCGCAGGGCCTCGAACACCCTTACCCGAAATGCCCGCAGGCCTCTCTCCTCCTTCTCCATGTGAGCCTCGCAGGGTCGCGCGGTGTAAACAAGTGGAAATTAAATTTCCCAATTGGCCGCCACCTCGTCGCTCGCCGCCGACGCTCCTCCTCCCAAGTACCCTTGTCAATAAAGTTTAATCGGAGGTAGAGGGCCACCGGCACGATCCTCCCTCGGCTCTTGTTTACCCGGCGAGCGCGTCAATATGCAAATGTCCGGATTAACGAGATTCCCGGACACGGCGCATATTTGCGAAAGCCTGCCAAGCGTGTACCAATAACCAAGAAACACTGGTTTACTAGGAGATCGGGCGCTGCCGAAATCGCTGCTTTCAAATCGCCGGCCGATCGTCTATGTATATGCATTTAGCATTGCATCAGGTAGTTGTGCAAGAGTGCGCTAAAGGAGAAGTCTGATCGGTGGTTAACGAGGGTTTGGGGAGAGGAACACACACACACACCGCCCTCATCATTGACTAACGCCGCGCCAGGGCGAAAATATGTCTCGTAAAGTGGTGGCGGTGGACGGAGAATTTTTGCGCGGCGACACGCAGGGCTAAAAGGGCAGAGACCGTGGGTGCAGGGAACGATGTTGGATGTTGAGGAGCGAGGGGCCCTCGGTAGTAGCGTGTAGCTCGCTCGGCGAGCAACGAAGGGTAGCGGAACAAGCCGACGGGTCTGGACGGGTCCCTGGTAGGCGCGTATCCCTGGTCGGACGAGGAGAGCTGCACACCCTCGTACAGCTGGCCAGGGAGAAAGGGAGAGAGAGGATAAGCCGTGAAGAGAGTCACGACAGGCCTCGGGGGGGACACGGTGCCCCCAGAGAGGGTCACCGGTGACTGTGGCGCTCCCTGGGCGGCGCGGCTCGAAGGTAAGGTTAGTCTGTCGCCAGCCGCCGTACGAGTGTACACGGTCCGCGCGCGTCTCTCACTCAATCTCAGCCCACAGTGCTTGGAATACGCGCGAAAACAGGTGGCATCGACTTTACGCGGCTACGTGTGCTCTTCTCGACGCGGAGCATCGGCTTTCCAGTGACCAGTGATATTATCGGGTGGTGGAGTCCCCACGGAATCGGAAGAGCACGGCAAGAGCTCCCTCGTTCTACAACCCCCAAAGATCCCCGTGCACCGGCCGCCAATCGGCAACCACCATATTGGACTTTGGCCCACAAGTGGATACTGCTCGTATCTCGCGCGCTGCTCGGCCAATTGGTGCGGAGCCGTCTCTGTGTTCCCACGGCACAGTAGCGCGAGTGAGTGTGACTGCGTGCGGGAAGGAAAAAAGCGCATTTGGCCCGCGGGATGAGGGAAGGCGAGGTTGCCGAGGGGTGCAACGAGGGTCGGTGCTACTGCTGACAGAAGGCGGCCGATGTGCCACGGCGAGCGAGCGAGATTCGGCTCTCGCTGGCCCCTCTGCGCTCTCCGCTCCGCTCCGCTCGACAGCTCGAGAGCACCGTCATGGCCAAACGGCGCGGCAGCACGACCTAACACAGGATAGAGGCAATTTCAGCGAGTTTAGAGGAGTTTAAGCCTGCAATTCATACGGCGGCCACATCTCTCGCCGCACACTGCTTGCTTCCCACTGGCTGCTGCCCCCCCGCGCTCCCACAGAAATACCCCAGCCGAGCCTGCATCCAGGCATATGCGAAAGCTCACGTTTCGAGGAAAAAGCGAGCAGCCGACACGACCCTCGTGTGAACCGACCAAGTACAGTGGTTTCGCGCGCTCAGCCCTAGTTTGTTTTGTTACTCGCTTGGCATAGTTTATTTATCCACTGGACTTCTCGCATCGCCACTGGCAGACTTGAGCGTCGAGCGAATCGGAATCGGAGCGACCATCGACGAGGATAAGTGGACAAAGTGTACGACTGGTGGTCGTCTCGAGTATGGGGTTGTCGAGTCTGATTAGTATAAGTAGGAAGCAAGAGCGCCGGGTTGGAGTATCGCCGTTCAATCGGCGATAATCCAGTGTTAACGAGGTTTGGTCCGGGGTCGTCGACCGAGCCGGTGATTGGAATACATACTGAGAAAAGATCCCTCAAGCCGGCAGGATACTCAATCTACGACTTGGTGTTATTGGAAAACGAGTGCAATTACCGTTCCCTGTGAACCGTGGAGAATCTTTCTCGTATAGCTTGTACCTTGTGTGAGGATACGTATATATATCAGTGTGAGAGGTGTATAGGTGGATGTGTTTATTATTCTCGTGATATGAAGTAAAGGATAACGTCGACTTCTGCGAGCGAACCAAAGTGTGCGAGACAAGCTCGACTCGGATATGGAGTAAATATCGAGCCGCGCTTGCCATTGAAATATGAGGAGTGGGTCCCTTGGCGATTGCTACTCGGGCCACACGAAATCTCATGAAAATGTATCTGACGCGCCTGTTCCTGCTTCTCCTACTGGCTGCCAGCTCGAGGTGCGAATCATCAATAGCTCTACCCATATCAATCCCTTAATCGTGTCTCACTGACTTTCATAATTGAACAATTAAGTTGACGAGTCTCTTCGAACGCGAGAAAGTACTGGTGGCGGATCAACAATGTGTGATATAACGTCTGAAAAAAGAGAGGTCCTGTTTTCTATCGGATTAGTTGGGATCCGTGGAATGCTACTTCTATCTATGGAATTCTTATGGAACTCGTATTTCTCACGCGTCTGCTCGGGGGCTCGGGTTCGGTCGGAGCTAGCACAGATTCCACGAGTTGGAGCTTCGAATTAGTAAATTCCGTGGATTCGCAGTCACGCGAGCGCCGAATGTACGAATGCAGAGGTAGCTGTCCCGGTGTTGGATTGAGCCGCGCGATATATTTTTAGCGCTCGATCGGCTTGCAGCGCGGCCAAATGTATGCGCGATTATGCGCATAAGAAGCGACGCGGCGGCACTACAAATTGGCCGGTGTTTTTGTGCGCCGGCCTAATCGTGCGGCTCATACCGTAGCCGCACACCGAACCGGTATTATAAATATTGATTATTGCAATCGTCCGAGAGAGATCCAGCGGGATAGAGCGCGGGCTTCTCGCATTGCAGCGAGCGGTCTCGTCGATAGCGAGCGGCCAAGTCCAAGTCTCGAACACGCGAGAACTGTGGGAAACCGATCGAGAAATGCTCGATGCGGTTTCCATTGTTGTGCCGTTGTGCGCGCCGCGCCGCGCCGATTTCCAGTGTTACGGATAGCCCTTATCGATCGATCCTAAACAATTTACCTGAGCCGTGCTTTCTCACTTTCGATTTATCGCAGCAATCTGATCACTCCGATTGCGCGGCCTCTCAGGGAAACTGCTTCTATGTTAATCCTTCTCTCAATGACCTCAAGCTTCTCTCCTCTTAATCCTACCTTCCTAATGATACTGGAATACACTGTTGATCGGCTATGACTCTCATTCACTATAAACTGCCTTTAACATCAATGATGTTCAGTGACCTTTATCTCTATATAATTTCTTTTTGCATACAACCATGATAAGTATAGACATTAGTGTAATTGTGGCCAATGAGCAATGTTGCAGGTGTGACTATGAATTTGAATTGATTACAATAAGACGATGGTGTTTGTTGTTGACAGATGTATGTGCTCGAGCGGATACACCGGTCAGAATTGCGAGAACGAGTATATACCCTGTGACCCGTCGCCCTGCCAGAATGGAGGCACGTGTCGACAGATCGACGACCTGAGCTACGAGTGCGACTGCATCGAGGGTGAGTCAAAATACACCTTGTTCCTACCTCGCTATTTTATCTCTTTGCCGAATCTGCTGCATTCACCTTGGAGGCAGGCTGGATGGCCGAGTCTCCTGAAAGACGACACTCTCGAATCTCGGCGCGCAATCTCCCTCTGCCTATCTCGGCCCTCGTTTCGCCCCGAAAGAGCTCGGATCAGCCGCACGCGTTGCTCAAATCTCGAAATTCCGGCGAGGAACGCGCGCTTCAAGGGACGCCGGAGAGCCTTTCGGTGTTTGCTTGCGCCTGATAAATTCCCTGTCGGCAAACGGCGCACACGCGCACACGCGCGCGCCACCCTTTTTATCGCGTGACTTTGGTGCGCGCGCTCTAATATTTGCCAAGGTGTCACCCGAGCGCGCCGCACCGCCAGCATTGACCTTCCTTCCTCGGACGCTTTCATCGCGGGAGACGCGCGTACCCGCGATATCTCGTATTGTTCCATTGACGCGAGCCAATTCTGCGCCTCTTCTCACGGATCCACCACCTCCCTCCCGCCTGCATTCCCGTCCAATTCTGCATCGGGAAAATCTTTCTCACGATCTCAGCGGCCGCCGAGGGCAGAGTTCTTTCTTCGAACTGTCATTTTTCGCGTGAGACCACGAAGGGAAAACAATATGAGTGTAAAAGGGCCGAGAGGGCCAATGAAAGACAGGGCTCTTTTCGGAAGAGCCGTCGCGTTCCACGTTCCACTCTGTTTACCCCGGCTAAGAAAGTCTCGGTGAACCCGTTGCGCAACCTTGCGCGAGGGCCGGTGGGAGGAAAGGGTCGCGAGACTCGTAATGAGAGAGAGAGAAGAAACGGAAGACAAAAGAGGTGTGGGCATGGCGGGGCAGTGATTACTTGGAGCAACAGGTAGAAGGTTGGGGTGTGCAAGCCGGGTGGATTGGTAGTGAGGGAAGCGGTGCGTGTGTGCACGGTGCATGGTTAATGTGAAGCCTAGGGTCAGCCTAGCGTGGCCTCCTCGCTACTCGGGCCACAATGCGTGGTCCTCGCGTTCCCAGGCGGACCACAACCATGGCGACCCCACCTTCTTGGCCGGCGCGCACCGCTCGCTCTTGGCTTCTTCCTTGGCTGGACGCCCCTCGTCGTCTTCACGCTTCTTCGACTCGAGTCGTGCGCCTCCTTTCCCGTTAAAGAAACGAGCGAGCCTCCCTCTCTTCCATCTTCCTGCGCCCGCCACTCGCTCTCTCTCTCTCTCTCTCTCTTTCCCACCTACGGCTCAACTCAGCTTCCCGGGCTTGGCGCGCTCGATCATGTGTGCTTGGGACACACCGTGCTATTACTGCTACGAGTAACTCCTATTTAATGTATGCCTCCTACAGCCGCCCCCATTCTCCGATCCAACGCTCCACCGACCCGGCCGAGGAGTAACACGCGCACCATGTAAACGAGGCCGCCGCGCCGATACACTTTCGCACCGTGACCGAGAGACTCGCCGGACTTGGGGCTCCAATGAGATAATAGGAGCATCGGCTTACAATGAGGGGTTATAGATTGGCCGGGAATGCTCTCCGGCGCGTCCGGCGATTGGTAGCGGCGAGCGCGGCGGCACGGCCACGCGCGTCAAATACGGAAGGCGGAATTAAAGGGTGCATCTCTCGCCGGTATTTAGTGGGGTATCCTCGCGCCAAAGGCTCTTTCTGCAGGCCGCGCCGCCAGCAGCCCAGGCTTTACGATGCCGCATTAGTAGGAATTACGCCCCGTTACATCGTGCGCGCGCTTCTCCTCTCCTCCTCTCTCGGTGGATCCATCCATTTAAGGAGCAACCATTGCCAGCCGTGCTTGCGGAAACTTGCCCGGAGAGAGAGAGAGAGAGTGGCGGATTTTAGCAGGAGCTTCCTCTAGAGGTGCCCTTCTCTCCGTCTAACGAGAGCGCGGTTCACTCACCTATGATTAGAGCCGACGACCGGCGCTACTTGGTCGTGAAAGGCCCTTTCGGAATCCGCGCAATCCTTTCTTTTCGCGATATGTAGCTTCTTCCAATAAGCGAGAAGCGAGGGGGGAAGATGGAAACGCGTGGAAGGCGTGCCAGGATGACGTGCTCGTAATACCGGGCATCAGGGAAAACCAGTGGCCGACAAGTCGTACCAGTTGCTCCTCGCAGAGATACTGCCCTTAGAACGAGGCCATAACTATTCCGACAGACTCGTGCGCCAACCTATCCCCCGTCAGGCTCGATAGCCTCGCCGAACCTTTATCTATCGAGTTCTTAAGGTTATTAGCGCCCTGCGCTTTTTAACATGTCCCCGGCTCGCACTATAAATAGCCGATGACCAATCCGCCATTGTAACTCAGCGTGTTAAGATCGCGCGTTATCGGTCGTGTTTATTAATTCTGGGCTTGTTAGAGTGCACGGGGAATCAAAGGTAACATACCGGTTTACAGAACGCGTTTCGCCTTTCGCGTTTCGCTGTCGAAGGTTTGTTTTACCAGTCGTCGATGCCCATCGGATTAAAAGCTATCGGTCGCGCTTGATGCAAAGTGATTGTTATTCCGACAGAGTCGTTTTTACCTTACTCGCTCCTAATAGTTGCATTCGTAATAGCAGATTAACGCGGCTTTTCTCCCTCCACGAGCTCTCGGCATCTTCGATTTTCTTTCCGACCGCGATATATGCACCGGTTTCGCTCTGCTTTTTGCTTCGCTTACTTTCCGCGAAAGGAGAGTGCTCTTGCAGGCGCTCACGGGACTAAGTAGTAACTATCCCTCCTGGCAGCCGTGAGTTTTTTTAACCGGGCTCTCGGGTGCGCGGTCGATTTGGTCGCGTAGCCAGTCGTAATGGTTCAATTTGCAGGAGCAGCTTCCCGCCTCTCTTAAGTCCGCGATCCTTATACGCTTCCTCTCTGTTCTGGCGGAGCAAGCACGAGCCGAGCCGAGCCCCAGGTAGCAAGTATCGCTCATTGCTCGCCGGAGAAGCAACCGAGAGCCAGCAGCTCTTCCCCTTTACCTAAGACGACCTCGGCTCGCAAGAGATTTCCCTCGGCTCGCGATCCGATCACGCCTCCTCCTCCACCTCCTCCTCCGTTCCATTCCGCTAATTAGAAACTGCTCTATCGAGTGCCGGTTAAACGATTAACCGCATGCCCAGAGATTAATCGCTCGAACGAGGGAGAACGGGATATACGAGAGGAGTGGCGGACTACTCGTGACACACGAGTTTTCTAAATCCACCCGGTTTCTACATTGCACGCGCGCGTAATCTACCTCCTCCCGCTCCTCTTCTCCCCTCGCTCGAGGACTATCTGCACTAGCAGTGACAACCGAGTCCGCGGTACACTTTATTTCAGTGCTCCGATTCGCTGCGGCCGTTGCCTAGCAAGCCGATTCTAATTGAATTCCCTTCTCTCTCTCTCGCTCTCTCGCCGGGTAAGGCGAGCCACTTTAAATCCAAGAGCGCCGCAGATAAGTGTGAGCGGGCAGTCATAGGGCGTCATACATTCATCGCGAACAGGTTGTGCAACTTGTTGCGCGCGATATGAATCATGCTTTTCGGCCGCGTCGCACGAAATAAGAGGAGCGCGTGATATCCGCGCCGTGTACGCGGCGGATTCCACTGGCGGAACTCCGCGCCGCAGTCCTCGGGATATGCTCGCATCACGCAGCGCAGAGATAGATTTACGCGACAGATAGCCCAAGGTGAGACGGACGTATGTACCTCGCCGTCGAAGATCGGCCGTGACACGTCCGCTTCATTTACTCGGAGGGTCGAGCTCCCGTCTCCTCGAGGGAGGAACCCGTTTCAATTAAAATCAGAACCAATACCGCCTGGCGCCAACGTCCCACCGATCGATCGCTGCAGATCGATTTTCCGCCGCGATAACCAATCATCCGATACAAGTACCTTTTCCGACGTATATCTGTGCTCGTGTGTGTGTGTGGTGGGCAGGACGCTTATTCAGCCGGAGAAAGAGAGGGTCGGGTCCTGTACCCTTGGGATGCGAGGATGCGAGGATGCCGGGATATATCGGGGAAGAGCGGGCTTGACGGGGTTATATGCACCGGGTCTGATTTATGCCGGTGCACGAGCATAAAGTGCGTAGCACAGGGAACCGGCGACCAGGAAAGCAGATGAAACTGGCAGGACTCGAGAGAGGGAGCATTCGCTGCCATCACGCCCCTCTACTTCTCTGATACCGAATTCTTCTCAGCCGAGAACCGAGAGCCTTAGGAATCACTGGGAATTGACTCATTTCGCCGGTGTGGATTTATTCCCGAGCGGTGCGTCCAGTTACACGCTTGTTACATAGTCCCGCATTCGTAATGAGTATCCGGCAATCAATCATGCGCGCTTTTGTCCGGCATCGCCGGAGTCACGAGTGTCGAGAGTGATATGTAAGCGGTACGCGGGCTAACGGCCGGCGCGATACGTGACCAAGACTTCATAAATACCGCATCGACAATACCGGAGAGCCTCAGTATCCTTTGAGGCTTCCCACGTGAGCGCGGCGCGATGTGGCGTCGCGACGTCTGGCGCAACGGTACGTCCCTCAGTTTTATCACCGGAAAGTCTTGACCGCTCTGAGTACGACGGGAGGGTGTTGGATGGACGGTCGACCCACGCGCCGATAAAAGCCGCGGCGAGGACTCGCGGCGCAGATCCACCGACTGCCTGGTTACATTGTGCCCGAATGCCGGGAAAGAGGTAGAAAGCGGCGGGATTCAGCACTTAATTAATTCTCTAATTCTCGGTTGCGCGCGCGCGGCATTCATTGAGCAGCGCGGCCCGGTCCCGATTCTCAGGGCCGATTGAGCCTCGCTTCCCTCTAATCTCGCCGACCCGCTCTCGGGGACCGTGCCTAAAACGAGCAGTCTCTTCGCCTCTTGGCCACTGGCCCGCACCGACGACCAACACAGCCGCACACGCATACGCCGCCGCCGAGTAATTAATAGCCGGGACCATCTGGGCCACAAAGGAAGCAGCGCGAGCGCGGCGACGTCTAACAAGTGTCCTCGCGGTGTTGGACCGCGCGCTATCTCCATTCTCGCGCATTGTCGAGCCTCCGGCTCTCTAGTCCTAGGGAGGAGAATCTTGCTAGCTCGGTGCCCGACACCTCGGGCTCGGCCGGAGGAATCCTTTTGACGAGAGGGACCTCTTGGTAGGTGGCTCGTGTAGTACTACACGCGTAGGTTGCCCCCAGGTGGGAAGACGCGGCCGAGGAGAGCCGGTGAACGCGCTCTTGTGTCTATGTCGTAATCCACTTTTCCACCGGCGAACAAAGCCACATTCACTCTCGAAGGATGTGCGCTTTTGTCGTGGCGGTGTCGCGACAATACTAACGACACGCCGCTCACAGGTGTACCAACGAAATTGAAACTCTGTCGCGAGAGAGAGAGAGCGGGTTCGGTTCGGACCCCTTTTTTCCTCGACCTTCGTCGGGGCCCTCCGCCCCCTCTGCCCCCCTCGGTCCCCCTCGTTTCACTTAGGCGCCTTCCTTTCGGCGGAGCGATCGAGCGAGTGGCCGGCCGATCATTTGGTAGGGGCTTTATACGGGCGGGATGAGCGATGCCGCGGTCCCCGGTGCTTTCTGTCAAAAATAAATCAAGCAGTCGAGCGCTCGGGGAAAAAACGCTCGCCAGGAGCTTCCGAGGGACAGCGATCTCAGGAGGACGACGGTGGTGCGCCGCCGGAGACAGTGACGGATACTGCTCGTTGTCCGTGGCTGTGTCTGGTGACCGAGCTGCGAGAGCGGCTATCGGTATACTGGTGGCATTTCGTTCTCATAAGAGCTGGCGTGGGCTCGACAAATGAGCCGGAGCGGCGGAACTAGGCAAGTCAGACAAACACCACCACCATCTCTCTCTCGCTCTCTCTCCCTCTAGCCCTTCTTACTTCACCGCGAAACTCGTGCTTGCAGCATTCGCCTCTCTCCCTCCCTTTCTCTCGCTCGCGCATGGTGAACCCGGTGAAACAATTGGCAATGCAGATAACAGATCTGCTGACTCTCATTCTTAATGTGCACGTGCTCGTTGCTCCGGCCCCAGTACGATTACCGTGGCGCGCCACGAAAATGCATGCTAAGAGCACCGCGAGCGGAAAAACTCTTGCTCTCGGCGTATACATTTCATTTGCGGGAGCCGAGTCACAAGCCACCACTCTCTCGGTTCCGCGGCGAGAGAGCGAGTGTCCCAGAAGCAACAAGATTTGCGTTCGCCCTCAGTCATCGGCTTTCCCACGCTATCGTCGAGCGGTACAGATGCACCCGGGAACCCTTTCCGGCTCTCGTCCGGGCCCTGGAGGGTGCTCGAGCGGCCGCTCGATATTAGAATCCGCGCGGAACGGCCCTCCGGGGAATTGGGCGAAAATGAGGACGAGCGCGCTGCATAATGCAGAGGAAGCCTGCTGCGGTGGCTTTGCTCCTCTTTTCCATTAGGAGAGCCGAACGGGAGAAGGTGAGCCATCAGTGCTGTATCGAGAGTTGTTCGGCCCTCTCTCTACGAGTGTGCAAGCGAGCCGCGTACTTGAGTGAGGGAGAGAGGGAATAAGCAGGAACGAGAAGAGAGGCCAACTCTCGTGGTCCCTTTTGTTCGTGGCCCGAGAGAGGAATGATAAATCCACACCCACGCCGTGTAAGCCGAGCTGGACAGCACGCAGCCACGCTGCTGACCAACGTGCAACCGGCCGCCCGGCACCGGCGATCGGTCGCGCCCAGCTTCACCTCTCTCGCTTCCTCCTCCTTCTCCTCCTCCTCGTCACTCTGGACCGCGATATAAATCTCGGTTTATTTAAACCACCCATTCCCTCATTCCCATCCGCGTACCTTCCTTTTTCCAAGATTATTCGAGGCTATGTGAACTGGTCGAAAATGAGCGAGAAGCATCTCCCGAAGTCTGCTTCAGTAGTAAGTGTCCCGGCGTAGTCAGACTCGCCGAGTTCTCAATGGCGATGGAAGTAGGCTTCTAGGAGTAGTCTCTTCATCGAGAGGGCTTTGCCGATGAAATGTCTGGCCGATAAAGCGACTGGATTCCCCGCTGGAAACAATGCGCGCGATCGGCAGACAGAGAGAGAGGGAGCGGGCTGGGTAGATGATCTCCATAGAAAGGAGACCACACCCCGTAGAAGGAGAGTGCGCTCACATTTGCGGCGTCGGCGACGGCATGGTGGAAGTCGTTCTGCAGAGGCCACAAAGAGACCCGGGCGAGTCATTGACTTGATCGTAAAGCCGTAGTGCGGTGTGCCAGTATCTTATTCTTCTTCTTGCTTCCCTTCTTCGATCGTCTTTTCTCTGTTATTCTGCCCCTTCCCTTCTTCGGCCTACTAGCTCCTTCCTCGTCCGTTCCTTTTTCCATCGGCTCTTATTCTTACCCGCTTTCGATACCATCTACGAGTGCCGCTCTCTCACTCTCCCTCGCCAAAGCAAACCCTCTCGTACTCTTCATATTTTACCATTACCATATCAGGTTCTCCATGACTCCCCTGCGCCTCCCGGCGCACCCTCTTTCCGATCGCTTTCCACTCGCCGCCCCAGCCCGCCCCGCCCCGGCCCACTCTTTTGTTAAGGGCATTTGCGTAGATCACGCGCTACTTGTACTTTGCCAGCTGCGCCCGATCTCATTGATTCCTGCACTTGGTTCGAGCCCACCGGATCTTCGCATTCGTTTCCTCCTATTTTCCCACTCTCGCCAAACTCGCGAATGTGCGTCGCCCATTTAACCAGAAGTACATATGTAATTCCATTGGCGAATGTAGACTTGCAGGGATAGTCTCTTATGTCTTGGTTAGGTCATTGGCGTTCGTTCATAAGTAAGAACCAGTTTCGCTAGGCACCGACGACACTTCTTAATCATTCGCTTAATCATTCGAGTCCAGATCGGCAGCGCTATCGGAATGCGCCGCGGATCTATTAACGGAGCAAGTTCTCCTCGCATTTCCGGCCAGCCCTCGATATGTAAGTAGCAGCTAATTAGTTCGGCGAGTCGGCGGGAAAAATCCATTTTTCAAATTCCTATTTTATGACTGACACACCACTCGAGCTAACGGGATACAGTTACCATATAGAAACGGAGAGTTTTTCTTTTGGAATTCTCACCGATGCCAAACCTCGAGAACTCGCGGCTACACGAACTCCTGTGTATCTTTGGGAATATGCATACGCGATGAGGTGACTTTGAAGTGTGTGTGCATGCCCATACAAGAGAGAGAGAGAGAGAGGTGGAGAGGCTGGGTGGTGTTGTTCGAAGGGGCACCAGATCGTTGTTGTTTCCCTGGGGTCATATCCCAGTGGAAGTCGCTTGACCCTTGACCTCGGCGCCTCCGTGTTCCCATAAACGTGGCCACAGGGTTACTTTATGCCTCGCCTCGTCCCTGTACTCAGAGCTCCTCTCCCCCCCCCCCTACCCCTCTATCGCGTATGCGTGCTTCATACCTAAAACCACCGCGGGCTACCGGCGAGATATTGCTCTTCGTGGCAGCTTCAACCTCACGCAATTTTCCGCGGTGTCGAAGATTCACTACATCCACTTATCGCCGGGGGAAATTCGCCTTGCCCGAATCACTTGGCCCGAAGAAACCCGCTTCTATTTTAGTCTCGAGGCTTTCATTCATTTTGCCGTCGTGTTCGCTATGCGGGAACACAATTTCCGGAGATTAAATTATTCCCAGTAAAGATTACGACGAGTCTCGCGATCGCCGCTTGGAGAATAAGTGTTTCGGGACGGGGACGGGGACGGGGACGCGGAGAGTCGGAGAGGACATCTCCTTCAGGCGAGAGAGGAGAAAAAGAAGTCTCGCTCTCTCGAGTGAGAAAGAAGAGGTGGAAGGACAGAAGCGAGCGGGCGAAAGAGAGGAGAGGCGTCGGCGCACCTGCGCTCATAAACTTGTCGAAGTGGCATGGCATAGTTTAATGGGAGGAACGAAGCCTCGCCAAGCCTTTCGTGCTGGCCTTGATTGCCACGATAAAACCTCCCCTTCTTTCGCCTCCGGTTGGACCTGCTTCCTTCCAGCTACCACTCTTACTCCAAATGAATTTATTCAAATTTAGATTCGGATGCTCCGCGCTCGATTATTAATACACGCGATGCTCGGACGTTGCATTAAATGACCGGTCGAGAGTGCGTTGGGTTGACTCTATCGCAATGGGCATCGCCCGCATGCGATCATTCCAGCGGCGACAATGGCAACGTCTTCTTCCAACGGGGGAAGAAGATTGTCTTCTCTCGCGGCGAGGAAGAGCGGCCGCTCGCGATGACGGCTAGAAGAATCGCCGCTTCGTACACTCTCTCTCTGATGCCGGCGGTGTACAGCACGCGCGATGGTCATGCTCGCTCTTATCACTCGGAAATATCAGCGGGCCTCATGCCACGACTGGACTGGGACACTAGGAGAACAGTGGGCCCGCGGCCGTTGAAGTCGTTTCCTCCGGGTAGCTTTGCATATTTGCGTAGATTTGACGGGCTCGGCCCCGGTACGTATAAGGGAGGCATTATCCTTCGGTATGATGGGCTTTTTCTCGAGGCGGCTCACTGAATACAATCTGATTTCTAATTTTTACGCGGGGTCAGGGTTTATCGGCGAGTGTAATCCAGTTTCCTCTGCCGGCCGAGCGATATCAAAGGTAAAGGTTTGTTGGCGCACGTTGTGGAGCTTTCTGTCCTCGAGCGCGGTGCTCTCGCCTCGTCGTTAGCATCCGCCGTACGGCCCGGAGACACATCCCGGCAAAAAGGCCGCTGTGCCGAGTGGAGCCACGCTCCGGCGCAGTTGCTCGTCCCTTTTTCGCGTAATTTCATTATTTCGCGATCCACGAGATAGCGGTCGTTAACTCTCGGCCCCTCGAACCACCGGTACCCAACCGGTAAAGCGAGGGGTAGCGAGGAAGAAGTGGAATCCGAGCCGGGCATAGATAGGAACGAGTCGCAGGAGTCGCGCCGGGACTAGAGGAGAGCATGTGCACGGGAGCACAGATCTCCGAACGATCCGCAATTTCGATATCCCCCGTTGAACGTGACCGTATTCCCGTCCACCTTCCTTTCCTTCCTGCGGATCTCCTCGGGCATTCCCCACTCACCGAGCGCTTACGGGAAAAGCTACATATCTCTTATCACCTGGAAGAGACGTGCGCATCCACACATAACTGTAACACACAAAGCCCGTTCTCGTATTGAGCGGATCCTCCCCATAAATTCCTAGACCGCGATTCCAGTACGAATGAGCCTTTTGCTCGCAGATCGCCCGGGCACGATTAAACCGCGATCCTAGGGTGAAAATAGAATCGAGGATTCCTCGCTCGATAAGGGAATCTCGGCGCAAGCCCTTCCGCATTATGAGCGAACCGTGATAGGGAAATCGCGTCCCGGGCCCTCCTATCGGCCGCATAATCAGCTGATCCTCGGGGAGAGCCGGAATTCCCGCGTGAATTCGCGCTAGAGATCCTCCACTCCCGATCCGCACGATGCTCTCTGTGCGCGAACAGTGTCGGGGAGCGTGCGAATTACGAGGCGTCGCTGCGCGCTTAATCAGCGCGTTCCAGCATCCCTGGATGCTCCTCTGCCGCGCGAGGGGACCGAGAGAGAGAGCGAGAGAGCTTTAACAAATCGTCACCGACCGGAGCGAGCGTGATTCATTCGCACCTGTGTGCACCGGGCCCCGCTGGAATCGTAACTCTCGTTAATTGCGAGCTCGTAGATGCCGCCTCCTACGCGGGATTACTGCACGCCTACAAATGGGCCTCGCGGCCCCAATGCGATCATCTCTCTGCCAATAGGCCCGAACATGTCGGGGCCAGGTTCGCACAGTGAGCGGAGTCCCCTATAAATACTGCGCTCTTATCACGGAATTCCATGCCAGCCCATAAATACACGGCGCGCCGGGGCTTCATAAGTTCATGCGCGATCCTAATTACGCGCTTCTAATGTATCCAATTACAGAGTCGCAGTCCGGTCAGATGATAATCGGTGGCTTGATGCATCGCGACACCCTTTATCGCCGGGCGATCGTGTCTGCATGGCTAGAGAGCTGCACTTGCTATCGTTTCTTACGCAACGCGCATTCGAACACGCTCGCGCGATAGGGCTTCCTGCATTATTAATATGCGCGACTCTTCCCAAGTCGCGCGCGCGCCTTCCGATTGTCGAAACGAGCGTGCGAAGTGGCCCAGCTTTCTTCGCAATTTCCGCCCGCGACTTAACGGCCAGCAAGTCAATAGGATTAATTAATAAACGCGAAATTGTGTGAATGGAGGCCTCTGAGAGCGAGGCTCCCTGCGCGAGCACCACTTTACTGCGAGGGCCATGTGGGAGAAGAGGCTTCCTGTAATTGGCGAGCAGTGCACAGGTTGCGCGCATGAGAAAGAGTTCGATGCAGCCCGCTAATTGGCGGATCGTGGCCGGTGAAAATTGCTCTCCACGCGAATGCGCGCGCTCGCGCTCAGTAATTAGGTGGAAAAAATGGGCCTCAGACACAATCGCACTGCGAGTCTTTCATCAATCGCCGAGCAGTTCTCTTGGGAAGAGAAAAAATACCACTCGTACACACGTCGCCTCGAGGCTTTCGGTCGTTAATTGCAAATTGCATTCTCGGATCAACCGGCCAATTGTTTACAGAAAAGGGGTTACATGGTACAATGGTGGCTCGCCGAGGCATAGGGGCCTTATCTGGGCCCTATCGCTAGTAGTGGCCGTGTTTGCTTAATCGAGCGGGCGCGATCGAATAATCGAAAATTAGCATGATAGTCTTAATTACAGGCTACTCGCTTCCGGCTGGAGTGTAGTTAGTGTCGATAGCCGGTGCCGGACCATCGTACTAGCAGAAGCTTCTTCGACTCTCTCTCTCGCTCTCTCGGCCGGTATCCATGGGGGTTGACCCTCCTGGCCCACGGTCTCGACCCACGCTCCTAATGACCGTGGGGCTACCGCTAAAACGTATCCTCGCCTATCTGCCGCGATGCATTATATAACGTGTATACGATGCACATCTCGCTCTATAAGTCTGCACGGTCCAAGTGGCCCTTATTAGAAGCAGAACTCCTGCGAGTTAGAGGGCAGAGCATAAGCTGTTACGGGGCCCACTGGTGGAAGAAGGCTGGAAGGGTGGCGGTGGTGTGTTGTGGCGAGGGAAAGGAGGCGGTGGGAGGGCCCGGGAAGGGTGAAAAAATGCGCCAACTCTCGGCGTGGCATCTAATTGGAACACGATTCTGACCCTGAAACCCAAGATACGGGAATATTCCTGGTTCGGGCCTGGCTTCGTTTCTCTCTGTCCTTTATTGTCTCCCCCCCTCACTCTCGTCTTTCTCTACGAAAGCAGAAGGAAAAAATAAGGCGGCCACGGCATGCCGAGAGAGAAAGAGAGAAAGAGAGAGGGGGGTGGGGGTCGTGTGGCTGTGTAGCACGCGCGGTTTGAATCTCGTTAAGGGCCTCCCTGCGGCAGGCCGCGTGAAATACGCCCGCTTTCGAGCGGCGGGCCCCCACCGGCTATATACACTCGGGGCCCCCCTAATTGACGCGTCACCTCGCGCACCCATCCACCGGCTGATTTCCACCTCCGCACTTTGAATCAGCACTGATTTTATCCGAACGCGAATCTCGCGTACGCGCGCGCGCCTCCCGCTGTTGTGCGGCCCTCTTGGTTGGGCCAGTCCTTACGGGGCCCTTCGCCCCACCCCCCACCTACTACCCTCGGTCACCGTCGTGTACCGAGATCCTATCTCCGCAGGATGGTTTCAACGTAAATCTGAATATAGGGGCTATATGTGCCGGACCCCACTGACAATGCTCCTCATCGCCGGGTTTCTTCGTGACTCCGGAAAAGCCCTCGCCACTTTTATCATGGCTCAAACCCAGTCCAATGGGACCCCCCTCCCCCCTCCGCCCATTAGCGATTGCATCTCTTGGTTAATGGTATAGCAAGCGAGCGAGGTACGAAGAGCCTGGAGAAATTGTAAGGAGAAACGGGAGCGGGAAGTTTGTCGTCCCGAAGAAGAACAGCCTCGTTAACACCTCGGCGCAGCGGATCAGCGTGCAAATGTATGCGGGAGAGGAGGCTTATTAATTTTAATCGGCCTCGCTGATGGCCGAGCGGCGCATTAGCGCGCGCGGCCCCGCCGAGTGGTCCCCGCGCGGAAGAGACGGACCGCGCGGAGAGACAAGATCAATGACGCTCCGAGCCAGCAGCAACCTCCGTGAAAGCTTCCAATTTCCAAGGCGGCGCACGCCGGCCAAAGACAGATGGAATTTCTCGGTTGCAAGGTACATAACGGTGCTCCCTAACCCACGCACGCATTAGACTCGCTCGCCGCCAGGATGCGAGCGCCGCGGAGCATCATCCTTCCCGTGCGTGTGCGTTCGCCGCCGCGGCCTATAATCGATATCCACCGGTCGCAGAAACGAGAGTCGCCGGCCTCTCCGCTTTTGCCGCTCGATCTGATTTATTCGCGGCGTTGCAGCGGCGCGACCGCTTCCGAGATGCAGATATCTCGGCAAGAACGAGCGGGGCAAGCGACCGAGCAACCGCACGTACTCTCTTTTCTTGGAGGCTTTGCCCACGGCGGCGCGGAGGTGGACACGCCGTGTTTCTTGGCTGTAACGCCGGGTAAAGAGCGATTTAAGAGCCGATTCCTATCTCCCTTAATTACCACGGCCTTTTTTCGCGGCCTCGTCGTTCCGGGGAAAGGAGAGAGAGAGGACTCCGATAGAAGTACACTTCGTGTACATTCTCTCTTCTTTACTCCGTTTCATGGACTGTTACATGGAGAAGTGGCTACCATCTCGCCGGATATAAGAAGAGGCTTTTGTTCGGGAGCCGAGTGGCTTGGGATCCTCTCGTCCGGTACGCGTGACAGTTGGTTTTACACTGTGATCCTTGCTAATGTCCACTCGGCACGAATGCCGCACTCTCTCGTATTGTCCGGTGTGAGCTCGCCGGGCGGGATGAATTCTCAAGCGCGTCTCGTTGCGTGACATATCGATATCATATATGCAGGGAGAGGAGCCTCTCCAAATATTGACGATGACGAGAACGATCCTGGTGGAGGAGAGGCCGGCCAGCGGGAGCCGTGCTCGAAGGGCGCTCGCTCTCGCCGCGCGTCAAGAGGCAGAACGAGAGGTGAAAAAATGAACGGCAGAGTGGACACTCGTGTTTGCCTTTTACTCCAAGGCCCCGATCGAGGCCCCGCGGTCCGCATTATGGAAATTTCTCGGCGGCCCGGACGCTCTTTATTATTTTCCTCGACTACCGAATTTTGCCGCGAGCGGGCCCCGCCAAGAAGACAAGGATGGGGCAGCAGGAGGAGGAGGAAAAATGTGAGGGGCCCTCGGTATGCACGAGTCATTGTTCGACGCGTCGTTGCTATCTGCTTATGCACGCTCCCTTTGACTTGGACGCCTTAAAGCGTACAGGATATACTCGACATTTCTCAGCTGTCTCATTAGCATACTGAACCTGATAACCCATCGGACGCGTCGAGCACTTGCTAGCTCCGCCCGATCTAAATTCGTAATGCCTACACACGCCACGTAGATGTAACCCTCTCCGAATGAATTACACTTTATCGCGCGCACGCCAATTCGCCCGGACCTCTTTCGCCGCTAAGAAAGTTGCAGAGCGAGTTCTCGGCCTTTATCATTGCATTTGAAAAGTATCGGTCATTGTCGGTTTGGTGGGCGCGTGACACGAGTCGGCCGGCCGCTTGAAAAACAGTCCTCCTCCTCGGAGAGTGAGGTTGAAAGTGTCGTTTGAAGCGGCGCGGCGGTGTTCCGTTCACTAGGATGAATTTGAGAAGTACAGGGGCCGCGTCTCTGTGAGCGAGGGACCCCGGCGTGCTCGGGCTGAGACACACCTCATGCTAGTCCCGTACACGGGGCGGCATTAATCATCCCGAGCCTGACAGCGGGAACCACCGAGTATAATGCGTTGCATAGATTTATTTATCATGCGCGAACGCGTAAGTCACTCGTAAATACCCGCGGGCGGCACCATTAAGGCCCTTTGTGGGTGGAACCACTGTACGCCACCCATTACATTCTGCCACGTATACCTTCGAGACTAACCCTTTTCTTACCCCCCTCCGTTAATCAAGCAGCGTTTCATAAGGCCTGGGCCAACTTCCTTAAATGTCCCGGCGCGGACACAGCGCCAGAACAAAACGTCGATGACAAGCGAGTCGAACCCTCCGCGAGTGTCGGCGAGTCGCTCAAACTTGGCGGGGAAAGAATTGTTACGGGATCGACTGCTATCGTGACTATGCCCTTGGGCGTATTTTGGCACTCGCCTGTCAAAGTGATGGGAGGATAATGCGTGTATTAAAATTTGGGAGGATGAAGCAGAGGAAGAATAGTAAGAGCGGCGCGCAGGTCCCGCTAAAAATATCGATCGGGCCATCCTCCCTCGATATTGGGGTGAGGCGGATCCACGCCCACCTCGAGTCCTTGGCGCTCCTTATTAAGGGCACTCTCGACCTCACCTCACCACGTGGTCGCGTCCGCTGGGGAAAAAGAGAAAAAGAGGAGCTCGGGCTCTCGCTGACTCCGGGACACTGTATCCCTTGTAGACGGGACGCGATGCGTGCATGTTGGGCCAACTGGACCACATTGTCGGAGTCGGAGTCGGAGGTGTGCGGGTGTGCGGGTGTGCGGGTGTGTGTATGCGCGCGAAGGGGTGCGCCGGTTCTATGCAAATTTATGCGGGCCGCAGTGGCCGGCTCTCGGGGCTGCGCGGAGCGAGAGAGGCCGCAGACGGCGACAACCCACTCGGATATTGGGTTATCGGATACACGAGTGTCCTCGAGCGGCTCCTTGCCTCACCAGGTACACTCCTGGCGAAACTGGACCTCGGCGGGTGCACGGCTCGCGTTCCGCATACAACCGCCATTATTGCAATTCAAATGCCCCGGAGGAAATAGGCCGCTCCTTTTCCACCGGTTCTCCGTCGATCTGGCCGCGTGTAACTCGAGTCCGTGTAACTCGAGGCGCCGAGCGATCGCAATTTCACCGCGAGTTTACTCCGAGTCGCTCGGAGGCCGAGCGCCGGCGAATCCGAGGAAACGAGCCCGGCCGAATGCCCGGGACCGTGAATCGTTATGACAGTGCATGTTAAGGAGAGCGACGCGGCGTGGCAGGAGGCCGGCCGAGAATCGGCCTGGACAATTTCCGGCTGATTCGACGCGCTTTTTCCTACCCGGCCTCTGCGCCGAGCCAACGGCCACCTTAACATCTCGTGTGTCTCCCTCGCGCTCGCGGGTAGAGAGGCCGGGTAGAGCTTCCCGCGGCCTCCGACGGATGCAGATACGAGCTAAGGCTGGCTTACCTTAGAACAAAGTGCTTTTTGTCCGGGGCCCGAACGACTTGTGCAAGTCAGCAGGGTTTTGTTGCCTCGGCGAAGGAGCGGGCGCGCCGAGCGGGCGGCGGCACCGAACAATAAGAGCAAATACAGTGGCCGTGCGTTGGTGGAGAATGTGCCCTTCCCTCTCCTCGACGACGACCACGACGACGACGACGACGATTTACCCCATCCCTTGCGCCTCACCATCTCTTATTCTCTCGAGTACTCCTCGAGCACGATTCCTTCTACACTTGGAAGCCGATCACGTCGCTACTCCAGCAGATCATTCAACAGAATGGTCCTCGCGGGTGAGTCCCCGAGGTTCTTCTCGTTGGGGAAGGCTCCTCAGGAAACCGCTTAATTTCGCGGGGTTGCCGCATCATTTTCTCGGTTTGGTTATCTGGGCTGGAGGATCTCGTGTAATTGGCCCTGGTGTACACCTCGCCGGCGGCTGTCCAGCTCGTGCAGGCCATGCCAGGCCGCGGAGTCCGAGAGAGCGCGGCATGCAAATCGGCAAGAAAGCCGATCGGGATCAACAGCCATCTATAAGGCTCGATCCTTTCTCCGATATGAGGGGCCTTGTTGTCTCTCTCGGTGGAATCACAAAGCCCCTCGCCGCCCTCGCCGCCCTCGCCGCCCTCGCCGCGCGCGCGTATCCGCTTTCTTGCTGGAGGGCCAAACAAGGCAGAGTCCGCTTTCGGTGAGGTAATCGCTCTGGAAATCGTGCAATTGTTACTGTCCCTTTCCCTTAAATCGCTCGGAGCCTCTGTGTATAAGAGAGCCGTCAGCGAGTGGTGTTAAATGGTGGTGTTGGATCGCGAAATACCGATCGAATCTGCTTAGCCGTGGTGAAGCTGTCGCTGGGAGTCGGGTTCGGGGCGGAAGCGGGGGATCGCGGCTCGGAGTTGGCGAGGATAGAGGTGGAAGGTAGAGAGGCACGAAGTGGAGGGTCCCACCCACTAGTGGCCCTCCACTTGGAGTCCAGGACTCGTGACCACCTCGGGCTGATATGTCGAACTGAAACCCTACGTTTCTTCTCGACTCACATCCCTCTCACTTGGCCTCTCTCGCCGCTTCTATCTAGCCTTAACCCCCCCCGTCTCTCTCTCTTTCGGTTCCGCTTGCCTCCCGCGCCGATCATCCACGGCTACACTCTACCCTCGGAAGGTTTCTCTGTCTCTCATGGCTCGGGCAGTCGCGAAGAGCCGAAGAGCCGAAGAGCCGAAGAGCCGCGTGGCTCTCACGAATGCTCTTCCCATGATTTAGTTGCGCCTCTCGAAAGAGAGAACTATCCCTCTGCCCTCTCGGCCCTCTCCCTTCTCCCCCTTTATCTTCGCGCCGGAATCTCCGAGCTTTCGCTAGCCACCACCGATCCTGCCTACGGGCCAATAGGAACGGATTAAGACGCGGGATAGCCGAGTCCCAGTTGGCAAGAGGTGGCCGTCCTTCCCGCCAAAGTTTAATGAGTAGGTTCCTCGGGGAGTTCGGGGCCTCTCGAAATTCGTGTCAAGCGCCGATAATTGACGGCTTCAATAATTCAGCAATAATTCACTCGGGGAACGGAAGGCAGACGGAGAGAAAGAGACATATGTACCCACTTATGGATTCTGGCCGACCACCACGTTCGCACACCTCTCGCACACGTACTCGGATAATGATGGTTTGCGGATCGATTAACGGTCGTTGCTGCCAATCACTCTTTCAATTAAGAAAGCATGACCGGATCGTCGCAGCCATTTATTAGGATTCGGACTGGAGTGCCCCGACTGACTGTCATCGGTCAGACGCTTCTCTTGGTACTCTGCAGAAACAGTCATTGTCATTTTCGATTGTCTCGCTTTTTCTATCGCTTGGCGATCATGTCGTTGGTGGAATGCAGCGACAATTAACCCTGGGCTATTCTGTAAGACTCTTTCGATGCGATGACTTGAAATTCAGTTGCTTTATTCTCAACCCCCCGCATGCGGGTGCATTGAGCGGCAGTTTTGATTCACGAATCTGACACAATATTTGTTCACTCGAAGCATTAATCGGTATAGAATGAAATCAGTGATTCGTTGAATTATTCGTATGTAATTTCAATTTAGCGCGAGGGGGCCAGCTATACAGCGGAATTAAGAGGTAAAACTTATCGGGCTACGTGTGGAGTATTCAGTGGAGAACGGAGAGTCCAGCAGCTTAGGTCTGATAGTCGAGAAAAGGGGCTTGCTCTCGAGGCCTTCTTTCTCTCTTTGGTTGAATCGCAACCCACATAGACAGACTCTCTCACATACACAGAGACACAGAGACAGAGAGAGAGACGCTAGCCGGCGAGCGCGCAGATAAAGTGGAGGATGATCGACGCAGTAAATAAGGTATAGAATACGCATATGTAAAT
The DNA here is from genome assembly GCA_963675795.1 of Crossocerus cetratus. NCBI lineage: Eukaryota > Metazoa > Arthropoda > Insecta > Hymenoptera > Crabronidae > Crossocerus > Crossocerus cetratus. Next base: position 20,212,813 of record OY776667.1, read on the forward strand.
CACGAAGGGCGCACCCACGCCCCTTTACTCGGCTCGGCTTCTTCTCGATCCCTTGTCCTCGAGAGGTCTACCTCGGCCTGCCTCGTTCTGTCTCTTTCCTCTTGCTCGGGGGCCTCTTAGCACCCTGCGAGAGAGAGAAAGAGAGAGAGAGAGAGAGAGAGCCGCGTCTTGGCTCTCCCGAGGATCGGCGTCCTCCTCGGCCGCTTCCCAGCCTTCATAAACAAGTCCTCCACGTTGAGGAGGAGTGCGGACGCCCGCAGGGGAAAAGGGTAAATGTGCGTGCACGAAGGTGGCTCATGCACAATGCCTCCCAGTCGCGCTCTCACCGCGAGAGTACTCTTCAACTGGTTGGCCGCTGGCAGATAGAGCGCTCGTGATATCACCCTCCTTGATCCAGCCGAGCATACAGCCAGCCTCGTACACTTGGATATCATAGTTTTCCACAATGCCTCCGCCTCCTCTCCTCCTCGGCGGCCACTTTTTCGAGTAAACCTCTGACGTCTTAATAGTACTTGTCTCCGATAAGATCGGCTGCGGGGTGAACCTCGGAGGCGAGGTTTACGGGCATGTCCGATTTCGATTGGACAGCTGTAACTCTGCAGGGAGTGATGATGCTACTCCCTACCGCGGTCTGTACCATTGGGCTTGATTCGATTACGATCGATCGAAACTCCCCAGATTCATTCCAAGGAGGAACCATCCGATTTGCATGGACGCCCTCAGCAACGATTTACAGCGCGAGCGGAGCCGGTGTGATATAAAGTCCCGCAGCCTTCATAAATTCCGTGGGCCCATTGGAACGAGTGGGTGAAGCCGTGGAAGCGCGTCGAACTAACGGAGAAGTCAAAACACCGCGACGCCAACAGAGCTTAATCTGGCGCCTTAATCTCGTAATCCAAGGGTGTCAGTCGCGGCGGGCGATCCCATAAAGAAGTCGGACATTCATATTTAATTTAACGCGGATAGCCGCAGGCTCCGGCGCGCTCTCGGCCACTCGTAAAACCGTATCGCACGTGACGGGCCGTATTACGGCCGATGAGAATTTATGCCGCGGCGGGAAATGCCATGAAAAATTGGAAGGTGGGCGTGCTGGGCGCGCAACATTGCCCCGAGCGCGCGGAGTCGCCCGATATAAACGTTCTCCCAATTTTCGATGGACCCCTCCCGGGTGAGCGCTGGCCAGGACGCGCGCGCGCGCCGCCGATCCTGCGAGCCAGCATCAGAAAGGATCGGCCAGAGGAGCAGAAAAAGAGCGAGCCGTAAGGTGGATAGAGGCAGTGCGGCTCTCGCCGAGGGAGAGAGGGAGAGGTGCTGGCCAAATCGTAAATAAGGAGGCGATTGTCCTTTTAAGCGGCCCTTCGAGAAAGGGGCCCCCACTGATTGTCCCTAAAGAATGGTAGCCGCATGACGGTCCCATTGTTCGAGTGCCGGTACCTGTGTGTGTATTTAGCGTGAGTGCGTGTGCCGGCCTATACACTCGCGCACTCTCTATCGCTGGGCACACATAAATACGCATTTATGAGGGACGCTCGCTAGCTGCGTTACGGGGAAGAAGATAGCCTGGGTTTAGGTATATCTGCCTATCGTTCGCCTCCTTCCTCCTCTCCCTCTTTCCTCGACCACTCTTTTTTCACCTGCTTACGCTCTCCTCCACTCCACTCCGCTCTCCCGTTCTCCGTGCTTCCATTTTGCCCTCGCCATTTCTTTTCTACACGAGATCTCCTGCGAGAGGACGAGAGAGAGAGAGAGAGTGAGTGAGAGGCTGGAGGGCTAGGAAAGAGGAGACGATCGGCATGCGAAACAACCTGTTGATTGTCTTATACCTGTTGCTACGGAGGTCCCTCTGCTCGCGATCCTCGCATAGCGAGCGCTTGCCTAGTGAAATCCCTGCCGGTGGGGAAACACGATCCTCCGCCATAACCCTGTGCTTCTACATTGTGTTGAGGCCTGCATCGACATTTTTCGTCCATTTTTCGACCAGGCTTATTCAGACTGCGAACAGCTCCGCCAAACATTCCACTGGAACAGTCAAGTTACATCTGAATTTGATTGGCTGCACCTCGAGCGGCCGATTCCCTCTGGCACCACCTGTTGCATTCCGAGCAGCGATTACATAAGGAGCGGCTCCTGCGCAGTCTTGTCCCGCAACACTCGCGCCCGGTTGATTGTCCCTTTTAGTTCGAATTCGCGCGCGTGTGCAATTTTGTCGGGGTATAGAGGAATCGTGTGGGCCAGTAGTCGATAGTGGAGAGAAGTGCGGGTTGCAAGGATGGCATGCAGCAAGTAATCTCGGGCTTGAGCGCCCGGCCCCGCGCGCTCTGCCACTTGTTGCTCCTTTTGTAAGGTACCTGTTGCACAAAGAGCGCTTCACCCGGGGAACTTTTACCCTTTTTAGTGTCGGCGCGGCCCGCGAAGCCGGCCAAGCCCGCCCCTGCCACTCCGGAAAGCTTTTAACCCGAGGAATTCACTCGTATCTTTCTCAGGTTTCTCGCGTTTCGCATTTCGGCCCCCTCTCTCTCTCTCTCGCTCTCTCTCTCGCTCTCGCTCTCTTCTTCTCCTCGACCTCCCGGGCAAACATTTTCGGCCGCATGACATACTCCCGCCCGATAAACTAAACGATTCTGTTTAGGCTTCCAGCTCGTAATGGGGATGGAGCTCTTTTTAATGAGCCCATTCAGATCTTCAAGAGCGCGGTGACTTCGAGTTTATTTATAGAATACAGCTGTTTCCACCAAAACTCCCAGTCTCCTCTTGGAGCACTCGTACAGTTTTAAAGAGGACATTCGCCATCGCTCCCTTGCCGATGAGAGTACCCAGCCTTCTCCAAATTAGACACTTGAGAAACGACCTGCACATCAGGAGACTCGACAGAGTCCCGCGTGGCTGTAGATACAAAACTTTCGTTTCAATTTTCGAAAAACTTACCGTTCGAAGGATTAATTTATCAATTTCTATGGCTTTATAAATTCACTCGAGCGATGTGAATGTCATTTACCTTGCGACTCGTAAGAAAAGATAGCCTTGGATCATTGAATGCGGGCTTGATCTAGGTCCCTAGGTCCTTCTCCTATCTATGGCCGAGAGTTATATCTAGCAGGCTCCCCCAAGTACGTCCTTAATCCTCGGCTGGTTGCCGCCCAAGAAGGGTCTTGACGATCAGCTGCCTGCGATCATAGGGAAAAGTGAATCCGGTTATGCGAGGTTTATGTTCACAAAGTATCGTTGCGGTTTGGTGGGCCTGCTCGAAAACGTCCCCCGATCGCGATCGTGTTCGCGGGGAGGGAAGAGGAGAGAGTGCATTAAGGGCCCGGGGGCGCGCAGCATCTCGGCGCCCGGATCTTCTCTCTTCTCGTTGGACCCGTCATTAACCGGGGACCCTCCTCTTGGTGAAGCCATTACCCATTCAAATTACGCTTATCGGTGGGTCCCCCCCTCTCGAGTACGTGCGCCTTTTAAGGTCCCAGAAAATGGACGAACCCTGGCCAGAAAGAGTTTGGAAGGATGAGGCCCCGGAGAGAAGGAGAGAGGGCGACGAAATAAAGAAAAGGTGCGGTATTAAGGCTCGCTCGGTGTACAAATCTCTGCGGGTACAGAGGGTGCATTATTGCTGTCCGGCTCGCTGCTCACGAGAGACGTACCTTCCAGATAACGCAACCTTTCTGTTTTTGCTCTTTTGCGCTTCTCGCTCGTCCGTCTCCTTCCCTATGTCTCCTTCAGTCATTTGCCCAACTTTTTGTGAATTGTCCGGCGCCCGCTCTTCGCTCTATCTGGCTCTCGGCCGTCCACCAAAGTGCCCTCGACCACTCCCCATACACCGAACGTCCATCCGGCTCTCTTTTAAATCCGTCGGCACATTATGCCTGGTACACGTGTGCCCGATGCTTCGCCAGATACCATCTAGCAGAAGGTGAGGCCCAAAAGTCCAAAGAACGATTAGCTACCTCTACGCTAACATAATAGAAATTCCAATTATCCGCGAGCCTTTTTTTCCACACGTTTTCCACTATTTCGTTGGAAGTAATTAGCGACGTAAAACATTGGCTCGATTATAGCGGCCACGTGGCCCTGATAATTATAACATTTCACTGACAGCAGGCACATGCCAATGGACAAACAATTTTTCCCTGTGCACCCCCGTGGCGTGCCTCGTGGCCACCCGGTGCCAAGTACGCTTTTTGGTGGGGAGGCACGGGCCCCTGTGCTAACCTTCCTCCTCGGCCATCCTGGGCCCCGTTGGAGCCAGTGTCTCTCAACCGATCGGAGCCAGCCCACTTCCGAAATTCCACGCGCCCGCGACAACATATGCTCCACTCGAAACTCAACACGCTTCCGTATACCATTCTCCAATTACAACATCCCCAATCCCAACCTACGCAGCCCGGCAAACTCGAAACTCTAGTCGCCCGATAAATCCACCGTGAAACTCGACAGATTCTACACTGGAGAACATATGTGTCGAAGATCCAACTGTAAACTAGTCCCGGACTTCCACATGACATGTAGTTGATTAAACAACTAATCTCGCAAAACGGCATCTCCAGGGAAGTTTTGCAATCCGACAACTGAGAGCTCTACAGGATTTCCCCGGGCGGTAATGAGGGGTTTCCCGAGATCGCCGGTGGAAAAGGCAATGGGAGCGGGAAAAGAGGAAGTCGGAGGATGATTCCCTGGTCGGAAGAACGGTTCCCCCTGCGCGGCGTCTCCGTCGGCTGAGTGCCACTGGGACGGCGTAGTCCGCGGCATGAGAATTTTCCCACAGTCCCCACCGTGGGGCCCGCGCCCGACGCACACCCGCTCTCGCGATGTTGCCACACCTCTGGTCGACCGTAGGAGGGACGGAGAGGGGCCCCGGAGGAGAGTCACTGAGAGTGACCTGGCGGCGAGAAAGGGAGAGGCGTATAAAAGGAAAGCTCGAGAGAGAGCCGGCGAAAAAGAGAGCGAGCCTCGCCGAGGCGCTGCGGCGGCGGCGGCGGCGGCGGCGGCGGCGGCGGCGGCGGCGGCGGCGGCGCAGGAGTGCGCGCCGAACGAAGACGAGCCGAGGGGAAGATCGAAAGCCAGACAAGGAGATCACGAGGGAAGGTGAATCGCCAGAAGCGCGCGGCGGAGCGAGCGAGAGGGAGAGAGAGAGGGAGAATGAGAGAGGGGACGAACGGTACAAGCAGTGCGGATAGAGGGAGAGGAGGATAGAAGCGGTAAATGGGAAAGGAAGGTGGGTTTAGTGGGAAAGCAGAGGGAAACGAAGGGGACGGCGATGAGCCGGCGATGTCAGAGGGAACGGAAGGAAGACGGAGATAGAGGGCCTCGTTGGTTAGAGAGAGAAGGAGAGTTCGGGAACACTTTGAACTGCTATGTTCCATTAAAGAGAAATGGAATGACGGTGGGGGTGCTCCTCGGTAGAGGACTTTGCCTCGGAGCACCCTCAACTCAACCTTCCTTTCGATGCCTTTGCAACTTAGAGCGATCCTCCTTACCGATTCCCTCCGCTCGACATTCTCAAATCAACTATGTAGCGCACACTGTAATCTCATTGGATGTATCATCCTCGGGGATCTTGGCTTTCGACAGGAAGTGGTACAAGTTGCTAGGCGAAGTTGCTACTTCCCACTTGCGTCGAGGAAACAAAGCGGCATCCTCCTGGCAAAGAAGCCACCGCGGTGCGGGTAGGGTCAAAGGGTTTCTCCCTTCTTTTTTCGCTACGTGGGAGAATAGCACGCATCGAGGGAAACGCGAGACTGGAAGTAGCGCGGTTCCTTTTCCTGTTCCTCGGTTCCTGGCTGAGGTCGGAAGTGAGGCCAGGAACAGGCGGACCCTCTCGGATATGAGAACGAGCCCGCCACCCGGGCTACTCGGGGGTTCGTCCACCTAATCCTTTGGACGCATTCACCCCCAGATTAGAGATCTTTTGCCTGATTCCTATGTATCTATCCGAAAGGCCTCTGCTACTCTCGGCAGTCTGACGGTAATTGAAATGGTGTTGAGTGGCCTGGTCCAGCTAATGGCACCGGTACTTGACGGGATTCTCGAAATTCCAGGTGTAGCTCGGGGGCTTCGTTCTCATGGATGAGGAGAGGCAACCCCTCGAGTTTGAAAATTAATGGCGGCGCGCGGGACTTTTTGTCGCAGCCGCGCTCATTAAGCAGGAACCACTGTGAGCGTATAATCGCGCTTAACGAATCGGTCTAGAATCGTCGCTCCCCTGCGAGGAGCACGATATTTCGTCATTAAAGCGCGTGTAATCCCCCCGCGGGAAAGTGGCGGCGATGCTGCGATGCGGCGTTACTCGGTAAGGTCGTAAGTCGCTGCCTGGAGGATTCGCAGAAAGCTCGCTCTTTAAAAAAGGAGGATAGGCGCGCGCGTGTTCTGTACGGTTCGTTACGGGCCTGTATTCGTAACGAACTAACGGATACGTGTTGGACGCGAGTGATCGGAGAGTGCATCGATACACAGCCTCGGAAGAGTAGCTGGGTGCACGCACAGTCGATTGCTTTGATATCTGGACTGGTTCACGGACAATTGCAATCGCGGGGGTTCTGTTTCTATTATAAGTAGATGCGTTCTCTCTTCTTCGAATGGCTTAACCCTTCCCTTCCTCTGTGTTTCCGTGTTACCCGGGAACAAAACTTTATTTCCCCGTTCCGCTATGCAGAACGATCCTTTCTTCCCGACTGCTTTTCCTATCGGCGTCAGGAGATACAAACCGCGGGACGAATCGCCGTGTAAATATGCGCGCGGCTGGTTTCCCCGATCGGGAAAGAAAGGGCTGGGCTTTTGTGAGCTCGCCGCCGCCATCGATAATAACGGCAATCGATTCGTCCCGGATCCGTGGCGATCCTTGTACGTCCCCCCCTTTGTCTTTCTTGTCGCTTTGGTTCCACTATCGTGCGCGGCCAGCTCCAGTTTTGCCTCGACATTTACTTTTCCTCCTCCCTTTGGCTTGTATGCGCCGCTCTAACATCGAGAAGGGTGTAAGCAGCTCGATGTACTCTCTTATTGCAGTACATCGGATACACGCTTTTTCCCCCGGACTCGTTGTAAGCATGTGTTTAATCTGGCCGTGATAGGAAAGCCTTTAAAGGGAGGGACCGCCGGTGCGTCTGGGCCTCCGGTGTAATTCAAGTAGAGAAACCTCCCTCCAGAATTCCTCGCCGGAATCACTATCGAGAGCTCGGCCGCGAAGCCCTGCAAACTATCAGCCACCTGTTAATTCCTTCCGCGCAATCACTTTGAAGCGGAGGCCTGCCCTTAGGGCTGGGAATCCTTGGAGGGATCGCCGATACTGCTGCATGCCGTCCCGGCATTTTTCCACCGAGCGCCGGAGCACGTGTTCTCTTGATTAGGAATCAGCAGGCCCGCAACATAGAATCCGCTGGGGCCGCGCGTCACGAGTCTACACGCTCCAAAAGCCCGATACACTTTTACGCCCGTTTAATATTAATGCTGGCGTGGCCGGCTCTACCCCCCCGAGTATAATAACTTCGTGTCTATCCATAGGTATAGGTTGAGCTTTTTCTCGGCGCTTCGTGTCGTCGTATGTATAAGGGAAAAGGAAGACAGGCCGACACGAGCGCCGATTAGTTTGCCGAGGTATCAGCCCTCGCTATTGAACACAAGAGGATTTTGACCGCGCGCGCGCCACTTGAAAGTTACGAGTTCCGTTTCCAGCGCGGTATCCTCCTCGCGCGGGATTTACAGCTTAGAGTAAACCCGAAGCGAAGGAAGAGTGGTATTGGCGATTTTTCGCGCGCGTTTGCCCTCTGCTCGGGCGTCGTCGTCGCGCGCTCTGTACCAGATTGGAGAACACCTCGTTTGCGGGATCGACATAGAGTTGTTGCGCCGATAGGCAGAAACACGCGTGCATCCTTGCTTCCGATTTAATGGGACGGCGCGGCGTGCTCGATCGGATTGGCCGGGCAATTACAGAACAAATCATTGGCCGATCGGTAGGAAAAGCAGCGAGACTTATCGAGTCACGTTTCGCTGGTAATTGCGGATCGTCCGGCGAGGCTCGGCTGCATGTGTGCTGCCGGCGAACATTATCGCCTCGCTTTCCGTGGATCGCGGTTCCCCTTGATCTACGCTTGCTCCTCGCCAACGACACTCGCCTCCCTGCCCCCCCCCCCCTCCCTCCCTCCCTCCGATCGCCCTTTCCTATCGTCACTTAATTACGCCAGCACGGCTTATCTTCCACGGTTGCTGAGCACCGCGAGCCTCGTTTGTTCCGGCCTGATCGTCTTTATCGGAGCCCGGGGGCGGTCAAGACCGACGACCTCTCACCCGGCTGCATCTGCTTCCCCGGAAGGATCCGAGCGTGGCAATCGCCTCCAGCAGCTTGACAAATGAATCCAAATTGCTTGGCGATCTCTCCTGCCAGTCAGAGTTAATGAACACAAGACTCGCCACTCGAGAATGATTATTAAATCTCTTATAAATTCTCTGCTTCTCCTCCTCTTCTTTCATCCTTTATAATAATAAGCAGTCGACTATGAAAGTGCAGTGTATTTGAGGAAGAATTCTTTCTTTATTGTTGCAGGATTCCGAGGCGAACAATGCGAGGAGAACATCGACGACTGCGTGGGGCACCTTTGTCAGAATGGTGCGACCTGCATGGACAGGGTAAACGAGTACTCGTGCCTGTGTCCGCCCGCATTCACTGGCACCCAGTGCGAATTAGACGTGGACGAGTGCTCGGTGAGGCCATCCCTCTGTCACAATGGCGCCACGTGCACTAATTCCCTCGGCAGTTACTCGTGCATTTGTGTCAACGGGTGGACCGGGCCGGACTGCAGCGTCAACATCGACGACTGCGCCGGAGCAGCCTGTTTCAACGGGGCTACTTGCATCGATCGTGTCGGCAGCTTCTACTGCCAGTGCACCTACGGCAAGACAGGTAAGCGGCTTCTTCGTGTCTAAGTGACTCTTTTATTTTCCTACCGATGACTCGCGGGGGGAGGTCTGATGCGACACTGGAACCGGAGAGTAGCGGCTCTCGCATTGCTGGAAAGGAGCGCGCGGGGCTATAGGCAGGTGGATCCCTGCACGTGCAGAACGAGACGCGGTATGATGCGGCTGCTGCAGCGAGCAGCAGAAGGGGTCCAGAAGGAATCCAGAGATTCCGGAGGCTGAGGTTAGCCTTAGCGAGCGGCGACCTTGAGGACTGAAAACGAGTTTCTGTCCTTAGCGGCGTATCCGCGGCCCGGCACACCGCGCTTTTCAGATCGATCGTCCTCAGCCCGATCGCCAAATACAGGCATCCTTCTCCGGACGTGGTTGCGATTCCACGATCGCTCGCGCGCGCGCTACCCTTGCCGAGCCGGGCAACTTTTTCCTCGATGTTAGCTCCGAGAAGTTGTCTCCCTTCTGCACTGCGCTCTCGGCTCGCGTCTTTTCGCAGGACGAGCCGCGGCCGCGCGTTCTCTGTCTGCCCGGTTTTTCGAAGTTGCGCAGGTGCTTAAATAAGCGATTGCACGAGTAACACGAGTAATTGTCTTTATCGGGCGAGCCGGCTTCCCCCGGAGATTTATCGGGTAGAAGGCGCGCTATAAATTTCATCCTCTACAGATTGGCTTTCCGTGGCTGTCGGGATTCTTTTCACTGCCCCCGGCGCGGGGCGCTCTCTCGCCGAGCAATTAATAATAGCTCTCTTCTTTATAGGGAATATCGCGGCGACATTTAAGGCCCCGGCACGGGGAGGACGGACTTAACGACTAAACGCTGCGGATCGGAACTCCGGGGATCATGTCGGTTTACGGGCTCGTTACTTTGCCCCCCGGCTCTACTAGACGTATACACCAGTTAACGGATTTGCGATATATACGTCTGTGTCCGCGGCGGTGATCGAGGGACGATCGCGTGCTCTGCGTTAAATCTCTTTTCTTTCGCCGCGTGCAATGTCGCCGGTTACAGTTACTCTGCACGCTCGTGTCCACGTGGCGTTTACTCTGCTTTATGTATCAACATGCCGGATACCCCCCCGAGCGTACCGTTATCGACTAGTCCATGTTCTCCCGGCGACCAAACTCTTTCCAGCATCTTCTCTCTCTCTGCGCTCGGCGGACACGCAACTCTCTCGAGTCGATCGATCCGGTACATTATATCCTCTAAAGTCCAAGTTAATTGCCTGGCAAAAATCAGCCCGATTGCCCCACAATAGGCAGCGTTGCGCGGGACATATAAAGAAAGTAGTAGATGCATCACTGTCAGCGCTGCCTCCGATTTCCACGCACGGGTTGCGCGAGCGCGCGAGCGCGCGAGCAATTAGGCTGACTTATAGCAGAGGCCGGCGGCGTTTCCACTAATTTACTGAATGCCAATCGACCCCCAGCACCCCCCGCTCTCGCCCCTCGATCTGGTATCATTCTCATTTGGTGCGTAACTTCACTGGATAAGTCGCGGCCGAGTGCGAGCGATGCGGATCTTTAATGATGTCCATCTTGGGCGATCTTGTTGTCTGCCGTCTTTGGCGATCGGCTCCGACACTTTTGTCCTAGAAACGCATCGAGCGCCCCTTCAAAATGGCGCCTGCTCTCATCGTTTATGAGGATCTGTGCGCGCGTGTGGGTGTGTAAGACGTAGGTGGTCGGACAATATGAAAGTAAAGCTGAATTGCGTGTGCTCTGTTTGTTTAGGTCTGCTCTGTCACTTGGACGACGCGTGCACTTCGAACCCGTGTCACGAGGGTGCCATTTGCGATACCAGCCCTATCAATGGCTCGTTCACCTGCTCCTGTGCCACCGGCTACAAGGGCCTCGACTGCTCCGAGGACATCGACGAGTGCAAGCAAGGTAAGTCATCCATCTATCACTGTTCTCTTGGTACTATCTTACAGCGAGTTAAATGGATCCTCGATGCACTCTCTTCGACGCAGCGGATCATACTATCCCTGATGTAAAGTCTGGCATCAGTAACATGAAACAAATGAACGGCCGATGGGACCTGTTGATCGGCAGCGCGGAATAATCGATGGATTAATACTCGACTGTACCCCCATGGTTCGAGCAAATTGAAATCCCACACGAGCCCGCTTGAGGATCGGCAACTCCGGTAGATTACGATCGATTCATCCGCCGGCGAATTCTCCTGGCGCAACCCCTTCGGTCGGCTCATTACCGTTGTTGTCGCTCGGAGATTGACCCGTCAAGTAATAAAGATACCGCGAGAGAAAAACCACCTGAACACTTTGCCAGGAAAGAATCGTTCTAACAGGATCTTGGTGTCAACTTGTCCGGCCGCAAAAGTCGCGTGTGTCTGTTTTGAATATCTCGAATAGCGTGCAAAGGAGATGCGGAAGATGACCCCTTTAAAGTGTTTTAATCGTTTGAACGCGATCTCTCATCGGGAACGTCAGGCGTGGCCGTCCCGCGCGAACACCTGCAGGGTGCAGTGCACCTTAATAAGCATCTCGAGATTCGCGCAGCTTCTCTTCCTCCTCTCGGCTCTCTCCCCTCCGGCACACTTGTCATTCGTATTCTGCTCGGCCGGATCCAAGGAAAAAAGGCGAGACGCGCGGAGTCGATGATCCTGAGGTATTCCGCATGAGGAATCGACGAGGGTCCCGGACGATTATTAATAATTCGAGAGGCTGTAATTAATGATCGGCGAGAGTTGGCCTACCCGCTGCTGGGGCTCGGATAATCTCCGGGCCGATCCCGATCTCTTAGACACTTGTCTCGGCGGCGGCGCGCGAGCCAGCAGCCACCTATTAAAGCAAATACAGAGACTCCCGATGAATCGCCGACACTCCCCACCATAAATCTATGGCCAACTCTGGGCTACAGGTGTCTCGTTAAGTCGGCCGGCGAAAAAATCACTCGGTGAATGGAGGGAAAGCTCGGGCAGCCAGCGCGAAACACGGTGGAAATTAAGCGTCCGCTCTGCGTAAGCACGCGGTGCGTTGCTGCGCGCTTAATGGCTTTGTAATTAAGCAGTGGACAGGCAGTAGTCGCGGCTTAATTAATAGTCCGCCGGGGAATCGAGCGCCGCATGGGGCCCACACACCTCCGGCCATTTCCTCCACCCCGATCCAACCACCGTTCGCGCTCCTTATCCTTTTGCGCTATCAACTCCGCGCTATCCCCTTTTTATGCATCTCACTGCGAGCGCCCTGCCAATCCCCAGGATCCCGCGAGACGCGAGACGCGAGGATAACTGGAAAAGGCGCCCGAGCCTCTCGAACCAACTTCCTCACGGTGATTGTAATGAGAATCTATTTATAGCTATTAAAGCGCCCGGTATTTATAGCTCGCGGTATATTGGCCCGCCAACAATTTAATATCGCGCATGGCATGTCTTGAGGACAAGGGAGAAATTACCGGGAGAAAAGTGCCGCGCGGAGAATGTTTAGAGAAAGTCCGCTAGAGATTATTAGAGATGGATCGAGTGGCTGGTGAATGGACGGGGGATCGTCATTAAAGGATGCACCGGTAGCTGGTACGTGGACTCGTTTAGAAGACGTAGCCCGAGCGGAACAGTAGAAGGAGGAGCAGCCAAGAGTCGCCCTAAGTAAATCTCTTTCATTCGCGCAGGGCACCTTAATAAATACGCCCTGGCCGCCGGTGGGTGACCGCGCCCGCTAATACCATTCGTTCCAGACAAAGACACTTCATTAATAATCGGAAGCACTTCTTTTGTATTCCCCGGACTCGGCTCCGCTCGAGCCGATGGTACTCCATCGCTCGGGATGAGTTCCCGTATTTCTCTTGAGGCTGCTTCCTCCTCGGCCTCATCGGAATATCCTGCGGCTCTCTCGGTGCTAATGAATCGACTTAGAATTGATTGAACTTCGACGCTCTTGATGAAGAATCCCTCTCATCGCCGAGCGCGCTTTCGCCCGGAGCAACCAAGGCTATCATTATGTCTGCTTCATGTGCTCCATTTTCACCCTCCCCCTCTCTCTCTCTCTTGCCCCCCAAATTCCTTTTTTGTGGCCCCCATTCGAAACAGGAACTCGCGGGGCCAAACTTCTTTCGTCCCTCGCACCCTCCGACCGTTATACGTTTTTTTCCCCGCCTTTCCACGGGGGGAAATGAATCACAGCGGTCGGTTTTTCTCCCTCGGCTAGAGAGCAGGTTGCACTCGGAAACCCGTTTCCTCATAGCCGGTAGAGGAGAGGACTGTGTGCGCGGCGCGCTCGGAGCGGGCCAGGATTGTAATTAGGAAGACATTACTCAGAGAGCGCGATGGGTCCCCTTCTTCCTCGGGGACCATTTCGTTTCTCCGTCTTTCTCCGTCTTTCCTTCCCTCCCCTACGAGCCTCGAGGGGAGGAGGGACTATTGGGCTTCGGGGGCGTACTATTATACACCTGGGAAAGGGTGCAACAAATCGTCGGTAGATTATAGTCGTCGCCAGTCCATCTGACAGTGATAAAGGACGAGCCACCCCCCAGGCGTCCGCGTACCCTTTCGAATATTGAGGAATCTTTCAACCCCCGGAGTAACTGTCCTCTCGGATTTATCACTTCCGCCCTCGCGCTTGCGTCTGCGATTCTCCCGTTACAGAGACACGAGATAATTAGGCTGAAACTATCGGAAACTAGTTTAGTAGTTGCCACTGGGCATTATTATCCTGCTGGCAGGTTCCTCGCAGTAAATTGTGCCGCCGCCGCGATTGCCATTTTTCTAGATAGATGAGATGCATACAGTTGAATGCTTCCGGCTATCAAAGCCCCCTGGCAAACACTGGGAATAAGGGTTTAAGTGGTGCTCGAATGATTCTAATCTCGGTTTGCTCGAGGCAGGATGGTGTGAACGCTTGTAGCTCATGCAGACTTGGTGAGATTAGCATATATGTTCTTGAAGGGGTTTGCTCGATTAGTACATAATGGTCGCAGTCCATCATTCATTTTTCGACGGGGCTGATACGAGCGGAAAAAGTTGAGTAATATCCGAGGATGATTTGTACCCGGTCAAGAAGCCGATTGTTCCTTTGAGATAAAGTCATCGTATTCCGAGGAGCGTGGCGGCGTTCCTTCTTATAATCACGTCCCGGCCAGAGTCACCTTTCTTTTTCCCAGAGGCTTATAAATATTTACGCTGAATTCCTGAAAACGTCGGTCCATTTGCAGCGAAGGACCACCGCAAACGAGCCAGGGCGGTTCTACTGGTGTGCCAGTGTGTCCGGTGTTGAGTTACACCGTCGCTCACTCGCGAGGAGAAGTCCTCCGAGACATGGGTGAAGGTGGCAGCGCCCAAAAATCCCCGGGCGTCCTCGCCACTTTCGAGAAAGTAGAGTAGACTCGAGATCCTCCGAAAATAACTCGGCTCGACTTCGCTCCTCGAGTTACAATTTATAGCAGCTCTTTCGGCAAACGACGCTATGACACATAGCTAGTCAAAAGTCCTTTGGAAATATGTCTCGAAATATGAATATGTAGCTCGAACCGCCAGACCTCTATGCAATATTTCGCAAGTGGATTTGCACTCCAAGTGGACATTTCGCACTGAAAGTATTACATAGAGTTGGCGGTGAGTTTGCATGAACAAGTCGAACGAAGGGGATTTCGGGACTGGGGAGCCCGCTCGCTACCTGCCGGCTAAACAAAGGTCCATTGTTATACCGAAATTTGGCAACGTTGCCCTGACAATGGTAAGTCGATACCAGGGCAGCGAGGAGGCTCGTATACCTGGGCTTGGACATACCTGTGCCAGCCTGGAAAGCCTTGCTCGTCGTGCGTCGAATTCATCGAAAGACTCCGAAGCCCATAACCGGACTTCGCCTTTCCCAAAATTTCTCTTCCTCCATAATCTTCGGCGCATCCCACTTTGAATCGAGGCCACTCGACTTGAACGTGGCATTTTTCGCTGACAGTTGGCGTGATGATTTCGTCTTGAAAATTCGAGTTTGCGGCACATGAAGCACAAAGTAGTCGGCCGGTAGTTAGAGTATCTTTTTCCCCCGAGCGCCAAGTACTATAATCATCGCGACAGAGTACGGAGGGAAGCCGGGCGTAATGAGATTTTTGCCGGAAGCTGGTGGCAAGAGGAGAAGAGAGAAGGTTTCGCCAGGCGGAACAGAGCGCTGGGGGGCGCGCGCGTCCTCTCCGACTCTCCGTGCACTCGCTTTCTCAGGGGTCCAGCCGCTCCGGCACGGACGAATCTAATTAAACGCTAAATTGTTATTTTAAGTTTAATAACAACCATAATGACCTCGCGCACGGTGCCCGGCTCTGTTATTATCTAGATTGCATATTTTCTGGTAGATTAAGTTCCTCGGGCGCGCAAGAAACTGAAAGCCCCGGCGAGGACCACTGCTCCTTGGGCTGCAACGTGCTACAATCGAGTGACGAAACTCCTTCCGAGGCTTACTTCCACTACAGGCGAACAGGCGAACAGGCGAACAGGCGAATCTCCATAATTGATCGATTACGTCTGCGATACTCATTTCACGATGGACGCATAAGCACTCGGCTAATTGGCATAGTCGAACTCTGATTTAGCCTGGTATTTAATGGCGGCCTGGTTTTTCTCCCTCAAAAGCGATGATACAGCTACTCGGAATTTCCCTCCGTCCATTCGCTGCGCTCGGACTGATTTTACTGTACTTCCGCGATCCTTGCTTTACCGCCACTTGGAATACCAGAGTCTCTCTCGGTAGTTTGAGAGTTCTACATATATAATAATGCCGGCCGGGTTCGCTGCAGGGACGCTCTGAATTTCCGAGTTGAGAGTTAATACTCCGGCTTTATATTTAGTTGGCCTGTAAATCCTAGGAATTAGCTGTCAAGAAGCCGGTCTTTCTAGTCGCAGGTGTAATTTTCTCGAGCTGCCAATTTGCAGGAGCTCCCGATCCCGATCGTCCTTGATCGTGTCTGAGGGTAGAATGCGATCATTGCGATCCCACTCGTCATCGACGCACTAGCGATCGTGAACACGACGCAGCAATGCGTTTCTTGCCGGGGAGCGTTGAGCGGGACACGTTTTGTGTCGTATGCCTTTCAGGCCCCTTGCGGGCCTTGCGGGCCTTGCGGGCCTTGCCGCTCGGCAGGTCGGCTCGCGCGCCTCTCCTCTTAGGAGAGGCCTTTGCCGCTTTCCGAAGGTTCTTTCTGCAGCGGTGGGGAAAGATGGCGCGACAGCGCCGACAGCAATTACGCTTTGCCCGGCCGGAAAAACCGTCCACCGGCGAATTACACGAGGCCGGCATGCGAGCGTGCCAGGGAGAGCGCAGCAGAGCGCAGCAGAGCGCGCACCTCCCTTCTCCCTCGCTCTCTCCTCACGACACCACTTTATAAGCGAGCACTTGTTGCGCTGGCAGCGAGCTCCTCTGTCGCTGCCCTCGGAAAACTTCATAAATATCGCCGGTAATTGTACATCCTCCGTTGGCGGAGGGAACCACCTAACGAGCCGCCACCAATTTTTCTTGCTCCCCAATGATACCCTCGTCTTAGATGTCGCAAGAAGTTTCTTTTTCGCGAGCGCCGCGGAATATGTCTACGAGACTGCGCCGCCGCGTCTTTACAGAGATGTAAGATGCTCACGGCAAGAAGTGGACTTGCTTCCTTTCACGGTGACGCCCGGGAGAAAGCAAGGGACACCTCGGTGTCGTTCGTGTTTCGTTTGAGACGCTTCTTTTCGCTGGGATTACGGATTTCTGGAGATCAGGTGCTCGTCGGGTTCGCATAGACGCGGGAGATGTTGGAGATGAGGGTAGGGTGATAAGAGGGTGTTAGAGAGAGAGAGTCGATGGGACAGGAATCTCGAGCGAGATTCAACAGGAGTTTAGCCTAATGAAGCGCTCATTTCGCCGGAGCGACGAATTGCGAGACACCCGGTAGACAGCTGACAGCGGTAATTATCTTATTGCAATTAGCGCGGAGCGCCGAGCACGGGGAAAAGGACGGCGAGCCGCGAGATGGATTCTTGGGTAAGAGCGGATCCGCGGTAGCCGTGGAATCCACCCGGCAGCTTCCTTCTTATGCTCGAGGAGGATGCCGCTCGGGCTTCCTCCTCCTCCACCTCTCTCTCTAATGGCGAGCGGCCGAAAAAACTTCCGAGGTCCGAGCTCGCCAATTAAGGCTCCGCTATCTCTTGCATTTGTCTCCTCGCGCTCAGCCGCCCGTAGATGCGCCGAGAGAGAGAGAGCTGAGCTACCTTTAAATCCTCCGTGGAAATTAATTACTATGCCAGTCGCGTTCGAGCATCCCCCGGGCAGTTTTAATTATCGGCGGCTTGGCCTCGCGATCGCCGCGGCAAGTTTGACTCGGCCGCGACACGTGGGAAGATTCCCTCTCGGTGAAAAGATGCTGGAACGCAGTGTTTAACTCAAACCGGATGATGAACTTTCACTCGGACATGTCTGGGATTACCGGTAAGAGGAACTTCCGAACGACTTCGAGGAAGTTGTCGCTTCTGGAATGATTGCCTGTTCGCCTTTAGCATCTGTTACAAAGCCTCTCTGGGAGAGTCGAGTGCATCGAGGATCAAACATTTATTATTGTCATCAGTTTACTAATTTTGAATATGTCCATTCAATGTCTAGATATTAAATGATGTGTCTCTTGTTAATGTTACAGGATCTCCTTGCGAGCACGACGGCATCTGCGTGAACACGCCCGGCTCGTTCGCGTGCAACTGCACGCAAGGATTCACCGGGCCGCGATGCGAGACGAACGTGAACGAGTGCGAGTCCCATCCCTGCCAGAACGACGGCTCCTGCCTCGACGATCCCGGGACATTCCGCTGTGTCTGCATGCCTGGTAAGTGAAATTTCCATCGAGCCATTGATTGGCCAGCCTACTTTTCCGCGGCGAGCGGCCTGGATGTCGTCCGGCCCGAAACTCCTGTTACCGTGCGGCCCCGCGTGTCCTTGCCTCCCCGACGCGGAGAAGGAACACGTCGATATAATTCGTGGTAGATTCGCGTGACTCCGCTTGAAACTTGAAGCAGGAGCGAGCGGCTCAATGTATGCGGTTACTTTCACAAGGGCGTTTCGTCGAACCTGCTCCACTTATGCTTGTACCCTGGCACTGGGAATATCGAGTGCGTCGATCGTTTGCACCTTCTCTCGACGGACACCGGGCCCCGTGACAATGACAGATAATTTGCCGGGAGATTCGGACAGACGTTGGACACTTGGCTGTAACATTTCTACTTTGTCCGAGGAGCTCGGGTGGGCTCGGAATGCCGAGGTAGATTTTCGTGGAAAGGGTTTTTCGTGGAGGCTGCGTTTCGGAGTGCGGCGAGTGAGGAAATGGAGATGCGCGACGATAGGAAGAGAAGTTGCGGGCTCCGGTAACTGGTGGAGCCGGTGTCGGCGCGCCGGGTGTCGCCAGTAAATTCTTCCGAGATGACAGAGCCGCGGCTTGCATTATCTGATACAGCGGCCTGCGAAAGGCCAGCGGCCGCAACTCCCTTCGCTCCTTTAATGTTCAACCCCTCGGCACGCGTAAGTCAGCCTTAATTGTTTGACACCGGGTATACGCGCTCATCTAGCAACACACACACACACACATTGGTCCCGTGTGCATTGGCGATCGGTGAGCTGCCACCCCGAGAACCGAACCCCTTTAAGGGCCTAGAGAGCAAGAGCAGTGCACGTCGAGATTCCGGCGATCGATAATCACCGCAATCGACCGGGGGAATCACGGCCCCGCACTCGATATCGCTGGGAATCGCGAAAACCTTTCCAACTATTCGTCGACTGGTAAAGGTCGCCATAGTATATCCGGACGAGCGGACGACGTGATGGGAAAGGGAGAAAGAGACGCGCCGGCCGCCGAGATAAAAATCGCCCATTCCAACATGCGCGCCTTCTCCCTGCCTGCCTGCCTTCCACCTCTTGCATAATCGTCGGCACCAAAATAGCTCGGTCTCTGGAAAGTTATCGAGATTCTTCAAGCCTTTCTCCAATCTTTGCCGCGGTAATAATGAGAGTGTCGGGGGCGGGTGATATTGCTCCAGAAAGGAATAAAAGTCGCTCGAGTAAGAAATGGAGCATTAGGGGTGTGCGAACGCGAGAGACGAAGTATCGCCGGTGTCGGTAATCGATTACGATCTCCTGCGATGCTATATCGCCGGCGCGGCGCAGTGTTTCCTCCTTGGACTGTTCCCCTCTCGGTGTGTCCTGTCCTCGCGGCCGAGGCTCCAGCATCGGGATTTATGGCGTCGATTTACAATTCGCGCGACCTTTGCCGTGACGCTTGGCCCATCGCTCTCTCGATCCTCGCTCCCTTGGCCCGCGATGTGTACGGCCCTTAACAACGGCAGCTCTCGCCAGGCCGATAAATCCGAGGGGACCAGCTACCAAAGACACAACCCCCTCACAGTTCGAGTGAGCCGCGATTTATTTGGCTTCGACTAGTTGTGTTCGCCCGGAGAAATAGTCGGCCGGCCGAGGAGAGCAGTCGCCGAAATGTATAACCGAGCTCTGGAGCGGAGACTGGAGAGCGCGGATCGAATGCATTCGCCGAGGAGCCGGGCCCCGACTGCAGCGGCCGGGCCTAGAAAAGCGAACAATCGTGATGTCGACGGAGCCAGAGGGTCCGAAAAGCGAAGGAGCAAAAAATGAGGGACGCCGGTGCGCCGAGAGGGAGAGATGGAGAGAGTAAAGGGTTCGAGGTGGGTGAAGGTAAGAGAGCCTGCTAGGGACCAGGAGTAAAATATGATAGCGGGATTCGCGAAATATGAGACCGAGACGACGGGATCCGTTGCCCGGGGCCATCGTACGGCCACAAAGGCTTATCTTGTCCCTCGGCTTTGCTGGACCGCCATTTTGGTACTCCACCTCCGCCTCCTTCGGCTGCTGGTGCCTCTTCTTCTTAGCTCCTTCCCCGGCCCTCCTCGTCTCGCCTCGTCCTCCGACTCCCCCTCGGTCCTCTCGAGACTCTCCCCCTCCACCCCCTTCTTTTTCGTCCTCTTGTTTCGGGGCTTCGTCGGCCCCGTTCGTCGTGCCTTCCTTTCTTGTCGGGGCCCGCTGTCCCGTAAAAGGATCCGCTAAATAGCGCTAAGAGCTTCGAGGAAAGAGGATACTTGGGCATTCAGGATTTTGCGCCCGCGCTCGCCGGCTCGCGCGCCGTCGAGAGGAGAGGAGAGGAGAGGAGGCCGCGCGCCACTCGGTACGGCCGCGAGCGACGGCCTTTGTAATTGCTGTCCCGGGGGTAATGAGAGACGATCGCCTTTTTACGGCCCATGGAAAACCGTTGGTCATCCTACCATTCGATAAAAGGGAGCCGGCATCGCGCGCGCGCGCCTCCGCCCTATAAAGGGTCCCCGCCGATTTTGCACTGGCGACTAGGGAGGGGGGGCCTTTATTGCGCTGTCGTGGCTTTTATCGGGCGAGCACTCGGCTCGGTAGCACTTTGGCCAAATGGTCGGATAAGCACGTTGCGGTGGTCGTGCCCGGCTCCCGGCATCAGGCTATTCTTGCCTCGCTCGCTATTCACGCTATGTGACGCGCTCTATGTATGCCGGCGATGTATGACAACATTACTTGCGCGCTCGAGCCACCGGCGGCCGCGTCCTCGTGTAATAAAGAAAGGAGCGGCAAGGGCTCACTGTCATTGACGTACGATGCCAATTACAACGGCATTGCGTCGCTCGTACACGGACCATCTGATAGCGAGCTCTCTGCCCGCCTGATGAATGCTCGTCTCGCGTATTCCCCGTTGGCCGATTGAAAAATGGAGATTAATAAATCGGAAGCGCGACCAACTAGTCAGGCCCACCATTCAGAATGTCCATTAAGAAACGCCCTCCTCTCAACAATAGCCCACACGTATGAATTCGATCCCCGAGACTCGGGACTCGTGCTCCACTTGTCTCGGAGATCGCGCCGGAGATGGCGCGGGAAATCGGAGCCTGGGGCAAATAGTACGTATACCTCCCCCTTGTGGAAGTCGAACTGCGCGCGGATGAAGATGACATAAAGGTGGCGTGGCGCAGGAAAAGATAGCGTTGATCCTCGCCGGGTAGCCCGACACGAGACCGGACAATGTTATCTCCGCTGGCATCAGCACAGGTATATGCGTCCAGGTGTTCACACGGAACAGGAATTCGCGAGTCCTCGCTCTCCTACTCCTTCAGGACTTCCACGTCTCCTAAAGCATGTGGCCTGGCCTCGCCTCGCCGGGCATTCGACATTTTTCCGTCCCCGACCCTCTCGCAGTTTCGCTCGAGTACAGTTTCAGGCATATTCCAAGTTTTGCTTGGAAACTTTATGGGAGTCCTTCCGGCGAGTATAAAGGGGGAGGGTTGCCGAGGTTGCTGCTCGGATATCTCAATATCCCCGGGTTGATACAGTCAGTATGCATAGCGTGGACGTGTAAGCTCCTCGGCGGCCGAGCGCGATAGAAGGCACGGATTGGCCGCGGAGAGAGCGGGAGGCCGAGCGATGCCAGCCGGAGTATGATACATTATTGAAGATGTAGATTGCTCCTAGCATAATCCAGCAGCCTTGCATTGTCCGGGGTGGACAATGGCTGCCAGGTTTTGTTATCTCGGCAGCCTCCAGTGCGCGAGAGTCTGCTCTCGCGATCGTCTGTTGGTTGTACCCGTTTCTCGGCCGCCTCGCCCTCCGCCGCCGCCTCTCCTCTTCGCCGGTCCAGAACTCGGCTTCTGCCGCTGCGCATTGTGCGTAGTAAATCTTCCGAGGGGCAGAATCAACATCGTTACGGGGACAATTGCAGCGGTATTGCCTTCGTGTCGTCCGGCGCTTTTTTCTCGCCAAACCGCCGCTCCGCGCGATCTTAGTGCGCGGCCTCGAGGATAACGGACGTTTTATTAATTGAAAAGCGACATCGCCCGGTTGCTCGATGAATCTTGATTGATGTAGACGTGAATAGGAAGACGGGCATAATTTATCAGAACAATGCTTGTATTATACTCATCAGTCAGCGGAGGAGAGAGATGGAGAGAGTTTGATCGCCGCTCGATTGACATATCCCCGTGGCTTTTGTTTCTTCATCGAGCTCGGGGAAGCCGTCACGCGGATAAAGAGGATGCCTCAATGATGTAAATGGTGGGTTTGGGGTTACTGTCAGGAGTGACGGCACCCTCCAGGGCGGCCAGGCGAGTACCTTTTTCTCACACAGTTTCGAGTTACCTCTCTATCAGTTTTGACACTTGGACTTTCTTTACCTCCTACCTCTTCATTCAGCCCAATTGCCTTTACATTCACTAGAATCAGCGTCATCAAAGAGCCAGCACGGAAATGCCAAGTGGGAGTTCCGCGGGAAATTTGAGGAAATGAAAATCTTGCAATGGCGAAGATGCCGCGCGGGATACTCACATAAATACGCGGCGAAGCTACGAAAAGCGTGGACGGGCCAGGAAGATTCTATCTCCACTTACCCAACACGCCTGCTAAGTCTTCTGGCAGACTTTATCTAGCTAGATCTGCGCTTGCCCCTTCTCTCTCCCTCTCTCCCTCTCTCCTGGGCTTGGTTATCCAGCTCGATCTCGCCTCCTTGTCTCTCGCTCATTGCGAACGAGAGGCTAGACAGAAGAGGAGCTCTAGAAAGGCGGCATCTAAATTGGTCCAGATGAAGGAGTCCTGATTGCGTCCAGCTAGAGCAACCAGTGGAAAAGTGAGACCCTGAAAAAAGACTCGGCCTGACACATAGTCGGCTTTTCCCCTCGGCTTCCACCCGAGGAATCGGAAGATCCATCTCTTAGGCGCATACGTGGCCCCGGGATCGCGGCGATTTTTCTGGCAGCCGGACTCGTTCTTCTGGCCGCTCTCGGAGAGAGAGACGTTGGGAAAGGAGAGTAGCGCGCTCGAGTCAGTCATTGTCTTAGAGAGTTGGCCATTCATCGGTCACCGGGATAGGTGACATATTATAGCGCAGAACAAAGGTAGGATCTTCCCGGCAGCGGCTGGCAAAAAAGGAGTCCGCGGGCCCGGAGAGGAGGCGGAGGGACGGGACCGGGAGGAAGAGACCGGCTTAAGTGCTCATTGCTAACAAGCTGGCTTGTCGCTCAGCAAGGCGCCTGCCTTTCTCCGGACGCGTCTTCTTCTCCGTGGCATCAGTCACTCCTGAAATCAGGCACCCCGAAGACATTATGGACTCGCTCTCCGAGGACGATCTCCTTTTTACGAGAGGTAAAAACACGATTGTGTTGGAGACGCGGCTATACGCGGGTACACGCGGGTGTGTGCGTTGCGTACGAGGTTGCCGCAGGACCCGGTGATATATGGCCGCAGGTAGGAGATAGGTGCACACACCACGCCTTCTGGGTAAAACGTGTCCCTCGGTTACGAGCTTCCTCCTCGCGTCCGCGCTCTTCATTCCGACTTCCCATCCCTTCTTCCTCATCCCCGGCTATGGGCCTTTATCTCTCGGCGGAGTGCTAGACTGCGGTGGCATCGAGGAAGTCGTAACACTTGGAGCGGAGATCGGCACTGGACCTTCCTGTCGGCCGGCTCGCCGGAATATAAGCCGATCCTCCGAATGGCCGCGCTTCGACCAATGGGGTATGGTATTACGGGCTACGGTAGTCGGGAGAGCACTACGGAAGCTCGAATAATAGACCGCTCATCGGAGTTTCCAATAGCTTGCGCGCTCCAGACGCCGGCGCGCGCGCACGGCCATTAATCTTAATTAGAGGCCTGCTCCCGGTGCGCTCGCATTTACTTTGAATTTCCATGGCCGAGCGCCTTATTTCATCTGGGATATCCAATGCGTATTAATCTACGCCGGTGGTACCGAGAGGTTTAATGGTCCGCTTCTACCGCGGTTCGATTTGGCGCACCCTGAACTCGGTTTCAACCGTAGACGGAACTATATCTTCCGCTATGGGTAGTTTGTTGGTTGAGCGATGACTCTCTTGAGTTGCAGCTCGAGCTCTGACCTCTCTGGTTGGACGCGCGGCCCGCCCGTAAACCAGGTCTCGTTCCGCAAATCCAGAACGAATCGAAAGTGCGCCAAGTTGGGCGAAGGCCTCGCGTCTCTCGGGTCGCGAGCATTCACGAGAGCTCCTCGCGTCTGTTGAACTGTGCCGGGCTCCCCTCGATCTCCGTGTGGCTTGTGTCGCTTGGTCGCTCGCGATCGGCCGCCTAGAGAGATATCGTACGTGGTCGCAAGCGTGGGATACTCGGGCCGCGCGATCTCAATGAGAATGGATACGCTTCCGAGATAGTCGCTCTTTCGACAGTCAGAGACGTGTGCCCGCGATTGAAGGAGCGCGTACTGCACACAGAGAGGAGAATAGTTGCCGGTGGAATTACGCGGAATTATGCAACTCCCCCCACACAGAGAGAGACGCGCGCTCGGTTAACTCGATGTGCCGAGGAATGAATATACATGGACGCAGACTGGTATCAGCGGCAACGCCCGTAAACCGGATTCGCGTGATAGCGGCCGCCCGGTACAACGGCACATTGTCCTGTCGAGGGATCTTATTTATCTCGAACTGTCCGCGACCTCCGTGGCCGTCGGTGCGGCTTGAATAACCAGCGAAAAGATATCGCAGTTCCCGCGAGTTTAGAGTGCGCCTCCTCCCCGCCCATTGTCCGCAGCAAATCGCCCTAGAGCCGGGCGCGCGCGCTCCGTGACGATTTCTGCTCGATGGATCTCGTGGAATCGCACGATCCTCTCCCCGCTTGAGAATGAATATCAGAGGAGATCATTCCGCTCGAGGAATAATCGTAATATCCCGCGCATACTCTTTATCCGAAAGTCTCTTGCAGATATTCGAGAGTCGTTGAACCTCCGCTCGGAGCGCGCGCCGAGCAACAAGTAGTGCAAGTCCGGCATTAGTCAGACGGGCGAGCTGAAGCGTAAGCGACGGACACGCGGCGCTTTGAATGATGATGCATCGCGCGTATTATACTGGAAACTGGGAGGGTTGAGTTGGATAATTGTCGGGAGAGGAGCGAGAAAGGTTGGGTGAAGGATCGAGGGAGCGGTGGATGATCCTCTGGATCTGTCAGGATGCTCGTCGATCCTTGTCCTTGGTGGAAGGGAATAGATGGTAGCGCGATCGGGGAGGTGAGGCCTGCGCTATCAGTATGTACCGTTATCCTGTAAGCGGGCGTGTGTGACGGGCGGGTAAAAGGCGGCGGACGAATCGAGATCCTCGAAGCCGATAGCTGGGAAGGCTGACTAGCGAAGCGCGCGGCAGAAGAGTGCATTTGACGAATAGACAAGCCGGGTATAAACACGAGCGTGTATGCCCGCTCGTTTCGCTACCGGGAAGATGTAGATAGCAGCCTCGCACTCACCATTGACTGTGTCTTCTTGTCCACCTCGTCCACCTCGTCCACCTCGTCCACCTCGTTCGCTCTTGTTCGTCTCTCCTCTTCCTCTTTTTTCACCTTCACCTTTCTCCCAATCGGTCGAGCCTCGCTCTCGCCGAGGAATTCGATCAGGCGAGCAGGCCGTCCGGGCCGCGCGCTCCCCCTCCTCGTTGCTCCATTTATCTCGAAAGTGGCCGCCGCTGACACCGATAAAACCTCCCCGGCGAGCGCGTCGCCACGCGATTATCATTCAATCCCTCTTATGCGGCTACCTCGGCGAAGGACGCGCGTGCAAGTAGGGCCATCGCGAAAACTCTTTAAAAACCAACCGCACACACGCCGGACGTGACCGGCTTTCTTGCGGACCTCCCAAGTCAGCCTCCTCTTCTCATCCGTGGAAAGCTTGATTTGGATATCGACTGCCGATCGCAACTCATCCCATCCACTTGCTCCGTCCTCGGAGTGATCGATCAGGTGGCCGCCGCTCACGAAATCACTGGTTGCTGATAGCTAGGAATTAGTACATCTACTACCGGAATTGATAGCTTTCCATCGAGTACCTCCCAATCGGCTTCGCTTCCGAGAATACTCCGATATCGATTCACCTGTTAGTTAACCACAAGAAGCACCGATCAATTTCATCGTTCGCTTCACCCAGTTTGTTTCCCGGCTGAACCTCCACTTGAACTATCAACGAGAGCAAGTCTCTCCCATCAAGCTTTCGAGCGATTCTAGTTGGATTGATTTTTTATCGCTTGAGCGAGTCACTTTGGTTAGAAATATCATGTTCTATTTTCAGCTGGAAATAGCAATTGAATTGAAATAACGCGTTTAACAGCATCTCCCCGGCGATTTTGTGGTTCGAGGCAGGAGGGTATTAATGGGGAACAAATTGAGCGCGCGCTCGCGCTCGTCCTCTACGTCGAGTGCGACTGACAGATGATATCGTAGTATTTATTATTCATTACCTTTAACTCACTCGACCGGTCACGGTCGCCAAGTAATTACGGTGATTAATCTACCGCGCGGGCTCGGGCTCTAAGGATCAAAGGGAACGACTCTTTTGAAACTAGCTTAACCCATTGACAGTACTCGACATTTCATTTGCTTTTCAGCAACGGGCATGCCCGCTTCGTGGTTGTAGTATAGAGCGCTATGACTGAAGTAGTCGACTTTCACCAACCTTTAATATCAGTTGCGCCCGTAGAGGTGACCCTCAATGGTGTAATACAATGTGTTACGAGCTTTATCTCCATTGAAAACTACTTGCAACCAGCTCTTATATTCACAAAGGGGTCGACTACCATCGATTAGCGATCTTACATTTATCCGGATCATTCTTTATCGCTGCTTGTGCAATATCGTCGGTAGCCTCGCACTCACCCACATAGCAGATCATATGAGTTGATACATATTTTATTAATGGCTGAAGTAAACAGTATTGTTATTATTTTAATGCGCCGCTCCAACTGCTGTAGGTACTGAAAAAGTAATGGCCTCGCGTCCACCCACCCCTCAACATGTATAAATGCCCGTTGAAACTAATGAGGATCCCTCGGAAGAATTTTTGCCTTTCCGTCAGTCGGCTTGGAAGACTCGTTACCAGGATCTCTCGAGCGCTCGACTTACCATATCCACGGTCGACCGGCAATCTGTTTGCGTTGCATTCTATGTAGGATGCAACACATGCGGCTGGCTGTGCAGCACGAGATGCGTCCTTTGTCGGGTGCAGCGGGTAGATCGACAGGATTCGATCATGTAGATCCCTCTCTCTCTCTGGATGGATCGCGATCTCAGTGTAGACGCGTGCGTACGGAGACAGGACGCACAGACGCGCACACGGATCGGATCACTGCTCTCGCATGCACCCTGCATAAGTCGCGCATAATGCCGCCGGCAGTCTCGGTGCATTGGAGATATCCGCTGCGCTTCGAGAGAGGAATCCATGAATCTCTAAGAGCTTTCCGTCCCCGTGGAAGCAGGACTTATGGCCTGCTGTAGAAAGTACAGATTGTGTACACCGTGCGCAGCTTTGCGTACTTTATTGACGCGCCGATTCCCCCGGAGGCTTTGCCGGAACTTTAGACTCCTGTGAAAGTCCCCCGGAGATTAGAAAGAGTCGGCAGCGTGTGTCTTTGGACGCGTGCGAACTTGGAGCAGTGGTTGACGCGCTCGATCGAGGGATCAACGGTTCACGATCGATTTAAACGGAGCCGGGCTCCCGCCCGATCCCTTATAGGTACGATGAACCTTGTGCAAAGAGCGCGCGCACCCGTGGCGGAGGTCAGTGCACGTAGGGAGATCGTGACAGCACGTTCCACTCGTATAATAGCCTGACGTTGCTCGAGGACGATGGGAGTAATGTATTCTCTCACAATAACGAGTTTACGATAGGTGACCGACGGCCAGCATCTCGTCCCCGGCGCAAAGATCAATCAAATAATTAGAATGGCGACGCCTCTCCCCTTTGTCCAAGAGGACTTTTTCGCTCTCCGGCAACATTGCGAGCTGCTCGCGGTCCCTTTGGGAGCGGCGCTCGCTCTTCCGGGGACATTTGAGCTCTAACGATCACAAACGAAGCCCGCGGCCGGCAGGGAGAATGACGCGTTGTTTAATTTGATGGCGGCTATTAAGCCTCGAAATCGTAGCTCGCGGTCTGCGGTTGTGTTATGCAAACTCGGCGTGCAGCCTAGCCGGAGTTTCAGGAAGACGAGGCCGCCGAGTGGTCAGGAAAGCGAGAGAGGCTTCCTTCATAATTCGCGAGCAATGACAAAGCAGACAAGGCGGCCTTCGCTTTATTCGACGCATTAAAACCAATGATATTGTACCCGCTAAATCAAGACCGGTTCCTCTCTCTCTCTCTCTTGCCGGCGGCCGCTTTGCGCGCACCTAATATGCTCGTGAGAACAGGCAATAGTGCTTCTGACGGAAGAAAATGACAATTAAAGCAGATATCGGTATTCACGTGCGATCGGTGGCCCTCGCCCTCCCCACCCAAAGAACACGAGCGTCCGACTGTCCGACGTCTCCCCAAGCATCCGTCGAGCGGACTTCATTGAATTTTAATTTCCCCTCGCTTGGACGGTATTCCGCGATCTCGCAATCCCAGTGCGCCTTGCCAGGGAGGAGGACGCTCTCACGCGATCGACGAAATGAACCTGGCGGCGAAAAAGCGTCGCTCGTTAGCGGCTCTCCGGAGGGATGAGGAAAAAGGGGCGCTAATCTCGCCCGATGCGGCCGACAGCCGCAAAGAAATGAGGAAGAGTGGCGATCCAGTGGCAAGTCTCTTGTTGCCGATAAACCCAGAGAGAGAGAGGGAGAAGAGGAGCGCGCGGGATCCATTGGTGAGACGATGTCGTCCGTATTTAAAATGTAAATGCCACTACCATCGCGGTGGTTCTTCCCGATTTCGGCGGGGCCGATCCCGAATGTGCGCCACGTACGCGCGAGCGAGTGGCTTGATTTCGGGCGGCGCGGCGCGGCAGCCACTCGCGTATACTCTCAGTATGCCGAATGCAGTGCGGGAGATTCGGTTAAGTGGAGTTGGAGCCTAAAACCACCTACCCGGTTCATGCGCATCGCGCGCGGCCTCTTCTTTCGCCGAGCATCTTATTAAGGGCAGGCATAAGCGAGGTGCTGCGAGCGGGAATGTCGCCGGGCTCGTTTAAATGCGACTCCCTCTCGCGAGCGAGAGAGCCAGGGAGAGAGAGAGAGAGAGAGAGTGAAAGCGAGAGGGCAGTACGTCGATTCTCCGGCGTAGTCTCCGCCAAAAAAGGACGCCGCTCGCCAAGGACCTCTTCCTTTCTTTCGACGCTCCTTCGCCTTCTTTCGCTCCGCTCGGACCTTTGCGCTCCCCGATTCCGAGCCGGCTCTTCTCTCCCATCGATTCCGCTCCGCTAATATCCTCTCCCCCCCTCTCTCTCTCCCTGCCGATTGTTAATAATGCATGAGACAGATACTCTCCGCCGAGAGCGCTCCTACTTTTCTAGAGGCCCTTCCCTCGGGAGTGATTCACTTTATCGGCCGCTAGCCGCACGCCAAACAACTCGAGAGATTTTTGTCGCCGGATACCTTTCTTCCCCGCGAGGGAAATTGATAAGCTCTACCCGTCCGGGACTCAGCGTGAAGTCCGCTCGGCGCGCCTCTTCAAAGGCCCAGGCCGCCCAAAAGCACTGCTGCCACGAATGCAAGAAAGAGGAGAGCGCTTGGCTCGATTCTTTCGGCGGCGAGAGCCTCACGTGACAAGATGAAAGCGGGCGAGTAAGGAGGGTGGCGATCCTCGCGGGCCGCGCTGCCGAATAATCACTTCCGTCATCTCGCTGGCATGTTATTACAACGGCGCATATCCTCGCCTCGTAAACAGAGAGCGAGCCGGAGAGTGTTGGCCGGGCTGTCCGAAGCCCATCGCCGATACACATCCGAGAGCGAGCCTCTTTACAAGCTGTTACTCGGCCCCTTTCACGCGGCCCATTCAATTACCTCCGCCGGCTTTCATTAATACACTTTCGGTAAATTCATCTTTCTGCAATTAGCCGATTGCCGGGCGAGTTATGCGGCGGGTTCTCGCGCGCCGACACTGAAATTACAGTGGGGCCGACCGGGGGGGCACAGTGTTCGACGTCGATATCGGCAGCGCGTCGAATCGCTCGGGTACTACTGGACAGTGCGCCACCCAAGATTCGTCTCGCTCTCTTCCGCTGGCTTGCCCAAGAAATTGCAGAGCCTCCTCGCTCGCACAACCTGGCCCGGTTAACCGGTGCTCGGAGAAATTTATTATTCGAGCACGCGCGCCAGGCTTGGCGAAGCTGAAATTTGCTTGTCGATCAGGCGTCCCTCGCATCGCGACCGGCTGTACACCTCGCTTGACCACGACTCTGTACTCCGCGTACAAATGACTTAGTTAACGCTCGGCGCAACCGAACGCCCGGGATTTATGCTTATAATGAGCGAGTGTGTGTGTGCGAGCGCGGGCGCGCGCTCTCGGAAGGCAGTGATTATTTATGCAGATTAGTGGAGACTCTGGCAGCCCGGGCCCTCGGGTACTTGCCAAGTCAGATCGCGTGTTGGCGCGGGGCGGCGTGGGGGCGCGGGAGAGAGAGCGATTAAAACCGCCCAATTAAGGTGGCGTCCAGGACTTCTTCGGGACGTTTACCGGCTCTTTAACGCGAGTCGACCTTATCTCACGTTGTACCTCCTCCCGGCCGGCGGCGATTAACAGGCCGGCCTAATCGGCCGCAAATTCGTCCTGCTCGCCCCGAGCACGATAACCATGCCGTTTTTACTCCCTACCCATATGGTCAGTGACTTTTGACGGCAATGCTAATGACGGTTCGCCTCGAGTGCGCGCGATTCGGAGACACTGACCGCGCGCGGTGGTTCCCTGATGCATTGGTATGTCAGGGAGGAATCTCGCTCCTCCCGCTCGCTTTCTTTCGACTCTCCGCTCGCCACGCAACCAGTATTATCGTGATAGAACCGCTTAATTCCCACTGAAATTGAAAATAATAATTCCCGAGTAATAACAATGAAGGGCTCGCCCGAGTGGGAAAGGGAGAAACAGGTGGCTCTCGGGCGAGCCGAGAGCGGCATCCACTTTGCTCATATTAATGGTCGATTATCTTTTTGTGTTCCAGGTAAGTTCAAGTGTTCCTCGTAGCGGAGAGAGAGAGAGAGAGAGAGTGAGAGAGAGTGAGGGGGAGGGGGATGGCGGACTCATTGGAGCGTGGTGGTTTGGCGCAGGAGGCTGCATTCCACGTGAGTCCTTGGTAGTCGTCGGCGCTCGCTCGAGCCATTCCGAATTCGTTAGCTCGCACGGGCAATGATGGCCCTCGTATCAGCTGGTTCATACCCCGTCCAAGTGATTACACGCGTCCATTTACTACCCGGCGGCTTCCCTCGCCGGCTGTTTTGTCCGGCTTAGAATCGCCGCTCCAGGAAATTGAGCGGACGCTGTAATAGATATCGTTATTGCATCCGGCTCGGGAAAGAAGAGCGGGATTGTTCGCGATCCTGGAATTGGGAGACCGAGAAACCAATATCGACGAAACGAGTTGGTAGACTCGATCGTATGGTATTCGAAAAAAGCGGAAGCCTCTGCGCTCTGATTTGGAGGGCGGGGGAGGTTGGGCGCTAAATCAGCGGCTTCTTTGCTGGAAATATAAATCAGTCTGGATATGCAGAGCGCACCGGGCGCATCGGGGACCGGATTCCCGATTGGAGAGGGAGGAGGATCGGTATTCGATTTCCTTTGCAAATCGCTCTCGTCGAAGGCGCAGCGCTCGTGCGTTCTGGAGGTTCCTCTCTCTGTCAATTCCCCCCTGCGTTCGTTCGTCGGTTGGTTCGTTCGGCGGGCACCTCTTTTTGCCGAGGTGCCTCGCTCCCGTCCTCTCCTCTCTCTCTCTGCTCTCGGGCCTCCGAGCCGTTTCCCCGATTGCTAACCAGACACCCGAGAGAGCGACCCGCTCGCAACGATTCGTCCTTCTCGTGCGCTTCTTATTACTTCTTATTCGATTATGCTGTCTTGCTTTTGCTGGCCGCCGTGGCGAACGATTCACTTTGCTGTCCCCATTATTTCCGGCCTGTGCTCGCGCGCTCGCGCCCTCTAACCGCGCCGGCAAATGAATTGAAAACTCGAATTGACTTTTTGCCCCTCGAGATCCGCGGCCGCCGCCCGGGGACACGGGTACCAGGGCGGCAGACTTTGGAGGAACGAGGATAGGGAGGAGTGTTCGGTCGTGTTCTCCCAGTGGGACAAGACGGTGGCGAGAGTATTGGACCACCCAAACGGAGAAGAGCCAAGTCGTGGACTCGTCATCAGTGATACTGGCAGACGTTCGGTCTCGTTTCCTCGTAATTCAACCAGGCTTTCCTGGAGGGCCGAGATCCACGCGCGCACACCGCACCGCACTCCGCCATCGCTAGCCCTACGTACTCTATTAACCGGACGTTTTACGATCGCGGTACTCGAGCTCCCTCAGCCCCATGAAATCGGGATTATCTATTCGACCTTAATACCTCGGCCGCTCGGATTCTCAAAGCGCGCGCGCGCTCACTCTCGCCCTCACTTATAAACGTGTCCGGGATTATTATTTATTTCGGGGATCCTCGTTCCCGCCGCTATTTACGAGCAGCCATTCCCTCGTAAAATTCTCGCGAGCAGCGCCAACGCTCCGGCTAGAGAGAAAAAAGCGAGTGGCTCTGTGTTGCGTTGTGTCTCGCTGGACACGCGTGTACGTGTGTTGAGTCCGACGCCGCGGGACAGCCTCGCCGGTATTTCCGATCGTAGGAAGAATTTACGCAGATAAAGGAAACACTCGCTTTCTCGGGCGTCTGCGGTTAACTCATCCTCGGGCCTCTCTCACACTCGGATTCTTCCCCGGCGTCGTATAAGTCGCTCTTTACGGCTTTCCTGGATTACTCTCTCAAGCCGTCCTCTCCAGTTCAATCAGGAAACTCCCGTCCGAATTTAAGTCGAGCTTAAAAACCGCTCGCCGGCATAGGAAACTGCGCACCTTAAGCAGATCGAATTCGAGCCGGCGACGCTGCTTTAGCAGATTATCCAATAAAATGGCGGATTGCTCGGCTGGAAGGGCGCAGGCTCGCAGGGAATAAAAATGGAGTTTACTAGCCGCGTGATTGGGAGGAGTCGGAGGAGTCGGAGCCAGAGGACACCTGCTGCCCGAAGCATTGTATCCCGATTCTAATCCCTTGCGTAATAGCAACGCCAGGGCGCAATCGGGATGCTTTATGGGGGCCGTAAAATCGGCTTTAAGCCGACGACTTTAATGGTTCACGACTGTTGCCTATGCAGATCTCTCGGCCGATAATCCTGCGCCCTCCGTGCTCCGACCTCTCGATCCAGTATCCTTTTGCAGGCCCGCCAGTACCGACTTTCCACGAACCCTCCGCTTCCGCTTTGCCAACGATCTTATTGATATCGCAATCGACTTAATGCGCCAACAGCGCGCTCTCTGACAGCGCCACCTCACTCATTCCTGTTTGTTCGTTCGCCGTAATCACTTTACACTGATACCCGTGGAAGCCTGGGAGCCTTGGCGCGCAACTTTGCCGCGCCGATAGCAGCGAGATCGGGCAGCGTGTGTGCATTCTATTCCTGGCCTATCTCTTCTCGGTAGGCTGATAGAGATAGACCTTCATGGAAAGCAGTGTGACGAGACGCCAGCCTATTATTTCCACTGCGCCAGGCGACACGTACCTCCAGCCTGATAAACATTTCTCTCACAATCGTCATTTGAATATAGCCAGTACATAGTACCGGGCTACGAGCATTCCAAAGCCGGCCTCCCTTTTTTCGCCGATTGAAAGATCCACGCTCGTCGCCGAGATGCGTTTAATACGAGGCAAGTTGAATTACGAGGTGCATTTTAATGACAGGGCAGCGCGGAACTAACGCGAGGGGTAGAGCTTTTATGGTGTTATAAATGACGGGAAGGTCCAGCCGGCTGCTTCCTACCACCGGACCCGCTCGTGGGGATGCGCCACTTTGATTTAAAGGGCTCGCAGAGACAACTAATTACATCCTGAGCGCGCATCCTTTCCTTTCTGCCAACATTGGCCGGGCGGGCGGGCGCACCTGTTGCACCCAAACTGGCC
Source organism: Crossocerus cetratus (assembly GCA_963675795.1). Lineage (NCBI taxonomy): Eukaryota > Metazoa > Arthropoda > Insecta > Hymenoptera > Crabronidae > Crossocerus > Crossocerus cetratus. The sequence continues at coordinate 20,246,591 of OY776667.1, forward strand.
GCGTCATTTTTCACGGCTTAAATATCGCTTTTACATCTTTATGGAGAAGAGGCGTCGGGAGTGTCCTTGGCTCGGGTTGATCGCCCTCGGGAAGCGGCTTCATAAAAACTAATTAACTTCATTGACGATTCCGTGCTTCCGAGGATGTGCTGTTCGCCCGGAGGGACACTTAATTGACTTTGCTTCTTGCCGGCGCGGCTCGTACGATCGCGCTAGACTCTGCGAGTAATTATTCGGGAAAAACGGCGCGGCCTCGCGTGACGGATCAAGAATAATGGGGAAATGCGGCAGGCGAGGAGAGGCCGAGCGGCTCTTTCATAAGTAGAGCCCCGTCGCGAAAAGGAAGGGAGCGAAGGGGCGCGGCGGCGCCGATTCATCTCCTCGGCGCGGCGCGATCTCGCCGCTCCCCGATCGGCAATGATCGACGCCCGAAGATAAACACGTGAAATCGCGCTTGGATCCGCGCGACTTTTTTCCCAATTACCCCGAGGAGAGCGTGGTGGGACGCGCAAGAGTTGTGCAAACACAGCCGGTTCCGCTCGGCGGGCAATCTCGCAAAAAGCCCTCGCGCCCGCATGTGCTGCGGCTTACACTTTGACCCGAGGGACGCTCGCCCTTGAGTTGCACTGATTACGGGCTTGAAGGGAGAGTCCGGTTCCGAGGGAGCGGAGCCTTCGATAGAGAGGCTGGCGCCGGAGAAAAATGCGGTGATGTTTCTCTTGCACTTCGATATGATTCTCGCGCCGGCGCCCACTCGTTAGTCGTTACGCACCGAAGTAGGTCTCGATCACGACGCGATCGATTGCCCCGGCTCGATCGAACATCGCGTAATTACAGAGAGTACCGCCGTGCTCGACACGATACAATCTAGGTCGCTCTTAACGCCTACCTTATTACCTGCCGCATTATAATGCACTTGGCGCGATCTTGATCCATTTCTCGCTGGGATTCGCGCGCGCCACGCTTACGCAACATCAGCACGCCCTACACGCAGATGCGGAGGGAATACGCGTTGAAATATGATATCGGGGCCGTTGGAGTTTATTGTCAGCAGGAAGATGGATAGAAAAATTGTGCAAACTTGTTGTCGCTGTCATGTCGTCGGGCGGGCAGAGCTGGCCTTCCCGGCGCGATACGTGGAAGGAGCGAGGAGAGCGAGGAGAGCGAGGAGAGAGCACACCTCGACGACACGCCGTAAGTTGGTTCTGACACGAGCGGAACACGATAGATAACGAACGGTCCAGGCATTGCTGTAGCAGGAGCTGTAGCATCCATCCCCCCAACGAACGCCACGAGTGCGGACTTTTAATGAGCCACCACGGCTGCTGGCGGCCGCGGCGGACCGCGCGCATAAGGGCTATAGCCCTTAGCTCGATAGGATCTCCTGCACACCGAGCGGATCGCGCAGACATTGTTGCTGCCGGAGTGTCAGCAGCCTCTCACCTCGGATACATTTGCTCTCACTCTCTCTCCATCTCACTCCCACTCTCTTTTCCAAAGAATCTCTTCATTATCTGTATTATTACCGAGAGGCAGAAAGGATCGGAGTTTTTAGGAGATTGCTCGAGGCGGATGGAGAGAGATTGGGAATAGTTTGGGTAGATGGTTGGCGATGGGAGCCTGGAGAGAGGAGCGGTGATAAATGCCCGGATCCCCGTCGACTCGAACGGGAGTGCTCGCGTTACTTGAGTTTCGCCCTGACATTGTCTGGAAGCGGCGTTATCTGGCCGGTGTGCTTCTCAGGTGGGCAGGAGGCCGCGGCGCGGGAGAGCGGACCACTGACGACCCGGCTCTCGGTATCGCGTTTCAACTCCGGTGGCCTTAATCTACCTACCAAAGTATCGTCCCCGAATCATTCGTAAACGTCGTAATCGCATTATGCTACTCGAGTCCGCTTCCTCCGGCGCGCGGCGGCGGAGAACTCTCTCTTTTTCCCCTCTGGCTTCCTTACTCCCTTACTCGCATTTCACACCCTGGACATATACTCGCCGCGGACAATCCGGTCAAATGATTTTCGACGGAAGCTCCCGTAATCCCGAGAACAGCAGCTCGACGCGTTTTCAGTGTACTCTGAACGAGTGCGTTGAGTAAGAGGAAGACGGCGGGAAAGCAGCGAAACTTTACACGGACAGCGCGAAAGAGAGACGCGCGGCCGGTCATGTGAAAATTAATTTCTCGTGCAAATGAGGCTGACGCCGCTGCCGCGCCCGAGATGCTGAAGGATGATACGCAGGAAAGGGTCGGCGGGCGAGAGAGCGCGAGATCCTTATCCTTATCGGGCGGAGGGGGAGGGAGAGAAAACCGGTATATAATCGAGCAGTCACCTATGCACCGGTTCCTTCGGACGTGGCGCAATAATGCACTGCGGTAAGGAAGGTACGTGACCCCCAGTGGAAAAAAGGTGGCGTGGAAAGGGGCAAAAAAGGGTGGAAAGGGCCGCTTTTGTCGGCACGTAGCCGCGTTAAACTTTTATCTCCGGCCTCATCCGACTCCACTTCCGCGGACACGCGGCCTCTTCTCTCTCTCTCCCTCTCTCCCTCTCTCCCTCTCTCTCTCCATTTACCTACACACCTCTCGCATTTCTCCGGGCGCCTTCCTATCGCACGCACTCGCCCGCTAGATTGCAATCGTATTAGGCTGTTTGTTGTTGGCTCGTAGCGCATCGTGCTCCCTATGCAATTAAGGAAGACGATCGGCCGAACGAGCTTCCTCGCCGAGCTCAAGGCGACTTGATGCTCCATCAGACCCGGCCGCCGCGCGCGCGCGCTCCATCTTCTCCCCGCCAGCAGATTCTTCAATGACCCAACCTCGCCAAATATGGCTACGAATGCGTAATGCTATTCGTAATACGCCTGATGAAGGTTCATAGATAGCTCCGCGCTGCCTCTCGCGTCCCTAGACCGAGCACGTACTCTCGATTTACTTTATTGTTCGAAACGCATAGGAAATACAAGTTTCTCTCTCTCTCTCTCTCTCTCTCTCGGTTCTCAAGTCCGAAGCGAGCGAGTGTTCGCTATTGGTTTAGTCTCGCGGCCGCTTGTGAATTCTTGCACATAGCGGTGGATGAAAAGAGAGTTTAAAGAGAGATATTTTAGGTTGATGGTTCGAAGGATGGAGCGGCTCTAGCCGCTAATCGCGCAATCGTAATAATAAAGAAGGCCGCGGTGGCACGCCGGTATTTCGAGGTCTCTCGGTGCGCGTTAAAGCGGCCGGCAGCAACGAGCTCTTCTCGTGCAGCTCTTCTTCTTCCTCGCCGACAAGTCTTGCCGCGGACGAGGCTTTATGGTGTTCTTTCCGTGGCCGGCAGTGCACCGGGCACAAGGCACATCGTGGCATTCGCACGGATTCGCAAGATGCTATCGGCGGGGCCGCGGGCTCGCTTGGATTCCGGCTTAGCAGCGATAGGAGGAACGAGGCAGCTTCTATCGCGGCCATGCTGCTGGCCCGAGCGTTCTCTCGCCCGATCGTTTATGGGGTTTTGACGGCTGCCGCGGTGATCGGCGTCGATTCCAGGATCGATAGCCGGCCAACACGAGTCCGACGCGCCAGTTCCAGCGGCAGTGCCCTCGAGATAACGAACGCCTCAGATTCGTAACAGAGCCCTTTAATGAGACGGTTCCTGTCGGGAGATCGCTATCGCATTTTTCCGACAATATCCCGCCGGCGCAAGGAAAAATCATCCAGCAACCATCATCCCTGGACGCGATCGAACCAAGGAGTTCCGTGTACGCCGGGATTCCTCGCGGATCTCAAGCAGCCCGGGAAGAAAAAAGTGGAAAGTCGGTGACAGTTCCAGGAAGACTTTCCTCCTGCATGCAAAAGGCATAATTCGAGAGTGTCGCGTGAGAAGGAGAGAAATTCGCGTTGGAGCGCGGCTGAAATGAGGAGTGCATGAAGGGCGGCGTAAAAAGAGGAGAAGGGCAGCCCGGGAAGGGTAGATGAAGGCTCGGCCAGCAGAAGAAGAAGACGAAGAAGGAGCCGGAGAGGAAAGAGCGTGGTTTTCTGCTCGTGATGTCCCGAGGCTACTGCAAGCCAGTCCGGGTAGCGAGATGGGCCGATGCTAAACGCACACCCATACCGGTCACCGCCAACTTCTCCTCTCGGAATTATTCGCTGAATTTATTTACTCCCTCGTGACCCCGAGAAAACTAGCCAGGCCCTCCAGTTAGCCTGGAGAGAACCGGTCGCCCGCCCGCGCCCGCCCGCGCCCGCCCGCTCGATCGAGCCTCGCCGGAATTGATACTTGGATCGGCCCGATCAATTTCCACCGGTCCATCGCCACTCCGCCGAGTGAAAAGCACGATTCCGTGCGGCTTCAGTTAATAGGAGTGCGAGCCAGTTATTCTTCCTCTTAATGAGGAGCGCGAGCAACTTGGATCGAACAACCCTGCGGGAAAATGGAAAACTGTCCATTCCCAGAGAATTGAAATTTGATGAATTTTTCCTGTCACTGAAACTCCGCATCTTCATCGGACGTGGGGGGAGACTGATATAAGAAAAAGTATATGCCAACCGAAAGAAGAGCGAGCCGGCATGCAAATATTCGGGGACCAATTAAAGTTACGAACTCGCCCGGCCGAATCCTGGCCAACCCAAAGCAGTATCATCCGCCGCGGTAGCTCGTTAAAATTATTGAACCTTTGTCGCAAAGGGATCAGCTCTTTTTTACTGCCAGCTGGAAGAGCCGGGGGTTCACGCTATCGCGATCGCCACACTTCTTTTCTGATCCCCCGCATGCAAACCTCTCCCTTACCTCCACACACGACAGCAGGCCTCACCAATAAATAGAAAAGTCAACGTACTTTTTTATACTCTCACCGATTAAATGCTGGTAGCAATTTTCCTTCGTATCGACGCGAGATCAATGCTGGCTAATGAAGCACATTTATGCTGGTATTTAGTATTGAAATCATGGACAAAAAAAATTACACAGACTTCGGGTAGAAATGACCATTCTTCGCGGGGACTGTCCGGCGAAGCAGCTGGTCCGTTGATCAGCCAATATCCTCCTACAGGCTCCAACCAAACGTATACCTTTAGCCAAAAAAAAAAAGAAAGAGCCGTCGAATAAAGGGAATGGCCAGCTGTCAAAAATCCCCCGAGCACGGAAAGTCTCTTACAATAATATTTGTCGGGCTGGTACGTCTCTGGCTCGGGTATGCTAATGCCCAGTTTGGTGACTGGGCGGATCGATCAGCGCCTCTCGAATGCGGGGGACAGATACAATAACAGATAACAGATACAAAGCCTAGCAATTCGGCGATGAAGCTCCTCGGAGTTTTATCCACTGGCCAAGTCGTTTCTCCTCGCAGCTGCGACGGTCATAACTTGGATAAACTCTCGGCAGACAAAACCCGTCTGGTTCGGACAGTTTCTCGATTCCCGAAAGAAATGGCTGAGATACAGACGGCCGAGTACAGTTCTCAGGGTTTTTATCGGCGACCAGCGAGGGATTTCCTGCGCGGAGTGTACACGCAATTGACGAAATCGGTTTTAGTGTATTAGTCGGGCGCCGCTCTCGCCGCGGAGATTGGCATGGAAATAGGAGTTGGCTGTCGGTAAACGGTAGAATGGTAGATGGAGGATCGAGGGAGCGACGAACCGCTGGAGCCGGGCGAAGGTACTGGTTTCGCAGCGCGGCTCTATCAGGAATCGTGTAGCCCCGGGGTGTCATGATCATTTCGCAGAGACAATGGCGCTCTTGGCTCGGCCGGCCGTCGAAATCGCGGGATTATTACACGTTGCCCGATTCGCCGCGATCACGAGTCACATTTGAATCACCCTGGGAGTAAGTACCCTCTTGCCATTACTGCCTCCTTATTTTCGGCCCGCGGACTAATTCGACGCTCGCGTTTCACTTTAGCTCAATAGCGAATTCACTAAACCCTCCTTCGTTCGCTCCTTTTTATTCGACTTGCTCGCCGAGGCTCCTTCTCGCAGCTAATAGGCCGCGTATGAGCTTTCGTTTTGAGAAAAAGCCCGCCGCTTTCGGTACATCTCATTCCCACGAGAGTAGCCGTTGGCCGGTCGGCTCGCTCTCCGGTGATAAGGAAAAGAAAGCATTTAAAGTCCAGTTAACGAAGTCCGGCCGGAATGAGCACTCGCTAATGAGAAGGAGTGCTGCCATCGCCGGAGACTTCGGGGAAAAAACTCGGCTCTCATTACCGCGAGACTAATTACTCTTTACGTTTCGCGTCGCCTCCTCCGCGTTCCTGTTCCCGACTCATCTGCTAGCCACCTCCCTCTCTTTGATCAAAATCAACCCCTGATCGTAACGCTTTCTTATTTCGGCCACAAGAAGCCGCGGTCTAATTAATTGATTCCTCAGCCTAGAAGTATTACTCATAGTTGCTGGCTGTGGACAAGCTATACTTAGCTTCTTGCGAGTGTAATTAGCCCCGGCGGTGTCCCAGAGAATCCCTGCCCATAAACCATACATTTTTCCCTTCAGTCCCTTTGGTTTTAATACGAAAATCTGGCGATCGAAGTATCCAATAAATCGGAATGATCAGCGGGCCATGAGTCCCACGGCGGCGGCGAGTCGATCGCTCGGAGATTAGTCACGACTTAGGCCAGCGAAAGTAAATCAGGCCCTCGGGGCCCGTTGACACTTTTAGCCTGGGCCGGGATTCCCCAGTGTGGTGTGTGCCCTTTTCACTGCCGGCGACTGCCGGCGACGATGCCGATACCGATATCCTCCGACTGCCGCCGGGTAATCCTGGTGGCTGTTGGAGAGTACGTGCACCGCACCAGACTCCTGTATCCCCGGCACACTGCCCCCGTGATAAATCACCGCTCGCCTCCGTCGTCACAATCTCCCCGCCATTAATCTCGATAATTGAATCAATATCTGTGATATCTGGCTGCGTATCCGGGACCCAGCCTCATGGTAATTAGCCAGTCGCGTCATAAATCATGGCCCACGGGCGTCGCCGCGAGACCACTCCGAACTACGTCCAGCTTACATCTGTCCAAGGACCCTTTCCGTTCGCCGAGAGCATCCAATTTATCAGAGGCCTCCGCACTCGACTCTCCTCCTTCTCCTCGTTCTCTCGGATGGAGAAGCGTGAGATGTTACGAACTTTGGAAATTGCCGTGCGCTCAAAATTACGCCGGGCCTCGATTCTCGAGGAAATATCGGCAAATAGCCCACTGTCAAGGATACCTTGCGAAGCTTCCTCACATGCAGTGATACGTCGTTGGGCGTCGTGTCAGTGCGGCAATTTGGCGAGAGAGCCAGCGGCAGTGCACGAACTCGCCGAAATCACAGTGATTGGTCATAATGCGCTCGAGCGAAAGAAAGTCTGATGGTTCGAGGGAGGCGCGTATAGCGGCTCTCGAGGTCGGCCGGGGTCACTCGCGATGTATCGATTGTTGAATCGCTATCGATACTTCTGCGACAATGTCCGCGGTCAATCGGCGCGCGTTCAATGCGCTCTTTCTTCTCTCGTGATGGGCGTGGTCGGTTGGGTTTGCGCGCTCGCTCGCTGCTTTTCTCCCATTATCTTGCCCGGCCGATTAATTAACGGCGGCCGACTAATGGCCGAGAGCGCTGCTTACGCGCATGAATGCACCCGTTCACCGCACGCAACCACGCATTCGGCTTCCTGGTGGAGGGAGACGCTCGCGCGTTATAAATGCTCGCGGCCGCGGGTATCACCGTGCGGATTCCATCCTCGGGTACCGTTGCTTCTAATAACGGAGGCGGTGGCGGCGGTGCATAGCAGCGGGCTCCGAGCGTCGATATCGAATCGCAGCTGTCGATAGGGGTTCACGGGTGAAGAGGCCGCCGGTAACCCATCGACACGTTTACCCACTAGCACTCGGCTAACGGAGATCTCGTTCGAGCCCCCCGACTATCTCATTCGACTCTATATCCCATCTCGTTTGTCCGACCTCATTGTACGCCGTACGCATTGTTTCGCGCGCGCGGCGTCACGACGACGCGGTTTTTTTCGCCGTCCAGGGTTCAAGGCACCCTTCTCTTTGTACCGTTAGCCGCGATGCGTCCGATGATCCGATCAAGTAAACCCGGGGGGAGACGGCGGCGTAACTTGTCGGCGCCGAAAGCCCTGTTGCGTGAGCGTGTAATTCCACGTGGCGAGGGCGCATCGCGCGGTCCGCTGACTTGCCCCGGGAGGCGAGAGACGTCGCGATCAATTTATCGCGCGAATTGCCGCCGGACTAATTGGAGCCGGGAAGATACGCGATTCGGAGGCTGGGCCGCTCGAGAGAGAGAGAGAGAGAGAGAGAGAGGTCCTCGTTATCTCTGGTTGCAGCGAGCGCCGCTGGAGTCTCGGCGTATCCCTCCTACGGTGACACTCTGGAAAGTCCGTCTCGGCTCTCTTCTTAATGAGCCAATTATTTAATTGCACTCCTCGTCCGACCGGCGGAGAGCAGCTCTCGGCCGGCTTTTCTCTCCACCTCTCTTTCTCGCTTTCCTCGAAAAGGCAATGATTTCTTTTCCGTATAACGTGCCATTCCCGTTCCAGTCGACTTCGTGCCACTTCCCCTTCTTTACGACACTGCCCACTCTCTCTCCCTCTCTCTCTTTCTCTCTGTCTTACCTAATTATCTCAACCGTACGCCTTCGTCTCGGGTATTCGGAAGTCGGAGAGTGCGCTGACTCCGAGACTCCGCTCCCGTACACTGATTACCAGCTCTGCTTCGGAGCAGGTTTATGATCCTCCCGCGGTATGATTCGAGAGCGCGTTACAAATTGGCCGAGGTCCAACTACCCGCGCGAGAGGACTGTTTTGTTGGCTCCCTCGGGATTGCGCTCGTTTACATGTTAGAGAGCGCGCCGTTATGCGATTAAGAGATATTGGGAGGTGAGATCGCCCCGGCAGTAATTACTCGCGGAGTGTCGGCGAACGAGGGCGGCTAATGGTCATTGAGGTAAAATCATTCCGGAGACCATTAAACCGAGAGTACATTACAGCCATGCAGCCGCTCTCGGTCCCACTAACTTCCCCACCCGACTCCACGGCATCAACGAGCTGTCATGGGGAATGGCGATGCGCCGCGCTCTCTATGCCGGGGTGTATTATTCAGAGCGGCAATGGTAGCAATGGACTGGCCGCCAAGGATCTCGATGAACTCATCAAGGACGCGCTTCGCTAGAATCTCAATTAAGGCTAAATTGGCCGAGGCCTCGAGAATATGAGTGCGAACTCAGGGGTACCTCCACTCTGAGTGAAATATGTTGTTAGAGGTTGAGGGAGATGTAGATAGGAACAGAGAAACAAGGAACGTGGGGTTGAAATTCATTGTGGCAATGGGAGGGAAGAGAGTATAGAAAGTTGATAAAAAGTAAGAGTTTATCATTTAAGTGGAGAGCTCGAGTTAGTTGTCATTAGCCGGAGCCAAGTGTACTTTGACCCCAGGAAGGAGGAACCTTGACGTGGGTGGATCCAGGATCGTAAAGCTATTGAGAGGGCCCGAGAGTGGGTTCGATCTCGCTGGAAACACCTAACCATCGACTGATTGGCTGGACAATAAAGGGCCGGCAATAAAGGGCCGCTGAGTCGAAGGCAGGCTTCGATAACTTTAATGGAAAACGATACGAAGCCGAAGACGGCGCCGGGGAGTTATACTGCCTCTAAAAAGGGGATCTGCGTTCCTTCCTTTCTCCTACTTCCTATCGCGGCCGACATGCTCCATCACCGGCGCACCAATCGCATCTCCGTCGGTAGAGATTCTCCCGATCGAACTTGCCTCTCCTCGCGATTTAAAACCATTTTTACCCAGCGAAATTGTTAGCGAGTCTCTCCCTCTGTCTCTGAGCGGCTCTCGCATCTGCCGGAGCCCGGCTGATCTACGAGCATCGCCGGTAATCGAAAATCTCTCGCAGCCTTCCCCGCCGCGGGACGCGCTTGTAAGAATTACCCGAGCAACGACCGGGCTTCCCTAATGAAATACATTAATTGATTAAATCTAGAATGAGCGCGAGGGCGCCGTGAAGTCGTAAATGACACGTTCGGCGGAGGCGAGCGGTCGCGGTGGATCGCAATTACATAAGCGGCGAGGTAATTTATCGTGATATTTCGTGCGCGCCGCGCGAGGTGAGAGAAAGAGGCAGGCGAGACCGGGCGGAGGTGGCCTCCTCCCGTCCTGTAATTATCAGCCATAGAACGAAACGCCATTATGCCGGCTGTCTCGTAATGCCTGGATATCGGTCCTCCGGCGCGGCTCGTTATCCCTAATTTATGTTTGGTCAAGCCACTTTTATGCGCGCCTCCGTGAAAGCCTGCCAACCCCTTATTCCTCTCCCCTCCTCGCACCCCTCCCCGCACCCCTCCACCGTCCTGATTCCTATCGACGAGTTCGAACCACCTTGCATCCACCCTGCCGAAATAATCGCCGCTTTACAACCGAAAGGAATCCAAGGTCGCCGTGTTAACGATGTAGTTATGCCCACTTTTAATGGCGCTCCCATATGATAATACGTGGTTGAAAGGCCGAGAGCCAGCGAGGGTATAAAAGCGGCTCAAGCTCGCCCGAGTCTATTAGTATTCCGTTGATCGTCATTGACGAATGTCTTGGGAGCTCCTCTCTCCCTGGGAGAGCGAGACGAGGTTCGCCGCGGATCCCAGCCTAGTCGAGTAATTTATTCGCGTTCGCCCTGATTTCCAATTCTATGCGCCGAGCTCTCTAGTGCCTCCTGCAATCTATCCTCGCCGCTTTTTTGCCCGGCTCGTCAGGCTGCTCTCGACCGCCGGACTATTAGACCTGAAAAATCCTATCTTTATGGCATTTCTACAGGGTGGAGGGGAGAGGCTTTGTAACCGCGCTCTCCGTTATACCAATTTCCCCTGGTACAATTAACATGTTCCCGGCGAAGGTGGAACTTGGAGAGGGGTTTTCGCGCCCGGGTCCCTAATCACCGTACGCGGTTCACCGCACACCCTGCACGATTCTTTCGTCGAGCCGTGCGGTATAGAGTTGCGCGCCGAGAGCAATATCATCAGGGCGAGAGAGGAGCGGATTAGATGGCGGCCGTGTCTCAAATCGGATTTCTAGACAGTTAACTTAATTGCTGTTATTGGCGGGGCTCTCGGCCCGATGGAAACGATGAGATCTCTCCTCGAGCGTCGTCCGTCGAGCTCGAGCGCGAGAGGAAAGGATCGCGGCAGGATTGGCGGAGAGGAGAGGAGAGGAGAGGAGCGGCAGAAGGGCAGCCGATAGCCGGGGATAAGAGATACGTGTTGCATGGAAGGCCCGATCGAGCCAAGGTAGGTCGTACTCTCGGGCGTGTTCATGTCCGATGCGACCTTCGGCCTCTCCTATGCGCCTGCCGAGCGCTGTTCCCCGTTCGCACTGGATCTCTGGTACCGCTATCCAAGCCTCCCCATGGGCCTTCTCCTCCGGCCGGATAAAATGGCATTGCTACCCTACATACCGTCCACCAGCCACACTCTTCCCTCGACCATTCACCGCGACCTTTCCAACACTTCCTTCCAATGAGTCGAGCACCTCTCTTCATCAGCAACCTGCCAACTACACACTTCGCGCCTCATACTCTCTTTACCCGTCGATACAGAGAGCTCCATTTTTCAGTTCTCCCGGTAGCCTTTCATCCCGGGACGTCTCAATTATCGGCGGATACGCTCGCTTCACCTACTCATCGAGCGACGCTGCTCGCGTGAAATCGATCCGTTCCATCTCCGGCTTTTTCTCGCGCACGTACTTCCAGACCAAGGGCGTCCACACTTTTTCCTCGACTATCAGTCATCTCTGGGCTTGAATCTTTTCCAGGACCCTCCCAGAGAATTACCATTTTGCCCAGCTCTCCCTCTCTCTCTGGATTGGTAATGCCGGCTTTATCAGGCGCAACAGCCATCACGCGGAACGAACGGGGAATGGTCGATCCGCGAATCCCGAGATTAGAGGCTTGCTGTACCTTAAACACATACGAATGCTACTTGACTCGAGGGTACCGCTAGTCTGTGGTTACAACGCCTTAGGGACATAAACCGGCATTAGTACTCCACATACCTCTGCGAAGGGAATGCGCGCCGGGTCTCGGGCTCTCGGCGCCGAATTCAATCACGCCACCCTTGATAACCCCGCGCCGCGACGCGCCGCGACGCCCCGGCGCAATATACCTGGGATTTATCGCGCGGGATGGAACTATCTGTTAGGAGGACATCGCGGCCCCGACTCCCTGGAAATAAATGTCGGCGATGTTAATCGGCAATAAAGGCACGGGAGCTGCGTGTAAGGACGCGTGAACAGGCTCGTTTCGCGCGCACTCCTCGTAGCCGCGATAGCCGGCCGGCTCCGAAGGAGAGACACGTTATGGTCCAATCAAGTAGTCGGCCTCATTAGAATCCCTTGATCATCTCTTCATTGTGGCTCCGAGTGGCTGTCAGCAATGATAAGTCGTTACCGTCAATCAAGTCGCCCTACTAGACAGTACGCCCAAGTGTTTCGCTCGAGATTCAGGCTTCGAGACTGAAACTACTTGCCCAGCCGTCTACCAGTCGCTCTCGCCCTCTGTCTTTATCGTTTGATCATCGTTAGGCTCACTTTACACGATGCTATAAATTCGCGTGTGAGCAACGCTCGGGATTAGAGGTGTTTGTTAAAGAATCGCCGAGTATAATGACGCGTTTCATTCACTCTGACGAAGAGAAGCCTGTTTTGGTTAAATCCTCGGGGAGGAGGAAGTAATGTGTGCTCTCCAGGTGGAAGGAAGAGTCTCTCGGCCGGGCCAGGGGCGGGTTTTGAATGGTAATTATCGTTCCGCCGACACAACCAGATATAAATTACAATCATCCGCAGGCGGAGAGCGGCCGGACCCCCCCGGTGCACTTTTTCTCCCCTTTTCTTCTCGATCCTCCTTCTGGGCGTCCTTAGAGCTCCGAGGATTTGATTGTACAGGTCCTACAGGTGGTTCCTCTCGGGTCGTTGAGGCGTCTCTTGCTTATTTATTCCTTTAGTTGGGAATAGTCGGACGTGTACTGTTCTCGATGCAGCTCCGAGGGACTGCGCACTTACGTAGGCAGGCGTTCCCTCGTTCGTATGCAAGAGAACCAGGTTACGGACTAGTTTCTATCGCAGGACATCCGGCGACAGTCCGCTCCCAATTCCCGGATAAGGCCGGCTTCTTCGCCGCTCTTTCCGAGTCGCCGACTTATATTTGGAATACCACGACTCTTCGAGTCCGATTTCCGCATTCCCTGCACCCCAGGGAGCAATTCGTCTCGGCCGTGTCAGCTTGATATCTTTAATACCTCGCCTTAAGCACTACAAGCATCCAATACGTCTAGCTGAATCCTCGATGGGAATTATCCCGCAATTACTAACTGCATACTTTTCCGTGTTTCAGGTAAGTTCCCTCGATGGAAGTGCGCGGCTCCAAAGTGGCTACATTGCTACAGCGATTCTTCACTAAGGTCAGAGAGTACATAGCAAGATAGAGGTAGCAGGTACAACTACCTTTTGATAGACTGACTTTTCCTGGCCGAGATTTCGAGCGGCTGGAAGAGCGAGTTGGCTGTCAGGACGACGGGCGTTTCTCTTGTAAATAAGATTAGCTGCATTGCTAGGACTCGACTGACCCGAACGGGCACGGCCGATCTCGGGTAGAGGTTCCATTCGAGCAGTTTGCCAGTCCAATTTAGACGAAGCGATCCGCCACAGTATTCCTCCGATCCGCGTATATGTGTGTGTGTGTGTATAACTGGAGGCAGCGGGTGAGGAATGGCGATGGATTTTTTTCTCGGCTGGGGACATCCCGAGATGAATGAGGGCCGATAGGAGGGGTGGGACGCGAAGATAAGTTTAATGCGGAGTTATAATTTAGCCGGAGCGACGTACATGAATTACAAGGTGCTAGCCACGATGCCCACGTATCTAAGTGTTTCGGGCCGGGGTAAAAAGGCCGATAGGTACATCGTTCCCGGCAACATCTTCATAAGTTAGGCCCCGAAAGCCGAGTGAGTCTTATCTAAATACAAGGCCGGCGTACCGGCGGCGGCATGAATAATTGGCGGACACGTCGATTCGGTCCAGCTCTCTCGATTATGAAGCTTCGAGCCGCGAGTATACACCAGGACGAAAGGTGGTTAGAGCTGATTTAACTCCGCTTCACGCTCGGCATCGGGCCACGCTCCTCTTCCCCATTACGATTACGACTTCCGCCTCCGGGGGGAGGGAGAGAGGGAAACGCGCACGGGAAGGTTTCGCTGATAGTAATTCTCGGCTGAATTTCACTCGGCGCGCTTTGACTCGCGAGCGCGCACCGGCGGCCTCGTTGGTTCTTCATTACTCCTAATTAAAGCGGACCACAATTCCGAGGAAATTACGTCACGAGCTATTAGAGTAGGCGATAGAACCCTCTGCTCGGCGATGGCGCAATGCGCCAGACAATTTCGGACCCAACGCGAGATATATATGTACCTGCGGCCCGCGAAGCAAGCGGTGAGGGGACATTCTTCCGCGTTCAATTAATTCGTGCCGCCATTGGCGTCGAGAGTGCAATTATCCTGTCGGGTTAATGCCGTTGTTAGCCGATGTAAAATCAATGGCTCGAAAGTGTCGAGTCACGAGCAACTCGCCGCTTGTTCTCAAAGTTCATTCGGCGACCTTGCGCTTTCAGTAAACCTGCCCGACACACTCGGATTATGTATCGAGACATTCCTCGAGCAACTCCCGACTTTTTCCTCGGGATTTCGATTATCGTGGCGGGCGCGCAAAAACCAGCGTGGCGAACCTCGGAGCTTTCGGTTTCACTGTTCGGAATTTGCTAGTCTGATTTTTGTCACTGCGCGCACTCATTACGTAAAGGAAAGCAAGCGGCGCTCTCAGCGTGTAGCTCCACTTACCTTTCCTTTTTCTAACGTTTGTTTCCTTAATGATAGTTTTCCCACCTGACGAGCGCGGTTCTTGTCCCGGCTCCACTTTCTCCTCGAGTGGGCCCCGCCGAGTGAAATCCGTGCTCTCCTAGCGGCCCCCGCTCGACGTCCCACTCGAGGGCCCCAAATTCACATGTCGCCGTGTCCCTTTCGGATAATTAGGAAGGATAATTAGGAACGGCCACTCCTGGAAACGAAGTCGGTCGAGCGCCGGATTACATAAGGCCCCGGGAGACAGGGACACAATGGAGGAATGACGCTCGCAATTTGAGCTCGAGTGGATGCCCGATCGTAAGTGGACGGGCATGAAAGCAACGGGGCAGAAGGGCAGAGCGAGGGCTAACGGTACGGGCGTGAAGGGACTACTCGTGGCGCGCGGGGTGATTCGTGTCCGATTTGTCGATAGGATCGGAGGCGCGAGAGCGGGTGCAGCCAGCCAATTATACGCGCTCGCACAGCAGGACCCAATTCGGGAAGATCTCGGCGAGCTCCAGTAGAACGTGTCAGCACACGAGCCTTCTATTGATTAAGCTTGGGATTCCGATCTAATTGGATTAGGCTGCGCCTTCTCCTCCGGCTTCCTCCTATTTTCCATTCGTCATCCTCCCGCTCGAGTTTCTCTCTTTGCCGTGCACTCTCGGCCCCTGCCCGGCCGAGAAGAAGTCTGCCGATTCACCGCGCGTTCCTTCCCTTCATCTCGAACCACACAACTTCAGCGTCTCTCAGCATCTCCGGTCCCAATCATCCTCGCGTCATCGGCGCAAGAAAGGTGCATTCGTTCTGCTAAATCGCAGATGTATTGAAGTTTTTTCGTCACTTTGGAAGGTTTGTCCTGGAGGCTGGAAGTGGTGGTGGAGATCGGCTGGTCCCGGAGGGAGCCGAGTCTATCTTTCCTCTGGTTATGGTTCGGGGGTTGAGAAACTCTGTAACGATGACGTTAGGAGCCCGAGGGGTCTAGATAGTTAGGTACTCCGAGTCCTCTCCGACATCCGCCGTGTTAAAAGAATCAAAAGAATCGAGCGCCCGGTGATTTGTTGCTGACAGTGGTGGGGCCGGTCCGGTTTAATGTGGGCTCTACTTAAACTTGAGCGGCCCGTCAAAGCATTTCTTCCCCTCACGGGTGAACCGCGAGCGCGACTATCCAGCCATCACCCACCAATACCGAATCCACCAATAAATCCGTACTTGGCATATTCGGCTAAGTAGATTAGGCTCTCGCGGGCTCCGAATCGCGGCGAGCAATCTCGATCGGGCGGGAATCGCTCCGCGCCATTAGACGCTCCGCCCCGATTCGAAACGGCGGCTTGCGACAGAATGTACAATCAGAGCGCGCATGGCGTAATTGCCGCGATTTTGTAAGCCCCGCGCGCTGCTCCCAGACTTTGCTGTCGTCGGTGCAACCCAGCCTGTGAACGCCTCGAAGTAATATCCGAACAGACGAAGATTCCAATTGGCTCCGGCGAAGTACAGAAACTTCGTGAGCCGATTGCTCGGAGTAGAGATTGAAGGGTTAATCAGACGGGGCTCGGTCCAACCAATTGAAAAGGGGCCGTTTCATTAAGTATTGTCGTCGGAACGTGCGCGCGATCCGGTATCGGTTCCAGGTTGCCGGTGTACCGGTTGACCTTTCGAGCCGAAGGGAGACGTGTCCGCGAAAGTGCGCGCTGCGCGGCGCGGCCGATTGCGGAAAGAAGGCTTGGCTCAGCTGATCCGGACGCGCAGCTGGGCGGCCGGCGGCCGGCGGCCCTCGTACATACACACAATCAATGCTACATCGAGCCCCTTTCGCGGGACAGTCGACGAGCTCGGCCACACACACGGTCAATCGGGTTAGCACTCGCTCGGTCTCCGTCGAGAGGCGGGAGCGAGAGCGGCGAGCGCCAGCCGAAGGATCTGCCTCGAACCGTTATCCTAGGAAAGGAGCATTCAGGCTGAAAGGCTGCCGGGGCTGCCGGGGCTGCCGGCTCTCGTATGGAGGTTACACGGAGAGCCGATGCAGTCTCCGACACAGTGCAGCCCGAGAGAGTCGATATCTTCCAGCCACACCCACGGCTCTCCTTCACTATACCGCAGTATACCGCGCGGCCGTGAGTGCGCGGCGGGAGATACCGGAGAGACTTAGAGAAACGGCCTGTTCTCAGGTATCGGCCGCCCGGCTCGATGCATTTGCATCCTGCTCCACTTGCTCCAAGGCGATCGCGCCCGGATTTCCCTGTCTCGGCATCTCGGCGCACTCGCTAATGCGCGCGCCCGCCGCTCTCCGCCAGAATTGAACTTGGCGAAGGTGGATTGAACAGTCATCGCTCGAGCCAACCCACAGCTTCATTTTCCCTCTAGTATTGAGTATTGATATTACCCAGTACGCCGGTTTACATAGCGATTGCATAAAAAGCCCCGACATGCCTCTCCTCGGAGAGAAAGGCGAGTTAGTATGTTATAAGTTTTATTACCGCGAGACTTTCTAAAGCAGTGCGCGCGCGCGCGCGCGAGCCGTTAGGGTTCACGAATTCCCGGCGAAGGCCTAATCAGCCAGACACGCATTCTTCGCGGCACGCACGTAACTGGAATATGCCCTCTTTACCCGATATACGCCCGTCTTTGCGATCGGGCGTGTGCATCGACGCACCGCTCAAATGCCAGAGCACACAGCCAACCGTGGAAAAGCTCTAGCCCACCGTGGAATTCCCGCTCGCGCAGTATTTACGACGAGCAATTATCGCGCGGGCAGGTACAGGAGCGGTTACACGAGGGACATTAGTTAGCCGGGATCTCCCTGCCAGCAGGGACACAGACCGGCCGATACATATATATTGTTCGCCGTCAATTGATACGGCGAGATAAACCTTTTTCCCATTGAGCAAGCTTTCCCACTGGGTAAGCGACTCTTATATCCGAGGATTATATCTCTCGCGCTCGTCTCCTCGCTGCTATCACGAGCGCGCTCGGTCTACTCTTGCCACTCTTTCTCTCTCCTGGTGCACGTCACACTTACAATTAGCCGCGCTCGGTGCACTCGGTGGCCCACGCTGTCTCTACGAATCACTCGGAGGCTAGAAGCGACCGAGAGATCCTCCGTCAGGATGCGGCGGGGACGTCCAACTCGTCGTCGTCGGCACGTCGATAAGATGCATGCGGCGGCGCTCGCTGCACGCCAGAGCTTCTCCTACCGCGTGGGAGATGGCCGTAACGCCGGTAACACACAACACACGACAGCGACGGATCCGCCACGCCCCAAACAATTACCGGGTACGCGAGGCGGTAAATCAGCCGTGAAAATGCCGACAGGACGCCGGATCCGGGGAGGTCAGCCCTGCCAGATCCCTCATTCCTCGCGGGGGAATCGCGCCAATCTTATATCTTATCTAGCAACACGGCCCTTCGAGGGAGGAAGCCGGCAATAGTGCGAGTTAGGTCGACGCCACTTGGCAAGCTCATCGGAAACTACCGAGTTTAATTGGCCGGTGTGTACGATAGGGAGATAGTCGATGAGAGGAGCTCGCGGGTAGATATGAGTCAAATTTCGAGGGAGCCTCGATAAATCCCTGTCGGTTGTAGACGGAAGATTCTCTGTGGGGTATTATGCAGAGGGAGCCGGTTTGATGCGAATACACGTCGAAAAGTGGAATTAGTCGGGTGGGTGGACGTACGTCTTCATTAGCTGTAAATGAGCTATACGCGCGGGACTTGAGTCGGGATCATTGATCATCCTTTCGACAGTCTTTGCTTCCTCTCTCCCTCTCTTTCTCTCTCTAGTAGGATTCCCGATATCAGTGGCGCTGAGCGAGCCGTTCATTTTTCCCCCGCGCCGGTCAATCATCGATCAAGCCATCGAACCTACCAAGGCTATAGATCATTCCAGGGTCGTAGACAGTTCCACCTACACTCAAAACCTAGCCACGCGTTTGGGAGCTTGGCGACCGAACCTCCGCAGAGGTATCCGTAACAGTGGCGATTATAGAATTGAAGGATCGAATTTCGCAGTGGTTCCAGAGCCTGAAAGTCTCTCCTGGGAAAGCTGCGGGCGCTCACACGGGCCGAAAGAGGCGGCTGATCGGCGCGGCGGGCGCGTGGAATAAAAAAGGCGGCGAAGGATAGCTATTGCATAACGGACATTCGTATTTCTCATGGATAGTATACCCACAGCCCGTACCTTCCGTACCAGGGCGCGCGCGCCTCGGTGCTTTCGCCGTGGGTTCGCCAGGCTCCCGGCACTCTCGGGCCTCACGGCGCGCCAAAGACGTGGTTACACATATGCGAGAGAGACACCCGCTCCACACGTCGCGGCCGTGCAAGCCTCCTGCCACACCCAGGTCACACGGCGCGCACCACCGCCGCTCTGCACGAGAGGCAGCCGATTTTTCGCCGCCGAGCCGATACCCTATCTCCGCCCGGTCACACCCGCCACCTCGCGATATACCACTCTCCGGTGGTTTTCTTTCGCCTCGTGGCGCAGACAACTTTTTCGAGCCAATGCTGACCCCGCTGCCGAGCTTAGTCATCGCTGGATACTCGCGCACCGGGTTCCAAGATCTCTGGTGAAAGAGTCGGACTATGCATAGAGTTGAATATGTATTCGGCAAGTTTTGCGCACGAGCGCTATTCTAATCGAAGATAGGCTTGTCTTCGCCTTCCCCGGAAAGCTGGACCGGTCCCGTCGGACTCTTCAGCCGGTTCTCCGGCGCGCCCCCGAGAGATCGCCGGATTTTAATGAACATTACACACGCACGCGAATATCTCCTCGCGCTGCCAGGGCCAATCGCTTCCGATCGTTAGCGCGCGATCACCTTGAATCGCCGCGTCCCGACGCAGTACGCGCGATATTTCATCGTTAGTCGAGGAATCTCTTGATTCTCCCTTGTACGCCCGTGCACCCTGTAGATACGGGCGGGCCCTCCTCGCCGGATCGCACACGCACAGTACTATCACGCCGGAGATATCGGATGGCTCCCTGTGTGCGCAACCGATCTCCTAGCGAGCCTCTAATTAACCTCTCGTTAATTGCGGAAAGCGCTCTTGTTGCGCCGCGATTCAAAGATTCGTTTTAGTTCATCATTTCTTGGGCCTGCGTTGAAGCTTTGATGGTCGGATTGACGAGGGAAAAGATTGGAAGATCAGATTGTGCAATTTCTGGAATTGGTGGATGTTCGATGGTCGCGGGCGTAATTTCAATGGAATCGAAAGAAGCGTGTCGGGGACGACGGGTGTGTAGCCGTGGGCCGGCGAGTGCCGCGTGCTCCACGGCAGGGGACGATTTTTTCCACCTTGTCTTATCTCGCCGTCCGGACACACCATAAATCGTGGCTCTCGGCGGCTGTCCACGTGGCACTTAGCAGCGGCTTTTCTGCTCACCTGCGAGAAGGGCCCGGCTGGCCGGCTTGCTGCTGCCGGGGTGCGTAGCCGAGGGCCGGCGACAACGCGGCGCAGCGCTGACACCTCGTTAGAAACTTGTTAAGGGGGCGCCGATATGACCGTAATGGGAAATATAGCCGCCACCATGGAAATTGAGGAGGAGACAGTAATGGGCTATCGGGCCTTGTAACGCCACGGAATTGGAGGGACTGCCAGGGCTGCGATAATAAAGCGAGCCGATTGTTCCAAACTCGGCCGCTTGTAGTCTGTCGATCTCATGATGCATTGGCTTCCGCCTGCTACCGGGACAGAACGCGGCGATCGGTATCGGCGCTCGGCATTGGAGGATTGATAGATTTTCTCGAATTCTAGTTCTACTCGGAACAACCTTGCGATGTAGCTGAGATAGTGATTGGATGACGCGTGAGAGGTAGCAAAGGTAGCAGAGAACTAATATGGTCCGCTCGAGCTTTAATGACTCAGGGATTCGAATGACGGTGATTTGAAACTAGCGCGGTGATTGTGTGCTCGTAAAAGGAAGAGCATTCTAGCTGATGCTCATTGCAGCGATAGTTGAAATCGTCGAGCGATAATAACGGAAATTACATTTGCATAATATTCTACTAAAATAAAAAAGCCATGTAATCAGCGAACTATGTCGTGTAAAGCTACCTGCGGACTTGTCAGGTCCGCCTCCCGGAGAAAAGTGCTGCCGCCAGATGTTATGAGACAGGTTTAAGTGGAATCATACTTCTCGAGAGGCTCGACACCGTTCGAAGAAATCGTTTACTGCATCAATATCGTCGTAATTTACAGCAGAGGTATCCCGGCATCCTTGAGAGTCTCGTACTGCGCATAATTAAGGGCGAGTGACGCTCGCATTTTATATCTGAAATATTATCACCGGTTGGGTCGGTCGGCGGAGTAGCTCGGAATAATTCCAGGCATGCGACTTCATTTACTCGCTCGAGGGTAGAGAAGAGGCAGAGCTTGACAAGGAGCGCGTAGGTCGCCCATCCACATTACAAGAGTTCTCCGATGGGAGACGAGAGGAGGCCGAGCTGCGCCGCTGGTACCTGACCATCCAAAACCGATCTGATGGCCACGTGCGAGTGGAGCAATTAACAGGCGGGACTTCCTCGCCCCTTAAATTCGCGGATTTGCATAATCCGATCGGATTATGACAGTAGCGCATGATGGATGCGAGCCAAACTCTTCTTCCTTCTCAAGTCACGTCTTCGCCCGGCCAGCCTCGAACCAAATCGGGAAAACACGCGCTCTCGATGCCTCTGGCCACTTTTACCGCTGGAATTCGAGGAGATCAATTACCAGCGATTAATCGGCTACCGAGAAGACACTGTCTGGAAAGTCGTCCAGGAGACCTGGAGTTCCTACTCAGCTGGCGGATGCAGCCGGCCGCGGCCTTACTCAGAGTTCCAGCCAGTCCGATTAAACTGGAGCGGATATAATGAGACAGACCTCATTCTACTTAAAACAGATACTTTTTCCATTCATCTCTTTTACCACTCCTCTATCCAAGTGAACCTCTGTCCTCTGGAACTTAGGGACCTTGAGGAGCAGACACGAAAAATCCCCAGTTATTCCTGCAACGACGTCCACGTTACAGTTGGAATCCCGGAGCGATTAGTGGGATACTGGCGTCCCTCGACTACCAATATCGCCGCTCACCGCAAACGCACAACCGCGCCAGCGGAGTCCAAGAACTCTAGTGAAATTGCGCAGATACGTTTCCCGGGAGTGGACGGGCCATTCGCTGGAAAATACCTTGGTTCCAAATGAGCGCGCGCGCGCGCGTATCGGCGCCTCGAGTTTCCGCATTTTTCCCTATTCCTTCCGGCGAGCGAGCAATCATCATCGCATCGGCTTCGCCCTCGCGGCCGCGGGCTTTACAGTTACTCCCGCGGCAGATGTATTGGCCAGGGTGGGGTTCCCCGGCGCTGGCTCCTGGAGGCTTTCTGCTATGCGAGAATGTAGGAAGGAGCGGGAGTTTTCCGCTCACGGGCCCTTCTCGAATTCATCATTATTCTTTCGATCGGCGGATATACGGCCGCTCGTAATTAGGAATTCCCCTCTACCGTTATCTATCGCATTAGCGTCGATAAATCCGCGGCCGGGTGTCTCTGGCGGGCGGGCGAGCTGCCGTTTAAGAGGATTTACAGTTAGCGCGATGGATATAGCAATGGCCACCGAGCTTTTTTCTAATCCTCCTGGGCGTGGGTACGGCGCCCGGCGTCCTCCGCACCTCCGCCAGGTCCCCTCGATCGCGAAAGGATCGCGCGGCTGTAATTTGATATCAGCCACCGAGCTTCGGTGTTGAAAGCCCAGGCACACACGCGAGAGGAGTCCTGCGCCTCGCGGAGAGAAAGGGGCTGGATATGCTGCCGATGCAAAAAGCCTCGGGCTCACGTTCGCTCGTCGAGTTATTTCAGCTGAGATACATCGGAACCGGCCGCGGTAATCTGCCGGCGAGATAAGCCCGCCGAAAGGCTAACCATCGAACTTGTTAAGACGTTACCGGGCCCGCCGAGCGTAATTATCGCCGGGCAATTTGTATGGGTGGTGGGGAATTTATTTGGCGCGTTACCGGGGTATTTGGGTTTCCCTGCTCGCTGGAGAAAGAGAGTCGTTGAGGGAGCCTGGCAGGGTTGGCGAAGGGAACGGGGGAGGACTGGGAGGGAACTCTCTCAAGGAGATGGAGTGGGACTTCGATCTTGCGGTGTCCCCTCATTTTCTTGATGACGGACCTGATGGGCCTGCTCTTTTTCATTCGATTCGGTAAATAACGCAGTCCCCGGCGCACCGCACTGCCCGGCTATTCGACTTCTTGGCCTGTGACTCGTCATTACGTCCTCTCGCGCATTAACGTCCTCCTCCTCCTCCTCCTCCTCCTCCTCCTACGAAGGGCGAGCGATGCTGCGGAGATGCCGGCGAAGATCCATGGAGAAGCCGCAGCCGGTGCGAATCCTGCTTACTCAGGTAGCAGCCTCCTCAACCTGCGACCGTTAATCGCGAAAATCATCTGGGCGCAGGTGCTCGACGTCTCTCACCTTCGGCTTCTCTCTGCCCGTTCGACCTTCGACCCAGCGCGATCAAGGCGTTCCTCGTAATTTCGCATACCTGCCTCGCCGACGCTTCTCCACCTATTAGGATATTTCGTGCGTCTTATTAATTTATATCAATTTCGACTGCGCCTTATCGCGCGAGGGATCTTTCCGGCTGGGATTGAAGGGACAGGTGTCGAGCCTTACAAAACCCTCCTTTGTTCCACACTCTCTTCCTCAGAGTCCAACAGCTTTAAGGTGCGAGTCGAGTACGTAATCTCGCCGACGCAAGAACGACACTTATTTTCGGCTTCTCAGAGATTAACTATAATCTACTAGTCCTAATGTCTGTATTTCGTGACTTTGCCTTCCGGTAATCACAGCAGGAGTCGTCCTCGGAGGCTACTGTCTCCATCCACAGGGTTCCCAACGTGAGAAGCCTCCGAATGTAACTTGGCGCGCCCCACTACTTGGCCAGTGTATACTCCTCGAGCCGATACAAACCAGGATGGTTCGATCATCTGTCGGGCAATTGGACGGGATCGAATTGTTTGGTCGTGTAAGAGCCTCTCCCTCCAGCTCTCGCCGCTTGAATCCTGATCGATACAAGAGTCGATCAGCGTCGGGGTACTTTGCCCGGGCTCTTAGAGCTATCCGCAACCGCACGGTAATGCGGATGACGTGCCCTGTTGGGTCTTCATTGCAGCTGCGTGCGAGCAAGTATCGCGTTAAATAGAAATGTGTGGATTTCTAGTCCAAAGATGATAAAGTACCAAGTGGCACTCGTATACTCTCGATATACTCCGAGAGGAACGAGAGGCATCGTACGAGTAACGCGTCTCGAAAATGCCGATCGCCTCGCCGATTGGAAAGCAATTTCTCCCGCTCGACTGGCAATGAGAGTTAATCCTCGAGCGGCGAGGGAGAGACGCAGAGTGTACACGGAGCTAATAGTAGGGGCGCTGCCTTCAGGTACACCACATCGGCGTACACGTGCTCGTTAGGTTGCCGCGGCCATAGGTGTATCGACGCAAGAGCCAGAGAGAGAAAGGGGCCTGATTGTGAGAGGCGAGCGGCGCAGGTTGAAGGAGGACAAAGAGCAGAGTCTCGTGCGAGACAGAACGAAGAACAGAGCCAGTTGAAGAAAGAGAGTACAAGAGGAGGAGAGGTCTGAGAGGCTCGCGCTTAGCTTTCGCATACTTTATCAATGCGCGTAGGTTCGTACGAGAACAGAGCGGCGAGAGGCAATAGATTACAATTATCCGAACACGCCTGGCCAAACGTGGGAGTTGGCTACGCCGACACGCTCGCCGGCCGCACCGTACACACCCGATTCTCTCCGGCTCTCTTCTTCCACTTTTCCACCCTGCCGCAGCCACGCCCGGCCCTCTCACCCACATTTTTCCGATACCTGTAACGAAGCGAACCACGCGCGAAATTCAATTTATATCCATGCGATTAGGACGAGCCGACCAACTCCCAACTGGCTACGACTCGCGATTAGCATTGGGCTCCTTCGATTAGGAGTCTTCGATTCCTAAATCCCGCGGATAACAGACAGACAGATCGAAGATTAGAAATGCCGGAAGAGCGGGAATCTATCAGGGATTCGGTTTGCGATTTGATTTGTTGAGTATGTGGTGGAGGTTGATGGTGTGCGTGGCTTCGTATCGGGAAGCGTAATGGAGCGAGCGATGTCTGCCGAGCGGAGTCTGGAGGGTGCGAGCGATCATCTTCATCATCATTCCGACACACGTGATGCATATTCCGCTCCTCCCCTCCTACGCAGGGCCAGCCGCTCCCCGGGAATGAATTACCCCGGGGCCCGGGCATTGTTGCGCTCCATGGACTGATTTGCCTCGGAATGCTAAGGTCAGATTCGATCCAATCCGATGCCCAGTCCTCCAATCCCCGCGGTATTCTCCTCCGACCAATACAGATTCATCGCCGGATATATCAACTTTTCCTTTCGTTCTTCATTTCCCTCGCTGGCTCTCGGAATTATCTCCAGTTCCGCACACTTTGAGGTACATTTCGCGCTTCGGAGGCAAAGCTGCGGCTGCGTAAAATTGCCGGGGGGAGTTTCTCCGTTAGCTGCGAATGGGAACTGCTTCGTACACGCTCGCCAGGTAGATTGCATCTGGGTCGGCTTGGCTCGTAAATTCGAGAGCTCCGAGAGCCACGCGTTAAACTGGACAGTAACTCTTTGCCAGTTGAACGCTCTTCAGTTTTAGCCGAGACAAGCTCTGGCTGCGGTGTACATCGCCGCGTAAACTAACGGGGAGAAATCTTGCGGAAAGAGTTGGACGTGCTGATGGGAGCGATGACATAGCAAAGTAGCGATTAAGGGGGCTACAAGTACCATTGACTTCAACGGGCATTTTTCCTTGTTAATCGCGGTGTTAATCAAAGTTTTCTGTACGATTACTAGCTTAACACGGGCGCGCCGTGTCGAATGTGGAAAAAGGTCCCGAGTAGCTGCGAGGTAGATTTATCGTATAAGGAGAGTGGAGTTACGAGAGGCGTCTATGTCAGTATAATGCGTAAGAGCCAATCAGGACCTCCCAGCCGGCGGTAGAATAAATCGTGCGGGTACTGGACGCGCCGCTTCGTCGGGATTATCCTCGAATATAATTTAATTAGACCACCTGCGGTGAGAGTATGTCGCGTGCGTGCCTCCTCTCTTCCTCGCGGAGGCTGACATCCTTTGGGTGGCGGCTCCCTCGGCTGGCTTCCTGCAGGCTCGTCCTCGGGAATTATGGCGAGGGCAACGCCACGCAATTCGTCCGGCTCTCCTCCGGCTCTCCTCCGGCTCTCCTCCGGCTTTCCGAGTATGAATGGACCGGCACAAGTATTATTCGCCATGGACTCCCGCAGAAACGAGGAAGTCGCCGGTCATTAGGGCCACCTGATACACTCGGTGCCCGTTCAATTCGCCGGGGACGATACTCCCCAACAGGATTCCTTTGGTAGCCGAGCCACGGCGAGCGCGGTCGCTTTTGACTCCGCTTTTTATTTCCTAATGATAGGGACAACAATGATGAATCGCACAAGCTGGAGCGGAGATATGATACTGCGAACTCGATGGGAATTGCCGCTCGGAAGAACTGGGATACGTCGAAATGGTTTTTGCCGCTTACCGGGTGGAAACTGGCCCCCCCGTCCCCCTTTCCCAATTGGACACTTCCATGGAACGATAGCCATCTGTCGCCTCTAATTACCGCTGATAATTGCTTCGATTATTGCTCGCGATCTTTGCACGTCCGCCAGAAAAAAGTGCAAGGAGTCGATCGATCAGAGGATATTCCTCTTTGCTCCTCTCTCGTTGCCCGTCTCTTTTTGCGCGTCTAATTGAGTCTAATTGAGCAGTAGTCGCTCCGTTGACAACTCTCTCTGCATTCGAAGATGCTCGGCATTTTGAGAGTAGCACGGCTCTGTGTACTTGAAGCGAGGGCTTCATACGTGACTTACATCCGGAATTGTTCGGAGACCTTAGTGAAGAATCGCAGTTGAAAGAATTGGCAGGAGGAAGATATCCTTAATTAATAAGACGATGCTGATTGGTATTTCTTTTGACGCAGGTTTCACCGGAACCCAGTGCGAAATCGACATAGACGAATGCGCAGCGAAACCCTGTTTGAACGGTGGCATCTGCACGGATCTGATAAATTCCTTCAAATGCACTTGCGCGAATGGATTCGCCGGCTCCCATTGCCAGATCAACATCGACGACTGCGCCTCATCGCCGTGCAAGAACGGCGGCATTTGTCAGGACTCGATAGCCAAGTACACCTGCGACTGTCCGCCAGGATTCACCGGAGCCTCCTGCGAAACGAACATCAACGACTGCCAATCGAATCCTTGCCACAACGGCCAGTGCATCGACGGGGAGAACAGCTTCAGCTGCAACTGCTACCCCGGTTTCACTGGGAAGCTCTGCCAAACGCAGATCGACGAGTGCGAGAGCAACCCCTGCCAGTTCGGCGGGAGATGCGAGGACAGGGTTAACGGGTACCAATGCATCTGCAGGCCAGGAACTTCTGGTATCAATTGCGAAATAAACGTAAACGAGTGTTACAGCAATCCCTGCAGGAACGGAGCGCGATGTATCGATGGGATCAACAGGTGAGTTACTCTCTCGGTTTCTCTCCCTTTTCTATACCTACGGTAGGCAATGGATTGGCTGAAGGCATTTCAACAGAGTATAAAGTCGAATTGATACAACTGTCGTTCTCATGCATGCGTTCAAAAATGTCACCCACATTTGTAACATTGATTTGCGCTCGAAGAAAAGGCCTCTCTTCGCTAACCCTTTCATCGTTTGCATCCTCAGAGGATACGATATCTTTTATTTCAGGTATTCGTGCGAATGCGAGCCCGGCTTCACCGGACAGCACTGCGAAACCGATATAAACGAGTGCGGCAGCAACCCCTGTGCAAACGGTGGCCGTTGCATCGACCTAGTGAACGGGTTCCGGTGCGAATGCCCGCGCGGCTACTACGATGCACGTTGCCTCAGCGATGTCGACGAGTGTGCAAGTAGCCCTTGCATAAACGGCGGCACTTGCGAGGACGGTGTCAATCAGTTCATTTGCCATTGCCTACCGGGGTACGGCGGCAAGCGGTGCGAAGCCGACATCGACGAATGCGGATCGAACCCTTGCCAGCACGGTGGATCCTGTATCGATCATCTCAATCACTACAGTT
Source organism: Crossocerus cetratus (assembly GCA_963675795.1). Taxonomy (NCBI): domain Eukaryota; kingdom Metazoa; phylum Arthropoda; class Insecta; order Hymenoptera; family Crabronidae; genus Crossocerus; species Crossocerus cetratus. The sequence goes on from OY776667.1 coordinate 20,274,570, forward strand.
GCAAGTGTCTCCCTGGGTACGACGGCACCAATTGCGAGACTAATATCGATGACTGTGCCAACAATCCTTGCCAGAACGGCGGCTCCTGCATTGACCTGGTCAACGACTATAAATGCGTGTGCGAGCTGCCGCACACAGGAAGGAACTGCGAGGACAAACTGGACCCTTGTTCACCCAATAAGTAAGTACTTGGGTTCTATGTCGAGTAGTTGTCCTCATGACGGAGGAAAGTGGTCGGTTTGTACTATAATATTGGATTGAATCTTATAGATGTCTTCATGGCGCCAAGTGCTCTCCGTCGTCGAATTTCTTGGACTTCGCGTGCACCTGCACGGTCGGCTATACTGGCAGGCTTTGCGATGAAGACGTCGACGAGTGTGTGATGACATCGCCTTGTAGAAACGGTGCCACTTGCAGAAACACAAATGGTTCCTATCACTGCGTCTGTGCCAAGGGCTACGAGGGTCGCGATTGCATTGTCAACACCGATGATTGCGCTTCGTGTAAGTGTGACTTTTGGCCATTTAGCTACTGATTCCTTTACTTTGATTTGGGATCAATCGTATAACAAATTTATGTCCATGCTTACAGCGCCCTGCCAAAACGGTGGAACATGCTTGGACGGCATTGGTGACTACACTTGCCTCTGCGTGGACGGATTTAATGGGAAGCATTGCGAAATCGATGTCGACGAATGTCTATCGCAACCTTGCCAGAACGGTGCTATCTGCAAGGAGTACGTGAATTCCTATACCTGTCAATGCCAGCTCGGATTCTCTGGGATAAACTGTCAGACCAACGACGACGATTGCACGGACAGTAGTTGTATGAACGGCGGCAAATGTATCGATGGCATCAACAACTACACCTGCGTTTGCAAGCCTGGATACACGGGCTCTAATTGCCAGTATCGTATCAACGAATGTGATAGTGCACCCTGCTGGAACGGTGCTACCTGCCATGATCATATCCAGTATTATACGTGTCACTGCCCTTACGGATACACTGGCAAGATATGTGACTCATACGTGGATTGGTGCGCAGAGAGTCCGTGCGAGAATGGAGCTACATGTGTGCAGCATAAAAACAAGTACCAGTGCAACTGCTCACCTGGATGGACTGGGAAAGTCTGCGATGTCGAGATGGTATCGTGTAAAGACGCAGCGATACGGAAAGGAGTCCCTGAGAAAAGCCTCTGCAATAATGGCACCTGTGAGGATATTGGAAACAGTCATCGTTGCCACTGCCTTGAGGGTTTCACCGGATCGTATTGCCAGGAAGAAATTGACGAGTGTGATTCAGCACCCTGTCAGAATGGAGCAACTTGCAAAGATTTAATCGGATCTTATCAATGCCAGTGTTCTAAGGGTTTCCAGGGACAGAATTGCGAGCTTAATGTCGACGATTGCCGGCCGAATCCTTGTCAGAATGGTGGTATCTGCCACGATTTGATCAGTAACTTCAGTTGCTCTTGCCCGCCGGGTACGATGGGCTTTATATGCGAGCTGAACGAGGACGACTGCGTGGTTGGAGCATGTCACAACAATGGAACCTGTACGGACAAAGTTGGCGGATTTGAATGCAAGTGTCCACCTGGGTTTGTTGGGCCGCGATGTGAAGGTGACATCAACGAGTGCCTTTCCAACCCATGCGCGTCACCTGGCACCCAGGATTGCGTTCAGTTGGTCAACAACTATCACTGCAACTGCAAGCCTGGATACATGGGACGTCACTGTGAAGTTAAAGTTAACTTCTGCGACAGCTCACCCTGTCAGAATGGAGGCGTTTGTACAGCCAAGCAAGCAGGCCACACTTGCCTCTGCCCCAGCGACTATTATGGAAACAATTGCGAATTCGCCGGCTCTTACTGTGATCGGGAACCTTGTCTAAACGGTGGAACTTGCAGAGTCACAGAAACCGAAATAGGTTATAGGTGTTACTGCCCACCTGGAACAACTGGGACTCATTGCGAAATAGATGCTAGAGATGAGTGCGCGAGCAATCCCTGTCAGCAATCTGAAGCCATTTGCGAGAATCTTGTTGGCGATTACGCCTGTTACTGCCCACCGAAGTGGACAGGCAAGAACTGCGAGATTTACGATGCAAACTACAGAGGCGGAGTTGTGGGCCGGGTGAATTCCAACGTCCCTAAAATCCTGAATGCCTACGAACTGGACTTGGAACGTGAGAGGAAGAAGTGTATAGAAAACCGCTGCGAAGAGAAGTCTGGAAATCACCGTTGCGACGAAGAGTGTAATAGATACGCTTGTAACTTTGATGGAAACGATTGTTCCTTGGGTATAAACCCATGGCGCAATTGCACTGCACCTATTAACTGCTGGGATGTCTTTATGAACGATATTTGCGATGAAGTATGCAACAATGCTCAGTGTCTCTTCGATGGACGGGATTGCGAGAGGAAGTTGGCACCTTGCAAGTAAGTGTCAATTGCACAATCAAAGATGCTTCACACATAAATTTACATGGACTTGGTTGATTTATCTAACAATCATTTTATTTTTACAGCCCGATTTACGATGCCTACTGTCGAAAACACTATGCCAATGGACACTGCGACTATGGTTGCAACAACGAGGAGTGTAACTGGGACGGTCTCGACTGTGACAGAGAACCACCATCGTTGGCAGAAGGCGTCATTTCTGTAGTTGTAAGAATGGACATGCAAAGCTTCCAGTCGAGCGTCGTAGCTTTCCTAAGGGACATTGGTCACGAACTGAGAACGACTCTGCGGGTCAAGCAAGATGAACGCGGCAATGACATGATATATCCTTGGAAGAGAGAAAGGGAACCGAGCTTGCAGACCAACATCTTTGGACGGCCAACAACAATCTATACCAATACACCTAGTGGTGTGATTGCATATCTGGAGATTGACAATAGAAAATGTACTGTGACGCAAGGGGCCGTTTGCTTCCCTTCGGCCAACGAAGCAGCAGAATATCTAGCTGCAACCGCCTCCAAGCACTCACTGTCAAGAAACTTCCCAATAGAACAAGTTCGAGGTGTTGTGGGTCCGCAGGGCCCAGAATATCCCGACACCCCAACCAATTATAAATATGTTTTCATCGGAGTTGTGATCGTCATCCTTGGAGGCATGCTCGTAGGTGTTCTCGTAACAGCCCAGAGGAAAAGAGCTGTTGGTGTGACATGGTTCCCTGAAGGCTTTCTACGAACTAGTAGCGGGAGCGGCCAGCGTCGCCGTTCCCGAAGACGTGGACCTGATGGCCAAGAAATGAGAAACCTCAACAAACAGCCATCGGTCAATTGCATGGATTTGGATGTCGGAAATGGAAGAGCCCAACAATGGTCGGACGACGAGTCAGATCTACCACCTTCGAAGCGTATGCGAGCTATCGAGCCTGGATATGCCAGCGACCACACAGCCATCACGGACTACGAAGAAACGGAACCAAGGATGTGGACCCAACAACATTTGGATGCAGCAGAAATTCGAAGACCAGACGCTGGAGTATTGACACCACCGAGCCTTGAACACGGCCAGGATGTAGATGCACGAGGCCCATTTGGATTAACACCACTTATGGTAGCTACTGTAAGAGGTGGTGGATTGGATACCGGAGAAGAAGAGGATGAAAGTGACGGCACAGCAGCAGTTATAGCAGACTTGGTTGCACAAGGTGCGGACCTGAACGCTACTACAGACAAGAGCGGCGAAACATCTCTTCACTTGGCAGCACGTTTTGCCAGAGCCGATGCTGCAAAGAGATTGCTTGATGCTGGCGCCGACGCAAACTCGCAAGATAACACTGGAAGAACGCCGCTTCACTCAGCAGTAGCTGCAGATGCAATGGGCGTCTTCCAAATTCTTTTGAGAAATAGAGCAACTAATCTAAATGCTCGTATGCACGATGGTACTACACCATTGATACTCGCAGCACGTTTGGCCACAGAGGGAATGGTCGAGGATCTCATAAATGCAGATGCAGACATAAACGCTGCCGATAATAGCGGCAAGACGGCACTTCACTGGGCCGGGGCTGTTAATAATGTTGACGCTGTCAACATACTACTTGTCCATGGGGCAAACAGGGATGCCCAGGATGACAAGGATGAAACGCCATTATTCTTGGCAGCAAGAGAAGGTAGCTTCGAAGCATGCAAGGCTTTGCTCGACACCTTTGCCAATAGGGAGATTACTGACCATATGGATAGATTACCTCGTGATGTCGCCAGCGAAAGATTACATCACGACATTGTAAGATTACTGGACGAGCATGTCCCGAGGTCTCCACAAATGGTGACCGTCATACCAAGCGGACCATTAATGGGTAAGCATCGATATTTGGAGTTTTCTCTGTTTGATGATATCGTTGTGAATAAAATTAACAAAAATGTGTTTCTGTTTATAGGTTCGCCCAATCATCCACAACTTATCACACATCCAACAGTCATCGGCTCGGCACCGAAACATGCAAAGTCGAAGAAGCGACCAAAAGCTGGAAGTACGGGAAACCCAAACAGCCCGGAGTCGGAGGGCGGGGTGGTGGTAGTAAGGAGAAAACCGTCCGTGAAAAAACCACCGACGAAACGTGGTGCACAGCCCCCAAACCAGGAAATCCCTCAAGGGGCAGAGGGAGCCGAGGGCAATCTGCCAAGCCCTTACGACAGTGCAAGCTTGTACAGCAATGCGCTACCTCTAGTGAGCCATACAGCAACAGCGAAGCAGCCGCCTCCTTACGAGGATTGCATAAAGACGCAATCCATGCAAGGCCTCCAGCAACTAGGTCTTGACACATTCACAACAAACTACGGTTTGCCGAATTTTCACGACCAGCTGCTTGCGCCGCATCAACGACAAACCCAAGGAATGGTGAACACGTTATCACCGCCTTATAGCAATCAATCACCACCACACTCGGTTCAGTCGAACATGACCCTGTCACCTCAAGCAAGTTACATGGGCTCCCCTTCCCCAGCGAAAAATCGGCCGTCGCTCCCAACATCGCCGACTCACATTGCTGCCATGAGACAAGCCACTCATCAAAAGCATGGCAGTATGCCGCCAGTGGGGTTCGACTTCGAGAATCTTCCGTACTCTACGAACCCGCAGCAACAGCAGCAGCAAATGTCTCAAACACAGCAGCAAATCCAGCAGCAGCAACAGCAGCAGCAACAACAACAGCAGCAGAGTACGCAACAGCAGCAACAACAACAGCAGCAACAGCAGCAGCAAACGCAGCAATATTATCAGTACTTGACACCACCGTCACATCATTCCGGCCCAGACGTGACGCCGCAGCACCTGATGCAGGCGCCCGAGAGTTTCCCGACACCGTCGCCCGACAGTCCGGGCCATTGGTCGTCTAGTTCGCCGCACTCAAATAGTGACTGGTCCGAGTGCATGTGTTACGAATAACGCTAGGTTTAAGTGGACAGTTTTGCGGTGAGGTGCAGTGATCGACCCGTGTCGATAGCAGGTTTGAGACATTTCGCCCGCCTGCTGGAGTCGAACGGGCGGCGGAAAACGCGCGTTAGAGACTCGAGCGGCCGCGGAAGCGGCGCGAAATGTCAATAAAATACTGAGACGAATCGTGACTACCGTCCAAACGTCACGTCGCAGTATTTATGCCGCTAAATATAGGTAAATGAATATATACATAGATATTGTGGAAAGATATTTTGTTCATTTGTGGGATCAGAGACACCGCAACGTACTCATTTGACGATCGTGCCTCTCTAATTAAAAGCCAAGCTACGCGTAGTAGTACGATAAGAGATAATGCGATCAAAGTAGCCACTATATTTTTTATATCGATCAACTTTTTATCGTATCATCGCTCAATGAATAATGGTGCCTTCGACTTGCCAGAGTATGAAGACCCGATGGACAACTACTAAGGAACGAAACCTTGCTACTACAATAGTATTGTATATAGACATTGAACTGGAGAATCATTCACGCTACGCGTCCATTCGACGGAACAAACATAGACTGTAGTTTCTACTATTTTTCTAATCACTATGTAAATGCAAAGCACGTTCGTACGTGAACAAAGTGATAAATCCGATTGATGCGTACCAACTATGCATTTTCAATTTTGTATCTTTATCAGCTAAGCACTGCCTGGTATTTAAAGAATTCTAGAGTCAATGTCGTGAACAGCGTTGTCCGTAAGACTTAAGTTTTGATTCCGAAGCGTACGATCGCGCGTAGGTGACAATAAGGAATGTGCCTTTGAATGTCGTTCGTAAATTAGCACACGCATCTAGATAAATCTATTAAATTATGTATTTCAGGAAGCGCAGCATTTTCAGACGATCTATGAAGATAAACGATTTATTACCGATTAAGAACAGCTGTAATGTAAGATAGAAAAGACGGGCGGCGGCGCACAGTCGTGATTGTACGGTTGACGGGAGTTTCAGAGCAATCGTCTTTATCCTATGCACTATCGTTCCATACAGAAACATTCCATTCGTATGTTCATTTCTTTCCCGCATTTCGACGTCCTATTAAGTTCTTCCTAAGCTATGATACTAACACGCTAGTGTAATTAGTAACATTTAGTATGCACACGCTATCATCTCCCTTAAATTAAGCAACGCGACGAGCAGGTGGAAAGACGATTCACTGATCTCTCATCTGCCAAAGCCAAAAGAGAGTTTTTAGATGACATACTGGCAGCACGAACGGTCGGTTCGCATAATAAGATATTAGCGTAGATTGTTGCGAGAGAAAAGAACAAATTATCGTTGGGAAGACGATCTTCGGTGCGGGCCTGCAATACATCACGAGTGAGCGAACGGGTACGCGTACAATTATCAGATCTTCACTTTTCTAACGAGGATATATGTAAATACTCCTTCATTCTGTCCGCTCATCTAACGTACTATCGAGTACTTTTATATAATTGTCTTTTCTCTCGATTTTGTACAAACTGTTTTTACATATTTTTATATTATGTAAGTTAGCTATTGCTACTTTTGTAAGACGGTCAGCATACAATAATAACGTTCCCTTTATCATATTATTAAAACGTACATATAAATATATATATATATAAATATAAATAATAAATATATATATAGATTCGTATATATATATTTCTCCTATGGTTAATTGTTGCATCGGGGTCACGGCAGCACAAGCCCCAATGCAATTGTTAATCATACAACGGTGTGATGGAGCTTTCCAGTTCTGGCGAACTATGGTCCAACTGAAAAATCTGTGCCTACTCGAAGAATGATCTGTATTTATATTCCATTTGCGTCGAATTACGCGCCGCGGACTAACGAACAAAATGCGGGACGTATTTTTATAACGAAACTGTATTACGAGCAATGCAAATGCAACTGACAATCGACAAGCCCTAGGATGCAAAGTACAAGTTTCTTAAGCAATAATATGGCAAGTTCCATGAGACTTTGCGAACTAGTTGATGTATGTACGTAGGTGACATTACGTAACATTTAAAAGACATACTTCCTACAAGTGTTCAAAATTCAAAGGTAAACCGCTCTCTGCCGCACCAATTCTTCTGTGTTAAAAAAGACGTAAGTTCTAAGCTTTATGCGCTACTTTACGATTACGAACGGTAAGCTAGAAAGTCCCGATTATTATGATAGATTTTGTTATTCCTTGTATCTTGTAAAAAGTACTGAGTTTTATTAGTATTAACTATTTCATAAGTGACCCAAGGATATGTTCGATCCTATTGCATCCTGACCACCCCAAATCCCTGCTCCTATCCGCTCTCATATTTTTATAAATAAGTTATGTCTTTTAAACAGATGTAATAATAAAGATAATCTAACATACCCGATAGGGTTGTTGTTCTGTTCTATTGTGCTATGCTTTCGAGTTTTATTCCCTAATGTAAGCACAGACACTATTAGTATATTACAGACAGAGATTACACAACAATCAAATTGTATTATAGCAATAAAAAATAAAAAACATGAGATTGCGTGTAGTTTCGTTCTTGCAACTCTTTAACGGGCGGTCGCGAAAGTATCCGACCGCCGAAAACGCTGGATATCAAAAGCATAAGGTCGACTACTCTTGTTACCAACTGTATTGACGTTGGTGAGTGAGGTAAGGATAGTGAAGAAATAGACACACGTTCTCTGAGGTCTACACGTATCGTTTATTATTCTGTTTTTACAATAGCTTCTCCTAGACCGCCAAAGGGCGATCAACCTTTTCACTTCATTTTCTTCACCTCTCCGCCCGCCGGATTCTTGATGATTTTGTACGTGATTTTCTGCAAACGCGCTCAGAAAACAATGAAACAATGAACGTCCCTGGGTGAAAATGAAGTGTATGTATGCATGGTAATGTGTATGCATCAGTCTCTTGTACACAAGCTGAGTAAAACAACAATGGACACGCAAAGAGCCCGTGCCGCTAACTCGAAAACCGAGTCGGCCCACCGCGTAAAAGTAATTTCAGTAAAACTAATCATATACATACGCATATACATACGATTAACATAAAAGTAGCCTAATAATTTTCCTCTACCGCTTCGCGTAATTAGCCTTTTCCCTTTCATTCGCGCTATTGGCTATAGCCGTGTCACGCTTCAACTGAAGCTTTGAAAGACATCCTGTTTTAGCAACTTTTATGCTTTTGCGACGTATAATTTGTGCCGGTGCTATGAACATAACGATATGAACGACGGAATGAACGAAACGCAACGAATCTAAGGCGGAATTTGTACACCACCCTCACGTAATTACGAGATCCTCGGGATAAACGCGTTTTATCACACAGAAAGTTCTCGCAATCGTTCATACATTACGAGAATACCACATGTTCTACTCGCGTTAGTTACGCAAATTATGTTCTCGCGGAGCCGTATAGCCACGTGACTTGAGCCACATTTCGCTCGGCTCTATTCATTTTCCTCCTTATCGTGGATGGGACGAATACTTAGACTGCAAAAGTTCGCTCGCTCACTTTTGCTTTCCCATTAATTTAGAGCCTATACACACTCACACAGAACACTCCTAGAAAAACATTCGTGCCCTGCCTTGTTTAGACATTTAGTTACACACTGGCGCGCGCTAGTGCCCCTCTCCGCACAAGACTTCACTTTTCTAATTTGCGCTAGTTTCCATCGCGCTAATGACAAACGGAAAGTTCGATCATGCAATTCAATTTCTCTTTCCACAGGTCACTGTTGCAAAATAAACGTAGCATTTCCAAAAAATGTGAATGCATTTATTAAATATTTTAAGTAATGCTCGGAACCATCAAATAAAGGATCAAATAAAGGTGAAAGAAACAATCATATCACGGTATATCTCATACGGAGCAGACAACACAAGGTATATCTACAAATCGACGACGCATCGTTCGTAGATTTCACACGGATAGTCTCAGTAGCACACTGTACTCATCATACAAACATTATACGATGTATATCTATGCGTAATCTGGCGTATCTGAAGTATATTGATGTCTTAAAAAACGGGTGAGATTGGGGGAAGGGGGAGGGGGGTATTGGTGGTGTCGTTATTTACAGGCGATACTGGCAGTACATATTTCATTTTACCTCCCTTCGAAGTTCGCGCAGTGCATACTCGGTGAGACGCACATCATTCGGTACACACCTTTCAATAGAAAGTTCACCGTGATAATTAACTAATTAACATCATTCTCTTTTACTCGCGAAGGGGCGTATGCCGATGTGGCCGCTCGGCGGACGCAAATTTCCTTAAACACTTTTTCCCATTTAGTCGCTCATCCACTCACTCAATTCTGATTTCAGTCTTCTCGCACTCGCGCTCTCACCCTCGCCCACTCTATCGGATATCACGAGTCTGTACAGGATTGTTACGAGGCGAATTCATTTGTAAGAACTTCAATCCTTTCACCTTTTTGGTTTATCAACCTCTCCCTAACACAGACCCTGAACGCGTATTACTTTGTTGTTGGCTCTCGAAGTCTGATCGTTCAACGTTCGATCTTCAACGATATCAGTCAAATCATATAAACGAACAAAAATCCTAGGATGGTTAATCTACTTAAGCACATGTGAATATGACGACTTAGCATCTTTCGAGACAAGTCGGTAGCGTGATCATGAAATTTGCACGTGAAGGTAATTAATTGTCTATATATGTTACTCGTTCGGGATTACCTAAAGGAATAATGAACGAAGATTAAAATAAATGCAAGTAATTTTTCAATTAAGAATTATCCCAAAACGCGGTATTTTCTAAGGTTGTTTATTAAAAATAACTTAGACATTTGGCAGTGTCAATTTCATCTCTTCGTTCAATATCACCTAGTTTCCTTTAGAAGCATAAAAATATTCTTTATCGACAGAAGCCGTACTGTGATGATAGAAGTTTCATAGAGTGCAGGACAAAAAAAGTGTAATCGAACGAGATTGAACACATTTTCTAAAACACCTCAGAGTAAGACAAGGCGATTCAACTGGGGAGGAGCTACGTACGAGATTCAGCTTTTGTAGCTGCACTTTCATATGAAATCGTATACGATATATGTTGTGTTCTCTGTTTGAGATTACTGGAAAAATTCATCGTTAACAGTATGTTAAAACATCACTCATCACAGTTCAAAGCACTCTCTAAAGGAACAAAAATACAAAAGTGATATTATGATCAGCGATTTAAATAAATAGCACTTAAATTACCTGTCTTACATAACTCGATTTATCACGAGTCACACAAAAACTGTTCACATCTAGTCTTCAAGATAGTCAATCAATGCGCGTGATAGAAATGCAATAACTCTCGAAACTAATGATCGAGCATCATATTTAAGTAGCGCTCTATCGGAATTCATTGTTGTTACTTTCGATCTTGTGCATTATCGTTAAGCTCGGTGAAAGAACAAGAGTTGTATAAATCGTCGTGTTGATCAGACACACATGATTCTCAGTAGACACAATTAAGAATTGCTCTTCCGTATGTTCGTTGTATGTACTCAAACGTAAGTTCGCTGCAGTGAAAACTCAGTGTCATCAACGCATTCTCATAAGCTCTTTCAAAACTTCTGCAACCACCTGTGGCGGTACTGAACTTTATTGTTGTTAAATACCCATGCACATATCATGTAACAAGAACATTGTAAAGATTTGCTACTTTGCTTCGAGCTTAAAATCGTGCCTCGCCACTCTTGCCTACGACGGTACTTTTGCACACATAACTTGGCCAATCACTTATGTACGCAGTGTATGTTCTCCTTGCCTGTAGTTTGTATGGGATACCTATATCGCCCCCTTAGTCTTGTAATAGTGAGCAATGTTAACACTGCATTTCCATTACCTCGGCGCATACGGTGTATTAACAATCGTCCCCCTGCTATGTTTCTCGCTCACCTACATGACCAGTATTCACCTGAATCTATGACTCTGAACTAGTACAATTTAACTTTTGAATGATTTGGGCAAACTGTCGAGGAAATGGAACTGCAGATGCTGACGTCTATTTCTACGATCGTATTGAAAAATAATTTTTGCAGGGTGTCTGCTTTGTTTACTCTTTTATACTAACCACTAACATTCGCTAGTACGTTAGCTCAAGTGAGAGGAACAAGTGTCAGTTTCAATTCACTGTTTGTCGTCGTACTCGTGATCTGCCGCGCGATTTCTCAGGAGCGATTGGCCAATCTACTAACGAGTGTGGGGCTCACGAAAGCTTTCTTCTAATTCGTATGGCTCACACTCATTGATTTCTCTGCGATACTACTATTCTACACTATTTACAAGTCATAAGCAATGTACTTGATTGTTCTTGTAAATGTTCCGTAGATATGCACTGCTATTTGTTCGTATAAAAATAGGAAACCTAATTAAATTGTTGTCCGTCAAGGTAGATGTGGAGGGCATATACTTTCAATTGAGAAATGGATTAAAACCAATGAACAAAGTAATCAGCCTCCGGCATGCAGAGCTAAATCAAGTGAGGCAGAATTAACTCATTAAATAAGACACAAAGTAAATTCATTGTCCAGCAATGAAGTTTGTCCCTGTGAAAATTGAGACTTGAGAGTCTTCAAAGGTTCTCGAGTGAAACTCAACACATTTGCAAGAACATTCACACATCGTACACCAATGAATATATCCTTATTACATAAAACGTATATAACGAATGGCAGTGCATGTGAAACAGATCAATCTGTCACTGTGAACGTTTTTTTCACACCGAGAACAAAAAACAATAGCAGCCAATCCCTGCCTATAATCCCCGATCACCTCAGAAGCACAGAGCTTAGAAGCATCGCATGGCTGCAACGCACTAGTTGCAAACACATCATTTATTGTTAAGTATTGAGTCCTTCCCACTCGATGAGGTACTGATTTTGACCACTCGGTCCTATCCTTTTAGCTTTTATGACGAATTTCTCACCGGCCGCGATCCGATTCGCCGCTCCAAAATAAATGTTTACCGATGACTTGAGGTCATCCAGGGATATGTCAGGGGCACTTTGCTTTACTGGAGAACACTTTGGAGACGAAGGTACACTACCTTTTTTCTGCGGCTGTGGATCCGGTGGAGGTAATTTGTCATTATTCTGCCGTTGTCTCAGTCGCCTACCATTCAGGGCATAATCAACACAATTTCCAATTTGCGTATTCGCACTGCTATGGGCACCGTTAAATGAACTTCGTAAATTCCTCGCAAATTCACTTTTAACTTCGCTGTTTCGTGCGGGTATGATTGCTGCAGTTTTGCTAGCAGTATGTTGAAACTGCTGTTGTACCTGTTGTTGCGAGGGTCTGCCTCTCCTGTGCTGTCTTCTACGCTTTACTTGACCATTTCTGTCTATAATAATGTCCTTTTCTGATAACTGCCTCTTCGCTGGTCTTACAACTGGTGGTTGTGATATCACGGGAGTCAGTGGAAGCGGTAAAGTAATTGGGCATTGATTGTATGGTGATGGAGTACTTGAATTTCGATGACTCATGCTGGATGGAGTGCCCAATAATTCACTGAGGTTTCTAAATGGATTATTCTTGCCTTCAAAATCCTTGGGTGGGGGAATAAACGAATCCAGGGTTCCTCTTGAACTTGTTTCATCTCCGCTTGTGTCCGCGGGTGTTGTTGGAGGTAGTGGGTGCATCAACTCCACAGAGCTTGGAACAGATAGTTCTGACATTCCTGATGTAGCTGCCGGTGGTGTTGGTGGCCCAGAGACAGAAGTCGGTGGGGTTGGTGGTAAGTCTGAGACTTCTGAACTTCTTGATTTACTCTGTGGAAACGATTGATAAATTAGCACTGCACTCCTGTAATTATTAATCTTCTTTGTAGTGTATCTACTCACTTTCGCTATAGCATTCTTTAATAACTTCCTTGCTTTCCTATATCTTGCTTCTCGAACACCTTGAGCCTTACTCAATGCAACGTCGCCCTTTTCTCTCTTCTTGTGCTTACGGAGCATTCTTTCTCGCGAACTTCCTAGTGCCATTAAACGTCGTCTCCTTTGTAAACTTAATTTCGGGAATGGGAATGACTTTTTGACAAAACCACCACCGCTATATCTTTCTCTAAGAGATTGTGTAGTTTGGCTAGGTGGGCTTGGACTTGGGCATGAGCTTTGCTCCGCCTCAGAGTTTTGGTAAATTGTTCCCCGCATTACTACGTCCGACGGATTCACCGGTATCTCCACGCTTTCCGCATTTGTCTGCCTGAGCGCCGTTAGTTGCTTCGAAATCTCCGGGAAACAAACCGGTCTGGAACCATTTGTTTTGTTTATTAAATCTCATATCTGTGAGTTAAATTTTCCTTTGAATATTGGCTTATCAAGTTTACCCTGTGGGTGGTGGGAGGTACTGCAGCCTTTTATTAGCACCCCAACATCGACGTAGAACAGAGTCATCTATGACTCCAGTTGCTGGAAGATTAACAACGGGACATGGTGGTGGCAGTCTGACTCTTAGACCCCAGATTGTTGTCCTCTTCTTGATTTCCCTTCCGCATTTGAATCTATTCCTGTTGTTCGTCAATATGGAAAGTATAGATTCTCTGCGGGTCTGAGAATTCACATCCTTGATCTACAAAAGTCCAAATCCATTTGACATAAGAATCATATTCTTTTTGAATGCTCCATTTCTTCCAGATAAATATGCTCTCTTTACCCTTGGTGGAAGCTGCAAAGTATTCCAGTTATCATTGGCATAAGGTATAATAACGGTATCCAAATCATAATACTTTTTTGCATTGTAAACAGTCAAATTGTACAACATCAGGTGCACCAGATCTACCCATTTCAATTCGAGACGTCTCACAAATTCCTTACCATAATTGCACATTGAACAAACAAATACATAAAATCTGCAAGATGACAAAGCAACTGGTTAGATTGAGTTTCTATTAAACTTGTTATGATTAATGTTGGTTTTAAATTAATCTTACCGGTCCCCACTGTATAATGGGTAGGTTAAGCAACTAACACATTTTTCATGAAACCATTGTTTGCAGCGAGCACATTGTAACATTTGTGTGTACCACTCGCCATTAAGACCACAATAACAATAAATTTGTTCTGCATTTACTCTATGGTGTATGTCCCAACTTAACATATCAGGCTGTGGACAAATATTGATGGGTATTTTAAAAATGGACACAGATGAAAACCTATGCTCCTTGTGTCATAGTTATACTTACATCATATGGTAATTTTGTCATATCATCTGGTGGTGGCTGAGGTTGGTCCCTACCACTGCAAACCTTTCTGATACTTGCCTTTACCATAGAAGTTTTTGGCTCCGGTGGTTCTTGAATACGTGGTTGGCTGTCTATACATCTCTTGCACATCCATTGTGCTTCTGCTGTTGTATCTTCTTTTGGTACTTGAGGCTACAGACATTTATGCGTATAATCTTGTGCATTACTATATTCACTTTCAAAGATGAACATAAAATTCTACCTGGTGACAAAGCTGATGATAACCACGGCCACACTTGTCGCAGACAATTATTTCGTTATCACTCTCAGGCTGTGATTTCTTACATAAAACACACATAACATCAGAATCTGGCATTGCCAGCTTTGTCAGCTCCTTGACTGAGGACCAAGAGGAGGTGTTATCCATAAATTTGACAAGGCACTTCTCCCTTGCCAAATCCACCTGTGTATGAAGCATTGAGCTCGATACCAGTCACAGTACATCTTAACGTCAAAGTATTAGATAAAATGAAAATGTGTATACCTCAACAACAGTTCCAAGATAATATTTGCCATCTTTGTGTTGAAGGAGAACATCATCTCCGTGGGAGAAGCCTAGCTTCTGCTCCCTTGTAGTACTATCTGGAGCTGCCAGACTTTCTTCCGGTTCTGACATTGTCTACCCTGTTTCTGTAGGGCAAGGGAGCAGTAGGAAATATATTCGTGAGCAGTCAGGAATCATATAGTACATACAGAAAGTTGTAGGAATCTTTCGAGCTTTATTTTATGATATTGCCAGAGATGGTAAATACACATGCAGAATCGGATTGACATGTTCCTACAAAATTGCATAGCAGCCTAGTGCCAGAGACAAGAGTATTTCCAGGGTCATTCATCACCACTCATCTCAGTATAGAAATCGCGCAGAGATCACGAGAGGGAAAGCCGCATATAAACATTGGGAAAGATTGACGCCGATGTCGATCGGTTAGGCGGCATTGTCGCGAGAAATAACGACCATATGATCGGCATCTCATTAAGAACCAGTCCGCGCGCTCTGCCTCTCATTAGCGATAGAGGCACCTGCAAACGCCGCCCTGAGCTCTCCACGAATCTCTCCCGAGTTTGCCGACAGAATTTCTACGATGCTTCTCGGGCGGATAGAAAGCGAGCGAGCGTCTGGGCCGATAATTCGGGGAGAAGCGCAATTAGAAGCAACCCTTGGAGGAGATGAATCGGGGATTGGAGCGGTGGAAGAATTGGTAGGAACAACCCCCGGGATTCGGTGCTGGCGGTGAGCGGGCGGTGCTTGGACCCGGTGGTGGTGTTTTCTGGAGCGAAGCACCCACGAAACCCGCCTCGAGTTTGGAGCTCGGCTGACTTGTTCGTACCTCACCGTTTCGGCCGTGGAATCACGCGCGAACTTCGGGCCTCATTTCCCGATTGCCGTCAGCCATTTACAAGCATGGGGGCCCCGCCACGGTCGCTCTCGCTTCGAGAACCTCGGATCTCGCCGCGCGGCAAAACCCTCTCTCGTCGAGTCAGCACGCCGACACGCTGGCACGCATGCAGCAGCCGCGATCACGCCGGCGCCCGGGCACCCTCCAAGGCCACCCTTACGATCACCACACGCCCTCAATTACAGCCATCTCCGCGGCGAGCTCGCTGCACTTTCATTGTGTCCCTTGAAAATTCGAATGAGCACCGTTCGCCATGTTCGGGGAAACACTTGCTGGACACTACGCTGGTCGCCCTGGCTATAGCAGCAGTGCTAGTGATCCCAACAGGAGCGTAATCTTCAGGCTCCAGCTGTTCACTCCACTCGCACTCGCAGCATCGGGCAATAGCGTTCCAGTCGATAAATAAGATCTCAAACCCAAGCTACCATCATTGATCGCCAACCCATCGTTACAACTGGATTTTCCGCCCCGAATCTCTTTTTATAATCTGAGATATCACTCGGAATTTACTTCCCCACTTTTTTAAGATCCGAATCAATTTATAGAATAAGAATATTTATCTAACAAAGTTTCATCGGTAATCTCATCTTTGCAGATTCTCCAAACAAGCTAATTCGAGTCACGAGTGGTCGCAAAACCATTATCTTGGCAAAGAATGCATTTCTTGTCCCATCGCTTAAATTTGCAAAAACAATCAGCAAGCGGAGAAAAACAGCATGGAGCAGGGTACTCGCTTCAAAAGGGACGGATATGGCCGTTAGTCGGACCTTCTATCGCGGTACAGACATAACATAAACAATTATTATTATTTCACCCAGAACTTTAACGACCCCTTCATAATTACGACACTTCCATTAGAATATTTACGGATATATCGTCGGCTAGATTCCTCACCTGCTCGTAAATCAGCAATCAGTCAAACATCAGCGCTGTGTGTCTTCCATAACACGGCTCCTCTCTTTGCTCCAGAAGTGCATAACTGTTTCGCTAATCTGAGTATACCCCTAAGCGAAAGTGATCAGATCGTACGAACATTTTTAATGATAATCAACAACACTTTTATAGATTACACAATTTTTATAATTGTTATTTCGAATACTGTATCCTCACCAGGCTCATTCAGCGAGGTTCTCGATTTTGAATAATATTTTCACACGAATATTATTTACTCGATCCAAATTTTATAACAGGGTGAGCGAAGCTTGTTAGACAGTAATCTGTTACTAGAAAGTGTCTAAGATCAGCGTTAATTGTGTAGGCAACAAAGAGGCGAGATAGCAATCTCTCGTGCGTAATGAGGCAATCCATAAACAGCTCACGCGTACGCGAGTGATGAGGTGATCATTTAATTTATGGTATCGAGCCCCTTTGAACCGCTCACAGCTTACCTGGTATCTCAATCCCGTTTTAAAGCTCTGTCAACGCGAAGGGCGCAAAACCTCACACGCCATTTTGAAGGCCGACCGATTGCTGTTTTTCATTGCAACTGGTATGAGGAGAGTTCGTATCCCGACTCTCAATTTTTATAGCACGCTTTCGGATCTGTTCGATGGTAACAAATCGAAACGGGTAAACCCAGGGACAAAGGAGGTACAGTAAAAATAAATTAGTTTATTCTCGTTAAAGTTAATATGTAAATCGGAGTAGAATCGTAATATACAGCGTAAATACAGAGACTTTTTTTACAAAGATCGTAGCAACTCTGTACGTGTTAGAAACATTATTCGCGCGTAATGGAGCGACGTGGTAATGCAGAAAACAACTTGTCTTGACAAACGATACCGAATACTGTAAAAGTTTGCCTTCATTCTCCGAACGTTCGTGAACATTCTGTTGCTTTGTACATCGAGGGATTGTGCGGTGTTGGTGAATTTAATTCATTTCTCATCCAATCGCATTCGCTATCTAATAAACTACATACCTAGGTTTTAACACTATCCCGGTTACTAGAGTCCCGGCATATACAATATTGAAAAGTCAAAAGACGAATGAAAACTGTACAGAAAATACGAAGATACCGTAAGGTCACGTGTTACGCATAATTGAAAAGCACTCGGTACTTGGTACTTTCGAGAGTGATGATGTACAACTTTGGTGCGGCCTCGCAATAATTGCGAAATAAATAACAATGAGAATAGAAAAGTTCTCGGCATCAGCGCACGCTTTGATAGTTCGATGGTGAATTTCGCTAAGGAGCATCGCCATGAGAAAAGTTTATTTCCGCAGATTGAATGAACACGACATGGTATTATACAAGCGGGAGCAACTATATGCACAGGCTGTAACCCGACCGGTGGTTAAAACATCTTCTTCTTGACTGCGGTGTAGCGTTCCATGTACTGGTCGTATCCATCGATATCGACGAATTGCTTCATCTCGAAGAGATTCCCTTCGAGCGAGAGGACCGAGACTTTCGAGTCCTTAAGAATGCGCGGAGGCAGCGAGTTCAATTGGAGGCAGTTCTCCTCGAGGCGCAGAGTCTTGAGCCGAGGACAGTCGGCCAATTTCTCCGATATCGCCGACACCTGATTCTGATTGAGGTTAAGTTCTATCACGTGCAATGCCGCGGCGGCATCGGGAATAGTGGTGAGCCGATTCCTCGACAAGTCGAGCGCGTCCAGTTGCTTGAGCTCGCAAAACATGAGGGGGAAGACGGTGATCTGGTTGTCGGAGAGATTGACTTGCTTCAAGCGCGTGAGGCAGGCCACCGAGCTCGGGACACTTCGTAGAAGATTCGAGTTGGCATTTAAACCTTCCAGTTTCACTAGGAGGCCAACCGCGTCTGGCAAAGCTGCCAGCTTATTGTGACTGAGGTTGAGCTGCTTGAGGAGGGTGAAGCTACCGATATCATCGGGAATCCGTGAGAACTTATTCTCGGATAGGTCAAGGGTGCGCAGCAACGGCGCCAAGGCACGTAAATTCGGAGGGAACTCGTCGAGCCTCCTCTGAGACAGCTTTAAAGTACCGGTCTTCTTCGCGGTCTCGTAATGCTGCTTCAGACCGGAATTACCCATCTTCTATCACCCGCTAAAATCCCCGAGGGCAACCACTATACTAAACAACAGTCCACCTTACTCTCTCTACTCCGCTCGAGTATCACAGTATCTGCGCATCAGTCGCTCGCCTATTTGGCAATAAGTGATAAAACGCGTTTATACAAGGTCTCGCAATCTGCGCTTCCTATCTCGCACGATTTCCCTCGAAAACCGATACATAATCGCTCGGGTATCTCGATTGGCGATCGAGCGGCCGGGAGCGCGACTCACTACCGCGGCTAGGTAGATCCTCCGAGTGCGAGTGATCCTGCGGAGCAGAAGCTTTTACCAAGGGCTGTACACGCTGGATCCAGGAGTAGTGGCCTCGGATACTTTCGCGTAGCGCTGTACCAGCGCGCTAGTCAGCCGTTGCGCCGCCAGTTCACCAATTCCCGGGGCGCGCGCCTTCGGTAGTCCAGGACTCGGCTCCTCCAGGCACAGCGTCTTCCTCGGCGCTCGCGGTCGACTCGGCCGAATGCTCCTCGAGACTAGTCCTCCGCCGCTCTGAATCCTGGCTCGCGTGGACGACGATCTCCCAGTGAAATGTCAGGCGATTGACAGGGCGCCGCGGCCATCTTAGCTGCGCCGAGCCGTCGAGGGGCAGAGGAGGGCAGAGTGCGCAGTTGGCGGGAGCGGCGCGCGATGGCGCGGCGTGCGCTCGCGCCCCGAAAGATGGCTGACAAACGAAGATGTAGCGGTGCAGGTCGGGTTTACATCAGAGTGAAAAGCGCGCGGCAGCCACTGGTGTGCGGTTTACGATGCGGTCGTGCGGCGCGGAAATGGTGAGATAGTGTCGTGCCCTGGCGAGCAACGATCACCGGCTAACGATGGCCTCCACGCCCAAGTCGGAGAAGCACGCAGGTGAGTGAGTGCCCCAGTACGATCCACACTATGTACTAGCCATCGCGGAGAGAGAGAGTACGTATATCGGGTTCGCACTGTCTACAGAGCGACAGGAGCCGAACGCCCCTTGCTCTCCCTCGCATTCTTATTTAATCATTGGCGAACTTTACTCGCAGCTTTCGAGAGAGCTTTCGAGAGACTGTCATTAGTAGCGAGTGTCCGATTACACCGGTAGCGAATGCGACACCTCCGCTGGGAGCAAGATGCCGAGGAGGAGCAGTCACACTCGGACGCTGCCGGACGTGAAACGTCAAAAGCATATGCGTGCCGAGGAAGAGCGTCGGAGCATGCACACCCGTCCCTCATCCCTCTTCCCTCTCTGGCGTGTACGCCGTACACTTCGATTCGTAGTGGCCTTCCTATGCTGATACTATTCATTCATGCTCCTGAGATACACACTGGCATATCGGGATCGGAGTGTGTACCTTCCAGGAGCGATCAACACTCGCCGATAAACAATCTAGCCTCTGCGACCTTGAGTAACTCTTGATGGGCTAGATTAGCAGTCCTAGCCTATCTAATCGCTGGATTCCTAGAGATACACGAGAAAGGCTCGTCACTGGAATTTGCGAGAGGAGTAAAGCGAGTGAGAGTTGGTGCAAGAGGACATGTATGATGAAGTCGATCGGGTTAGCGGCTCCCGAGGAGAGAGTTGGGTTGATCCTCGTGGCTCGGAAAGGTTCTCTTCCTGACGGGGCCTGGCACGGCTTTCGCGGTAAAAGCTGCGCCGCTGCCAGTAATAATACAGGGCCGCCCGGAGAGTGTGTCAATAAACCGTGCACGCGCCAGTGCGAACGGCGGCCCAGCAGAGCCAGTCGAGCGTAATTCGAACAGCTGCCCGTGTCACGAGTCCTCTGGCCCCGAGTTCGCACCCTCCAAACAAAGACCTACCCTGCCCGTCGATACCACTGGCATGCTATTTTCATGGCGATTCCCTCCTGCCTCTCGTGTGTCATTCGCACACCGGCACTCCTCTGCTTGCATTTCTCTTTTTACCATTGCGTCCCGACCACTTGGTTCGCGCGCGAGCCTCATCGAGAGCCAACAAAAACTGAGCGTTCCTCCGCCGCCGTCGCGACGATCGCCCTCTCTTTCATTGCCTTCTTTTTTCCCTACGATAATTAACGTTATTGACGGCGACCCGCGCTCGCCTTTTTTCCTTCCTCGCTTATTACGTCGATGGATGTTTGCACCGGATGGTTTCGCCGCCGGTTACTTTTCATTTGGACGGGGCCAGACGAGCGGCCTCGGCGCAACTCTCGCAGGAAGAGAATCGTGTTGGATCGTCCTGTGCGGAATCGACTAGATTCGCGAGGAGCGCGTCGATATTGGTATACGGTAACAGGTGTAGCTTATCGCTGCGACTGATAGCCGCGACCTCGAAGGGACGCGCTGATGGCCAGAGATAGACTTAAGTAAAGGCAGTTTGATCAATTCGCCGGGCGACCGGTGGCATCTAATGCTCGGCCGCCCTACGTCATCCGTGTCCCCCCCGGGTAATTGCGTTTAATGCGGCTTGATTCGTTGGCGGGTGAAATCGGTGGCATGCCCGCTGCTGTTTGCTCAATTGCTTTTTAAAACTGTGTATCTGCCACCGGGCGATAGCGGATCGCGCGCGCTAGTAGCCCGACGGAGGCCGTCGGAAGTGGCAGTGTTTCGATATCGCCGGGGCTAATGGATCGCATGGTTCCCGGTCCTCGAGGCGCCGCGGACATTAATTCTCGCCGATAATCATTGGCCTTTCAACGGCGCCGACGGCGCTCCCGGAAAAACGAGCCGCTCTCCGCTCGACATTCATTAGCGAAGAAAACGGCAGAAGAAAGCCGCAGCAGCCTTAATCGTTCGGCTAGAGTGGTGTCTCCTCGCGGCGACGGTGTAGCTTGTAGCTCGTTGCCGAGTGGGTATATCCACTCGAGTAAATTACAGCGGGGCTCGACGAGAACCCTTAGAGCCCAGCTGCCACACCAGCCCGCGCTCGCTCGCCGCTGTAGTTACATTCGCCAAGTCTCGTTACCGCGAGAAGAGGCGCGTGACGATCGAGCTTTCTTACACGGGAAACGGAGCGCGTGCGGCTGCTCGCGAGCCTCTCCAGCCAGCCGTTCCAATGGAACGCGGCGCTTAGCCGCGGAAAAGCGAGGAAGCGTAGGACAAGGATCGCGACGGGCGCGTTCGGCGCCTCCCTTGTAATCGCGCCCGGCCGTGTCAATAATAAATCTCGGCGACTGCGGCGCCCGCGCGCCAACTTCCCTCTCGGCCCGAGTCGGTAAAAAGCGGACTCATTAAATTTTCCAGCAGCCGGGGCTGGTCCATTGAAATGATTCTATGATGTTGGCCGCGCGCTCTCGCGTGCGGGCTCTGGGGTTTTCCCGATTGAGGGGGCGGGGGTGGGTCCCGGAGGGTATTGGGTGAGATCGCGTTGAAAAGAAGGGAGCCAGGAGGACAGACACGTTGGATACATGTATGATTAAATCCAGATCTCTGTCTCATCCTCCCTCGCGCAGTTATTCCACCATTATAACCATTAGCTTCGGACTCACCTGGTCTCTCCATCAGCGGACGTTCGATTTCACTATTGTTCCAGAAAAAGTAAAACCCTTCCATTGATAGAGAGACGCGTTCCCCATCGACCCTCGACATTAAAATTGCAAATCGCACTGTCCAGCGCCATCCCTTTGAATCCAGGGATTACTATCGAACGCGCCCACTCGGAGGGTGATTGCAGCCGCAATCGGATTTGTCTCTGCGGAATCTTTCCGGCGGCCGGGCCGCCGCGCCGCTGGTGTCCGCATAATTTATGGACTTATTGAAAGCGATACGTCAGCTAACTGCTTAGAAATCGCGACGGCTTTCCCTCAAGCGGGCTTTCCGCCGCGCCAATATCTATGCAAATGGGGAATGCGCCGGCCCTCGGTGTTGTCAGCCGGATGGCGTGACGCGGACGATACACAGTGGCTCTGTGTTGCCGCGACACGCATCCAGCATCCAGCCGGCATCGGGACGCCCGGGCAGAAGGTAACGTTGACTGACAATTCATGAATATGCATCTGTTTTCGCGTCTCGCCGCGCAAATGCCTGCGCGCCGGCCGCTCTCGGCACGCACGTGCGAAACGCGCCCGGCGCACGTGTTGATCCCGATTTAGAGCGGCGATCTCCCCGATTGATAGACTCGGCGCCGATTTTACCCGACCCTATCGACGCGGAGGATCTCGCGGTCGGGCTCGCTGCGCCGCTGTTATCCCCACCGGTAGCTATAGCTGTAGACTCCCAGTCTACCTAACAGGCCTGATCCCTCTCGGTACAGCCACTTGCCCCAGTCGAATTAATTGGCAGCGCAAATATTGGCCCGGGGATGGGTGAACTATACCTTATTCTTGTGTTACATTGGACAATAAGCCGGTATGCATTATTCGAAATCACGTTGGCGGCATCCGCTCTTATAATTGGCTGCTCGTCATGCATCGGCTCGGGCCAGTGCCGAGGTTGTTGTTCGTCATTTGCATGTTGAAGACGAGCGCGCCGCCCAGAAATCGAATTCCAAGTGGCGTCGATCTCGGCCGCAGCCAATCCAATCTCGAGTGTACTGGTAATGAGAATACCGGGATGCATTGCTAGAAGAAGACCTCTCGTTCTGAGCGTCTGGAAGTAGTACAAGGTGCAAGGGGTTCGCAAATAAATTGTCCCTCGGTTCTCCGGGCGAGTGCTCGCTCTCGGTGTGTCCGGCGAAATAAAGAAGGCGCTCGTAAGAGTCAGCCTCTGTACGAGGTCTTTTGTCCCTCTCCTCGGTGTTAACCCTCTCACCAGCCTCCCTCTCTCGCACCTCGGACCTCTCCTTCTCGTAAGCGACCTCCTCTACGACTCTACGTCGTGCGCACTCGCTCGCGCTCTCGCTTTTGCCGCCACCGCCGCCCGGCCGCCTCGCCTCGCTATTCCTCTCTCTGACCCGTTAAAATAGACAAGGCTTCTTTCCCGGCCAAAGTCACAGATATTACCGGGCGATCCTGCACGGTGGACCCCACCGGGCGACGGGCACACAACTCCCAGAGACGACAGTCCACCTCCGATTGCCGAGCGAGAGTTGTGTCGCACGCTCCTTTTGACTCGACTATCCAACAATCGAACCTACGAGCGCGCGCGACCCAACACGCGTACATTTGTCGAAACTCTTCTCCGCTTTCGCCCTGGCGACCCTTTCTCCGCGTTCCCGTGTGTTCGGTGAAGAGTCCTTGGTGAAGTCGGTTTCTTCCCGCGGCAGTGATTGAATCGTGCAATGACACAACTCGGCTGGAAGAGAGTGCGCAGGCCAAGAGCGGGCAGTTGGCCGCTTCGTCGCGCTAGATAAATTTAATGATGACTTGGTGAGTCCCGATGGTCACTCGCTCGGGGCGGACATTCTCAAGTCCGATTTTAGATTCGTGCGAGCGTCTCGCGGAGGATCTGACATTTGGGATTACGTGAGATTGATATATTGGGAGGATGGAGTAGAGGTGTCGGGGAGTCGAGACGCGCGTGGGACGATGACCACCCGAGCGCAGAATTATTTGATTGATACAGATTACCGAATTAGTAGTCGAGTCAATCGGTCATTAATCCTAGACGCGCGCTCTCTCTCCCTCTCTCAACTCTGAGCGTTTGTCACATGACTAGGCAAGTCCATCAATTGCACCAGCACATTCCCAAGCTTTCCACATCGCATTCCGGAATCTTGTGCTCTCTAATGATGATCGTCGCTCTGATGACAGGTCACTTTAATCCCGTGGTGAAGTTTTCCCTCCCGCGAAATTGTTGCGGTCGGCATATCGAGCGCGCGCGCAATTTCGAGCGGAGTCGAGATTAAAATGATTAAATAATACGCGCGACGATCCCGGCGACCCAGATCTCAGCTGACTGGAGCATTGAGAGTAAGCGGAACGCAGAGACGCTGCTGCGTAATAAGCGATCAAGGCCCGATTAGTTAGCCCGACACAAACACGCCGGGCGATTATGTGTTTTTAGCGCGCTCGCTCGGAGATTCCCCGCCCGATTGCCTCCACGCGCACTCCAAATGGAAGACTCGCAATGCATCCCGCCCGTACATTTCCCTCGAAATCCAACCCCCTCTTTTTACCACTCCACCTCTCTCCGCGCATATTAACCAGCCGGAATTTCCATTGCTTACAAAATTGCCTAATGTAATGACTTTAAATTGTAACGGCGGCGAGCCGGCACCATGAAAGCCCATAACACTTGCCCATAATTTTCCCGATAATCCGGGCATTTCGAGTGGCGCGGTATCGCTCGCACTACGTGTACCGTAATCTCCCTCGTCCAGTAATTCGAGCGTGTTCCCTCTGGCGTGCGCGGGCGCGCGTGTCCCGATAAAAGTGTCAGCGTTTGTGCGCTCGCGGAATTTATTTTGGGCCGTGAAGTCGTGCTTCGTGTTGCAATTTGTCGGGAGGCGAGATCGAGTTTATCTCGAGAGAGAGAGAGAGGGCTAGAGTTAGTTGACGCTGCGAGCGATAATCTGCCGGGCGAGTAGAAGCGCCGTGAACTCTATTACTAAGTAGCGAGGGTTGTCTTTGCTGGGTAGGACGAACGCGCGCTCGTATGTCCAACGCCGAAAATAACGGCCGGCCGTGGATCGCGACAGGAAGCTCAACTGGGTCGCAAGTTCACTAATACTGATCAGTGTTAATCGGCAAAGCTCGTGTATTTCGTTTGCAAGCTCTTAATTAACCACTTCAGTATTCAGTAATACATTTTTCATCTTTAGCACAGTTTCCATAATAACCAGTTGACTATCGTGAAAACCTCATAACTCGAGCGAATCAGCCAGGAATCACAGAGCACGCGAGCGCCCCCGAATTATCCGAACCCGATTAAATTCCCCAATAATTAGTAAATCAAGCCGCTTATTTCTGACGTCCTCCCGCCGATTGTTTGCGAGAACGTGGCCCACTTGCTCAGCGGGGACCGTCGAGGCCGAGGATTGCAGAATATTTTGAGAAAAGTCGATAAAGTTCGCGAGAGAAAAGAAGGGAGAAAAAACGGAGGCAGGAGCGGCCGGCTTTTGTGCTCGGCGTACCGTGGAGGAGGCGGCGAGTTACACGATCGACCTCCTAGGCCACCTATCGAATTATGTACACCATTCCGGGAGTAGTAAAAGCGATGTAAGGCCTCGCTGGGCGGTCGAGGGTGCAGAAGAGGTCGAGTTCTCGCTCCAGTAATCGGCGATCGTTTGTCCGACAAACTCGGCCAACCTTCGAGAAAGAAGAGTTCACTTTTTCCAGTGAAAAATTCGTCATTTATTCCCAATAACTCAGAAGCCATAAAAAATCCTTTAAGTAACTTGATTTAATTGAATAGCACGTCCCTTTAAATTATAATTAGAATTGTCATGACTCGCGCGAGTTCGCAGAGTAGTTGGACGCGCGGCTCCAGATGAGCCTACGAGTTACAGGTCGCCTGGCAGTAATGAGGCGGTGGTTTAATTCGGGCGGTTCCATAGCCAGTGCGGAAGTTGGTCTAAGGTCGATGCGCGTGCCCGGTGCATGACAGAGCGTAAACGTAGATGTAGAAATCCGGGCATCACATGCGTCGTGTTAAAATAGATAGACTGGAAGACGTATGTGCCACCGCGGATGCTGCCACCTCCTTGCGCGCCCTCTTCCTCGGACGACTGGATAATCGAGATATATTTGGAGCGACCGACACATCTTCCCAATAAATCAAAGCGATCGCACTCTCGGAAAACAGAGCCTCATATATTTTTGGTCCAATAGTTGGAGTTGTACGGGTCGGAACTTTCACCGGCAAAGTTCTATTGACTGGCTGGGTCTCGTTAGGCGCGCAGCTAGAATTCTACGAAGTCGACACTCGCCTAAGATTCGCTATCTGTTTACCTCGCGTGGATCTAGTCACTCGCTAAATATACTGGCTCGTGTGCGCGCGTAGGTTTTCCTCGCGCGCGGTGTGCGGTGTACTTGGAGAGCAGGTAACTTTACGATTCTCGATAGTGGCTAGTGATAACCACAGCCTTGGTGGCATCCGATATATTCCCTCCATGGTATCGGCCGGCTCGGGGAAAAATGTGACGATGTCTCGACTTTCCGTTGATCCGGAGCCAGGCCGCTCGAGTGACTAATTAATCATTTTTCTCGTTAGACCGCCACTGTGCGCTGACTAGTCGCGCGAGGTCAGGCGAGCCCCTTCCATCTCCACCCTTGGGCGCCTTGCGACCTGCAGGATAATAAAGAAAATGTTCCGATACATTTCCCCTTTAGAGATAATTCGTTAATCCTTCGAACTTAATTAGCTCGATCTTCTGCCGGAAAATCAAAAGGGCAAGTGTGCGCAAGTGAAACGCAATCCGCGGACAATCGCCCTTAGAATGGGCAGGAGTAGCGCGAAGGAAAATAATCTCCAAAGAGAAAATCGCGAGTGAAATGCCGCAGTACGACGAGAGTTTCCTCGACTCGCCGATCTTCCGGCGCCGCACCCGCAGCTACGCGGTGCACAAGGAGTTGGTGCCGAAGTCGAGCAGCTTCATCACGGCCACACCTCTGCTCCTGGCCGTGACCAATCACGCCAGGAGCCTTTCCGGCTCGATATCGACCTGCAGCTTGAAAGGTAAATCGAATGAGAAAAATCGAGGTTAAGGGCATCGCCAGCCCTCGCTCCAACACGATTCTTCTACGGCGTGTAAACCTGTGGTGGAAGGCTGCTCTATTCAGCCCTTAATTAGCCTCGGGGCACCTTGGACGGAACTTGGTCGAGAAGGGAAATGGCGGAATATTTTCGGGCTGCGTGGCTCGATGCGTGTGCCGGTTAAGCCTGGATCCACGCGAGCTGTAAGCGCCCCGGCTAAAATGTCTGCTGGAGTAATTAAACTTAGGATAACTGCGTTGTAGCCGAGTCTGGCCGGCGTACACACTAAACATGGCCCTGCGCCCCGACGTCGCCCCCTTGGTGTTCTGCACGTGAAAGCAAGTCAGTTGTTAATTACCCATTCGCGCTGTCAATCATATTAAGCACCGCGCTCACGTAGCTATTAACACCTCGGCCTCTGTGTTACTACGGCCTGCATGCAACACACAACAGCGTCGTCCTTCCAGCACCCTCTCGCATGGGGCTCTGTACTATCGCCTCGTACAACCTAGTCATTTCCCTCTGGGCGCTGATATTCCGCTATTCAGATCACTGTATACACCATAAGGCGTTGGTCATTCAAAAAGTCATACCGGGCCGGTTGTTCTTCGTGTACACAAACAATAGTAGAAATTGTACCGCGTCTTTTCAGAGAATCTAAAATATTCTTGGCGCTAGTAGAGATTGCGGGACTGGAATCTTGACGCGGTCATATTGTCTCCCGAAAATCCAGCCGTTCAAACTTGTAATCTTAAACCATAAATCGTATAGTTGGGAGTTCCGCTCGAGGCATTGTTCGCCGAGTTACCTCGAGCGTTGGTTCAGTCTCCCTTGAACTAACATCGTAAAGTGAACAGTAGCCGAGTCCCTCGAGACCTTGGGTCACAGTGAATTTTAATGGTGATCGGCAAGCTTCCCGCCAAGTGGCCCAAATTTAATCTTAGAATCAGGGTTGAGGTCCCGCGAGATGAGCGAGCGGAATAGAAACGCGTTGGCGTGCGAGTCTAATATCGCGCTAGAATCGATTGCAGTGGAATGCGTTTTTGGCGGCGACAGGGACACGCGGGAGGGGGCGGCTCTTTCTAATTTCATCGGTCACTGTCACCTGCAGCCAGTCTGCAAGCCTGCGCCACCCTCGGACCGCCGGACCTCCCGTGTCACAGAACCCCTGGCAATATCCGGCGGTAACTCGACCCGCCTCGAGAGCGCGGCCCTCTTTTGATGAGGCAAATTTCCGCCTGCGAGTAGATGCCTTGTTCACGAATCTACGCGAATCCAGTGATTATCGGCGGCGAGCGACCAATAAGCGGCCGGAGCAACAGCCGAGTCCACGCACGCGCCACTCGACATTAATAAACATGAAGAACGATGGGAGTAATTAGTGGGCCGATAAACTCGGCGGTATCGGCTCGAAAATTAAAGCGGAAGGGGCGCCTCATTTGTTTGCCGAGCAGCCGATCGGCAGTGTCGACCTCTCCGCTCGGACCTCAAACGACGCGATGTCGAATGCTGGCCGAATCGACCGCACTCGTTAATACCCGACGCGAGATCCTCGGTTTAATTAATCGATTTCGAGTGGGACACAGCGAGCTGAAATAAAGTGCGTTTTGCCGGCTTGGTTTAAGCACGCGGGAGGCTTCCTCCTGGTTGATTCAACAGTTTCTGATGAGGTTCGCATGAAGAGGCCGCATCTCGACAAGAAGCTCGTTCCTCGTGCGCGGCTCCGCCGGGGAATACTCGGTCGCAAGAAGCTTTTCCTCCTCCAGGGAAGTTACTTATTCCATAGATTTATCATGGCGCGCCTCGGCCGTAGCTCAGCGAGAGCACTCGGTGCGCGCCTACGGTAACGAGCAATTTGTAGCTTTCGCAAATTGCACTAGCTCCCGCGCACCGCGCCCTGGGGGTAATATCCCCGCGACACTAAACTCTCCTCGTAAAGCCGACTCTCACCTTTCCCAGTTTCGACAGTTTACCTTTCATTTGTCCGCGGCCCCGGCCCCTCGTCGCGTATTAATCAAGGGTTGGTGGTATTTTTTAATATTTTTTTATTGTGATTGATGGACACACTGGCCGCAGGCCTGGCGCGTGTGCTCGCGCACCGGGGACTGAGTCCAACCAATCCATCGGGACCTCGGGTCTGGATATCGGGCTATTTATTTTTCTCGCTAAAACCACCGGCATTGTTACCATGTATATTCGACTAGATATTTCTAATTAGTTCATTTATATTCATAGCGGATAACGCTGTAAGAAATAGAGCGAGCCTTTATCGAGACGCTCCTCTAACACTTAGGATGATGATCCTCCGCGCCTCGGAGGGAAGCGTCGTCCCGGCATAAACGGCTCTCCGAGCGGTTTAATCTGCATCGCGCAGAGGGTGGGCCGCGGTGCATCCGCGATTTTTCATGAATAATAATCCGCGGCCGAAACGATGCTATCGCGGGCGACGTGCGTCGCCCGAAGAAGAGAGCACCGGCGCTCTCCTCGGGCGGGCTATAAACTCGTCTGGTCTCCGAGTGGGCTTTAATAGGGGAACCACCTCGCGCTCTCCGCGCCGGAATAAATTCGGCGGCCCCGTCGGAGTAAATGAGTTGCGCGCTCTGATGTAGCGAGGTATTTAGCGCGTCAAGTCGCGCGCGGGCTCTGGCGCTGCTGGTGGGCCAAGGCAGAAAGGGCGAAGGGTGTAAACCGCCACTTAATCAAGACGTTACAGGAGAGAGTTCTCCGGCGCGGCGGAGAGGGAACCCTCGGGGGTTCGTCACCCTTTCCACCCGCCCCCCAGCCCCCTCCCATCGATCGATCGCCGATGGATGAAAGGTTTCGCTTTGCTCCGAGCAGGCATTCGCCGCATCGACGCTCCATTTCTACTCATTCCCCCACGGGCCCCAACTCTTTTCTTCTCGATCGGGGAACCCATTGCTCCCGACGATCCTCGCCTCTCGATGATGGCCACGTCGGCACACGCGCCCTTCGCTGCTCCAGGAATCTCACGCTTAGAGCGCCCGGCCCCGCTACCAATTCGCCTCTCCCGAGTCTACCAATCGGAGATCGAACTTTGCCTGCGGCTCGGTTCGGGAAAAAGTCCCGGATTCGGTGGATTTGATTCCCCGTCCACGCTTTCATCTCTCGATTCTCGATTCTCGACGCTCTCGGTGGCTGGGCGGAGCCGCGAAATCGTGTGTTTGCGAGTTTTGACCTCGCGCACGGTGTAATTGGTGGGCCGCTAAACAGGGGGGATAGAGCCTGTGTACCAGCAGAGATGCGGTTTATTCCGCTCGGATGTTTGCATTTGTCCCCGCACTCGTGCGTGTCCTCGTTGCATTCGTGCGCGCATAAATTCGTGCGAGCGTCCGATTGTTGACGTCCCTCGCATTATTAAAAGCGACCAGCAATACCATTTATATCTCTACACAAGTTCCCCGTAATAGTTTTCCAGCCAGTCGATGAATAGCAAGGGTCGGCCGACTAAGAATGCGCGGGGGAAGATCCCCGGAAAGCCTGGCGCGCCAGGGAGCAGAACTCTCGGGTTTACTCGCCTAAGCGGCGTCCGCCCTTTGAAAACAGGGCTTTCCTTGCAGGCGGGATTTAATATTCGCCGGGACACGAGTTGACGTGTGCGCGAGAGCGTAGGAAACTTGCCGTATAAATCTGCTGTCGCGAATCGACGTGGAGGTTGCGCTCGGCGCGGAAAGGCAGCGGAGTACAGCGGGGCAAAGATGACAAGAAATCGGCTTTCCGCGTGAAAGGGGCTTACCTACGTCGCTCCGATAAATTCCGCGCTCGAGAAAGAAGGCTATATAGTAGATTTCGTGCGCGGGGTAGTGCATTCAGAGCTGTCGCGAGCCCTCTCGATGAATCGCTGGTTCGACGGGGGTGTTGCTCCGAGGGGGGGGGGGGGGGGGTTAGATCGATTCCTTGGAATGCGGCCTGGCGTCTGCAGCCCACCTGAAACCCATTTCATATTCAGCCGGCATCGGCGCCGCTTAACGCGGTATTAATTTCATGAACCTCGCGTCGAAAGAGGCGAGCGGCCCCGTCGATATCACTTTTTCCCTCGGTTTCGAGGGCCGGTCGATTTAAGGGGTTTCGGGTATTAAAGGCGCGTTCGGATGCAGCCAAGGACGAGGCCGGGGATGACGCGAAATTCAGCCGGGACGTCGGCCAGGTTGGGAAAGACAGAGGGAAATTGTAGTAGGAAGGGTTGCGCGACGGTAAAAATAAATGAAAACGGCGCGCGGTCCCTCCACGTCCACCCTCTTTCCCTGTCTTCGCTATTTTCCTCTCTCTTTCCTCTCTCGCACTCGCTTCTCTTTTTCTACGCGGCGGCCCTTTCCGCCGCTTTTCCCGAAGCTTCCTCCCCCTAGACTTTCGTTTCCCTCCTCCCCCGGCCACCCCCCGGGCCGCCTCCTCCTCTTTGCTCTCTCGTCGATTCTCATTCATGCGGCAACTTCCGCCCAAGTGAATTTTGCTCCGCGGCATGCTGAACGAGATGTAGACGTTGATAGAGCGAGCGCGCCCGGGAGAAAGCAGGTGAAACTTGGATGTCGACTAAGACGGTTACGGGACGTCTCTTCCTCCTTGGACGCGCGCCGAGCGCACTCGTTTCCCCGGCTCGCACTCCTGCCCGGGATCATCGGGCGCGGCTCCAAAGTATTTTGGGGCCGCTGCTCGCGAAACTAATTAAAAGTGTACCGTGGGTAGAGAAAAATCGGCGGAGCACTGGGATGCCGGGGGTTGGCGGCCTCGGGGGTGGTTGAAGGTGGCGGAGGACTAGCCCTGAAAAATACCTGGCGACACGTGTCGCCGGCTGAAACCCAAGAGGCTCGCGCGAAAGGCCGCTCATTAATCCGACTGTGTGTCACGTTCCCCGCTAATGAGATTAATTATCGCGGCTCGCACTCTTTGTCTCGTCGGCGAGTGAAACGTATCGTGGACACAGCACGTCCCACGCGTGCCCACCCCCCACCCCCTCTGTCCGAGACACTTCGATAAATCCAGCCAATTAATGTTTCGCTGTGGAGCCGGAAAAATTGGCCGGACAAATTGCACGGGAAGGTGAAGCCGCGTGTAACTCGCGGGCCAATGGCCCTGGGAGGCTTTCCATTAATCGTTTCGATTTACATATCAATTTCAACCGGTCATCCGTGTAAAGTGCTGTCAACCGCTCGTAAATGTTTTTTAAACACGAGGACACACTCTGTCTCCATGGGATAAACGGGGCCGAAATGCGGATCCAGTTTTCCAGCTGACTGGACGAGTAAACCACACGACTAATTCGCCGAGGCCCGATCCACCCCGATGTAATTGAAAATGGGCCAACTCGCCGCTGATAACGCCGGAGCCGCTGCTTACACGGGAATCTATAATCACCTGGCATTCCAAGCACGCGCACCTGCTGCTTGCCGATATTTACTCGGCCCCGGAATATCGAGGAGAATATATGCGAAGGGCGGCCGCCAGCCGTGCTCGCATATTTATGCGCTCATCGATAATCATGGTGTGGGCCCCTGGCCCAGAGGGCGAGTCCCCGCTCGATTCCGTCACGACATTCCACCGACTCTCTCCTAATCTGTCAGGACCACGTCCTGCGAGAAGTGGCAGCCGTAAACGGGACTGAAAACAATCCCCGTAAGTCGATAATCACTACTTTCTATCATCGTTAATCTAATCCAGGCTTTGCGTGAACTAGGCCGCATAGAATACTAGGGGAGCAGGCCAGAGGGTTACGTGGAAATCGGATAGTAATCACGTGCAAAGAGAGCAGCTCCATTTCTCGAGGTCTCCCGCCCAGGTATACATTCATATCCCCAGGAGAAAACCTGCATTTCGATTTAAGTAAACATTTATTTACCGCTTAGTGGAAGGGCTCCACCGCAAAGCAAACCCGGCACTCCCCTCTGGAATTACATTATCACCTAAGTTCGCCCCAGTTCCCCGCACGCTAAATAATCAACACTCGGGAGGTGTAAGGAAAGGAGTCGGAGGTGGAGCTTTCAGCGGTCGGCGGGCCAGGAAAAAGTGGTCCGGGCTTGCACGAGTGCGCGCACCTCATTCACAATGTACTTTCGGCGAGAATGCTCGACGGACGGAAAAAAGGCCTGGAGGGTGAGCTTTTGGCCGTGTAGCTGCGCCCGATGAAGCGGAGCCAGGTACGCGCGGAAGAACCAGCTAATTACGGGGCCGAGTGCGATGTGCACATATACCTCGCGCACTCTGGAATTTGAGCCGAGTTCGCGTGGCCTGCGCTAGTGACCCGGCGCCTGTGCCACCGATACATAGGACCTCGCCGCGAGAAATGACCACGAAACAGTGTCATTGCAAGCTCGCCCGACCGCGCTGGAACCTACGTGTCGCCGGCCGAGAGCCATACAGGTACCTCGAAAACTCGGCAACTTTGTCCGAGTTCATTAACTCGTCTCGGCCGAGTGGAAAAGCGAATCGGGAAAGAGCTGGAGGTTCCTCCAGAGGGAAATCCCGTTGGTACCAACTCCGAAATTAGAGCGCGGCCATTAATTCCTTCCTTCGCAGCGACGCCGACGCGCAACACGCGTACATCTCGATATCGTCTAACTACCGAGCTTTGCTCCGCCGGCGAGCGTAAACTCCGTCTTGCCGTGAATAGCCGACTTATTAGCATAGCTCCTTGTAAACGAGGCTCTCTGCCGCGTCTCCCCCGTGGTGCTTTCCACCCTCTCGGCTAAAGGGCGGCGCACATGTGGATCCTAGCACTCAGCAGTAATGTATACTATGTATGCGCCCTGGAAAAGTGCACTGGGCCATTACGCGCACAGCCGCGCGTACCCTGGGAGGTCCAAGCGAGCTCGGATCTAGATCACATCTTGAGAGGTGGATTCGGCAGTTTCGGATGCTTAATAAGCCGCGCCGGGAACAAAGGCGCCTTTTAACAAGCGGCAGGAATCGCTTTCTTTCTTACCCTCCCTTTCAGTGAGGAAGCAAAACTGCATTAATTAACGTGCTCCGCCTTTCCGCAGCTGCGGGCTTGTTCCCGGGAAAATCTGCAATGGGAAACATTCCACTCAACGTCATTAGGCATTGTAACGGCGAGCGCGTTTCAGGAGAGCAGCATCGGCTCCTCTCTTCTCCGTGCGGAGAGGACAAATTCACTTCCCTTTGCTCTGCGTCGTTCGGTGAAACCACGCGACTCTCCCCCGCGCGATGTTAATGCATAATGGCCAGGATCATTCGCACGCAGTGTCATTGGATTTTCGATTGGATGGACTGGTGGCTGACGATCGGGGAGTGAGGGCGCCCTATGACGTGGCTAAGCAATACGCTATCTAGCAGTCGATAGTTTTCGCCCTCTGTGCGGAGGAACTGGCTGAATGTACCTGATATATATGTCGAAGCGAACGATATACATCTATCGACATAATGGCCCTTTCCATTGGAGGAAGCGTCCCGTGAAATATGGGGAGGCCTGGAACTCTGACTCATCCTGCCGCTGTGATCCCACTCAGTCTTTCCCGTTCGCCACCCACTCTCCTCTGTCTCTAACAGTAACTCCTCCTGTGTTACGTGGCGAGGTCTTAACGCGTAGATCGAGCGCGGCCAATTGACCGGCAACTCGGAATCCGATGATCACGCGGATTCGATTAGAGCGGATGATCTCAGCGGCTGCTTATGAGCTGATTTCAAATGGCTCGCTTCCCAGGAACCTGCCACGCACACTCGAGCAATTCCCTCGCGGCGCTTAGAGAGATAGATATACTTGGCCGGGAAAACTTCAAGTTCCGCAGATGCGTTGCGGTGTACTTTGTTTTTTTAAGTCGCTCGCCGTAACTGTCGGGCAATTGCACTTGGGCGAATTACTCGATTTATCTCGGCCGCCGAGGGATCTCCTTCCGAGTGCTCTTACGAGCGCTTTGTTCTTGGCGAGACACCGGCCCCGACTAATATCGCTTTGTTATTGTTTCCGGGAAACGAGCGGCGTCCGCGCGGCCAATCTATGTGGCCGCATGGCAATCCAATTTGGCTGATATCGCGGCCCGAATGCACCGGCACGAGCCACCCAATGTATCGATCGCGCGCGGATCCTCCGGACACACTCGAGTGGCCACTAATTAACGATATCGAATCGACGCCGATTTAGGGTGACATTTAATGCGCGGCTGATACGAGACAACCGGTGGCCACTTGGGCCCCCATCTCCCTTCCGCTTCCCGTCCAGGTTTTCCCCATCAGTTTCCTGTCGCTCGGCTGCCAGAGAGATATTGCAGTTGCAATACTTTTCGAATTACTTTCGGAGCTCGCGCGAACCCCGGAACTTGGATATCAAGGCCTTGGAGCTGCTGCAAATGTTTTTTCCGGAACTGCAGTCCGATGGATTTATTGAAAGGGGAGGAGCACACGTCGAGATTGGACGATCCCCTCGTAAGTTAAATATTATTTCGGAGCTCGTTCTCCAATTGGGCTGAATCGAGCGGCGAGGAAATTGGAGTCCTGGTTAGTGGTGGTGGATGGCTCGTTTTGGATAGTCGTTTCGAGGTAGACGACATCGGGACCGAATGAAATCGATGGCTCTGACTTGCTCGAGTCCTGGGGAATTCTTATCGGGCCGGACGTGCTTCTTTCTCTCTCGAAGCCGCTCTCGGCGATTAGGTCGCTGCCGGCGAGAAAAAAGGAATTCATTGCTATGATTTCCCCGGCTGCCAATATTCCTCGCTCTTCTAGGATTCCCGCCGAATGGATATTGGCGTCGGGTCGTCCTGGAGAATGGAGCGTGTGGAAATGCACTTGGAGTTGAAAATCGAGTCTGCGGGGTATCAGGCGGCATTCCCGGCGCCGGGAGTCCCTTCAAACTTTCTTTAAAGTCTGAAAGTTTCTTTTAGACTGGAAAAGTAACGCGCGTCTATACCTGCCGGTCTACGTGGAAGCACCGAGCGAGCTTTTCCATCGTTTTCATCTTGACGATCGCTCGACCCGCGCTTGCCAGACGTCGCGCTTGCGGTTTCCTCGTGCGCGTTGACACTCCAAAATGCTAAAGTGCGCGCTCTCGCTCTCGCAGCCGATTCAAAAACGTTTGAACCTGCGGCGCCGTATACGCCACGGGACAAAGACAGCGGGGGCTCGTATGCCCGCGCAAACAAATCTCCCGGGTGCTTTTACCTCGGGCGTTTGTCCGCGAGGAGAGCCTTTAGAGCTCATTCGCCGCTTGCGGACAACATTCGCTGCGGAGTCGCGCCACTCGCTGCTGCGCCCTTCCGCCCTTCCGCCCTTCCGCCCTTCGGCGTGCGTGCGCCCGATTGGCTTGCAGAAGTCGAGGAGGTAGTTTCATTTTGTAAATTGGAGGCTGAACGCGAGCGAGCGCTGGCAGAGATCAAAAGACGTTGCTCGCTTCGGCCACCCCCACATACTCCCTCTAGTTTCTCCACCTGAAATCTAGTTTTTTCGACGGCCAAAGGCCAAAGACAGCCAAGATCCGTGAGACGGGCTTCCTCCGACCGAGGCTCCTTTGTGCCTGGCAATCTGCTGTTCGAGCGTGCCGAACACTTT
This sequence comes from Crossocerus cetratus, assembly GCA_963675795.1. Taxonomy (NCBI): domain Eukaryota; kingdom Metazoa; phylum Arthropoda; class Insecta; order Hymenoptera; family Crabronidae; genus Crossocerus; species Crossocerus cetratus. The sequence continues at coordinate 20,311,726 of OY776667.1, forward strand.
GCATCTATTTTTACTGGTAATTCTTGGCAGGTTTCGAGTAGTTGACTTTTCCGATTTGCTGGGAGAGAGAGACAGGTAGGAATGACAAGTGTCTCTTCCGAGTGGTTTAATTAATTATCGATGAGTGGCTCGTGTCGCAGGCACGTGGAGCACGCGGTCCAATGAATCTCACGAGTGCACTTTGAATTCCCTTGTTGAAGTGCGCAAGTTGGAGAGCGATCGTCCTATAGAAGACGATAAGGGTTCCTTTCGAAACTAGCTAAGTCCACCTCGGCCCCCGAGTCGAGAGCTATCTCGGAAAGTATGACCCGAGCCGCTCGGCATGGAGGCCGATTTTAATAAGTTCCGTAAAGTTTCCGGTCGCCAGTGCATTACGTCTCTAACGAGAAATCATTCAGAGCGTGCTGTAGGGCCTGCAAAAACTTGCCTGATATTCTCGCAGGCAAATTGGACCGTGATGGGACTTCTTTCGAGATGCAAAGTAGACCAGCGAGATAGCAAGTGGCTCGCGAGTTCCTTTAAACTTGCTATTTTTAAATCGATTAATTTATCGGAAATATTCATTAAACATATTGGACTGATTTTTTGAAAAGAGTTCGGATTTGGCTGGGATGTTTGATGGTTGTTTGGTGCAGCTCGTAATGGCAGGCAAAGCCGATGCTTATCCAAACACACTTTGATTCGTTTCTCCCGGGGGAAAGGCAATGTTTTAACGAAACTCCTCCAAACACTTGTAGGTAGTTAACTCGTGTAGGACTGGGAAGTGGTGTAGAAGTGTTCCAAGTCACGTTCGTGGCTCGAATATCGAGGGAAGGGAGGCGGGCGGCGCGCGCGCGCGCGCCCGGGAGAAAAAGGGCGACGAGTCTGTTTTCGATTTCCGTCACGCGACGAACTCGAGAAGTTTATGGAACCGGCGTGCCCGCCCGACTGCATTCCTCCCGTTTGGTCGCCGAGCGAGTGCAAGCTCACGAAGATTCTTCGACCTCTGCTTCTGCTTCTCATTATCCTTGCTCGCACGAGGCTAATCCTGTCTCGAGAACTTATTCGGTACTAAAAGACCTCCGCCTAACAGTCCGTAACTCTTTCCGAAGCGCGCGCGGCCTCACGCCACATACATAAATGTACCGCTCGATCTCTCGCCACCCTCGGCTCACCTACGCCAGCCGCTATCGGCTGGTAAAAGCCGGCGAGCATTATGTTAAATGGAGTACGAACGCCGCCCGATGCGTCTTCCCGTCGCCGCGAAAGCCGCGTCGAGAGAGGAGAGTGCACGCGATATGCGTCGGGAGCAAAAAGGCGTCGAAGCCAGCGCCACCGAAAACAAAAAAAGAAGCCGATCCAAAGAAGCTAAGAGAGGGAGAGAGAGAGAGAGACAAAGCTGGGCGCCGGAAAATCGGTTGTGGAGGGAGGCGGACGGACTTCCAGGAGAAATGCAGGAGCAGCGAGCGCCAAGAATGGTCGAGCGGAAAAAGAAACGGTCTGGCACAGTGGCAGAGAGAGAGAGCGAGAGAGAGAGAGAGATGCAGCATGGGCGAGACGGGTGGAAGAAAGCAGTGGAGTCCGAGTGGCAGAAGTTCGAGTGGGACAAACGGGGGAGGGAAAACTGTCGGCCGCGGAGGGAAAGAGGGTGCGATAGGTAGCGATAAGCGAGAGAGGCGGCCGGGGGGGGGGAGAGGCTCTCGGCTCTGGGCTCTCTCTAGAGAGGGAAATAGGCAGAGCGGAGAATAGGACACGCGATGCCCTACGGTGCGACGAGGAAGCGAGGAGGATCGTGGCCGAAGCTCGCCCGGCGAAGTTAGTTAGCAGTCGATGCGCACACGCCACGCGCTCCGGACGTACGTCGTGTCTCTCGCGTACCTCCTCTCCCTCGCACTCGCTCCTGCGACTGGTTGTGTGTCGTGGTTTCTGCCGAGTGTGCCGCGTCTTCGCCGGGCTCTCCAACGCACAAGAGTGACGGCGGCGGCGACGTGTCGCGCTCTCCGCCCGGGGAAATCTGCGGTTTCCGCTCGAAAGTCACTCTCCCGCCCGATGACCGAGGCCCACCGGGAAAAGGAGTCGGCGAGCAGCGCGTGGACGCACGCTGCACCCCACGTCTCCGGAGGAGCGGCTTGGTAATGGGACCACTCCTTTTAACTACCAGAAAGAACTAAGCCCGCGACGTCGACCATTACTCCTCGCGCACAGGAGTCAGGCGCACGGTGGTCCCGCCGATTCAGTGTCGCTCGACTGATCGAGTGTCGACCTCGTCGCGGAGAATGTTGGCCGGCTGTGCGTGCGGCCGCGATCGCAGACTTCGAGCAGACGCCAACCGGCGAGACTGAATCCCACGGCGGACATCAAGGCCCCAAGGAAAGCCGAGGAAGCGCTCGGCTCTCAAGGTAAAGCACTTCGATGCTTCCTTCAGTTTGTGATAGTCTAAACAAGAAAGTTCTCTCGAGGATCGTACTTCATTCACTTAGTCAACTCGCCGAGGATACTAGTAGCGAAGCGAGCGGAGTTTCTCCAGGTTTCCTATTTATTTTCGAGTCCGGCCAATTAATTGGCGTCGGATCGAATCAATCGCGATCAATCGCTCTCGTTAATGGCGCGTCGGGCAAACAATGTGTTCGCTGTTGAAATGAATCAGTGGGCTGGCTTGTCGCGCGATTGATCCGGCCGCGTGGATCTTGTTTACCGGCACGGCCGCGGGAATCGATGAATTTTCGAGGGACGAGCGCGCCGCTAATATAAAGCGTAAATCAATTAGGGCCGCGCGCGCGGTGTAGGTGACGGGACCAGGTTTATTAATAACCTTGTGACAGAGCCGATGGCCATAAAGCCGGCGGGCTTCGCGCTCGACTTTCCAACTTTCCTGCTTTCCCGAAATAACGATAAATCACGCCCCGGGCGCAATCTAGACGAGGCTCGCGCGCGTTAATGAAGCTTTTCCGTTTGGAAGCTCACGCGTAAGGCGGCGGTGAGTCACTCGATTGTCGGCGAGGATTTTTCTTCCTCTGAAATAATTAACTCGGCCGACTCGGCCTTCCGTCGCCCCGTCATTAATAGAATTCTCCGGCAGCCACCTGGCGAAAACACTCTCGGTAAACAGACGCGGGGCTCCAGCCAGCAGGAAGCGACACGCTTATCGTGCAAATTGGAGACAGTACTCGCCGCGCGCTCGGCGGACGCTACGCCGAGGCTCATTAACAAGCCGGAGATAACGCACAAGGAGATCGTTTTCGGAAAGTCAGCGTTTGCATTGTCGCGCGTATCTCCGCCGGAATGCTCGCGTACGCGCTTGCGATTACATCTCGCAAAAGCCTCGGTCGAGAAAGAGCGAGAGAGAGTGTCCACCGTAAAAGGAATTCAGGGATGAGATCATTGGAACGTGGACGAAAGTAAAGTAGGCGGGCGCGCTCGGGCGATTCAATGAGCAAGAGAGCGCAGCGCGCTCGAGGACGAAGGTCAGGCTGAAGTCATCGGGCGCGTCAACACTCTTATTTTTACGTCTCCGCTCGCGACAAGGTTTTTTAAATCCCCGCCGCGGAATATCGGAGACGCGCATTCTCCCGCGCGCGCCGACGTGATTGACATTGAATTATACAGGCGTTAATTAGGGCGCCGTCGTAGTCGGCTAGGAAATTGGGAGTCGGAGCGGTCGAGGCTGCCGTCCGGCGCCGAGTACGCATTCATTGCCAGGGACGTCGTAACTCGAGAAGCTTCTAATTAATCGCGACGAGAGTCTGTTTGCGTGCGCCGAGTCGCACTCTCGTCTGGCTTGCTGGTTGGCTGGCGATAAAATTGGTTTCTCGCCCTCAAACTTTAAGACTTTCGACGGCCCCTGGGACACGTAGACCCCATCGCGCAAGAGAGAGAGAGAGAGAGAGAGAGAGAGAAAGACAGAGAAGGATAGATAGGAAGCCGGGCTATGGGACTCGACACGAAATCCGCTAAGTCCCGTGAGCCATGCTGATAGCGCCGACCGCGGCGATACTTTTACGAGGCCTGACAGCTCTCGCATGTTCAATAAAAACGTTTAGTCCAATTTATTGGAGACGTCGGCGCCGCAGACGCGCAAGAAGCGGGAAATAGTTCCCGAGACAAGAGAGGGGACCGGTCCCGACTCTTATTCATCGGCTTGCGACATATTTTAGGTAATCTTTCAGAAGCTGACAGATCCGATCGAAAGTGCCAAATGCACCGGCCTCAGAGAAAGACAGGTGGCTTCCTTCTCCTCGGTCTTCTCTGCGACGGAGTGACGCATAAATTAGAGCCTCGCGACGATTAATTATTTATATGCATTATACGCATACCCTCTGGCACGTGACGTGTTTCTTACTTATCTCGTGAGTCAGTCCAGCCGTGGTTCTAGTCATGTATTCACCGAGTCTCCGCCAGTCTTCCGATCTACACGCGCTCGTAATCTACCACAGAGTATTATCGACTTTCCTCACTTATTGTTATATATTTTAGAGATTATTACGGGACTTTTCTACTTTGTCGAGAGAAAAATCTTATGGCACCAGCACGTAATAGTTCATATTCTCATTTCCTCGGTTTATAATAAAATTAATAAGACGATCCCGACTCTTCTGAGGCCTGTTATTAATTTGTCCAGTCACCAAGTGACTAACCGAACTGAAAGAGTTTCCTGAGGTTCGTTAGTCAGTCCGGGCCTTCCACCTACTTTCCGTATGCCGAGCCGGCACTTCCACATCCCGGCCGAGCTCGGATAACACATGCTCGGCACACGTGCTGCGCCATTATGTCAATCGCTTCCACGTGGATAAATGTGTGGAGGATTTGTTGTGGCGGGCTGGCAAGCTGGCAGGAAGAACTTAGGATGGATGAATACCGCGGCCACGGTAGAAGGAGAAGCGCAAGCACATTGATCATAAAAGCCGACGGCCGAACGATGCTCGGCGCCCACCTGATAAAAGCTCCCGGCAGCCTCGAGCCGTATTTCAGTTTAAGCTCGAATAATAAATGTTCACTGCAAGCAGATGCGCGAGCGCGAGCGCGTCTTGTGCGCTCTGCTGCACAACCTGGCGAACCACAAACAATGAGCAAGCTTTCGCGTCCCGGGAATCTCGTTGCTTTTTCAAAGCTCCCCCGGAAAGAGCGCGCATGCCAAGGGAGAGGACAAGTCCCGTGGAAATTGGATTCTTGTTTGCCGAGTCTTATTTGATTATGGGGAAACACGATTTTCCCGGGCGGACTTGTTACAGGTTCTTGGCTCCGGAGTCTTGGAGCAATGCACCCTCGCCGGCGAAAGCTCGTAATCGAGCCGGCGCTCCTCTTGTTAATTCCACCTCGAGGAAATTAAATGCAGCCTCCTCTCTATATCGCCTCCGCAGAGTTAATCTGAATATTGACCTTCTCGATTTCTAGGCGAGAAGAAGTAAATAGAGTAAAAATCGCTACCCGGGTTGAAGTAAGGGTCGACGTACTTAGAGGAAGTCCTTTACTAGGAAGAGTTCCAATTTCCGCGAGAGTCTCCGTCTCCGATTCCCCGAGGATATTCGTCACCGTTCCCGCTAGACTCGCTTCCGTGAACGGGCGAAGACATGGGGCCCGAATCACCGTGTCCGGTCTGGGCCAGTTGGAAACACGAGCGTTCACGCTTCCGCTTCCGTTGCGCCGGCGGCGCAGGAGATCCAGCTCGATGCGTGTTATTAGCGCATTACACTCGCTCGTTCGAGAAGGTTTTAGTGAAAGGGCGCGCGTGCTCGCAGATGCAACTTGATAGTCACGTAGCGACAGCTCGGGGCCACTCGCGTTCCTCTGCACTTGTGTCGAGTGGGCCGCGACCCACTCGCATTTCCCCAGACACTTTTCCAGCGGGCTTTTCTCGCGAAAGCGGTCGCTAGGTTGCTGGGCTGCCAGTCCGGCGACCGCCGCACTGTTAACTTCGTTATTTGACATCGTTACTTTCGCATCCGGCATTAAGTAGATTTAGTAGATGATACTCGGCGCACTGCTTCCGCTTGCCCTTTGAAGTGCTTCATCCGCGCCGCAGATGTTTCACGGGGAAGCTACCAACACTGATCGGGAATTCTTGTTCCTACATTACAAACTAATCGAAGAGCAAGTACTTTTTAAATAATCGACAATGAGATAAACTCATCGATTAAAACAAAAGAAATGCGACTAGAAGTTCCATCGAGGAAAATTGAAAGTAGCCCTATGCATGAGAATAAATAGATGGTCGCGCGAAATGTCCATGGGGACAAAGTAAATCTCGTGCTCCGTGAAAGCGAGACGTCGATTAAGCGGCGGAGTTCGGCATCGCGAATATCGATTGAATATGAATGAGTCATTACTATGTATTTCAAGACTAAGTGGGTGTACGCTTTCTTTCTGCCGGCGAAGAGCATCCTTTGCCGCCCTTTGGAACATCGCGAGGGCTTGGAGTGAGCCCTTAATGGCCTCAGTGTTTGCTTCTACGAGTCCTCGGAGTAGTAAGAAGGGCGGGCGATCTGTTTGATATTGCGGAGTATCGTAGGAAAAGTAATCCAACTCGGAACTTTCCATACCAGCGATACTCTCTTACTTGTTAAAGCCTGCAACAATGCATTAGATTCCAATTCCGACACTCGGCCGGGGCTCTCTATGTACTCGGTAATGTAAAGTAGGTATTCCTCCCATTTATCGGGAGTTACGGCCAAGTTTCAAGTTTCCCTGGGATGCGAGAGTCGTGGAAATACTTGGGTAGTTACGGGTAGCATTGATACCTCGGGTGAAGAGATAGCCTGCATTGTGTTCATCGGAGGCAAGTATGCCGGTTCGATGGGAAATACTCTGGCGAAAGCCTGGGGGACACTGTGTTGGAAGGAAAAAGGTCGACGCACTCGTATTTCGTCCTGGCGAGAGCTGCCGTTCGGGGATGTTCTGCAGCTCTCGCTCTATCTCCAAACATTGTAAGGGCTCCAAGTTGGCCCTTAATGGCTCCACTGTTTGTACCCGGGAAAGCCATCGGCCGATGCCCTTGTCTTCCGGTGCACCCTTCGTCCTTTCGAAATCAATCTGCCTCCCTCGTCTCTTCGTGCATTCGCGGAGCGTCTCCTAAATTCGATTGGCTCCAGAGACACAAGGACATTAAGAGGAAGCCTCTCAGTCCCGTTTCTACGAATCTCGAAAGCCTCGCGGACATTTTCCCATCAGCTTTCCAGTATTAATTTTATAATTGCGCCGCTAGTCGAGCGGCTCACTCCGCGATGCATAATGCATGCGAATATTTTCGCCCGGCGAGTACACGTGGCGCGCGATAATATTAATTTCATTACTGAATCGAGTCCGAGCAACGCGCGCGCGTTGGTAACAGTTTGCGATATTAATGTACGAGCTTAAAATTTGCCGAATTAATGCGGACGTCTGTCGGCGCCGATAGCAACGTTTAATTGTGAAAGCATAGGAGCTCCCCGCTGCTTTCTTATTTGCGCAAAACTCGCAAAAGCGGCCGCACTGTTTATTTATCCGTAGCCGCGCCGCTACCGGCAATGCGAGTGCAAATATTTGCGAGTCGATTTCAAGGGTGGGTGTACAATTTCCGCGCGATAAATTATTACTCTGTGGTAAAGCTTCTCCGAGTGGTTTATAGTTAAAAGTTTTTCATAACTTTGAAATTACATTCCCGCGAAGACCCTCCATTATCTTCGAGAGCAGAATCTCAAAATATCAAGGGTTGTTTATTAAGAATAATTGATTTCTTGGTAGAATTGCAGGTATATTTTAATGAAGTGAAATCTTTTCGGCCAAGGGTTGCGGGAACGATCATGAATACGAGGGAGAACTGGCTGTGCAACATCGATTCACCCTCTTAATTCACAGAACGACATTAGTACCACCCCAGTCAGCAAACCCTCGCCTCTCTCTCTCCCTCTCTCTCTCTCTCGCTAATATCACAGTCCAACCATGAAATTCCCAGTTGCAAACGCGTTCGGTGGCATTCCGCGAGCATTAAAGCCCTGTAATTGCATCGCTGCCAGGGAAATGCAGCGGATGCTTACGCTGATCGTGGATGGCTGCTCCTGGTAGGGTATGGGGAGGGAGGGTAGGTTCATCTACTGCGCATTACCCTCGTTTCATTAATAAATCCGGCGGGCAGGTGTTAGTCCTGGTAAATTCCCGGGGACGCTGCAGTGTAATAAATGAGTTTAAAGAATTTCAAAATAAATTGCGCGCTCATGGAAACGGCTTACGAGTCCTCGAGCCTAGTTGAAAAGATGGCCGGGGATGGGAAGATTGTGGGAAATAGTCGGATAAAGTAAGACGCGGCCGCGAGTGCTCGTAGGAAATTATAAAGTCAGGTTCGAAGGTAGTGCGGCCTTTTTCCCGTCGGCGGGAAGGGCACTCATTGCCGTGGATATGAGGGCGGAGGAAATAGCTTTTTGTGCGGAGTAGTCGGATTGTCTCCGGAGAATTGCCGAGTCTGAGTGCCGCGAAGCGGCAAGCGTGTTTCCACGTAAAGAGAGAGGGAGGAGAGGAGAGAGAGAGAGACGTGAGCGGCTCACCGTATTTTGGCAGCCGGTTTCGGCTGGCTCGCACACTAAATTTAGTCCGTTGTCCGAAGCCACCATCTTGGAATAATCCTCTTTCGGCGTTTAAGCTATTTCAAAAGCTCTTTAAGCTCCGCTGCTTCGTAGAACAGCTCCCGCTCCACTCTCTCTCTCTCTCTCTGTCTTCCCGCGCGCCTCTCCCCTTGTTTTCCGCAGCTTAAGAATTATGCTCGGCCTTTAAGGCTCCTCCGCGCGCGGCTTCCGCTCCTGTTTGCTGGCCGTCATCCATCGCATCATTCCACTCGGCTCGTCTCTCTCCTTTCTCCGGGCGACGTTCGCCCTGCACTATCACCTCGGCACACTAGATGACTAGATAATCCAGAGGTCTATTTTACTAGTAGCGTCCACGAAGGAACATTCTCCCCCACCGCATCTGAGTCACCTCGCCGCGGTAATTAAAGAGCGTCGCAACATTAATCGTACCTAGAGCGAGAGAGAAACCAAGCCTCGGGATCGAGTTCCCTCGGTGAGTTGTAATATCCGCGGAGGTTCGAGGGGCCCGGGCGCGGGAGGATTCTCGTAAAACGGCAGAAGGAAAAAGTGGAAGGAGAAAGAAAGGGCCGAGAGAGCGGACGCGTCCGCGCCGCCGCCGGTGTTTTTCGTGAGGGAGAGCCGAGGCTGGCGCGCGCGCGCCCGCTATATTACCCGGCGGTGCAACAACCTCCCGGTTATTTCGGGGTGGATCGTGTCACGGAATGCGTCCCTGCCAGCCGGCTACCGGGTGCTGCTCTGCCCGCGGGACGGCCGCGCCTCCCGGAAAATTAGCGGATTATTCGCCCCTGGAGCTGCGCCTCCGACAGGCGAGCCGTTACGAGCGCATGGAAACACCCTGATGGCTCTCCGATGGGACAAAGAGGAGGACGCTGGGAATAACATTTTGAAAAATTTTTCACCCTCGGACGAGTTGTTTGAGGGGCTCGCTCTACATTCGTTCGTCACTCGGCCGATAGATACTATCGTGACAGAATCGGGAAAAAAATCCTATTGGTCCTTTGGCGAGTTGTAATGCCAGTATCGCCGCGCGTAATTACACTATTTGCCGCCCGGGTATCCGGCGTTAATTTTTTCCGCGCCCTACTACTCCCCGCTCTCGTCATTGTTCCCCGACGAAATTACAGGGCCGCCGGTAATACGAGTGATTACGCTGATTGCGCGCTTTAATTTGCGCACGCGGCGTGTTTGGCCAAACAGGGCTCGCGAAAGAATCGACGGTGATTCTGGCGCTGGCGAGAGATTCTTTCGGTGGATGATGCGGCGCGTGGTTTCCGGGCGGACGGTACCCGCTCATTTATTTCTCCCACTTGGCAAATGAGCTCTGGCCGGGCCCCGGCGATAATTACCGGCGATGCATTTGCCGGAGCGGCCGCGGGAGGCCACGAGTCAATATCCATTTTTACAAGCGCTTTCGATATTTAACCAGCACTCGGGGCCCATACCGACACCTTTTATCCCGGGCGCACCAGTCGGCTCGCACGCTCTCTGGATATCTACGATATTCACTCGGCGATAAATCCCCCCCGCCTCTCATATTCCGGGTAATGGGGAATCTTTGTGTTGACGGAGGAGGAGCGCGGCCGAGCGGCCGGCTTGATTAATAGAGCGCTCGAGCTCAGCCCGGCTTCATCCCGGCTTCGACCCGATTTGCCCGATTCGCCCGGGGAGCCGGAAAACTCGCATTAGGTATTAGCCGCGCTCGCCTCGGTGAAATCGCGTTATACGCATATATCCGATAACCGGCGGCCGCACGATATGACCACGGCATCTCCTGTCGCACACGTGTTTCTCGATGCGCGTGATCTGTCCCGACGATCCCGCCCGGCACCTATGTACTCGAGCCCCGGTGCCGCCTGTTCGCAGAAAACAATTTTTCTCCGTTTCCCCCGTCCCATCACCGCCACCAGCACACGCTCTCTGCACGCTATCGATTCCCGGGGCTACGTGCTCTTCCATTTTATTCGTCACATTATCTTTCCAGGGCGCTCGGGAGCAGCGCTCCCGAGGCTATCGGGTTACCTGAGTGTCTCGCATAAAATTCACTGGCTTCCGCTTTGATTAGCGCTAGAAGTCATCTCGGTAATCGATACGCCTCCGCGCCCGCCCCTCTCTCTCTCTTTCTCTCTCTCTCTCCTGGGAACCACGTACTCGTTCAAAGCGGAGCCACTCGATACCTCTGTCGAACGTAACAGCGAGAGGAGAGTAGGCCGGCCTAGCGTATAATTAAGAGAATAATCCCGGGATAAGGAAGTCGAATAGAGGCTGTGTAAAGATGGTGATCCCCTTAGGGATCGAGCGTGTATCTCGGCGGAATGTCCTTCCGGGCGACGAGCTCAATAGCGAGACCGCTCTACCATTTACCGATTACATCCTGCAATCCGGCCGGTGCATTGTTCGCGGGGGGCGGTATTGTTTCGTTTTAATAAAGTTGCCCTTTTGTAGCTTTCTTACGTTGGCTTGCGCTCTCGCCCACGCTCTCCTCACAATCGGCCGGCTGCTCGTCGGAGGCGCACTCTCTAATCCGAAATCCATTAGCCCTCCCTCTCGCTCTCTGGAGTGGCTGCTGCAGCGCGGCCCGTTAGAGCTCTCGGATAATCAATTTTCACGGGGGCCCGGCCAATTATTAGCTTCGCTCCCCGCTTCGATATACATAATACATGTATATCTATCGAACGAGTACATACTTCATCCGTAGGACCCGGGGCGTGTCTGTCCTGCTTGAATCTTTTAATGCCCGCTGCGCCTAGATACTTAATATCAATTTCGCCGGGGACGAGCCGCGGGTAATATCCATTTTCCGGCAGGGCGGATTTGCCGCTCGTATTATATCCCGGTGATCGCTCATTGCCTTCGACACTCTTCTAATCGCGCCCGCTGCCGTGGAAATTGCCTTAATATTCGCCCGGCTCAATTTAGCCCCCTCTCAGTTTTAATATCGTTTGCGTCCACTGGCCGCGCCGGATTCCCCGCACAATTAGAGGAATGATTACCCGGCTCGCCTCTAGTCGGGTATTTCGTGGTGGATTTTTGCGACGGTGCGCGTCCTGTGAATGTCAGAGTTGGTATAGGAAATGCGCGATCGGAGTGTGGGGTAATGAGATTCCTGGTGGAGAAATGTAGATTACAGGGAGAGTAATGGGGTGGGTTGTCCCACACCTTCGACGGTAGTCCCTTGAGTCGGCAGGCATTGAAATCTCATCACAAAACCTCTGCCATTAAAGCGTCTAACGAACCGTTGCCGCCTAATCAACGGATCCAGCGGTGGCTCGTGCATTTTGCATTTTTTGCCCTCGATGTATAAAAGCTCGCCCCGCCGGGTTACGAGACGGGTTAACACGCTCCCGGTACCACCAAGCAACCCTCGAAAAACGAAGGAAATCATCCGTTAACTCTCTCTCTCTGCAATCCTTCGCTGCCAGTCGCATACACGCGTGTGAGTGCGTGTAGGTGAGGGGCGCGTAACGAATTTGGAAAGCTCCTGGTCTCGGTGGATTGGGCTGTCGCGATTGCCGGCACTCACCATCGGCAGCGGTTTTCCCCGAGGGCGGGACGGGTCGGCGCGCCGCCGGATAAAGAGGGCGCGAGTGGTGGCTATGTAAATTCGAAGGATTTCCATAAAATAATTAAGCGGAGTTCCCGTTGTTTACCACCGGCCGCAATATCCTACTCGTGAATCGAGCGCGGACCCTTCCCACCCCCTCAAGGATCCTAGTTCCTCGTGTAATTGCTAAGCGTACCGGAATGCGGATTCCGGCAGCCGTTAACACTTCCGTCGACATTATTTGCTCGCCTAATTGTTAATTAATGCGCGTCACGTTCATCCCCAATTTCTCGCGGCCGACCCGACGGCTTATTCTACTCGGCGATTCCTCGCGCCCGTTTCGTCCTCTCGCCGCGGTTTATTCTGCGGATCGAGTGTTAGTATCCCATTAATCTGCAATCGCGAGTTTGAAGTTGGGGTACGATGCGTGTCGCTCGCAGGGCGTGAAATCAATTTGCACGCTGGCAGTGCCAGCGCACGCCCGTGTAAAGTTCGTCACGGGAACAAAGTGTAACAAGCCGCGGTACATCGCGCACACTACGAGCGAGAGAGGGAGAGAGAGAGAGGGAGTGAGTGGCGTAGTATGTAAATGAATTTCAGCGGGAAATCGAATTGGAGTTTGCGCCAGCCGCCGCGGCTGCGAGGAACTCGGCGAAATCACCGGCAAAAACGGGACCGGTGCCGATCGGGAACCGGAGACGGCTGTAATTTCCGTCAATCAATCCCTGGCAAAGGCCACTTTCGGCTTTGATCCTGGACTTCCTCCGGCGGCCAACAGTTTCGATAACGAGAGGGGAATCGAGCGGGCCCCGCCTTCGCAGTGCGCGCCAGCCCCGTCCACCCCAAGACTCCGCTTCCCACATGTATACACACGCGTCCAGAACTCGCCGGACAATGCAGATACGAAGCTCGGCTTTCATTTCCACTGGCACCAGCGCCGTTATCTCTGCTCCCTTAAAAAAAACGGCCCTGATCGGCACCGGCCGCCCTTATCGGGCACAGTGGATTTCGACGAGCGCTCTCGGGCGAAACGTCAGTGTCAGGGTTCGGAGCCAGAGACACATAGTCGCGGCCGGGTGACATCGTCGAGTGGCCTCGCAGCCGCACGAAATTAATAAAAGCCGGTATTGAGTGAGCCTTCCATTAAGCAACTACGCGCTCCTCTCTCCCCGACGGTCACACGTCTTGCGAATATTCCACATACATGTCGGGCGTCTTTTCACCGTTATCGTCACGCTGCAGCGCACTCTGTTCCCCAGCTCCCCCGCGCGTCCCTCGGAGCAGAGGGAGCTGATAACTTTGCGCCGGTACGTGTCCCTTTAATCGAGCCCTCCCGCCGACCATTCATCAGCGTGAAAGCTCCTCTCCGCGCGGCCGAGCACAGATCCACAGTTTACGCCGTTTACGAGCTCGTCAAACGATAAGTAGCTCGATGACACTACTGGCTATACTTTCCGATCGAGTTTTATTAATGCGGCCACCTGTTAATGCGCCTCGAGTTCCCCGAGCTTTTCCGCCGACGGAACGAGAGGCTACTCGTTTACTCGGCGCCGATTGTGTAATCCAGTTGCTCGCCGGAGAGCGACGAGTGGCATTCATGTAGTAGCATAAAGCTCGGCCAGCCTCGCCCGCTCTCCGTATCGAACGCCGGCATCGCAATTCTAATGGAACAGCGTCGCGTTCCCAGGACTATCTATTTTCCATGATCCCTCGCCCGATAGACAGTTTATCGGTTCCAATGCTACTGATTGTACCCGATAGACCGTGCAACATTTCTCTCCCTCTCTCTTCCTACCTCGGCGATCGACGTCGGGCCAGGAAGAAATAAAGCGCGATACTTGCCGCAGATTGTAGCCCGCCAGCGGAAGACGGAGGGGCAGGGCGCGTCTTCAAGTGGATATGTGGGCACAATTGTTTTTGACAGGCGAGAAGTCGCAATCGAGATGATTGTCCCCGTCAACAAGAGACATGACGAGGAATTCATTCGATAATGGCGCGCTGCGATTGTGCGCCGAGTACTCCCTGCGAACCCCGCCCGCTATCGAGTGCGTGTAATTAACGGCGATAAGCGCTGTCGCTTTGATGTCGAGCGTTCGCCCGATGCTCGCGAGGGCGACGATCACTGGTTCGCTGGATGTATTCAGAGCCTCGGCAATTCGCTCGCGAGTACTTGGAGGTTCTGACAATAGTGGGATTGTATTTCTCTGAGGCTCGTCGGAATTAAATGCTATACCTCGGATGGACCGAACTGCGGAATAAATGTGTTGGACGCTCGTTCTATTTGTCGAAAGGCGACAGTTGATTTTCTCCGATCGCTTTCAGTAATTCTCGAGCGTGTTGGCTGGATATCGTCGCAGTACGACGAGGCAAGCACGGCCGTGTACACGCTCTCGCGGAATCCTTGGCGTGAATAGAGACGCCGAGGAACGGGTGGTTGTGCGATGCGATTTGCATGCCGGATGCATATGCATGCCGGCCTTTTTCCGAAAGGGATAGAGCGGGAGCGCCGCCCGGAGGATCGAGTGGCTCGGCGTCTGGTGCGGTTTGTAAATAACACGGGGCGGCGATCACGACCTCGCTAAGTCACGGAGTATTGGTCTATCCGACAGATAGCTTCTGGGGATCGAACGTGTTCCCGTGAATCCAGTCAATCACCGACAATTTGCATGCGACTCTCCCTCACCCGCGGCCTTCTTGCTCTCTCTCTCTCTGTCTCTCCCTCCACCCTTGGAGAGTAGACGCCCTTCCTCGAGCCGCCGGCCCTATTATCTTGGCCGGTCAGCAGGCATCGTGTGCCTTTGGCGCAAATCACGTCTGATTGCGGCTTCAATCCGACTCCGTGAATAGGCCGTGATTTACCTGGGTGCGCGCCGATAGCCTCTGTTTGCCTCCCACCTGCTGCGGCGAACGTCACTCCCTATCCGACGTCCAGCCCTGCCCCCCTCCATACAGAGAGACGCGGGCCCTTCTGCTTATTTTTTCAATCGGCCGCCGAATGAAATGTTGCCTTTGCCGGGCGGCCGCATTCGCAATTGGCAAATGCCGGCCGATTAAATTGCGGCCTAACTGCGGCCGGGCCGATACAAGCCGCACTCCTCCGCCCTCTGACCGGCCTGTGTCGGTGCGTGATCCGTGAACGGGCAAATATCGGTTACGCTTGATTATTTGACCGTAAACCAACCGGAGTACCGCGGCCGCCCTAATAGAGCTCTGCGCTCTGCCAGAATACCTTTCGACGCCGCTCTCTGCAATTTCCGCGTCTGCTGTTTGCCGGCGCGAATAAATTGAGCCTGGAATTCGAGCTATTTCGATCATGGATCAAGCCTGACGTTTAATCCGCGGATAGAAGAAATTTGTATTAAATATGTTGAAAAATGTGTTTCTCTAGGACGCAGATCGATTCCTATCCGATGATTAATTTTGCTGGAGAAACTGTGGAGTGCGGGCGTTGACGATAAAGCCGACGTACGTCGCCCGCTCGTATCTTATTAAGATGAATGCTCGAGGATAATGCGCCTTTCAGGCTGCATTCACCTTTACGATGAGTTATGGTTCTTATCAGTTTCGAATAAGCGATCCCTTTACTCAACGCATTCCACTGGCACTCTGTAATACACGTATAAAAACAGAGTGTTCCCTCTTTCAAGGATCCAACTTCCTCAAGCTAAGCGTCAGGGTTTCGATCCCCTGCCACTTGGCTCCTGGAGTTTCGATTCTCCGATACTTGGGTCATCGTCCTCAGTGACACAATGCCACAAGAGCCATTACTAACTATCAACACTATCAATTACCATCCTACCGGTAAAATCAATAAATCGATATAATATTATGGTAAAAGAATAATTCCAAGCATCCACATCACCTTACATTTTAGTACAAAATAACCCAGCCAACAACCAGCCAATCCTAACTGACCTCGATGTATCCTATAAAACTGAAAGATTAAAGCGATTTAACGACGCGACTACGTAGCAAGGGCAAATATAATAACGACGCGTTCGCGTGGGGCCCGCGCGTATTCCATATCTACGGTAAGCTCCGGTTCTATTTGCTTGTTTAGCCGACGGGGGCCGCACGTGCTGCGACGCCGCTCGCCGGAGGGCTTTTCAGTGGCGGGAAGCGCAATGTCAGGAGGAAAAGTTCAGAGGGGCATGGGACCGCAAAAGGATTAAGTAGTGCACGCGGATGGCGAAAGCATTACACGGCGAGCGCACCGGTGCACGGCTCTTTTATTCCAAGCAGGCCGCGTACGCCGACGTGCGCCGCCACCATTAGCGCCCGGGAAAAACGGGAGTGTGTGTTGCTCTCTGGCAGAGACCGAGCTGCTCGAGCGAGGCGCGGGTGCAGCTGAGCTGCAAACTTTAGGCAGAGCGTGAAACTTGGAGGAGACCGCTGGCACTGGAGACCTCATTTTCCCCGCGAGTCGCCAAATGGAACGAATTAAGAGAGCAATTTTAAGTCGATTTTGTGTATTTAAGAATTAGCGTTATTGTGATCCTGTAGTGAGACAATTCAGGGGATTGGGTGTAGAAATTTTAGGGAAACACGCAGATAAACAGATGCAATCGGCACTGATTCTCTCTTCTCTAAGTCTAACAACGAAACAAGTTTGCCTGTTAAGGTTCGAAAGCGCGGGCTGCAGCTAAGCCGCAAACTTTCGGCAAAGCGTGAACGGTGTAGAAACCTGCCGCCGGCGTCGGAGAGCTGGCTTTCCCTGCCCCTCGACAAATGGAACAGATCATATTATGCAGAGAACGGATTAAGTTGCGACGGGTAACTCGGAGAGCCGAGACTGGAAAAAGTGGTGTAGATTTGCGGGGATGGGGAGACGTTGCAGAGTGCACGAAGACGATACTGGTGTCCGAGGGCGTGTTACGAGGGTCGTGGAATAAAATCGAGAGAGAGAGAAAGAGAGGGTGAGAGACGGCAAAGGGCCGAGCTGCAGCGCCGTTTGGTGCAGCCGGTGCGAGGGCAGTGCTCTCCGACATTATCACCGGGAATTACGGGCCTCCGAAGACTCGTGAAATCGAATGGCCGCGGCAGTTCCCAGGCTGCCGCGATTTCTATCCCCTCGGTGGCACTATTTTTAGGGAGCTCGCCACCGGGCGGAAAGGTAGTGTCGTGCGGACTCGGCCCCTTTTGTAAAAAGTTGGCGAGATCGGCCGCCGCTGATGGGATCCGATCAGCGTCTTCAAAGGGGATTTGCATAGGGCGCCAAGTTTCCTCGCTGCTCGAGGAATTACAGGGGGATCCGAGGAGTTCAGGGAGATCCGGGCGCGCAATTAAACCCAACTCCTGCCGCAGTCAACGTGCTTAATCTCTAACTTAATGCGATTTCACGCTAAACTTTCACTTCCCGGGACACATTGTCGAGCGGCGGTTTAGGTGCGAGTTCTATGCAATTGATTTCGGCAGAGTTGCAATAAACAATAATGACAAGGTGGCAGCGTTGATAGTTTCATAATTGAATATGAGCTTGATTAGCTGTTTAATTATAATTTGTAATAACACGTATTGAAGAGGATGTTGGTCTTTTTGATTACAGAAGTCGAGGAGCGCTCGGGCGGGAAAGCGCGCGGCGGCAAACTAGCGCGGCGTGCTCGCTCCTTCAAGGAGGACTTCCTGGAGAAGTTGTCCCAGATGCGTTCCCCCGGGAGCGCGAGCGGGAGCGGGAGCGCCGGCGGCGGCGGCAGCGGGGCGGCCACGAGGGCGGCATCCCCGTCGTCGCCTCGGACGCCGCGCACTCCGCGGGACAAGGCATCGACGACGCCCGGATGCACCGACGGCACCAGCCCCCTCGACAAGAACCCGCTGCGCGACCTCCACATCCACGTGCGCCAGGTCGAGCTGGCCCTCTTGCACTTCCGGGACGTCGTCTCCAAGAAGAAGCTCGAGATGCTGCCGGGCAACGGCACCATCGTCCTCGACACGGTCACCACCATCCACACCGTGCTCAAGTCCTACCTACTTTACGAGAACAGGTAGGCGCCCCCGCGATATCAGACGCGCTATGAATGGAGAATCCACTTGCACACTTGAACGGAAAAGTGGGAGAGCCCGTTGTGGAAAATGACGCTCTCGAGATCCCACTAGACTGGTTAATGTAATGTGGATATGGGTCGACCTTGTTTGGCTTCGAGGGCCCATTAAAGGGTTAAGAGGGCTGTCAAGCACCCGCAGGGCCCTTGGCCATCCCTATTATAGGCTATAGGTTGACATCATTAAAACGAGAGGCCTCTTCATTAAGTGTCGTTACCCGGAGAACTCCGGGTATCGAGCCCTTCGAGAAGGCCCCTTAACATTTCCCGATTTAACTCAATCGCAAGTGCGCACCCAGTAACCAGACTTTGCGTTCACTTTCAGCTCGACTTTGGGATCAGCGACGAACCAAGTCTACCAGGCGCTAGCTCAACTGTTAAAGCTCTGCGACGATGTTCTCCTCCATGGTGACCAGTCCTCCGCTCTGGACACTGAGAACGTGACGCACGTGATAGGGATAGTCGAGGAAGCGGTGAAGAATCTAGTTGCCTTGGCGAACGAGAAGATCGCCAACCGGCAGAAACCGCCAGCTGTCACAACTAATAATAGGTAGTGCAATCTTTGCAAGTGGTCAAGATGGCACCATTTGAAAGAGTGCCAGGATTGATCGGGACTAATTATATTGTTAATGTTCCCGGTTAGCAGAGCGTCGGGTTACGGATCGGAATTGACGCCCCAAAGAAATTCTCTGCCCGACATACCACTGACCCCACGGGAGAGGCAGATCTTGGAGCAGACGGCTGCGACTAGCAGCTTGGTCCGTAGTTCGCATAGTTCAGAGTCTATCCTAAGGGATTCTAGTCCGCCCCCGAAACCACCGCTTCCAGAGAGGTAGTTTACCTAAGCTCCTTGCGGTCGTCGCTATCCTTAGCGTCAGCGTTCGCGAACGGCCTGTTAGCTGTCTCCATGCGATATCGTCGAACAATCTATAATAATAGCCGGTGTATTGGGCATTTTCCAGGACGAACGTCTGCCTGTCCGAGGAGAACAGTTCTTCAGGTACTCCGCCGCCGTTGCCGCCCAAGAGGAGAACGCGGGCTCAGCAGTTGCTCGACGAGTCCGAGGGCCTTTTAGCTTCTAGTCTCGACCGGGTTTCCCTGCGGAGCCGGTCCCCGGAGGACTCATCCTCCCTCCTGAGCGCGTCCGCCGGCAGTTTGGACTCCGCTCTGAACCATTCGCGCGACGAGGAGGAGATACGCGCGATCATGGGACCAAACGATAAGTCTTTGAACGATAGTATGGATCTCAGCCTCATGGCAACCATTCAGGGTAATTATAAACTTTGAACTTTTCCTTGCGTACACCTGCTTTCCCCGCGCGCCGGTCTAATGATCCTTTATTTAGAGTTTGACGGAACGTGTAGTTGGAGAGTGGATGTGTGAGGCGTGGGATAGGAACGCTATCGCGACTAAGGGGGATTTGAGTTCTGAGTGGGCGGAAATATAATGTCACTTGCTACAGTGGCTTAGTAACGCTGGTGTTCCTCCGGGCGAAGCGTTTCTTATAAGGCACTCGAGAGATTGTACAAATGCATTTCCATATGTGTCAAGAAGTGTTCTGTCCGACCAGTGCTTAGTCAGCGGTTCAGTTCGCAGCAGTGCCCTTCTTGTCCATTGAGTCAGTCCTCTCACGGCCTCTACGGTATTCGGGTCTCCCGTGTTGTACCGGTTTTCAAACAATTTCGTTGTCGGACAGGTTCTCGACGGCGAAACTAAAGCGTATAATAATATTTTGCCATGAACCGGAATCTTGTTAGACTTATATTCCCCGAGCGACCATGTGTAGTTTGTAAATATTGCTTCATTAAACAAATGTTGGGTTTTGTTGTATTTATTCATATTAATGTGGTCTGTGAATTATAGGCATGCAAGTTAATGGTTCGTCGAACTGTAGTTGCTGGGATGGTTCGGAATCGAGTATACCCAGCACTATGCTACTTGGACACCAAACGCCGCAAGAAATGCTCAATACACTTACAGGTGTGTAATCACTGAAATATATCTATTTTATACTGGTGGTAGTGTGAGTTTTCGGCAGTAATGTAGAGCCATAGCAATGACCTTACGCACTATAAAAATCGGACAGTCCGAGAATCAAAATTGCGCAAGATTTCCTCAAATAGTTAGTGGAGCAGGTCGCGTGGGCGTTAGGCCTTCTGACTAACGTGAATAAACAGTATCGTATAGAACCTCAGTCAAGGCGCAGTGAAAAACTCGTTCCCCTTTCCCATCCAAATAAAGAGTACAGTGTTGGAAAAGACGCCATTGTATCATGTCGGAGAAACACCGTTGGAATTGGCCGAATATTAAAGTTTTGTTCCGTAAGCAAATTGCGAAACTGCGTTATGTGCTGAAAATTCGATACTACGAAACTCTCAATCATATAATTTTCTAATTTCATTGTTTTGTCACAGGCATTGAGGGGAAAATGGAACGATTATCCACGCAGACTCAAGAATCCGGATTTATATCTATGCATTCACAACGAAGTTCATCTCAGAGTTACACGACCGCTTCCAGCCTAACATCGAAGAGATCGTCACAACAGAGTAGCATCAGTTACAATTCTCAGAGCTTCAATTCCCAGCAGCAGTCATTCTCACAGACCAAACTGACGACAGAAAGTAATGGTTCGATCTACACCCAGAGAACCATATCCAGCTCGCAGAGCATCAGTACCACCAATATGTCGGGATGCGGGGATCCGTCGGCGCTAGAAAAATTGGTAAATGTGGGTGTTGCATGTTGTGTGTCTTTATTTTTGTCCCTCTTCACGTTTGCTAAACACAAGTACGGTTTTAGTGTTGCTAACTGTAGTCTCAGATTGTAGAGATTGCACAAGTATATTCTCGACGATTTTATCAGCGCACTCCATTATTTTTATCTAGAAATATTCTGTACAGGAAATTGAATCGATATCTGCATTGGACGCCAACGGCGTGCCGCCAGCGTTGCCGGAAAAACGATCAAAACGGAGGAAGGAACGTCAGCCCTCCCAGTACGATAATGTACCTGAAAACGAGCATTTATCAACCTGTAGCCTACATACCAGTAACGGTGACAGCCCAGATGCCAGTGAACCTCCGCCGCTCCCGCCCAAAAAACGGCATAGTAAGTTCAAATCATACTCTGTCCACTTGATAGGCATATGGAGGAGAAAATATAAATTCCGGTCCCCTGGATAGGCAGTTGTCGAATCGTACAGAGGAATTCAATATTACTTGTTTTACAAAATAGCGTTGAGTAAAGATATAAATATTGCGTGTTTGACATCTTTTGGCGACGATAGATTACGAGACAGTAAGTTGTTCTAGACGAGTTTAGAGTAGAAGTTGCAATCTATCTGAGAGTAGTTTTAAACTGACGCAATGTTTTGTATCCCCAGTGTTCCAAACAGTGGCATATTCTGGTAAGTGGGATCCTGCCCACAAAATCAGCTATCCCTCAGCAAACACTTTCACGCTAAGTCTACGATCCTCCATATCACGCATTGTTACACAGTTTTTCAGAAGCGAGCTTCTTGCGGCATGTTTACTGTCATTTAGTTTCATTTGGAGAACTTTTTTAGAACATAATTCCGCTTGACGTTGGGCTTGGATTTTTTTATTAATATTTTCAGCTTAATACATCGATATGACTAAAACTTTTTATATTAGTAATACTACAATCAATTTTACGCCTCGTTCATACATTTTTTATACGTATTTACTGATTCTCAGAATTCCCTTAGTTGTTTAATGCCTTTGAAGCAACTGGTAATATTTATCTATTGGAGGGAGGGGCATTGACACCGTTTTACTAATTGACTTGACCTTTCCTCGCTAATCGTCAATTAACAGTTCTACCTCCCTGCTCGTACTCTTAGTAGGAATCTGAGAGCTTAAGCTTTCGTCTTCCCGTCAGTACGAACAGAGTTAAGCCGAAGAATTCTTAATGTGAAATCATCGCGACTTAAACGGTACTTGTACTTGCGATTACCGCGACATTTACTGCGACATTCACTGCATTTATGTAACTGCTCTGTCGACGAGGAACACGTACCCCGTAGTACTCTGTAAAGATGCTGTTCAAAAGATTGCACACTCAAACCAGTGAGTTTTTCGATCATTACACATGTGCCTTATAACAATAACATAGTGAAAACGACTGCTTGTGCATCAGTGTTATGAGCCCATCGGTACACAATGTGCTTTGACAGTTTACAGCAACATCAGTCGTGCTTGCATCGATCATATGTACATACCACGAAGGCGCTCTTTATCTTTATCTATTTTTATATCACCTTACGAGAAACCTTTTATTGTAACTAATACCTGGTGGATGAGTTGCGAATGTAGTTATGTGCATTTCAGTCATGGCATACATGGGGATGTTCGGGCATTGCTCCCACAGTAATGAAGAAAATGATTTCATATCCATCCTCGGTACCCGTCATTCTCTGGCAGCTTACAATTCCATGCAAGCTGAATGGCAACAACACGAAATGGCCCTTACAACAACCCAATCGTGCTCCTTTATGGCACATACCATGACAACGCTCGGATACGATACTTCAAAGTATGAAAGATATCTTAAATACATCTTATACTCGAATCGGTATTTTTGCCAGTGAAATATCGAACATAATTCTATCTTTCTTTCAGTACATCCATCACTATGACACCGACGGTGATGGAAATAGCAAATAGTTCTAGTCTACCACCCGCGCTACCACCAAAGAAATCCCGTTCCATTAAGTCCAGTGTCACGCCACCACCCATTTCGCCGAAACCTACGATCAGCATGCAAAGCATACATTCGCTGGATCCCGTCGTAACATCAACCCCAATGAAAGCAGAAGAACCACCGAGCATCCACGACAAGAAGGACAATACGCCTTCGACTCCGGTTAAACTGGTAATTAGATTTATAAATTGCAAACGGGTCCACGAGTATGTAACACTAATAACTAAAGGCATTTACTTTCCAGAATAATATAACATTGGACACCATTTTGCCAACCTCGAGACCGGCAAGCAACGCTCTCTCCTCCATATCTATCGGAGAGAGTACACTTGAGCTAAGAGATGTGGATCAAGATGATAGTATTCTCGACGAGTTGGACATTAGCAAATACTTAGTCTTCAAGAAACCAGACGAAGAAGGGCCCGATATTCGCGGAGGGCATCCGGACGCATTATTAATACACGCAACTAAAGCGAATAAGCATGGTATGATAAGTTCGTATTTGAAAGATTTTTATTTGCATTCTAGATATCATTAATACACATATCACAAGTAGTAAACTCAAATATTACCATCGTATTATTGTTCCTCATGCTTCATAGACGAGAAAGAATCAGGTCAGTTAATAAGCTCATTAGACTGCTGTCATGTATCCATCAATTTCTTTGACATATCATCTTTGCAATACATTTGCGTGTGCATGCCAAACTAAGATCATTGTGCGTTTTAGATTTCTTATATCAAGAAGCATTCCTGACGACCTACCGAACGTTTATGCAACCGCTGGAGCTAATCCAGAAACTGCATAGACGACATCAAAGGTTTTCTTGTTCACCTGATGTTGTAAAACAAAGAGCAGCGCGGGAAGCATTTTCCTTGCTCGTTAGAGTAGTGAGTGATTTAACGTAAGTCTCAGAATCTTTTTTAAATAGGAGTTACATTAATCGAATGCCATTTCGAATCGGTTTTATCTCATTTTTCCAGAATGTCAGATCTTGACGATACCCTGCTACAAACCCTCATGGAGTTTGTGCAACAATTAGTATGTAGTGGTGATCTCACAATGGCTAAGGCGCTGCGAGTGAAAATCTTAGAAAAGCACGCAGCTAAGCAGATGCAAGCGGCACAGCCGATTCTCTCTTCCCTAAGTGTAACAACGAAACAAGCCTCCCTATTAGACTTCAAAAGCGAGCAAATAGCGGAACAAATGACGCTATTGGATGCTGAATTGTTTATGAAGATTGAAATACCCGAAGTATTGATCTGGGCCCAAGAACAAAACGAGGAACGAAGTCCGAATCTCACGAGATTCACGGAACATTTTAACAAGATGTCCTACTGGGCCAGATCTAGGATTCTCGAGCATAGGCTAGAAAATGAAGCGAAAGATAGAGAGAAATATGTGGTTAAATTCATTAAAATAATGAAACACCTTAGGAAGATTAATAATTTTAATAGCTATTTAGCTTTGCTCTCTGCGCTGGATAGCGCACCCATTAGAAGGCTTGAGTGGCAGAAACATATAACTGAAGGATTAAAGGAGTACTGCGCTCTAATCGACAGTTCGAGTAGTTTTCGGGCATACCGACAAGCTTTGGCTGAAACACAACCTCCATGTATTCCGTATATGTATGTATACTAATCCTGCGCATCCATAAAAGTAGTAATATCAACATTACAAAGAATATTGGTAAATTTTCAGTGGGCTTGTATTGCAAGATCTTACGTTCGTTCACATCGGAAATAGTGATTTATTGCCGGACGGCACTATTAACTTTTCCAAGCGATGGCAGCAATTTAATATTGTTGAAAATATGAAGAGGTTTAAGAAAGGGTAGGTTTATCTTTACGGTTGCGGTTCAGGCAACTGTTGATGAAATATATGAGATCCTAATAATGTTTCGTTTCAGGACATACTCCTTCAAGAAACACGAACGTATAATTACGTTCTTCAACAACTTCAGTGATTTCCTCTGTGAGGAGGCTATGTGGCAGATTTCCGAGAGCATAAAGCCGCGCGGTGGAAAGAAGGCACAGATGCAGAACTAGAATTTATCTAACCCTTTCACTGCCTGCGTCTCGAAATCGAAAGGCTGAACCAGTGAATTAAATTGTTTATATTTATGGTATTTAGGTACGTGCTTCAATGCGAAAATTAAAATAGGTCGTACAACGCTCCGAGAGCAGTGAAAGGGTTAGCGTGGTCTATCCCGTTCAACAGCCTCTGTGAGGTTGTATCTTATTATTATCATACTGTGGGGATTTTAATATCTAATTCGCATGGAACAAGCACGCGCTTCGAACGCGGTTTTTAATTTGTCGTCTTAATTTAATATAATTCAGCGCACGCATTTCGATCGAATCGTAATGCCGAAAGTCAAAACGCTAGGCGAACTTTTAAAGAATTAGCTAGATAAATAATGTCCCGATGCATTTTCGTAGTCTACTTCGTTTTGCCATACAAACAGTATAGGAAGTACGTACTTGCTGTGGATCTATGCAAACTATACTTAAATGCCGCTGTAATAATGCTTATAGTAGCGGAAGAAAAGAGAAACCCCAAACTTTAACTATATTCTATATACGTCTCTATAGAAATCAACTTATTTATTTGCTGGCCGAACAGCGAAGTGTAAAAAAAAGTAGTAGGTGTCTTTTTTTAACTTATTTAGGTGTATATGAACGTCCACTATGTAGCTTTATGTAGATAGGAAAATCTCAACCAGCGACAGACGGCTGTTGATTATACAAGGAAGAACACCAATTGCGCTGATTATAGTAGCGTCGTTGTAGTCTCAGGCCGTTGGTTTTCCGTGGGGCATCGCGGGGCACACGACACGACTGAGCGCAACTGTTACATATACTATTGTATATGATTCTAGAGAACACTTTCTTCGTTAGAATCTTATTCATAGGTAACCAAGCTTTCAGCTTTAAGTCAAAGGGTTACCTACGGATTTAGGTAATCTAATTGAAACGGCACAATTTTGGCTGAACATTCTTTATGTAAATTCAGTATTTAATGATCGGCTTCAAAGTTTCATTCAAGCATGTCAGAATTAGTTCTCCGATTTCTACATTACATTCCGGTATATTATCAGAGAAATATTCGGATTTCTTGCTGCTTGGAAAACTTTGTTCGATGGAATCGCGTAACTATCTGTGTGCCTCATGATATATAGATTCAACAACAATTCTCCATATAAATATTCTCTTGAATCTATTCTTTGGCAGCATATAGCACTTATGAGATTTTCCGAATAAGATAGCAAGACAGATTTAGAACATTCTTAAACGTTGTCATCTGCATACTACGGGTTTTTCGTATGTCTACGGCAGTAATACATTCATACTAATCGCGTTCAAAAGGCCTAAGCAATTAATAGTTAGTCGCGGTCTACGAAGATAAAATTATTCAGTCCATATTAATAACCAATATCGCTTGAGAGCCAAGTGAAAGTAGAAAATCGAACAAACCACGAACTTAGTTAGAAATCTCCAATATAAGCTCTACCGATATCCGATCAACAATCGTCAATTTCCGAAGATGCACCAAGTATAATATTACTCTCGATATGAGTCACGATTAAAAGGATTTAATGTGTTTTGTCAAAAGATAATCTTGCATTGCAATATTTCGTATAATTGCAAGTTGACGCTACACAGATAAGTTACGGAAAGAATAATTCCCGGCATAAAAGTGTCGATATATTTAAACTCCAAACACAATTGCAACAGATATTACAGATAGCAGATGGTCTGACATGTGAGCTGCGAGCTACATCAATGTTGTAAATAGTTAATTGTACTCATAATTTCTGTACCTACACGAGTGTTCCCTATTATTCATAATTGTACATACGAAACATATTTACTCCTTCACTAATTTCACGTGTAACATGCAAACTCATGTATTTATGTTTACCAAGTCATTGTGATGCCATGTTACTTTCTTGCATAGTTGAAAATGCATGATCATTTATATTATTTTCATTTAATTGTAAATTAAATGAACGAACAATCTGTTATGTTTTACTTCTTTTTATAGTTTCTCGTACGTGATCATTACACCTCATTTTCTCCTTCAATCAAGCATCAATTATTCAGTACCCCCATTCATCCCTCATGTGCGTATACATATACGATTGTCGGTGTTTCCGAAAATGCTATGCTGATAGTTCGGCAAGATTGTATTTGCAGATATACAGTTAGATTTTGGAAGACTACTGATTCATTCGCATTGGCCAGCTATTAGCAAGCATTCTCCTTGGACTAAGAATAGATAATTAAAAGTTCAATATTGACTAGGTGCGATAATAAACCGTGAGTGAGAAACACAGAGAATGTGCAACGAAGAAACTAGACTTGATTTACCGCTTAGATAGAAACAAAGACGAAGCCGCTTCGCACTAGGCGAAGGGCCGGTGGCGAAAGTGAATTGATTACACGACTGCGTTATTTCGAACGCTGTCAATCGGAGGTAGAGTTAGTCGAGTTAAACTTATTATTATTCCAATATGTGCTATCTTTGCTGGTCGTTTTAGCTTCGGTGCGGCAAAACAGTCTCTAATTGAAAAATGGACTCTAAAGCAATCGCTGTTATACGTTCCTTCGTACTAATCGAGAATCTGTAAAGTAGGATAATCACTTGATTGCCGCGAGCACTGTACAATTTCAAGGCGGGGGGAGTTTTTGTGATTTCCAAAGTCATGTGTATATATCGATTTAATCTTACGATCGACGAACTCCACAATTCGTCATGTGAATGTGGCCGTCTATCTTCGCTAATATTTTGAGGGGGCTGAGTTAAAAGCCTATGTTGTACGTATGGGCTCAAATCAAAATAACCGAGTCTTCGTACCGCACCCAACGTATAAGCCGCAGGTGCGAACTTCCTTCCACCTACCCGATCTGTAACGTTGATTCAGACGACTCTCGCCGAAATCAAACTACGTTCTCAATGTGTCGTTTTTAATAGGACTTACACACACACACACATACACACACGTACACACCTATAGTAATATCTTCACCGAATATCAGATAAGCGTCAAACCAAGTAATAAGTACTATTAATGTGTTACCAAACTTTTATCGAGCAAAGACACGTGTATCTAACTTTATATTATATCTCCGTATCGTGGTAAGTATTAGGGAGTATGGGTACAGAAGAGAAAGTGAATGCTTTGTTGATGTACTCGACGATTATCTCACCAAAGCGTTTATTATCGCTGAAACAGAAACGACATATCCACGAGAGCCACTGCTCCGAGGGCAGTGCTTCACTCGATTGTGCATTAAAGGTATATGAAAGACAACAATCAACAAATGCAACAGACTAGAATAGTGTGTCGGTATCTCGATGCCGCCCTTACTCTAATGCATTTCGAAAGCCTCCAAAGGTTGTGTACGAAGAATTGATAAAGTCCTCTTACGAGTAGCTTCTAGCTGTAGCTTAAATCTCGCTTTCTGAGAACGGGTCGAGGGAAGTGATCTTTTTATTACCCAAAGTTACCTGCCTACGTGAAAGGTCCTTCACAGATTTGTCGTTCGCCACTTAGTGGGAAACTGATCCAAATATAGAAACTAGAGGGTGTCTCGAGCGCCGCACCGCGCCAACCGATCCATTAGGGCGAAAAAGGTGAAAACCGGCCCAAGTACGCACCCAAGTACAGTCTCTCAAAACGGGTAATCCAAATGCTCAGATTTTCTTGGTACAAGTTAGGTCATTCGCATTTAATAGATACGGTTTCCTCGATTTACGCTTTCCACATCGCTTCGCGCGCGGGCGATTTACATTTTACTATCGTAAGGCAGAAAATGCTTGTGATGTTCGCAGTCTTCAGAAGTACACGTGTTACATATTACCTTGTGCAAGTACCAACACTCGACACGATCAGTCCAAATATCTCGCATTGCCGATTGGGATTACTCGATAGCGCGCAGGAAGTAGTAATCCCCCCCAATGGTCGGCCACCGGCTATCGTGTGACTCCAATCGCCGGCAGATCCCGTAAGAAAATAAGTTGTCGCGTTGGCACACTCTTATTAGTCATAATGCTCTTTCCCGCCCCGCTGGTAAACTGTATGGTTATCGCGGGCGAAGGGGTTTCCGATTAAACCCTTATAAGTTCAGTAATCTCAGAGGCACAATTAACGATATCTCCTAATCAAAAGAAAACACCAAGCGTCCTTCGCGACGCTGCTGGATTCTCCGCGTTAAGGACTTGAAAGCATTGCGAGTGAATTGGAAAGGGAAGAGCTGCCGGCGTATCGGCTATGTTGCTCGTCGGATTTGTGATGCGTGTCAGCTTTTGATTTTTCCGTCGTAATCGGAGAGTCTCTCGGTGTTGTCAGGCGAGCGCTAACGAGCCGATGCTAATCCCAGCCGGTGTATCCGTACGTTATAAACGCGTATACATATAATAAATGTCTCTCTCATTTATAGAAGTCCTTAAGGATATTGCTATTGCATTGCGACATGTACGTGTTAATGTATAATCGTCGGATGTAACGAGAGTTAGACCGGACTCATTAAGCATATCATTTACCAAACGAGTGATACTAATGGTCGTAATAGATGTTGGGAAGCGTTGCTGCTCTGTTGTATGGGCAGGCGCGGGACAGGAAATGAAAACAGAAAGGAAGTCCCGCGCCGCCAATTGCGCTGCGACGAGGTATCTAAGATTTAGGCCGGAACTACCGTGTGCTCACGCATATTTCATTGTACGATTTATTACGTAGCGGGTATCATATTTTTCTATGCATATTTTTCTTACGATCATACACACAACACTCTCACGCACTCGGCGCGCGCGCGCGCCGCGTGCACCTAACACTCTCTCGGGAGCCACTATACCTTTACGTGATATATGTAATATTACACGCGAATTTACCGTACAATCATATAATTGAGTACGAACTGCACGGGGATCTGTATTTCGTCCTTTCGTTTGTTCGTTCTCCTCTGTCGAGTTGTCGGGTATGTTGGAACATATTTGTATGCATACGAAGTTTCGATCGAATGTTACCGCTTCTTTTGTAATGGATGTACGAAGAAGTGAAATAAAAACTGTGTTAGAGCCAACCCCTGGGCTTTTCCTTGCGACACGCCTTACATGTGCCGGCAGTGGCCGAGTTCATACGTCTGTATGATGTGCAAGAGCAATTGTTGCATATAAAAGAATTGCTGCTGTTAAGCAGCTCGTTGAGCTCAATAAGCCGGAGCGACCGCGGCCGCGTGGGCATTCAATTCGAAATAACAAAGGCTGATTAACTGGCAATGAAAGTGGACCGCACCCGATTGGTCGGCCGATGCCGATGGAGCGATGAAATTTAAATGCTATTTGGAATCAGGTTTGGGAAGGACATCCGCACCGTCAGTTGCGCCTTGCGAATACCTGGCTATATAACAGTATTCCCAGCGCGCTCGTAGTCCCTTCGTCGCCCAGGTAAAATCGAGGATACTCAAAGCTGAAAAGCATAACTTGGCATATGCACGCACACTCATAAGAGTGGGCCGCGGTCGCTGGTGTATATAGCCAATATACACACAAGTGCAACAGCAGCGGGTGTGTGTCCAAGTGGCGGCTCTGTCGCCTTGTAACCTTCGCCAGAATTCAAAGGACGACCGATTCAAAAACGTGCCGGACAAGCTCCCCTAGAACCAACCGAAGATGCTGCAAGTCGACGATAGGAAGGTAGGATATCAAACGACGAGTGTGTCTTTGGGTTCTCGCTGTCCGGCGAAAACTACTTGTGGAAAAGAGAGTAGAAAAGTGTCGCGGCTCCGCGAGGCATCGTCCTGACTTTCGACAAGTCGCTCTCGGGCCGATCTAGCCTCTACGCTCATCCGTTAACTATCAGTTTAACGAGATGTATTATGTAACCGGTCTTTCGGTCGCGCTTCATTCCATTGATAAAGTGCATTTGGAGGTTAGGTGCTCGTCGCGCACTGTGCTCTCTCTGGCCGCCAGTTGGCCGACGCCGATATCGTTTGCCCTCGCAGCCAGCGAATTGCGGGAATCCATCGACACGCATTCCTTCCACGTCCTTCCCGCGGTGTCGCGAGCATTTTCGAGCCTGACTTTCTTATGTAAACGCGTCCGTTGCATTGTCGTCCGATGAGAAATGCAACGGATTACATAAAGGAAATATGTATATCGATGCTACATTGCTACGCACATCGGCATTGAAAGCCACACGCCAAATGCGAAATATGCGTCTGGCTAGATATTGACATTGTAGTTTGCAAAATTTGCCGAGCATCCTTGCCGTCCGCATACCAAGTATGTTTATTACCAGGTAGCGCGGTATATCATAACAATGACGTGAACTTGATACTTTGAAATGGCCGGTGGTTCGACGCTATGCGAACGTATAGGACCTCCGAGGATTCTGCAATCTCTAAGATCTATTTCCCCTCGACCATCAGACTCTGCGAATATGTTAGCACGCCCCAGTATTATACCTCGAATTATAATCGAGGCATCTGCCAAGATTATCCATTGCCAGAAAACTTGTCCGAACCTGGGGAACTTGTCTGGGAGATTATTATGATTGGCCTGTAATTAGTCTTCCTAGTCCTAACCGTATCATGCAATGCTCACGCGACGACTAAGCCACGGTTTGTTTTCCTCTCGACTTAATTTACGTCGTTGCTCATTCTAATTATTATCTCGTCACGATCCAAGCATTCGTCGTTCGAGTGATGGATCCGCCGCCGACGGCAGCGGAATCTTTCCGAGTTGGAAAACTACGTAGCACCGTATGACAGAGGCGATAACAACGTTATTAAGGGAAAAGAAAATTGCCGCCGGTTATGGAACTCTTCAAGTTCAATCAGCACGCGCGGGCGCACGTAGACAGTAAACTCGTCCCGACTTCTAACGAGCGTATCGCACGATACGATACTCCGCAGATTGGGATAATTGGGCATCAATTTCATCAGAGACTCGTGTAATCGGCTGCCGGGCGATAAGCGATTGAACTTTTAGTTCACGAAATACTAGCATCCCGAGATTCGGCACATTATCGCCTTTTTATTCGCACCACATGTGACCTACACGCACACGGGCGTCTGCCCACCGGTATCGGCACAGGTTCCAGCAATGTTTGTCCTTCGGAAATTATTCCACTTGTCCGAGTCTTCGCTATCTGCTGGTATTTGAGGCATTAGTCGCCGAAAAATGGGGACGGCGTCCGAGAGATAGTCTGGGAAGAATGGCGAGCTTTTCAATATTCGCTTTAATCGAGAGCAATTAAACGAGAAAAGGTCCGAGTAAGGAGGGCGCCGCTGGTTCAGTGTCTCTTTTAGTAAATGAGGAGATAGGTTGCCGGCGAAGGGGTTATCTACGTAGTTTCCTCGACACAGGATAGTTTGCGGCTTAACGTCGCCCGTATGATAGAGCACTCCTATATAGTTCTCTTTAAACATATAGCGCGGCTATTACGCAAGACGTGTGGGATTGTCTGCGGTCGATCCGACTGTTGATCGGCGAAGCTAGCAGATCCCTTTTTTTCGCACGCACATACGCCACGTGTACGTGCAGCCGGGGCACATGGATGTATAACGCGTGATGCAACCCACTTGTGGAAACACGAGACACGTGTTACAAAAGAATATTAGCGCGCGGGATGCTTCGGTAAAAGTTCTGTTAGCCGGGAATGCCAGGAATACGATAGGTTCGCCGTCATGCGACAAGTTCGTAAAACTGCCGCTTTGTACTTGACTTGCGTTCGCCGACTGGAATTACGTTTGCATGACCGTGCACTTGGCTTTAGTGGACGACCACGCCAGTGCGAGTTACAAGTAGCCGTGGCTGGTCCTTCAAAATTGATAGACGCTATCTATGCGTATGATCAGCCATTATCAATGTACTGTATAAGTAGACCTTGTAAAGCCAAACTGCGTGATTGAGTGCCACCATTAAGATATTCCAATATAGAAATTCGAAAGATAAAAGAAATAATGTTAAAGATTCAACCCTTTCCAGTAGTAAATGCTTTCGCTTTTCCGGCACATCTGAGCGTCGCAGACATTCCAGTAGAATTAGACGCCTGTGTATCAGACCAGCATTCAACAAGTGTCACGAACCGAAGCGGCCTCCCAATGCCTCGCAGCCTTGTACCAGCCAATCGGCATCTCTAGGAAGCGTCGGGCCGAATGTCAGTTTTATGGAAACGCCAAGTTTAAAACTTGCTCAATAGACTTACGCAACGGCTACGGGTAGGATGCGCTTTGCAAATACAGTGTAGAAGAGAAATGACAGGGCGAGCAGAAGTTGAAGTAGCCCTTTCGAATCTCGGCTATCCGAAAACGAGGATTGCGTACTAGGGCGATGCTGGGCGTGCATGGTCACGATAAAAGTGATGTCGCGGGCCGAAGGCCGCACTGATAATGCGGCCCCATCGCGCCCGCTGGAACTCCTCCGCCTCTATCTGCGGAGTCATTCGAGCGAGAGAAGCCTCCGGACGAGTGTTAGTCGCGCGTGCCGCTAGATCGTAGAGAGCCGTCCGTCTTCGCGGCGCGTAAGGAAAAAGAGTCGGTCGAGCGACATACACATTCGTCGGCCACGTGTCGACTCGGGCGCCTCTTGCGTGCCGCGCTCTTTGTACCCCGGTAACTAGCACTGCTGCTCCGCGCGGCTCTCGCTCTGCGTCTCTGTCTCTGTCTCTCTCTCCCGGCGGGCACGAGCACGAAATCCGTGGTCAAGGAATCGCGACTCACTCTCGACCCTAGCTCTCGTCACCAGTGAACTCCCGCGCACCCGCGAGCAGAATCCCCGGTTACGCAAATCCCTCGACCGTCCACCACCTCGCCGCTTTTCCCGAGCGAAGAACCGCGCGCTATGGAGTACTTGTTGCAGGTAAGAGTTGCATTGTGTTCGAAGCGGTCGCCGGCTGCCGGGGAACTCGCGGATGTGATTGCCACTGGGGCAAGTGGCTTTCGCGAGCGGCCAGTAGTTAGTTTGAAATTCGAAGGAATTAGAGCCGGTGCTACTGTGCGTCCCGAATCCCGCTCAATTCTCTCTCTCACTCTCTTCCTGGGTGTTTGAAAATGCGGCCGCTACCGCGCGCATTCGATGCACGCTCGACGAATTTTAACATCTGATTTCGCGTCCTCGCGTCGTCGCTTTACTTCCGCGAGGAAACAGTGGATTATACTGAGCGAATCGGCCGAATGTTTAACGTTCGAGATTTAATAAGCGCGCTCGAGCCTTGAACCCTTTATCTCGCTGGCGCCTACTCGAGTGCGGCAATCTTCTTCCGTCTGTTTTGGGGCTTACGCCGCTCGCGGCGCCCGCTCGTGTACCGATCGGCTGGATCCTCGCTCTGTTTACCTGCATGGAAGTCACACTGTGCTCGCCTGCGTCGACACGCAACTACTCACTGCTTTAGTTTCTCATGGATTGCGCGGGCTGACCCTGGTTCATTCCAACACGTGAAAATGGTGTCACGGTTTGTAATGCCAGTACATACAAGCACTTAATCATACTTGATCGTGATTGCTGTGGGTAATGATTCTGATTCATCACATTTGCCAGTCCCGAATACATAATTCTTATTATATTCTGCGGTTGGATGATAATTAAGTTACGCTGCACGTAATAATAATTGGTGAACATCAATGACAATGTATTCTCTGCATTTGGCATGATGCAATGTCGAGGGAAGTCATGAAGAAAATACCTACACGCCTATCAGTCTCGCGTTTCTAATACACTGTGATAAAAATCTAGCTGAACACAGCGTAACTTGATCTGATAGTTTGCCGTCAGTGGCATGTAAACATGAACGATCCACCTGTTGCGTGGAAGTGGCTTCTATGATTTTCTTGCCGCAAATCAATGTCCTAAAAATAGTGCCGGTGTTCCGGGGTCGACAACTCTGGATTTGCACGTTTACATATACACGTTGCGTAACGATGACGGGTTGCTTTTAGCATGGCATTAATTAGAAGATTAGCGGTAGTCTTGTTGCGAGGCCTCCTTTGCTGCGATGGACTCCCAAACATCTGCTTTTATTCAAATGGATACGCCGCTTGGGATGTACTATTGAGATTCATCCGGGTGGTGGTTCCTCGCGTGCCATTCCAATAGGACATGCTAATTAGATCATTCGTGACGGCTTACTGCGGGATACATTGCCCGTGACTTTTGCATATTTTCACCATTGACGGAAGCGCAGTTCCTCTTCAACTCAATTTAGTATGTAACCAATCATCTTTCATAGGCAATTTCCGCGAAAATGTAGCGGAGTCCTGGTATCTGGTTACATAATTCAATCTTTCGGCTTCTAGAAACGTGCGTGACAGGGCAAATAAGTGAAAGAAACTCTTTCAGCGGCGAGCGCGCTTCATTATCGCACTTATGAGTATCAATGTATTTACACATTGCGTTAAGCAGCTGATAAAAATTGCACAAAGCAATCGCCTCGGCATTGAAGGATATATATTAGAGCGTACACGTAATCTTTATCTGCGGAATAGCAATTGAAAAAGGCCGTATCTGACGTAGCTTGTATTCAGAATTCTGACTAGAAGAGTAGCTGTCTGATGCCGGAATCATTCACTCCTGCCGCACTCGATCTTCTTATCAAGCGATTCCCCCAAGGCTTTCCTACTTCATTTAGTCCTCTAGCACGACTTGGTCAGTCGGCCGCCAGACCCACCCGGATAAAGGACTCTATATCCACTGTTTCTCGCGGGCAAACCTAGTTCCCTCTGAACTACTTCAGGAAACAGTTGTCTACTTGACGCGCGAAATAAACAAAAGAAATTATTAATCCTCGATTAACGGAAAAAGAAGATAATCATACTCGGCGACTTAGTAACCGAGCTTAGTCAATTTTCGACACTCCACTTGAGCAGACGCTGATTTTAAACGTTATCCCCGCTATTTTAACGAGATTTATAGAGAGAATTATACAAAGGAGTCTTATAAGGCTGGTTCCTTTTGGTATTAGATTTTCGAGTCCGTAGAGAGAGTCCGAGCGCGAATCGAGTTGAAGAGTTTCGGTAGATTCTTTGATAGAGAAACTATCTGTCCACACAATGCACGATATCTTTATGATGGACAGCATGGCTAATGGATTGATGAAGGGACAAGGTATTTATTGCTTCGTGTGAATCACCGCGTATAATCATAAATCTGCAGGCACGTGGTCACCAACGCAGTCCCTCAGATACACAGGCGTTCCGCGAGCGGACCAAGAGGGATGCACTCATCGAACTGCAGCGCGAGCTTGAGAAGCTCGAGGCCACCGCCAAGGGTCAGCTCCATGAGGAGATGCACAGGCAGTTCGGCGGCTTCAGTCATCTCTTCCAGAGATTCCTCCAGGAAGAAGGACCCTCGCTAGCATGGGACCGCATCCAGAAGCTCCCGGAAGGAGCGGTACGTTCCTCACAAATTATCAGATCACCCATCTGAAATTCATAATGGATTGATGAATTGACATTTGGAATTGTTTGATTTAGATAAAAGACTACAATTCCTTGCCGACACCGGAGGGTGAGGAAGTCCGCAACCTCTTGAACAAACTAGTTGTCATTAAACTGAATGGTGGTCTCGGAACTAGCATGGGCTGCCACGGACCGAAATCCGTCATAAATGTCCGCAATGGTCTGACGTTCCTCGATCTCACCGTACAACAAATTGAGGTATCATCAAGTTGCTGAGCATTATTTCGTGAATATACTCTGAAATCCACAACGTCTCGGTGAAGGTGTAATTGATTTCATCTTTCTCTCTCAACAGTATTTGAACAGAACTTACAATGCCAACGTTCCCCTCATTTTGATGGATTCCTTCAACACGGATGACGACACACAACGAATTATCAGGAAATACAAGGGAATAGACGTTGATATTCACACGTTCAACCAGAGCTGTTTCCCTCGTATTAATAGGGATTCTTTGCTCCCTATTGCCAAGCACTGTGATATCGCGGATGATATAGAAGCGTAAGCTGAGACTTGATTCAAATTCTCTCTTATTAAGTATGTTCACAGTGGATAATCATTCTTTTCTATTAATGCAGTTGGTATCCTCCTGGCCACGGAGATTTCTATGAAAGCTTCCGGAACTCGGGTCTGCTCGACAAATTCGTTAAGGAAGGTCGCGAATACTGTTTCATTTCGAATATCGACAACTTGGGCGCGACAGTAGACTTTAAAATCTTAAAGTTAATCCTCGATAAAAGCCAAACCTCGCCAGTGGAATTTCTCATGGAAGTCACAGACAAAACAAGAGCCGATGTTAAGGTAAGCGTTTAGTTTTGCGCAGCAGAGTATGTATTACGTAAGGTCTTTCCGATTTCAATACATTTGTAATTGTGACTCAGGGTGGCACACTCATTCAATATGAAGACAAACTCCGCCTTCTTGAAATCGCCCAAGTTCCTAAAGATCACGTAGATGACTTCAAGTCCGTTAAGACGTTCAAGTTCTTCAACACGAATAATCTGTGGATCAAACTGAGTGCCATCGAAAGAGTATTGGAACAGAACTCTTTGAATATGGAAATCATTGTCAATAACAAAACTTTCCCGAACGGTCTAAATATCATACAATTGGAAACAGCCGTAGGTTCTGCAATGAAATCTTTCGAAGGAAGTATTGGTAAGTGTCTATAATAAGTTCAAGTGTCTATAATAGTTAGACGAGCGCAGAGTAAAAATAAACTTTATATCGTTACAGGTATCAATGTACCACGAAGTAGATTCTTGCCAGTCAAGAAAACCTCCGATCTCATGCTGGTCATGAGTAATTTGTATACCTTGAAAAATGGTTCCCTTGTTATGAGTCCCCAGAGAATGTTCCCAACCACGCCACTCATCAAGTTGGGCGACAATCACTTTTCAGGGGTCAGTAGAATTGGAGCGATCAGTAAGACATGTAGTTGATTATAGTCTCGTATTAACCAGTCTGTATTCACAGGTGAAGGAATTCCTGACGAGGTTCATGACGATCCCCGACCTTCTCGAACTCGATCACTTGACGGTGTCGGGTGATGTCACATTTGGCAAAGGTGTCACACTGAAAGGAACAGTAATTATCATTGCAAACCACGGCGAGCGTATCGACCTTCCATCGGGCACGATCCTTGAGAACAAAATCGTGTCAGGCAATTTGCGTATTTGCGAGCATTAAGTGAGAAAAGGTGCACAAAGCTATTCGATGTCACATCCGTTGCAATTAGCTTGCACAAAGTCTGGATCCGTGCACACAGTGTACATTAACTGTCGCCTTTAGAGAAAATCGCCTAGTCAAAAGAACGATGTATATTTTAAATGTATATTGAGCGGAGGGAGTTTTAGTGAACGCGAAGTAACGCTTTGCGGGGAATTATACATTGAGATAGGAGTTTTCAAAGTGCAAACAATCAAGTTTTTACGCTCAAAGTGTGATGATCCTGCGTATTGCGGTTGTATACGGATCACTTTAATGGCAACGGCAGAAGATTGTAAAGCATGTATTATGATATAATAAAACATTATTTTTTTTCAATTTTAGATTAGATTATACGGATTGCGAATACGACTATTGTATCAACTGCATTGTAGCAATTTTTTCCCTATGTCCACTCTCTCCTGCAGGGATCAAATAAATTTTATCTTTCTCTAAGAGATAAGCGTAATTCCTTATAATTCTGTAGAACAGGTCTTACTCATAGAGAAGTGGGTGCAACAATTATTATTTTATTATAGATATCACATACAAACATTGCTAAAAAATATAACAGCTATTTATTAGAAAAATATCAAGCTTCGTGATTGCCATATAAGCTACGATTTCACAAGCACTTTCTTCAATTGGATTTTCTTTATGTATTTGTCCATAAATTTTGTTTTGGACTTCTTTTCTGTAGAGTCGGTAGAAATGTCCAAGGCGTCCAATCCATCCAAGGATGGTAAACTTGGCAAAGTCAATGCTTCTGAAATGGGGCGGTAATTCTTTGTATTGTCCGGCTTTCGGTTCAACTTCTTCTTTGTCCACTCCAATAGATTATTAGGCTTCTTGCTTGTGCTTTGATCCTTCACATTGGAATATGTTGGATTAACGTCATTGCTATTTTTCACTTTATCCGTGAAATTCGTGGGTGCGTTATCAAGGTTTGGGCTAGTAGACCCTACTGCTAAAGTATTAGTTATTTTCATAGGCTCAAAATGGTCTATTTTATTTGAGTTAGTTTCGTAATATCTATTCAAATCAATATTGCTTGTTTGATTTTCTTTTTCCCCCTTAACAGAGTCTTCCCTAGTATCTTCCTTCTCAAAGTTTGCAATATTCGGTATTTGGACAGAATCTCGTAACTTTCCCCAAAAGTCATATAATCCTACTCTGTTGTAGTCCAAGATAAACATATAGCTGAGTTGTGGTGGCAGTGCACACTTTTCATATAAGCATGGTATTACTTTCCTTTGTCTCTTATCTGCAAAATTAATAACAATTAGAGTATGTTATTAAAGATTACAAAAATTCCGAGTTGCCTTACCTATTCCCAATGCCTGAGCATAGTTCAAGAAAAACTTATTTGCAGGGCTCTTGAGAAAGTTGGATGATACTATAACAATTAGTCTATTGCATCTCTCTGAAATGATTGTCATCACTGCTTCATGCTCAAATGTAATACCTCCTACCAAATCCCTGTCTTTAACACATAATTTCAATTTAAACTGATTCTCAAGTTTTCCTATCATCTCATTTGCAAAGTGGAAATCTTCATCAGCGAATAGTAAGAAGGCATCGTAATATTGGCTTTCCAAGCCTTGCCTAAGCCTGTGAAGATCATCTAAAAAGAGTATCCTCATTTAATAACAATACTCCAAGTATACAAATACATACTCTGAAATCTATGGATAATAGGATACGTACCCACAGTCAAGACTTTATCATCAATATGATTCTCAATTACCGTCGCAGAGCTCTGAGACTTTTCTTTATTAGTCAAAAACTTCTCGGCATCCTTATCTGAAAATGATTACTATTAGCAATCGATTATTTGCAATGAAAAGATATTCATTCATCAATACCCACCGAAAAGAGTAGCCGTATCATCAACAATATCCCATCTGTCCAATTGCTCAAAGATCTCCTGCAGGATTTTAAGAGTAACACTCTTCTGTCTCTCCTGCCAAATGTTTAAGATATACAAAGTGGGGTCGGAATGAGAGGCCAGAGACGGCATGAATTCCCCATTCAAATTGGACAGGTGCGCGAGCCCTCGCCAGTCCCTAGTCACAAAGGGTAAACATGTGATCGTAATCAGGAGGTTAATGCCGCTGTTATCAGACCTACCTCGGCAGGCCATTTTCATTGGGGATCACTTTCGGTGGGTTGAGTAATGTGGAGATCAGTTGCTTGCTCGCTGTCGAGAGTGCAACAAGTGGTACCGTTGACAGATCAACTGTCATCTTCGCTGGCAGTAACCTTAAATCGTGCGTAACCTAGCACTAGCTACACTCGTCGATCGCGTGAGATTTATTAAGTGGTCCACATGCTTGCGATTCAGATTCGCCGTTCAATTCACGAGTACAAGACGAATCAAGATTTCCGTCTGCTTTTAACATGCTTTAGAATCTACGTCCACTGACATCGAAACATACGACACACTGCGTCTATACATATGTTACTTATGGAGGCGGTGGCTACAGTGCGAAATGTTACAGCGGATGAAACTTGGCGTTCCCACCGACTTAGGCACTCATATTTTCTTATTACATCGTAATCCTAAGAATAGTAGCGTCTTCGTGATACAACACTTGTTATATTGACAAACGCGAAGTGGCTTCCAGTGGTTTGGAAACAAGTGGAAATTCACTTCCGGGTATCCGTGATGTCAGTGCACCGCCGGGAACAAGAATCGGTTCAATCTCGAGTGTCTCCAAGAAAAAAGTAAACCCTCTATCAGATTTCCGCTTGGCCTTGGCAAATCAAGGAAAACAATTGTTCTTGTTGGCATTTCGCGAAATCTGTAAAGAGAAATATACGAGAGCATATACACGGGAAAAGAGTCAATAACTTTATTAGGTGGAAGAACGGGAGATCAGTTTGGTTGTGTGTTATCCTCCACACATTAAAGCCGGGGATAGAACACGAGTACCGATAGCTTGGCGCATTCCAGTAAATGGGAGAAGGTAAATCAGACAAATAAGAAATTGAATTTCATCAAGTGATCGCAGCTGAGGTGATTAAGTAAAATGAAGAGAGATTCATAAGAGGGAAAATGCAGGGTGAAGGCGCCGTGGAAAATCATAACTGAACTGACAAGTAGAGCATGACGGCGCTGCTGATGCCTTCCAATTGTCAGTTTTCCGTTAGTCGACGCGCGAGCAGGTGCGAGATTTTCGTCGCGCTCGCCCGTGAAAATAGTGATGCTCTAATCGCCGACTGTGAAAAATCTCTCGTTCGGCCTCGCACGCCGGATCATCAGGCTCCTCTCGACCAAGGTACTTGACTCGCTCAGATCCTCTCTAGTGACAGGAGTGCGGAGGCAGCCTCGCGCTTAACCTCCATCGGGCTGACATTTTTTCGAAATCGCAAGATCCGTCGCCGCAACTGATATCTCACGGCTGGTGGGCCTTGAGGGAGGCTGCCGAAATAGTTGCGCTTATTTCCGCGCATACCGAGAAGTGTCAGTGGGCTGGCCGAGCATTTTGCGCATTTTCGCCGCCGCTACGCGCACATCCCAGATTTAACTTTCGATTCGATTAGAGCCGTGCAGAGCGACAGTTGCGATTTTTCAAATGCGCCACTATGCCGCATCGCCGCTGATCAGCCGCGCGATTATCTCCGATTATCTCCTCTCGCGTAAACCTGCCGTCTGTCCTTCCAACGAAATCTCGTAGTAATGCGCGTAAACTCGTAGCTTCCATTCAACAATAGAACGAAAAAAAGAGCGTCTCGACGCAATGCCCCGTTGACAGCTTCACTTGACGCATTCTTATTTATTCTGTTGCAGTGTTACGTAATAATAAGAGTGTGTGTGGTGGGTTGAAATGACAGAACCAAAGCCGTCGGGCATTAGGCCACCGTCGAAAATTAGCAGGCCATGCTGCACAATGCCACCGAGGCCCGCAGTTCCGCCATCGCCTCCGAGACCAGCAATGAGTGAGTACACACTTCTTATACACATGAGCGGGCTTCTTTCTTTCTCATTGTCTCTGGCATGTCTGTTCTTAATGTACTGTTTGTTGTGTTTATATCGTAGTAGAGTCACTCCCGAGATTTCTCGGCGACCCCTACGGCCTCGAGTATTCTGTTTGTACATAGCTGAAACGATTATCATTGCGCTGGCCCGGTAAATGCTCTCCTCGCTTAAATCCGCGCCGGTAGCCGAAAGAGAGCCAGCATTCGAAAAAGCTCGACACGCTCGCTAATTTAGCGCGCCGCACACGTGGGGATTATACGCCCACGACGAGCGGGAGACGAGACAAGCGTGAAGGGGAGAGTGTTGCGAGCCGCGAGCCCGCGAACTTGTAAGTCG
This sequence comes from Crossocerus cetratus, assembly GCA_963675795.1. Taxonomy (NCBI): domain Eukaryota; kingdom Metazoa; phylum Arthropoda; class Insecta; order Hymenoptera; family Crabronidae; genus Crossocerus; species Crossocerus cetratus. Next base: position 20,354,047 of record OY776667.1, read on the forward strand.
TTCTTCCACCTCTCGCCGTGACACATCTCGTCCGAACGATCTGGTAAATAACATCGGCTTCGAACTCACTCGCCCAGTCAAAGCTACCCTAGTCCTTTCTTTGCTTACTTTTTGCTTGCGCTCACTCGTTCATGGAACGAGCCGGTAACACCCGGCACAACTCTCTCTCGAATACCGAGGATGCATTCGCGTACTAACTACTTAAATGAGTCCATCGAATTTCCCTCTATTTACATATTACTTGCTCTGCTCGCATTGCAACTTTCCAATGACGACTGAAAAACACTTTTGAATAACGTGCACTAACTCAACTTATTTTGCAAAGTGGTACTCGTAATCATACTACTTTACGGTATTAATCTTCCGGCCCGAAGTTTCGCGGCTATTAAAAGTTAGCGTTCGACGTGACTTTTCCATTTGGAACATGTCGAACTCGGGAAGAACAGCCAAAGTTTCAGTTCCCGATAAGCAGACCTTTTCCCATTTAACACAACCCCTTGACATTTTACTTTACTAATTCTATCTTAGCAAGATCAATCACGCCGATTTATTGGACTACAGTAGCAGGTAGATGCATGTGAATGCGCCGGGTTATTCGTCATGTTAATCGTCCGAGTGATTCGAGTGTCGGTCTCGTTGAAATGTCGTCCAATTTCAGTGGTTAATCGGGTGCTTAGTGAACTGGCGTAGTTGCACCCGTTAGAGTGATATCTCGGTGTAGTCTGTTCAATTAGCCTGGAACAATAATTCCATTTGACAGTGACATTACTTCTCGCCGGACTCGATTCGCTGTCCATACGAAATCGCGGTACTCGAGCGGCGAATTCGGGAAGAAGGGTCTTAAGAGTAATCGGCTCATCTAAATCTCGGCTGGTTATGATATCGCATTATCGCACTGGCGTGTGGGGGCGTGCAGGCGGCGAGAGGCACGCGGCACGTTTTCGTGATTACATGCGAGTCGCGTAAACAGGCTCACGCATCGGGAGCACGTATCTCGCCTTATAGGTGGACAGTGCGTCCCCATTGCACGGGCAGAGGAGAGTTGCGGGCGACGAGACGCAAGAAAAAGAGAGGAGGCTGCACTCACTGCAGTCATCGCATGACGCATACCGTTATGCAATCGAATATTTATTGTGTGCGTGTGCTCGACTTCCTCCCGTTTTGTCTTTCCTCCCGCGTTAGCTCTCCCTTTCGATTCCCTTTTTTGCAGCGGCCCCGCGGCGGCCGCGTACGTGTCCCCGTGATCCACGGCGATCTCGGATTTCGAAATACGATCGGAAAGCTCAAGGCGGCAAAGTCAATTTTCGACTTGACGTGAAAATTAATACGCCCTCGATACCCGATCTTTTTCCCGCTCGCGCTCCGACGGCGACTCTCTGTCAAAGCTCGCGGCGCCGGCTAACCCGGACGAGTTTGACACTCCCGCGATCCAGAACTCGAGTGCCCTCCGCGCTCTGTCCCGTAACTCCTCAACGCGGAAATCCCTCCGAGGAGAGAAATACCGCGGTATAGGATTAATATCGATGGCAAAACCCACCCGATATTTTATGTAATCCCCGATCGATCCGACCCAACTCAGGGAATGCGTCGATTCCTTGGAAGCTGGAGGATGTTTACGACCCATCTGACGTAATCGTATGGTGTTCGGCACCTGTGACACTCTCCACTAAATATGGCCACATAAACGGTTCATGTTTATTAGCCGGCGTCGCCGAATTATACGCGCTTTGCCTCCAGTGATATTCAGCGGGCGCAGCCTCTCCCAGAGCCGGTTTTAACAACCATCATCGAATTCCATTTAACTTCACGAGCGACAATAACTTCCTGCCAAAAATATACATCGTATCGATTTTGTCGCGGCCGCGCGCGCGGAATCCGACGTGCAGGTATCCCGTTGCGGATGATCGCGACATTCAATAAACAAATTACTCCGCGGCAATCGCAGTAGCGATCTTCCCGGTGTACAGTTACACTTGTTTACATTCGGAGCAGTCAGGTTTAACGCGGCGAGGGAGAGAGAGACGGAGAGGCGCAAAGAAGTATCCGGATTAGATGACTAGATGGACGGATTACATTACAAGTATTCCCTCCAGCGGTCAAGGTGTTTGACACTCTGCGCCACGTGTATTTCGGTAGCGCTCATCTATCTATCTACATACTTTTGTGACGCCGCGCGACAATAGGGAGCCGATAGAACGCGTAATCCTAGAATGCCGGGCGCCCGAGTCCCACACTTATTAGAGTAACTCGGCCCCGGCGGAGGATCGGCGGAGGATCGGCGGCTAATAAAAGAGGTGAGCTGGAATTGCATCACTCGCAGGAATAAGCGTTAGATCGTCGGGAGTGGTTGAAAGAGCGGGCCGCCTTCTCAGGATGGAGTTAGTCGGTTAGTGCGTCCTTGTTCTCGCGGTTTCGAGCGAGCGTTGCTCGAGAAAAATCGGTTAATCGCGAGAGGTGATCGGGCGGCGGGGCTCCCGTGGAAATGGCGCGTGCATCCCATTTGATCTCGGCGTTCCAATCGCTAATCGATCTCCTCGGACACAGAGCCTCCTGCCCACGCGAACGACCTAGTAGCGCGCCGGCTACCGCGCGCCCACCAGTCTTCATAAATAATTGATTAACTCGCGATTCGCGATTCGCGATACCCGGACATACCGGCGACTCCTTTTCTGGAGTTTTTGTTGTTCTCTCGCCGTCCCGCGCCTACGATAACGGTCACGCTGTGGGGTATTTAATTCAATTAAGAGCGACAGGTGCGACACGTGCATGTGCATGCGCATGATTTATATGCGAGAGTTTCTAGTATTGAATTTGAGGGTGATAGAAATTTGAGTTTTGCGAAAGGATTTTGACGGATTTTTATCTTAGGATTTTAGAAAAGGTATGAATTTGCGAGTTATTTGCAAAAGGACTAACCTTGACCCACCTTCGCCGCCGGCCGGATTAAGTAATAACGCAAGCTCCATCGTCCGGGTGTTTTTGGATCGCGCGCTCGCCTCTTGTTAGGCTCACCAGGCAATTAGCCAGTCGGCGAGCACTCCTCCGGCAACTGTTAATCACTGTTTTATATAACTACTCGGGTTAGCCGAATGAAATCAACTTCCGGTATCGATCGGCCGCCGGGTAATTAGATCTGCCAGCCCTGATTAGGTTCAGCCTTCGGAACTCGGGCGAGCGGCATCCGCCTCGTTGCCCGCAAACTTTAGTCATTTCCGAGGGCTGTTATCAGTCGGACAAAAGGGTAGTTAGTCTTTTGAAAGGGACGCCGCGCAAGCCCTTCGAGTACGCGGTAGACAATAACCGAGTCCCCCAAGCTTGGCCCTTAGACGCATGGTGTGCTTGGTCCGATATGATTTGCACTGTTCTGCATTGTTTGCATGGTGTCGACAGACCAGATGGATCATCTCTGGGAAACGCATGGCCGTCGATTAAGCGAGGCTGGATTGCGCAGAGGATCAGGTAGGTAGCTTCATTGTTTTCTATATCTTATGATTGGACAATGTCTGAGTGTGCGTGTGTTTGTTTGTTTGCGTGTGTACTTGTAACGAATGCTAGCGCCAGTCAACTCGCACCACGCCAAGTTCGCCACTGTAAATCTGCACCACAATTGTACTTCGTCCTGGTTTGCATCATTGTGGCTCGGCAAATTATGTATCAGCGAAAATTCTCTATGATTCTCTGTACTGTGATTAGAACTGCATAGTTGAACGTAGTAAACTGATGAGAAGGTCGCTAGTAGAGATTGAAATAGGTGGAGTTGTAGGTGTATCGAGGCGTGCGACCTTACTCGGCGAATGAAAGACTCGCGAGAGGTTTAAAGGGCCAGGCATGACTTGTACTTTGGTTTGGACAGATACGAGTGTCGTCCTGACGGAGGACACCGACAGCTTTATAATAGGAGATCGCGTGTGGGTCGGTGGCACAAAGCCCGGCTCGATCGCTTACATCGGCGAAACCCAGTTCGCCCCTGGAGACTGGGCCGGCGTTGTTCTCGACGAGCCAATTGGTAAGACCTCTTCCTCCCCCCACTCGAGATTCTTAACTCGACATTGCACCTGAGCGGATTGAGAGACAGTGTGAAAACGTTGCGATTCAGGAAAGAACGATGGATCGGTCGCCGGCGGTCGCTACTTCCAGTGCGAGCCGAAGCGGGGAGTATTCTCTCGGCTGACCAGGCTCACCAGGCACCCGTTGGCCGCCGATTTGTCTTTGATGTCGCCGACTCAGAAGACACCGACCACGCCGCCGGAAAGTATGAAAGGAAGCCTGAGCAAGTCCATGTCGCCTTCCCTAAGTAAGGATCGCTGCAAGAGATACTCTCCTCGTCCCTAATACGCTTGAGGCTCCCACAATCGATGCTATATCCTCCCATTGCAATTCTCTCTCTTTAGCACGTAGACTAGTTACACGCTCCGCTACTTGTAAGGATCTCTCCTGTAAAGATAACTATTGCTCTATTCACTCCCCGATTAGCTCGTAATCCGACTCTTTTTGTGAGAGATTTCTTTTATCCGCTCTCTTACGCTAGCCAGATTTTTGGCACGTGTTATCAATGCTAATGAGTCGAACTGTATCTTTAGCCTTGGTCACACGGCTCGTTAGCAGATTTTAATGCCGCTCATTCGCAATGCATCGCACGTTATAACTTAGCTCGCTCGGCTATGCGTTAGTCCCGATTGGAATTAGTTCAATGCATCGGGACTCCTGGAACATTGCCTAGGCCTAGCATCTATAGCACACTGCAGTACTCCGTTCGATGGATATCAATGAGTAGCTTGACATTTCTTACTCGGAGAATTGTCCTCTCACACTGCTTTCCATTGGGAAGGAATTCTTGTCTACGCTTTTACGTATCCTGCACGAATTGGTCAGCTTTGTTGAATAAATCATAAACCCCGTCCGTGTCCTATCCAATTCCTGGCAGTAGAAAGATTGTTGACGGGACTGTGTGTAGTCCAGCTTCCAGGCAGCTTTACGGGTGTGCTCGTACAGCGTTCGCTCAATAAAGCATCGGTATTGAACAGCTTGTACACATTTCTAATACAGACGCATCGACGACGAGTTTGTCGTCCACGGTGTCTCAGAGGGACCTCAAGATAGGCGAAAGGGTAATCGTGTCGTCGAGCCAAGGGAGCAAGGCCGGTGTCCTGCGGTACTTGGGCACCACCGAGTTTGCACCTGGGGATTGGTGCGGTGTCGAGCTCGATGAGCCCCTAGGAAAGAACGACGGCTCGGTACAGGACAGAAGGTCTGCGCCAGTGCCAATTAAGGCTTCATCCAAACCCCACATCCGCATCCGTGCTTTCCTTAGCAAAAAAGCCCATAGACCGTGGGATAAAAGAACCAGAGCCTGGCAATTACTAGTTATGGCGATGCTATCGCGATTTTAGGTGGTCTATCGAATATTCATGACTAAATGACTCCAGCACATATAAGTAGTCGAGTCCTAATTAGTATGCCGGTTTGCATATCACACGGCTCTTTCGCTTCTTAGATCTCATCCTCCCTCCCATTACTCTAGCCGCAATCTTCTGGGTCTAAGGTGAGGATTGTCGACAGGTATTTCGAGTGCCGACCGAACCACGGTCTTTTCGCACCGATCAACAAGGTGACTCGCTCGCCATCGAGCAAGCGGTCAATGTGCATGGTGCACAAGCCGACCGGGGCTGCTCTGAATTCGACGCTGAGGAAAGCCGGCTCGAGGGAGTCGTTGCTTTCGATTTCCAGTATTGCCAGCACCACTGCAAGCACTGCCACAGCCTCTCGGGCGATGGGCGCAACGAGGGTAAGGTTCTCCGTGCCGGAATAAGGACGACGATGCCTGCCGCGTTTACCCTTGCAAACACCTGCACGTGCGGACTCTTCTCCTATCGTTTGTTAACTTGTTAGTCGCGTGCACGCGCTTCGACATGCATTCTCTCTGTTGACTCTTATCTTTCGTACCTTTTACCTCCGACGATGCGCTGAAGCGCGCGCACCAGTGCGTTGTTATCGTTTTTACCGAATTGTTAATTGTCCTTTGGGACGGTTGTTACTTTTGAGGCAGTCCTTTACGCACTAGAAATCTAGGAATGTTATTACTAGCTGATAGTCTGATTGAGATTAATCCTCGGTACAGGTTTGCGGTGATCCGTAGAATGTTAATGTCAAACTACTGTACTCGACTAAAACAGTAATCCGTCCAAGTGCCGTAGTAGTAATGTTAAGTTGTCAGCATGACTAGAGGAGTGTTGTTTCAGTTCGTAATCGGCTACACAGACTTAGACGCTGTTGCGAGGAAACGCAGCTTGTTACGCTTGAAATTATTTAAAGATTGTTTTGCGTCCGTCACTCACCCTCGACAAGAGGGTGCCTCTAGTTTTTTTAGGTCGCCAATTAACACTGTTATTTAGGTTGCATGACTCGTTCTTGTCTTTTGTTGCATCCCCAAAATTGCAGAGGCCTGGTATCCGCACGTCGACACCTGCACGAATCACAATGCAGGTGAGATTATGGTCTAACATATTTTGTTGGTTTTGATCGACGGAAACTAGACGCGTGCCATCGGCAGGAAATATAGTGTTAGAACATGGCATTATATGCGCAGATTTATAGAAATGCTTTACATAGTACCTGCATTCGCTCTCTAAGACGAGTAGATGTAGATTAATAAGCGCTAGCTGATTAATCGCTGCTTGTATGTCCAATGAAAGTTTAGTTGAACCAAACCAAGACTTAAACTGTATTTTGACCACCCACCTAGTTGGTTGGGAAGTATGATTTAATAATATCTGTTATTTAAATGTGGTTGGTACCTTAACGTAATTAATTAAGATCTACATAGTTCTTACTCGTACTAGTAGAGCGTAGTTTGGAATATACTTTCATACCTGTATGTATTGTTAATAAAGTCCTTTATCCGTTCCTGGCGATCTCCTTGAGAATCCTTCAGCATTGCTGCTGGAATGTTTGCAGACTTTCCTAGAGCCACGTAGATGCTGCATTTGTCGCGCAATATGTTACTTTTTTATTGTCCATGATACAATTCCATTAGTCGATATCGGCTTGGTTTAGTTATTGCAATGACGCGCCTGATCGCTGTTGATTCGGCTCAACACACACGTGCTCTATGAATTCATTATAAACCGGTATAGCGCCCGCGCGTGTTAATAGACCGATGACAGGAACATGAATTTGCTTGCATAAATCATTGCGCAATAATCCGCCCCCTTCCCGAAACTGTTTCTCACATTCCCATTGTCGGGCTTTTAGGAAACGCTAAAAGAGAAGCAGCAGGAAATAGAGATTCTTCGGAAGGAGAGAGACATAGAGCGCGCTCGAGTTACAAAGGCTGCGAGTCAGGCGGATCAAGCTGAACAATCGGTTCTCTCCATAAAACGAGAATATGATAAGGTATCCAAGATGCGAACCTATTCTTCTGGTAACGTATGTGCTTTGTCAAGCGGTGAAACTTTATCGCACATTTTTAGTATCGCGAGGAAATGGAAAAGACCATCAGCGAAACGGAGGATACGCTCACGAAAGTACTTGCGGAAAAGACGGCGCTCGCGTTGCAGTTGGAAGAGGAGAAACGGAAGTGCGAAGACCTCCAATTCCGATATGAAGAAGAGTCAGTTGATAAGGATGATATTAAGGTATGTGGTTGAGAGCGTGCGCTGCGAGAGGTAGTAGCATGCACAATTTGAATGCTAGATAGGAACAGAGACACTATCAGGAAGGGTGAGTATGTATTTGGAGTAAGTTCAAAAACCATATTGGAGTAGGGCTGCGACTTCGCTATACCCGAAACCGATACTTGTAGTACTTCCCGTAGACAAACTAGTTAAGTTCGCATAGTTATACATTCTACATCTACAATCGCCTTATCCCTTGAGTCCATTTTGCAAGTTTTCTGTATTTTTCTATACTTTTCAATACCGACACGCGGCTTTGTGGGTTCGATTTGCAGGGGGATTATCGATTTATACAGGTATAATTGCTATTTGAGTGGCTTCACTTGCACTATTGAGCTTTTACTTTTACCGATGGTGGCGGGATGCACGGAACACATATAAAAGCAGAATCGTATTATCATTAATTGCATACCCCTATAAAGCAATCGGAAGATACGTTTAATAGGGATTCTTGTCTCGAGTGAACACACGCACCCAGGAGAAAAGCCTTAATTTATTACCAGCCGCGGCAATTGAAACTCGTATATCGACAGTATGCGTTAACAGAAAAAACTTATCGTTTATTTTCAGAAAGAGAGAACTGAGCAAAGTGTGAGTATCCGATGGCAACCATTTGGGCAGAAGGATGGGTTGATGATGCTGTTTCTCTGCACCGCTTATCCTATCGTCACAGTAGTCATGTCATTTAGCATATTCTTCGCTTGGTTCATTAATATTCACGCCACTCATTAACGCTGATTACCAATTAGGGTTTCTTATGGCTTTCAAACGCTCCCTATATGTTTAATATTTATAGCTGATATTGTAAAGATATATTGGCGACTGATGATTCAGATCATAAACGCACACTAGGAATTGTATAATATGAATGTCAAGTGTTAAGCTGTAAATTTGTTTACTAATGCTTAGTCCGAGTTAGACAGTGCGCAAACTTGTTAGGTTTCGCAGGGCGTCGGGACATAATTCGGAAAGCTTTGATGAAGCTTTGTTTCTGTTTAATTGGGTGCTTTTACATAAAATTAGAGATTGATGTATACCCAGATATTTATTATTATTGCGTATTAATGTTCTCAATTGTTGTGATGATTTTGGAATAATTCACCGATGGATGTATCTAATTTATTTAATTATTTATTTATTGTATGCTCGTTGATTAGTTTGAAATTACATATATGAATCGTTTGTCTCACACGTCTTTGTACTCACTGGCAGTTGTTGAAGCAAAATAACACATTCGTACTCGGTAAAAGACACACAACTTTTTACTTACTCGCCGTTCTTCTAATTGAAGTTTAGGTCTACATTCGAAATTAAAGGAACGTATTTGTCGGTAGGTGATAAATACAGTAAATGAGAGTAGGATCAAGGAACTTGAAAGGCAGCTTTCAGAGGAACGTGAACGCGCGGCACAGTTCGAGCGAGATAGTGTAAAATTATTCGAAACCGAGGAGGAATTAGCACGACTTCGCAATGAAATATCGAGCAGTATTGCACAGGAGAAAGCACAACTTGAAGGTACCTTAATGAATGAAAACGTCACTTTATCATTAGGAGTATCTCTATTGACATGCAATTAATTCAGAATTGCAGAATGAGCACAAGAGTCTCGAAGATGCGAAGAGCGCTCTCGAAAGGGTCGTAGATGAGAAATCTGCACTTGTGGAGCAGTGCGTTGTGCATATTAAGGAGCTGGAGGATAAACTGGAGAAAGAACAGAAGGAGAAAGCAGCACGAAAGATAACAGAGTCCGATTTACAAAAGGAGCTTGAGAGCATTCGACAGGCTTTAGGCGACAAATGCAAACTCATCGAGGAAATGAGAAAGCAATATGAGGATAGCATTAATGTTTTAAAAGAAGAACTTCAACAGGCAAAAGATGCAATTGAGAATTTCAGAACAGTCAGTGAGAATGAAAAATTATTATTACAATCCAAATATGAGAAGATGGTCGAGGAAAAGGAGAGTCTTGTAAAAGACAAAACACAGCTATTGGAAACGGAAATAAAGAAGCAGTTGGAGGCACAGCATGTAGCATTGGAGGATCTTAAGGCTGAGAACACGAAGAAGATACAGGAACTTTCGGAATCCTTTAATCAGCAACTGAGCACAAAAGAATCAATGATTAAGGAAGTATCTCAGCAACTTGACCAGAAAGTATCAGAGACAGAACAATTGAAGATTGAATTGACTACGCAGCTCTCTTTAACAAAGAAGAAGGATGAAGAGTTAACTGTCGCTTTGAAGAAACTCGAAGGTACATTAGGAATTAGGCATTATACTCGCGCTTGGAGTCCGTATATTAATCCGATTAATTTTACAGAATTAAATGCAAAAATCAAATTAATGCAAGACAGTAACGTCGTTCTCTCTAAAAAAATTGAGGACTACAACACGAAAACAGAAGAAAATATGAAAATTGTAAAAGAGAAACAAAAATTGGAACAAGACCTGGCATCAATAATAAGTACAGAAGCAAACACTGCCCAGCAGCTAGCCAAACTGAATGAAATACTAATGGCTAAAGACAAAGAACTTCTGGAACTTCGTGCTTCAACTGCTGCACAAATAGAGGAATTGACCAAACAATTTCAGGCTCAGATGGAAGAAAAAGCTCAACATATCAATGAAATCAGTATAGATGTAACCAATAAATCAGAGTTACTTAGCAAATTGGAAAGGGATATTTCTGAGCTTAAATCGATTATTGCAAGTAAAGACGAGGAGATAAAAGATCTTCAGAAGAAAACGTCAGGTAAGTCTCCTCTAAACTTTGACGGAATGAACTCAGGTCGTGGAATGCGTTCAAGGTATGTAATAAAGTGTTATTCTAATTTAGAATTACTGTCTGCACTTTCATTATCCGAGCAAAATAAAACAAATCTAGAAAGTGCTTTGCAAAATAAGGATAAGGATGCTGAGCAGCTAACCCAGCAGTTCGCGATGGCGGAAAATAAAATCTCGCAAATCACGATGCAAAAAGAAAAATTAGTTAGTATTATTTTACTAAATGTAAATTGGTTTTTATGAAGGTTTATTTTTATAAATATTTCATAAATCGTGCGTAGGAATCAGACATAGCAAATTTAATCAATACATCTGCGGATTCGTCAGAGCAATTAAGTAAATATAACGAGGAATTAAGAGCAAAAGAAAAAGAGCTTGACGAGTTGAAAGAGAAATCTTTCAAATCAGAAAGTATATTGAAATCGACTGAGGGAAAATTAACATCTTTGGGAGAAGAATTGAAAAAGTCTTCATCTTTAGTTCAGCAACAGCATACAGAAATTGAGGCATTTAAGTCTCAGTTAGAGGAGGAAAAGAAATCAAACAGTGCTCTTGCGTCTCAAATTAAACACTACGAAAATCAAAACGGTGACATGAAAAAACAGCTAGATGAAATTGAAAAACTTCAAGATATGTTCAAACAGAAAACCATAGAAATCACGAACCTTATGAGTCAATCAGAGACAGATAAGAAGCAGATACTCGATCTTGAAGACCAATGTAAAAAAGTGCAATCTTCATACCTAGAAGAAGTTGCTTCTCTTCAAAAAGAGATTTCTACTTTAACAACTGAAAAAGCGTCTGCTCAAGAACAAGCGAGAGCATTAGAAAAGGCAAAAGCTAAATTCGAAGCCGAACAGAGCGCGAATCGTTGGACTATTGAAGAGTTAACTGAGAAACTAACAGCCGAACAAGAGACAAGGAAAAATATGGAAACTACTGTATCTGAAACAGAGTCTAAATTGCAAGATATTCAAAACAAATTTAAGGACTTGGAAAAAATAAATGAAGCGCTAATGAGTAATAAAGAAAACACAAGTAAAGATCTTGCTGGCATTATCAATGCTAATAAAGATTTAACTGCTTCACTGAACAACATGACTAATACGGTTGAAGAATTGAAGACCAAGTTGACAACTTCAGAGGAGAGTATTAAAACAAAAGAAGAGACCCTACAAAAAATGAAATCGGATGCTGAACAAACGGAAGGGCAAATTTCTAGTCTTAATGCTACAATTCACAACTTGAAGGAGGAACAGTCCGAAAAAATTAACAAAATCAAATCTATTGAAGATCTACTCTCTCAAAAAGAAAAGGAAATACAACAGACAGCGGCAATGGAAATCACGTGGAAAGATGGTGTCTCGACACTAGAATCAAAATTAAAATCTGTAATGGAAGAATTGGACTCCAAAACGAAATTATTACAAGAGACTGAAGATTTAATAAAAGAGTTGCGCAGTGGACAAGATGAGACCGTCACAAAACTTCAAAATGCTTTACAATTAGAAATAAGAAACAAAGAACAGGAGATAGAAAATGTTGTTGGAAAGAACATGGAGTTGGAGAAACAACATCAGTCCCTTAAGGTCATGATAGATGAACAGAACCAGAAATTGAATTCAAAGGAAATGATGATCAATCAACAAGCAGCACAAATAAAAGCATTGGAAGAAGCCCAAACACAGAAAGTAAAAGCCGAGCAGCAGTCGAGAAACGAGGAACTAAAGCTTATCCAAACAAGGACAGATGAAGTTAGTAAAGAGAATACCAATCTAACACAGAAGAATGAATCCTTGGAAAAATTATTGAAAGAACAACAAGAAAAGATCGAGATCATTACAAACACTATGAGAAATAAAGAGAAGGAGTCGGAAAAGAATATGCAAAATCTTAGAGAAAAGTTAAATCTCGCAATGTCCGAGTCTGCAGAATTAAAAGAAGCGCAAACAGTTTTGTAAGTTATAAAAACAATTCTTTGCATGCGTAGAGCCAAACAAAATTCCATAACAGCTGCTGTTTTTCTAGAGAAAAGGAGAATAAACAAATTACAGCGAAATGTAATGAGGCCACAAACCAACTAACACTCCGACAAGAAAATGTAAAAAGTAACTATGATGTAAGTGTTTCAGATATATTAGGTTTTCTAAAGCAATCTAGCAGAAACGTAATTTATTTTGTACAATTTTAGATTGGTGGAGGTGATACAAAACAACATGTAGGTATGTTGAACAGAACTTGTAGCCCTCTCGATAATGATTTAAATGTTACTGCCTTTTTATTAAGAATGTGTGGATTTACAAAAACAATTGGTTGCAGCTGACAATAGTATAGATATTTTAAAGCTTCAAGAAGAAAATGAATCAGCTAAGGGCCAAATAAACTTTCTGAATTCCGTCATAGTAGACATGCAGCGCAAAAATGAGACACTGCTTTGTAAAATCGAAGTTCTCGAAATGGGTGTACCAGCTCAAGAAGCAAATGATTATACCCGGTTGGTCCTTACGAATTGTCCCGATGAAATTGTCTTTGAACGTAAGGTTTGTTCGGGTTATAACGAAAATGTCGTTTTATTTTCAGAACTACCTTAGAAAAACGTATGGCTGCGCCACGTATGTTCTGTGATATCTGTGATCAGTTTGATTTACACGAAACGGAGGATTGCCCGAGACAGGCTCAAGATTTTGTCGAAGTTGATCGGACGGCACAATTTCCAAAGAACAAATTTAGCGACAGACCATATTGTGAGGACTGTGAAAGTATGAAAACATAAATTGTTACTTGTTTGTAATTTTTCACCAAAACAAGAGGCGCAATTTTAATCCTTTTTTTGTTCCAGTTTTCGGGCACGATACTCGTGACTGTCGTGACGCAGAGACATATTAATTCTATTATTATTCATAATCGTGTTGCTTGCCAAACAGTCGACCTATCGAGCGATATGTTATGACTTTGCAAAGTATATTTTTATATGAAACTTTGGGATGACGGCAGGTCTATGCCTTTTCTTGCTGGATATGCAAATCGATTCAATTCCCGAAAGAAATTGTTGAAGGATTTGTATCCCCTCTGTTAAGTTTGTCTTCCCTAAAGCCTTCCATTTATATATAGAAGACTATCTTGGTAAATGCTTACAGCCATTCATTTGTCAGATGTCAATTTGGTTGTTACAGTGATCAGTGGAATAATTGATTCGCGCAATACATTCTTAATGTAAGAAAACATCGTTTAGTTGATCTAATCATGAATTAGAGTATTCCACGTAACGTATGATGGATAAACTGTAAGTAATGTACATAGTATCTGTTCCGATATCTATTTAATATTTATTACGTGTTTATAAACACAGCACATTCAGAAAATAGTTCCTCAACGTGAAAACTCGGTAATTAGTCGATAAGTTGAGGCGCGTCTGATATACTTCTCGAACATTTACAAGCAAATGTATCTTCGATCCAATTCTTCAAAAGTTTTTCTTACACATCTTTCTACTACTGATACCATTTTGAACAGACATCTCCAAGCCTATGTCTATCTTTGTCATTTCATATTTCGGATGCGAGAATTTAGCACACAAATTATCGAGTATAAGACAAGATACATCGGTTAGTGATTAGAATTATTAAATCTAATTATATTAAGACCTGATATAATCTTGCCTTACTAGAATACTTGCTTTACATCAGTCGCGTCATACAAGATACACAATGTTTTATAGACTGGAAAGAGTGATCTGTATTAATTGAAATAAAATTCTAACAGATTGTTCTTACTCGTCTCTTATACCTTGGTACAATTAAGCCAGTACTGCATTACAAAGGCAATGATGTGTATTTGCCTCACCACACGCTAAGGTGTGAATAACCACCCAATATTGATAAAAAATTAATTTATTCCTTATCATGTACAAAATTCCTACTTCATTATTTATAATTTTAATTTATGTGTCTGAGATCAAAGGCACAGATTCAATACTGTTTAATCCAATCCTTCTTTCTTTTCTTTAATTGCTTCCTGAAAGAGATATTATCATATAATAAAAATATAATAGTGCTAGATTCAATGCTTCTTACTAATCTTATGTTCTTTGTGATACCTTAAAACGCTCTTCAAACAGTGAGAGTTCTGCGATAAGATCAGTGATGGCATGCATAAATGCTTCGTGTGGAGTATAATCGGATGTAGTCTGGATCCTGATTACAAACTTGTGTTCCAGTGGATGTGGGACTTTGTAGCCAGCGAACAAAACTTGAGGGTCTTTCAGCAATTGACTATTAAACGATAACGACAGAAAGTATAATCAACTTTACAGTTTGAGTGGCATTTTGGGGAAAATGTATATATCGCAGGCTCACTTTCGGATCATGTTGCCGAGTGTGTGGTCTTCCTTATTTACAGTGAAGATTGCAGCGTTCGGGACTTTAGTATCTTGTTCTTTTATAATTCTGTAATAAGTATGAAATATGAATGGCTACAGAACGAATGCTTGTTATAGGTTACATCGAATGTGTTACTCACTTCTTTTCTCCTTCGTATAGAAGAAATGACTCAAAGGTCGGCGGCGCATTCATATTGGAAGTCGATTGTTAAGTTACTGTATAATCTAATATTACAATACTCGTATCGCAAACACTGAATATTATTTCATAGAAGATTATTACGACGTGAACCGCATACACACAACCCCACGGCCCTGAGCACAACCCATTCAACTCTGATCATACGCGTGTATCTACTGATTCCCCAAATGATATTGAAATAGCTATAGACATGATGGATCTATGATAATTTATGTCCACGCATTTGAGTAAAAGCAATTAGATTAGATATATAATTATGTTCCCGGTGATTTCAGTACTGTTTTAAATAAATAATTCGAAAGTCGAGATCACAGAGATGTCCCAATAATGATTTCTTCTTTACCAGCGGTTGATAAACACTGGCTGTAAGATGGCCGGACAGGTTCGGATTGGTTCGGATTTCGGATTCGGAGCAGAGTATGATGAATACTTGTAGTTACTCGTAGTTACATACGTGCCACGGCATGGGGTTATCTTTGTTTACCAGAGAATCGGAGACTTACTTAAAGTGCCCAGTGTAATTGAGCTAGCAAGCGACAAACCCAGATGCGGAACTCGTAAACGATTTTCATGTGAAGGGAAATGTCAAATTTGTCAGAGAAGTCGGCGGCGATTTTGTCAGAGCATTGGTCTCCATCGAGAAGAATGAATACTTTTCCAAAAATCAAACGGGATACGGAAGGAACAGAATTGAATGGTGGCTTACGCAAAAGTATCATTTTTGCGTCGTATACAGAATTAGTATTTTGCAAATAGTGACTTAGTGTGAACGATAAGCCATTTGTTATAACACATCAAAAAATGGAATGCAGTATCGACGATTTGCCGGACGTTTTGTTGGAATACATCCTGAGCTTGATTCCTCCTTACAAGGATCTGCAGGGGTGTATGTTTGTGTCAAAGAGATGGTTCCATATTACCAAAAGTATGTTTACACCTCTCTTACTGCTGTTTGCTAGGCAACAAGATTTCTATCTTAATTACACTGCAAGCAGCCAAACTAACAAGCCGCCTTGGCCTTTTCTCTGGTAGATGTGTTACAGCATAACGAAACCCATTTCTACAAATCTGTTGCATTTGGCACTTTACTCTGGAGTTCGTGGCCTGCCTTGAATTGGATACCCACCATTGGAAAAAGGCATTCCCACTCTGCTTGTACTTATGAAAATTCTATGTACGTCTTTGGAGGATGTACTGCTACTTGCACAACGTTCAATGATTTATGGAGACTGGATCTAGATACTAGGAAATGGGTCAGACCTATCACAATGGGTAGTTATCCATCTCCCAAAGCTTCTGCAACAATGGTATATTATAAGAAAAGCTTTATTTTATTTGGTGGATGGTCTCAACCTTCACCGTATCCTTTACACCAGGTAAAAGTAGAATGGTACATTAGATGCATATCATTACACTGAATTGTATATATGTAATGTTTGTGAAACACTTCTTTTGCTAGCAATGGAAATTATTCAATGAGTTGCATTTGTATTTAATTGAGTCAAATAAGTGGGTCGCCGTAAATGCTTCCGCTGCACCACCACCAATATCTGCTCACTCTGCATCTGTACATAAAAACTATATGATAGTTTTCGGTGGTACCAGTAACACATATAGGTAAGGTCTAGTAAGTAGCAATATAATAATGCCTCTTCAAGAAAATACTCTACACCATTACCTTATTACTTTGAGGTAGATCCAATGACATTTGGTGCTTAAACTTGGATTCCTATGTCTGGCATAGACAAGCTACATCTGCTATAAAGCCACAGCCACGCTATGGTCAATCTCAGATTGAACTTGGAGACAATCACCTTCTGATACTAGGTACAATTGTCAAATAAATGAAATGTTGTGCCAAAATTCTTGCAATGATATTCACAATTAGATTATGATCATTTCCTTGTCACAAAATACCATCTCAACTTAACAGGAGGGTGCATGGGTCCTGATATTCCAATGAACGATGCTTGGTTGTTGAAAATGGAAGGCGCAGCTTGGACATGGAGGAAAGTAAACCTACGTAACACAGAATGTGCGCCAACACGCATATGGTGCCATCAAGCATGCAAAGTAAAATTTTCAAATTACATATAATGGACAAAGAAACATTTCTATAAGTGCAGATATATTAACTACTATACCTTATATTGTAGTTTATATGTTGTAACATGTCTTAGTTATACAACTAACACTCACACAGCTTCTTTTATCTTGCAGGTAGGGAATTACGTTATTGTTCTTAGTATAAGTAAAAGACAAATAAAAGCAGGTGATTCGAATATAGCTGCCAACAAAGTAACTTGCCAAAGATCATCCTTACCGCGAGTCTCCGAAAATGCTCCATTACATGAGAGGTTTGTACAATTGAAACATCAAATTCCATTTAAGTACTCTAAGAGTAATGTGTACGCGTTTAACAGGCAGAAAAACGTGCCGAATATTGACAAAGATGTCAATGTGAATGGGCGGCACGGGTCCTTCGCGAGGGCTACTACGCAAAACGGACATGCCGCAACGCAGAGCCCTAGCTTGAAAAAAGCTTTACCATTGTGTAATGATAATGTGCTGAGTATGGCCGCATTTCGTGATGAACCTTTGCGGAACGGCACCAACAGCAATCGGCAGAGGCAATTGGAATCCCTCCGGAGAATGGAGGAACGAATTAGAAATAGAAAGACACAATCCAAAGCAGCAAAGAGATCAACCAATTCATTGTCTATATTCGTGCTTGATATAACAGATATTCTGCGCGAGGACTGTAGTGCGACGTGGAAGCCTTTAAAACAAAGTAACCAATCAGGTCCGGATGAAAGAATACTTTACTCCTTGGTCGCAGGGAGAGGTGAACTAATCGTGTTTGGTGGTATTCGAAAAGAACCAGGGTCTATCCGTCACCCTGAGACCGACGAATCCGAAGTTTATAATGATCTGCATTTTATAAATCCTCCTCGATATGTGATTTAATGTCGTATAAAAACTGCTAATCATTTTTCAACTATTGAAGAACGCCGCTTTCAAGAAGTACTCGACACAACTTATATACTGCAGCTCATTCTAATATGCACTGGGAAAGAGTCCAAAGGATGCAATGCAAAGATGTATAACAAATTCAATATTTACAAATCATGTGATAAGATCGCAGCTCTTGTAAGAATATGTTTGCGTTCTTTTAAAGAACGGACTTTCGCTTCGACGACATGACACGCACTGTGAAATATTAGATTTATAAGTAAACTAATGAGATAGAATTTCAAATCCTGGTCCACTTTTATTTGCAATTGTATCGATAGTTCCATCCACTGAATAAGAAGGCTGTCCATAAAAATGATGAAAGTTAGTCATCTTCGGCTTCTACTGTCTTTAAGCTACCAAATACTTGTGATGGTACTGTTTGCTTCTCGATAGGTATATCTAAAGTAAAACGTAAAATATATAGGGTTTGATATCTTACAATATTTTCTTTAAATAATTTATAAATGCAAGACTGTATGGCAACTAGTATGGTAAAAGAAAGTGCTCAACTGTATATTACCTTCTTCAATATCAGCTTCTTCCGTTTCATCATCATCATCATCGTCAACATCGTCTACATCAATGTCTATTTCATCTGGATTATTCACTTGGGTTTCAGACTTTCCATCCTTCTCTGTCACACCGCGTACAAATTTAATGCTATCTTTAATAGTTGTAGCGGTATCTGCAAATATTCCAAATAATGTTTCAATTTAAGAGCATAGAGTTAAAAGTCCTTCAACTGTGTTTATAAACGTACCTGTTCCTCCCGCTGCTTTGCTGTCCAGGAGACGCATTGCATCCGCTGGGATATCAGTAGGTGGATTAGATGCATTATTTAACATTTGGGCTGACATCATATTCACTTGTGTATTATACATTGCTTGAACACTGCGTTTTATTCGCAGCATTTCTCGCATTGTGTCTTCATTTCCGTGTCTGACTTCAAATTCTTTCCATATTTGCCAGAAGTTTGATGTTACCTGTACAAGAAAAATATTCATAATATATCTGAAGGACGATATTTTAAAAGATGCTCAAAATTTATGCATACTCTTGGATCACATATTTGACTGCAATGCGCATAAATAGCTCTAGCACGGTCGATCTCTCCCAATTTTGTCTCCATTTCTGCAAACCGCAAGCACATTTCCCTTGTGTTCTCCTCACTAAGGACCTCAATTGCTTTTTCATATATCTGCCGTGTCTTCGGTACTCCATAAATGTCAGCAGCTTTCTTTATATAAATGTTGAACATCTAGAAGCAGAGAAACATAGCATTACAAAAGAACCGTCTTGACATTGTGTATTGTACCGATTACAAATCTTCAAAACAAACAGTAGTACCTCAAATCGTTCCTCAGGAAGAACGGCAGTTGTGGCACGCTCGTACACAGACATAGCATGTCTTGCTAAACCATGCTCCTCCTCAAGTTTGGCATATAATAGGTACAAAGCTGAAATAGGTCAATTTTGTATAAAATAGTTAAATAGCACAACGTTGCAAGAGTTTACAAACCTTTCGCATATTTTGGGGGGCAATGTTCTAAACACTGCTCAAATAAATCTCGTGTTCTCTCAAGTTTTGTTCCACCATAACGCCGCAAGAATTTTGTAAGGTAGGTATTCCAAATATCATAAACATTGGGCCATTTAAAGAGAGCGATTCCTTTCTCATAGGCCTAGACAATTGAATAAAATACATAGATGTATAAAGTTACCTATATGTGCTATGTCCTCAGAAAGAATGAACATTTCATAACATACCCTAAATGCTTCCTCAAAGTATTTATTTTCTTCTAAGAACAGCCCATAATTTATTATGATTTGTGGTGTTGCGATTTTTAGATCAATAATTTTATCATAAACTGCTTTGCATGTCTAAAAAAGAATGTAGAAATTAGAACGTTTTATACCATTACTGCCTTACAGATTCGTATTCGATAACAATGATCCTGTACCTTAAATGTTCCAAAACTCTCTTCTAAATCTGCATACATAGACCATACTTTCAAAGATTTGTACAATCTCATCTGCACAGTTTCTGTTTCATCGTGATATGCTACTTTACGGAACGGCATTGTAGTTGCGCGATGCATGAGTTTCAACGCCTCATTATAATGACTGCAAGCAACAATTGTAGATTAGGCACATACCAAACGATAATTGTATTTAATTCCATTCTAAACTAGAATGAAGTTAATACCCATGCCGAATTTCCATCTCAGACCATTCACACCAGACAGACGCAAGATCGTCAACTTTCGTATAGGGAACGTGTGTAGCTTTTTCAAAAACCACCCTTGCGTCTTCAATTTGTCCATTTTCTTCATAGAATTTTCCAAATGCTACCCACAAAGTGTGCAACTTTCCTACTGCCAGCTGGGGCTGCACAGTCTGTACAGCCTCTGTGTATGTATTAATTATCTGCAGAGTATAAATCAAATGTTAAGAAAAAAGCATTCTTCGCCTATTGCTGTATAAAGAGTTTTACACAGAAATGTACCTCATGTGGTTGTCCTTCATATAGCATAACTCTTTTGTGCCATTCTTGTACATTATGAGGGTTCTGCCTCAAAAGGACAGAATTTAATAATAATAAGCGTCTTTCCATAAGATGCTCAAATCGCGCCAATCTTAATTCTAAATCGATGTCATCTGCATACATAATTCAGTGGTTAAAAGTGGCTAACATGTAATTTTATATCTGTTCAACTGGATTCATACCATCATCAGTTGGATTTTTGGCAGCATCTTCCATACGCTTGCTTAAACTAAGTTCTTCAAACTGTGCATATGCATCAAACACTTGAGTGAAGTCCCTGACAGTCGTTACAGTCTGTATTGCTTCTTCATAAATATCTCTTGCCTATAGTGAACAAACAAAAACTCTATGTAGTTACTTCAACATACATGCCATGTAGTACATACCCTTTCAAAAAGACCACTTCTGACATAGTAGTCAGCTAGAGAATTCCAAAGAGGTCCTAACTGATCTGTATATCTGCGTAAACCTCCTCTTATTATAGCATCCACATTCAAAGACTTTACTTTGGATGGATTCTTTGATATTAGGTCACACAATTCATTCCATAACTGGTGATTTGACTTTCCATGCTTAGATACAAAGTCATCTTGGTTCACTATATGTGCTAATTTCACAGCTGATTCATCTAATCTTCCAATTGAAATAAGATACTCTATATATTCTTCTGTATCTTCCGGCGCAAGCTGTGGATATGACCAATTTATTGAAACAGCAAATCTTGTTGTTACTTTCAATAATATTAGGATATAGAAAGATGTGTTACCTTCAAGTATCTTCTAAATACCCTCACTGCTGTTTCATAGACGTTATGTTTCTTCAAAAAGTCGATGTATAAAGGCCACAAACGATGGTGTTGAGTAATTGGAAGTGCTCTAAGTGATCGATCAAAGACTTGCCGGGTACGAGTAATAAAGCACTGTTCTGTCATTAATATACAATAATCCATCCAGATTCTTGGCATTTTATGCATGAATACCAATGCTCTTTCAAATGCATTGTTTACATCTTCGTAAAGTGCATCTGTTATGCATCTGCCTTTTAGCTGAGAGACACGTTGGCGAAGATAATTGTACCATAGCTTGTAACTCCCTGGAAGTTCCTTGAGTGCTCGCTCATACACCATGTTCAAGTTGTTACTCTTGGTGCTCTTCAGATGGTCGATGTACCGTTGCCAATGTTTAACGGAAAATGGGTTCCGCAAAATCTCCTCTTCATACGGCAAGTCTTCTTCGTTCTATTTAGAAAAATCATCGTTACATGCTAATACATGTACACTATCAGCAGATCAAACATGCTTGGTTATACTTACGAAGACATATAGATTGCCTTCCGCATCCTTGCGTTCAATCATTGTGAATAATTATGCTTTCCAAAAATATTACAAAATCTGTCTCCTACAATTATTTTATTTCATAATCTGTACTTCTTCGCGATACATTGCAAACAAGTACATAACCTCTCCAGCTAATGATTCCAACCCAGCAGTTGACAGTTTGGTTTTCATTCATTGGTTTTCGCGCACAACCTGCTTGCACGACAGCGCTCGAACTAAAGTCATCTTTACATGAATGGCATCTGTAAATCAAGGCATCGATCGGCTAATCTTTGAACAGACTTTTACTAAAATAATTTGTTTGACAACCAACATTAAATATGGCGTTAATAAACATCATTTATATTACTACAATAAGTATGCAATTATTTATTTAACTGCTATATAATATTAGGCTCGGCTGATCGAGTATGTATTAAATATCTAGATACTTTATTTAGATCGTTTATAGCATACAAAAACCTATGTAAATTTTTCTATGAAGGTTGACTTCTATTGTATATATCCGAGTTGCTCAACCTGTTTGTATATAGTTCAAAGTTCCTGGATTGCGGATTGCACTACTTGTGACAGCTGTCATATGACGAATATGATCACAGAATAGAACCCGAGGCATTCAGATGTAAACAGTTCGACTTGTTCTTGCTCCAAACTCAAGTATTAACTCGGTGTACTTTACAAGTTGTACCTACACGCGAGTCGAATTCCTGTTGCTTATAATAAAATAATACAGCGAAGGATGACAATGGGCGATGAGACTCCAGTTACATCACTGGTCCTTCCTGTTATCTTGAGGCCAATATTAACAAAGGTACAATAATAATGCACTTTTAAAAAACAAGATTTTCTCGCCAGAATCATATTTCATCGATGTATTCGGAAGTAACATATTTTACTGCGACGTTGAGTACGAGCACTCGTAATTCATCAACCAAAAGCTATTTACATGGAATGCAAATGAGATGAAATCAGTTTTGTGAAATTAATGCTGAGTTTGTGGATTAAAAAGTTGTGGTTTTGAAATTAGAGATGTGTATTCTTATAGTTGGAGAGACAAAATGTAATTGCTGCACAAACTTTGCGTGCTGCGCTATTGAAAACTGAGAGTTCCCATCCAGGAATTACATATGACTTAATTCTGGGGATAACTCGACGGGCTGAACTGAACTTTGATATGAATGAGAGTGTCTTAAGGCTACAGGGTGCAGCATCCGATTATGATGGTATGCTAGTTATAATCTGTGTTTGCTTGTGTCATTAGAATCAGTTATTCAGCATCCCATGTCCCCTTTCAGTTGTAGAATATAGATCAGCAAGATCGGAAGATGCATTCCAAGAGTTGAATCGTAAATCGACTTCTCTAAAAAGGATACTGAGCAGAATTCCAGATGAAATCACAGATCGCAAGACTTTCCTTGAAACAATCAAGTAATTGAACTTTTGTGTGATCATTGGAAGAAAAATTGTAAACAGTAATTTGAATTGTTTCTTGAAATTCTAGGGAGATTGCAAGTGCAATTAAGAAGTTGCTAGATGCAGTAAATGAAGTTACTGGTTTTATCCCAGGCTCTGCAGGGAAGCAGGCTTTAGATCAGAGGAAAAGGGAGTTTGTAAAGTACAGCAAAAGGTTTAGCAACACGTTGAAAGAATACTTCAAGGAAGGACAGTAAGTATAAATGCAATAAATGTATCAAACTTTCAGACAAATTCGTAATACTTTTAATGTTGCAGAGCAAATGCAGTATTCATCAGTGCGTTGTACTTGATTCACCAAACAAATATGATAATGCTCACTGTAAAGGACAAATGTGAGTAAGTCTGCATCACTCTAATGGAGTCAGTCAACAAGTTAAATGCATAAGTGTAAAACACATAAACTCTAATTTTATCCACTCTGTTATGTATTTGATGATAGAATTTAAAAGTCACTTATTGTAAAATACATGTTATAATCTCATTTTTTATCTATTTGTTATAATATACTTAAGCACATAATAACATATGTATGGACAGAAGTAAACAGATATATGGCTCAATCGCAAAATAAAAGATTTTATTATCCTTTAGACTGTTTTACTATATTGAAACATGAGGATAAATATTATTTACCACTGATGTTTATTTCTCATTGGGTAGTTTGCAGTAGGAAGGGAATAATAGGATTAATAGGGGCTTATTATTATTTGACAAAATGTATAAGAAATAAAAATTACTTTATTGATAACAAATGTACACAAGTGTGCTGTATTTCCCACAAGGGAAATTTGAATGGTTTGGCTATCTACATCCCCATTGTACTAACATTGACAATGAGTAACAGTAAGGATTAATGGTAATTGTCATAATGAACATTACTGGGAAATGTACAAAACTTCAAGCACGTTTGCTATCGGATAATGCTCGCACGATACTGCCTACACCACTGATGTTGTAAACCTTTTCGTGCCAGATTAGTAAGTGACTACTGCTACCTTCCGTTGGGATTTCGAATCCGCGATAAATGTACTTCATTAAAACATCCACTAAATCACGGTCTAATTGTGCTAGGCAGTCGTCCATTTGATTAGACTTTATATTTAGAAGAACCTTTAGTGTCAAATTTCGTGCATTGTCCTGAAATGAGTAATACAAATACAGATGTATGATGAGGCCAGTTGCAATAGTTAAGACACAAGGAGAATTGCATGTTTAAAACAGAGCATGAGTGTGGAATATCTCTGAGGTTACCTTTACTTGTTGATTTTTGCATCCAAGTGGGGCAGATTTTAATACTGATATCAAGGCTTCAGCGTTCTTACCCTTAAGAAGGTATTAAGGAAAATATAGAGTATCTGTTAAATAGTATATAGAAGAAGATAAACAGGCAAAGAACATGATAAAAAGGATATTGGCTAAGAAGTGTCAAAATTTCGTTTTCGTCTGGACCAGTAGGTCCTCCTGGCCCTCCATCGGCATCTTCCTCTTTGAAATTATTATCACTGTATTGGTCTACGTCAATTTTTCGAAACGCCGAAGTGTCTCTTTTCCCGTCGTTCCTTGACATTTCGATTCTCTACTTGACGTTTCAACGTGATCACGCCCGGCTTATCAACTAACGCTTTGTAAATGAGTCTTCATCTAGGGCTATATAGGGAGCTTTCCATTTATGCGTTCACTTGATAAAAACGGAACGCGTGTCACGTCTGGAATCGCACTGATTGGCCTTTCCCCGACAAGTTCAGTACAGTACAGAAATTTTCCTTCAAAATAGCGTGTGTGGAACGCGGCTTCCTTTATAAACAAAAATATAAAGCTTTCTGCTTCACAAAATTGAAGGGAAAACCCTGTATATTCGTTCGTTCTATGCCAACTGTGCAAAACTGCACTAGATAGATATCTTTATCTACATCCGCCTATCGGCTTCCACTAGCTTCCACTTGCTTCCACTCGCGTTCATTGTTTAGTCAATGCGGCGCGTTATACGAATTTGTCTACAAAAACTGTAGAGAGCAATAAGAAAAAGGGCGAGGATTCCAGTTCCATGGAATTCGAAGCAGTTGTTCTACTTTGTTTCTGGAAGCATGTGTAGATTTTATATGATACTTCATTTACGTGGTGCACGCATGCATCAGGTGCTTCTGACTCTTCAGAGTTACATCAATGTAACATCCTGCTAGATTTTAAGCCTCTGCAAACCAAATGGATCCTCCGCCTTTAATTAATGAGTTACGAACACCGAGAGTACTGTGGTATCAAAATGATATTTCGGTAGTAATAAGGATCATGTTAACCGACCTTGAAGATTACTTTCTTCGAGTCGATTACAGTTCTTTACGCTTCAGGTATTTATATATTTCAAGTGTATATTGATTGATTTAATGATTAATGGATCGCACAAGATACTATTCCAACAAATAATCGATTGCAAACTTATTACAAATTCAATGAATGTTTTAGTGCACAACACGAGGATAAAGATTATTATCTTTGGTTAAACTTATTTGGAACTGTAATACCTGAACAGACAATCAATGAAAATAAAGGAAGAGAGATTGTAATTAAATTAGCAAAATCATTCAAATGTAAGTGGCTACAATGTTATACCATAATTGTGTGCCTCTAATATGTCTGCTTTATTGAAATTTGTTCACAAATCTCAGGGTCCGATTGGTTGAGATTGCAGAAAGAACAGACGAGCAATCCTATGATACGACGTGATCCTGAGCACTGTGTACCAGACGACGAGAACATTATAAAATCAAACTGTCCTCCGCCAGGTAAGACTTTCAATGCAATAGTATATATCCCATAATATATTCTAATGCAATTCCTTTCATTGTCAATAATTAAATTTGATTCATTATAGGTGCCATCCACGATCTAGTTGTACAAAAGTTTATAAGTATACGACCAGATGTGCCTACCGATGATGAAGATGAGTCAGAGGACGAAGCAATGGAGAAATGGTGTATTTGATTAGAAATAAGTAACTGAATGCTAAATAGAATGTATGTTAAAAACTTGGAAAGGAATAGATATAGGATTTTATTTGAATAGAGTTACATTTTTGTATAGATTTTTATTCACATGATACCATCTACATACGTTATGTAGGAACTTGTCTTCCATTCAAACGGTGAAGTATGTTTATTACTTCTAATTGAGTAAAAATGACAAGATAAGAGCATACTAGGAGTTAAGAGAGATGCATAGTTAGCAGAACCAAAGTTTAAAGGCATAAAACTCAACAAGTATATGTCATGTCCATGTATATCTGCAAAATCAGATCTATGATTAAATACAACCTCGATGTGAAAGGTAAATCTTATTTATAAAAAAATGTTACACATTGTATACAAAACAGAAAACAATATTGCATTAACATTAGCACCTCTATATAAGACTTCATTCATCAAGAATATTTACATATAAAGTGTAGAAGACAGATCATTGTTTATTTAATAATTAATTGCCTTTTTACTTTGCTTTCCATACCTGGAATGTTACTGGATAGTTATTTCCTGTATTAATAAGTAATCAACAAACTATAATAAATTGAGCTACCAACAATATGCTATACTTTCATTATGTAATTATTGTGTCTATCTTTGGCGATTTTTCGTCTGACGCTATCGAGCAGCGCTGAAGCTGCCTTTGCCGCAATTCTGCGTACAATTCTTTCGAGTGAGTTGCTAAGAAATGCAAGTGTATTTACAGTACATGATATTACACACCACGGGTTCTCTATTAAAACTACCTTAATTGGATATCAACAGTGTTTTCTATGTTAGATTGTAAAAAAAAATTAATTACATTAAAATTGATGACATACATTTACATTGGAAATAGCCATTGACTTGTTGCATATAGCGTCGTAGATATAATCACGATCACGATGAGATACAACAATTATACAATTTTTTACCCAAAATATAGATTTTGAATAATAAGCACAGGTGATAATATTGTTCACTATTTGTTCGTCGAATGATTTGTATGGAATTCCCATTTTTTTAATCCTCCGTGGCCAAATGCATACTTGCAATGCATCGATACAGCGAATCAATCTAGGCATACTTTATGTTTTCGGGCTTAAATAATATGCGTTTGGTACCTAAGATCGAATCGTCATCTTTTAAGATTGTTTTGATCATAGAAATATGATTCCCCACAAAAGAGTATATATTAAAAATGGTTTACATCTACATATCTAGGTACTATTTATACTATCGGTGCTTGTGATGCAATTCGCATGAAATATTCCTTGTGCCATTGATGGGAGATGCGATATTAATTTACGACTAGCAGCCTTCTAAAGCAAGTCTCTGATTTATATTATCGACTCTTACTTTCATCTCTCTTAGAATATCTTCGGCGAGACTATCAACGTCCGTGTACCTCACTTTGAAGAAATTAAATATATCTATAAGGAACTCAACAACCTGGTCCCTAAAATAATGGCAAGTAGATTGTAGACTTCCCTCTGGCCCCAGGAAGCCCCATACGAGGACCGGGGAAACTTGTTCGGAGATTGAGTAAAAGTGCGCCAAAAATCCTTTATCGTATTTTAACATTTGTCTTTTACCCATAAGGACGGACCAAACAGCAGTGCCAATGGCCTGAAACACATCACCAATAGTGAATTCCATAAATAACGACAAATGTTATTCCAAAACATATCAAGAGGCAAGTGAAGATAAATTTCTTATACATACAGTTTCTCGAAAACTGGCTGATATCCATCGATTCTGGACAATTGCCCTGATGGATGACGGTGGTTTCTCGACTTCCTCAAACGCGTCGAGCAGTATAAAGTCGATGAGGACATCGTAGAAGTTTATGCACTCGACGCCTCTGGACGATAGCTCTTCTTCCATCATACCATGATTGCTAGGTTCATGCAGAAAGTTCATCATCCGTTCATAATGCACTAGATAATCCTTAGGATCCTGTTTAAAGGGGAGAATGCAAGAGGTCAGTTACGAAATGCTCTCGGAGTGATACTGTTGAGCAGCATTCTTCGGAAGGAAATCAATGTCTCATATACCCTGTCTGCATACATGATCAAATCACTGATAATTTGACGTCCTATGTCGGCAATCCACGCGGCGTCCGACGGTGTGCTGAAGAGCTTCGTGTAAGCCTGCCGTAAGCAGTTGACTTTCGCCAGATACTCAACATCGGAGCCACATTTTACGAGCTCCGTATGCAGCCGCCTGTAAAGATCCTTGATTAGTCGAGAAAATGGACTTCCCTAACAATATTACAAAGTTCTCAGTTCTGCATGGTCGTTCACCTGCATGGAATGCTTTTCTCTTCGTGCCGCTTCAGAGCCGAGTGATAGAGCTTCTGTTTCTCAAAGTGCGGGAAGAATTCGGAGAACTCTTCGAATTCCCGCAAATCCGCCACCTAAGGATTATTCGAGTATTTGTAATTAGAAATTCATTTCTATTATTAATAATAAGAGTATTTACAGCAGTGGGACTTTTGGCTCAGCCGCCGAATAACTTACCCCATCGCGCGCAGATTCGAAAGATTCAGGAGACGATGCAGCGTCCGCTTTATCTTTCCCCGAAACTCTTGTACCTATATTGGAGGGTTTATGGCTGTCCAAACTTTCGTCGCTCTCATGCCGGAAGAGGACCGAATGCTGCGGGCAAAAAGACACTCATCCTTAAGATTTATCCTCTTTCAGGAGCAATCCCTCCAGGAGGAATACACAGGATTTCCTGCCGGCGGGTTCGCTCGTGTGCCCGCCACGGCTAGAATCATGCACTTCCTAACTATCCCAACGCTGGTAATAATTCCGGCCAGTGTGGTAGGTCAAGTGTCTCGTTGCGCTAATTACTCGAGTGAGTTATCATTTAAATTGGATTAATTATCGTATTTCTTTCTCTTCCAGACGAAATGTAATTGATGAATACCGTACAACGGAATGAGAGAATGGACGAGGTCGTAATGCCAAAGAATTCGTAACATCGCATTATTCCGGGAAAACGCCCACCAGTATCCAGTGGGTGTTTGGCGACTAATATTGAACTCGCGCCGATATGCCACGCTGAAAATATTCCCTCGCCCTCTTCGACCTTGTGTATTTTCCAAGTCGATTGCGCTTTGTCGCCTGGGCGGAGCGCGGGAGCCGCGGAAGAGGGAGAGGTCCAAGTAGGATTAATTGATACCTGATCGATGAAGAGGAGTTCCGCATGATTCTGGATTTGATAGCCCATGTCGAGGAGGGCCTGTACGTCCTGCGTGAAGGCTGCGTCCGCCTTGGACGGCAATGCCAGCGCGTCATTACTGAGCGTCGAGCTGAAAGCGGTGAGTGCATCCTCCCAGCAGTAGAGAGCTTTTTCCAGGGCCTCGAGACCTGTATCATTGAAACCGGCCAGGTTTACAGCGTGTCTCAGATCTCAGCACTCAACACGCTCCGATTACAGCCCCGCCTGCATCAGCTTCCAGCCAATTTAGTTTTCCGGACGTCGTCCCGCCGAACACGTACCACCACTACGACACACTCCACTCGTCATCCAACTTGTCGGCTCGCAATGAAGCTAATTCTCTTGTTATATCATCCCCGGCTCGGTACATTCACGAATATCTTCGCCGCCACTCTCTGCCTATCTCCCTCCCGCCCCTTTCTAATTAGACGAGATTCCCATTCGGCACACTCAGCCGTGTACCGTCGATAGTATTCTACTCGCTCGGAGTCGAACGTATCGGGTATCAGTCTATGCGGAAGCCAATGCAATCGCAAGGTTTACGTCGAGCTTTAATCGGATGTGTCGCAGTGCAAATACTTCTTTTTATTCCTAAAACTGAAGTACTTGTAATTCAGCTTCTCGGATTTATCTCCTACTCATTTTTACTATTCTAGAGTTATTTTTATTAGTAGAGCGAATCTTGGTCAAGCGATGTTACTCAATCATTTTTCCTTCACTTTGCAGCGACGCGTGTTGGCGTAGCGTTAATAAACTCTCCGCATACCAGAACAGTGAAAACCCGGCGTTTTTACGAAAGGAGAGAGCGCAAGAGTGCGACCCGAGGGAATAATGAATCGATGACGCACAGAGCTTACGAAACCGTGGCAATCCAGCGGACCTCCAGGAAGCCCGCAGCTCTACGGTGGCTGATAAATAATTGGCGGCGAGTTGGTGCCGGGGGAGGTCGGAGGCTTATGTCGCGGGCATAAATCAGCCGGAAAAACGGAAGAGTCCGCCGATGCCAAGGTGACTCAGTTGCGCCGGCTCTTGGCAGCGGGCGCAGACACGAGAGTAAAGTTCAACGACTTATTTGCAACAGCCTCGCGGATTTGCAAAGGGTAGAGGAAGATGTGTTGCATTGCTCTCGGGTTCACTGGAGCCAGTTCAGCAAAGTGCGAGAGCCTCTCGATCTACTCGAGATTCGCCGGCGAGCCAGGATTGAAATTCCGGCCCGGTGACGGCAGACTCTGGACGGTCCTTTCGTCACTCTCGCGATCGCGAGCGTGGTGATGAGTCCTATCTCAACGGAAGTCCCCGAGCGCGTCGTATTAATTAAGAAGGATAAAGCGCCTTAAAGGCTAATCCATTACTCCCAATCTGCGTTGGCCGTACCTTCCGTTATTCGGAGAATCCACTCGGCCCTGCTCTCCTACTGGCGTGACGCTAATACTGATTCACGCGCGAGCGACGCGCGCCGTCAATGACACTAAATTGTAATAAATCCGTCGGCGTGTATCTCGTAACGGAAGAGACCGCCCGCGCGGAATCGTATTGTACCCTCGAAAGTGAGACCAAACCGATCATGTTTTGTGCCCTGACGCAACAATCCGCTCGCGGCGCAAGGTAAAACGGTGACACATGCCGCCGCGCCGCTCCCCTTCCAGTCATCACGGTCATTTCCCATTTCTTTCATTCTTTCCCCGGCTTTCGCGATTACGTCGCGCCCGCTGAAACTGTTCGTTTGCCCTCTCATTTTCCTCTATTCACGCTGTGACGGAGTACATACAAGGTGGGCGCGACGGACGCGTCTCTAAATGACGATAAACAGGGTGCCGCTTGATGATCGAGTCTATAGTTAGACCGCGGAGCGTTCACGGAGATTCGGCAAAGTCGCTGGAGCGATCGGCGACATTATTAGGCCCCGATAAAAGCTTTATGACGTACTCGATTTAGAGCGGCTAAACGTCAAGCTACTTTGCATTCGACCTGATTAATATTCTCTTCCTGCAACCATCCGAGGTAGACAAGGCTGCACCAGTTTTACCCGAGTCACGCCGATAATGTGCCGCGGCTAAACACAAAAGTATCGATTGGACGGGATGGTGCCAGTAATACCGTCGGCCAGCCGCGCCAGACATCATCTCGCTTTGAGAGACAATCTCAAGGATCGCCCATCCCCGCTGGCGAGCGTGTGCCGTTAATCGTGTTTTCTTTTGCGGGCGCAGCAGACTGCGAAGCGCAGAGAGAGAGGCCGCACCGTAGCGAATCTACGGCATGGGCGGCATATTTTAATTTCCATTTAAGAACCATGTAGAGCTCTGCCATCCCCGGACTGCCCCCGGGGAAAGATGGGGAAAGGAAAATGTGTACGAAAGGAAGGGTGCGAAGTTGGGGTGCAGCACGGCTGCTACGCATCTATCCAGACGTGAATTGAACAAAAGGTGTAAGCAACTGTACGCCCGAGACTCCGACACTCATCCCGCCCCTCTCCCTCAGGAGGGCACCGGCGAAATCTGCTGGGACTCTGCAGTCGACATTGCAATTTGCGGGGAGCGAATTCCCTCGCACGGGCTCAGCCAGCGAGGGCTGCGAGGAATAGCGCAATCGTTCAGCAGAGATCGAACCAATGGCTGAGTTACTCAGAACGATCTAATATAGACGAGAGGAGTTCTCGTTCGGTTTGAATTCAATAAAGAGGAATAATTCCGCGACTAGTCCGACTAGAATCCGCTGGATCCGAGGTCTCGAACGCAGGCTCTAATGGACCCGGAACACAAACACCTGGGAGGCGCCGGGCCGCGTCGAAAAGCGAGCGCGGGAGGTGCACAAGGACGTGGTTTAATCGTGCGAAGTACCCGCTCTGTGCGGATTGGCCAGGACAAAGTGCGCCCGGCGACACTGCCGCCGCCGCGACGCCTGGGAATCTTTTATTCGGCAGACAAAAACCAGTGAATTTTCTGCTCGACGGCGAGGGGTAGATTCAGCGAGGCATGCGGCCGGAGAGCGCGTATCTCCTGGAAGAGATAGGCGCATTTGCAACAATGCGCAAATACAAACAGCCTGGTAAATCGCGAGAGAGCGATGTAGGGTGCTCGAACGGTACACCTCGGCGTGCACTCATTTATTTTGCCATGAACAAGCACGCGTCTCCCCGCAATGCGCGCCGAGGCTCCGCTGGCGCTCTTGGTTCCTTAAGGGCGTGGAAAGAGTGCGCGGTTAATTAAGCCCAGGTGAAGGGTTGAAATGAGGAGAAATGTACTGGCGGCCGACGTCCGCTCGCATTCAGCGCGAGCTGCGAGATCGAAAGATCATTAAACCGTCCCGAGCCGCCTAGAGTCCTAGAATCGAATCCGCCAAACTGGCCAGTAAGCAGGGCGAACCTCAGTGGTACTCGATTGGGAATGCTGCGCGCAGAGCGAGTACTCCCCGAATTCTCGCAGCCCCATTCGGTGAGGCCACCCTTCGGGGAATCCGGTACTGCGATGCCGCCGGATGGCCGGCGTCAATAATACGAAAGTGACGTAATCCTTTCGGCGGTTCGTTATTGGAGGATGTGTCATCCAATGGGGAGGGGTCGATACGGCAGCTGGGAGGCGCGCGCTCGCTCGAAGGGCCTCGAAAGGAAGAAAGCGGGAAGAAGCGAGCCCTCGAGCCCTCGAGGGAAGAGGAGCACGAGGAGAATAAGAACCAGCCGGAAAAGAAGGCGGAGAAGAGGAGGAAGCATCGGCGAGCATTGCGGTACATAGTAGCGAGCGAGTAAAGAGCGGGTCAGCTCGTCTCGGACTGGTGCTGGAGCGCCGATGTACATTCCGCTACAAAAATCCCTTCTGCAACCACCTTCCGCTCGCCGCGCGCCTCCTCCTCCGGGCACACTTGCTCCGATCTAGGTGTATCGAGTTCCACTTGGCACGGGTGCACGCGCACCAATGTCAAGCGGCTGGAGCGAGCTCGGAGGCCTCGGAGAAGGGGCACACGTGGGAGACGGAGCGCCCGAAGGATTTCTGGCGGCTGGTGTACGTCGATGTCGAGCGAGCGGCAACGGCAGCGCAGAGCTAGGGGGTAGGAGAGACGAGGATCGAAGAGAGAAAGAGGGAGAGAGAGAGCGAACGCTCGCTGCTGGAAGGGAGGGTGGGACATTCGGCTCTAGCACTGGCGTCAGTTATTCGGCTCGCCGCCTGCTCGCTGGGTGTGTGTAGTATGTTGTACGCGCTCCTCCGCAGCTATCTTCTAGCCTCCGCAGCTACTCTACGCTCTGCCCGCACCGCATCAGGCCGTTGACACTTCTCGCGCCGATTTTCCTCCCAGGGGGAACGCGGAAACGCGGCTACGTCGGAAGGCTCTCTCCTCTCTCCGC
This sequence comes from Crossocerus cetratus, assembly GCA_963675795.1. NCBI lineage: Eukaryota > Metazoa > Arthropoda > Insecta > Hymenoptera > Crabronidae > Crossocerus > Crossocerus cetratus. The sequence continues at coordinate 20,388,013 of OY776667.1, forward strand.
CCAAGTTTCGAGAGTAGGAAGCACCTAGTGCCGGAAGTGGTGGCCGACCTTCATGCAAACGTCCGGGCGGGCGCTCGCGTTATTTGGATTAAGATAAGGGGCCGCACAGTAAGTACGACTCTCTTTCTTATCCTGCCTCGAGACATCTCGCCTCTAAACGCGCTCCAGTGCGCTGCGCTTCCAGCAAGGTGTCTCTCTCCCTGTGGATAAATGTGTGTCGCCTCCGTTTCCTCGACACGCGCCCCGGGGATGGATTCGGCGGGCGTCTCGCTCGCCCGAGGATTTTCACGGTCGCGCCCGCGCCCGGGATGCCACCCGGCCCTATGGGAAATTGATCCCGGCGTTTCGACGCGCTCGACGCGCCCTTGAACTCGAAACTCGGCGTGGATATGCGGCCGGGAGCGCGCGCGCTCTCTCACCTGGGCTATTTTCATCGGCGCGCACCCTCGAGCGGAATATTGTCGCGGGGATGGTGTGTGGCCGCTTGCCAAAATCGCTGCGCCGCCCAGTGACATACGCCGACACGGGCCTTCTGTTAGGAGTACAGGGCGATATGGCTGCATTGCAGTCGCGCGCGCTCTCTCGCTCGGCTTTCCCATATTCTCGAGCCGATGTTCACCGGGAAAGCGCAACCCCGCCTGGCATCGGGCCGGGAAATGCGGGCACTCGCGTAATTGCTCGCGACACGGGGCGCATATGCCTCGCTATGGGTCAAGTTCAAAGGTCAATATCTCGTAGCGTTGAATCCCTCGGATAAGAGTGAATGCGGCAAATGTAGCAATAGCCAGGAGCGCGCACGCCGCCGGGATCGATGGAGGTGGCTCCGGTGCGCTGGTGAACTTGGAAATTTCCCTAGCACAGGCGCACTTCCTGCATCCGCGCCGCCGATGTTTCCCTGAGCCATCGGCCACGGGGACGATATCGCATTTGCAGCTTATAGAATTATAGATTGAATATTCTCGCTGGTCGCGCGATCTCTGCCGCAAGCCTCCGCCTCTCCGCCTCTCCGCTCCTCGCTGCGCTGACATAACGCTCTACCACCAAGACACCCTGCGCACAATGCCTATCCATGAATGAACGATAGACGCGCGAGGGATAACTTTATCTCGTCATCCTATATTGCGCTGCTTACATTTGCTGATACAACAAGCCGTACCTCGTCGGCTCAGACGCGCTCGCTTGCATACTACCAGATAAGCAATTCCCACTGCGCGCTAAGCCGGCTTTCTCGCTGCGGATTGCTGAAGTAGAGTTAATTGAAAATTATCTTCCCCCTTCGCTGCCCATTGCATGACTAACTTTTACTCCGTCGAATCATTACGCATACGCCGCCTCGACCGATTATCCGAATTCCGCGAGGCCGCCACCGCCGAATTACGCAAGTTCGCACGAGTGACCGGCAGAATTTGAAAGTAGACTCATAGCCAATTCTCGCCACTCGAAAAACTGTGCGCCCGACTTTAATGAGATAGGCTGATGCGAGAGATAATAATTGCAAAGTCGGCCGAGCACACACGTGAGCCGAGATCACAGTACTCGTGTAATTGAATTGTCCGATGCTCGCTTAGGCTAATGAGAATTCGCTGGAGTGCCGGCTAACGAGGCTCCCAGCTGTTATTATCACGTTTCTGCGTAACGATTAATAACAATCGAGGCTACTGCGACGGACACACCTAGCGCGCTCGCGCAAAAAAGTATTAAAAAGTTTCAAGTTCACCGGGCATCGGTGGAACACGCAATGTCGCTGGTTCATTAGAGGAAATGGGATAAATCGAATTAAAAGAAAGTAATGGAGTCGCGGGGTTCGGGGGAGCGTCGAAACAGTGTTACGAAATCGCTGGCGTCGATCGCGTCGACGTGCGCAAGTTGCAGGCGGAGACGAGCTGTCGATGGCTGCGAATTCCGCGGGTAACAAGATACATGATACGATCATGTCGGTTATTAGGTAATGGTGGATCCCCCTGTCCGGGAATACTTGGACCCTGATGAGGCTAATAAAAGTGACATCATTATCACCCGGTGAGCTCTTTAAACTGCGCGGCACGCTCTGATTTTCACAATCTCTCGCACGGCATCTCCCATCGCTTCCCCGAGCGTCTTTTCCATCGGCTGACGTCGCCGACGAACAATGAAGGACACTGTAAACATTACTCTCTCTCCCTCTCTCTCTCGTCCTCTCGCTCGCTCGGTTCTCTCTCCCCCGCGCACTTGTGCCGTGCGGAGGCGACAATCTAGGTCTCTAGTTGCGGGTTATTAATATTCCTACTATCCTTGGATGACCGAGCATTCGCGGAACATACACACTATCCTGGATTACGAGGGTAAAAGGTGTACGTACCCCCCCACCAGGGCTTTCCCATCGCAAAGTAGACCGACTGAGGTCATACCACACAGGCCGAGAGCCCACGTCAGCTGAGATCTTCGCTATCACGATAAAATGCCACTAGAACGCGCTCCACTCTTTGTACCCTCCTCGGTCACCCGAGGACGAGTCCTCGAGATATCGGCGATCTGCCTAGGTCACGTGTCTCCAGCGATCGCTTTCCTATCGGGACTTTCTATCGCTCGATTTGAAATTTCGATCCTTCGATCGCGCAACTGGAGCATCGATCACTCGAGTCGTTCTTAGGTCATGGAACTGCGCGGTTCGATCGGTGTTAATCAAGACAGTAGTCATCGACTAGTCCCAGACAGGAGGAACGGTTTTATTAATCGTCATAGAATATCAAGTGGAAAATCAAGCGGCGGTGGATGCTGGATGATGATTCAGTGAAAAGTCATGGGAGCAGAAGCACAGTGGGATCGGGATGACTGGTCGAAGACTGGCAATTGGGGAGAAGTGCTAGAGATAGAGATGATAGATTGCCGCGGTTAGATTGGCGCGCGCGCGTGCACGAAAGGCGTCCATTGGGTGCATCCTGCGAGAGTTGCTTGCAGTGTCATCAGTGCCCATGAAGTTAAGCGGGGCTCTTACCAACTGCACAAGCTGCCGGTTAAATTTCCAATGCACACTCACGGGCAATCGGCCGGCGGAAATGGCTTTAACAATGCTTATGGAGGCGATACAATTGCACAGCTGCCCTTGGCACTGACGGCTAGGTGCGACTCGGCCGCGCTCCTTCCTCGCTTTTCACCGCGCGCTTCTCCCAGCGGGCTTTTATCTCTCTCTTTTTTTAGTTTCCCCGCCGATTGCCGCGCTCTGTTAATCAGTCGGCACTCGGCACTATCTTTCGACCACTTTGTTTTACTATCAATGGAGAGCCGCTCCCCCGGCGAGAGCCTGTGCGTGTTTAATTGGCCGGCGATTACTCGCGCGGAAAGGATAGGTCAGCACTCGAGCACGAGTTGCGTAAAATGGCGATGCATCGATCCTAATTGCAGCGTAGCAGAGAGAGAGAGAGAGAGAGAAAAAGAGATGAGTGTTCCCCGGCGCCGATACGCAGCGGAGGTTTTGAGGTCAATTGAATTACTCTTCGGCTCATTATTATGTCGATAACCGTAGAGACCCCTATCAAGCGTCAAGTGGGATATTGAGCCCGCTGGCATATGAAATGTTCTGGTTTCCACAGACCTGTTCCCCCCTGCCCTCGGTTTTCGTACTCACGCTCTTCTTCCGTGTCCAATTCACCGTAAACCCTCGGTTTACGGTGGGAGGCGCTCGCCTCCCGACCGGCTAACGCTCTTACCGGAGAGGACGCCCGGCCGAGAAAATAGGAAATGACCTGCGAAGCGCGCAGGATTCCTCGTCGCCAGCTAATATGCGGCGACCCACCGTCCGCCCGCAGTGTCGATTTCATTTTTACCCGGAACGCCACCTAGAACCGCGCGCCCTGTGTGTCACTGAGTTCACGCAAAATTGCTTGTAACGCGATTACCCGCTTCTCCCTTAATAGCACGGAAAGTGCTTCGCCGGGGAATCGATTAGCGAGTGAGAGTGAATTTTCGCCGCCCTGGTGAAATTCATTGAGGCCAGCGGCGCCGAGCAAAGCAAAGCTCTCGGGCTCTCTGAATGGTTCGATGGGAAAGAATTGAGAATAGAGCGTAACAGGATCATCCTCTGTTGAGTCTCCAGCAGGTATACGCAAGCTTGTGGAGTTCGTTACACAGGCCGCGGCGAGGCTAAAGGAACAAACGCGCGCTATTGCTATTGTTCGGCGGCGAGTGCGTGCTCGCGCGAGCCGCGACACTAACAACGGGAGAATAGCCGGGCCAAGGTGTCTCCCGGTAGCGTGGCTCGCTTTGTGCCCCGCGGAGAGAATTTATACTTCTTCCTCGTCATTGTCGCAGTCTGAAGGACTGCTCTCGCACTTTTTTGCCCCGCGGCTGAGAGTACATACGTGCGCGCGCGGAGAGATCCACCCGGGAGGCGCAGAGAGAGAGAGCGGGGGCCTCGTGCTAAGAAGCACAACCGTAAAGAAGTGCCACTCGACTTGGGATTGCGGCAGGGGGTTATCATGGTAACGCTTGATAGCGACACCGTGGAAAGTCGATACCCACCTTCCTCATTTCGTATGCCGGTGGAAGGGCATCGTGGGCCTATCTCCTACTCGTTGCCCCTCCAATCGCCAATGAACGCGGCCCCCGCTCTGTTTACCTCGGCTTTCATATCGGGAACGCGCCAAATCGCGCCCTTGTCCGACTGGCTTATACTACTCGTCCACGTGCCCCTTCCGGGGAAAAATGTCTGATAGAATCTCGCGGTCCCCATTTCACTTTTGTTCACTCGAGCGCTGAAGTAGTCGTGTCCAAGTCAGACTTGTCCTTGACTTCCGCGGATTTCAGAGTTTCGTATTGTTATTTTTACGTCGCGACGATGGACGAGTATGTAAGTTGCGCGGCTATGGTGTGCGCTCGTTACGTCACCCGCACCGAGCCATCGTTTCTCACGGGACATATACGGTAGCGCTCGGCCAATAATTTCACGGTATACTTGACCTACTCCTTTCCTGATTAATAGCTCTGCTTAACTTTCTTCTTCTGGCTTTGTCGAGTTCCTCTCCAGACTCAGAGTCCAAGTTTCGTTCTCCCGATCTCCGCGATTATTGCGCAGGTTGGCTATCGGGCGTCGCTTGTTTATCGCCGGTGCGAAAGGGTGGACGGGACACTGGCTCTATTCATGCATGCGCACGTGCATCCTTCGGCCTCCGTCCCTTTCAGAAGAAAGCGCCACCGATACCTCGCGCCCCCTTTCATGCCACGAGAGGTTTCGGATATCGAAACTGCAGAGCGAGCGGCTCTTAAAGGTCAGATAGAACGCGACCTTCGATACAGGTATTCCGTTCTCGGCGCTCGCCTCTTATTTAGATGTCCGAGGTATATTCGGCGGACAAGAGACAGCGGGGAACGAGAGAAAGCCAGGCATTACGACACTGTTTAGTAGGCTTACGCCGAGCGATATCACTCACTGTGTTCCTCCGGGATTAAGTGATTTAGCTCGGCTCCGCCAAGGCCCGTGTCGCGCGACTTGATAAGTTTACCCTCGCAACAGCCCCGATGTCTCATTGCCGTCGGTAGCTCTCGGCATTATAAATCTCCTAGAGTCAATATTTGGTGCGGCAAGGTTCACTCAGGGCCCACTTTCTCACGGGGGTTCTCTCTACTTTCGAGAAAGGATCCACGTGTCTCTCGATTGTCGAGACTTTCTCTCAAATTGCCGGATATTAGATTCCGGCGGGGGGCGTGAAATCCAGTCTTGGAGGGGTTTTTGCAACCTTTCGCCGCGAAGTCATCGGCGCTCTGTTATTAAAGCGTAACGGGCCACTGGCGCCGGGCGCGGCTCGCATCGAGCATAGATTGTTCCGGGAAGCGTGAATGGACTATAACTAATTGGAATGGATAATTACCCGGTTTGAAAGAAGTGAACGTCACTCGGTTCCGAGTAGCGCGCGCGCGCGTGTGTATACATTTCTCAATAGGAATATGCGCGAGCAGAGCGGGGCCGGTCGATGTCTCCGGGCGATTTGTTCGCCGGCAGCGTTACGCAAGACTAGCTTCGGAGGTTCGACGAACGCATAAAAAGGATTAGAGGAGCGCAGGGTGGAGTTACGGTTCCGGCTGTACTTTTTCCTGGGGAGAGACTTCTTTTACAGGGCGGCGACAGCCACCTCGTGGGTTGCTCAGACGCTCAGACGATGCTCTCAATTAAATAAACTCCTCGCCCGTCGCGCCGCCGCTGCCTCTTATAAAAGTTTATGCCCAGTTAAGGTCAGTGGGTCAGCGTCGCATCAGAGCCTCGCGAATGCAGTCTGACCGAATTGCACCAAGGACGTGACTCGACGGTAATAATCCATGCGACGGACGCGCATATTTCCTCGTTTCTAGTATGAATCTCGGCCGGCCCTTCTTCTGCCTAATTGTCGCATGCCATCTCTCTCCCTCGGATTGCTCGTCGTCATGACAAATTATCACATTTACGAGGCGGTAACGCGAGCCCGGGTCAACCCCAGCAGCCAATCCCACAACACCAGGCGAACTCTTTCGTACTTTAATAGCAGGGCGAATCCGGGCGAGGCCAGTGGGAGAAGAATGCAGGAGGAAGTTTCGGCGGTGGCTCTGTTGATCGGGTGACCCCGATGACTCCAATTAGATCAGTCGCACCTTCACTGCGTCGCGCTTTACGTAAATCACAGAGGAAGAATGACGTAACGCTCGCGCGCGCCCTCGACGCAGCACACTTTTTCTCTCGGCGCGTGAACCCGCAATTGTCCAATGAATGAGTTAACGAGCGGGGAATGCGGCGCGAGGTACTCTCCGAGAGTGAGATCGCAAGGTGATTCCCAGAGCGGCGCGCGGGGAGGTAAAAGGAGAATCGCAGGAAAAGGCGGAGGAAAGCGGAGGATCCGCGGCGAGTGCGCGAGCGGATGACAAGGGGCGGGGAAAAAAAGAAGGCGAAAAAGAAGCGGCGCGTAAGACATTATCGCCGGCACTCGGCGCCAGTTCTTAAACCGGTTGGAAGGAGAGCGAGGAGCAATTTACAGGCCGACATCAACACGAGCCACGCACCACCTACTACGCAGAGGCTGCCGCTTCTGATTCTAGTAGTCGAGCGGGAATGATAATGAATCGAGTTGTCACCGGAGACGCTTGATAATGTCGCGCTGACCGGCTAGCGTTCGATCACCGATACCTCTAGTCCGCGATTACCAAGACTCCTCCTCGGCGTAGTATCGGCGCCGGGTAACACGCGCCCGCTAATGGAAACTTTGGGAAAGGAGCTCTCCTCCGTGGCCCGGGCGAAAAAAGATTCCGTGCGATGACGAGCGCGCGGGGCCACTTATCCTTGAACCCCGAGTGAATGAACGCGACGTTTTCGACTTTCGAGCGAGGAATTCCATCGGGTCCCCGCCATGAATGGTGCTGTTGCTGGTAATTTCGAGAGTGTTTTGTCGAGGTTTCGCACGTACGGTTCAATTGCACTGGGCCGCCGGAGGTGTTGAGGTATTGAGGTGCGCAATTGTCCGAGGGTGGCAATTGTTCGGGCGGTGCCTCGGAGGATCTCAGTAGCATTGAGCGTGCTCGCCGGACCATCCATTCCAGTATCTCTCCACGTGAAACGCGCGAGGTGATATCAGCGGCATCAGACTCCCTTTCGGCCATTGGCTCGACAATGGCCCTCGAACAATAATAGCTTCCGCGGAAAGTACAGAGTGGGCCGGAAGCGTTTTGTCAGCCGTGACCACTTGACTGGATCTATCCTCGAGGTCACGCCGCCGCTGCTTGTATTCTTCCACGAGTTCGTATTCTTCCACGGGAATTGCCGGAGTTGTTTCCTCGGCGCCAGACGCGCGCACTCGGCTATCGAAAGCACGCGTTTAAAGTGCCGGTCGATGAGAGCATCTAGTTGGATCTCGTTAGCAGGATGAGCACTCGCCTCTTAACTCTTAATATCAAAGCTCGCCTTTCAGTAGTCCCAGCCTCGACGAGGCCGCTCGATTCTCTCCCTTTTTCCTCCGATTATAAATCTCCGGCGCGCAGGTAATAGCCGCTTCCGTGAACGGCGCATATTTCATTAAGCGGAAAGGACGTCGGAAACTTTACCAATAACAGCGTCGGCGAGCGCCGGTGGAATGAAAGATACAGAGTCTATTGATTGGTGGGAACGGATGGGGCAATAGCTCTCTCTCTCTCTCTGTTTCTCTCGCTCGCTCTCCTCTCTCGGTGTAGCTCGTGTATAGGTGGTTGCGCGGCAGTGCGATAGAGCTTTTTATCAGTGGCGGCCGAGGGCCAAACCGGTTGCCGATCCGTCGCCGCTCGAAAGATCGTTTTAACACGAAAAAAGCCGCACCGAGGCCCTTTTGTCGCCCTTAGGCAAACCGTAACGCCTTTGTCCTAGTTCGCCGCCGGTGGAAACAATGCGCTGCCTCCTACTGCTTTGTGCGATCTCTAATCTCCGCGGCGAGCGCTCGGCAAACTAGAATGCCAGACGGCTTTTGTAATTTAGGGCGCGGCCCGAAAATCGGTCGACGGCTTTTCCCTCTTTAACTTTGGTGCAATCCCCCCCGCCGAGCTCTTAGCCTGGCTAGAGCCAATCGCCCTGTCAATCCGATAGAAACTACCATTCCGCATAACGGCCCATCCTCAATTCTACATCGTTAGATCCAATTATATGGATTTACTCTTATTGCAACGGGCGGCGCAGTGCGTTTCCCCCCTCGTTTTTAGATCGCTCTCGCTAAAGGTCGCCCTTTTCTCTCTCTAGTACGCCGGAGCTTTTTCTCTCGCACGGAAACCCGAGAATTACGGAGGGCACGGGAGTAACTGCATCTCGGACTTGAGAACCGGACTTCAAAAATGCCTAAGGTACGCGCTCGCGAGCGCGATACGTGACTCCGGTGCTCGACCTCCAACTATAACTTGGCAAGTTTAGGGTCCCTCTCCCTTGTCCCTTCAAGTCCGCCCGCCAGTCGTCCGTGGGCTTCTCGTGCTCGCGAGGAATCGGGATCAAGATTTGTCGAGAGAGTGAATGCGCCAGGCCTCTCTAGTAAAATAAGTGTATTATCACGTAAACGGATATGCCACGGAACCGTTACGGTAACTCGCGGTGAACAGGTATACCGGGTACGCCGTGAAGTAACCAGTGCGTCTACGTGTTATTCCGTCGGCGGTATATCGTTGTGGTAAAATCTCTTCCGGAGTACAATGCTGTGGGCCGCACGCTCGCCACGGTTCTATCGGCTCTCGCGGCCACGGGATACTTTCTGGAGTTTCGAGGATCGTCGGCCACTCTCGCGAGACCTTTAACCAGCGCTCTTCGGAGACCGGAATTAATAATAACTCGAGTATTCCTAGGGAATGTTTCATCCGGATCAATTTGGTAGTTTGAGCGTAATAACAGGACAAGTGGATTTGAGGTCGAAAGAATGAGAGCCGGTGCACGAAGGTGGCAATCCAGAAGGAACCCTTGTAGATTGAAGCCGTGCCTAATTACACATATCGCAGCGTTTCCGCGTATTAACTGAAGCGAAAACGCAAGGCAGGAGCGGAGTACGTAGCGAGATCCAGTTATATACTCGGGCGCCGCGTGTGTTAAGGACACGCTCAGTAAGCAGGAACATAATCGCAAAGCGCATGGCATTACAGGGATCAAAAATCGCCGGAGGGGAAAGGGGGGGTGTGTGTAGCATATCTCGTGCACGATACAGAGAGTTAATGTAACCCCGTAAGAAAACTCTGTGCCGGGAGTTCCTGACTCAACAAAAACAATCAAGCGGTGGCCCGTCTCGGCTTGCGCACACTCTTACGTACTTAAGGGATAATCTTTGATTGCAGATGTCTTGGCAGATAAACTCCCTCGTGCTGGGACTGCTCGTCCTCCTCTTCCGCTCGGCGACTGCGGACAACGGCGTGCACATTTGGTCCAAGTACCAATTGATTACATCGACTACCCTCAACTGGCTGCCGCGGGCGCATTACGACGACTCCAGACAGATAGTCATCGGCGGCTTTGAGATCCAGGAGGCAGAAGGTAGATGGACATGTATACAGAGAGAGAGAAAGAAGCGCGCGAAAATGGAAAAGCTTCCAAGTTGGGCTGACGGTGCCTCTGACACAATGCGCACAGTACTAGTTTTCTTCCGCTAACAATGAGCCTCCGTCTCGCCAGGTTGTCTAGCCCCTGTCCATTTCAGCCGCAGTACTTTGCGAGACGAGAGGCGCGCGCGAAACAATTATGCCGGCTGTCTGGCGCGGTACTTAAAAAATGTCATTTAGCGCGCCGTCCAAAACGACAGGTGGAAAAGAAACTGTCTGCCCCGCTGTCGCGCGCGCGCGTCCACCTCTCGAGGGTGGTATGTACAGTGTTTCGCGCTTCTATGATCGCTAACAACGTGCAACCTTGCAGACGAGCCGTACAACAATCAAGCCGAGAAGCCCGAAAGGAAGAAACCTCTGTACGTGTGCCGAGTGCTGCACAATGCCGTATGGGTGGCTGGCACACAAAAGGGCGAGGAAAAGCTCTGCACTGTCACGATTCACGGTAGCGTCAAGTCCTACGACAAGTACGAGCTGCTGGAGAACATCGACGACGCCGCTCGCCTCAACTGGGAGCATTGGGACAAGTACAAGCAAACGCCACCCGGGGTAGCAGTCGCCGGCGAGAAAATATACGTCGCCCGGTGCGCCGCTGATCGTGAGAGGGACGAGGACATGGATGAGAGCCTGGCAAAGTACACCCACTTCATCGGTACCCTGATGTCCGGCGATGGCTTTGGCTCGATCAGCTACGTCAAAGCTGTAAGTGCTTTCCTCGCTATGGCGCGCTTAGTTTCTGGCCTAGAAAAATTCAAACTCGCAGTAGTGGCAGTAGGGGAGAGTATCAAGGGCGATTGAAAGATTGATTGGTAATCGGTGGGATGTTTGATTGTTACTTTTCTCACAGGACGGGAGCGAGGGGAGCGCAAAATCGGGCGACGTTCTCGTCGAGACTGAGCCGATATATTATCGCCTGACCAGAGTGTCATTGAATTGGCCTAAAAAGCGTGTGATCAAGCGGACGGCGCAAGTGCTCGGTGAAGCGAGCATTATCAATAATGACCAAAAACCCGGCACTATGGGAAAGGCTTTCCCTTATAGTTATAAGTACTCCGATTACTGGGGCCAGGGCCGTGCGATCCTCAAAGGTCTGAACATGTCGATCACACTGATGCGTGGGGAGGCTCTGCCAAAGGTAATGTGGGGCACGCCGACAGAGGACAATCGTACCGACGTTTATACGTAAGTGAGGGATTCGCCGACTCGGCGATTTAATCATTTCCGGAGCTCCCATTGCTCGAATAATCCTGTTATCGTTTATTGTAGCGTGGAGATTTACTTGGAGCCCGGGACCGCGGTGAATGTGACGGTGAAGGCGAACTACACCGACGTGGAAGTGCCGTACTCGGGGAACCTGGTGTCACACTACGACGACGAGGCCATGAAATCACGACGCATCAATGGTATCCGGCGAGAACTGACGATGCTCGACGTGACACCCGAATTCGGTCCGATCTACTTCCTGGCTAACTACAGCCTGGTGCCTACGACCACGATGGCACCTACCACCGAGCCGACGACCACTCTACCGCCACCCGAGCCCAACCAGGAGACGCACAAACAAGAGATGGAGAAGGTCGATCATGATGAGAACATGATAATACCGCCAAAGAAGTCGGATATTTCCAACATGCAGAGCGACGATGGTGGTCCTCTGTCCCTAAAGAACAAAGTCGAGGTACCGCAGTCTGGGTCAAGTATATTAAGGCCGAGCCTAATACTGGTACCACTCCTAGCAATTGTTGCCCATAGAATCACGTGAAAATACAATCGAGAGAGCTAAATCCTAAATTGCAATAGTAATATATTCGTAGAGTACTACCTACCGAGAGAAAAAATAACAAAACAGAAAAGCAAGAAAAAAGACGTGTCGCTGTATAAATTTCGTACATAGCAAATCTGGTACGGAATAAACCTTTTCGATTAAATCGCTAAATGTCGGGAACCGCCACCGGTGCTGACATATGCTTGCCTTTCACAAGAACTTGATATTTAATATAAATATATATATATATATATATGAAAATATATTATATATACATACACATATAGTATAGCAAAAATATCTTACAAATTGAGCTAGTCTCATGACGATGTTAAGTACAAGCGATTGCAGCCAATGCGAATGTTAACGCCTGATTTGTTAACATTCCCTGTATTGTTGAACGACTTGAATCGTAACTACAACATTCCGTCTATACTGACCCTGCTGTGAATCGACTTTCCAGCTAACTATTTTATGCCTTTGCAGAATGTAAATGTAGGTTTTCTAGAGGAGAAGAAAGCTTGAAAATGATGATACCTTCCGCGAGAGTCATATTTAGGGGAAAAGAAAGAGATATCTATAATTACCGCAGGTATTGTCTCGGGAAACTAGCTTACGACTGGGGGATCGAACGAAGTTTAAAATGGAAACGGTAGTGACGCGAAATCGAAGTGAAGTAAATTAACGCAGCTATGATATATTTTTGAGATTGCAGTATAATTTTAGAGATCTGTAACATTTGTAAGGGTAGTGTGTAAGGACGTGTAGAGTGAAAACGTATGGGTACTGATAAGTAATCGGCAATTAAGAAGTTCTTCACGCAGTACAATCATGTAATAAGGAGATCATTTCGCGGCTGAATCCGAAAACAATACTCTTCCCGAGAAAAAGGGAAAGGCGTAAATGACAATTACGTAAACGGTCAAGTACCCATTTGTTCGCAGTGTAAAGTGATAGGACCTGCAGATTCCTAGGCTATTGTTAATGGAATTCGTAATGATAGAGACGTGCAGTATTTTAATTTGTATAGATGTGTTAATAATTCGTAAGGGACATTCCTTTTGTAAATTGAACGACATGAGAAACATTTGTTTACTTGGACATTTAAGTTAAAATGTTAGTTGGTTCAGAGATATTGTGAAAAGAGAGCTTTTATACGTCTTTACGTTTAGTGTGTTGTAATACTTTTACTCACGATGGTATGTATATAATGCGAATTTTTACGATCTGAGTAGAAATCCTAGACTTATTTAATCCTTTATAGTTTTTCTATTGAGAATAATCTCATTGTATAATTACCATATTTTAATATATTATAGCTTAGTAAGGGTAATGCAAACGCACTCATTTTCAGCATATATCAAATATCCACTGATTTTTACGAATGTTCGTCAAGATAAGCCTAAGCACAACATTGAAAATTTGAGTAAAGGTTTATGTACATGTCTCGCCGCAGGATTTATTAAATCATTTGTTAATTATCGATAAAGCAATAATTTGTCAGGAGACCGGAAGATACATACGCGAAACCATTGCGTGTTAAGAGGTAGAGATTGAACATGCAAAATGTAAGATACCATGTATTATGACGATTGATATTGTGAGCAATATTTTCTCAACGCGAATAAACTATTATAACGGACGCGTCGCAGGATAATATAAATTGTAAATGTCTGAGATGAAGAGAGTGTGCAGATAGAGCTACAGGATGCGAAATCTACATTTCGAATGGAACTTTTGTTTTGACTCTATAGATGCTTTTTACTCCTGTGTAACTTTGTGAAAAGGGGAATAAAATTTCAAATAATAATCACTAGCATTCAAGCCAAGGATTGTTATTAATCCCTAGGTGTATCTGTTCTTCAAACTCTCCAAATTTGTTAAAACTCTATGCTGTATTGTACATTATCATGTAAATATAAAAGCTATATATATGTATCAACACTTCATATCCCAACCACCCAAAAACTTATACTGCAGTCCAAAAAAATAAACATGTATAGTTATGCCAATAAGCATAATTTGCTATATTCATTGAGAACAATTATATTGAGTCTTTTAATCTTACACCGATGAGTATAAAACACTCTAATAAAGAGATTTGATTATGTTGACTTACCAAGAACACCATACTGTTGTGGAGTAAGTCTCACATCCCCATCTGGACCTCCTGGCACAGATGATATAAGTGACGCACGGTCGCTTATGTGACTCCTGCTACTCGCTTCACTCCTTCTAGCCCAAGATGCTTGTGACAGTGCGTCTGGAATGATGTGTAAGCTGTTAAATACATTTTCATAAACATGGAGAGAGAATCAGATAAGAATAGTTGATCTATTACCGAAGTTTGCACTTTTGGCATTAGCCAGACGTTGTTTATAGTCTCTGAGTGGCCTTCTTGAAGGTGGAGGTGGGTGTCTTCGTCGTCTTTTTAAAAATTGTGCCAAACCTCCTAATAGTAGTGATCCTCCAGTGAGGCATATAATAAAAATCTGCAAGAAAGTGGATAACACATTGAATGCTTCTTATCTACTTGTTTTATCGATAAAAATGCGTAAAACACCGAATCAAGCAAGGGCCAAGTATTTTCCTTACGTCTTAACAGAAAATAAGGACTAATCATTTTAATATTATGTAATATTTTTAATTATCCAGGAAAAATACAATCGGCTTAACCTTGTCGGTAACATACTTACTCTTTGTGTTCTAGACAGGTTTACTGCGGGTAGTGAAGTTATGTAACGGCTGTACAATGATCCAAAGAACTGTCGCGCGTTGAACACGGACATTGTTATTAATGCTTTATTATAAACAATGTCGAACTCATGTGTAACTTAACGCGACGAGTAATCAATGATTTGAAAGGATCACTTACAAGAGATTGGACGAGATTGGCCGAACTAACACAAGCAGAAGCAGCACCGTCCCGTGGTGGATGGAAGAAATACATTCCACCCAAAATTCAAAAATATTACTTGCAAAATACTGTATTTCATATGAAATTTCTATGTACATTAACGTAAACATACTTTTAAGGCCTAACAAATACTGTTATACGATAAAAAGTACTGCTTGATAAACATTCGTAGAAAGTAGTATTAACAGGCACCATACGAAATAGGAACAGAGTTGGAGTACATAAATGTATGTTAAACACTTTATCTTAATTACTGTCAACCACAGGCACAGGCACTTATCGTCTATTCTAACTATGTTCTCTTTGTCATCCACGATGTATGTCACTTTTCAATGACAGTAATCGTGGCCAGGAAATCATTTATGGTACACTATCCCAATCGCAAAAGTCTTCTTCCCGGCACATAAAATCTTCTTCATTGAACTGTTGTAATTCATCGATCATCCCGGACATGTCGCTAATACCATTGAATGAGATACTTCCTTTCTGTAATTCGTCTTTTTCTTGCTTATCCGATTGTTGTTGGCTCGAGTCCTCAGTTGTAACAAAGGAATCTAGGTTTCCTTGCTTTCTATCCTCCTGGGTTGCACTGCTCACTTTGTTTAACGAAAAATCGTGCTCGAGTCCAATTTCATTCAAAACTCTTATTTTCTCTTGAATGATTGGCCATAAAAAGTCATCTACTGTATGCTTTGCTATTAAATATTGAATGACTACGTCATCATTCTGCCCTATGCGATGTACTCGATCTTCTGCTTGGCAGAGCACCTGAAATTATTCTTTATGTAAATCGAATTTCTTCTTGTATCCCGTTCTTGTATAAGCACTTACCCCTGGATTCCAGAATAATTCCGCAAATACCACTAGTTGCGCTGCTGTTAATGTTATACCGGTGCTTGCCGCAGTAATTGACAAAACTGCACCCAAACAATCGTCATCCGTTTGGAATCGATTGACAAGACACGACCGTTGACCAGATACCGTTTTGCCATCGATTCTGATATACCTAAAAGATTTCGAATAGCGTCAGATATTCTTGATATTTTTTTAAAACGTTTTTAAATGGGCGAATTTATAATTACTTTATTTTCATTGATTCTGCGACTTCACAAATAGCATTCAAGACATTGTGATGGTGAGCATAAAGAAGACACTTCCTCCTACTTTTAAATAACTTGGAAACATAGTCACTGAAAGATTATAAATAGGTTTAATTCTTATTATAAAAGTGCAACTTGATGGGGCTATTAAACATACCAGATGGCTTTTTGCTTGGCAACCGCAGATTCATTATAGTATTGTAAAAGTGCAGAGTGTCGCTCTATACCATTCGTTCCGCTGCGTTGCAATGTTAGTGCCATTCGCTCCATATCTTCTGTTCCCGCTTTTATTAACTCGGGGTTTAATGTTATAACTTCCCTAATAATAAAAATGTCAGTAAGAATGTATAAAATATATTTGAGTTTAGTTAGCAATCTCTGGACTATACAAACCGTCTTTTTGTTGGTAAAAACTTCAGCACATTGGTCTTTAATCTTCTGATTACACAAGTATGCTTGAGAAGCAATTGTAATTCATGCATATTTGACGATCCTGAAAAGTCCCAGCCAAATGGTTGCCTTTTTCCTGCACAATAGCGAATACCATAGTCTTTCCACCTGCAAAGAAACTGTAATGTATTCTTACTTTTTTGCCCAATATTGCATAAGAAAAAATATCTTACATCATGAAATTAGGCAATATAAGTTTGATTTGTGAATATAGTTCCATTGGTCTGGATAAAAGTGGTGTACCACTAAGTAAAACAATATGCCTTGTTCGGTGTGTTACGCTCTCCACAGCTTTAAACCTAGCAGTTTTTATACTCTTCAAAGTATGAGATTCATCCTAAAGTTAAACCATAATAATATTATACACTGCTGAGAGTTGTAGTTTTGTGCATTAATCACTTTAGAACATACAAGAATTACAAAACCAAAGTTTTTGGCTTCAAACATTTCCATATTTCTGGCCAATAAATCATATGATACTATTACAATTTTGTCCTCACATATACTATCTTTGCAATTCAAAAACTGATGAACAAGCATGGTTGGCACAGATGGGAGAAACTCTAAAATGGCATTGGACCATGCATATCTGGAAAAGCAATAAATATATGTTCTATCGATTTTACAAAAATAATTTCAGAAATACTATTATTATTGCAGAAACCCATATACCTGACAGAAGATGGTGCAACTATGAGAAGAGGCCAACTGTCTTTAAAATAATGCGCAATACCCAGAGCTTGTATTGTTTTGCCCAATCCCATATCATCAGCAATCATACATCTACCACCCTTGGAAACACCATAGCTGAAATTGTATTAATTCATAGTGATGACCTTAAATTTAGTCTGAACTATGACTCGAATAACTGTTAGACTTACCAAACACCTTCATATTGGAAAGGCATTAAGCTATTCACCAATATTGGATCAACATTGGATAAATCAACCATTGTAGTCTTATTCTCATCCAATAAACTTTTTCTAAATGTCTAAAAGGGAAGGAAATGTTTGACATTGTTAATATTGTCCTTGAAATGTTACACGTATAAGATAAAATTATTACCTCCAGAACTATTTTTGGCAATCCAACAATTTGAACATTACTTTTGAAATCAATCATTTTCTTCATAAAAAGATCATACTCTTTCAAAGGAAAGTTCCAAATCTTTGTTTGTACATCTGAACAAAATATATTTTAATATCCCAGTGTTATTAAATACAAATATAAAACGATCAAAATTTAATTAACAATCCACTTACCATATATTTTATCTGGTATAGTTTTAAATGCCTGAATCAGTACAGACAGAAAACTTGATACTTCTACTTGGAATCTAGAATTACTTATCATAGAGCATGTTCCAGTTATGACTTGCTTCTGGCCAAAAAACTTTTGAGTATTGACTGCGGCAATGTTTTCTTTTCTTTGGTTGAATATCCCCTTCTTGGGACTAGGATCGTACGATCTCTCGTTTCGTACATTGTTGATGTACTTATTGTTAGTCTGCGCATAAGGACTAAATCTATTTGAGGATGAGATTGCACTCGATGTAGAACTAGTATTTGGTGTTGGTCCATGCTTCGATTGAGCCTCCTTCTTTCTTTGAAGGGCTTCCAATCGCTTTCGCTCAATTTCTTCCTTTGTACAACTCATTTCTCCAATATTCAGTGCCGAATGACTTTACTCAAAGAACAACAATCTTGCGAACACTTGACAGATACCATTACCCAGGACAGTCATTTGTAAATTTTGCGTCATTTCTCCATTTCTTTTGTGATTGGACCAAAACTGCTACTGGAACCTGATCTACATCTTTAAAGTTGATATAAAATTTTTAATGTTCAGATATTATCAACAAATGGTGTTTTGAAAACAAATTAACACAAATGCGCCGTTGCACATGTGTTCTTTCTGCAGCATATTTCCGCGCATTCTCAGGATTGTATACATATATATATGTTGCGGGTTTAGGGGGCCTCCGCACTGACAGTAATGTGCGCATTCGATTCGTGTGTGTTTTTTCGCACTTTCGAAAGACTTCTGACTGATCCCATCCTTGTTGAAACCCGGTAAAACACTGATAAATAACTAAATAGCGACCGTGAATCATGTCATCATCCGATACAGCTTCGAACGACGGGTCGTTTTTAGGTATGCCGTTTAATATATTTACGAATTGTCTAAGCAAATAGCGCAAAACTTATTTACTTCTTCAGCTGATAACCATGAATTCATCATACCGAAAAAAGCTATCAAAGAACCGGCTGATATGAAAGTATGGCAGCAATCAGAGGCATATTTTGTAAGAAATAGTAATGTTCTATGAAATTTTCGATGTCCACTCGAATATAAGACTCTATCTTCTATTGCATACCCTTGCACATCTGAATAACAAATTGCTTTTGTAGGAATACTTAGGCTTTATATTAACTTTAAATGAAGCTATCCAGGGTAAGGGATTAAATGCAGAATGTACAGATACTACTGTAATTAGTAATATGGTGAGTATGTTGAACAAATTTGATGATTGGATAACGCAAATACCACCTGCTGGGGAACCCCAACGATTTGGGAATAAAGCATTCAGAATCTGGCATGAAAGACTGGAAAAGGTATGTTCAAGAAGTTAATTGTGAAATGATCACAAAGAAATTTTCAGTTTATTCTTTTTTGATATATATGTATTTTAGCATGGAACCGACGAACTAAAACAAGTACTACCTCCAGACTTACATAGAGCAATTCCAGAAATAGTACAATACCTGTATGAAAGTTTTGGGAATGCAACCCGCATAGATTACGGAACAGGACATGAAATGGCCTTCCTGATGTTCTTATGCTGTATGTTTAAGATTGGTGCTTTTAAAAATGATGACAAAATTGCTGTTGTCAATAAAATCTTCAACAGGTCCTTGATATTTTTTAAGCATTCAGCATCCTTGGCAGTCTGATTTTTATATTAATACACCTTGTATTTTTTAGGTATCTTGAAGTGGTACGCAGATTACAGTTAACATACAGAATGGAACCAGCAGGTAGTCACGGTGTTTGGAGTCTAGATGACTACCAATTCGTTCCATTCATATGGGGCAGTGCACAATTAATTGGTACTTTCTATATATATCTAACTAAACAAAAATTAATACGAGTGATGGCTGATTTACAATATACAATGTGTGAATTTATTAGGACATGCTCAGATAGAACCGTCCCACTTTGTTCAACAAGAACACATCGAAATGTATAACAAGCAATATATGTTCTTTGGATGCATTGAATTTATAACTAAAGTAAGGGTTCCAATCTCATATCTGGTGTTGATGTACTGTCTCATACTTTTTAACTATTGTTACCATTACAGGTAAAAACTGGACCTTTTGCTGAGCACTCTAATCAGTTATGGAATGTAAGTGGAGTTTCTTCCTGGGTGAAAGTGAACAGTGGATTTGTTAAAATGTACAAGGCTGAGGTAATTTCTCATTTGAATTGATACTATTTATAATACTTTATATTGATGTTTTACACTCCTAAAATACTGATTCTTTTTTCCCAGGTCTTGGAGAAGTTTCCTGTTATTCAACATGTGCTTTTTGGCTCTTTGTTACCCATTAAACAGGCAACTGCCCCTCCTCTCAGAAGAGAGCTTCATCGACCACATATGCCTCCACCAGTGCCGCCACACTAAGTCATGCAGAATACGATTAATTGCAAGCATTTATATGCTTGGTATTGTTATTATTATTATAAATACGATTTTGATAAGTTGCCACGCTTAAGCATTTTATAGTGACAATTGTATCTTTATAGTGGAAACTATGAGCCACCAACAACAATGAGATTACTCCTTATTATATTATTGCGATTCTTTCAAAAGCTGAGTACATATTATGTATGTGACAAAATAAATATTCTGCTTAATTATTATGTTACTATTTTAATTGCAGCTAAGACCATTTTTCTTGTCTTCCCTTGCAGTTTTTTACCTTTTGAGAAAGGAGTGTCTCATTCACTTGCTTTTCATAGTTCACACCAGTTCACACCAGATCACACATCTGATACAATAAGGTCTATACCATTTACCATCTATGCTTGATGTAGTCTATGGTTGTATCCATAGTGATACATAAAATGTTTGGAATGCTACCTTGCCGGATTATTAAGTGACATTGTTGACAATTTCTTCTAAATTAAGCGAAGTGGGGAACCCTTTGCCAATAAAATACCACGATATAGATACGAAAGAAGAAAATGATTAATCTTACGTTATTTATAACCTTATTATTAATCAACTGTTGTACTACAAGTTCGAAAAGTGTAGAACTTGACATAAATGGTTATATCGTTTATTGTCCCTGCATGGGTAAGACTTGATAAAAACACTGAAATAATTTTCCCATTAAATTTGAATATTGTTCAGAAAAACTATTAACATTTCAGGACGTTTCGGTAATCAGGCAGATCACTTTCTGGGTGCTCTAGGATTTGCTAAAGCCGTAAACCGTACCTTGATTATACCACCGTGGGTTGAATATAGAACTGGGGAGACCAGATCTGTAAGTAGTGGAATTGACAGATGAAAAGCACATAAAATCTATATATAATAATGATCCTAATACAAAAAACTATTTTTTATTTTAGATACAAGTTCCCTTTGATGTATACTTTA
Organism: Crossocerus cetratus; assembly: GCA_963675795.1. Classification (NCBI taxonomy): domain Eukaryota; kingdom Metazoa; phylum Arthropoda; class Insecta; order Hymenoptera; family Crabronidae; genus Crossocerus; species Crossocerus cetratus. The sequence continues at coordinate 20,408,943 of OY776667.1, forward strand.
ATGTAACACAAGTCCAAACTTGCCATAAAACTTTTTTGATGGATGAATTTATGAAGAATATTGCTCCAAGGATATGGGAACCTAAGGACAGAGTATGTAAGTTGTCAAAGTCAGACATTCCTTTGCGCTTTTATCACATTACACTCTGCCATGTTTCCAGCTTTTTGTTATTCCCCACGTGGTAAAGGAGATGCTTGCAATGCCAAGGAAGGAAATCCATTTGGTCCTTTCTGGGACACATTTAACATAGACTTTGCAGAGTCTGAATTTTATGGACCACTTCACTATGATGTGTATCATACTGATGTAGCCCAGCAATGGCGCAAGAAATACCCTGCAGTTAGATGGCCAGTACTTGCGTTTACTGGTGCACCAGCCAGTTTTCCAGTTCAATTGGAAAATAAGAAACTACAGAGATGCCTTAATTGGAACAATAACGTAACTGAGAAGGCAAAGACATTTATTAAGCAAAAGTTACCACCAGGAGCCTTCATAGGAATTCATTTACGTAATGGAATTGACTGGGTGCGTGCTTGTGAATTTATATCAAGCACACCAAACTTGTTTGCTGCTCCACAATGCTTGGGCTATCGCAATGAGCGTGGTAAAGCTACATCAGCAATGTGCCTACCGCCATTCGATGTGATAGTGCGCCATTTGAAGCGAGTGATTCGCAATGGCAAAAATATTAAATCAGTATTCGTGGCTTCCGATAACAATTACATGATCGATGAACTTACAAAAGCCTTAGCTCGGATGGAGGTAAGTTTCAACAGAATGGGTGGGATGTTAAACAAGTAAATCTAATAATGGATAATTGTTATAAAGGTAAAAGTATATAAGCAAGACGCCCCGGCTTCACCTCATCTGGATTTGGCGATTTTGGGTAGAGCGAATTATTTCATAGGGAATTGCGTTTCGTCGTTTTCGGCATTCGTCGCAAGGGAAAGAGATGTTAAAGGATACCCAACTTTTTTCTGGGGTTTCCCGCCGGAGCGATCTGCCATGACTCACGAAGAATTGTAAGAAAGTCTTTGAATATTGAATCGAATACCGTATTCTCCGAATTGAGATCAATCTGCATTTAAAGTCATTAAAATTAAGTTGCGCATTAACGTGAATTTAAAGGAGTGTCATATGTCATTCAAATCAATGGATAACAATTCTCCATTTGATTAAGTTTGTATGAAAAACCATCATTGTATTATAAAATGTTTTTACATCAATATTAACAATATGTATATAAGTATATTAATAATTCAATATAAAACCATGGAGGAACAAATACAATGCAATTCTCTGCAGTAATGTATTCGTAAAAGTATTAGGAACTACCCAATTCTTGCATGTCGAGCATTGATTGTTTTAAACCATTTGCAAAAGCTTGTGTAGCAGTATCTTTACACGACAAAAAGGATGAACATGCGAAGAAAATATCGTCTGGGCGAATGTTGTAACAACAGCCATATCCATCAGGAACAACAGGGCCATAGCACATAAATGACTCTGTTTTGTATGGTACCTATAAAAAACGTATCATATCAGAAAGGCAATACATCAGTTCTTAAGGCAACATACTTATATTGTTACAAAATACTTATTATTTTTTATGATAATATTTTAGCTTTGATACTAAATAAACATGTGATTTTACCTGGCTAGATGTCAAGCCAAAGTATGTGCTTTTCTTATATCCAAGGTCTTTGTATATATCAGGAAGCTCCATTCCTTCACCTTGTGCGATCATTTTCAATCCAAATAAATGTCTATCTACTCCTTCACCCATAGCAGCCTATGTGCAGATAATGTTAGCAACACCGTCATACTTTTCATTAATGATTCAGTATTTAAATAATTTGTTACCTCGCCCGCAAGTTTCTTGTGTGCATTTATCGCCGCAAGCATCAACTCCTTCTTTCTCCCTTTAGGTAATGAATCGCCAGCGCTCATCGCCTTAGCAAAATCTACCGATTCCCGTGACGTAGATCGTATGCACTCGGTACGAGAATTCCTAAATCGACGCAACGCTGCGCTCTCATAATGCGCCGTTGGTCTTTGATGTAATCTGTAATACGTTACTTGCATCGCAATCTGTACGAAACTGTCTGGACTCATTTTCAGCTTTTTGATCCCATTCCCGCCGAACTGTTTAAATTGAAAGCATTCCAGGTCAATATCTTGAGAAAGTCTAGAAATAAAAATGATTGGTAAGCTTAATTGTGATGTGTGCTCAACGTGATGTGAAAAAGTTTTTCCCATACTTGTCCACAACATTGATTGCATTGTCAATAGCACAATCAATCACTTCATTAGTCTCAAACTTCAATTCCTCTGCATTTGGAAACCGACCTGCAGCATTTCCTGTCTGACACGAAACGGTTCTAGAGGAATTATTATTCATAATGTTTAGTATTTGCTTTTAGTGTAAAAAAAATATTGATCAAATTCGGCAACACTGCTTACACATTATTTAAAATGTAGTCGTGTAGTACCGCAATTGGAACGCCTTCACATGGACTATGTTCATATGTCATTCCCATAAACCCATCCGGCGATACAATGAACTGAATGAATTATAGTGTAATATTAATACAAAAGAAGATCTTGCATAAAACCATGTGCACAGTTATAGTTTAGTAATCAAAGTACTATATACTTGTACTGTTTTATCATGCCATCGATTGGTTGAATTTGTCTTACTGCTAAATCCAGTCAAACTTTGAACTGCCCGTACAGAGGCAGTATTTTTTGCAGTGAATTCATTTTTGGGTAATGGTTTGTCCAAACACAGCATAAACATAGCAGTTTCAATATCTTGTAGAATTCGTTTGTTATTGCCAATACCTAGAAAGGAAGCATAATATTACTTTAATATTGCTATTATTTTATGAGCAATATTGGAATAATGTGATATTGTTAAAACATGCAGGATAGAACTGAAAAAGAAACAAAAAAGAAAACTGTAATGAACCTAAAAGTACTTCATGATCGAGTGCCCATGTGTCTCTGTCATTTCCAGTCAAGATTCCTACTGGTTTTGCTGGCTTGTAAGACCGTTTTGCAATATCTGCTATTGAAGCTGCAAGTTGTTCTTCCGCTACAATTCCTGATTCATCAAATGGACATAGTTTAAAAAGCTGTAACAGAAATGGTGATATACAAAATATTATGTACTAGGGTACACAAAACACCAGGGTATTAAAAAAACCCACATTGTTATTACACATAATTATAATATGTGATGTGTCATCAGTATGTAAAAGCTTATCACATTTTTCTTGAGGTTGCCTGTGAGTTCCAAGTATCATTGCATATGGTTGCATATCCAGTGGCACATCTTTTACCATTTCTTGTTTCATTTTACCACTAAAGGATCAAAGCTTTAAATTAATTTAAAAACATAACTATATACTGTAATGATATACCTACCTTTTGATCATTTTATCATAGTTGCATACAGCCCTAATAAGCTGTGCTGTGAATGTGTACATTTCACCATCATTTTTAAAGTTGATTGGTGGTCCAACAGTTCCAGGACTAGAATTAACTATTACAGGAGACCGGTATCCCAAATAAGCCATCTCCAACCACCAATCACTCATCTAATAATGAAAAATGTATTACTCCAACTTTGAAAAAATGTTTGTCATTCTAAATAATTTCTGTAGAAACTAATACCCAGTTTTCAGTCTTGTTGAACTTGTCCAGCAGTTTTGCTTGCAAGTATGGACCTAAGTTCGGGGAGCACAGAAATTTTTCCACAATCCCTTCTGTATTTTCATACTCGGATTCCGAAAGAAGAGGCCTTAATGATCTAGGTAAATAAACATATAAGATTATTGTTATTGACTGTAAATCTTCATACACCAGCTGTCAAAACTCATACTTTAGATATCTCTCTGCAGTCTTCTTTAAGTCAGGAACAGGTTGCTTAGCAACTGGTTTAGTATTTAACTTTATGTTAGTTATGCTTGCTACAGGTGTATAGGATTGTCCTGGAGAAACACTCAGGCTTTTGGAGTACATCTGAAAATTGTATAATATAGTTTTAGTATGCAAAACTCTAGTCTACGTAACATATTACCTAACATCATACATTTTTAAAGTCCACTTACTTTCCTTATGTTGCGAAGTATGTTATACATCACCAAAACTCTTTTACAAAGGCTGACCTGTGTATGCCCACACAGACAGAAATACAATACTATTTACAGGTTCACGACATGGAATTCGATCCGATTTAAAAATGTAACAGCGAATTATTTATAATAATACACTGGTTTGACATTGGAAGGAAACTATTTCCACTAAACATATGTGTATGCAGCCATAGGGATACCGCTGCTATCTTTGACTCGGGCAAAGTGACATTTTCTCGATATTAATAAATGGATAAAAAACCTGCACGTCACTGATAGGATCGGCGAGCAAAACCGGTTCTACATACTTATTCATACTGAATGTTATGACTTCGACAAGATAGGAATGCTACGAATTAGCGCCTTACCTGAAAAATGAATATTAACGCTGTTACACAGTGACAAATATGTGTCTAATTGAAATTATATCGCCGTAAAGATCTTGGGATACAGTCAGATAGAGAATGAATTCTTTCTATAGCAAGTGAAAGGCGACTCTTCTAAAAGTATACGTCTATGTGTACGAACATACTTGAACATTGATAGGATTAAATCAGCGATTAAAATCATAGATAGATGTTATCTGTGAATGCATATTATATTTCTTATATTCTTAAGCTGAGATTGACATAACGAGGACTTCTACTGGAATTATTATAACAGGATATTTATTGTAACCTCCGTCGAACATGCGAAGTGCGCACTTACACGAACGTATTTTGATGTTCCTACGCAATAATTATTTTCTAGAATAATAACGAAATATCGAGTTGGATAGAAATAAATACATAAAATTGCGTATTAGAAATCCAATTAGTCTCCAAGTCTAAAACCATGAAAATGTAGTGCAATTCAGCGCAATTCGAATCATTCCGCGTTCCGTGTGCCGATCACGCAGTAATCGACCATACAAGGCAGCACACAGCACGGAAGCAGAATAAAGTCTAACAGCCTGCATTGTTTAACACCAATTTTGTTATATATATCTCCTAGCAGTACTTTGTACTGTGTTTTTAACGTTATACGTAGATGTTTTAAGGGATTTGTTAATCTATCAGTTAACACTTCGAGTATACCAACAATATACAAGTGAATAAGTGTAAGAAATGGCCGATAACAAATACGCCGATTTACCCGGAGTCGTAAGTGTTGTCATATTCTACCGCTGTAGGTTTATTTTGGTGTTGTACTGCAAAAAAACTATGTGACAGATAAAATCAGTTCATTGAATGAAGTAAGATTATGAATACACGCGTCAATTCGCATAAACCGTCTTGTTTTTATGGGCGACACTGACAGTGTCATCTGTCAAAGTAGTTAAGTTATATCATCTTTAAAGTAAGGCAAACTTTATTACAGGCGTACGATCAAGCTGATGTGTATGAAACTACTGATTTACCAGAAGCGGAGCAGTTTCAAGAAGCGGAGGTATGAAGAGTTGTGCATCAACTTATTTTTAAAAAACAAGTGTGTTTTAATATTTTTGTTTGATATAATATCTGTCCATAGGATAAAAACGATCCAATAGAAAAACTACATATTACTGCATCTGAAGCATTTGGTAAATTCAAAGGAAAATATGTCAGTGGCAAAGGGGTTGATTTCTCCGACAAGGTGTCTATTAGAAGAAGAACTGGTTATAAATTTGGTGATTGGGAGCTTCCTGGCGAGGGTGAAGCAGAAACACCCATACAGAAATACCATAGATTGCAATGTGAAATTAAGGAGCTGTTTGATGAGATAAATGAAATCAAGGTATGAACCAGAATCTATTTGGGCTTCTGATTATTGTATGTGATACCATAACTGTTTATGTTATGTGTGCAGGAAAATGCAAAGGAAGAAGAGGATGTGAAATCGGCCGTTGAGATCATTTCCCAAGTAGAGCAGATAGGCAAGCAGTTGGACTCACTGAAATTGGAGGAATGTCTTGGAGCAGATCTTGTGGCTAGTTTAGCAGATCCTCAAGGGACAAGGTTAAAGTAAGTATAACTAGATTGCCAGTAATACAATCATTTCATACATTGATCTTTCAGGGAATTGATATCACAAATAGAATCTTTCAAGCAGACCAGTTTGCTGTCTTCAGAGTCTGAAGGAAAAGTACAAGCTGAAAAACCTGAGGAAAATACGAGTTCTGGTGTACTCAAATATCAGATGATGTATCTCCCAGAGAAAGCAAGAATGCAGGAGGCTGCAAGGATAGCCTTACTCGAACAAAGGCTGTGCAACTTAGAGAATGTACTTGGGGCAACTAATGACAACCTGTCCAAATTTTCACAGGTGATAAATGATGTTGCCTTTATACTGTTGTACTATCAACTCAGACATTAACTCTCATCTTTGTTCAGAATTTGAAATCCCAAGGAATCATGGAAGCTGTACAGCAATTGGGTGCAAAAGCAGCTCTTTTAGACACCAACCAATTGGACACAATAGAAAGTAGATTGGCTACATTAGTTTATCGAATGGATAACATTGCGCAAAAGAAGTCTGCTCTTAGTCAGAATTCGGAGCAAGAGCAAAAGGTATACTAGTCAAATGATGAATCAGTGATGTAGTGGTCATTCTTCCATTCATTCGTTATTTCTATCGCCAGATTTCGGAGATGTATGATATCATGAAGAAAACTGAAACACTGTCCGAGATCTTACCCCAGACTGTAAACCGCATGCTGGCTTTGAGTGCTGTGCATCAACATGGTATGTACATTTCTGGAAACCTCCGTCGCACTTGGCATATCTTAATAAGGATCTTCTATCTTCTTTTTTCATCCTTTAGCTGCCGAATTTAGTAAATCTCTAACACGCCTGGAGGAACTGCGATTCGAAATCACCACAGATTTGGACAGTAACAAATCCCTTTTGAAGGGCGTGCAAGAAAGCTTTGCATCCAATTTAGAGACCATAAAGAACAACATAGCGTCATTGGACGAACGTATAAAGAATCTTAGCAAGTAAGCTATTGCAGTAGTTATTTAAACTAACATAGTTATCCTGTTCGATTTTTGATAATTGTATTTATTAAAAGTGCATCTGCAAAGATTGCTGAAAATGTCACACTATGAAATATAATTATTCTTGTAAGATGCACAAATATAAACTGTATTCGTATATAAACTAAAGGAATTAAGAGAAAATATTATTACCCTGATCATTTATGCCACACATTTACTCATGCATTCATTCATCACCAGATACAACCACTCATTTTTGTTTGCTTCTAATTGCTGACTGGATGGGAAAACATGGTGCTTGGAATAAAAATACAATCAGTGGATTTGTATTTAGGTTTTATTTAAAAGTGTTTAGAATCTTAGTTTTTGGAAGAACCATTTGTTTTTGCCAAGCTTGTACCTGTAAAAGAATAATAAAAGTTATGAGTTTCCCAAAGTGCATGTGTTGGTAGATTGTATGCTGATCTTATCCATGACAATACACACCTTTCCTCGAATTTAACACGAGTCTGGAAACGGACCTTCTTGCGCTTCATTGGGTCCTTAAGGTCCTTTGGTGCTACTTTATCCAGCTGCAAGTCTGTGACAGTGTATCTGGTTGGCATCAAATGATTGTAGTTGAGCACCTGCAAATGATACGGAAACGCATGTTTATGTCTGACTGAAATAGACCTTTCGTATTGATTTAAGGCACACTGTAAAATGAGCATCTAAGGCATCATTCCTTTAGAATCAATGAGGAGTACTATAGGTTGGAGTTATACTTACTTTCACGAAAGGCTTGATCTTGGAACGCTTCTTCAACTTGCCTTTACCCATCCTTTTGTGCACTTTGCGTGGGTATCGGTCAATACCTGCTACCATAGCATGACCGTACGGTTTCTCTGCCGTGCCATCGTCATAATTCCGCATCACAATTGCCTTCCTTCCTGCGTACCGGCCACTAAGGACCAGTACGACTTTCCCAGATTTCATAATCTTCATCCTGACGATGTGTGCTGCAGCAGGAAGACATACACTTTCATTAATATATCGTTAACAAATTCACTCTGCCTGCGACTCTAGCTCGTGATTTCCAAGACGATTGAATGCTTAAAGATCGGGAAATTTAGAGCACAGTTCATGTTGGCAGTTGTAAACACTGCAGTGTGATTGGCATCAACAATAATTTTGCTTTTTCTTCATGCAAAACACTTTCATACGGCTCGAATTTGTTCCTAATGAAACACCATCTGCACGAATATTCCGTGTAATAGGTCATTTCGAAGAAAGCAATGATACTTTTTTATTTCAGTCAAGACTTATGATACATTCAAGAAGGGAACCTCTTTGCGCACAAAGATATATATTTTAAATTGCCGAAACATAAAACTATAAATGCAGAAATTCGCTCCGGGATATTCTCGAATTGAGACGGTGCGAGATTTGCAACCCGAAAGTTTAATAATTCCCTGATGTATTTGGATTAGTTTTGCACTGTGACAAATAACACACACCTCACGGCTTTACACACCGGAAAGAAGGAAGTTAACCTAGCATGCACAGCTCCAGAATGCTGCCACTTGCGACAACCTCCGCCAGATGGCTTTTCATAGACATCCGGTGGCATTTGAATTTGGTCGTAATAAGTGCCGCCGCCGACACGCGGCGCTGGTGTCACTTCCGCTACTGGAGTGCTTTCCGGTATCCGAATGAACTTTGAATTTGTTCTAGTACCGTGCTGTGATGTGGCAAAAATCCTTGATTAATTCGAATAATCCTATTTTATATTAGCTATATTTATTGAATATATCACATACAGTTTCACTGTACAAGTACATAAAGTAGTATTTAAAAATGTCATTTTCTTTAAGCAGAGTTTATATCTAAATCATGTATGCAAAAACTTCAGATCACACTCTGATGAGGATTCGCATATAAATCCAACAAGTATTCATTTAAAAGAAACATTTGTCTGACATTTTCTTTACCCCACAGAATAATTATTAATACTCGGATTATTTTTCTCTATGATTCGCTGTGATTACCTCCCATTACATAACATAATTTTCGATGCTACCAGGAATTCAAAAATGCACGTGTGTGTAACACATTGGAAGTCACCTATGACGCACGTTTGTTGCGCGCTGTACCTTTCTCCTGCCTTTCGACTTATCCGCAACAAGTGTTCCTAATCGATACTCCCATAAAATGATACTCTTCACCCCGTCCAGTGTTGTGAACAGGGTCACGAGGATCAAGCAGCACATGTCAAGTACGATGGGGTAAAACGAAGAATGCTCGCACGCAGATGCTCGAAAAAACGACCAAGAAATTTCAAAACCTTTCCCTTTGGATACACAATCCAAGACTTCTTATGCCAAGTATGCACTCAACAATAGAAGCTTGCCCTTGCTAGCGCCGGTTCTATTATCCTTTCTCCTCCCTCTTAACCCTCTCCTTCCTCTACTTCTAGCGATGGCATCGAGTCTCCCTTGTTACGCGTCCGACCAATCCACCCCTAACTGCGAGTTGAGTTCCTCCAGCAAATGTGACATTACTCCAAAGTCCAAACTTGATATACCAAAGAAACCCACCTACTTTATTTATCTACAGTCCCAAAGAAAATAGAGACTTTAAAAACACAAATATCTACATTTCCTAACTTCATCCCTTAATTCGGGTGTATCTCACACTACTATATTTTCCAACTAGAACTCCTGGCACAAAAAGCAGATAGGATCAGTCGAAGCGCGTAGCGTAGGGCCATTAAATAGGAAATACAGGGTTGACCAATCTCTCGAAGGGATCTATCATACTGTGATGATCGCTCGCTCGCTCGAGCGGACTCGACGACAGGGGTGGGTGGTCGCTTGCGAGGGTATTGGTCCCATCGCTAGTAGGATTTTGGTGGCTGGAGAGCGGTGCTCCGGCGTAGCCGGCATGTGCGCGCTGCTGCAATCGATTTCAAAGGCAACGCATGCCCTCGAGACCTCGGTGCGTCGGTCCGCGAGTGCTCCGGCGAGCGGGGCGAGAGAGAGAGCGCTCAGTCAGTGGCACCGCTGCGGCTTTCACGGCTCGCGCTGCTCCCAGCTCTCGGCCAGTCCCGACACGTTTCGCCCGACCGTGCTCCTTCCGACCGCGGCCTGCTGGAAAGGGGAAGCTTGCGGCTGCGAGGAGCCACGCCAGTGGGCACGTCCGGGCCGCGAGTCGCCGCGAGTCGCCGCGACGGGATGTGCCATCATTGAGAAGTCCGAGCCCTGTCACGCCCAGGTGAGAGACACCTTACTTTCTACCGATCAGCCAAGCAACGATCCCCCGAGCTTTCGGGGGGTGGTCGCCCGCCGACACGCAGGTTTCGCCAGCCGGAGAACCAGCCGGAGAACCAGCCAGAGGGAGGGAGCGTCGCTACAACCTGATGCTTCCGACACCAACTGCGAACAGCCGCCCCCCTGTCCCGGTCAATTTCTCGCTCGACCCACCCTTCAAACTCTCCCACAACTCCACTCTGATCCTACGCCGTCGATGATAGACCTTTTAACGGCACCCATGCCTCGCTCGACTCCTCCCTAGATTCTCCGGCTACGCCGATTTTATTCTACTTCCAAGCATTCGATTCGGGAAATTGTGTGGAGTTTTGTTTAGTGTTCCTTGGATCTCATTGCCAGATGGTCGGCCAGGGCTTGTCCCGCGATAGTAGACTTGGTGAGTGGGAAAACGATTGTCATATGGTCGCGCAGATAGTGACAGGGAGAATGTTTTAATGCGGGGGTTGAATGGTGCTGCGAGAACTTATTAAAAATTTATTTTATGTTATTAATGAAAGGTAATAACAGGTGTTTGTGCGAGATTGCTTTTTTTGTTTCGATTAATTTCGACGACATACTTTTATTCGTGGAGTGAGATGATTTGGTTGATAATATAGGTGTGGGTAGGTTTCCACTATCATGCAGATAATAGTTTTATTTTATTAGTAGATTTAGTGTAATTTACGGTGCCGGAATTACTTTCGTCAAGTTTTAATTTCACTAACCGATGGTACTTCAAGGCCAACGAACTCGGAGGAATACCATCCGCACTAATGTAGCCTAATTGAATTAAAGCGAGTATCGGGCGGGATTATTCCAGGATGGAGCGTATCCGAAACCGTGCAAGTGGATTTATTGAAGTAAAGCTTAATCGGGACTGGCGCTAGAATCTACTTCCAGCGAATCAGCTGACAATCTTAATTCCATTACCTGAATAACAGCAACAAAAGCGTTCAATCCCCAGCCACGTTAATCCACCACAAATATTCCATACCGCAATACTAATCCCCGTTCTATTAGTCTTTGTTATTTCATTCCCCGGCGCTGGAAAGTCTCCGGTCAGTTTTAACGAGAACCGTTGATCCACTAAATCCTCCCCCGCCAGCCCAATTTCGAACCAGGGCTTAGCATTCCGACATGATTTGCAATTCCGCGAGCGCAGCCTCGCACAACTTTGCTAAATAAAGCCAGCACGAGAAGTCCCGCGCGAGATACGCTCGAGAACTCGCTAAGAGACCAAATGCGCAAAGTTTTGGAGAAACAATTTCCCGGGGTCCCATTGGGCCGCGTTTATCGTCGCGACTTTTCACCGGGCGTTATATCGGCGAACTGGGATTTCCGTCGCCGGGCGAACTCGGTTATGGAAATTCAAGTTCTGGCCCCCAAGTAGCCGACTGCCACGTGAATTGGACGCACAATTGCAGGAACATCTATGGGCCATAAAGTGTGGTGGCGAAGAGGCTTGGAGCTACTGGTGCTCTTCAGCTTCCATCGCACCATTCTCGGCGAGGGTGATGTCGGTGAGTATGCCTCATGATTATTCCTCGGGAGCGGAGGGGGCGTTAAGCACTTTCGGGATGGTTTTATGGATCGAGCGACGTCTCCTGCGTCAATAATGCACGAATGCCGGCCTGATCTCTGGGCCTCGAGATAACTGTTGCGCGCAGGAATACGAGGAAAGGCAAAGCACTGCGCGGTATTGTTTCATTCATCATTAAAGAGCACTTGGAGCAATAACTAGTGAAAGACGCGCCGGCGGAAGAGCTGCACTTTTTCCGCCCTTAGACGGCGAAGGAAGTGTTTTCGCGTTTGAGGGGGGAACGTAAACCGGAACTCCATTATGCGAGAGACCGTGGGGGAAAATGTGGAAAATGTGGAAAATGAAATTTCAAGCTCGCCTTCCTTGCTGGTGCGCTAACTCTAACTGGGTAATAGGAAGTTTGCGTAATCCTCTTTGGTGCGCACTTATCGGACGGTGCCTATAATTGCGTTGGAGAGAGCGATGGAGAATTAAGTGGCTGAGAAAAGGGCCTTTCCACTGTTGAAATATCCACCTCGATTTACATTCCTGACTATTCATCTACTGCCTCCTCCGGCTGGCAGAAAAACGTTTCTCTTCTCTCGCGTGATTGATGCACCTTCGAGCCAGCCGATCTTCCTGTCAGCTCTCCCTCCCCTTCCTGGAAAAAGCCCTTTCTCGAGTCATCCTTGAAGACCAGGCTGAAATAGCTGAATGGATATCGACGCTATTCTCTATCAGACAAGATTCTCTCGTGAAAGAAAACCTTCGCGCTTTGTTAAACCTCTCGCGCGGTCCCAAATATAATAAAAAAGAACTGAAATTCTCGCGTGTAAATTGCTACAGGAATCACTCGGAATGTTGACGAAGTCTTGTGTCAATTTTGCAAGTAAACTCAGACGAAGTTTTATGGAGGGCGGGACCGTCACCCCCCATTTGAGAATTAAAGGCGACGAAAGTCCGAGTTAAAGAAGCGGCCGTGACCTTCGAAAATGGGAGTCAGTACGATGTACGTGTGTAAACGGTAAAAAAGGCGAGTGAGTACAAGGGGCAAGTTCGATTTTCGCCCACCACCACTCGACGTCTATCGAGCTGTACATCCCACGCGAGCACCGCCTTCGCAAACTCCGCGTGTCTCCCTCGCTCTCGCCTTTTCCCCGCTAGTTACCACCTGCTCTCACCCTCGGATTATCTCAGCCGTGTATCCTACCCCCGGCCGCCCTCGCCCCCTACGCCCTTTCACCGATTACCTCCGTTTCTCTTTCGCCGATTTTGGCCCGTCTAATTCCCCGCTGGCCCGCTTTAGATTTCCCACCCTTCGATGAATTTCGATACAACGCTTTTCCAAGGGTAACACTGCTCTAATTGTTCAGAGCCACCTGGAAGACTTGTTTTTTAAGAAGAGTCTTGAGAAGAGACTCTCTTCGTCAGGTTCGTGTAACCGGATTTCCCGTGGGTCTTGCGTTAATGAAAGCTCGCCAGAGGTTGCAGGTATTACTCCGACCAGCGCTGATGGGATTTGGCCGGAATTCGGGCGAATTCAGAATTCCAGTGGATCAACTGGGCAAAAGGGGGGTGATTATATTCATTGATTTACTCGCAGCGAACTTGACGCCTCGGAGATCACGGAATGGCTCGCTCGGCGGCACACGCGTGTCAGGGGAAATCTCTTGGTACACGAACGCTAAATGAAAGGATCGATACTGCTATACAAGTCCGAAGGAAAAGCGAAAACTTTTCGTGTGCTCCACGTATTGTGCGCTGCTCCCGCGCGCTGCATATGTAATACTCAGCCGGTGGGACGGGACTTTGTGATTATCCCTTGGAGTATTCGAGGAGAAGATTGCACGGGCGCTTAATAGGGACAGGAGATTCCGAGGAAATCAAGCGCAGTTTCATCCTGGGGGATGGAAATATCCGATTACAAGGGGCGTGTTTCCCATCGCAACAGACTACCTTTCAAGGGCCGATAGTTGGACTCGGCACTCGAACCAATCGCACCCAATTCCGAAAGTCGAAATGTCGGATTAAACCTCGAATCAAATATTGAATAGTCGTTTGGCATTCAAATGAATCGAGCTCGCGATGGCATTACCGCGGGAAACGAGGAGCAAAACTGCTCAATATATAGACCGCGGGGCAGAAATGTCCATGACGCAAGACGCTTACGTCAGACGATCAACGAAAAGAATGGCTAAGAATCCTGAATATTTTAATTCGTCGTACCGCGCGATGAATGCCCGAATCGATATTCCTCTCCGCGTCGTATTTTCCCACGGGCAGGGCGGTTAAACTCGCTTTTTTTAACCGTGTTTTCTTTCCCGTAAACATAACGCGGAAGTGTATAGAAATCCTCTTTTCTTGGAAGGGGCTCTTTCTTTAAAAGAAGCAGTGCTGAAATGTTAATTATTTCCTTCGAGTCTGCTTAACATCAATCGAGACAAGTACTCTTACTTTCCAGGCTGCCTCTTTAGTGGAAGCCTCTGCAATCCCCGGACTGAAACCTGCTATAACGGTAAGTCTGATTAAAGCACGCCTTTTTGAATTGCCAAGAGGGACCCTTTCAAAGTGACATTGTTCTTTGTAGACCTGGCTTTCGGCAAGTGTATCCCGCAATACGTTGATCTAGCCGACGAGGAGCTTTATCAGTGAGTTTCAATATCGCCTGATAAGGAATCGCTTTCGGGATAATTTGTAGCGAGCCACCCCTCGCGCCAAGTGAGATACGTCAGTCAAGAGTTATTGCGAGACCTTCGCATTTAACCCTCTTTCTATTTTCGGACGAACAAAAAATTGATTTATCACCTCATGCCAATCTATTACCCAATAGATCAAATGGTACTTTAATAATGGGGAGTGTTTAAAGAAGCCGCAAAAGCAGAATGCTTCCGAGGAAGTAGTCGAGTCAGTGGAATGAACCCGCACAGTTCAGACATAAAGCGTTAAGCGGCTCAGTAGTAGTGTCTCCTTATAGTCAGACAGTGAAATTGGATACAGCGCTTTAGAGAGTGGAATAATAAAGTTAGCGGGCACTTTCGCCGGTCGCCGTAATAACCAAGTGCGATGCCCGCCGGCGAGAGTCGTTGGCGATTTTCGATAGCGGCGTATAACTCAGCCAACTAAAGTTCATATGCCCATATCCCCTTTATTCTATCGATGCCAGCAGCGCGACGCACGCTGCCCTGACAAATACCGCACACGCCAGCGATCAAATGAACCGTGGATTGAATTGTTCGCGCGTATAGGACCGGGCGGCTCGGCAAATTGCAGTATGCCAGGCTTTGTTAGAAGATGCCTCTATCTGCATGGCACAAACAAATGCTTTCTCGTGCATTAAAGCGAGACCGCTACCGTGTTCACTCTTTTATACACGATAACGCTGTGAAAATTGACACGCGTAGCTCGGCTCACCTTTCTCGCTAGCTCGCATTCCGATTCCGTCTGACCAAAAACGGACGCTACTACTTGCCCGAGCGCCGGCCGATCCAGCGCCGATTCTTCCACTCTCTCTCTGCCGCGCACATATTTGCTCATTCTCGTTACTCGCATCGCACTCTGCCAGTTTCCCGGTAATTTTTCACCGGCTTGTTTGAAGTGCTCGCGAGAAAGAATGCATGGAAAAGCGGCGCGCACTTAAGCACGCGCGGCGGACTATATGAAACGGGGCTCTCTTTAATCGCTCGACGTATCCCACTTTCGAAAGTTAATAGTCTAAAAGTATATCCGAATAGATCCAGCCTCGAATACTCACTGTAACAATTAATAAAAACTCTGATGTTCACCAGGTATGACTTCGATTCGGAAGAATTGCTCTTATTGCGGCTCCAGCTGGAGAGGCTGGAGCTCGACGGATATAAATGGAAGCACCCGTACACCCAGTGTGTTATGCAAACGTCGTTATATAATATCCGACATGGGTACGGCTAATTAGTAATACGGAGTCGTTATCAAACGGGCCAAATGAAAGCGTCGGCAGTCCATTATGCTAATCGCCTTAAAATCTAACTCCTCTCTACTCGTAGGCAGACGTATGACGTTCGACTTTGCCAGCGCTTCAAGCAGTACGAGCACTTTGACCAGGAGGCTAAACCCAGCAAGCAGGAGGCAAGAGTAAGTCCGCACAACTGTTTAATTGGCGTCCTTAAAGAGATAGTATCACCGGGCTGCGATAGTGCGATATCGCGAGCGGCCGCGACGGGGAGAGAGGGAGAGCTAGTTAATCTGCCGGGCGAATGGTATTAATAAACTATCGATCGGACATTCGCATTCTACAGGTACCAGCGATCGCCATAGTGAAGTTCACGCCTAACAACGCCAACTTCGAAAGCGACTTTGCTAATGAGTTGTATTATCCGCCTGGCACTCAGGTGCGATATGTACAGCGGCGAGCTTTGCCCAGCAATGAGCCCCTTCAGCGCCAGTATAATCCGGCAATCGGAGAAGGCATCGGTCGCGTTTACAGGCCGAGATACTCCCCGCTCTCCTATAACGAGTACGATTCTTTAACGGGCGATGAGAGCCCAGCGGAGCGCGTAAGTCCCCCGCTCAGGATCTCCTTCCCCGCGGACGATTACGGGGAGAAGTTGTACCGCATCCGGCGAGATTATGGGAATACAGCGATCGAGTCGATCAAGAACGCTCTGGCGGAGGAGAACTTGGCGAGGCAGCTCCTCGAGGATGAGGCACTGGCCAAGATGCAAAGTCTGCCGGACGATGAGCTTGAGTTTCTTCTCGAGGACAGAACTTCCCCTGACTACCGCTTGCAGGGCGAGGTCGAGTCCGATGCTGACCAGGAGTACGAGAAGACCTTCGCCAGGAAGTACAAACACCAGAGGAAATTTCCCAGTAGCGAGTTTCTTGAGGGCGGCGAGACATGGCTGGACAGCGTGAAGAGGAATCTGAAGGAGAATGATAAAAGTTTCGATTACGATGTGAATGTCGAGGACGACGGAGCGGTTGCAGGAGTCGAGGAGCCGCCAAAGGGAATTGGGATATTTACCGAGGGTGGATTCGTCGATCCTGGGGAAGAGAAACCTGCCGACGATACGATGCGTAGGTGTCATAGTGGGAGATGAAATAACGCGAGAGATAAAGTTGGACTGAAATGCTTGAATTTGTTTAGAAAACGATTACGATTCCCTGCTGGATGCTTCGATCGCTTGGCGACGGGAACTCGCGGGGTTTAAACGCCGCGAGCGCTTGGACGTCAAGAAACCCGGCCCGTTGTTCTCCACGAATAATTATGCGTTCAAGACGCCGCAGCCAACAGGTAAGTAATCAGTTAGAGACTTAAATAAAAAGAAAGCCGATAAAGCTTTGCCTACTACTCGCGACTGAATTTACAGAGAACGAGAATGAAGATCGTTCCGAGGAGAATCAGAATGTAAGTCTCATATAAATTCGTCTCGAAAACTAGCTTACACAGGATCGGTATCGTCAGTTCGATTACACTCTGTTGTAGAGCGAGGAATTATTGATGCCACTGGTGAAGAAGGAGCTCAGCGACAGCGGACTTGAATACCAGAGACTCTCAAACACTTACAACAACGTCGACCTAGATTACGTGTACGTAGAGTTCCAACAACCTTTCCATACATGGTCCGAAGGCGAGCACGTCGTTAAAGAGGTATCCATTAACGTCCTAGTTTTTCAGCCGCGACCCTTATTTACAATTGAAACGGTCCCTTGGAACATTTCAGGTGGCGAAGCAACTGGGATTGGTGCCGGGCACCCTCCGGGATATTCGAGTCGGGCGAGCGGAGGTGACTTTTAAGGTAGTGCGGAATAACAGGGACTACAATGCCACTGATGTCGCCAATAACATTGGTAAGTTACGATGCCGCACCTCTTAAAACTAGAAATCAATATTTTAATATCCTTTTCTCGCCTAGATACCATACGTGGAAAGCTGCGAGACACTCTGGGGGTTGAAGTGATCCGCGCGGGCATAGGCGACAAGGTGACGAACTCCTCCAATATCTGCAATGAGAGTAGGAACATAAGTCTTAGTATAGCAATTGATTAAGAAACATTCTCCCCAAAGGCGAAGCTACCAGCAACCTTAGAGGTAGCGCGAGAAACGGAGATCAATTCGAGCATCTTCGGTGCAGTGGTGGCCGCCGGGATCACGGCCGCGGCCGCGGCCGCAGCGGTGACCCTCATAATAGCACGTCGTCACGCGAAATCCCGGGCGAAGCTGGCGGGACTCGCGACCCCCGACCCCGAGGCCTCCAAGGACTACCAGGACCTGTGCCGAGCGCGAATGCAAGCGAAACTCCCGACGGAGAAGCCGGAGTCCCCGAGGATCACCAGCCTCTCCCGTGAAAGCGATTCCAACAACGCAGGCTCCAATCGCTCGAGCACCTCCTCCTGGAGCGACGAGCAGACCCTCTCCAATCTCGACACTTCCATAGGACACGTAGTGCTGGTACATAAGAACTATCTTCCTCGGAAGCTGATTGCCTAACTATTAACCAGTATGACGAAATCTAACACCCCGCAGAGCTACATGGAGGATCATCTGACGAACCGGGACAAGCTCGATCAGGAATGGGCGGCGCTCTGCGCCTACGTCGCTGATCCTTCCTCTACGGAGAACGCGGAGAAGGAGGAGAACATCAGGAAAAATCGACCCGGCGCTCCGCTCCCCTACGATCACTCGCGGGTAGTTCTAAACCATCTGGCTAACGCTGACGACTCCGACTACATTAATGCTTCCACTATCGTAAGTTCCATCTTCCGATTGCTTTCACTATGGGAAAGCGTGCAAAGATCGCCGAGAACCTTTGCTCAAAGGAGAGTTATAGTTGTTAAATGTGTACGACATTCGTTTTTCCGGATGCCGCATCGCGATTATGTAGAGACCGGTAAGTCACACGACGAAGCATGTGAAGCTGCATTTCCCCATTGCGATTAGTAAGAAGCCGAGAGACGTGTAAAGCCAAATTAATGCTTCTTCCGAAGGAATATGCTTAGTTGTAGACCTACGTATCCCAGTATCGACCAAGTGTTCTCCAGTAAATAGTCATTCTTCGAGTGAAACTTGTAGTGTCTGTAATGAAGTTAAACAGTTTTACCTGCGATGAAGTTTAACGGTTCATGGCAGAAAGTAGTATGTCCCGCCGTAACGATGAGTTTATGCACAAGTTTCGTCAACGCTTTATGCTATGTTAACAAAAGCCGTGCGACTTGCTTGACTAAGGATTGAAAAGGTTGTTCTTAGGAGCAGTCGAGGATAATAAGTGTGTTACTCGTTTTAGACGGATCACGACCCCCGGAACCCGGCATACATATCTACTCAGGGTCCGCTACCTAATACAACAGCGGAATTTTGGCAAATGGTGTGGGAACAGGGTAGCGTGGTGATTGTGATGCTGACTCGTCTGACCGAGGAAGGCGTGGCAATGTGCCACCGATACTGGCCCGAACAGGAATACGAACAGTACAATATTTACGAAGTCCATCTGTTATCCGAGTATCCTGGTTGCGACGACTACCTAGTTCGCTCGTTCTATCTCAAGAATCTCGAGACTGGCGAGACTCGAACGGTCACGCAATTCCACTTCCTCTCGTGGCCGGAAAATCGGGTGCCACATTCTACGAAAGCTCTTCTCGAATTCCGCAGGCGAGTATTTCTCCGAGGCATTGTGTCGCGGATTCTTCTTCGTATTATGAAAGTGAAATGTTTTCTCTCTCCCTTTGTTGAATACAGGAAGGTGAATAAATCATATCGCGGCCGATCCTGCCCTATTGTTGTACACTGCAGGTGCGTTATTCGAGGACAGAGGAGTATTATATATTATAAGAATTGAATGTAGTGTGGTGGACTATAAAATTGCAAATGATTGAATAATTTCAGTGACGGCGCTGGTCGCACTGGAACATACTGTCTAATCGACATGGTCCTAAATCGAATGATGAAGGGGGCAAAAGAGATTGATATCGCGGCGACATTCGAGCACATAAGGGATCAGCGAGCGAACATGATTGCTACCAAGCAACAATACGAATTTGTCTTCGTCGGAGTAACTGAAGAAGTTCGCGCAAATCTGAAGGCCCTACCAGTGGCACCGGCGGAAAAGTCGCCGGCTCCAACCCAAATCACCCCAGTCACTAATACCTAACTAACTAAACCAAACTAACTAAACAACTATACTTGGTACACAAGTTCGAAGCTACCCGCGGCGAGCAAAGGCAAAGTATTAATCAAGTCTTCTCTATAATCAAGAAAAACGGCCAAATACATTTGACCAGGCGTGTCTATGAGCCCCTATTGCTATACACCTATAATTTCGAATCCTTATTCCGGCTACCTCGGCGCTTCCAGCACACTGACCCCCTGCGAAAAGTGCCATGGCACACAGGGACTTTCACCTTCTGTTTAGACCGGTGAAGATATAGGATGACAACGTATGCTTTCAATTCACTGATACGCGGCCTATCACTAGATGTAAGCGCAGTTAGAGCTATAATTTCTCATCCCCATAAAACATCTAGACTGAGCAGTACAATCGTATAGTGTTGGATTACAATTTACCGAAGATATGCCCCGGAGAGACTTCACACATCAGGCTACCTTGGCAAGAGAAACTATTTTCTAAAGCGGTTCTTGCGGAGACTAATCAGTGGCAAACGTTAGTGGTCGAAAGTTAATGTCTCGGCATTGCTACTCATAGAGCGAGATCGTCCAGCTTGCGTACAAATTTTACGGTCAGTTGCATTCCGCGAGATAATCCACCAAAATATACACAAGAGTAACTCTACGAACGTGCTTTAACAAAGCTTTAAAGTGATGTCAGATTGTATTACGACGAAAGTCCTTTATGAAACAGGGAAAGTGTAATTCTCTCTTCTAAGTCAATTCCCATTGAATGGCACCAATTTGGAAGTGTACTTTTTTGACTACCTACTCGTGACGAATTATTATAGTGTCAGGATCAATCTTGAGTTCAACCTGTTATTGATGTTGCGTTCGCCGTTCTAGGAGTATCGTGAATGTTCGATATCTTGTGCTAATCTCTGCTACGAGACGCGTAAACTGGAATACCAGATTTACGGCTTGTATGACGAATCTTTCCCTTTCTACATAAACGAAAGTAAAAGTGGATGATCGCGATCGAAATCCATTGTATTCACTGTTAAAGGCGGCACGGTTTTATTAAGTAAAAGCGGAGGGCTAACGAATAGGGCGTCATTCGATGTGCGCTAATATATTTAAAGTATCTGATGAAAGCGTATTCAATCTATCTGGCGGGACGACTTTAACTGTATCGTGGTAATGATGTTAAGTGGTACGTACAGCTGTAAAGACTCGTGTGCACGAAAATGGAAAAACCCCCAAAAAAATCTTGTCATATCGGTGTCCACATTAAACGGAACTTGTGTTATGCTTTCGGCGCGGCTTCGTTGATCCTGCGGATCCAACCTCCCGCACAATTAACGATGCCAACCTACTTATCCCTATCCAATATGCATTTCAGGTATATGAGATTAATAGCCTCTTCTCCTTGTCTAATGCATTTATTTTCTCATCGATTTCTTGAAGGAACAATACACGAATGAATGAGGCTCGATCGCGTGTGGCTTGATCGTCATGAAAGAATAGCGAATTCTCTGTCTTTAGTAGTATTTTACAAATTAGGAACTATCACGGTCTATTTATTTTCGCGCATTGTTATGTAAGTTACGGATTTGTTACTTTGAGTTGTCATGATTTGAATTACAACAATCGAGTACCGCAACTCCACTGCGAAAGTTCGCTTGACCAATAGCTGAGTTTAATTAGCCTCCCTTGGCACAAACTCACATAACAGATTCTATATTTTTATGCAAAGGAATGAGTCTATATAAATGATATATATTAATATAGTTACATAAATCTATAATATGTTACCCGAAATGTAATATTATATATGTTATAAGATAATAAATCACTCTATGTTCCAATCAATATGAGAGAGCATTTGAAAAGTATCGCAACTTTATTTTACTTCACAGGGATCCTCCTACAAACCCTCAATAACAAAAATAAAAATATCTACATGGTATTTTATATATTACTCTTAATCGGCATCTATTCATTAAAATTCGTATCGTTCTGCACGTACATGTACAATAACATCAGGTGCCCCGTTTCCCTGCGGTAAGAGTGAGTTTGACAAGATTCTTTTTATAATACTCATACTAATTACTATTATATTTGTGTGCAGAACGACACAAATATAAGACATATCACGTGTTTTGTGTACAATAATATACATTAATTTCCCTATCAAGATTTTATATACAGAAAAAGACATACCACGTGTTTTATATACACTAATATGCACTAATCTCCAATTGAAGATGACTGGGTGTCAGGAAACCCCTCATCCCAAAATCCTGTAAGGAAATGCTTGTAGTACGATAAAGTTTAGTTATATTATTTAATGACAGAAAATTTGAATTCACTTACCTGCAGGAGTATTGTGTCGTAGAGCAAACTTAGTTCTGTGTCGCGAACACGCTTGCAGCCGCAATTTCATCTGCGACTCGGTTAGTCCAATGCACTTGAAATACTTTAAGTAAAGATAATTTTCAATAACCACTTTAATATTTAGCATAATTGGAGAGGAACTTAGTCTAAAATCCACTGTCTTCTTTTAACACTTACTATTTAGTACTAATCCGCAGCATCAACAAGAATTTATAATTTACTTATGTATCAAAATGTAATGACACTACATTATGTGCTCGCACAAACGTAAAATTATTACCTTTTCGCATTCATAGCAATCATGACCCACCAGTTTTGCTCTCTCCTTCTTAGTTCTTCCTGGTTTATGATTACTGTCATTTTTTTTCTTCACTTTTGGTTGTGGTCTATCAAAAACATATCCAACACAAAATTATTAATCACTCTTGGCTCCTGTTTAATCTTATGCAAAATATAATTACACGTCATAGCTTGTTAATAGGTTCCGTTTTACAGATGGCATAGTTTTTAATTTAGTAACATTTTGTTGATGTTGATCCTTTCCATTTATGTTAGGTATATGAAAATATGTTTCATCAGCATCAGACGCAGACATTTGTGTTTTTGAGGGGTATATATTGTCTTCTGTCTTTTTAATTTCGCTTGTTGAAGGTGATACATCTTTCTTCTGTTGCACAGCAGTCCTATTTTCATCGTAATGTGGCAATAATGAAATATCATTTTTTGGCTTCTTTGTTAAAGCACCTGTATCGCACTGTGTAGATGAAAACAATGGCGAAAATTGACTGAAATCTGCCGTATTCATCTTTTCTAATGGAACATTTTCTTTGTCTGTACATTGCTTCTTCAAACTGCTGTCATTGTCATTATAAAGTAATTTAGCGATTTGGTGTGTTGAAGGCTTCCTTTCCTGAATTGATTTTGAACGACTCTTCATTGCAGAAGATAATGGACGCTGAGGACTGTCCTCTATTACGTCATCTACATTTGTCTGAATTTGATCTGAGGCTTCCAACAGATAGTATTTATTCAAGACAGGTTTTACCACAGGACTGTTTTCACATATTGATATATCTGGATTTTTTTGTAATGATTCAAATGCTAGCTTTGCCTGACGTTGTTTTTTACCATTCTGAGTAATACTTGTATCAACATTAACCAGCTTGCTTATAGCAATTTTTTTATAGGATTTCTGAACAGGTGTGCATTCTACTACATCATTATTAGCAGTACAATTTAATACTGAAATAGAACACTGATTATTATCACCTTTCATAGGCGAAATGCTATTTATTTTAGTTTGTTTTTCATCAATCCTTGCGAGTAAAGCTTCACTGATATGTAATTCGTCCTTCTGACTGCCTATTGTACTGTCTGAGATTATAGTGGCTGGTAGATTTTTTCTCGGCTTTGGTTGCCGGTTCATAAGTACTGGACTTCGTAGTAACTCCTCTTCATTGAATACACTTATTTCTGTATTTTCACTAAGAGATGCAGAATCGTCCGACTTCAATATCAAAGATTCTGTTATAGTTTCATTAATCAGCATCTTTTGATGCTTTGATGAACTACTAATCTTTTGTTTATTCAACAGTTCTAGTAAATGCTGAGATGTTTTCAGGATATTGTCGCTGGAAATATTACTCCGTTAAAATGTGTATAAATCATTAATAATAAATACTAGCATCTATTTTATAAATGTATCTCACATTCTTTCTGCTTCATCTGCTAATAATTGGCATAATGGACTACGATCTGTCTGATTATTTCTACATGTCTTCATTGTCTTTATGTGGTTTAACTGTATTTCTGAAAATACATAGAAAACTCATAATCAGAGCTATTGTACCAATTGGTTAGTCTGTTTTGCTAGGATATTCTTGATTGTCTTCAATTATGACATTGGAGAGCAATTTCAACAGTATGAAATCCATTGGCAATATATGAACTTGTGCCATTAACTGTGCATGTAAACAATGAAAGCTTTATACTTACTCAGGGCTTCAATGTATGCCTTTGACAGATAGTTGATCAAATTCATGCTGCTCGCACTCTGACCTCGATGGTCCACACAGCAATAAACACGTGATGCTGGTTTGGACATTGTGTCGAAAGGGTTTTGAAAAGAGCAAACTTTATGGAAAAAGTGCCCCACGTATCCACGATATATATAGATCAATGCAGATCAGTGATCGCGACTGGTTGACCGGCCATGATAATTTTCGGAGTTGCTCGCAGGAAGCTCGCAGTATCCTGTATGGCGGCAATCGAGCGTATGTTCTAACCTCTCGTTCCTACTGTACAAACTCATCCTCGGGTCATTTCAATCTGAAATGTTGGTGAAAACACTGTTAGTAGTAGTTGTCAGTCACGCAACCAGTCGCAGACAGTAGAGAGCTGCTGCTCGGAGTATTACTGGAGAGAGATTGGAAAGCCTAAAGCCTAACGCCCGCTGCTTACCGCGGGACGACAATCGACAATGGATAACCAAGAGAATGTGTGAAATGGAAGATTGATGTAAGTGATTCTCGCGTAGTACTCGGGTGTTCGTCGGGACGAAACGTGCTAATACTCGCGGCTGCAAAAAATCCTGCTAAACTGTGTATGCGTACTTCTAGTATCTTTATTATATATACCGTCAACGTTATTTACATTACATCCCGTAAATACTTATACCAGATAAATAATCACTAACGTGATACATAAAGAAAAGAAAAAACTTATGCAATAAAGAAAGCCCTACATTCGACATTCAGTCGACTCGTTTTACATCTGCCCACCTTTGACGTCTGAGGTCTGAGGTTCTCGACTTGTCAGAATCTCAACTGTTTGCAAACAAATTTGTCCTCAAATGAATCCGCGGGTGTGGTGGGAGGAACCTTACGAGAATCTCGCGTATACTATAGCCGTACCGACGATCCACAAAAACGATTACGACGAACGAATGAATTGATGGAAAGAAAGACAGACAGACACCGAATTGCCGATATAAACGTTAAAATTCAGAATGATCCCATGTATTGCATAAATGTGGCATAATAAGGAGCGTGTCGATATGATTAAAGATACAAGACATTGTATTAAGTAGCTGGTCAGGTAGTAAACGGTATATGAATTATATACAAGTATACACCGAGTGTGCACTTAGAAATACGATTGGATAGTTGAGGCTATAGACAACTTGGTTGCGGTCGTAACTCTATTCCCTAATTAATTTAAAAAATAGCAATTTAGACCTTTCCCAACTTTATACAGAACGTCGCTTAGTACACTGTAAAGAATTATATACAAATCATTATGAGCTGAATGCAGACTGTGAGGAGGTTGAGGGGAGGAAAAGGTTCTGTGTGAGGCCGGATGTCGGTTTACCTGGGGGTCGGGTGATAGCAGGGGAAGGATTGTAAGTGTCCAAACCATAGCGCGACAAGAGCGCTAATAATGCACTGCGAACACCGACAGTAGCCAACTGCGACCACCTTCCAGAGCTCATTGCGTCGTCACCAGCATAGACTGCATGCGCGTCAAAGCTCCCAGGTTGACCTGTGCTCGTATCTACAAGAAATCACGAGAAAAGAGAATCATCGTCAAATCAATGGAGAGATATGAGAATGACTAACCTAAAGATGGTGGATTCAGCACGGGAAGGTGAGATTCCAATTGCCCGTTCGGTCTCGTGCTCGCAGCAAGCCTGAGTTCTGTGTGCAACTCTGCTAATAGTTGCGCCACTTTGGGATCAGTCTGTCAATGTACATTGTTGAAAAGTTATGTCGGATCGGTTATATTAAAGCAATTTCGGCAATTCATAAATGTAATGGAACGTGTTACAATCTATGTGATTAATGGTAGAGCTACTTGTTATATATTTCAATATCCCTTATAAAGTTGATACCTCGTTGTCTGATCGAAGTGACATAAGGTCGTCGACTCGAATTGGCTTTCCCTGATTTAACGCGGTCGTAAGAATACCCAATTTTCGGGCAAGATTGTCCTCCCCACAATACTCGAGCATATGAGAACTTGGGTCTCCCTTCGAATTGGAACGCGGTTTAATTGGCGGTGGGCTATTATAGTAATACGACGACGGAGACACCATGAACGGGCCGCTTGGATTAAATACATTCTCCCCGCCATAATGAGCTTCAACGCCAAGTCGATTTTGATGGGAGTTATAGCCTGCTTCCATCTTCAACCGCTTCGAGGATCTGTAACAGAATTACACCGTGTTACTAAATCACTGGCCTTGTAAACTCAGCATTCGTTTTTAATGCAGCATTTAAACTTTCTCTAATTAATACAAGCAGAGGAGTATCTCGGAGATGATGATAAATGAGCAAGAAACAAATTAGAATTTGAACGCAATTTAGATTATTTGATTTCGGGGAAAGTTTAATTGCTTTTACCACACACCATTTAACTAAACACAACAACTCTCCCACCACTCTCACGATATATGCCATTTTGTTGAAACATAAATGTATGAATTACAGCGAAAATATATAACACATTCACTTAACAAAGTCTACAGTGCATAAATGCCAATCAATATGGGAAACATGAAATTCGTGCAGAAATTATTCATGATAATGAATAGAGTGAAAAAGCAATCGTTGTAATTGTAATTCTCGCATACATGCAATGCAGGCAACACGTATTGAAAAAAGAGTACTTTTTCGTCTCATTACTACAACTTTATTACTCCTTTGTCGTATCGATTCGTGAGTAGAAATGCTAGATCGGTAAACAGATTTAAAAGATAAGATGTTGCATAAGTGACGTAGTTAGCGATACGCGATGAGCCGCTTTGGTTTAGTCGTCAAGCTCAAGCATATGGATTGTTACATGATACACAAATCAGTCAAAGATGATTGATTAAACTGGACACCCTGGGTATAAACATGTATGGACAGATTTAGAACATTCATTACCTATGTAAATTCTTATAAGTGCTATAAAATTTGTCCGTCTATCATTCTGCCACAATTAAATTATTTCCTGAAACATAATTTTTTTTCTGTCGTTAGATATTTTGCCAATCTGAGAATGCTTACATATATATGTCTTGTTTTGCTTTAAAGTATTGAATTACTTTCTACTCATTCCACCTGAAATAAAGAAGATTGACTTGATCAACATTGAGAGTATTGATTATAAAGAAATTAGGATCGCAGATATATCTCATTGCATATATACATTCTTCATTTGTAACGTCTAACAATATTAGCAGATACCTAATTTCCGGGCGTGGCATAATGGCTATGACACCATAGTATTGCCGAGTGCAATACACCGAACGATAATTCTTCATGACTAGTATTTCTATAAAAGAAAAGTCAGTGATTTATTACATGTGCGGCGCATGTATTTGCTGTGGAGAATCACTATCGCGTTGAGCCGCTTGCGCTATAAATTGTTATTATAGATTTGCTTGTGATAAAATCCATAGGTATCTGTTTGTTTTGTTTGTTGAGAGAAATTCAATGCTGCAACCTTTATTTCTACTTCATATATATAATGAACAATTTTAAAAAGTGTAATGTGGAATAGGTAGAATGAGCAACCAATACTTTAAAATCGCAGTCCATCAATGAATATACACTGACAACTGATTCACTCCCAAGGTTCCAGTCTTCGTTAGCGAATCTCTATTGTTGAAGACAATTACGGTTGCTTAATCGATAAACTAAAATAAAGAGACACTGAAAGGGGCGAAACAAATTAAATGAGAAAATGTTTTAATAACATTC
This sequence comes from Crossocerus cetratus, assembly GCA_963675795.1. Taxonomy (NCBI): domain Eukaryota; kingdom Metazoa; phylum Arthropoda; class Insecta; order Hymenoptera; family Crabronidae; genus Crossocerus; species Crossocerus cetratus. The sequence continues at coordinate 20,437,062 of OY776667.1, forward strand.
GAAATTCACTGTCCATAAACCTTAATAGACGAATGCGTTCGGACAATTAGAAAATGGGTATATTACAGTAATTAATTGATATTTTACATTGCGACAATATTACATAGGAATCTGTCTAAAGTCGTATTTCATTATAAGAATGGCATAAATAGAAAAAACGTGCGCAAACAGCGAAGTATGAACAAACTTCACAATCTGCCATCCTTATATTGAAAGATTTTGATCGCTATCTACAATACAGAATAATAAAGTATAACACAGTTATGAAAGAAATGACGAATTAAAATATACCTAATCCGTGAGAGAAAATACTTAAATAAACAGTATTAACATAAATAAAGTGAACTATCATAGGTCGCGGCGTTAATATATTTCTGAATACATCCACGTTTAGTCTTGACTCTTCTCATGGTTCACACGTCTTCAATCTTCGACTCACCGTCTTCTTTGCACCCTCATGACCTATTTATACTACAAGGCCTTTAATGTTGTAGGTCATTTGTATCTCCTAAGCCACACGCACATTATGTCGCATCCTAATTCTTGCTTTGTATCAGTGTTAATAACATAATTTACTGAGAAATAATGCTACGAAAACTGATCACCGTATTTTTCCGTTTATTTACAATCAAAAAATTTACGATATTCTTTAGGGATGAATTATAAATATATGTGTTAATGTAACTATTGAAATTCATTGTCCTATGCAACGCATCTAATTCACGTAAATGGATATACACTGTAAAATAAAAGAGCGCAGACGACTCTTTTCACATATATAAATATACCATTGTATATGCATGTGTATATTTTTAAATACACATATACGCCAATATGTACACTCTTATTTACTTTTGGCTTTGAAGCTGATGAACAGCACGTAAAATATATATTTTGAAGTTCATACGTTTATCTTATCATTTCTGTGCTCTTTCAATCAAATGTCAGATATATGTTTCATTGAATGAAAAATCGCGATTGCAATATAGTCGTAATTACTACCGCACTCATTCGTATTCTTAGTGTATAACATTTGTGATTAAACTTACAGCGACCTCAGAATAACAGATTTTTTTTTACAAAACATACGTCACTGTAAATTCTTCCTTCTTTATATAAATCTCATGAGTTTTATTAGAACACGTTTGAAAGGGAGTGTTACCGATTGTGTAACAAACCCATAAACGCAACTCGATGGTGTACAACTATGCGTTTTCATATTCCATTGTTCTCGATATTAGCCATCGTCGTGTTTGAACGACTGCGAATCAAATTAAAATTAACTGATTTATTCATTACTGAAAGTTGCATGCAAACGGGCGACAAAAATAGGATACTACATAGGTACGCTCCGTCTCTTTGAATTATTATTTTAACAATGCAACTTTTGCTAAGAAAATAAATGCCAAGCACAACTGCGGTACACAGCCATCTACGTGTATAAGCCATTAGTTTCTGGTCAGTACTGAGATCATACCCCAGCTTATGAAAATGTTTCTCTGCAACTACTCACCCCCCGACATCTGATAGATCCTCAAGAGGCTTATGCGGACCTCCCTTATTTGGAAGTGGGAGTAATGGTATTTTTCCAGCAGAACTTTCTTGCTGTTCCCGCAACTGGCGTCTTCGCTTTTTACTCCACAGCTCATGACAGTCTTGCCATGTAGGAAGTTGAGGGGCTGGCATTCTAGTGAAACAGATGAACATTATTATGATACTTCAAACGAAGACATGGCAAGGACAAATGCCGTAGCGGAAATGTAAGACATACTGTTCCGGCTGAACATTCTTTAGCCACGCGCTCTTGAGCGCATCGGCAGCCGTTATCCGTTTCTCTGGATCTAGTTCCAACATTTTATCTAAAAGATCCAGAGCTGGGGCAGGCATAAAAGAAAAGTCTTCTCTTAAACGTCTTCTATGGGACTTTTTCGGCTTAAGAGTATGCCACAGTGGCAATTTTATCACAGATGGCCAAACTGCAGGAGTTGGCGTGCCACAGACTCTAGAAATCATTTCCAATTGCATCATTTCTACATTAGCCTGCAACAAACGTATCAACATGCCGTGTTATAACCGTGCTATTCAACAGTACAGTAATTAAATGAAACTCTCGGAACTTTGCTACCTGGAACAGCGGCTTTTTGGAAAATAATTCGCCTAAAATGCAGCCGCAACTCCAGACATCAATTGCTGGGCCATATCGCTCTTCACCCAATAACAACTCAGGTGGCCTGTACCATAAAGTTATAACTTTATTTGTATACGGGCGTTGCCTGTCCTCAGCATTGTAAAGCCTCGCCAACCCAAAATCAGCCAATTTCACTTCTCCTCTGCAATCATCAATCAGTTAAATACGACAGTCCAATAAATCCCATTTTTCCCGTAATCACAACCTACATACTTGTTGTTCATTAATATATTCGAACATTTAATATCCCTATGTAAAAAGTTTTTGCTGTGGCAATAGTTCAGTCCATCCAAAAGCTGTTTCATAATACTCGCATTATTCATTTCATTAAAATCAACCATCCCGGATTCCAAAAGTCCCATTAAATCGTGGTCCATGTACTCGAACACAAGATAGAAGGAGCCCTTGTCCTAAAAAATAGCAAAAGTTGTAAATTCGTGCTATCACATAATATTTTTTACGGCACATCTATACACCCAATATACCTTTCTGAAGTCTAAGGCGTCCTGTTTGTCCGTGACAATCTCGCGCAGGTTAACGATATTTTTGTGATTAAGTTGTCGTAAAATCTTGATTTCTCGGACCGCCGTAATTGGGAAGCCTTCTTTCTCATTTTCCAATCGAACTTTTTTCAAGGCTACAAGCACCCCAGCTCGCTTATCTTGAGCTTTATAAACCTGTCCGTAAGTGCCCTCTCCAATTTGAGCTATAACTTCGAATACGTCGACGGATCGTTCGCCCCAATCTTTGCCGCCTGAAGCGGACATGGGAGTGTGGCAATTTCGTGATCCTCTGCGTTTCAGAATTTTCGGCCTCTTCAATTTTGGTTTGGGCGTCACGCGTTCTACTTTTGACCGTGGTGGAGTTGCATTGGGGTCGTCCTCTCCGCTTAAATCTTCTGATCCAGGAACAACTAAATATAAGTTACCTTGTACAAAACGATGCGAAGGAAGAAGAATTTGATTTGGGAAAAGCCAAAACTTACCTGGCGGCATAGGGAGATCTTTTATACTTTTCTTTTGAGGTGCTTTTGCAGTTGAAGCTGGAAATTTCATTTGTGCTTTACTAGGTGGGCTTGGCGAACGACTTGGCGGCGAGTCTATGCTTTCCAAATCATTCTGGTTAATACCAGGTGGTAAAGGTAGTCTTGACAAACTTTTGGTCTTGAATGCTACAATAGGAGGCTTAGGAGGATCTACCGACTTCAATGGAACTAGATTATTGGGAGGGTTAAATTTCGATATCGCTGTGTGTGGCGCCGGAACTGGGATCGGTATGGGCGGTGGCGGAACAGATAAATTTGGAAGGACTGTCATAGAGACTGGTACAGGAATTGGCGCTGGCACAGGTATTTGTGGTAAACCTGATGCGTTCACAGGCTCAGTTTGCGGCAGTGGTGGTTGTACATTTGCAGCAACCGGGAAATTTGGGCTGCTTGCAACAGTGACTGGGCAATTAGTTATAACAGCTGACGGTGATGTGTATATAGATACATGAGAAGTCTGGCTCGTACCAGACGTCATATTTGGTACACTGGCAGGTAGTGTCATTGGTAGCGGCGGCGTCTTCCCTGCCATGTTATCATCCGACATTGGAACTGGAATATCGACCACATCGAGGGACTTCATGCATTCAGCCGCGGACTTTGCTTGTTCCTTATGATTCGCAAACTTCTCCTTATTGTCCGTGGGAGCCTTGTTCTCAGAGGATGTATTACTCGCATCCTTGTCATCATTGCCTTCTATTATCTGTACTTCGTCCTGTGTAACGGCCTTTTCCTTTGCTGCCTGCAACTTCTTGTATGCTAGTTCCCTCATGTTCCTATCTTTAACCAGTTCGGCGAATAAACTAGTTTCACTGATCTTTGCCTGAACTCTAAGATTTCTGGCGGTGATACTCGTCGGACTTCTCGCCCTCGATCTATGAGGAGATGGTGAAGGAATTCTAGACGGCCTTGGGCTTTTCGACTTATGTTTTCGCGATGATTTATGAGTCTTGCTAGGAGATCTGGATTTCTTTGGAGTGCGACTTCGTCTACGGTCTCGCGATCGTGATCGGGACCGTGATTGCATCTTTCTCCATCTTGCAGGACTTCTTGATCGCGATCGAGAAAGCGGTAGGTGTAACCTGCCACATGTAGAAACTGGTCAGAATTGATCAACAAAATATGTACAATCACCGGATACTAATTATGTTCATACCTGCCACCAGTAGGACTTCTAGTAGACCTGGATTTTCTTTTATCTCGTCGGTCCTTCTCATGATGTCTATGTCGTCTGTCGGGTTCTTCCCTTCTCCTTCTTTTACTCGATGGTGGTGAATTGACGGGTTCTCTTCGTCTATGACTAACAGGGCTCGGACTAAATTCCCTTCGTCGTGACGAAGTTGGACTAGGACTGTGCCTCATTCTGTGCAGCATCGGGCTTGGACTGAAATCCCTTCTTCTTGGTGGACTGTGGTCCCTTCTTCTTGATGGAGGACTTGGACTATGTGGCCGCCTTCGACTCGAACTAACTGTCGCTACTGGACTGACACTGTTTCGCCGCGAATGAACATTAGGACTATGCTTCTGTCTTTCTGGACTATGTTTCATTGTGGGTAAATTAGTTTTATTACATTCTGGAGTAATAGGTCTCGGTGGGAGCAAGGGAGTGTGTGGAGATTCTGTTTGTCTTGGTGGAAGAGACGGAGGGGTCATGTTCCGCGCTTCCCTCGACATTTCCATTTCTACATCACTCATGCATCTTTGCTCGTGCGGGGTTGCAGGCGATATGGGCGATGTACTGTCCTTTAAGGGTAGTGGGGGCGATTCCGACCAATTTGCGTTTGATTTCTCCCGCTCCGGACTTATAACAATTTCCTCCGGTATCCGCCGAGGGCTTTCACTATGGGAGTGCCTCTTTGATTTTCGTTTCTTCTTCTTTCCTGTACTCGAGGAGGGACTGATGCTCTTTTTCTTCTTTTTCTCTCGCTTGTGTTTCTTTTCCTTTCTCTTCGCATAACGCCGCGACTCCTCCTCGTATTCTGGTGTACCAGAATGCATTGCTGATGGAGGCTGCTGTTCGCTTGGTGAATAGTGTCTGCCAGTGTGTCTATGTTGTGCTGGTGGTGACGGTGAAAGACTAATTGGTGATGCTCCAAGGGTTCGTACAGGACTACCGCCATAATAGCGTCTTTGAAGGACTGCCTCAGGTACTTCTCCGTCCGTGTAACTATTCCCCCTGCTATCTTCCGATTGAATTTCTCCTGCTTCCGGTTCTGATAAGTCTTCACTACTCACATCAGAGTACTCAACCAAAGGTTTGACAATGGATGATGCTACTGTAGGAACATTGTCTACAGACTTATCACGAGATCTTTTCTTTTTCTTTTTGCCTGAATTTCTGTTTTTTCCATGCCTTCTGTGTCTCTTATCAGAACCTTCAAAGCTGTGGCGATTTATATCACTGCTTGTACTTTCTCTTCTACGTGATCGAAATCTTCCATTACGTTCAGCTCGTTCGATATCGCGACTGCTAGGCATGTCACCTACTGGAATTAAAATAACAATTAGTATGGGTAATGAGTTCAGGAAATCATATAGTTTTATTATCGTAGTACAGGTGCACTTGAAGAGCTGTGCAACTAAAGTGTGTCAGATCAGTATTACTTCATTCTGTTGGTATCAATATAGAAGAATTTATGGAGTACAAGTAACAGGTTCTTCTTATTTGTAATGGAGCCCAATTTCAAATTACTAATAATTTTCGTAATTAAACGAACAAGGTGTACATTAGACTCAGTAACGGTGTATTTAACGCAATACGAATTTCGTTGAGCAAACATTCTTTCATTTTTAAAACTCACCTTAATACTACGATTTCAAACAAAAACGTCTCAATGTGTTAAGATTACGGTGACTCTCTTTAATACTCGGGGGCAGATCGTCATGGATATAGTTCGCACACATAATAACATACACAGGTATACTATAAGCATACGTACATACAGGCAAACAGAATAGTACGACGTAACGATACGCCCGATCGAAACGTTTGGTGGGTAAAGCCAGTAAAACTATAGTTCTCGATGCACAGAATCACTTTTAAACGATATGTGTGTACTCAATCGAACGAGACGCATGACTTGTCAATTGAACGGGCATTTGGCGAGGAAAGAATTTTTCGGTCGACCTAGCGTAGCCGCCATTGTGAACGACTGGATGGCAAGGGAGTTGCCCAGTTTTCGAGAAAGACACACATTTCTCGATAGACCCGCACTTTTGTAGCACTGCACTCCATCGAATACTCACGTGCAATATGAGTCTTGCCGTATCGCGCCGAATGTTGGGTTCTCTCGCATCGGGCTGGTCCAACGTAGCGATGAATGTAACGGTTACGTTCGTTGCTCGCAAACTGTTTCAGCACATATTTTGTAGGCCACGATTGAAATCTTATTAAAATCGATAGCTATCGTAGCGGATAAATGTTCAGGCGATCATATTTTTATGATTCTACTAGCCGATGCATCATATCTCATGAATTTTCTTTGGATTGTATTTGGCTTTCTCATAAGGATAGCTCGAGTAAGTAGAAGCCATTAACCATTAGCACGTCATTATTGCCTGACGTAACGTGCTACCCTGCTGCCCTCAGTCGAACGAATATTTCTCTTGAAAATCCAATAATCTACTGCAAAATCGTCGCTTTTATTAATTTAAACTTATATTCCATCACGATTTATCCTTTTTCTTGATGGAATTGAGGTAAAACCTTGTAGAACCATTAAAATTTCAGGCTAAAATTAAGAATTCAACTTGCGCACGACCAATTTCGGAACTCATTTCAGCCGCAGCAACCAATATCTAGATAAAAATGCACACGGTTGTGCATTCAAACAGAATTTATTTTTTGTATATTTATCCAAAGTACGTTGCATTCTTCTCAGAAGAGAAAGCAAATTTTTTGAGAAAAACAATGCACAGCTTTTGTTGAAAACAATATAAATACTTCGCGGCGCTTTTGGACGCCTGCTCAATTCTGTACGAATACTTTAATTTCATATCGCTAGACGTCACTGCGGGAGAGAAGCGAACAGTGGCGGACTAAATTTGGAAAATTTGAAATTCAGTAAGAAAGGATATGTAAAAATAAACCATATCTATTTCTTCTCACATTGACAAAATTTTCAGCTTCTATTCGGAACAGGTGTCGGGAATACGACCATGGATAAACAATATTCTGTATTGGCGTCCAGAATGGAAGTGATACTCAAATCATGCATCGTAGGAAACTTTAAAGTATCCTCATGCATTCAATGGGCTACTTGTCGCATAAAAATATAAAAGAAACACAAATATATAAATGAAAGCGATACGAGGGTGGATATGTTTGTATATATAACTTCATACCACTGCACGCCGATTCATAACCTTTACACGCATATCCATATCCGTGGACATCGTGCACATTGGCCAGCACCATCATGTCGACACCTTCTGAAAATCTAATCCGACCTAACCTTTAGACAATTATTAATTAACCGACTAGGAAAATTCTTTATATGAAAAATGTCAGTCATAACATTAAGCGAGGAGGAGCTTGCTCAAAAGCATAAGCGAGAACGGAAGGAATTACAAGGTATTTTCCGTAGTGGATGCCCAATGTTATACGAATTTACCTTTACACAATGTTACAGTCCAAATGATTAGAAGCATCGTTTGCGTTACTGCGCTATTTTTCGTACCGCAACTAGACAAAACAGTTGAGATCTTGAAGTCATGTCAAACTGTACCACCTACACTCTGAAGTGATAGGCATTACTGCAATAAGTGGTGTGTTTTGCAGCACAAGTACAAATACTAAAGAAGTCGATATGCAAGGGTGACAAGAAAAAGAAAAAGGAAATCGGCGAGGAGATAGTAAAGAAAGAAGAAGCACTGGATCAACAACATCAACAAGAACTCATTGAATGGAACCTTGCTCACACTAGTATCAATAATGATGACAGTCAGACTAAAGAGAATGACCACAACAGTGATGACGTGCAGGATGAAGAGGAGGAAAAGCCTGCACAAAGGGTCACAAAAGCACAGAAAAGAAGAGACAAGAAACTGTATGCAGAAAAGGAAAGGAACCAAAGAATAATAGAGCAAGAAGCACTCAATGTTTTTGGCAAGCGAAACATGGAAATACAAGCAATAAATAAGATTCTTTATGCCAGGGACCTAATGATTCATGAGATTGCAAGTGATGGACACTGGTAAGAGTAATTTGTATGATTAAATGATGCTGTTCTAACACAATCAATTTTTTAGCCTTTACAATGCTGTAGCGCACCAACTGGTACAGTTGGGTGAACCACGTGTTGGATTTAATGATCTTAGAGTTAAAACTGCTGAATATTTGAAAGAAAATATGGACAATTATCTGCCATTTCTTTCGAATTCGGATTCTGATGGTCTACTATCCCCTGAACAATATGAAAAATATTGTAGTGATATTGCAACTACCAGTGCTTGGGGTGGTGCAATAGAAGTACGTCTTCTAAATTCACAAATAACATGTTACCTGTGAGGTGATTTTCTGTGACTAATACAAGTAACATCATTAATTATAACATTCCTTTACTCTAGCTTCAAGTCTTGTCACATGTACTGAAATGTCCAATTGAAGTTATTCAAGCAGTGGGTGCACCATACATCATTGGAGATGAGTATACAAGTGGGAAGAAGGTAACAGTGACTTACCATCGTTACATATATGAACTTGGTGCACACTATAATTCAGTTACAAAGTATGTAAGTATTAACGAAAGCAAATCATAGTGGCTGCCATATCCTGTTCATATTTCGATTGTGCTTGTCTTGAAATTCCTACTGTTTAATAGTAACGAATTTCAGTCAGCACTTTCATAAGACTTTCTACTGCTAATCTAAACGAAACGATACAAGCTGCCAGAATTTCTGTATTCAGGAAACATATCAGTCAGAATAGAGTAACTCTTCCACATTGTGTTGGCATACTTAAAAAGATCCGATTTTCAGTTGTGTCATGTCTTCCTTCATTTTGGCTGTGCAAGTTTTCTTTGGATAAGACAAAAACGTGATTTTGATTAAGTAACAAAAACCATTTGACAATATACTGATGCTGCCAGATAGCAAGTACATGCTGTTAGTACTTGCTTGCTCCAAGGTTTTATCTAGTATATTTATTTTAACTAATGTAGCTTCCCTCGCGTTCTTTACAATCGATTGCCATCGAGTCAGAGTTGGTATTACGAAACTTATCGAAGCTGTATACATGTAAAGTCATAAAGTTTCATGTGTTCTTCGAATTTTGTATGTATTTTCATTGTAGCAAGTATGCATAAGGTACAAAATAAATATGGTGTATGAGAGGTACATACGATTTTCGTTGAGAAATATAATTTATTGAATCTGTATGCCCGTTAATGAACACTGCGCACACCGGTAAAAAACAGGGAGCTGCTTAAATGCTGGCAGTTTAACTTTGCTTTTCAGGTTTGGTAACACTAGTGTCGTTCAACGTCTTGTCGTCCTCTGTTCCCTCCTTGTTCTTATTCGGATCGTCAGGCTTCATTTGTGGGAACAGTAGCACCTCCTGCAAGTTTCGTATATGTTAGATGTATCGGCTCATCAAGGACAGTTTAGCAGAAGGGTGTAAAAGATACTTGCTTTGATATTGTTAGCATCTGTAAGGAACATGGTCAGTCGATCTATACCCATTCCCCAGCCAGCAGTTGGCGGTAGCCCGTACTCCAAAGCGGTGCAGAAGTTCTCGTCAACCAATTGCGCTTCGTCATCGCCAGCAGCCTTATCCTTTGCTTGTTGCTCGAACCTGCAAGCATCAATAATGCCAGATAAATACATGTTACTTTGTTCGAATGCCACCGCGTGATTACCTTTCTCTTTGCACCAGTGGATCGTTCAATTCGGTGTACGCGTTACAAATTTCCTTCTTCATAACAAACAGTTCGAATCGTTCGGTAAGACCTTTCTCTGAACGGTGCCACTTGGCTAATGGGGACATTATTTGCGGATGGTCTAATATGTATGTAGGATTGATACATTTGTCTTCTATGAATTCTCCAACAAGCTGTCATAGAATCAAAGACGTATGTAGTACACTTCCATGAAAATGATAAAGGTGTAAACAACGTTTGAGAAATGCGCGGTTATTACTTTGTCTAGCAATCTAGCTGTTGTCCTTGGTGCTGGACATTCTACTTCATGTTTGGCACAAAGATCACTAAGCATCTTATTAGCTTCCGGCGTGTTCAGTTTATCGGCGTCCGGCAGTTTAGCATTTAAAATTTCCTCTAATGTCTTCATCATCGAGATTCGTTTAAATGGCGGTGTGAAATCAATCTCCACTGCTTCACCTTCCGGACCATCTGGATGGTATGTTACTTTATAGGAACCGTGAATGTTCTTCACCATTCCAGATACCATATCTTCCGTAATCGACATCAAATCATTGTAATCTGCGTATGCCATATAAAATTCGCATGTCGTGAATTCTGGATTATGGGTAAGATCAATCCCCTCATTTCTGAATTGTCGGCCGATTTCGTATACTCTGTCTATACCGCCAACAACTAACATCTGGAATAAACCATTAATTATGCTGATATTCCCTGGTATTGGCTTTGCTTACTTCCTTCATTGCAATTAAACAGAGTGCGGCCTTACTTTATGATACAGCTCGGGTGCTATACGCATGTAAAGATCCATATTCAGTTCATTATGATGCGTAACAAATGGCTTTGCTGTTGCACCGCCTGCAATCATATTCATCATCGGCGTCTCCACTTCCAAGAAGCCGAGTTCGTCCAAGAACTTGCGCACATAAGCGATGATTTTCGCACGCACGTAGAACGTTTGTCTCACTCTTTCGTTGAGTATGAGGTCGAGGTACCGCTGGCGGAACCTTGTTTCCTGTAGAGAAATGCAAATCAGATTGACTTCTGATTAATGAAATGTTACCTGAGTAATAAATACACCATGTTCTACCTTATCTCTCAAACCATAATGCAGGTGAGGTAACATGTGCAGGCAGGGACTCAAGAGTGTAATACTGTGTGGCATGATTGAGAATTCTCCTTTCTTGGTCTTTCCAGGATTGCCAACAATACCTATTATGTCACCTCGTCTTATTTTTCCAGTTTCAGTAAAGAATTGCTCCTCAGAAGGGAAGTGGTTCGCATTTGCCATAACTTGAACTTTAACACCTTCTCCTCTAAGGTCGTAGAAGATGAGCTTTCCACCCGCTTGTCTAAGTGCATATACACGCCCGGCAATACTGAGCACTTCATCATTGAGGATTTCTCCTTCCTTTAACTTATGACTGTACTTTTCGATAAATTCAGTCAGAGACAATGACACATGGAATTTGTGTGGGTAGGGGTGTTGATTTACTGCTTTAAGCTGCTCAACAGCTTGAGATCTGAGTTTCAAGTATTCCTGCAAAGTAGTCACCACTGATATAAATAAACATTCCGCTTATGCTGTGGCAAACTATAGCAAATGCTGGATTAAATACCAGTAATGAACAAGTTAAATGAAACTGATATAGACATCCTACATTATTGTACAAACATTCCTTACATGTGAACTAATCTCCTCTTCTGAGGGAATCTTATTGACATTGCCGGGCTTGGCAGTGGCAGCATTCTCAACTTTCGCAGCAAGAAGCTTGGCATCCTTCTCTGCCTTTTCCTTGACCTTCTGCTCCTGCTTGAGTCGCCTCTTTAACTCGCTGAAATCAAAGGCGACAGTTTAGTTGAATCTCACTGGCGCAATAGAAAATACTGTGCGTGTTCGTCGACAGTACGCACTTCGAGTAAGAGCGTCGTACAATCGTCTGATGCAACTGTGCACGACACGCTTTCGGTAGGAGCGACAGACCGGCGAGAGAACGAGCTATGGTTATGTTACAAATCATCGTAAACACAAAAGCCGCTTGTTATTAAAACAATGATTTACATGTACGTGTATCGAACATCTCCGATATGATACTTTTATTGCGATATCGCTATCGGCGCAGGGCAAAAAATTACGCTGTGTTCTGACCAGCTGCGTTGGGGGCAACGTGGTGAGGGGCCGGCCTACGTCAACGGGTAGTAAGGTGGAGCAGAGTTTACTTTCGAGCTAAAGCTACTGCCGATGGAACAGCAATTGTCCAGCAGACTCTTTGAGCATCTGTAAAGCTGATATTCCATACAGCTCGAGCATTTACTCACTTTTTCGACAGTTTCTCCTCTCCTGTCTCGGCCATGTTGGTACTTAAGTCACCGCGGAAAGAATTCTCGCAGCCATTCGTTGGCAGCATTGTCTGCCTGCATTATTTATGGGATTCTCGAAATTATACATATATTCATGGACCACCACCCACCGCACTTGATTCCCCTCGGGTTATAGATGAATGGATGCTGCAGTCGAAGCTTATTAGCCTGGAAATAAAGAAATCGCTAAATTTATTTTCATGCAGTTGTCACCACCGCCGATTAATGATAGTCTTCTACATACTTATCACCTCGATCGATGTAATACCACATGTTTAATATAATTATCCGAGTAAGTGGTCAAATTGCATTGCAGAAGCGAGAACTACGCATTTAAATATGTTCATTATTCGAGAATCGAATTCCGATATATCGACTAGTACTCGCTGCGATGTTCAAGCGCCGACAGCAGCGCCACCGCGGACAATTCCATTTCCGCCGCTGTCACTCTTGAATTCTGTCCGGTTGGTTTGTTGTCGTGTGATTTATTTCGCTTTTAACCTATTTCCAGGAGTATGCGGTGGGAAATCCTGTGTTTGTCAGTGTCGTTTAGCTTCGATATTTGTCGCCCGAGCATTGATATACGTGACGCGCCAGGCTGAACTCTACAAATTACAGCGGGGTCGCCGAGAGATCATTCAGGTTTAAATCTCGTTGCGCGCCATTCGGTTGTCACTGTAGCAACCGCGCTTGTTGACGAATGTTGTCGAGAGCGTTTAGCAAAGCTTATTTCACGTTTTCTTGGTGCCGTGAATAGATTTGCGGTTAGTGGTTCCTAACGATGGACGGTTGCTTCAATTATCAAGACTTGAAGGCCCTGCAGAGCTTGATTGCCCCGCGGGAGAATGATCCAGATGCTGATGAAGATCCAACGCAATCTTCTGCGAAGAAATTCGGTGAGCGACGCTACATTTTTACATTTGCATGCGAGTTTTATGTAGAAAAGTATGTGTTTTAGATTTATTGATTTACTTCCTTTTTAAAAGAATGGTATTTGAACCACTAGTATTTCAATGCTATTAATTTCGCTTATTTTGTATGGCGCTAAACAATATATCGTTTGTGGTTCATGTAAAGCACAGTAATTAGATATAGTTGCAACTATACTAGAGTGTGTGCGTGTGACTACAATGTGGTTTTCAGGTACGTATATATATATAGTAGTGTTTTGCAAGTAAATTTTAATATAGCTTGCACGTTCATTGCGTAGTGTTTGTGCGGTTATAATTCATTACAAGCTTTTAAAGGGCCTGGGCATATCGGAGCTGTAAAAGGAACATCCAAAAAAGGACCGAGCCCTCACGCTCCATTAAAGAAAGGAGGGGAGGATATTTGGCACCCTTCCGAGGCTCTTAATCTCCAGAATTCCGAGCCTAACGATCCGAGAGAGGTTCCCGAGTACGAGATGAAGTACAAGCAGTCAGTGTCAGCGGAGGACGTGTTTCTAGGTGTTAGTTATAGTAGAATACCATAAAAGAAATAGTGTTTCTTTGGGGTTTCCATTTCGAGAAAGTTTCATAGTTAAAGAAATCGATGCTTTCCGCAAATCGAGAATCGCCCCAATGAAGTTTACGAAAAAGCCATAATTCCAAGGAAACGCGCAGTTTGGATGTCCAACTGGTTTCCGATTCGCGGAACATTTATGCCCTAATCGACTGTAAATCACGAAAGCAGATGGGTTTTAAAACGCCGGGCACAGCGTCCTGCGAGTGGCTGTCCGTCTTCGTAAAGATGCCACGCGAGGCACGGGAGAAGGTGGAGCTCACCGTGGAATCCGAGGCGATCGACGTGCGTAGTCCAAGGTGAGGAGGGGAATCCCCGGAAGCCGAGGGAGAAAGAAAGGGGGCGGGAGAAGGAGATAAGGGAGACAAGTACCTTACGAACGAATCCGGGGATTTATCACTGATCGAATGAGAGTTTCATTGCGATCACTGCCTGAGCTGCAGGGATTCTTACTTTGACAATTTTATGACGCAGTAAATCTCCCGCGGAGGCGTAAAGTCCATCATGATTTTCCAGATACCGACTGCACCTTCCGACGCCGCATCCGGTCGATCCGAATGCCTCCTCGTGCAAGTGGCACAGCGATACCTCTACATTGGAACTCACCCTGAAACTTACACGCGAGCTGGATGCCGTGAATTTCTAACTCGAGGGAACAGCATACTTAAACTTGTGCGCCGTGCGTCCTGGTATTCGTTCCTTCGACATTTATGGCCTGGTGAATATCCCGATGTTGCTACACAATGGGATTCACCTTTGAGTTGTAATATGCTTAGGTTCCTGTAATAAAACTGCATAGAGATCAGGTAAATTTATATGTTCTCGACTGCGCTTCGTATTGGCCTGCGACGCACATAAGAATCATAAAAAGTTCTCTAGTTCAGCCACCACTAATACCATCGCCTTTATTGGACAATACGGTCGTGGTAGTTTTCTAAAGGCCGATCGGAGGTCCGTTAGTCTCGTCTCTAATATGATTTTATCGCTGGAAAAAGCGTGTTGCAAACATATGGTACAAATTACACACGCGAGCTCTCATAACGATTTTTTCATCGAGATCGAAGCATCCAAGGAAAACGATTTTTCTCATCGTAACTAAATTCGCGTCATAACTGTTAACCAAAGGCATCGGTCTGTCTCTTCAGCCGGCGTGGCGGGTTTTTTAATTAAATTAATATGTGAATATTGATATGCCCCGCGCTTCGATGGTATTCCCACGGGGCTGCGTTCGAATATCGGCTGCCGGTCGGTGTTTTAATTAATTTTTCTCGCCCGATCTCATCGAGGGGCCAGCGAGCCGCATTTTTCGCGACAATATAAATTAAACGGGAAATGTATCCGCTCAAGTACCACCCCTTCCCACCTCCGCCCCGCACCCCTGCGAGCCCGGTGGATTTTTATGCCATTTTTTAATTGGCTGCAATTATTTTTAATGGAACTCGGAGCGCTGGCGTGTATTTAACGACATTCGCCGGCTCTCGCCGCTCGATACACGGGGATAGGCGCGGACAAGCCGGCGAGAGAAAAAAGAAAAAAATTCTCTCGCACGTTTAAATGATGGCGTTCATTATGAACGGGCCTTGATTATTTCTCTTCCGTGGTAGCGCGCCGTTTCTCGTCCCGGCTCGTTTAGCGGCCCGTTAAGGGTCGTTCCACGGATCTCCCCTTCTTTATCATGTGGATCGTTTCGCAACCCGTGTGTACTCTCTGCCTTCTCATTTGTATCCTTTACTTACGAGAATATTATGGTTTTATGAAGTTCGCGGGACGTGTGTTGGAACGTTGCTTCTCGACGTTTCGTAATGAATTGTGGCTTGAGTGGAAAGTTAGTTGGTACAATCTATGACAGTGGGTAGAAAGTTTTGCATTCGTTCGCAATGGATCTTTATTTGCGAAATTATCTCCGTTTTCATTATTTCATGCTACACTTTCATGCATTCACGGGCGATTGGTTGCGGCTTAAGATTAATAATAATCGAGCGTTAGCGGCGCAACTATTATAGTGTCGACTGCCGGGTTTAGCTAAAGCATACACTTTAGCGAGTATTCATAACCGCATATATTTCACAGTGGTACTGTAAACTGGTTTAACTAGGTTTCCATTTCCAGTATCAAATGTTAGTTTATTATTTTCGATTAGCGGCTATGAATAATTGCAGACAAGGGAAAGATAAACTGAAGAAAGAATGATCCAATTCCTGGGAATTGGAGCATTATTCCACATGACGTATAATTAGAAGCACTGACCCGAGATCGTACGTATCGTAAAACACAATCTCCCATCCTGAGTTGTTCGGTAGAACCTCCTGTTCCATGCGGCATTCAGCAACGTTTCCGGCGAAGGCCTCGGGGCTCGCGTTAATGTGTATTAATAGCCATAACGAAGTTGCCCTTACTTGGGCTCACGCGAAGTATGTAACTGCTTACTGGGTCGAACACACTTCACACGCGCGAAGTCGAAGCAATTTCCATGTAAATTCGAGGCTTTTCGATAAGTTGGACGGCATGCGCGCTGGAAGCTGCTGACCCGAGCGACACGAGCTGCCGGTGACAGGGCCACACTGCATAATGCGCCGCACTGACACATTGCTCCACGCACAAAGAGAGATGTATGCACGGCATTACTGGAGCCCGGTAAGGCACAGTGACCACAGTGGCTCGGCACGGACCGAACGATTCTTCCCCGGCCGCCCAATCGATGATTATCGGTGGTCCGCGCGATAATGCGAATCCGTTCACGCCATTATTGCAAGCCACATATTCCGACCCGGCCGAATTATGCCGCGCTTTCACACAGATATATCCCGGCAAGCTGAATCCTCTTCTTAAAGACCACCTCTCTATTCCCATTACCGATCGCGGATCATAATAGTTTTCCACTCGTGAGCGCGTCGTTCCCGGAAGGAAAGCGATTTCTTTGGAGGAGCTCCAGATGGAAATCTATCGGCTGATTTTCCCCAATTCCGCACTTCGCATGCTCGACGCTCTGGTGAGTTTGGAGTCTTGCGGGAGTTATAAGTTGGCGGCGTCTTTTTCCGCTGGCGGATAAGTGGAGAAGGTGTTGAGTAGGTCGTTTGGTGTTAAGTGTTCTGATCGTGCGAAAGGTTACGACTTTATTAGGAACACGTGGTATTGGGGAATCTATGCTGAAGCGATGAGGATTTTATAATTGGTAATTAGCTTCTGCGATAGAACGTTCCCTTTTCTTTCATGTCGATTTACTATTCCAGTCGCAGGATTTCCAGAGGTAGTCGTTTACTGCAGGTATTCAGTCGATTGACGGTTCAGCAAAGCTGCAGTGTCCTTATTGGACCCACTGCCAAGAAGCAGCCGATGCTTTCGTTGACGAATAGCTGACAAGTATATCTGCACACTTTTGCGAGCTCCTGTAATTTGCACCACCAAAGGAATCCTTTGCCCTAATACAAAATATCTGAGCACCTATAAATCTTCGATTTCAAGTGAAAATGTAGAGACTCCCGGACTTTCCAATTTTGTACTATGGTGCGTGGCGGGTGTTCGATACTGCTCGCCATTTTACGTATCTACAAATACACACACATGCACACTGCGAACACGAGATGCTCGGGTGTGGAAGGTCGTTGAAGATTTTCGCGGTAACATATCAAAAGTTATTATGGTTTTCCCATTTCCCTAACGATATCCAGGAAAAGAGGAAGGAAAGCGCGCCCGCAGGTGCATATCTATGTGTGTTCGGTAGGGCAGGATGTGTCAGAGAAAGAGGTTAACGGAGAAGATCTGGAGCACATGCGGCGTCCTCGCAGAGTTACTGCAGACACAGCCACGGGAAATATGAAAATAATTGGCCGGAATGCAGTGCTCGCTCGTTGAACGCACTTCTGGAATACATCAAGGTGCACCGGGCGCTCCTGACCCCACTGAATTAGATGCGCTTCGTGATGATATCGTATCAAGTGAATCTCGTGAATATCCACGCTAGCGGCAACCCATTTGCATAATGGGATTACTCGCAAAGGCGGATTATCCATCAGCAATGAAGAATTAACGCTTCGATTAAAGCTGTTGTTTAAAATTCCCTCTTATGAAAATACGAGCTAATCACTACTCGGTTCGATCACCTGATTATCGAGGAAACTGTAGTTGATATTATCTGGCGCGTTTTATATTGCACAAGCTCTAATGTGGAGCATTGTTTATCTGCTGAAATCACAGTTCATAAGTCAAGCTCTAGCTTCCAGAGTGTTTATCTGGAGTGGGATAGTATGGTAGTTGCATAAGTGTCATGAGCGGCAACTAATATGAACCGCCGTTAATTGGCCGAGAGAGATAGGGAAGAAAAATAGCTGGCGCGCGGTCAAGTCGCACATGGTCAGATCAATTGCACGTTGCGCTCCCATTTTTCCTGTCGTGTTCCTCATTCTGATTTATCGCGGTGTATTGGCTTCGTGAACTTTTCAAACTGCCGCTTTACCGCCCGTCAGTTTATCGCGTGTCTCTAATGTTAGGCCGCTGTTATATTGTGAATTTATTTCGCAAATCCCCTCACGCGCGAAATATTACCAGCTTTGGCGCCGCCGACGCTTTCCTCCTCATTTCCCCTTCGCACGGACAAATCACGAGAATTGACCCGAGGGCTGTAACCAAGTCGTATTTCCAGGAGTTTTCTGTATCGGTTTTCAATTACTGAATTTTATACTTTTTGTTTGATTATGTTTTTTCTTTAGGAATGCACGCGTTTGTAATAATTGGTTATGGAGCTGAATTGTAATTATAAATGACGCATTAGTGCGTGTTGAATTTCAGTCGTGATATTAATCAATACTGGTCCAAGT
The DNA here is from genome assembly GCA_963675795.1 of Crossocerus cetratus. Taxonomy (NCBI): domain Eukaryota; kingdom Metazoa; phylum Arthropoda; class Insecta; order Hymenoptera; family Crabronidae; genus Crossocerus; species Crossocerus cetratus. The sequence goes on from OY776667.1 coordinate 20,455,851, forward strand.
TTTGATTGAAGCGTCATTGAAGTTCCGCGCGTCCTCGCTTGCGTAGCATTTAATCGAAATCAGGAAAATTGTATCAATTCTGAATTGTCGCCCTGGAGGATCCTCGAGGAGATCCACTCGAGACGCGGCGCGGCGTCCACCGGCCGTGGGAAAAGTTGCGCCCAAGTTTCGCAGTCGTTTACTCCGAAGGCGCAGTCAATGATAATTATGTACTCCGTACAAATTACAGAAGTTAAGAAAGCCGAACTTTCGTAATAAGCGTCGTTACTTGTGCGCTCCCGGAACTCCCCGGCAATCGAGGCGAGTCCTTCTTATTTCTCCATTGTAGCACTCGCGCGCCGTGTATTTCCTCCAACGAGATCGCCGACGCTCTAATAAACTCTAAACTCTCCTGCAGTTCCGTCCTGTGCCTTGCCAACATCTCGCAGTTAGATGTTTCACTGCGCACCGTCAACAATATCCTCTCGACACAATCAAAAGAGAGCGAGCGTTTCTATTTGAGTTGTTCGTTATAAATCTGTCAATAGAAGCGAGCATTCATTTGCATAATAGAAAAAATGAATAAGTTTTAATGGGTACAAATTATTCCACCAAGAGAAATAAGAAAAAAGATCTGCCCCCAGAGAGATTTGAACTCTCGACCCCTGGTTTACAAGACCAGTGCTCTAACCCCTGAGCTATGGAGGCGCTCACGTGTGTCTTTTTCACTAGGCAGTAGAAAAGTCCCGCGCACGACAGACATCATTTATTCAATAGAGATCGGCCAGTAGTGCAGTAAAGCTGCATTATTTAACAGAAAACCTCCTATTCGGCATTCTATTCAATTAGTATTCAAACAGACTCACACAAAAGTGCTTTTTTAACGCAATGTATTTAACGGGAAACAATTGCTTGTCAACAAACTGCGCGGCGAATCATAAATCATTTGTTAAACATTATCTGCGTGCACTAAACGCAGGATAGTGGAGAAGTCAGGAGAAGTGCTTTTTTTCATGAGATGATTAGAGAGAAGATTAATACAGAAACAGCTTCGTTTACATAAGCACGCAATTTAATAGTGTGTTTTCAAAGAGTATCACAATGTACCATCGCACGCGGCTCATGCGTAATGACGTTATACAATGACTAGAGCGATTATAGTTATACTACGACGGTGGTTTGTCGATAATTGACGACGACCCTGTCTGTGGCGACTTGTGCATCGATCTCATTAGCGATTATCTAATTACATTGTTACACGATAATCACGCAACACCTCGATCATCCGAGTCTTATCTAACTGATTGTGAGCACGTTTTCTCGGACACACACTTCAGCACTCGAGGAATGACTGATGCTTTAATACGACGATAAGCCTTCGGAGTCTAGACACTCTGCAAGCCTATGGTATCAAACAGTAGATGAAGAAATCGGAAATTGTAAGATGAAGAAATTCGCGAAGCCTGCCAGCGGAAAGCGTGTCGAGTGTGTTGGTAGTTGAACTATTTGAGGAAGGTGCGAGTGCACTAAAGCCGAAAGGAAAAAGGGGGCCAGGCGAGGGCGTCCACAGAGACGCGGCTTGCTCAGCCAAATGTTTGCCGACAAATCGTCGCCGTTTTCCCGAAAAATCAACAAGCTCGCTCCCTCACTTCGTGCCCTCTAATGCACCCAACACTGCCCGCTCGAAAACCCTTTCCCGCGCTCGCACGCGCAAGCTTTTCTCCGCCCGGCTCTCACCCTACTGCGATATTGCCGTATCGAAATATTGTCCCCCGAAACTCCAAACTCCGATGCTGCCATCCTCATCGAGAGAATCCACTGCGGATTCAATGGACTTTTTCTCACAGTAAAAATCGACTTTAGCTTTGACTTTTCGGAGGCTCGAGTGCGCCATTGCGCTATGCGTAATTTTTTAGTGTCACGGTCACTGGGATTTACCCTGCAAATTTCGGTTAACCTAGATCATACGGGAGTTGGGAGTTGTCGAGTTGGTATTTTCCCTTGGGGATAAACAGTTGCAGCATTGTGGAGCTTCGTTAGACTAATATTGTGAATCTTTCGTTCCACCCTGCGCGGAAGGCAAACCAACCTGAATTCCACCCTAATTTCCCATTTGCGTGCGGATAGCATCCAGTTTATCGAGTCTGTATACAGAGCCGTTCAAAATATTCTGCCGACCTACCATTAGTGCTACTTAATATTTAATATCGATTACTATTTCATCGCGATTTGCCTTTCCACACTAACGTACCGCCTCAATTTGCAATTTGCAAACTCAAATTTTCCATTGAAACTATTAATTGAGGGGTTCCTAGTTTAATCCGATCACTGCACTTCATTATTCACAACTAATACATCATATTATCAGTAACACGTCAATCTGTCGCTTTTATTAAAGCACCCTGTACATCCTCCGTTGTGTGCGCGTGTGTGCGCGCGCGGGCACGGGGGCGCTGGAGTTGGACCGAAACTCTGAAACTCCGTAGCTCCTGAGAGGAAACCGCATTACACGATGCGCGTTAAATTAACTCCCGTCTGCGTTCGCAGTTTTATGTCTTATTTAATAAAGGAATCGCGAACAACCGCTGACATGCGTTAAACTTTAATTACCTCAGGACCTCGATCAACTGCGACAATATTGCGCCGCTGCGTACGCGCCCGCCTCGCCATTCAATTTTATGCGCGCACCCCCTGCGAACTGCGAAAGTTAATGAACCGAATAACTGGGTCGAAACTGTCGCAGACAATCCTTATCCTTTCGAAAACAGAGGGTCGTTTGTGAATGTAGCTTGAAATAATGATTTCACAGTGAAAACAACAAAGGGTTCAACTAAAAATTATAATCGAAAGGACAAATAAACACTGCTAGTAATTATTCTGTTATTAAATGCTCAAACGACTTACATTGGTCATTTGGGATGCTTACTCCACTTGAATTCACTCACATCCCACGACTGATGAAACCCTCAAGAGAGGAAAGAACTCGAAACGGGGTCGATTTGCAGGAAATGATTACAGGAAAGGAGAGGAATGTTCCTTATGCCCGGGGAAACTCTACTCCCAGCATCCATGATGGATTAGTGTGCTCGTATGTATCCATTACTAACACGCCAATTTAACGTGATCGGCGCAAGTTGAGGGGACGCACTAAATAGGTCAGCCTCCAGCAAGATACATCGTCGGGAGTTCTCGATTTACATGCGGCAATAGATGTATTCGTAGTCCTCGTCTCCTCGTTAAATTTACAAGACACTAATAATGTGGGCGTGCATTCGACGACCCGGTTTCACTTGACACCGCCTAGACCGTGTTCGCCGAAATTCACTGTATGTAGAGTTGCGAGCGGGGAAAGGGTGTGTGCGTGTGTCGGTGTGTGTATCGGTGACTGCGTGAAACCTTCATATTATCGGGAGCGAAGTGGGCCGAGATAAGGGCGTCCTAGGGCAACCGGATTACGTTATTTCGCCGCAAACTAACCGTCGAGTGGAACTTGTGCGATTTAGTGATCGCGCCTCGTTGATTAAATGTCCTCGTTATTCTTGATAAGCCTAATGACTATCTCGCATCTATGCGCCTGTGTTTCTATCTGCTTTATAATTGCTACCAATTAAAATAAGATACGCTTCCGAGTTCGTTTCTTATTGTTTTTATGTTCTTATATGTATAATATTTATTTTTTTGTCCGATTGTTGAAACGCTGTTTGGTTTTGGATGTTTTTTGCGGATGGGTTTCCTGATTTTTCAATCTTTGTGCTATTTGCCAAATTGCACAGGGATTTATGCTAAGGTGCGAGTGAACGGCGATGCCCTTGGGCGCAAAATGGAGGGTTGGCTGAAAAGTTCAGAAGGGAAGTTTCGGGGGAATAACAGCAAAAACTCATGCCCCCAGAGAGATTTGAACTCTCGACCCCTGGTTTACAAGACCAGTGCTCTAACCCCTGAGCTATGGAGGCGGCTGAAAATTTTTTTCCAATTGCAGCACCGGATTCCGCTCCATATGGGTTTGCTATTGTTCCCTCATTATCGTGGCAGTGTGAAACAATCGTGCTATAAGGAGTTCTGGTTTTCACCAGGCTCATTGTAGCTGCAGAGTTTCTAGCGCAACCAATTAAAAGCCGACGGTAGAGCGGCATTTGCCTGGCTGTGTGCAAAAAAAAAAAAACGAGTAGAATAAGAGTTTTGTCTCCAGACATTCGATCGACACTATTTCCGTTCTTATTTCTACATAAATTAACACCTGACCTAACATTATACATAGAAGTATAAAAGATAGAAACACCGAATATAATTTCGTCGGATGTACAGTGAATTTCGTTATTAAAAATTGCATGAGACTCAGAATTGTTTCTTTATCGAATTGAATGTGAAGGTTTGTGACGAAGAGAGAGAGAGCGCGACTCGCACACAAATTTCCAAAACTATTCCCCGAGGGTGGCGTGTGGCCCGGCATGCGCCAACGTTTTTTTCACCCTCGGAAACATTTGCGCGTGCAGCTTCACAGAGGCGAGTATACTGCGGGCCATATCCCGGCGGCGAGGTTCCGCGATGGTATTAGGGTGGACGTCACCATTGCGGCGAATGAAACTGTGTATCGCGCGGCCGCGGGGTCGACTATGTTTCTAGTTTCTATGATGTACTGGCAGGATTTATGGCACACCCGGGACAGACCTGCTCGGCTTCCCTCTCGATCCACGCTCGGGGTGTCGGGGCCCGCGCTTCGAAAGTTGCGCAATTTCGGATTTATCGGGAGAACCGGCGTCGCGCGACACTCCGACTTCCCATGGAAATGCTCGCGGCTCCGTTTGATTTATCGCGCTGTTTGTTTGTTTAACTAATTAACGCTCGCCCGGGTAAATGCGGGCGTGCGCACTCCCCTGGGACTAGCGGGCTCGTCGTCGAAAATTGCTGAGACCACTTTCTAAAGGCTGTTTGCGCCTGGTGTTTGCTCCGTGTAGTTAGAGTCAATCGGGCAACTTATCGCGGGAAATCACACGCTTTTTTATCCTCATTTACAGGGTAGAGTTGACCCTCGAGACCACTTCTATCCGAAACCAGCGAATCCCGTTCACGATCCACTTGGCACCGCTCTCCCAAAACCTCTAATTGCAAGTTTCGCCGAGAGCCGCACGTCGAAAATTATGATCCTGTCTCCGCGAAGTTAGGGAGCCAGCGTTGAATTGGAGTAAGGGCTGCTTCGGGCCCGAACGTCCAGAAGAGAGAACTGCATACGTCAGTGTCGGCAACCTGGTCATTTTAAACTGGGAACGTTTCGGATCGAGCGAGCAGCTACTCCTTAATTTCGTGACTAGGCAAGTGGTGTGCCTGTTACCGCGTAATAGCACCAGTTTCCCTTGGCTGCTCCGGGAGAAGAAGCGCGGATGCACGAATTTGCGCCGAGCAGCCTGTTCTGCACTTTCAGCAGAAATAACGGAAGATCCGCGAGAGTACAGGGCCGTTGGATTCCGTCCGGTTGATTCGGAGGTAGATGGCCAATGGAAAAAAGAGAACGAGGGGAAAGCCTCTGAAAGCAACGCGACTGATGATCGCCTGGCAAATGAGTCAAGAGCGCATTTGTCCTTTTGCAGGACATTAGCTGCTCCCGCGCCAACAAGCGCGCCCCTCTGATAATTGGACGAATCGCTGGCAAATTGTCCCTACTTAAATACTCTGCCAAGCCATTAATCACTTTACCAAGTGATTAATGCCATCTGCATGCTTCTTTGCACTCGGAAAATGCACTCGGCTCTGGGATACTCAAATATCTATTATTGCGCTCGGTAGGTGAGGATGGCCAGTCTTAATTGCGATTCAGCTCCGACTCCAATTCGGCTAATCTACCTTCTTAATTACACTTCCTCGCAGAGTTGTACTCCCATTCAATTATCCACCCTAATTCTTCGACATTTCCTTCTCGAGCTAAAGCCAAAATTACACTAACAAATAAATCGACACTGTATCTCGATCAGCGGAGACCAATGCAGGAAGCTCGAAATCTAGATTCTCCTAACTAACAGCGCAAGGTTCAATACACGATTAGCACTGGCAACCTGATTGGGATTGTCACTCATAGCGAGACTTATCCCGATGAATGCAGAGCGGCCTGGAAAGCGATAGGGGAGGGCAGCACCTCGACGGGAAGCCTCGGTACCAGGGGGAGTAAGGTCTGCAATGGGTAGATGGGCGAGGGAACACTGCGATACATACATACACGTCATACGGCGGACTACGATAGCAGTTTGGATTAATTGCACGGTCAAGTGTACCCGGCTGTTACATATGTAACAAGCTTGTTCCGTGCGGCTTGGAGGTCGACGCGCGCGCGCGCAGGCAGAATTGTTCCTAACAGTGGCGGCTGCATAATTGGGAATCATTGGTGAAATATCACGCCTGTAATGGATGCAACCCACTTGCCGGGACTATCGAGGAACCCGCCGGGCAATTAAGCCCTTCCCGGCTATGATTAAGGCGCCTGCCCGCTTTCACTGAACCTGTCCGACTCAGCCCCGAGGGTTCATTGCTCGAGGGCCCGCCGATAGAACTGGATAGAACCGAATCCCATCGATCTTTAGACCCTGCCTTATCTCCCGCACCTTCCTACCCAGCTATGTGCCGCTATAGCGAGTCGTAAATTCAGGCCTGACGTAAGAAATTCACGCGAGCGGCCTTCAAACTCTGATATCATAATCTAGCGAGTAAAGAGCGGAGTGTACTTGGCTACTAATATTTCCGGCGACTCCAACTCCGCGACGGACAACTTAACACGAGAGAATCACGCGAGGCTTCGATTCCCCGACAGGACAATCTGCCAGGGAAAAGCGCTCGCACATCTGTTTTCCACCCGGCTCTCTTTTTGCCTCAACTCGCCGATTACACGAGGAATGGGAATACGCGGGCGAGTGCAGTCGGGGTTTATTCGGGAAAAGAACGCCGGGCAAATAGCCTGATAACGAGGAGCGGCATGCCGTAGCCGGATGGGAAGAGATAGCGGGACGTGCGAAGTCGATTATTGCGAGGACTCTCCCTCTCCTTCCCTCCCTTTTCGAGGCCTGAACGCGACAGGGCCGGCGCGTGGAAATCGATAGCTAATTATCGGCACCGCACGCGAACTGCCGTGGGAATTTCCTTGTCCTCCGGTGCTCGCTCTCAACTATTTCGTGCGGCTGTTCCGCGTGCGTGTGCGCACGTGCCCTCTGGATAGGAGATTGGAGGGATACCTGCTTTAACGGGGGGCTCTGTGTGTGTGATACCTTGCAGGTTGTTCTCGAGACTCTTCGGGCTCCCTTCGCCCGCGGAGCCACGTGATTACGATGTACTGGCTCTCCGTAGGGGGAAACTTTCGCGGAACAGGACCTCCTGGTGTCGAGGCTCCTCGGAAATATTGTTCGGTGATTGCCGCTCGGTCTTGGAAGGATCTTGGGGAGAAAAGCGAGCGGCGGCCTCGCATAGGCTTTGCGTATCACTCGCTCGTTGTGACGCGGTGCGGTTGTATTGTTAACTTCGCTTCTTAATCCTCGAACGAATTATTCATAATTCCGGCTATTGTTCATTGGGTTCTTAGCGCCGAGCCGCGCACGCTTTGATTCGGAAGTTCTATTGTGGCCCTAGCGTCGGGCTGTTGATTATTTATACTTATTGTTGCTGGTCGCGATTGCGCCTCGTTTCCGTAATTCTGTATTGGTCGCAAGTAGAGAGCTTGCAGTGCAAGATCGCAGGCGCGTCGGGTATTTTTCCGCGTGGCTAGTTTCCCTCGTGGAATTCCACTCGGGCGCACCTCCGCTAATAATAACTTGCTACGACTCTTTAAGCGGACAATTCCGTCACAATGATGTCGAACGTTAGTTCTTTAACGGTAGTTGCGCGCGATAGTGCGAGACGAGCCACATTCCTGCATCGAGTTTTCTGGCTTCCTCAAGTGGCGCGTTAACAGCGATTAGAAGATTACAGGTGGAAATGACTTCACGCTCGGAGGGCGAACCTCGTGCTACATTGACTACTCGCTAATTACTCGGTTGCGGCCTCCGTGAAGTACTCGCTTCATAAAACTTATTAAAGATCGTACGATCTCCGTCATACGATTACACATGTTGGATAAGTTAACTGTACTATCCCGCTGATTAATTGCTCGATAGTCATTGAAATAGTCATCAATCTCTCCGCTTAAGTACAGTTATGCGCGGGGCAATTTAAATTAACTACTGCACAGATTTGTCTTTACGGAGATCTCGGGGTTTCGTATCGCGGGAGGATCTTTAGAGTCGGCGAGCAACTGGGATTCCAAGTGGATGAGGAGACAGGCTGACAGGAGAGGAGCAGAGATGAAACGGAGGCTAATTACAACCGCCACTGTTCCCTTCGTTTTCTTTCCAGCTCGCCGCGAACGGAAAGAAAGCGCGGCCTGGACCGCGTCGAGAGTGATGTTTCAATTAAAGCGGCGTGTATCTCTGCCACTGCATCATTTATGCTCGTCGCTTTCTGACGCAATTGCCGATAACACTGATCCTGCTGGCGCGGAGCACTCGTAGTTTTGCTCGCCACTTCTTCAACGCGACGCTCGAGCGGGCGACTTCAAAGCTTCTCGGGGATCGGACTTGTATTGCACGGGCGTACATGTGTTTATGTTGGTAAACGGGAGGATCCGGCTTGTTTGGTATGGAGGAAAAGGAATACGGGAAATAGTACTGTGGACTTTAAGGATTAAGAGACACTGCATCGGTAAAAAGCTCCTGACTTGAGACTTGACGCAGAGATTCAGTCGGATGGAAACTAGCATGAAAATATAAGCCGTTAATATTTTTCAATTCGCAGAATTATGCATTAATGGAAATACTTTAATTGAGAGAATTGAGTGTAAAACTATGCGAATAAAGTGTTATATATCATCGACTTTATAACCAAACCATTCTCTCCAAGTTTATAATTGTCCCGGAAGGAAAGCGGCCAACTATTACTGCACTCGTCCAAGCGGCGATAAGAGAAGAGTTCAGCGCAATAAAACGTGCAAACGGTAGACCATGAGCGCAATGAAACGTGTGGCTATCCAAATTAAACGCCATAATGCACGTCGCGGTACAACCTGGCCTCGCAATTCATTTTGCCGAGCAAGCGGCAATTGTGCACTGAGAGGGCGCGCGCGTATCGCCCAAGCGGGCGATTAAAATTTTCTCGGCTATGCTAATCGTGTGTGATAGTTTGTGCGGGGCGTCCCGCGGAAAAAGGCTGGCACTCCCGCGTTGAAATACGCCGGAAGCCTGCGCCTGGAGAATAGTCGGCTCGAGTCGTATACGCACACACGTACTGTGTATATCGTGGAGGGTGGTGGAGCGGGTGACTTATGCTGATCGTACGTGTATCACTGCCCCGGAAGAACTCTGCCGCGCACAGCGAGCGTTGACTCTGGAATATGTAAACTTTAGCGGATACGACTTCTTCCTGCGGATCTATGGCGCGATGGTGATCTAGGATCTCTCTGACTTGTCGCTACAGCATCTCGCGAGATACTTATGCTTTTTGTCAAAGTTTGGGTTGTTTGGTATAATTGAAGTTCGTGTTTTAGAACGATGGTGCATTTAATGTCGATTAATTACGTAGATTTAACTATTTGCCATATTTTAGTTTGGAAGTTTGTTTTGCTGCCTTTGTTGTGGAATTTTGGTAAAGTTTAATGAATTTGGTGGGGAAGATTGTGAAACGGTCCTAATACAATTTTACAGTTTGCAAAATTCTTTTGGTTTCCCACTTTGTTATCGCGCTACTATGTTTGCGATACATCAACCCCTTTTTGTAGCTTGCCTTCGTCAAAACTCTCGGCCGAAATTGTTTAACTTGGCGAGATTAAGGTTTCACCGGGATCAAGGCAAGGGGAATATTTCTCGAGTGAAAGTTCGGCAAACTATGGTGCTTCATCGCGAAGTACAGGCTTGCATTAAAGAGGATAACCCTATATATTACACTTCGTGGACCTTCATTCTTCAATCGGTGTTTAAACAGTAACGCTTGATTCCTGGCCCGTGAAAATTCGATCATACTACAGCAAAGCCCACTTTTAATCCGATTACCAACAAACGTACTGCAATCCACTACTAAAGTGTATTAAATAAAAAAAAAAAACACCGAACAAAGTTGAGCTCTAGATACTCCCGCACGGGGCGATTAAAAAAATCCGCCGAAAAATGAAAGGAACTCGGAGCGTTAACAGCATTAATAAAATTAGGTTGAAAAAAACCTTGGCAATGGGACTGCGCGCCTAGTGATTTTTGTCTCTTGCAATCAGGTTAATTGCGAGGGCGCGCGTAGTTGCGGAGGAGCCTCGCGTAAGTCTCTCACGCATGGGCCGAGTGGGCTGAACGAGTGGCCACTTCCAATTTACACTGGGGCGACCCTTACCAAATGTGTACTTCACCTATTTACGTACGTGTACGCGCGATGCACACCGGCCGCATAAAGATTCACCCCCTCGGTGCCCGATCGGGCCGTGCGAGCAGCGCACATGTGCCCCCCCTCCCCCCGACGAACGTGCGCGATGTTCCTCGCCGCACAAGGCGAAACCGCCAGCTTTATTAATTTCTCCGCGTTAATCAGAGAGAATTCCGTTAAGCCCGGCCGGAGTTTAACGGGTTTAAATTGCGAATAGCATCGTCAAACATTTGCGAAACGTGCTTTTCACCGAGAAGCGGCGCATCCGAGGCCGCCCACTCGCCGGTGCAAGACAATTTTTTGCATGGTTGGTGAAACGGACTATGCGATTGTCTGTAATTTTTCAAAGAAAAAATTGAAAAGAAGATCGATGCTGGACGTCGGGTTGAGTAGTTGAGTAGTCGAGTTAAGTTTAGATTTCGATGTTCCATCGGTGACCCTGAGTTCGAGTGAATATTTACGCTCTTACGCAACGAATTATTGTGTCGGTGAGTAGTTTGATTACTGATTAAACGGAGGTGCAGTGCACTGCTTTCGAAAGGGTGCAACGCGCTCTATATGTACGTAGAGGCGAGCCAAAGCGACGAAGTTCCCATGGGATTACCGGGGAAGTTGGTGCCAAGTTAAGATTAGTTAAGATAGCGGCTACTGGGTCCACCCGATGCCTCAGATCCCAACGCGGCTACCACCATACGATTAATCTTACCTTCCCCTATTGTTTACTCCATTCTTTTTTAACACACAGAGACTCACTCACCGCTCGAGCGCAGGGTGAGTGTGCGGGTGGGCGGAGTGTGCCGTAATTGGAAACTTTGCACGTTGCCTCGGCGTCTACCTGCATCTCCAAGTTAATCCGCTTCCTCCAACTCGGCGATTGCAATGCCGCGCGTCTGTTCCCGATGCGTAAGAGGCGGATTCCGCGGGGTAATGTTGGTAAGTACTAATGCTTCGCCTGGCAATATGATTATGCGCCCGCACGATAGGGCCGACCTAATTCTTCCAAAGGATTCCAGCTGGCTTCGACGAACTTCCTGCCATTGCCAACATGTTGATTAGGTGAAACCAAAACCGCTGACGTCAGCGGTTTTCCAAATCTTTGATAAACCACTTTCGCCGAGTACTTATGGAAAGTCGACTCAGCGAAATTGGTAGATATAGTTATAGTTATTTACAAGATTATGATTCGCACTTGGAAGAAACTAGTGGAATTCAAGGAAAGAGAATTAACGGAACAAAGTAAAAGTTGTCAAGTAGAGTGAAGACACCTGGCCAGACATCCTGCGTGCGAGCCTGGTTAGTGGAATGTGCCGCTCGCAGCCAGCCAGGCCGATCGCCGCGGCAAGCAAAATTCCGCGGCGAGTTTTCGGGGCCGGAATTTGATCGCGCGTAGTAAACGTCGAGGAGGAAGAGGAGAAATGCTCGGGGGGAAGAGTGTCTGGGATATTATGTTCGGTGAATGCACGCGCGCAGGTGGAACGTGTAATATGAGCCCGGCTACACCACGCCGGAACTCTCTTTCGCCGCTGGCAAAGTTCCTCCCACTCCGGCGGCGAGTTCACAGTCTAACCGCGCGATAAAAGCTCGAAACGATTAAGCTGCTGTTTGCATTGAAATCGCTGACTCCCTAACGAGTTCGCCAGCGATGAGATACAGGGTGGCCGGGAAATCTCCTCTCCTGGAGCCCCGTCTCTCCTGTAGAACTGCTTCAAACCGGCGCTAATTTACCTTCGGCACATGCCCGTAGATTTAATGAGACTCGCTTGTAACTAGGAAACGTATGAAGCGCCCACAAAATACCAGATGTAAAATTACATGTAATAGGGAATCAAATTGCGTGGAATTCATCATCAAGCAAAACATTTACAATTATTGATTCAGTTCGGTATTACCAGGACTAAAGCAAAAATACACTTTGCACACGAAATAATTAACAGGTCAAGCACCAATCTTCATCAATCCACCACATTTTCGAGCAAACGCGACGTTTTCATGAACCGACAGTGATTCGCGCGGAACGACAGTGTCATCCGAAACAAAAGCTGCAATCAGAGGCGCAGGTGAGTAATAAAGATGCTTCGTAAAAAATCATCCTGCAAACAGGATGCACCTGTCGCAACAGTAATCAGTCGTACCCACTAATCTTCGTGGGCAATTTATCAGACTATTCCTATGCGGAAACGTTCGCTGGCGATCGACGGCTCGTCGATTCCCTCGGATATGCTACTCTTCTTTTCTCGTGGCGGCGCGCCGAGGCAAGAGAGATGATTTAAGCGCTACGTATCGGGCATTCGACGGAGGCATTATTAAGCCAAGGCTTCCCTCTGATTATTCTTCATCAGTACAAGGAATCGCGCCTCTTTCCAAAGCCTATAAAAGATTCCGGCCTTCCCGAGCATCACCAGTACGTCCTATCGACGTGGAACGCGTCGCGTGCATGTCCATCTAATACCAGTAATTAATACCATTTTACCTCGGCGGTTTAAGTGCTCTGTCGAGACTTGCACTTTTAGTAGCAGGACCATCGGGATCAGTCAAGTGTCACATTTGCCCACTTTTCGAGTCGGATTCCACTGGACCAACGTCGACTATGCAAGGTGAGTACTTGTGATTTTCAACTTATTTCTAACTCTTTCCAATGTAGTGAATCACAAAAACAGAGTTTATCCTTCGCTTTATTACATGTTTGATTACACTGAGACGCTTTAGTTTCCGAGAATATTTTACTAATTAACCCAAACACTTCCTTTGACGTTTGACTATCCGAGAACTCATCCGGAGCAGTTCTCCAACGAATTCCCCCGGATTTTCCACCAACACTCGAAGAGTAGCGTTCATTCGGTCGTTCTCGCCGCTTTCTGAATATTAATATCTCGATTGATCAGCGCTCGCCGCAATCACGCGGCAGCCGCGGCGCGTTGGTCATTTGCATAGGCGTCTAATCAAACTTGCCAGCGCGCCGCTGGAAAATGCGACGAAACATTGCGAATGACTCAAAGACTCTGGCAGTCGCGTGCCGCCTCCTACTAGCGTGTGTGCTGAGTAAGCAACGGCGCGCGCGCGCTGCTAATGCCGGCCGCAATAGCAATAGTCGGCCAGGAAAACCCGCAAGAGTACCCGGCCGCTTTAGCCCGGCGCTAAAGAAAACTTTCGCCGTAACAATAAATCCGGCGAGCGATACGGTTTATCGCGATATCGGGGAAAAGCGGCTTCCGTCCCCTCCCCCATCCCCCCGGCCGCCCACCTCCCTGGCGAGCTTTCCGGATTTAATGGGAGCGATCCGAGAGCGCCCGTCGCCAGCTTCCTGCGGAAATGGCTTTAACGAGGCGGCTTCGAATACCGCGCCGGCGGAAAAAACCAACTGCGAGCCAGCGCGCCATGTCAAAGTGCACGGAAGCATACACTTCCGATGTACTCGGCGATGGGATAAAAAAAGCTTTATTATTATCTGCTTTGCACTGTTTTCTAGCATTCGTTTGATGATAAGTTGAGCTAATTCGTGTAGGAGTGAAAGAGAGCTTTGGTTGTTTAGTGTTGTTTTGTCTGGAGGAGAATAGAAGAATTGAAATATGAGAAATTATGGTGAAAATTAATCTCGAGCTTTTCTTGATATCAGCTTATGATTTGGAAGTTCGCAGGAACGAGTTAGGAGTGATCGGATTCTTTTGCGGCTCAACTTTTTATGCAGTTGATTTAAACTTTATGCAAGCAACTTGCTCTCTTGGGCTTTTGAAACGATTCTCCGCGAAGAATCGGAGTGAAGGAAACATCGGGCAGGTGCAGCAGCTTCGCAAATTTCCAGGGCGCGCGATCCGAGAAAAATTCCAATTAATTTCCTCGCGTGGAAAAGGGGGAGGCGTTCTTTTGATCTGCGCTCGAACGAGCCCGCCAATCGTGTGTGGAAACCCCGCGATCAACCATGAGAGTGTTTTTCGATCCCAATCTACAGGCTCTCTCAAAAAGTGACTTGAAGCTAAAATCATCTGATTTCCTCCCTAAATTGGATAGAATCGTTTAAATAATTTTCCCTTAAAACTAAGAAAGTTTTTCAAGAAATCATGAGACTCAATAAAACTTCTTTCGTAGTTCCGGCCGAAAACCACGACTTGAAGAGCAAGTTTTCACACCACATTTTCAAACGAACCTGTACACATAGCTATAGGTATCTGCAGTATGTATGTGTAGGGCCGCGCAGCAAAAAAGCCGTAAAAAGAGGGAAACGGTCAGATAATTCTTGCGCGTTCGTCAGCCGGAGGTGGATCTAATCAAGATTCCTTGCGGACCACTTTCGCAAGCAACTGCTTTTCCCGATCGATCGATTAATCAGAGATACACGATTACGCCGAGTAATTTCCAACCAACTCTTCCCAGCTGCTGCTGCCTTCCGATCGCCAGGAGAGGAGGAGAATTTAGTTTCGCTCGGTTTGTTTCGTGCGCGAAGGTACTTTTCTTCCTGTCCGATGACTAAAACGTTACCATTTCTTCTGGGAAATTCTGCACACGACAAGCGTATTTTATTATTTAAAAAGTCTTCATATTATGGTATTTGAATAATTAATTACCCAAATACAGTTGCGATTGATTGAAAGATAGATTGGTAAACGATTGAGTGGCAAATAAAGCGATGAATTGGGTACAAAGTTAAGCAATTAATTAAACAATTATGCGAACACGACGTGCATAATATTGCGTGTCAGTAATCCATACATAACCGTTTCCAATTAATTTCAGAGCGGACGTATTCGTTCCGTAAGACTGTTATTAGTTTGGAAGGGTAATGGACAATTGCTTTATATTAATAACCCGATCGATTAATATTCGGGTATCTATACAATGCACCGGGCCAATTTCGACCGGGGAAAAACTTAAACTGGCATTTGTTTGCTCAGGAGCTGAATGTGCGGCAAAATAAATCAATCTCTCGACACCCCCAATTAGATGAATAATTTGGCGTTTAATTGCACCGTTTAATTGGACGCGTGTTGCCTTGGCAGCCAACTTGGTTTGATTTAATATCATCAACCTGTAATGAGAACTACTAGATCGGTTGGATTTTGGGTTTAGAGGCAACTATAAACTGTAATTGGATATCTAAGAGAGAAAAGCGTTCCGTCATCTTCTTTAATACCGGTTTTTGTATTGATGACAGAGTATTTGTACCACGACAACAAAGAACCTATTATCCCGGCCTGGTGGTATTATGTGAAACAGGCTCTGGCAGCGCCCTTAATGAGAATCCTTCTTGCGTCGAGTGCTGCTTCGCCAAGTATTCCAAGTATGCGAGTTAGCGATCGGTTTAATGAAATAGTTGCCGATAAACCCCGCGCGTGAGGGCTCGTACCATCCACTCGACTGTTGCCTACGGGCGGCCGCGTTGCTAAACATTTCAGCCAGCAATCGCACAAAGATCAATTAGTCGACGCCGACTCAACTATTCAAGTGTCCCGGTAGAGCAGCCACCTCCGACCAATTCGACGCGTCAATTCATCCCAGCTTCCATGCAATTTTTCGCCACGATTTTTCCCACCCCCTCGCCACGGTTGGTCTGATTTCGCCGCGCAAAGGGTGAACGAGTGCCGGAAGTTTTCGGGGGGCGGATTGGGGCTGGGGGGGTTGGGTTAGTAGTGAAAATGGGCTTGAAGGAGAGTGTCAGGTCGTTGGAGCAGCGGCGGAGCAGTTCCTGTGAAATGACAGGCAGACGCGATAGTGCGGCAACGGCAAGCGTGTAGCACAGGACGTGTACAGGAGGCACGTATACACACATATGCGTCCTCGTCACCAGCGGGTTCTGCCTCTCGACGGTGATGTTCGTATGTATGCCTGCGGGAGGGACGTTCGATATATCAAGACGATCGACGTCACCGGATAACGTGGACATATTGCTCGCCTCGACACTCTGCACACCTAGACACAAACCCCTTGCTCCATTCCCCTCTACAGGTACCAGCGCACTCGTCCAATTCCCAATGAACTCGAAGACTGGCCGGAAGAACCAGCTGTTTCTCTTACTCCTGGGGATACAAGAATTTAAGAGAGAAATATTTATGGAATCGAAGATATTAATTTCGAGTGGACGGTAATATTGCATTTGTTAGTTACCCCTTTAGATTTAAGAGTGGATTTCCGCTCTATGCTACGACGTGCTTCCTCGGAGGATTCCAATTTCTGTCTGAGGGTGATATTTTACACGAGGGCGATTCCACTTGTGAGTTTAGATGGATTACTAGTCTCCCTCTTTCTTTATCAACATCAGTACCGACATCCTCCTTTTTCCGCGGCACTCACCCCCTTCTTACTGGCGTGCTCCTTGAGTTCTCCGAGCGCCGGGCGCATTAAAGCGACATCACGACAAAATCGACAAGCTGCTTCCGCAATATTTCGCGGCGTCGCCGCGGAGAGCGGGCAAATCCAAATGGATCTCGGACAGCGGGCGCGCGCGCAGCCTCCACGGCGAAATCTTTGTTCCATCAGCGATAAAGTCTGCTGGCAATTTTTGAAAAATCGAATCCGCCGACGCGCTCACGCCGCACCCACTAAGGTTAAGCAGCTTTCGAGAAATAACGGGCTCGGGCGAGCTCGAAATCTGCTTTCAATCCTCGACCACTCGAGCACTCGGTTTTTTGCGTATTAGCCGCCGATATCCGCATGCGAATTCACGTCTTCGCCGGAGTTGGTTAAAAAAGCACGTTAAATATGAGTTATGCTGCTGGAAAAATGTGAGCCATTCTTTGAGATTGAGCGCGATTACATTCAAATAAAAAATGGTTTAATAAGTTTAAATGCTCCAATTATTACGTTCTTTAGGGGACGCACTATTTAATAATCGCATGAATGGCCTTTCTAATCTCCTCGTAACAATTCTCGAATAATTACTCCACTTTTGTTCACTTTTTCTCGGTGATAAAAATGTCTACACTGAGTGTGCTCAGTAAAGACTTGCGAACCCGGCTATAGACGACTTTGAAGTGCGCAATTGTGCGTTCGTACTTGTCCCGGCAATTGTCGGGCCTCTTTAATCCGGTTGACAAGGGGTCCTTGACCGGATTAGGGAAACAATGCTGCCTCTAATTAGGTCCTATTATGTTGCTACTTCAAATAACGGATACTACACGCACATTATAATTGCAATACTTGGAAACTTTCGACTTATAATCAGAGTGTAATATGTATAGAATTGAGATGTCGAGTGCAAGTTACACCAAACTTTTATCTTGTTAGAAAGTTAGGAAATATTGCTGGCGTAGGGTTTTAATCCGGATCGTGTTAATTTCAAGCTTACTAATATAGGATTTCGCCGCTCATTCGAATTATAATTAACAATGTGCCGTTCGAGAAATATTTTCATTTCGAATCAATTTCAATCCCGAGTATTATTTATAGCGGCGGTGTGTTGCAATTTAAAGGCGGATTTGTTATCGCAGAAGCGGTGGCATTCTTTCCTGTGTTTACTATCCAATTCGGGACAAGTACATCATTATAGTTCCACTTGGCAATATATCGATATTGCCAAATGATCAGTGGTAATCCGGATGACGCGTTAACGCATACACACGCGTATATCCAATTAGTGTTCCATCAAATTCGGGTATTAGAATATCCCCGGCGAAAAGCAGGCGCGTGGCGTCCTGTGTAATAATTCAAATTGGACGGCCGTAATCCCGCGCGCATAACGAACTCGATATTGACACAGTTCTTTGCGCAATAATCTGAAAGGGCGCCCGGATTAATCCAGTTACGAACGCGCAAGTGGAAGTAGCTGGTTTTATTGCCGGTGGCGGCGCGATGCATCTAAATATATCTGGAGGGTTGGTGTGTTGGGATTTTCATTGGTGATCGAAGAGCAGGGCAAAGTATTGGGGTTCGATACACGGTGACGACCGACATTCGCTCTGGCGAGAATAGACTTCCTCGGCGGAGCGGAGGCGCGCACCCTGCTAGCTGTCAGTCCCATTTGCCAGGCTTCTTGCTAGGGCTGAATGTGCAAGCCCTTATTTCGCAAAGTGGCGTAGCAATTTTGTCGTTTCCTCAGATATTCGATGTCCTGCATTTCTATTTTACTAGTGGCAATAGATCGAGAGGCTCGAGTGGACGTTGAAGCGAAGCTTTCTTCCTATTCACCGGGGAAATCATTACTTTAGTTCCTGTTGCGGGAATCTCGATGATTCCCTTGGCCGGATAAAGCGAAAAGATAAACTCTAGACGGATTTTCATTTTCGCCTCGATTGCTGCACTCCTGCGAATTCAAAGGGAAACTCTGCCGCGTGGAAGGAGTTTTCCCTCCCTGAAAATGGGGCTGCATGACTAAAGCGCTGATTTTACATCAAAGTTTTTCTCGCAGCTTTTCGAAAAACTCCCTTTGTGGAAAGTTTCCCTGGTGAAACCTCGGCCTCTACTCATCACCGATGCTCGTCAGTAGCTTCCATTCTCGGAGTTTCGCCGAATGCCAGCCAACAGAATGCCCGCGCCAAAGTATCGACCGCATTAATTCCGCCCAGGCCTGACATCGATTGATTCGAAAATATGTTCGGTAAATAATTAACAATGCTACACACCCTGCAGTTTCCAAGCGCGGCCGATAGAACAGGAAAACAAGGGCGGGAGCATCATTTCCTCAGGACAAATATGACTACGTTATTTGCAGTTGCTTAACTTCCAGCCGCTCTCCGAATTGTTTGTTAACTGTGCTCGGATTGCGCGTTTATTCAGTTCGAATTAAATGAAGCGGCCGAAACTTTCCGATGTATATTTCTAACGATTCCCCGATGTACCTAAAACAGAGTGTTGATCCAGAGTTTCAGCAGTAGTAAGCATTTCACAGTTCCACCCCGCTGAAAATCTACAACTGGTACAACTATTGTCAAACGAATAAAAGTACGGAAATTGTGTGGGCGTGTGTATATGTACAACAGGATGGATGGCAGGTCAGGTTCAATGATGAAAGGGACGTTTCATCCCCATTTTTCACGCGACCCGTAGACACACATACGTGAACCTGCATATGTAACGCGATCCTCGGTAAATACAGGTGTCAGCCGAGACAAGATTGACGTGGCATTCAAAATGTTAATGCGATTAAACTGGCCAGAGGTGAAAAAGGGTTCGGCCGATGTGGGCGACGCGGTTCGCGAAGAATTCGCCCGACAGCCAATCGTTATGCACTCGAAACTCTTGTACCAGCATGCCGGTGTCTTGGCAGAGGGCAGAGAGTGGACGCGGACGCGTTTTTAGCCCGTTTTCCACTGTGTGCTTCCCCACCTGTGCACGCCTGTGTGTGTGAGCGGAGAAGAGCTTGCGCTTAGGTACGAAGAGAAGCGCGCGTCGAGCCGCCGAACGCCGGATCGGGCCAGCTTTCCTTCCACGTTCTGGCGCGCTACCAGTTCCGCGGAACTGTTCGCGCAAGGGCCACCCTTCCTGCTGCCACCTCGCCTCCAGTCGGACCCGTCAACCCGGGCTCTCTCATTACAAACAGCCAACTCTAACAGGACAAAAATCACCTAGCACTAGAATTCCTTACATCCGCGATTACCGGTGGATTAATTTTCAGAGAAGACGCGCGAGAGCCTGAGAGATAACAATTCAAGTGTTGTACAATCCCAGGACAACGACTTGGGAAGAAAGAAATCGAGTGGGAACATTTGGAGATTTGCCGATTTTCATCGAATTTCTCGGTGATCAAGTATTTCAAGTTCCAAGTGTTGGATCGAGTCTCGATCGAAGATTGATAGCGCGCAGTGCCGAGTGACCGGACGCCCGGTTCCTTGAGTGACGAATTAAATGAGAGTTCGGCGGAAATAGCGCAGACTCGGTTGGCTCGGTGGTCCGGGTGTTCGGTGCGAAGCGATGCGTCGAAGGGAAGATCGATGAGAGGGATTTCTGAGGGGACGATCCCGAAGACACAGTGGACTTTGGATGACGAGCCGAACGCCGGCATCGAGCCTCGGGGTTTGACAGTGGAGATCGATAGGAATACTGCGACAGAACTATGTGACTGACTGTGAGTGGGTCTCCCGCGTGCGATTATTGCCCCAGTGCGCGCTCGCTTGCCAAGTGATACTTTATTGGACACCGGCGGATATTCGGTCGGTTGGGAAGCACTCTCCATAAATCCCTGCCAAACAATCGCCAGGCACCACCACTTTATTTCCTCCCCCACGCCCCCTCCGTTAATATCGCAGGTTTCTTTCCGTTAACGAGGCGGATTAAGTATTAACCCTCTCGACAGTGAGGGACTAAGAAATGAAGGAGTGGAAAGCAAATGCCCCGGCAAAGAACAATAAACTCGTCTATAATTCGTGAGCGTTGCTCCTGCGATTCTTAAGCGACGAGGAGTCATTATTCCGAACCTTCCACAAGTTTCCCCTTTTTTCCCCTGGTTTACCCTGGTGCCGAGAATTAGTGAGAGAATCCGGGGGCGCAGCATCCGAGCCGACTGCGAGGACTGAAAGTGCAAATCTACGGCTCTCGGGTATTAATCGAGTGCGGAGCGGCAAGCAGTTTTCCTTGGGGAACTGAGAATGGACCACTCAGCACATCCCCGCATTAGCGAGCGTCCGAGGACTTCTCTAATCGCGGACGATTAATTATCACCATTCTCTTCGTTATGCGCCACTTCTGCGGCTGAGCTTCGACATTTGCCACGCGCCTAATACCGTAAGTAGCCTATCGCACCTAGAAACCTTTACGCCACTTTATTAAATCATCCAAACCACTAAAACCATCGTCAAACCGAGATTCTTCGACGTCCATTCATAATCCATAACACTTTTATCAAATGAGAATTAATGAATATTGTAAGACAAGATTTGATTGTGCACTATTTTCTTTGGCTGGCTCTCTCGTGACAACATTAAGGTCACACGATCATCTATAAATTAAGACTCGACTCCTGCCGGCCGGGTTATGGAACTTGGGATCGTCACACGATACAATTGCGAGGCCGTCGCCCGTCCCACGGTGAATTCAGGTCGCATCGAGATCGAGGACGAGGGTGGGTGGATGGGGGGTGGTAGGAGGTGGTAGGGGGTGCTGGTACGTGCACATCGTGATTTAAAGTGCAAGCAATAACAGAAAGAAAAACACGCTAAGCCGAAAGAGCGGCTGGCTCTGCCTCGACGCCCCCTCTCCCCGGGGAGAGGGGGCGGCCGCGCGCCGCCTCGAACTCGGTTACCATTTTAAATCGGGATCGATCGCCGTCAAGCCGTTCGGGCATAACGATACGCGAATTCAGAATAGGGAAGGTGGAGAGGCCGAGGGAGAGGGAGAGAGAAAAAACGAAGGCTGAAACGCCGGCTGGATCGGCCGAAATTGCGAACTGGCCCTTTGACCGGGTTTCGGGACACGTGACAAATTCCTCGGCAAACATTTCCCAGCGATTTCCTCTGCCACCTGCGCATTCTTCCCCGCCGAATTAATAATTCATCGCTCCTAGCAATTACGGCCAGCGACGGATTTAAATTGGGACGTATTGCAGGGCTCGTGTGTGCTTGTCACGTCGAGTACTTAGAGCGTCATTAGGACAGGAGCTGTTTCCTTGTAATCTGGCTGCTGTTTTTTATTTTACTAGTCATTAGCGACTTTTATGATCGGAGGGTCACTTCTCTTGGGTTTTGGGGTCTCAAAGAATCGATCGATAGGCAATTATTTGAATTGATTGACTGATTAAGAGGGTGGTTATTTGTTGATTCGATTGATTCATGGTCATTTATTAATTAATTACCGGTTTCATATTCAGCTTGGGATATAATTGTTCAGAGGGCATCGCCTTTGAATTTCCGAATGCTGCTTTTGCTAATGACATTTCGATTGCGGAGAGAGAATCGCGCGGTATCTGTGAGATTCACTGCTGTGGAAACGTTCTATTATGCTAATTAATAGCCGGATAAGCAATTGCTCCGGGCCTACCCCCATGTTTGTATTGACTTTTATCACCCAAGTCTTAAAAAAACTTCACTCCTGTTTTTTTCCCGAATCGTATTCAACCGCCAGCGTGAAAGGGCGTCACGAAAACTAGACTTCCGCGAGCTGCGAACAAACATACGAATTTTCGAGCCGTCGGTTACAGGATGTCGAATTATTTGTTGTCAGTATTGTTGCCTGTCACCGTCGAATAATCGGGAAAAAATATTCCCATCCGCTACTATTATTTCTAGGTTCCGCTCTGTTTACGCCCGGTGCACTTTGCGCTGGGGATTTTTGCAAAATCGAGAGGTTATTTCAAGCTTCGGTCAAGCTAAAATATATTTTCCCAGCGATCTGGAACTGCAGCCTGAAAAACGCATTGGCGATTCGCGCTGCTAGAAAAAGTACAGTAGAATTCTTTGTGTGTTGGAAGAAAACATGATGCAATGTTACTCGATCTTGAAAACCAAGAAGAATATCAATTCAAAGGTATGAAAGCACTTCCTGTGCTGAAAGATAACGAGACTGACTTCGGCGACCAAGTCTCGACTGTCAGCAGTACGCTCGGCTTAATTTCCTTCTGGCATCTAATTAATGGCTTAGTCATCCGCTGAAGCTTGAGAGACAGCGCTCTAATTAAATGTATTCGGAAGGTCTGAATCGAAGAGGTCGGCTCGTGCGGGACCGCCTGTTTTTAGTCGCGCTCGCCGAATTATCCAACTTCGGCCAGAACTTCCAGGGCATTATGCCCGGCGAAACTTTCGGTGATATAAACTTCCGGAGGAGCGTACGCTCCTGTGCCCTTTATACTTCTGTTTACTGGGCGATACGCGTAACTCGTCCGAAAAAAGGAGGGAAAAGCGTATTTTCGGCGAAGGGACTCGTGCGAAAAGTGTCCCCGCGCTAACTCGAGCAATGTAGTTCAGTACTTCAAAGTTCTTGACCTTTCAACTACAACACCGCAGGTACAACAAGAATCCTTTTCATCCTCCTTGAATTCAACTACAAACAGACTTACAATTTCATTATTATATTTTCATACCCTAATCCTAATCCCAATCACCATTTCAACAAACTCAGCTAAAATAATATTGAAATCATTTTATCCATCACAAAGAAACGATTTACCAAACAATTAAATCCCGGTTGAATTCTCGTTACACCGGCGGCATTCCATAACGTTGATTGGGCGATGATTATCATTGATAGATGGGCGTTGATCGGGTGTAGTTGGCGATTTGGTCGGTGTATCGGGCTCACCAACTATTCGCTCGAGTGTTGTTAGGACGGAGCCAGCATCCAGCGGTGGATGCAGTCAGGTCGAATCACCATTAACGAGCGCGCGCGCGGAGCCGCAGCTCGCATTATCATTCGTGTATCGTCATCAGCAAAGATGGCAAGCTGCGCCCGGGAGCGCGGACTACATATTGAGTTACCGGGGAAACTATTTCGTTGGGCCGCCAGCAAACACAGTCCCTGATACGATATGCCTCTCGAGTTTCAGCCAGTTGGAGTCACAATAAACGTCCCCCCATGAATGCTAATCTACCGGCGGCGCTCCCGTATTCATCGGGCGGCGGTGCTTTTTGATTTGCCAGTCATTGTTTCATAATTCCGCGCCATCGTCATTCCGCGCTAATATGATACTGCTGGGTAATCTCACCTGGTATTCTGCCGTCGTGCAATTATCTCGCGCTTGTGCTATACGGGCTGTTACTCTTCTTCAGCTATTCATACACGAGAGAGGGGGATGGTAGTAAAAGCGCTTTTACGGAAGCTTATTCGTTTATTAGTCCTAGATTAAGTGTGACGTTTTCTTGCTCGCCATTCCAATTCTACTGTCTCATATTGAATATCTTCGGCGGGAATTATGTTCGGCGGTGAATGTCTCTTGATTGAAGTCCGTGTGAGTAATTCGACGTGTTGGTATCACGTGCGTGTCACTTTGCGGAGTATGTTTGAAACGCGAGGAGGCTTTGAGTCGCTGGTTCTCAAGCGAAGCCAGAGCCTGAGTGCGCTGCTTGTCAAACCGCGGAGTACTAAAATCTCCAAGTTGCTGCGGTATCGGAAGTGCATGGGTATTGCGATCGGGTTCGTCTTGTCGCACGATAAATCGCATTAAACGGTTTGAATGCTCGGCGGAGCTCTCGGGCGCGCATCATATTTCGTTCGAATGCCTCGACGGCGTCGTCGAATTCCGATTAAGTTGTAAGACGACAGCTGCTGCAGCTATTTCTCCACCAGGGAACATGGAGAGCGAGACTAAACGAATTAAAGCTTCGCACCTCCAGTATTTCAACATGTTTCATTCCCACGCACGATAAAATCTATCTTCCACGTTCATAAACAAATATAAACTCTGCAAATACAAAATATTCCACAACAATTATGTACTATTGCCCGAATATTTATAAAAAGTAAAGAATGACGGTTGTATTACAGAAAAAATAATACAAATACACATAGAATGGGTGATAATTTATCACATTATCATGAATACACGACACTTCTACTTACAAATAAACCTACCTAACTTTCCACAGAGAAAAACTCCACCCATCCAGCCAATTCTACTGAAAACGTGCAAATTAGCCAGCGGTGGGCAGCCGAAACAAATCGAATAATTGAGGCAGCAAGAAAAAAGGGTGGAAAAAGACTCGGCGAGTGTGTGCTTGTATGGAAAAAAGGCGTGCGTGGGGTGGGCTTCGGCGCGGAATAAAACGGCGAGGCGTTAAAACGCAAATGCCGCTAGAGTGCGGTTTCGTGTTACGTCTCCCCGGACGGCCGCGTCCGGATTCCACGTGGTGCTAGTGCGGCGGTTTGCACGTGGTGGTGGGCCGATTCTAGCGAATCGCACGCGAAAGGGTTGGCAGGCCGTTCCGTCCCCCTGCCGGGCCGAGCTGTATCCCATTGCCCCGATTTTTTATTCCCAAATTTTTCCCACTCTCGCGCGCAGGCTGCGAGAATCGGCTGGGAGCGCGCATCTTTATTGGCTCGCGCTGAAACCAGCCACTCGCACTGCGCCGGAATTTCCATCGTTTCCCGCCGTAAACTCCCGACGGGCCACTTTAATTTCGGCTACAAATATTCTATTACTTCTCGCTCCATAAATGCCCGAGTTATTCTGTATCTCTCTGGCGAGCGGGGCAATGAAAATGGCTAGTTTCCGCCACTCTTTTTATCGTCCGCGTTTTACTTCGCCGGTTTTATTTACTTATTAATATCGGAGTCAATGGGTTCCAGGGTAGTTGCGAAAGATGGGACCGAGTGAAAGATAAAAGCAGAGGACTCTCTTCGCTGAAAGGTGTTATACAATCAATTTATTGCTCCAAAACAAAATTAATCGACGGCCACTAGATGGACGCCGCGCCGGAAGATTCTGCGTCGCGGCCTACGCGGAATTCAATAATATTCGCTCTCGAATCTGCTTCCTTTCTCTGGAGACGTGACCGGAAAGTGCGGCGGGCGCGAGCCCCCACTAAATTTCCGCGCGAGCTACCTGCTCCCCTGAATATTTCATTAAAATCCAGTGTGTGCGCCGCAATAAAGTAACTGCGGGAGGTAAAGCGCAATAAAGTAACCGGGAATACTTGCCCGGCCAAGTATTGGAAATATATCTCAAAGAGAATGGCTGAGCTCGGGGGCTACCTCTCTCCCGGGCGCAAGCTGCAAGTAAGAGCCCTTTTGGATCCTGTCCAAATGTAAATGTTATGAAGCTGCTTACGAGCGGCGCATTTCTGCCTACGTAAACCGGGCGACCGCGCGCGCGCGCGCGCACCGGAAACAATTTCTAATTTCATAGCGTGTCCCCCGCGCAAAAGCTAGCACCCCGTCTGGGAAAGCTCCCATTCTCCCCATCGCCGAGAGCTAAATTAATTCGAACGGGTGAAATTAATTCGAGGAAAATATACCGAGCGGCTGCGAGTTAAGACACCCAATAAATCTCGACCTAATCATTTCTAGTACACGGTAATCACACTTGAGGGAGAAATAACACAGAGCAGTGGGTGGGCAGAAAAAAATGGTCGGGTCATTCTCGTTTCGCTCTGGAAAGCGGCGACCCAGTTATTACTTTTGCCGGTGGCGTGTATATTTCATTATTCTTCTCTCATTTCGACTGTCCTTTGGTCCGAGGTCGGCTGGAAAAGTGGCTGGGTGGTTTTGCGCCCCCTTTGCGATGCTGTTATACCGTAAAAATACACCTAATCCTCTCGACCGCTGTTCGTGCTCGTCGCAGCGCGATTGTCACTTCATCGGACGAGTCTCACTATTGCACGGCGGATGACTCTATTTCTGTTTCCTCGTTTGTATTCCTGGAAGTAGGGAGCATCAGTTTCCTTCTTCATTAGTACTGACTAAGCTGTCAGTGTCTATAAACCGATGTGTTTTGCAACCAATTTCCTGCTGTTCTTCTATTCCGCGTATCGTCAAGTCTCTTTATCACAGGCTTCGCACAATCCTTAGTCAGATCTGTTGCACTAATCGTCTGTTTCGTGCTCCACCTCTCGTTTGCGACCAGTTTCACAAAAAAGGAAGCCGCACTTGTTGACCACATCTATGCTCCACCCTAGATAATACCGGGTTCCGCATACATGCATAATACGTCGCGGACAGACTTTTGCACTTGACGAGACCCTCGTGGCCCATAAAAGGCCCGTCGTAGAAGAAACCCTCTTGTTTCCGCGGATGGAAAGGCTGCTGTGGGCAAAGAGACGAGTGAGATTCTTAGTGGGTAGATGCAGGGGGCCAGGGGTAGCTGCGTGCCTGGAGAAGTATGAGCGCGTGGGCCTATTCGCAGCGTGGGCTGAAAACCCGCCGGTAAATAGCGAATGCGGATAAATAGTTGAAAAGGCCCCTTTCAAGCAACCGCGCCCGACGCTTTTTATCCGCTAAGTTTTTCGTGACAGATATTCAAATAGGCGCGCCGCGTGCCGAGTTAGATAAGAGGTGGCGAAATTAGAGGCGAGGCTCTCTCGGCTGCATTAAGACTGCACCCCACTCGGCGAGCCTGTTCCGCATCCTTTTTCACCCCCAACTTCATCTCGCTTTTCAGCCATTCCTTTTTCATCCCCCCCCCCCCCCCCTCCCCAGCCATGTTTTCCGCGGCGCCTTTTTCCACCGGATTTTCCCTACTCAATTTCTCGTGCTCGAGGGAAAAAAGGAATCCCTTTTACGTGCGCTCGCCGTTTTTTTTGGCGCTGGAGAGAGAGCGGCGGTCGCTTGGTGCTCGAGAAATTTTGCGGATTTCCAATTTCACTGGTCGCGACAAAAAGCAGGCTAAGCCCGAGGAGCAATCCGCTGCGACGGGCAGATTCAATGCCTGGCGAATGGAGAGATTCCCCCGCTCGCTCGTTTTATTGTAATAACCTGATGCGTTAATCTGGAACACCTGTATCCTACACTTTCAGCGGCAAGCGCGCTTTAATTGCGCGATCTGGAGCAAGGTAAATACTTTCTCGATGCCATTACGCAATCCCGTCTCGAAAGAGAGCTATGGAAGTATTGAATTGTCTCGCGCACCTTGCACCGGAGTACCCGATGTATTTCACTCGCTCCGAATATCACTTGACCAAGCCGAAATCTCTCCCATTGAATTCCTCGAAACCCCGTGGTCTTCCGACTGCTCTTGTTTCACGCTCTTCCGACGATCCTGGCAAGAGTGTTCTACAAGAATGAATCGTGTCTTTCGTCTAATTTAACTAAAAACTCAGACATTCCATTACTGCTGTTCTGGAAGCTGTCGCTTATTAATCTTAATAATTTTATATGGAAATGGCAGGTGCAACGTTAACGAGGCACTTTACTTGTACTGTGGATCTGGCAGTTTAAATTGGTGAGCTGCCAGCTGAATAAGATATGGCTCTCGACATACATAAGACTTTAATACCACGAATCGATTCATCGATGTTAATGTATTCCAACGCATCCACCTGGAATTCGAATCTATATCGAGCGGAAGCTCGTCAATCGCTTCATTAATTATTCAAGTGATCAGCGGGGGAATTCGCGATTCTGGTAATTACGGAACGACGGAATCCCACTCGATGGGCGGACTGACATTATCAAAACCCCACTGGATATGGCTTCCGCTGTTTTTTAAGTAAATATTTTTGAACGAATTGTTTAAAGGGCGTTGATTGCTTGTTTTAGATAGGCCGATTTCGATTTCGGTTATATAATTCGTATTTGGGAAAGATGGATGAAAATATTGACAGCCAGCTGAACTCGAACTGTCCAATATGTCACAAAATCATGTCCCTTCGTTTCAGAGTATGTGAGAGTGGAAGCAGCGATCATCTAATCCTTGACAACTCGCGCTGCGCAGCACCACGTACTACCGGATATCTCTGACAGTGATTGGTGAGTAGAAAAAGAAGTAAAATACATTTGCTTTCCCTCGATTTCCAAAAACAATGGAACAATTTGCTCCAGAGAAATTTCAAAATCCATCCCAATCAAGCTTCAAAGCGTTTGATCACCGCTCTCTAGCCCCCAAAAAGTCATCAGTGGGATAACGCGATGGCAATGAGGTCGCGGTAATTTCCCGAATTCAAAGGATCAAGCCGTATTATTAATCAGTGTGGACGGCCCTCATTTCAAGATACATTATTCAATATCCACACAGGCTAATAAAATTCACTCTCCGTACATTGAAATTAAATTCAATTGAATTAAAACGAGAGGCCCATTTTACGGGAGGCAGGCAAAAGCCTCTACCCTGTCTGCCCTGGCCGGGGAAAAAGCGTTCGAGCGCTGGGAGCGCGGCGGAGCGAACCTGTTAATAACAGCGAGCGCGTAGTATCTTGCGGGCGTAGATGGTCGGCGGCACAATGGGCGGCGTTGCCTCGAGATTATAAAAGTCAGGGTGAAAAATCACGCTCAACAAGCGCGCCCGCTCGCTCCCTCGTAATCTAAGACAAAGCTGCGTGGATCATGCTCCCGAGGATTATAAAGCTTCGCCGAAGCCAACAGCCCCCCGCCGCTGGAATTAAATTTCGAGTTTGTTACCGCGGATCCTGTTGCTCCCTCGCCATAACCGTCCTTCCAGCGTCGTTCGCCGCCGTCTGGTATCCTTCCTTCACCATCGAGAGCCAGCCCTTCCTAACCAGGATCCTCGTTACTGCAGCGAGTAATTCGTAGCGTAGACTGTCGGCGCTTTTTACCGCTACAAGGGATCAACCCTGTGCGGTTGTGGGTCCCTCGTTCCTCCCGCGAGTAATGTCGCTTTTAATTATCGTTGCTTAATAAGTCGGCCGGAGGCTGTTGCGGTCGAGGGCCTCGCATATATTAGGCTCTTGCTTCTTAATAAACAGGGTAACAGTCGAGAGGTGTCAGGTGCAATCTTTCAAACTTGATGGAACCTTTAGCCGGTCTCATTAAAAGGAACCGTCATCCTTTTAATCGATTTAATAAAATAATCGATTATTATTCATCCGTTATCAATCTATATTTCGATTATTATTCGATTATATTATTCGATTATTATCCATCAATCCATACTGGATGGAACTCTATGGATTATTGGAAATTTATTGGTATTTTTAGTCTTTATGTTAGAAATGACGCTTAAACTGTGTCTTGTACACGCGGCGTTGTAGCATTCCGTGTTCCCAGAAGGGCAGGAAATCGTACCTACATCTCCGACGGCCTCAGGGCGGCATTACTTCTGCTTAACGCCGGCATCAGTAATCAGTACAATTGCTCGCTCTTCCCTCTGTTCTCCGGGCGCGGGGTGAGGCGTTGAGGTAGTCCTCTCTATCTTTTTATGGCTCCTTGGTTTACAATTTCGAAAGTTCATTACCGCTGCCCGCCCGCCCGTTTCAGGCACATCGGGCTCGTTACGCTCTCATAATTATGGCGCGTGCACAGGTCTGAAGCTGCCGCTTTCCTACTTCAATCGCTGCGGCAACCAGCCGCTCCAGCTACGCACACGCTTCGTTAATACTTCTACCTTCGAGCCTTGATGAGCCCGGCACTTCAGCTGCTTCATTTTCCTCGCGAGGATGCAATCACATACTTGGAATTCCGTGTGGTGTACGAAGGACAGAGTAGGATAATCGAACGAAACTTTTTACAGTAAACAACGTAAATTATGAACAACTTATACGAACGTTGAAAAATCCGGATTTGCGCTTCTAAATTAACGAGGATCAGAAAATAATACTTTGACAAGCTGTTGCGTTAGGAAACACGAGCTAACATCGCATTAAAGGCTCGAATTAATTACGCAGTAGAGGAAAGCGGAACGGAAGCAAAGCGAACTTGTTATAAAATGTTCAAACAGATGGGCCAACAAATAGAGTAAAAGTTGCTGGAGAGTTGGAGAAAGTTGGTTGGTAGAGTATGATCCTGTTATAATAATTGGAATACAGGAGTTGTAGATGCGGGGTGGAAGTGGATTGGTCCGGCAAAGAAGTATTCTCCAGTGGAGGCTGTGATTTGCGATTGATTAAGTGTCTCGTAACAAGACATTATCCAGGCTGCTCGGTACTTCTTTTATGCGAGGAGGGATCAGCTGACAATGTAAGCAGGAGGCGGAGAGACACAAGGAGATGGGAGATAGAGCAGGCCGGGGCCGAGAAAGAAGGGAGACAAAGCGGACCTGGGAGCCGGATTAGTGGCGCATAAATCAAGATTACACAAAGAAGCAGCCGGCGAAGAAATGCGAAGGCTTCCCCCGACCCTTTAAAATCAAATTCTATCTGGATCTAGACGCCCGCCCGCTTCATTAAAGGAAAGCCCGGTTCGTTTCTTTCCAGAGCCGGCTACACTTAACCTCGCCTTGACTTGTCCCTCGTCTTCCCGCACCATGATTTTTAATACGCGCCTGCTTCGCTTAAAGACCTCTTTCACGGCCTTTCAGCGCTTTCAATTCTACGCGGATGAATCCTGACGAGAGTCGGCCACACTTTTTCTCACACGGCGTGCTAGCCGCTCTCGATAAAGGGGCGCACTCGCTTGAAAGCTCTCCTAATATATTCCTGCGCCCCCGGAATCCACGGTTTTCTACTTACTAATGAACTGTTTATGAACAGGCGAATTTAGAATTTATCTTCAACTCATTTGACTCGAATGCAAACCGGTGGAAAAACGATGCGACATAACTGTGAATTCGTGGTAAATGTGATTTCTTTTGAACGGCTTGCGTCATCACGATTTATTTAGTTGTATTGTTTTCTACGACCTCCGAACGTTGAATCACAGTGCGGCATTCGGCGAAGCTTTCCCGTTACGCGCCCTAAAAGAACTAGCAGCCCTCCTGAATTTTTATGGTCTTTTGTTACGCGCTCGCGTTCGCCGAACCCTTTGAAAGTCGAAAATCGCGTAGATTGGAAATGGAAGTTTTTCCAATCTCGCTTTTCGGATTGCTTTTATGAATATTGATCGGATACCGAGGGCGCGCGCGCGCCCTCGCTCGCGCCCTTCCTGTCTGTTTAACATGCATGAACGGAACTCGGGCGATACGATACTGTAGACATTAGACGGGCGACAATGTTGATGTAATGAACTAATCGGTTATCGGAAGGCAATGGATCTTGCAGGCGAGAAAATGTCACGCTGCCGGTATTGATTGAAAGAATAAATGTTGAACTATCGCCCCTCTCTCATATGTGTCCCACACACCAATTAATCAGGATTAATTATCTACTTACCCTTTGTTTAACTCACGAAGTGTCAAACGGTAATTATTCATGCAGATTCCAGAGTCCTTGCATGATTTAAGAAATCCAGCTATCATACCAACAATCCAATACTCTCTTTATTATTT
Organism: Crossocerus cetratus; assembly: GCA_963675795.1. NCBI lineage: Eukaryota > Metazoa > Arthropoda > Insecta > Hymenoptera > Crabronidae > Crossocerus > Crossocerus cetratus. The sequence goes on from OY776667.1 coordinate 20,487,907, forward strand.
AATCAACTAACTCACGTTCTGAAGGCAAGCTGATACAACCCCAGCGCCCCAGACATAACTTCCGGCTACCCGTCCAAGTCAAGAGCGGCGCCGCTCGTCGCAGCGATCGGTCTCCGCGTTGTCCGAGCCCTCAAGTACATCGCAAGCGCACATCTATATCACTCGAGCGTCGGAAGCGGCCAAGTGTCCGCAAAGTTGCCGGGCAAAAGGAGAGCGATAAGTCCATCGGGGGCGTGATGGATGCCTGTTTCGCCGGAATTGATTAACTCCGGGGCCGAACTTCATACGCGATTCCCTTTTCCCACGATCGCTCCCGATCCCACGGGAGGACTGTGACCGGCTTTCCCCGCTCGCCGCTCTCCTCTCTCCTCTCCTCGCTCTAAATAAACGATGCGCGACCGCTTTCCGCACGGCGAAAGAACCCTCGGCGAACTTGCACTTTACACTCCTCATGTATCTTTAACACCCTCGCTCCGTCCCTTCCCTTCGTTCCCTTCGCCCTTCTACTTTCCGCCGCACGTACTCTCTGTTTTTACGGCACGGATACACCTATATCCCCCGCCTGTTACGCGCTATCTATTACCTGCAAAGTGAATTGCCGCGCGAGTGAATATTCATGGTCGCCCGCCGTGTCTGCTCGACACGCTGCGCCTTTGATGGATTGCACTCCCAGGGATCTAAGACATCCTCGGACGGCGACTTTCCCTCGGAGCCGGCTACCACGGCTTTTTTCCTCGCGACGGAATTTCAAGGGAGTCGATGTATACGCGTGAAATGAATATGTAGTATAGGAAAGAGTGGAATTCTGTTTTTAAATTCGCTGGATTGGTATTAATTTAGTAGGATTTTTCGTTGAATTGTTGGAGTAGTTCAATGGAATTCCATTGGCTATTCAAAAGAGCGTTAATGTTGTCGATTCAATCTGATCGGCGACTGAGTTATGGTGCTGGCTGTTTCCAACTGATGTGTCGTGTTTCCCGCGATAATAAATCTTGCCGGTGCCATTTGACAGGGTTGTTCTCAACAGAGCGCGAATTCGTCATTCGTAGGTGTCTTTCGTGTCGAGTGCGATCGACTGCGTCCACCGAAACACGCAGCGAGAGTGACATACTGTCGGCCTCGACGGAAAAAAAGCTTGAACGGCACTCCACGTGTGAGAGTCCGTGGATAATGGATGATATTTCTGGGGCTTTGGAGCTGAAGAAAATTCAAACTGACGCTGGGATCGATTTGAAGTATTTTTAAATCTCCCCTTTGTCGTCTGCTTGGCAAGCATATTTTTCTCGAATAATAAAAGCGATTTTAATAAAGGTTCCTTTGCGCATCTTTAATTAACAATCGTGGATTTATTGTGCTGATGCAGCGCGATATTAAAGTTTCGCCAACTTGATAAGTTAATCCGCTCGCAAGCTTCTACGTGGCCTGCGCGGGACGCCGCTAATGAAATTCTATCGATACGAACTCGACGAGCGATTTTAATAACGACATTCTTCTCTGAAAGCCTGAAATTCCATAATTACGAAATGTGTGTCATCCTCTTAATTTCTCCCGAGAATTGGGGTTTAACCGCAATGGAAGGGGGTCCGAATGCGTCCGAGCCACTTTGGATTTGGGTTAACGAATCGCTAGAAATTGAAACCCATAAAGGATTTATCAAAGCTATTTTAATCGTAACGAGAACTCGTTAGAGTAGACAATGCGAATACTACAAGTTGCAATGTCTCCTATTCACCAAATTAATTCTTTGGCAAACGATAACCAATTACAGTCAACTCGTTTTATGTTGTCAGCGGTAATTGGTAATTGGAACAGTGAACGAAAGAAATCTTTCTGTATTTCTCCCACATTACATTTCCCGATAAACTCGCCATTAAAGAAGAGTTGAGAGCCAACTAGAATAAGTGTTCTTTACAAGTGACAAAGGACGCGGGGGTGCACAGGTGCGCCACTTGCCCGGGAAATAAATCCCGCCAGATTACTCGTCGCCGAGAGAACTTTCCGCCGGAATTTCCGCGAGAGGGGCGCGCAGAGACTGCGGCATAGCGCAAGAGAAAAAGAGAGGCGAGGCTGTGGCTTGCAGTTCCACCGCGTTGGTATGCCGATGGCAATCGGCGCGCCGCAGCGGCGTCCAGAAATCTTGGACCGAGTTCTTTGATCGAGAGAGAAATGGAAAAAGGGGAGAGCGGGAAGAGGACGGAGGATCGTTTCGCCGGTGCACGGCGGAGCGATCGTGAGTCCTGGCGCATGCCACGATTACGGAAAAAACGGGACCTCGTCGAAGCCGAAACCCCGATTGATTGGTGTCGAGCAGATAACTTGTAGATTCAGGGCAGAGAAGTCCTAGCGAACCCCGCCCTCGTGTTGCATAACTTCTTCTTCGCTTCGACTGCGTCTTCGTTTCCAGGATCCCACCACTTTCTAGTCCAATAAACGCCGGGCAAATTCCTGGAAAATTCGTTTTCTTAACCTCGGCTCGGAGTGAGAAGGACCGCGGTCCGTGAAGGATATAGCAACAACTGTGGTAGAGGTCGGTCTCGTAGGACACTGGATTCCTTTCGACTGGCAGGAAAGCGCAGGAGCAACTGGATCGCGACACAATATTGGGTCCTTTGTTAACGCTCGGCCAAGCTAATCCGCCGTCAAACGAAAGCCGGGAAAGGTGGAGAGGAAATTTACGGCGCAGGTTACCGGGAAAGTTCCTCAGGAGTACACGGCTCATGGAGCCAGTTTATTCTGGATTCGGAGCGACTTATACGCTCGAATTAGTCGGCTTCGACGTGTGCACTCTAGGAACTTTCGTTTTGCCGGGCAACGGCCGTCGTTGATACAAGGAACACCAATACTAACTAACAAACCCGTATGTTCAAATATAGCGTCAACGAGTCCGTGGGAATGGCTGAATTAGTTAAAGCAATTGCTGTCTCTGCGAAAGGCGGTCATCGCCTGTTTTATTCATAACTCAAGACTCTCGAGGACTCGCGGAAGTCGATTGGGCGGAAAAGTGTCAAAAGAGCATCTTTGATACATATGTAGTGATTGATCGTGTCGCTGATCAAGCACGCTCTCTTTGCTCCGCACTTCTACTGCTGGCCAAGCCTTTGACAGTGCGCGAGCTCGGTATCTTTTTTCCCTCGGCTTTCCGCGCCGATGAAATGTCACGAGAGTCCTCGAGATTTTTTGCTCCTGCGTATTCCCGATATATTCCAAAGTGATTTTTTTCTCTATGTATTCTCTTCGTCGAAGGCTGAGACTTGATTATATCGAATATGTTGGGGAATAAATGCAAGGCCATCGTTGCTAATTTTAAACCAAATATTACATCGAAACCTTGGAAAGCTAAGATGAAACATTTGCCGGTTTTGTATTTTGTAGATCGAAAGTTTTGAATTCGGCGCTATTTTCAGCACGAGCAAAACTTGTTCCTTTATTTTTAATCGTTTGAATATTTGATAGCGAACAACTTCTAAAAACGTCCACGGCAACTTGAAATATTCGCGAAGTTTGGCGCTGGAGCAGGGGCGCTCGGATCCGTCCAAAATTTCCGATCAATCCGGGCGCGGGGAGAATGCAGCGTGGTATTTTCGCCGAATTCTGGGGGAATTCAAAACCGCGCGCACTCCTAGCCGAGGTCAATCGGCTGAAAAATTCGGGCCGCGGCCCATTATACCGTTTAGTACAATCCCATCCGGAATTCTCGGCGAGGAAACTTTCGCGATCTGCAAATCCCTTTCCCTCGCTTTCTTCGCGGTCCTTTTGACTCGAGGACTTTGATTCGCTTTGAGTAGTGGCGCCGGCATATATTTAGTCCCGCGGTCTTTGCCGATTGATTGGCCAACTCCTTCAACTTGCCTGGCCCCGGGGGATCGCACAAACGAAGCGTCGAGCGATTCAGTTAACCGAATACTTAGCGGACCGATAAAGATCGAGCACGATTTCGCTGTTCGCAGCTTTCTGCTCAAAGTGCATATCGACAAGTCCTGCCAAATTCGCGGTACTAAGTAGATCAATTAAGCCGAGGAGGATCAAGTCAGAAACCGATGATAACTATTCACCTCACATTTCATACTCGAATCTCCTTTCAAGAACACAGACATATCCTTCAATCATTAATCCACCCTCCCAAAAGTAACTTCAATCTTTTTACCAATTTTAATATTCAGTCCGATCAGCCCAATATCGACTTCAATCCCAGCAGGCTCCGCGCCGGTCCTTTCCCTCAAATACTCGGCCACTAAAATTCGGCAATCCCGGTCACCATATGCCACTCGTCGAATCCCGATCCGACCGATACTGGCGGAAGCCACCAGCGGGAATGGGCGGCGAAGTCGTGCAAGTATCCAGACATCCTGCAAGTATCTGATTGCACAAACCGGGCGGGGGGTTGGCAAGTGCGGCAGTGTGATTGATTGGCACGATTGGCAGCGTATTCCGCGAGGATCGACGTAGCTTCGGGGTAAGATAGACTCGATAGGTTTGCGCGCGGAGGAATCAAGGCCTGGAGAAAGCCACTCTGATAAGCATTAGGGTCGACGGAATCGCTCGAGTGCTGTTATCTCCTGGACTCATTGCTTCCTCGTTATCGTCTCGCGCGCGCTCTCTTTCCCTCTCCCGGCGGATGGACCGCAGGATTCTTCTGGGGAGAGTCGATCTTTCGAGTGGCCTGTGGCATACCGGCCTCCCCTTCGCCAAGCCAATCGCATTGAGAGCCTTCCAGCCGGCTTATTATGCTACTCCTGCCGGACCGCCTGATCCTGTTGGCTCCGGTGATATTTAAGCTTCCAGAACTGGAACGAGCAGCCTCGCAATCTCGATGGCACTCGTCGCCGTCCTTTCCCCGCCACTCGACACTGGCCCTTACACCGGGACGAGCCTTGATTGATCCTTTCGCCTGTGAATGCGCCCTTTTCTTCCTTGTACTCTCTCTACTAGTTTAATGAGAAGGCTGATCTTCCAGCCGTCGAACACTTGCTGACAATCTGAACACCACTGCTCCCTTTCGTTCTCCGGGGTGGCAGTGAATCGTCGGCTTTCAGTACTCCACCTGTGTATTGACAAGGAAATGCATCGAGTAATCGCGCATTGTCGGCTGATCAATAAACGCGCTAGGCTCGAACGGCAAACGCGGCTCGATTCGCGTATGGGTAACTCGTCGCCGGGCGATCAATGGTTATTTGTTTGCACTCAGCGAGCAGCGAAGCGACTTACAATTAGATAATTGGCGGAGCAGCAAGGAAGAGGAACGGAAGGCAGAGGGGATGTGGTAGACGAGGAGAAATGCGTTTGCGGTGACATGACGGGCCGATTCCCACGGGATCAATTACATCTAACTCCCCAGATCACTTCTCCATGCTGTTACCTAGTGGGGTACTATCTAACGGCCGCTCCACGGGATACACCCGGCCCCAACTACTGATAGTCATTGAGCGACGTGTCGTGCAACGGGCTGAAACCCTCCCATTGTCCCTTATCTGCTCAATAGGATTCAGAATCCATCCGGTTTTAGCCACGGACCGAACCATCCTCGGTTCTACCTCCATTCCAACTTTTCCACTCTGATTGGGCCCTCGCGCGCACCATCAAGTCGTAATATCGATCGGCTGTCATTGCATCGATCCCATTGCCAATATGCCGCCAATATGAGATGTGGGAGAATTATTTAGCTTTGAAAGTGTGGAGTGCGATGGGGAATTCTCGTTGCCAGGTAATATGGGGGAATCCCCATCATCTGCCAGGCAGCATAATCCATGGGGTTTTTCGGGGATCCGAAGCTGCTTGTCGAAAGACGAAGGCAAACTTGGGTGAAAATCCAACGAAGGCGCCGGCGCTCGGCACACGGCCAACATGCAAATCCGCTCGATGCCTGGTTTCCCAGGTTATCCATATTAATGTAGTTAATTAAGATTTCCGATGCGTCATCGCCTCCGGGGAATTGGTGGCCTGTATAGATCGCGCGGACATTCCGATGACAGTGCTTTCAGAAGTGAAGAAGTCACGGGGCAGAAAAAGTTGGGCGAAATGCAAAATTGAGTGGTTGCGTTAACGAATTCGGCGACGCACGATGTTTGTTGGGGAAAAAAGCAATTCTGTCTCTCTAATGAGTTTCGGTTCTGTGCGCGGCGCAGAGATATTGGCGCGACTCGATGTGTGCTTACGGGAACGAATGAATTCATTGTATGACGCGGGCCGGTGCATCGGGTCGTCGCTGTCAACAGTGCCAGCGGCGGGTAGTGGTAATTAGCGCTATTTGTCTTCATTAGGTGGCTGAAATTCTCTGAATTCAATTAGCATCGCGCAACACCCGCGGCGGAAAGAGCGTTTAACACGAAACGCGCCTGTTTTCCGTATAGCCCGAGGCGCACAGAGCACGTGATTAGGTGCTTATTGTCGCTGCTTCTATCAAATGCGGAATTATAAAGAATATTTTAATAATCCAACTGCTAATGTTCCAGTTTCATTCTGTCCAGGCAAATGGTCTGTTTAAGGGCAGAATATTTAACACTCGGAATGAAATGATTTGTCTTGGCAGATATTATGGATTGTAGTTCTCGAGGCAGCTGCGTGACACGAGCCCCCAGTTATCGTGTCCCAGTGACCCAGAGAGAAGTTTATGTGTGGATGTAGAGTGCAACTTCGACGCGAGGAGTTTGTCTCGATTATTTAGCGGCTGCCGTCCGCTCCTTTGACAATCCGGCCTGACTAATGGCCGGGAAGTTTTTCAATTATGCCACTACGCAACTTTCCAGCGCGTGAATACTCGCTCATTAGCGTCTTTCAATCTTCTTAATTGTTTTATCGAGAAACTTGCGTCTGCGGGGGCCCCGCTTTTCACATTATGTCCTATAAACCAGTACGCTGGTACTTCTCGAGCTCTTTCCTCTTCAGTCTCGATTTCCTATGTCTGTGGAATGTACGAGGTTGTCTTCCTCTCCTTAGAACTCTACATTTTCAAAATTACAAGTTTTTTTCAATTTTTTAAACGACTGCAATAGTAATGAATACTATTCAATGCGCTTTCACTGGAAGATATTCATTCAAGACATTCACGTATTAGAATAATTGAAGCGCGTATTCCCTGGAGTGGTGAACTCTGTTCCTCCTGAAATATAGATCGTTACCCAACTTTTTCGCCCAATACTCCAACTCCCATTGGAACACGTGTACACACGTGCATTATAGTATTTATGAAGTCGGCGGACTGGGTAGGGGAGTTTCGGAAAAGATTGGGGGTTGAAAGTTGTCCTGATCCGGACTTCCTGGGGGATGACACAAAGGCACGCGAGACCCCTTGGACTGGATATATCCTCGGGCAAATGGGGGAGGCGAGAACGTTTATCTGAGATACTTGGCAAGCGGCAGCCTCGTTTAAGATGCGGCGTGCGAGCAATTTAAAGTGGCATTCTCTACATCCCGCCTCGCTCTCTCTATCCCCACTCGACCTCGGGTCACATATCCTCCTGATATTCGAGGGAGTTGAACGCCCTCCGAGGACTTATATCTTTCATACATGTATTCATGTATCGCGCGCGGAGCCCTCTGGATTTTCTAAGGGACTTTCCACTGTTCTCCACTCCCTGGAACTCGCGCTCCTTTACGGTACCTTGGCGCGCCCGCGCTCCAAACTTCCTCCAAGTCCTGGCGTCCTTGTACCCCTCGGTTAATCGGCGCGAGGATTTTCCTGCCGATTCGGGATCCTCGGCAACGTCCTTCCAACTTCCCAGTAGCTTTCGAGAATGTTGCGAGTTTCCTCGATACCTGAATACAAAGAATATTTTGTTTGCATTTTATTTTCCATATACGCGTCGGGGAGAAATTGAAATCGAACTGAAAGAAAACTTGAAATGTTATATGTAAAGAATAAAGAAGGGCTAAGGTGAAATCTCGGGGTGATTGGTGAGATGGGAGATTGGAGAGTTTTCAAGGAATACCCGACAAGCTTAATGGGAAGTTGAGCGGGAAGGAGGAATCGACGAGGCGGTAAGGGTCGCCAGTGGTTGTAATCGCGGCAGAAGGACAACGGGGACAGCTGTGAACGAGTTGAATCGAGTAAAAGAGTATTGCGAGGAAAGTTTTAAGTGCTCGGCGAGGGAGTTTCGCAATCGATATCGTCACGGGCTCTTGCCGACAAGGAAAACGTGCTGCGAGATATCTTCCTTCGCCGGGGACACTGTACCGCGTCTGCAAATGTTTATCGACGTCAAGACGCCCGAACGCCGTCGGCCGTCGCTCTTGCGGAAACTTCCTCGCTGCGCCTCCCTGTAACTTCTGCCTCTTACGTGAAATACGCCCTGCGTAATTTGATACCCGTACTTTGCGAGCTCGACTTCCTGATTCGATGTCCCCTCTTGGGAAACACTTGCTAAAATAGATAATTCCATTAGAAACTTATCCCACCTGAAAAATGGCTTTATTAATCACTTTCCCTCGAACGTGGCTTACAACTTCTATGACCGACCAAAAAATTAACTAAAATTTCTGCTAACATTCCAAAATATCAAAGTCTTCGAAAATTCGAAACACCCAAATTGTATTCTATTTCCCGACACTTGCGGAGCGAAATTTCAAGAAACTTCTCGATGATAGGCTTGAAACCCGGCGACTCGAGAGTAGGACTAATGCGAAAGGGAGAACAATGGGGGGGGGGGGGGGGGGGGCCCGAATATCAGGGTCCGTAATCGGGGATATTTCCCCGTAGCATTCTCGCGTGGCCTCCTCAAAGCGGATCTGGCGTTGGTAGTCTGCTAGTGCGCGGGGATAGGTAATACCTCAGGCCATTTACCGCACTCCTGTGGTGAGCCTTCGGGATTCGGGGCTTGTATATGGGGCTTATGGGACTGCTCGCCGCTGCTGGCCCGCTCACCCTCAATCACTCTCTCGGCCGCACCCCTTAGCATGTACTCTCTACTCGGCCACCAAGCGCCATTTAACTCTTAACAAGTGGCGAGTGGATTTTCCTTAATCGGTAATTGCGTTAATGAGACCTGGTAACTATTAATATTGTCGAATGCGAGTTTAATGTAAAACCAGGCAAGGCCACCTGCTGCTGAAAAGGCAGAGTTTGCGAGTTATGTTTGTCCAGGGTATTGGAAAGATTACTTTGTGTGACTTGCGTTAGCATTTTAAGTAGTTGCTGGGAGTTGCAAATCCTCAGTCGGTCTCCGATAAATCGATGTGTCAGTAACACTAAGCAATCGGAATTGAAAAATACCATAAAATCCGATTTCACTTCAAATCTAAATCCTGTGGTATATCAAGAAGAGCATTTCGAGTAAAGAACCTGTCGCGAACAGTATGTCTGAAAATCTTGCCACTTTCCAGACATATACCTGTCACTCGCAGGCCTTCGGTCGAAACATCTCGTATCCAACACAGGATTCCTTCCACTTCTCTTTCCGTACTTTCCATGCTGGTTCCGCTATTGGCCCGGGCAGGAATTACGACCTAATAAGGCCGCGAAAATGTGGAGAGGTCGAAGTTTCGCGCCGCCGAAATGCAGCTCGTATCTCAGGCCGAATTGGCGACACCAACCCTCCTTCGGTGGTCTGCTCCTCGGTATTCCGCATTCTCGCGTAAATCTAACTTACCGCCGACGTTATTAACGCAATTTCGCACTTCCCCCCCGCTGGAATTCGCGCGGCTCCCTTCGGGGAATGCCCTTCCTTCCCTCGCACTCCCCAGTGTGCGGGAGATTGTTGCGCATTTCTAATTTCTCCCTCCGAGCGCCCCCTTCCAGTATGGCGGCGATGCTACTTAAGTAACTTTGGCGCCTCGGCGAAATGAGATCAGAACTGCGCGAGGCGAAGCTTTGCCCTCTGATTGTCCGCATCTATTTTTCCCTTCTGCCTCTTCTCGCGCAATTTGCACGCGCGTGCGATTGGTACGAGGAATAAAGGAGTTTATTTGGTGGGTAAGTAAGTGGTGAATGATTTAATTAGTGGAGAGGACTGCGTTTGGATTTTTGATTCATAAGTAATGTCTGATGGAAATTGCGAATTGGCGGAGCAAGTGGATAATATACTCGGGGGAGCGTGGACTAATGCTCCTTGAAAAGCGAAGAATCCCGAGAGTAAATTGACGTGTACTCAGGAATATGAGATATATATGGGGAGGTAGCAATAATTTCCGAATAAGGAGTAGTGTCTCGTTCCACTAGATCCGTCTGCACGAGGGTCCTCGAGGATCTCGTTCCAGCTGCTCCCCAAGTGCGGATGCTCCAGAGCGGGCCCGGCATCTTTTCTCATAAATTTCCCGGCCAGAATTCCGGATGTGTATTCCCGGCGGAATATAATAGCGCGTCCTACTTTCGAATTAAAGTGAACTCCGGCGGGGGGCGACAGTTAATGAAAGACACATCGACCTCGCTTACGCTCACCCTTACTTCCCCTCTCCCTGGGACTTGCTCGCGCTGAAAGATTGACACGAAAATCATTTTCCAAACACGTCACGCCCGTACATACGTGTAGGTACACAGACGTGTGTGTGCGCGGGCCAGATGCCGCTGGCGGATGACAATAGCTCTTTCCCTGAAAGCCTTTTCCTACGGAGGCATTTAATTCTCCGTTTGCCCGCTGGCGTTCGAAAAAACAAGACGGCCACCTGCTAGGTCGTTGGCTCCTCGCCGGATTTTCATACGGCGTTACCGTTGCCTCGCTAACGAGAGCAGGCCTGGAAAAATTCGAGAGAAAGCTCCAGAGCGGCGCGAAAAAAGCACGATGTTTCTCTTGTCTCGTTCCTTCTTTTTCCACCCATTTTTCTCCATCCCAGCGAAAAGTAAAAGTACTAAGGTAGAATGTTTCGACTTGACTTTAGATTCGACTGTAATTTCACCGCTTGACGTTCCAGCCGATTGCTAGTCACTCTTTCACGCGCACGCAGAATTGAACGAAACGCGCTTATTGTTATATTTCATGTAAATGTACGTCCATAATATGTTTTTCGTATTGCGTTTTAACATTCCAATAACAGAAACGGATGGAAGAGTTTTCGTCAGTTGCACCGTGGAATTCAAAAATTATTAAAAATTCTTCTCCTGAATTGTATTGAGAATATAAAGCAGACAGAATTCAAAAATATCGAAAGCGTATCACTTCACGACAGTTTGAACGAAAGATAGAATAATGTCCATTATTCTGATTCTCTCACGCTGAGATAGGAAAGTGAGTGGAAGGTTGGCGGCCGAGCGGAGAAGTCGAGTTCATAACACATATGCTATGCTCGACGTCCAGGGCGAGCGGCGCTGTCTGTTGATAGAGCGGCTCCTCTCTATCCTAGTCCGAGCCGGGTTATTATATAGTGCTCTCAGCTAGTGGATTTTCAAAGGATTATTTGATATTTAGACTGCCTCTTCTTCGCGCTTTGTCTCACCTCCGTAACGCCCGCTGGAAATCTGTCTATCCGAGTCTGCCCGTCAGCTTCTCGTTACGCCTCGTAAAACCGGCGGACTTGGGTGCTCCGGCGCGCAGGATGCATTATCCTTTTGTTACAATGGCTTCATTACTCCTAATTGCAGGTGGTATCGCGCACACTCGCTGCCCATGTCGGCCACGTACCAGAATAACACAGTCACATTGTCAGTTATCGAGAGTTGCCTCCATACCGTAACCTTTATTAGGCGCCGTCCCTTTCGTCAAAGCGAGTGCTCTTGGCAACGACGCCCTTACGGGCAAAGTGCATTGAGATAGTGGCGCTCAGTCCCATGGCAATCGGATAATAATGCATTGGACTCGGGGGTACAAAGGATAGTAGGATATAATAATGGAAAACACGAATTAAAATGTAGTAGGCAGCTTACAGTAACAAAGAGAAATTATTATTACTGTGTAAAAAAGATAATTTAATGCTGGAATCCGATTTGCGCTCTAGTTGGGAAAAAATCCTCTTCTGTGTCATGAAAATTCCAGGCCTGTTTATCAAGCGTGGAATATATGAGTTTTCTGGACGATGAGAGATAATTAATTTGATGTTACTGTTGGAGATGTATTTGGCCAATAGTTGGTGCTCGGGGTCGACAACTTCCGTATGCAACTTCGACGGCTAAAAATAGAAGTGACGCAACGCTCGATTTAGCGGAGTGGCTGGACGGAAAAAGAGTGCTTGAAAAAGTTTCGAGCGATGCGCGCGGGGACGACGGGCGATTTGTTGCTCGGTGAAATTATGAGTAACCTGGAGGGCCGATTTACGAGTCTGGTATCGATATAATTCACGGCTGCCTCTGCGGCTGCTGCTGTGAGCACGGTGAACACCATTTTTCTTTGGCCGTGCAGGGCGCATTGTTGGTCAGCCGGTTTTATTGCGCCGGCCGTCGCTTAATTTCCATAAACTATTAAACCGAGCACGAAAGCCTCGGACTGTTACTCATGGCGTTTAGCGTTTTTGAGTAAATCTTGAACTATTCGATCAGGCTAACACGTTCATTCCAAAACCATCTTCAATTCTTTTCATTTTCGTCAAGTGGAAGAATCTTCCATAGAGAACTTGTTCCTGTGAAAAAAGCAGAGAGTAAATAGACCTCAGGAAAGCGAGTAAAATTTCCGCAAGCGATATTGGGAAATAGGAAAACTGCTCTTAAAGCCTCTGGAGAACTTTTGCCTCGAATTAATGGTCATTTTCTGCCGCGGTCGTATTTAACCGATATTTCGCTCGCGCGCTCGCCTGCCAAACGTGTGCACTTTCGAAAAAAGTTTAGCCCGCGCAGTTTCCGCCCGTCGAAAAAATACGAACTTTTGGACGCGATCGCCTGATTTGTTATGCACCTACTAAATTTCGAGGATGCCTACATTTTTTGACGTACGCGCGGCAAGCTGCGATCGTTGAAAAATTATTCCCAAAAATTCGAACCGGAATTTGGACGTTCCAACGAAATATGTAACTACATTAGAGTTCTCGTTATTGTTTACCTTTGGTATGTGACCCGCTTTTCGCTTTGGTACTTTGGTTAGCTACGCAACATTATACAGTTGGTTTGGTTTGGTGATGCGCTTGTTTGTTCGGAGCGGCACACTCGTGGCACTTTAATCATCCCGAACGAGGAATGTTAATTCCCAGTGTCAAGTGCGGCCACTATTTTCAGGATGGAGTACTGCGCGGCGGAATTCGATGGAATTCGCAATAAAATTCCCTCTTGCCACCGGCGCGGCGGCAGTGTTTGCGCGCGGAGTTGTTCCCCCGGCTGCTGGCGGTGACGCGTTGAAATTTTCAGGCTCCCGGCACCGACTGCTTGTATATTGCTCATAAATGTTTTCACTTAATTTCGCGAATCAGGCCGCACTGGCCGCACGATAATCAGCCGGAAATGAGACTGCTAATTTGCTGCGAATTAACGCTGCCTCGGACATCCTGGAAAACTGCCCATTGGGAAAGCGGCGGCGCTGTTCGGAAAGTTTCGCGGAGAAATTCGCCAAATATCAAACGTAATGAATAAATATACAATATTTATCCAGCTGCTGAAAGGGAAAAGATATTTCACCGTTTGTGGCAGGCTGCATTCCATGGTAAACCCCTTTTTCATTTTCGCCACCTGCTTTTTGATGTCGAGTCTACCGACTTTCTTTCATGCCTTTGGAGTCCTTTCCATTCAAACGCTTCATGTTTGTTAATACTTGTATTAACGATCGTAATCGTTTGCCGTACACGGCATCAAAAGGTCGATATTCCAATTGGACAGTCCCACTTGGCATACGCTCCATTTATTTCTTTTTATTTTGAGTCGCATTGATAGCTAGACCATTAGCGATTCTTCATATAGTTGCGATGCATTTCATAGTTCATTAAAGATGTCAATATTTTTAGAGAATTCAACAATACTTTCTTGGAGCGATCCAATTGTCAGGATGTCTTCCCACTTGTATGTTGCATAAAATTGTTGCTTGTTACCAGGTCATAGAAATTTGCAATCGATTTCTTCAAGGCACTGGCTTTGAGATTTTTCCACCTTACAATCCATACACCTCATTTATGTCAAAAGCTTATTTCTCTCTCGCTCTACAAATCAATTTGCAAGTTCCTGTACCTGTAAACTTCTGAGCACCGCATCGCCGCTACTTACTTCATCAATGACCGATCGATCCGCGGCATTCCCTTTACCAAGTACCAGTTCAATCACATGGACGCGCTCCAATCCGAAATCGCGGCGGTTAACGAAATATCAGCGGGAGCACATTTCATCGGTAATCTCCGGTCAATCCCAGTAATTGAAGCGAAGCAACGTCGGCCAGGTGAGAGCGGGCTGCGCGAGTAAAGTTTAAAAACAGGAGGCGCGCGCGCGCGCGTTCCCGTAGTAATTCAATGACGATCGAGTGGAGGTTCAGTGGTAGAGGGCGAGCATTGGTCAGACCTCTGGTCGGCCGCTTTTACTAGTACTGCCACTACTGCCACGGAGGCATGCGACCGCAGCAGTAGCTTCGGGCCAAGTGACTGCGACGTATATTCCACGTTCCACCTGTCTCTCTCACTTTTCTACTCCACCCCACCCCTTGTCCCTTCACTTCCCGATTTTACCCGCATGTCTGGCAGTCCCATACACTTGGTCCTTCGCGCTCCAAACCTCTCGTGCGCTGTCGGTTCGATTGCCGCCGGAAATTCCGTTTCCGAATCTTTCCCGATTAATCCTGATCAATTTTAATCGCCGGTTGACCCTCTCGAGACCTCCCCGCGGAATTCTCGTAATTGCTCGTGCACTCGTCGATATCACTTTTGAATAACGCGATATTCGGATCGAGATCACGTGATGGTGAAGACTTTCGGCGCACTGGAGTCCTGGTCGAATGATTACGATTTTCGTTTTATGATTGGGGCTTTCAAGGAGGAAGAATTTCGTAGGAATTTTGTAGAATTTAGAGTATAATATAATAGAAGAGAGGATAGACAGGGATGATATGGTTTGTGTGCCGCAATCAAAGCCAGTCGTATTTGATTTCGATCCTGTGAATCCTATATTCTCTGAATCCATAAGGGGATCCTATTGTTGGAAGGTAAAGTAAAAAGCTCTGCGTATCAGCTTACGAACTGATGCTTTTGGTCGAATAGCTCTGGTCCCTCGGCCTTCCGTCGATATTTTCGAAGGGTCTGTCAGTGTGGGGCGGAGGCGGAGGTGCACCGGGAGCCCGGAGAAACAGCGGCCGAGTGATATCTCTTGTTTCAACAGGCACTCGTCCGCCCAGATCTGCGTCCCTGCCGCCTCTTCCGTTTTCATTTTCCATCGGTGCCGAGCGTTTCCTTACACTGAGATGATCATGTATATATGTACAGTATATATTCGCTCGGAGCCAGCTTCCTTGGAGCACATGCAAAGTGGTTTAAGATATGGAGCAGATATCGCGTGTCTTTGCCTAGTACACCGAGCGGCTTCTCGCCACGGCGAAAGAGGCTGCTTATCGTTGAGCTTCTCTGATCAGTCGGGCCTGAAATCAAGCCACCCGATACGCTTCAGCGAACATCTTCGATGCTCTCGTTTATATCGGCGCAGCCCCCCTCAACGATGAATGTTTGGCTAAACTTCAAACGGTCCATATGCCAATCGAAACCCTTGCTTCTGACGATCCATGACTGAAATGTCCTGCGCCATTGAGCGCGCGATTTATCGAGTTATGATACGGCGCCAAATGGTTGAGTTCGCTTGACGAACCTCTAAACAGGAAACTGTGCCTACGGCCGAAAGGAGAGATGTTGAATCTCTAAATAGAGAGGATGTGGACGTTTTATTTTTTGCGATATTGATGTGTGGTTACTACTATGTTTGAGCTTTTCGACTTGCGTGCGTATCGAACGGGGTCGTCGAACTTATCGATATAGTCAACGAATGGTTGTTGATGTCCGACGCACTGGGGGATTCAAGTTTTATTAGATGCATTATTGTTTTCCCCGACGCCCGCGCGCCGGATCATAAATCGATCGGTCGATCTGCTTTTCATCGGCGGCAGATACTCGTGTGTCATCAGCGGCCCCCGCAATGACGGTCTAAGCCGTCCATTGTTATCGTGGCCGCGTTATTGAATCAACGAGCGTCCCAGTAGTGCGACCGCGTGTACCTGTCGGTGTCGCACTTAAAGAGACATGATTGCGTTTTCGAAGCGATCGATCTATCCGTCGGGCAAATAACTATTACAGCGCGATAATTGCCGGGCATTCCTGCTGGAAATTCTGCGACGCAATTTGCTCCCAGCCCCGGCCGCATCAGCCAGCCTGGTGTAATATTAAGTTTAATTAGAGATACATAAATACTGCAGATTAAAATCATGTAGTTGCGTTTGCGATGTCTAGAAACAAAAAGTTGAAGTCACAAAGGAGAACGTAGGAGGATTTTGTACACGAAAATAGAACTAAACTGAACGATATTTCGTGTTATTCTCGTCGAAAAGACGTTCATACGGCGCCGTTATGGCCTCGGAGCCGCTAATTCTGGGCTGAATGTTAGTTTCTAGGCAGAAACTAAAGAACCAGGACCATTAGGGGCGATTCGGAGAGATGTCGAAAATTTGAAATTTTTCCATACCTACCCCTTCTCATTTTTTCGATTTTTCGACATTTTTTGAAATCGCCTCTAATGGCCCTGGCTGTTTAGTTTAAGCCTAGAAACTAACATTCCACCCAGAATTGGCCAGGCAAAGGCCATAACGGCGCCGTATCAACGATATTTCGCTTATTTTCGCCGAAAACACGTTGATACGGCGCCGCTATGGCCTTGGAGAGGCCAATTCTGGCCTGAATGTTAGTTTCTAGCAACAAACTAAAGAACCAGGACCATTAGAGCCGATTCGGAGAGATGTCGAAAAATGAAAATTTTTGCGATGGTACCCCTTCTCATTTTTTCGATTTTTCGACATTTTTTAAAATTGCCTCTAATGGTCCTGGTTGTTTAGTTTAAGCCTAGAAACTAACATTTCACCCAGAATTGGCCGGTCAAAGGCCATAACGGCGCCGTATGAACGATATTTCGTGTTATTTTCGTCGAAAAGACGTTCATACGGCGCCGTTATGGCCTCGGAGCCGCTAATTCTGGGCTGAATGTTAGTTTCTAGGCAGAAACTAAAGAACCAGGACCATTAGGGCCGATTCGGAGAGATGTCGAAAATTTGAAATTTTTCCATACCTACCCCTTCTCATTTTTTCCATTTTTCGACATTTTTTAAAATCGCCCATATAAGTGGATGAGTTGTTAGAGGATTGGTGCGTTGTGGCGTTTAACGCGTAAGTGGAGAAATCATTTGGCCGGGAATGGTGAGGCGAAAAGCCTCCATTGGAAAGGCAGACAGGCGTGATTCGATTTGGCGAAGGGCGCTTAAGGGGTCATATATGCCAGGCACGTCATGAAATAAGTAAAGGTTTGTTAATTTATTGTCCTATTAATACATCCTGTTATTAAGTTTCTATCATGTGTCCGTTATTGTACATACTTTGAAGTATTTTCTCCGAAAAATACAAATAAATAACTAGGTTATGTACGACGTAACTGGCATCGTCTTAATTCAAATTGCAACATGCGGTGGTCAATGTATCTTGGTCAATTGTTATCCAAAAAAAATATAAAAAATTGAGCGTGAACTAGACACAGAAAACTAGTCCTCAACGAGCCAGAATATTTTTTTTCTTTTTTTTCACAAAGTTACACGCGAAAAAGTCACCAATTTCGTAGGAACACTTAAAAATAATGACATTTTCGCGTGTAACTTTGTGAAAAAAAAGAAAAAAAATATTCTGGCTCGTTGAGGACTAGTTTTCTGTGTCTAGTTCACGCTCAATTTTTTATATTTTTTTTGGATAACAATTGACCAAGATACATTGACCACCGCATGTTGCAATTTGAATTAAGACGATGCCAGTTACGTCGTACATAACCTAGTTATTTATTTGTATTTTTCGGAGAAAATACTTCAAAGTATGTACAATAACGGACACATGATAGAAACTTAATAACAGGATGTATTAATAGGACAATAAATTAACAAACCTTTACTTATTTCATGACGTGCCTGGCATATATGACCCCTTAACGCAATCTGTCTTCGTTTGTGCCATTTGCCTTTGATGCAGTTTTGCGGAACGCGCGCGCGCGCGGGCGAGATGCGCCTGCCGCCGGACGCAGGCCTGCCGAGCCAGCCCCTGTTTCCCGTATACACGAAATAATGAAATTTACCGGTTGACACCTGGGATTGTGATTAACGAGTCACGCGTCGCCACTGTGAATGCTATCCAGCTCCCTCACCAACACACGTACCTCGTTCTCTCCTCATTTTCTTTTTCTTGTATTCCTCCTTCCTTTTTCTTTTTCCACCTGTCCTCTTGCTGGCTTTTCTTCCTCCCATGGCGCTCCCCGTTTATTCCTTAATGCATCAGAGTTTCCCGTCTGTCATTTTCAATTCAAAGATCCACCCGGATCCCGGGCCTTCTGTTATTCCAACTAAATTCCTCTCTTTAGTCGTTTTTCTATAATCCGGTAGAATCGTTTGTCAAAGGGCGAAGGAATCTCCGAAATTGCCTGCCCTCCTGTAGACAGATTAGCCTCTTGGTGGATGCATGCGTCGGCCCCGCCGACGGCTGGCAACAGTTTAAAATTGATTTGCCGGATTGGCCGGGAATTCGATTGGGCGTTGCAGGATCGGCGCGCCGTGTATGGGAAAGTACAAACACGTCTGCGCGCGGCCAGATTGCCGTGTCGGTTTTAAGCCTGGATAAACGGCTCGTTGGTTAAAAATGCTTTCCGAGCAATTGGCCGGTTTATAGGTCTTTTTTACAGGCGCAGCCGCGCGCGCCGCTGCGCCTGCAAATCATATTTTCACGTCCCCACGCTTTCCAATCCGATGATCGAGTCTCGCAGTTTACACTGTATTTATTTATATTTTCTGCACACAGTTCCGTTCACCGATATCGGTGCTGCTGGTACTTCTCAACCAGTGACAGCTTTTAAAGCAAACTTTTTATCCTATGTAAAAAGTACTCTAGTTTATTAAGAGTTGTAAGACGTCACGGTACTTCTTCGGTTGATTCTTGCTAGTCTCCGTAAAGTGATCTGTCAAGCTACAGAGCCGAGTGCGGCAACGTCGGCTACAACGACTTTTATTCAATTCTAAAGCGATTCAGCACCTGAACTCGGCTTCTCTTTCTTTCCAGGCCCTGTGGAAGCGGAAGCCATGAGGTGGTTGTGGATCATTGCGCTGATTGCACTCGCACTGCCAGCGGCTCTGCCTCGAAACACGCATCGCAACAAGCCGAGTACGTATTTCATTCCACTCTATTCTTCTATCCTCGAGCCTCCGACACTTGAATCCAGAGGACTTAAAAATGCGCAATAAACTCCGCGCACTTACTACTGCTCCCCTACAAACTCTTACGATTCGTAGAGCTAGGAAAGTGTTGGAGGAAATCTAGTGCTCTTCTCACTGGAGACATGCAGCGCAGCGGTGGCGCAGCTCCTCCCCGAGCAGCGAAACAAATAAGTCTCGCCCGAGACTCGGAAACAATAATTAGCTCGGTTAATTGCCTGACCCCGCAGTTACTAGTCGCGGCCGCGCTGGCAGTTAAGTGCACTCAGTTCGCTTTAGAGTCGGACGGATTTTTCCCGGATTTACGATTCCAGCCGCTCGTACACTACCCCGTAAAAGAGGGGGACACGGCCCGCACTGTGCGCCGAATGACCGGCAAGAAGTGTTTGTGCTTTCTTATTTCGCGCTGCAACCTGCCTTGTTTACGCTCGCCGACCTGCCCCCCCCCCCCCGGCCTGTACACTTGAGAATAACATTTGCTGGATTTTTACTGCTCCGGTGCAATTCAGATTAATGGCCGTGACTCGACTGTTGAGTGGCGAGGGAGCCAGCACCTTTCGCACGCAAGAGTTTGCGCTTGAAATATGGATATTAGTCGCAGCGGAACGACTTGCTTCTTCTAATTGGCTGTCTAACAAATCGGCGTTTGATTGCGACACGGATAAATTGGAGAAAGTGGTTAAGTCTGTTGGTTGTTGTGTCAAAGTTTTTCGGAAGAAATAGTGCCGGGCTCTCTTGTATGATTAATTATTGATCTTGATTTACTAATTGAGACGAAGAATATAAAAGAGTGGAATACATAGTGCAGATTAGTACAAGGTATACACTGGTATTAATGGCTGTTGGGAAAAGCAATCTTGGCAAAAGGCTGTAATTCTGATTCTATCTGACTCGCTTGGCGTAAGGTAAGTGGCGATCTCCGCGCGAATTGCCGGCCACCCTAATTTATTAGGGGAGCTCCGAATTCAAGGATCAGATGTTATCCACTCGGAGGCCTGATAAAATCTCAGTCCAAACAATCTCTGACCCTAATTTAGCATTCAAGCCCTTCGAGCCAGCTGGGCAACTTTATCTCGAGTTAGCCTGGGATCATTGCTTGATCCTGTTTAAGGGTTGAAACGAGGTTTCCTCGAATTTATTCACTGCCACGCGCCTCGCTCGGCTATCTCGAAAACTGGGCCAGCCCTCGCTTTATCCTTTTACTATTTTCCTAGCCATTTTTTCCTCCCTAGCAAGCCCAGAGCAATGCTACTAACCATAACATTGCAAACGGTTCTTTTCCCGGGCGACTGGTTCATTTCTCTCTTTTCTGTATTCTGACAGTACCTGCAACTCGAATCGCGAGTGGGTGTTTGTCTTGCGCGGCGGCAAGCGCTCTGCGAACAGTTCAAACATCGCTTCGGGAGTCATTCAATAATTTGTTTGCCGTGAAAATAAAGGGGAGGGAGTTTCCGCGATAGTCGCCGAGATTAAAATGGAAGTAATCCATTTAACTGTTGGGGGCTAGTGCTGTTTTATTACGCAAATACGTATCGGCAGCTTTTAGCCGGATAACTTTGTTTAGCTTTAAGTCCGCTTTTAAACACGCACTCCTTTGAGTGGTTCTGCTTGCAGATTAATTCGTTAATCACTCGACACGTAATCTCGTCGAGTCTAAACTAAACCTCTAAAGGCGACGCCCAGTTTTTTTCTTTCCAATTGCCGACTTCGGAGTTGAAACCAACTGATTAAATGAAATGCTATTGAGCATGCAATGACAATTGCAGATCTAGAGTAAAGGCTCATTCAATTTGTTCGTTATTACCAAACTGTTAATAAAGTAAGATGGCAAAGAGTTGAGTGGCATTGCGTAGAGAATTGAAGTCAGTGTTCCCTCTCTGTTCGCAGTTCCCCGATTATACGGAGAGAGAGTGCCCGTCAAGCTAATAATGACTAACAGCAGCAGAGTCCGGCAGAAGATCATTGACACCCACAATTACTTTCGCACCCAGGTCAACCCACCGGCCGCCAATATGCTCAAAATGGTAAGTGCGTCCGGTCATTTATCATCGCTATCCTACGTCCATGTATACACTGTTTTCTCGTTTAATCTTCGTAAAGAGCTCTCATCACAGCATACCTGCTCAGAAATCAGACAGTCACGAACACGTCTGAGGGGAATTAATAAATATCCTAAGCGGAATACTCTCGGATAATTAAAATAATTAAAATATTTCAGCCTGACACCATTTAACACTTTTGCATCTAAATGTTGACGAGTAGACTTGACATGTTTATTTTATTAGTGCCACCTGCTTCGACGACTGCGGTTTACGATTAATATCGGCCTCGGATCGAATCACCGCGTTAAAGAGCGAATGCACGAGGAACCCGTCACAATATTCCTCCTTCTGGCGACCATAAATTCTCCCTCGTTTCCTCGCAGTGTTTGCCGGTGGCAGGGGTGTAAAGGCGCCGGGGAAAATCCTATCTATTCAGTGGGCATAGCCGGGCGATAAAGGTGCGCCTTCCGAGCGATAAAAGAGCGGGCAGAGCGTATCCCGAAGCCCCTTGTAAAATGAGCTACAGACACGTATATCGAGAGAAAGTGTCGCAAAAAGCGGACGGAACGAGTACAAGGGTCGAGGGACAGTGATAAGCCGCGGCATTGTGCTCGTAATAGCATTTAAAGCCCCATCGAACTGTGTCGCGGGAGAGTCTGTTTTCGAAAGTCCATTTGCTTTGCATGCCGGGGGCAAGAAGGGGACGAGTTTTCTTGGGCCGGGGGGGAGAAATGGCTCGGCGACGTATTACGTGCTTGTAAGCCTGAAAAGAGGATGGCATTCGGCGACAATCGCCATTTCGGATTTTTCCCTGGCACCGAAGAACCTGCCCGCTCTCTTTCACTCGCTCACCCTTCCTTTCCCGCGTCCCACCCTTTCACTTGCTCATCCCCTTCACTCACTCAGCATTGCCATCGATTTCGCGGAATCCTGCGATCCGGATAACCGTATTCCTTACTCTGCTGACGCTCATGGCGCAGTGCTACCATCCTCCGGCCACTTCTACTCGATAGAATTCACCGACCACCCCCCTCTTTCTTCGCCCTACACGGCCAAGGGAGGAGAGGGCTCTCGGTGCAGTATTTACACTTGGACGATTGCCATAACACGGGGAAAGAGAGACTGTCAAGGGTTTTCTAGGGAATCCAACCTGCGGGACTTGCGGGCGTACAGGTATTTTCAGGATTTCAAGGGCAACCTCTGGGTATTGCGATTTCCAAAGACGCATAAAGGTTCTTTTTACTCTTTGTGACATAATTTTGGAAATGGAATTGGACTGATTGTAATTTCAGGTTTGAATTCATTATTTCTTCAGATATTGAACGCGTCACCCGATTTTACTTGATAAGGTATTTTTAATTTTTAATTTTGGCATAAAAAACTTGAATAAAGGTGAAAGAATAAAGTTGCAGGTCTCAGGCATTCCAATAGAACAAAGAAGCAAACGTTAGACGAGAGCAGCCGTGAGTTTTATTCTCGCGAAGAACAGAGTTTTTAATATCATCGGGAAAACGAAATTAGTCCGCCTTGCGGACTAGCGGCGCCTATTTGGCGCGCGGAAAGCGGAAATTACTTCCGGGTCGTCGGGCGGGTGTCGCCGAGGCTAATGAAAGTGCACATAAATTATGAGTGGCTTTCGAGTGTCGGGCGTAGAAACAGTAGCGCGACTGCGCGCCCGAGCTCGTTGTAATACATTGTTACTTATTCGCCTTTACCACTGCAAAGCCGTCTTGAAATAGTTACTTACGCGCAATGCCACCCTACTAAAAGCTCTCCACCACCGATTAATATGAATTGCTGGGATTATTGTTAAGCAACATTTGCAATATAAATGTTTGTGGATCGAAGGTATATGTTTACTGGGACTCAAATACGACAAAGGACAAGTGTAACAATCATCGGCGGGCCGGAAGGGCTCGAAAGTTCACTGAACAGAATCCTTCAGAAAGCAGCGAACTTTGCGCATTATCTCGAAAAAGGATTAAAAGCTACGGCCAGGAATCCCAAATGGCCGGCGGCGTTGGGAAATGCAAATTACTTGCGGATGATCGCGGTGTACAACCAATATTAGAGTTCACTTACACAGGCCGTCCGATTTGCATAATCGAACTTCCAAAACTGTCCTTGGCTAGTATAAACAACGCCGTTTTCTCTCGATTTCACGGTGTCACCTACTTTTCCCCGGCGGGCGCGCGCGCCAGTTTAAATTGCACTTCCACGAATTCGCCCTAATTGCGCAACTTTCCACGCTGGAGCGGGCAAACTAGCCTTATTTGCCACTCGGATGCAGGTCTAAAAACAACTGTATTCAACTCTGTGTCGCTTTAATTCCTGCCATGCAGCGTCCCTCTGCACCAGATCTTTTGTCCAGCCTCCTCTTTTATTTGTTTTTATCTGCTTTCTCTAAGCGGCTGTTCGGCCGACTGGAAAGTGCATACTTCGCGAATCGGAAATGTCGAGAATTTATTTGCCATCCTTGGAAATACTGACATCATATTTCTAACTCTACTATCCGTGAGTGACACGAATCCCTGGGTTCTCAGTTCTCAGTTCTCAAGGCCGGTGCCTAATGAACGCGCGGCTCTTTTTACCGGCGACTTGATACCCACCACAGTCATAGACGGGCATCCTTTGGTCGAGCCAGCCAACGGAGCGTAAAATCGGGCCCATTTTTCTCTCGAAAAACCTGAGGAGAGGGAGAGATAGAGTTAGTGGGGGCAGATTGGGGGGAGGAAAAGAAGGATAATCGAGCGGGTTCCTCGTCGTCCCGCTTCCCTAATGAAGCGTGCACCCGACAGACAAAGGGAAGCACTGTTCTGACACGTTAAATCTTTATTCCCATTACCTTTCGTCGAGACCGAGCTTCTCGAGCATCGCGTAATTGAGATTTCCCCTTTGGCTGCTGCCTTCGCCAGCTCGCTCCCTCTCATCTGTACTGATTGCGGCTAATCTTTTCAACCAGTTATGCAACCCCCGCAGCACCCACATAGTTGCACCAGTTGTTCGCCGGTGATCTGCCCGCCGGCATTGATCTCCCTCGTACAATTAATTACGCGACAATCACTGCTGCGATTTATGCATGATAATTCGTTTGTGTAATTAGCCCCTTTCGGAAGCAACGAGTTCGCCGGGAGTTTCCGCGAGTGAGAGGTTAATTGGCCGAGAGAATTTCTGGAGGAATGCTTTTGTAAATTGGATAACGACGTCGAGTTTGATAGTGGAGGATGTCACTCTGGCGTGGAAAGACGAGTATCGTGTGCATGCTGGAGAGACAGCTCAGAAGAGATATTGGTAGAATTATTACTTTAAATAGGTTAATTTATTTAATTTTTATTATATGGAGTGAATTGGGTATATATATATGTATTAGGAAAAAGGCTCATTGAGCCGGCTCGAGTGGGAAAAGAGAAGTGAGCTTAATTCTATTTTCCATCAACCCTTTACTGTTTTAAATGTGCGATTATCGGTGGAATTCGACAGTGGGAATTTGCTCGCTTAAAATGGAACGAAATAATGGGATCGAATCAGAATTGGCGATGAATTCGGGTACGATTTATCAGGTTGACGTGGCGGCGTGTCGGCTTTGAATTTGAAAGGGTCAACGGATCACAGAGTGTACATGTTCCTGTCGGACAGGCTACAACTGCGGCTCGCAACTGCCTCTCCCATTAACCTATCGTGACAGAGTTGCGTGAAAAATCCAGCCACAATGTCGACTAATGGAATCATCAGGCGCGTTGCTCGCTTTTGCGAGACGCGATAGAGGATAGAGTGAGCTTCGCCCTTTCCAGCTGAAAAGTTTGGATAGTCACCGAGGCTCAGAGCTCGCGTCGTAAAATCTGGCTAATTTCATCCTCGCCACCCCATTACGGACTATGATTTGGTAACTAATTACCGCCGGTCGACGGTAATTAAGTGGATCCGCCGCTTTTCAAAGTGTTTGCCGCCCGCTCATTCCGACTGTTGCCTCGACAGCGACTGTGTTCGAGTGGACACGGAAATCCACGGACCGGCAGGATTTCGAGGTCGGCTGTGTATTTTTAAGGTACCTCGTTGGACAGCGGCAAACAACGCTGCGTTGCTCAAGTATCATAAAATTGAATTAATCGCAGCTGGTATTTCATGTCACGAACGACTATTTTTAATACAATACGCGGACATCGTCAGATTAATTTCAAGCGAAATTTTCGTGTTGTCGAGTTATTACGTAGTCGACATTGATACGGTGATATATTGACACGTTAAATATTTTGTTTTGTTATCTCTTAATGTATTTAATCAGTCAGTAGCATATCGAACATTCATATTTGGACGTAGAAGTTTCTACCCGCCATACTCGTAAACCACACAAAATGAGAGAATCATTTAAAATGCAATTGCCCAGGTGATTAGAGAATTAAGAACTCCGTTGGTTCTGAGATTTTCCGAATGAAATTGGTTGGCGGTTGCATGTATACGTCTTTAATGTTCTTCCGTATTCAGAGGCAGAGAATCGTTTCGCCGGTGGGTTCTACTTAATTCGAAGCTTTCCCTAACGAGTTCTTCTTTAAATGCGCTAATGTGTGCGGGCGGGGGGAGGAGGCCGTTCGCATTTCCGCAGGCATAACACAGTGCGATCGCTCGGGAGGAATGCAAATGCGCGGCCGAGTGCTAATGGTGGGCGGGGCCGCCGATAATAACAGTAAAAGCGATATAATTTAATTTTTAGGGGGCGGCGAACGGCCGGCCGTATACCCGCGCGGCTTTAATCCCGCCCGTTTCCAGAAACTTTCCTCGGCCGGGCGTAATTGGACCTTGATGAAAATTAAGCGGCAAAAATGTCGGACGCTCGTTACGCGCGCCCGGATTTTACGCTCCCACTCGCACTCGTGCGAGCGCGCCTATCTGCCCGTGAATTTCCCGTGAAAAAGATCTTCCTCGCGATTATCATCGGCCGTGGGGAGATGAGCCCGAGACGCCCGGCATCTCTCCCGCGCTGATTATGAACACTGCGGAACCTGTCTTCGAGTAATTCCTCCTTTTAATGAACCAGCTGTACACTGGATTTACTTGAATCAGGGTCTTTGAAAGAATTCCATTTCTTCCTCGCTCTGGATTATTTGGAATTTTCTTTGCCATCTTCATAACTTAAAATTGAAAATTCCTCTTTTAATCATTCTAAAGGTACTTTAATTTACTACACTTTATAATACAACTTCTATTTTATTCTTTATATGACCTGTTTATTTCAAATAATATGAAGATATTAGAAATAGAACAGAATTCTTTCGATATCATAAAGAGTGGCAAACAAAAGTCTGTGTAAAGTGGCGCAAGTAAAAGTACTTTCACGGGGGAAGAATGTGTCTGTTTAACAGCACAGTGGTAGCAGGAATTTTTGCCATAACACCATTTCACCTTCGCCGTCCCAGTGCGCAGTGCAGGAGGTTGTGCGAACAACTTAAATGGAGCGTTAACGCACTCCTAATCCGACCTAATGAATTCCAGGTGGCAGTCGACGCCAGTAGGATAGGAGATGCACGGCGTTCCTCGAGAGCGGCCTCGAGGAATGGAAGTCGGAAATGAAATCGCTGCTCCACGGCACCCGACTGCTTTCATTAAGCCCACAAGTTTAACTCATTGTCAGTGCAATTCTTCCCTCGCACTAATACTCGACACTGTTGTCTTCATTATTCTTAAGTGTATTCCGCCTCTCATTGCGCCGTGTGTCTCATCGCCTCAGTGCTCTCGAATCACTTTGTGTTATTACAATATTTAATACAACCGATAACGATAGAGAATAAATTCCGCGAATAGCTACTTAAGTATCCGAATGACCGGAGTGATTAGGCTTCCTACCTTTATACCACTTTCTTCTTAGCCATTGGATAATCTTACGAGAATGGTCCCTCGCATCCACTTTGTTCTGATGAAATTTTTCCGATCGCCCATTTTACGAGATTCGCCAAGCCATTCGATCCTTTGCCCGTTTCTCTTTTATTCGCCTCGGCGACTGACGACGAACGACCAAGGTGGAACGCTATATCGCCCGACGTCGCCCGGCGCAGTTATACATTTTTACTACCAAGACTTAAATCCCGGTTATTACCGCGATGCAACAGCCAAGTCCATCGGCCGCCGGCGAAATGAACGGTCCGCTCGACACGCGTGCATCGGCTCGAACAATCCCCCAACTCCCGTGAGAAGTGAGCTTCGCCTTGGAAGTCCGTACCTCGCTCGCGAAGTTCGCGCGGACCTAAAGTATAACGTGGCTCGGCGAGCGTCTGGGAAGTTGGAGCTTTATGAACTGCGATAAGTCGGTGATGACGCCGGGGCTTTTTTCAGTTCAAGTTATTTCTTCCCGATAGACGAGCTATCCAGTTGATTGCCGCTTCTGTTCGAATTTCTGGTATCTTGAAATTACTGAAATTGAGAGTAATCAGCTGGTTAAGCGTTTAACACGATAGGGGTCCTTCGCCTGATTTAATTCCGGAATTTTAACATAGTTTTTCTTTCTTCTGTTGCAGAAATGGCACCCGGGCCTAGCCAAGGCGGCGCAGCGCTGGGCAAATGAGTGTCGAGGGCTTGTACACGACAATGCCACCGGTTTATTCTTGGATGGCTACGGTCAAAGTGGACAGAACATCTTCATCACGACTGGGCGAACCCTCTGGTAAGTTGTGCAATCAGGAATGAAAGCTTGATTGCCGGACGAAAGGCGCACTGCATAATAGAAAGTAGAGAAGGAAGATTCTCGTGTCAGTGCTCGAGGGTACTATTTATTCTGCTGGTACCAAGAGTGGCATTACACACTTAACACCCAAGTTGGCCGGGAAGAATTTTCGGGCTCGCTGGCTGTAGAGAGCACTAGAATGCCCGGAAAGCACGAATTCTTGAGGGAGGCAATCGCCGCCTCTCGAGATCCTCTACAGGACTAGAGTAGAGGGGGAGAACGCGAGGGCGAGACTAGCACACCCGGAATTCTCCGCTGGCTCGAGTGCAAGATAGTTGAAATTCCAATCTGAAGATCTGCCGATCGTCAGACGGCATTAGAACTTCCTCTCTATCCGGATCATTTAATATTTCCATGTACAATCTCTCTTAGTCGTCTTATAATAAAGTATTTAAGAAATCATATTAATTATTAGTTGCTGAAAATTCGAAAGAAATCGAAAATTAGCTATTAACTTTCGTGGATTCACGAGTCTCGGTGGAAATCACTAGGAAATCTGGAGAATTTCTCCAAGTTGTTTCCTTTTCTCATCGGGGAGTTGTCGAATTCGATTTGAACTACTTGAAATTTCCCTCCGGCTCGCTGAGAAAATATTCCCAAGTCGGATAGTTGCGCGCGTGTGTGAGAGATTGAGAGACTCGCTTGTAAGTATCGAGTGAGAAACGTTTTAGGTGGGAGGTTTGAATGGATTCTGGGATCTATTGAAAATGGTGGTTTTTGGGGGAGCCGCGACGGCGACGCCGGCGACGTCGCCGGCGCGCAATGTCCGGAGCTCGAAGTTTCAAGTCCGCTGCATTTGTCGGGAGAGAATTGGCCTATTGTTCCAGTCGTGTCTAACGGCAACTTGCTTTCATATTCTCAGCTATCCCTTAGGGGCCACCTGTTGACAATCCATGAGCCACTCGCGACAATATCACTCTGCTCGCTCGAGCAGGTCATCCGAAAATCCGATTGCAGTATTCGCCGGTTTGCTTGTATTCATTATCGAGCGATTCTCCATTGTAAGAAAAGTAAAGCTGCTTATGGGCTTACACCGCACCCTATCACACTTTAATCCCGCAATCTAAATACTTAGTTATTTGCGTTTTACTGTAAAGCATCTCCAAACACACACAAACATAAGTATCAATTTCTAATTTCTAATTTTAATTAATTTCTAATTTCTTTACTCCGAAAAGTGATTTTTGTTTGATTCAAACCCCCGTGAATTCTTTGTCACAGGAACTTCCCGATCCGCATGTGGTACATGGAGTACAAGGACTTCACGTACGGCGAGGACGCGGAGAACGATCTCCACGAGATCGGCCACTACACGCAGGTCGTGTGGGCGACGACCCATTTGGTCGGTTGCGGGGTGAGTCACTGCACCAACGGGCAAGGCCCACTTGGCAAGGACTTCTTCATGTACGTGTGCAACTACACTCCGAGGTAAGTGCGTCTACATGTCCGGGGGAACGTCTCCGCGGTCAAAGGCAAACGCTCTCCACCCTCTTTCCCTCGGCTTTTTCCCAACATCACGCCAGCAAGCCCGAGGCCGCCCTCTAATTTCTCTCGCTTCTTATGTCGGGTACATACTTGTGCCGGCCTGTCGCTCCTCTACTCTGCCTCCTCCTTTGAAGATTACTCGCCGTATTACCGAGAATTCCTCCGTGGTTACGTGTTACGTACTCTCCCAAGTTCGGGCTTCCTGTAGTTCCAGAGGTCAGGTAGGACGCGGAATTATTGCTGGATTAATTGATATATTAATTCATGATTTATGGTGCTCGCGTATCTCCATTGTTTATGGTTGCCATTCGAATTTGATCTTACCCCTAGCACTCTGTTTTATTTAATCCACACCGTACTGGGAAAAGATAAATGAAGCAGCTTTATAGCGCGAGAGAGTTATGACTCAAGTGGCAGGAAATGGCAATTTGACTCTTGACGGATCTTCTTATTTAAAAGGTCAATTTTCCCACAAAGCCTCATACTGCGTACAGTTTTAATTCCAGCTTAAGTATTTCGGGGGCCGAATAAGGCACGAGCTGGTTTACGCGTGCGGGCAAACGGCCGATGCCCATCTAATCGAGACCGCAGACATATCGGGCGGTCCGCGGCTAAAGCCTCGGCGAGGCGCGCGAGCATAATCCGGAAAATTGCCGCACTGAGAGAAATTTATGAGGCCACTTTGCGGTTGGCCGGGAAGCGCGAGGGTGGGCTTGCAATTTAAATTTTCCTTCTACCCCGCAAGTGTTCCTACACACCGGCGGCTTTATGTGTGTGTGTGTCGTTTTTCCTCTTCCGGCTTTGCTATCGGGGCGGAGGACATATGGCGGGGACGCGTGTGCGGTCGGTCGAGGCTGCGAACACGAGGTGGAGGAAAGCTCCTCGGGAAAAAGTGAAATACCATGGTAGAAGCTCATTTTGCTTTTGCTCTAGCATGTTCTACTCAATACTTGGTCTACTGTCTCGGTTTAGTTTCTCCGACGCTCGAAACATTTTTAATGGGACCCTGGCCTATTCTCGGTGACGCTCTATTGAAGTTCCGAGCGCGGGAGAGTATTCTACTTCTCAAGATTTAAGCCAACGTGCCTAGGAGGCAGCAGCTTTCCCATTAATCCCTAAGCAAAATCCTTTCCCATTCGAAACCCCGTAGATCGTGGGAATATACATTCCGAGGGATAAATGGAGTTCTACCGTCGAGCGTCTGTAGATCGTGTGGATACAGCTTCACGGGGATAAATGGAGTTCCGTTTCTCAACTATAATCTCGCGAAGGAACAGCTCTCGTAAAATTAAGAACCTCTCGCGATTGTAAGATAATCGTCTCGCGAAAGAAAATCCAAGTTTTCCACTTACCACTCTTTTCACTTAGAGCGATACACTTGAGCATAACATACAATCGAAATACCGGAGTCGATTTCGACCTAATCATTCTCACAACCCTCCCCTAATTCAGCGACTAACCAGAGCCAATAAAGCCCGTGTTAAAGGAAACAGAGCTACATTCCGGGACAAAGGGAGACTAGGGGAAAGAGACGGGGCTTTTGAGACGGGGGTGGCAAATGGAGGTGCGAAGTATTTCGCCGGGGAGAAGCTGCAGCAGTACTCGAGGCGTGAGATGAGTGGCTGGAAAGTTGGCCAAGGAGAAAAGGGGTGTGAGGTGGAGAGGTGATAGAGCCGCGGAGGAACTCTTGGCTAAGGGTGCGCGGGGGTCAAGGGGTGGATATCGGCACAATTCAGGGACAATGGATCTCCCGAATGGGATCGACACACCCGCATCCACAGAGAGATCGTACGCGTTTCCTCCTGGCCATAAAATCCTGTAGTCGCGTCCATGAATTCCGGAGGTCGTCCGTCAGACTATTTCGCGAAGCTTTTTAAAAGCTAACTCGATGTCCCGTCGCACCGTCGTTTCCTTCTACCCTGTCTCTGTTTCTCGTTCTCCGGGACGCGACCCGATACGGCTACGCCGCCCGGGGATAACGTTGATGTATCGCAGCCCTTCAATTTCGGGAAACAACCCCCTCGAGAGCCGGCCGCCGAGCAACTTTGCGATCGCAGGGGTTGAGTTATCGGAAGGCTTTTAAGAGCTCGCCGATCTGCGTGTTCGGCCGATTCGTTTGAATTTCAGGGTTTTTGTGTCGGCCAACTTTTATTGGCATTGAACAACCAACAATATACATAGTTGCCCCACAAGATTTACTTTAGTTTAAGTAGAATTGATTATTAACGAAACCTTGAGTCCCACGGTTTTTACGTTCCTTGTGAATTTGCCGAGAACTTTCAAAAAGCCCTTTGCAGTTCAAACGGTTAGATGGTCGATTAGTCGAGGTGGAGTTCACAGAAAAATGTAATAGTGTATTGAACAACCGAAGTGAGAGTCGATCGAACAAAAGCCAACTGAGTTTTCACTCGCAGTGCAAAGCTTTCGCAGCCATTACCGACGAGAGTTCCGCCGCTCGAAATACACCTCGGAAACTTTTAAGGCGCCGACCATCCAGCGCGACTCGCTTCGAATTCACCGTTCCGCCGAGTAAAACTCCACTCCTGTTCTATTCCTATCTCTTAACAATCGGGCCCGGGGAATCAAAGTTGCCGATAAGAATCGAGTTTTAGCGGGGCGTCGCGCCGTACATTCCAAGTGTTTCGTTGGCGATCGAGCGCCGTCATGACTCGCATTCGACCAGCCCGGGGATCGACAGCGGAACACTGTGCACTGCTGATGTTCCTTGGGACGGCCGACAAAGCCGGCCAGTGCTCCTTTTAAAGCATGGCGGTAGCGATGCCAAGGGCTTTCCACTTGAATTCCGGCTGCCGCTTGCTTGCTTGCTCTCCGGCGGAAGCGACGCGGAACCGGAGCCCCTCGATGAAAGCGGCATGCTGCTCGATGCAGATCCGTTCTCGCATTATTTGCGCTGACACGCCTCCGCCCCTCTATCTCTATCTCTCTCTCTCTCTGGGCGTGTACGTGTGTATGTTGTGTCCGTGTGAATACGCGCGTCGGTCTGCGTGGACGTAACGACGCGATTTAATGTGATTTCAATGTAGCCCATTTCGAGACCCGCCCCTCCAGTCGAGAGCGTAAATTCGAGAGAAATGTGTCCGCCACGAGTGGTCCACTCAGTGAAAATCGCCAGGATACGCGCGGCCGGGATATGGCGATTTTCAGTCGGTGTCAAATTAATTTTCCCCCAGGAGAGATATCAGCCTGTGTGTTATGAACGGGCGCTTGTCCGGGGGATTTTGGATTTAGAGTGAATTGGCAATTGGCATTTTTCCACCGGCGGATTCGTTGGTGAAGCTCGAGACGCAGAGTTTTAACTGGCGACTGTTTTATAAGTCGGCGGGTTTTGAGTTTAGTTGAAAGTTACGGGCCGCCGGGATTTACGGCCTTTGCCATCGACTGTCAGGGGAGTAAACGGTCTATGGGGAATTCTTGCTTCTTCCGTTGGCTCGTAAATTCTCGCAGTTGTGCACTGTTAAGTTATATATTAATATCGCAATATCGGGTGTTATCCGCTAAGGAAGAAAGGGCCTGCCCTTAATCCGTATACAGCAAGCCAGCAGCCCTCGGGTGCATTTATGGTCAATAAACCCGATTATCGTAACCTTCCACCGCTCAGCGTACCCATCCACACCTTCCACCCTAAGCTTACCTGTTCCCCGCTCACGATTTATTCTTCGAGCGGCTTACTTCCTCGCACTGGATTACACACTGCGTTCCATCTCAACATTTCTGCCTTTAGTTACTCGTCTATTCAGAATCTGCAAAGAATAAATTTCGATTTTTCAGACGATAAGTAAAATATTTGCAATAAATCTCGAGTCTCATCGTTGCACATTCACTATATATGTAAACTAAGGTTCCGTTAATACGCCACCTTAATTGATTATTGGCATTATCGGTAGATTTCTCTAACGCAAGAGATTTCGAGGTATAAATGCGAAGCTTAACCATTATCCGCTTCCCGTCGAATTCAAAAGTTCCACTACGCTTTATGCGCTTGCATGATATGCTAGTTCTTCGCCGGCGGTCAGTCTCGACGATAAATTTGGATTTCGAATCCGCATTTTGCCCGCTTAGCCGCTATTAATCCAGGTCGCACATTGCTGCATGGCCACCGCGGATGAATAAGCCGCGGGGAGTGGAGTCCTCCTTCAGATTTACTCGGCCTTTTATCCGAGGCGTTCTTTTGTGCCACCTCGTGCTATCTCGTAATTAAATTCACGAATACAACTCGCCCGCGCGAGCTCCTCTCGGCATGCATAATAGCCCGCGGCTGCAGGACTAAATTATGGAAATTTCACTGTCCCCCTCTCATTAACATGCGCACCTCATCGCAAAGCGTCATTTGTAGAAAAGAAACGCACTCGCGATTTGCCGGAAAAACGGCAGTAAGAAACATTAATGTCTTTGCGGGGGGGCGCCGCATTTCGATTAAAAACGAATTCGACTTTTTTACAAGTTAATAGTAATTTGTGGTTCGTTTTGGATTTACTATAATTTGGGGGGGGAGAATTTATTTAATCTCGGATAAAAGGGAGCACGAGATGCGTGAAAGTTGCAATGCACTTAAGAGGTGGACGCCATGTAAGACGCTTTTGTCGGAAAGTAGCTGGGAGGAGGGAAAAAAGCTTCTTTCCTTTGTCACATTATCGCCCGAGCAGCCGGCATTAGACGCGCCGTACCTTGGAAACTTAAGAAGTCCAATAAATAATATTAAATTTATGAGGATCGCCCGGAGAAGACTTTCATCTTAATTCTAATTGATTTATAGCCGCACGTAGTATGAGGTGGATCTGCTCTAAGGTTGTAGAACTTTTTATCACGAGTGCTCTTTAATGTACTACTCTAATCTGTTATCAAAACTTGAATGGGCACCCGAGGGACGTAATTAATTTCTTTTTTCTTTACATTAGCATTATGACTGTATTTTTCATTATTTCCCATTAATACCATCCGCGTCGAGGCGGTACAAAATTCAATATAGAAAATTACAGAGGAACTTGAGTAAATTCAAGTGAATTTAACAACCGAATAATTCCACCACTCGGATTACGAAATAAGTGGTTTAATAATAAAAAGGGGCAAGCCCTGTATTACTCCGAAGAACGTTGCTCCCCACGGTGGATATGAAAGCTGCCCCGAGTAATTTACGACTTCTCGACGACCCCAAAAAAAGGAGAGCGCGCGAGGCTTGACGATTTTAGGGCGCGCGCGGGCCACAGAGGGTGCGCCCAATTAGAGCAATTAGAAGTAACGAATTAGAGACTGGTGTTCTGATGGCCCCGTTTTTCGTTCTGCTCTCTGTTCGACAGCGGGAACTACAAGGGCCGGCTGGGTCTGCCGTACGTAGAGGGCGAGCCGTGCAGCATGTGCGCGGAGCACTGCGCGAGCAACAAGCTCTGCACGAACGCCTGTTATCACACGGATCTCTGGTCGAATTGCGAGGAATTGGTGAGGACGTTTCGCGCCTGGGTCTGCGAGACGGATAGCGAGGAGGGCCGGGAGCGCCGCAAGTTCTGCGGAGCCACCTGCAACTGCAAGGACAAGATCTACTATCACCACGGGTAGTGCGCGGACAGCGGGGCGGAACGCCGGATCCTCTAGTGCCAGTGGTCCTTTGTGGCCGAGGTCAATCAGTATGTACCAAGCGTTAATCCTTTCGGCTCTCTGATCCTCCGGCGCTCGATTTTTCATTGGACATATATGCCAGTGTGATCGAGTGTGCCGTGGAAGATGTGATCGTTGCCGCAGGCGTATGTCTATTACTTATAGAAAACCATCAAAACCCCCCGGCACTTCCTGCCACTTGACCCTTCCAACTCAACCACATAGATTTGCGATTAAACCAACAGTCCTATCAATAATCCGATTCGATCTAACTCTCCGCGCCCATTGAATTTCATTAACGATCAATGCCATTCGACTCCCGGTCGTTTAAATTTTCCGCGCGAGAGGAGAGCGAGCGGAGCCCTCGCCAATTGTCAAAGAGAGCTGGCAGCGCAGGAGGTACCTCGAGTGCCCTCGCGAGTCCAAAGTCCAAACACACTGGGAGAAAGAGCGAAGGGCTTCATAATCAATCCTGAACGGGAGCAGTGAGTACACATCCCGACACGACGTCGGGCAAAGCTTGTCAGGCCAGTGTCGGTTTGTTTTCCCTTGCTCGATGCTTCCCATCGCGCTCGCCAATGGGAAGGGGCGCCAGCGAGAGTCGGGGAAAGACCTCGGACCGAAATTTACTCGATTTTCTCCTGGGAGGGCGCGTCGAGACCGCTTCGGAAGCATTGAGCCGCGCTTGTTACCCTACGGATCCTCTGTCTCCCGGGCGTGCGAGAGGGACAGAGCTAGACAGCCGATGGGACGGACCGAGAGAGGAATGGGGAAGACAGGCTGAAGCGAACCTACGAAATCAAGAGCAGAGCCGGCTGCATCCACGGGCCGGAAAATCGGGCAAATCTTTTGATATCCGTAAGTAATAAGGTCGCCTGTAGACGTGCATGCCGTGTGTACCTGCGCACACGTCGCCGTGGAATAGTAGCTGACTGCGGGCTTCGTAAAGCTTCCTAGACAATGATTGCATTCAGATTCTCATCTCGATTTTCCCCATTTTATAAATAATCCATTTCGTACTCTTTGAGAGAATTCCCCCTGCCCGACTGTAGTTTCAATTTCGGGACGTTTTATTGATTGGAGCTCTTTAATTGTTGACTTTCGCGTTTTTTTTTTTGGTCTGTTGCTACTTATCGCCGAGTAGGATCGCTCGGTTGAATTAAGATTTCATTGAAGCTCTACTGCCAGTTCCGTTAGAGGGTGCTCTATGCATATGAGGGAGAAATTAATGCGTTAGAAGTAAGAAGCTCCAGGCACCGCCTGGAGCGACCGACACTTTAACACTGACTAACTCCGTGTATACAGACGACTTAATGTATATTATATATTTCGTATCGGCGACATTTCTCGTGCTGTTTGAACCTGGGACTAATCACCTGTAAAATAGATGGACTTACACCTTCGAGCCGTGTCTAGTGTGGTAAGAATCTTCGATAGTCGATGTACAATGTAAAACAGACGGCAATTAATCATTGACATTGTATGATACACTCTCATCACTGTTTGCGAATGATTTAGCTCTCGGGACACCTTCGGAATGACGTCTCTGTCAGCTCTCCGTCAAGCAGTCTAATCTTCTGAACTCCAAAAATCGCTCAAAACTCTGGTCAATTTCTTTGCAATATAAACTAGCATTTCGATTACTTTTTACAGTGTTTACCAAATAATCTTTGCAGACAACAACGTGTTCAATTGTCTTTGTAAAGTTGCGTATATTGTTTATTAAAGCTGAGAGTCAATCGACTCGAAACAAGTCATTTGGAGTGCAAAAGGTTAAGATATGCCCTTTTCGAGTGCTTATGAGTGCAGTACAAGACTTGGGGCGTGAAACAGGCACGTTGTACATAGATCCACACTTGTTACATATCGTCGAGGACAATTACTAGATGTTAGGCGTGCTAACTTTAATCGGACGTTAACGCGAAATCGCTGTAATAAAGTGTAACTAAACCATAAGGAAACGCGGGGAAGTGTCAATCGCTTTCTTCTTAAGAGACCTTTCGAACTTAGAGAAAAGGTGCATTCATAAGCGCTCTGTCTTGCCTGGAAAACTCTTCCAATCGCAGAATCATTTGTGGCCAACTGCACCCACAAAGATACTAAATTCTCCCTAATTTAAAAAGGCGGGTAACAATTCTAGAACGTGTGTCACTAATTTATTGACTTTTTTCGTGGATCGCTCGGTGTTTCGATTTTGATGCTTCGAGAGAGAGGAATTAATCGAAGAAGTTGTATAGATTTCTTGACCAAGCGAGGGAGTGTTGAATCAGACTAAGAAATTAATTAGGGGTCTTCTGGGATTGGAAGAAGGCTGGTGGCGTGCGTCGCAGTGAGAGTCGTGCGTAGATTAAGCTTAACGATCCACACCACCAAAGAGGAAACTAATATAAATATGTACACTCGGTCGAGCTTACCGAGAGGTGGTGAACCTTTGTCGATACGAGTAGAAACGTATATAATTATATATGTTAAGGGCTAATTAAGGAGTTCGTAAGTATAACGAGTATTAATGTACCAGAAACATGAGTTACGCTGCTCCGAATAAAGCGCTGTAAGCTACCACTGCTTTCTCTACTTATCTTTTTCTCTCCTCTCCCAACTTCCCATCATTTAATACACCACGTATTTTTACGCCTATGTGCAGCCAGGACGAGACGAACCTACTTGATTTTCTGTATCTCTCGGCGCTCGGAGAGCGAAGCTGCTTCCTGCAACGAATCAAGAAACCGACGGAGAGAACGAGCGATACGAAGCCAGAGTGGGTAAGAGCGGATGCCCTGGAAAGCGGCAGAACGAGTCAGTGCTTCAGTTTGTTTGAGCATTTAGAACGCGATGGAGAGGCTCGTTTGCCAATCTCGTCGAAACAGGCTCAATTCCCTGAATATCGGGCCGCAGTACAGGGTGGTCGATAAATGTGCGCCATCGAGTTTTCCTCTCTCGAGAATGGATAGACCGTCTGCCTTTCCTGGTGCACAGAGTCAATTGGATATTAATTTTTGATATTAAAAACTCAATCGTAACGTTGACAGCCTTTTTATTAGATTCATTCGTCTATCGAGTTTTAATCATATGAAAACATGTATTATTTCATTGTACATCAATATTTTGATTATTCATGGTTTGACATTTCTAAATGGAAATGGAGAGGAATTGTAATAATTCCTTTTCTATCATTTGGAAGACTATGATTATTTTGAGGTAAAGAATTTGGATGAAAACAGTAAGGAAAAAGTAAGTTATATTATTATACCAAACGATTGATTCGCACGAAACTAGCTCCAACTCCACTGAAATTTCCCTGTGGATTTCTGGGTCACCCTGTGCCGATAGCATCGCCATGGCAATTAGGAACTAAAACCGACTGGATTTAGCCGACGATTGTGTACCCGCAGCATTTTGCGCTATGAGAACCAATCCCTCTCGATATTGGCTCTCGCTAACTCGATTAAAACGCTTCTGACTGTTAGAGCCCCTTGAGGACTACAAAACAGAATGGTAAGTACTTGTTTGGCAAACTTTATTCTTCATCCGAATGCTTGTTTACGTACTTGTACATAGGAAACCACTCCACTTTCGCACGAAAGAAAGACAGGACATCGTATAGTATCGATTATCAATTCTCGACATTCCAAAATTTGCATTTCACTATAAAACTTTCAATTTTACAGCTTATCGAATTGTACATTTGATTTGACACTTAGTGTGCGGAGCTGGAGAATCGCGCGAATGAAACTGGAATTCCCAGTGTATGAAAACTAATTTCAGGCTGATTTGAGCAATGGCTTTCGTACTTGTTGCCAATTAGCGCAGCTGGACAAAAGCGCGGCATCGATAAGAGCAGCGGGAGCGGCAGCAATTAGAGAAAGCCCGATGCCAAACACGAGCGGCTGGAAGCAGCAAGTTCGCAGCGGCAGTGTGCCGAGAGTGTTCAAGTGCTCGAGCAAAACAAACCCTCACTACTCGCAGTGCGTAACAGGACGTGTTGTACCACAAGCGGTACTAACTCATTCGGCGAACTTTGCGCTCCGGGGCATCGGAGCGTCGGGCGCAATTGATGAGAATCAACCTATCGCGGCGTGCGGCGCTTCGCCGCATATTAAGCGCATTGGAACTTTGCCATTACAGCTAACACTTAGCAAAGCGCACTCCGTCGAATTACATACCCGCCCCGAAATCTACCTATTGATTCAAGCGATACAAGCTTCGTCGGCTGAAGGTAAACCTACCGAATCCTGCAACGACATGTTGCCCCGAAACTTGGGTGTTTCCGGTACCGTAAAGCCGCGTGTCCATTTGGGGGGAAAATCGGCGAGAGTAGTACCTGAGAGTGATTTTCGTTAATTTTGGACACGGCTGAAAATAGTCTTCGAGAACTTTGTTTGAATTTCCAGAGATGCTGATTTATTGGTAATTATTTGTATAATACAAACCCAATATTATTATAAGATTATTATCTATAGAGAAACCCCCCGTATATAAAAGGAAATAAAAACATACAAATAAAGTACCTAGCCTCGAGGCTTTTACGGTCGCGTGGACACGTAGCTTAAGACCCAGTAATTTCGTTTCAATAATTCAGTTCGCCGCGAGAGCAGCAGCCTGGTATTTGCGGGGAGGCCGCGTTCCGCCGGAGGCTTCGGTTTTCAAAACGCGCTAATCCTATTTGAGAGTCCAGTGTTTGGCGAGCGGGGGCTGCAAAAAGGGGGAGCGTCGGCGACAGCGGCGCCTTATTTGAATATGCAAATCGGCAAGATAAAGCTTGGCGATCAATGGCGACCCAAGTAAAACAACGAGCGAAAGAGAGCGAGCGAGAGACAAATAGGGAAAGTGCGGGGAGAAAGCAGCGGGCAAGTAGAAATTCCACCGAAAAGTTCCTTTGTCGAGTCTCCGCCACACACACCCACACGCACACACACACTGTTTCACTCGCCATCTCTCTCTTAGCCTTTTTCGTTTTAAAAGCGACCCACCCAATTGTTTCTATAGTCGGCGCTTTTGTGCAGCCGTAGCGATTTGCATACAACGCGAGAGCACATTTCGAGAAGAACCGCGCGGGTTGTTTTTGATACAGATTCGCCGGGGAACTCGCCGGAATCTTCCTTATTTATCTGTCGCCGGTTTCCGATTATTATTTCTGGCATATTATGATTATTAACGTGGCGTGTAAACACAGCATGCGAATTCGCTTTAAAAGCTGGGGCTCTATTATTCTCGTCGAAAAGTAATGATTTCCTTTGAAACTGGCGCTCGCCGAATTTCAATGTTTAATTCGCTTCTCAACAACGCCCGCAACAGCATTTTCCTTTCAAATCTTTGTAAAGGCAAACTGAATGACGGCAGCTGCCGTCAGCCGATCGTTTTTCCGTTCGATTTTAATTACTCGACATTATTCCGACAAATATCACCGGCGCAGCCGTCGGCCTGTCTCGCCCGGGGACGAGGTAATCTGCGCCATCGATCGTAAGAATAATAATCGCGCTATTGACAATGAATGTAACGAAATAATGCAGAGTAGTCGTTCGACTGTGCGTCAATTTGCCTTGTCAATTCCATAATGAGCGCTGTCGGCTCTTTGTGGAATGCTTCGCGGGTGTTCCGTGATTATCATTTCCGACTGGACGCTTCCGATGTCACCAATTAATTTCTATTTATCAGCCCTTTGCTACCGCAATTTTTCCCCCACGAAACGTCACTCGAAACTTGATCTTTCTCGGATAATCTACAATGCCCTTTCACATCGACCTAATCAATTCGAACTCAATTCCATCTACCCAACTGCACCCCAACAGCTATTAATTAAGAGCAAAAAATTCGTAGAAAATCGAGTGACGTTCAGTCACGAAAAAATCTCGAGAGCTTCGCCCTGGGACGAAGGGCGAAATATGATGATAGGTTGACGGTGCACGAGATAGGGATGAGCTCCGGCTTCAATACAGGGATGAAATTTCGCTCGCTAGGTATGCAAGTGCACATACGTCACGCTCCCTCGCTCAACAAAAAGCTAAGCGAGATGAGACGTCGGTCGCTCGCCTATTTTTTAAGAATATTCTGTCGAGGGCAGACCGACGGCGAACAGCTAGAGACCAGAGTGAAAGTATAAGTGGGGGGATGCGTGTAGTAACTACCTTATAGTTAGAAGCTTAGCAATTTTCAATCTTCTCCGCGGCACTGCTTTACGAGCGCTGAACCTCGTTGCCACGAACACTGCGAGATCGTGCACCGACCTTGCGAGCCAGCGAGAAAGTGTAGGCTTCTCTCGCGAAATAAATGGTAGATAATTTCCTCGACGAATTCGACGTGGTCCATTTCCCTGAGGACTCATTACTTTCGACTGAGAAATTCATTGAGACTTAAAATACCTCTTGTTGAAGATGACAGATTTCACGGTCGATTAACTTCATTACGAACTACATTAAACTTGAATTCACTAATTAAATTGATGTCAAGTTTTAATAGCCGAACGATATTTTTAATATTTCAATTCTAATCAAATTTTAAACTTAGCTCTGGAAACACTCGGCGAAATCTGTGGCCGGAAATCCTTAAAAGGCGAAAATTCTCCTGGGAACAAGTGGGCGACTTTGCATACTGGTATTCATTAGCATATTAAATGCGCGTACGAATCATGCGAATCCAGGAAACACGGGAACAATGAATACGCGACTACAGTGGTTACGAATTCGCCATAGATTCGAGGATTAAAGTGCAAGCTCTAATCCTGAGGGCTTGGCTCGCCTGGAGCTCGAGGGCAACGACAATAGCAAGCCGCAAATGGTCAAGAACGAGGCACACGGGAATGAAAGAAGGTGCTGTGGCAACTTTCTCAGCTCGCTATCGAGTTCCTTTATTGCGACTTGTTAAACCAACCAGTCGCAATCTCAGGGAATGCAGCGTGTAAACCTACACATAGACGCAGCCGGATGGCCATATTCCCCGGCTTGTTTACTGGCACGCTGTAACTTCCTCCTCGGCATCGTCTTATTTCGCTTGTGCCCACCGAGTGCGCCTTTCACGTGATGCGACGTAAAAGTTTAAACTCGGAACGAAGTTTGCTGATTGTTGGACCGAATATCTGATTTTTAGATGATAAAAGCTACTTGATTTCGAAGAATTCACTTGTCAATATTTCGGTATTACAAAATTAGAATCGACGTTGAGAGAAACAATCTCGATTCCCTTGATAACGCG
This sequence comes from Crossocerus cetratus, assembly GCA_963675795.1. Classification (NCBI taxonomy): domain Eukaryota; kingdom Metazoa; phylum Arthropoda; class Insecta; order Hymenoptera; family Crabronidae; genus Crossocerus; species Crossocerus cetratus. The sequence goes on from OY776667.1 coordinate 20,530,197, forward strand.
TGCATTAATTTCATCACTGATCTAATTACGAAATTCCCTTGACTCTCGAGCATCAGAGCTGAAGGTTCAAGATTTAACAGATTCACAAAGTTACCGAGGGAATGAAATGCTCAGGGATACGAATTTAAGCGTCGCGAATTCCAAGGCGCTGCATCTTAAAAGGGCGAGGTTAAAGGGAGAAAATTCCACGAGAACGTATTTTAATTTCAGTGCGAATGAGACCTGATTTAGCCGGCGGGGAAATGAAATTGGTAGGTATAATCAGGGCGGGCGTCGCCCTGGTGTCTCAGTGTTTCGCTAAGGAGATATACTTTCACGTCTCGTCTAATTGCCAAAAGCTAATTCGACATAGGGAGCCCTGTGTATTATCATATGTATACATATATATTCATAATACCAGCGAGGCCAGAATGAGGAACTCGGGGACGACTGACTTAATGCATACTAATGTAACACGAAATCGCAGACGCGCGTCGACGTCCCTGCTCCTGAAATTCGCGTGTCTTTGCATAAAGTAATCCGTCTCCCGGGCACGAACTTCGCCCTCGGTACGAGGAATAAGCCGGATGCACGGAATAGAGATATTAATAATCGCTTATTTTGTTAATCGCTCAACCTCCTTATTCCGCTTATGTAAATCTCTCACGCGAGTCCGACAGCTTGGCTAAAAATTAATTTATCAACGAAAAATCTGGAATTGTATAAATACCGTGACAAAACGCAACGCGGTGGAAGGTTCCATTTAAAATGTGTCGGTGGCGAAAAAATTCTGTTTCACAGCCGCGCCGAGTTATAATTCAGGAAATCGTCGGATCGCGCGAGAGATAGAAATTTATTTCGAGATATACCAGCATTTCCATTTTCTCGGCGGAGAAAAAGGGTGGACCAAAGCCGTAGCCGCACGAGCGCGCTTTTTCCACAGCCACTTGGAGGATCTTCCTACACACCGGCAATATTTCATGGCGCGGTGTCAATGCGAAGCAATGCATTTCTTTTTATCGCGACAGGCGGAAGTCTGCGTATCGCTGAATGATTAAGTGCGCGGCGAGTGATTAAGCCACGAGAATTGGGCGGCCGAGATTTACGGGAGAAAAAAGGCTGATTTATAACCAGGGGATCCCCGAACTTTCGCCGCTCTCGTTTCCGGCCTTATGTCGCGTCCTGGTTCATCCGACTTCCTCGGATCCTGCGCATTGTATTGTTGCGTCCAGTCCAACTGCAGCAACATCCACTTCATCCCCTTTTTATCTCCTCCCCCTCGCCCCTATTTAAATTTCCCCGCGTCATTTGCATTGCGAGACACCGAAGGCAAACAATACGCAAAGTTAAGGCTGGCCCTATGACAAAGAGACTCTGTTGTCAAACACGTCTGAGTGAAATTGCGCACGGTGGTTGGTTCCGCGCTGGTGACGAAAATAAAGCCCTAAATCTGTCAAGCGGCGGCCGCGTGCTTCTGGCTCATAAGTACGAGCGGGGAACTGCTCGCCGCGAGCGCTTGTAATGCCTCTTCAGTATGCAGGGCCGAGATTAAAAATTCTCAGATTATGCGCTTATCGTAATAAAAAATAGGGGCTCCCCCGAGCCGCTTGGGTAGTGGCGCAATTTTCTGATGGCTTCATTTGCACTTCTTAGCCAAAGTCCCTTCCGCTTCGCTTGCCCGCTTAATTAATAATTATTGACCCACTCTTTCCCCCTGTGTTCTCCGCTCCTAGCGCCGAACTCCCCCTCTCCTTTCACTCTGAGAAATTCATAATTTCTACCACTTTCCACACTCCACTTTGTTCCCTCGCGCTTTCCCACCGACAAAGGACAAGTTTGGCACCCCGAGACCGCCGGCATTTGGAATTAAAATTAATTGCCACATCGACCGCGAAGATATGTTAAGAGGATAAGCGACATTTCCATGCATAACTAATTATGATAATTTAATCTGAGAAAATGTGGTTACTGGCAGGTAGTCGGAGTACGGTCTACTTTGTCTGCGAGTGGATCTAGGTTCGTGTCCAGACTTAAGCGCCGCTGTTGCACGTAAGTGTGTGTCTGGGGCGAGTGTCATAAAGGCAGGAGAGGACGAGGCCGGCGAGAGATGCGCCGGTACTTTGTCTAGTGGATATGAGAAGGGGAAGCAATAAGGCGACTTTACCATGGAATACATTATGATGATGAAATACGCCGGCACCCCTGCCATCGATAACTCAATAAACCACCCGAGCAAGACGTCTCTCAAGCACCCGCTCAACTCCCGAGCCACCGAGCGCTCGTCCCTAAATTTATTCATTAAATGAACACTAACTACGCGAAAGCACAGTGGCAGCAAGAACCGCGCTGTTAATAAGCAGAGATAAAGAAATCAGTGGGGATCTAGGCGACCGAGTTGGCAAGAGGGTTGACTTTCCTTGGCACTCGCGGGAATCCAGGCTCTGCGTCTGTGGAGTCTGAAAAATAGCACTCTCGAAGACCTGGTTACGAGGAGCAGGAGCCCTCAGGGCAAACGCAACGGGCTAACGAAAAGATATAATAGAGTATCGCCTCAATAAAGCCTGGGAAAAAAGCTTCCGTAACTTCTCCGCGTTGCTTCTTCACTGGCAGGCATACACAGCGAGGACTCCACACTAGATCTCCCAAGCTAGACACGATGGTAGGAAGACTATTATTTGTCCGTCGTGCGCTTTGTTTGCGCTTTTGTTCATGCTCCCGGCAAAAAGTCTTTAAATTCGTCATGAAACCCCGCGTAAAAAATGCAGCGTGCTTCTGTGCTCCTCGGGCATTTGGCGTCTAGGCGGCTTAAAAAACGAACGGCTCGGTGGACTGGCTCTTCACCCGGTTTTCGAGCTCGCTGGACAGGCGGCCTAAAAGTAATTGTCGACTAAAGTGCCGGATTAAGAACGAGTGTTAAATAACAGAGAGGCGGAAAGAAATAGAAATAATCAAAGCCTGTTGTGTAATACAGATAGAGGAGAAAAGATTTAATGCAAGTTTGTTATTAGCCTGACAGGAGTGCAACGGAGTCTGATTGGAATTCGATGGAAATCTGATTTGGCCCGAAAATGCGAGCCAGTCAGTCGAGTAATTCCGAAAATCCCGTTACTGCAAAAATGTCGGCACAATATGATAAGCGGATTAAGGCATCGGGCGAGAGCGTAACGCGTTAATAACGAAATCGCTTTTTTAATCCGCGCGCTCCGCAAACGCGGTAAGGGCGTTAATTAAATTTAAATCTTACGCCAGCAGGCGTGTGACCACACCCACACCACATCGCTGCCCGAGCACACATACGCCGACACATAGGCATACAGACCGAGGAGGTAAAAAGCGTGAAAAAGTGTTTACGCCGCGGAAACATAAAATTTCAGTGGGCAGCGGGCGCTTGTCGCAAATCCTCTTTAAGCCCCATTTCTCGCTATAATTGCCGGCACACTTTCACGCGTTGGAGAGAATTGACGAATGGCGCGCGGCCATACGTGCTTCCCCTCGCGAAATCAAGCGCGCGTGCCAGTCCCCTCCGATCTCCAACGCCCTCAGCCTCCCTTTTCCAGGAAGAATGCGAAACAACAAGCGTCGTATTACAGTCGAAGCATGCGGATGCCGTGCATCCCGAAAATAAAGCAAGCACGAACGAGGCGTCCTGCGCTGGCTGCTGCAAACTCTCTAGGTACTTTTCAACCTAAGCCCCGTCCCCTTCGACCCTCGCCGAGCCGCGCTGTGTAAACGAAGGGAGATCTCGCGTCGACGCTAGATAAACAGAATTTTTTCAACGCACGGGTTTACCGGGTAAACAAACGATTTTAATGTGAATTAATGTTGATTCCTGCGTTAGTCGAGCAACTTATGCAATTAACTTAGCGTTAACTGTAATAATTATGGTATCGTCAAAGCCTTTTGTAAGGTTTTGTATAATCCAGAAAATTACTTGTGTCATTGACTGATTTGAAATAAAATTATATTATATGAAATTTGAATATACGAAATCATATTATATATGAAATAAAATTAAAGTATCGTTTGGAAACTCCAAGAGAATCCGCAACATTAAAGAAACAAGTCCAACTGTCAGAAGTGTGATGGCGCTTTGACGTTGGCGCCAGGCGAGTTTCGACGCTTTCCATCTCGGTTGAAGCGCGTACTCGGCTTCGCCGAGTGAAACGGAAGAAATTAGTAGGAAGATTGTGCTGGCGTGGCGGCGCCAGTAAATGCGAAGCGTAACTAAAGTCATAGGAACGGAGGATGGAGTGGTGGTACCGGGTGTATGTCTGTGTGCCTGGCTGGTGGGAAATTGCGGCGGGCGAGAAAAATTACATCGGGTCGTAATTACATCGAAAATTGCTTCCCCGATTTATTATGCTCGCCCGGGCAGCGAGAAGATAAAAAATGAAATCGTTCGGGGAATGTGCGGGCCGGGCGTCTCGGTCGCGTCTGAAATACGACGGCGCAACGCGCCCGAGAGGTAAAGGAACGCCGGCGAAAAAGATGGAGGCGCAGGTGTAAAGGAACGCTTCTTGCCAAGCGAGATAATGGTCGCGGAGAGTTGGGGTAGAAGAAAAAGCCGAGTGAATATATGCACATAATCGTATTCGCCCCACCAACTTTCTTACCCACCGTAAAGTTTTACCTCCAGTCTGTCCGGGATTCATCCCTTTCTTTCGTTGGGGTTGCATAATTAAATGTCCGAAAGGCGAAAACATTTGGAAATCATTCAATTTGGTTACAAACGATTGCATGCATACATATTAATATCATGGACAATTTGGGAAACGGTCGTATTCTAATCGACGCACGTGTTAGGAAAATTATTCTTAATATTAATATTCGTATTAACCTAGGCATTGATTTTTTAGTATAACCTGGCAATTCCACTGCGCCTACAGTCGCAGCGTTTTTGTTTCACCAGGTAAGCCAAAGCGAGAGGGTTTCTCCCTTAAATAGAGTCCGATATCGCGTGAGCGTCGTCTATAAAAGGGACTGATTGAAAGCTCGAAAAAGTTGGGGTTGGCCGCGAGCGCCAATAGATCCCGTCAATTAGTTGTTCTATTTAACGGACGTCGATGGCATCGCTGCCCTTACGAGAAACGATGGCGATCGGGCCGATTGCCCAGGGGGGGAAGTTGCCGTGGGTGGAAAATGAAAAATTACCAAGCTCCCAGCCCGGGCGGCCAAGAACTGCTACGCTTCCATTAGTCGAACTAATAACAAAGAGCGCGCTCGTCCCCGTTGTATAGACAGCCTCGATTTCCCAGCTAAAAACTAGTCAACATCGGCGAAACGCTTCCCCCGTGAGGGAAGAGAGAACTCTACGGTCGAGTAATTGAGACGACCTAGCATAAATTTACTTATTAATCATCTTCATTAACACAAAAGAAAACCAATAAACTAAATGCGCGACTATAACTTCATTGACGTGCAAAAGTTTATGCAAAATAAATAGAACTTGTGTCTCAAATGCCACGGTGTAAAAAGTGTCTATCGAATATTCCAACTTTTCTTGATCTTCAACCAATAAACACAAAAATCTATATTCATACAAACATTCATAGCCCCGTGACGTCTCATATCGACGTCTTACCAGTCCCATAAAGTACATTTACTCCAGTTCCTGTTCAGTATGTACATGAAGTTCGACCCGCCTCAAACTGAATCGTAAATCGATCAAATTATATTAGTACAACATTAAGTTACCTTATGCTAACACGAACTCAACACGCCACTGTAAGAATAGTGGGACGAGTGTCGGATCCTTGGAGACATCCTCCCCGTTTACACGAGTTTTCGCTCAGTATGTACGCGGGGTTACACGCTCACGTACTTACCCGAGCGAAAGGGCGGCAAGTCAGCGTAAGGGGGGGATTTCATCTTGCATTTGTATTCGCATGTCACCCGTGAGGCTTGTTTCCTGTTATCGCCGTCGGCGCCGGTGACGAAGCAGCAACGAGTTACCTTCCCGTTGCCATAAGCCACTCGCTCGCGTATGCCTTCATGGCTCTATGTAGTACGTGTACTTCTTCATTGCACACGTATGTCGGTGTTCGTTTATAAATGATATAAATATCGAACACATTAGAATGCGGCTGACATACGGAATAGAAAAACTTAGATTACTGCATTTGTCCTCGCAGGTGTTTTACTCTTGCGATATACTTTTCCTGAGGTCATGAAGGAGGAGTTGGTGGAGTTCAAAGCGGAGTTGTCAAGTGACTTTTAAACTAATACACTGGGACGTATACACTGAGAGTGCAGTGAAAGATGCAGTTGTTTAATAATAAGTTACATATAGATTAATAGTTTGATTGTCGGAGTATACAAAATAGTGGAATACTGGAAAAAATCTAGCATCCGAAATTGTCACAAATATTCGGCTTTCACCATTGAAGGTCGCAGAGGAGGGGTTCGAGGCGAGTGCTTTGTTTACCGTCATTCAATATAACTGGAGCTTTATGATTGCATTCGGTCGCCGGATTGACCTTCGAGCTTTCGTGCTCTTGATTCCCTTCCTTTTAGCTTCGCACTCTCGTTAGTGTAGGCTCTGCCTCTCCTCCTCTCGCCTTCTGGCATTGTAGCGGTAAGGTAGGCCCGGCTGCGCTCCACTTCCTCGTGATTGTCATCGCTCCTCCTTCTGGGTGAAAGTCAGCCTCCCCCCCGGGTCGAACGGAACCATCTTCTGGGTCAAGTGTATTTTCTCTCTCCCTCTCCCTCTCTCTCTCGCGCCCTTTTCTCGAAGAGGTCGCACAGGACTTTTGACGTTTGGCGGACTGCAAGCGCAGGCTTTTGTTATTGACGTCTTTTCCGTTGCTCGACGGGCGAGTGAGTAGGTTTGCCTTGGCATTCTTGGACGTCACATTTGAGTTTGTGTGGGACCAGTGAAGGGAAAGTTTCGAGGAGGGAAGAATAGCTGGGTGCTTGCACTGATCTACATTTCTCCCGTTCGACGGCAATTTTCCGGCTTCTTTCAATCACACCATACATTCACATCTTCTGGTCCACCTACTTTCATAGCCAAGTGTCTCCAACTCCGCCATAAAAGAGGAAATTCCCACTTGGATCTCGGATCCGTTACATTAAAAGTTCTAGCTTCCATTTCTCCTCGTTCACTTCCATGACCTATTTCGCAGTAGACGTTAGGACCAATCAAGTCTTTTACTGGATACGTCGATAACACTTGGGAAGGCTGAATTTTTCCCGCGCCACTGAATATCGCGGGGCTCTGAAATTTCATTAGGTCCACATAAACTCGCGCCAGAAGCCGACACTTCCCAGTCAAAGGGAGATCGAACTTGGAGAACGGCGAGTGTTCCTTTATGCCTGCAGTCTTTCCAATACCGTAATTCAGGAACGATGGAATTCGATAGTGAAATTGAATTTTAAGAGCACGTCCCTCCCACCGAGCCTCCAAATGTTCCTCAACCTTTCTCTCAAAGAGTGAAAAGTAAAGCGAACGGCGGACTGGTGATCAGAATTGTTCAATGATAAAATCGACCAATAACAATAATATTCCTCAATTTAAGCCAATACCATAATCGAATTATCCCCAGTTATGAATTACAATTACAGCCGATCCAGCTTACGCCGCCGGATAAATGTCCAGTCACCGAAAGGCCACGCGAAGTTGAGAAAGTTCGCGCGCGGTCCTTATGGCTATCAGTTAAGCGTTAAAATTCATGGGCGATAATACTCGGGCGAGTCGCATGCGGGGTTTACGAGGCCCCAGGAATTATCGCAAAAGTTGTCGAATTACCCGGGGAGTTTCGTCGATTCGTTTGCAGAGCCGGGCAATTCTCTGTTTACCAATCGGATCGTCGCGTCGGGCAGCGAGCGACTCGAGTTATATACCTGGAGGTATTCGGGCATCGCCGGCGAATATTAGCCTCATTCTTATGCGAACTGCAGTTTTAGGAGATTGTGCTGGCCATATCGCGCGCCACCGCCGCCGCCGCCGCCGCACTGCATCGCCCCATTAAAGCGGATTCGAAGCACTTTAAATCAGAGTGCTGTCCTCACTCTTCGACCCACTTTCCCTGACTTTACGCCGCCACACCCCCGTCCACGCCTACGCCAAGAACACTCGTGTTTCAAGATCCCCCTCTCTTTTTGTCGGAAGTATTAATTAACTGTTTTAGCTCGGCCGCGCTCTAACGAACGGTTCCATTAGGAAGTGCGAATCCCGGGGAAACGACTGCGGACGGTAATGGCTCGACTTTCAGCAAGTCGTCACAGCACTCTCGGTATTATAGCGTATGATTCTTCTGCATAATCTAGTGGGGCCTGATAGGCTTCTGGAACTTCGGTATTACGAAGTTATGTGAAGTTCGGTGAAGTTTGCTAGTCTAGGGGAAGCCATTCGGGAGTGCATTTCTCAGGCTATCCTTTTGAAACCTGAGGTTGCACGCTGCCTAATATACATAGTATGCTATACTAACTATGGAAATTATGCTTGTTGTTCGGATTTTGCATCAATTCAATTATTAAAAGAACCCGTCAATTATGAAAAGAACTTTCGGGGCGACTTAATAATACGAAGCTTGTGGCGCTTGAAGAGCATTCCAACTATGTATTTTCAGAATCAAAGTATCCTTATTCATCTCAACTTTAACTCCATCTTTGAAGTTTTCCAATTAGACACATAATAATATAGAGCGCCACTTCACTCTATTAGCCGGCGCGCACTGGCACAATTAGTCTCGTCAAGTATATCAGGCCGGCGGACTGCCGTTTCCCCCATTAAGCCTGTTTATCATATTTACCGAGAAGAGAGTGCGAAAGAGAGGAGAGGGTGGTGGGTGGCGATCTCAGCAAAGGCAATTTAACTCGACGACGAGCGACCGACGGTGGGAAGTTGCGCCCCGACGACACGGTGAAAAGTCTCGGGAAGACGTGGACCGCTAGGATGCAGAACTATAAATTCATGCGAATTGCGTTTAACGCCGGCGTCGAAGTTGTATTCGCCATAGGCGGCAGAGGATTCGTGGGAAAAAGATTATGGTTGTAGAATTGTATGGCAGAATCTATGGTGGTTATAAAATATGAGGGAAGCAATTGCGTTTTCTTAATTTTATTATTAATATATTTCATTAAAACTCGATGGAGACGCATTCGATTATTTAAATTTTCAAGCGTTTCGGCTACTGTTTACGAACACACGGATTTTTGGATGAAAGTTTATACTGAGAGGATTCTTTCATTCGCTTTTTTGGGTTCTGCGATTCGAGGATTATTTGAGTCTGAATCCAGCTAATGGTGGCGACGTCCAACTTTCAAGCATCGATTTCATGGGTATGAGACTCTGCGTTCCCTCTCTCCCTTGTCGCAGTCTTTTTAGCAGCCGGTGACTAATGGCCGCCCCTGTTAATTCGCGGCGAGTGATAAGGGAGTGCTTTTTCGGCTTGGCGTCTTCAACTCCCGCAGATAAAAGTTCGATGGTGTTTCGGCGAAGTCGGCCGAACGTTATCGCTTGTCAAGAAGTTTTCTCGGGGGAGATAGCGCGCAACGGAACGATTTATCTGTGTTTCTCTGTGGCGCATGCTATCCGCTCAGCCGATTTGTATTTGAATGCCCTGTGATTGAGTGTCTTTTTTCTCATGAAGAGAAACTTTTATATTATCACATTAAATACGCAATCTTGACTTAACCTTCTCGAATCATAAAGTTTCGCTCTATGAAGGAATTGCTTTTGCCCATGTTTCTGCAATTCGTCTTAATATCATCCGAGAAAAGCAAACTTCCAACAATCGAGTCGAGAAACTCTCCGGGCGATAAAACGGATGATGTTCCGTGGATTTTGGACAAAGGTTTCGGTACATTTACCTCAGTACACAGTATACTTGTCGGCGAAGGAAAAACAAAGAGAGAGCTGCCGTTTCTTTTTCCCCGCGATTGCGGGATGCAGTGCTGTCTTACATACGATTTTGCAGAATACTCTCGTGCACTCGGATAAATGCTCTAACGCTATTCTCCCATCGATCCCCCAAATAGAGCACCCTGGCTCGCAGGGAGTTCCCTTTATCTTGGAATTGCTCCACGTGCCCGCCGAGTGTGAGTGTACCTCTTTTGTGTTCGGAGTGCTTGGGCAAATAAAGTCCCACTTAATAGCTGCATCCACTAGCAATAGCTACATTCGCCGCAGTATTTATTCGGTGCGCGCGAGAGTGCAGTGAGCAATGCACAGTGCACTCAATTAAATATCACATTTTCGCAAAAGCGCCAATGCAGTAATTACAAACAAGAGAAAAAAGTACAATAAAGCGCGGCTCCTCTGGCAGCTATTGCCAACTCAAAGCGCGGAAAATGTAAAAGTGCCGCGCACGCTACGCGATATGCGTTCAGGAAAAAAAAACATATGGACGAAAAAATAGAGGAATCATGGAAATATTGGTAGGGTGGGTAAATAGATTTTTCGACGGCTTTGAATCGACGGACACATCGAACGCTCGAATTCCGCGGCGGATTCCACACCCGTTACGAGCTTCTCGTATCAGCTCCAGAGGAAAATGCTGCGCTTTGCCTCGAGAGAAGCGTGTCGTATATCTATATGCTATTCGGCTATTCTCCTATGCCGCACTGTGTATCCAGGTGTAGTGGAAAGCGTCCCTTTATTGTTGCCGTCCGAGCGCCGCCATAAAGTCTCTGTCGCGGAGGTAAGCCCGTCGAAAGTTCGCAGATCCGTTTTTCCATTAAACCCTCGTAATTAAACGATCCGTTTTTCGCCCGACCTTTTTCGCCTCTCATTTTTTACTATCGCTTTCGCGCTTCCGCGGAATGGATTCGCTCCTCTCGAAACGCGAAACGCCCCCTCCGAATCCTATAAACTGTCCTCGCGGTTAAAGACAGTCGCGATTAGCATTGCGGCTAGAACTGCTTCCCAATGAATTCGTGGCATTAGCGGGATCGCGTGAAAATAGGGAAAGGGTCCGGGAAAATTGTTCAACCGCAACAATTTAATACTCCCCTTACGTCTCGCACAGGTAACCGATCGTTTTCTTCACGAGCGGCGAATGATATAGTTATTATTGATAGCGTCGCGCCACGGTGGTAGTTGGCCGAGTTGCGAGCGAGCAGCCGCCATAAACTGTTATAAATACAATGGACCGGCCAACTCTTCCGTGTACGGTGCTATTGTCGGGCGTAACGGTCCTGCCGAGTGTAAAGTTTCAAGGCTCCCAGGTACAATCGCTAAGTAATGCGAAGTCAGGACATAGTACGCCAATAAAAGAAAGGCGGCCAGTAGAGTTCGACGGGTGGAAGTCGTTATTACTTTTCTTAAGAATTGCTTTAAGCGGGTCATTGGAGCAGGAGCGTAATCGGGAGAGCTTTCCAAATTCTTTGCCAGATTTCTAACATTTTTGCACCTCCTTCAGTTTTCATTTGACGTGGAAATGTTTACTTCATGTGGAGAGATAAGTCATTGTTATTAAATAGTGTTGTTTATAGATGGAAAAGATGTTTCGGAGAATTAGTGTTCAATTTCTTCCATGAGGTCCATTGTTTTCGGATCAAGGTTCTCTCAGGGATATCTGATGCACGCTGGCCTCACGAGATCGATTTTCGCCGTTCGGACTGCGAGCTAGTTAAATGGAACGGAAAGGACCTGATCGTTTTTATGCGGCTTACACCGCGATCAGCCTTCGCGTCTCGAAATGGCCACTTACCATCGGGATCCTTTTCTATCCTCTTCCTCACCCACCACCAGTCAAGCTGCTCCTCGCAAAAAGCTATGTAAGCGAATATGCCAGCACTCTCGATATATTTTCAATAAGTTCCCCATCCCCAGTGTTTCCCTCGTGACACGTGTGTGTCTTCGATGTTTTCTCAAAGCAATGACAAATTTCACTTTAACACCCAGCTAGCGCAACTTAACTCTTTTTTAACGGCTTTTGTAAGCTGATCAATATTTAATATTGTCCTCCCAATAAAAGTTTGTTGGAAAAATACACTGAACCGAGGCAATATCGGCGCTGCTTCGTCGATCGTTGTATGTTGTGGAATTTTTAATTTCAGTTCGAAAATATTCGCTTTTCTGATTTCATTAATATTTGCATTCGCAGAAAGGCTGGTTTATTTTTTGAACAAATACATCGGGAGATTGAGGGGGATCCATTTTAACATGCATATTTGCTCTTTATTTACGGAAATGCAAAGGGGAAATATGCAATATACTGAACAGAAGTGCATGACATGCAGAATTAATACTCTGGAATACATATGTATACATATAGTAGAGAAGGAATTGAATGCCGTAATGTAATCTCACATCTCATTACGGAATTTTATAAACCTGCCGTTGCAAAGTCGAGAAATCCAAACTTTCATATATGTAAATTTGCATATCATACAGTCGGTCTTCCGGCACTTTTCATGTCGGACAAAAACATCACTGAAATCATTTGCCGATAGTAAAAACTAAAAGGTATTGCGAGCTTCTGCATACTGTTTCCGTAATACTACGTGTGTACAACGTGCGTGGAGGTAGAACGGTTGCAAAACTTTCGCCTAGTATATCGGTGAAAGCAATTCTCGATTCTCGTAAACATATCTCCCTCGGCGAACAAAAGTGTCGGGGAATCCAGGTTGCATATGGAATCCGATAGACACACGATCTGAAAAGTATTTCTGGTCGAGTAACATCGCGGGACAATAGATAACACCAATTTCCAGAATCCGTTCGATCTCTGATACTGTGGTATTAAGTAACTTAGTTGGAATGTTCTTGTCCTTAACTATTACTATCGGACAGAAATTCAATATCCAACAAATGGACAGATGGATTAATCCATAATCATATTATCGATATAACAATTTTCTATTTTCCATCCGAAGACTCGAGTGAAAGTAGAACTTTAAACTATGTCGCCTTCTCAACTCTCTTCCTTGGCTTCCCTCGAGATTTCGGAACGCGCGGCTTGCACCCTCTTCTATTTTACGCCCCAGCGGTGATTAAGAATTAAGTTTAAACGCGCGAATCGTGCAGGGGTGCGAGTCTGGTCGAAGGCCGGAGGAAGTCAGACGCAAGAATGGCGGTCGCGTTCGTCCTTAATTTGCAGAAGCCTCACGTTCCCGCCGGCTCTGCTGACGGAACGCGAGGAGGAGGAGGGCGAACTTCTTTATTCCTTGGGATGCGGTGGCGGCGCCTCTTTCCCCGGGGGATAAAAGACGAAGAAAAAAGAGCCGGTAATCATTGGCCCGATTGGGGATCCAGCGGGATGCGCGGACAAGGGATTCCAAGGAGCCAGGGAATATGCATGCCTCGCTCCTAACTCGAGCAACTTTGAAACCGAACCCTCTTCATTCGTCAATCGCCGCCGAGGGATTGAGACTTGCTTGGAATTGCGTTTGCCATATTTTCCTTCCAAATCCTATCGAAAAACTATAAAGTTCTTGGAGAACTTGAATAATTCATTTCATTTCATTACCTCGTGTGTATTTCAGCATGTTTTCTCTCACGTTATACTCGGAAACACTGTTAAAAGTTATGAAAGCGCTTACAGATGGATGATCATACTCAAAGGTTCATTACCACATGCTTTCCCGTGTAATCCCGATGACTTTACCATTCAAGTTGCCCTGGGTAATCAGGACAGCTTCCAGCTATTGCTTGGAATCCGATGTTACGGTAGATGCGGCGGTGCCGAGATTAGCGGTACAAGATTTGCGTTGTAAATTCCGCTCACGGGCACGTATGACATAATCCCTATTACGCGTAACCTATCGGCACCCCTCTCGCGGCATCCCTCCTAATGGACTGGTTAATCGAAAGCGCCAGCACATTCCGATTAAAATATCGTAATTGACCGACTCGACGGCTCCCGGTTCCATCCACTGGGCTATTCTCGGTGATCCGAAGCTAATTACATCATAATAGCTTATCATTTCACACCCCTCATTTACAACACTTTCTCTATCCACTATTTACCAAACCCAAGCCGAAAAAGCTTCAAATGCAAACTAAACTCTGCTCTCGATTGATCCAGATTTCAATAATAATTGGAATATTAATCTAATAAATCGAGACTTTAACAATCAATGATTGAATTGAGTAAATTAATGTATTCATCAAATACTCCTGGTCTACCTCGGGTACTCACTACTGAGGAAGAAGAGATTCCAGTATTCATGGGTGGGAAGTGAGGGCAGTTAGAAGGGCCAGTGTCTAGCGGAGGTGTGACTGGCTGGTAGAAATTCAGTTGGCATGGTTTGGCTGGGAGTAGTGCTACTTGTACTCCCGCGGACTAGACGTGAGGCCACTACGAATACATCGGCGAGAGTGCGGCTGCATCCGCGCTGATTTCTTCGCTCTGACCTTATCTGGGCGGAGGAAGAGGTGGCGGAGCCGGCGGCGGGGGGGACACGGGGCAGCCAACACGTGATACAGGATTACGTGGGTTCCGGGAATGTTACAGGATTAGGCTCGCCTTGTAGTCGAACGGGGCTTGCAGTACGTGTAACGCCGAGCGCTGGTGTTATCACTGCCGCTCGTAATCTCGGCAAATCCAAGATTAAAAGACTCCCTCGCCGCCCTCTCCCCTGCGTTTCGGCCCCACCCCTCACCGCCCCCTCTACATTCTCCCGCTCTGTTAACGACGGAGATTATCTCGCGACGACAATGCACCGCCGTTTGCTCGCCCTCGAAATCGTCGTTGATAGATGAAACGCCCTAGATACACCCTGACACCCTTCCAACGATTAGTCCCCGTTTGATTCCTGCCAAATGGTTTGCCCGACACTATCCAATCCGTGTTCCACTCTGTGCTGGCGTACCAATCAAGTTTTAGAGATTTTGACTCATTTTGAGTAATAAGTTTGGGCTGAGCGCGAATGTTTCGAGAGTAGATAAACAGTTTTTAAATCTGCGAGGAATTATTTAGGTGCGTAATAAATTGTTTAAATTTATACTCGTTTTCTTGGTTGGGCTCCGTTTTGTTCGATTTATGATACAACGATAATCCGAATGTAATATATTTAATGTAATATAAATATAACGTTAAAACCTCGTGCATGAGAGTTAATGGTCGAGGCAATGAGAGACAATTAATGCCGCATCTAAATACTCGCTAAGCACGCGCGCCAGAATTTCTATTTCTACGGATTATAAAGGGATGCTGCTAAATAACGCGTCTGCACTAATTGTAAGTGTATTAAGCGTCCACCGCCTGCTGGCCCCTGGCTCACCCACCATCCCCTCCACAGTGCGCCCCCTTCCCTCGCACGAAATTACGTCGTCCCGGAATTTCATAAGCTGTTTCTTCTGCATAATTTCGGAAGCACGCGCTCCGTTACATTAAGAAGGCCGTCGTTGGTTTAATTAACCCAATCCCGCCGGAGGAAAAAGGGCCGGAGCACCTGCGACGCCCTGACAGGTTTGCGAGACTCCACTCTCCGCGCTCGGCAAAAACTCCCGGATCCCAAGCTTGCGGAGCTTGCGAGCTCCCGTTTATTCATTCCGCATCGCGAGCGCCCGTCCACCACCCCACCGTCTAGTATGGAAAAGTCATTGAGATTCTGCTTTTAATTACACTGTTTTTTAATCCTGGATACTATCATTTACATTCGTCGCGCTTCCCTCTTTCGCATGCCACGTACCATTGCATGTTTCTTTTTCGCCGGTGATTTTAATTGCGATTCCAGTTTTCACATGCATTCGACGAGGGGAGGGGCGTTCCCATGTGCGTTCGGGGTTTGATTGGATTTTCTAATAGCAATTGGGGATTCCATTTGGGCTCGATCTCTGCATGCTGATTTCTAGTTGGCGCGATTATTGAGATTGATAGTGCTGGAGTATGAAATGATGTAATAATGAGCTTTTCGAATTGGCGGGAGCGCGTGTGCACTGGTTTGATGCTAACGAAGCTGTCAAAGCTAGGGGAGAGAGTTTAGTTCAGCAGTTGTTTAATAAATGCAATTAGAGGCTTAATAAACCCGGCTGTAAGGCGGGCGCATGGGATACCTCGGGGATAATCCTCGCCCGTCGTAAAGGCCGACTAATAGGGAACTCGGAAATCTTCTACAAGAAGTCCTATGCAAATTTCTATATTATAACCAGCGGACTCCCGGGCGATCCAGTGCACCAAAAACCCGAGGAGCTTACTTGCCCCCTCGAAACGAAATGGAGAAACCATCCTAGCACAGACGTAACTTCCCTACCAAAGTTTCCACACCAAAAAGAAAAACGAAAAATTCCATACGTTCTCAACTTCACAAAAAAGCGTTGGACAGAAATAAAAAATAACTCATGCGGTGTCGGAGCTCGCCAGGAGCATAAATAAGAAGTTGGCGCGAGGACTCGAAGAGTGACGCAGTGAAATAGTGGGGAAGGAAATTGCGCGCACTGTCGACGAGTCCTGTACTTTCCGTATCAATCATCGGGGACGGCGGCGACCAAACGTTGCATTACAAACTTTGACAAGCGCCGAAACACAGTGCAGCCGCCGGGTGCGATCGGCCGGACAAGATAAATCGTGTCCGAGCAGGCAGCGATTCGTTGTAGCGCCAACAAAGCCGCTGTACTACGAAAATTCTTCGCCTCCAACTATACCGGCGAGGGGAGGATCTCTCGACTTTTCGCGCGAGATACTCCCGGGACGTGTTTTACAGCGGAGCCTCACACTCCACCGCGCCGGCTACTTTTTTGCCTTGATTTACCTCCAGCAGGAAGGCTTTTCTGCTTAAGTGGCAAACGGTTGTAACGAATGTTGCTGTAGATTCCAATTGAAATTCTAATTAATTACAACTGTTTCTTGCCCCAGCTCGCTTAATCGGATCTAATTCGCGCGGGACTGAAGTTGTTCGACTTTATTAGTTGAACAATCGGGAATTACATCGGAACTGTCTATGTACTCTTGAAATAAGGAATTAATTAATTTTAATTAATATGTTGCTCGGCGAGACACACAGATGGCAGAATGCGGGACACCTTGCGGCGGATTTGGTCACGTCCGATGATTTTGCATTAATAACTTCGTTACATTTCGGTATATTTACCGAAGCGGAAGCTCCTACCATCATCAAATATGACTGACAACACATGTTTATCCAATACCCGGAATGATCGGCGAGCTCCGGTAACGACGACAGGGGAGAAACAATAGCCGTGTCAAAAAAGGACAACACGGCCGGGGGGAGGGGGAATACGAGCAATAGCGCGGCCCGGCAGTGGGTAGCATAGCAATTTGGCGAAATGAAAATCATCGTCGACAGGCTTCCCTCGCGCTCGCCGGCCCCGATATTGTGCAACAATTATTATTTTGCGAGGCTGCCGGCCGCGATAATTGATTGCCGCATTTTATGTGCAAACGAACGCGGGCGGATGTGCGCGGTCCCCTTTTAATTTAACTTTTCGTTTCACCGCTGAAACGAGCTCCCGTCTCCCTCGCCTCGCTCTTCCCCGCCCTCGGCCTGCTCCTCCCTCTCCGCAGCGCCGCTGCAATTCGATTCACGATGCCACCGGCGAGACAACAACCGGTAGAGAATTATTTTTTAATTAACGCTACGCTAGCCGCCAGCCGTAAATGGGAGTGGCGAGAGAGTACCTCCTGACATTCCCGATCGCGTCGGGGCTTGATGGTCTTTCTCGTTTAACGGCGAAATACTAGAAAAATAGGGGACCTTGTTCGGGAAGATAAACGTCCGGGAGAATCCTAGTTCAAATGGAATGGACGATGGTTGGTATGAATAATATGTGATTTGCAGCGAATGGTATTTGAGAAAGGGACTAATAATTACAATAAGGTTTGTGCGAACATAGATATTTGTTTATCTATCCGACTCCCCCTGTAGAGTTCCGAACGAGAATGTTTATTGTGTTATTACAAAACGCATTATGAATAATAATTTATGCGATATGTATTCCGCACTATTCACGATTCTCAATAGAAGTACGCTTGATTTTGCATAAATTCCCGCCATCTGTTAATGATGCACGATGACGTATAATATACATATTATGCAATTCAATAGAGCGTAGAGCTACACGATGCAGAGCCTTACAAATGGAGGTTCCGCAGGTGCGGATTGCGCGGTGAATAAAAAGAAGGTAGAGTAATTAGAGTAAAACTCAACTCCTTTATACTTGCAGGTTTAAATACTGCGACGCAGGAGAGAAAGCAGTGGGTGCCGAGTTAGAGAAAGAGTAACAAATAGGGTGGATAAAAAAGGAAACGGATGCGACAGACATATACGATCAGTCTCCGGGGCGAAAAATGGTCGAAAGAGTAATGCACCGAGCTCGACAATGGTCACATGCCTGTGTACACACAGACAGTAGGCAGCCACACGTACGGCGCACACGAGTTGACTGGAAATCGTGCGCTAATTACCCTCGATGCAATTACAGGGCGGATATAAGCCGGCAAGCCTGTGATAGGAGCTGCGGCGTTTGCCCCGTCGCGCTAATGAGCCTTTTTACGCTCACCCAATGGAAATTAGAAAAACCAGCAATTGTCTCTCCTTCTCTCTCTCTCTTTCATCGTCAAAGTGGACCATTCCTAACATTTCTCGACATTTATTGTTGCCAAGTGGTCGTTGAACTCTCGCCTCGTCCAAGGTAAACAAAAAGGATGCGCAATGGGTTTGATCGTTTCAATATCGCAACGCGATGTTTCAATGAGAAATGCAATATCAATAACCATTCTCGATAATCCCCAATAACAAATGTAATACAAACACTCCGTGATAACAAATATAACATTGCAAAAATCGATAGTTGATGAATTGAACATTGAGTGCTTTCGAAAGTGGAGAGCACTTGCAGATTGTTAAATACATCAGCGTAAGCGCTGGTTAAACATTTAATAAAATGCTCTAGAAAGTATAACCAGTGCCAATAACGAAAGGAAGAAACGTTAACACATTCGCCAATGGGGAACGAGTCCCATAATTCTCATTATTCTCGGTAATCAGAAGGAAAAAATAAGGATGAACGAGGGAAAAGCGAGAGGATTGCACGATCCTGTTGCAATTTGTCAGAGTTGCTTTCAACATGGAGCCGCTGTGGTAATTAAGGAAGGTCTTCGCTTTGCCGGGAAATATACCTCTCGATCGCAAAGTAATTAGAGGAATACCAACTTGCTTACACTTCGAGTACGCTCAAAGGAAAGTAATTCAAGGAAATTTATTTTACGCCTCTGCCAGCGGCTTCTGCTTTCTTTCTTTTAATTTCTCGAGCGTCCAGTTCATATTTCCGATCAAACTCATCCGCGGATCGTGAAGGGCGGCTCTGCTCAGAGACTCTAGAGCCTTAAAGTACTATCATACCCTCAAGGTAGGCTTTCATTAACTTTCTTATACTTATCGGCCAACTTCAATGTAACGAGGAATGAAAATGAGAAATGCAGTTCTAATATGCAGGGACTCATTGTGCTCGAGAAATCGACGTTGGTGACCAATTTCTGGTTGAAAGGGACTTTGTTCGAGGTAATGCCCTTGTTTCGGTAAACAGTTGGGTACTCGCGACGTGCGTTGTTGGCCGCAGCGAGAATTTGTCGGGCAGACCTATTCAGGGAAAAGTGATTCTCAGCGGTCGGCTTTCTGCATTATATTCCGTATTCATGAAAAGCAACTCGCCGGGATTTCCGGCACGCTTCTCCGGGATGAGGTGGATGCTGGGCGACGAGTGAGGCGAGGCTAGGTTGACAGAGGTGGGAAAGGAATGAGAGGTCGAAGAGAGAGAGAGAGGGGAGAGAGAGGATGGTGCCAGTGGTGGCAAAGGGCTCAGCTATCAAGTGATGACGTTAAGTGAGTGAAAGGGTGCAGGGTGCAGGGTGCGTTAGTTAGAGTAAGGGCGTTGGGTCGCAAGGACCTTCGGTCGACCTCTCGAACACAGTGTGCCAACGCCAACGACGTCAAAGAGGGACGCCTGCCTTGAAAAACACATCTCCTCCTCGCTTAAGCATTTCTTGCTAGGTTTGCGTGTCCCGCTTCATTACTTCCTGCTGATATACACGAGTCAGTCGGATTAAATTCCTTTTGACCACGCTACTTCATCCCGCCAGGATTGCATTCTAATTACTGCAGAGGGAATATTTTTCCACATATTTTTTCAGACCCGGCCGCATGCGACTCCTCGTCTTTGTGTCGAGGTAGTCAAGTATTTCCGTTTGGCTCTAATTGTGTTTGAATTCTTACGTCTCACTCACGTGTAATGAAGAGATTTTCTCGTCCCGGAGGAAAGCGAATGTATAGCGCGCTCGCAATTTCGGGGCGAGCGCCAGTCAATCAGGCATTCATACGCAATTTCATTGTTAATGAGGAGGGTTGCTAAGCATTCATTCTGTCAGGCTCAGACGCCCGGAAAAAGGAGGGAAAAGGTTGTGATGTGACTGAGTGGAGGAGACGTGCGCGACCCCAATTGTTGGAAAGCGTCGGGCGAGCGAGGAAATGCGGAAATTAACGTGGCATGTTTTCGGCGCGGCATGAAAGTGACGTTCCTGGGAGAGAATGAAGACATTTTTAGATAGTTAAATCCCAAGTGCGCGCGACGGATGACGCAAAAAATTATGTGCTAACCGGCTGGAACGTGCCCTTTACTCACACCCTTCGCTCTCTCGTCCCTTTCATCGGACACTCGCTTCCCCATTAACGCGTCACGCATTCTTTTTCCCCGCTTTTTCGCTGCCACGTCCCACCCACCCGCGCATTTTTCACGCCATTTTCCGAGGGTACCCGTCGCGCCTCTCTTCCCCCGGCTTTATCTTTGTCGCCGTTGCCGCCGCCGCATCCTGCGGCTTTCGACTTTGTTGCCTTTGCTCGCGGACCTATCTCCGCCCGAGCCCGTCTCCGGCTGGCTCCAATTTTAGCCCCGGTAACTTTATCTTCCCGCCCGTCTTTCGTCTATCTCGCTTTTTGCGCACCACTCAGAGGGCGATAGGACCTAATACTCTGCTGGTGGTTCGCGTCCAGAGTCCCTTGGAGTTTTAAAGTCGGAATTTTTAGAATTGAAATCTGGATTTAACAATGTCGATCAATGAGAAACGTTTTTCTTTTTAATAAAGGTTTGGTCGAGACAGCGCAACAGAGTTGAGGCCGTAACGATTTTATACTTCCGCACTTGAACGGTGCTATTATCGCTTTTACCGATATTCCTAAGCAACAATAGCGCGACGAGTATTGGGCCTCGAGCTAACATTCTCCAATCAAGCCATTCAAATCATCAGCGTGAATGGCCACTAAGAATGCCGGCAAACGGAGAAGCACGTGCTCCAATTTCAACAGGCATTATATCCGGTAAACCACCCCCTTCGCGATTCCTCCTGCGGCCGCGCAACCCAATTTTAATTACAAATCCGGCGACCGACTCCTCCAACTTTCTTTCTTACTCTCCCAGCGGACTCTTTCTCCTCGGGCAGGGCTATCCTTATTTATATTCACTTGGCGAGATCGGGCTCTTTTCCAGGGAGAGGAGGACTTTTTAAAAGGCGCGCTGCGCGTTTATCGCCAGCCATAACGAGCTCGATAAAGCGGCGATGGCTTTAAACACGGGCCCGGGATATCCGATATAACGGCGCCGCCATTAGAGTTCCCTTAGGCAATAATCTCTGACTAGCTCGCTGCCTGTCACCTCGTAAACTTCCTTCTTCGCCGTCAATCGTTCGAGGCTCTGATTACAAACTCCATTAATTGACATCACTTCTCAAACCAACTATGATTTTGATGAACAAGACCAAAATGATGAAGTCCACTCGGAATCATCATAAAATCATGAGTAAATGGCGAAGTACAGCAAACTTCCACCCACAACCTACACATAAAAAATTCAACACCTTCCTTCGAAACTTCACCTAAGAATTCGCACAACACAAGTAAAAATCTTTACTTATAGAAAGATTCATAGTCTAGTTACCAGTGGTGTTGGACCGAGGCGCAGGATGTCTAGCATATTCCTCCGGTCTCTCGCATTATTGATCGCGCACCTTTATCTTCGCTGATCTCTTCGAGTTTCTCTCGAGCTGGCAGGCCTGGAAGAAAAAGCCAAGGGAGTAAGAGCATGAGGGTGGGGGGTGGGTGCGGGGGGGGGGGGGGGGGAAGTTGGCGGAGCGTGGACGGGGTTGCTTAACGAGGCGCACGCGAGCTAAAATCCGTTCGTGCTTGCAGCCCGATTACTTAGCGCCCCGGGACCGCTCGCGCCGGCTCTGGAAACCGATTAAGAATCAGCGGCTCTCCAGGAAAGAGTAATCCGGCCTGTTTCGGACGTCGAAACACTTGCAGCGCCCGATATAATGAGGTGGTAATGGGCCGGGCTGCGCGCGCGTCGAGGCTTCACTCGCACGGCGCAATCCACTTGCCCGCCCCGCCAAAATGAAATAAACGCCCCCGAATTACCGTGCCCCCTAAACTAAAGTACTGCTCGTCACCATCGGAATTAGAACGCCGGGTTTAAATGAAAAGTCTGCGTGCGGCCCAAGAGAAATTGTTTCCCCCTTTTGTGTAGATGGAATAAATTTAGTATGAAACATTGCAGAAAAGTGCACAAAAGAATTGGGTGGAATTTTATTTTAATTGGTCGGTCAAGTCTTCTTTTTATTAATTAAAAGGCAGTGGGGATAAACTATGCAAGATTGATAAATGATGAAGATTTATCATGCAGTATGCAGTGGCGGAAGCGCTCGCAGTAGTATGAGTCGGTGTGTAGTCAGACTGTCGAGGAATAGGATTCAATCGTGCGACTTGAAAGGTACGCAGAATTTTTTGTTATAACTTATTATGAATTCTGCTTTGACCGAACATACTGAAGGCAGTAATCGAATAATTCACATAGCTTTTGATTCTTGCTTCTCTAAATATATGAACTGCGTGAAATAACCACTGTATAAGCACAGTCTCAACGGAGATATTTCTCATTTTCCGTGAAAATATTATGACGATGCCGATTTACAAATAAATTGCAATCAGAATGTAATATCGCTCGGTGCAGGATAATGTTTCGCATGCTCCAGTCGTAATAGTAATCATTGTAATTGCATTTACGAAGACCACGCGGTGACCACCTGGCGTATCGAAAGCACTCACTCATTTCCTGTTAGAACGATGTCCGCAAATGAAATTGCACAGGCTCCGCAGTACCCTCAATTAATTTCGTACGTCAAAGTGGCCGAGAGTCGTCGGCTGGCCGGCTTCTATTCATGCTACTCTTGATGAATTCAATGGCACTAATGGGGTATCAGTGTAACAATGCTTGTGGCACTGTCACGAGTATGGGAATATAATCGCCGCGAATAAAGCTACCGTCCCATATCCGTGTTTCAATTACCAAATTCTCGCATTACAAAATGCAAAATCGTTTATTACTGACACGGATCTGTAGTTCGCTTTGAATGTCTTTCTTTTTGATTTTGGACACTCCACAAAATGATTGCATCGTAATGTTGGCATTCAGCCCATTTTCACACTTTCTCTTACGAACAATTCACATTAGTATCAACTAATATACTCATACTTACGGAGAATGTTGTGCAGATTTGTTATTCTCCCCTGACCACCGAGTAATCCGCGAAGGATAAAATGACCATTCACCAAGCGGAAGGGCGAGAAACGAGTTTGCGGGATTTCCTAAAAAGGCAATTCATAGGATACAATATAGTTCCAGTGGCTCTAATCGGATATCCGGTGAAGCGCGGCCTAACGAGTTATAATCACGGTTCATTTACCGCCCGAGCGCATTCCCCATAGGACCTAAAACACTGCGGGGCTTATGGTAGACCTGGCTGGGATTCATCATCGTCATTATCGTGAGGCAGGCGAAGGTACAGGTGGCTTTTCAAAGTGATTCCGGTGGTGCTGCCATTCGCCACTGGTGCAAGGCGGCGGCTGCGAACTCCGCAAATCGATGAAACACGTGTATAGCCGAGTTAATACTGTGACTTAGCGGTCGGAAGATATACGGAATTGCGACAATGAGAACTTTTTGAAGTTTGACAAAATCACTGCATAATAGAAAAGAGTCTTTACAGTAAGTTATGAAGATGCTGTTACATGAATAACATCTATTACACAACAATGAAAAGTGTAATGATCGATCTGACAAGCCTTTATATTTAATTAAATAAATTTGCTCGGCGGTAAATTAATTTTCCACTAAAACTAATCGGCGAGCGTGAAAATTACTATGTGGAGCAACATGCTGTAGGACAAGTTTGTTAAATGTATGGCCTATTTCTAATGGCACCGAGTGCCGTTAATCGCTGTTGTGTCAACGAACAAGCACAATGTTTGTTGTTCTTTGTAATTTGACTGAATTTCCTTTGCATTCAATTTGACTTTCCTGCATTTGATTAGTTAGATATTTAGTTACTCCTCAATTATTGTTCGATTATTTGGACTAAACAATTGTAATTTAGTAACAATGAGTCGAGAACTAGCTTCTTAACGATCCTACTACACATTCGGAAAATCGGCTCTCGCATTCGGCGCGGTTCGATGCGCAGCTTGGTAGTAGAGGGGTCGTCGCATCCCTCTCTGGAGATAAGCCTGGTAAACGGTGGAATCACCGTCTTTAATGCGGTCACGTATGTACCTCCCGCAGAAGATAATTGAATCGATTATTACCGCAAGGAGATCAAGCTGTGATACCAGGCATTACAGGACATGAGAAATACCGACTCGTACTATCTTTCGATTAATCTCAACCACAGCTCCATTTGAGTAACTGTATATGTATCTCTGATTACTCCACTGATTCAATCAAACAATTCCCCGAAATTATTGACAGTTAATCACAGCCTATTGTAAACAAAGAATTGGCGTTTGAATAAATGATTGGAATTTTCTCTGGAAGCCTCGGGGGATGGTTCCCGCCTATTACTGGTGACAGCGCGTTTCATTAGACGAGCTCATATGCACTGCGCTAATTGCGACCGCGCTATATCATATTGATCACGCATCGAGGCAGCTTCCCCTTCCCTGGCGCGAATCTCCCTTTCAAACGGAAAATTCGATCGGCCGGTGCGAGAGGCGCGTGGGGGTAGAAAACGCTTTGTGCGTCGAGCGTAACCGAGCAAACGGCGAATTTTTCGGAATTCGGCCTCAGTGCTCAAGTCGCGGGGGTTTCGCACAGTTGAATGTAATACCTGTAATTCGTATTACAGTGATTGTCAATTGTCCCAAAAATCCGGCGTTCATTCGGGGAATTCCGGGGGGGCGAAAGTGTCGAAGCGAAATGAAATGACAATCGGGGGGTGGTCGTTCGATCGGACACAAAATTGGAGGGCGAGCGCGAGCCGATGGTTCAAAGGTGTTCGAATGTGAAAGGAGCGAGGGCATAATTGACGCTTCCATTTCGCGCTCGCTGATATCGAGTGACACGGCGAGCGATCGAGAGCGGGAGTGCTTTGCATCTGGCTTGAATTCGCGCATCCGGCCGCCCCGGCGATATTATCGATGAGATGTCATCAGTAGGGTCGATCCAAAGGGTAAAAGAGAGAACGGAGTGAGGCCAATCCAATATATATGCCAGAGTAATTCGATCAATGGTACGATTTCGAGGGCCCTCTTTCCAACAGAAGACTTACCACCGGAACCTGTTTGCCACCGAGAGCTTTCACGCTAATGCCCAAGTTTCAGGCCAAGTTTAGCTTTGTCGCCGACTTACCACCAATCTCTTTCACCCTCCACCCCCGTAATTCCAAGTCTCGCGCTCTCGCCGAGCATGTAACGAGAGCTGTAATCTCGACGGTCACCCTGAAATCCCCCCACACTCTCTTACCACCTACTTTCCCCTTTATCGCCGACACAGGAAACAATGAATCTCCCGGATACCAGTGTCCCGGTAAATGATTATTACGCAAGCGGGGACGAAAGAAGGAGCCAGGCCGCATCCGCGGACAATGAGTTCGTATATTAAATTGAGACGCCAGAGGGCGAATCGAAGACCGAGCGCTAGTCTGGTGGAAGAGGGAGCGAGGGGCTGCGCAGACCTTTCGAATCGAGGGGATGAAACGTGTTCGGTGCCCTGCCGCCTGGAGGTTCCGCTGCACGAGAGACCAATATCTTTTTACTCTCGAGTTCACCGAGTAATAACGTCATTCGATGCCTCGCCGCTTGTCTCCCTCTCATAAAGTCGCGCCCTCGTTCCTTTGTCAGGCAAAAATGTAATATGTACCGCGCCGAGCGCTGGCTATAGCTCTTCCGGCAGTCGCTCGCGATCGAGCACTCACTCACTGCTCGCTCCGATCGGTTGGCTGAGCGTCAACAGTTGTATTATTAAGATCACTCTCTGCTTTACACTTTAGTGGCACTCGCTGGGTTGGAATGTACTGCCAGTGGTGTGGTATATCACAGGAAAATTAGGTCTGTTGATTGACACGTGGATTCAATAATTTCTTCACCTTATTAATCTCTCGACTAAGCATAACCGCATTTTTCCTTATGACGCTACTTTTACTGGAAAGAAAACTCTAGAGCTAATAGGAAGGAATTTTCTTCGGAGAATCAAGGTGGGAAAAATAGAAAAATCATTGGAAAGTGGGGAGGAAGAGTGACGGAGTGGACGAGCGGCGAAGCAAGAAAGGCTGTGCATCGCTCCCATGCAATGACGCGCTGACATTGACAAGTCGGACGGGTTTTCTTGCCGCCACGGGTTCCATTGTGCTCGCCGGTGCACTCGGCTGGCTCGGCGCGGTCGGAGTTATGTTTTTCCAAGCTGAATGCATGTTTCCCTGCGTCTCTTCGCTTTCAAACGTTTCACTGCTCGCCGAGAAGTTTCTTTGGCGACGTTCAAGCATTCGTGGCGTCGCGCGCCCTGGTGAAAGCCAACCCCCAAATGCTCAAAGCAGCTCTTTACGGCGTGTTAGTCGACAACGAGCGCTTCCGGCTGCCCAAAATCAAGATGTGACATGAACCTCTTTCGGCTTCAATCACTTAAGTACTCTCGGCCGGATTTCCCTAATGAAAGTTAACTTATGAGAATATGACGATGGGAATTCTAATACTGCAATTCAATTATTCTCTCATTCAATTGCCAAAAATCGTAAACTATTTTTCAGTAAAGCAGACAGAGTATAAACTACAGAACAAAATATTACAATACGTTTCAATTGATTTCAATTGATTTTAATTGATTTTTCAATTGATTTGACACAATGCGTTTCAATTGATATTGTACTGTTGCATATTCCCGACATCTTGTACCAATCACCCATCAACCTAAAGTATTTAAAACGAAGTCTCATCGATATTGGGATTACCCGAACAAGTCTTTCCCGCCTTAATACATAATCTCACAAGCCAGTTCCTTCATAATGCTCGCTCGAAGATGAACTGAGACGACATCGCATTAGAAGGCACCTAAGAGCTTGTAGTGTAGGGGGGGCTCTACTCTCGAGGCGTCGGAGACACACTTTAGAGTTCACTTTAGACTTGCACAGTCGAGTGGGAATGCGCGGAGATAAAGGGCCGTAGAATGCCGCAGGTAGACGCGTGAGCGTGTTGAGTATGAGAGAGCCATGGAGAGGAAGCATCTGGCATGGTAGCGGAAGAGCGGAGAGCCGGCAACCGCATTTCCTCTGGTGCACGCGCGCTCGAAAGGAAGGCAGCCGACGGCGCGGCTCGGCGCGGCGCGCACGAGTGCAGAAATCGAGGCTGGCTCCGGCGAGAAAGGCTCGGGGCTGAGTGTTTCGGCGCGTGTTGCAACTGCCGGCACGGTAAATACATTAGGCATCGAGTGGGCCATTTGCATGGAGAATACCGGCGTCGGAGTGCCTCGTCAAGAGATCACCCGCCGGACCAGACCTAATTACGGACGATTCACCCTCACTCTTCGCCTTTTCACTCGAGCCAGTACTGACGACGCCAAATTTACGACTCGTTGAAATTTCCCGGAAACCGAGGGAACTTGATCGCGGGTGTGATTTGATTTATCTCGATTTTTGATTGTCAAAATACTTTACACTTTTAAAAAATGTCGAAAAATGGAAAATATGAGAAGGGGTACCATCGCAAAAATTTTCAATTTTCGACATCTCTCCGAATCGGCTCTAATGGTCCTGGTTCTTTAGTTTGTTGCTAGAAACTAACATTCAGGCCAGAATTGGCCTCTCCAAGGCCATAGCGGCGCCGTATGAACGTGTTTTCGGCGAAAATAAGCGAAATATCGTTGATACGGCGCCGTTATGGCCTTTGACTGGCCAATTCTGGGTGGAATGTTAGTTTCTAGGCTTAAACTAAACAGCCAGGGCCATTAGAGGCGATTTGAAAAAATGTCGAAAAATCGAAAAAATGAGAAGGGGTACCATCGCAAAAATTTTCAATTTTCGACATCTCTCCGAATCGGCTCTAATGGTCCTGGTTCTTTAGTTTGTTGCTAGAAACTAACATTCAGGCCAGAATTGGCCTCTCCAAGGCCATAGCGGCGCCGTATGAACGTGTTTTCGGCGAAAATAAGCGAAATATCGTTGATACGGCGCCGTTATGGCCTTTGACTGGCCAATTCTGGGTGGAATGTTAGTTTCTAGGCTTAAACTAAACAGCCAGGGCCATTAGAGGCGATTTGAAAAAATGTCGAAAAATCGAAAAAATGAGAAGGGGTACCATCGCAAAAATTTTCAATTTTCGACATCTCTCCGAATCGGCTCTAATGGTCCTGGTTCTTTAGTTTGTTGCTAGAAACTAACATTCAGGCCAGAATTGGCCTCTCCAAGGCCATAGCGGCGCCGTATGAACGTGTTTTCGGCGAAAATAAGCGAAATATCGTTGATACGGCGCCGTTATGGCCTTTGACTGGCCAATTCTGGGTGGAATGTTAGTTTCTAGGCTTAAACTAAACAGCCAGGGCCATTAGAGGCGATTTGAAAAAATGTCGAAAAATCGAAAAAATGAGAAGGGGTACCATCGCAAAAATTTTCAATTTTCGACATCTCTCCGAATCGGCTCTAATGGTCCTGGTTCTTTAGTTTGTTGCTAGAAACTAACATTCAGGCCAGAATTGGCCTCTCCAAGGCCATAGCGGCGCCGTATGAACGTGTTTTCGGCGAAAATAAGCGAAATATCGTTGATACGGCGCCGTTATGGCCTTTGACTGGCCAATTCTGGGTGGAATGTTAGTTTCTAGGCTTAAACTAAACAGCCAGGGCCATTAGAGGCGATTTGAAAAAATGTCGAAAAATCGAAAAAATGAGAAGGGGTACCATCGCAAAAATTTTCAATTTTCGACATCTCTCCGAATCGGCTCTAATGGTCCTGGTTCTTTAGTTTGTTGCTAGAAACTAACATTCAGCCGAGAATTAGCGGCTCCGAGGCCACAACGACACCGAACGAACGCCTTTTCGACGAGAATAAGACGAAATATCGTTAACGCGAATGGACTATTTACCCGGTGCAATTGTATCAATATTCAGGGGCATTCGGGGAAGTAGCATGAGTGCGACTAAGTGGCATAAATGCAGAATTGGTCGGGGGCAGATCGCAGCCCCTTGCATGATAACGAGCCGCACGCGATCCGATACGGGAAGCTCGCGCTCCCCCATTGCATGCCATGAATCGTACAGTCGACTATCGTATTCCTTGGCGAAATACGAGACTCCGCCGCGCATTTCCATAGAAACGACCGATACGTGAGCAAAGAAAGCGCGGCCCTAATTGTGCGGCCCGATTGCTCCTGGAAACTGCGCATAACGATTTGAGCGGGCAAGTTTACGGGAAATCCGGCCGATAGCTGTTCACTTTGCATAACGCAGGTCTTAACTGATAACTGACTAACCACACCTGCCACTGTGCATCATTAAACATATCTAACTTCTTATGGTTTGTAGGATAAATTCGATCACCTTCTCAAATTTCCAAGTATTTCACCACTGGCAGCTAGAGCGGGACAAAGAAATGTTGCAATAATAAACACGAGTGGAAATGATAGATGGAAATCATACGAATATCAAGCGCTCGATAGTGGGAGAGAGGAATAATAATTGGTAGAATGGAGCCGGGTCAAACTCGCAACGAGATAGATCCGCAACGCGCGCAGGGCCGGTGTATAAATCGAGTAGCTATTTTGCCGAAGCCACTTGTGCATTCGCCACACGCGCTTCCGATCGCCGGAATTTCGATTAACTCGACAAATCCTGGAGAAATAATCCGGTTAAATCGAGGGCCGGACTGTAATCGAGATGCGTCCAGCGAATGAATAAGTCGGCAAGCGTTCATTGAGTTTCTCGATGGATCGTGTCCGATAATCCCAGCGCATTATGCGTATTTTACCTCATATACATATCTATAGTATGTATAAGCGAGGAAGTTTCGGTGGTTTGGTCGTTAGCTGTCTTTTCATCAGTCATTTTTAGCGCACGCCAGACTGGAATAAGCTGTCTCGGCGACGGAAAGCTTCGCGCCGAAGCTGGGAATCGTTTCTCTCTCTCGGGGGGGAATGGCACTTTTTATTTGGCCCCTTTCATCTTCTTCCGGCTATATAGGCGGCTCGAGAGGAGGAGAGAGGGCGCGGGAGAGACTGCCACTTACACCGAGATCAAATGAAATTGATTTCAGCCAGAGCCCACCTTCCCCCTCGCGCTTCCTTTCTCTTTCTCCCTCTGGTTCTCGCTGTGAATCGTGGACCCTCTCCGATAGCGACTATCTATCTTCGTCTCTTGCACGCACCTTTCCCCTTTATCGTCGCCCTATAGAGATTGGGAAAATCACCGAAATTGAGTGAATAATGGGGAGGAGTCATGCGATTACTGGGAAATCACTTTCCTGAATTCCGCTTTGCCCTGCAGCCTCCAGGGCTTAACTCCCAAGGTATATTACAGGCTTTCTGTCGATTAATGGTTCGAATTCGAGCACTTTGCATCTTCATCTCAGAGTGGAATTTATTAGAGATGTGTTCGATAGAGAGTGTGGCCTTGTCGCGCGGGCTTTGTATTCCGGCCACTCGAAAATCTTGATTATATAGGATAAAAGGGCGCGTTGTGCCAAATTAGTTTTTCCATTATGCGAGCAACGTAACAGAGATTATCATGACGCGCACCGGTCGCCAAGAACGGCTGCCATCCAGTTGAATATTTATCCCTCATTCTCGGCGCGTGCTGCGTAACATTATGCGTTTCATTGTTGTACAACGAGGGAAATCCCGGCCAAAAATAATGTGTCGCGGGCCCATCAAACTTTTATGAGCTCACGCGGTCAAACCAAATGAGAAGTTGGGAAAAGTGTTTCATGGAAAACTTGGCGGGTTCGAGGGAAATTCAATCAAAGTTTATTGCTCGTTGAGACATGCGCTGCGACTGGAGGATTAGATGGTGGATCAAAGTTTAATTGAGATTTAATCCGTCCGCAGCTTGACAGACTTTCGCACGCGAACAGCAAATATTAATTCCGCAAATGCATTTGGAAAATGGGGAAAAAACGTTTTCTGTACATTTTACGAATTTGTATTCATTTAGAAAGGCTAGGATCCTATGGACAAAATTAATTAGACAGAGGAAATCGACAAGAGTAGTTAATCGAGATCGGAGTCGTAATTAAGTTAAATTTCCATCGGGCCCGCTGCATTCTTCGGTCGCAGAGCTCTCGCAGGGCTAGCACTGCGGATAAAAAGAACTCCGCTCGACTGGCTCCGCTAATTCCAATTCGATCCAGCATTTGTTCTTTGGGCAATAATCGACCGATCACAGTGAGATTAAAGCACGCCGCTCGCACCCGCGCTACCAGTCCTCAGCTCCAATTAATTTCCCACCAACTTTCCAATCCTAGAACGAAATCCTCGGATTCTCGTTGTCAGAGGAACTCAATTCCACATGCTCTCAGTGTCAAAGTACTGAGCTACAAGTTAATAAACCAGTGTTTACAACTTGTTCGAAATCAACCTTCCACTCGGCATCTGAATTATTTATAAACTGAGCAATAATTCTACAAAGAAATTTGGAACAATCGACTATCGATCGATTGTTTCGCTTGGAAACTAACAAGTATCCACATACTGAAGCTGTGAGATGGGGAATTCCTGAAGGCTCCGTAATGGAGAGTGCTCGGGGTTGCCGGGAGTTGTTCGTCAATTTTCGCTTCGCTGGGCTACAAATGGCAGGAAGGTAATGCTTCTACCCTACATCCGGATGCGAATTCGGGCGCGCGCGGAGCAAAAACTATCGGGTCCCCATCGATTTTCCCGGGTCGCGCAGCTGCCGTTAGATGAGACCTCGAAGATTCAGATTTAGTTTTTGCGCCCCACGCCAATTCCCGGGGACGAGCGGGCTTTATTACTGCGGGACTGCGATACTCGTTACACGGCAAAAAGCTTCCCAAGCAGTAACGATGCGAGAAAGATTTCATTTCCAGCTTCCGCAGCGAAATCGTACAATGGCACATTTGTGCCAAGAACCCTTTACCTGGCCGACGCGAGAGCGACAGTCTTGCATATTCGTAGAAAGATATGAAATATAACTTGCAGCATCGGAGGTTCCTGAAAAAAAAATCTGATTCATTTTTGATTAATATTCTGCCATTGAATGGGGTGTGTGTCTGAAATGAAACTGGCATAACAAACATTCCTTTCCCATTGTGCAGTATTATTCCATAGAATTCCGATTCCACTCTCAAGTTTAATTCATCGGGCCACAGTATTTTTTTCCAATATTTTTCACGTTTAATAGTACATTTAAAAAAGTAGAGTACGATCCAACACATACGAAATATTGAACCGCCGATATGGACAGGATTTCCATTATGGAAATATGGAAATTCCATATTCAGGTGTCAAGATAAAGCGATCTCCGAGAAAGAGTATCCTTCGCACCCTCTTCTCTCCGGTCGATTAATCCCCGCCGAAAAATCTGGGCCACGGCGGAAAGAAAAAAAAAACAGTTTACACCTTCCAGTTTCACGGATCATTGCGTAGTCGCCTTTCGCGACAGCGTTCCTTCGTCAGGATGACCTCGGACGGTCATTCTTTTAGGACGGAGCCCTCGTCCCCCGAAACTCGATCGGCGAAAGGATATCCCCAATCCCGTAATCAAAGCAAGGACGAGGCTGGAATTTTAATTTTTAAAGGGAATGTCACGAGCCAGTGGTCCGCGACGAACGAAAGGTCGCAGCAGGACCTTATGGCGTGTCTCGCGCGTGGGAATAGACTTTTTCCCCTGGAGATTTACCATCTGGTTCTTCGCATACCGTCCTATCATTTGTTAAACTCTCTCTTCCATTTGTTAGCGCACGAAATATTAATTCCATTGGGTTTGTATTTAAACTCTACTAATTAAGAGAACCGAAACTTGATGATATTGCCGATAATCCGTACTATCAGCAACGACTCCATAATTATGTGCGATAGTTAGTCAACGATAGTACTCGATATGTATAATAGGTAGATGATGTTAGCATCAAACAGCTCAGCAGTTAATCAGTGGTATCAGCCGATACCCAGATGATCGCTTAATACAATCATTCAATTATCATCTATCCTGCTCTCCCGCACCAAATAGCACATGATCCAAAATCCGGATAAATCGGTCAATTAAACAATTCATATAATATCCGATAACACACTAAATCATTGATGACTTCAATCCTTCAATATTTCATTCTTACCTCAATAACTTTATGTATTTAAATATTAAGTAAATAAAGTATTATAAATATTAAATATTAAGTAAATATTAAGTATTATAGTAAATATTAATCATTTCCAAGCCGAGAATTTTACGAAGTGAGGTTCCATATGACTGGCGTCATCGAGAAGCCACGTAAACACAAGTGCCACCACTCATAGCCAGCGGAGGAAGTAGGCATGGTTGCTTTCTCTGTTAGAGCGAGCAGTGAGAAGTGCAAGAGGCAACTCGTCCGGCGAGCAGTTATAACGTACCACCAGCCGACGTGTGGGTTATACGGTGGCGTGGCGGAGCCAGTAATCCCCAACTGATTTCCCATATGGCGCCGTATGTCAGCTGAAATCCTGCCGAGCGAAATTCCAGGAGGCCAGGCGGCCGTGGCGTCTGCGTCTCTCAGCGCCGTCCGCTACCTGTAAACAGCGGAGCTCGCGCGGAAAAAGCCCCCTTGCGATCGTACTTGCACTGGCTGCCCCAATCGCCTCGACAACTAATGAGTTCGATCGCCGCGCTGACTCGCGCACGGGTACAGCTCTGCAACTGGCAAGATTAATAGTTGGTCGATTGTTGGATGCTTGAGGTATGCGTCGTTTTGAGAATTTCGAGAATTGGGTCTTTCTGTTGGATTTACGTTTATTGAAAAGCTTCGGTAACTTAGTTTCGATCTACTTATCGATCTGGACAAATTATTTATATATTTGGATAACAATGTTCTGCTAATCATAGTTAATCAAATTTGTTATTATTATTTTTTCTAAATCTCCGAATTCCACGTAATTGTTTTTTCGAATTCTTCCGCAATGCCTCTGGGATTCTAGAGCATTGAACATGAGCGAGCGCTTGGGCGCGCGTCGCAGCTAATTGACGGCGAGCACCGGGACAACAATGGTCGCGATAGAAAGCTGTCGGAAGCCGGTGCTTTAATAATGAAGCAATTTTGAAGAGTCGAAGCGGTGGCGGCGGCCCGCACGGCCATTATCCAAATTGCACGAGTAGCGAGAGAGCATTACGAGGGCGCAGGCGGCCCGGCCCTAATCCCTCTACTTCATTAACACAAATCGCACGGCCATTAGCGGGGGCAATCGGCACAATCGCTGCAAAACAAGTCGCACGGAATATCAATTAAGTCGTTCACGCGCGCGCGAAGGATTCATTTGGCAGCCGCGCGCAGTATACGAAATGCCCGAGTAATCCTCCCCGGGAATAATACCAACAATATCCTCAATGAATCAGGGGGCCATTAATCCCTCGTAACGCCAACTTCTTAAGTGACACACGTACCAGCCACCTTGGACGGTACATTAATTCAGTTTTTTCTCCAGTATGATTAATAGCACGCTGGGTTTAGTGTCGCGCAGCTTTAATACGGA
The DNA here is from genome assembly GCA_963675795.1 of Crossocerus cetratus. Taxonomy (NCBI): domain Eukaryota; kingdom Metazoa; phylum Arthropoda; class Insecta; order Hymenoptera; family Crabronidae; genus Crossocerus; species Crossocerus cetratus. The sequence continues at coordinate 20,565,061 of OY776667.1, forward strand.
GCAAGATTAATTAATGCAGGAATTAAGTAGACTCGAGTTGTGATACACCAGCTGACTTCGCGTCGCTCTCCCAGCGAGATTTACTTATCCTCCGTTTTACTTCCTTAAGTTTTTCGTAATAACCAATTTGCGGCTGTTTTCTCGGCGAGTGTACTTCTCGGTGCTCCCGTGGGAGATTTAAAGTTTGACGCTCAGAAGATGTAACATGATGGATGAATACATCGGCTTGATTTGAATTTAAAGAACGATTACGTAAGACTCTGCTATTATTTCCGAGGAGATGAAGTCACATCTTGATATTCTCCGGGGACGCTTTAACTTTGGGAGCAGCAGTGGCATCCCGGGACGTATTTCTTTGCCGAGGCATCCATCCGTTCAGGTATTCCTTAACAGACGAGGGCCACTTAGTATGCGTGGGTGGCGGCCTGTGACGGACTACGAAAAGTAATAGCCCGAGACGGCGAGGAGTCGCCCGCATCGTCCTCTGCGCTCGTCCTCACGGCGGAATCCTTAAAGTAAGTACACACTCTCCTCCCCCGGCGTGTATCGACGTCGCCAGTGAAAGGAATTGCCGTTACTGCGGCTAAAGCCGCCACGCTCTGTCCTTCTACTGGTGTTATTGCCTGTCCCCAGCTATCGTGCCGCGTAAGACTGACCAGATCGAAATCCACCCTTTCTCGCTCCGACAGAATCCTAGTTGTTCAATTTCTATTTACACTCCGCTCGACAGTTGCAATAGGATTCGTGCGGGATTCCAGTCAATTGGGTGGTAATTCAATGCCAGAGACTCTGCCAATGTTCCAACTCGGACGTAGATTGGTGTTGATTTTCTGGGGCGAGGACACTAATTAATTAATTAATCTAATTCTCTGTGTATGGAAAGTAGAAGTTAATCTTTTTGTTTTGGTTTTCGTGACTGACTCTGACAAAGGCGTCCTTTAGATTACGTGTCTTGGTTGTGTCCTCGCTGGTCTATCTGGTCACGCGTGGAAGGGTCGGGCGATCGAATCGAAAACGCATTCCCCAAGCCCGCCGGGCTGTGCCAAGTAACTCGAACTGTCGGACCACGGCCCCAGGAGGTGGCTGGGCGCCACAGAGATCTCCAAATTGCGAATTCACCCGGGCAAAAGTCATTTGCGTGACGTCAATAAACCTTGCTTTCGGAGGGACGCTCGGACTAAATTGTCTATTGTAGAATCGGCACTCGACGGCGACGATTCGGCCCCGCCGCGAATTTGGTATTTCCCACCTTGGATAATTAAATGCTTTTCAAACCAAGGACGATGGGACCTCGTGGAATTTGTGACTTTGAATAGCCACTAAGCGCATGTTTTCTTTCATTGAGCATTGAATATATCCAATGAATAATAATCGATTAAAAGCCCGTTTCATTTCGGCAAAATTGCGGGGTGTGTTTATTAATTTTAAAGCTCAATCCAATTCCCAGGAAAATTTCATATAGGCTTTTAATGTTCATATATTCAGTAATTCTGGTATGGCATTTTCGACGGGTCGGGAGTTGATTAAAAACCAGTTGAATAATTTTGAAATAATTCTCGGCGAATAAACGCGGCGCAGGATTAATGATACAAAGCGATTATGCGGAGTAACTCTTTAATAACTATTAAGTACTCTCGTAACGCCCAGTTTTTTTACACGTGATCGATAATAAATACCGAGCGCGATAAATCATTACGAGCTCGCGCCTCTCGCGCCCACTTCGAGCATAAATCAAGCGTGCGGAATGCCTGAAATACCATATTTCTTCATAAATTCGGCATCCACGATATTTCAATATTATGTGGAAAAAGAAGTCTCCCTCTACTCGAATAGCTTTCATACTCTCCTGCGGATAGGTCGAACTTTTCAGAGTCCCATCGCTTCAGGATTAAAAGTATCGAGTAAAGGGAGAATCAGTGAGCTAGCTTTACCCAATCATGACACCGATAAATCAGCGATTTACCAAAGAATTATCGTTAAACACCGGAAATTGACTTTATTATGCATCTGAAAAGAGATGTGAGAAAAGAATCAGAGCACCAAGTACATAGTCCAATTGGCCAGGAGCTTTTCCAGACTTACGAAACACTTGGATTGCGCGTAAAAGTGAAGGGAGTCGAGTCTCGCAGGCGCGAAAAGTTTAATCCATTCGTGTCGCCGTGGCAGTTAACGGGGGCCGTTTGTCCGACGTCACATCGCCAGCACGTTTTTAAAAGGGAAGTGGAAGCGCTTACCAGAGCAGATGGCAGTAAAAAGGTTAATTCGTTGGCGGTAAAAGGCTGCGAGCGGGAGTTGAAGCTCCCCCCATACAAAGATGAGATCGCTGAGAGCACGACTTCGATTTCCTGGCCGGCGATCGCTCCGAGAGCGAAGGCAGAAAAGCCCGTAACCCGCCTTTCGTATTCCCCCACCCTTTTTCCATAGGAAATTGCGGCCTGGCGCACTTTTATCCGGCTTTTCGTATGACCATTTCCCGAGGTGCTCGCAGCCACCGACGAGCCCCTTCTGTGAAACGCCGCCGCGCGGAAATGATATCGTCCTTTCATCTGGATAACTATATCGGATCACCGGTTGGATTGGACTCCGAACAGACCCTCGTGAATATCTTCCATTACCCGCTCTCCACTCTTGCTGCGCTTGCTTCTCTAATTCCCTATGGCTCGCCCTCAGCTCTAATTAGCTTTACCTTAACTATTAATCCATTAACTGCACTAATACTTTTCCTCCTTTTCGATCTCAGTTAATATCGATTTCTCTCCACGATCACTTTCGCGAATCAAATGTTATTGCAGAATTGTAAACAATAACTGCGATATGATATAAAGACTAATTAAAAGGACGTGTATATGGGTGACTTATGAAAAGTCAATTTGGAATTTAATCAGGAAGTTCGACGGGCCCGGGAAAACGCACAAGTGCGATTTACCAAAGAATTTAATTAAAAAGCAGTACAAAGCTTGACTGTGTTGGTCGGTAGTTGCGCGGGCGTTGTTTGAAGAATAGCCGCGGCTATTATAAATCAACGAAAGCGATAATAGCCCACGGCGCACCATAACGGATTCGAAACTCGTAAATCAGGCTGCGGGAGAAGCGGGGCTGCATTATCGCCTGATATTTTCCTTCGATCTTCCACGACGGTGATCCCCCTTGCCAGGGATCGGATCGAACCAACTCCCATGGGACAACAATCCGACTAATCCACCGCGAAGAAACTTGGCACAAGAAAACCGATCGAATTGGTAGTCACAGTGGGAGACATTTTGCAAGGAAATGACAAATTCGACGACTTTGGTTTCCAATTTTTAATTATTCCTATTGAAACCCTCTTGACCCATCAGTTTGTTTGTTCTCCGACCAATCAGAGTTTCGTTCGATCTTTTTAATTGCGAAAAAAAGTGTTTTTGATTTGTAAAAAATATGGAATATCATGTGCATTGTACAGAATTCGCCAGTGGCAAAGGGAATTATGCTTGGAAGCACCAGAACAGCCTGTTGCGAAAGTACATCCGATTCGGCGATCGGCTCTAATCAAAATCGCAGGTGCTTCGCTCGCGGGCCGATTAGCATCGTTTGAATAATCCCCACATCCTACGGCAATGTTTGGCGATGCTCGATTGATCTAAACAGGCTCGCTCGGCCGCAAAATTTCCCTCCGACCGCCACCGTATTCTCTGTATATGCGTTTATGATCACTGGCCTGTGCAAATTCCATATCGAGTGTTCGTTAGTTACGTATATCGCCAGCGGCTCCCGCGCTATATTCTTTTTCACTTATTTCCCGATTCCAAAATTCATTCTCCAGGCCATTCCACAACTAAATCATTACAAAATATTCACTTACGACAAGCTACCAATTAACCCTCCGAAATCCCCAGCGAGCAATTAATAATAATATCAGCAAGTCCCTGCAGAATTAGGTAAGTCAAGAAACTCCAAAAGTTATCAAACTGAATTTGTATTCGAGAGCTAAATCTTGGAGGCATCGGGAGGAATTGGCAAATAAGCCCTAGAATTCCCTTCAAACCCAGCTGGGTAGCTGGAGGATCGTTGTAAAGTGGCGAGGATAGTAATTCAAGGGGGACGAACGCACGTCTTGATAGCCAAGCCACTTAGGCTCATTCGCTTTAATTGGCTTCGTTCGTAATTACGTGCGGGTGGCGGAAGAAGGGCTCGCCGAGGGCTGAGGGACTTTGGAAGGTGGATTCGAGAGTACACCGAAATACTAGGTTCCTCGGGGAACGAGCGAGCGCAGTCGGTGTACTCGAAGGGACTGGTGTGACCCGAGGAGAGTGGGAAGTGGGTTAGAGGGCTACTCCCATTGTCCGTGGTATCCTTACCCTCAGAAAACCTCGATACTATCGCCACCAACGACACAAAAGCTACTCCAGCTTGACACTCCTTCCCTCGTTCCGTTTTGTTCTCGAGTGTCTAAGAATATCGACTCCCAACACTCCCACCCCTTCTACGTCGCAGTCCATTAAATTTAGCCGCTGCTTCCAGCGGAATAAGGATTTACTTCCTGCTGGAAACAGTGAAACCGTAAATCGAAACTTTCTGGTACATTTTTTAAAAAACTGGATGGGGCAAAGAACGCTTTTGAATTTTAATTAATATTGTCCTATCGCGCTTCAATATCCACAAGTTATCGAGAATATGTAGATAAAAACCTCATAAATTCTCTTTAAAAAACTTGCGAGACTAAAAAGCCCTTGAAAATGCTAATTTATTAAAATGAAATTCTTGTTTCCATATAGCGTCGATTATGAAATGCCTGTGGATACTTAAAACCCCACGAATAGCAATTTGTATTTAATTCTAGTGTGATTAGTACTCGATGCAGCAACCAACAACGGCGAATGTTTCGCGTTTCTAATTCCTACTGGCGAAGCCAATGAAGCCTGTATCCGACTTGCACTGGCCACTAACAGTCTGCGTAAAACTCGAGGAAACATCATCGCCCTTCCACTCCTCTTTCATTGGGATCCCTGCGGCTCTAAAAGCTGGTCGGTTTACTCGGCAACGCTCTCGCTTCCGGTCTCACGTACCACAACCGCATCCTGCGACGACCAACCGACCTTTTGCATGTGGAGCGGACTTGGTAATCGGAATGACTTTGGCTCTCCCGAGCTGTTAGGGTTTGCTGTCCCAGCGAATTTCCTAGTAAGCAAAAATCATCTGGGACAAGCATTCGCCCACGCCCCCTCCATCGGAATTTCCTATTTCCTGGAGAAATTCCAGCGACTTTTACACAGCTGGAATAATATTTTTCTCTTGCTATTCTTGAGCCAGATTTTCTTATTCTTGTATAATCTAAGATTTCAGCGGAGTTATTTATTCGCATAAAATCTTACGCAAGCAACTAAAAACCATGTTATCACTATCTTCCTCTTGAGTGATTTAATTCGGAGGGAAGCTAATTGAAGGAAGACGTGTCCGACTTCTCATTTAATTTACCTTATCAGCCATTCGCTGTGTGAAAAGGGTTAATGTAATTAGTAGAATTCCGGCAACTAATGTAACTGAAGACCGAGATGAAGGGATCCGAGAAGTTGGGCTTATCCAGGCTGTATCTCGGAATCATCTGTCGCATTTGCGTCGGGCGTGAGTGGCGCATAAATCCCCAAGGACACGCATCGCGCACTTTCCCACGCGCCGCCACCCCATCCCCGTCTTTCGCCCATCCCTTTCTTAATCAAACATGCGTATCCACCCTGTTTTGGCAGGAAGCGCACGTACGCCTCCTTTCCTTTATAGCCACCCATGTGTGCCCGTGTGTCGCTGTGTCGGTGTGTACCAAGGCCGAAAACGTTACCACGACAGGGCCACGCGGACTTGTTGCTTTCGAGGGACGACGAAAGGAATTACATACTGGCTCCCTAATGCCTGAGGATTTTAAGGCTTGTGTACACCACATATTTCACGCAGCATTCCAAGTACGTAGCTCTGAATTATTTTTATATATTTTTTTATTTTGTTTTCCGTCTTTGAACGAATGGAAACAAAAACGATTTGTTATGTAAGAATAATTCCCATAAGTTGAACTCTCCCTGAGCTTTTACCGGCTGGTCGGTGCAGTGTGAATTTATATTTAAACACATTGCGAACAAACCACCCTGTGAATATGTAACAGGCATTTTTTATCCTTCACAAATGTATTCAAGAGTTTCACAGGCACTTGCGTGGTAAGAGTGTGCGGCATGGATATCAGTGCACAGAGCTACTACACAAGATTCCACTTTCGCAAACGAAATACCCACGAAGATACGAGTGTAATGTATAAAACAGTGCGTGCTTTCGTTTTTGCTTTATGGAAGGTGAGACAATGCAACACGCCTCTGCGCCATGAGAGGAAAAAGATGCCGGGTTCTTTTACATGGCACGAGCGCGCGCGACACTGGCCTTCTTGTCGAAATGAAGCTTAGTCCCCGTACTTACTCTTTCGCCGCGAACACACTGCGGAATATTTAATGGGGAAAAACAGGGGCAAGAAAGTCCACAATGCCGCATTCACAAAAGCTTCGCTGGCAGAGGGCTCTTTAACGGATGGAGACCAGTCTTTGTTCAAGGGAGCCTGCACTATGCATTCCCTGTAATAGCGCACTGGACTTTCATAGCGTTTTAATGAGTGCAATGTCAAAGGTACCCGTCGTCAAAGCTACAATCATTTTCAGATCGCAGCCGACATTTCTGCGCGATATATCTGATGGTCAATAAAGCTCTGCTGTTCAGTTGGTTTGCGTTTGCAAAATTGCTCGTGGGGAAATGGGCTATTCTGAGAAATTGCTCTGTTCGCGGGTCACTGATGATTGAAATTTTACGGTGGATTAATTTGTTTCATTTAGATAGAGAATTCCTCGGGGAACTGAGAAAATTCTCTATAAATATTTCGAGTATTAGAAGAGGCAGTGCAGGGATTTTTGGTAGAAAAAAATCGTTTATCAGAACCGGCGGATAAAAGAGGACATAAATCCGATTCCGCCGGCGATCAGTGATGATCGGCGAGGAAGTGGCGAGGCCTTGTTTGGATTTCATTAGCGGCGATAATGGAGTGCGGGCCAAGGGTGCGAGGGACACTGGCTCGAATACGAAACTCGAGCCGCTCGATATCTTCGTCTCGGTACGCTGCCAGTGGAACCCTCGCGGACGAAATATTCTCGGGTCCAAGTCGCCGGGGAAACTTAAAAATGGAAAATTGAGCAAGTTCGCCGAGTCCCATCGCGGAATTTAATGTCCTTTAATTAAACTCTTGTAAGCTATGCGCGGTGAATATCCGTGAACTTTTAGCGGAACTCCGCTGTGTCTCTTTTTGTACTTGGGAGCAGCAAGGCACCGGGTTCCCCGGGGTTTTCCTATAATTGTACGGATTCAGTTATTACTTGTGCGGTGGCTATACTAATAGAGCACCGATTAAGACTTCGCATTACCTTACGCGTATAAAACTCGTCATTATAAATAACAATAACCGATTAATACAAATTCACAAAGTTACACATGGGATGTGTGATTGTAACTCGAAGGAGTTTCCCATAAATCAGCCGGCGGCCCTCGAGTATAATACAAATTTCGAGGGGACATAAAATGGGCGGAGTAGCTTCCTTCGAAATTAATTCAAGAGACCCAACCGGAAAGAAGGGCGAATCAGGGGGCGGAAGTGCATCATCCTCCTCGGGATGGGTGCAGTTACGAGGATAGTATTACAACGCCTCTCCCCTCTACCCGCCATTGTCCATATACAGGTCTGATCGTACAAAAGCACCTCGTGAAAAGAGACATTACACTCGGCCATTTCGCCCCTCCCCTCGCGCTCGCTATTTTCTCTCGAATACACTGCGCGCCGCACTCCGGAATAGCAAGTTTGACCGTGCGGAGCATACAATTTCCAATGGCAAACATTGATCTTCGCGCGCCGGCTTAGAGTTGCACCGCTGTATTCGTTTCGGCCTTAAATTAACCGAGTGCTTTCCCTCAAACTCACAATTACCAGTGGTTTCGAGGAACGTCTGGTTCTCGACGAAGAACAAACCCAGAGAGAATGATAATGAATCTCAAACAATCCTCCAATGACGAATGGGATGCGCTTAGAATCGATCGAAAGACGAAAATCAATCACAAAGATTGTGTACCCAATTTTTTCTCAATCTACATTTTAAGCGAATCTCGAATTAATTTTATTATAAAAAGAGAGTTTATTCCGGCCGATTTTGATCGCATGCAATTTCCCCGCAGCTTGACTGGAGACGAGGTTTATTCAGTGAGAGACTATAGTGGGCGCTGTGTTATCATTAGTGTCGCAGATGATATAGCAGAGTACGAAGGCAGCTGGTGGGTTTCCTCGGGGCAGACTAGCCGTAAGGCACCGGTCCCCTGGTTTTCATGTCCCTCTCTCTTTGTGGCCGGGCGCGAGCGTCTTTAAACACCTGTAATGACCGCGACGCGACGCGCCCGTGTCCCAGACGAGCGAGGGAGTGTCGAGAAAATAGACTTTGTTCTTCTCTATTTTCTTTAGCTCATTCGCCACTTTCCATCGGGGCCCGCTCTCCGTCTCGCCGATAGCTTTTCCTCGCCGCCTCGGGCGCCGGAGCTCTCTTTGTCCGTCTTTTCACCATCCTCGTGCGCGTACGCCGTCATCGGCAACGTGTCCCCACTTCCTCCGCTGGCCTCTCTGTCGCTCTCCCCTGCCGCCCGATGGCCGAGCGCGATCCGCAGGGGCACACGCACACACTGCCAACAGGTTGAGAGACGGACAGGTGGCCGGGCCCCGATATATTCAGGATGCCGGGTGCGATGCGTGAGGGCCCAACCCTGGCCAGTATCCGCCACGTCCTTTCCACGGCTTCGTCAACCTCGTGCTCGACCTACGTTGTAACGCACCGAGCCAGCGATCCCTAGTTTTCGTCACTCATGCCTTCGCACGCGCAGTACGCGTTGACCGGTGGTTCTTCTCGGAGTACCGATTAATCGCGCTCGAGAAAATAGAGTTTCGGTTATTAATTAATGTGCTTGTGGCAGTGAGTGTGTCGATTAGTGAAGTGAAATCGGGAAAGTGTTTAGGTCGAAAAGTCAATCGGTTTTTAAAAATAATTGATACGGCATTAGAGTATTTGTTGATATGATCGGGGAATAATTTATTTGGATAAAAGGTTTAAATAAAAGGCGCTGGGCATGTAATTCGGAATGTCGGCCACTCCACTGACCCTTGACTGAAGGAGAGTGTGTACCGTAGCATTGAACTTCTTTCATCCGTGGACCCGTCGACAAAGGGAAAAGAGCAATTTCGAATATCCAAAGTGGCCAATACTTTGTGAGTTGAAGTGGCAGTGTATTGTTCGGGTTCGCAGATTTCGCGGTTCGATTATTACGGGCGAAACTAGGTGTCTGTCTGCGCGCGTGCGTGTACGCGAGTGTGTGTGGCAGCTTGTACGCTTGAATACTGCTGCAGTATGGTGACCTCGAGCGATTCTGACCGTTGCGCGTTTACCAGCCATTTCGCTGTCCAGCACTTGCTACTCAGGAAACAATAGTTCCGGTGCGCATTTTTACAATGTAAGTCACTCGCCAAAATTCATTACACCCAATTTAAACTGACAAAGTGTCATTTAATTCTTGAGAAAAATAAAACAATGATAATGAATAGAGTAGTGTTGGATCTTTGGAATATTAAAATTCTTTTACTGATTTTAATATAATGTTATCTGGTACGTTTTCTAACCGAAAACAAGTTTTTTCCTACTTAAATGAAAGTAGAGCAGAATAATAGACAGGCAGAGTCGACATTGCAAGCATTGAGGCTTATCAGTGACGCGATTAAATATTGAAGCATAGGCTACATTTAGGCACGAGTGGCCGAGTCAATGACACCAGGCCGCAGTACAATAGATTCCGGCAGCAGCGAGCATTAGAATTCCGTGGGAAAACATTTGCTCGCTAACGTTCGCAAATGGAGTCCAAACTGTTGATGCTATTACCGTTCGTAGTATTAACAAACAGACGTGCGTTATCAGCACGCGCCTACCTTCTTCATGATTATTGCATCAGCCTGCATTCGCGTTCTCTGTCCGGGGACTTCCATTTGCTGCTGGAAGATCAATAGAGATCAATCTAATATCCAAATCGTGTCGAAAACAATCTCTCGAAAAAGCACTCGAGTCCGAAAGTCATTGAGAAAGTTTTTCCAGGCATCATGGGCGAGGTAAGAAAATATCCAATTCCGCCGAATGACACCTTCAACTTTATTTGCGCCACGCGACAACTCGAGAATGACGGGAAGACAAAAGAGGGTGGGCTTTCGCAGGTCTTGCGAGAGCAATGGGATATTATCGACTAGTATGCCCGGGGAATTAATCGAGTCGAGTTGGTGCCTCGGAGGAGCGCAGGAGGACAGGCTTGCTCTCCATGTTGGAAAGGCTCCTTGGAGCAGCTCTCTCTTCCCTCTCAGTCTGGCGCTCGCATTTACGCCTGATTTCCAGCCGTCCGCCTTTATATTTCGATTCCCTTTCGCTCTTTTCATCGGCTCTCTCGCAGCCTCCTCGGGCGCGCGCTGCTGTCTTGTTAACGTTGACGGAGAGCCGCTAAGTGCGCTCCAAAGGAAACTTTTCTCTCCTGCCAACTCGGCGCTGGCCCGCGCTCTTCCCCGATGATAGAGAGAGGAACCCTCGAGAGGGGGGCGAAGGGAACCACTCGTCCGCTCGAGTGTCACTTAACCTTCCAGTTTTCCAATTAACGGGAAATGCTCCGGTGCCACTGGCCAACCTGGCATCCCCGCCGATCACTATTTCTTTTTTAGCCACCCGATTGGCACCTCGATTCCTCTTATCGCTTCCCGCTCGAACCCTTTCCCTTCCAACTGCAACTACTGCTCGACAGTGATACTCCCACTTTAATTTCTGCTACTCTCAAGTTCAACCTGGAAAAATACTCGATGGTGTGCTCGATTTCCCCGGAAGGTCAGACATATGAATGCCTGATTTCGCCCTAAACCGTCAACTAGTGCAATTTCATATCGAGGCGCATTGCAGTGCATTTTTATCAATTCTCATAGAATCATAGAAACCTATAAAAGTGAAATGTGTGCGCTCGCTGAGAGAAAAGTGGAATGATACATAGCTTGTAGTTCATTCCTGTGCCAGTCTCAAACGGGAGAGAGCAGACATAGGAAAACTAGGGCGCTTATTACACGATATTAAAGATATAAATTTCTGTCATTGACCACTAAAGAAAATTCACAAGAATATCACCTAAGTTCGTACTTGGGATTTTTGGTAGATTTTAATTTTTCGCGGGTATCTTGTAATTATGCATATGATATGATGACTCAGTCCGGAACAGCGTGTAAGCGACTGGCATGTGATGCGCAATAGGACGCGGATGTGTGTCGAGTTTGCTCGTTCGAATCACGTATCCTGCTTTCTATTTATCTATCGTCCGGCCACCGAGACCGGCGGCCCACCCCACCAGGGTTTATCGGGGCAATTCGCAAAATTTATACGTTTTAAAGCGAGCCCGGAGTCACTCTCCCCACTCCCGCGCTGCTGGAGCGGATCGATAGATCGACCGGCGTGGTTTTTGCTTGGATATTCTCCTGAATTGATAAATCGAAATCGGTTTCTCGCACGAGGGAACTGTTCTCCGACGTACCATCTATCGGGATTAACAAGGCAACGCGGTGAATTATTAATACCAGTGCGACAGTGGAAACCTATGAAAGTAAAGTTTCGCGCGCGTACATTCCAAAGCAATCTTCGGATTTTATTCTTTGATTTGGGGTTGTTTGAAATTTTATATCAATGGTCCGTCCTATCACTCGCAACGTGGGGTGCGAGTGATAGGACGGGGCGAAATCGCATGAATAATTATTGATTATTTCGGATGAATAATTACATTGATATTTTCCATCTATGCTTTCAGGTGAGGCTCTGAACAATGCGGCACTGGATCACCAACAGAGAACTAACAACTGTAACTCTTCCAACGAAGTGTAACGAGTACTAACATCAACATAGTGGAAAAGTGTCGTGTGAAAGATGGTAATGGCAAACTCGTGCGGCGGCGAAGCCATTTCCGCGAGCAACCCGGTGAAACTGCGGCGATCGCGGCGCCTCTCGTCAACGCGCGGGCTGAAATTAAGAGAGCCAGGAAAGGACAATCGGCAATCACTGGCACGCGCCGATCCGACTGATAAGCAGGCGGATCCGTGCGGCGGGCCAAGAGGCACCGAGCCATCCAATCCAAACGGTCGGCTGCTGATCAATTGGGAATTAAATGAAAGGATCAGCCTGAGCAGCGGCTCGAGCACGGGCCTGCTGGTGCGCCCGGACGCGAAACGGGGCATCGAGTTCAGCGGGAATCGCAGGAAGCTCCAGCCCGAGGAACCCCCCGACAAGATTAACGAGGACAGAGGGCCTCGTCGTGAATCGAGGATCGCGACGAATAAAGCCACCCTGGATCTGATGAACGTGTCGGGATTCCCCGGAGCGCCGGACAAAGGCCAGCAACAGCAGCAGCAGGTGCACCCGGGCGCGGACTCGTGGTCCGTGGAGATCGACGTGATCGAGAGGTCGGTCGACGCCGAGGACGTGATTAAGAGCGACTCCAAGTACGAGATCGGCATGTTGCTTGAAAGCAGCGTCACTCGAAAGCCGAGGCAAAGGCACCAGGAGGCAAACGGTACGCTCAAGTCGCGAAAATTGGGGAAAGCCGAGTGGCAGGCATCAGAGAGCAGCGCGCCGAGCAAATGGTCCGGCAAGGAGATGACCGGGAAGAAGGCTAGCGACTCCATCTCGAAGCGGCTCGAGCTCATTCACGAGCTCAATCAAAAGATACTGGCGAATTACGAGAGGTTCCAGCACAAGTCGAAGCGCGGCCACGCCAAGGCCGCCAAGGAGAGCTCGAGATCGGAGTCAAAGGAGCAGTCTGAAAGGACTGGCGTTAGGTGCTTGAATGGCGGCAAGGAGTCCAAGGAAAAGCAGAAGCCCGAGGATAGAGAGGGCAAGAGGGCGGGCCTCGAGGAGCCGATGTACTCGGAGGTGAAGCGTAAAAATAGGGCAAAAGCTGTGTCTGCTGCAGAGAGATGTCAGGAGTCCGCGCTGCGAAACCCCGGCGCAAACAAGCCCCCCGCCATCTCCAAGGAACCCGCCGCCGGCCGCCTCGGCGGGAAGAAGCCGGGTTGCGCGGGGGATGAGCCCGAGGCCAATCAAAGGAGGAAGCTCCCGAGAAATCAAGCCGTCTCGCAGCCGAGAGCCGCTCGCGATAACGAGAACTTCAGCATGGCGCCCAGAGAGGCTTTCTACCGGGCGTACGACCACCGCCAGCTCTATCGTCAAACGAAAACGGAGGGTCCGCCCGAAAGCCACGCCGGCAAGCCTCCGCGAAGCAGATCCATCTTCCACGTGAGCCGAGTCGGCCCCGAGCCCGAGCCCGATAATTGTCTCGGCAATTCGAGACTCTATCCGGAAGAGTGCGTCGACGCCGCTCGACACTCGACGCCTAAGAAAGATCCCTGCGGAAAGGAATCGCTTATCTGCCGCGTCGAGATCGAAGCCGAGCTTGAGAAGCCTAAGGAAGAGGTCGTAGACGAGTTGCGGAATTCGAAGGGAGAAGAGGCGGATCAGCAACTGGAGAATCAGGTGTTGGAGAGCCTGGACGAGACTATCGGTAGATTTGATTGCGAGAGAGAGGAAGAGAGGTCGATTGGCGATAAGGAAGAGAGCTTCAGCAGCGACTCGATTCAGAAAGAGAGTCCTTCGCTGAAGGAGGACTCCTCCAAGTCCCGCAGCCTCCAGGAGACCTTCAATTCCTCGTGGGACTCGGGGGTCGGCGTAGACGTCGGAACAGGCAGCGGGTGGGTCAGGGTGCACACGGGAATCGAGAGCAGCCTCGTCTATCTTACTCTCGACACCACCGCCAAGGACGTCTGTCGGGACATGCTTCTTGGCGACGACTTGTCTCTGTTTATCCAGGTAAGCGCCAACCCCAGACACTCACCTCGATAATTATTCATCCGATTTCGCCGCGTCCTATCACTCGCACCCCACGCGTCACTCTCACGAGCTCTTAGATGCAGATCGGCTAATTAGGAATCCGATACTCAGACCTCTCGAGGACCATTGATATATTAAACATACATTCTATCACGCGCTTCCCATCGGGAATCAGACTAAACACATTCGATATACTCAACCGTCCACGCCCGCGACACATTAGACCCGTTAATTACTCAATTACTCTAGAGCAAACCTCATTCCTCCACATTACACTCAAACTATCCCGCACTTCACATTAAGCCAACCCAAGTATGCGGGAGAAAAAGAGAGGGAGATTGCGGCGAGGAAGAAAAAGAGTCGGAATGGGGAGAAGCTGTGAAAAAGTCGTGGAACGTGTGGCCCGTATGTGTGGCGATGTGTGAGAGCGCGGTATCTGGCGAGGCTTTATCAGGAACGCGCTCGGGCATTAACGACGTCTCGAGGACGCGCGCGGGCGCCGAGCGGAAATTGTGGCGCACCGCAGGATCCTTCGCACACCCCGAAGGGATACACGCGGCGTGATTTCGTTTCGTCATTTTGCGCCGAAGAAAAGGGGACTCGCGACGACGGCCTCATATCGCGCTATCGTTTGCCGCGCGGACAAAGGACAGGTGTAATTTACATTCGTGCTCTGCCCGGCCATGGAACCGGGGGAGCTGCGTAAACGGCCGGGGCGCCACGAGCTCTGGAAACTCGGGGGAAGATATGAATGGAGGAAATAAATAAGAGGGGAAAAGTGTGGGGGAGAGAGTTGAAGATTTTTCTGCAGTTTTTTTAGAGAGCTTTCTCTTTTGGAGATTAACAGGCCATCTGCAGCGGGGCTTTGAAAGCATTGCTGTTTAGAAACTAGTCCTTTGAAGATTAGTTAAGTAATCTCCGATTTATCAAACATTTTCTCACTCGACTCTCCGTTAAGCATTTCTCCAATTCTCCGACGGATATTTGGAAATTACCGAGCCAGCCGGATGATATTACGTTTCCTTGTAATCGCGCGGAACCGAGACTGCAAAACTGTCCGCCGGGCGAAAGCGAATCATTTCACGAGACGCACCCTCCCACCCAAAGGCTTCTCATTACCAGTTTCCCGTGCGCGGAGCACAAGAAGTATTCCTCGCCCGGCTCCTTTTTGCGCGCGAGCCCTTCGCCCTCGAAGCGAGTCGAGGGCAAAATAGCCCTAAAGAAAATGAAAAACGAGTCCCGGGGCCGAAGGCACGCCAGGAAGAAGGAAGAGCAGTTGTTGAGGGCTCGGCGAGGACTCGTCTTACTTGGCTTTCTCATCCCAGCCAGCCGATTTCCCCATTGCAAAAGTCCGCCGCCAAAAGTTTCGCTTCCTCGAGACACGGCCAGCCGCAGCGAGAGGGGCGTCGTGTATAATGAGTGCGAGAGCCGGCGGAGTCGGAAGGGGATGGCGGCGGTGGTCTTCTTCAAAGATAACGAGGTACGCGCCGGTAATCAAAGGCTCGCCGAGAGGGAGAGAGAGCGACTTAAATAACCCAACGGCCCCCTTGAAAGGAACTTCTCTCGACCCCCGAAGACGCGTCCCATTCATGAACACCTTCGACTATCTGCTAATTGCTAAGATAGACGCCAACCAACTACTAGTGATAGCAAACCGAATACTTTATCTCAAAGCGTCCAACCACTGTCGTGTTAGTATATTTGTTTTTGGTTATTTGCTAATTAACAACTTATTTACGCTTGTCCGTATTTAACCGCGCTTACTTGCATATGCGTATGAAAAAATTTGCAGGTTAAAGTGTTAATATCGCGTCAATCTGGCCCCTGTTTTATTAACCACCTATTGGTCCCAGTTTTGTCATATCACTGGCGGAATGCTGAGTGGAATTCTTTTATCACGATTTTCGTAAATTAATCATCTCGCGACAACAAAAAATGGACAATCGACTCGCTTGCGTGTTATTGAATTTCACTCAACAATTGATTCCTGTTAAAGGAATTAGTGAGCGTCACGAGTTATTAGGTAGCGTTGTCGGCAACGAATTCAATATGATCGTGCAGATGTCGGCCATAACACGAATAGTGCAGTCAGCGTACAATGTAGAACAGTACAAATAGCAGGCTCGCGCAAGCACTTACCGCATGCAACAGCAACACCCACTCAGCTGCAACCAGTCTTTGTCAGCAAACTGGCCTAATCCAGCACGAGTTCCAGGGCAAACACCCTCCGAGCACGCAAACACACTGTTTCTCCACTTAATTCGATCCCGATATTCTTTTTGAACTCGCGAAACCCGATAAAACACACCACCACAAGAACGGCGTCCCTCACACTCCGAACAATGCCGCGGCCATCTTGGATTTCGTTTATTTTGCGCGGTAATACTTGTACGATCGATAATTTGCAATGTATCGACTGCGAATCATGCGATTTTCAATCGAGCTTTTCTAAGATGAAATAAAAGCTATGTCAATGCTTATTGAAGCACGTGATTGGTATTTCATAAGTCTTTTCTAGTTATTTCGCGATTTTAATGTATGATAAATACGATATTATGGGGGGTGGATTGTGCAAGGCGGTCGATAGTGTGTCGATAATATCGATACTCTAGTCTAGGACAACGACCGGAACGCCACCACTCGGTGATGGTGGCGGTGGCGTCCCAGTCCGGCGTTCTAAAGCATTGTGCGGAGTTTATTTTTAAAGTTCGGGAAGTGTAGTAGATTGTGTCGTGAGTAATTGCTGATGAATATTTCGGCTGGACAAGATCTGATGCGTGAATGTCAGCTCGTACAATGATCAGAAGAAAGCTATTCATATAATTCACGCTAACGTATGTATCATCTCTTTACACTGTACATTATATGGATGGGGGCTTAATGCTTATTACTACAGTATTCATGCAAGTGCACAATTGCCATAACCCTGAAACGCTTGTTTGCTCAATTGCTCTTTGTTACACTTGCTACGTTAACCTACAACGACTGTAGACGCGTCGATTACATGCGATAGTCATTAACTCTGTTCGCATGTTCATAACCTACTGCTTGATATACTCTTTCAGGAATCTTGTGAAGACGTGTGCTTTCTGAAAGTATCTTACAACGCCTGCACGCAATTTATAGTCTTATTGACCCTTTGAATGGAAGTAATTCCTAAATAAAAAGGCTGCAATATCGATCGGCGCAACTTGGAAAAGCGGTGAGCACACGTATCAAATTTCCCGTGAAACTTGGCCCGTGCACCTTTAATCCCCCGGTGGCTGCGCTCATATGGAAATTTCAATTAAATCCGCTGTCGCCTGGCGAGCGCGAAAGAATAACATGACAAGCACAAGCCGTGCACTTTAAATGAGAGCAGCCGGCGCGCTCTTATCGCGCAAAGCTTCACTTTGAGAAATTGTAGCGACCGACGCCCTTGCTGGACGAACAATATATCAAGGTGTTTAAGAGTACGCCAATACGCAATTTCCTTGCTCGGCATGATTGATGAGAATGAGCCCCCTGTTTACAGTTGGAGTCGTCTACCTTCCATTTAATCCAACGAATGGATATTAAATTCTGCTCATTAGATGTTTCTTTCATGCATTTGTGTCGGTTTATGTTATTATTTTTTCTTCAGTGTATTAATGATCTTTTTATTAGTTATTTAGCGTAGACGAAAGTTAACAGTTTGTGTTTATATTATGTTAGATTTAGCAATTGCATTCGGTCGGCACGAAAAGTCCGAGTTAACTAATTGTGAGTGAGTAGTCTCCAGTGGGACACGAGAGGGAGCAATGTATGCCCTGTTTACTTTGGGAGGCTTTTCAATATTTTACGCGAGTACAAGCCGGGATATCGGGCCGGAGAGCCAGAGGCATCGGATGTATACGGCGCACTTTCAATCCAGCCTATGCCCAACCCAACAAGCTTCATTGTCGATACCACAGGAGCTCCGCTGTCTTGGGATCGCATAAATTTTCCGAGAGGCAAACGTACACACAGCATCTCCCGTCTTATAGTAGGCTGGCTATCCATATTACCCGGCGACTACTCGTAGGAACTCTGGAGAAACTCGATCCACAATTCCACGCCTTGCAAATATCTGAATCGAGGAATTTCAATACGACATTCTTCCATGTAGAGACATGTAAATCTTCGTGTTCGTCGCTCGAAATATGCAATTGCAACCGGAACATTAGTAACTTATGATATTGGATTAAGTTCCCTGTAAAAGTGCATTAAAATTGAACTAAAAATGAAGTGGGAAGGTTTGATTCTATTGACAATTTGTAACTAATTTTCTATGAGCTATCCCAGGGCACCAGGTTCTCTGGCGAGATGCCCCAGACGCGACGATAGTTGAGCGTAATAAGAACTAGAATATCGAACTTGCCCCGAGGGCATGTCGGTACAAAAGCAGCGTTATTGGCTGACCTGGCGATCCTACGAAAAGGAGGTCCAGTTTGAGGATAACAAGCCCGATAAATTTCTCCTGACTTTGTTATTATCGTATTATGAAGTAGCGTGTGCGACTACCAATGGCGTCCTCCCACCGCGGTATCTCGGGGGGTTCAGTGCTGCGCCAGGTATGGAATTTTCATAATTGAAGAAAAATAGGAAGAGCACGGAAGGTGAACGGAAACAAGTAATGAAATTCCAGCCGCGCGCTCGCGTCTCGTACTTGGGATACTTTCGCGAGGAAATTGCAAATAGCGGCGTGGAAAACCACTGATATTTGTAATATCGAGGCAACTAGGCTGATTATGAGCCACTCTTACAATCGGACATAACGGCGCCGAACGGACGTGTGTTCGATGTTAATAACCGAAATATCGTTCTTACGGCGCCGCTATGGCCTTTGACCGGCCGATTCCGGGCTGAATGTTAGTTTCTAGGCTTAAACTAAACAGCCAGGACCATTAGAGGCGATTTAAAAAAATGTCGAAAAATCGAAAAAATGAGAAGGGGTACCATCGCAAAAATTTTCAATTTTCGACATCTGTCCGAATCGGCTCTAATGGTCCTGGTTCTTTAGTTTGTTGCTAGAAACTAAGATTCAGGCCAGAATTGGCCTCTCCAAGGCCATAGCGGCGCCGTATCAACGTCTTTTCGGCGAAAATAAGCGAAATATCGTTGATACGGCGCCGTTATGGCCTTTGACTGGCCAATTCTGGGTGGAATGTTAGTTTCTAGGCTTAAACTAAACAGCCAGGGCCATTAGAGGCGATTTGAAAAAATGTCGAAAAATCGAAAAAATGAGAAGGGGTACCATCGCAAAAATTTTCAATTTTCGACATCTCTCCGAATCGGCTCTAATGGTCCTGGTTCTTTAGTTTGTTGCTAGAAACTAAGATTCAGCCCAGAATTGGCCTCTCCAAGGCCATGGCGGCGCCGTATGAACGTGTTTTCGGCGAGAATAAACGAAATAGAAAACATATTCGCCACTTGTAAGATCCGACATAATCGATGAGCTCCCAATAGGATCGGTGTATATGTACATTGTCGCACTAACACCGCTCTAATTTAGCAGCCAGGAAAACCGAAGCGTTCGTCCGTATACACACGGTACCGCTTATAATGAGTTTTGTTAATTGCACGCGGCTCTCGAGAGAAATGGGCTCGCGCGCCCAATTGCGGCTCGATCGAGGGAATTTCGATCGGCGCGAAATAAACAGCCCTAACGAGAATTTTAAGGAACCAACTCTCTTGGGCCAATACATTCCTTTCATTTACTCAAGCCCCTTCGATCCCCGCTCCCACTTTTCTATTACTTCTTGTTGCCCGCAGCCGTTTTCCCTCGGCAGAACAGCGCCAGTTAATTAACAGCCCGGATAACTTGACAAAGGAGCAGCCGGAGCGCAATACGATCTTAGTATTGTCTGTAATTGGTAAATATATCGTGTTGCACGCATTGCGCTCTGGTTACGCGTAACGGCTATCAGACACTAATTGCAATTGTTCGCTGTGGTGTTGATAATGAGTTCCGCCCACGCTTCGCATTAGTATTGTGCCAGTGGGTGTGTTTCATTATTAGAACACACGCGGGCGCACACCCCTTTTGCGAGCAACGCGCAAGCAGCTCGAGCAATAATCTCTCCTCTATTAAAAGCAAGTATAATGGAAAAGTATTAATATTTTTATCAATAATACATATCACTCGTGTAGTCATGTATGTGCCGCATTGAAAATCGATGGCTGGAAGCCTGATATTAATGCTCGAAGCCTGGATGTCGGATGTACTCAGATATTGAATACTCAGGGAATAGACGTCCCGAACACAATGCTTAGAGAAGCTTTCAGGAGTTGCGAGAAGTGGGAGGGGAGGGGCAGAGATAGTAAAAGCGAAGTAGGATGTCGGAGTAATAACACGCTGTACGTAATAATAGAATCCAAGCAGGAGGGACAGGTATCATTCCGGTGGAATCGGATTTCTCAATAAGTTCCGGTGCAGAAGCACAAAGGCCGCGGCGCTCCCCAGTTATAATGAAGTGACTTCGCTTCTTTGATTGAGTTTTGCCTCGGTAAATAATGGTGTATCATTGACGGAATGTTGCAAAGCAGAAGTTTCAGTTGCTGGATAGTTTTATAATGGTCGATGGTGCTGTTACGAAAGTTGATGCGCACCGGCCTCTTTGTATCGAGGCAATTTCCCTTATTCCACTTGTCGGAATATACTCCGGCAAGCCGGCCGCTTTAGTTTCTGCTTTTCTCCAGTGTTTTATATTAAAGAAACAGCGGAAGTGCAGTTATGTTCGTGGAAGAATAATATTTTTCAGTCATTGGTACGATAGTTTTTTGCTTTAAAATAAAATAAAATCCGCCGGCTTTCCATTCGACAAAAATAAGGTTGAAGAACGCGTAGCCGAATAACTCTCACTGGAGTTTAAACGCCAGGAAATCAGTGGGCTTCGAATTGCGATCGTCCGGAAACTGGCAACTTTTTCCCGCCACTTTATCAGAACTCCCGTGCTTTCCCCGTGGGTTTATCAACTCTGTCCGTTCCTTTGTCCAGCCGGGAATCGGAGCTGGTTCCCGGGGAATATTTGGCAAGACGCATTACAACGTGCATCTCGCGGAAAGCTCGTTTTTCCGGGGCGGGGGGCGCCAGCGGAGTTTCGCCTGGTAGTTTCGGTTACACTCGAAGCGCACAATGAACGGGAAATGCAAACAGCTTGGCAGCTTTTTTCTTCGGGCCGCTGGCAGCGCTCTTTATCACGGCGGTATGGATTTTTTAACGAGAGTGCTCCGGTGGCCGCTTCGCCTCGTATAATTGGCCGGTCCGCGAATTCACATTTACGGATCTGTTACGGTTGCCCGTATGTCGAGTTCCCATGGTATAAATTCCATTGGTAGAAACAAATATTCTTGGCATTGCGGCAAGTCGTATTGCCTGATATGTAATACAGAAATCCAGAAACTCGAAACGATTTTTTCATCCGCACCTTACTCGCTTGTGGCTGGTATTATTTAAATCTCGATGGCTTATTCAAATACTGAGTAATAATATTAAGAAAAAATGTAAACAACTCCTCTTTCTCTGTGATTAAAAAGTCGCTTGGCAGGTGAAAACTTTGTTCCACAAGTCCAATAACTCCAATACCAAACACAATCCATAAAAACATCTAGATTGAAGGTATATTGTTTGCACATGTCGTTAGAAGCAGCGAGCAGAGAAGCAGAGCAATAACGAGGGTTTTAATTAAAGCGTAGCCGACAAGTGTGCCCGGCTGGTCTCGTAGACAGAGGAATATGTAGAGGCTTCATTAAAGGCTCTCATTGCGACTCCGCAAAGGGAAGTTTTAAGTCCGGGGGTAGGTGGCTATGGTGGTATCGTTGCTCGCATTACTTGCTTTGGTCCCGCGGCGCTCAAAGGCGCCGCCACTCCCGCCGGAACAACGGGACTTGAACATCGCTCGCGCGACTACATTCGACGTGTGTACGCGCGCGATAATGGATCGGTGTACACGCGTATACGTGTATACACGGGGGGAATCGCGTTAGAGCGCTGCGACACATCGGACACGTGTTTCCACGCTGATTCAATCTTCCGCCGGGCTGTCGAGGTGTGCGCGCCACTCTCGCCCCGGCGAGACCTCTCTTCCTTCAAAGCGGCCGCGGCGCATCCACACAGGATGCACAAATTTATACCTCGAAAAAAATGGGCAAAGAGGACCGCGCGCAAAGGGGAGCACGGATTGGATAGTAAAGCGAGGCATCCACGCTTTTGCACGCCTCTTTGCCGCTCTCCGGGGAAATATTGTAAATAGCTCGTGAGAGAAGCTCGACAGGCGTATATAGTGCAAGAGCGCGAGGATCTCAGCCGACAATTAGACAATACATGTGTATAATGCATTTAAATCCAAGTGGAATGATCCTAGAGTATGCGATAAATTGGCATAATTTATTTTAATCACGTAACTGTTTACCGGAAATAATTATAGCAAACTCTTGAAGATACTTAACAATTATTATATATTACAAGTTATATAACTTTGGATTTTAATATTAGATGATTAATCGAGCAATATTCTAATTAAGATGCGAACCCCAATCTCTTGAGTTTCAATTTGCAGGAAAATACGTTATTCAGCAAATAAAATTCCAAGGTTCCCTCGCGGCGAAGGCAGAAACCTCGTAGAATTCAGTTTTCAGGAGCTCCGAGGGCTCAAGTGGCATCTCCATCAAAAGGGAGATGCTACGTTACAAGGATTATGCGAGAGAAATAACGTTAAACGCAGCCTGTTTGGCAAAGAGTTCCTTGTTACAGGCTCGACTCACGCTCACATTTACCGACTCCCTCATGCTTCTTCCACGCGACAAGAAGCTCCTCTATCAATTTGACAGTGAAACTGAGGGCAAGGCAGCACTCGGTGCCCTCAAAGCCAACCAGCTACTTCGAATTCCACAAGTTACAGGGCTTTCTCGAAAAGTTGCCGAGCCCTCATCAGCATACCTTCCAATAGTGACGAGAGAGAGAGAGAAAGCACATTTTCTTTGCATTTACATTCTCTTAGTGTACTTGCTGTGCCAAACTTGTTCTCGACGACTCAGAATTTAGTTGGTTCCGCAGCCCTGCGAGAGCTATTTGGAATTTTTGAATTTTGGATTTTTAGAATGTTTTCTTTTTCAGTATGGCGGTGAAGCGGGACGGAGACTGGGTTGCCAGGAAAAGCCGCTGGAAATCCAAGACCACTTCCTCCAAACCCTCGGATACCAAGACGCATCCAGACGCACTCGACTAGGAGTGGATCCCGAATTAAGACACCTCATCGCCTTCCACGTAGGTCGGTACCCTTTCTGCACCAAACAAAAATCGAAACATTCTTCAATCGCCATTGTTAAATTCCGACCATAGCAGAAAATTAATTACAAGGTACAAAATCTAACTTTGCCTTCGCATCGACCGATAAATCGGAGTCGTCGACAGAAGCCGGCAAATACCGCAATAAAGCGGCATCGAAGTTCGAAAACGTCGGTGACCCTTATCCTGGCGCGATTCGCCGGCGCGCGGGACAAAGAGGGCAAAGGGGCGAGAGAAAGAGGGGTAGAAAGGACGAAAGCAATAGAGAAAGTGGAGAGGGTGGGGGGCGGCTGGGGAGGGGGACAAGTCATAGGTGGACCGCAATATTGGCAGGGACTTTTTTGAATGGTACGTGTGCAGAGAGCGGGCGAGAGTGCGAGGGGATGATAGGGGGTGGGTTTGGTCAGTGGGTGGCAAAGCGAGAGCTTATCGCTCTTTCGAAAGCAGTGGTGCATGGGAAAGCCTGGCTCAGCAGGTCAGTCATCATCCGGGCATCGGGCAATATGCTGATGAGGGTGCTTTCCAGCCCATCTCACAATCGAACCGGTCATTTCGAGATAGTTTTATGTATGTGGAAATCCACTCGACCCGCACGCTTCCCCACAGATGTTTTCAGGCAGAAAACGTTAAATTTTATTTGTGTCCATTTCTGTTCAAGTGCAATACTCGCACTTCAGATTCAACTGGCCATTTAGAAGAGAAAATTTGAACTTTTTTCACGTTTTTGGACTTTTTATTTCTAAGTCAGAGTTTGTGTTCAAGTTAATCTTTCAAGCCGAGTTTATACGAATTGTTTATACGAAAAATGATATTTTCGTGCATATAATTAATGTCTCTAACACAACAGCTCCACGGCGGACCCTACGTTAATCCAGTCCGTTTGTGCAGCTAGTTCTTTGGTACAGGCCCGATTCACATACAATGAAAACCGCCGAATATGCGCATTCAGACACGATGCCGGCATTAAATTAAATGAGGAAGGAAATCGAGCATTTGCAGGGGAAATTCAGCGCACTAGGATCCCGAACTTGTGGCTAATTAAGCGGTTGAATTGAAGAAAACCAGATGCCCGGGGTGCACGCGAAGAACTAATTCAACCAAGTTCCTTCCGGAAAGATGATTACCTTCAAGACAAACCAGCTACCTTTCGCGAGGTCAATTTAAAATACTGCGCCTTTTGGAAAGGATCCCTTTTAACAAAATCATACAACATCCCAGTCAAAGCTCGGAACGGACCAAGCCAGAACAATAGAAGCCTCTAAACAATTGACCAGGTCAAGAGAAGAAATGTTGCCCTATTAAAACGTCGGATAACGGCAAATGAGTAGGTGCGTGTCGGATAAAATCACAGGAAAAGCGTAAAATATGCAATGACGGTGTCATCGCCGAGAGCACAAACTTGCCGGGCCGCGGGAACAAAGCGCGCACATTCCTGATTTCCGGTAGGAAGAGAGGAGCAGCGACGAGTCCCGGTGGAAGTGGGCGTGGGAGGCGGGCATTGGGTCGCTCGGAGGAATTCGGCTTAAATTGTCGGCGAAACTGCACGCAGTTAGTTGATCGGACGATTAAAGGGTCCACAATGGTAGACCGCTAACGGCAGCGCGACATAATGAGTAATTGGAGTTCGATATTTCGGGTAAATGGGATCGTCTCGGCCGAATGAGCCGCTGCAAACGCTCGCCGGCTCGCTGCATTAGCCCCGAAAGTTAGCCGGGCGTCGTTACCGGTTCCGACGTCGGGCCGCGTTCTATGACAGGGCGCGACGCCCGTGCCATGGGGAATCACTGCCATTTCGACGGCCGACCTCATTTAGGCAACAAAGAAATTCGCAATGATTCTGTAAAAACGAGTTGTCATCCTTCGGAGAACATGAATTGTTATAACAACTGCATTTTTAGTTTTAGAATTATCACCTCATGGAGAATGATTATTAATAAAATGCCTCCAAAAGCAATCGTCTATCGGAGCGATCGTTAAATCAGGTCGGAGTTGCATTAACGCGATGGACGAAAATGCGGATCGTAAAATAAATGCAACGGCAAGTGGCGTGGAATCAAGTGGGAGTTGATAGAAAAAATGGGAGAGATAATGTGTTACGATAGTCATTAATTCGCTGGGGGGTATTTGTTGTCTGGCGATTCGGGCTAAAGCGCTTGTCGAAAAGTTAATTACCTTCTCAGCAGTATCGCATTGCCGTTTAATGGCTTCGCAATGTAAGCACACTGCAATGCATCCGGCTATTTCTCGATCGGGTGAACAGCTCTGCAATTGCAATTCGCTCTCAAAATATCGGGGATGTGGTAATAAATTCTCTTAAATTCTCCTTTCCCTGCAATCATACGTATACCGCTGAAATCATACCAATACAGACTTGAAACTTTCATGTTACGTAAACTTGTTTCATTTTTTAATCGAATATTTCTTATCAATAATCGAAACTTTTCTTAGAATACTATTTACCAGCTTTTCCTTCTAACAATCAAAACTACAATCTTCTACTCGCCATTCATATTCACACCGGATCTTTACAGCAGGTATTTCGAGCACAATACTTTACACCCGATATTAACAAGACTCTTTGCCAGCCAAACGTTCTCGGTCACCAATGGGAAACAACCTTACATAAACGGCTCGATGTCCCTGGTAGATGGGTTGCAGGGTGGCGGCGTGCGCGCGCTATCATAGCCCCGAGATATCAGGAGAAACATTAATTTCCTGACAATGCCAGACGTATCCGTCTATCCACGGAGTTATTGCTGCCGCTGTAACCGGCGGCGCAAAACGTTGCGTAAATTCCCCGTTGCATGCACGCCAAAGGCCGAGATTGCTCGCCGCCGAGTATCTACAGGGTGATCCTCATAAACCCGCGAGTAAACTCTCTCGATTTCACCACCCCAAGCCAATAAATTTGAATCAATAACTCGGAGCCATGAAATACCTGAATAAATTAGCAGAAAAATAAGAAGGTGATTTCGCCGGTGGACAAAATAATTAAACCCCTGCGAGGTTATTTAAGGGTAGTAAAAGAGTAAATGAGTGTTGTGTGTCTCTCGGAATCACCCTGTACGCATCCGACTACCCGGCAACCTACATGCATACTTTACTTCTCTGGGAGGTTGTTCGGCAGCTTGCGACCCCGTGCAGTAACGAGAGGCTCCCATCGTAAACCGGTTGATCTCCCACTCGCCCTCACTCTTTCTCCCCGTCGCGTATCCGACAAGAGGCGGGTTGTTTCTACGCGAATTCAGCTGGAATATCGCGTAAACCCGATCCGATAACGGCTCACTTTCCCCGGATATAAAGTCACCCCTCGCCGAGAACTTTATGTGCAGGGTAATTGCGGGATTGCCAATTCCACTGGAGTCTATTGTTAGCTTCGGTCATACGTGTGTGTGTATGTGTGTATATGTGCATATGTGAAGTGGTTAAATTTTAATTAGACTCATTTAGGAGCAGAGATAGCCAGCCTCATCACTGAGATAGCAGTGAGAGATTCCTTCTGCTTCAGTTAAGTCACTTGACGGATAGAATATAATAAAATTATGCCTAAACAAACTAGAATATGCCGTGGAATGAATTGCGAGGGCCGACAACGCGGACACAATGTGGCAAATTGATGGGACTTGGGAAAAGGTTGGCAGTGCGAAAGGGTTGGTGGATGGACGGTGTCGAAGCGCCAGGGATATCATGGAGGCACGCGCACTCGCCAGCAACACACTTTAACTTAATTAGCCCGGCAAATTGTATAACGTGAACTTGTATAACGCGCACACCCCGCCGGGTTTATACCGATGTCGGGCACAGAAGCCCTGAAATTGCTCATTAATAGCAGCAATAAAGTTATAATTAGCGTGCAACGCGCGGACCCGCCGAGAGGGTGCCGGTCGGCCTCTCGAGAAATTGCATGCATTGTTCGCCCCCGTTGGTTAAAACTCAAAGAAGGCGAGGAAGGGATCGTTAGCTCTTTGATGATTTTGCTGGCTAATAAGGTAAACCCGCAAACCCACTCGAGGTACCAAACTTCCGAGTGCATAGACGTGTGCTTACATGGAAAGTAATTTTATGCACTCGCCACGGGAGTTATTAAACAAATTGGGAAGCTTACATTAGTGCGTGAGATTACTGTAATAATAATAGTAATCTGCTTGCGTGCTAAAATTAACGATAGCTGGATCGCCGACGGTTAAGATAGGAATTATGGCGAGGCCATTTCCCAAGTAAAAGGTCGCTCGGAGCCGGAAGCACAACTTATCGAGTAACTTGCAAACTTAATCGGCAATCCGGCCGAACGCGGCCCCGCATCTCCACGGGCTCGTGAAATTCTCGGAAAATGCCTGCGATTTAATGACTCGAAAAATGGAGTCGTTCCCCGAGTAAGGGATAGAGCCTGCGGAATTAACGAGGCGTCGGATAGAGGAACTAATTCTGTTCGCCAGTGCCCAGGAATATTCAGAAAAAGCGGAAGTTGCTCGATGAAAAACTGCATTGTTTGGGAAATCCTTTGGGGAAACCTTTTGTTTTAGAGGACTATAGTACTGAATTCTTACAGATAATTATAAATACCGAAATTCAATGAGCGGGAGATTCGATTTGATTTACATATGCAATAAAGTTGCGAGCTGTAAACTGTTTTCCACCGCAGGGTCATAGAAAACAAATGGCACACTATCGATGGAAGTTCCAATTTATCGAGCGGAATCGAACAGTAATTACAATCGAATGTGCCAATCCGTGCTCGACTGATACTATTAAATAATCATAACGATAATAATCGCGCGACAAAGCGATATAGTCGAATTTAATGAGAGATTCGGAAGAACCGAGCATTATATCGGGGAAAATGGTACACGATTCACATTGAAATGTCCATTTCGAAAGGGTGGCGTATGACCGTGTATCATTAATCAACCAGTCATTATACCATTGAGCGAATATGGCAAAAAAGAAAGTACTCTGGAGTGGAGTGACGCAGAAATTGAAGTGAATGGGTGGGAAAGGGTTGATCGATCGCGGCCGCTAATGTCATTTACCCCTCGTGGGGAGTCTTGCTCGAAAGAGTGCAAAGTAAAGTGGGCGAGTGTGTGGGAAGCAGTGGCCGCACCAAGTCACCCCTGCAGCTAGAATGACGCCAGTGCAAGATGACGAATAGCGCGCGATGACGAAGTGCTGCTAACTAACGCAATTAACCCTTCGCCCGCGCAAGGTGCTACGTGACTGGCTCGGCCCTGCCATTAAGAGCACAGTCACCGGTGTAACCGGAACCCGGGACATCCTGCAATTAGCCACACACTCACGTGCACGCGCCCCGCAACTTCCGACTCCAACTTTCTTCGAGACCTGCTCGCGGACCCTCCAAAGCCTTCCAATCTTTTCTATCATCTGCTGTAAGACCGCTGAGAGTTGAGAGTTGAAGCAACCATTGGACAGTTTCAGGAGAAGGAACCACGTGTGCGTTCCCAGTGAATTGTTGGATTTACAACTGGTCCCGAACGATCATCGTCGCTGATAATTCGACGAGAACCACTTGATTGTCGCGCTATAAGTACGAGCGTGACGGGATTCAGTGAACTAAAGCGCATCAATACAATAATGCAATCGCGCCTGCCGAACTAGCAATCGCCGATAAATAATTCGATTGGCCGCTGGTGTACACTGCGCACGTATACGACGCCGCAGTCTATGCAAATATGTATTAATACCAGCTATTTACGATCGGCCCGACCAAACCAGATATGAAAACCGCGTTTCGGCGCGCTGCGTTTTATTGGCCGCGCTCGATCGGGGTTCATTAACTCGTTAAATACCACGTTCGCGGGATGAGGGAACAATATAAAGATATATAACAACGAAAAACGAGTGTTTTCTCGTCCTTTTTAATGGACCGAAAAGAATCTATTGGTGCATGTGCAATTTTTTCCGAATCAATCTCGCTCTGTATGTTATTTCAGGATTGGCGAAGCTGGGAAATCGGTGTAGCATAAATGGTGGATTGATTAAACGCAGAATAGCAGAAGCCTCTATCTTTTTGTTGCAGGTCCAGCATCGCCTGCAGCGGATCTCTTGGGATACAGCCGTTGCGGTTATACCCTGGTATTGAAGGGGTTGGTTTTCCCCCAGTGGAAAAGGCGAGCGTTGGCGGTCATCGGGTCCAGGCTCTTCCTTTATCCGGGTAAGCATTACACTCAAGATCCCAGCAATCCTTCCCTCCCAATATCCTTTTCTCCAACTATGTTCCTATGAACACCAGACTACTCCCCGCGTCTATATTTATTTAAACTCTTCGACGGCGAACTTTTCCCCCATCTTTCTCACAAACAAATATCTATCTTGCCTTTTGTTTGTTTTAAATCGACGACAAAGTGAAGAGGAGCGGAAACATTACACTCATTGGCCGCTACTTCTTTTTATTATGAACGATTGATTTGACGTGGAATGAAATTCCTTAAAAGATTTGCATTATGATGTGTGTGTTTTGAGAGACTAGTAATTAAGGGATCGCTTGAACTAATTCGGCTTACGTTCGCTGACAACTTTCAAGATGTCATTATTAAAACATTTCCTTGCGAGGAGCACGCACTGCCTCCAGTGCGGCACGTGGCCGCCGGTGATAAAGTTTTAATGAACCGTCCAACTTACTTTCGGATTACAGGCTTACATTATTCGCCTGCTTCGCTTCTTGTTAGAGTCTGACGAGCGTGCGCGCCTTCTCTCAACCTTCCCATGAAACATTCCGCTGGCGGCCGCCCTGCAAAACGTTTTCTTCGCCAAAGTCGCTTAAGCGAACTATGAATTTTGAACGTGCTGCGGAACATGACACGAGACTAACATCATATAAGTTAATATTCGTGTTAATAAATGTATAAGTTAAATATCAAATTATAACATTCGGTAATCGACTAGTCAGTGATGGCCAGCGCAAGGACTTGCGCGAAGGAAAGAAAGCAAAGTGTCTTTGCTCTCCTCTCGACAGACTTCGGGCCACATGGAAACTTGCCGATTCATTCTATTCACCTGGAAGTGTCTTCGCACTTTGCCGCAAAGTTTTCCGAATAGTCAGGCCATTCGATTCGCGGGATGGAACCACTTTGTCGACGGGAGGAGCGAGGCCGCGGTACACAAGTGACTCTCCATTACTGATAACGCAACTTTAAATTGGATTTCTTGCGATCTTGGACTTCCGGAGCCCGCAGACGGACACGTCGAGGCTTCGATTTAAGCCATCGAGCTACGAACAAAAGTAATCGACCCTTTCGACATATTTCCAACCTGCGCAAACAAAGTAGCATCGCGTCGAGGAATTTCAATGAGAACAACAGAAGAATATTAATCCTGAAAAACAAACCCAAATTCCAAAGCGTCTAATGGACACGTCTCGCCTGACAGAAAGCCTCGGTTGTATTGGGCTCTATTTTTCATTGGTACCGAGCACCCGGCACCCTCTGCCGCTTATGTAAATAATAGCAGGGCTTTTCAGCAACCCTTGCGAAAGATAAAGGACGAGCGGCTGCGTGTTCAGAAACGGAAACATCCTCGAGGAATCCGGGACGCCTCCTGCCCCGGCTGTCCCCTTGAAGCCTTGCGAAACACAATGATTTATCTACGTCCTGTCCTTTATCCTTCCGCCGGGGCGATCCTGTCACCAGGCCGAGTGCGTGGCCCGGATCAAGAATTTCTTCTCCCAAGAAGGATTTATCGTCCTGACGTGCAATTACGCCATCAGATGTTCTGATCTGCCAGATCCACTCTCAGCCAGTCGACCGTGAAATAGATAACTTTTGTCCTCTTTAACCAAACCGACCTACTACACGTGTACTTGGGCCCAAGGTATTCGAAATCATTGAAAATATTTTATTCAGACTATTTATTATTACAGCATATACATATTACAAAAGTATCATCAATTGATGTAAAGTATCATCAATTTTCAAAAGTGTCATCAATTTACGTAATCATACTGATTCAAATATATTAAAATCAAAAATTACTATTTAGAATATCGAACAGAAACCAACGAATCTAAGAGTAAACATTTTTCTTGCCATAGACTCCGACTGTAGTAATTAGGGAGGAATGGTTTCCCAATGACTGAAGTGTTTATTGACGAAAGGCTAAATGATGCAGTGGAAGAGCAGGGACGAAAAATCCCGAGGGTTTAGCAACTCTGTCAGAAGTCGTATCGATTAACGTGGAGTTTCGTCGGGCGGAATGAAGTGTCCACTCGTTTCGGAATTACAGGTGGAGCTTTAACGTTGAAATGGAATCGATGTTGCCCGGCTAAAGCCAATCACGTTTTGTTTGCCCGGCTACTCTCGATCCTAGTCTTCGAAGCCCGCGCCGTTCGACATGTCGCAGCACAAACACACCGACAAATTGCCAGTTGCCAACCTCTGTCGTGAGAAGCCGCCTTGTCGAAAACTGTATCGCTCGGCAACGGCCGCGGGAATTGATGGCCCGCCCGTTTTCCCGCTGATCAGTGGCGACTGGCATTAGAAACGAGACACAGAGAATATGTCATCGCGTGTGGCTGAGCATTCGGGCAAGGGAATATACTCGCAAATGTCTGAGTTGATTAGTAGCTAATCGGCGCTTGCAATTAAGCTCTTCTGCGATAGTTACAAACATTAGAAAGTACAAATGTAAAGGAAATCAATTCCTTATGTAAAGGTAAACGAAGTACCTAGGAACACTAAATCGAGTATAATGAGCGTCTGTAAACCCTCATTATTCCCGGCCATTTTTAACGAGTTTTCAAGTAATTAAGGAAGCAAACTTCAAAATTAGTACTGTGCGCTTAAAAAACCTGGCTCATGCACTACCCCATTCACTCCTTTCCACGAGGGCAGACACAGATATCGGGTTAATCTGTTCCAATAGGGGCAATATCCAAAGAAGCCGGCATGCCGAGCTTCATTTGACAATTATCCCCGCGCAGACTGTTCCCCGCGTAGATACGGCAATCGGCATTTCGCGATTATAACACGGCGTCCATGAATGCGAGGGAGGTTTGTCCGGCGCCTATAACGCCGGCTATAAAAAGGGCAATATCGCCGGGGACTAAAGTATGTCATACACGCTCAGGGTGTGTACAGAGTGCGCGCCGTCGCATCTGGCACAGCCGAAAATAAAGCGATCTCACGTTTCAAAGGAAACAATAGCCGTCTTGTCAGCGTGGCTGTATGCCATTTATAGTGAAAGGAAAATATCGAACGACCGCCGGCCCGATGCCGCGCGCCCGCCCTCCACGAGAGCGAGACGATTTTATTCGTGTCACGTTCGGTAAAGGACCCCGTTCTCCTTCGCTCTCTCCCCTCTCTCTCCCTCCCTCTCTCTCTCTGTGCCAGAGTGTGTTGTCATTTGGCAAGAATGTCTGAATCAATGGAACTTTGTATGGATTCCGGGACGACCGGCGTCGATTGCGGTCCAATATGGGAGCCGACGATACCCACCAGATATACCTGTACAACGCGTTCCTTTAAGAACCAATCGCGCAGGGACTTGACCATATTGCTGTGTCCTCTTTGGCGATGCAAGTGTTTCCTCGGACCAGAGAGAAAGTGATGTTACAGTTATTTAATATTGAATTGCAAAGTAAAGAAGAATGGTGGAATTAAGAGGAAAACGGTTGAAGATTGAGCGCGAATGCCATTCGCGATATGAACAATATTTCGTTTATTTTCGTCGAAAAGACGTTCATACGGCGCTGTTATGGCCTGGGAGCCGCTAATTCTCGGCTGAATGTTAGTTTCTAGGCAGAAACTAAAGAACCAGAACCATTAGGGGCGATTCGGAGAGATGTCGAAAATTGACAATTTTTGCGATGGTACCCCTTCTCATTTTTTCAATTTTTCGACATTTTTTAAAATCACCCTATATGCCTCTTTCGCTCTCCTAAGTAGCCCTTTCCTCGCGGAATGCGCGGCTTGAAATTCATGGGCGCTTTGCCCGGTTACACTTGCATTTAGATTACATTTCGAAAACATGGACACTATTTTATTATTATTTCATTCCACTTTACAAACATGGGATTCTTATATCGGCACGGGAGTCACGTCGATATCGCATAAACGTATGAACCCGCTTATTTAAATCGCTGCTCGAGTGCTATCAGCAGGGAAATCGTACTCTCCGACAAGACCGCACTATTGTGTCTGAAGAAACTATTCTTAAAATACAAACTACTCATTTTCTTACCACACAAACTGGATATTATTAGCCTAAATAACTTCGAGAATCCTACAAAGAAACATAGACAAGAAAATATCTAACAATCATCGAAGACATTGGCAGAGGAAATGCGGGAATTCCTGAAACTGCCACTTGGGCGAACACTGGTGCTTCGGCCAATCAACGTTCACTGCGTCCACGGAGAGAGTCGGCGTAATAAGAGCAATGCGCACGGCACATGTTGAAGAAAAGAGAAAAGTGAGGGAAAGACTTCCACGTTGGGTTATAGTCCTTACCGGCTCTTCGAGAGGGGTCGCTTGACGAGCCGGTGAAGTTGTTTGCCGTTGACTCTGGCGGAGGTTGGTCGCCGTTGAACACCTGTTACCATTGCTATCTTGAGTTTAATCAAGAGGCGAGATGGCCGAAGGGAGCCCGTACCTGCCGAGGAGACAGGCCGCCATAGGAGAGGCCGGGCTTTACTGTCAGCTTACGACATGCCGCACCATTAAAATCGGACCACCACCAGCTGGTCCTCCACATTAATCCCATCCGTGTTCGCCGGCCCCCATCACCTCTCGCACTTTGAGCGAAATTTTTCCGGCCCCCCCGCCATCGGGAACGGCATCCGTTAAGTGAAAGAGGGTGCTTCAAACGGACATTCGAGCTAATCGTGCAAAAGGAGTGGGTGGCCGACTTCCCGTGCTGGTTTAGCCTTTAACGCCGGCCTGTTGAGTCGCCATTTCCATCGAAAAGCTCAATGTGCTCATCGTGGATCGCTGGTGTTTGGAAATCGTCCCTTTAGTACAGAATTTCCTAAGTAAAGAAGTGGTTTTGCTCGCAGAATTATATTAGACGGTCGGATAATTTATAAACAGGATCAAAATTACTTTTAAAAAAGCATTATATTCCAAATAAAAATTAAATGTAAATACGCATTGGACCTCTCGGAACGTCCACGAGTATCCCAGAACCCGAAAGCCACGGGGACGACTTAAAAGTCCCAGCATGTCCAGTATCGCATTCAGTAATGATGTAAACCGTCCTTATTTACACGCGGACACGGCCGTATTCCTTGTCGTCAAGGGTGCGAGGTTTACAGTAAATTCGTCGCGCTCGCCCTAAAGCTGACCGGTGTACCAACCCAGTTTGCACGCCACTGAAACTTTCAGGGTGGACGCAGGGCCTCTCGAGTACTTTCTTCGCTATCCAGCGGCTGGCTCTGGAATACAGATAGATACACGAGGAATTACCGATCTCCATAGAGAGGGGGTCGTGATCGGCTCGCAAACTCTATTTTCCTGGCGAGCCTAAATAATTAATCCCCGTGTAATCGCTGTAATACCTCGGCCTCTCTGCCGTACTCGGTTTCCGGCGCACCCTGGGAGTTGGCGGCGATTAGACGCGACATTGAAGGACATGGGGTCCTGTGTCTGGTAAATCGTGCGCAGGAATATATCGGAGCGTGTAATCCTTCGGGGCTTCCAAGTTGGTCGCGCTAAGAAGCAATTAACTATGCTTGCGGTTAGTAGGGATTTGTTGTTGGAGATTTTGCTTAATAGACTTTTTCCCTTGACCACTTTAACTCTTATTCTAGTCTGATCATAAGAACATAATTTCATACACAACGACCTTTCGCGTTATGTTTTGAATTATTGATTGATTTCTTATTGAAATCAAATGATTTGAAATGCAATGAAATGAAATGAAAATTATTCATTGACATCCCGAAACCTAATTAAAGCCCAGTGTCTCATTTTCAACGCTAAAAGCCTAGCATGACGATACAGGGTTGATTCAGTGCACTGCACTGCTCGTGAGATACTATTAACAATCAAATGTGGCCGGCGTGTGTACCAAGCGAGGCTATCGCAGTGGGATGTTTTGCTTGTAAACCAAGTGTACCTACAAGCAGACCACCGCGGATTGCCGGTGGCGATCCGCTCGACTCTACTCGTTGCTCGCAACAGGAAATTCGTACCTTGCCCGCCAGTGGACCTAAGAACATTATTAATGGGCATTTGCCTCCGACCATGCCAGCATGTAACGGCGATGTTCATTAGTTGATCAGGCGCTCTCAATCGGCCGCAGCTCTCAATCGAACGGAAATGCTCCCCGACGACAAAGCATCGCCGACTCGAAACGCAGACACTTCCCCACTCGAATCGAATAGGCGATCGGAATGAACACGCGCATTTCCAGAAACATTGCCAGTCCTCGCCCATTTGCGGGCGAGTGTACTAAGGTGGCGGATATTCCGAGTACACTGGCGCGTGGATAAAGTGATTAGCGAGCGGGGATGAGCGAGGGGGGCAGTCGGATAGCGTCACTGAACGCATTAACTTGAGTGCAGTCGCAATACATTCCATTAAAACCGCCAAATACATCCGCTGCGGCGAGTGGCTAAAGCGTGCGCACCTACGCGAGAGTACGCGCCACCGACCAATCCCTAATTGAAACGGTACAGCACACTCGAGACCAGAAAACCTTCGCTATAGTTTATCTCCATCATCCGGTGAAACGGGCGCGCTGACCACCTTTTCAAAATTTCACGCCGACCCTTCGCACTCGCCAATGAGAGCAGATCGCATCGGAAGATCTCACTGGCGGGCTGAATAAATTATTTTAGTCCAATATGTCGAAAACTGTTCTCGATATATTGGACTAAAATAATTTCGAGAACTGTAATCGTGATGATTTTGATTTTAAAATTATCATACAAGAATTGGTGTTATTGTGTTTGAATGACGTTGAGGTATATCAACTTTAGTGAGATTATCAGTACTGGAGAAAGAGATAGGGTGAGTGCTCGGGGGCGTTCCATAATGAGAGGAAGCGTCGTCCGGGACTTTTCCTCAAGTTTTAATTGCCAGTGTTACCAAGCCGCTCCCTTGTCGAAGTTGGCTTTCTTGCAGCCCTCTGTCGACCATTCCTCCCCTGCCCCGCCTTTCCCATCGCGCACTTTTCCACCCCTCTATACCGATGAGTCGGCCATTCAGTGCGCAGACTGTGTGCTAACAGTTTCATAATTAATTTCCTATCTCAATCGAACCATCCTTTCATTACAGCCGAGGCTTATCAATTTCATCTCTTCACTCGCTTTTCTAATAGCTCTCTTTTTACAATAGAATTTTTTCGAAGCAGAGCGTCCGGTGTGTAATGAGCTCGTACAATTTTACACCCTGACATCCGATATCCTCCCGAGCACCGGCAGCCGCGTAGGAAATAGACTCGTCCGATCAGTAGAATAAAACGCTCGGCCAGGAAATCGCTAATTGCAGACTGCGACTCGATCGAAAGTGGGTCGGCGACTGGCCGATCGCTCGGAACGCTCTTGAAACAGGCTTGCATTCTTACGCGAGGGACTTAATGAAACTCGTTATGTAGTTGGGCCGATCGAAGCCGCGGCAGCGCCCGTCGGAACTTCCCTCGGAGATACGGCCGGGCACTGATGCGCGTTATCGGAAAGATGGAAGTTAGGAGCAAGTGCGGAAGCGCGCGAGGAAACTTGCGCCCGAGTTTTCCGCGACGGCCAACTCGGAAAATATGATACTGCACGCGCGCCTTCGGAAAATACCGCGGTCGATGTTCTCTCGCGGTATTACTTGATGAAAATCGGGGTTTAATGAATTAATTGTGCGCGGCGAGAGCTTCCTCTCCAAGTCACTCGAGTAATTCCTTGAACCGCCGGCATTTCCCGCTCGAGCTGCCGATCAGACTCGGTCGTGACGGGGATGAAACGGCTCCAACGTGAATTGCACTCGTCGCTCGGTAAAGAGCCGGTTAAATATGAGCGTGTTGCGAGTGCGCGGGCCCGAGCACCCTCGACGACAAGGAATCGATGGGAATTGGCGGGGCCGAGCTGTCAGTCACCAGGGTGCCGAGCTGTCCCGCATTCTAGTGGTGACAAACACGGGTCCGCTATCTAATTACGAGTAACTGCTCGCCCTGAATGATAGCGGCCCATTGATCCATCCGGTATACACAATGCTCGCCGGCGATGCTGTCCGACTGCCATGTGTCCAATCCTCTGGGTGTCAGGCCAATTTCACTTTCCCCTGTCAAAAGTGTCGTGGAACGTTCGAGTCAGTTGCTCGGGGGACTTGCTCCTAATCTGTCTGCTCTTTCGTCCGTCTCTATCTCAACCTCTCTCCGGTACTGTCAGTAGTTCTATGCTGGCTTGTTAATCGGACACGACTTTGACTTACGACTTGCCCAATTTCACGTGTCGCACTTCCTGCTAAAGATAGTAGTTTAATATATGCTAATTTATTAATTCGTGCGCTGTCGCCTCGGAGTAAGAATTCATATTTTTGTTAGATTTTATTAATAGAATTTTGTAATGTAATTTTGACATGGTTAAGTCAGACTGTAAACTGATAATTGAAATAAAAATTGTGTCTGTAAAGGAATTTTAGAATATAACGTCATTTAGAAAGAGAAATGGTTGTGACGGGCGAGTGCGAGAGCGTCGCTATCGCGGCAGTACTAGCGGCTTTTCGAGAAACATGGATTCCCGGGGACCAGCTCTAATCCGGAATTTATTTCGCCGGCCGGGAGCTTCGATCGCGGGATATTCCCTGGACGGCGGAGAAATCGAAACTATCGGACCCCCTCGGGAACACCCTCGAGAGCGTAACCAGTTCGAATAATAATATCCTGCAGGAGCAGACCGCACACCCGAACACCTTTTCCTCCTCCACGTTATCCGAATATATTGGACGAGTTTTTGCTCCACCGCCGCTGTATTTCTTCGCACACTGCTGTCATCAACTTGATACCTGGTTTTTGTGGTTCCGAATAATAATCGCAGTTGTCTCGTGAAAATAAGCGTGTGAAATCTTATTTTTATAGTTAAGAATTTTCAAAAATGGAAAATGATTTTGCTGTCAGTTTTGCTTGATATTAACGGATGACCAATCGTGAGCATCGCCGATGGAGAGTTCTTACACATCCACTTCGCTATCTAATGCAATCTCAGTATTTCAAGGAGATGTAGTGGTCGAACAAAGCTCACCATTCCGATCGAGCTGCGTTCGATAAATTCGAGCTCCGCCGGCCGACGTGCGACGAAGTGTGACCAAACCCGGGGACATTTTTCACACCGGCCGCTGCGCAATACGAGAAGAACACTTGCATGAAAGTGGAGCAGTAAATCTTACTGTATCATTCGCACGGCTTGCTATAGCTGATCCGCGATAGAGCACGCGATGCCATTCGATCCGCAGGACCACTTTCCGAAAGTACCTAGCGATCAAGCTAACTACCACGCGACTTCCTTTTTCCAGGGTGGATTTAGTTCACGCAGAGAGAGCGAGAGCGGGAGCGGTTCAACCAAAATCCTCCCCAATTAAAACTCGCTAATTTCAAATTTACAAAAATGTTTTTTTAATTCATTAAATGTATTGCATAACGTAAAATTATTATTTTTCATTTACGACTCTTGAAAGTAACGTATTCGATCACAAGTGCGACGAGCAGCGACTGACAAGTGGTCAAAGTACAATTCCCGCAACGATTTCCGTTGGCGAGTGGCGCATCTTTTTCCGAAAAATTCCCACGAGGGCCGGAATCGAGATTTCGAAACCCACCATCCGAAATCCCTCTCGGTTTTCCGGCGGCGCCATTTCCTGGGGCGTTTGC
The DNA here is from genome assembly GCA_963675795.1 of Crossocerus cetratus. Taxonomy (NCBI): domain Eukaryota; kingdom Metazoa; phylum Arthropoda; class Insecta; order Hymenoptera; family Crabronidae; genus Crossocerus; species Crossocerus cetratus. The sequence goes on from OY776667.1 coordinate 20,604,127, forward strand.
CGCCGGGGCGCGAAGGGCGAGGCGCGTCGGCCGATAAAAGCGGCGAATTAGCGGAAGCGTCGCGGCGGCGTCACGCATCAATCATTTTGCTTTGCTTTGATTCAGCGTGCCCGGAATCTCAGCCGGAGTGGATGGAATTGGGCGGCGGCGGTGGCGCGGTCTGCTATGCGCCCTCACGTCTCGGCAAATTGGTCCTGCGTATCACCGGATTCCCCCGCGTCACTCACCACTGTCATCAAAGTCAACAGGGGCTCCAGCCCGATGGCCATCATCCGGAGACTCGCCACTTGTACCTCGGCTTCCATCATCCCTGGGATCGGGATCTCTGGAAAGGCTGGATCAAGCAGGTAAAAAAATGTTATCATTAAAGAAATCATAGTTCTCGCTTTATTAATCTTTCAATTTGATCTACTTCCATTTTAAAGTCAGCTGTAAATGTTTATATAACATAATATCCATAAATCTATTAAAAAGCAAAGGAAAGTACAATTAAGTAATTAGATTCATTGAACACGAGCCGAAGTTGATAAGAAAAGCTCACTTGGACGAACTGAAGTAAACATTCGAGGCGAAACTCGGCCCGCAAATCCCACGCGAAATCCAAGCATAAGCCCAACAACAATTTCGAGGATAATTGCAAGAATAAATTCGAGAGTAAATTCGGGGATAAGTCTGGCCGGCACGAACTCACGACTAGAGGATCAGGGGAGAGGAAAAAGCCGGTGCGCGCCAAGTTAAAGCAGCCCCGGAGTACAAAGTGAAAAGTGTGCCCGCGCGAACTTGGAAGACACGCGCGGCGGCAGAAGTCGGCAAGGGCTTTCCCGAGGAATCTTTCGATTTTCGGTGCCGAGTTAAAAGGGCGGAGGACGCCATTCGCATTTCGCCGCAAAGTCCAAGGGATATAGGCTCGAGTCGCGAGGGCGCCGAGTTAAAAGGCAGGAGAGGCCGCCAGCGCCGCTGGGAGCTCGGTGTTTGCTCGACAATCGTAGTCGACTTAAAGTTTTAAGCTGCCGCGAGTGAAACCAATTCCCGGAAGCTCCCTCCTCGCAATCCCTGCGCTGCCCCCTTTTTCTCCCTCGCTTCCTGCCAACTTGGGATCCTTAGCCTCTCGAGCTTCCGGTAGGCTGAATTTTGCATGACGCCCGAGAAATGAAGCTTCCCCGTCCAACTTCGCGTACGAAGCTGCCAGCAGCTGCGATATAACAGTTAAGAAATATAAAAAGCCCCCTCAACCCTCCACGCCGCGACTTCATCATACAATCGATTACGATCAATTACTTCGGCAGATAGAATTGAGCGTCTTCTTTCTCGCTCGAATTTCATTTGCATTAAATTCTCCGATCCGCGTACGTATAATCTACGTGGCGCGCTGCTATCAGGATTGAAAACTGCGGCCAGGAAATATCCGGCACAGGGGGAGAGCGCGCGCGCGTGTGTGAATGTGATTTTGTTTTTGCTTGCGTGGAAATCATTAATGTAGGCAAATAAAGCGAGCATTAAATCTCGCGGTGCGCGGCCGCGGCTCGCATTTCGACATTTACTTTTATTTATTCCAGTTATTTTGCGGATTATGCAACACGTATATCGGTGCGACGAATTCGAGATTAAAAATAAAAAGCCTCGAATGCGTTTCTATTGGACGTTGTGTGTATACCCGTGCGAGTATTACCGCACCTCCAAAGTATCGGAAAATCGAATATATCGCAAAGGTTAAACGTCCGAGTACCAAGTTGGATCGAAATGAAGCGCATAACTCAGGCGGTGCAAAATACCACCTTTGGCAGAGGCGGGCGGTCCCGCCGCCGTGGGAGTTGGCACGGCTGTTTAATCGAATTCGCCGAACAAGAAAGCGGTTTCGAAGGGAAGGCGAAGCTCCGCTGTAGCGGCGGGTAACAGTTGTCCGAGCAACTTGTCCCGGCCTCCAGCCTGGCGTTCCTCGTGAAGGGGATGCGGGATTGGGAGAGAGGACCATCGGGAGAGATTGTATCACGATCGTTCGTGGATTAGCGATTCAGGCGAGAGGAATTCGCCGGGAATTGAGAGGCAATAGGATTCCAAGGAAGAGCACGTTCCCTTTAGTCAAGCGTGAAACACAGCGAGCATCCCTCTGACTTCCATCCGATCGAATCTTACTCTCCGACAGACGCACACTCTCTTTATCAACTAAAATCATCTTATTTGCGATTCGCAGACCAACACCAAATAAACTATACAATATCCGCAGAAAAATAACACAAAATAATATTGTTTTGTTTGTATTATTATTTCTTGGCGAAAATATGAAGTAGCAATCCGCTAAGTTATTAACAGCCGATGCATAAGAGTTGAGGATTTCCCGAAGACCAACACATTAAATGCTTGAAGAATAGACCCACAAACCACGATGGGAGTAGAGAATGAGTGTTTAAATTACAAGGGACCTTATCGGCCAAACGAAACAGCCGCAACAAAGCGGCTTATTCAATCTCGATGCAATAAACATGACGGATACAATATCAGCGTCTGGAGCCAAGGGATCCACGCGGAAACGGACATATGTAAGCGCGCACATACGCAACCAGTGATTTGGTGGTGGGCCAACAGCTAGAGGGAACGCGGCATATGCTCTACCCTATGTACATAGCCCAACTAGACTCGCAACGGGACTCTGCCGTCCGAACGGCCCTCTGCAATCCCCGCGCCGCCATAAACCCATCGAGGCAAACAATCTCCCGGTAATCAAGGACAAACATTGCACTATTATTGCGTGAGGATTACCACGAAAATCAAAAAGAGAGTTCACCGAAACCGCTAGCGTAGACCTCAAAGTTCGCAAAAGCGAGCTAAAAGATTGCTGGGCGAAAAGCGCACGGAGGTTGCGCGCGATTGGCCATTGATTTCCGGAGGAATGAAAGGATGTGGGTCGCCCGGTATAAATCTTGTGTTTAAAAGGTCGGCGCTCGTGTAGGAAGCCCTGTCTCTGTGCACGTGTGGAGCCATCAGAGGGATAAGCGGCGCCGAGGAAAATCAGGGCGACAGACGCGATTAATACCAGAGGCTGAGCATCAAAAGGAATTTCCTCGAGTGTTGGCTCGGCCAGAATCCCGCGGGCAAACGTCGAACAGTCCCAGGATTCAGTGGGCCGACAGTGAAAAAGGGAGAAAGAGTGATCCGACAGAAACGCGTGGAGCGGAGCTCGGCTGCCATTCACTCGAGCTCCGAATGCCAATCTAATCACTGTATCTACGATCCCGATCATTGGAAATGCGGCGCATAAAGAGCCGCGTCAAGAATACCAAAGGGATCGTCCGGAGAAGGTCGCGACGAGCAAACCCTAATACTCGAATGTAGTCGTCGGGTCGATCTGCGTCGCATAAAGGCCGGGCGACGAGTGCCAGACGGAAATGGCGGAGAGACAAAGGGACCTGAAGGAATACTGAGAGACGCTCTTTACTTCCGGAGCGCCAACGTTATTGCCAATTCGTCTTTGCGCGGGCGATAAATTCCCTGAATTTATTTAGCCGGCGTGTGGGTGGCTTGAGGTTCCCCAGGAATTTCGCCCGCCTCGCCAGGACCTCTTTCGGTCTGTGTTGAATTCTCACCAGTGCAGGAGGTTCCTTGCCATGCAAAGCCCAGAAAGACGTCGTATTATGGACTTGAGTTACGCACTATTTACTAATTACACAATACGCCGGTCTAATTTCACGGTAAATTGCGCACTGGCCGAGGAGCTCCCCCATAATTTAATATACAACCAGGAACACAAAAGGACCTGGAGTTTGCTCCAAAAGATCTCGGCTCGCGGTTACTTGGCCGAAGTAATCAAAGTGCATTACGGAGCTTAAACAGGGCGGCAAGTGGCGGCGATAGACTAACGTCCATCCTATATCGAGTGCCATTCAGGGCGAGACGTCCTGCTGCGACATACCGACATACACGCTCTTGTACACGTACAAACTATGGGAATTCCGGGGCTGTTTGGACACAGGTGGCCGTGCGGGCGTCTCAGCATTAACAATATTAGCCGGCGGCGGAGCGACCGATGAATTATGGAAGAGGATTCCTCCCTCTCGTTCGTGCCCGATGGATTTCGGGCCCCGTCGGAGACACGCGCTCGCGTGCGCCCCCGCCTAATATCCGCCGGCTTGTAATTGCCAATTAGGCAAATTCCAGCGAGAGATCTGTGCGAGCGCGATATTCGAACTCTTCGTCGAAAACGACTGCGGCCGGTCAGCCCGAAATGCCGTTGCCAGTCGGCGACGAGGGACCGGTGAATGATTCAGTGGAGGGACGTCGGCTGGATGAATTTCGAATGGGCTGTCAGTTGTGCGCTGATAAATAATCCACTCGTCTATCGAGCCGAGAAAAAGTACCACTCAAATCTTTTATTTCTAGGGAAATATTTCGGAATTTATGAGCAACTGTTATGAGAGTTAGAATTCTGTTACTTTCAACAATATACTAGTGTTAAGGATATTAATTCCTTTCTAGCACTCGCTCTACTATAAGGCTAGAAAAATGTTAAACACTCTTGGAGCATGCCACCTTGACGGGAGAGCGTGGGAATGCGGCAAAACGTGGGGGAAGAGCGAGGGAAATGCGCGCGGCACGTACCGGCTGAATTATTCAAAGTGAGAGCGGCTGGACTGCCGCCTCGATATATCCTATTTGTACGTATGTTCGCAGCGCAGCGCGACTGATCGCCGGAATATTTAGCGGGCCGTTCATTTGACACGCGACCCCGCATTTCCCATACAAGCTTCCCTTAAAAATCAAACATTACGGAGAGACAGTGTTTCTCGAGGTACGTCAGCCTAAGTAGTATGAGCTCGCGTCGCTCGACGCTGAAAGGTCGGCCACTGTTTAGGTCAGCCTGGAGATCCTGGTGAATCAAGAGCGCTCTCGATTTTTTCAAAAGGCGCTATACACGTGGCCAATCGCCCGAGGCGACACTTTTTCGGAATGCTGCGGCGGTCAGTGCTTTATTGCGAACTGGTCTGGCGCTAAACAAGGTTCGGTCGAGGGTATCAATACTGTTGGAGCTGATGATCCTTGAGGATATTTTCATGGGGTGGACTCTTTGATATTTTCTGCCTATGATTTCGTTATCAATAATCATAGTCGTTTAATTATTACAAACTTACGAATAACAGGAATACAAGCATATCATTAACAAATTGAATCAAGTCTTACTAATTCTATTTATAATGCGATAGACGAATAAGTAAGCAAACTTAACACCATCAAACGCAGTAATACGCTGTTGGCCGCGGCGTGAGCGGGTAAATTGGGCGATTGCGATGATTCGAACGGCTACAGAGCTCGGTTTATTGGAATTCAGCGCTCGATCCCCTTTCAATATTCCGCGCAGAAATAAAGCGGTGCGCGGGCACGCGTCTCTCGGACGCGGGGCCGAACACACACGGGAAACAAGCGGCCCGGAAAAGGGAAAAACAGGCGATGGATGCCGCGTGAAAAACGATGCGATCGCGGACCGAGAGCGCCGCTCCGCGCGCACAATCTGTTTCGCTGATGGAATAATGCCGGCGTGGAAGAATAATGCCGGCTCCGGGACGCTTGCATTAACGAGGAATTGTGAGGGAATTGCGAGGGGCCGGGGGCTCTGCATCATGGGACCGATTGACATATTGTTTGATCGGTAAACCCGGCGACTGTGGCTTGAGAGGAATCCTGTGATACTGGCAAACCCTCTCGATTGTACAAGTGATTCCTATACTGTTCTTAAAGGCTGGTTTGTTTGGATTGCAAACGTACTCCAAGGATTCTCAACTTGCGGTTCATGATTACTTTATAATTCTTTTGTAGGTGTAAAACTAAAATAGTTTGGAAGATCGTTGGCAAATCGTATCAAATATTCGAATCAAATATTTATCAAATATTAGAATCAAATGTTTATCAAATATTACAATAAATATTTATCAATTATACATCTATAATTAACGGGATTAAGAGCGAAGAATAAAATTCGACAATTTTCGGGAATCGAACCTCCCTAAACGGTTTGTTGGCCGACAATTTTGCAAACATTCCTCCAACCAACACAGCCGCGTGCGATATCGAAAAAAACCCATTCCATCGAACCGGCAAGCAATCCTCCCGACGCGATCTCCCTTCTCTAATTAGCTCGCGCTCGCCCGCATTTCATTTTTTCCGCAACACATATCGAGCGACCCGCGGCCGAAAAACTCCCCGGGCATAATTGCTCGGCATAATTGCCGGGCGCAATTTATGTCGGCCGCGCGCCAGCGGCGAGCAATTACACGAGCGAACGTTACAATTTGCAATGCGCGCTCGATGCGCAGCGCCGCGTGAAATGTCCGTGAAAAATAGTGAGTGTAAGACGAGGGGATATGTGGGCGCGGGTGTGTATCGGTGGGGAGGGCGCGTTATATCAAGGCGGACGATCAGCCTTTGAGGGTGAAAGAGGCGGCCCAGTTTTCCTGCGTCCTAGAAATGGGGGGTGACCCTTGGGGTAGCTGGCACTGACACCGTAAGAGAGTGAGATTAGCCACCGCCAGGGGAGAGGAATTACGAGTGGAGACCTCGCGATATTTGTCACGGGAAATCGGCCAATCCCGTATCTAACGCGGGATTACCCTCATTCGCCCGATTATATTGTCGAAATGCCCGCTTGCCACCATGGAGATTTTCGGGTCACGCGCTCTAATTAATGATATCGAATATTGAGGGGGTTCTTTTTTTAAAATAAGCAGCTTTGAGGATTCTAGCTCGCCGTTCTTGAAAGCATCGCCGAATCAAGCGCTCTGTACATCTTATTCCAGCGTCTCCTGAATGATTTCTTTCGTGGAGACGTGTCCCGCCGGTCCACGTCAGCATCTCAAAGCATCTCCATCTCGACCGGGGACACGCGCTCTCTCACACGATTTTCCGCTCGTTAACCGTGCGCACAAAGCTCGCTTCGAGATACGTCAGGCGTTTCGATCCTGAGACGCAACAGAATCTAGCATTCGACGTTTCAAACATTTGTTTTACGTCACATTAAAAATTTCTTCCAATTTTAAGGACATACCATTCAAATTCGACATATTTAATAATAACTTCCCTCTAAATTTCGACGAATCTCACTCCCATCCTCCGCTTTCATCCCATCGACAGTCACATCACCGAGGAATCCCGCGGGGAAGTTCGGGTCACAGAAATCGTCGCATTAACTGACGAGAGGAACAGAAAACAGACACACACGTGGCCGAGATTTGCCGCGACAAAGGCAGGCCGACGTGGATGGGGAGCACGTGAGAGATCGAAGCTTTTTGTCACGCCTGATTTTTCAAAGCTCGCCGACGAGATGCCGGGCGTGTTGCGCGACGCGCGCCCTGCGATGCTATGTACGACTTTTTTTTTCAGGCGGAAAACCAGGCCAGCGGGAAGAAAAAGTTTCGCAAGAACCGGGTGTGATAATGATGCGCGCGCGCTCCCTCGTTACCGGCAATCTCTGTGCACGCGTGCACGCTCCTCTGTGCCGCGCGCCCAGAGTATTTTCGAGTGGTGCCCTTTAGATAATTTGGCCTACTTAGATCCCCGTTGGCCTGCCTGAATTTTTCACCGTGATAAGGACTCTAATACCCTCGAGTGCGATGTTGAACTTAGTTTTAAAATGTTGTTCGCGCTTTGAGAAAACACGAAATTATGGTAGGGAGTTGGGATTTTTGTTTTTTGTGTCAATTAAATTCATCGTGGAAAGTAGTAGTTTAATTAAAGATAAAGCAAAGTGGCCTCGACTCAATTTTACTGAGAAGTCTACACTTACTGGCGCCATCTCCGCAAACGCATGAAAGTAGAACAAGAGTGCTCGCTGTCTCGCTGCAAATGCAGTGGCCTGCAGCACAAGCCACTAGCCTTACCGTAACTGGAACCACTTATTCTCTCTTTTTCAATTGTGTAGAACAATTTACACTTAGAAATTACGGTAAAATAATTAGATACCTATAATCAATTAACAGAATATTTAAAAAATCGCCTTATATTAATATTATATTATATTTCGAGTTCATTAGCGCTAGAAACTAAGATTCAGTGCAGAATTAGCGGCTTCGAGGCCATAACTGGGCCGAACGAACGTCTTTTCGACGAGAATAAACGAAATATCGTTCATAATTGAGCAAGAAATAAGGGAACCAAAGACTGCGCCGAACACAACATAACACAATTGAGTTTCACGTAAGTGTCACATAGTTGCTAATAGGCACATCACGGGGACATGTGTTAGTAAGGGAATTTCGTCGGTAAGAGTACCGTCCTTCATTTTCAAGTTTTACTTAATTGCCCCGCATAATTAACGGCAACAGAAGCATAAGTAATTAGTTGCCGGAAAGCGAAACTAGTGCAACACGTGGAATACGTAATGGCCTGGTTCACATATTCTCGGCTGTGCCCTCTCCTCTTCCGCAGAGCGGCGTGGATCCGCCTGAAGCCTCGTTATAATGAAATTCCATAATAGTTAAAATGAGATACACAATAATTCTTGAATTTGGGCCTGGCTGGTGCCGGGGCTGGGATTGACTTCCAATAATATTCGGTCAAATATTTCGCGGGTAAATTGAGAAGAAAGATAGTTGGAATATGATTTGGCCTCGGGGAACACGTCAGGGGAATGGAGTACTTTTTCAAGTCCCGGATCCAAAATTATCCGCAAGTGCTGATATCCGCTTTCGGCGAAACTTCCCGGGGAAATCCTTGCGAGCGAGTGCGGCTGGAAAAGCCATTTCCCTTAACAAGATTAAAGAAAGTGAGGAAAAAGGAGGGCGGAGCAAAGGAGACCTTTATAATCCAGCGCTTCCGCTAATTCGGGTTGGTGCCAGTAAAATGACACTCGAACACGCGAGCCGTGCCAAGTTTGCATGGGAGAACGCTAACTCCCATATTTCAATAACTTCGCATGCAAATATGCGATAACCATCCACTATCAAAGTTTTACCTTTCAAATTCACCCTCTCCGCTTTTGCAAAGCAGTCTAATTCGAATAGGGAAATCAAGTAACAATTTGTGCAAATTGCCAGAAAAAGAACTCCAATTCGCTGTTTCTTTAGCTGATTGAATACCCGAGTTGCGCTTTATTGCTCGGCGTAACTAGATAGCCGAATTCCAGCGAGACCTTTAACTTAGGTGTGCTAGGGCGTACAGTACGCGTCGGGTGTCGAGTTTTTCGCAATAAAAACTAAGGGGGATTGCAATTTGGCAAGCGTACGGGGCGAGAGGGCGGCGGGCGCATTTCCCGGCGGGCGTGCGATTTACGGGGGCATTGGATCGAAGTGATTGACCCCGTAAAAAAGCGGCGGTGTCGTCAATCGAGCGCCGCTTCAAGGAAGCCGAGCGCGAAGAAAGGGGAGCCGCGCGCGCGCGCGCCCGCACAGAAGGGTTGAATTATGAGTTTCATAATTCATCGCGGCGAACCAGCGAGAAAGGGCTGACTGTCGAGCGGGGGAAAGAGAGAAAGTTGGTCGATTCCAGAACTCGTTCCCCGATTTCCTCGTCGATCCTCTCTTGGCTCCAGGGAAGCTGGATCACTGTCGAGACACTCGCTTTTAAACCACCGACCCGCACTAAGAATCGACCAGCAAGATGGAATGACTTGACTCTAAGCCACACTTGGGCCAAATGATTCTTGCGATCGCTCGAAAAAACCACTATGTTTTACAGAAATACTCAAGTTTTCTGAAAATCTATCAACTTCGAAATCTCGACATTCCAAAATAAGTTTGCAAACATTTTGTATATTAAAAACTACAACCATCCCACTTTTATTACTTTTCATTTGTCTTCAAGACTTGTGCTGTAAACAATATTCAAGTCGACATGGGAAGTATAGTGGAGGTGTTAATCACACTGTTTATCGAGTCTAAAAGTATGTGACGCAGCGAGCTTCACTATCTCTAAAAGATGCTCCCCTCAGCTCCAATGGAGGATAAATGCGGTAGAATGGAAACGAGTTTATCGAAGAGCCGAGGCCCTGCGAAGAGTCTGCGGAGGAGGAACCCTGTTACCCCATTATTCAAATATAACACTCACGTTCACGAGCGTATATCTAATATCCCGCTGTCCTTGCATCCCCATTCCTTTTACGCAAGCACTCGAATCCCCCATTCGCCCGGATGGAGTTCTTTCAGAAAACCTACAATTCACATTGTCGAAAAGACGTCTTCGCACCATTTCGCCCTCGCCATTGGCATTCGGAAGATCAGAAATCGGAGAATGCGCGCGGAATACACGCAGCTGGGAGGTGCAAGCTCAATACGCACACAGGGACACATAGACACAGGCAACCTGGAGAAATTTGATCGGCGAGCGGAGTGCTCGACGGAGGCCAATCTTTCCAGCCGCTGACAGAGACATAAATTCCAATCGGCCGGCGACTGTATTCTATAACAATTTTTAAACGACACCTGACACATATTTCACCCGCGCGCCGCTATCCGTCGCCGAGCAATGAAGCGCCGCGAGCCAGTGAAATACTATCTAGTGGAAGCTTCATTATCCGATGGACATATTTATGCCGTGCGACATCGCAGTAAGCACCACACGCGCATAAATCCCAAGATTATATTAAACAGTGAAAAACTAGTACATTTCCTCCATCAATTATTAATTTAATTAATAGATTATCTCTAACAAACATCAATTCTCCAGCCATTCACGTATCTCAAAATGGTACCGGACCCTCGACAATTTATACCAAAACCCATAAAAAGTACATTCCCATATGAATTAACCAACCTCCCCCCAACGCATCACGCGAATCCCATACGCCCCCTGGATATACTTAACTAATTACTTAACCTTCCAAGTGGCAAAGAGCAGAGGCGGAAATCCCCCACGACCCCCACCCGCGCCGACTGTCGCTGGATAGGGAATTTCACGGGACTTGGCGGCGGATTATTTCGACAGGCGGGCGGGTTCGGTGCGCGCTGTCCCTCAGGAGACGCGCCGTATATTTCCGTGACTGCTGCCTGTATTTCCCGGGCGCGCCTTCTTCGTATTCTCCCGGCGGTTGCTTCCCCGTAAATTACCGTTGCGCGCGATATCGCTTCGCCCGCTCGAGGTCTTATCTCACCCATCGCGCCCGCTCGCCGCCCACCTTTCGCCTCCCCGGGCCCAAACTTTCCGGGAATCGCCCGGAAGCTGGGTACACACGGCGAGTACGTACTTGGAGAGATGTGTAGAGTGTGAAAGATTGCAGGAGGACACGCTTTGTGCTCGGGGATGAGTTAATATCGCAATATATTAATTATTAAAGAATGTATTTTATAAGCTTTCGATGGTGTTTGGAATAAATGTTTGCTGGATTGGGTTTTTTGATGTTTTTGAGTTTTTGCGAAAGTGTGCGAAGGGAAAATAGTCGGCGAATTTGATTAATTGTTTGAGGAGGGTGATTGGTTGGGCATGCAGCGATAAACTTAGTCTCAATCAACTGTGGCAAAGTGGAGCCGGATTGATTCGTAAGTTAGTTATTGGCCGCTCGAGCAAACTATACAACAATATAAATCGGCTTATATTCCGATCAAGTTCGTACACATTGGCGATATTGGCACTCACCACGATCTCTGTTGACAGTTCAGTGACACCGGCAATGGGTCACTGTCTACTTACCAGACCATTGTTAAACAAAACTGAGCCTCGATTTGCTCCGACTCCTCGCCGCGGAAGATCGATAGGCAGCAACACAGTGGCAACAAGTACTTTCGAAATAATTCGGCCAACGATGCGCGAAGAGAGAAAGTTCCCATCCGATTCCGGTCGGCATTGTTACTGCGTTACTGCGCCGAAGTGCAGCTCCGACGTGTCCGCCGGCAACATTAATTCGGGAGGAAACGTGGGCAGGTGAAGATGCGGCGACGCTCGATTTCCGCCTTGTGTTATCTCGCGGCGTGTGCGTTGATATTCCGGAAGAGGAGGAAAAATGGAGTGGCTCGATTGGGGCCGATAAGCGCACGTGTCTACACGTATTGCTCGTGTTGCGTTGCTTGTTCGGGAGCCAAGATCGGATCGACACGCTCGACCTGCCGTGAAATGCAAGGAAAAGGTGAACCCGGCATTATGAATCCTCGCAAACTAGAACCCGACTTTCTTTTCTGTCTTGTATCATCGCTCAATTTCTAACGTGTTTTCGCAACATGTACTCCAATAATTGCAATTGCAATCAAACCGGCGTTTCTACACGCCAATATTTGAGATTCGTTTTCGGCCCAAAAATGGAGCCTCTGAGTTCCGTTGGGCCGTGAAAATCAGGGTTTTTTTCTGCAAAACAGCAGGTCTATTCGAGCCCGACTGTAGAACTCATGTAAACCAGATGTAGCAGGAGCGAGTGAAGCGAATTCGCCGTTGGCCGTTTCGACATCGCACACTAACGAGCCGAATTACATGGCAACCAGTTTCCGCGCGCGCACGGTAACTCGAGAGCCATGCGTTCATTGGATTTTCATCGGCAGGCCTTTGCTATCGCAACATTTTCATAGCGCACGGCCGCCGTTGCGCCAATTTCGCCGGAACCTCATGAAACGGCGATTACACGTTCGCGTTACACAGTCGCCGAGGGACGCGAATAAACAAAGCGGCGGCGAAAAAATAATAAACCACACGCGCACTCAGCTGCTCGATGATGAAACGCTCGAGAGATGCATTTATTTTGTCGAGCCTCGACTATCAGGGAATTCGAGACGCCCCGCTGGACGATGAGCGATGCCAGACGCATTTATTCGTATGAATAAAAAATACTGCACCACTGATTCATCCGCCGGTCTTGGACACTCGAATTTTTCACCGGCCCCGGGAAAAGCAGTATGTGCGAGCGCGGCGGAAATAAAAAATGCCTTCTGCGTCGAAATACAGCTTTTAACTGGAACAATTCGGTAACGAACGTTTTTCAATATTCCCCGCCGGTTTATCGGGGGCTCGTAATTAGTAAGTAATTAATTGATGGAATGGAGAGAAGCCGGTCAGCAAAATGCGGAAACGTAATTCGTGGAGCTGTATAATGAATGAAATATATATAAGCGGCAAGAAATAACGAGTAAAAATGGGAAGTGTGTCCTTAAAGCATTAAAATCCTCTAATACGAAGGCTCGTTCCGTATTAATAATTTAATTAATAATTCCACTGCCAAAGTGGACCTGCGACTGCACGCCATTACATTATCCATCGTATTTCATTAATAAACAGAGGAGACTAGTTACAGGTGGTTTGCATACAACTCCCTATAATTAAATTCAAATAAAGAGCCAGCAATAAAACAGTAAAGACGCCGCGCGGTGAACGAGCTATGGTAATATGGCCGGACTATGCTTAACGCGAAAATAATTTAACTCCCATTTCCGCTTGCTTTCCTCAAAATTGCAAGCTGCGCATTTATATTTATGAATTTCGGTACGAGTTTTGCGTTATGCGGCGCGTAAGGCGTGGACGGCGACGGCAGCGTCCCAACTTTCCTGAGTGGTAAACTCGATGATAAGGTTTCGCCCGGCTTTCGAACCGAGTTCCCCGCGAAATGGTCGCCCGAATTTTACATCCCAAGCGGGAAGACTGCTGACTTCATTGTAATGACCTACTCGCGATCCCCATGGGAATTCTCTCAATATGACGCCGACTCCAGCGCGAATGCTCTTCTTAACGTACACAAATTCGACAATCGAACGGCAACAGTCGATCAATGAAATAGAAAGACTGCAGAAAACCAATTGGAAAAGTTTGCCAACAAATATTTCGTATTACTAAAAGTACAACTAAAATCACGTAGGATGATCAATCATTTTCAAACTTATTTAAATATCCACTGCGATGTTTATGTTTACAAAACTAACAACTTCATTGTCGGAGTTCAGAGGATAGGTTTACCAAGAACTCAAAAGTGACCTGAGCAACGGAGTAAACGAACAATTGCTCTCGGTCAAACTGCTCGTTCCCTCCTCTAACACCAATTTTACGGTAGGAATGCTAAAATCCGTGGTCGGTTTAAGAAAAATGGGAAGCCGCACTGAAAAAGCGGAGGATGGCGAAGGAGGTGCCGTTAGCTAGTTTGTAAGTGCATTCCAACGGTATTCGAGGAGGCGAAATTGATCCTGAAATTGGTTATTAGGAAAGGCAGTACGCGCCTTGAAGATTGCGCGATTATTCCTCCTTGCCACCACGCATTGTTAAACCTGAAGATCGGGTCATAGACCTCTTCATACTCCTAAACACAAACTACGAATTCATTCCTCATTTTTCCCGCTACCAATCAATGCCAACTTTGCAATGACTTTTTAATTGCAGTAATAATTCGAGTCGGCGTCTGGCATTTCAAGTTTTAATGCATCAACGGTAATTTTATTGCGAGATTAATTGCCATAACTGATTACACTATTAATCACGTGGATCCGGCGTGCAAGCGGTTTAAGCTGGCGATACAGTCACTCTGGAATGGGTGCACTTGACTGAAGCTGATTGATCGATAACATATTCAAACACAATGGAACAGGGTCGAACACAATTCCATAAAACCGTTAGAAACCCAATAAAAAATGAATACAAAACTAAAGTACCAGAATAAACATATACTCCAGTTTATAATAAAACAAATCTTTCCCCCAAAAGCTCCAGAGTGGCCAAACCAGAAATAATCATAACAAGAACAAAAAAGATGCTTTGAAATTGCAGACGTAGAACGTTTATCTAAATTCTGGTTCTACAAGATGCTTGGTGTCACGCGACTGCTTAAACGAGGGAAATTGCCGGTCCCACGTGAGCCCGGCTTCTTCCAGCAAGGGCATTGCGCAATGCTATAAGCAGAGAGCGTGTACTTCCGGTTTTCGTGGCAGGGAACAAGACACGCGACAAAGCCGACGAATCTTCAGTTATGTACCGAACGCCCGTCATGACTAATGCTCTCTCTCCACGTGCCACGCCAACTAGTTTCACATTGTTCGCAAATGCGAGCGCCGTACGTGTGTCAACGTGTCTTGCCTGCCGGAGGATTGACGCTCGTGTGCCATTATTCACCGAGGATACTCGCCATACCCACCAGCTTCTGGTGCTCCTTGAGTGGCTGGACAAATAATTAAACTTGCTCTTTGCTTGAGACGGTGGACAGTGCTCCGAATGGTTGCTCGACCACTCTCGTAACCGGCAAGACAAGCAAGCCGGATTCATTAATTGTTACGTTGATTGTAATATTCTTGCGGGGAGTGGTGCGTTTAATAGTTGATACAGTGAATTCAAGAATAATATTGAAAGATTTAATAGTCCACGGTCTAGCAAGAATGGCTTTAAAACTTTGAAAAAGCGGTGAAATGTACTTGAAGCAATCAAGAAAGCCCTTTTTAAATCTGTCCAGCAAACCTTTTGTGTAACCTCCCATTAATATCCGGGAAGCTCGCCTGTTTTTAACGGAGAGCATTCAACATCCTGGCGGAATATCGCCGTGGATTTAACCGGCACAGAAATTAATACAGCCGGGGCACACAGTTACCCTAATAGCCCCGAGTGTTTTCGGCCGTTGCGTCCTGGCAATAATTCGCCGGCTTAATTGGCGAGGCAGACCGCAAAGAAATTAGCGCAAATTAACCGAGAAGAGGAATTCTCCTCGAGAGAGGGGCGAATTGCTGGTGTTGTATCGAGCGAAGTCAAGAAACCTCTCTTGGAAAGCATAATCCCCTCATTGGCGGGGAATGGTCTTAGAGGTTTTTCGGCCAAGTTGCGACGAATGGGACAATTTCCGTGAGAAAAGGCGCGGCTGCCCGATCAGAATCGGCGCGGGCAACTTTCCGACGGTGTATCGGAAGCCACTTTATATCGCTGTGCATCGGAAACGGCCGTGAAACTTCCCGAAACCTACCAGAAAACTTAGTTCTCCGTCGTTAACTACCGGCTTCTCTCCCCACTGGCGGAGCCAGTACACGTGGACGATTGACGACGCGAAAGTTTGATCAAATTCTCGGGACCATTTTCACTCCGGACCTTTTTCTTTAACTTTACCGCATTCGGTGTAGCTTGGACCCTGTGAAACGCGGACCTTCGAATCAGTGAACAGCTAATTAGCCATTCGGCAGTGAAGTGTGTCAAGGTAGAAAATGTAGGCTCGTGTTCTTGCAAAAATTTCTCAAATCAAAAATTCCAACCACGAATTACAATTTTTCAATTTCTATAAAATGTATTAAACTATAAGACATTAAAATAAGTAAATATAAATATAATAAATAATCTATAAAAATAATCAAATCTGGAGTGGAGCTACCACGGGAGACATACATATACGCAGCATCTCTGTACGAGGAGTCTGCCACCTCCACTTTTTTGTCACGCTGTGCAACGTAGGGAAACGTGCACCCGTTAGCCGGGAACGCGTCGTTGTGCCTCGCTTCCTCCTCGTTTTCACGCCAGTCCACGTACACGCGCGCCCCACCTTTACGCGTACTACCTTCACTACAACTACCTGCGCTAAGTACCGACTTTCCGTTTTACCTTGCCGCCGGGTCAATAACTTCCCTGTCATGACAGCCTCGGCCAAGTAAACAGAGAGGTTGGCCAGATTTTTCGTGCGACAAATATTCCAATAGCATTTAAATCGCACGTTTCCCCCAAATATGTAAATTCGAACCGCGAGAAATAGAAGGGTGAGATGGAGTTGGTTCGTGACACTCATAGACGCGACGGAGAGTACTTAAATTGCAAATTCGTAGGAAGTAGCGTAACGGAGAGACAAATGATAAAGCGGCGCCATTAGAATGCGAGGCAGCGGCAAGAAAGGTCATTAAATCTCAATACAATTGCTCGCCGGCAGCATTAATAGAGTACGCGCACGTTCCCGGCGAGCCGAAAGCATTGTTCCATTTACCACTGCGTAATCCCAATAATGATGTTGCCGTCTCGTAATTCTTTCGTGGTGTTGAACACAAAAAGCAGGGATCTTCCTGAAACCCATCATACGCGTTTAATAAATAAATTAAAAGTTTGAAACAGAGAAACCTTATTTAAAGAAAATAAAGAAAATCTCTAGCTTTTCTTCACGATATAATTAATAATAAGACAGACATAAGAAACGAAACAATTGAAAAGAAAGCAGCAGAAATTAATAAAACAATGTTATGGTGCATGTGCGATTTGTGATCATCGAGTGACTTTGGACTAAAAGCGAAATCGATTGCTACCAAGTATTCAATGACTTGTGCGAGTGTTCGTGAATGGTCGCAGCAATATGTGCGACGGAAATTTAATTGCTATCATGGAGGAACCCGATTTTTACGGGGACACCATAGACGCGGACTCCCTCGAGCCCGAGGTAACTTAATTGGTCCAGTGATTCATTTATATCACACTGATTCCTTGATCTTTTAGTATTTTTTTTAGAAATATAAATCAATAATAATTGTGTCTGGATTTATGGCTGTCTCATTGAAGGTAATGTCTTTCATTGTTTCAGGCCATACAATTGCCATCGAATCCAAAGAAGCTGGTCCTCAGCAACGGCGGCCTGGCAAGGATTCCTGACAGCGCGGTAGCTCATCCTGCCACCGAGGAGATCGATCTCAGTCAGAATCAACTCGGCATAATTAACAACAATCTCACAGTGTTGCACAAGTGAGTAATTTAAACCGAGAGCGCAAAACAATTCTTTAAAACAAAAGCCATCACTCCACTGACGTCCAACTGATCGGTTTTTCAAGGTTCCCGAAGCTCGACGCTGTCCATCTGGCGAACAATGAGCTAAAGAAAATTCCCCGCGAACTCCTGGAACTGAGGGAACTGACCTATCTCGATCTCTCGGGCAACAAAATCGAGAGAGTTCCGCCCGACATAAATCAACTTATCAAGTAAGTGCAATCAGCTTCATTCTTCCCTCGCTCTCTGGAGCGCCGCTACCAACTCTCTCGGCGACCACCTTCCACGATTGCCACCTCGCCGAAAATTGTTTCGATGGAAGGTCCGGCTGAACCTTGGACATTTCCAGCGATAATCCGCCGGCCAAGTGACCCGGCCGATTCCTGCAAGTTTGCGGGGGCAAATGAAAATTTATGAGCGCAAATGAACTTTGGTCATAATTCATTGGGATTGCGCGAGTGAATCGGATTGCAGGCTGTTGTCGATAGGCGTTCGAACGTTACATCGACAGGAGGATCGGCGCGATAAATCAAAGTGACTCTTTGCTCACGGCTGATAATAGTAGGATATCCGCTAATTAATCGAACGGGCAATCGCTGGCTCAAGCGTGTACGCTGGAAGCATTCGCTCGCTTTAAATTAACGTTCTCCACCGGCGAAGCAACCAATTACGGGATCTTCCGAGCAAAAGTTAATGCGAAAAACAGAAGCTCAGAAGCGCGCCAAGCGCGTATTCCTAAACAAGTTAGCTTCTTAGGATACAAATTTTCTCAAGTTCAAACTCTAACAAAGTTCTCGGAACTCGTACTTCCACCCTACACGCGCACATACTATTTGCTGATTTCCTTGCGCTCGTTAGCCGCTCGACCATCCGCTAATTAAGATAAACTGTACGAACCTACGGCTAATTGGAGCATCGGCAAAAGCATCGACCACCACCGCCGCCACTACCCTTTTTTTTCTTCCAATGGCTATTGGTTCCAATTGATGGAACCGGCGCAATCCCCACTCATTATCTCCAGCGCTAGTATTATCACTAGTACTCCACTTGAGCTCATAAATGGGAAGCAAGAGTGCGCAATCGAGGTCGGATTTAATAAAACGATTCCTCGAATGGCAGAAAATAGAACATCAACACGAGAAGCATTGATAATTCCTTCATATTATCCTTCATTTAAGCCGATCTGAAAACGAAATAAAAACTGCTAAATAAATTGGTAGAAACTCTTCTATAATTGATGCGTTCAAACTATAGAAAAATCGCGAAACAATAATTCCACTCAAACCACTCACAGTCACCATAAATGCAAGTTCGGGAACTCGCAACCATGAAAGCTCGCAATCTCGGAATCCAGGACCTTAAATTAAATCTCTGTTCAACGGCATGAAAAAGAGATTCCTAATTCGCGTTTAATCCATCGAATGGAAGTTGGATCGTTAGGAGCGCTCCTTCCTTCATTAAACCCGACACTGAAAGTGGACGATAATGTCTCGTGTATCGGCCTGGATCAGGCTAGCAGGAAGAGAGCACGATCGCCGGGATCGGCTAATTAAAGCCTAAGATTACGCAAAGTTCCTCGAAAAGTCTTGGCCGGGGGCGACGGCGGCGGCGGCGGGGACGAGCGGAAATGAGGATACCAAAGACTCCGGAGAAGAAGGAACTACGGTGTGAACACGGGTAGATAGAGCTATACACAGGTATACGTGGGGCGGTGGCACGGGCTCACCATAGCGGAGCGCACGTAACACGCTGTTTAAAGTTGCACTCACACAGCACTCCTGTTTGCCAAGTGGATGTATCGCGCTCTCGATAAGTCGGCCACTCCATCGTAACTTGGAGGCCGCGTACCACGCCAAGCACCGCCAACACCCTGCTTTTCAGCCGAACAAAGAAACCGCAATCCGATCTACTTCGAGGCTCGAGCTCGCCGATGCAATAACGCGTCCGTTTGAAGTTAACCTTCTGCCCTCTCAATAATCGGACTAGTTGGAATACTTTGGAGTTAGACACGTGGCGAGAGACTCGAAGTTGTCAGCCGAACCAATGACCAGGGAGAGAGCCGCATTCTGTAGAAAGTTTAGATGTCGGCTTGTACTCTGATATTAAATGATGTTTTGCATTATTCGCCACCATTTATGCTTGTAGAATCGAACGGGATAATGCGGGTCATGAATATTATTAATTTCCCAGAGCGTGCAGGGAAACTAATTGGTAATTCGCGGGACTTATTAATTCCTATAAAACAATACTACATCATCCCTTATTATTTGCGCTCGTATTACACCAAACAATAACAACACACAACAATACTCATTAAAACCATTAAAGATTTACGAAAAACTATCGAACAAAGTAATACTTTTCTCCATTGGCGAGCGGAACCCTTTAAATGAGCGATGCGCGGCAAGCGCATGCTAAAAGTGGCGTGCGCGTGTGAATGCGACTTAACAAAAAGAGCCCTGACAAAGCAAAGCAGACTCACACAGAGGCCGAGAAAAAGGGAGTGGAGGAGAGAGACGCACGTGTAGAAAAGCAAAGGGAACTTGCCGGGCACTTGCCGGTAGAATGGAGTTGGGCAACGAGCCCGCTCGAAGTCCTAGAGAGGGAAAGAGAGCGAGGCGTCCGGCATGCCGGCGCACTGGCGGGGAAACAAACGGGTAGAAGGTCCCACCGCGAATCAATATGGAGCGGCACCGATAGCATTCAGAGTACTGACCGTAATTGGAGGGGTAGTACTGGCACAAGGCAGTTCCAATTCCTTCAAAACCAGAGAGAAAGAAGGAAGTCCTTTGCTAGCGCTGCGAGCAATTCCTCTCTCTCGGCTACAGGCTCACTCAAAAATTTACTTCAGCTAGAAACGTGTTGGTGCAACGTAGAATTATTACCCATTTTCATCTCGGTTTTCACATTATTCAGTGACGCCTAATAATCGCTATTTTTCACCTCTAATGACACGGAATTTGAGTTTGTGCCTTTATGAAAGCTCAATGGAACTTCAGAGCCAATGTTTGTCTATGCATAGCAGTGAGAGTCAAAAGAAAAATGGTTTGTTGAATCGACCTTCCGCAATTTTCCAGGCTTTTCACCCTCCCGGACAATGTCGATTTGGAAACAAAAAAAAATATCAAATTCACACCGCGGCGTCTATGAAAGATTCATGGACTATTCAGTTAGCTGTAACGCATACAGATCGCTGGGAACAAGCTTGAGCGAGGCTGTACATAGGCCGAAGTACAAGTGACTCTCCTTTACAACTCAATTAACTTGAATTCTTGTAGACCTGAATGGATCGGTGAAGGGAAATTGGGTCGCGCTTACCTTTAATAACGAGAGAGATTGTTTATTGGAAGGCAGGCCGGAGGCTGCCTGTTGTCGAGTGAATGCCCGATGCCAGTAATTAAGGAGGAAGATCGCGCTAAGACCTTCCCCTCCTTCCTTCGATCCTCGATTTCCTCGTTGAAATTAAAAAATAGTCTGCTGCACGCCGGAATCTAACCTGCCCTTAATGAAACGTAAAAATGCCGATTGCGAAATTACCACAGCTCTGTGATAATAAGTATAATGTAACTTTCCGAGTAAAGTCCTGCGCTGCGCTAAAGTCCCGTTCACTGATTCATCCGCGCCAGTGATGCATGTCGGCGACTGGTCAGACGTGTCCGCGGCGCAAGCAATCGAGCGTCCAATCCGCAGCTTGCTCAGTTAATTATCTCAGCCATCTTAGAAATAATTAATTATTCGTACAGCTAATAAAATTAATAATCATACGAGTCAGTCATAATTAAAAAATACCCAAAGCCTTACCACCAAATCACAAGGCTGTAATTTAAAACCTGCAAAAACCAAAGGAAAAACTTATGTCGATAATCAATACGTATTGTTCGATGATTGAAAAGAAGTATACGCGAGAGCATCGCATTTTCGATGCACCGAGACGCGATTTAGTCTTTAGAGGCAACGCTAAGATCCATTAAGCCACTCGAACTTGCCGAACGAGTTTCCCTGTGGTCTCATACCGTAACTTGTCCGGCACATCGTCGGGTTAACCCTGGTGTTAACCGCCCGCTGGCGGGGCGCGCACGGCATACAAACAGGGCTGTGCGACACGGAGAATTAGGAGGAACAGGGCCTGCCAGGATGGCAGAGGCGATTCGCCTGCTTTGAAGGTGGCTGTAGCAGAAGGCAATTTCTGTTCTGTTACGTCAGACTGGTCAGCCAACCCATCCTTGCACTCTCGTGCCTCCCTCTTTCGCGCCGGGAACAGGTGGAACGTGTTCCTTAGGATCGCCTTTCCACCAACTTCTTAGTTCGCCCGGGAAGCTCCGACGTGCACGCGCTGCCGATACACTTTTTCCTCGGTTTCTCAGCCAGCTGAGCCCCCGTGTGATTTGCAAAAACTATTTTGGTAATAGTATTGAAGTGCGACTCAATTGTTTTTAATGTCATTGTTAATGACTTCTGTGTTTATGTCGCCAGAATTAACTGAATGATTTAATAGAAAACTGGATTTAATTGACGCGCCTGTGATAAAATAATTCGGCAAGAGAAAACCAAGCTCTGTGATTGGTTTAATGACTAGTTTAGAGTAGAATTCGATATGAACGATCGAGAAAATGATTTGAACGTGTGTGTCATGTGCATTCGCTAAAGGAATACTCAAGATTTTTGTGATAACATAAAAGGTGAGAAATTAATTCGTAATAATTCCTGATTACGACTGCTGTTAATTCATAAATAAATACCCCGAGTTTGGGGAAACGCATAATAAATATACTTGGGCAACAAATCGTAATTAAAATCATCAATGAAAGTATTCCGAATGCTCGTAATTTAATTCTTTACATTGAACTGTTATGAATCCCTGCTTTTGTTATGTTAATAATGCATCATTAAGCTTTTAATATCACGCAATTAGTAATTTAAGCGATCGAGCAAGCCTGGTAATAACGACTGATAAAGGGACCGAAGGAATTATAAATTTATGGATCAACAGTATTGCTAAAGCACAGTAACGATTAAAAAATGCATGAAACATAGTAAACAGCTGAATCAATATATCAAATATTTAGAATCGAAATTACATTATGAACTCGAAATAATGAATTTCATATTACTAATGGTAGTGACGTTTGTATTCAAAATTACGAGACCATTAAACACAATCATTAGTTATTAATTAACCTTATCGCAACTATTACGTATCGAGTAGGAACTGCAGTAATTCCTCGTTATTGCTAGCTGCGGAATTGCTGTATTTATAATTCACGATGACGCAACCGGTGCGAGAAATCCATAAAGTGTATCATCGAGGAAGAGTCGACTTTCGAGCGAAGTACTTTCTCCGTGAGTGCGCACTTCGTGCGACACGCACCAAGTGCTCCGACGGTCTCAAGCATTGATTGACGTGGAAATTATGATTTCCGTTTTTGTCTGAATAATCGAAAGTCCTCGTCGTGGCCGCGCCAGCGACGCCGATGACACAGATGCTTACGTACGGCACAGCGCGGAGGTTTTCACCGTAATTTCCAACTTTCTACTCAACTGCACATCCTGTGGGCGGCGCGCGCGTCTGGGTTCACCGATTCCCCTGTCCGAGGATACACTCTAGCAGCAGCCACTGTTTTCGCACTGAATTCCGATGCGTTAGCCATCAACTCTGTCACACTAATTCCGAGTTGAGTGACCTGTAATTAGGATATGTAATTAAAATAGACTGGTCAACTGAGCAGCATTTGCCGACAAATCGCATTGCAAATTCTATCCAAACTATATGGGCAATATACAAGAGTAGGTAGTAATCACAAGGTAGAAAAATAATTGCTTAATTGTGTTAATGAGTGGTCGTTAACTTTACTCTCTAAAGTCATCAAGCTCTATGTAAGGCCTCTTTCTAGGTGCAAGGTCTTTCTCGGTATCTTTATACTATCATTTATTTGCGTTACTTGACACACTTTGAATTGTAATGAATACAACTATGTATTACCTCTGGGAAAATGTAATTGTTAATTTAACGCTTGCAATGTTTCTTGTCCAGTTTGCAGGTATTAATACTAGATCGAAATGAGATCGAAGATCTGCCGGCTGAGCTGGCTGAACTGACAAATCTGCGGGATATTTCCCTGGCTGGAAATTGCCTAAGCAAGCTGCCGCTGTTTCTCAACATGCGCGCCCTTACACTTTCGGTATGTTACTCAATATTCACCCCTTTAAACTTTTCAGTGCGAACAGTTTCAGCACCGAAAATCGAAGAGAGACCAATTTCGAGCAGTGTTATTTATTAATAACACTGGACGATGTTCTCCTAGAAATTATTTTTGGTATTCAATAATGACCCAGCTTACGCCGGGCACACAAAAAATTGTCTTATAGACTCATCAATTGTTCCCCTCCACGGAAATCTTTAGTAAAAGGCGAAAGATTTATACGTGTATTGAAGGGAAACCAGAGGTAACATTTGACTGTATTCGGCCGGCCTATATCGAGCGAGTGTGCCCTTTTCAGCTGCGAGAACTACAGCCGAGGCGGTGGCCACCTATCGGCGTATGATGGAACTATCGACTTTACTGAAGGAATTCTCTCCAAACACGTTTCTTTTGTATTTGACTACTACCCCCAGATATTTATTGATCTCTTTTGAGTATTTTTTTGAGAAAATTAATTCCTTAAATATATAATCTTTGATAAATTTCCGCAAGGGTTAACTATAATAGTTTGTTTAAACTTTAAAGGTTTATTTTAGGAAACGAGTCTACAGGGATATATTTATTAGACAAAATGTTACATATTAACGATCATTTCGAAAATTTTCGTTGGAACAATTTCGCGCATGATAAAGAAGCAAATTAACGTTGAAGCGTAAATCAATTGAGCCTCGAAATTACTTTCAGGACGTGCTGGCTAAAGCGGATGCGGGCAAAGCGTGCAAGGATGAAAAGAACAATCAAAACAACTTGTATAGGGTCAATCTCAGGAATAATCAATTGAAGGGGAACATTATTCTCGGAAATTACGGAGTAAGTTCCTTATAAACGGCTCCTCAATTTGTTCCTTAGTCGCTGTCACGCAGTTTTCATAAAGGCCTTACCGTTTTCTTCTTTTTAAAGAATTTAACTCACCTGGACGTGAGCGAGAACAGTATAGAAAAGCTGGACGTTAGTGCTCTTCAGGAATTGAGGAGCATTCGGTGCGCCCGAAACGTTCTCACCGAACTGACTGTCTGCGGCAGAAATCTTGTGTCTCTCATCGCCGGAAACAATAGTAAGACGCTGGGGATTTTCAGTCTCAATGCTTGTCGATTTCTCGCAGAAGGAACTAAACGCTCGACAACTTGGTATGCTTTCAGACCTAAAAAAGTTAACGATCGAGCCTGTCCCAGTAAACCTCGAGCATCTCGACGTTTCCTAGTGAGTATGAACCTAAACCAATGTTTTATTCACACCATTACTCCTATTCATCTAGTTCCCACTAACACGCCGAGCAAAGTTGCTCAAATTCTAACTTGGAATTGAATCTCGGCCAATGCACATACCCGATACGGAGATTACACGACTATTCACAGATAATATATATTCTGATTGTCAGCAACGAGTTGGATGCTCTTCCAGAATGGACGCCGGACCTGCCAGTGTTACGCGCCCTATTTGCCTCGCACAATGCCCTAACAGCCCTTCCAGATCGCTTATTATCGCAGCCGTCGAGGCTCGAAGTTCTTCACCTACCGCACAATAGGCTCCAGGCTCTACCACCACCAAGAAAACCGCTCAACATCGTCCATCTGACCCTTCAGGACAATGCTTTGACGGCATTGCCGCCTAGCTTCTTCCCCAACACCGAAAAGTTAGTTCAAATTTCCAATACGAGCATTTCATCTCAATCAACTCTAATAACTCATTATAGCTAACTGTAGTTAAAGGATTAATTATAAGGAGCAGCCACGTACTTTATAACGACGGAAATATATTAAAAGTCTAATTCTCACTTCTACTCTACAAAGAATTAAATTCCATTGTGTGCTCGATGTTGCCTAGAATGAAGGTGTTGAACCTCTCGAACAACCGATTGTCAGAGTTCTCTTATCCCGGAGAAGCTGGCAAGGACCGCCAGAACGGGCACATGTTGGAGAAGCTTTACCTCACGGCAAACTGTTTGACGGACACGGTATTGGACGCCCTTGCGAAATTGACGTCGTTGAGGGTGCTCCACATTGGCTACAACACGCTAGACACGCTGCCCGAAAGGTAAACCCGAGCGCCTAATTTTTTTAGATCAAAAGACGGCAACCCAACTGTTTGATACGAGTTAATATAATAAGAGATAAGGGAGAGCTGTGCGACAGTCCGAATTACGGGAGCCGCAATTAATTATCATATTTTAACATGACGCGCCCGCGGGCGAATATGTAATTGCAGCTGTATATCATCCTGGGGAGATTTGGAAGAATTAGTGCTGTCTGGCAACCGGCTGCAATATCTGCCTGACAGCGTAGCTAATTTACAACACCTGCGCGTGCTGCGCGTCCATTCTAATCGGCTCCTGACCTGTCCCAGCTTCAGCAAAACAAGCTCGTTGAAGGTACTTCATGAAGTTATTAAATCTGCTCGAATTATCGATTCAATCAATAACACTCACCAATGCTTCGTTACTACTAAAGCAAATTGTATAGCCCAGGATCATACGTTAAAGTAAAATGATCGGAAAACATTCGGAATTTTTCCACACACAAACTTGAGTGCATTAAAATTAATTTAATATTTTAAATTTTGATCAAGAGAATTCGTATTAAGTGAGGACATTCTTCCCCAGGTGCTCGATTTAGCACACAATCAATTGGATCGCGTAAACCTAGCAACGCTAGTGCCACCTCAGCTGCAGTTTCTCGACATCTCCTGCAACTCCCGTCTGCATGTTGACCCTAGGCAATTCCAAGTCTACAGGTCTCAAAGACCAATATCTCTGGTCGACGTATCTGGCCAAAACAGGCCTAATTTACCCTCACACCCACATCAACAGGACATCGTCAGCTCGGAGAAATCCTCGGAACAACCGTGGAGGCTCGGATTTTCGGAGACCGCTGGATCGCGAGAGAAGTATGTGAAATATCCTTCTCTGATTTATTACATTTTCTTTACAAATATGATGAACTAAATATTACACAAATACAAGCAACGCTTATAGTAAACTTTCGATGGCGTGTTCTATTGTCAAAGAAAGCACGGACAATTGTTTGTGTACCTCTGAAACTTTACCTAGAAAAGGTTTCCTCTCAAGCCGTAAAACTTACCCAAAACGAACCTATCATGCGCAGACTCTACATCTCTCAAGTGCGAATGCCGGCGTTCTGCAACGTGGAGGGTCTCTTCGGGATCTTCGACGGTGGTTCGAACCAAGAGGCGCCTGCTGCGCTCCAAGAGATGATACCGCGGCTCTTGTTAGAGGAGAGGACCGTCCGGGAGACGTCCAAAGAGTATCTCAAGTACACCCTACTGTCGGCGCACCGGGAACTCAAGGAGAAGGGCCAGAAGTACGGGGTGGACGCGACGCTTGTGCACATTGTGCGGCTGCAATCACAGCTGCAGACTTACCCGAAGTCCGCTGCCAAGTATTCCTTGAAAGTAGCCTCCTCGGGCGACGCTAAAGCCGTGCTATGCCGTGCGGCAGGTCCTCTGACACTGGCACCCCGGAAGAAAGTCTCGGTGAAGAACCAGCTGGGTAATGCGGCAATGTTCCCTCTAGTGGTGCCCGACCCTTCTTTCGAGGAAGTGGCATTGGAGGACGACGATGAGTTCGTGATAATTGCCAATCGAAGGCTCTGGGAGGTGATGAGCATACAAGAGGCTGTGAGGGAGGCTCGAGCGGAAGCGAGTCCTGTCCTAGCTGCAAAGAGACTGCAGGACTTAGCGCAGGCCTACGGCGCCGAGGACAATCTCAGTATAATCGTGGTCAGACTAACAGGACCCAATCAAGCCGATCTCGATCAGCTCATGCGCGAATTGAGGCACGCCGTTGTGAAGAATAGAGGCCAATCCGATGGCGCTTGTACTTGTCCTTGTTGTGTACCGCCGCCAGCACACAAACCACCTGGTCCATGCTGTTGTCACGCCAACGACGGCTATTATTTGAATGGCGTATTGAAAAGTATCGTGAACAGGTGAGTGCACATCCATCAGGCACGCGGTTCACTATTTCGCGAATTGAAATTGGAGTCTCGTAGTGGGGCACTGCATTAAAACCATAATGATTGAGCTTCGTTCTCCTTTTTTAATATTGTAAACACAAGGAAACCTTTAGCATAGATTTTCGTATGGGTATATTCCAGATCGACCAAGAGTCACAATGGATCAGGCAGATATTTCAAGAATCGTCGAGCTGCACAGGATAACGAAAGTCCTCCATACAGCAGAGATGACAGAAGCTCGCCGAGTGGTCAGTCGGACCAAGCGAGCGACAGTACCTTCAAATCGAGACAACTTTCCGGTAGGGGTTGGTCCGCCGGAACTGCTGCTACCAGAGTTACGAACAAAACTCGCCAAAGTGTGCTCATGCATGAAAACGGTTCGCGAAAGGTAAGGTACACACGTCCAACGTCCCCGTCCATATTCATTAGAAGAGTGTAAACTACTACGACTACCAGTACCTTGCGATAATAGAGGCCAGTAGACCATATTGTTTGCACTGCCGTTACTAAAAATATCCCATTAATCGTCTCATTCCGAGAAAATCACAGATTGAAATAGAGTTATCGCGCGAGACTCCCTTCATAAGTTGGCGCCAATCAATACTCCCAGCAGCATTAATGCGTCGAGCAATCGATACTTGTCCCATCCAGGGTTAATGACCGTACTTCCAAGATTAATAATACAGATATTTAAAAGCGCAGCAAATGTCTTCATTCCCATACTCAATAGCATATCGCAATATTAAATTCGATAATCGCAGGAACCATCTTTTTCCTGAGATTAGAATATCTTTTCATGTAATTCTAATTTCTTCTAGGCATCACCTAATGTACCGGTACAAGAAGACACGATATCCGAGAGATCGGGAGCACTGAGCGAGGAGCAATTCCGCTGCTGGGAGTATATGCTCGAGCAGAACACGCAATTACTCTTCGACAAGGAATTGGACACGCTGACAAGGACACCGCTGCGTAGGGGTCAGTCGAGGTCGACGCCGCAATTGGCCGGCAACCTGCCCTTCCTGTCGAAAAGGTTCGGCAGCGCCCGATCCTTTAATCCTTCTCTGCCACGACCTCCCATGGTGCGATTCGGGAGCGGGCGTAGATTATTAAACGGCGGGCCGAACGCCGCCTACTTCGGCAGTCTGCAAAGGCTAATGCCCTACAATCTCGAGTACGACTTCGCTGTTATTCAGGAGAGGAGTGCCCTCGACTCCTTGGAGCAGGATGCCAGCAGGATGCAGCAGTATTGGGGCGTAGCCACCACCGAGCTTTGATCGATCCTCGCTGTTGCAAAAGCCGCAGCTTGCCACTAAACAATTTTTCACCCATCGCTCGACTTCTATGACTTCTTTTCACCAGAGTCGACAGAGAAATGTTTCGTGCTGCGAAGAAACTTGTATGATAAATCGTCCTGCATTGTGAAGGCGCAATGCAGAAGTGGCGCGTCATGATGAGGTACTTTGGAGGATAAAAAGCAACAACGAGTTAGTAAACAACAATCTTACTTACAAAGCCCGCCGTCTGTCGCTCGGAGCTTTTGCCAGGCTAAAGTCTTTTATTGCCACTAAACATAGATAACCGAGGGAGAAGTCGGGGCAATCTTATCGATAAGAATTCACCACCGTGCACTTGCATCCGACGCGACGAGAAAGCCTTTAAACCGGGCAAAAGCGATTATAATTTCCGTATTGGCAAGCTTGCAAAAGCCAATTGCTTTATTACGGGCGCGCCGAGATTAAAGCGAGTAAAAGTGCCTTTGGCCTGCCGAGTAATTGCGTGACTCATGACGAGCGCACTGATAGACTACCTTTGTTCCGCGCGAGATAAGTGTGTGATGCTACGTGTAAATATTGTACGCTTCGACGAATACAGGATAGTGGAACAACGCGCGTGCCGAAACAATTAAAAGTCCCATTTATGTAAACTATTTGGCCTCGCCAATACTGCAACTGTAAATACCGTCTAAGTATAGCGTTAAGCATCTCGAACGAGGCAATGACATTCATTTTCCGATCGATTGTCAAGTCTTCAGTAATATTTTCTAATATTATTATCTATAATTACCTAACGCGTGTAAGTATGGGGCTCTTTTCTAACCGAATGGTCGAGATAGTCCATATCGGAAGAAAACTACGATCTCAACCATCGGCATTGTGAGATCCACGTGATACATTGACGTAACGAGCAATATGGGCTTATGCTTTCGCTATATCTCTGTACTATGGACCTAACGCACAGTTATGGACCTATATAGTGGGATCTAACTCATAATATTCTACGCTGATGTGTAGCAAGACTCGTTAAACATACTACTGACATTGTGTACTGCACCAATGCGGGAAGAATGTATACTGAAATAGTCTGCACATTAGCCAGTTCAATGAACCTGATTATGACAATAAGTTTATGTCGATAAGATTATTGGGAGCGAACGCCTTTGAACAAATAAACGTTATTTTTATACTACGCTCGAATATGGACTACCTGTACCTGAAGCTATGCGTAATGATGTATGTACTGGAAGAAGTAAAAACAGTTTGAAAATTGATATTTGATATGATATTACTAGTCTGAGAAACCTTCAAAGTCAGGAATCATGTGCAAGATTTAGGGAAGCTCTTTTTAATTGACTTTCTCTGATTGCATGTAGCGGGAAGTCACGAATTAACACAATCT
Organism: Crossocerus cetratus; assembly: GCA_963675795.1. Lineage (NCBI taxonomy): Eukaryota > Metazoa > Arthropoda > Insecta > Hymenoptera > Crabronidae > Crossocerus > Crossocerus cetratus. The sequence goes on from OY776667.1 coordinate 20,634,563, forward strand.
CGAGCAGTAAGTTTATCTCTGTTTTGTCGTCGTCTAGTTTTTTAATTTCGGTTTTGATAAGCGTTATCTTATTTGCTGAACGCGGCAATGAAAGCTACCATCGGCCGAGGGTGCCGTTTTCAAAAGTTTCTTTTGGCAAGCCAACCAATAGGGTAAAAGGATTAGCAAAATTCAATAAACCGAATATATTGATCAAAGCTGCATGCGAACAAATAATTCGGTTGAATGGAAACAATATAAAAAACTGATAGAACGTGACCGGGTAGTCGCAGAGAGTAGTGAGAGGTAGTGTGACTGTCCGACGTGATAGCCAACCCAGACCTTGCTTATCAAGTCCGAAAGGCTCGATCGATCGAAAGGTTAATCGACTTCTTATGCAACTGCTTGCAGCACGCCAGTGATTGTCACGAATGCAAACCGGACACAAATTGAGTTCTATAAAGTAGTTGATCACTACCTTATACCCATTTTGTACAGAAATTTGCAGATCCCTTATCCTACAAATATGCTGATCATCTCTTGAGAAACCGATTGATCGCCTTTAAGGTGTTCAGAGGATTAAGGAAGATCAATTGCAAAGGACATCCGATTGATAAGTGGAGTAAGTCGAGACCCCCGTGAATCCGATAAGAATTCCTTTCGAGATTGGCACCGGCTGCGATGTAGGATAGAAAATCGCTGCGGATTATACATGGATTCGATCTTCCTGATACACACGTGGATCCGAAAACACCTGTGTATCGATCAGGCGACCAACTATCAGGCTGATGACACTCCAAGTGTTCTTAACGCGTTGCGATATTTACCGCAGCCTACCGGAACAACTTTATCTATGTGTACTCACTGATACTCTCTGAACTTCAACCTCCGTGTTTGCAGTTGGCAATCGAGCATCTTGCGGATCAGCTGATCCGCCACACCACTGCCGCGCGACGAATCCGTCAACGTGTGTGCTTACTCGACAATGACTATGATGACCTAATAGGAATCGGGACAAACAGGTCGGGGACTGTTCACGCTGATGTTTACTCGAGCGAACGCATCTATGATTGCACGGTGCGCTATCATCAATAAAAGACTGGTTGCGAGCGAGAAGTGCGTCGTCCAATTGCCAGGAGTTTCCAACCGGTTTCATCATAGATGTCTACTGCGGCGTATTTACAACCGACTTAATACATATACCTGTCGTGCCTCTTATGTGACGCGACAGTGAAAAGATTGTAAACAAATCTGCTATTAAAACGTCTGCCGCCGTAAATAAGAGCTAGACAGAAGATTTGAATGTCTAGGTGAATATACATATCTAGCCTTGACTATTTCGGTAGCTCGCACGTCTTTCCCAGTAATGCGCTGAATTTTCTGTTCGGTTGTATTGTTTACGAAATATGAATGTGTGTGAGTTAAGTGCTATATAAAAATTTAATTAGACCTCGGCATAAGATAAGGAATAATGCATTCGGCATTATCGTTCCAGTTCAAGAGGGTGATATTAATTGTTGACTAAAAGCTTTCATTGCTCAGCTTATTATTGTAGGAACAACAATTTCAGGGGTAATTAATTAAGCATTGATGGCACTACCAGCAGTTTACTGATGAAACACATATAGATATTGTCAACTCTGACAATAAATATTTATCTCCAGGCAAATCTGCACGATTAGTCGGTCATATCCCATGCGTCATCGCAGGCTATTGCAGCGTTTAATAATAATTGATCCTCGAAAATGGATCGGTTGGCCGAATTACGACATTTCTTCAGACTACAGGTCGCTTATTTCTACTAGTAAAAACTACCCATCGCCTTTTACACTATTCAGTTTCATCAGTTGGGCAATGCCATTATACACTATGAATTCGCCTCTCAAAAATACTCTGTCGCAATTCTACTGACGCAGAGCGCTGGTCGAAATACTGCGAATTACGTAAAATATCAGGAAAAAATCTGTGTAAACAAGTGTCTATCGCAACACCTATCCAGCACGAAAAACTCTAGCAAAGCCCGATTATTTTTGCACATCGACAGTGTGTCTTATGACGCCGCAGCGTGTGCCAAAACCCAAAAGCGGCTACAAGTAACTCGTAGGAAGGTACGACAGCTCAAAGTCGAATCGAGCCACGAGCTATCTAGCCGACGTGCCGCCGCGAGGTGTGACGTGGCCAAGTGTATCGACGGGTGTGTTACTCGTTACGTCGGAGCCGACGAAATATATTTGCGGCCCCCGGCAGATACCAGGGCGCATTACACCGAGTCCGTACACCCGCGCACGGTAGAGCCGTCGAGCGAGAAAAAAGGAGTGCGAGCCGCGTGGAGAGGAGCGTCGCGAGAGCCCGTACGAGTGCGGCGAGGAGTCACGTGTGCCGGTGTGTATTCAGCAGGGAAACACTGTAGTGAAGAAGGGGCCTCGGCCAAAGGGGTTTGCGTAACGCGATTCAGCGGAGAACGTGCCCGCGGAGTCGCTCCAACTCAGTTCTATTCGATCGCTCGTTCGCGATACTGATTGCTCGCTTTCCTCGGGAGGAAAAGTGCTCGGGACGCGCGGGTAGTATTTACGGTTTAGTAAGAGCGATCTTTCCGAGGCGTCCGACGGTTTCTGTGTCCGAAGATGAGTGGCGGAGTACATCGGTCAGTGATTCCACGGGAAATCCAGCTTTATACTTAGTTCCGCTGGCGTGCTGCCTGTCAGGCTGACACTGACTCGAAGCACGTGTTCTACCATCGAGCCTGCAGTAAGTACTCTGGAATAGCCGCAGCTCATCCCTGCGGAGCGATGCTTGCGCTTCTGTCGTTTCAAGGTGGTGTTCGTATCGATCTTTTTATGGAGAACCTGTGATAGGAAATGTGAATATTCATTAGATTTTTATTACGCAGGAGAGTACTTATGTAAGTGGAAAATGTCGCGTTCAATGACTCATGCCATTGTGATTACAGTGACGTTCGTTATTATTATGCGCGTTTTGCGGTCGCGCGAAGCCGCAAAAATCTAGCCGAGGCTTGTTACAACTTTTCTCTCGCGCTCGCTGTTTCTGACACATTTCAGTTATCAAATTAGCGATCGCGCTCCGCTGGAAACCGTATGACGCTGAATGTTAGCGGAATCCTGTTATTTTCAACGAGCTGTACTAGTCCAAAAACCGGCAGTGGATCTGTACTTTTCAAGCAACATTCGGAACTGGTTAAGCCAGAGCGCGATGATCCAATTTGGTGACTAAAATAAAACAAACGCGGGCTTGCCAAATTTTCGTACAACACTGAATGAACGTTCCAAGGTCGAAAATGAATCTAAAAATACAACTCTGTTACTTTAATTCCGTGGAGAAAATGGATTGGCGTAAGTGCCCTTTTGCGTGACAAGGGACGATTCATAAGTACAGCAATAAATGGAATTCCCGTGTGAGGGTATTAATCCATTCTAGTATTCGCCAGGGGTCGGCTTACCTGCCGCTAATATATTACAGGGAAAAAGAACCGTCTCTCCTTTTCGCGATACGAGCATCTATTACCGAAGGGAGGGCGAGTTCCGAAGAGAAGCGCAGGGTTAAGGACTGCGGTGATTTAAGGAGAAACAGTGATTTATTAGTGGCACACTTTGAGAGTTGAGACAGGCGGACTAAATCGTTACCTGCTCCTTCTTTTCGGAACTTTACGGGGCTTTCGCACGCCCGCTCGCTTTACGAAATACCATAACAACCCTGCTAACAGGGATTCACGATGTACATTGAAGAAAAACATGCTATCGTCGCGGGCAACTTTGCTCAGGGTTCTTGGTTTCAGCGGACATCTTTCGCGATAACAAACGACCGCGCCTCTGGTTGCGCTGCTTATCGATTCGAGAAATTGCTGGGTGTCGATGATCGAAGACTCCTATAACAGTGAAAGTAAAAACGCTCTTTAATTCGCCAGAAATTGTTCTTGCCATATAAACTGTAAAATCGCAACACATTCCGTCGCCTACTGGTACGAGTTGAGCTTCGACAAGGCGCAATGAAATTTGAAGAGAGCGACTGATAAGAAAATTGGCAACCTGAACGCGCGCAAACAGAAATGAAGGATCAACAACTGCTCTGTGTACTTTGCGTGTATTTAGTCTGCACGAAGGAGAGCGCTCAGTTGACGCCGATTCCTGTGTACTCATTCCGCGCATTGCGAAGCTTCGCGGAAATTACGATACACCTCCCAAGATTAGCAAACCAATTTTACAACATCTGAATGGCTTGAGAAAAGAGAAAGGTCGCTCGCGGGCCTTGGGATTCAAAGGTAGCGCTAGTAGGAAGCCGCTCGACACTTTGACGCAAAAACGATTGCGGCCGACGATATCTCGAAACGGTGAATGCTAAACTGCACCTATTAACTGAAGAAATGTTGATAATGGCTGGGAAATTTACCTAGCTCGAATTGAACGAGTGCAATACCGGCAGTGCTGAGTCAACATGTTTTCGTGCCCCTCGGTTATGGCCGGTGTGAATTCGACAGAGTTGACAGTACTTTTTGTTTGGCCACGGGCTCTACGTAAGATTGTTTAACGCTTAATACAAATGCGATTGTCTTCGGAATAACAGATGGAAATGCATTAATTGCGTAAGGATTCCGACTTTGTTCTTAAAGGATTAATTTGAATATGTGTTTACTTTACCAATTAATTTACTTTGCAAACATGCTTGCTCAGAAATCCCCATTAACAATTGTCGCCAATATGTAAGTCAGGGAATAGAAAACTGAAGAAAAACTACATTGAGGATACTAGAACAATGGCCTCGTGATATACACTTGAGACAAGCTGAAGCCTATATCTTCTCACAATCGCCTTTCCCACAAGTAGCCTCGATAGCAATCTGCAATCTTCGCTGGTCGACAAACAGCACCTTTCACGACGCTTGATCGACACTACTTTATGAGAAACCTTATAATAATTTCTAGCCAATCCTTGTGTCTATTTACCAAACCAAAACTATACAAATCCATGTATCCGGCGAGGAGAGGAAGTTAAAGTCGATAGAACACTGTTGCCTCGAAACCGAGGTTTAGAAAGCCAACTCTTACAGAAAAGATGGATTATAAACAGGAGTGCGGTTTCGAAAGTATAAATACCGCAGCCATCTCGCGATTTTCTAGAGAATTGAAGATTCCCGAAACACAATATGACCTAATTAAACAGTTAATCCCACGACCTTACCAGCGTGTATTCCGAGGAAAGTTATCACGTGCCGGAATACAATGCATCATGTATCAGCGTGGCATCGTCTTCCCTGAAATGTGTATGCATTGACGAATCAGTGAACCAGTTGTTATTTAAACCTGCATCGTACGTCCGCGCTGGTATTATCAATGCTGGATTAAACCGTATTGAAGTCGCCAAAGCAACCGCATACTAGGTACAATGTTTCCCGCCTGTTTGCGCCACTAACAATGGAAGTGGAACAAACTCGTTTTTCGGGCGGTTTCACAGCTGCCAGTGAACCACACCTGGGAAACTCCGCTACTGGAAAGAAGCGGCGTAGATGCGAGCGACGCAAAATTCTACCGAGTGCCGTCTCCCTATTCATCAGAGAATTACAAGGCAGCACTTAGCATTCAATAAATTTCCATCGAGTCAAGTGGAAGAGTAAGCGAGGCCCACTCTGCGAAAATTGGCAGAATAGAGCTGAAGGTGATACATATCTAGTCCTGCGCGTACACGTGGGGCACGTTGGTTTCCTGCCTCAAATGCGTCACCGCACTCTTATATCGACCAATCTATATATCGGCTGAATGTCCCCCAGTGAGCAATGGGTCGCTCTTTTTTTCAACGAGTCTTTTCCTGTTTATCCCGCTCCCTTGCATTACCCTAGAGCCGAGTAAAATATGTTAGTTAGATTCCTTCGAGCATGCCACGATCGCGTCGCACGCAGTTCACTCCAATTCACCGGCAAGCAAAGCCAGCCAATGATTTACCGATCGATAGGATAATTGGAGAAGAAAGGGTGGACACAATAGGCGGGCACTGTGTACCGTGCGGATGAGCACAATGCGTATTACCATATATGCTGCGTGCTTTTGCGCGCTACTCCTGCAATGGCCATGCACGATTTTCGAATCATCCACATTTGATTAGGATATATGTAACCTGTGTCTAGACGAGAGTATTGGAAAATGCAAATAATAAATTGAATAATCACAAGGAAGCTTATTGTTTTACCGAGTAAAAAGTTTCGCGAGGACATCGCAGACTTTTTGGCGCGGGCAGAACCTGCAATATCCCATATAGCTATATATAAAAAGTATTACAAAAGTATTACATACATACATGTCGCATCCTCGAAGATTAAAGGACTTCTTGCACACGCTCATCATCTGTCAGGGAAATGAGGATGGGCTTGTAAATAGACTGCGACATATGGCAAATGACCCAGGTGATAAGGAATGCGCACGATACATTTCAAGGTTACGCGATATATACTGGTATGTTGCTATACGAATGAGGCAATTACATGAAAAAACTATATCCTAGGGCATCTAACTTTCCCGACACTTCCTCCGGAATATCGATCTGCGAATGCGCGATCAATCATCGCAAACACACTCGACCCACAGAATATCAGTTTGCGTGTCAATGTCGAATATAATCGGACCATTTAATCGGCAAGAGTGGGACGGTTTAATAAAAAGTTAATAAATGCGCTCGAGCCAGCAGCAGTTTCTCCGTGGAGCACGTGGTGTCGTCACTTCCGTGGTGCTTCCTTGTTCCGCGGCGCTGCGACAGATCGACCATTTGTGTTGGGAATCCGTGGTGGCACGGGCAGAGCGAGAAAGGTATACAACGTGTGTGCGTGCAACTCTCGACGAGCGTTTCGTTGTGAGCGGAAAGAAGGAGCCCCGGAGCCGAGTCGTGGGAACGATCGAATAATGCCGAGTTCGCTGAAAACCATGGAGCGGCTACCGAGCACTTTCGTGAAATAACAGGCGTCCACACGAGAGGTGAAGTCGCAGGCTGCCTCCGAAACACTCTTGCCCCACCAGCCAAACCCACCGAGCCATTTCGAGATCGTAGGTACAGAACCCATTTTCACTCTCTCGACACGCCCGCTTCATTCATTTCACTTCAAGGCACAGGCAAATCCTTTCTTTTCCCCGCCGAGAGAGAGAGAGGTGCGTAAGTATACTTGGGAACTCTCGGCCCGACGGACTGTTGTCAAGAGAGCCAGCCTGCCTCTCCCGCCAGTCACAGTTTTCTAGAACAACTTGTGGTTCGAGCATTTCTCACTCTGGTTTCTTGGTGTACTTTGTGCTTGCGATACGTTTTATTGGCCGCAAATTCCAGATAGTACCGAACTCTCGGGGCATATCCGCTTTACTTGGCGTGTACCAGACGGTAGCGTGTCATGGTGGTATTGTTGCTGTTGTGAGAAGTAAATTTCAGCATGGTTGCCTCGTATTTACGTTCGCGAGGTGGATGTCCCTCGTCCTCGGCCTAAATGATTTAAAAATCGACCACTCTTGCATCTTGCATCCTTTGTCCTTCCGACTCTGTCGTTCTCTCGGACAATCATCGAGTGTTATTCACCTCTGTCGCGACCAATCGCCGCTCTTTATTAGAAGTCTGACTTGTCGCCTTTGTTGGCACTGAGTTTATTAACCCACTGGCTCTTCTCGCTTACATGTGCTATGCTACAAGATTGTGAGCACAATGTTGATATCTACTTAGAACACAATACTTGTGTATTGAGATCTCAGTGCACTGTAGGATTTTGCAGTACTGGATGTTGCCTTTGTTATATAAACTTGTCTGTGTGTATGATATTCAATGGAATTATCTGGAAATTCCAGTTTTAGTCCTCTTTGCTTGAATGGTTGAGGGAACATTATTTAATTTATGATTGAACATTGCTTGTATGTATGCAAGGGCCTGTTTCTAAATCATACTCTTGACAGTTTTGTTAGCTGTGTAAACATGCACCTCCCAAGTTTGTTAAATTCTGTATAATTTAGGACTGACACAAAAGTAAGCGTATTTTTCACACAAATGGTATGGATGCTTGATTTAAGAATATGTGTGTATGGATAAAAGTAGTATAGGATTAATATCTATGTTTAGAAGCAAGCCAACTATCTTTCAAGCATTTATAGCAGGCAGTAAAGAATGAGCAGTCCTATCTAAAAAAAAATTGCTAATGATAGCACGAGATTAGCATGCGTTACAACAGGAACCTTATTACAGAAAATTAGCTGATGTGATATGAACACACCTTGAAACACAGAAAAATTGAAAGAGAAAATCAGTGAGAAAAGAAAAACATAGTAATATGCAGCGGGTGTGGTTTGTAGAAAACAAAGAGGTGGAGGAAAGCAAGCCACTAGAGGTGCCAACTGAGACCAACTTCGACAAAGCGAAGAGTGAGCAGGCATCAACCATGAGGGAATCTAAAAGGGACTGGATATTTAGAGTGGAGGTACTTCAATCACTAATGTTTCTTCTTCTTAATATCTCGGAAATATTCCAATCTTATTATTGTATTTAACTTACAACAGGTGCAAAAATTAGAGAAGAATGAAGTGCTGTATGTGGTGGGCAACCTGCCCGAATTGGGTGCTTGGAACCACAATCAAGCAATCCAGATGACCCAAGAACATGCTAACAGTGATTCCCCAACAGCTCTTGACACCAATGGTAGTGGCGAGTTTTATGATGATTTGCATGACAACGCAGGAGACAGCTTATTTAATGATGATAATGATGAGTGAGTTTTAATGTATATTCCATCTCTGGCAAAAAATGTATTGACTATATGTATGTGTTCTAATTATATGATTGAATGTAAAACTTTTAGAACTGGGCAGATATTTTCGCAAAAGGTTGCACTTCCTATTGATGCAGATATAGAGTTTCGGTACTTTGTTGCTGTCATCTGTCAGTCCAATGGCACTAAGAACTCAGCCAAGACTCTTATCATTCGACGATGGGAAACTCATATGGTACCACGACTCATCAAAAGAAATAGTATGTACTTTGATCTCATCATTTATACCACCCAATCAAGGCATCTGTATAGTTAATGATAATATAAAATTGTATAATGTTTTCCAGCATCAAGCAATTTCAGCAATGACTCATTGCCCGACCCAGACAAATTCGGTTGCCACAATGGTTACTGCAAGATTGAACGTGGCTGGTTAACCGATGAAACTGTGATACAATTTAAGCTTTTTAATAACCCAATAAAACTATGGAAGAATCGACTACAGAACAGGAAGGTTCACATCAAGGTATGCCATAATGCCAACATCCAACCTAACAAAGATTTGTACACTGAATGATGGTGTAAACTTATCCTTTCTTATCCTAGATGACACCTGTTAATCTAGTTAGGCATAACTCGATAGAACTTCAACAGTATGGGGGTGAATGTGTGGATGACAGTCTTTCTATGGATACACAAGATATTGTTGATCAACCTGCCTTTAGTATTACTGAGATAGCTGTAAGTAATATAATTTCGGAAAAGAATTGTATAGTATAATATGTAAAGTTTCATAAACTTGATATTCTTCTCAAGGTGATGAACGACGAAGAGGCTCACTATAAGAGCCAGGAACAGTTTGGCCGAGCTTATAATGAAGACGAATTTGTTATCTTCAATGTTGCTGTTCGATATCCTGAAACTATCGTAAGTTCTCGTATCAAGTCCTATCAAGAAATAATAGTAAATACACAACTCGGTGATGAAGCATTGGTTGGTATTTATTGCTTGCATTGCTTGTTGATTCATGTACTATGCATTGTGTACATATAATAGAACCATTAAACTTTTTTCCGAAGTCGACATCTCACATTTTCCGCCAACAAATGGAAAAAGGTATCGTAGGTAATAACTGCGGTAACACAAATGTTAAGTAGGTAGAAAAGAGCGATCCACAATCGTCTCCTTTCTATATCGAAATTCGTACATCTTTGTTTATTGTGTGCTATGTAATGAACAAAAGCCCAATTAGATAATCGCGGGTATGGCAGAGCAATAAATTACGAACTGGTGGTGAATCACTAGGAAGCTAGACACGCTAAGAATACGCATTGACCATACCATGTGAGTTTTCAGTAGACCACGAGTAGGCCGGCCACGTCTCCTCTCGCGACTTTTTGAAATTACTTGGTAAAAGATAATTAAACTTGTTCAGCAGCTATTGCCCCCCTTGGAAACCAGCAGCGATGTCACGCGCATTGGCGAGGAACGAAGACAGCCGTCAGCTTGTTCAAAGCAAGACATCTGGTGCAATTGATGATGCTAACATGCAATCTGATGTATCGATGCTAAGCATCGTCTACCACTTTACATCTGTGTCACATGACATCACACAGAGATATGATGGTTTTGATTGTCGTTTACCTGTCCACACCCATCCTCGGGCTAGCCTCTCGTAAGCCAGAATATTCCTGACAATAAATACGTCCAGTGGAGTTGCTATGTATAGCAATTTAACGATAGATCTTTGACGCGCGCTAGTTTATGCGGAACTTGCAACCTCATAGTATTGGTTTACGTGAGCACCGGCCGTCCTAAGTGACCCTAGAAGTTTTGCGATATCAACGCTATCACATCTCATATCCATCTGTGTGCGTCGAAAATGGTGAGGCTCCCATCACTCCTATATCCTTTTAGTGTACTACTAATATTTTCTAGCTCTGACCAACTCTACCGTACTGTACGTGGCACTGCTGCGCGGCCAATGCCCGACTAAGCTGTCAGACCTTCTGAATCCGAATTACGAACCATGCACAAACTTGATATCGAAATTTTAATAATGAGTGATCGGCAGGTGTTGCGGGAACGCGTCACCAGGCAGTGTACAGCATTTGGCATTTATTGGTCTGGTTCATTGCTAGATTATGTAGGAAATAAATTATTGTGTTATTCGTTTCACCAGTTCTTAGTAATTCGCTGCTCTTGCCAACCAACAATTTGAGGCTGCCCAAAAAATTGGCACAAAAATTATTCACGAAAGATGTACGAATACCTGCCATGATATAGTTTAGTTCCTACGCTCTTTAAATGATCAAGGAGCATTTCCGATCTCGTAATGTCATATCTTATAATCATGCTCTCTTTTAAGCAAGTTTCCTTGATCATGGACTTTATGTCGACGATATCACAATAATGGATGAGCAAAAATACGGATGCAAGCATTTGCCGTTGTTATAAATAGTAGTATCTTTTCATGCATATTAAGTAGACTTTTTTTCAGGCATATTTAGTGGACTACTACGTGTACAGCTCAAGGACTTTTCCGGGAGAACCACCAAGTCATATTGGTTTCAGCTACATCTTGCCTAGTACATTACAAGCTAGTGTTGGGCTATTGACAGTACCCATCACTAGTACAAAACATCGACCCATTGGTAAGATTTCATAATGTTACAAAGAAACTATGTAGCCCTAAAGTCAATAGCATTTGACATGCAAGAAACTTTTCACTTTTAGGCCAACTGACTTTGGAATACGTTGCAATAAAGTCTATCCCAGATTATCCATGGGACATGAGTATATCATATGCAAAACATTGGGAGCAGCGGTGGTCGGGTCTAGATGTGGGACATAGAGGATTAGGCACGTCATTCAAAACCAAAAAGTAAGTCTACACTAATCGAAAAGTTCCATTAAATTTGCTGCTGCTCTTTCAATGGAGGACAATTTTACTATATGTCGATTTCTTTACATTGTTACAGCTGCGCCAATGTCCGCGAGAATACAATAGCATCTTTGAAGACGGCATCATATCATGGGGCTGACATGGTTGAATTCGACGTTCAACTTTCGAAAGATCACATCCCCGTGATTTATCATGATTTTTACGTCTCCATTTCTATGAAGAGGAAAAACCAAATTGAAGCTATGGATATGCTCGAGATCCCGGTGAAAGACCTCACGCTGGAGCAACTACACTTATTAAAGGTATAGCAACTTTTTTCGATTTTACGATCTGTGGCATATACATTCAAGTGCTGGAACAAGATTTACAGTTTAGGTTTTATTTGTATGGCGCCAATCGTTTCATGTTCATCATATCATTTGATTATTGGTATCATAAAGGTATTTTTCTACACGCGAAATGGACTTTTTATTCTATTATGTGTATGTCCACTGGAAATGAGTACCATGCGAAAGATGCCTTTTTTAGATAAATGTACTAGTATCTAATGGAGAACCTTGCCTCGGCACAAAAGATATTTATGTACTTATTTGTTTCACAGCAAGCTAGTGCCCGAACATTAAATGTATCGACTAAAATGATCTACTTTTTAACATTAACCGGGAGAATGTGGCTGCAAAATAATGCTACGCGTCTTTGTGTCTCGCTTTTTATGTCCATTTTTGTATTGAAGGAGAGATCGATCATCAAGGAGTTGTGTCGTATGTAAAGTATACACCGACATACCATCTCGAAATCGTAGGTGCCATGCCCATTCCTATTTCTCTTCTTTTAATATTTAACAGGATTTTTATTACCCGGGAGACTCGTTGGGTAAGGTGCTGTATTTCGTTGATAAAGCTGAACAGGGGGTTAACCAACTGGTGAGCTTTCATACCGCTTCCGACGCCTAACTCATCACCAAAATGTATAACAATTATCTGAGCAACTCAATGCATGCTTGCATAAAGATTGTGGAGTGATGATGCTCTCTATTAACTTTGATACTGGCAACAGGTTGAAATTGGTTTTTTCACTCCGTCTGTCTTCACTTATTTACTTGTCTCCGTATATGTTAGGTACGATCAAGATCATCGGAACACAATCACAGAGTTCACATAGCATGGGAATAATATGGCGAAGGGCATGACGAGATCCCATTCCCCTACATGTACTTAAAATTTCTGCCGTGTACTACTTTGAAAAGCATCTTAAGTCCGATGCCACATGATTTTCACAAATATTCAATGCTAAAGGATTCATATAAACGCCAGCCTATGATTTGCCGTAAACACAATTTTTATTTTCAGGTTTATCATGTCGCAGAAGGTCGAGAGAAGAATCCGAGATTTTTCGATGAAGATCTTGAGGATCATCAACCCTTCCCGACTTTGCAAACTGTGCTCCAAGAGTTGGAGCAACACGTCGGATGCAACATCGAGATTAAATGGACTATGCAACTGAAGGTAAAAATACTTACATCGACTACCCATATTGATATTCAATGTAACACAAATAAGACCGCCGTTTTGGAACATTCTAAATTTAGGATGGAACCTTTGAACTAAATCATCCCTTCGACCTCAATCTGTACTTGGATACTATACTGAAAGTCGTATTAGAATACGGCGGAGACAGAAAAGTTGTATTCTCATCGTTTAACCCGGACATCTGCGCCATGATACGCTTAAAGCAGAACAAATATCCTGTAGTATTCTTAACGCAAGGGGTTACTTCCAAATATCCAACCTATCACGATCCGCGGTGCCAAACAATTCCGATGGCCGCCAGGCACGCGCTGGCCGCTGATATCTTAGGAATTAATGTACATACAGAAGACATTCTTAGGGATCCCTCCCAAGTTAAGATAGTGAAAGATGCAGGCTTAATCATCTTTTGTTGGGGAGATGATAATAATGACAAAGACACTATCCTACACTTGAAGAAACTTGGATTACATGCGGTTATATACGACAAGTAGGTTTTTTGTCTACCAGGCCTAGTGAAATAGTTGTGGGAATGAATCTATAATGATTTAACACATTCCAGAATCGATGAATATAATGCAAAGGAAGTAAAAGAAAGCATCTTCTTAGTCGATGCACGCGAAAGCCAGAAGACCCTTCTGGCTCTAGCTCATTGCAACCAAAATTGTGTGTCGCCGCAACCCCCAATTCCGAACCCCATTAACAGCGAAAAGGTAATTTTCATAAACTTTATTCGGATATACAACATTGAATGAAGATAATAAGTTACTTTGTATTCTAGGAGTATTATATTGAAATGGAGAAGGCACGAAACATGATTTCCGCAACACCAACTGCAGCAACACTTGGATCCCTAAGTAAGACAAACATTGGCGAACAAGAGAGCAACGAGATTAATGAGATGACGAAAGATTTTAGTGTGTGCGCGAATTCATTTGGCCATTCTGTCAAAACCAAAAGCATTGCGAATTTAGTATGCGGTCAAACAACGACGTTACCAGAGATTTGCGCAGAAGACGAATCGGCGAAGGATTGCCTCTGATGTTTTTCTTTTAAGAAGCCATTCAAGTCATGGTTCTGACGTAGAAGGAATGTTCTCGAAAAGGACTTGTCAGAAGACGAACAAAAATGAAGAATACTTTTTGTATTTCACTCCCCTACGATATTTCTAGCTTGGAGGCTACAAAATGTCAAGCTTATCTCGACAGTCCTAATATCCGGAACTCTCCGAAATGAATAATTCTTGCTGGCTATGAAGCGGAGCGCATACGTAGATCAATGCACACAAAGAAGATGACCGGTTGCACTTTCATCGTCATTTTCATTCCTCGCAAATCGGTCAGCTTAATTGTAAATTTTCCATTTTGTCCTACTTAATTGCGTGGAGGAGCCCTTTTATTAATGTCCATGTGGTCCGACGTGGCCTGTTACAAACAATCCAAACTCCTGACGGTCTGCGTCTAGTGGGCTACCGTAGGCGTTATAAGTTTTTAGTACAAATGTCTTCAGGTATACTTTTATTTAACTCATGAAAAATTATCATCGTCCCACTCCGATATTCTTACCACAATTGATTGAAATGGAGAAGTTAAAAATTGGTACATCCCTTGAGAATTGCCCTATGGCTATATATATATATATATATATATACATATATACATTTTTACCAACTGTCAAGACCAGTTTAGAGAACTAACTATTGCCTTTGACAGTTTGGCAGTCTTTCGTTTTTTTCCACAAAACTGTAAGATAACCATTTTATGTGTAGACATAGAATATTTCCCTTTCATTTATTTATGTCTGAAATATTTTTACTAGTATAATCTAGATGTAACATGGGCTTGAACGCGTAGAAACAAGTTTTTTCATCGAAAGAGGAAAGTATGGGGAACGTATGTTTACTTGCGACAATGAATGTATCAAATACAGTAAGAAATAGAAAAAAGAGACCGATTGGAAAGAACAGCGGGAAAAAAAGTATAAACGAGAGGGCTTCATTCGTAATAAGTTATCATCGCTGCGTCCTTGGACAAAATTAATTCTCTACTCCTTGAATTAAGTACAACCGGAGAATGAACACCGTACGCCTGCTTTATAGCGTGCAATTCGTCTGTCCTGGGTTTAATGCCCAACTAATCTTGCGATAACTGCATCAGTGAGATAAGGGCATAGCCCACGAGTCTCTTCACGATTTCTAAGGGAGATGATAATTTATACTGCTGTACCGCATTGGTAGTATACTAACTAAGATTAATGAGAGCGATTGTATCAATCGTTGAGATTCTCGCAATGTACAGAATATCTGTTAATGTCTCAAGAGAAAAGTATACCACCAGTAAGTTATAAGAGAACGCGTATACATACCACACAGCACATATTGTCGTGCATAGAAAATCCGGGTGGATCCTAATCCTTTTCTCTTGTCCTAGAGGCTACGCTTTACAATAAAACAGGGCTAGCTAATACGGAATCAGTTCGATAAGTTTGTAACTATAAATGTAACAGACACCAGTAAACTTTACAGGGGGATCGACCACACGTAGAAATAATGGGTTACAATCTCCAAGTGTATACTTATAAACCTCATATATATTTCAGATTTCTAATAACTATGTCTCCTTTGTCTCTCCCGTGAATTACGAGTCGTAGTTGAATAACAGAATAACTAATGTGCGCAGTGGATAGCAATATAGGTAATAGAGCAAGTATTTTTGAAATTCTCGAGCCGAGATTCTTAACTCGATCTTCAATAGTACCTGACCTGCAACTAAACGTCGAGTATTATACATAATTAACACCTTACGCTCAGTCACTTTCCACGCCGCGCGAGCAATATGACGAAGGCCGTGCGGTTGCATAACTTTCGTTGAATGCATTCGACGGTTCTATTTGCTACAAATTTGCACATTTTGCTTTTATTGCGATCGTCTACATCGTTTACGTGAAATATTCCAATATGTGCAGGACAAATTTGAATGCCTTTTCATTCCGCCTTTATTTGCAAGTTCTGAATCATATATATGTCCACCGCGATGTAATGACACGTTTCCACCGAATAAATCACACGTTCAGTTCTTGAAATTCAAGGCCACACGTTTGTTATTGCAAGTACGGAATCAGTGATAAAAGAAAAAAGATAAAATAGTCGATCGATTGTCGATAGCCTGTATGTATAATTGAAAGGCTTTGCGAAGTGCAAGGTACTTTTAGCACACGTCCACAATGTGGAAGATATATGTTTTCTAAAACCTTACGATTCTTTTAATAACATTTGCGATCGAAAATGCAATAGAAAATAATTGTAATGACGCTCCATCTTCAGAATAAAATCTAAATGAAAACGCTCGGACAAACCAAACGCACAAAGGCTTTTACTTCTTCTGTTTAACTTATAAAAGGATCCCCATAGACTCCCACGAATTATTCTTTGACCTCATCTTTGCGAGACCCGCAATTACATCCGGAATCTTCGTCGGTGCAAAAGTCCTCGCGCAGCATTATTACGTAAACTTTTCAAATTTCACTCATCGCACACAAATATAATTTCCCGTATGGAGCAGTAAAAGAGTAAACGTGATTTGCAACTTATAGCGAACCTGGCGATATAACACTTTCATAACACCTGACACTATCTATTAATTTTATGTAATATAACACAGAGAGGATAATCAACGAAAACCTTGACAGCTGAATACCGCACCTGGGGTTGTTATATCCGCGTGCGAAACTATCAAATGATTGGTTCGCAGAATTGAAGGGAGCATATTCGAAATTCGAATATGGTGTTATGGAGATAGCTTATAGAGTAGCCGGAATCTATCGACGAAAAATCCACCGTGAAACTTTCCAATATCGGGTTTTGGGTCCGCTTGGACTTGACGGGAATTGCACGGCTATCGCGTAGCCCCCACTCTAAGCTTTATGCAGAAGCAATCAAGGTGTCAAGAGGCCAGGCCGAGAGCGCACGGTTTGCCCGATAATTCGGCTGCAATCGGTGCTTATAGGTGGGCGAAAAGCCGGATTTCGTTTTGACACCGACCTCGGCGAAAGTTATCGCGCGATTCGAGAGCGACATTGCGATACATCTTCGACTTGTTCCGCGCAACTTAAGAGGAACAGAGCTGGAGGATATGCGAGCGGCACTCGAGTAACCGAGATCCTTTACCCCAGTGCACCCCAGCGGGCTGTGTGAGTGCATATGTACCACAGTAATATGTACCGAATGTTTTGACACGATCGCAGCTGAGCTTCTCCCTTCACTCCCTCTCACTCGCTCGCGTGTATACTTGCTCCAGAAAGCTCTGCCTCGACGATCCTCTCACAGCGAGCAGCAAAACGTGAAATCCGTGCACTGGAAAACCCCCGCACGGTGAATTCTCTCTTTTAACCGCCCATCCGCATATATCCGAGTGAATGCGTCCGATCGACAGACTTCTCATGTTCGGTGCTCGTCTCTGTGATTCGCACGAGTTACTCCAGCGGTACGTCCCTCACGACAGATGTGTGATTTCTCTGTGCAATAATGGAATATATTAAGTTTCGAGCCGCGAAGCTGCTTTGTCGAACGGAGCCCTATCTGCGCCTGCCAGTTCGGTTGTTTATCAATATGCGCCGCCTCCTAGGTGGGATTGAAGAATTAGTGTTTTAGATACGAGTAAAGTCATAAAGATAATGTTTATTATCGATCATCCTACCACTCGCATTTTCACACTAGTTGTGTAACTATGCAAAGTATGCAGAGCAGTTGTTAATGACAGAGAGCCAGGGTCCCTTGTTGACTTCGAGCACAAAGCCTTCTGCTACAGGAATCTCGATTCTCGCGAGGCTTGATAGATACGATAAACGAAAACTTGTTTTTCAAGGATTTCGATTCACAATACTTAGCCGCGAATTTCTATGCGTAAGGACTTTGAATTAAAGAATGGATTTAAATAACAAACTGTTCAACCAGTGTGGAACAAGTTGACTAACAGTGTGCGTGTTTGTGTGTACTCCATATAGGTATGAATCTCTACGTGAGTTCCTTCAAACGTAATTGCTCAAAAACTACTCCGATGAATGTGGATGATGAGTTTTATTTTAACAAGCAACAGTGAGGTAAATGCACTGTGATGGGGTGGGTGTCGTCCACCACAGTATGTGTTATCATATGGAGCTGCTTGTTGCGGGGCTTGGATCTAGCTCTGCAGCCTCCGCCGAAGCAAGTCCCATGTGACAAGACCAGAAAAGTTTTCACCGACTCTTGGGGCATCATCAGCGACGGCCCTTTAGGTTCTAATTATACTCAAGATTCCCATTGCGAATGGCTTATTAAGGGTAAGCAGATCTTTACCTGTTTTAACAACATTGTTTAATTTAATACTATAGAAGCTTGACTGGTTTATTACAGCTAATAATAGCAGGCAGTTTATCACATTAAGCTTCAGAACTATGGGAACAGAATGTAGTTACGATTATGTGTTTGTCTACGATGGAGACTCCTTTCGTTCTCCACTCTTAGGCAGTTTTAGTGGGAAAACAGAACCACAGCAAGTGACATCATCCTCCGGTTATGTAAGTCTGGATAAAACCTTGCAAATATATCCTTGATTAAATGTATGAGAGTAGGAATGTCATTTGAAACTTCAAATTTGGAAATTCTACATTTTTAAATGAGGCCTTCAAGTATCACAGTATCCCATATCTGTTCCACAGATGTTAATATTACTGTACAGCGATACAAATTACGTTCTGGATGGTTTTCACGCAGAATTTTCAGTAACAAATTGTCCAAACAATTGTACAAATCATGGAAAATGTATAAACAATACCTGTTTCTGTGAGAACTATTGGGGTGGAAAAGATTGCTCTAGAGCTCTCTGTCCAAATAATTGCAATCACAATGGAATTTGCAATTCAAAGAGATGTCAATGTGACAATGGATACTGTGGACAGTCCTGCTCACTTCATAAAACACGTCCAGATGGAAACAAGTATGATATTTAGCATAAGTACAATGTGCAATTTGCATGAGAAATTATGGTCCTATTGTGATCTACTATCTTTTATGCATCACATAGGTGGCATTGGTTGTCCCATTCCGAAGGTGGATTAAGACCAAGGGCAGCACACACTGCAGTTTATGTGAAAGAAACAGATTCCTTATATGTTTTCGGAGGCTACGATCTTAATTATATACTTAGTGATTTGGAAGTTTACCGTTTTAGTACAAGCCAATGGGAAAGTGAGGATGGCTCTGTAATAGGTAAATCCATTGATTATAAAATCGCTGGCAAATTTATAATCATTTAGAACTTAATTAATTAAAAATCTGTTCCACTATCAGAGGCAGCCCCTTCTGCTGAATATTTAGATCCCATGCTTTTTGCTGCTGAGTTAAAAAGGATTGGTGCTGGAGCAAAAGAATTGTATGGTGTACGACCGTCCTCTCTTGCTTGGCAAGTACTTTACAGTATTAAAGACAATAACACATTTGGTTGGCCAGAATTTCACACTGCGGCTGACCATAAGAAACGAGATAAGAAGACCCAAGAAAGCAAAGAGAATGAGAATAACAGGAGGAGTACTCTTAGAATAGAAAGAAATGAAGACACTAAGAAAAAGCACTCTAGGCACATTAGACCGCGATATGCACAAACATTAAATAGAAGGTAGAGTCAATTTGAATCTGGTTTAATTAACACGAAGTATGGAATAGTAGTGACTGTTCTGATTGCGTCCACTTTCGTAGGCATCGGCGGAATATGGAAAATACAGATGCGTATGATGGACATCATACGCCGAATGTGAAAAGCGATAGTATGAACTGGGAAGACCAACTGGAGGGAAGGCCTGGAGAAGATAATGACTTTATGGAGGACCTTTTAGAATCAAATTTAGCAACAGATGATTCGGTAAAGAATGAAGCAACTGAACCAACTATCAATGAAATGCCTAAACCAAGTGCTCGTTATGGGCATGCTGCCTGTAAATACCAAGACGGGTTCGTCGTTTACGGTGGAAAAGTACAAGATGGTTCCCTGTCGAATGAACTCTGGCACTATAACGTGCACAAGCGCGTTTGGTCCTTGCGAGCGAAGAATTCTCCGTTTTATCCACCAAGATTAACGCGTCACACTTTGACACTAGCCGGCGACTATATTTACCTTTTCGGGGGTAGCACAGTCGACGGGGAATTCTCATCTAGCCTTTACAGAATCAAACTCCATCTGTGTAAGTATCACTAGCTGACTATGGGACTGCTATGCTATGCTCAAATTCTAATGAGATTATTTTTAGCTGATCCCACCGCTACTACCGAAAGGTGGCAAGAGGTACATCCCCGCGGCGGTAAAGAGTTAGATGTACGCGTGGTAGCTCATTCTACTGTTTATCATCGGGCAACTAATTCCTTGCTGGTTTATGGGGGAGTAGTAGCTAGTGTAGCGAGATTCAGTAAATTATCGGACCGAATGTTCGCTTTCCAATTGGATAGGAAAGTTTGGTCAGAAATCCATTATCCAAGAGCACACTTGAGAGATACATATGTTCCCAGAGAACGTGCATTTCATACCTGTAATATCATAGGTAATTATAAGTACAACTACTGCAGATAATTCATAATTATCCGAGTTGTTTCCATCAATTGATCACTATTTAATTAGGTAACTACCTCGTCGTGTTTGGTGGCTATTCTCACAGACATAACAAAGAAGAAATTTGTTATGATAATCAAATGTATCTTTATCACCTCGGTTGTCACGCATGGGTAAGCCATGACGTACTCGGTATAAATGATAAAGGCTTGAATGACAAAGGTAATAAACAAAATCATTATAGATTTTACGCGAAACATGGTTGACGTAAGCTGATGACGGTATTTGATTGTTTAGATTCGCGTTATCCAAAACAGCAAGGTGTGTTCGCGCACGCGGCAGACGTGCGAAACGGAAACACATTATTGCTCGTTGGAGGCTATCACGGAAACGTGAATGCTGATTTGCTTGCCTATACCTTGCCCCCCATGCTGGCGCCAGGAGAAGACGATTATGTTGAACCAGAACAAATTTGTTCAAGACACAAAAGTTTAATGGAGTGTGCAGCTAATCCCGAATGTGGATGGTGTTCAGCAGACGACATATGCTATGGAAGAACCATTGGAAGCAACTGTACTACGAATCTTCAAACAACCCGTTGCCCTGGCGTGTGCCCTGCTTTAGGCGACTGTCATTCTTGTTTAATTCACGGCCAGCCAGGTGGTGGTTGGGGCACCACCTCTGGAGGGAGGAAATCTGTGTCTAATAAACTGAATCTTGGAACGTGTACATGGTGTGTTCAGAATGCCCGGTGTCATCATAAGGACGATAATTACGGAGTATGTGGCTTACGTGATGATACTCCGTCGCAAATACCAGGATGGTGGGGCCCAAAGGGCACTGAGATCATTAAAGTTGAAGAGTGTCGAGAAATGGATAAAAGGCCCGGCTTAACTTTCTTAAAGTATAAACCTCCGGTAAATTTCAGTCAACCTGACTCTGTAACAATTGTCAACGCAACAACAGTCGACTTCAATGTACCATCCGTACAAGGTACGAAATCGGAATCTGGATTAGGTGGAGAAATGATTGCTAGGCTTATTGGCTTCCTCAGACCTCCGCAACACTTTTGGGACAGTACAGTTGAGCACTTAAAAATCTGTGTTAGCTACAATAGTGCTACACTGCATGTATCACGCAGTGACGATCCCCAAGAATTAGAATTGGTGGCGAACTTGACTGCCGAGACTTCGCACTGCATTCCAACGAAGTGGCCGGATGGTCATCAAATGATGCTTTTACCAGGACGTTATTTACTTGACTTCGAATCGAAACGCATGGTCACGACAAGCTACGCCTACGCCAGTAAAATGGAGATAACGCATAACAAGAAATCGGAAAATCCCAAAGTTTTCACATTCGAATATCTTGAACCTTATCAAAATGGATCGTGCCATCAGTACAGAAACTGTCTTCATTGCTTAACCGACTCTTCCTGTGGTTGGTGCGATATTACTCGCAAGTGTTTATCGCGATCGACTAATGAGACAGAGAGTTGCTCAGCAGATGTGGAGTGGGACGAGGAGGGCAATCCTGTACGTGAGTGGCATTACTTGACTATTACTCCATCAGCTTGCGCGAATTGCTCTAATTACATCTCTTGCGAGTCTTGTGTTGGTAGTAATTTATGCGAATGGTGGACGGAAGACGCTCGTTGTGCGAGAATCGGCAGACTACCCGATGCCGTTATAAGCCTCGACGAATGCCCAATTCCATGTAGGCAACGATCAAATTGCACTCAATGTTTGGATGAACGTGGTCGATGCGTCTGGTGCGAGGCGACACAAGAATGCTTCTCCTTCTCAGTATACACCTCAGAGTATCAGTTTGGTCTTTGCCGAGAATGGATGGATCAAGCAGGACTGATGGGAGTCACATCAAGAGCGGGTTCCACCCTCACAGGCAACGATCAATGCAAGAGTTGTAGCAGGCATACGAATTGCTCAAGCTGTTTGCATTCATTAAGTTGTGGATGGTGTTACAGTCTGGAAAATCCAATAATGGGTGCTTGCATTCAAGGCGATTTTAATCAGCCACATGTAAACTGCAGCTCAATTATAAATGAATATCAGAACAGCAGCTTGGAAATTGATGAAGCGGGCTGGGCTTATGCGCAATGTCCAGACGTAGATGAGTGTGACTTAGGATTGCACGACTGTCATTCAAATGCTATATGTACAAATACTCACGGTAGCTTTAGTTGTCAATGCAAGCGCGGTTTTAATGGCGATGGAAAAGAGAATTGTACAAAGACCTGTTACGAAAAGTGTGTCAATGGATACTGCAGTGAAGCGCCCGACTATAAATGCGAATGCAACCTTGGATGGACAGGCTCCGATTGTAGAACCAACTGCGGCTGCTACAATCATTCGACTTGCTCCCAAGGACCCGGCGTATGCGACGAATGTCAAGATTGGACAACAGGAAGATACTGTGAGGAATGTAAGGCTGGTAGTTATGGCAATGCTACAACACCATTGGGATGCAGGAAATGTGATTGCAATGAACACGGCGATGTCGAATCGGATGTGTGTGATAGACAAACGGGAGTATGTTTCTGTCGCGATAATACTGAAGGCGATACATGCCGACGATGCAAGAAAGGATATTACGGAGATCCTACCAATGGTGGAATGTGCTATTACGGGTGCATGTCCAGAGGTATGCTCGGCGGAGAAGGAAGCGGCAAGCAAGGCTTGGGAAGTAGACATTCTCAGTTATCCTTATGGGAAACTCATCTCCGCGATTCCCCGACACGGGAGTGTCTCTGGATAATTAGTCCGAAGACCGATTTGTCATCCGATACAATGACTCCTCTTACCCAAAGTGTTATCCAATTCACGATTCACGATGACATTAACGTAAGTTGCCAAGAGAACAGTCTCTACGTCTACGACGGCCTTCCTGAATTCGTTTCTTCATCTACTAGTCATCAGAGCCAGCTATTGGGTGTCTATTGCACAGAAAGTACTGATTATCCTGTCACGGTCGAAGCTAAATCAGGATTTCTTACAGTACACTACAAGCAGCTAAACGAAGTAGAAGGTTTCAACGCGAGTTACGTTGTAATGACGTGCAACAATTGCCCAAAAAATCGAGAATGTCGTAACGGTAATTGCCTTTGCAAAAACGGCTTCGTGGGCATTAACTGTGATATCGAGATATGCCCCAATAATTGTACTGCGCCTAAGAAACAAGGCACCTGTGATAAGGGCTACGGGCGGTGCGTCTGTACAGCGGGATACGGCGGTCGTGACTGTTCAATCAAAATCAAAGATCATCAGCTGATATTCACCGAGCTCTTTAATTCAGAGTACTTAGCTGATCATCTTGATCACTTGCGGAAAACCCTCCCGCGCTTTGGCCATACTTTAGTTGCAGACAGACGAGGTAGCTTATGGATGTTTGGTGGATATTCCCTTAGTCACGGTCCTCTAAACGATATCCGGCTTTTTGATACGAAAAATAATACGTGGATGCCTGTCACCGTGGAGTCTACATCGGAAGCATCCATGCCGCAGGGAAGATATTTCCACGCCATGGAAATTGTCCATAGTCGACAGCAGATATATGTTTACGGAGGTCTGTCTATGAAGGAAGAAGATGTTCAAGGATTGTCCAATAACACGTTAAGTGACTTCTGGAAGTTCAGTTTGCAAAATCAAAGGTGGACGCAAATTATGCAAGAAGAATTCAAAAGAGAACCGCTTCCACTTGCTGGACACACTCTGACATTACGGAGAGAGGGAGAGTCTGAAAGTTTAATTCTTATCGGAGGCTTTAGCCCTAAATACGGCTATCTGGACACTGTGTGGGAGGTATGGGAATTCAATTTGGAGAGTGAAACCTGGGATACAATAAATACGATTGGAAATGGACCACTTGGTATTTATGGACATTCCACAGTCTATCATAGCAAATCAGACAGCTTTTACGTATTTGGCGGCTATACGTATGCAGTAAATCGAACATTCATTTCGAACAAATTGTATGCTTTGAATTACGAGAGCAAAACGTGGTCTGTACTTCCACCGTTCGAGGATGATTATACTGATGGCAGTAGTTTGGTGGGTAGAGTTTGGTATATTCTCAGGTTTTTTAAATTACTTTTTACCTTAATAATTATTTCAATCTTTTTCTCAGCCTCAAGCGAGGTTCCTGCATTCGGCGGTGACAACAGATGAATATATGGTGATATTCGGTGGTCGGCAAAACCCCCACAATACCTCTGACTCATTAATAGCATACAAATATTCATGCAATTTGTGGATACGTCTAATCACAAAAGATATGGAAATTATTGGTAGCCCACCGCCTCCGGCATACGCACACGCAATGACACATGCTGATCCCGAGTCTAATGCTATATATGTAGTCGGGGGCTTCGATGGGGGTATTAAGAGCCACGTAACGTTGATAACTATTCCCGAAGACTTGTGCAACTTATGGACTGACAAGTTAACATGCCGAAAATATTTTGGCTGTTCTTTTTGTTCCGTTACTACGCTGGCAGGACAAAATGTTTCCTTCTGCTTTTCCAATGAGATATCTGCCAACAGAGGCGACAAGTAAATTTGCCAATTTTTCCCTGTGCATTAAACAGCCGTTTCCTTTGTCTCTTAACGTTAACATAAACTTTTAATTGCATTGATTCCAGGTGTGACATAAACGTCACTCATTCCCAACGGTCTAATGGGATATTTTGTAATTCCGAGTGGATGTCCAGTAGAAAGTGCCAAAATTTTAAAACGTGCACCGAATGTTTGGCTGAATGGCCGTACTACGGAAACGATGAGCCAGTTTGTAAATGGTGTACGAATTGCCCGAATGGGAAATGCATTCCATCAGAGAAAGACTGCGACGAACTAAACAAATGCAACATCAGACAAATATCTGTTACCGATGTCAGTCAATGTGGAGAACGCCAGTGTCCGGCGAGCGATTGCGAAAAATGCAACAGCCTTAGAGGATGTGTATGGACCAGACAAGTATTCAAGACTTGTGAGTAATATATACGCTGTATACTTTTGTGTAAGTAAAATAATGCTAAATTTCTATGAGGAAATCTTTCCTTCAGCTGAACTCGGAGTAGCCGTGACAGGAGAGCCCGTGTATGATTGGAATTGCGTTCCGAACGATATATTCGAGAGATCTAGTATAAAAATGAGTAGCACACAATGTGAAAAGCGATGTGCTGACCACAAAGATTGCAGGAGCTGTTTGAGGGGTACTGGTGCCGAAGGCGGCTGGCGTGAGTGTCGGTGGTCAACTCAGTTAAATGAAGTAATTATCCTTAATAGTATACTGTACTACGACACGCCACATTCCTATGTGCATGTGGATAGTTAACTAAAAAAACCAATGCATGGACAATTTTTAGTGCATATCTCCATCGTATCAACCCCTTTATTGTGCCGGCGGTGTATGTGGCTTAGTATTACGTAGTTCCGATATGGATTATTGTCCCGAACCATGCTCAGTTTTTAAGCAGTGCAGTACGTGCCTCAAGCACTCGCATTGCGGGTGGTGTTCCCTGGATTCGAGTAATATAACTGGTCAGGGTATATGCACAGAGGGATCCTTAGAAGCACCTAGCGATCATCCAGCTGGTGGAACATGCGAAATGCTCTATCATCTACAATTCCCAGAAATCGAGCAATGTACGTATCACAATGTTTTAGATCTAGATTCTAATTAGAAAAACCCAAACCTCAGTAATCAATGCCACCCTTTTTTCTACAGCAATTGCCACTACAGTATTTCCGCACTACTTTGAATCCATAGACGTTGAACGTAATCTTAGCTTGCACTCCAGTATAGTATCAAAATCACAATTCTCTTGGCATTATGTTCGCTGCCCTCCAGAAAATGAATGCCTAAATGGACATCATACTTGTTCGCCAAAGAGTGAAAAATGCTTTGACTTAGAAGATGGTTTTGAATGCAAGTGTGGGGATGGATATAAGACAGAAACGTAATATACCATCTTTGTTTGTTGCTAATATTAACTATAACATTCAAAATACTATAATTCTCCGTATTATGTTACAGTACTTGGTCGTTTAATGAATTCGGAAGGTGAATACTTAATACATAATATTAATTCTATTGGGTTTTTACCACTACAATCGAAATGACCAACTTTACAAATTATTTTCAGAAAAATTTGCGTACCTACGTGTACGCAGGGTTGCGTAAGGGGGACGTGCGTAAAGCCTAATGTCTGTAACTGTGATTTCGGTTACGTTGGAGCAAACTGTTCCATCCAATGCCAATGCAATGGTCATAGTAATTGTGCAGGTCCAGATAAACTAGATGTTTGCCTGGAATGCCACAACAATACAATGGGGCCACAGTGCGAGAAGTGTTTACCCCTGTTTGTTGGGAATCCAGTGGACAATGCCCAATGTGCCCCCTGCCTTGAGTATTGCAACGGACATACACATATTTGCATTAATGAAAGCATGACTGTACCGGTAATTCTCACTAACACTTAGCATGTCTGTTATTTAACATCATTCAATTAAACGCAAATGTCAATTTGTCTAGGATCCCAATTCTATTGACCAAATGCCAATAGAGCTGTTGAAAAAGCAATTAGTAGAGGGCCCCGTTTTGAACGCGAAGTGTGTGAATTGCGGCAATAACACTCAAGGTGATAAATGTACTAAATGTATGACGGGATACTTCAGAGGGACGGACGATGATCGTGATGTGTGCAGACCGTAAGTATTTTTTACACTAAAACCATTCTGCTCATCAAATCCGAATATCAATATGCAAATTTGATGTGAACGCAGCTGCGAATGTCATGGCCATGGATTTACTTGTGATCCTGTAACTGGAGAAAAATGCAATTGCGGAAACAACACGGAAAGTGATACATTTTGTACGAGTGGACCACCG
This sequence comes from Crossocerus cetratus, assembly GCA_963675795.1. Taxonomy (NCBI): domain Eukaryota; kingdom Metazoa; phylum Arthropoda; class Insecta; order Hymenoptera; family Crabronidae; genus Crossocerus; species Crossocerus cetratus. The sequence continues at coordinate 20,662,186 of OY776667.1, forward strand.
AAAGGCTCAAATACAGGTGGCCCGCCATGCTGGACTGTTCAGTGCAGTAAATGCAGAGAAAATTATGCCGGTACCCCGACAATGGGACACCAGTGCTACAAGACTGTAATCGCCGACAACAAGATGTGCTTTGACTCCATGTTGATAGGTAAAAATCAGCCAAATTATTACTTATGTGACCCTTGGCTACCACTGTCAATTTCGTAGCATTTTGTTAAACAAGTCTATCCCGAAATCCCAAACTGTACGGACGAGCTTCAATACGCTCCGATTAAATCCTTCTTGCCCGCCAAGACTCGAGTTCCTTTAACACCGCCTATGTTAGCGCACTGCGCGGGTGCCACCTGCAATAATACTTTTGCATTTCAATTCCCTTTAATATTTATATTGTACATTGTGCACTAAGCACTACTTTTCTTAAAGTGCAACATTTTCTTATGTCTGGAGGAGCTCATGGTTTGTACCCCTCCAATGATAAATTATAGTTTATAAACTTAGAATGTAGACTCAAGACTTTTCCAACATACATTATTTTACGTAATTCCAGATGACTGTGGAAAGAAGCCGAAACCATTGAACCCCGGGCAAACTGTGTTCTATATGTTACAACCGCGATTCATGAACGTGGATATAAGAGTGATGGTCGATGTTACACGGGGAGCTGTAGATCTATTTCTAAGTCCCCGCGATGATTCATTTGTCGTAACGCTAAATTCGACTACTGGGTATCAAGATGTACGTTTTAATTAAATTATGCTTTTAGTAATTATGAATAATTGTCGAACAGTGCGTATGATTGTAATGATTCTTCTAGGTGGAATTGGATAGTCGATTTGTATGGCGGAAAGACCACCATGATACGTGGCTAGAAAATCATCCACGTACAAGGATCAGATTTGTCGATTTGTATAGACAGAATGCCTCATCGTCAACATCCAATAGTACAACTATCGAGTCAAATTGGTACACTGGCTCACACTACATCGTGATGGAGCATTATGCTCAAAACCTCGCTACCTTCTTAACCATCGAGAAGAGAAACACGTTTCTGATCATCAGAAACCTTACGAATCGTCTTGTTTTGACTTTACCACAGGACAAACACGAACTCGGTCAAACAAAGTTCCACATCGCCCTAAGAGCGATCGATCCCGTGAACCCCGAGACGAACGGCCGGGCAGCTTACGGAATGATTTTCTTCCGCCAAGATCAGCTGCATATCGATCTGTTTGTTTTCTTTTCCGTCTTTTTCTCTTGCTTCTTCTTGTTCTTGTCCGCCTGTGTAGTTGCGTGGAAGACGAAACAGGCGGCGGACGAACGTAGGGCTCGACGAAGGCACGTGGTGGAAATGTTACACATGGCGAAAAGGCCGTTCGCTAGAGCTACGATTATCTACGATCGGGACAGTAATGATTGTAGTCCGAGTTCGCCGCAGCGAAAAGGCAGACGTAATAAACTTATCAATTTCCATAGCGATGTAAAGCCGGTCGCGGTCGAGCCGACCGACGACGGTGTCGCAGCCGTAGCGACTGTCTTTATTAGATTGCCAGGTGGCCGACAGGCACCTGTGAAATTAGCTCTCGGCAGCTCGCTAATACTTTTGACCAGAGTTTACCCGGTCAACAACAGAGTGTTCCTAAGACGTAGAAACAGTCACGCGTTAAATTGAGCGATCGTGATCACAAATCCCTATCAGTTCTCAGTCACAAACTGTATATCAACATAGTCATCATTCTACCGTGTATAATATTCCCCCCGCCCTAAGCCATTCTCAGTCTAAAAGGAGATGTAAATCTGGAAAATCATATTTTGCAATCAACTCTAAATTTTCCTTTGAAGAAGTACATCTACATATTTCACCAATGATTACTTCATCCCGTAGTATTTATTTATCGTGCACATGTTTATAGATCACATGTTTCTCAAACAATATATGTATATATGTATTTTAGCAACCCCTCCTGGAATATGGTAGAGTGGTTTTCTTTCTTGTAGCTGGAGCACTTTACATGTAGTCATTTGGTCTGATTTCTTTACGGTTTTTGAGTTTCAATATGCTCTAACGTATGGTGATTGAAACTTGTCCGCTCTCCCTCGGTGGGCCGTTGATCTCATCTGTCTCTCGTTTTAATCGCCAGTGTCCCATAGATTATACGACTGTCTTAAAACCGGCACGGATCGAATGGTGACGTTCTCGCAAGCGTGTTCATTTCTTCGTTTTTAGTTTACGTAATGGAAGTACGTAGCTTTAATACCATTGATATTATTTCGTTAACAGCGTCGACAGTTTTAACAGTGTTAACTGAATTAACACTACTAGGAAAACTGACATTTAAATGCTCTTTGTCCTTTTACCCACTCCTTCAGAATGAACACTGAGCATTCGTCAATAAGCGAACGGCAGGAAGGCGCTAGTAAAGTTGTATCATAGCTGCGGAGAAACGGTCGTAAGGGTATTTAAGCTAGATGATAATATATTGTCATACCATTCCATGACGAGACTGTACGTTTGTATATAACAATCTGTAATTATGTATTAATTCATCTTTTACACATTTTTGTAGAAACATTTTATGTGACGGGACATGATTTTGTGTCTTGGAGCATTCGTGGCTCTACTTTCGATCGAAAGTGGAACGGTTTTATCAATAATTCGTTTGTACGAAACCTTGCGTCCCATCATCGCTCGAGTATAGAAATTCTTACGATTGCTCATGCAAGGTAATAGCGACGACACGGTCTGCCATTCGGACTTTCAACCACTTAGATTCGGGAAATGGGGGATGAAATGGCAAAAGGAGGGCGCAAAAGGAAATGCGAGTGTGCCGGGCAAGCGGATGCCACCCGCATCATGTAAACGAACAGTATTAGAAACGTTGAGTAGGAAGAGAAGCTCGATAAACGACGTACACTGCAAAGGTTCCTATGCCAAAATCGCTATGAGGAATGCCGAGCAAACACCTAGCATAATACATATTATTTATGACGAAAGAACCGTGGATAGAGATAAAGATAAATAGCAAGATTTTAACTAGGCGATGTTGTAAATAAGAGGATGATGCTGGTTATAAGTCTGTCTCGATCGACAGTCGGTTTGCACACGCTGGTTGTAGTATATACCTTTGCGAAATATCGTACGGTGTATTGTCGTATCTGAAAGAAGAGAGTGTGTGTGTCTTTCTATCAAAGATAATAAAACCAAGGCTACGTATTAATCAAAACATAGAGATAATATCGATGTTGACGTAATGATATTGACGTGTTTATTGCTAAGAGAAAAGGAACCTATGCAAAATAATTGAGAGGTACCACGCACTGTGTATGCGACGTAGAGTGTAAATAGCGCGAGGCGTCCTTGCAATACTGTTATACGATAATGAAGTTTGATGCATCGTCACGCGGGATGTTTCGTGAACTGTTACCTCGAGCATTCGCTAGTCTCCTCAAAATAATATCTTCGTGATAGCATTCTATACAACATTGTCCGTTTTCAGTGACGAAGTGATTTGCCTCGGGAACCACAAAATTCGATTAAAGTGATCATTCTAGGTTCGAGATACATTCACGATGCATCGACCGTTTGCCGAAATACTGGAAGAACGCACGATTGCTAATCAGGATTGACTATTCGTTGAGTAATTCTTAAGTCGATCTATGATAATACCTGTCCTTACGTCCTATCCTTTGAATCTCAAAGTTTCTCTTCGTATGAGTCTCGTCGCTTCGACACCTCATCAAAAGGTACCTTGCTCTACTAAACCTTTAGACAAGATCTCGATTATTTCCCTTCAAATCCCTCCTACCTGGTTACGGTCCTCAGGATCATCGTCATCTCATGCTATCGTAAATACTCATCTTCGCGAATGTTTGCGCGAGCTGTCCGTGCAGGCACACTATAATAATAACTACGAGAGAAGTTAATGTACATGTACATTATATAGATAGGTTTACGTGGATAGAGATATATTATATATATACATACACATGATAAATGATAAATGTATAATTTCTCGGTTGTACAGATCTGAGCGTTATTGTCCGAAATGTTCTATTTTATATATAATTATTACGTCGCATTCAACTGTAAACGCGGAATCTTCCAATGACCGGCATTGCAACGCGCCCAAGTCTAATCGGCGCGCATCATCTCTCAGCATCAATCATTCACCCGACACGCCGTCGTAGGAAGCATTATAGTACCCAACATTATTGGAAAGAGCGATGTGTAACGAGATGAACAAATGAAGAAAGGTTGTGAAATCCACGTTACGGCCCTACCACTCTCCTCGGAGAAGGTTCGCCCGTGTCGAGGATTAATTCGTGCCGCGAGGAGAGGATAAGAACGTGGTTGTGCTAATGAAGATTAATGAATTGTATTGAGGAAGCTTTAATAAACGCACGTAAAACTGGGTTTCAATCGACGCCTTTCTTTTCAACCCCGACGATATAGGCACTCCAAAAATTGTCCAAGTTTCCACTATACTATAAAATAATAAATAAAATAATCCCGCCCTCACCAACTATTCGAGAGAATATTTCTAAAAAAATCTCCCCTTTGAAATTCCTTAATCTTTAATCTAACAATGTGTAATTTACTCGTGCGTGGAACCACTTCCAACAATTGTGTATGCATTATAGTTACTATAGTAACGCCGGTGCAAACATGTGCGGGACACTCGACCTTACTCCGACTTTTGGTCAGTTTAGGCCAAGTGCCCTACATGCCGAGTCCTTTAGCAGCCACACTTCTTCCTCTATTCCATGCTAGTATAACATCCGAATCTACAGAATCATGAGATTGAAGGTATCCGCTCAAACTCGCAACGGCCACAAACGAGTGGTAACGTGCGTCGCGTGGAGTTCGTCCGAGGAAATCTACTCCTGCGGGTAAGTAGCACCAAACAGTACATATTTTTAAAATTTAAACAAATAATTCGTATATTACGTGTGATTTTTCAGGGAAGATCATCTCCTAATATGCTGGCACTTGGAGGGTGGATTGGCGCACGCAAGTGTCATCACCGAATTCCCCGGCGATTTTTACCCCACTGACATGCAATGGCACCCTCGGCCGAATTACGCTGCATCCGTGTCGAAAAGGCAGTCACTCGATATATTATTAATTACTACAGCTGACGGTAAATCCACCTCTCCACGTTTATTTAGCGCATTTTATAAATGGACATCCGCATTTTCGCTTATCAGGGAAGTACCATTTGGTGAACAAGAACGGCCGCATAGAGAAAACCGTGGAGGCCCACAAAGGTGCGACGACCGTGGGCCGATGGAGCAGCGATGGTTCGGCACTTATAACAGGTATATAACTCAATATAATTGTACTAAGACAACAAAACATAATTAATCGTCTGTTGTTCGTTGCAGCTGGCGAGGATGGACTTATAAAAGTTTGGTCTCGAACCGGCATGCTGCGCTCAACAGTTGTTCGTGGTACCATTCCTATTCTGTCCGCTGCTTGGAGCCCCGATGGAACTATCATACTTTATGCTCAAGGAAACCACCTTGTCTTCCAGTCTCTCAATTCTAGTACGAAACCGCGTAAGGTTCGTTTAAGAGTTAGGTTTATTTAACATTGCACGATTATTAATTGATTAATCAAGAGAAATGGTTTTAGATATTTGGACACGATGCCCTCGTTTTAGTCCTCTCCTGGAACCACACGCATGGCCTTATACTATCGGGCGGTGAAGATTGCCGATACAAAGTAAGATAAATATTATTTCTCCATTAAATGATTTAAGAGCAAGTCCTGCAATGAGGATTTTCATTGTCGAAGGTATGGGATCCAAGTGGGACGCAATTGTACAGCAGCAGCGTCGGAGAGCATCCCGTCACAGCAATCAGTTGGTGTTACTCCGGAAGTTACTTTGCCGTCGCGTCGTTTAATACGATAAAGCTGTGCGACAAGACGGGAGTTGGTATCTCATAAAAGTATAAACTATCCTTTGTGCTATTGGTATTGGGACTCAGAAACTATGATTATTTCCAGTGGTCGTACTCGCTGGAGAAAGTAAATTCCGGCAGCATCTACGGCATTGCCTGGTCCAGCGACAGCACGCAAGTTGCAATGGCTTGCGGCAACGCTGCTATTTTCACTGGTCATGTAATCGACAGGTGAAATCAACAAATTCATCACTAACGATATAAATAACTGAATGGTTTCATGTTTGCTTTTAATATCAGGCGACTAGAGTGGAATAATTTCGAGGCGACTCTAATTAAGAGAAAGGTGATCGAGATCAGAGACGTCGGAAACGAGGTCCGGGAAACCCTGGAAATATCTGATCGAGTGGTCCAATTAGAGTTCGGTTTCGATCATCTGGTAGTCATAACACCTGTACAGTGTCACGTGTATTCCACCACAAATTGGAATACGCCGGCGATATTCGACCTGAAGAATACCACTGTGTTGGCAGTGCTCCTCGCCGAGAAGTGAGTGCGCCCGGAATCCATCGAAAGGATAAACCTTAAAGCTTGACAATAAAAAGCGATAATTTGCAGACATTTCTTACTGGTCGAATGGAGTACAATGGCCCTGTACAGTTATCAAGGCCGACTTCTAGGGACTCCGAGATGGAAGGGTATGAGCCAGGAACGGCTTCATCCCCAATGCGTTTCTCTGAGCTCGGACACTCTCGTTGTACGAGACCAAACCAATGAGAAACGTAAAACACCCTCGATTGAATAATAATTCGCTAATTATATTCAAAGCTCATCGTATAAAAGAAATCTGCTATTGCAGTTCTTCACGTACTCGAAGTCTCCTATAATAAACCTATCACCGAGGGCCAACAACACACCCACATGCAAAATGTCGTGCGAATCGCTTTGAATTGCATAGGAGGCCCAACTGATAGACAACTGGCATTAATTGATGCCAATAAAGATTTGTTTCTAATCTCTGTACGAAATACTGGGTTTAGCAGAGTGTGCAAAATAGGTGTGTACTCTGGAATAATCTCTTTCGCATTAATGCATCAACCAAAATGATTAAATCAAAATATACATTAGCTGCAATGGCAAACGACATCGCCTGGGCGACGGACGCGAATGTTCTGGCCGCTATGCTGGACGCCACTTTATCAGTATGGCTCTGCCCTAATTGTGTGCACTACAGTGATCGTAAAATTATACGACGAACACGCATCGATAGGGAGAGCAGGTATTAATTAGCGATATACGTCTTTGCATAATACAGTCGATATGCTAAACAGGAAACTTGTAATGCTTTCTAGTGAATTTGGTAAGCAGCCAAGTATAGCTGGCGTATACAATGGGCTGGTAATGGTAAGACGAGGTGACGGTGCTTTGGTAGCTTGTTCGTTCTACACCCTTTTCATAAGCCTCCACCAACATATTCTAAACAAGAAGTGGAGGGAAGCTCTCTCACTTTGCCGAATAGCGCAGGTGAGCGATTGAAATTCTACACCCTATTAAATTGATGACTCGATCTGCTTAATTACTAGAATGAAATTTTGTGGACCTGCATGGCCGTACTGGCAACCGACAATAAAGAACTTAACGCAGCCGAGGAAGCCTTTGCTGCAATCGCCAGATATGATAAAGTTGATTACATTCAGTACATAAAGGTGACGATATGATATCGTATGATCGGAATATTTATGCTTTATAATTGATCGTTCGTATAATCTGAACTTGTGTTACCGATGAAGAGTCTGCCGAATCGAACGGAGAGATTAGCCGAAACAGCATTATTGGCGGGAGATCTGCTGGCGGCTGAAGGGGTTCTATTGCAAAATGGTTTGACCGAACGAGCGATACGGATAAACATCGATACTTATAATTGGAATCGGTAAATCTTACGACCTGCATGGATGGCATTACTGTGTCTTTTAATTGGCGCTACAATGTTGTATTTCTCTCCAAGGGCTCTTGAACTTGCGATTAGACACAAAAAGCTGTTAGACGAAGTCCTAAACGCGAGGAAGAAGTTCCTCGAAGTCATCGAGAAGGAAGAGACCAATCAGACCTTCCTCGCGTACATGGCAAATGTCGCCAAGAATCAAGTAAACTTACCCGAAACTCTGCACGACTCTCGAGATCCCTTGCACGCATAATTTAATTGTTTTCTTGGACAGTGATAAGAACCATATTTGAAACAGGAAATCACTACCCAAATAAGCACGCCGCCGACAATCGAGGACACGCAAATGCGTGAATCTGACACGGAAGTATTGAGTACCCCAGATCGACAGGAGGGATCGTGAGATCGTGTAAATACGAACGTTTACACGAATCGTTTATTGAAATATATCAGTGTTGAGTACAGCGAACCGATCGTTGACTTGGCACAGGTTTGCACTGTGTACAAAAGTGTGATTTGATCGTTAGAGAAAGGGATCACACTTGAAACAAGTTTTATATTTCCAAGAAATAAAATTGAAAGGACATATAGAATTGCAATTCTATGCGAGAACCCTCCGTTGATTGTCATAGTCCGAAAATCCTGGCAGCGGCGAATATGCTATCTCTATAATTCCCACTCTTCTCAAAAACTGTATCCCCAGTCATTGAAGGGGAGTGCTTTAAAAGCCGGGGGTATTTATATAGCTAGCCGTATCCGCCATCCGGAATTACTTTTTCTTTCCACTTAAGGGGTCATATATGCCAGGCACGTCATGAAATAAGTAAAGGTTTGTTAATTTATTGTCCTATTAATACATCCTGTTATTAAGTTTCTATCATGTGTCCGTTATTGTACATACTTTGAAGTATTTTCTCCGAAAAATACAAATAAATAACTACGTTATGTACGACGTAACTGGCATCGTCTTAATTCAAATTGCAACATGCGGTGGTCAATGTATCTTGGTCAATTGTTATCTAAAAAAAATATAAAAAATTGAGCGTGAACTAGACACAGAAAACTAGTCCTCAACGAGCCAGAATATTTGTTTTCTTTTTTTTCACAAAGTTACACGCGAAAATGTCATTATTTCTAAGTGTTCCTACGAAATTGGCGACTTTTTCGCGTGTAACTTTGTGAAAAAAAAGAAAACAAATATTCTGGCTCGTTGAGGACTAGATTTCTGTGTCTAGTTCACGCTCAATTTTTTATATTTTTTTTAGATAACAATTGACCAAGATACATTGACCACCGCATGTTGCAATTTGAATTAAGACGATGCCAGTTACGTCGTACATAACCTAGTTATTTATTTGTATTTTTCGGAGAAAATACTTCAAAGTATGTACAATAACGGACACATGATAGAAACTTAATAACAGGATGTATTAATCGGACAATAAATTAACAAACCTTTACTTATTTCATGACGTGCCTGGCATATATGACCCCTTAAATGATGGAGGCAGTGGGTGCTGAGTAAGTATATATCTGTGGTGCTGCAGCACAACCGCTATTGTATCGCCTATAACTATCGACTCGTGTCAATAGATCAAGCAAACAAGAGGGAGCCCTAACAAACTATAATATATACCGGCGAATAATAAATCCCGTCAATCCGAGCGGATACACGTAATACAATCCGAAATAGCTGATAACCTTGTTTTTTCATCATTACGCGATAACATACACAGCCATACAACTACTCTGGTAACGAGTACTCGTCAGTACACAGCCGCACACACACGGTAGCGGGCATTAGCATATTTCAGCAAGATTATAGTGGACGTCAGCATTTAGCTACATTTACACCCGCGCCTTCAAACCGAACAGCCGCGGTCGCGAAGGGTGAACAATACAAAATATAGATCCTTTATCAATCATTTAACAATGGCGCAAAGTGTGAGGCTTGTCGCATCCACGACAGTGGGTAAGCTATTGAAAACTAATTTCAATGCTGTGTCGTTGAGTGCTCGCTGCTCCAGGTGAGTTAACGAATTCCACTACCTTTTCCTTGACCGTTTTAACCTTCACTCTCATTGTTATCATCGGAAGATTTAAGGGGGGCCAATTCTTTAACTAGTAAGCCTAACGTGTGAGGATGCTCCCCTTTATGTCATTATAGAAGAAACTATGCGGAATTATATGTCGGAACGTAGCGTGTGGCGTAAGAGTAATTCCAGCAGAAGCATGAAGCCGATAGCGGAAGATGACGAACGATCAGTAACTTATTTTTGCGAACTTCGATGTACACTTTAGAATATCGTTTTTTCTAGAACAGCTTTTGAAAGAAAAGTAAACTGCATTAAGTCCATTTTATGAGTTAAACCTTCATTTCATAAACTGTTTTATTAATTATGAGTTAAACCTTTGTGTCATGAACTGTTTTAGTAATGGCAATATCCACAAATATGACATAAGAGCATTGATTTTATAATATGCAATTTATCATCTTACAGTTCATGGTGGTCCCATGTGCAAATGGGGCCGCCGGATGCCATTCTGGGTATCACAGAGGCATTCAAGAAAGATCAAAATCCAAAAAAGGTCAATTTGGGAGCAGGTGCTTACAGAGATGATAATGGCAAACCATTTGTTCTGCCAAGTGTTCGCAAGGTATAATCACCTAGCATTCACTTGAACTTTGCATAGACATTATGCCACGTGACACAATGCAATAATTGCAAGTGTTTGTTTGTTTTAGGCAGAAGAGATGATTAAACAACGAAGTATGGATAAAGAGTATTCACCGATATCAGGGAGTCCTGATTTTTGTAAACACGCTATAAATCTTGCCCTTGGAGATGGAAATGAGGTTGTTGCAAATGGATTGGTAAGTCAATAGTAAAAAACAGTCTAAACAAATATTTCATTAAGGACTGTATACTAATTAATTGTAATATCAATCTTTCTTACAGAATGCTACTGTCCAAGGAATATCAGGAACTGGCTCTTTATGGATTGGAGCATGCTTTTTAAATCACTTCTTCCCGGGTAGTAAAGATATTTACATCCCAACACCAACATGGGGCAACCACATACCACTGTTCAAACTGGCGGGCCTAAATGTGAAACACTATAGATACTATGACCCCAATACCTGTGGTCTTGATTTCCAGGGTGTTCTTGAAGATATTTCTGTTAGTATTACAGTTCGCCTATTAACATAAGCATTGATTACAAAAATTAGGATGTAGACAAAATGATTATTTCTTGCAATCATTGCAGAAAATCCCTGAAAAATCCATCATCTTGTTGCACGCGTGTGCACATAATCCAACTGGAGTGGATCCAAAGCCAGAGCAATGGAAGGAATTGTCAGCATTAGTGAAGAAGAGGAACTTGTTCCCATTCTTTGACATGGCATATCAAGGCTTTGCTTCAGGTAATGCTTAGTATATGAATGAACTTTGCTATTAATAAGATAATATCAAGTACTAGTCTCTAAATATCTTTCAAATAATAGGAGATATCACGAAAGATGCATATGCAGTGAGATTATTCATCCAAGAGGGGCATAAGATTGCTTTGGCACAGTCTTTTGCCAAGAATATGGGTCTCTATGGTGAGTCATTGTCCATGCATGGGATTTACTTTTCTCCTTTCCTTGTTTCGATATTAAGCACCATTGTTTACAGGTGAACGTGTTGGTGCCTTCTCGTTAATTACATCTAGCAAAGAAGAGGCAGCAAGCACACTATCACAACTTAAGATCTTAATCAGACCGATGTACTCCAATCCCCCAATTTCCGGCGCGAGAATCGTCTCCGAAATACTGGGTGATGCAGAATTGAGGAAAGAGTGGCTCCAAGACGTTAAAGGAATGGCCGATCGTATTATTTCCGCCCGCGCTCAATTGCGCGAGAACTTGAAGAAACTTGGCAGTAACCGTAACTGGGCACACATCACAGATCAGATTGGCATGTTCTGTTACACGGGCCTCAAAGTGCCGGAAGTATGTTTAAATTGATTTCACCAAGTACACCCGGTCGATTCAGGATCGTAATTCACTATTGATTTTACTTTTAACAGGTTGAAAGGCTTACAAAGGACTACAGCATTTATCTGACCAAGGATGGTAGAATTTCGGTAGCTGGAGTCACGTCGAAGAATGTGGAATACTTGGCGCAAGCGATGCACGAAGTGACAAAGTAATCCATTCTGTATGCTGGCTAATCTTACACGTAATACTCCTCGTACAGTAACGTGACTGGTCGCATGGAGGTCAATTGTATGCCGTTTGTATATCAACCTTTGGTGAAAAGGAGCTTGACCAGTTATAGCGACAGAATCCAGTGCTTAAAGATTATCAATAAGAGGATGAGGGGTGCTAGGTATTGGTAATAGGAATAGATCTCGTCTCGATTTGGATCAGGAAGGACAAATTGACTTCAAGCGATCATTGCTATATCAACGCCTTAAGCGCCGCTGTTAGCGCACGCGAGTGCATGTCATCCCGAATTATTACGAACAACTCCGCCCACAAAGTTTTATGGGAATCCCCATCAAATTTGTAGCATTTATTGAGAGAAACTAAATACTCTACGATCATTGAGATGCATTTGAATTCAGACTGCAGTATACTGAGATCATTCCAGCTTACGAAGTATACCTTTATGCGACCCATTATTGGCGCGATGGCGGCATTTACGATGTTAATGCGCAAGCCAAATCCATCCTCGTATGTAAGAGAATGAGTATATTGTCAAGCGACGAATCAGAGATAGACAGATACGCTTGCAATACAATTGTATCAAAACTTGCATGCTGGTCGTGTGAAATTGCTATAAATATCGCAGCGGATGTTTCATACTCTTCTAAATCATGTATCAGTGGCCACAGGAAATTTTGTATCGGCTGATCATTCAGCTTTGTATTGCAGTACTGTGATCTATTCTAGCAAATAAATATTTAAAAGTTACCCAATCCACCACTGTCAATGCCTAGTTTATTCGTGCGACCCCGAGTGAACTATAATGTTGGAGTAAATTGAGGCTGTTCGCTGGCATTAGCGGTGACCCATATATTCCAGAAAGTTCTTGCAGTTTGTCCCAGTTTGTCCCCAATTCAAACCGAATAATCCTTAGATTCGAGATTGTTCGAGAAAGTGTGGTCGGGCCTGGTCGGGCCGCATCGGGCGTGCCGTGGGAAATGATTATAGGAGCGAGCACCGCAGAGCGGCAGTCGCTGTCGCAAGGGAGCGGAAGGAGTGCGCATATATCTAGTAATTGTCGCGTACATGCGAGAAAGCCTTGATACCAATCGAAATAGCCGGCGGCGGTTACGTTCAGATAGGTTTTTTAACACAGGAATGTGAATGAACCTCGATCCTCGACTTTTCGACTCAGAAGATCTTTCTGACGTAAAGAAGTTACGTAGCGTGGACTATTAGCAGAGCACCTTGTCTTCCTCGTCGGGCAATTGTAGGATTGTTTACGCGGGATTTTTAATGAACGTGCACCCTGGTTATTGGTCCCCGGAGTTCTCATCGATCGTCCGCGCGAGTACATCTGCTTGGGTTGCTCGCTGCATCTTGCCGCGAATGTGTATACTTCACGGTGTACGGTGTACTGCAGCCGCGGCCGTTGTGGGTCTGATGTATCTGTCGGGGCCAGCCGACTCCTGATTCCGACGGCTTCGAGCCACTCGCACATTTGTGAATCGGTTTGTTGTTGTGCCCAGACCTGGCGTTATTATCACCTTGATACCGATTCTCGAGGTGCCAAAGCAATATCTGCATCGGCGCTCTCTTTAGCCCTAGTGGTCATCAATGTTGTCTGGCAATGGTCTGTAAGGAGAACGTGGTATCATGGTTTGGGAATCTATCCAGGTAATTCTAACTCGGCGATCCGCACTCCATTTCTCGCCTCCCTGCCGTTCCATCCTCCCCAGCCACCCGTCATTCCAACGACTCCTCGGCTCGACATTTTTTTCTCCCCCAAGTATTTATCGGCCGTCGCTGATGCTCGCGCTAACCAAAAAGGATATTTCTAGAATCCGCCTCTAAATCCGATTCTTAACCCATAAGATATCGCCACCAACTATTCGCCAATCCGCCGAAACCCCGTGTGTCCCCGTGTACTCGGACCATTTTCTGGGCCGCGGAGACCAGTCCTTTCTACGGATTCGAACGCTCGCACCAAATTACTTGGGAGCCACGGAAGAATAAATTTCGAAATTATCATACATTACGACTTTCAATATATCCTTTCAAATCGCTTTCCGCATATTCTTTCGCTTCACCAACGAATTTTTACCACTCCGACTATTTTCTTTATTTCGCGGAAACCAGAATTAAGACACTTTTTTGCGTATATCCTCGGAAAGACCAATTAACGGAAAGAATTTCTACAAGGTAAATGCACTTGCGAAATGTAGGACAAGTAGTAATTGCTTTTTACATACAAATTACTCATAATCGTTTGATCTTTACTGGGCATCTCCTGCATTCCAAATGTTCTTTTACAATTTCCACTCTTATTCTTCTACTAGTTGCCTGCTGCATTTGGAACTGTATTCATTGGATTAAACTTATATTTTGCTGAAAATGCTTTCTGAAGAATGATTGTAAAATCATTTTACATTGGCTTGTGTAAAATTATGTACAACTTTGCTTTTCATAAATTTAGTGCAGAATTGTCACTAGTTTTTGGCCTGCACTGAATTTTGTTTAGACTAGAGCTCATCACCCATGTATTTATCCAATGCTTAGTTTTGCAAATGCAAGGCATATATCAAACACTATCCATTTCATAGCATAATACATATTATATTTTCCCTCTGATATTTAATAAATGTTTGTCTATATTGAAGTAGCAGTATTCTTGACAGAGTAAAATTTAAGAACAAAATCTCAGCTATTAAGAAAAATATATGGACCTTGAGGGAAATCTTCTTTCCAGTTTTAAAAAATTATAAGCTTTGATATATGATACATTTAGAGATTTCAAACAACACTTGTTATATTCCACACACTCCTGTCTATATGCTATAAATTCTACTAGTCCAAAACTAAAATGACTTTAGAGAAACAAGAAATGTAATTGACACAAAGCTTCTCCTTTTGTGCAGTTATAAACGTATTGATGTCATGTGCACATTATTGAACATGTGCTTGCCATTTGAAGTGCGATTCCTTGGAACATGTGTTGAGGATATTGGTAAGCGAGATTACAATGAACTGCGAGACACAGAACACCATGCGAACAGTGCCTCAGAGTTGGCTGAGTTGACGACCTTAGGTGTGACAGACAAACGCACACGAAGAAAGCTAGCTCTCTACATGGCATTGTTACACTCTTGTAACTATGCGTGCGCTGTTATATTATATAAGAATCTATCAAACTTCGACTATCAGGAGATCTCTAATTTGGTAAATGGGACCACATTTACACCAGATGACCAACCTCTGGAAGAACTGCTCTTATTGTATACTATGGCTTTAAATCACCCAGCATTTACATATGAGCAGAAAAGTGTGTTTGGTAACATATATGTCAAACTTCAAGAGGAAGAAGCTCGGCTTAACATGGCCAAGTCCAACACATCCTACAAACCAGTTCAAGTACATAGAACTCCTTACTTAAAGATCTTTATCTTTACTTACAAATCACTGGATTGAAAATATATTTTATTCAAGTACGGTTTTCCTAAAGTTTGTTGAAATTTTGGAATATGGTACATAAAATACATTTAACTGGTGAATTAGTTTGTCATAAGTTGACATGTCATAATACTGTCTTTATATACAGGGTTGTGCACCATGCTTAAACACCAATGAGAGGTTAATGGATCCAGACATGTCTGGCAACTGCTTGATGGGGCCGCCACCAATGCAGAATTATCACGGTAAGTTGAGTAGTATAACATGTTGTCATGTTTGCCCTATAATCTTATAACGTTTAATGCAAATCCTGTAATCTCATGTCATCCTCATCTCTCATATATCTACTAGGCGATATGGCAATGAGAAACAATACAATGATAACACGAGTACCACCTGGCCTTAGTATTCCACCGCCAGGTTTATGCTTGCCGAGCCCGGAGCAGGTGCCAGTAGGATCAAGCGGCGCAGCGCAATATGTTCATCTTGGCTTTCCATCGGTAAATCATATACCGCCGTGGACAGGTCAGGTTATGATGGGAAATCAACTGATGTATCACAGTGGAGACATGTTGGCTTATCCACCTTCCCCCTTAGTCAGCCGTCAGTCATCGCCATCCCAGTCTCGATCTCCTAGTCGCAGCAACTCCCCGATGGGCCGCCGAAATAACGCAATGCCGCGTACATCCTCCCAAGTGATTCAATCTACTTCGAATACTCTAACGACGTCGACGAGTGCCTCCAACAGCCAACCTAGTATTTCCAGTTCAAATGTTAGCTCCCTGCCCCCCCTCCCCACGCCTAACACCAGTAGAAGTCTTCCTAGTCAGCTACCATTACTTTCATCACGCAACGTTCCGCTGCCGAATACAAGCTCTAGTTCATTCTCGCGACACAATAGTATTGAAAGTACTTCTTCTCCCACTTTAATCTCGCCGGCCCAATCGAAGCAACAGCCGTCATCGCGATTACGGCCACCAACCTCTGGAGATTCTTTACGTGATACTCTTGGCAAGGAAATGCCAAACTTTAAGGGGAATTTACAGAATTTCTCCCTTGATGAGGTAAGATATTTCTTTGGTTTTGCACAGTCGTTTATGTCCAAGTCCTTGACAGTGTGCAATTCGATTCACGCACGCAAAAAAGAACAATAGAACTGCAGCATGATGGCATTTGATTAACTTGTTCCTGTGTTCTATGTTCATCGGATATAGATTAGAAGAATGAGTGATGAAGATTTAAGAGATATTGGGTTAACACCCAATGCTGTAGGACAATTACGAAGCATAGTTAAAAGTCAAATAACTAATGGAATGAATCAAGTTTGTGGAGATAAAAAAATGGACAGTCCTAATAATGCAATTCATGGTGTCCTAGATCCTACAGAAAATGAGGTAATATTATATAAAGCAATGCCCACATTATGAAAAGTATAAGTAGTGTAAAAATAATGTTAATATTGTATATAGGCTGGAATGGAAATTCTAAATGATAGCACCAATTCAAGCAATAAGTCAATGCCGCTGCACGATCAGCACCCAGCAATACATCATAATCATAATCATAATCATGCGAGTACACCTAATTTACGACGGTATTCAGCTATTCCACCGTTAGATCCGGCGCAAGTGCAAATGTACCCGGCGCCGCAACCAGTTTACACTGCACAGAACACACCTTGTTATGCTTGCCTTACTGTGCCAGTAGCCGGAGTACAAAATCGCTATCCAAGGTGAGTGACGAGGACAAATTATGTTCATGTTTCCTGGAAACGAGTCTCGATAATATCGCAATCATTGTTTTAGGTGCAATGCACAACATGTGTACTGTTTAACACAATTACAAGCGTTGAGGCTAGATCCAGACAATAGTAGACAATGTTCGCAAAGTAGTAGCTCTGATAGCACTGGTAGCAGGTCACCGCCTGAAACACCTCCCGCAGTGCCATGGGTAAGCGGGAGTGAAAGCAATCAACAGTCGGTTACGGATCACGCAAATTCGGCACCAATACATACAACGGGTGGTCCGCCTCACTCAGCACCGCAGCAATTAATGTCCGCCGCTGTTCCGGAACGGCAGCGTAATAGGAGAAATCAAACGCACGTAATGCGGCAGAAGAATCAAATGGTAAACGGGAATGGTCCACCGAGCCTTCAGCACTGTGTGTCTTTCCCCGCGCCACCGTCGCATTCACAGGTCACATATTTGCCGCACGGCCACTTTCCAACTTTGAGACCCGGCAGTGGGATGTACCCGAACTTTTCGCACGCCCCTTACACAAGGCCTGCCTATCCCAACACTTATCAGCCGAATGGTGAAATGATGTATCAGTATCCTGGGCATCCGAGTTCCGGAGCAACCCCACCTCCACCGCCGAACGCTGCCGCTACACCTGTACAGACACAATATATGTCATCAACCCCAGTTGTTACCTATGCAGCGGCCGTCCCACCCTCAAAGATCTCATGTTATAACTGCGGCAGTAGTAGTCATCTTGCAGTTGATTGCAAGGATCAATCCATGGAAGACCTCACAAAGAAAGGTGCGCTATAAATCTACATAATTCCGTAGTCCTGCATTGTTTTTGTAGAGTGCAGTATATGTAACGACAATTAATTTTGATTTTAGCTCAGTATCGTCTCGATTATACCATAATGAAGCAGCCTGGGGAGTGCCCGAACTCTGACAAGTGATCTTCTCTCATGGACCATCCCATAGTCCACCAAAAATACTACCATAATTACAGTTGCCATTACTATTATCGTCGTCATTACTACTATAACCCTGCCACTCCAATTCAACTTCAAGATCGTTTGAAAGATAACTACTACTGCTCCTCACGGATGTTTATGGTGATTTTTGTAGACTTCCCTAATACCGAGGATGACGATTTCTTAACAGAGGTTGTCTTGCGATTCATAGTACCAGGTACACTTTTTACAAGTTCTTATTTATGATAGAAAGTACAGTCTACTACAATTGTAAAGAGTTATAGCGTTATATACAATGGTAATAACAAATCGAACGCAATGCATAACGCTGTATGCAATGTTCTGATCTATGTTTTTAGAATATATTTTGAAAGGTTTGCGTCAGGTATTAACCCATCTCCTGTCCATAATTTCCCCCCTCCCGTTGTGTTACACAAGGGCGGGTAAGATTTAGCACGATTCCGCTAGAAATTGTATGGAGCGGATAACGATCAACGGTTCGGACTCATCTCGAGTCTTGTTAGGTACAACCACAATGTTTACCGGCGTGCCGGCCCGCCCCTTTTACTTTACTATTCTAATCGTCGCTCATGTTATTTTTGCTGTTACTCCTTCAGTTGCAGACGGCACGATGCGCCCTCAGACAGTAGCCGCGAAATTTCGAGGAGGGCTATTTTGAATCCGTGAATGAGTGAGTGGGTTGGACCCTCCGCACGAAAAGTAATACCAGACTCCCTTTTGTTAACGCTACGACTAGCTTTATTTTTCAATGTTGTTGAGTAAACGTCCTCTATGGGAAGCAATATTTGTCAGGGAGCTCCGAGATTACTGATTCGGGCGAGATAAGTAAGGTTCAATAAGCCTTCACTAACGTAGATAGAGCAAGGTGTAAGTTACTGTACATCAATTCGATCACTTTTAGCACATCGGTCTCGGCGAGCCGAACGATTACGGGTAACGAAACTCACTGTAGCACTTCAAATCGAAAAAAGTTGATATTTACCGCAAAAGCTGTTTACAAAGCAGACCTGGATTGCAATTTATAAGCTTTTAAGAGAGTATACCGAACTCATGCACTTTACCTAAAGTCTAACTCATCCGAAAAATTCCAATAAGTGTACCGTATTTTTTAAAGGTTTTTTCCCTCATTTTATTAACGTTTCACGATCACCCGAACTTTTTTTAACGAAGTTATACACAATCGCGCGATATTTTTTCGTCAACATTGAAGACAATACGGAAGGCATATCTTGTGACTATTGCAGATATTATTCTTAAGTAAATTTAACATGGAAACTTTATTGTCGTTCCAATCGCTTTATTATTTATAAAGTACTGTATCACAGACACACCTTTTTGTACAGGATAACAACTGTAAAGTAAACGATTTTTAATACTGTAAGGAATCTCGACAAAACGATGAAATGTGTCCGTAGACCTTGTAAGGTATATCGCACACGCCGATATCCAGTCTCGAAAATTTACACCAAAAGTGTCAGTGTATTTCCTAGGTTTATTTCATTAGTACTTTATGATGACAACGATCGGGAAGACAACGAAAGTTCGTTTTCTATACTCTACCGATTGAAAGTAACTAATAATGGAAAATGATGAAAAAAAAATAATGATACTAGACATGATTACGGCTTCGTAAGCCTTTCGATGCATAATAGTAAAAACCGCCGAAACTACACGTAACGTATGATTTCTGTTGCCTATCAGCCTATTTCAAATTATGTTTCCTTGCACTGATTGATGACTTTGTTCATCCAGCGGCAAGCCGCCAGCGTCATTGTCTGAAAAAGAAACGGGCGTCTTGTATATAGCCGTACGAAAGCTATCGAAATGTCAGTTGTTGAAAGTCACCTTATACTAAATCATCGAAAACGTTGTGAAATCTATAATAAAAGATTTGCAAGAAGAAAACAAATGATTCCTTAAAAGCTGATGTGTGTTAATTACCCGAAAATCGGCATGAAAACTCGATCTCATGTTTTTCTGATCTATAAAATAACAATAAGAATCTGTTTAAAGTTGAGAGATCGAAGTATCCACGCATGCGCGACGGATTCCCACTAATATGCGGCTAATTTAAATTGAACTAGTCCGAGAACTGTTCCCCCACCGTTTACGAGGAAGCTTCTCCTCAGACGACTTACCGATCGCATCGTCTTATGTACCCGGCGAGTTTCTTGGTTAGAACTTACGAGCAGCTGGTAATCAAGGATTTATTAGAATATGCGCTTACCCAGCCGTTCTCTCTTTTCGCATAATTTATTAAAGAACGAAATCGATGTCGCTAGAAACACAGCTCCGCTAGCTGTACTAAGGCGTCAAGGGAACCTGTTAAAATGTCGTTTTGTAGAACAATCACGAAAGTGCTTGGTACCTAATAACTTGATCTGCTGAACACAACCAATAGAAATGTGTGATGGGAGTGTTCTATAGCGGTGATAGTATCAATTGGTATCCAATATACCTATATTGAAATGCTAGGAAGCCACCCTGTATATTACGATTTGTGACTCTCCTGAACTGTCATCGAATTTCGCGATCGAAAATCCGAATGTCAAGTTCATGTTTCTGAGGGAGCATTTTATCTTGGTCTGACGGAGAGCAAGAATATATCGAAGGCCATTTGCAGCATATTTTTTCTACTTTCATTGATAAAGAATATTTCGATGCTTTCGAAAAATGACGGACATAGAATGGTACGAGCAAGTATATCACGAGTATTCATTTACTAGTTGTATTTTAGTAATTGTATCCCACCGGATTTGTTATTGACCCCATTTTCTATGCGTACTTTGATTTCTCCATGTAAATTAATTTAAATTAAGTGGTCACTTTATCAAAGATCCATCTCTGTTGAACTGCCCCTCATATGCAAATTCAATGCAAATAAACACTGTGTGAACTTTTTGTTTTAATTGGAGGTGTCACTGAACTTCAAATAGAATCTATAGGCAATGTAATTAATTCTTCCTGGGTAACTGCAGGATATCAAAGCCAATGAAATATGGGAACATAAAGTCTGCTTGCCTGGACGAGGCAACGGACCATCCTTTAAAACCAGTCACTGTCATGGTAAGTGATAGTTTTGCTTATGTTAATTTGTGTTTGAGGTGTGTGTGTGTGTTGTGACACTAAGTGACAATACAAGTCTATGATAATTGCAGATGATTGATGGTAGGAGTGGTATCAGGAGAAATGTTTTGAGGAGTACAAGTGCAGGTTCCTCGACCGGCACTCCTACTCCAACGCATACACCTGGCACTGGAAATCCATTAGGTGATCCTTTAATCGGTCATTCCTCTTTGGATGGATCTGATCCTCTCACTCAATTTGCTAAAGAGGAACTGGATCCATTATCAAAAATGGCAGCGGATGAAGTACGCAAAATATATGACTACTGGCTTTTGATTTTCTTATGCAAGATCCATTAATAATATGTAGGGATTTTTCTATTACAGTGGGACTATTCTTGCAATATAACTGTATCTGGTAAGAAATCTAAAGATACGGGTGAAGAGTTAGTAGAACCATGGTCTACAAGAAGATCCGCTATATTGGCCAAGTATACAACATCAGAGAAGTTATCTATTGTTACCAGCTTCTTGCCCGGAGGAGAAAAAGGTAGGTGTGATGTTTATGCTCAGTGAGGTAATACAGACTAATGGTGAGTGGATTGTAGTGGTAGTGAAAGTTCAGCCAAGTGGTGGAGTAGTCGACAAAGTAAAAACAAGATTGGCTCAATTGGATGATTTTGAAGAAGGCTCTGTTAGGCAAATGTTAGACCTCTCACAACAGCAATATGCTGCCAGGATAGAACAGTTAAACAATGAGCTAGTTCAGGCATGGCATTCTGATCAAAGAGTGAAAGCTCTTAAAATCGCAATTCAGTGTGCCAAACTATTGGTGGACACATCTGTAATGGCCTTTTATCCAAGCAAGTTTGTCCTAATCACAGATATTTTAGACATTTTTGGCAAACTTGTGTATGAAAGACTGAAGGTCAAGGCTGAATACTACAAGTTAGTATAATTATAATTTTTATTCGAAAAACCGACGGTGTATTAGAATTGTTATTTAATAATATCCATGATGTTTAGGCCTGGGAGTAAAGTGCCGAAAAGTTTACCCGATAATTTTACACCGGATATGGTTCCTGAAAATGCGAAAGAAACGTGTCGAAATTGGTTTTACAAGATAGCGTCGATAAGAGAATTGGTTCCTCGTCTTTATGTGGAAATGGCAATAATAAAATCATACAGCTATTTAACAACGAGGTATAACCATTCAAACCTATTTACGATGACTTTAAAGTAACTCGTTAATTTGTTTCAGCGAATTTAATACAGCGCTACTGAGGATAACGCGAATGATACGGGGGATTGGGAATCCTCTTATAGCCGTGTATGCTAGATGTTACTTGTGCCGCGTTGGATTAGCTTTAAATAAAACATCTGGGTTCGAATTCGTGAAGGAAAATTTTTACGACTTCCTCTGCACGTATCAGCAGTTATTCGGCCAACTTGTAAAAACCGAGTTGACCAAGCAAAATATGCCATTACATTCCTATTTGAATCTCTACTCGCCCGCGTTAGATTGGATTTTGCAAGTGTTGGTAGCAACAGCTTCAGAGAGTTTATTGGAGGAAGTATTATCCCGATGCCAAAAACAATCAAACAAGTAATTATAATGAATTCATTGAAACCCGTTTCGACGAGCTCGTTTATCGACGTGATATTTATATTTCAGCTCATTATTATTAAATAGTATATTAACGGCGTACAAAGCACCTTACATTGCATCGCGTGCAATGGATTTTGTCAACTTGGTAGTGGCTAGTGAAGATGATGGTAATTACTTTCATTCGCATTTTCAATAGTTAAACGATTATTGACTACTTTTTCCACAGGTTATCCACAATACCTTTTATACCGCAGCTTAGGGGAATGTCTTGTACAAGAAGCCCCTCCGAAAGAGGATTGTCAACCAATCTTGAACATGGTCTGGAAATACATCACCGATTTAATGGACCCAATGAAATTTATGCAATGCGTGGAAATTTGGATTCAATTTACTGTTATACACTTTTCCGTAAGCTCCCTTACTGTTTCATAAACTTTACCTTTTTGTGCATTGAACAAATGTTTTGATTGCAGGTAAACGAATTGAATTTATTTTTTGGTAAAATAATCGACCGGCTTAATCCGAACAAAACATTCGAGCAATATTACTCCCAGTTACAAAATATTGTTGAAAAAGTTGTTGCTCACACGCAGGATTTCGAGTCCCTGTTGGCGATGGTAACTTGCATGGCAATAATCATACGTTAATTCTTATAACAGCCTAAGGACTGTGGAAATAACTATTTTAGGATAATTTTTTACCGCTTATTGACTTATTCCACAAAGAGAGTATAAAAGTTGAAGTTTGCAAGACTGTCGTTGAAGGGATGAGCACTCAAAGCGGTCCTATCACCGATCCAATTATCATAAATGCTTTAATGTTCCTCGCAAGAATAATGCACGATTCGGTCAGGTATGTCACATACTTTGTCTCCCACATATTCTTTCACATGTTATTTAAAGTAATGTTTCAGTGCTTTAACTGTCGAAGACGAAAAGCGACAAATTGGTCACTTAATATGCGGACTTGTGCAGCGTGTGGATTATGGGCGTGATTTTGAGAAACAGCTTAATTTTTATGCTGAATCCCGAGCGGTTTTCCCCAATCTTGATAATGTACATATACAACTTGTACAGGTACGATTTTTATTCCAGGGTGTGCATGTCAGAGATTGTCGGTAATAATTCTTAATGAAATTTCATTCGGGTTAGTGTGTAAATAGATTGTCGGTTGACACACGAAAGATTGTTCGCGGACATCATACAAGAAGAACGTCCGCATTTGTACGTGCCTGTGCAGCCTTCTGTTTTATTACTATTCCGTCACTGACGTTAGTACATACTCGATTACAATTATATCTACTCTCAGGGCAAGTTGCATTGCTAAACCAGTGTTTAGGTCAAGGTAAAATGTGGCTTATACTATGCTAAATCACAAGTTAACGTTTGAACTAACAAATGGGGGCAAAATCGTGTTGCAGCTGATGCGTGTTTCAAGGCTGCACTAAGTCTCGTCCCAGAAATGCCGAAAACCATAGATATAGATGGCAGGCAGAAAGGCTCGCAACCCTATTTACTCTCGTATTTATCGAACTTCTTGTCGACGCTTTTGGTGGTACCGGTATGTATTCGTTTAATAACACCTTTCCATTCGTCGCATTTTCTGAACCTCGACCGACATAATAGGATAGCCCAGAACATGGGGTTTTATATTTAATGAGAGGCCTACTCAATGCTGTTGAGCGTTGTTTCGAGGAGAACACATCGACAAAGGCGTATCTATACTTACGCGTACTGGATCTCTTGTCAGTGGTTACTCAGGAAAACTATCCCTACCATATAGATAAGGTATGCGGAGTGGGAAACGTGTTTTGCAACGAAAGGCTGAAAATAATTGTCGAATCTTATCATTCTAGGTCGACTCTAATGACAAATTATATGGATCAGATCAGAAGTTTATAGGTGAAGTTAATAAGATGTGCTCGAAAGCTGTGGAGGAGATCTTGTGCCACTTAAAGTATCTCGGCTCCACAGATCAACTTGAGAAGCAAGCTGCACTTGCGCTCGAACTGTTTAATTGTTTTATTATCAGAGCTGATTTACGAGATCCAGCTCTAGCTCATATGGCTGTGAACTTGTGGAACTTGTCTCAGCGATATGGCTTTATAGATGCGAAAGTAATGGTAAGGAAGAAAGGGAAATGTGCCACTGAATATCTGTGCTTGAATGCCTTTCACTTTGTAGATGAAAACCATTGCGTATCTGACGCAGAAAAGTCATCATAAGGAATACGAGCACTACGGGGAGATATTAAGGAAAATGTTGAAATAAATACTGAATCACAACTGCTCGATGAAATGAACTTTTATACTAATGCCGCATCGTGGCGTGCTCTATAGCATGAATCGATCTTCCCGCACGACGTTCTGCGAAAAGTATAGTACAATGGGGATACCAGTTGAACATCTTTTCTTGTAATCTTTTCTAAAAGACATTTTGCGATTGTACATTGAATTTTCTCATCGACAGTTCTGTACATTTACTCAAAAGAATACACCAAGGAACAAATGACAATTAATATGTAAAAATGTTTCAATATCCAGTGATGCCTCGACTTTGCTGCAAAACTCTGATAACAATACTAGAAAAATATCAGTACACTTTTTACAGCAATCAAAGATACGATTAGACGTACGTGTATTAAAATTAGTGAAATATAAATAAAATCTTGTACTTTAGTCTCTCTGTGGTGTTGGCTTATACCGCGCACCGTTAAAACTGCGATACAAAAATAATGCACTGGCTATTTATAAAGTTTGTCGACATTCGGTAGTAGATTCTCTCAAATTATAGACTCTTTATGGAAGACATTTGATTTGGAAGACACAGCGAATGTATGCCGATCACACCCCTTTACTTCTTCAAAACAGTTCGCAGCGCGTCTAAAAATATATCAGCGTGCGCCTCTGTAAATGTCAAGGCAGGCCTCAGACGCACTGCTGCTGCACCACAACCACCTGTCTGAACACCTGTTGGCATACAACGAAACCACAGCTTTTACCAATTGCATAGAACAAGTATTCGATTGTTTCCAATCAGTCTTTATGAATTCCTTTAACACATAAATTTACTATTTTTTCATTTACCTTTGGCTAAGAGATCCTTGATTACTTTGTCTCGGAGCTCGGGCGAGGCACAGTCGAAAGCAATGAAGGTACCACGTCCACGAATCGAGTTAATGCTACTCGGGACCTCTTTCTCCAGTTCCGTAAGATTCTTCATGAGGTAGTCGCCCACTCTCCTGACATTGCTTAGCAAATCATCCTGCTTTACTACCTTGAGAACGGCTTCCAGCAGGATGAGCTTGCTTGGATCACCCATCCACGTATTGAAGACACGGTACGATTGTTTAGGCCTGCGAATCAAGCGAAAAAGCCATTAGTAAAACTGAAAGAATGTTTTTCCCATATAATTCGGTAGTTCTCAATCGTACTTTAATGCTTCTTGATGATAATAGCCTCCAAGTTGCATCTTCTTGCTAAAAGTCACTATTTCGGGCGGCGACTCCAAGTTGAAGTGTTCGTGGCACCACATTTTTCCAGTTGGACCACCGCCGGTTTGCACCTCGTCGATCAGCAAAGCTGCTCCATGCTGAAAAGTCGTACAGAAACAATGTTATAATATTATCGCTGGATCGATGGCTACTTGACTAATGAATTGAAACACGGTCATGTGTACCTTCTTCGTAACGCGTTGCAGACCCTGGAAGAATTCAGGGGAAGCATGGTTGTCACCACCCTCCGCCTGGATTGGTTCTATGATCACACCGGCAACCGGTACCTTCTTCTCGATTCTGTACTTCTCGAATAACTCTTCGACCTAAAACAATATTTCATTATACAAAATACGACCTCTAAAATGATATAAGTCCGTAGGGGGACAGTCACGCGGACTTACACGAGCCAGACAACGTTTGTCTTCCGCCTCATTCTCTCGGACGTTCTCCGCTAATGGATATTTATACTGAGGGAATGGAGCAACTGGCCAGTCGAATGCGGGTACATCTATCTTATGGATGTACTTGCTGTGAGTGGTGGAGAGTGAACCAAGGGTTCTTCCATGGAATGCTCCTGTATTTTAGATATTATATAGAGAAGATCTACACAAAACGCAGGACTCCGTATTACACTTGGAATATTAACAATACCTGTGAATGACATTATAGAGTACTTGGGCGAGCCGGGAGTCTGGTTTATCATACAGGTGGCCATCTCCTCTTTGGTAAACGGCGCCCCTTTCCTCTGCTTCTCCGCGTACCACATGAAAATATTTTTAAAAGCATTCTCGTTTGAACACGAGCCACACATCATTGTGGTAATTTGAGTGAGGCCGGGTGGAGCTACCTATCAAGCAAATGTATGTATATTAGAATCACTGTACACTCAAAAGATATTCACGGGGACTCGAAATACCCACCCATTGTTGGAGCAACACTTTCCTCAGCCTATCAGGCCACTCTTTCCCCGGAAATACACCCAAGGCCGGTCTATTTGCTATGATTCTCTGCAAACAGAATATAATTCTTATTCTCTTCTGATCGATTTGCCGCTCGCAAGTGCATTTAATGGTATTGTACCTGATTATGCGGGTCGGCGAGGACCTCCAACATAGCCGGGTGATTATACCCCAGCGGCATCGAAGAAATTTGCATATAAACGTCGAGCAGAGCGTTCCCGTCGACGTCCACTATGTAGTTGCCCACCGACTTTTCGTAGTCTGCGAAGAATTGTACGGAAGATGCTTGCTGAAGTCACACAGTTCAACATATGATCCAGATTGCCTTTCGCACATTTTGTAAGAATTATAGAGAATTAGACTGAAAAAGTTTATGCAAGAGAAAAGATATTTCATCAATGTTTTGTCATCGACAATTAATTATTCGCGCGTAGCAGTAAATGTGAATAAACATTTGTAATCTATTGTTAAGAGAGAATTGCAAGGAATATCATTCTGGGACGCACTTGCATCGCATTCAGCTCCTGAAGCAAACTACGTGATTGGGGCCCTGGAACTTCCGTCGTCACGATCGGTCCCTTGGGCTCGCCCGACACAGCTCTGGGAGCGTGGAGGCATCTCTTCCACGATGCTTGACCTACGAAAAATAAAGCCAGCTCTCAGTCTCTGACCTACATTCCACTTCGAATGATCTGTAAAACTCCAGGGCAGTAGTCTAAATTGGGAACTCATAGACCAAGTCTTCCAACTTCCAACTTGCTACGTTTAAAAGTTTCTTCTCAGACTACTTGCTACTTTAAAATGTTTAAATCTTAATTTGAGTCTGACTTCTTCATCCTTAAAAAGGGCTAGTTATTTAAGTGGGATCCTTTTTAGCAATGGTCTCAGTAAGAATTAGCGATATACGATCAGATACTGATCGTATAATATCCGAGCAGTGTTGTCGATTTTATAGTCCATTTAAATTACGTTTAAACCGATGGCACTCTCGCTTAATAGGGTGCACGTTTAGTTTTATTGGCGGTAGTTAAGGGTAATTGCTTAGTACGTAGCAGCACACTTTTGAATATGTGGGCTGCACACGTACGTCTCCGATAAGGGAACGGGTCTTTTACGCCCTGTGTTATTACCCATGCATTTCCGGTCAATTTCAGTGACCCTTTGACTCTCCCTTTACTAGAAATCGAGCAACAATGACATAACAAGTGGAACAAAGTTAAAAATTGAAGAAAAAATCTGTCGAGCAAAGACCATAAGGTCAGTGTAACTCGCATTGCACGAGACGAATTCTCCAAAGGCGAGAAGTAAACACGACGATTAGTAAATGTCCCCTCAAATGTCATATCAAACAAACAATGACTCTCTGTCCCGAGACGCACGTTCAGAGACATATTTAAATTCACAGGCTATTCGCGGAGCGCCAAGGCCAATGATACACACAACTACCAATCAATTTATTCGAATGCGCGCTGCTCCAAATTTCGATAAGATAAGCTGGAACGATTGATAGGAGCGCGAAACATGTCCGTCAGGAGTGACAGTTAATCTCCCCAGGACAATGTTTGCGATTCCTCTTGAGTATACTATCTCTAATTTCGAGCTTATCAGACTTTCATCTCCTGATGAAATGGGAACATCGTAGAGCCGCTGAAAATTATTAAATTTTCCTTGTCAGGACCAGTTTTCTGAATATTCAGCTTGACACCATCTTTTTGGATTTCCCTTATTCAGATATCTCCAATTTATGAGCCTTGGACGCTAAAAAGAAGAATTTTGTCCAGACTCGCAAGAATTACGTTTTCAAAGGAGCGGAAGGACAGCTCTGTAACTTATCGATTTCGCAGGCGCACCATGCGCGCACCCGTTCGCTCTGGGAATCTCGTGCAGACCCTCTCATCCTTCTGCAGAGCTGAAACCCGAGTCGATCCTTCAAGTTACCCTTTACACAACTCCAAAACCGATCTCCCAAGAACAATGAAAATTCACTCCAAGAACCAATCGACAGAATATTCGAATCGCCCTCGAACGTAGACTCTCCGAGTCCGTCTAAGCCCACCGACAGCTTCCTTAACTAGAGGAGTACCTTTTAAAGGATTAACTCGAAAGTGTTAATTACCATTGAGAAGGTGTCGCGATAGTTTACGAGCCGCCAGAGCAGGCTGACACTTGTTGGCGAGCATGTCGATGCTGTCTCTTCCGGGGAAACTGGTCCAGTCGATCTCCGGGCTGACGGTGCAGACGGACAGCTGGGTGGGTGGGTGCCGACGACGATGTGGAACGTTCCCCGTGAAGGGATGAATCCGCACTGCCCGCTGATAGGGCGATCCTCCGGCTAGGAAGCTTTCGAACGAGACCACGAAATTTCACGAGCTCTCACGACCGTTTGAATACGGTGGCGCGCGTCATGCTCGCCGGAGCTACCAATTTTCTTATCTGACACCGGTGTCTTGGTTTCAAGGCGAGAGATAGAGGTAGCAGTCGCCCGCTCAGGTGACGACTCGCGATATACTGCTTGTCATCGAATGCAGATCGTAATTGCGGTTTCGGAGCGAGTTTTCGATAATTTTTAATTGTTGCTCTTATGCAAGTGTGTTTAGATATTGACTATAAGTTTCTGGTATAATTTATAGGTAATTCTAGAAATTGTAATTTAGATGTTTGTTTGTTAGGTTTGTAGGATTCGGATGTAAATGTTAAGCCAACATGTTCAATATTGTAATACAAAATGAAGCTTGAATTCGAATGCATCCTCCCATGCAGAGTTCACCGCAATTGTTACCTCACGTGCCGACCCAGCCAATAATCCAAAATCCGATTAATCCAATTAGCACAGTTGAATAAACAGCCGCCTCCCTCACAATACGCGAACGCTGGACCACAGGAGTGCGCGAGTTAGCATTAGCGGAGAGGCTGCGCCAATCACTCCATTAGATTATATCGATTTCGAGTAATTTTCGACGGAGCGAGTCTATTGCTCGATGATAATCGCGGCCGGCTCCACCATGGCCGGGGCGTGCGCCGAAAGGAGTTACACGTGTGCCTGGAAAGAAATCGGCGGCTCCTTACATAATTGCCCGGGCGGCAATTCTAAAAGCCTATTGTTCTTCTACTCACGCAGAGAGCGCTGCAGCCGGGATTGTTGTCCGCGCGCGTGTCGGACGAGCAGCCGAAAGTGAAAGTACGATTTCGGCGTTTTCCTGAACGGCCTATTGAAGAAATGGGTGTACAGATTGAACGTCCAGCGGCGAAAGAGAGTTGGACGCCGTCAATCTCATTAGCTGGCGTGCAACGAGAGTGCCGGGCCAATATTTGCTTCGATCTTGACCTCCTTACCACCGCCGGACACCTCACCCTCCCAGTGAATGTATTCGAAACCCCTCATTCAAAAAAGTCATCATTATCCAGTCGACAATTTTTCCATTTCGACGCAATGAAAATAATCGAGCGACGAAGAGAGAAATTATAAAATAGAAGAATAAAAAGATGCAGCATAAGAAACTCTTTAGCAAGGGGTTGGTTGACTCGGACGGATGGGCCGTCAATGCAGTCGAATAGGAAATCACACTCGAGCAGGCTTCCAGGATGTTAATGACTCAGTCCTTGGAAACCACACCCTAGTCCTTCCCAATCCATCCTAAGTCTGCAGCCGGTTTCCATCGTCGTTCGCACTCTGAGCCAGATCTCCAAACGACCGAGCACTTTACGAAGCGCACTATTGCACCGCAAGGCCTGTTGATTCGATTCCTAAGATGCAAACTTACGAGCTCGCACCCACTGCACGTGCATTCCATCATTGGCACCCTGTTTCTATTCGAACCTCTAGGATCTCCTACCAGTTTCAACTGGTACCCCAAGTATACATTTCCTTTCCTTACTCCCTCGACATCTGATTGGCCATTTTAATAAATTACAATCATAAAGCAGAATAAATTCCAATCATCCCCGAAACCCAAGTTCGCCGATTTCTCAGGACTCTGCAACTTATAACTGGAACTATCAACCTCGCCGGCTCAACACTACAGCCAAGCCAACCCTTTACTTTCCACGAAGCCGAAAATTCGCTTCTCAGAATGGAGAATGACCTGCGGTGGCCTGGGCCCGCAGCCGACAGGATTCCCGTCGATGGAGTTGTTGCGGTAATGATTCCGGCCGATCTGCGTTCCCTTGATTCGGTGCAGCCGAGCGCAGGGTGCGGGGGAAGATTCCGGTGTACCCGAAAACCACGCCTTAGTCCTTCGCCGTGGAAGCGAGAGCGGGTGGTGGTAGGCCAAGTTTTTCGGCGGCCCCCGGTGCCCGCGACGCTGCGCCACGCGAGTATTATTCCTTCGGGCGAACGCATTCGAGTCGGTTCACTGGATTGCGCGACATCGGGGACACCTCAGTGTACCGTCCACGCTGGCCAAGTGACATCGTCACCGGCCTCCTTCCACCAGGAAACCAATCTCAGCCAGGACCCTCTCGAGAACCGTCTCAACCCCAGGAACGATCTGCTTAATCTGCCGGGCGAGATACCACTGGAAAAGAGAGTTCTCTCGGGACATCGCTCCAGGAGGAGCTCTCAAGGGAGACCAAGCCAGGATCACGTACTCGCTGCTGAAAACCTACTTAATCGCTCTGCCGATCACTTTGGGAAGCAGATCACGCGCCAGCCGGTGAGTAGCAGCTGGTCTTGCGGTACTGATATGCTTTATTGCGTTACCATTCATATCGTGTAGTCTCTCATTGAATTCGCCCGAGGAAGGAGGCTCCGGGCAGCAGGGAAGTTTAAAGGACGCGCCAGTTGCAGCCGGCGGAAGTAACGCCGGCTGCAGCTTGTAACGGGATTTCGCGGTGAGGTGGGCGAAAAATTTGGCCAAATCACGCGGCTTCCATGTAAATGAGTACTTAAGAGTTACCTTGCGAACATCAAGATGGTACGTGGACACCTTGGCCCACCTCACCTTGAGCTGGTGTCAAGAGCGATCGCTTTTCGGTGGGAATCGAGGATTAATCTCCGATCGGATGTTATAGCGAATGTATTCTTTTAGATTTTAACTGCTTAATACGCTTTGTTATTTTGCGGTGAGATCGCTCGACGAATATGAGAATTCGTAAAGACATTCCTTGCGCATTGCGTGAGTCCGTTACTGAGTGCAATTTTAGGAGAAATAGCGAGTCTGGACATGCAGGGTCCTAATCTACTGCGAACTCGAATCGACCCTTGTAAGATCGCCTTTGGAGAAAGTAGTATGATTCGGCGAACCCAGACGATTTCGAGTACTTTTCGATGCAGTTCGAAGCAGGTCATTTTTCCTGGATGGCCGTTTCCACATTCCCAGCGTTTCCTGGCAGTCGAAGGCCAGCTACGTGAAGCGCTTAGCGCTCGCGGGCCGAGTCCACCGGTTCGACTTTCGAATCGGATATTTTCGAATTCCCACTGGAATGTATTGGCGATTCATCCATTGTGTGGCCCCGAATTTTTGCGCCACATCGCCTATTGTCACCTCCGACACCTGTCCGCCCCGAGTTACGCTCGGCGCATACTCACAAGGACTTCTGCGAGAAGTCCCTTTGCGACTTGGCGCTTAGTAAATCTTAAGGGACCTTAACTCGACACTCTGACACTCCGGCCCGAATCACTGAATATTCTCGAGGCACGAGATCATTGGACACCCAGATCGCTCCGACGAGTTTTCATCCCGATTTAAACTCACCCACGTAACTCCGCCCGCTTCAACCCTCCGCGCGGCGAACTCATTAATAAGCAATCGCTCGCATCTGACAATCCCGCCGATACCAGGAACAGTGGGCGTCTTGTCAGCGCCGCTCGAGCTAATAAATTATTAAGGACCTGTTGTGGTCCATTTCGCCGATGCAGGTATTGCTCTAGGGTCACCGTAACATCGTCGGATAAGATCGCTAGAGTTTCGTTTGATTTATTAAGGCTCGCGTCCAGATTCCAGTCGTCATCGGCTTACGAAGCGGCGGCGATCGCACGAAAGCGCGGAGGCAATGTCCCAGCCGATGTCCTTTTAGTTCCTTTTAGCGGTTTTATCTCGCATGGACGAGGCCTACGTGATCGGCAAACTCGACAAGTTGCATTTGAAATATCGGCTCGATGCCGCTCGACGCCCTTTCAGCTTCCTGTGCGTATCGAATACTCCATTAAAAGATCACTGCCGATCGATTAATGCGGTACGCAGAGTCGCACAAAAAAAGGCCCGCCGTTATGCATATCGGAGTATTACGGTAATTGGTGGTTGGGCCGAGCTTATGCATATCTTGAATCGTAACTCTCGGTTACACGACACGCTCGCTGCTCCCCGAATTCATCTTACGTCGGCCTCTTTTACGACCGAAAGTGATAATACTCCAAGAGCCGCAAAAGAAGCCGCTCGATATAACGAGATTACTTTCGCGGTGGGTTCGGCTTGGAGAGAGTAATTTTCGGCTCAGTGCCGATGGGACGCGATTTCGTGGGGAATTCCCCGCTGATTTGCATACTCCGAGTGATGAGATTCTTTCAGGCTCCACTCTTTCGCTCGCTTTCTCTTATCGATGTCCCCTAATTCGAGGACGTTGATAACAGGGACAGGCGGACACTTGTAGGGTGCAATTAGCGGTAATCGCGAGATGTACATACATTAGCGGGGATGTCAGAGTCCCGGGGGACATAATTGCCTGAATGCTCAGATAATTCGATTGGACGGAGGTGGGCTCGGACGGCTGGCTAAAGTGCTCGCACGCATAGGCCACCCATGCCGAATAGAAGATAATTTCCTCGATGAAAACGCGATTCCGATAGGCGTCCACTCGCGAGATCAATGCCGACGCAATTGGGCGCTCGATGGAAATGCACCGGCGAGACGCATCCATGTGACCTCTGCTCACTTATCGAAACCACGACCCACCTCACGGAAGTGAATGGCTCGCGGCTTCGGTTCTGAGTTACGGTTCTTTTGCGCGTCTCGGGCTGCGTCCTCACCGGATCAACAACAACACACTTCTTTCGTTTATTTTGGGCTTTTCGACGATGCAGACTTCTCCGACGGAGTGCTAATTACTTCCTCAATGGGCCTCTTGAGAGATGCGGAATTGCTCGCTACTCGTGTTCGAGTGGTAATATTGTGTCAGACAAATTAGGAATGCAAATAATTTCCAAATATTCAGGGATAATGTGTTATAAATAAGTCGATCAGTGTTTCACCAGTGGGCAAACAACGTGCGTAAGGTACCCGGACGCCGCAGTGAGTCGATATGCGAACTTGCCAAAAGGCAGAAGGTCGAATATATTAGCAGGAATGCGCAATGGAAGCGTGCGACTTTACCTTTTGGATACAAAGTGATGCCCGGTCTCTCCTTTAATCCAACGCGAGCGGCTCCTTAATTGCCGCGACGATATCCTGTTTACTCGCATTAACGCCTATACATATATACGCAGGCTGGTGGACATAAGCTGGCGGATGCACCCAGCGCGCTCGCAGGACACTTTTGCGGACAAGTTTTTCTTGGTCCCCGGTGTCGACTAGCAGTACATTTATACCGCGGATGCGATCCTCGATATGAAAAGGAGTTGACAGGCTCGCGCAACGTGCAACCGGCACTAATAACTCCCGCGTCCACGCACGCTCGGTGATAACTCCGGAGCTCTCGCGAATGCTTAATGAAGAGAAGCACTTGGTAGTTATGGGACACTATGAATTTAATGGGGAATTACATTTAACTGTGACACTCGGGGAAGTTTCGCGGTGAATTCTAATATTCTGCTTTTAATGATCGTTTGAGACTCTGGCGCAAATGGGATGGTGCATTAAATGACCTGATAGAGGACGAAGAGAGCTGCGATACGGAATCAGGGTATCGAGCTCGAAACGTGGGACGTAAAGGAAAGACGAAACTCATCTACCGCGGTCGTTGCGAGTATGTCTTCATTAGTCATCCGAGGGCGAGCGAGTGAGCGACCGAGTGACTGGCTACTCCAACAATGCAAAGTTACATTCGTCAGACCAGCAGCTTTCCGGCTGCTCCGCTCACTCTTCTTATTTCCACCGGCTGCCCCTTTATCCTCCCTTTTTACTCTCTCGTGTCCTCCACCCTATCATGCTTTTATTCTCTCGCGAGTTCGCCCGAGAGACAATCGCTGGCTCTGCTGTTTGGCCGCGCACGAAAAATCGGGCCTTCCGTCGCTCCTCCTCCTCCTCCTCCTTTTTCTCTCCCTACTTTTATGGGGAATTCCTCTGACTGGCCGCTGGAATTGCGAGCTTCTTTACGACTCGGGCGCCACAACAGGCCTGGACCACCGGGAACAAAATGTCCTTCTCGAGTTCCAGGGGATTTCGGGAGAAATTCCTGTTCTGTCAGCGGAATTCCCGTGGAACCAGAGATTCGGCTTGCAGAGTCGAGGATGGTGGTTTCGGGTTTCATAATAGTTGGAGGTGATGATGATGCGCCGATAAAGCAGGAGTAATGTTTGCTAATAACTGAAAACTGATATTGTTCTAGTTATTGAACGGATGAGTCAATTCGCCCGGGGGAAAATCGATACGTCTAATGTCCTCCTCGTGACTGGCTAATAGGTCGTATCGAGTTTGCTTAGATCGAATAGGGCGCACCTGTATCATCTAGTCGCGCTCGACGCGTTCTTATACGTCTAGTCGGTGTTTGGACAATTAAGACGCGTCAATCTAATTATTACTCATCATCGGGACGAGCGAGGAACTGGATCCCAAAATAACCTGTTGAAAGCAGCTGGGCGAGAAGTCAGTTGGAGCGATTATAGATTCCAGTCCAAGATGATTCTGCTAAATCTGCTCTATGTCGAAAGAAATGCGAGATGACTAGAATTTGGTGGATCGCTCGCTCGGGAATTCTTGTTGACCTCTTTATCACTATATTTCGGTAGCTTGAAATAATTCGTTCGGGGACCTTTCTCCGGGCTTCGACCAGGCAAGGTAAACTGGTCCTTTTTATCTTTCGCCCGGCGATGCATGCCACTCTGTTATCGAACGGGCAAGATACTTTACACCTCCACTGCAATTCTCACCTTTGGTGAAAGCAGCCAAATCTACTTGGGGCTCGATCCGGTCCTCCAAGATGGTCCTATTCCTTTTTTCCACTTTAGTGAGAGTGTCGCTGACTCTTCTAATGACCCGCAACATATCCCCCCATTAGCAGGGATCCCCAAATTTATGGCTGTGGAAGGCTTGTTTAATCGCAGTGCATTTGGCACAGCTTTAGTTACATGAATGGTCCTATTACAGCGAGTTCTGACAGGTGATTTCTTTACTAGCTTGTTTTCGTCTCAGGAATGTGACTCGAGATTCGCAAGAGTCGGACAATTTACACCCATTTAATATTGAATTAGAATATCTGCATTTCATACAAGAAATATTCGTTGAAAGAAAAATACTTACTGGAGCACATTAACGAATCTTTAATTAGGCGAACGGTATCGCTCGTAATCATTACAATTCATACCTGCATTATCTGGCACAACTCGGAGGAGGTCCTGCAGCTGCTTCTCTCCAGTTTAATCAAATCCCTCGACATCCTCCTTCATATTTCAGTTGTTGCGCGTTTATTAAAAACTCACCTTCCCACCACGGAAATCCGATACCACTCCTGCGGGGAAAGAGTTGACCTCTCCGAGGGAATTATCATGGTCCACGAAATAATCGGATTCCGTGCCTCTTAAATTATGCAAGAAGGGTGGCGCTTTAACTCTTACCAACTCAGGAAATCAAGAGTATTGAGTCATTCTCCCAGCGACGGGACATTTCTTGTCAGTGGTTCGCCATGAAAGAGTCACCAATGATGCCACGATTTCGAACGTGTGCGATCATTATAGCCTGTTTACTTATACAGCTTGTATGTATGCCGCTCGTGATTCGGACGTGTTCCTTGTATCATATGTACTTCAAGTCTTGTTAATGTAGTCATCGCAGCATTCAGGGTTACTAGACTGACCGAGGACTCGTCATTGACAGGGTTGTATGTTAATTCCGTCGGAATCTTCTCTCGTGTGTTAATGCCTCTAATGTTCTTCCGGCAGGACAAACTTTCTATTAGCTTCAAAAGAGCTTAAATGGAGCGACAGTTGTCTTGACTGAGCTTCGTGATTGTCGCTCCACTTATCTGATACATCAGGCTCGAGTGATCATATATTAAATCTCAAGTCGAATCCAATGTACAATAAAGTTGGAAAAATGGTTCGAACGCCGGTGAACGCCTTGGCATGGCATTGCGAGGCAGCTGTTTCAAATTCACTCTTATTGACGTAACGACCTCATTGGCACGAGACGCCAATGGCCTTACTTTCTTTCTTATGCAAGATTTCGGTTTGATGCCGCAGCTGATCCAAGGCCGAATGCCTCAATTTAGTCACGATGGCTTCTAATACATTCGTCCAAGCAGAATACCTGGACGGTTTAGCACAATTAGATTGTCCTGTGGCTCTCTCGGGACATGTCAATCTCTTTTCAACAGCGCGACTTTCGGAGAGAGAGATTGAGAGTAAATTGGCTTTTGAGATCGTTGCATATTAATTGTCTTGGGAGGGTCGAGGTCCATTAGATGGACGGGATCGCTGAGTGACAGGGATTATTTAATGCCGATCCTAATGGATTTTTTATCTCGCCCCGCCCTGGCGGGCGCGAGTGGCATTCCCGATTGCGCAAAAGTACCATCGAATCATCCTCAGTCATGCTAATCCTTAGAACAAAGTGCTCCCGTGATAGATCCTGTCACACCTCTGACAGCGGCTTCGCTCCCGAGAATCGTAATTGCGTCTACGGTGACACTTACCTCCTGAATTTCATTAGCCACCCAATTGAAACCTCTCCCTTTTCTTAACCCCGGCCCCGCTCATCTTGAGCCACTGGGCCTTCCGCATTTGCATGTTAGAAGTGCTGTCGTGTATTATCATAGGTGAGACGTGCTCGTAATAACTATTAACGGGGATACGTCCTTTCAGGTAACCATGGTCGGTAGACATCCGAGTTTCAACTTGTTCCTGGTGGCCTTGCTAGTCCTTCTAGAGGTATGTATCTCTTCATTCTACAATTTAGAATTTCGACGAATGCTCTATATATTATGAAATCGATTTCGAAACTACGAGCATTCTACTCTGTCGATCACCATGAACCGGCCCATAAATATCACCCTCTGATCAACCAATACTTTATGCATAAAGTTTCGCCGAGCCGAAACTCGAGACTTTCCAGCAGCCAGCTAATTTGGCAGTGTAGCCTCCCCGGGCGATAAATCTGGGCCGATTTGATTTCGCGAGAGCGGCACTTGCCCTCTTTCATAAATCTCGGAGATTCTCTCCCTACGAGTGGGCGCTTTTCCATGCCACTCAACCGGCAAGCAGGGAGTGCGGGCATTATTTCATAAATCTTGTTCGAAAGGTACCGGATCGCATCGAGGTGAGCGGTCATGGACGACTGATGGACCCGCCCAGTCGGAACAGCATGTGGCGCGTCGGGTTCCCGAATCCCTTGAATTACAACGATAACGAGCTTTTCTGCGGCGGCTATGCAGGTTCGTCGCTTAATAATGAGCCACCTTTCACCGTAATAGCAGGACCGGTCCGAGGGCCGAGGACAGTCCGAAGGGAAGCCAACAAGCGCAACAAGAATCGGCGTAAAAGAGAAAAGGAGAGCCGACATGTCGGCGGATTGGAGAGTGAAAGAAAAGAAAGAATGTGTTACTTGGTCCGCTCTATAATTGCTGGGCCGATAAAATCCTCGCGGCTGATTTATGCCGCGATTCCTCGCCCTCGCGCCACCCTTTATCGCCGAGAGGGTTCGGCAAGCGGCGAGGATTAAGACTCGCGCGCGGTTGTTAAATGAAATTCCTCGAGGCTCCTCTCGGATAACTGAGCGGTGTATGCTTCGTATAATACGCTGTTTACGAGCGCGTAACGATGACGCGTTGTTTACCGAGCTCTCTCCCTCTCCGGTCTGGACCGTCGCGACTTTCTGCACTTTTTGGCTCGGGGTGCGACGTATACGACGGATTTTTCACTATGTTTTCGATGAATCGATGATGATGTTGTGTTATGTTGGCTCCCGAATGGATTGATTCGGTCGCGCCGTTTAGATTTGATTGTCGAAGGCGAACGGGTTTTCTCGAGAGAGTCAACTAACTTGTTGTTATTTAGTGCAATGGGAGCAGAATGGCGGTCGGTGTGGCGTCTGCGGCGATGCCTATCACTTGAACAGGCCGAGACCACACGAGGCTGGTGGCATGTTCGCCAGGGGTACCATTGTCCGGCGCTACAGTCCCGGTCAGGTAAGACACAACTAGCACCCGATCAGGCCGAGCCACCTCCAACCAGGGTTGGAAACCGTACCGTATCTTGGTTCTGTGGACCGGTACGCTGGCGCTATCGGTTACAAAGGCGACCAGGTAGTGACGGACGGGTACGTACCTGAGCTCCCAATACAAAATTCGCACCGTACCGAAGTCTGCTCGCGCCGATACCTGGGACGAACCGATTCGTAGCCGACGACTTAAGGAACAATCTGAACCGAACCGAACCGGACCATTCTGGCCGGACCTAAGCATCTGAACTTTACCTCTTCGTAGCGGAAGAGTCTAGTACGAAATTCGTACCCTACCGCCGCAACTTCGGTGCAGTTCCGAGGTCACTGAGTCAAGTGCAGTAATACTGAAATAATGCGCGTTGCAGAGGGCTCTACTCATCTTCGCAGTCGGAAGGTCGATAGTCGAAAGCCGAAACTTCAAAGAAAACTTCCTCTGATTCGTAAATTGAGGGACAACTGTCAGAAGTTCAGATTAGAGTTGTGGTAATAATTTTTTCCGTTTTCGGAAAAATTCGCGATGTTTTTACGAGAAGAATGATACCAATCTCGACGTAATTGAACCATTTAATATTACGAGGGACTCCTGCCTTGAATAGTAGATGTATAAGATTATATGGTCCAATTAGTTGCGGAAACACGCTTATACATATTGTTACGCGTCGCGGACGTGGATTGCGTAAGAGGCATGGACGAGGCTGATTATTAGATGGGTAAAGGCGTATATTTAAGAACCGGGAATGCGTGCACACAGGATAAGATCCAGTATTAGACTGACAGTTGTGTAACATGTTAGATAGTGGAACGACGGGTAGTCAAGGACAATGTTCAGGGTTTCGGACCAGGGATGACAGGTGTTTGATACAACTGGGCGCCAAGGCCGTAACAATATAATATAGTCAAATGAAAATTATCCACAGTTAAAATTTCAGTTGAGAAGATTTTGTTTCGAAACGGAGTTTTATTCGTGCAAGACATTACCCCGTGATGAAAAGACACATCGATGAGAGTCACTCATTGAAGGGGTGCAGTAGCCTGATCCGAGACTAATTTACAGCACCTGCAGGCTAGTTTATAGCACCTGCATGCACCAAATGTTGCAATGTAACATATTACAAAAAAGTACTGTATGGCAGTTTCGAATATTACAAGATATAAGAAGCTTGTATACGTACACATGTAACTGCTATAAAATTATTTACATAAACATGAATTCCATACAAGATCTTTATAGCTAAAGACTAAATGGAACTAAAACTCACTCCTGTGAGTGTGCATTTTCTTGGGGATTCAGATTTCGACTGCCATAGCAGAGCCCTCTGCAAGGCGAACCCGACGAACCTTTACATACCTCGAACCGCTTTCTTACACCGAACATGCGACGGTACGGTACGAAGAGGTACAGTCCAGATGTGTAGGTTCGGCCAGACAGATCCAGGTACGAATTGTCCCACAAGTAAATTGAGGTACGGCAATATATGGTTACGAATTTTGTACGAGAAGCTCGGGTACGAAAAGGTACGGTCCGAACCGTATTTTAGGTATGCCAGTGAAAAAATGATCCGAACCGAACCGGCAGCGCGAAATATCGGTACGGTTTCCAACCCTGCCTCCAACTAAAACCATGTCTAACACTTGGCCGCATAGGGTGGCTCGGTCTGATCGTCTTAAGTAGAAAAAGCCAACGTATGTTAA
Source organism: Crossocerus cetratus (assembly GCA_963675795.1). NCBI lineage: Eukaryota > Metazoa > Arthropoda > Insecta > Hymenoptera > Crabronidae > Crossocerus > Crossocerus cetratus. The sequence continues at coordinate 20,703,534 of OY776667.1, forward strand.
TTAAATTCACCCAATGACTTGTTCCCTTTAATTCGCAGGATATCGATATCGAAGTCGAGCTAACAGCAAATCACCAGGGTCGATTCGAAATGTACCTTTGCCCGAACAACAATCCACAACGCGAGGCCACCCAGGATTGCTTCGACAGGTGCGCCCCATCGAAATCCACCCCTTGCAACTATCCCTCTCTCACGCCGTTTCTTTCTCTCTCACCAGACACCCTTTGTACCTCTCCGGCACCCAGTCGAGTCACTACGAGATACCAAGTGACTCTCAGCATAAGGGAATCTTCCGATACAGAGTGAGGTTGCCGCCTTACGTTACTTGCACCCAGTGTGTCATCCAATGGAATTATTATACAGGTGAGTAACAAAAGTGCCCTCGCACTCCTGTCACTATTTCTCATGCCATTGGATCGCCACTTTCAGGAAATATGTGGGGCACTTGCCCGAACGGGACGGAGGCAGTGGGCTGCGGGCGATCGGAGACTTTCCGAAATTGCGCCGATGTGAGCATCGTCTCCAGTACCGGCGCGGTGCCTCCCCAATTCGCCCCGTATGACAATCCCTACCTTGTGTATTATAAAGACAGCACCAAGGGATACTACAGCTCGCTCAATGATGATTTCCCTACAGTTGTCAGGTACGTACCGGTGATGCATTCCATAATTTTAAGATTCAATGACAAATTTTGCAAACCAAACATTTTAATCACGAACTCAATTTTTGGTGTATTTTTATAAACCATTGAACCATAATACTACGAACTCGTGGTCAGTAATACCGACATACCTGATTAAAAGGCAAGTGAATCACTCTGTACTCTTCGTTCTGAATCGATCTGATACTATACACTTTGAATATACTATATTCATGATATGACTATATTCATATATATATGAATATACTATAGAAAGTAGTACAAAGCTTGAATGACGTCCGTAAAAACAGTGATTAAGTCACCTGAAAAGGCAGGCTTTATTCGAGGAGATAGTGTCCTCATGGCACATATCGAATTTCAGGTCCCAGATGTGCCGAGGATCACGTGCTTACCGTCTCGTACCAGGAATGGGTGACTGGTGTCAGAACAACTGTATGCGCTATCCTCCCTTCTGTCCGACGGGTATTTGCGAGTGTCCGTAAGTGCAACTCTGGTATACACAATACAGTACTGGTATACAATACCAGTACATACAACTCTGTCCGAAGAAGACGGACGCACAGTAAACTGACAAGAGAATTGTGTCGTCGTCGGCGCGCGCTTGCTTCTCTCCAATTCCCGGCCTAGAAATGACAAATCCTCTACATCGCTATATGTAGACGGCCGAATTACAGTACCGCTTGCACTCGATCTTTTGAATTAGTCCGAGAGTATCTCTGGTCTTCCGGCCGTTGTCAAATATAAATGGCCCCACTGCGCTCGTTTTTTCTCTCGCTTTAGAGTATATCAAAGTTGCATGAGGAGGAGGACTGCTGCAAATAGCAAGTCTCTCGGTCTGCTTCTGTCTCTACGTCCCATCGGTTACCTTTCAGGGAGACGTGCGACGCTATTGGGGATATAGCCGGGAAGGCTGGTGCCGATGTCTATTGTCTAGACAAATGTTTGGTTTACCCGTCCAACTGCCCGTCGCACCGATGCAATTGCTATTGACGACGGCCGACTAGCTAAGCTCGAAAGGGACTAATGAACAATTCTAACAAAATCTTACACTGAAACTGACACACCCGCCTCGAATCATTCGCATACGCCTTGCTACCAAGGCCATCATAACTCATGAAATCCCTTCGCCAACCATCTCGACGAGCACGACAGACAAGTCCCGCCGAGGACTTCCGGACGCCACTGACGCAGTCAGCAAAGGTAACGAGTGAGTACCAGAATCGACAACGAACCACGGAGATTCTCAAGCCTCCCCAACAACCATCGCAGGCCAGGAATTTCGTTTCAATGTTCTCAACGATCCTATAAAGTAAATTGAATAATAATTAATACTCAACAACATGACTCATTTCACTTAAACCCTCAACCAAAGATTCCAAGGACCAGGAATCCTGCGTGTCCAATACCACCGGAGTGTCCTCGATGTGTCGAGGCAACGAGGCGAGCGATTATATCCCGAATCTTGCGATTATCGAGTGCAGAAGGAGCCAGGCTGCCGTATGTAAATGAAACCGGCGCCAAAACCCATTGGAAAATAAGCTCGCTCCACTTGGCGCCGGGGGTTGATCCGCTTTCCGTCCCTCCGGCTGGAAGGTGCTCGGGGGTGCGTGAAGCGACGAGGGAGAGAGTTGCGGCCGAGGCGCGGATGGGGTTGGCAGGATGGTAGGACGGCAGCAGGACGAGGGTGGGATATGATTTACTCGGGGGCAGGGCGGAGGCCGAGTCGCGGCCAAAGGAGGTCACGGGGAGAGCAGGGTTGTCACACATGCGCGTTTAATGGCACTATAATATTTAATAGATAGGACATTCTATTGACAGCTTAAAATACCTTTACGCATGTATCACATTATTATAGGTGTGTATGTATACGTGTAACGAATAACGCTCTCTGCGCCAGTTGCGTACGCATATGGTACATAGTATATGCAGCTATGCTCAACGAAAACGATTCCCTTAGTTTAAGTTAACGCCTCGACACGCTCTCGCTTCCATCGAGCTGGAACGCGCGACCGGGAATCCGTCGATCGCAGTCTCGGAGGATCCTCGTTCGCTCCGACGTGAAGGGATGACACGGTTTCACGAGGATCCGTCCGCGGGAAACTGAGGGTTATTATACCATCTGCTCGGCACCGGGCCAGCCTGGATACACCGGCCCTCGCCGTCTACAATATATCCGCCTCGATCACTAAGAGTGTTAACACTTTACAAAACTATGTACACTAAAGCCTTTGATGCTCTACAACGTGTTTCCTCGACTCTAACTAGTAACATTGTTCTTCTTGGATTCTTTACCTCTGCTTTTATCTCTTTACGTCTGTATTTCTCTGTATTTCTCTGTATTTCTGTGTACGTGTGTGTGTGTTTATTGATAAATCCTTTTGTGGATCCTCGTACGCGCGAGTCACGCGCCTCTCTATTTGTACGGCTGGTGGGAATATCTTGCTCTTCCGTTTTGTGCTTTCCGCTCGAAATCCTTCTCTTCCGCTTGGTCGGCGGCGCTGAAAATAAATCAGTGCCGCTCGCACTCGCCCGCTCCTTGCAATTAAACTGGGAGAGCTCCGATAAGAAGCCTCGGTGTGCGCTGAGAGTCTGAGATTCTGGCCGTTTTCCCTCCTGTTTTCCCTACTACTAATTGCTAAGCGACTACTTAACGTCCATAGCTGGATTTATGATACCGCGCGTACGGTTTACCTTACTTCTTTTTGCGCGCCCGCTCTGTCTCGCCTGTAACAAGTTTCCCCGTCGTCCTCTGGGAGCTCCGACCCACTGTCGGGACCACCAACTTTCTGTCCAACTTCTCCGAGACTCGACCCCGGGCCGAGGTTCGTTAGCAAAGAATTCGTCTAACGCGAACTTTCGAGCAGCGACGACTCCGCCGATGATAAAAGTGGTCAACGGTGGATCGAACTCCTGGAGGACGCGGGTCACCCGAGGGAGAAAGAGGCGAGGTGAAAATGCAAATACTAAGACGAAATTCTTATGTTTCTTGGTTACACCCTCGGGATAGGTTGGTAGGAACGAAAGCACCAGGCGCGGTGCTCTCTGATTCTTAGGGTGGCGCTGGCGGCGATAAATGCGTGCGCTTGGAGGCGATCATCCACTGGGAAGAGGCTTCCGGGACAAGGTCCTGCGGCTGTCGGGAGGCGTCTTCTCCCGAGTACAAAAAAACGCGCGTCCAAAAGTGCCGTAGGCGCGAAAAGCGCCGCTCTCGAATCTCGGTGGTCCAGCGCGTCGCGTTCCTCGCTTTGCTTAAGTTGCGAAGAGGTCGCGAAGTTGCCCGGCTGGAAGCTTTCGCTTCTGGCGCGCGAGCGTCGCACCTCGGAGGCCTTTGTCAGTGCGAATTGTTCTCAGGTACTTTTTCAGTCTTCCGGCAGTAAAGGTGGCCCATTCACTCCCGGCTGATTGGCAGAGCGAACGGTGCTAATGGATCCCGCTAACAAACCCGCTCTCGCCACTCGACCGGTTCCTCGGTCCTCGAGCCAGGGGCGGAATCGCTTCGGAGAGCTGGTTCCCTCGAAAGCGACTCTTCCCCGCGGCTCGAGCCTCCTCTCGCGACCAATACCCCTCGACTAACGCCTCTACAAAGGGCCACGTTTACTCGTCGTATACATTAAAATACATTTGTACTGTCAAATCGATGTCGAAGTCAAAGACGTCTGAAACCAGTGGGGACCCACGCGTCGTACCAACACGCGGGTCGTGGAGACGGTTTAAAAATAGTCGTCGACACTGATTAATCGAACCGAAGGGGATAACTCATGCGCCTTTCGATTGCGAGAGAGACTAATTCATAATACTAACGCATAAAATCGATAAAAACTCGCCAGTTGTCAGGCCCGCCCACCTCCGAACTCCACCGATCTTCCCAATTCCGCGCGCATCTTGCAAGCCGATAGAGGACCTGGCGCACGCTGGACCAGAGATTCGAGGTCAGCCATGCTCTCGGCACAGTTGTACTCTAACGAGATCTTTGGCCGACGATGAATGCAAGATACAATGTTTCTCTTTCATGTACACCCGCGAGCAGACTCTTGTCGAACGCTTGATACAACGCAAGTGATACACGTGGCGCGTGTCGTGTATGTACAGAGAATGGCTCGCTTAAGTAAGATTCTTTTGATTCTTCTCGACACCGGCTACATCCGCGGAGGACTACTTTTGAATCGCGGCTTCCTCGCGTTCGATCAACAAAGCTTGTGGCTCGATTGATCTCGCACGCGAGTGATCGCATATTTCTCTCGGCAAAACGGTATACAATGTGTGGCGAGACTCGGGCTCGCACGATGGAACTATAATCCTCTAGCCAATCCCACGATTAACTGGCACTGGTGTACCTTTAAAGCCCACCTGCACCACGTGCCTCGTCGAACAAGGTTTTAGACTGGTAAGTATAGTTATAATCATCGCTTAGTGTTCTAGGGAGTATCGGTTATTCTCAGCTTCCTTAGTACTCGACTACCTATACCGTAAGTTTTACAAGAATTAAGTTGAGCTCCTGAATTAACAGTACCTTCCTCACGAATACTTTTAGACTTCTTAGAACTATCCTCGAGTGCCCGGACTGTTGCACTCGACTGCTCCGAGAAAATCCCTTTCGAGGGGATCTGCTCGATATATTCGGAGTAATGTGGGACAACGGGGATAAGGTAGGTGTGTGTGTGTGTGTGTGAATATTAATGGGTTATTCGGGGATTACCCGCCAAGGCTTCAATTAAGAACACCCCGAATTCGTCCGACTTCGCGCTTCTGTTTCTCCAAATCTGTAATTCCCTTCCGTTTGCTCGCAAACTTAGCTTTCCTTTCTCAATGCCGTTTCTCAGTGCTATTCGATCTCGAGGGCCTTCCACTCTCCGGAACGTGCGTCTTTCCCCTTTACCGCGGCCTATCCACTGTATCATTAGAACTTAGTGAGTTTAGGTAAGTTGTACTTTAATATTAATCGGACTTATCGTTACGCGTTATACTCTGAGACACCGATGTTACGATTAAGAGACACCTTAGAGAACGAGCGTTGCGGCTCGCAGGCGACGGAAAATAGACGACGAAACTTTAGTTGTACTTTTAAAGTTGCCTTTACTGTTAACGTGCGGGGCTCCGGGCACTGGGGCAGTGTCAGTGCCAGGAATCCTGCGTCACGAAGTCTCTTAAGTACTTAGGAGCAAGAATAATGAAGGATCCAAGCGGCGATCGTAGAATTTTGGGCCGATCGATCGCGGCCACCGTTGGATTTCCAATGGGCCGATCGCGATGACGATTGCCTCTAGTGACCAATTAAGTCGGAAGCGGGGCGGTCCGACTTTCAGGCTGACGCGCGAGGCATCCTCCCTCCAAGTAGTGCTAGATATCGATAATTAGACACTTGGAAGTATCAGGTAGCACAAGACTAATATTTAAGTCGAACGACGGCTCAATACGAGTCGCAGAGCCTTAAACACCGATGACACGTTTTACACATATCGCTACTGGTAGGAAGAGGCGGCGTCCTGCTTGGGACGGACTTTAAACAAACATTTATCCTCAACGAACAGGCCGATTTTAATTTGAACATAAAAAACATAATCAAGAAAATTAACCGAGGCTCCAACATTGTTATGACTGGAATCCTTCGACGAGAACTGAGGTTGTCTAATTGAATTGGTATTAAAGAAATTTGCGAGCAGCGGGAGCGGTCGATGGGCTCATGTTCGACTGGCACCCGATGAGCGCAGCTTTGCATTTAATACAGCGGTCATTATCCGAGAAACAAAAAGGAAGTAGAAGACCCGAACCAGGCGCGCTTGCAATGCCCTCCCTACCAAGCTACCTTTACGCTTTTCCTTAGATCGAGACAAATTGCGAGTAACGTCACTTTCGACACGGAGACACACGAAAAACTCTACTTGACACCTTAGACACGCTTTTTTTTCGCTTTTGCTTTCTTTTCTACTCGACATTGGCTAGGACTCGACACACTAGTTGACATCGAAGACTACACTCGGCTAGTACACGGCTAGGTACGGAGAGAGAAAGAGATGAGACGATGCCGACGGAGGTCGGGACCTCCGGGCGACTAGAGAAATGAAACGATGAGTATTAGTAACGCCGGTCTAGTGTATCGCGTATCCCAGGGAAAGGAAACTCCACGCACGTTCTCGAAGGCGGAAGGTCTTCCTGCTCTCGGTCTCGTTTGCTCTCCGGGTAGGAGGAGAGGTTTAGCAGTCGGGCGGGTTCCTTCCTGGCGAATGGCCCGCATAAATCTCTGCCGAAGCTCGAGCATCCAATCTAAGCGATTACGATCTGGCGAAGGTCGGCTCGAGACGGGTGTCTCTCTCTCTCGGCGTGTATCAGGGGAACGAGGCGTCTGAGGCGAGGGGTGGTCGCTGATGTGAGTGGCTCGCGATCCGAAAAGGCTCCTCGGCGAGCGAGTCGCCTCCGCCGACAGTCCGGGCACTCGAGGCTCAGCAAAGTGGAGTAACGTGGGAATCGAATTTGCGAATGTTTAAGTGCAAAATGCAAGATTAGTATCAACGCCAAAAGTTACAGGTAACCTAAAGTCGCGTAGGTCTTTACATAGGGTTTTTCCTCTCTACAGTTCTCCCTGAAACAGAGACGGGGGACGTTTCACCGTTCGTGCGTGTCTTGTATCAAGCTCGTAGCCACTCGGGAGGCCGCGCCGCCAGCTCAAACGCTGCGCGCTCTGCCCAAGCGAGAGACCCATGCGTGTTTCTCTATCAAAATAAGCGATGCACAGCTCCGTGCTATTGTCACTGTGGGTGTGTCTGTCGTCAAGCGAAACTGCGTACAAACTTCTCGGCCAGAAATCAAAAGTACAACTCCCCTCTACGCTCCGGCGAGTTGCGTGCACTAATTGTAAGTCGTAAGTCAAGGCGCCGCGCGTACTGCCAACTTTCCTTCTACCCCCCATCGACTTGCCCAGCTTCCGGAACTCCCGGCCAACTCTCTCCCTCCAGTAAATTCGTTTTCGATATCAAAGTTAAAAGAGGCGGATATATATCTGTGTATATATATGAAGGCGGTTTCTCCATCGGACGGACGGATTCGCAGTACGCGCTTTGCCAAAGCTTCGCCCCGAGCGTGTCGCGCTTACTGAAACGGGCAGCAGGGACTTGAAGTGCGAATGCGCCAAATGCTAAGGAGAACTCAAGCGTTTCAACTAAAGGATAATAACAACGTGTCCAACTTGAAGCGAGCAGTAGATGCGTATCGCAACGAAATGACATCAACCCCGAGTGTGTACGCGCCGGCCCTGAGAGGAATCATTCGACTTTCTCGATTGCCACCCTTATTCCACGTGCTCTCGTACTACAATCATCGTAACCAACGTGTCCGCCCATTCGGTGCGCTGGGCTCCGCCGAAAACGAGCGCGCATGTCAACGCCGTCGATCGAGAGATCGACGCGCCGCGCCGGCGATATCGCGGTAAAGCAAATCTGTTGCTGGTGGGTGTGTATGCATTTGCGTGCATCAACGTGTCCCTGCACCCTGCTCGCCAAATGCGGTGACCGATCGATCGCCGATATCTCCAGTATCGATCCACATCGGTAGGCAACTACGGTTAATTCGAGAGCGGTTGTCAACTAAACACCGGACACACTACGGATATTAACACTCGGATATACACTTTTATCTCATTTTAACCGTAACCAGCAAGACTCTACGAGTACAATATCAAACTCCGATTATCTCTCATGCTCGGTCGAGATACTAATTAGCGACGGGAACAATCCTAGAACCACCCCCGCATTAACGTACCAATATAATATCCTTCAACAGGAACAATCTGCCTAATCTAGTCTAGGAGGTAGCATTCCTCCCTCCGTTCTCTGCTTAACATCAACATCCACAAAACTGCTCTAAAAGTTAACGTCTTAAATATTGTCAATCCTAGCGAACAGCTACGCAAATGCCTACGAAGCAGAGCGTGTGTCGCGCGTGTCACAAATGGTAACTGGTACGCGCTCGCGCTCTTCGGCAAGCGGGTTGTGAGAAGGTAAACGGTCTGTTGTCAGTGTGATCGAGTAAGTACTGGCAACTAAGGGGTTAAACAGCATCGAGCAGCGAAGGACTACAGAGAATGAGGGTGAAGTGGTAAAGATAGAGAGATAGGTAGAGAGAGAGAGGTAGATAGAGAGAGAGAAAGAGAGAGAGAGGTGCAAGTGATTCGCAGGCAGAGGAGTAGCCAGGATGTACTTACTCGTCTTCCCACGGGCACACTTCATTAACATTATTGTCACGCTTCTCCTGAGGCGCCGCCTGATTGGAGGGTGCGCTTTGGCTGTCCTGCTGGGCGTCCGGCTCCCAGACAGGCACCACCTGAGCCTCTTCCGGCGGCTCCTCGCTCTCAACTTCCGCACGAGCCTGACCCTCCTCGGTCTCCGTCTCCACGGAAGCCTCAGCATCCGTGCTGCTGCTCTCTTGCGCCGGCACCTGCACCGGCACCTGAACCGGCTCGGCCTTCTCGGCGCTCTCGCGTTCACTAGACTTGGTGGGACGAGGCTCGAGGCTCGTCGTCGAGGACGACGCCTCCTCCTCCTCCTCGAGCATCGTATTGTCACTAGGTAGGTCGCCCACGATTGCATTAATGCTGATCAAGGGTGCCCTCGCGCTCCTTGCGGTTAGTTCTCGATCGAGCGACGGCGCTTTCACCCTGGCGACCGCGACCACCACCCCCTGGGGCTCCTCGGTCACGACGACACTCGTCACCGAACACGAGACCTCGGCTCGCTTGGGTGCCGCGTGGGGATACTCGAACGAGTGCTGTGGAGATGGGTAGCTGATCGAAGCCGACGGCCGGCCAATCTCGGCGAGCTTCACCCGGGTGCTCGTCGAGCCGACGGAGTAGTTCCGCGTCATCGTTCCCGGCCCGCCTCCGCTCCGCTCGGTCGGCGCTGCGCCACCTGGACAGAGATCATCAACAAGCGTTTCAATCATCAAATACGCAGACGTATGCGACAGTAGTCAAGACGGAAAGGAGTACGCACCTGTGCTACCGCTATGCTGATAGCTGCAGGACTTCCGGAGCCGCTCGGAGACCTCGGCGATGGCTAGGCTCACGTCCGACGAGGAGCTGCAGGAGTCGAGCTGCGTCGAGTTCTTGCGCGACGGCCGCGCAATGTCGATGGAGCCGCCCTCCGGATGCTGCGGCTCAGCTGACGACGTCGTTCCAGAGGACGCCTGTCCGGCTGGCGACGTACTTGCCGCCGCCGGGGCGGCCTCGCTGCTGGGCCCCGGCGCCGTCTCCCACGGGCACACGTCGTCCATAGGGCGAGCCGTCCCCTCCGACGTTCCAGCATCCCTGGCAACACGAACTTTATTATATGATTTAGTTTTCACCTTTTGCCTTCGCCAAAGTACCAATCTACGCCGTCAACTGTGTTCTCGTTTCTGTTCCTGGTGTGGTTGTTGTTGATGTTGTTGGTGCTGTTGTTGTTTAAGCTTGTTCGAGCCGGGCTTGTTTGTCTGTCTGTCTGTCTGTCGGCGGAGCCGAGGGTGCCCGAGCTGCACCCTCGCCGGTCGCTCGATTATGTACAAGTCGGCTACCGGGAGCGCGCGGCTCGACGGGATTCCAATTCAACTCGCACTATTTACATGTCGCGCCGTCACACGAGCGAGTAAACGATTGAGAAGGAATTGGAAGTCGGTCGCAATCGCACGCCCCCGCGGGGATAGCGGCCACCCCGGCCTCTTGGAAGTACAAAGTGTCAGAAGCACTCGTCGTGAAAAGGTGCTTCTCGGGACTCCGAGCGGAGCGGGCGACAGTCATCGAGAGAAGAGAGAGAGAGAGAGAGAGAGAATATGTACTTTTCATTGGAACGCTGATGAGACTTTCGTGTGAAGGATAACACGAACTATAGATATAGAATAGAATACCACCCAGTGTGAGACAATATAATACGTGAAAAGTGCAGTAACACCGAAACGATTAGAAAGACACGCCTTGAGAGGGTATACAGTGAGAGAAACGAGGTGCTGACCAATAGGAGTAGACTTCTAATATAGAGAAAGAAACTAGAGACGGCAATGTGTACAGGTATAGTAATAACTGGCGTCACAATATAGACATACAGAGATATATATATAACGTATGTATATGTATATCATTAAAGCGGCAGAAAGACGCACGACTCACAGAACGAGGAAGGAGAGGTAAGCTTGGTATGCAATAACGAGAATATTGAGAACAGATAGAAGTAGAGGTGAAGTGGAGCTCTCGTAGGAGGCGCAAGACAGATCTTTCAAGAGGAGAGCACGTACCCAAGGTAGTGACTTCTCCAGATAAATCATCCATAATCAAAATGGGTTAATCCCAATATACTTCACACACACGCACACACACACACAAGGTACGTAGCAAATCGTCACGTGGTGCGAGAAACATTTTGCAAGAAAATACACCGATCAGAACAGGAATGATGAGAATGAAAGAAAAAATATACAATATATATACATAATATATCAAGATAGAATTTGGAGTTGCAAATGAGGAAGTTGATTGTCGGGGACTTACTGAACACTATGTGGACTAGGCCTCGTAGGGATCTTTACGAGTCGCGCCAGATCACCCCTGAAAATACCGCATTGATAAAGCCTGACGCGCACACTCGATGACTCTCGGCATAGTCATCTTTCCCGAGATTCGAGAGAGCGCTCTACGGTCTACGAGCAGTGAATGATTCTCTGTTCCCGGTGATTATCGAGGCCCAATCGTCTCCTGCCCTTCTCCCGAGTGATGCGTGGGTACTATATGTGAGTGTTGCTCGAGGTTCGACGCGTTCATGACTACTGAACGCGTCCAAGTTGCGATTCCGTGGCTCGTTTGCCGGACTCATATTTCCAAAATGAGCCATGGAGTCGTAATCTAATGGCGCGTGTGATACAGTGCTACTCACTTCAATGAAATGCGCTAAACCCAATGAAAACTAGACGCGGACCGGCTGAGATCCTTTGGAGAACTTGCAGTTCACAATTCAGATATTCTTTGATGCCAATGATCTAATATGAGTATTACTCGATCTACGTGAGAATCAATGTTTCCTGGCAATGAAAGAGGGCGAGGCGCTGGCTGATAGCTCGGTCTACAGTGAGTACCACTGACGCGTGGTTCGGGTGGAAGGTATTCTGCGTACCTGTATGGAATGTTGGCGAGGTTCGACTGGCTGTGAGAGTGCGGGACCCTGGGCATCGAGGTGACCTCTCGCACGCCGCAAACGGCAAGCTCGTTCGCCGACCCGGAGAGGCTCCGGTCGCTCCCTCGCCGACGTGCTCCGCTTCCGCCGCTGTCGATCGCCTGCTGTTGCTGCAAGGTGCTCGACGTCGCGGTCGACGTCGCGGAGACCTTCTTCTTCGCCGGGCCGCCGAACGGAAAGAATCTGCTGGCAGGAAAATCGTGACTTAAGCTACTCTTTCCGGTTGATTTCCCTCGTCGAGCGAGACACGATGATAGTAATTATGCGGCACCTCTTCTTCTGCAGGGGCTGCACGCCGGCGGCGAGGAGGCTGCGGTACTGGTCGGAACGAATGAATCTAGGATAGCAATCCTTCTTCAGTAGTAGTGTATATACATGCTCCGCCGCGGAATCGAATGTAAATCGGCTGGGCGTCCTCATCTCCTGATGGACCTTCTCCATCGTCTTCCCGTCGATGTTGATCTCGCACGGTGCACCGGGTGCCAGGAATTCCCTGCGGGGAACAACCAGCAATCCAACTTTTGTTAACCAATCTAATCATGCAAATGATTTCACGGGTTCAGCGCCACTCTATTCGCACGACGTGAGAATAATAACTCTAGTCTGCCGTCTCCTTCCACTCCAACGATAATTCACTCTACACTTTACGTACTTAAAAATTTCGTTGACTTTATCGGTGATTTGCGCTTGGTGACTGTGCCTCAGGTCCTTCACCGCCAGCCAAAACCGGATGTTTTCGTGGCTGTACTCCTTCCTCAAGTAGTTAGTGAATTCTTGCAGACCTGCGCCAAATTTCGAAAGCCGTGCTTGTAACTAGATGAACTTAGGAAATATTGAATTTTTGAATTAATACATTGAACGTGTGGATAATTACCTGTAGGATCAGACATCAGTTCTTGCATCGAGAGTCCCCACCTTTTAACGCGTTTCTCCGTAGGAACATCCACCCTGGTCGCCGGCAAACACCCAGAGAGAGGAAGAGGGAGAGAAAGAGCATACGGTTTGAATTAAGTTAGGCGCCGAAGGATAACAACGGTTGCGAGATTAGTTTAACGCGTTGCCGTCCCTCTGGGCGACAGCTATATTGCGCTGAGATAGTTAATGATGTTTGCGGTACTAACAGAGGACTGTTTAGCTGCCAAAATGTTTGATCGTCGATGATCCATGGGTTTGAAGGCTGTGGCTGTACAAACATTGGGTCGTATTCCACATAGGTCTCGAAGTATGACCGGAGATTTTCAATCGCAGTCGAAACCTTGATCCTCGTGCGCGTTAGACTGTTCCTTAGCAGGGCCACCTGGCGAGATCACTCATTGTTTAACAGATCCTAGACTAATACCAGCAAACTTCGAGCAACGCTTCCATAGACCCTCGCCCGAGGCGCTTCTCTAATGCCAACAGCAAGTTCGGTCATTTAGGAATTTCAGTACTATATCCAATAAGTCTCTTCAAATCCACTGGTATAACAAAGAATTTCTGCCAATTGTATTTTCCACTGACATTTCCTATGTAATATAATAAAATTTTCAACGTTCTCTTGCTAATACAATTTTTTACTCGAACCCAGGAGAATTTCCCACCCGTTGGATGCTCGAAGTTTGCCTGGAAGGTTTGAATGCACACACGAGAAAGGAACTAGAACGAGAACGACGGTGGGTTTGGTTCACCTCACGTTGCAGATCGGCGAGAGTGCGTTTGCGTGATGGAGGACACGAGTGTCCGGGGCGAAAACGAGTGGGTACTGGCGCTACTTCGAGGCTACTGAGGCATCCAGGTGGCGGCCGATAAACTCTCCAAAAGGCTCGCTCCTGCGAATCGATCACTATCTTGTCCCCCTTCTTGCGCTCCTTGGCCAAGCGTACCTGGGCCCACAGAATTAGCACCATTTCAAGGAGTCGCATGCTCGCACATGCCCCGCTCGCCCCCGTGGCCATCGGGGACATTTGATTAACACCGACTTCGCGTGGACCACCCTCGCCGGGCTCGACTACCCTTTAGACCGGGGGAGCTCGCCCTCACTATTCATGAGGCTCCGCTTCACCCTGTACAGGTTTACCCTGCTCGATTAAACCTGCCACTTAGTCGGCCGATCAACTGCGCGATACTCGAGCATGATAGAGAGATGTTTACTGGGAAACGTACTCGGCCGGCTTCGGCCGCGACCTCCGCGCGCGGCTGGTGATAATCAAAAGTCAAATGAGCTCGAGGGTGGATAACGAGTCGGTCAATTTGTCCCCGGAGCCAGTTTAACGCTCGCGTTAGAAATTGCAGGAGTGTTCGGTTGTAGAGAAAATGGCAAGGGTGCGACTGGATTGATGTAGCAGGTGGATTGAGGGGTCGCGTGATAATTGACGGTGAAGGTGTTTCGACGATGAATTAGTCACCTGTTTCTCGGCTTGTAGTTGAATATCTTCCCACTTGTTGGCGAGGTTCTTGCGCAGACTGGCCAGAGCATCCTAGAGGGACACGTATTGCTTGAGTAACGATCTGATCCCTTAGGGGATGGGCCATAGTGGCACGTGGCTAATACTGATGCGTGTTACGTACGACTTCGTATTCCTCGAGAGGCCGTGATTTGTTCCTTAAAGTTCGCTTGGACAGATAAGTGGCGTACGCCACGTTGTCGGGGGTTCGATCCTGCCACGGCCAGTAATGCGGTGTCTACGCATCACGATCAAATCGATGATTAATAAGAGGCCAAGCCCGAGCAGGTCAAACTATGTCGTTAAAAATCCGCCACTCCGCGCTGCTACCGGATCCCATCAAAGTTACCCCGAGCGGCGGCACAATTTCCATTAAAGTTACCCTCGGCTATTTATCCGGGGTGTCCGGCCCGGCCCCAAAAGTCATTGCCAATGCCAAACAATCGAAACTTTTCGCCCGGTAGTGTGAGATGAAAATCCGTTCCAGGGTGTGGCAAACTTTTATCGAATACCGGAACAAAAGTAACTTCCGCCCCGCGTGGAATTCCCGATTCCTCGCATTCCCAATGGAATCTATTTTCTAAGTTCGTCCAAGCTCTCGCGAAATGCGAATGCGCATCCCACTGTGTGCCATCTTGACTCGATTCGATAGTAATTTCCTTTGTTCGAGTTGATCAGCGACTCTCGGTAAGTGAAGAAAAATAATCAAATCAATCCGATTGGTAATAAGGAATCCAATGGATTAGTTGACAAGAATCTGCAGAGTGGCACTTAACGCTATTGATTCGGAAGCGCAAACCTATGAAATTTCACGATCGAGATTCGCTCGCTAGTAAGAGGAGGTAATGAGGCAGAGGAGCTGTTTACCTGAAATCTATAGAGAGAGCTATCGTCCTTAACGGCGAGCATCTTGGAGTCGTTCACCGGGAAGAAGTAGCCGTACTGGCATAGCTGATTAGCAATATGGACTGCCTCTACTGTCAACATAATACACTCTCTTTCATATCAGTTGGTCCACTCGCAGCGTTGCGCAAAGCATTAACGACAAGTGGTTCATTCTAGAATCGTGCAGGTCATCCAGACAGCCATTGCCACATCGCACGCGTGTCTGTCGTGTATTGTCTTGTGGTGTACAAGTGTCCGGAAACATCTGAGTCAGCTATGTTGATATTTTGAATTATGAACATTAGAGGCGATTCGACTTTCTCTTTTATAATACAGAAAATGCAAAATAGGCGACATCTCGGGTGAATATGAAAATGAATTATGCCTGAGCTAATATCAATGTAGTTGACTCATGTGTCGATTCCTTTGTTCACAGTACACCATTGGTTGTAATTGTATATATGCATACGTACCCCGGGCTCAAACGATTCTGTTAGGTTCAAGGCTTTGTTTACATTGCCATTGCGAACAGATTCGTTTGAGCAGACTGTACACAGCTCGCCTACAGTTTTACTGAATGCGTGTGGGTCGTGCGTATTAACATGTTGCAATCCCTTGGCCAAGGGGTCCGAGGGCTCCTCAAGCGTTGCGGGGAAACGCGAACTCAAAAATAGCGCGCAACTTTAATGGGACTTTTTCACTTGACTCTCTATTCACTGGTTTCTCGCTCGTGCGCGCACACTTCCACGCCGTGTTTCCCGATGCCGCGAAAGAACCAGGGAGCGAGGAAATGATCGGCTAGTTAAAAGTGCGGAGTCAGTAATGGGTGCAAGCATGCAACCAGGCGAGTAAGTACGAGGAGAAAAAGTCGGGCGCTGTTCGATGGAGCAGGGCCAGCAGAGTCGAGAATCATTTCGAGCTTTTTTCCAGGCCGAAGAAACGCAGTAATTAAACACAACTACAAAACGATCGGCCTCCTATTCACTTGGCAAAACATCGCAAGCGCGGAGCCGCTGTACGCTTTCGGCCGATGCACTCGGAAATATTGGAAATCGCGGGCATTTTTTTTTGGTATTCTCTTCGGTAAGAGTAACAGGAAACAGTGGGCCGGAATTCGAGGGACTGTGATTGCGAGCGCGAGAGCGACGCTAATTAAACAGTCGGGGCCGGAAGCAACGGGAGAGTCCGGATTGCAGGGGCATTAACCGGCGGCGAAATGGAGGGCGTTGTCTGTCGAGCTATTTATTACAGGCATCCAGCGAGCATTTGGGAAAATGACAGGGCGACGTTAAGGGGTGCTCGCCCGCAGGCCCGAATACAACGGACAAGATAAATCGCAGCCGCTCGTCCAAATCTTCCTGCCACATCTCCCTCCCCCTCTCTCGCTCGCTCGACAAGCAGGACTTCGGTTTCCGCGGCTCACGCGGCAGGCGAGGCGATCGTCGAAACAAAAAGGGGATGACAGGATAACGGAATTCCGTCTATGTAACACGGCGTGTAAGACGCGTCTTCGCGGACGCCCCACACAATCATCTACAAAGTGATGCTGTTAAGAGAGAAAAAGGTCCGGGCGAGGGGTTCGCTTCCTATTTGCCAGTACTGAATGTTGCTGGTCTCTCCTGGCAGGACGAGGACGAGGACGAGGACGAGGACTGCACTCCAACTAAGCCGGAGGGGAGACCCTCGAGAAAAGCGAGTTCCATAGAAAGTTTAAAGTGGGCGGCGCTACGTGAGACTAAAAATAGGGGGTGTGGTTGCAAGACTTGCAGGGGGTGTGGTGGCGGGGGCCGCATTCTCGCGCAGCGAAGCGGGGGACTGGGCTCAAAAGTGCACGCTCGAAAGGGTTTAGGAAGCGTTTTGTGGGTCAGCAGTGTTGAGTGTCGAGGTAAAGAGGGCTCGGCGCTCGTACCTGATTCCTCGATAGAAAGCCGCTCCATCAGCCACCCGATGAGGTCGTAACCTGCAACACGCAGGCAGCCTACTGTAGTGTCCTGGCCGTGAGGGCCGGTTACGCTTACTCCACAACGCAGGTACCGATGGCACTCACCCATGAAAGCTGAGGGGATTGAGGTGAAGATTTTTTTCGGGCTGCGCACGGGTACCCCGTTCTTAGGGTCTTGCATCTCCCGCACCAGCCCCTCCATCTGCAATAAAGAGAGCCGATCGATTAAGCCTCCACTTAGCGCTCTCGCGCGAGGAGGACTCCTCCGAGCCCTTCACTTTTCCCGATTGTTCAATTATTGCTTCTTCGATCGAGCCCCGGCTCTAACCGCTCCTTCCTCCCGCGTCCTCCGGCCCGACCTGCAGGACGGAGTCGCCGTAGGGAGGACGAGAACGGTGCTCAATAGCAATTTTGCGTTTAACTCGGCGGAGAGAAGGCCAATTTGTTTTAGTTATATTTAGAGTTGCGCGTACTTTATAGTTTCGCGAAACCGATTATTGTGCGAGAAGAAATAATGTATCCAGGAATTGACGGATTAAATCAGGAGACTCGGTAGAGTCTCGCGCCAAGTAGAAGTTCCCTCTCCATATATATATAAAAATATATTTAAAGGAAGTAAGGGATGTAGAGGCTTACCTTGTCGAAGGCACAAGGCCTATGAACGCGTGGCTCCTTCTCTTCCTGTTGTTGATTGCTAGAGGCCTCCATCTCGATCGAGGGGGCCCTCTGCGTCGCTGGCAGGAGCTGTGGCGATATCGATGGCGGAGGGGGCTGGGGAGCTGGGCCGGAGACGGGTCTACCCGAACTCCATGGGGCTCTGGCCCCATCCCATCACTCCAGTCACCCCCGCACGCCCACTGTAATCAAAGAAAGAAACAACCCTTTCTCAGACATTTGTATTTGCTTCTTCGGCAAACATCTACTGGACAGTGGAAGTGAAAGATGGAAACGGCAATCTCGATCTATTATTCATTCTTTGCGGAAACAGATTATTGCGTCCATGTTCACCCTTTGTGTTTCCGAGATTTCCGAGAAGAAATCTATTTTTATGCACAATTTATTACACGGAGATATCTCTTCGATATTGCTCAAATCCACCACACTGTCAATAAACAGAAGACCTCCGCAAACTACAATCGTCTACTTGTAACGCTCGAGCACGGAAAACCCCCTGACATTTTGCTTCCGGGAAAGCACTCATCGCAGAATCGACCGGTGTCCTTTTCCAGGCGGTCTGGACATTTCACGGGCGAGCTGGTGCGCCAACAGTTCGCAGAATATCCTTGCGGAATTCGGTGTCCAGGCGGAGCACACGGAGCGACCCAATTTTTCACTACAACGACCACTAAGGGATTAAATGTTTAAACCATGTCGGTTTACGGGCGCGAGGGCGACGGGTCCTCCTGGAAAATGAATGCGCCTAGTTCCGCCGCCGTTTATTCAAGTCCTTGACAGTACCACATCCATACGCGCCTCGGCTATTCGCTAACTGCACTAATGGCACTTGGCCGCCTTTTATTCACCGGAGGTTTCCAGCATCGAAAATTAATAGGGCGGCCCGCTGACGGGCGCCACTTAGGCGCAAACCCCCGTGAGGAGTCCGGACCAGAAATGGTCCATCGACGGCTCTCCAGGTCGACTTAAAGATTCATCGGCTCAAATGAGCTCGGGCGTGCGCGCAGCGTGAAATCGTCATTCACTTATAATGGGGCCCCCTGATAAATCGCCATGGCCGTTGCGCCAGTAGCCAGTGTGAGAATTAACGCTCCGCTGCGCGCGTCTATCTTCTTGCGAATATTCCTCGGGGTATATGGCTGCGTGCGGTGTTTACTCCCGCGCGGTTTACATCGCCGCCGGTGAATTGTGCACTGGATTATTTAGGGGCTTGTTTTCATCCGGCGTAGCTCCTCGCGTTCGCCGCCATCCCCCTTCGCTAAACGGGGTTGAAATAAAATCCCGAGAATTGCCCCGTGCAAATTTGTCATTCGCCCTCGAGTTAGTTATTGTCTCGTCGTTCCGGTCTGCCATCCTCGTTGGGTATCGCTTGTTCCTGGAGGGGCTGGTGCGCAGTTGGAAGTATGGCCGTGGCTATCAGCTTAACTGTGCACGCTCTTTCTCTCTCTCCCTGGAATTTGGTTATACGAGCCGGCAGCTTCCGCCCTTGAATTTTACGAGGCGCGTTGATGAAAACATCAGTGAACGAAGTGACTTCTTCGAGCTGCCATTCCGTCTCCCTGCTGGCTTTTATTGCGTTAATTATTCTCGTGATGTATTCGATGTTGATGAGTCGCGTTCTCACGGCGAGCACTGACGCAATCCAATTGGCACAGTTTCGATTCTTACTTCCGTCGACAACACTTCCATACTCGTCTTGAGCAATTATTGAAGATGTTATGTAAACCTAATATTTCATTTAACTTTCCCAGACAATTATCTTCCAGCTAGTCGAAGTCCAACTTTCAATCGCACCAACAGGAAATTATTATCAAATTAATCATCTCTCGCATCAATCACCCATCTCGATCTGCCGATAGAAAAACATCACCACACGCATCACACATAGATATAAAAACGAGAAAAGTCCATTCGCTCCACCACTGATTCCAGCAACACGAATTACCGCCAATCCGCCGCACGCAGCTGCGTCGTAGCGTCGGCTTCCGGGTGGAGGAAGGGATCGGTCGAGGGCAATTTTTCCGTGAGCGCATCCGAGCACCGGACGTCCTGCACTTGACGCTGCGCGGCAAACTGCAACAACGCTATCACTCCGAGAACGACAGAGCCAGCTGTGCTTCTCCGCTCGCAGCGGCCACTACTCTCGGCCCCCACACTCGTCGCGACAAAACGATCTGCGACAATAAACACTTCCTTTCGGCGACTTCCTACGATGCATTTTCTCTCGCCTCCTCCGTTCCACTTCCTTTCCCGAGTGGTCTAGTGTTAGAGATGAGAAGAGCTGTGCCGGAGCGAAGGTCAATTTTTGGCTGTCAAATCACAGATTGTGCTATAATCTCGAAGGTTTTCTGGGGTAGATAAATAGAACGGGCGAGCTTTCACATAGTAAGAATGACTTTGAAAGGCCTTTTGTATAGCGCGGATATGTTTCGGTGTTGTAAATATGAGTTTATATGAGCTGGACCAGCGAGCACCAAGATCATTTCTGAAATCCAACAGTAGGCAACTGTATAGTTCCATAAAGGGAAAGAGCTTTTATTCCGCGGCTTCTTTCTCCGTTTTCTCCGAGAGCCACTCAGCGAGATCTCTCGAGTCGGCCTCGTTGTTCGCACGAGGATCGAGGAAACGCGCGTCTCCGGTAAACAGGAGGTACGGCTTTCCATAAAGACTTGGGGAACGGCGGACCAACAGAATAGCCTGGCTAGCTTCCAACTCATATTCCTGCGAATCTCTCGGATCATGGCCCAACTTCTTTATTCGGCTTTATCGCGCCGGCGAGCTTGCGGCTCTCCGCCTTAAACATTCCCACTTTCTCCGCTGGAAGCTCGCGCTCCTGTAGTCGGCGTACAGTGAATCGTATGGGCGGGCAAGTTTTCGCATTTTCGAGCGCTGGAAGCTTTAAACGCCGTTATCAAAGACTGTCAAGGTGGGAGAGTCGGTTTTACTTCCAAGTTCGAATCGGGGGACGGTTTCGTTGCATTTCAATGGCGAGTGCTTTTCACTTTGTCCGCTTGGTTCCTCGTTCGATCTATTTATCTCCCTTTCTCCCGATCTCTGTGCGCCGGCTCTTATAATTAGGTTCGCTTTATTATTACACATTACTGCGGGCGTCCGCTCTGTCGCAGGCTCTATGGCCCTCGCCCGGGCCATTTAGTTACGACGCTAATAGCCCTCTTTCCCTCGCTTCAAAATGCACCGACTCCGCCGCTACGTCGCTCCGTCGCTATCAATTCTGCTCTACATGCTGCTTTAATTGAGGCGAACTCAGTGTCGTAATTCGTTGAAGAGAGTGCCAGGAACACGCCGCTCTTCCTTCGCCGGACCGAAACTAATCATGGACTCTTCGCTCCCATGAGATCCCTGGAGTTGCTCGAGACATTCGCGTTTCTCATTGTCCGCTGGTTTTCAAAGCAGAGATGTCCTGTCATCCAATAACTCTAATACTCGCTTGTGAAATTCAGCTTTAATTGCTTCTTTCACGATTTTTACTCTTCATTCGCACGATACTTGGTACCATTTATCATTAAAGCACTGCATATTCAAACTTTTCTGTTTTGCGAATCGTATTTTATTGATAAAGGGTCGGCTGGTGTTCGGTTTTATTGTTAGTATTGTAAAGTGGAATTGAATAATGGAAACCGGCTGAAACGGCCCGTTTGGTTGAGCGCACGCGGGCGAAAAGTGCGTCACATGAATACACGAGGACGGCGACGGAAGTGGAGGGCGGGCGAGCGTGAAGCTTTTTTCAGTGGCGGCCACTGCGCTAATTACGTTCTATTCAGCGAGACAAGAGGAATAGTTTAATTTCGAGGCGCCACGTGCGCGGCCGCGTGTATGCATCGTGTGCACGCCAAGCACAGCTTTTAAAATGGTCAGCACAGGGTAGAGCTCGCGTCATTCTCCGAGGACGTTAATTAAACTGGCACGGCGGAGCGAGAAAGAAAACATTATTTTTCCTAGTACACTCGCCGCGTCTAATACAGTTAACTCATCAAAAAATCTAAATTAGATCGCGTCGTAGAAACAAGTGCATCACAAGATAACAAAATAGAATTTCCCGTCAAACTTGCCCTCTCGCAGAAGAACCCAATAAACCGCGAGATTAAGTATGAAGAATCGCACACACGGCAGAACAAGCCATTTGGAATTCCACTCTCCACAAGAGCCGCAATAAAATGAAACGCTCGAGCGCCGTCTATTTCCATGTCCGGCAAGGAGCAATTAAAATAATTAACCCGAGCAGCGGCCCTTTGCGGCATGCGAGCTGCCCCGAAAGGGTGATCGCGACGAAAGCCGCCGGTCCAGCAGCCTCCCCGGGAGCCGAAAGCTCCAGTGGGCGAGCGCGCCACTTGCGAGCAGCTAATTACACGGAAAAGGGAGCGACAACTTTCCTCGAAACAACGGGCGGCGCTCGACAAGCAGCGGGTTGCCATGCGAGAGCTGCTTGCGGCGAATACTAATTGCAGCATCCCTGCACCGTCCCACGATATACATCTCCGTGCGGTATTTGTGAGGTAGGTGGTGCCCGCGGTGCATAGGTGTAGTCTGTTTCGACGGCATTGTGGCGCAGAGGCTGCAAGGATCGACGAGGACGGAAGGATATACATACGGGGTGTTTGGAAAATGTCCTAAACAAGTATTGCCATCTTGTTAAGAATTTTGCGACGATGAATTTCGAATTTGCGCTTTATTTCGCGACAAAATACAAAAAATGATGCGCCAAATCGGTTGATCTATTCGGTTGATTCTCGGAAATGGGTGGTCCCAAAGTCGTTTATGCATCAATAAAACGCATCACTGAAAGGACAGATTATCCCTTCTGCCGGAGGAAAGGGCGGACCTTTAGCCAGCGGGGCCATGAAAGTATCTTATTGGCGTATAATTTTTTCAATTTTGTCGCGAAATCAAGGACGAATCAAAAAATTTAACCTAGCTATCTTGATCGCCGCAAAATTCCCTACAAGATGACTATACTTATTTAGGACATTTTCGAACACCCTGTATATTTAAAGCGTATTTCTCGTCCTTCCTCCTGACCGGAACTCCTTCGCTCTCGAGATACCAAGTGTCAGAGGCTTGAGGTCCCTGCGCACGGCACATTAAATGCTGCGAGAGCTTGTCGACTCAACTCACCAGAGCCAGAGAACCTAATGAAAACCTTCCTTACCGGTGACTAGCGTTTATTAAGGAAATTCAGCATGGAATTCACCGCGAGCCCAACTCACAGTAAGTCTCGACTCGAGCAACTACCACAGCGCACCACTGACTCACAATTCCTAATCAAATGGCCTATTCCATTACCACAGTCTACACGTGAGAGGACACACGCAAAGGGTGAAACGTCAGGCCGTTTATTCTGCCAAGGACCCTACCAGCTCGCGCCCTGCGTATTCACCGACACAGAGATAATACAACACACACGCACACACAGAGTGATTCAGTGGAAGCTGGCGCTGCCGAAACCGCTAATTTCGTATTCCAGGCTGGAAATTTGCTGGTGGCTGTTTGTCCCGAGGATTCGTTGGCCTCTGGGCCCTCGGCGGGAAGGGTGTTGCGACCTTCGAAATAAGGGTCGCCTCGTTAATTACCAGCGACAAGCACCCGGGGGGGGGAGGTCGTGGCCGGGAAAAATCGTCGGCCGTTACTTGAGATAATCCGAAGGATCGCTCGTTCCCTTAGGGAGGAAGGATACGCGCTTGGGGAGCGTTCTCGGGGTATAAGGAAGGGCTGGAAGGTGAGCGGTTCCAAGAACCGCGCTGGAGTCTTCCTACCGAGCCACTGGGATGAAAGAGCAAGGTCAGATTACTGCTGGCAAGGACGAGCGTTGCATCGATGAAAAAGTAGGTGGCGGCTGGCTGTAAATGGAGATTGCCTCATGCATCTGTGATCAGGGGAGACGCTCGTCGGATAAGTCCGTGGACACGAGGGATTCTAACAAGAGCGCGGCGCCCACCGTGATTGAGCTGGGTTGACGAACCCTACGCGGATGTTTCAGAGGAGAATTCTCAGGAGTAGTCGCCTCGAGTGATATCTGCTAATGCACGCGACTGGAAGTTCTCTCG
Source organism: Crossocerus cetratus (assembly GCA_963675795.1). Lineage (NCBI taxonomy): Eukaryota > Metazoa > Arthropoda > Insecta > Hymenoptera > Crabronidae > Crossocerus > Crossocerus cetratus. The sequence goes on from OY776667.1 coordinate 20,727,367, forward strand.
AGGAAGAGGGACACCTGCGCGGTGTCGAGAGCTTTTATTCGCGAAGGGACGCTTGGTTCCAGCTGGCGGATAATAATCGGCTAATTCGAGATGGGAATCGAAGCTCTTCAATGATCTTCGATGAAAAGGGACTCTGCCGCCGCCGAGGGACAAAAGCAGACGTCTCGCGTGGGCGAAAACAAGTTCGGCCCGAATTCGCCTGCTAATCTAAAATCGATGTGTTTTTCGGACACGCCCACGCCCTCGCGGCGATCGTCGCTTCCGTTTTTGCCAATCACTCTCTACTCTCTTCAATCAAGCTTTACAGCCGCGTGACATCGAGAATAATCAAGCGGCTCTCAGTCCTCGCTAGCTCGAAAAATGGAGCTGCTGGTCGACTCGGTGTAACGGGGAAGATTTATTCGAATCGAGATTGCGAGGTAACTCCCGCTCGGATCCTCAATCGAGAAAGATTCTTTGAGTTTCTTTACATACAACTTGCATGCAAAATTAGAAGGTTGCAGTGTAAACCGGGAAAGTATGAGAGCCAGTAATAAAAGTTCTGACTCAACACACCGCTTGGCTGTAATAAGGAATACCGCGAGGTTCAGCAAATAATCTGCAAATGCGTCTGTGTTTGCGAACAAGTGCACCTTCGCCTCGAGCAATAAACGCGCAAACACGTTTTCCTCCAATTAAGCCACGACTTAGGAGCGAGGGGAGTTTTTGGCGAATGTAAATAAGAAATTCAAGACTGAAACAAGTCGATTGTTCCTGCAGCGTGTGTGTCTTCGGGAACCCGTCGATCCCGAGGGTTGGACTGGAAAGTTTGACGGGCCCCACCTTGATCGCAGGAGGAAAAAGGTCCAAGGGTTGCTTTCGAACCTGCACACATTCTTCCGTAGCAGCGTGACGTCTCGCGAACAATTAAGCGGCGCCACTTTCAACGGTGCCGTCGCTTTCAAAGATTTACGTGCCATTACTTTTTCTCAAAAAGGGGTGTAGAGCCAGCAGCCGGCGAGCGAAGCCCCCGGCGGCTCGCAAGAAGCCCCGTATCTCTCTGCTTTCCCTTTTTTATCAATATTTCACCAGAGACGTTCAACTTGGGGAGAATACTTTTTCCCGTGCCGCCGTCTGTTTGCCCAGTAGGGAAAGGGGAGGCTCTGAAAGCCTGTCTTCACTGAGAAACGTGATGTCCCATAGAAACTCCCATCCTCCAAAGTCAAAATCTACCAGTCACCGGCGCAAGTCTGATGAGTTGTCGATTTTCAGTAATAGGAAATGAACACCGAGCGAGCCTGTTTTCCAGCAGTTCCGATTATAGCTGCGCCGGCAAAATGTACCGACGAGCCATCAGAAAGAGAGTGGCTTCCATCCGGACGGGCGGTTACCGTTCAGCTGACCGATGCATCCTCCGGCTCTCTCGTTTTGCCGTCGGATCTCGGTCACAGGGCAGCAAATAAAACGGCTGAAATTGCAATCGATTTGGAGGAGCTTAATCCCCCAGTCCGCGCGCCGGGTAATTCCGAGGATGGACTGAAATTTAATTGGAGCTGCGAGACGGCTGCCCATGGAAAAGCGGATCCCGTCCGAGCGAGCGCGACACATTTCCCTCAAGGTTTCGTAATAGCGGAAATTGTCGGGCGGATGCGACACTTGTCCCGATCGGGCCTCTGTGCCACGCTCTTTATTCACATCGGCCCCTTTTTCTCATTGGGTCCTGGTCGATCGGCGCTAACGCCACCGGCTGCCTTTAGGCTAGGTGGAAAAAGCATCCCAGGGGAAAGCGTTAAGGGATTTCGTGGCCGTCGGTGAGATGGCAAAGAGTGCAGAGAATCATTTAGCACACACCCTCTTACAGGTTACCTCTGTCGAAAGTGGTCCTCGAGGAACGACAGACCGCCAAAGCGGAAAAGTCGAGATTTCATGCTACCTCTGTATCAACACTGCGGCGGAATTCCGGGGTGCACGCTGGGTAAACAGAGAACGTGACCCCGATCTGATGACCCGGTGTGCATGCGGGTCTCCGGGGCAATGACGATTAAAGGTAGACAGAAGGGGAGGGCGCGGAAGGAAAGGCCTGGAAGTATGACCCGCTGGACTAGTCATATCCTGTCTCGCAATGTGAATCAGACCCCAATGTAATTAACCCAGCCCCGCACTAGCTGAGCTCGCACAGGTTGCATGCCGAGAGCGATAAAGGAACGGGGCCGAGTATAAGTGACGCAACCGTGAAACCGACCAAACGAAATTCGTCCATTGGAGCGGGTGGCAGTGCGTGCCGAGATCCCCTCTCCATTCATGCGGCGAATTCGATTTCTCCGGGTAGGGCGAATCCCATTAGCTCGCCCGAAAATGCCACTGAATCGAATCGAGCGCCGCGAGGACTTAGCTCGAGTGGCTGTTAAAGGGTTGGCTGACCAGTGCACGGCCAGTACTACTCGCACTATCCAACAGCCTCGGTCTCACTCTTCTCTCTTCTCTCCCAGTGTCCTCCGCTCTAGAGCGCTCGATCGCACTGCCGAACACGCTTCCCCGCGAAATGCGCCTCTACTCCCGCGCTATAGTCGGCCGAGCGGTCAAAGTGGAACGACACGTCGATTCCTCCTCCGCTGGAGGATCCTCAAGAATTCATGACACACACGCTCCGCGAGACAGGCCGCCGACGATCGCTCTCCCAGTGCGCGTAGAGAGCCGCCCGCTCTTACACACATGTGGAAAGGGCGGCGTACTACTATTTCGCGTGGAAGCGAGCGCCCGATGCAGTTCGATAACGCGGAAGTGCATCGGCTTTCATTGAGTCGGTGTTACTATAGCAATGCCGATGGCAAATAGAGCGGCGGGCTGCTGTCGCGAATCGCCGCCGCCGCGACGCCCGCCGCCCTTCCAATTACCTGGGCTGATGTGTACGTGTGCCGGCGGCGACGGCGGCACGCATCTCTCGGAGAACAGGTGGATCACGAGAGCACGGTGCGCTGCACGCGCGGGCTATCGCACACCTTAATCGCACCAAGCCGCGGGAGCACTCTCACAGCCATGTAGACTCGCAGAGCGACGCGTTCCGGCGGAGCTGTGCGTGCGGGCCTCGCGTGTCGCGGATGAATTACTACCAGGGTGCTCTGTCTACGATACCAATCTCGCTCGGCAGTCTTCGTCCCCCGGACATTCCTTCGCAGCCTCACTCATCCGGGGAGCGTGCGCTAGGCATCGCTCACAAAACTGGTGCACGGGAATGCGCGCACTGGCCACAACGAACTTCACGGGATACTCGATGTTATCCTTGGACACTGTCGGCAGGAGTCCTCGAGGAGGGTCGAGCCGGCTGGCATGCCGATCATTAGACTCCTCCCGGCCCTGTGAGGGAGAGCTCGGCGCTCCTCTCTTCTTTCGCAGGATCGCGCAACGTGTGCCGGGAGAGTCCTGCTGGTGGAGGCTGCCGCGCTAGGATTCGCCGTTTCCTTCGGCGCTCGCTCCCGCACCCTTCCGCCGCCGCTCGCTCTTGGAGAAGCTCTCTTCCTCGGGGAAGGATCGACCCGCGCCGATCATTCACGCTCCCCCGACAGGCGGCCCCGTGGAGACGGGGGAGGCGCGACCGCGAGCGGGGGTGGCCACCAGGGGGATTAGAGGTACTATTGTCCGGCGAGATGACGGCCGAGAGATGACCCCCCGGTTGGAGAAGAATGCAGGAGCTCCTCGCTCTCTTCTGGTGGGGGCCGTATCGCCGGGGGGGAGGAGGCGCCCGTGGGACTCCCCTTGACACAGAACACGCGTAGATATTCACGGAATTCACGGGGCCAGCGCCGGATGAACAGGGACGGAGCCACGGAACAAGAGAGCCGGAGAGAGAAAGAGAGAGTGTGTGTAAGGGACGAGTAGTAGGGTGTGTGACTCTGTGTGTGTGTGTGTGTGTGTGTGTGAGTACGACGACGTCGGCGGAAACCGGGCAAGGGCGAGCCAGCCAGCACGGGACACGGGCACACGGATATCTGCGGAGCGCGCGAGTGGAATGAGAGCACTGTGCACAGACAGACAGACAGACAGACAGGCAGAGCCAGCCAGCCAGAGACGAAGGCCGAACTGGTTTCCGCGCAAGGGTCTCCGAGCACACCCGAGAGAGGATGAGCGCGCTCCTCGCTCTCTCGTCCCCGTTTCCACGGCTCTCTCTCCGCTCTCCTCAAGAGAGACGAAGAGAGAAAGAGAGAGAGAGAGAGCGCGCGATCTCCCAAGCAGAGCACACGCGGATGGATACCGAGGGTGTCCCCGTCCTCGTCGTCCTCGTCGGCGTCGTCGTCGTCGCGTTAAAGGGTCTGGGTGGCTGCTACTACTCACTCGACGAGTCAGGGCAGTGGAGCTTCATGTACGCGTCTCGTGTTGTGTATCAGGCCATCGGAGCACGGCCGAGCTCGCGGCCCTCCTTCCGCAGCTTCGAGTCTAAAGCCACCGTCCGCACCGTCCGCCGTCGAGGCAGCACCGCCGCCGCCGCCAGTCGCACCACCACCACCACCACCGCCTCCTCCACCACCACCTCCGATTCCCGCTACCACCACCGCCGTCGCCACCGACGACGACGCCGCCACCACCACCGGCGACGACGACATCGCCGCTCGCGACGCCGCTGCCAGTCCCAGCGACGGGGATGCCGAGCACCTTGGTGCGACGAGGACAGCACCACTCCTGGCAGGCCTGATGGGGGAGGAGAGCAGCCGAGGAGGAGGAAAGGCACGGCAAAGGATACGAACCTGGCCTACAGTGTGTGTGCTCTGTCCACACCCCTCCCGCGCCGCTCTCGTCCTCGGCGAAGTGTACGTGTATACGTGTACCCATGTAGCCGCGTCGACGACTGGGTGTGCGCACCCTTGCAACCACCGCCGAATCGGCCGCTCGCTATCTGGCGAGCGCGCATGTACCGTTATCGCACCGCCACCAGCTGTACCTTGTATCCCTGCCCCTGCCCCCCCCCCCCCCTTCCGCCCTCCTGCGCGCCAGAGCGCCGGACCACTCGGGATGGAGCCGTGCCTGTTGCAAGCCTCGCCGAGGAATGCAAATTCGAATTGGGAAAAGTGGAGTAAGCGGCTGCGAGAGCCAGCCGAGAGAAGGGAGTTTCCCCTGCAGGAGAGGCGGCGCGTGCTCTCCGGCCGCGGGGATAAGTGGAATAGGTAGCGCGCTGGTCGGACGCGGCGGCGATTAGCTAGGATGCGAGGGAGCGAGAGAGGAAAAAAGCTTTAACGTGTCACGTCGAGTGGCGGCGTCAGTGCTTGACATCGAACTCGCCCTGGCGATCATTCCAGTCGCTATCTATAGTCCCGACAGTGCTGATCTCGCGTTTCAGCCTCGGCCCCCCGACAGACATGTCGTCGTTGTCGCCGTCGCAGTCCTCGAACGGCGGACAGCTTTCCTGGCTTCGGCTCGAATCGTGCACCATCGCGTGCCGACGCCGCGCACCCTCACGCCCGTGACCCACCCCCTTCTCCTCGCGAGCCCCTCGTCACCCAACCCTCCACCCTGTCGACAGGGAACTCTTGGAGGGAGGCCGGGAGGGTGGCAGGGTGGATCGAGCTACCCCGAAATCCACCGAGGACGAGCGAACGCTGTCCGTAGAGGGGGGAAGGCTGTAGGGGTGGAAAGCGTCGAGGAGGAATACGTCGCGAGGAGCCCACGACGAATTCTCCGGGCGAACGCTCGCCATTCCTCCTGGGGATTTATGCGATTTTTTTCCGCTCATTCTCGGCCTTTTAAGTGGCGCTCGGGCTCGATGATGAGGGAATCACTCGGGGAGAGAGAGAGAGAGAGAGTCAGTAGTTGGCCAGGCTGAATGGAAGGTGGGCCTCGATATCAGGATTGCTCTCGGCATGTCCTTGGAGACGCTCGAGAAAGTACGTGGATGGGTAGTTTCCATGGGTGGTCGATTGGAAGGACGCGCGCGATCATCGTCGACATTGACGCTCGGATGCCGCCGGTGCCTCGCAGTAGAATGCGAAGGGCGTTGGACGTCTGACCAATTGATCGCGCGGAATACAGTGCAGGCCGGCCACCGAGCACGTTCGATCTTGAATGGAGTATTCCAGCGGGAGAGCGTGACTTCGATTGCCAACAGGTTTAGCATTCCTCGCAGGCACAGCTGCCAGTCTTTCCGACTGGCCTCGCGAGCGAGACTATTGGCCGGCACGAAGTTGCTGGATTAGTATTGCAGCTCTCCCGGAATAAAGCCGCCCGCGCACTCGCCCTGAGGGCCGCTTTATTTTTAGCCCGGCGACGCCAACGGCGGCCGCGGCGATGCGAGCGATTTTAATTTCCTCCCTGGGCGAGAGCCGCTCGTGTCACGCTCGTAAATAGTTCGGGAGCGCTAAGGGCTGCTCCAGGCAGATAGAGAGAGAGAGGGAGAAAGGGAGAGAGAGCTAAGGTCACGGGATGGCCGAAGCCTCCGACTATAAAATTCCATTTGCCGATATGTGGAGCGAAGGAAGAGGAGGGTGGATCGAAGGCGGGAATGGCTTTTCCTGGGAAGCCGGGGCCGCCGGTGTCGGTCGGGGGTGGGTGGGCGCCGCTCCAGAAGAAGACGGGTATTCCAAGTTTCGGAGGCGAGAGAATACTCGGGAATCCCTCGGCTGAATATACGTGGAAAGAGCCGGATGAAATATGGATCTGGTGGATGCAGCGTTTCCCTACCTGTTTGAAAAAGAGTGCGGGAACCAGAGAGAGAGGGAGACGGATTCCGAGAAATACTAACCATCCCCCATACACAACACATACCCACGCGCGAATGCGCCGCGAGACTTATGTCGGGAAATTCGCGGTATGCAGAATACTTCCGGCGAAGGCTCGCTCTTCGCGGAAAATCCCCCGGCTCGTCTTGACACGCGGCCCGCTCTTGTAATTGGCCGAGCCGCCGAGGGTGTAGAAAGGACTGCGACTCCGCACCTGTTTGAGGAACGCGCCAGTAAAGTATCGATCCCGAAATGAACTCGGAAGCGCACCACCGGGCTAGTTTCTCCTTACACAATTCTAACAGTCTCGAAGAATGGCGATGGCTCGGAAAACCAGAAGGAACACTTAGCTTCTGTAAAACAGACCTGTTTCTAATTGAAATCCCATCGTCCCGGGTGGCGTAGCAAAAGAGATCTCCGAGGGGTGGATTTACAGAAAGACTCCGCGGTAGAGTGCCGGCGTTCCAGGGGATGGTCTGTGGAGCGAACGGGCGGCTGCGGAAAATGGAAGGTTGACATAACAGCGAGAGGGTGCTCGGCGAGAGGGACAAACACCGAGGTGCACATACCAGAGAAACCAAGACCACTCCTTTCATCCTAGCAGCGAGTCCAAGCGGCCGGAGAGGAAATATGTGCCGTTGTTTCTTAGCGCCGCTCTCGCGGTTCAATGATAAATTATACAACCGAACACGGTGGCTTCCTCCGCGAGAGACTTTATCAAGAAGGAAAGTGGCCGAGCGGCCAAAGCGCCTGCGAGCACTTGCACCAAACACACAAGGGAACCCGCTCGGCCCGAACTCGACCAATTGATGTGGCGCGCGATTCATTCTCATTTCACGCTGGATTTACACTCCATTCGCACTTGGAGGGAGCCCATCACCGTCTAAGTTACTACTACCTGCTCTACTTCTTCATTTCGCCTGCAACATACTACTAGCTACAATCACCCTCAAAACTTTCCACCCAACCTTCCCATTCCTACACCAATTCTAGTCCGATTTCGTACAACTCGACCGATCCTTCCTGCAGGTTCGCAATCTTACCTCTTAAAGCCGATTCGCATCACAGTTAAATACACCAACCATTAATAATAATCGCCCGATAATCAGGACAGTCACACGCCATAAAGTTGCAAGCGAAGCATTCGCCAGTCAACAAGATAAAGCACAACAAACTCCCAAGAAATATCATCCAACGAGATTGATGGGACATAAAAGCGACAAAAGCGCCCGGCCAGTTGCTATCATAATTCCCGAAGCCAGCCGGCTACTTTCGTAACCAGCTGTATATATGAAAACACGCACAGCGCGCATTCGATTATAATCCACGCACGCGCCGCCGCTTGTACACAAAGCTGGCGCGTGACCACGCCGGTCCATAAATTCAATTCGTTGCCGGCCGGGCACGGTACTATCGCCTATATCTCCGAAAGAGGTGTGTGGGAAAGCCGCGTGCATAATTATGACGAGTGGCGCGAGTCGGTAAATCGGCCCGCTCGATTGTTAAGCAGCTATTAAACTCGAGAGTTGGAGTTAATGCTTTAGAGCGCGCGGTCTGAGCGCTGACCATAATCTCCTTAGAGCTTTTTTCTTGGGATAAAGCGGCGCTGGTGAAAGAGGAGATTTTGTGTTGGGGAAAGTAGGAATAGCTCGGGGGACTTACCGATTTTTGTTATTAATAATAGAGGTTTCTAGTTGTGCGAGTGGGAAGTCTGTTGTTTCGGTGGGTGAGATATAATCGACTGCTCGGATCCAAGCGGAGGCCTTGGGAAAAGAGCTCGGCGGGTGCAGCGAGTGCCAGGCTTAATACGGCACTGCCCTCGGGAGTTATTGATCAGCGATCAGTATATACCAGAGCGCGCGCGGTAAAGTTCCGCGCCTCTAGTATCTCAGAACGTGACAGCCGGTTGCTCTCCGTGGGCCAGCGTGTTGACGTTCTGCATGTCAGCCTGTCTGCAGAAGCCGCCGTTCTACACGCGGCCGAGATGATGACTTAGAGCTTAATTAACGAATCGACCGCCGCCAGTCATCCCAGCCGCCGCGCCACTCTCATCGACTCTCGATCGATCGATCTCCGATATAATTCCCCGGATTAATTCCTCCCGAGGCTTCTCCCTTCGGAGGGACTCGACTCAAAGGGGGTCAGTCGAAGGAGGCCCGATTGATTATCAGTGAACCCTTCCACCCCTTGGCCAGGAGGTTCGTCCGGCGTCAACCCCCGTGGGCTCGGAAATAGCTGGAACTGCGTTGATTTTGACATTAACGCGGCGAAAGTTTTTGTTTCATCCGCAGGGCGGCTTGTTAGGGAGATTATGGTTAATACCGCGGAAAGGAAGGAGGCGAGGGTTGTAATTTCAGGCTGTCAGACGCCTCTGTGTAAGTCACGCTAATTAACGCCAACCGCAAGGGGTTAAAGCAGTACACTGGCGGGGCTGCAAGCGACCATAACGCATATTCCATGTCGGCTGATGGCCCGCTCATCCACCACTGTCACGAGCACCCTGCGTCAGAATTGGCCGCAGGACGGAGCGGCATCCTTTCAACCTCTTTCGACCAGGCCCAATCAAGTCATCGATAAGGCGCTTAGGTTGCTAGCTAGGTTTATTAAAGCGTTAGGCTAGCGATCAGCCTGCCGGGAATGATAGGTTCCATTTAACCCCCGTGCAAAAGGTGCTCCCCGGTGCTCATTTAATTCGGCCTGCTACTTGCGCCAATTGAGCCAACGATACGTCTCAGGGCTATCATCAGTTTCGCTAGGCTGATTCACTGCTGCCACTGTGCTCTGCCGTCGCGTCGGCCTGATAGCAACTCGGTTTCCTCGGTTTGACTTGCTCCCTTTCTCAGCCGGAGATGATTGCAGACTCTGTGTCTGTGTTTGGGTGGGTATACAATTCGATAGCGGCGGTTTGCTTGAGTATCGACCATCTCAGCGTTCGTACTCGTATTTGTTTTAGCGATTGTTATTCAAGCAGTTGGAGGCTTTGGTCAGCCGTGAGTTTATAGAGTCGATGACGCAAATCGTAGAGATTCGAACGGTAGTATTATTAACGTTCGGTATTAATAATATTTGTCTGTTTAATCATCGAGATATATGATTGGGCTGTTTATTTGTTTGATTGATGAGAGAGGACTGTGGCTGCTCGCAGTGTCACGCATCGATTAGAGTCGTGCAGGGTGAACGCATGAGGTATTCGAGTCCCATCAGTCCCATTATCTCCCATCAATCCAACTCTTCATCTCCGCGGCCCTCGATCCTGTCTCGAAGCTCGACGAGACCTCGCCGGGGCGCATAAAAGCCCCGGCGTCACTAGTATCGAGGGGTTGCGCGCCCTGCGCGCACAGTACCAACCTTCGCGAGCTTTCTTCCCGTCGCCCGATTGAAAAGCTGCGGGAGAGCTCTCCGCCGCCTCGAATCGGCCCCTCGTCCTTTGTAAGAGAGACGGATCGGGAGAGTGCGAGTGGGGCGGACGCCAGAATAAAAACTCGCAAGCACACGGTCGGGGAGCGCTGCCAGAGCGCTACTCGAATAATATTACAGCGAGAACTTCCCTTGCCTGCAGGCGATCGGCATTGGTTTTGCGTCTACTCAGCGTGGATCTCGAGTTCTTGCGAGAGTTCTTGGAGAACAAACCGTCAGCGACGGGTGAGATCGTCGTTTGGATCTGTATTTATTGTCTGATGCTCGACGTTTTCTGGAAGGCGATGCTATCGCTTTTATGTATTCTCAATCTTCTTTGGCACTGTCGACAGAGTGCGGATCTGTGTTCTTATATTTATCTTTGGACTTTATGAACAAGTTTTAACTAAACGAATGTTAAAAAGCTCGTAAGTTCGTGCAAGGCGAAGCATACAAATATAATGTTTACGTATATATATTCGTGTAAATTTTTCCAGGGAATTATTCATTTTCCAGCGAGCCCCTTCATTTATTCGCTGTAAAGCTGCATTTTCCTTTTTGGCGAGAAAGAGATTTGAGGGAGCTAAGCGAGGGTCTTTTCTTTTTGCTGGGAGTCGGTGGCGGTATCGAGGGTGGTAGGAAGCAGCCCTCCAGGCAGAATCTAGAGGGCACCTACATCGCGGGGCCAACCGAGCGTGAGACAGGCTGGAAATCGGTAGGAAACGGCTCTTTAAGCAGAAATTACGGCGCGAGGCCGGGTTTTCTTGCGCTTGACCCATTTTTCCGGCAGCGGCGGCCTTCCGGGAATACACGGCCCGATGCCGGCTATTATTACTGGCACGGAATTTAATTAATTTCTGCGCCTCGTCTGCTTTCCAGGGGCCCGTGAGGACGCGTTCAATGTCGATAGCCGCGTCTCGATCGTTGTCTTAATGAAATACTCGAATTGCAGATAGCCGAGAGCTCGCGCCGCGTCGACTTGGAATCTCGATTCCCTGTCGATCAATGCGAGCTCACAGCCAAACTTCCGACATTAGTATCCGCATGCCTTCCGCTATTGTTCCATAACAGGTACCTGCGCTCCGTGTTACCAAGCTGTAAAAGCCCCCAGCACACACACTCTTCCATCGAATTCCGTCGCTTTCTATTTGGAATTCATAGCCGGTCGAGAATTTCTCACCAATTACTCGACTATCGCGCGCTTTTAATTATACGCTTTAATTATCCTCCATTTCCCGGGACAATAAATTGGCCCACTGGACGCGAGCGTGTCGGGAGAGGCGTGCCGGGAGAGAGGCCGACTTCAAGTCGGCCAGGAGATTTAATGCACTTTTCTTGCGACTTATCATCCGCCCACCGCCGCCGCCGCTTCATGGATCTACGCCCGCGGTAAACATCGCCCGTGTAAATAAAGCTCCAGTTGACTCGCATGCTTTCCGCTCAAATACTTCCTCTCTCTTCCTAATCACCTGCAACTAGAACGTATCCGATGGTTTACGGCCACGTTAAATGAGGTGGGCGCTTTCATCTAATTTCTAATGCACGATTTATGTATATGTTTACTGCTTTTTTGTTGCAATGTTTCTCTGTGGATATAAAAGTGGGGTACAGTTTCTAAGTGATCATGTTGAGTTGAAAGAATTGTTTAGAACGACTGAGAAGCTGACCCTTCGAAGTACTTGGACTTTCCTCGGTGGCAGTACGCGGGCTTAATTAAAATAGTAGCGAGCTCGTAAGTGGCTTAATAAAACTTAATAGAGAACCTAAGTCGATGGTAAGCTTTTTGTGCGGAGAGAAGCCCAGTGGCGAGAGAGGAGGAGCCTCGGTATTGTTTTACAGGGGAGTGGTGCACCGGAGGATCGGGAGTACGCGCGGCGAATATTCATAAGGCGAGCGTCCACGCCGGCTCAATAATTCACGGTGTTTTTCGCGCGCACCTCTCGCCGGCTTGGCTTTTCCCCTTTTCAATTGACCGGATGCCGACTGTTTACCATGGCGGTGCCAGCCGGCTTCCGGTGCGCCCTGAAAAGGCCATTGTTGTGACTTCCGATCATCGACTGCGTGGACACCGATTGCCAACTCGCACCGGCCGCTCTATGGAACAATCGTATCTCGGCTCTCGAGAATTGGGCCGGAACTAATGTCATGACGCGGTCATTATTCCGCCGGAGAATGCCTCTTGGACTATATCGGCGTCGCAGTTTTTAAAAACCTATAAAAATCACACTTGACCATATTGAGTTTGACTGAATTGTTGATGCGAATCCAATGAAAACGCTTTGTATTTTATGCACTACGAATATGTTGGCTCTGCTTAATTTGAGCGGTTTATTTATAATGCGAGAATATTGTGGCGAAATAATACAAATAAATTACTGCTGTAATTAATATTGATAATCTTTAAACAGCAAACAAGTTATTAATCAGTTGAGTTCTATTATACTTGAAATCAGCGTATGCTTATTAATTTATCATTAATGATATGCCTCATTATCATAGAACCGTGGGTGGCCGTGTTACCGAGATGTTTCGGCATTCGATTTGCCCGGTTGCGATCGAGTTTCGCTGGGAACAAAGGAGCTCCTCCCGGTTAAATGACAGAGACCGGTGGGGAAAATAGTTTCGCCGAGCTGCCGGCCCAACTTTCGCGTGCAATTTACGTTGCCTACGTGCCGGGCGCAGCGCGCGCCGAGCAAACCAGCCCTGCTTCCACCATGAGACGTCTTGCCGACTTTGTCCGGGGCGAACTTCTTGCGCCTGATCGCTGCCTCCCGAACGAGCGCAAACGACTTCGGCGTTCGGCCTTCTGTTTCTCTCTTAAACCTTAAGGGCTGCGGTACTTATAGTCCCATGGGAGAGCACTCCCCCCTAGGAAATGCATCCGGACCTCCCTGTATCCCCTTTCGCGTCATTTCCGCGCAAAAGCCTTGCCTTTCCAGCCGGCTTCTCCCAACTGTTTGAAGTTCGAGACGCCGTTCTTTGAACTGCGACTCCTCACTTCTCGAAGGTACATACGAGATTCTTGAGGAGACTCTTCTTTTCCTTAGCTATCGATGCTCACTAATATGCCAGCTGGCATATCCCACATATGATATTCTTCACAAAATTATTCCAGGGAAACTTGCTGCGCAAATTCGCTTTTATAAACTGCCTTCTTTATGAAAAATAACATATCAGTATATAATCCTTAGGATCGCCGGACATCTAGACCAGCAAATAAATATGTTGCGCGTTTAACGATGACGTATCGGAGAACCCAGAGTCCCAGAGTATCGTCACATGATGCATGTCGTGCACTCGGGGACACACTGCGTATGCATACTCAGATTACCTGGTATTAAAGGGGTCGCGAGCGGCATTAGGAGGCACGCGTGGATTAGCCACGTGCAACTTGCAGCCACGCAAGGATTCCGGTGCGCAGGCTCATTATCATTAACGGTTTCATTAGCCCGCGGCTGCCGTCGATGCGAAATGACCAGTTTTAAAGATTACATAAGACTAGAAATACCGCAAGGGAGAGATAGAGAGAGAGAGAAGGAATGAAGTGGAGCGAGCGTGTTTTTACTCCCGACAGCGAGTAATTTTACGTTCCTGCCACGACGGCATGTCACAACATACCTGCAAATAGATCGTAACAACATTTTCCTGGCGTCTTTCTTGCTCCCATTGGCTCCTCTGGTGCTTTCCCCGTCGCTCGCTCCCTCGTGCAACTTGCAAGACACACGCCAGGAATTCTCCGCCCCGGTGGGTCGTGACGCTCAAAATTTACTGTTCGGTCTTTGCGAGAGCTGCCAGCGCGGACGTAAACGCGAGCAAGACTTATTCGTGCAAGGCGTCCCGACGCACGCCTCCCATTGTCCTGGTTATTGGCCCGTTTCCTCACGAGCGCCCCTGCACGACTTATTCATTAGCGATTGATTCCATCATATTGCGCCGGCTCGTTCTCGCAATACTCTAATTTAGTATCGCGGGACTCCGTTCGGAGTCTCTCACGGTCCTGTTGTGTGTCCGGGATAAAACTATTCTTAAGTAATCGTTTTAAAGTAAAAAGAGCCGCAGTGCTCTTAAACTTTCATTGACCGTAAAAGCTAATTAATACATTTCTTTCCTCTAAACCAATTACTTCCAACGGTTCTTGCATTTCTCATTAATGAACTCATTCCTAGACTACTGGAGCGAAAGAAAAACTCAAACGGACCAAACAATTTCTCGAAGGTTAATATTAACATTACTTGGCAGGCGTGTACAGACAGTGACAGTTTATGGTGCACCATGCAGTGGCCTGTTTACGCTCTCGCCTCGGCGAGCGCGTAATTATGCAACCGTGGAAGACAAATACACCTCAAGTGGCGGAGCCAGCCGGATGACACGGTGGCTAGTGCAATATTTATGTTTCCATTTCGAGGGAATGCAGTCCCGCGCGCATATCGTCTGCATGCGTGCACACGCGGAACTGCATTAGACCTCCGCACGGGTCCATGGCGTGCGGGGCGCGTGCCAGTTGCACTGGAAGTGCGCCATACGTCTATTTATCTACAGGGTGATTCGCTTGCCTTTCAAACTTTACTGTTTACTTTCTAACAATTTCAAATCTCAACAAATATTATCTAAACATCTCCTTCACAATATCCCGTTCTATATAAAATCCACATCCTTTCATATAATCCGCTGGAGGAAAAACTGTCTCAACAACTCCTATTTTAAAAAGGTGCACGAAACCCCGGCGTCCCGGCCTTTCCCCGAGGGGTTGCATCCCCGATTTTACCTTTCGCCGGTGTACGGTGGATTTTCCAAGGGGTTAGGCGAGTTGGCGATGTAATATACGCGTATGTCGGCTAAAAACTGGGGTTGCTGTTTGAAAGGCAAGTGCATCACCCTGTACAGAGGTAGATAGGTAATGTTGAAAAGTGGGAGGGGGGCGCGGGTCGTACGCGATTCACAGCCGGCCGCGATAAATCAATAGCATCATTATCGTCCGGTATCGCGCGCGTATCATTAAGGCTTCTATTGATGTAAGCGCGTGCCACCGGCGCTGCGGCCGAGCGAGCGTAAATAGCTCACGGTGAAAAAGGTGCGCCTGCACACGTATTACACATGGCTGCTCGTGGAGGACTCGCGCCTATACGGTTTAACGGGGCCGCTCTCGCGTATATGTGTGCGTCTGTGGAAGCGGCGGTTGAAACTGCCAGGGACAGATAGTCAGGCCGATAGCGAGCTATCGGTGCAAATTAGAAAGCGACGCGGGACAGTTCATTCTAATGCCACGCTTATTTGCTCCATTTATCGTGGCTAGTGCCGCCGCCCGGGAGAAAGAGGGGACAGGGGGGCCCAGAAGGAGATAGACGCCGGGCCGCAATAAAACGATCCCATTCCGAACGGCATTGTCGGCCTGGGACGAGAAAAATGAATCCGCGGAGCCACGCGCGCGAATGGACGTATACTGTTACTAGCAAACTCACACATACACTGGGAAGGTGTTTGTAATAAAAGGTCCAGCTGTCTTTCTCCCTTTTGATGGTTAAGAGTCT
The DNA here is from genome assembly GCA_963675795.1 of Crossocerus cetratus. Lineage (NCBI taxonomy): Eukaryota > Metazoa > Arthropoda > Insecta > Hymenoptera > Crabronidae > Crossocerus > Crossocerus cetratus. Next base: position 20,742,974 of record OY776667.1, read on the forward strand.
ACCTTGGAGGAAACAATTCAGGAAGCAGTTTCCTCGAAGTAGGTTCAAACGCGCATTCATAAAGACAAATTAATTCTAATTTATCAAATTCTAATAATTCTAATAATCAAACTAATTCTAATTACAAGTTCTATGATTCAGTGGCGTCAACTGGGAGCTGTTAACACGAATGGATTTCTGAGTCATGAGTGACAGGCTACAATTTTTCCTCGTCCAGCCAATAATTTCAGCAATTCCAATCACCCACGCCCTCCCCCTCTTAATACCTGGCAGTAATTCCGGCTGCGCTCACCATCCGACTAATGCCATTCGCCGGAGCCCAGTGCGATCCCGACGATTCTCACTTTCCAGCGTGTTCCGCGTTCCCGGGCAATTGGAATTGCTGATTTTTTCGCGCGCTCTATAAAGGAAGTAGAGTATAAGCGCAGTTGGCAGTAGAAAGTGACTGTCATGCTCGGACACGCTCAATTAACAGCCGGTAGCTTGTATCCTGGCTGACGACTTCATTTCGTCCTGGGTGCTGCGCGTGTACGCATTCCTTGTTAATCGACAACAAGTCGACAATAAGTTTGGTTAACAGTATAAAGCAACGCAAGCTAAAACAAATTGATAGAATTCTCAGAAACACTGAGCTCTTTACTAAGTGTGCGCTAGTATTACTCAAGTCCAGGACAGTTCAAGTGGAACAAATTTCTTTTTAACCCAACAATGTTAAAATAGTACCAAAACAGTATGAAATCGCATCCACCCAAGAAAACTAAGACACGTCCACTCCACCATACCTTTCAATCGTCAACCCCCGGTAGGACCAATGAATATTCATCGGCGGCTGGGTGAAGCGGTCCCTAGGTGCGCCGCTCGGCATCGCACAAGCCGTAACGAGAGCATATTGCGTATGCATTTCGGATGATTGTCGGCTCCCGGGCTCAATCGTTCCCGCCTTCCACTCTAAGTACACACACTGGGTGGGAAGAATTGAGGAGAGCAGAGAGCAGACCGGACGGACGCGAAAGAGTAGGCTGATCGGTTTGACGCGTTAACGGAGCGGACGTGAAATCGAAACGGGGTCAATTAGCTCTTCGCGAGCGTGTATAGTAGTTGATAACAAGGTTAACGCAAAAGCGTTGTTACCCGGAAATCTAGAGGGAAGTGGCTTGTTCTTGTGTTGAACGTTGGCGGGAGAATTTATGAGATGCGTGGTCGCAGTATCGATACATTAATGATTCTAGCTGGCGAGTGCACCTGCTGGTCGAATGTTGCGTTAGATTTTCATATTAGATTATGGTTGTATGGAGCATGCCGAGCATTCCTTGAATCGCATTGCTATCGACTTGTCATTGATTTGCATAAATTGACTCGAGTATTGAATTCGCTCGATATTTTCCATATGAAATTCTGCCTACATCAATCGAGAAGAAAGTCTCCAGGCGTCCTAACGAAACGTCGCGCTCGTAAAGCGTCGTCGGAGCAGCTGGCAGCGAGAAACAACGTTAACCCAGATATATCTGCTTAATCTGGTCTTCCTCATGGCCGTTTAGAGCGACTGAGGCCAGGACGATGAGAGCGCATTCGCGGAATGACGGAAGGAGCGAAATCCCGGCATTTCTTATGCAAAACCTCCTCCCCCTGCGTACATGATTGCCTGAATATCATGACTTCTTCCCAGACATTGCTCATAAGCGCGCTGCGAATATTTCTCGTTCGTGGAATCACATCGTCTGTACCAGCCCCGCAACCCTAACAGATACATATCTCACTGCAGCCCCACTGTCTCTCGTGTCCATCTCCCCGAGAACCACAAAACCAACTCAAATATGCATAGGAAATCCCGGCTGCGATTAAAAAAATTATTAAAAAACGAGGAACATCTGACGCGGGAGTTAATCTCAGAGCAATCAACTACTCGTTTTGGCGAATCTCTCGGAAGAAATTAGCCGCGTACTCGCGGAAAAGCGCTCGGATTCCACGGGAAATTGTTCGAGTTTCACGGCTATTTCCCGGCGAGTTTCCCGGCGATACGCGCTCGCTTGAAATGGAAGCGTCGGCCGGCAGTCGTCGGGACGACTGCGAATTGAATTTCGCTCGGTGCGGTTATTAACATTAATATAACGCGTTCGGGAAAGCGACGGAGGGAGAAAGAAGAGGAGGGCGTTCGCTGCCGATGGCGCAAGCCCGCTAACGAAGATAATTAGCGTCGAGTGGCGGGTTAAGTGGCCGCGAACCTAATAAGCCCGGTCGGACCAACAAAACTAGGAGGCTTCGCAATTTCGACGAATTACTCGGGAATAGTTGTCGGCAACTGACGCCCACGTCGAGGGTTATTACAGCATGCGTGTCGCACGCTACAACGACCACCGCGAAACAACAGATTTCGGCAGGAAATTCTTTTTCTCCAAATATACGAGACTTCTTCCCGGCGCCTTGAAAGTGATGAAACCTGCCGGATGTTTCGGCGCAGTTGGAGCGGAGATAGTTTAATCCGTGGACGCAGTTCGCTCAGTCGACTCGCTCGATATATTCGTCAGCCTTCGACCTGTCGGGCTATTGTGAGAAGATAATAGCGAAGTCTTACGGCGGACGTGTGTCGGCGCGTTCATCATGCTTCGGGATTAGAGTCCCGGGGGATCGAGGCATTATATGGCGGACTTTAATTCCCCAAGTCTGTCGGAGCAAGTTGCTGATGGGACACGTGACTCCGCTGCTAGCTTTCTCGGGGCAAGTTCCATGGGCTTTCAGCGGGGCGAGCGCTCTTCATTTGCAAGTTCCGAGCGGTTGGTTCGACGCTGTGGCCTCGTAATATGAGGCGCGGGCTTTCGTTGCTATTACTTCTGTGTATGATGTAACTTTCCCAAGTTTAAGGCAGTGCCGAGTGTCCTGTCTAGCTGTCCCTGGGACCCTCGGAACTCCTCGCGTTTTCTCCAATAAGCTTCCTCCCATTTCGCAAGGGCTCTTCTACTAGAAAGCTCTCTCTGCCAGTCTAATTGTAATCGCTCAAGCTTATTTCGTGCGGAATCTCTCGACCATTCTGCAACTTGCAAGTGCCAGGTTCGATAGGAGTGAGTAGTGGGCGGGAAATGATTCCGTGGCAATTATAATATGTTTAAAGCGAGTATGTTCTTCATTAACGAAGGACTTTCGAGAGAAGCGGTCTCCAGTGGGGAGAACGAGGGCAGCGGCTTTATGCGTTTGAGCCATGAATCCCACGTGCGATGTACTTAACTGGAATTTCCAGCTCGATTCTCCGGTGGCCAGTGGCCGAAACTCCCGTCAGTCCCGTCGACCCTGAGCCACTTGAGGTCGCTCGTCTAGTGTAATCTCCCGCGATTCACCATATTGCGTACTTTCCCAAGTTGGCCATGTAGCCTTTCGGCATATTTACAAGCTGCACGCCCGGGAAAGCCTGGTACACTTATCGCTCCGGTGTCCGGGCAGGATCCTCTTGCCACGCATGCCCTGCCGGTATAAATTTCGTTTACGTGCTACTGTTTTGAACCTGTTACGTACGTGCGCAGCGTGCGAGAGCGGCTCGCGACCTGCATTACGTCCCCACTGATATCATAAGCTATGCCCGCGCCTTTTCTTCCGGCGCGAAGACGCGCGCGTTTATGGCATGCGTAAACTAGAACGATATCCCTGATTTCTGAAAACGTGACTGCGAGTATTGCACCAGCAATATTCCCATCAATTACGTAAGATTGCGCTGACTCAAGAAATATCCCTGCAAAATGAAAACATATAAAATAATAGAAATATTAAAAAGAAAAAAGCAAAAAGTCCTGAGTAGAAACAATAAATTCGTGGGTATTTCGGGGAAATATTGTGACAAGTCAAATTGGACACAGTTTGCTTTTTTAATCGATGACACGGCGAGAGAGGACGACAATGGCTCCGACCCAAAATAAACAGGCCATCCGCGAATACATTTTTCAGGAGATAAAGCATGACAGTCAGTTATCGCGGTAAGTGCGTGGGGAAAAATATACTCTACATTTTCGGGGGAGTGCGCGCGAATTTCTGTCCCGGGCAGGACATAATATACTTCATTCTCCCCCGAGCGACAAAATGTGCGTGTTGCTGGGCGAGCGTGTGCCGTGAAAACTGCGAAAAGTTGGCGGAAGAATTCGCGGCGGCCTTTATGGTCCCATTAACCGGCCGCTTTCTTCTTGGCCGTTTCTTTAATCTAGAAAGACCCCGGTCATTTCGCGTGAGAGATGGCCGCCTCGCCGAGAGTTTTATGCAGGCCGGCGGACACCCGGGGCGAACGGTGGGTGGAACCCGTCGGGTTTCTCCTCCCCGCTATCTGGACACTCGAATCTAAAGGAGACTCGGGAGCTTGCATTGATCAGCTTGAAATATTCATAAGAAGGTGAGTTTAGGCGGAAGAGCTTTGTTGACGCAGGCAACTCGAACTTGCGAGGAGTTGATCCTGGCGCGAGAGTCAGATCTGATAATCAGACTGGCGAATGGAATTATCTGTCTTTCGACGTGTTGGTATAAATTTTAGAGCAGGGTGACGAACGCTATTCCTATCGCTATTGTAAACTTTGCTTAAATACAATCAGGACTTAATTTAGAGACGTATTTCTTTCGGATAAACATCCCACGATTTACTACGCTGAATTGATTCATAAAGTCCGAGTTCAATAACAAGAAATTTATCTTTAAACAATAAAAAAACGTATTAATTCTACTTCACATAATCGTAAAGCTTCCCCCCATAAAATGGACAGACACTAGTTACGTCCAATCGAAAAGTAAGTACAAGCATCACCGAGAGCGAACGCTTTCCAGCAAGTACGAATCGCAGGGGAATTGGAAGTTCCGTCGGCAGTGGCTGCGGATGTAAGAGCGATTGGGTGCAAATGGGCGTAGGAGAGAATGCAATTCTCAGTGCAATTCGACGAGCGTCGGGGTGGGTGGCTCTTTCTCTCCCTTCGAAAATACGGCGAGCACTCGCCGGAGCTCATTCGCCCGCTCCCCCGAACCTGCAACAATCGGGATAATGGCGGACGGCGATCTGGCGATGTGAAAATTCCTTGGACGATTCCCCGGATAATTAGTGGAGGGCGAGATATAGGAGAAAGAAAAGCGGAGCGCGTGCGGCGAAAAAAGAGGAGAGAAATCGCTCGGAGAATAAAAGCGGCGCGCGGCGTATGTGTCTCGATTGTATGTGCATACTTTCCCGGAATCGGCGAGATAGCCGTCCAATCGTGCATTCTGATATACGTGGCTACGTGGCCGGGAAATTGGAGCACGTATAGAAGATTCTATCGATCGCCGTAGGCCGATTGTAAAGCCACGGCCTCGTCGAATAACAACCGGCGAACAATCCGCTCCAATAACATTAACGGCGCGGGGGGATTCTGATTAAAAAGTGATTACCCGGAATTTAATAAGAGCCGATCGATAACAATGGGATAGGATGTGCCGGAGTTATTGAACTCGATGAATGAAACTAATGAATCTCGACTAATGAATCCTCCCCAGACGTAATGGCGATGTAGCAGAATTAGAAAAGGCCACCGGCCTTCTCATGCCGCCTGCCAGAGACGGCGAATCGAGGAAACTCCCCAACTCCCATCGGCCCTCGTAGTCCGCCGAATATTAAAGTTAACGAGGGTTCTCATTAAACCGAGCGGCCTTCGTTACAGTATTACGAGATCATTCCCTCGCCGGGGAATCTACGAAAATCCGAAGAGTAGACGAGCGCCGGGTCACGTGCAATTGGCGGCTCATTAACTCAACCTCGCATTATTGAATACACTCTCGGCGAAATACGTGCCGGAGCCAGAATTTCCCGGGGAATTTTTCCGCCGAGAGCACTCGCCAGTTCCCGAACTCCACCAAAAATTCCCCAAAAAATCTGCAATCCAAATCAACCGACACCGCAGCTTTCCGCCGGACTAACTTCTCGCAGCGATATTCCTCTTCACTTTGGCGTGGAGGAGCAGGTTCATAAATAAACTGGGACTAACAACGTTATCGTCATTGATGTATAGACTCTCGAGGAGAGATATGGAGGATGTTGGAGGACTTTAACAGTCTCTCGAGCGAGGATCCTGTTCTCTGGCAATCTCCGCTGAAAATCCAACTTCCGGCAATTCGAAAATGCCAGAGTGTTACTCCAAGAGAGATATTGTTTGGGGCCGATAACGAGGACGCCTCCCTGGGCAGTGGAGACTCGCGTAGGAGGAATTAGAGCGGCTCTGCTCTAGGTTCGCCCTGCTATCGATCGCCGCCACCTCTCGGAAGGTCTTTCTCGGTTGATTTACTGCGGCGATCCACGATCCCAGCTGCATTCGAGAGCGGATCGACGAAGGCCACGACACCTTATACGTCCAAGGCGAAAGGGCACGGCTCGGCCCGATATGCTCCTGATTTCGAAGGATCCCCGACACTTCTGCCCGAAAGCAGCGCCCGCCGAGGTCGCCCTTGCCCACCGACACTTTTACCGTCCATGTAAACGCCACTGAGAAGGTCGACTCTCTATTCTGCCCACTGCCGCATTCTACGCGTCCAATCATTATCGTTTCCTCTCTTTCTCTCGCCAGTGCTTATACACGTATCCAAGCCGGCGAAGCTCGAGAGGAGCATTCAGCGAGCTTCTTACAATCCTGTAACGAGCTCCTGCCGTTCCTGCTGCTGGGAATTATCGCCGCCCGGAAAATTGGGACCTTGACATATCTCATCCACACAATCTTTCCCTCTCGTTATGCATCAAATACAGTCGGCCTCAACAGTTCCTGCTGACGTTAATGATCACTCTAAAGAATGATTCTTTTCTCTCGTTGGTTGGATTTGCCATGTTACTTCTCAAAGTTCTCCTCCGTCCTAATAAACTGTCACTGAGAAACAGATTGTAAATATGCAAGGCGGAATATAAGATTGGCGGAAATGCATTGTCAGACTCCTCGAGTCTACCGGATACTTCTGCCACCAATAACTGTACTCTGCATCTCGCAAGCTTGGAAATATGATTTCGTGGAATACCTGATGGGATCCTAATGAGGCAAGCTCCTCGTGGCTCGCTACTGTAGAATCCTCTCCATGGATTATATTAATATTGCCTCTCCACCTATGCGCGAATCCCTGTCATTAAGATTCTTAGCCTCGTTAAAGCGGCTCCGGCCCCTCAATTCTTCTAGCAGCCCTCAAACTGGTCTCCAAAGCCGCGGAAGCCGCTGTTACAATCGGTGTAACGTGGATGAGAGAGTGGCTTTTGTTCCGCGCTAATTGTGCCCGGAGTGCTCTCGAGGCCGCGGTCGCACAAAAGCAAAGTCGGATATAACAATTTGGAAATTCGCTTAAGGACTGTGAGCCGGAAAGCCTTGTGAATCCGAAGTGCGCGCACTCCTCGCTGTGGCCGTGCATGCGTGTATCTCGGCCGAGATGAGGAATCGCTCGACTGGGAAGCACGTTGAGACGCAATATTTGCGAACGCTCGCTGTTACGTGACACGTGAAAGGCAATAAGTAACGAGTAATACAGCGAATGCACGTAATAAGATAAGCCGTGAAATATGAGTACGAAGCCGACTGTATTGCATCCGGTACAGTGTACGCAACTCATCGGGGAGTCGAACTTGCTGGATTCGAGTGGAGAGTGGCGGATGGCAGAGCTTTTTAAGGGAAAATCCATAATCGAGATTCATCCAGATAGAATACCCAACTTCGTGACCCATTTACGCCCAAACCACTCCAGTGGTTTCAATGCAATTCGCGATTTTAGAAAGAAAGCCTTGGTGTAGTCGGTAAAGCGTTTCAGGACTCGCCAATCAAAATTTCCTTACATTTACTTTTACAAATCTCAAGGAAATGAGTCGACATGTAAACAGGACTCGATGCTTTTCGCACGCAGCTTCCTGCATCAGTTCCCGTATCTAGAAGCGAGACTTGGACCTATCTGACACGCCCTCGAAACCCCGTTAGATACAAAGTATCCCGATCCCGATACAAATTATCCGTTGCTAATGCTCTGCACATCCGCCACGCACACACACGCGCACCTGACGATCAGCCTAGATACATGTACATGTGAGTGCTCACCAGGCTAGGTGCGTAGAAGAGCGCAGCATCTCCCGGGATTTTTCCCCCGTGAAAGTCGCCGTTAAACGCCCCTTCCACTCGGCCCCGGGCGATTTAATAGCAATGGGATATCACGCGATCGAAGCATCCTTAACGAGACATCTCACGAACGTCGTTTGCACGGTAGCAATCGCCCGGATGTCCAACAAAGCCCGTCGACCGTCTTTAGTAAGTGATTTCTTCTTCGAGTCTTGACTACCACTTCCGGGGAGAAGATCTGCTTTGCAGAAACAAGAAAACTATTGTTTTGGTTCTCATGTCATGTGTGGAAAAGCAGGGCGTCAGTACTCGCAGTACACAAATGAACGGGAGTTTATGTAGTCATAACAAACTTACTAATAATCATTAATATCCATACAGCATCCTCACCGACGCAGTAATAAAAGCAGTCGTGCGCGACCCTCTAAACTGAAACGAGAAAGTCGCATACAAGTCTCAACAACAATGAAAACAACAACTCCAAACAATTTTCCTCAAGCTAACCAAACTTTTCCCATTAGATACTCACCGGAGCATCGGGTACGAGGTAACAATAATTAACCGCTCGTGTGAACGCATCAAGCTCTGCCCGCGTCTCCCACTTACGTGCACTTGCATGAAGGCAAAGATAAATAAGAATCGGCGACTCGCGCTCACTGCATCGCGATCAACAAAGTACGAAAGAAGGAAAGCGCGCGAGTTGTGTGCGAGGGCGCACGTTCGGGGGGCCAGTTGTGCCGCGGATGAAAGGAGACGCGTAGAGTATAGAGAGGTGGGGGGGGAGTTGTGAGAGAGAGAGCGCAGGGAGTTGCAGGCGCGTAAAGCCGAGCACGCCGCGCGTGGCGTCTCAGTCGCAGGATCGCACGCGCACCGTGAACGCCGAGGGAGCCGAGAAAGCCGGCTCGAACGTGTCTTCCTTACTTGCTTCTTAGCGCGTGTCTCTCGCTCCCTGTCCGCTCTCTTCCAAGCGCAGAGAACAGCACAGAGCGCGCTCGCTGCCCCGCTCGCACAGAGAGAGCCTGGCTGCCCGGCTGCACACTTTCGCTCGAGAGCCGCCGAGTGAGTCGCGTGAGTGAATCCGATCGGAGAGTTTGCGCGCGCGCACCGATTGCCGTTACGAGGTTCGTGCCACGAGAGAGGTTAGGGACGCCAGTGCGGCACAAGGAAGAGCGCGCGCACACCCACTGGAGAGAGAAAGAGAGAGAGAGAAGAAGCAACGATAGACGTACGCACGCACAGGTGGTGCGGCCAGCCAGTCCCTTTACCTCCCTGTCCATCTCTCGCCGCGTGCAACTCTTCCTCGGCGACTGACAGTTATGCTCGCACCAGACCAACATCGCCGGACAACCGCCTAGTGCTTGGAAGGTGCTCCAATCTTGCTGGGAAATCATTGCTCCGAGCTCGCTTCGGCTTTCCTCACACCGGGAGGAAGAGGTCATGCCAGTGACGTAAGGTAACGGATTCTCCTTGCGGATCTGCATTATTAACGCGTTGACTGCCAGTTAAACTTTGGATATCGCGCTATTAGTAGTCGTACCCAACTTTCGTTTATTGATGGAGTTAGAGTGTCGATGATATCGACAATATGTTCTTTGTCCGGGACTTTGCATGTAACATTCGGTGATTTAACAGACAGCAATAAAGTAACTGCACAAGTTTCCAGTGATTACAACGGCAGTCGACGTGTTCGATTAGTTTAAGGCCCCAGACGATTGAAAGAGAATTTTGCTTGTGGCAAGTGAGGTTGGGAGTTGCCACCGAAAGTGCTCCCAGTGGAGGAGATGCAATTTATCGTTGGCGAGACGGGCGCCAGGACACGTAGTGCTCGGCACTGGCGTCCTTTTCCCTATGCGCACGCAGACTGTTTTCCTTGATAGGAAAGGGGTTAGCTTGGGGCGCGAGGATATCGCGTGCGATGCTGTTCTGTGTTCTTTGTCGAGTTGGTGGTTAGTCGATCGACTCACCATGTCAGTGAGCTACCTGTTAGACTTAGCGATGGCGCCGAGTACAGTGTATCATACACGATTTCCCTGCGATACTTGTGTTTTGTCTCTGCGCCCTTTGTTCCCGTGGCCTTTTGCTTTTCGCGCGCGTCTCCTTGGCAACCGACTACGCCTTTCCACGCAAGTTCGGGAGTACGTGTCCCACGAGGCTTATGGCTCGATCTTTTTAATCAACTAGAATTACCAGTTCAATTAACAGAACAATCATTCGGTTGCCGAAACTTCCAACTCTAAAACCTAATTTCCTCCATTGCGCCAATGCGCGAATTTGCGCATTGTAACTAATTCCCCGCTGATATACAGGCACAAAGAGCTCGCCAATGCAATTAACAGATTCATCAGCATTGAGTTGGTTTAACAGCCGAAAGGTTTACTGGCTTTGAAAGCCGATTTCCGTCATTACATCGTGTTTCCTCTGAACAGTACATTGCAACCAATTTGGAATGGTAATACGCATCAATTTCGACGCGCTCTCTACTCTCGAAAGCGAATTAGCTCAAGGATTATTAGTACGAGGCTAGTTCATGCGAGCAAGGGATCCTTTAAAAACGGGTTCGGATGATATCAGCGAGCCGATTGAGAATAATCGGAAAGGCTCACTCTTACCGTCCGGTTGTGCGTATCGGGCGATTATCTATTCGCAAGGTCAAACAGCTGTTGCTCTCAGCTGTGGCTCAGGAGAAAAAGGTGGAGAGGTGCTCGAGCCAGTTTCTCGGCGAGCTCCTCTATTGGGCAGCGCGCGAGGGTATTGGTCCCATCACTAGTAACTCCACTCGCTTTCCCACGGTGTTCCCGCTCGGCCTCTGTAGAGATAGGTGCCGGAGAGACCAGCGTGTGTTCTCCATCCCTCTCTCTCTCCACTCCAGCACATACATAAGAGCGAGAGAGAGGCCGATTGCGCGCGCATGTGTGTCGAAGGGGAACCGCCGAATTATTGTTCCTTTTCGTCGGGGGCCCTGTTGGTACCTGCTGGAAACTGGCAGCGAGTCCTCTCGAGAGAGCCGTCTTTGTCCGCGTGAGAGAGCGCGGCTCTTCCCTTGTCCTCACCGCCGCGCACCGTCAAATAGGATTTCTCATAGAAAATAGTCAATGGCTCGCGGCAATGTTTGCAGGGCTTTTGAGTCCCTCGGACCACCGACCCCCGGAAGTACGCGTGCGCCGAGGTCCTCGTCGTTGCGCATATGCCGGTTGGAGTCGCGATAGTCGTTGGAATTATGGATCAGCTGTTGTCTGGAAAGTTATGGATAGTTGTGATTTTAATGCGAAAAGGTAGTTTTATTCAACGGCGAGTATGATATAAATGTGTTTGCTGTTTCGTTGGCTTGAACTGCAGTGGAGAGTTTGCTAATTTGAGGTAATTGGGGCAAAGAAAAAGTATAAGTAAGCACCGCTTAGTCTTGGTCAGTTGTAAAGTCTAGAGACAGATTGTAAAGGGTTGTTCGCGGAGGAGGTAAAAAAAGGAAGGGCCGCTGCTAAGTCCGCCACTAAGACAGTATAATGAGCAGAAATTCGTTGCCAGGCATTTTACGTTTCCTTTATCTGGAGGCCCTCGGAAGGACCCTCGTATCCTTCCGATGGCCTTACTTTGTGCTCGAGACTTTTGGTAAATTGCCCCCGCGGCGCACAATACATCCCCAGCTCTCGTTTTCTCTCAGCAGCGAGGGGAGCGAGAGCGGCTGGAGAAGACGCGACGTGGCCTTTTACCGGAATATTTTTTCCCCGGCTGACCTCGCCGGGACGATAATGCGTCATTGACCCTGCGATTACAGGAGCGTTGAGTTAGTTACTAGTTAACCTTTATCTAACACGCTACGCTCAAGTGCACCGCTCGAGCGTGTGGGCTTTGGCCGCGTATATTTACGTACTTAGCGAGTAACAGCTCAGCTGGCTTCCCGGACGATTTAAATGCCGGCTTAGCCGCCCTCGGAGTCAGACTTCTCCAAGTTCTATAATTGGAATTACAATTGTTCCCGTAAATGCATTAGGCCCTCGCTCTACACGCCGATGGATCCAGAAAGAGTCGATTGTTTTCACGTAACGCGGAGGCGAGCCAGACGAAACACATTCTTTCGAAATCAATGATACAGGTATGTAATCGCGTGTCCGATGATAAACTGACCACTCGAACGGTGGATAAAACATGGGTGATCGCGCGCTGGTACTGGGGAATGAGTCACGATGGACTCACGGGCGGATAAGCCCGAATTCGAAGGCTCGCTCGATTATTCACGAAATCGGATGCAATTTTAATCAACGATGCGCATCCGAGAAATATTTTTTCTTCGAATTCGAAAGAGTATACAATGTACAGGGTGAGTCAGCCTTTTAATCATCCCCTTCACACTCAAGTTTCGATTATTTGCATTACATATTGGTACAATTTGATATTATAAATAAATTTCAGTGAGTATTAAAGACTCGGTAAAGGCTTCTTTATATTAAAATGACTGAACACCATATAATTATTAAATTTTCAATTACCTATATCCATCATTAGTGATTGAAAGGCAAGTGAATCACCCTGTACATACATGTAATATATTCCCAAGCGGGTACCTCATGCAGAGGTGTGTACTCTTTGAATTTTCGTTAATCCCGTTACGTTAGTCATGGGGTACTGAGGACAGGGGGGAGGGGGCTGCCCATTGTCTGGGCGCTTCGGAGGCGCCGAGCCCTGTCATTTGGCGGGGCTTCATTACATTGACATTAGTAAGATTGCCTCGGCGCCGAAACGCAAGAACGCGTACCCTCGAAATGGGGTCGGAACGTAATATTCGTGGCAAGAGGCTGATGCATTACGCAATTCGCTCATGTTCATGCATGATCGGGAGAATATCATTACGCGGAGGAGAGGAGAGCGAGCGAGTGCGCTCGCATTGGGATAACACGATCATCGAGTAATAAGAGCGAGAGAGAGAGTGTGTGTATGTCGCATTGTGCTTGGCAGCGCGTCATTCGTATCGTATAGTCGGCCGAGCGAGCTCTCGACAACTCGACAGACCTAGAGAGAGAGTAGCGAGAGGAAAAGCATAGGAGGAGGAAGTCGATTGCAGGTTTCCCCGCGGCTCGCCGGCTATCGGGTGGCTCTGGTCAACGATACCCTTACGCAATCGATCAATTTTCGGCCAAACGCCCCGGCCCCTTGGCCCGCAGCTCGTTACGTAAACGCAAACAACGGCCCCACACTTAGCCGCGCTGTATACACAGGCGCAGGCATTTCTGCAGCTGAAACGGCACGAATATCTTGGAACGAGTGCGAGAGCCACGAATTCCCCGAGTCTTTTTCAGAGGCGCAGACTCAAAACGAACTTTCCAACGCGCATGGTTCGCCGGCTGGTATTGAGATGCAAAGGTGCCATTCTTATCGCAGGAGTCTCGCGCTTGGGAGAAGAAGGCGAGCGTGTCGCGGCTCCTTTGTTAGATATTCTAATGCCTCGCCGGCTCGAATAGGCTTGTTTCCCTCGTGTGGGTCTACTTCCTGCCGGGCTTCCGCGCGCGGCTAATCAGACTGTGGAAGCTTGTTTCGAGTTGCCGGGCGCCTCGCGTCTAGTTTCCGCGGCGCGAACTTGCCCGGTGCCAAACTTTCGCCGGCCCGTAAATGGAATGGCACCTCGCGCGGACCTTTTTTCGACGCGGCCTCTCGGGCTCTCGAGAGTTTTGTTAAAGGTCATGGCGACTGCTGGCCGAGAAGAGATTCGCTCGGGTGCCTTTTTGCGCGAACGAAACTGTTGGGCCATTTGCGCTCGCGTGGACTCGAGTCGGGAGCGGCCAGTTCGGTGACAGTGGTTGGGAAAGTGGGAAAAAGAATTCGAGCACGTAATACGAAAATTGTTTTAGACGATCTTTAACCTTGCACGCGTGACCGGGAGAAGTACTAGGGATTGGAAGACTTTCGTAATCACCGGCTGCGTATATCCGCTGTTAGATCTCCTTGGCCATTCTCACGGCAAAAATCCCTCGGCTCTCCTGGAAATATTAAGTTTCCTGCGCAAACTTGATATATTTGTACTTGGATCGAAGGAAATCGATCTCGCAGATCGGCACATGGTTTCCATGACTCTGCGCGATGCAGTCTGGCTTAATCCATTTGTGCCATTTCAACCTTCACTCGCTTTTTCCAGGAATTCCCGATTTTCCTACATTTCTCGATCTCAGTAAGAATGTGAGTCACGCATCGGCCGGTTCGCGTGGGTAAAACGAAAACTAGGAGGAGCTGGAAGGAAATGGGAGATAAAAGGTGCTCCCCCTGTTCCGTGCAGATTATGTTCGTCAGTGGGCAAGCTTGTAAACGGAGAAAGACAGAGATAGGCATATCTGCATGGGGAGCGTGTGAGTCAACTTGACTAAAAGCAACCTCCGCCAGATAAACAGACTCACCGTCACCAACAGCGTTCGGCTTTCCGCTTGTTACTCTTGAGTGCTTCCTCGCACAACAACAGATTCTCCAGTATTCTACTACCTTATCTTCCGAGCCTCGAGTATTCTTCCCTAGATACATAAATCTATCACCAAATTACTATCTCGCGCATTGCGTAATATACTCGAAAGCAAAAAGATTGCTTGCTACACAATTAATCCAGTCACTCGGCAACTTATTATTACAGGAAATTATAAAAATGGCGAAACATTAAACAAAAGCGATAGTAGTTGGCGTTTGGACGGTACGTGCGATAAGACTGGACGCAGTGATTCATGCAGGCTTTAATTACTCTCGCTCTCGTCGACTTGATTACCTCTTCCGCGACATTGCGATATTTCGGTGGGAGACCGCGGCAAATGACTGCCCGCTAAACTCCACGAGCGTGCGAATACTTGACTGCAGAATAGACAATTAAAGCGAAATTGGCACGGTCGGTCGATAAGGCGAACAAGGAAAATAAAGATATTAAATTACATCGAGAATCGTGGAAAGTGGAGCAACTAAGATTGCTTTAGGTTCTAAGCGACTCTCTCGCAATTGAATGTCCTTCCTTTCGCTTTTCCTCGAGCGTCGCACGCCACTTTTGCCCGGGCTCAATTAAGAGCGGAGGAGCTCCACTGTTTCGAGTGCAGTTGCATCCATCTCTCTCGGATACAGAGGGTTCGGAGAAAAATCGTTGCCGATCGATCACCGCCGGAGATAAATGACTCTCGATCGCTGGGGCGCATTCCCGGGCGGAGTGCTCGTTCTGTCGGCGATCATTTTGTTGCACGCTACTACCTCGTAGAGCACGTGAACGCTTCATCCTGGCTACGGTGTCTCTTGTACCTCCGCGCCGCGGAGAGAGTGCTCTAATGTTCTCCGTCTCGGCGAGTGCATGTTCGCTATTAGTGTACAGCTCTCAGTCGAATTGCTCGACTTTTTTTCTAATTATTTCGTACACTGCACTTTGTAATCTACGGATAGACGTTTCTGCCGCGGCTGGCGAGCGGAAATGTTGCGTCGGAGAAACATTTTATTGAAAAGTATGTAATGGTTGGAAGGTAGAACATTCGATGAAATAAAATACAAGTTGGAGAGATTTATAATTGGATCACGGATTACTGGATATTTTCAAGTCGATGCATTGCATCTCGCGGTCGACACAATTCTACTTGAAAAATCGAAAGAAATCGCGAGTGATGGAGAGATTTATAATTGGATCGCGGACAATTGGATATTTTCAAGTCGATTCATTACATCTCGCGGTCGACACAATTCCACTAGAAAAATCGAAAGAAATCGCAAGTAATCGAACACAGAGTCTCGACTTGCGCGGAAATGGTCGCCGCGAGGGTTCGTCGCTCTTGCGCCGCACGGAAATTACGAAGCACTAGTTTTTCGCCGCTTCCACC
Source organism: Crossocerus cetratus (assembly GCA_963675795.1). Lineage (NCBI taxonomy): Eukaryota > Metazoa > Arthropoda > Insecta > Hymenoptera > Crabronidae > Crossocerus > Crossocerus cetratus. The sequence continues at coordinate 20,758,854 of OY776667.1, forward strand.
TCCCATCGAGAAGCCGCTTAGGCAGGAAACGGTGCGTGGTAATCGGCTTATTTAAATTTCAAAGTAATCCGTCCGCTTAATGAGCTTGCCGATGCTCAAGGAATCCCACGACATCTCGGTATTTGCCCTCTACTCCGTCGCCCGATCGCCGTATTAATCTCCACCGGGCTCCTCTCTCCTCCTACGCCCCGGACAAAAGACCTACGTCTGACAGTTCATTTCCGGGCAACGAGTGGCCTCTCGACCCGCGTGAATCGGCCGCCCTTGCCAGCGGACGCGCACCAAATCGCCAGGCTTTCGCCGCTCGAAACCACTGGGAGCCGAAATCACCGGCGAACAGGTGCACGATGAACGATGCCCCGCGCAAAAGGGAGATTAGCAGGCGTTCATCGATCACCAGATATTTTACTGTTACTCCGACTCGTGCACAGTGCGCACCAGGCGACACTAACGGTAACGATAATCGACCACTCTCTCGCTCCGGCTTTGACAAACGCTCGCGAGTAATCCCTGCGGAATCACTTACCCTTAAATATACACCGAGCGCTCTTCATTTATCGGGACACGGTGAGGATAACTGTTAGCGGTAATTGCAATCCGGCAGTGAAAGTCTCGGGGACTCGAGGCGAACCTCTGACCTTATAACTCGTACTCTCGGTGCAATTAATTTTTAAGCAGGCTTTGTACGGTTTGCTCGATTCCTTATCGTCGAGTTGCTAGTCGGCGGAGAGGTAGAGTTATCAAGTGGGCTGATTAAATCATTAAATAGCGCAAACTCGGCGTATGAGAATAAATTGGCGATAGGCAGCGCGAGGGACGCGGTGTATGCGCGTAGGAGGTTGGTGCTCATCTCCATGGTTATTTGTGACGGGAGGGCGAGAGGGCGGGCGGGTTATGGATGATAGAGGCTGGCCACGCGGTGCTCTTTGATATGGAAGGTTCTAATGGTCCTCCCGGAGGGCGCATTTTTATCGGCTCGGGCGCACGTACGATCAGGGATAGCCCGGAGAGTTCGGACAGGTAGTCTTTAAGTCCGCTCGTGCTCCAGAGATTCGGGCGATCGGTTTGCTTTGAGCTTAGCTACCCTATCCCCTCTCTCCCTCTCTCTCTCCTGCGCCGGGCATCGCGTGACCACCTACCTGCTAACTTGAAATTACTTTCTTGGAAGGAGAGCTCTCCACTCCCAGCGATGGCCGGAGCCCTTCACAGTAATTTCGGCCCCTGGGACCCGGACTCCTCTCCCTTTCCCGCGCCCCCCTCCCGGTCCCTCGGCCTCTATTCAACTCGGTTCATTCAGATCATTGCGGATTTTCCACGGGAAAATGCAACTCTCCCCGCCATTCGAATCTCCATTCGCCAGTATCGCTCTTTCCTCGATCGATCTCTTTTTAAAAGGGCAAGGGAGCTCGCGCACCCCGCGACCGGTGTATGTAATGTGCGCTACGCTTGGCCCGCTGGCCTCTACACTCGAGGCATTATCGGAACTCGATGGGAGTCCGTTGGCGGGAAATGCTTAATGAGCATTCGTCAGTCGCGGCTCTTCTCGCTTTTTACGCTCGAGCAGTGGCACTCGGTGAGTGCTTTTTATCACAGTTATCTGTGCTAGGCCGACGGCTGATGGGAGTCCGGTGTACAGGATGCTTCAAAAGGATGTGAATGCTTGTAGGGAAGTGACCCTCTTCAGGTGTCCTGGCAGTCTCAACAATCTACATCCTCAAAGAAAAATAATAGACATTTCCTGGAGTCCAAGAAGAAATAATTTTCTTCTTACACATTATTATAATACATTATAAATTATATTATATTATACATAATATATATATGTATATAAATATAATATATTATAATATACATTATAATACAAAATCAAATTTAAATCAACTCAACAGAAAGTTGAACGTCTTATGTCACTCTATTACGAAATACACTTGGCCTCTGCAAACAGCCTCCCCAACACCATCATCTCGGACGCATTCTCAGAGGTTGGCCAGGTGGTCCGCTCAGCCCCGGGGCACAGTTCCCTGCGCGGTATTGTTTGCGCACACATATCTACAAATTCTCCGTGGGCCGACGCTTCCTTGGAGCAGCCTGTACACATACACAGAGAGAGGGAGACGGTGACTGCGGCCCTTTCGTCAGCCGCGAGTGATTTGCGTAGCACGTCGATGCCGGGAGAGTTAACGGTGCCGCAGAGACGCGCGCCAGTGATCATAACGGGCGCGTATGAAGATTTATACGAATTGCCGCGTCAGCTCTCCGTACTCACAGGTACGAAATCGGTAATTGTAACGTATGGGCCACGGCGGGCCCTCTGTGTTGCGGCGTGCACTTGGCGCGATTACTCGGCTGAGTTATCGCGGCGATCGAGAGACTGTTCTTATTAAGTTTTCCATTAGGCCGAGTCGGCGAGTGCGCGCGAGCCGCGAATTCCCGGTAAATTTCAGCATCGACAGTCCCCTCGAATCTCTGTCCCGTGTACAATCCGCGAGCCGTGCATTCTACTTCCAGCAATCCCGCTTCCTATCAAACTCGGCGGATAGAAGGCCATAAATCGAGAACTCGTCGTCATAAATCGAGAACTCTCCAATCACACTGGCCCGTAACTCGGCCCGTTCCGCCGAGCCCGTATTACTTTCATTGGGCATCATCGAGCGGTAAATCACCGAGCGCGCGATTTCAATCGTCGCCGGGAAAAGATAGCGAGTGCGGAAGACCCAGCGGCCGCGACCAACTTCCGAGAAAGAACTCTCGGATCCTCTTCATACTCGAGTTATACGAGCCAGCTGATTGAGTAACACCAGCCGGTGCGAATTACAGGGGAGAGTTCGGCCAGCGGTGAAAATAAAGGTGCGTGAGGGTAAAAAGAGTCGCATTGGTTGCGCAATCGGTTTTGCCGGTGCGCGAGAGCCTCCTGTTACGCATTGCCGCTCCGGCAGGAAGTGGCCGGCTGAAAAAATGACTGGGGAGCAGCGGAGCCTGTGCGTGTTACGCTTTCTTCCAGGCGGCTCCGGCCTCCTTATCTCCGCGAGTGCAGCTTTTACCTTGGGAAAATGAACCGCGCCGACATTTACTCTGCTCTACTTGATTTCCGCGCTCCGAACTTCCGTTTTCGAAGAAAAACCCTCTATTCCCCCGGGCGACAGTTAGAAAGTCTCCGTCCGCTTCTCCGCTAAAAGCAATAATTCCTGACATTGTATGGAATCAGAGCTTCCCCCTCGAGCCGGAGGCAATCTCGACAAGACAATTCATTTAGAAGCGAAGCTTAGTTAATTCCCTTTTACGAGCGTCCACCTTGCCGAGTCTAAAAGTGGTGTCCGTCAGCGAGGGGAAAACATTGAGGTATCACCCGACGGATTAAGCAAATTGCTAGTCATAAACAGAGCCCAGGTTGAGTCTCCATCGGTCATAGCAGCCGTGTCATCCGCGTTGGCAGCGGCGTCCTATCATCCGCCGCTAAAAGTGTCGTCGGTAGCTGTAAAGCGAGCTTTAGGGCCCGGAGCTTTCCCGCTCGAAGGCGGCTGACAAAGGGCACGGGGACCGAGTCCTCGCTATTTTGTAGCCACATCGTTAGACGTAACGATCGACGTTACTCACCTTTATGGACACTAAAGCGTGCTGGCTCCGGCCTCCCCTCCTCGGCGCACTAGAAGAGCGCAGTTGCTGGGCCCCGCTCGTTAAGGGCGCCGCGCCGAACCTTTCCCTATTTTCCAGACGCTGGTCCCGGAGACCTGGAGCGATCGGATGCTGCGCGCGAGCGGATTAGCCTCGAAATTGCCGGGAGAAAAGCGATCGCAAGAACGCCGGGACGAGCCGGCCATTACCATTAGCGTTTGTCGGCCGCGAACCAGCTGAGTATACTGAGTATACTGGGTATACTCACTTGGGTGTACAGTCGACCGGTATACATACATTTCTGCTGACTCTTCCACCGGAAGACAGGCATCACCGGGCGAACGGTTCGCCTCTTAATTTTCTTGTCCGTTTGAAAGACCGGCTCCTCGCTCTGTCCCTCTCTTTCTCCGCGGAGCGAGATTGATCGGGAATAATTACGCCAGCGTCATTAGGGATAATGTTAGAGCAGTCGGCTCGAGCGGACTCCAATGGCAAATCTAATTTAAGCTACGACCTCGGGAAAAAATAATTAAACCTCCTTATTACGAGTCTCCCCACTTCTATGGAACTTGATTTGAAAAGTTAATCATCAACATTGCCGAGGTGACAATGCTGAATTATTAATATAAATATCAACAGTTATACTTTGGAAAGAAACGCGAGAGAACTTTAAAGGGAATACAAATCAAGCTCAAGTCTGTGGGGAGCACGTGTCACGCACTTGCAAGCCACTAACAGTACACTGGAGAAAAAGCAGGCGGATAGAGAGAGAGTTAGCGAATGAGGGGGAAATAGCGTGAGGAGTAATGCACGAGGGCCGAGTGTTTAAAGAGCAATAGAACGAGAAAGCGTGAAGGCAGCACTCCGTAACAAAGTGGCGCGCGGGCGCTCACGCTCGCCAGGAGGAAGATCTCTCGAGATGTCCCGCAGCACTCGTTACCTTCTCGCGCTACTTTATTCTCCGGGACTCGCACTTGCCATCCGCATTTCATCATCGCGGCCCTCGCGGGGATCATGTCGCGATCGATGACGCCATTTATCGAATTCGGTAAATGGAACCTATTGCCCGGAGGATCAATCGGCCAAGCGCATTCCCGCGTACGCCTCATCAGCTTTTTCAGGACACGCGCGCTCGCGCGCCCCGGCTCGTTAAAGTGCAATCACTAATTGCTGGAAATGGCCTCGCTCGATCCTGGTGGCGTACGTGCCGGGTCGCCGTGGATAAGCCAGTGTTTCCCAAACTCCTCTTTTAGTGACACTTGACAAACATGGATTTCGAGAGTAATAAAATCCTATCGAATAAATTGGAAATAGTCTGATTTAAATTCGAGTACTTATTTGGTCCAATTAAATGGGTTTTCGACTCTTAAATTCTCGGATTCTGTGGAAGGGGGACGTTTTTGTGAAATCTACGTATCGTTTGAGAGAAAAGGCTTCTTTAAATTAATTTTGAATTCATACTGATAATGTTAATAATTTGAGAGTGGATTGAATGATTTTCGATGGATGCTTTGGGAATCACTGCTGGTATTCAATTCTTCTGGTTACATAAGAGCTCGCCTTGGACGTGGAGCACGCTTTCGGTATTGCCGATCGCAATAGGATATTCGGTCATTTACATCCGATAATTAGAACGGTGCTCTGTATTACCTGTTGTTTCGATTCTTGCGCAATCGACGCTTTCACGAGTTACATATCCCGATTGTAGTCCGCCGTCAAATCAAAGAATTGCTCTCGTCACTGCCGTTCATTAAGCTCCCCGACTCGACTCAATATCGACCTCATTCAAACAACCGTGTTCTCATCTTCCAATCAAAAAATTCCATAAAATTCCAGATCATCCTCAAAATTAATCAGAGTAGAAACGCTTCAAGATTTCTCGAATGCGGCAAGCTGTCAGGCGCAGAATCACAGTAAGATGAGATTAGAGGTGGAATTAGCATAACGATTAGCGGATTTGACGGGTGGGGCGATGAATTCTCCCGGAGTTAGGTGCGAGCAGTGAATAATCATGTTGTCAGTGCGAGGAGGTCTTGTTTCTCGAGGACGCTCGCAGGTGCATCACTCTGGTCTATTTGCGCCTGGCGTGTGTACTCGGGGGCGCACACACGCCCGTCTCCTCCAGACGATCGCCCAGGGAGAGATTTTCCAGCGTCGTTAGCCTCTACTTACGCCAAATGGAGGATCCTCCTGCGCGCTCTGCCTCCGAGAGAGAAACCCGGCACAGAAATCCATTCCGTCGCGCGTAACGCAAAAGAAGAAGCGCGCTGCCGGATATCCGGCTCTCTTTTTCCGGCTGGACTCGCAAGCGATTTTAACCTGCAGATTTATCGGCGGGTCGATAAGGGGATTTCGAGAAGTCGCGCATTAGTCAGGTGAATTACTGAAAGGAGCGATCGCCGACTGACAGTCGTTAATTAGTCATTTTCGTCGATCGCCGCCCGACACGAGTCCCGCGTATCGTCGACAGGCAATCACTCCGGATCTCGAACGAGTCTCCGGAGATTTTGATCCCCTTTTCCGGAAGGTCAGCCGCTGCTAGAGCTTGACCTTTTTCGCCTGGCGGCAATCTGTCTTGGAGGTGAGGATATTTGCCGAATAAACCCGAGATCAATCTGGCTCGCCGTTCCATTTCCGTTTCAATGATCGTGCGCGACCAATCTCGCACGACACTCGTCGACACCTGCATTTCTTGCTATCGTTAAATCATAGTCTCACAGTGTATAGTGCGGAATGTCGTATCGATGGCGAGGAGATAGGATGGGTTAGATATTTATTTGATGCCTACAAGGCGAAAAGGGGAAGGGAAGGAGAAGGATTGGGGGTGTGGAGGGTGGTTCCGTTGGGTTGAAAGCAGATTATAGATTGTTTTGTGTTATTAAGTAGCCTGAATAGTCCTTTGGACAACTAATTTTGTGTGGAAACTTAGTTTCTAGGTTGAAACTGAAGAAATATGAAGGATTCGGGCGATTCCGGGAGGGTCCGAAAAATTGAAAATTTTTCCATACCTACCCCTTCTCATTTTTTCGATTTTTTGACATTTTTTCAACTCGTCCAATTTTGATATTTTTCGATAGAGTTAACCCTAAAACTAAGTTTCTACACAGAATTAGTGGGTTGGAGTCCATAATTGTGTCGTACGAGCGATATTTCGCTGATTTTTGGACGAAAATTATCGAAATCTCATCCGTTCGGCACAGTTTCGGCCTCTGGCCCGCTAATTTTGTGCTGAAACTTAGTTTCTAGACTCAAACTAAAGAAATATCAAGCATTCGTTCGAGTTCGGGAACCTTCGAAAAATTGAAAATTTTTCCATACCTACCCCTTCTCATTTTTTCGAATTTTTGTCATTTTTTCAACTCGGCCAATTTCGGCATTTTTCCATAGTTTTAACCGTAAAACTAACATTCAGTATAGAATTAATGGTCCGGAGTCCATAATTGTGTCGTCCGAATTATATTTCCGGAAATTCCGAAGTAGTCATTCAACCATTTCTCAAATGCATGAGAAACACAGAGAGAGAGAGAGAGAGAGAGAGAGAGAGAGAGAGAGAGAGAGAGAGACTTAAACAAACGCGTATACCGAATCGTTAATGAAATGGCAGTGATATCAATTGCCTGTCAAAATACGTCGATTAAGCGGGCGAAATGGTGGTAGCAATTAGAAGCAGCCTTTGTCTCATGCGGCACTCTGCGAGGCCAATTTCCACCCTCGGCGCTCGTTCTCCCTTTGTGCACTGCTGTTTTAGAGTGTCAGCGCTGGAACGCGCGAGGGGGAGCCGCTTTGGGAGGCGTAGGAAAGCGGGCAATAATCAGAAAGGGATTGGAGCTTTAATGTCAGCAGCGCGGAGCATTAGCGCGCGCGGAGCAATAACGAAACGTCCACTTTGCCGGGATGGGATATGCAATGGCAGCGGGCGGTATGGCGCGGCTTGGCGTCGAGTGGCCAACTTAAATGGCAAAGCTATGCGTTACCAGCGATCGCGATATCAAATGAATTACAGTGCGCCCGCACCGAGCTCACCCTTTTTTCCCCTCGGCGACTCCAAGTCACGGAAAAGGTCGCCGATGAACTTAATGGGAGTCCGGGGAAAATTGTGCCTCGTGCGCCATTAGCTGCCAGCCCGAGATTGGTATTTGCCGGAGAGTCGCATTCGCAGTCGATATCTCGGATCGATCATGCTTTATTAGGAGATAATCGCGCCGGATTCCCAACAAGTTGCTCATTCAGATAATAGAGCTTTTAAATCGCAGAAATATCCACGATCGCATTTTTATTCATTTCTCTGATACAACTAATGAGTGGGCTTATACTAATTTATGTTGCATCGATAAATCTCATCAAAATCCTGCATATGATAGGAAATGAGCGATGTTATTGATTGTAGAATCAATGCTCGAGTTTGCAGAGCGTGATTTTCGATAGGTTTGTTAAATAAATCAGCGCGCAGTGGTTGTATTTCCCCCGGGGGCTGAAGCGCCGCTTCTCTCGAAACTAGATGTCAATACGGATAGTGGGCTAGATCGATCACTCCGATTGATAGATGGAACATGGCCGTGCTCTCGAGTACCTTGGTAGGAAAGATGGACATGACCTATTTTATGAGATCTAATGTGAGATGAAAGGGAGGCCGGCGTTGCCCTGAGTTTCGACCACATGAAAGTGTTAAGGTAACCTAGGAGACCGATTACTCTCATCGCTAGTGACGTCGATCTCTTGAAGCTTGTGTAAATTTTCCATTCTCGAGCATCTGCCGAATTACACTTGATAAATCATATGCATATAGAAATTTAATTGAGAGAATTTGTATTTCTCTGCCTTGCATTGATGCGTTTCGATTTTCATACCTTTTCCATAAAGCCATAGCGTTAGAAAGAGGTCGGGATTTCCATTGGCTTATAAGAGTGTTCCATGTCAAGCTTCACCCGAGAAGGTTAATCAGGCTGTGGTTTGGAGCGGTCGCTTTCGAAATTCCGCATTAACATCAATCACAGAAGGTGCGGTCGCATCTCTCGCCGCCGCCGGTTAACTCCAAGTGCAAGCGACCGAGTTCTCTTTTTCCCGGACCCGTTAGCCTACTGACTTCATTGGTGGTCGATTGTCAATCGGAACACGTAGGGCGGCGCTCATCGCTGCCGCTCGGAAGTGACACGGCCCTCTCGCCTCGTCCTCGACGCGCACACGCGCACCGGCCGGATAGATTCCGGGACGAACGCTCGCTCGCGCGCTCAGCCATAACTGTAAAAATATCGGGGACGTCCTAATCCGCCGTGAAATCCGGCGCGTGCTCGCCTGTCCTTGGAGTACAGGTGCACGGCAGTACGGTAAACTGACAAACATGAATGGCAAGCTACTTTGGAATCAAGAAACAACCGTACTCTAGTTTCTGGGCCAATCTCGCCCTGCCGCCAGGCGAAAGCCTCGCAACAATAGAAACTCGCAAAAAAGTAGTAGAAAGACTGAGGTTAGTGCACTCAGTGTTCGCCATTCATTCGAGAATCGCATAAGAAATATGGTTTTATCTCCAAAATCTTTTCCTCTGTTTTCTCTTTCTATTAATAAGAGACAAAAGTAAATCGATCAAGTCCCTGCGCTAATTAGACGAGTTGATTTAATTAGAACAAATTTTTCTGCCGTTGAAAGACAAATGCACTGTTTCCCGGGCTAGTTACACGCTTAACTAGCGAAAGTCTTTGCGGCAGAGATTGATTCGACTGAACGCAGTGTTGGCCTGTTATTTAAAAGACATCTCGCAAGAAAGTAGTCTTTAGAGCCTCATTTAGCTGACCGCCTGACGGCGTCAAGCCCGCTAATTCGAACATTATCACCAAGAAGGCGTGCGCCATATCGCTACGCGTTAAAAGGCTCGTACTTTTTCACGCCAGCAGCCCTTTCCTCCCTCGCCTGCCAAGGTAACGCGATGCCGGCGTGTGCGCGCGTAAACCTTATTAGTCGGCCTTCAAGTCCCGCAGGTGCATAGTCGAGCATACTATTTACTGGTTGCCGCAACACTTCCCGCTAACAAGTTCCATTTTTATCCTCGAGCGGCAACCCTCCTTGCTGGAATCGGCCATGTCTGCGTGACACAGTACGTAGATTATAAATTGCATGTAATCGATAGTATCAATAACAATCACCAACAAATCTGACGAAATACTTGTATTCTGTACAAGATTATATTCTTGTATATTCTATACAAGGTTGTATTCTTGTACGGATTCTGTACAAGATTGTATTTTTGTATATTCTGTATAAGATTGTATTGTTGTAGATTCTGTAGAAGAAGTGCGTTATCAGTAGAATGGCCAAGACTGGAAGAAAGTGTGTGGCAAAGTCGGCGGGGAGTGATCTGGAAGAATGGAGTAGTGGAATGAAGCGATTCGAAAGCTCCACTGGTCCAAGTCCTCGCTCGAATAGAATTCGTTTTATCGGAGTCCGTGCGCCTGTTTCGTTCTGGATGGTGTGCGCCGCCGAAATAAACGGGCTCCGCTCCTTTGTGCGGCCGCGAAGGAAACACAAAGGCCAATGTGGATCGTCTGTAGACGCTGGTGTGTGTAGCGGTGGGCAACGCTCTACCTTTGTGCCTTTCTCGGCCGGATGCGTATCTCCTCCCTTTCGGGATCGACTGACTTTTTCCCTCTGCTCTCATTATCAGAGCCGGCTGCTGCCGGCTTCCTCCTCGTGGACGTCTCGCCCTCGGCGGCGCCTATCGACGCCGATCGATCCACGCCAATTTATTTGCCTATCATAACTCCCGCCGGCAATTCCCATCTCGGCCGTCCTACTCGCCGCTGTTTGCCTTCTGCGACGAGCGCTGGCGCCTTTCGAGCCCTTCGATCTCCCTCGACCCGCTCGACTCGCTCGCAGGACAGCGATATCTCCATTCTCCATCCGGCAGCGAGTGTGTGCGTGCTGGATGGCTGATGTAACGTCTCGCGTCAGATACCGTCGGCTGATTTCTGTTACAACTACTACTACTTCATTTCTGTCCCTTTCCCCCCTCGAACACGGAGAATGTTGATATACTCGTGGAACCTGTGATTTTCCTGGGAAAACCTTGCCGAGTCCTAGGAACACCTAATCACCGCCGGTGGAGTATTCGTCTTAATCATTGGCGAAGTTTCCCCCGTGATTGGCGATTTTTAATCGATCGCTTTAATTATGAATTCAGCCGCGCCAGGAGGGACAGGGCAAATAAGGGAGGTGAATATGGATTATGGAAATGGAGACTCTCGTTTCATTTGCATTTGTGTCGGAAAAATTCCCCATCCATTATTATGCATAAAGTCGTTTGATTTTTCCAAGCGAGGCGGCTTCTATTGGATTTCTATTAACCAGTTTCCCGGGAAATTTCTATCAAACTCGAAGGAGGCGGAAGCTTCCCGGGAAATTAGTTGTAAAACATTGGCCCACTTTTCTCGAGGCTCCCGTGGCGTCGGGGCGCGATGTTGGACGCGAGAATCGATTACAGGGCGTCTTGGTGTGTGGGTAACCTAATATTAGTGAGTTACACGGTAATAATAAGTCAAAGTCGAGCCGAGCGCCCATCATCGCTGTGATTTAACGACATGTGATCCCGCTCGTAAAACTAATCGGGTTGTGTCACCTGCGATCGGATGACTTCGTCAGAAACGCTCTCTTTAAACTGATCCCCTTTTGATTGGACGATCAATTATCGACATCATTCTTGCAGAGTCCAATAAGGAATTAATTACATTAGCTACATATTTCAATTTACAATTATTACAATTACATTAATTGTAATTATTACAATTACAATTTCAATATCCCAAAATTTTAATTATTCACAATTAAAAAGCCGACATGAGAATCTTCTCACAAAATATTTCACTCTCAACGACCACTGTTCGCAATGCAAGCTACATTAAGTTTTGGCAAATCTCGAGGAATTGGAGAATGGCGTCGGTGGCTTACCGCGTGTTTCAGGCCCAGCTGGCAAATGTATGTGGCATTGTTCGGCGGAGCGGGGCCGCTTGGAGCCGGTTTTCCCCGGGAACTAATTAAACCAGGACACTCGCCATTATTTTCGCCGGTTGAAATTCCGGCTTGTTAATGCTCGAGCGGTTCCAGCGGACATTGGGTGCGTGGAGGGCGATAAATCGCGGAATAGATAAGAAACGCCGCTCGCTCGGCCAGCGCCAATTCCGTAATGCAATTTGCTCCGGCGGTGGCTGCCACTGTCAAACCTAGGGGGCCTGGCACGCTGTCAGATCTGATCCGGAAGGCGAAGGCCTGTCCGGACGAATCCCGGCTTTTCCCAGTAAATAGCTGAGACGCGCGCGCGGAAATTACACTCCGGCGTTGGCTCCAGTGCTCGCGGGAGTCGCGTCTCTCGCTGTATCCAGTTCTTGGTCTATTTACTTTGGAAAGAAGCAGTGTTATCGATGGCGTCGGTGGAGCCTTGGTAAAGTTGAGTTTACTCTTGAAAAGTCCTTCTTCTCTTCTTGCCAGCGAAAATAGAGGCTGCCTCGGAGCTCGGGAGGATCCTAATCTGAAAAGTTAATCCTCCAGTGTCCTTTTTCTCCGCTCCAATTTCCTTGGGCTTGACACTTTCCGTTGAGATGAACGACGCTCTTGTTTGCAATGATGTAAACGAGCGGACTTAGTTGTTCTCGAGTCGAGGAACGTTTGGCAGGGAAATTCGCAGTTCATGTAAACCAGAGCAGTCGCATTTAGTTATGATTGGTCGAGTTACTCCACCTCAAGTGATTTGCCAAAATGGATTCGTCTACTTCAGCCCTTTTCAATTTTCCCCCAACACACAACACATCCCAAGAATAGAACAGAGGATCTCGAAGTAAGCTAAAAGTATCATTCCTTACTCGTACTTTGGAGAAAAGTGAGAACAACTCGGAGCGAGGCGTAAGTGACGCCACAGTCACTCCGCGTAATGACTGACGCTCGAGAAAGGCGACGTTCTCTTCCCTTTTTGCCCCGCGACAGAGACAGAGATACGGGTCATCTCGGTGGCTTGAAATTAGAAGGGAGCTCTAATGGAGTGAGCGACCACGAGAGCCCGCGATCGAACCCACCAGCAACAGGAAGCCACTTTTTCCCCTCGTCCTTCCTTCGCCTCATTTTTCCCATCACTATTTTCTTCGCGCACTGCGACAATCCACCCGTTTCACGTGCGTGTCTCCACGCGGCTTTCCTTTTTATTTCCATCGGCCGACACACTTGCCGCTCTCGGCGCGCGCTTTCACTCCGCGCGGCGGCGATCGCGCGCCTCTTTGGCACGCGCGTGCGTCACGTGTATGCGTGCACCGGTAAAATTCTAGCGGGATATATTCGCCGCGGCTCTGCCGTGGCCCGGGGATGCTGCCGGGTGTTCGCCTCGCGCGTGCACTCAGAGAAATTAAAGTCGGCCGCGGGACCAGAGAAGGTTGAGTAGAAGTTCTCTTGTTTATTAATGTTCGGCTTTGAGAGGAGCGTGGATAAGCTCGAAATGTCCGGATTTACGCAGAAACTCACGTGATTTGGGGAGTAGAGAGATCCTTTTATAATCACGCGTGCTCTTATGGAATATTAATTCGAGTAGGTTTAATACAGAAAGTTATACACGAAATATGTTTCTTTAACATAGTTGGGTAAAAGTGTTTAAATATATAGTGCGATCAGGACTGGACTAGATAAATTATAATGTCTAAATACATATATAGTGCGATCAGGATCGGACTAGATAAATTATAATAATCGGTCCATCGATAATCAACGCCTTTCACAGCGAGCGTTTCCCTCGGCTCTGCGGTCCCATCGCCGGCAGCACTGGCTACCGATTTTTGAGACTTTCACTCCAATTGTTTCCGGCAATTCCCACCTTATTTCCCTCGAACTCCGTCTGAATAATACCCGGCTCGGCGAGCGAGCGTTTTCACCCGGTAACGATCTTATCAGGCGGTCTACTCGCGGCGTTGTTCTCCCGGGCCCCATAGACAAGGCGTACCAAGGGGCCCCATATCGACGCCGAGGTACAAAAATCCTCTAGGTCTCTCTCTCTTTTCGCCCGATCGGTGTTCTCACGAGCGCTCGCGCCATTATCTCGCGCTCGTCTTGTCCGCGAGTGCTTTATTCATCGGCGGCCGGCTGCCCCGCGGCCAGCGCAGTTCTCGATTATAAATTTACCAAGGGCCCTGCGGCCGCCTCTTATTATTTATCCGGGCGCATAAATCAGCCGGCAATAAATCGCGCGCACTTTCGCAAGTGAGTAGAGTAGGTACCGCGGTGCCGGGCGGGGGAATGCTGGCGGCGCTCATTTCGCAATTTAGTTAACACGTTCCCGGCGCTCGAGGAGGACGTCGCTCGTCGTCTCCGGTTGTCCCGGTCGGGGGAATGGAAGGCTTGGCATTAGAGCTGCTCTGTGTGCCTGTGTCGTCGCTGGTTTCTGTCTATCGATCAGACTCCCTGCACTCTTAGCACTGTCCTTTGGCGAGGATCCGCCTCCTCGCTCCCGACATCACCTGCTCTAAGGGCGGCTCGAGCCCGCTCTCGCCGACGGCGAACAAGGCCGACCACTTTGCCGCGTGCCACTAACTTTTACTCATTTTCTGCGCAGCTACGTTTCACTCTACCGCGTGCCGCTGCCGCTCTGACGCGCTCGCGGGGCATTAATCACCGGACACACACCGCCAGAGAGCTAGAGACACTGGGCCCCCTTCGAACAAGCGATAAGTGATTTCTTTCCGCGCCGAGTTACCAGACACCATCCAGATATCGGCGTACACGCGACTCTATTGCCGCTCGTTGGCTTGGGAAAAGTGCCGAGTGGAAATGCCGGCTCTTAAAGGCCAGTCGACTCGCTGACTTAGTTTGTTATCTCGTGCGAGTAATTCGACGCAATCTAATCGCAGGTTTTATTCAAGAATCCAGAACTCGAAATTTCATCCCCGGTAACTTTCTCTTTATAATATCGTCCGGTTTCTGGTGGGCTAATCAATAAACAAATACACCGCGAAGGGTGGAGGGAGAAGGTGGTAGGAAGACGGCTCATATTTCAAGGGGTGCATTAGACGGTGCGGGAGTGGTGGGTGGAAGTAAGTTAACAGTTTGAGTGACGCGAACTTGGCTGCCACATGATTTCAGGATTGTTCGGTGGATGGAGAGTGTGGGGTTGGGATGGCCGTGCTCGATAGTGCCGATCCATCATCCTCCATTCCGGCAATAATTGGCCCCCTTTCCCGCCTGATGGATGCACCGATCGATTAAGTATTTCAGTCGAAATGTCACGTAGCCCGGCGGCGTTAATGAAATTCGGCTGCTCCTCTTGCCGCCGCAATTCGAGCACTCTTCCTCCCTCTCCTGAATACGCGCATACTCCCATCCCCTCACACACTCTCTCTACCTCTGTCTTAGGATACACTGATGAAGAGGGGCATCTCGGCTCTCTCCAACTCGCCCTTCTAGATCGCGCCGTGGTCGACTCTTAATTAATTATTGTCGCTCCTCCTCGAACCAATTTCTCTGAGAGCCAGCAACCCTACACTGCCTACACTCGCCGAGCCCACCGCGATCAGCTCTGATACCTCGTCCCCGCTGGCGGCTCTTTCGGCAACCTCGCCCCCTCGCTTTTCGACTTGAAAAGCACACTGAAAGCGCCAGCCCTCGCTTATTCAAGTGGTGCTCTCGGAAAGTTTGCGGCCGAGTTTTGAGGCCGCTGTCTTGGGAGTTAATGGCGCCGCGGCTACCCCTGGGAGAGGAGGCTCCAGGTCTTCGTCGAGATTTTCTTTTTTGTTTTGAGCTTGGAGCTACTGCCGCCGGCGCGATTGCAGATTTAAATGTCCGATAGCGGTGATCGTGGTGGTTAATAAGTTGTGGGAGGTCCGGGTGGGAATTTAAATATTCTTGGTTTGTGGTTGGTTGATAAGGTTTTATAGACTAGCTTTGAGATTTTGTTAATTTATAGATTAATTTATAGATTTTATTAATTATTATTGAAAAATATTAGATTAAATCGGCCGAGTGGTTCGTAAAATGGAAGTTTCAAGTTTTCGATCGCTTAATCAATTGCATTTGCGACAGTTAATGATCGGAAACCGGCGGAGTTTCGCGGCAATTCCCCTCGATTGATTAACCCTATATTATTTATATAGAGGGCCCGGCGGCCGCGGCGCGGAAGGATTGCCGCGTTTTTCCCGGCGTGAGAAGCGCGCGCCGTTACGCAATTGTGTTGTCGGGCATCTGGCACTGGCTGCGTCAATGGGTGGTCTTCAATAAGGGAGTTGACAATAGCTCCAGCCGCGGTCGGATAATTGGCGGCGAATTACGCTGAGTGCACTCCGGCGATACTCGTTCGTGCGTGTATAACGCAATTCGGAATTACGTAGAAACGCCCAAGTGTCTCTGAGTGAGCATATCTTTTGCAAACGTCTGCCGACCAGTCTGCAATCACCGCAATATCCGACTTCCTGTATAAATGTCGGTTCGGAACTGGTCCTGATAATTCCACTAATGGGTCAACAGATTAATAGTCGATTCACATGTCTCCAAGTATCATAATTTAATAATCGAACAGTTTTAATTATCCTAATTTAATAAACCAATACTTTTACATTCAGTCAATCGATTGAACAGTTTAATTGCAAATAGCTTACAAGCACACAAAGGTTCATTTCGTAATCGATCCCCGCACTGACGCAACTCGCCTCGATCGATTAGCGATCGTTCTATTCTACTCGCTTTCTCTCGATCAGCCATAAATCAACTTCACATGATGCATCTCTCGCAATCGACGCGCGATTGCGAAACTCCCCGGCGAGTCTCTCGCTCGCCTTGCGATGAAAATCGTGTAATTGAAATACCTCGCGGTACTATAACACTCTTCCATCGCCGAGTGACGTCGACGCGCCAATAACAGTACATGTGAGCGCGAATTGCAAGTCGAAAGTGTGCTTGGACATCTGATTCCCAAAGAGCGTCCAGTTACGCGACAATATTGCCACTTTGCTACCCGGAAGTTCCTCTCATACTCGCATTATTTGCGCGAAACAATATTTAATCTTATACACGAAGTTTCTAAATATTGGCAAAGGTATGTCAATTTCCCCTCGAAATACAATAAAGTACACGATCGGTATTGAGCGAGTCAATCCGAGTATCCAATTCACCGGGAATAAAGTCACGGCGGATAAAGTGGCGAAAGTTCAAAGGGCGACGTATCGAACTCGTTCGATCTCGCCATGCAAATCCTGTTGTCGCGCCGCTACCGCGTCCGAGAGATAAATTCAACAATTGCGTAAGAAGACACGCGGTGTGCGTGAGCCTGTCCGTGAGCTGGCGCGGCGACTCCTCGGAGAGGATAATAAATCGCTGGAATTAATTGCCGCTCGCAGTTAGTTGGACAGAAAGGCGAGGAGGTCGCTCAGCCAGACAAGAGTTATCCTTTAGTCGAAGGATAACTCGAACCACTCAGGCCTCCATTCTCTTGTAACTTTTCCGACTGGAAAACAACTGGTGGAGGGATTTTTTTCATCGAGGATTGGGAGTGCCGGTGTCTTCTCGGCTTTATTCCGGGACTCCGCTTTGCCGGAGGAGAGTACACTTGGCAACGGCATCGCTCGGTGAAAGAGAAAGTATGTACGAGCAGGCGCGTCGCGAGTGCATCATTGGGCCTTTGAAAGAGGAAGAGAGAGAGAGGAGAGAGCATTTCACACGAAGTAGATTTCACGATGGTACTCGGAGCCATGGATAATTAGGTGTCTCCTGTGATGAGCATCCAATTTGCTGGGAAGCTTCGCTTTCGGCCAGGTCGCTTTTACTCGGAGTTTCCCCGACAATGGAACTTTCCTCTACCAAGCCAATTCTCATTGGAAAAATGATCGGAATCCTCGAAAGGTTTAATTTATCGCCGACTTTCCGTCGCGCCAATTCACACCATCAAAGGACTTTCATAAATTCGAAAACCGCTTTAGATCTCATTTTAGAAAAGCTCACTTCACTCCACGTCGACTGTCACAAAGGCGACTTTCCAAGGGTTTAACCTCTAAGGGTCGCGAGAGGGAAATAGAGCCGGATTCAATTGTACCCGGCGATAGAATCGCGCCAAGTTAAAACCGCCGGGGCAACCTGACGAGCGACAGGTGATACAAACGAAGTGGCGTATCGATCGGAACATCCGATCGCCGCGTGGCGTAAACCGAGCTGCAGATAAGCAGCGGCCACTATCCGATGTCAGATACGGCCCGGCAATTCGGACTAACCTACCGCAAGCAGTAGCTTCCAGATTGATTTCCCTCTGTACACCGACACCCATTCTGCCCACCCACCGGCCCAGACTTATTATCGCATCGCTGACGCAACTTATTAAACAGGTAGAATATCCCGATGAGTCTACCCCGAGGAAATAACAAGCAAAAACTCGGCTCACTTAACACCAATCCCCCAGTTATTATAAAAGTATTTTAATATAGTTTTTAGTCCGAGATATTCCGAGATTTATTTCTGCCGCATAAATAATTCGATGCAATGGAAAATGAGAGATTTATTTCTTTTGCATTTTTTAATTGGACAGTTCTCGTAGTCGCCGACCGGTTTTTTCATTCTACAAATGAGAGATTTGAGTGGATGCGGTGAACAGTGGGGTTTGGGCGCGGTCGAGCGGATACACGTGTCCGGCAGTGGTAATTGCGATCGGTGCTTTTGACTCGCATGGATTTCCCCCTCGCTTTGTCAGGGCCCGCTCAATAAAAGCGGATAGCCGTGGATAATAATTCGACGACGGCCCCCTTTTTTCCCGCCCGATGAAATAACCTTTTGCGGCTCGCGCGGTGAGCATTGTCAGGCATCGAAATAGTACATGCTCGAGCCGATCGACAAGCACAAACACAGAGCCGCGATATTCCCCGGCACAAAGGCGAGTCGAAGTTAAAACAGTAAACCACCGCTATCGGACATCAGAGCCGGAGAAATTGGAGTGACTGACTGCGCTCCGCCTCTTCGCGATTAATTGCTGGCATGCAAAATGAGCACCGGCGCTCTCGCTCGGTTGTAATAACGCGTTTTTCCCAGGACCGCGCTCCGCCTTGCTTGACCCCCTTTAATTAGCGCGGCTCGAATTCCCCCTTTTCCACGCTCTTGCCAACACTTTTCCAGGCGGCCCTCGCGCCATTGTTAACGCGCGAGTAATCCTCGATCCACTTAATTCCACTCCATCGCGAGAGAAACTATGTCAGCGACAGGAAGAAAAGTGCGTGGAATTAAACCCCTCGCACTCCATGGATACATACCAGTTGGCTCTTTGGATTATTTCCACGCGCTTTTCCGGCGCGTCGCCGGAGTACTTTGATTTATACGAGTATCGAATATGCATCGGTTCCCAGTACTTATCGGGGAGTGGACAAACGTCGAGGGGCTCGATTTCCGGGCCAGCGAGCCGCGGAGAATCGCGGGAAACGGGAAACGAATGGCGGGAAATAACCGGCGAATATTTGCCGGCTGATTAAGCAACGGAGAAATAGGGAAAAGCGATTTGCAAGGCGAGCGGATGATTGAATGCCGGCGTGCCAAGGAACGGAAGAATCGCCGACTGGCAGGATTCTGCGTAGACGCGCGCGTCTGCCAGAAGCATTGTTCGCGGGGAAATAGGCCAGGGCGGGAGCGAAAGAGGTCGAGTGCTGGCGTAAACAAGAAAATGCACACGAGGAGGGAAACGGGGTCGGGGAAAAACGGGATGAAAAGGGCGGCAGGGTTTCCCACGGGTGAAAGGAAAAGTTGAAATACACAGGACCCATCTTTGTCTAACGGTTTTAACCGGGTCCTCGTTGACAAACACCAAGTTTCCGCTCTCCTATCTTACTCCTCCAACTCCACGCGTCTACCACCTACATCTATCCAACCCTGGAGAGCTCGGAAGTTCGCTTTGTTTTCGCCGGCGGTCTCGCGCCCGGGATCCTGGCGCTTCACCAAAAATCCTCTCCCCCTCCTCTCCAAACAGTGATTCGCCGTGTGAAAGACACAAACGGAGAGGAAAAAACGAATTCCCCAGCGGCACTCGACACTGGGATTCAACGAGCCGGCGGAAATTCCGGTGGCGGCGACCTCGCGGGAAAAGCGTTGTGCGCCTCGCACTCGGCCGGCATAATGCGATTCTTGAAATAAATGTCACCCCTCTAATTAGACCTTACTCCACTGCATTGAAACGCAGTGCTAGACTACGTGCACTGCTCGCCGACATATTTTCCGTAAGCAGTCGAAAGCGTCGGCTTGCGCCTAATTAGGGAAAAGCCTTTGCCCGAGACTTCAATTATATGCGACAAGGTTCACCGAATTCACTGTGTGAATTAGCGAGAATTAATCAAAAAGAGTCGCGCGAGCCTTGTACAGGGTGATTGACTTTCCTTTTTGTCAAGTATATTGGTATTACCGGCCGTGACTCCATAATTTTATGATTGAATATTAAAAAATTGATAAAAAAATGTAAGCGTGTGATTAGAATGTTTAGTTTGAAAGATTTTATGGTTGAATATTAAAAAATTGATAAAAAATGTAAATGTGTGATTAGAATGTTTGATTTGAAAGATTTTTCATTGATCCATAAAACTACGGAATGACACTCGCTAATACCTGATTAAAAAGCAGCCTGTACTCACCAATAGAAAGGTTCCATGATGGAAATGGGTGAGGAGGTCAACGACCCTAAAAAGCTTCGCCCAATTCCCCGAGGAGGATATCTCCCCCCGCTCCAATTACATTTGCAGGATGTTTTGGAGGGCGTTGTTGAAGCATCTGTTTATTTCTCCGTTGCAGAATCAGCCTGCCAGGAGAAGGAGCGTGCGGTGCTATCAAAGTGGGGTAAGAGCTCCGGTTGGCAGCGGCCTACAAACGGCAGAGGGGCCCATTCGACTTATTGCCCGGAGGGTGGAAAGGAGGCGAGGAGGCGAGAGGAGGGCGTCCCTCTTGACGGTCGAGGAAGAGGAAGAGCGGCAGCAACCTAGTCGGAAATGGGCGAGAGACGAGGTCCGAAAGCTCTGGAGCTCTGGTGCCGGCGGATGACCGAGGGCTATCCCGGCGTGAACGTGCAGAACATGACCACCTCCTGGCGCGATGGTCTTGCCTTCTGCGCCATGATTCATCATTTCCGCCCGGACCTCATGTGAGTACGCAATAAGTATGTAATAAGGGCGCACAGTTAGCTACCCCCGACGGAGAAACAGCCCGGCCCTACCACCACCGCGATTTATCTGCGCTACTTCCTCGGGAAGGTCGAACGCTCGGGCCCACTTAAACCGCGCGGCTCTCGTTCCCCGGGAGTTTGAGAGATCGCGGACCTTTTCCCTTCGAACTCGCTCTAGAGTTTTACGCGGGAGTATTCCTCCGCTTGTCGAGCTCTCGGCCCCGAGGCCTGCATTCTCCTTGATCCGAGAAAGTAACGAGAAACTTAGGCCGAATTCAACTATACTGCTCGGGGAGCCATCGCCTTCTTATCTCCCCATTACCCTCGAGGGTTTCTTACTCGCTCGATTTCCTCCCGCAGTTGCATCGACGTCGACCTCTCTCTCTCTCTCGGTTCTCGGAGCGAACTCGAAGATCGAGTGTCGTCCTTATTGATGATCAGTGGCGCATGTCTCTCGGGTAGCGCACGCTTCTTGACGCTGCTCGCCTCGCCCGAGGAGCGATCTCTTATCTGTTGACTCGCTGCATCCGCGCAGACTGCTCGCTCGATCGCTCTCGGCCTCGCTCTTGATTGAATTTGTATCGGTCGCGGGCTTTAACTGCAACCGAGCTCGATTATCGCCTGTAACCGAGCTTATTTATAGATCGCCTCGCTACCAGCGAGCACGCTGGAATTCATCGGGGTAAGCCTCGCCGGAGAAAGCAATTATATGCCGACACCTTGATTACGCGCACTTACCTTCCGGTGCAAGCTAAGCCCTCTTTTTCTATATATCCTTGTTAGAAAATTTTATATATTACTCTTGTTATATCAACATGGACTATTGTACTGAGACTGGTTGATTTTCATTGAATCAGTAGCTTTAATAAAATCTATAAAATCTTATTAATTATATTAATAAAATCTCGGTTTTCTCGAAATTTTTTTATTTTCTTTACTCTTTTTTTGTTTTTCGGGGATGAGAACGCCTAGTCGGATGATTAATCAAAGTTAATCCAAGTCCTTGGAAATAGGGGTTGTTAAACAATTACAGTGACTCATTAACCTTTCTCGGGTAGCGTCTGACGTGGGCGTGAGAGTAACCGTCGCTCCATTGGGGATGCAGAGCGTCCGCGGGTCTTTGTCCGTGGTATCTGGGTCCGAACGGTTCCCCGCACGATGATTCATCACTTTGGAGCCGACCTCCCATGCCTCTGCAAGATGCGAGCCTCACTCAGCGCTGACTCCTCCCAAGGAGTCAGCAAATCAAGTCGACTCGCCTGTCATTGACACACGCACGGCGGCTCGCCCTTCTCTCTTTAGCTACTCGCTTTTAGACTCGCAGATTGATTGAAAAACAAATCATCAGTCTTGTTGATTATGTTACACGCGAGACGCCTGTTGCCACGTGCGCTTTTTCAAACACGCCACGCATCGTTTTGGCTAATCCAGGAAAGACTCGATCCCATTACCTTGGTAAGCGTTTCAAGTAGCTAGTAGCCGTTTCATTTATCCCGTCAAATGACGCGTGAAATTGCTACTAGCCGTGTTTTCTCCTCGACGGTTAGATGCCCGCAGCGAGGATATCTTGTTTTTTCTCTGGGCTCGCCGCTGTTCGAGCCGGTACAATCGATATTGTAGAGGTAAGATAGTCATTCGGGAAATCGGAGCTTCAGTCTCCCCGCTGGCAATTGCCATTGTCCGAGGTAATTTCAATTTTTCCTTGGCCAGTCGGCCGCTCTGTAGTTTCCCGTTAAGCGGCAGTGATTTCCCTTGGAGCGCCGCCAGCGCCCGGTCATTAGAATCGAATTACACGAGGAATCAGCGCGAATCCGCGCTGACCGAAAGTCCCCGTGTCCACTGCTCGGGCAATACCACAAATGATTGTATCAGCTTTTTCTCTGGTATTGGAAGTGTTTCAGGGCGTTTAGATGCGCGGTGGTTCTTGGGTTTCTTGGAGTCGGTGCGGTAATGGGGATATTGGAAACATCGTTTTAGCGCTTTATGATCCGAGATGTTTCGCTGATTGAACATAAAGCGATGGATTATGTTTATTTTAAAAACTATTCTCGGGAAAGTCGATTGCACATGGAAAATTATTCGTTGCTCTCCAAGTTCTATTTGAAATAGATCATCTGTTTTTCCATAATTGAAATACAAAGAAATATCTGTATGAGAAAAAGTCTAATTATAAATGAATCGTAAAGTGATCGATCTATCCGATCGCCCGAGCGATTTAAGGAAATCCACCAGCGCACCTGGCTTTTTTTGGCAAGGACAGGTTCTTCGTAGAGAGTGAGTGGTCGGTCAGTGACATTCGGCGTAGACGTAGACGAGGCTCGTGTCATCAGCGCGATTGTTCGCCGAGTTCGTTCTCGCATTGGCAGAGGTCCGATTTAATCCGGGAGAGTCGGGGCGGGCACACTGCGTCGTTGACTGGCCCTTGGCATCGGCTCAAATTGTCTTGGTTGCACGGGCGACGCTCTCGCGAGTTAAGTAACAGAATGGCATTCGGGGCGAATGACTTTAACAGCTGCGTCTCTCCAATCGAGTCCCAACTTTCTTCGGCTTAATTATCATTGAGCCTCGTCGACCCTCGTCTCGGATCGGACGCTCTTCCCTACAGTTGGACGTTTCCAGTTTCACTACTCAACTATCCCAATTAATTTAGTATAGAATTTCGAATAAAACACTCTGAAATAAACTCACTATCTTTTGCCAGAGTTTACCCTGGGTCGAAGACTCGCCGTTGTCGATTTACAATTTTACAGTTTAGAGCGAACGGCGCTAAGTATCGACATTGACAAACGATCCCCGTAATCGTCCGGTTACACGTGACTTAGTTATTACGAGCTAATAGCGCTCGCCCGGGTGACAAGCGGCCGTTCGCACTTCGCACCAGCGGACTTTTTCGCGCGCGCTCTCGAGCGACGCGCCACCGATGCAAAGTGAGGAGTAATGTCTGTTGATCGGGAGATTTATTTCCGCTCAATTATTCATGAAGAGTGCCCGATGCCGGCGTCGCCCTCGCCTCGACCTCGCCTCCTGGCAGCCGGCCAAACTCCTTGGAGGCGCAGACTCGGCAAAGTATTCATAATTGCTGCCGGGTGAGGAATAATTGCCCGACACGCGGAAACAAAGGATGTGTGACACGTGGTAGGTGTTTAGAGCGTCGGGAGAAGAAAGGGGAAAGGGCTGGGGTGCAGGATGTCGAGTTTCGTGAAGTTCGCTCTTTAAATTGCATTTTTAATGTCACTGGTAGAGGAATATAAAATATTAATGATACTCGAATGAAAAGTGAAGACAAAGTATGCATATAAATTTCTCTCTCTACAATTAATCCGAATCGAATCGAAGTCAAGCAGCAACATTGTCTCACTAATGAATTCAAACAGTAATACAATGTCACTAGGATTTGTCGACGCGCTTCCGCAGAACCCTCGACTCAAGGATATCGAGACTGAACTCGCTCGACCATCTACCAAGGAACCGAATTGAAATTAGTCGAGGATTATCCGTAAGCTCCGTTGCGATTGCGAGGTTAATGGCACTCCGATAGACGCGCGGGGTGCTGATTGCGTCCCGGCGTCCACTCGCCGTGCGAAAGGGAGACGGAAACTAACACTTCTTGATTCTCGAGTTGTCCAGCGGGGCCGCGATGCGAGGTGACCGTCATCCGCGGCCGCAGGGCGTGGCTTTCCTTGCGCCGGTTTGCCTGCGGCGGTACAGTTGGTTTAAATAGCTGCGCGCCTCGTAATTAATCTCTAGGAGGCAAGTAATCCCGGCAGGCTCGGCCTGGCTCAGATAGAGTCGGGATAAGAGGCTTTTCCTCCGCGTCAACTCATCCCGGCGACAGTTTCGCCGCTGTAGTTCGTACTGCCGCTGAGAAACTGGTTTGCAAACCTTACCCTCTCTCGCTCTCTGTCGAGAAACTCCTCGTAAAAAGGAGCAGTGGGCGATGAAAAAATAGTGAGGACGTAAGTACGTTAAGAGCGTAGAGCGCGATGCACTTCCGTTGGAATCAAGAGTGTGTAATCAATGCCATCGATTACTCAAATCGGTTTTCCATTAAGCGCAGAACCTGTTGATGCAAAGATAAATAATATAATAACTCGGAAAAATTATAATCTCTCACAATTTATTATAAAAGTATAATAAATGATAGGTTCCTGGGGGAAAAATCAATGGTACCGATGAATTTCATGAGCCACTAGGATTACTGATTCACATAGCCTAGTGTACAGGGTGAGGCAATTGACTTTTAATAAATCCCTTCACACTTGAGTTCCAATTCTTTCCATTATTGAATTTATTAAATTTCCAGCGGCTTACATCCATCATTAGCGATTCAAAACCAACTGAATCACCCTCTACAAGTTATCCCGGGCTTATAATTATCGTATAAAGAGTAGTATCGGGTCCGGGGCGACAAAGGTGATTTAATGAGAAGTGCATCAGCCCGGAGAGTTCCGCGGGCGAAGGAATAAGCTCTCGGTGGAGGTTGGCTGTAATTCGCAGGTCGAGGACCGCGTGCGCCGGCGGACTCTCGGCTCGTTAGTCATTCGAGATCTATGTCGGATCTAACGCCGGTACATACCGACGGCGTTAGTTAGCTTGCTCCGCCGGTGGATTTATGTTACAGATCGCTATCGCCGCCCGGCGTCCCTGCTAAACTCGAGCGCGGACAATTATTAATTTAGACGGCCGTCCACTCTCGAGGGAGAAGCCGCCGCCGGCCGCGCGCTCCATTTGTCCCGCTTGATTATCGCGAGCCCGACCGTATTGGATTACGGTTTTTGTTGGGCTGGTGCGCGCAACAGTCGACGCCGCTGACTTCCTTCTAGACTATTTTCCCGATTGCATCGCTGGTGCCCCTCGATCGACATTGGAGTATTTGAGTTGGGCTGGTTGTCGTGCGTACGAGAAATTAAGAATTCTGAAGAGAGGGTGATGGATAAAACTCGGTTTTAGGATTTCTTGGGATTTAGCGAATGATCAATCGAGATTTTGAGAGGAACACAGGCCTCCGATAGGATTTATTCCCCATCAAGCCCTCTCGTCGGCCAATTTCTTAGGAACAGTAGACTTTCAGACTTAACCCCGATCCCTCTGTCAAGAGTCTCTTCCACACTAAAAGAACCTCCCGAAGGGAACGCAGAATGACTCGCTCTCCACTAAGGTTTCCCAGGGAGCTTTTTTCCACCCACCCGACTCACCCTAGCCTTTCAAACACCACCACCGCGCTTCGACTCTAGGAAGACGCTCGAAATTCACCAATTCTCTCTCGTCCTTCGATTTCTTGCCGCGGCTGATTAATGATCGTCTAGCCCTGCGCAAAAACTCGTAATGGCTCTATTGTTCCTGCCAGTCAGTCTTCCGAGCTCCCGTACACTCCAACCCGGAGTCCCCGACGAGCCATGTCACCGACTTTCCTTCGCCCTCGGCGGCTGATAAAGTCCGAGGGGCCGGAGGAGGTGGGGATTTTTTCGACTTGGCGGCTTTCTGGCTTCCAGGGCGACGATTATCCAGACGGATCTGCGCTATGGGCAGATCTCTCGGCTGGCCGCTCGGTGAAACTGGCCGCGGTTACTTAGAGATTAGCCGCAATTAGAGGCGGCCTTTTTGCCGAGCGAGTCCCCGTGGCAGGGCCGCTTGTTACTGATTGCCGAGCGGCCTCTCTGATTAGAGATTCAGGGCGCTCCGAAACTTGCCGCTCCCAGCGAGTCCAATGGATTTTCACTCGCGGACTTAACTCGCCTCGTTACGTAGTTAGTCGAGTGTGAATGCATTCAGTTGGCTTTTTATCGAAGCAAGTACTCGATCAAGTCGGGAGGATAGAGCGCAATATATGTAGAGAGCAAAGGAGGTGGGTCTGTTGTGGTGGGAATGGAACCGTTGAAGAATCCTTGGATTGACTTTCCGAGGATTCGTTGTTGGATAAGTAGATTTGAGATTAGAAGGAATATTGTTTGAGTCCTCGCGGACTTTGATCGGATTCTTATATTATCAGTTTCGACCTGTTTACTATTGTTCTGAGTTTACTTGTTTACAGTAGAGAAAAGAGGGAAGAAACTCTGATACGCGCTCCTGACATGGAAGTAGAGTCAGAATACTCTGACGCATAACAGTGGAATCGAGAGAGCTAGGTTTCACCGAGGAAAAGGTCTTGCCCGATTCGGGTGAGATGTTCGCTTCGATTGGACCTCCCTGGCACACCTGTCTGCGGCTTCGGCTTCACTTTCACCCGGTCGCTTCTCCAATCCCCAAGATATATTCTCGCGCGTTCTCGGCTTCCGGGTCGCCAGCGATTGCCCTGCGAATCCCGCAGTTTGCGCTCCGGGAAACAGACCTTCAAATTCAAGCACGCGCTTGCATTTCCATAGAGTTTTGCCTGGGACCAAGGCGACCTTGGAGTGACGCCCCTTCCAATCTCCGATGGCAGAGGCACATATGCACTTGCCAGTCGGATCTACTTAGCTGCGCAACAAGTTGATCCAGAAAAGAGGCAACAGTCGCGAGAGAGAGAGAGAGAGAGAGAGAGAGAGAGAGCCTCTTGGATTCGCAGGGCGGCTGGTACAATGGGGCAAAATTGAAGCGTGTCAGAATTGACTTTCGAACTGGGTCGTCCGACGTGGGCGCGCGGGCGTCTCCTCGAAAAGTGGGCGTTGGAAGCTCAAAGTTGAAGGAGACGAGCTGTAGGCGAAGCCGAGTGCTGTGAGCAAGTTGCGCCAAGGAGCGGGTGCGTGTATACCGAGGGTTCGAAGAGGAAATGTATCGCATGAAGTAGGAAGATTTATCCGAAATTGAAACATGAAATCATCCGTGAGATGAAAAGAATTGCAAGTGTTTATGGAACGAATTATGAATTATGAATTATGAAATGAATATGGAATTATGAATAATGAAATGAATATAGAATTCCCACAGGTTATGATATAAACGTGAAATTGAATTTGACCCGGAGAAAGATTGGAAAGAAAAGGTTGAAGCCGTCGGAGGAGGAAGTAAGGAGAGTAACGAGAGGAAGTAAGAGAAGTAAGAGAAACGAGAGCCGCAGACGAAAGAGAATGGAGAGGTGTGCGTGGTGGGTGTGGTCCAGTGACGCCTGAGTCACCGCGAGGCTCTTACGAGCGCAGCTGACTTTCGTCGCAGACAAGCGGTCGCTCTTTTACGACGGCGGCCCAGAGCCGGTTGGCCACCTCCTATCTGTCTGTCAGGAATTACCCGTTCGACATATCCCCGGGGCTCCCCCGTCGACAGCCCAGCGACACCGAGACACCGCAGAAACTCAATATCACGGAAGGCACGAGCGCGGCCCCGCCAATAGACTGAAATCCTCGCTCCATTTCCTCGTTGTCACTTGCACCGACCGATCGACGCCCGCTCCCTTTTTCCCTCGAGGGAAAAACCCCGCTAATTTCCCGGCGAAAGTCCCGCGACCAACCAGGCCGGACTTTCCCGGCCGCACGTCCATGAAAATACCCCGGCAAAGAGAGAAATTCTTTGCGGTTCTGCCATTTTTCGTTCCTCCGCGGACCTCGCGCTATCTGCAACTGGTACGAGTTGACGGTTGTCAATGATTTCACTCGTTCTTGCCAGCGGCGATTCCTACGCGAGTACGAACAAAGGAACTTGTCGGTGCAAGTGGAGCAACGAGGTGCGCCATTGCTTGCTCTTTGAGATTATAAATTCCGTATGGCTGAAATCCTTTCTTTCTTCTCGCTCGATTTGCATTATTCAACCTCTCCTTTTAGAACTGCGGCTGTGAAAGGAATCTCCGGGTATTCCTGAATTGATTTTCCTTTAACTAGTGAGAGAGAGGGATTTTTCCGTGGTATTATTTTTGCCCCTGCGCGCTCTTTAAAGAGTTAATGAGAACAATGTGAATGGAGGGGGGGGGGGGGGTCACGGTAAAGGGCTAAATAGCAATCGACAGGAAGTTGGCTGGAAAGCTGACCTTAACGCGTCGCAGCATTCTTCCGACGTTCGTTCTCCCTGAACTTTAAAGGAGATAGAGTTTATTGGAAATTAGTTACGGGCCGAGATGAAACGGGGCTCGCTCGCCGCGTTAACGGCCAATCTTCGTGACACGGTTTTACAGCTGGCGGGATGAGGTGTCGAGCTAAACTCGATATTGTTTCGCTCGTCAGGGGCTTTTTTACCGCTGGCCAGGTAAGCGCTTCCAGGCTGGCAGGAGCGAGGGGACGTGACTATCGTTCGAGAATAGAAGTAACTCCTATAATGGCACCTTCCTTCCATCTCGTCTTTGCTCCACTTTTACTCGCGAGCCGACTAATTTCGGCCTGCATCGGGAACCATTAAAAGCTCTCGGAGTTCGGCGACCCTTTGAACTTCCAACTTGGGACGACTCACTCGATAATTCACCCAGGAGTTTGTAGTTCCACTGGAATTGATACTATCGCCAGTGGATCATTGAATTCCCCCGGACAAATGTCTGCCTCCCGACACAATCAAAGTAGCAGTTAGCGGAAAAGCGGTTAAACAAGCCTGGGAAGCGGCGCGCTTGCAACAATGAGCCATCGCTCGCACCACTCGATCAAAAAGGTATCAGGCGTCATTAAAGCGCGCGGCGGAGCACGAAATCCTAATGGAAATAAGCGGCCGTGACGAATTCGGCTTAGCGCGATCCAATTAGAATTCCGCTTGCATTCGACTCGCTAAAGAACCTCATTAATCTTTCACCATCAGCCCCGACGCAATTATCCCGGGCGCGCGTTTCGCGCCTCCGAAATTCACGGGACATTAGCCGGAGCCTTTCGATTCAACCAGCGGACACGCGTGCGGCGAACTCGCGCGCTCCTGAGAATCTCTCGAGTGGCCGCGCGCGCGCCGAGTTCCATCGGGAGAATTTTATCGGGCAAATATCCGCGCGCCCAGTATTTCGACCTAGAATCCCTCGAGAGTGCGCGCCGCCGAAGAGAGTAATAAGCGGGCGCGGCGCGCGCGGCGCGTTTCTGCATATCGATTTGCGGAAAAGTGGAGCGGAGCCGAGCGCACGGGGCTCTCTCGCGGATTAGAAGGGGCCCAGAAGCCCGGGCGAGGGCACCCAGTTTGACAGTGTAACATCTCTCGAGCCATTCATGCGCCCGGGACTAATCAAGGCGGGGAGTTGGCTCCAAGATTTGCGCACCTCTCGCCCGGAGATTCCGCTACTTCAAATATCAGTAACGAGTTGCTTGGAAGGTCCTCGCCTCGCTGGTATCAAGCGAACTATCGAGAAACTAGCCGGGGCCAGTTGCTCGTTGCAATTCTAATTAGTCGGCTTCGTTCTTAGAAGCTTCGCACTCCGATTACGAGAGATTTCGCTCGTCCTTGAGGGAGCCGTGCAATCTGCCTGAAAACGGTTGGCTATTTCGTCATGGGGCTCGAAAGGAGCGGAAATGTTCCAAAAAAGGCTGCTCAGCGCAATCCTTAATTAGACGGTTTAATTCTGAATCGGGCAACGGCGAGTTGCCTGTGACGCAAGTTCCTGCTTATCCGCAGGAAACCGGTAAGGTCCTGGAGAGCCAAAGATAGGCGTGACGGAAGGCTCGAGCTCCCAGCCAAACATGGATAGCATTTAGTGTCTTGCTCATAAGTGGACTCTGCGGATACTCCTGCGAATAACGTACACTTATATTTCCAAGGCCAACACATAATATTTACCATACACGAATCTTACACAGTAAATCAAAGATTTTTTACAAATAAACTCTTCAACGACCTCTTTAACGAGCACAGTTTTCTTTGAATATACAAAACAATAATTCCTCCCTCGAACACTGAACTTTACAATACAAATATCCGCCTCATACATTTTTCATACCAAAAACACTCGACTCGACTTTCCACCAGGAAAACAATCGATAAATCCCGGAAAGCTCGCATTTCCATAAAGACCCGATCTCCCCGGGAGTGTGAATCATTGAGTCGCTAGCATGGCGCACATTAACATGTTTTACGGACTCGGCGCATAATAATCCACCGCAGACCTGAGAGCAAAAGCAAGTGTTGTCTCACACGAGCGAGCACAGGTTTCCTCGGGTCTGGACGCGGCCAGTGCTCGATCGTGCAAAAGGACAGTGGTTCTATGGTAAAAGCATGCGAGTATCGGCTCGGGCGGAGAAGGTGCGAGCTGATTTGCATGATTCAGAGCTAGCTAGTCTGGTACTCTCTGGTGGCGCGCGGAGGCTGAACGTCGACCTTGAACGCCGCTCGCCGGCTGCTTTTTGTTCCAGTGACTTCAATAGCCTGAACAAGGACGACATATACGGAAACAACGAGCTGGCTTTCCGTACGGCCGAGCAGCATCTTGGGATCCCGGCGCTCCTGGACGCCGAGGACATGGCCTCCTGCTCGGTGCCCGATCGATTGTCCATTCTCACTTACCTCTCGCAGTTCTATCAAACTTTCGTCGGTAAGTTTCGAGCAGCATCTTCCATGTTCGATTTTAGTTTCTGATGGACAGTGGGTTGTATTGCTAAGTCGGTGACAGATATTATTGGCTGTATTCTTGTATCATTTTGACATTAGTGTACAGGGTGATTCATTAGCCTTTTAATCATTCCGTCGACATTTGAATTTTACTTATTTCCATTATTGGTATAATTTCACATTATAAATAAATTAATGTGTCTAGAAAAGACTCGGTAAAAACTCCTTTGTATTAAAATTACTGGGCACCGTATAATTATTATATTTTCAACGATCCATATCCGCTATTAGTGATTAAAAGGCAAGTGAATCACCCTGTACACACGTCCTCGCACTTATGTGTCTCTCGGTAGAATAAGGAATTTAGGGAAGTACACAATTACCTCGCGCTAATCCCTATTGTGTCAATGGGAGGGACTGGGAGTAAAGTTGTTTCGTGTCAGGGATACAGAGTCGCTTTATATCCGGCCGCATTAGATAATCGCGTCGAGTCGATTCTAGTTTGACTGAAAGAGGCGCATGTCAATTGTGTCAATCGTAATTCGTGTCTAATGGTTGTTTAAACGATAGAGAGTGCGAATCGGCTTGCGAAACTACCTGAATTGCGAGAGTCGGACAACTGCAAGGAGAAACGGTGTTAAGTGCAAATG
The DNA here is from genome assembly GCA_963675795.1 of Crossocerus cetratus. NCBI lineage: Eukaryota > Metazoa > Arthropoda > Insecta > Hymenoptera > Crabronidae > Crossocerus > Crossocerus cetratus. The sequence goes on from OY776667.1 coordinate 20,790,654, forward strand.
GACAAGTCAGAGCTCCCTCGCGACTCGATGCCAGATTCGTCCTCTCTATCTCCCTGTCGGGGCCTGACGAGTTACGTCTGGGCCGCAGCGATTGCGAAATCCCTCTTTCACCGGGACATGAGAGCGCGGGCAATTAAAGCGCAGCGGAGAATTAAGGAAGCTATTATCGCAGCTTTGGAGCCTGGAATTCCTCGAGATACAGCCCTTTCGCAATCGAGAGCCAATCGAGGTCGAAAGCCCGGAACGCACTGATTAATTGGCAGCGCGAGACCCGCGGCCGAGGGAAAGTTCCCCATCGGCCAATTGGAAACTCTAAAGAGTCCATTCGGCGAACAAGAGTATATTGGCGGGGAAGATGCAAAGCGGAAAAGAGTGGCCGTGCCCCTGAGTGTCGAGCGGATCCAGCGCGCGCGCGCTTCTTCCCTCGGCGAGGTCTGACCTGAATCCAAGGCTTTTTCGGCCGGAGACTCCGGCGCGCTCGCTCAGTTTCCGGTGGAATTCAGGTGGCGGCCTTTTGTTCCAGCTGGCTTCTATCGATCATACTCTCGTGGCCAGCCTACCCTCACCTCCACACTCTCTCCCTCTGTCCCCGGTCTGTGTGCGTACAGCTCTTTACAAAGCGCGCACCACACCGCGCTGACCCGTCTCTCTTGACACTCGACTTGGCCGCGCGTGACAAGGCCGCGTCAAAAGTCCTGGGAAATCTTTGCTCCTATTTTCCATCCGACACCAACACCTCCCTTGCAGCCGCACGCGCACCAGGCTGACATAAGTCAGCCGCGATGTCGGGTCGAGAGTAATGGACACATAGTTCCTGGGGAAACCGCCTGCCAGTAGTAATAATCGTATAGATCCAACGGGCCGCTGAATATTTTATCGACCTCGAGCGAACCCGCCGAGAATCTAGGGACTTGGGAGTTCTAGACCCTAGAGAGCGGCTTTTATTATTCAGTTCTCACGGTGCGCTTGCATGCGAATGATTTATCCGAGTCCGATTCGACCGACTGTTTTTCCACGAACTCGAGCAGAGCTTGCGAGGCTTAATGAGAAGTCGAACGTTGTAGTTGTGTAGGTTCTGTGCTTGCACATGACTGATTTACTCTTCATTGGAAATCTCTTCACAACTTTCGCTTTTTAATTGTAAACAGGCTTTCCGCCTCTCATTAAATCTTTAATTAGTTCTTTAAATGATCGATTAGTGAACGATTTAATTATCCTTTAAAAAGAACACATTGCTCGACAGTCTAATCGGATTTCTTTTTCACCCGAAGCGACCAGCACTTGAATCTCAGCCAGGTCTTAACTTGTACTCTCATTACGACTAACTCTCGCCTTTTTACCGCTTCATTCTTCCCCCACCCGTGCGTCTTGGCTAAACAAGACCCGCGAGGCCTTGCAAGCCCAAGTGGAAGGGGAATGAATTAGCACGGAGGAGAATTTTTGCTCTCAGCCCTTGGATTAAACAGTAGCGAGCACCCCAGGATCGTTTGAGCTTCGTACTCCCGTCGAAATCGGCTGAATAATAAATCCGAGGAATCTTAATAAGTGGCGCTCGCGGCTGTTTTCGGCCCAGCTAATTGCCAAGATGCCAGGGGGTGAGTTTGAAAATTTGAGCAGCCACTTGTTGAACGGCTGCCAGCCGCTTTCTCCTTAGTACTTTCGCACTCGCTCTCCTTGGAGAAAGAATTGAAAACATTCTACCCGCCGCTGTCTCTCGAACGAGTTATTGCCTCTGGTCACTTGTTGAGCAGAGCCCATTCGAAAGGGCGTACGAAGGAGGTTGATTCTCTTGGGTGATTGCAATTGTTCGATAGCCTGATCAATTAGAGCGGTGTCGTGAAGGCGATACCATCCCCTTTAAGCGGACTTGTTGTTATTAATTGCCCAATGATTAGATACAATTCTTATTCGTATTGATAAATTGTTCTTTGGAGCAAAAGGGCGGATAAATTTAATCATAGCGTTCTTTTTTGCGTAGCATTGGGTTAATTTTTCTTATTGATCTTGTTTGGATAATTAATACGCTTTGAAATACTTGGCAACGAGATACCTGATTGACGGCATTAAAATTGAAATGACTGCTAATGAATAGTTGAAGACAAGTGTGCACGGCAGTGCTTCATACTTGATCCGCGAAGAATCGAGGGCTTTCATGCAGTTAAAAGAAAATTGAATTTGTACGGACACCTGAGCAGAGGCTGCGTTTCAGCCGACCATTGGGATTAAGTATCCCCCTGATCAGGCATAAATCGAGAACACGGCTATTACACGAAGCAGCTAACACGCCTTTGACATCTGCAAAGGCGGGCTACAGTTGCGAGCCCCATGAATCAGTACATAGTCGGCCGTGCAACATTATCGCGTCCCAAGTTCTCGCAGCCCGGCCGCCGGCCGAGGAGAAAATAAAATTGGCGAGGTTGCATTTCTGGCCCTCGCAACCGGGCACAATGAATGGGGGCCGTAAATTTCGCAAGATGGTGGACGAGGACTCTCTTGGAGCCGCTCCTTTCCGCTCGGAGGAGTCGGTGGACGCTTCTCCCTCGACTTTCGCCGGCCCGCCTCCACGCTCTTGCGATAGCACGCATTACTCACCGGATTTTCAATCCAAAAAGTCACTATGCATATTCAACAAGATGAAGATTTAGGACGGGGGCGTCAGTCGGCCGGAGATAACTCGCTGCGGGGCTGAAATGCAATTTTGTTCGTTAAATGGGATACATTTTCAACAATGTCAGCTTGAGCAGATTTAAAAGCCGGTTCTGAGAAAGCCCCGGGAGGGAATATCGAGTGGGAGCATCGAAATGACGATGATCTTTTCGTGTCTGGTTAAAAGACGTGACTCCTCTTCGGCGTTTCCCCGTTTCTACGTGAAGGGACGCGCCTGCACTGTTGCCCGGCGGCTCGCTTACGTAAGATGAAAATTACTCTTGAGCAACCGGCAACCTTTGCGAACCTGCTGCAGATCGACGCGATGCGCTACGTGTCGGCCACGGGATGCATTGCCACCGAAGCCGCGCTCCTCCATCGGCTTTTCTCTAAATAATTTCAACTCTCTACACTGCAACTTTAATAATTCCAGAATCCAATTCCCCTTTACGGTTCTACTCGGAACCTCTTCGAGACCATAAAACCGGTAAGCTTTCCTTTACTTCCGGCCGGTTGTACTCTTACGTAAGAGGGAATCTTGGTTTTCGAATGCCAGCTGCGCGGCTCTGTTCTCGTTTACGATCACGAAATTATTCGTCAGGATGAAAGTAAAATGTGGGCTCGTTACGCTTGTGAACTCGTATAGTTGCCCGGGCGACGTGTGAACCTGCCGGTGTCCGTGTCCGTGACTACCGATTCGATTCGATTCGATTCGTCTTGGTCGGCCTCGAAAACGCTGAAATTGCGCCGGCTCGCTCGGCCGCGTAACACCAATTTCCATAACGCATAACCTGTGATGGTGAACCCGGCGCTTTTTTCGCCTTGGCGCTCCTGCTCGAGCTGGCCTCATGAAAGGAGTGATTGAAATCGGCACAGTTCGCCCTGTAATTCCCAGGAAATTGCTCGGCCAGTCTTCTATTTCTAGCTCGAGCCCTCAATTTTCAATTTCCACGCTCTTTATTGGCATTTGTTAGGAAAGACTGAAAATCTAACGTATAACGACACCCAGCTCTCTCGCGGTTATTTTATTAATCTTTTCCTAGAAACCCTTTTCCCGTCGAGGGGTTTATATGGTTTTATCAAAGCGGGAATTGATGTAACGCAAGATGAATGGTAAATTTAACTAGGTTTGACTGCTTTGGTTGGGCCATTTCCATATTTGGAAAGCTCAAGCGGAAAGGCCAGTTGTAACGCAATCACATCCAATTGCCTCGGGTATTCGTGGTAAAGCGAGCGGGAAATTCGACACAGCAGGTTTTCCCTATTCCGGGGGTGAGCGGGGTCTAAAGAATCTCAAATGATTTCTGCGGGAAGGTCGTAAAAGCGAGGACCGGCTGCCATTCGGAGGGGTAGTTAATTCTAAAGGATATGACTGGGAGAGTAGAATCCGGTGGTGATTCGGGGATAATATCCTCCTGGAGGATTAGTGCACCCAGCGGCCCACTAGAATTCGACTTCCGACCTTTGTCTCCGCGATCCATCCCCTTCGCCCGCAACTTTCCCTGCTCCCCGAGCTGCCCTTAAACTTGATCACCGCCGCTTTAGCCCACCGCCTTTTAGCACTCGATTTTACGCTCCCAGCCGACTCAGGCAAACCAGAACTACAGCCATTCGAGCCATTTATCCTCGCCTACCATTGTCGCATTGTAGACCCCTCTCTCTCTCTCCATTCTCACCTTGCCACTTGTACGGCGAAGGTCTCCTGACAAAGTGGAGATTCTATACTTAGCCGATTGCCGTGATCGATGGCCCGCTGTAAACTGATACGGTAGTTAGTCCGCCGCCGTGGAAATGAAATCTCGGCGTCGACCAACGAGCGGCTTGTAAATAATTATTATCCTGAAAGTCTAGAAGGAACCCTCGCGCCCTCGCGCGCGCGCTGAAATAACGACTCTCGACGGAGAACTCTCGGCTTGGGCTTGGGCTACTTGGAGGCGTCAACTGAAACCCGGTAATTCCTCATCGCCTCCCCCTGTTTGCTCTCGCAATTAACCCCGTGCCATTTTTATTAGCACCCGCGCACGCGACCTTCATTTATGCAACTTTGTAAGGTGAGGCTCGGGGTCTAATAAGGCTGGGGCCGTTCGGCGCTGTTGCGAAGCTCGTTCGAAGTGATCAACAAGCTCAGTAAGAGCCAATTGCGAATTTACATTCTAACTAGCGCATGAAAGTATCATTGGAACTAAGTTACATAAATAAGTTTGAGACATTGAATCTTCGCAATTAGCAATTAAATTTGCATGGCATTGAAGTCGGTTTTTCTGCGAATGTAAGGGAGGTGTTGGCGAGGATTGTTGCTCGGAGTTGGCGATAACAGGTGCACTAATCACGGAGCTATTAGCATTAGCCGGAGGCATGGCGGATCGTTAGGCTCCCATTCGTTATTTAAGCGACGTAATGCGATATTAATTGGCCGACTGAACCCCCGGTTGCTACGGCAATTTGTACGCCTTGGACCCCCCTCGACCTCTCGCCCCCCTGAAAGCCTGAAAGTCACTTAACGTTTCTATTACTTATGCAGATTTTCGCGCAGCCTCGCTCGCGGCAAAATGCTCCGGCGAACTCGCCAAGATGCTGCAATACTTACAATTAGATGAGCAACTTTGCAGATGGCCTGCTTTTTTACAATTTTAATTTCACTCCTCTCCCGTATCCGGTAACTTTATTCTCAATCAATTTTCCTTTAATAATGAGCAGATTTTAAAAAACTCCTAATAATTCGGCAATTTTCCATGAAATATCAGAAGAAAGTGGAGCTGGCTTACTCATCGTCCATCGACAACTTTACAATCCTGCTTTCACGCCTCGAGTGGTCCCATTCGAACTTTTTCCTTGGGACTCGCCGACATTAATTATTTCTAAAACATTAAAACGTCTAGAGATTTTCACCGGAGAAACTTGACCAGCTCGCCGATGGAAAGCCTGAGAGGGATTTTTCCTCCTTAACTGGGCGCGCCGGTTAAGTGGGCAGGTTATCGCAAGATGCACCAGTTAAATTGGCTCTAAGTGGACGAGAAGTCGCGGTCGAATCGGCATACTCCTCGCGAGATCGGATGCCGATTACCACGATTTCAGCAGGACTAGTCGCGCGGCGATCGGCTCGTTAACGCTTTCCAGTGTCGCTGACGATCGCATTGACATTGCGATCGGTACGCGTCTCGTCTCAATCTCGAGGCGAGCCAATTGCATATCGTGTTTCGGTCTCCCGCGTACAAATTGATAACGAGCACTTGCTTTCGCCAGGACACATGGGCCCCGATGCGCTGATGTGTGTGGGAGCGCGCGGAGAGCGCCGGGCACTAATTATCCGCCGTAAATCTCCCCGGTGATTAACGTTTGACCACTCGGCTGTCCCGCCGGTTTGATAATTAAGCACCGCCGATCCGTATGGCAGTGTGTTCGCATCCGGCAAGGAGAAAGTATCGGATAAAGCGTATGAATTTTCGAAAGTGCTCGCTCTTTAATTAAAGGCCGATCGCAGTACTGGTTAATGACTTAAGGACGTGGTTGGCGGATAGAGAGGTTTGAGGAATGGGGAGTCGGGTGATTGAAGATGATTGGGTTGGTTGCAGGTTCATCCCCAAGTCGGCGGGCGATGAACAGAACGACCGAGACGCCCGACGAGAGGATCGCCCCGGTCCCGGAGTCCCCGAAGCCAAAGGTACGTGATAACGCGAGCCGAGCTCTCTCGCTCGCACATATTTCTATGTGCTTTTATGATTGGTCGGTGAGAGCAGAACGGAAAGAGAGTACCGCTTGACACGTCACTTTTCTGTCGCCGGCTCTATTAATCGCATATTCGCATTCATACATACAGCAGACACTCAGTCGATTCGCATCTCGTAGATTGTTGTTGTTGTTGTCACGGAGCCGCGGGCTTGGAAGCTCCCACCCGAAAGCTTTTCCATTTGCCGCGACAGCTATACATGCATACATGCCGCAAATCTGGACCGCCATTCATTATCCCATTTGCATCGCACGCGTGCTCCGGAGAGGTATGGAGAGTCGGCCGAATCTATTCTTTGTCTGTCGCGACTGCGAGTGGAAAGACGTGTACGAAAAGTATTGGAAAACGATTGGACGGGAAAGCTGGGATGGCTGTTAATGCTTGGTTAAGTTAAGAGACTCGCCGCTGGATGCACACGTTGCCGATGCAAATGCGTTAATCAATCATTCGTCTCTGGACTCTCGTTTTATTTTGATCTTATTTTTACTTCCGTTGCTCATCTCGCACTCTGGCCATTTTATTTCTGCCTTTCTCTCTCTCGCTCATCCTGCCTGTCCCATCTATTCTAACCCCGGAGCGAAAGAGTCAACGTGGATCGGTCGTGCGCGCCCCGCGAGAGAGAGAGAGAGAGAGAGAGAGAGAGAGAGAGAGAGATCGGTTGCTCTCTGACTCGAATGTCCCTTGGATGATTTCAGACACGAGCTGCGCTACAGCTAGTCCGGTAAGAAAGAGCGGACAGATTTCCCCTGAAAAGCGAGAAGGCTCAAGATATCCTCGTGTACTTTGGTCTCGTTTTTCTCGCATTTCGTCCCCCTCTCAACTTCTTTTCGCCCCGGTCGCTATGGAAAACTGCTGGTAGCGCGTTTCGAGCGATCCGAAAACCTTTCTGCGAGGGGGAGCCCCCTCGGTCGACGCACAGAAACCCTCGCACTCCGGTGCTCTCACCCCTCGGAGCTCGGGCCTTCCTTCTCCCTCTCAGAGACACCCTCTGCGATACTTGTTGTGCTGTTTGTAAACTGATCTTGAATAAATTGCGTTCGATATCTGCCTTACGAGATTATTTACGCGCCACTCGGGTTTCGTACTCCCATTAGACTTAACGCGTCTGATTTTAGTCTAGCAAGAAACCACGATTTAATAATCGAATTGAAATGGCCCCTTTAATGAAAGATGACGAAAAATCGCTCGGGCGACGTGTGAACCTGCCGGTTTCCGTGTCCGTGACTATCGATTCGATTCGATTTGTCTCGAAAACGTTGAAATTGCGTTGGCTCGCTCGGCCGCGTAACTTAACAATCGAATTAAATTGGCCCCTTTAATGAAAGATGTGGAAAAATCGCTTCAATTAATTGGCCGCTCGTTGATAGACTCTCCGGTAGGTTATGGCTGGGGTGAGCTTTTGCCTATCTCGATTGATCTTATCCATGGGGCGAGGGGGAAAGCTAGTGGGGACGTCGGAGCGATCGGCGTCCGGGGACATTTGGCCGAGGCAATCTCGGTGTCGAGCACGGCCGTTGCTGTGCTCTTTTCCTCCGACTCGACCGCACTGCCGCGTGGATTCCTGTTTATACGCGGCCGGGCAAATTGGACGTTGCGATGAATAATTCCAGGGAAAGACGATTATTAAGCCGCGGGGGTAATGCGATATCTGCGGTTTAACCCGGAAGCAGCGCCGAGGGAGCAGAAACCATAGCTCAGCCCTCTTCGATTTCCTCGCCGGCGTCATCCCCGCAGGGACACTTTCCTCTCTCTCTCTGTGTTTCGCAGTCCTTTATGCCGGTTCTCTCCTCCATTCACTCGAACGCAGTCTACCTCGATCCCTGGCTCAGCATTCCCGTTCGTTTCTCCCACCACGCGCTGCACACATCGACGTACATACACACACGCTAGATTTTACAGCGTATCTATTTTTATTGCGTTCCACCTCGCGACCCCCCTTCTCCCCCGGAATCATCGGGCCATTCGACCACGCATTTCGGCAGTCACCCCCTGGCATTCAGTCCTTTACGAGCGGCCAGCCATCCACCTGAATTTTAGATTCCACGCAGAAAGAGAAAGCTTTGAAAGCCTGGAATTTGAATAATCGTACCGCAATCCTCGACCATCTCGACCATCTCGCGCAACGGCGCCCGGTTCCATCAGGCGCGTCCTCGCAGTAACTTCGGCCGATTCATGGGCCAAAAGAAGCGCGCACGATGAAAAGACCCCTCGTATAAACGCCCGACGAATTGACCAGTTTTTCTTCAACCCTGCTTTCACCCTCCCGACGTTGCATTGTTGCGGGCCTGTAATTCCTCGAGGATTTTATTTTTACTGGCGTGTCCTCTGTCTCGCGGTGTCCCCCGCAGATTGTCGTTCCGCGTTAGGTTCCACTGTTCTGTTACACTTTTCGAGCGGAAATGCTAATTCGTCGCGCGGAAGTCGTTGCCAGTGTCCCGGAGAGAAATTCGCGCGGCCGGGTTGGGAGGAGGGAAAATAGTGTGTCATTCGTTGCGAGTGTCGTCGGCGACGTCGCGGTGCACCGCGTTCCCCAGGGAGCGCCGCTGGTTAAAGTGGACGCGTCAGTCGAAGTATTTCGTGGAAATTGTCTTTATAAGCTGTCAGGCCCTCGCGAGAGCTCCCTTTCGGTGAAAATAGTTTGGCGAAATTGGATGTGTCGATAGCGATGGGAAGCTCCAGCGCGAGGCGTCGAAAGCCCACAAACTTATTACTTAGAATCTATAAAGGGCCATGGTGAAAGGGAGCTTTAATGCATCGAGCCTTCCACAATTGCGTCATGGAAAGCGTCGCACTTTCCGCTCCTAATTCCCTTAATAATTCTGCCAGCTGCGGCGCAGTTTCCAGCGGGTTCCGTTGCATCTTTGAAAGAGGCTGCCATATCAAGCGGAGAGCGAGCCGAGAGCCAGTGGAAAAAGAGGGGAGTCATTTCACCGTCTGTCACTGAGGAAAACAGAGCATTTCAGCATCCGGTTACAGACTCCATTGGAAGAGTCGATGTATCTGGGTCGCTCGCACTTCTACCTCCTCTTCACGTGATTCTCTCAGTGTCAGTTGATCGGTAATGTTGTTGTTCTTTGCTGCCAAGTAAATCCTTTGAAAGGCGAAACCAGGACAGTCGCTCCTTTCAACTTTGGAATCGTCGCGTCAGCTCCAATTCTTCTACAATTACCACTCCCTTTTCAAATCTACTATGGGGTTGTAATATTCCATTACAAAACATTCTTCCCTTCCCACCTTGTACAGGGTAATTCACTTGACTTTGAATCACTAATGATGGATATAAACCGTCGAAAAAGTAATAATAATACAGTGTTCAGTAATTTTAATATAAACGAGTCTTTACCTATTTTTTTCCACGCACTCAAATTTCTTTATAATTTCCAATTGTACCAATCATGGAAATAATTAAAACTCGAATGTAAACGGACTGCTTAAAAGGCAACTGACTCACCCTGTACAATTGTTAAGCCAATTCTCGAATCCTCTACGGAACAACTTCCGTGTTATTCCGACCAACTGGAGAGCCAAGCAGGACATAGTTCGACAGTGTTGTTGTTCTCGACGCAGTCCTTTCGAAAGGGAAAAGCAGGACGCGTCTTATTGTCAGGCTGACGGGCCTCGGGTCCGACGCCACTCTATCTGGCTAGTGCGGTTCACCTTGACATCGGAGTGCGTCGGCGCTCGGGAGCGCCTTTTCTCGCCGAGTGCGAAATGCCATCGCCGCGCGGGTTTGCATAATCAGCCGAGATTTATCGATAGACGGCGGGGGATAGGTGTCCCCATAGAGCGACGCTAGAGGCATCTTTCCCGACGCCGTGATTCTTAGCGCTGGCCTAATGACCAATTAGAGAGGCGCACGAGAAGGTAAGCAGAAAAAGGTCGGGCGCGCTTCGCCGAGCCACCGTGTCATCGGCGTCCTCGTCCTCGCCATGGGAAAAGATAATGCCAGGCTCTCCCTCCCCCTCTGGCGTGTCACCGATGCTTTTAGACGGCGCGGCGGGCGACGGCGTCCTTTTGTTGGAGCCGATCCGATTGAACCTTCGGTCACACCTCGCTCCCTTTCTTCATTAACGCTTGGATATGCCGCTGGGGTCTGCGGAGCTTTTCAAGGGGCCGGCTTTTCTTTTTTAATTAAGACCGCGCCAGTACTGCTGGCCAGTGCGCTTGCATTCGATTCGGTAGTTGGGCTGGGTCATCTGACCTGTAGACTTGTGCGCAACCGTGGGGCTTTCGAGGGGGCTAATGTAGCGACTCTTTAATGTATTGAACCATAAAGTACCAAGCGGAGATTGAATGGAGCCGATGTTTCTTTCAGCGAGTAGTTCGGGAGAAATTGCGCCCCACTTGGATTCACTTGAATAATGTTAGCTGAATCAGAGACTTTTTTTTTTTTTTTTTGTTAAACCCACATAAATTAGCACTTGGGATCCGAGAGCCGGTGGACTATGGTTATCGGTGGATTGGCCGGAGGCTTTTTGTCGGGCGAAGATGATCCTGAAAAGAGCCAGTGGCATAATGGCCGCGGGGTCAGTTCGATACGTTAACAGAAAATAGACGGGCGAAGTTGATTCGAGTCGATCGCTTTCTGATAGGGCTATTCACAATGGTATCGAAAGTTAATCAGCTCGCCGTAATAATAGTATCCAAGTATCGATTTCCGATGCTCATCATAGCCCCTTCGAAAAGGGCGAGCGGAGAGTCTGGCGAGGATTGCTTTGGAGAACTATGACGAGAACCCGTCATGGAAAATGCAACAAGAACCCTTGGAAAAGCCCTTTCCCGCAGGACTAGCAAGACAAGACACTTTGCATATTTCGCAGAATTTAAGCCACCCGACATTCCCTTCGTCCTTAACTCGCGGGAGTATCCGAAATTTGTGACTCTCCCTTGCGGGTCAAAAGTTCAGTCGACCTGAGTAGGCAACATCAACAGTCAATCACATGGAGATGCGGCCAGCATGTGTTTCCCATAGCAGGCTCGTAGACTGTTGTATCTTTTATCCGGCAAGTGCGCGGCTCCCAAGGACGCCGTAAGTATCGAGGCCACATACACGCCCTTTACGTTTCCCGGTAAACCTCCGGTGCCCGAGGTTCTTCGCTTTTACGAGGCGCTCGCCCTTTTTACGGCTTTTCCCCTTTCCCGTGCCGCGCCGATCAACCGGCTCAACGGCAAGTGCGCATTTACGATTACATACTTTCCTGCGCTCGTTCCTGCAAGCCATTGTTGGGTTGTTGTTCTCGCGTGGTACCGGTCAAGTCGAACCCTTTGCACTTGCGTGTGTTCTCTAAAACTTGCAACTTTTTCGATCCCTTAGTTATATTAACTCGAGTTTAATTTAGTTATATTAACTAATATAACTTAGTTATATTAACTCGAGTTTAACTTAGTTATATTAACTATTTATCCTTTGAAAAGTCCACGAAAGAGATATTTCCACCGGAAAGAGTGGCCATTGGAGATCGGGTCGATCGAGCGAGTTGCGCCAATGCGGAAGTGTGACGGCGCGGCGATTATTGCTTACGGCGGACCTTTTGCGCAGAGCTAACGACGTGCGAATTTTATAAATTTCCCCAACAGTTGGCAAGTCCGCCGATGTGTACACAACACGCCGGTGATCTCGGAATCCTGGCACGTCCCCGCGATCCCACGGTGCAAAGGGTTCATAAGCGGCGCGAGAGCGAGCCTGCACTCTAACGGCAGAGCCCACCTGTCTCTCCACTGACAATCGATAACTCGATTTGCCGAAACTAGTGCACCGTCAACCTCTTTTGTTGGCGCAAGTGCGCGCTATTTTTCTGTGCGGTTGGTGTTTTGTTTGTTTTTGCGTTTGTTTGTCTTCGATTTGACGGAATGACGAAGCCCGTGCTTACGAAATGATTGGTTGTTACTGGAATCATTGCACGATTACCCTGTCAGTGAAAAGCCCAATGACGGCCTCGAGTCATCATAGTTTAGTGCCTCCTCCTGAGTTGTTTACCTTAGCCCAAGATATCGGAGCGTCATCGACCCTTTTCAAGGAATCGACAACAACTCGTACTTTCTCTTTTGGTTGATTGTCATCAGGTCATTGACGAGCGGCGCACGATCCTTTCTACACGATCACGCGACTCGGCCCTTGAGGCTCGATCGCGCTGCTAGTAGTAAATAATGGTAGCCGAGATGACGGGAGGATCATTACTCATTGTCTTATTAGTAGTCGTCGGGCATGATCCGCCGCTCACGTACATAATAATCCGTTAAAGGATCGCCACGTAGAAAGGCTAAGAAAGGAGGGAAGCCTCTTCCCGTTCTATTGGTATTCTTCAGACGTCCTTTCCCTGCTTTCCGATCGACGCCAATCCCCCGATTAACTCACCGCATCGTCACACAATCATTCAAGCATTGTCCCCGGGGAAAATCATATTCCTACCTGGTCCCCTCAATCCCCGATCTTTCCTCATCGATTCCAAAGAAACTCTCCCCTTGCAATAATAATCGAACATTGAACGCCCGAGGAAAGATCCTGAATTCGCTTCGCTTCTAGTAGAGTTGGAGTTTACTCCCGAGGAGGCTTGGCGCGAGGGCTTGCAGAATTCCCATCAGAACTCCTGCCGCGGAAAAGGTAGTTGGCTAGAGGCAACTCGCTCGCAGGAGCGGGGAGTTGCCGAGACTCGAGGGTTAGTCGATGTTCCTCGTGTTCCCCACAGAATCTCCTATCTCCTTAGCAAGTTGGATATCCCGTGGTTCCCGGGGCCAAGGGCGAGCCGATGCGCCGGGTAATATCGGTTCTTACCGCTAGGAACGGATTCGCCCGCGAGAGAACCGTGGAAGGGGAGTGCGCTGCTTCCAGACCTTCCAGTTGTACGGAGGGAATTACCAGGCTTCGTGGAAGCCGACGGACTCGAGTACACGGAACCGCTGCACGATATCGTTCCAGGAGAGCAGAGCCTCTGCTCTCTCGCTCAACCGATAGTTCCATCGCCGACAACCAGCCGTTCCGTCACTCATCGGAAACCCACCTTCCTCGCCGTTTCACTGCTTTTCCAACTCGTACCAAGTATTCGAACCCGCCCGCGCGCTGATCGCCCTTAATAAGCGAGTCCGTTCCCCCGCCGCCCTTTCGACGTTGTTAAAGGCGAATTCCAGGCTTGTTTACAATGAGGCCGCACATTCGCAGCCCCCGCATTTACATTGGCCGGTGGCACGGAATTATTTGCCGAGCGCCTCTTTTTCTAGGGATAGTGGTGGAGTTTTGTTGGTGGTCGGGGAGGGAAGAAGGTATTCGGGAGGGAAGCCGATAGCTCACTCGTGTCCCTCAATCGCGTGTAATAGCTATACACGCTCGGCATCTCCTCGACGGTAATCAGCGTTAGAGCTAATGGCTCGGAGGGCTCGTGCGTGCGGGATTATTACATGATCGTCCGTCAAGTAGCTGGGAATATGCGCCGAGTCCTTCCTTTCCCTCTTTCGCGGTAGTTCGCGGGTTTCTACTGCCTTGGAGTAGACAACTATATTTAATCGAAGTTCAATCTCTGATGAAGTGAAATTCTTCCAATAACCGGATTTCTCATTCAGAAACACAGAGTTGTGCTATAAAAGCTTGGAGAAAGTGGATGATGGGATTTAATATGGTTTCATCTAATTCTCTCGTTTGCGATGCAATCGAATAATCGAGAGATTTATCTATCAACCCCGACAATCATTCGAGTGTTTGACCTGCGGTGGAACTCGAAAACACAGGAGGGTCTTTCATCCCCCGAGCGAACCTATCGTCGCCCGCTGTAGGGCGACAGATCGAATTACCTCCGTCTTCTTCAACCGATCAATTATTTCCCCGGCCCGTCCAACTTGACCCGTCGCATCTCTCTAATTCCGAGTGATCGGCTTTTCGTAAGCGAGCCCTTTCGCCAGATTGTCGCGGGCCCGACAGGAAGTCGCCGCTCTCTCTTGGCATCTGCGAGCTAATTAGGAGAGCGGGACCACCTTCCCTAACTCTGTTCCACTCTCTTCCCCTATTTCTGTCCGTCGTTTCTCCCAATTACCCACTTCACTCCCGCAAACTTTGTCAGAAGGTGTATGCGTGTGTTGTTGTTGGCACGTCCGGGTTAGTATTAATCGTGGATTGGTCTGCGTCAGATTTCTGTGTTTGTCTTGATAGTTTTAGTACCCCTGGGAATCGGCGACGTTTTGTTATATGTCCGGGAAATTAGTGTCCGTTTCGGAAAGCGCAGGAATGAGGTATCTTCGTCATCGACGAGGCAGTAAAACACCAATAATAATCGAGGCTTAATTAAACTGGTATTCCGGCGGGGATTTAAAGTTTAAACTGCGGCGTTTCTGCAGGATGTCGATGCCTCGACCCACATGCGATCCTTTAAAGCTCTCGCTTTAATTGCGCCTGTTACACGGGACCTCTCACTTGGCTTAATACTCTCCGGCGAGTCCATAGAAATTTATTAGTATTCGACGGTGCGCGCGTCGTTCGGACTTTACGATCGCTTCATCGGATCCGATTCTTATACGGGCGGAATTTCTCCCTTTGCAATTGTCCGTTCGGGTGTAACTGCTCCCATTCAAGATCGCTTTTCCGATTCTGAAAATTCTAACACGGGAAGAATAGAAACTTATCCAACTTTTATGATTTGGTAGGAAAAATAATACTATAAACATTATATATAAATAATATATGACATTTATGATATCATATATGAAATATTATACCGAAAATGATAACACAGGAAGAACAGGATGAAAAGCGAGCTTAATATCGTCTATAAACTTAGCGCCAACCATACCACCGAACAATTCCGCGCGGCACTCAACCAACCAGGAAAGTCGTCCGAAAGTTATCAGGGTCCCGGCGCCTCTACAAAGCCCTCGTATTCCATGGCGTTAACACGTAGCGTCAAGGTTTAGGTTTACGGGGAGCATAACTGCGTCGCCTGCGGAGTACCATGCGGACTACTCGAGCATTAGAGGTGCGCGAGAGCGGAGTCAACTCCTTGCTAATGGGAGTTAGTTCGGCAGTCTCCTTCCGGAAGCTGGCGGCCGATTATCAGGCGGTCTCGGTCGTGCCCGATAAGACTTAAAGCGCTATCGCTCGGTTTCGCGGAGCGCACAGTTCCAGGGAGTTTCGTCGCCGTCAGACATGCCGCAACACCGATTTACATAACAGCGCGTCCGCACTCGTTTCCATGGGCATCGCGCGTCGAGTCGTTGAGTCGTTGAGTCGTTGAGTCATGCGTGCGCCTGCCGAGCGAATGTCCGTGTCCCAGTGCGCGCCGCGTGTTGCAGCAGCGTTGACCGGGAATAAAAGCGAGTAGCAGTAGGGAGAGTGTGTGTTGTTGCTGGTGGGTTTGGCGTGAGTGTGTGTTGCGTGAAACGCATGCACCGACTCCCCTGCGCCTGGTCCCTCGGCGCTCGGATGGGAAAGACTGCTCCCGTCCTCTCTCGTATTCGTCGCCCGCGTATTAACTCCTCTCATCCATTTGTTTTTGTTCTCCAGGAGGAAAGCTTGGACTTAATGGGGCAATATAAACCTGAAATATTCTGCTAGAAGGTAATTTTGCTTTGTCGTTTATTGTTTTGCTTGCCTTCGGCCTGGTAGACGGGTCCTATCTCTATTTCTCTATCTCTCTCTCTTTCTCTCACCTCTCACTCTCTTTAACAGCCTCTCCTCTGTGTGCATTTCTTTCTCTCTCTGTGTACCACTTCCTCCCTGTCTCTCTGTCTCTCTGTCTCTCGAGCTCGTTCCACACTCACACATATATATCTCACTCTCGGACAATACGTCTCCCTTTACATCCACAGTGTGTACATACATTCGTAGGCCTCCGAAAGCCTGCAACGCATGCCTTGCTCGCCATTGCGCTTTTCACCCGCTTCTCACCCTCGTGCACCTTTCACCCTGCGATTGCTCTAGCGTCGCTTTGTCAGAGACGCCTGTTGGCGATGATCTTTCATCTCCCACCGATTTACACTGTTTATATATGTAACAATCGATCTCCTGGCGGGTGATTTAGAGGTAAGCTCGCAGGCCAGGAAATCACTTCTCGCCCCGAATTAGGTGGCCGGTTTCCGTCGTAGACGGCCAGCGTCGGGTGAAATACGTGGCCGGCGGCTGACGTGGTCGTCGCGACGGAAAGCGGCGACGTCCTCGGCTTGAAACTGCTATCATTCTCGTAATGGCATTCATTAGCCTCGCGCTAGTTTTATCGTTATGACTGGCGCATTGCGAAGCTAGAGCGCGCGCGATAGAGTGGCCCGGCTCGATTCTTTCGCGCGGTTTAATTAGACTGGAAGTGGAGTTTCCTCCGCGGAGGGAAAGAGGAGTCGGTCGTGTGTGCGAAGCTCGATTAGTGTCAGGCGTAGAAGAGGTTTAGTGTCGCCGGGACGCCGCGACGCCGCGAGACAGTTCTACTGGAGAGATCGGGAGGCTGGAGCCACTGCGGATACTCATTCTACTTGATATCCTATCGGCGGCTTTTCCTGCTCTGAAAAACTCTAATACGCGCTCTGGCGTAACGAGCGCGCCAGGAGAAATGACGATAAATCCGGATTGGTTTGCTCGAACGGCATTAATTAGAGAGAGGGGACGCTCTATGATTATCGTCTCACCTGTAATCATAGTCCCATCGCGGCCCACTGTCACCTGGGAATGGGAGTCCGAGGAGAGATGACCACTTGACGAGATAATTCTCCATTTCCTTGTGTCGCCGAATACGGAGTTGAGTGGAATCTTACAGCTGGGAAATCATCTCGCATGATCCGACCACTGCCACTTGAAAGTCTCTCACGAGTTTTAAATCAACCTCCAAAGAAGTACACGCTCCAACGGAACAGTGATATCCACCGACCTACGAATACTCTTCCACGAGGAAGAAAGGACTCGAACGCCGAACGATCCCCGGATTGATTTCATTCGCTCAGATAGAGATCACCGTAGCATTGACGAACGGCAGGTTCGATCGGCAGCGGCTCCAAATAGAAGTGCAAGCCCGCTAAGTCGAGGCTCCAAAGCCGCTGATACGAGGAACGCGCAGCGATACACGAGGAAGCGAGGAAGCGGCGAAAAAGCGAGCGATAAGAGAAGCCGGAGAAACGTCTCGGCCGAGCCGGCGCTGGTGCGAAGATCGATCGCAGGTAGCTCGAGTTCCATGGCGAATTGGCGCGAGAGGCGGAGATGGCCGAGGAGAAATTGCAAATGGAATTCGTAATGGATGGCAGTGATTGTGCATCGGCAGATAGAGACGCCCGGCATTATCAGCCTTTTGATTTAATGCTCGATCACCGACGCTCCCCGCGCGCCGCTGCACTCGCACCAGCGACCGGCGCGATTAATGGAAAGCGATTATTCCCGGCGATAATGCCGCGCTACCAGATTGTCTTGTCGCTTCGAGCGGACCCCTGGACCTTCCTGTCAGCCGCCGCGAAGAGTCCGGCTATACTTCGCTTAATCCTCGAGTGGAGCCTCGACTATTCCACTGCTACCATTTCTATTGACAGACGATCATTCGAGATTCATCTTCCGGCCTGCGAGGATCCTCTTCTTGGAATCGATCCTCTGGACGACGATCGGTGGGACGAGAATTCCTCACTGGGACACCAATCAGGATATATTGACCCTCGTAAAATTAATTCCGTGTTATTTTCATCGGAGTATCCGGCGATCGCCGGACATTGGCCAAGCGAGATAAATCGTGCGATATTTGCACGTCAAGAGGGAAATCTGTCCAGTAACTGGGAGGATATGAAGAGAAACGGCTCAAATCCTTTCCCGGATATTCGCTTGGATTGACGCACGCGTCGGACTCGATCTCTCGAGTTAAATAGCAGTGCGAACTATCGAATGTAGGAATCGAGGGGGAAAGTACCTCGATCGATACAGCGCAAGGCGAACCTCTTTTTTCCCTCGCGCTAGTCCGATGAAGGATGATGGGTACATTCATATACATGCGAGGCCGAGAGCTGGTTGCGCCGGGCGAATCTTCGGGACCGGCCGGGCGAAAAAGCCGCATGAAAAATGACGCCTGGTTAAGAATGATCCACGCAACCACGAGATAAACGGGAGGTCGTCCGCCGCTTGGATTTATTTCGACCGCAACTGGAACTTGGATTTTTCATATGTCGCGCTCATGCTCGCCAACCTGGCCTTCTTCCGTCGGCGGATTCTAACGAATTCCTTTTCCGAAAAGCATCAGCGCACATGAATTATTGCCGGACGCGGTGGAAATTTCGTTGGGGCGATCTCGGGAGGAAGGAGGAGAGCAATTAATCAAGCCGCGGGGAGAGAATCGCGCGGACGTCATCGGTCTACGACGTTGGAAGAATAATGATTGCGACAATTGAGACGTTCCCGCGGCGACAAGGCCGAGCCGCGTTCCTCCTCCGAGGTGCGGGAGGCGAGACGGAGGCAGATAATCCCCGTAACAATTGTCTTTGCGACACGGCGTTGCGACACACGCGAGCGCTCGTCGCACAATGGGATCGGTATTGTTGTTGCGCGGCGGGAATTTCTCCTTTTTCCCGATCTTGATTGCAAAAACGAGCGGCGCCCGCTGATTGCGCAATCCCGCCGGTTGTTCGGGAGTCGGGGAACAGACTATCGAGGCCCCGGTGTCGTCTGGGAATAGATGGGGGTTCCGCGACGGTCACCACCACCGGTGGTCAATTGCCATTGACCCCGTGTCAAGGCGTGCGTGTCTCACGTCTCCCTTAATCGATAGACCACAGCGATCGTCTTCAAGTCTTTAAGCCTCGCTCAAAATTAAAAGCGTTCGGGTTGGTTCACCGAAAAAGGTTTACTAGCAAGTTCCTTTCCCTTCAAGTCGCCTTAGAGTCCAGGAACACCAATCGAGTCGAGTCTATAGATCTTAGAATTTTGAAGTTATATGAATGAATTGCAATTATTAAAATCTATAAAGCAAAGATACCGTGGAAATGGAGAGTTTGCGAATGTCAGAGGTAGAATGGTTAAAGACAAACATTCAACATGGATCCTCGACCCAAAATTCGAGCTTCCTTGAACCGCGTGCTTTAAAAGTCCCGCCCTTGATGAATGCAACCCTGCGGATCGATCGGCGGGTTGCCAGGGAGGGCCGTTAATTAACTCAGTTTCTTCCGCGAGATCCTAGAAAACGCTCTTCCCCTCCCGGTTCACGCCTACCAGCGACAATACCAAGGATTTAACGAGACGCGAAAAAGCGCCGTAGGGCAACCGAAGGGCCGCCGCCTTTTCACCAGAACAACCCCCAACAAAAGGTTAAACGTCGACCTAGAAAACTCCCGATAACTCGTCTCAAAAAGCTCGGATTCTCCGCTCTTAAAATTATATCCACCGCCGAAGACTCGGATCCCCGGGAAGCAAGCTCTCCCTGGAAGAAGCCGACTAGGATGCTTGATAGCCAGCGGAACGTATTTCCAATACAGTAACTTATCCCAGCAATCTGCAAGAAGTTTCATCCCGTTACCGACTGGGCCGTCGCAATTACCTCGCTTACCTTGCATAATGCGCTATGAAATTTGACCAAGGAGAAGAACGAACGCCGCTATGGGAATCTCGAGAGGGTGGCAAGCGAGATTCATTCAAAGTTCCCCCGGCCGGAGCCGGCGTCCTTCGCCGACAAAGGGCGGCCCGCGCGCCGTAGGGCCCGTAGGAAGCCTGATAGTTGAGGCTTAAAACATTTTTCCTCCTCCCAGTGACAAAGGACATTCTGCTCATAATGGTACCGAGAGCCGGGGCCGAAGAATTCCCTCGGAGAAAGCCCGTGAAAAATGGCCCATCAACCGCTCAATCAGAATGGAGCACTGGAATAATCGAAGCGCCCGGCTTGAATGCGAAATTCCCTCTCGTTCTGCCTTCAACTGGAACTTTCACTGGAAGAACAACAATTTCAAGTGATTTAAAGTTGCTCCGATTAAGCGCGCCACAATTGACTCTCTCGAGAACCAGCAAGCTCCAGCTAATGCGATACAAGTTTCCCGATAGATTGGTTCGAAATGTTGCTGGAATATGAATGGGCTCATCCATTATGTAGGTTCTTTCTCGAGGAAGAAAGGTCATAGCGAGCGAGGGGGTGGCTCCAGACAGCAGTGACTCATCGCAGCCGTCTAATATTCCCTGAGAAATGGCCGGGAGCGTCGAACCGATGCGTCTACCCTGGAAAGTGAAAGCGGAGAGCGCGCGAGTGGGCTTGCAGGGTGGAAGCGAACGATCAGACGCAGAGGAGCTCGGGGCGAAGGAGAGACGCGAGGAAAGTGGTTACAAGTGTGCAGCTAGGAGAACCAGGGTGGTAATAGGCAAGATTCTCGCGCAAGGGGCCTTCGCCCGAACACGCCATTCTATTTATACGGCGGTCGCGTCGCGCGTACGTAACGCAGGCGCGTGTCCGATCGCCCGGCCGGCTAGAAAGCGGAGCGACGCAACCTCGCACTCTCGGCGGCCTCTCGCCACCGCACCAATCAGTGTTTCCTTTCGATTTTCCGCTTCTTCCCCCGCCAGGAAAAAAAGAATGTCGTCCGCCTGAGCGATCTCCTCCCTTCTGCGCTCTCTCAGGTCAGTATGTCATCAGTAGTCGGCGAGCTTGCGAGTTGCTCTTGGGATGTTAGACTCGTTAGGATCTCGCCTCGCCCCTCGCCTAAGATAGGAATAGTTCATCAGACTGCCACGGTTTTCCGATCCATTGTGTCCGGCGGGTATACTTAACCTCTGCGAGTTTGTAAGACAATTGTACTCATTCGCACGAGATAGAGCTCATTGAAATACGAATTCATGTCTTTGGTATAAAACGCTGAAAACAGAAAAACGTGTCTTGAAAACTTGTACGAATCAATCACGAGAAACAGATTCGAAAGCTCCTCTGTTATTCGTCCGATGGGTCCGCTCGCTCGTAACTCAAGGGAACACTTTGACTCAGCAGGGGGGAAAAATGGGCTCTCGCTCGTGTAAATGCAATCGTTACACAATCGCAGTGTAGTAGAAGGCGGTACGTAAAGTCCGTCGCATCGTGACCAGTCGAGCAAATAGCAGGAGTCGAAAAAAGCGGAGCAAGTGGAATAGGCGCTCGGCGCGAGGGAGCGAGGCACGGGAGAGTCGACAGGGAAGAAAGCCGGTGGTGGGGAAGAAATTTCCTGGCATTTCGAGGCGGCCGATCGCGGCAACCTCGAGACTTGTGTACATCGCAGCGGTACACGATGCACTTACGAGATTTATGAAGTAATTTATAGCCGTTGTCCGTGGCAGCGAGCGGGCGCTCTCGCATGCTCGCCGTGCCCTGCATTCTGCGCTTACGTGAATTAACATTTTCCCCGGGCCGGCCGCGCTTCTTGTACCTACAAGCGTTCCGCTCGCCCGAGAACAGCGCCGGCTCGCCAAAAGAAAACGAGGAGAGAATTAATGCCGGGGAGAGAGAGAGTATCGCATTGCCACACGCTCTTTCCCCCTTTGCGTGCGAGTGCGCTCCTCTTTCCCAATAAGCCGCCGGGAGAAACGAAACCTCGCCACCAGGAGTCCTCGAGTTCCCCCGGAACTTGGCCGATCGGTGCAATTTCGCCCGGAAGCAATTCGACGCTAACTGACCACGCAACTCCCATCTTAACTGCCAACTAGTTCGGGGAACGATGTTTTATCCCGATGAGGCCGCCACTGCCACCGCTCCAATTGGCTGGGAAACTTCCAGCGAGAGGAGGAATTAGTTTAGCGGCCCAGCCGGCAATTCATAAAGACGGGGAGGCGAGTTTCGGGGGCGCGTTTCCCGCGTAAATAAACGCGAGTCCTGCAATCAATAGGATTGCCCTCTTCAACCCTCTTGTCAGACTTTTGTATTTAATTTCAACCGCCTGCTTCCTCTCCAAGATGAACCCTTCGCTTCCCCGGCGTCCTATAGTGCCCGTTAAGAGAAGAGGAGCTTCCCCCGAGGTTCGCGAAGCGACTTGAAGCGACTCTTGATAATCCTGTCGTCGAGTCTAGCTGGCGTAAAGCTTTTTCGGATTCAACTTTCCCCGCAACCCTCAACACCTTACCTCGGCTCTAAATCCCCCGCAATTGCGCAATCAACGCCCCGCCACTTCTGCGCCCGACTACCCTCGGATTAATCGAGGCTGATTTAAAATATACTTTATTTAGTTGACGCTGCAATTCCGAGCTCCGCCGCGTAATTCCCCATTTCACGCACTGGCGGCTGCAATCGGCCAAGTTCCAATTAATTTCGGATCAACCCGCAACGAGTAATATCGAATTCGGCGTTAATGAATTGAGTCCGACAATAGTTTGAAACTGTAATCCGCTAAAGTGGACTGGGCAGGTAAATGTCCTTTAATGGATAAACCACCAAATGGTAACATTCAATGGAATGGATGTCCTGGAAGTTACTTTAACAAGAATACCAAAGAAACTGTGCTCACAAACGATAATCGACTATACAGCTTGTCCCTCGCATGCTTTTACAATTGAATAACTCTACTATCACCTGCATGCCTCTGTAAATCCTGAGATCCTACGCTCCAGTGACCTTTGAAGCCAGTAATACCTTTTCACAACTCGGCTTTGTACATACATGTAACTGCACCAGCAGCGATACCACTGGAACACCGCAGCGTAGACTCACTCGCAGGGCGTATGAATCATTGGACCAAAAGGCTCCAAGTGGGCAAGAATTAGATCTGAAATAGAAAGTAGCGGGAGCGTTGTGTCGAGTTAAAAGCGTGTTCCATTGGTATCGGCGGCAAGGTGCATCAGCAAGGATCCTCCCCACGATCCATTATCGTGAGAGGAGCTCTCAGCGCGATAAGAGGGAATCGAACGAGAGCTAATTATGGTTTGGATGGTGCAGGTGGGGTCGCGTCTGGCGATGCGGAGGGATACGTGCGCCGCATGCGGGCTTCCGGTCTTCCTCGCGGAGAAGCTCGTGATCGCCCGCACTCCTTATCACCGTACCTGCTTCCGATGTGCCCGCTGCAACAATCAGCTCACGCCCGGCAACTACTACGAGACGGAGGAGGGCCAATACTGCTGCGAGGCGTGTCCCGACGAGGTCTCCTCGGCGGCCTCCTCGATGCACCAGAAGTACAACGAGGACATCATGACCTCGTCGAGCAGGGAGGCCTCGCTCCCGGCCGGGAGCACCGTCGCTCACGCTCTCTGCAAGAGGTCCCTCAGTGACGAGGAGAAGAGCAGCAAGCCGACACTGGACACCAGCAGGAGCGGGAGGGTCCTCGAGGAGAGGAGAGGCAGCGATTCCAGCCGGAGGCTCAACCCCCCGGACCCGGTGCCCGACCTGATAGCGCAGACCTCGCAGATGCGGCTCAACTTCATGGCGAGCCACTTGCTCTCCGAGAGGGAGCCGGAAACCTCAGCGGTGGACGGCGCTCTGGCCGGAAGAAGCCTCTCCGAGAGCGAGGAATCCTCCCATGGTGAGGATGAGGGAGGGCAAGTTGCGGGCAGGACTGTCTCGGCATTGCTAGACGACGACGAGATCGAAGACGCGCAGGAGGACGAGGGAGAAGAGGAGGATGAAGTGGAGGAGGCCGGCTCTTCGGCTGGTTCCTCCAGGGAATCGATTAATCGAGAGAATAGTCCGGAGGAACCGACCGCGGAGGACTCGCCGGTCCTAGACGTTGTAAATAACGCGCTAATGGATAATCTAGATGTTAAGCCGCAGGAGGAACAGAGACTAACTGCCATTTCGTTCCATGACGTAGTTAAAGGTAGCTCAGTTAGTTTAAATAGCAAGGAGGACGATACCAAAGAGCTGCTAGGCAAAGCCGACAAGCGCGGGGACTCCGAGGAGTCTCTCTCGCTGGTGCAAAAGAGGCTCCGGATGTTCGAAAGCCAAGATAAGAAGGGCCAGGCTGGCAAGGAGCGCAAGGAAACCAAGAGTGCCTTGGAGGTGCGAGAACCTAGTGTGCACTCCGCCGATCGATCTGATAGGAGGATGGAGAATCATGACAACCCGTGCTCTCGCTTGGACGTTCCTATTAGCCGCGCTCTAACTAGTAAAGCGGAATCTCAGAGAACAGATGAGCCCATAACTACTAAGGATGAGCCCTCGACAATTTATAGGGTCCCTACGTCAGCCGGGGAGGTGTTGGATCCTTGTAAGGATGATAGCAACGGAGATAGTGAATCATCGAGGATGGATGATAGCGGCGCTCAAAGGGATAGCTGTCGAAAAAGTTTCAACGGTGCAATCGCCTCCCCCGAGAGCGAAAGGGTGCCGCAGAACGAGGTGTCTGTAAACGCAGAATCCAGTAGGGATGATACGTCGGCCGACCCTGCCAACGAGACCAGCCTCACCAAGGCTGACGGTATTGATCTGAGCGCAGCCGATGACTACCCGGAGGATCTGAATCCTTTCAATAGTGACGATGAGGAAACCGCCGCGGATAACTACCACACGGCTATGGATACTTCCAAGAGGAGCACAAATCCCTTCGACAGCGACGAGGATGAGGAGGAGGATCGAGCGGAGAGGGATGCGGTGCCTCCGAAGCCGGCGACGAGGACCACCATCGGCGCGAATAAACTCCAACAGCAATCGACCGCTAATATGCCGAGGAAGCGACTCTTGGTTGCGCCCAAGATCAACCTCAATCCATTTTCGAGCGACGACGACGAGCACGATAGCGATCTCGAGATCAAGGATCCGCCGACACCTGCGAGCGCACCTGTCCCCAAGCCACGCACCATTAAGTACGTTCAGGATTCCCTTAGTATTTTCACCGCAGGATCGCGTAGTCGCAACATGTTGTTTCACCGGTCGAGGGTGTAGAGTCAGGTAGCACGATTGTTATTGCTGTTTCAGGAATACTCCCGAGTTGGGCGTAGCCCAGAGGAGCCTCGGTTTGAGTCGGGGCGACCTGTACGCCTCGAGCACTTCGATCGCGAGCTTGGAATCGGCCACGACACCAGGTGGAACCTACAGGAAGAAGAAGCCGGCACCGCCGCCGCCAACTGCCAAAGAACTTTTTCCACTCGACCAGCGGACATCGCCCGTACCCAACCCACTCAACAGTTCGGCTGGATACCTTGTAAGTTCCATTTATTTTATTCCTCCGCTAAAAAGTTCTGGCACTCTGAAACCGCAAGGGGAAATAGTGCTTGGTGCGGTTGACCCTGTTTCTTTGCGCGATCCTATTGGCAAGAAAGACATCACTCGATTGACGGCTGGCATCCGGTAATTTCCAGAGCACATCGCCCCGCACTACGCCCAGGGCGCGCAAAAGCAAGCCAGCGCCGCCTCCACCAATGCCTACGAGCACTCCTTACAACGTGAGCATGGGTGCTCTATTGAACTTCGCCGAGTCACCCATCGCCGAGCCAGGCCCCAACGACGAGAATGAGAGCTTGCGCGTGTGGGAGGACCAGAAGACCAGCAAGGACGAGACCAACCGAAACAGGCAGAGTTTGACGAATGTCTCGTGCGAAGAGGCTCTCAGTTACAAAGCTTACCTGGATAAGAGCGTGCAAGGCAAGTGGAAGAGGAAGAAGGGCCCTGCGCCTCCGCGACCAACACCTCACAGAAGAAAGGTATGCATACGTGAAAGAAGATTTCTTTTGAAAGTTAGATATTTGATTGTAGACGCTGATGTTTGTGTGTTCTTTTTCAGATCAAAGTGATATCAATGAAGGACGTTAAACTAGAGCTAGAGGAGATCGAACTGCAGCAGCAGGGTTTGGAAAAGCAGGGTGTGCGGTTGGAGCAGTTGATTAGGGACAGGTGTGAATCCGGAACTAACAAGACCGAAGGTAAGTGAAAGCAAGCATAAAAGCGGCGGAGCTTGTTGCAACCGATCGAGCGAAATCACAGTTTCTTCCTGATATTACAGATTCATCTCTGAGTATGGATGTGGAGGAGCTTGTGCTAGAACTGTTTGCGTTGGTGAATGAGAAGAATGAATTATTCAGAAGACAGGCGGAATTAATGTTATTGAGGAGGCAGCAGAGGCTCGAGGAAGAACACGCCGAAGTAGAATTCCAAATCCGCTGCCTAATGTCGCAGCCCGAAGCTACAAAGACGGATTTTGATAAACAGCGAGAAGAATTATTAATTCAGAGGTTTGTTGGATTATTTAAATTGTAGGAGTACTGATGATGTAACACCTTACGTACGATAATTAACATTACATGGATAATTTTCACAGGCTCGTGGAGATTGTCGAGAGGCGGAACGAAATTGTCGAGTGCTTGGAAATGGATCGTCGAAGAGAAGTGGAAGAAGATCGTAGTATACACAAACACATGGGCTTGTATGCTGGTAAGCATCTGCCTTATTTTTGCCCTTGAGGAATTATCGTGGTCTACTTTCATATCACTCTTGCAGCAAGGAATAAAAATGAGCTTTCGGGCAACAATAACGATACTAATAATTCCTCGAAAACCAAGAAGGGAAAAACGAAAGAGAAAGTAAAAGAGAAAAAGTCGAAAAAGACATCGAAAAAAGACGCAGATAAGGATGTGGATGAGACTGAAGTAAAGCTCAAGCGCCACACCAAGCGGAAGTGGTTCTGAGTCGCATTAGGGATTACAGTCGAAAAAATATAACGAGATAGGCATAAGATAGTATTTAATACTTTTGATAAATATTTTTAACAAAGGATCTGTTATTTATAAATTGTAGAAATGTAAGATATTATTATTAATGAAACACCAATTTAATACGCTGCTGAGTAGTTGGGAGATCGTGGCACATTTGAGTGCTATATTTTGTATGTACAATTCTGCATTTATTAAGTTGTTTATAAAATAAAGTTTTCGTCATCTTCTATTGAAAATCCTTAGTATCCGAATGGGCGAGTTTCCTAACTGTATACGATTTGTTCGTAATGGAAGTGCGCATTCCTCAAAATCGAGATTGTGGTCCCCTAAAAAAAGATGAGTCGATCTAAATGTATGAACCAGCTTAATGAAAGAAAAGAAGCATTTACGGTGTTCTAAATACCTAGCTGACTAAAGAAATACGAAATGGTATCAGCATTACGAATCGTCGCAGCGATAATAGCGTATCTAGCATCAAAGCTCAGTAAAGTTTTCAAGCCTGCAACTAGCGCGTCGATAGCTCTATTCTCATACAAAACATCGGCTGCGACGATTACATCGGGCACTGATCGACTCTCTGCTATGTAATTATCGATCTCCTCCCATTTCAATTCCAGTACTTTCACACGTATACTTTCATACGTGAAGCTCAACTTCAATCTATCAGAAGCCCCGCAAGGGTAAGGATGGCTCTTTTCAGATGGTAGTAAATTCAGTTTTACATTCTCGCATACCATCCTGAGAACCGCATGATGGCAGTCTGAGAAAACATATTCTTTGGGAGTACACGTGCTAATAACATTCAGACCACTCAATCCAACACCACAACCCAACTCCAAAACAGATTTCCCAGAGAATTCATTCCTATTTTCCTCGCACCACTTGCTCAGTGCTGCAGCACCCTATTGATGAGGTATATGGTTTTTAAATTATCATGGACTCATATGAACATTATACCTGCCAGCATTAACTACCTGCCAACTACAGAGTCCTGTTGTACCCTCTGATATAATATTTGTGCTTTCCTGTAGCGTAATATATTCTAGCTTGCCATTCCTGACTGAGAAGTGTCGATAGTGTGTTGATTTGTTTGTGGTCTGTGATACTAAATTGCAATAAGCAGTGTAGAGATCGTCGTGAATTTCGTCGCCCCTTTCTTCGATCTAGAATACCATAAACGACTAATCAATCGTGAAAGTTCAATGCATCTAACAACATCGAAGTTGTAGTACCTTGGTCATGAGCCATTTAAGAAATGCTTTCTGATAAGACTCTTTAACAGGATATTTCTTGACCAAAGCATTATTCACGCTATTCCGTAGGATCTCTTTTTGTGCGTCAAGATCGGTTATACAATGAATCGATTGTTCATCAATCTGAAACGAGCCCACTCCAATTCTCATAAATCGGGTCAAGCACGAATTTCTGCTTTCAATATCGCGAGAGCCAAGAGAGTCGTACCGTTTGATTGATTACATTTATTGGAGTACAACAGAGAAACTGTTCGACTACAATACTTGTGCTTGTTTTCTCGTGTCCCATTTTGCAGGGATCGCTGCGAGGTAGGTTATAGTTATCACTTTCAGTATTATATCACAAATATTGTGCGTGAATAGAAAAGATCTCTGCAACTTGATTGCGAGCTGATTCGACCATGCGAGAAGTCACGTCAAAGAATCGAAATAAAAAAATAAATAGTCTCACATTAACCGCACGTGTCACAACATCCTCTGGGTCTCTTTTGGAGCCTCGTCTAGCTCACCCACTCACTGTCAACTGGCATATCCGTGTACCACACCATACCACACCTGAATCCCTCTGGGGTTGTGTCCAGTTATCAGTGGGAGAAACTGGAACCCTTTCAAGATGTAAATTTCCTAAACTCAACTTGACTCAACTACAATACAAAAGTATTCGGCATACCTTTGCCATTTGAGTTGTATTTCAATTGAAAAAGAAGAGCATTTAAAAAAGTATAAAATGTATGTTACGTATCTCTCCCTTTCCCGAAGCTCGGCGAACCCAATGAGCGTTGAGTAATGCGATCCGGCAGGAGGGTAAAAAGGGTATTGAGTTTACAGCAGCCTACACAGTCTAGAGCAGTCTAGAGTAGTCTGCAGTGCGATGCAGTAGAGCCTTGAAATTTCCGCCAGAAAAGTAGTTTCTCCGCTTTACGCGCGACAGTGTCTCGGCAGGTCCGGCAGTGGTGGGTGATTCCGCTATCTAATTTCCAATCGCGGTGCGATTGAGGAATTTGGCGCAGTTGGTTTCGTTGGTTTGACAGCGGAACCATTTGACAGGAGTACCTGCACTTTGTTGCAAGGTATGACGTAGTATCGGAGTTTACGTTGGACGCTCGTATGCGTGACGAGCATATCAGGGCGGCCTGCTCTCAGCCGAGTCGATGTCATACGATGCGACTTAGTAATTGAGATAAGTGAGCCAAGCCTTAAAAGATCCCATTGCTAACCGGTACCAGCCATCATGCACTCCCGTTGAGTTTTCGATGATCTGATCCTGGTAATGCTCTTGCTCTGATCTCCAAGGTACGTGCCGAGGTGCGCTCGCTAGCTCAACACCCATGTCAAGTATAATTTAACTGATGAATCCCCCTTTCCATTGGCAGACACATCCACCTGACACAATGGCCTCTGCAGCGGAACAACAGCAGCAGCAGATCACCCTGGAGTTTTACCAGGCGATGGCTGACTTTAAGAACATGTTCCCTCAGATGGACGATGATGTGATCGAGGTATAGTAGATTGCTGGCTGCAAATGGTCTTCCATGGTGCCTATTGAAACTACTTGAGCGCACTTTTCCAGGCTGTACTTAGATCGAATCAAGGGGCAGTTGACACAACCATCGATCAGTTACTCAGTATGAGCACCGACAATGAAAACGAGAAGATCAGAAGTGAATTGGAACAAAATGAAGAAGTCCCTGACACTAGTACCAAGTCGCCAAAAATGGAGTCGAGTAGTTTTTTAAAAAGTATACATAAGTGGCAGCCTCCGCTGCTGGGGCCTCTCCCAGAGACATTCCTTAGGATTTCTCCAGACTTGACAGAGGAGAATTTGGAATCATCCCAGGATAATTATATGACTGAGTACGAACGAATTGCTATGTTCCTTCAGAATGAAGAATTCATGCAGCACCTGCGCTGGAATGAGGATTTCTTAAATACATTAGAAAGTGGTAAATCATTTAAAATAAAATACATTTGGTATTATTTGCAGGAAAGACATATAGAAACAATGCATTACTTTCTTTCCAGATTCGAAAGTACAAGCCGCCCTCGATAAATGCGGCTGCCAAGGCACACACGACGACGAGGATCTATTTAAGGAAAGGCTGAAAAATATGGGCAAACGTGAGTATCATGTTCAATGTCACAATAACAATCGTCAAAACAAACACGTCGAACTTATATAATGCCGTGTCATTTCAGTATCACGGCGCAAATTCGCACAACTTACGAAAGTCTTTACTTGGAGTAAGAAACGCGGTGGAAGGCAGTTATTACCGCCAACGGCATCGTGCGACGACCTATTGGATCCCGAGGAGTCGTCTAGGCCACAGTCTTAAAAGCTAGCAGCCATAGACCCCTCTATTCTTCATAAACACAACAAGTGGCATTTAATGCTTACAGTTACCTATGAGTTGGAAATCAGAAAGATGCATATCTATCCTAACTTAACCAGAGCAGAGCTACGATTAACTATTCTCTCTTAACAGATGATCTAATAAGCTATAAGTTAATTAGCAGCCTAGGTCTATGTTTCTGGTATCAACTAGCATATCGATGACAGATCGGTATCTGGATCTAATTGCATCTGCAGGTAAAGAGCATTCAGCATGATGGAGAGAGACACAAAGTGTATCCCTCGCTATTTATGGGAATTTCGCAGCTGTAAGGAACTCATACTTTAACTTATAGATAGGTATTCTATATAGGGATAGAACAATAAATACCGTGTTAATATTTAGGGATGCGGTAAAGATCTGTGAAGCTTTGATTAGGAAGTATTCAGAGCGCAAACTGTGGTTGTATTATTTGGAGTCTCACAAATGATCTATTTACTTGTGGTATCGGCAGTTTAGTGACGATATTACTTTTACACATTTATTCTCATTTTATACACATTTTTTATGACAGTTGTTTTTATTTACTAGTACGGTCCTTTCGTTTTCGTGGCTGTTCTTAGTGTTGTTAATATACGGGGGTCAGAAAAGTTTACAGACCTCGGAGAAATGATGATATTTAACTGAAGTTTAAGGAATTGAAGTTACGAATGATGTTTGGTATCTTTTCGATTTCGATCTGATATTTGTTAATGACTTTAAATGTTTTTTTTATCATATACAAAGTATGATAAATGATTTTATATTTGTTTATTAGTTTGTTAGTGTAGCATTTTCATTGCTGCAGAAGGCATATATCAAGAAATTCGTTGATATAGAAGTAGGTGACCAGCGCGCGGCATGGCACGAAAGCAACACTTGATCGTCGATGGAAACGTCCGCGTTACATAGAACTGTGTTGGCAATTAGTAGCGATTTCTACAAGATGCAATATTTTGATGCCATTCTTTAAGTCTAATGAATCCTAGTCAGTTTGTCTAGCCACTACTTACTTAATGACGAGTACATACATTGGATGATGTATTGAGATTGTTCGTGTAGAAAGTATTTATATATAAATGAGCGTAGCATAAACATTCAGAAACGTGATGACATGTGGTATGAAAAATACGTAAAGTACGAAAATAAATTTTACGGCGACGGACCTAAGCTGTATTGATTACAAAAATATTGTTTTCACTGTACCCTATTTATTTACATAATCATAAATCCCGGAATGACCCCAAGATGCGCGCTAAAAAGCAGCGTGTTGAAACGAAGTAGATGCAATAACACATAATAGTTTTCAAATAGTTTTATAGAGCATACATACTTTTTACACATTTGCTGTACAATACTGCGCAATTTAAATTATTCTTGTAAAATATGAAACGTGGTTAAACTTAACAATCATGGCTTAAGATTACGATTGACTTAATTTAACGAAAGCAAGATTTTCATTCGTAAAGACGCAATAGCGTTGGATCATTACGCATCGGGCTGCCGGAAGAAGACCCGGGCACCTGCCAAACTATAATACAACAATTGAAATTCGGCATTTCTCTCGGCGAGACGTCTCAGAGTTAGTGCCCTTGTTTGCTGTAACTTTTCGTCGCCCTGATAATCTTTAGATTCAGCGATTAATTTCTCGGCGTTCAAATGATGGTCAACCGTCTTGAACCAATGTAGGCTATCGAGTTCGCAGCTCTGGCCAAGAAGTGCATTAATATACGCGACGCCCATTGCAAAACCATCATCAGTAAAGGCTGCGCCGGTTTGATTCTTTTTGAACATTTTCTCTTTATTCGATATCGAGTTATCTACAAAACTTAATGTTAACGGCGGTACAATGGCATAAAACTGTTGCAAGTGGTGAGAGAGGTTCGCATCGCGAAAAGCAGACGCAAACACATCGACCAAGAGTTTAAAATAATGTATGCCCTCGGTAAAATTCCGTACCAGATTCGCTATGTCATCTTCCAGACGCTTAGCAGCGGCTTGTGTGATTGTACTATAATTCAAGTTCTTGCACATTGCTTCGAAGGGCACGGTACAATCGATGCTCGGCAAGAATGATACAGCATTCGAACTCGCATGCAAACCACCTGATCTAATTAAACGAACGTATCCTAACGCATTCCCGATTTCGGTAATCAATTGGCGAAATTGATCCAAATAACTTAGGCCGTTTGGTGTCATACCAAATTTCCTAATATCCTTCTGGAACTTCTCTGCTCTTTCATACGTATATGGCGTTGCTCCGTTTTCCCGCTGCGCTTTAATAAATCTAATATCGCGCATCAGTCGAGACTTGATCTGCTCGTCGAACAGAAATTGCGAGAGCGTGTGCAATTGCACTCGCAAGAACTGATAGACGAAGTTTACTGTCGTACTCATGATGCCGGTACCGTGTGTCCTAATTGAATTCGCTATATGCCTGATCCCGATAGTATTTAAATGTTTATTGTTGCTAGTGTGCTCGATGAAAGTTTGCGTGTTCAAGTTGTAGAGGTACTTCGATACGAAGACGTGAATGTTTCTCATTATTTCGAGAGCGTCCAAACCCTGCTCTAACGTTTGCGTAGGCAAGTGATTCTGTACTGTCTTGAGATTCAATTTGTAATGAGCAAGAGCATGCATTGTCCTATATGTCTTCCAGTCGTGTAGAGCCACAGTTGTGAGATTGTAAAACATATCATCCAGATAATGTTCCACGAATCTTTTCGCGTATATCATATTGTTGACTAAAGGCAGTGGTAGGGATCCAACTATTCTCCCCCCATCTTTAGATCCTACATGGAAGGGGTTGGTGGAATCCAGTTTTAAATGCGCATGCACATGGAGTCTCAGACTTGTTTCTATTTCATGGCAAGCAGGTTCCAAGACATGTTTCCTTAACATATTCTTCAATTGCATTATCTTGTTCTCTTTCAAGTCTGATTCCTCTTGCTCATTCATAGTGCTGTTAAATGCACTAAACAGGTGAACAATGTGACTTATATTAAGGTTGCTGTCTGTGACTGAAGAAAAGTATGCAGGTAGTATGTTTTGATGGTGCAACAATATGGAATAATCACAGACTTCTTTAATGTTATTATATAGTTCAGCCAAAGTATCGTAGTTCTCCAGCATAAGTCTTAGCTTAACCACTTCCTCTTCTCTGAAAGTGTCGGTGAGCTGGCTGGCACAAGCTAGAGCACATCTGACTATCAGTCTTCTATCAGCTGTGGCAGGACCATTAAGCAGTCTGATACTGAGGCCTACCAGAGATAATGCATCCAACCTTTCTCGGCTATACCCTCTATCCTTCTGAACCAAGCACTTCCTTGCAGTCTCTAGGGTCACTAGAATATAGTAACTGAGGTATTGTAAAACCTGACCTTGTGATTGTACCACCACTGGTCCCAGTATATAAAACGTTGTCTGCAGAGACTTTTGTACTTCTATGAGCCTACATATCAACTGCACAGTGGTACGATTCATTGGCTTTACAAGAGCAGCATGCACGTTCATTATAAAAGATATAGTTTCTTTAATCTGAGATAACAGAGTGACTAAATCTATCAGCAAAGCTTGCTTTTGAGCTATGTCTGATACTTGTAGACTTGTTTTCATTAGAATATTTTGTATATCCATGCACCAGGTCATGGCTCTTTGGACTAAACTGTGTACAGTTATAGAGAGCCTCTGTGTCCTAGACTGGAGTATCTTTTCTCCTACATGTGGAGCAATGGCATTACTAGCCTCTTTCGGCAGAAAGTCTTTTAGAAACTTACTTGGTACCCATATCACATTTCCCACTAATGTTACCGCATAAAATTTCTTATTAGCCTCGTGCACTCTCCTCACCACTTTCTTATCACATGTACCGAACAACTTTGTTGCTACAACAATACCAAGGTTCACTCTGACCCAGTTTTTATTTAAAGCAGCATTGTCATTCGTTTTAGCCTCTACATCTGCCATTGTATACTTCAAGTAACAGGTCATTTGTTCGCTCATTGCTGGTCCTTTACGTATGTCCATTATGTGTTCAATAGTTTTAGGAAATATGTTACCCTTTAGTAACATGTCCTGCAGATTCTTCAATAGCTTGTCAAATGTATGCAGCTTAGATTCCACTACACCAAATTGCGACGGATTGTGCATAATGGACCTTACATGCATTCTGTACTTCTTCCATTGCTCCAACAAGGAGGGCTGGAATTCTATGATCTCATCCAAGGTAAGAGCAATGATGAATAGGTCAAGAAAATATTCTACTAAGATCGGCAAGTAAATGTCATTGCCGCCACCAGCAAGACTAGAGAGCTGTTGAGTGGTGAGATGGGCAACTGTGGATATCCTGTTCACGAAAACAAATAGATCCTGGAGATCCGCGAGAAGAGCTGTTGCATTCTTCGGATCATTCTCCAGTCCCCGCTCTCCGTGGCTGAAGAGTTTCTTGTAGAAGCTATCTGCCTCGTCTCTGAGCAGCCTGATCTCTCGGCATGTGCCTCCGACTGCCGCCAGTACTTTCGAGAGATACTTGTTCTCCATTTCAACCAGCGATAGAATGCTGACATCCTCCTCGGCATTGTAGACCAGCCGCACAGGTCCCTCCAGGAAGTACTCCAACGTGGAGTCTTTCTGCTGGCTCTTCTCCGCGAGGTTCTCGAAGAACTGGCCATACTTGCGCAGCTGCATTGAGCCTGCCGCCTTGTATATGGTTTCGTCCTTCTTTGCGCTCCATGCTGATGATTCTATCATAGTTACTGGTGACTCTCGTCGAGACTCGGGACGAAAACCGGCTGTATCAGGAGCAGACACACTTGCCAGGAGCCGATATATTATTTCGTCTCATGATTCGTGGTGCGCACTCAAACATGAAGAGGTATTCGCAGTTGAGGGATTATCGGAGATGGCGTGTTGCCGGTGTAACACTTCTATTAACAAATATATTTACAGTACGACGAAATGTCAAGCGTTATGGCTCACAGCGGTTCACTGGAATTGACAGTCATCGTGATAGGTGTGCCAGCTAGATGGGACACTCCCATATCAGTTCGTACGACTTTTGATGAGAGTAATGCGCATTCAGATTATTATAAATCCAGCAATGAATATATTAAAACTACATTGCTGCACCAACAGAACTACTTTGATAAGTAATTTGGCTTGATTTTATAAAATTTAGATTAAATTCTGCGCTGGGAAATAGGGAATATAATCTCATTTGGTGATTTTGGTCGCGTCATGGTGGCAGTACACAGCTAGAACTGCTCAAAACTTCAGCAAACTTCAGTTCGATTTCTCACACGTCTATTTACTATTCAACACGACCACCAACTTTGTTATGTCTCACGACAAGCAACGTTGTAGTTAGTTTATTACGAAAGAAGTGTAATTAAAAATCGAGGATAATGATCAAGTGATTAAGGCAGTGCAATAAATCGTACTACGCCGCAATCAACAAATTGCTCCAAAATGGATCCACCGATTGACTCGAGTGTCTATAGGTTGGAAGGTTCGGACAATAATCAAGCAGGAGGTCTGATTCTTCGCAAGAAACCTTCCGACCATACTTTCAAGAAACCACAGACTTCTATGTTTGGCCTGGACAAACTGGCAGAGCGAAAGAGGCGAGAAAATTCACTGGAACCCTCTAAGTCTAAGTCATCCCCCAGTTCATCCAAACCAGATGGAAAAGACAGAAAATACCGTTCGTATGCTGAAGAGACACCAACTCATACTGGTGGCGTGAATACGGAAGCGCAGCGACGTTTGGAATCACGACTGAAACATCAGAGACTGAGTGCACAGGACAAGCGTCAAAGGGATGAGTACAGGGACAGGGATCGTGACAGACGGAAAGACAGAGATAGGGATAGGGAAAGGAGTCGCAGCAGGGATAGTACGCGGCAGACACCCTTGAGATTCAAGGACGAACCACAGACTCCTAAATTCAAGACAAGAGATCCGACATCCAAAAGTAATTGGGATGATGATGAGGATGAAGAGCCAAGGAACTCCAGTTGGGATCACCCCACACCAAATCTGTACAATAGTCGGGACACTCGTGACAGTGTCAGGAGTGAATTCACACCATCCTACAAGTATAATCCGTGGAACAGGGATCACAAACCTACTGGTGCTACACCACTGGTTGATGGTGAGGAAAAGGAGCAATGGGAGGAAGAGCAGCAAAGATTGGACAGAGAGTGGTATGGGCTGGATGATGGGGAGAATAATGCATTTGGCGATGTATCTGAAGAGTACACTCGCAAGAAGGAAATGGAATTGGAAGCTAGAAGGCAAAAACGCCTTTCCGCGCAACAGCGGCAAATTAATAAGGATAACGAATTGTGGGAGCGTAATCGAATGTTAACTTCGGGCGTTGTGAGTTCGTTGGACCACGACGACGATCCTGACGACGAGGGTGAAGGAAGAGTGCATCTGCTCGTGCACAATGTAGTCCCGCCTTTCTTGGATGGTGCGTTTATCTTTCGTCGATCTTGGTATGCATCTTAATTTCAACGGTACACTAACTCTAAATTTACTTGTTTAGGTCGCATCGTCTTTACGAAACAACCGGAGCCCGTTGTACCTGTTCGAGATCCGACGTCGGACATGGCTCTCGTAGCTCGCAAAGGATCCGCTCTAGTTCGGGCGTATCGAGAACAGAAGGAGAGACGACGCGCACAGAAGAAGCATTGGGAACTGGCTGGAACACACATAGGAAATATCATGGGCGTGCGTGATAAGAACAAGGAAGATCGGGAATTACCAGGACAGGAAACAGACTTCAAAGCGGGACAAAAGTACGCGAGGCACATAGGAGCTGGCGAAATAACGGGCGAGGCCAGATACAGGACCATACAACAGCAGAGAAGGAGTCTACCGGTCTTCGCAGTGCGCCAAGAGCTTTTGAACGTAATCAGAGAAAACAGCGTGGTAGTAATTGTAGGAGAAACTGGTAGCGGTAAAACCACGCAATTAACTCAATACCTTCATGAAGATGGATACAGTCATCATAGTATGATCGGTTGTACTCAGCCTAGGAGAGTGGCAGCTATGTCAGTTGCGAAACGAGTGTCTGATGAAATGGCAACTGCATTGGGAGACAAAGTCGGATATGCCATTCGTTTTGAGGATTGTACCTCGAAAGATACTGTTATAAAATACATGACCGACGGTATTCTATTGAGAGAAAGTTTACGCGAAGGCGATTTGGATCGATACAGCGTTATAATTATGGACGAAGCTCACGAAAGATCCTTATCTACTGATGTACTGTTCGGTTTACTTAGGGAGGTAGTTGCCCGCCGACATGATCTCAAGTTGATAGTAACTTCCGCTACTATGGACTCAAGTAAATTCTCTGCATTCTTTGGGAATGCAGCCACTTTCCAAATTCCGGGCCGAACGTTCCCGGTCGAAGTTTTACATGCTAAGAATCCTGTGGAGGATTATGTCGATGCTGCGGTTAAACAAGTCTTACAAATTCATTTGCAGCCGCGTAGCGGCGATGTCTTAGTGTTCATGCCTGGTCAGGAGGATATTGAGGTCACCTGCGAAGCTCTGAAAGAACGCTTAAGCGAGATAGATTCGGCACCTCCACTCTCGATTTTGCCCATTTATTCGCAGTTACCCTCAGATCTGCAAGCGAAAATCTTCCAACGGTCAGAAGGGGGTTTGCGAAAATGTGTGGTGGCGACGAACATCGCTGAAACTTCGTTGACTGTGGATGGCATTGTGTTTGTCGTCGATTCCGGCTATTGTAAATTAAAGGTTTATAATCCCCGGATCGGTATGGATGCTTTACAAGTGTATCCTGTGTCAAAAGCAAACGCTGACCAGAGATCGGGAAGAGCA
This sequence comes from Crossocerus cetratus, assembly GCA_963675795.1. NCBI lineage: Eukaryota > Metazoa > Arthropoda > Insecta > Hymenoptera > Crabronidae > Crossocerus > Crossocerus cetratus. The sequence goes on from OY776667.1 coordinate 20,829,015, forward strand.
GGACGTACTGGTCCTGGCACCTGCTACAGACTATATACGCGCAGGCAGTATTTAGACGAACTTCTCTCAACTGGAGTTCCTGAGATACAACGTACAAATTTGGCCAACACAGTACTTCTGTTGAAGTCTTTAGGAGTTCAGGATCTCTTAGCTTTCCATTTCATGGATCCTCCACCTCAAGACAATATATTGAATTCCTTGTATCAATTATGGATCTTGGGTGCCCTCGATCATACTGGCAGATTAACGCCTCTAGGACGCCAAATGGCTGAATTCCCATTGGATCCGCCGCAGTGCCAAATGTTGATTGTTGCATCTCAACTTGGTTGTACAGCCGACATTTTAATTATAGGTAAGCTTTTTTATAACTGTTTAATTTCCACCATGTGGCTAATAATTAATCTGTTTGCAGTTTCCATGCTATCGGTGCCCTCCATATTCTACCGACCCAAGGGTCGAGAGGAGGATTCTGATTCAGCGAGGGAGAAATTCCAGGTTCCAGAGTCGGACCATTTGACATACCTGAACGTATACAACCAGTGGAAGGCCAATGGTTATTCCAGCTCCTGGTGCAACGACCACTTCATACACGCGAAAGCAATGCGCAAAGTCCGAGAAGTCAGACAGCAATTGGAGGAGATTCTAAAACAACAGAAAATGGAAGTAGTGAGTTGCGGTACCGATTGGGACATTGTGAGAAAATGTATTTGCTCGGCATACTTCCATCAAGCAGCACGTTTGAAGGGCATTGGCGAGTATGTTAATTGTCGTACTGGCATGCCTTGCCACTTGCATCCCACATCAGCTCTATTCGGCATGGGTTTCACCCCTGATTACGTGGTGTATCACGAATTAGTGATGACCGCGAAAGAGTACATGCAATGTGTGACCGCTGTTGACGGCCACTGGCTTGCCGAGTTGGGTCCAATGTTCTTTAGCGTCAAAGAGACGGGCAGAAGTGGTCGCGCGAAGAGACGTCAAGCGATGCAGCATCTTCACGAGATGGAAGGTCAGATGAAGGAAGCTGAGGAGGAGATGAAAGCACGAGCACAGGAACAACTCGAACGAGAACAGGCGTCCGTGAGAAAGTAAGTTTCGATTCTTCAAATGTATGGCAGTAAGTACAATATTGAGTCTCAAGACTTTATGTTGTGATACTATCTGTGTTTCAGGAAAGAGATTTTGACTCCAGGCATCAGAGAACCAGGAACACCAGCTCCATATAGGAAAACACCCGGTAGACTAGGTTTGTAATTGACGCTGTGGCGAAGCGTGTAGCATTCTGGCGAGGAGTTGGAAGCGTGGACGTTACAAGTGAGATTGTATATAATAAATGAAACATTTTATAAGTTTCTCAAAAGGATTACAAATACAATGAATGTTTTTTACTCCAGTGTCTTTCCCACTCCCATACTTAGCTCAGGGTAAATTGAAAAGCAGACTAGTAGTAGAGTGTTTGTCTGTAAAGATATTTATTATCAATACAGTCTTTCTCTGTTTTGTACAAGGAAGTTGTAAATTAGTTTATATGATGCCGATCTTGTTGGCAACATCCAATGCATCGTAGTCGCTGGTTAATCGTACGTATGCCTTCTTCTTGCCATCAGGCCTGATGAGGGTGTTCACCTTGGCAACATCAACGTCGTACAGTTTTTTGATCGAAGCCTTGATGTGGTATTTGTTTGCCCGTGTGTGTACAATGAAGACCAAGGTGTTGTTGTCTTCAATCTTCTTCATGGCTGCTTCAGTCGTCAGAGGGAACTTAATGATATTGAAAGCATCCATGCTGTGAAAAGAAACATGTTTTTTATAAGTATTTTGTCTTGAAGCACTTAGATATCTATATGAATACAAATTGTAAAAAGACACCTACCGATTCCTGTTGGGAACCGATTTGCGGGGGTACTTGGGGTTCCTTGGTGGCCTGAATGTCTTCGGCCTGTGGAAGTGGACGGATGTCCTGACTTTCCTGACACGGGATCCATGGACACCCTTCAAGATCTGTTAAAACACATATTCATTAATCCAAATTCTTATTTAGAAGATGCGCATTAGTTTAGACTTTCTGCATTCATCAGTAGGATTATTAAAGTTCTTTTCATTGTGAATTCAAAGAGATTCCCAATCCATAGTCATCATTTTTCATGTCGAATACTGCAAGTGAAACTGAAGCTGGAAGATTTGTATAATTACCTTCTTCTGGGCCTTAAGAGCCTTCTGGACTGGAGCAGGCCTTCCACCCTTGGGTGTCTTCTTCGCTGCCTGCACATTCTTCTTTTGCTTGGGTGCTGCTGGTTTGGCTGCAGCCTTTGGTGCAGCTTTAGCAGCAGGCTTAGCAGCGGCTTTGGCAGCCGGCTTGGCTGCTGCTGGTTTCTTGGCAGCAGCAGGCTTAGCCGCAGGCTTGGTCACCTTCGAAGAGGTACCAGCGGTCGCTGGTTTCTTCTCGGTTTTCTTTTCCGCCTTCTTCTCCGCGGGCTTCCCGCCTGAAAATCCATAGAAAAGCAAACAACTTCATTAAACACTATTTTACTTATTTCATCGCAGATTCCGACGTGTCCCGTGTTGCATGTAAATATTTACTGGGCGTCCACTGATTCTACTAGTCACAGATCGGAGTCTCGTAGGTTAGATAGTCGTGCTAGAGATTTTTATTAATTTACCATTTCATCCGAGTATTATTCATAGCGACACGACAAAGTATCAAGCCGTAGACTTTAAAAGTTTACGAGAATCGAAGATCACAGTAAACACGCCACTACCGAGGGAACTGCATGTGTCGGGAAATCGTGCGGCCACATGGCTACTACTGAAATTTGTCACTTATGGGTAAAAGCAAATTTTACTACCGTTCTTCTTCTCTCATATATTTGTCGGCCGCCCGACGCAAACTTCTCGACTGGTTCCGCGACATTTCCGAGGCGATATAGACACGGTAAATTATATTACAACTCTACCTGCTTTCTCCGTGGGCTTCGGTTTCGGAGGCATTTTGCTAAAAAGGACGTCAACTCTAACCGGAAGCCGACGCGTAGACTCCCAGATCTACTACGCTAGTCATTGATTCGTGATTGGCCGTGAGATCCGATATTGGAAATTATGCACGCATTCGTGGTAATCGTAGTGTATGAATATACAGAATGCAAAATTCATAACATTAATTATCAACTAGGTTTGAATAAATCTTCTAATAACCTGGGAATTGTATTGGATTTTAATGGCACGTAGGTTGACTCAAGCACTTGATTCAAATTTAGTGATTTCCCAAAGTCTTGTAAATCTTGTTAAAATGACAATTTATGATCATTTATATACAAAGTTGCAATATTTAACGGATCGGCAAGGGGCCTGATTGTTGTTTTTCATCGGTTCCCCATGTTTTATGGGGATTAGAGTGATTGAGGCGAAACACCTGCCCCAGCAACCAATGTTTTCCTTTCACAGCCCCGTTAGTCATCATTCTCGCATCAGCGAGTGAACCAGCATGTCCCTTTAAACATTCGACATTATAAAGACGCCTAGAATAAGTTTCGCAAGTCGTCTAACAGAAGCACGATGTTGGAAACACGTTCAGCTGTATATAAAATGATGTCCAACGTAGCCCGCGATGAACGTCAGGTAAGAACATTATATTAAAAATAACTATAACGCATACATTACTAAAACATTATTACTTTAGATCGAGAATTGGCCACCGCCGTTTTCTTCGGACGCAACACCATACACCGACCGAGACTTCAGCAGTCCCGTTCGGCGATCGTGTTTATCGAAAAGCTTGACCCTCAAAATATCCAAGGCGATTGTCATAGGGGATGTATACGTGGGCAAAACCAGTCTAGTGAACAGGTAGACTATACATTTTTAAAATTCCTTTGTCACGCGCACTTTCCTCCTCCCACTCTTATTTCCAGATTCTGCCATAAACTCTTCGACAACAATTACAAAGCGACCATCGGCGTGGACTTCGAGGTCGAGCGTTTTGACATTCTTGGCGTGCCTTTCCACCTGCAAATGTAAGTTCGATCGGAGCTCGGAGAAGTCGTCGCATTTTTTGCTGCACCATATTATAATTATATCAAAATATATTATCTTAGATGGGACACTGCTGGGCAGGAACGATTCAAGTGCATCGCTGCCGCTTACTACCGCGGTGCCAATGGTACGAAATTATAAGTAAAACCCAACCACCATTTCCGCATCAACATTTGCACTCATTTGAACTTGAATTGCTTCCAGTGATTATGGTCACCTTCGACTTGGGCAACTTAATATCCTTAGGCCACTGTCAGCAGTGGCTGTCGGAGGCATACAAGAGCAACCCGGGTCCCTGCCACATCTTCCTCGTCGGCACGAAACGGGACCTGCTGGTAACTGACCCAACTCTTCATAGTTCGCATATAATTCGATCAGGCATTCTACGGTGTTTCTATTATTCAAGTGCAGTCGAATCCGGTTTACAGTGTGATCGAGAAGCACGCCATTGAAATCGCGCGGAGAATGAAGGCCGAGTACTGGGCCGTCTCCGCCAGAACTGGTGACGGTGTTCCCCAATTATTCAGTCGCATCGCCGCCTTGTCTTTTCACGCAACGGCCATCAGGGAGTTGCAGAATATGAAACTGGAGCCAATAAATATCGGGACTGGTTTGATAAGTAAGTATTTATAGTTCTGTAGTGAAATTAGCCAAGATTCGTGGACGATTGTTGTGTCTTTGCAGATATAAGAGCGCAGGCCAAGGAGTCCGAGGCGAAGAAAAGAAGAGTACCAAACTGTTCTAGGTGTCCAACGTAGATTTAATTGACTTTTATTATTATATAACTTGTACATATTTTCTCTATGTATTGACAAACATCGCGGGGCATTTAAAAACCTGCGTGCATCCAAAACTAGTCACTTTTGCAATACAAGATTTCATATCCAACAAGTATAATGCAAAAAAATCTATTCCTGAGGACCAAACTGGACCAAACCCGGCGTGTAAAACAGGCTTAATTAAAGTGCAAAGGAGTCTCGAGGTGGCGGCCTCCGCCTCGAGTTCCAGCGTCGGCTAAAGCAGATTCCTGTGGGTGGGCAGCGCGAACTTCGATCCGTGATGGAAACGGCCGATGGACGCGCGACGGTCGCCCGTCCACCGGGTTACCCACGCGTCCGCTCTATACCTGGGGGCGAGCCTCCGGCGTAGCGGCGCACACGTGTGTCATACGGACTCGCGTTCGCCGTGGGTGAGCAAGCAAGCTCTGGCCAGGCCTTCGACGCGCGGCGCCCGGGTATAGAGAGACGGTTGTGGTCGCACCAGGAAACCGACAGTGGGCGGGCAGTGTTCGAGGAAAAAGTGTACGTGGAAATCTCGCGCCGTCACATGGCCGTCGCATAGGCGCCAGCAGCACGAAAAGCGAGAAGAAGAAAGACAGAGAGAGGAAGAGAGAGAGAGAGAGTAGGAGAGGGTAGTGTACGAGAGCTGAGCGGAAGCGAGCCACTGGGATCGTCGATCGAATTCGCATCAAGAGGTAAGCTTCGAACGCTGCATTCCAACAGGTGGTGGTAATGCCGCTGCGGATGCTGGTTGGTCCCCGAGCCCCACAGTGGTGGCACCAGGGAAAGCGAAAACGCGCCGCTACATGTATACATGTCCCCCATACACATATATGCAGAGATATGTTTTGCTCATGGTAAAAAATTATGTATCGTCTCTTGAGAAGGCGATAGAAGAGCAGCAGTGGTGTAAAAACTGGTATCGATGTTAACAGGTGTTCTCGAGTGGAAACTCGTGCGATCGCTTTACTTTGATATAGCGAAGACGCGCGCTCTTTCTTGGAATTCGAAGCGGTCGTCGAAGATGACTCTCAATTTGAAGGCCTCGGCTGCGAGGTGGCGGGGCTTCGCGTGTCGTCCAGCGACGCCTCTGCCTCTTTTCCGAGCCGATGGACGATTTATGCGGACGTCCACCGTGGTACATACGTGCTCCGCGGATGAGCTTGGGTGAATCCCATTATCAGTCAATTTATCACTGAAAACAAGGACGCACCCGCGGGCCGATTCGCAGAGAGTGCTACTAGTGATATCGTTTCGAGTATCGGAGCGACAGATAGTGTCCGATAGGAGAGAGACAACAGACGGTGCGAGGGAGACGCGGAGAGACTGTGCGTCATGGTCCGAAGCGATCGGACAGTTTTACAAAGAGCGCGTTGCATCATTCCGATACTGCAGTTATCGTTGCCATCGCATCCTTTTCTTTGAGGCGCGTGGTGAAATGGGAGACGGCGGCGTATTCTAAGAGATTGCCACGCGGCCCACTGTATCGCATTGCACTGAATAATCGGCAAGCGTCCCAGTCGCTCGGATTAATTTTTATCGATACGATAACCGTCCCTCCTATCGAAACTCGACTGCTCATCGAGAGCTGACATCCGTCGCCACATCTGCGCGGATAATTCCCTGGCAAAACTTTAATAACTCATCAATCCAATCTGCACTCCCCTTCGCTACTGCTTTCGCAGAGATTTGTCGGCCTAACTAGTACCTGTCCAAAGCTCGCCCTCGGTTTTACGAGACGCTATATAGGTATGCACTTGTGCTTCGATTTTCGAGGGAACTATCGCTCGATCTGATTCCTCGATTCCCCGTACTACCACGCCAGGCATTTCTGCAGGCGCCCATAATAGCTTAGTCGTCGACAATGTTCACTCGGGCTCTCTGAATAATACATCGGAGATCAAAGATCACGATCGAGAGACCTACCTTTTCGTTTGGCACTGTCCACTCGAGACTTATACACGCACTGGCGCGGAAAGACCGAGAAAACAGTCGGAATTAATATAAGCAGATACAATCCGAAAGATAGTGCAACACGCACCCATTCACGAGAAACCACCATAAGTAAACCAGGCCCTAATTACTGGCCGAGTGCCTCGCGCGATTTTTTTAGGAATCAATCGAGCAACTTTTTCTCGGTCATTGCCTATGCATCGATTATTTATTGCCCTTGTCCTTTATGTCTGAATTCATCAAGTGTTTTAGAAACTTTATGATGTACGGCTCCTCCTCGCAAGGCGATGACGGCTTCTCCTCTTCACGCGCTGTTTCCCTGGCAGATCGATTCTCCTCCCCGCAATCCTGTCAATAATGAAGATTGATTTAAGATCGGTTTATAATGAACCTTCGGTACACAATTCCTTGGATTTAATTCTCACGTCTGATGATGATGGCTTGTCTGCTGTCTCATTGACGGGGACCGGCGGCATCCTGAAGTTTATGCGGATTCTTTGCCTGCCACAAAGTTCGAGACGCAACTCTTTTTGGGCTCTTACTTGCCTCTAACAGCGTTTTTCTACGAAGGAAACAAGCGTCATTTCTCGACCGGTTTTTTAGCAGATTCGCTTTCCTTCTGACTGCTCGACGCGCGGGGCATCTAGAATAATCACAGGAAAAACTGCTCGTTGATAATTTCCAACACGTGGCTTTTGATATAAAACGAGTCGACAGTTAATCTCGCCGGACAAGTGACGCGACTATTTCCGACGGCGACGATCGAATAATCTTTAGAGTCCTCGATGGATCGAGGTCAATGGCGAGACTTACTTTTGGGCACTTGATTAGTTATAATCCGGAAGGCAGACATTGCTGTTTGGAGGCTGGCCACGACGATGAGGAACATTTGATTGAAGTCTCCCCAGTCGATGAGAGCCATATGAGTTTCGGGGGGGTTGGACCCTCGTTCTTTCGGACGATTCTTCGAATTACTCTACGATTTGTACGTCATGGCTATCGCGGTCCGAGTGAGGCCGTTACGCCCGGCAACCTTCCGGGGAAAGTTGACGGCCAAACAAACGAGGCCCGTCCGCCACGAAGTTCGCAGTCTGGTATTAGACCTGTGGACACCATCGGCTTCGCCGGTCATCAAGTATGCAATTGAGCAAGGGAACTTCGAAGGCCAATTATTCTAGCAGTGCGTACCGCGTTCTTTGGAAGGCAAAGAATCCGCATGCGCTACTCGATCGTGTCTACCTTGAGAAATATTACGTTTCGCCACACTCCACGTGGCAAGTCGTAACCACGATATACTTACTACGAGTACTTGAAAGTTCAAGAAGCCTATTTGCACGTCGTGCGTCTTGCCAGAGGAGGAAATGATTCATCCGATAGCCGCTTTTCCTCGACGGCGGTGCTATTCGACTTGCAGTAGGACGGTCGCGCGAAAATGCGCGTACAAAGTGGCTTCCGGTGGAATTTCGATTAGAATTAAATAAAGCGCAAACGCTTCGAAATTTCGTCATGCTTTTCAGCTGACGTACATCGATATCGAATTTGAATCAGCATACGCGGAAGCCTCGCGCACGTCGATGATTAATAATCGATAACTAATCAGCATCGCCGGATGAAGATCTCGTCAGTTTTGCATAAGCCTGGCTACGATCACGAGTACTTACAACGAGGAAATCCGTCGGCAATCATAAAAGGCGCTTTCTCGGACCTTCGCTCTCATGTAACATTGCTGAGTGAAAGTGCGCGGCAGCCTTACAGATCGGAAGGAATGAAAGTTTAATGTAACACTCTCGGCTGCTACCATTCCCTGGCCGCGTCTATTCAAGCGACGTCGACGCCTTTGAGCCGGGCACGCGAGTCACCGCTGCTCCACCTGAATTCGGTGTTATATTACTTTCGTCAAATCAGCCTCGTGACGTAAGAGCAGCGTAAGCTGCTGCTTGGGAAAGTGGCGGATCACGTCAGCGCGTGGATTTCCCTTACTTCCGCGAATGCGATGGAACGATCGACACGTAACTCGAGCTCGGCTTAGCGCCTCGACGCCTCTCCCTCCGGGAAGCGATTGCGAGGAGTCCTTGATTCACTTTACTAATATTCAGCGACTATTGCAATAGTCTTCTCAATCGGCCGCCTTGCTACCGTCCCCGTGACTGGAATCTCTAAAGTCTAATTAGAGTAATTTAAATGCTGTTCGCACCTGTTGCACCTGTTCCCGGTGTCCGCTCGATTAGTCTGTCCACGTGTCGCAATACTTCGCCAGGATTTCGAGAGCCGAGTCCAGTTTCCGACTGTTGCTAATCACTAATTACAGCACTTAAAGTGCCGATCGTCCTTGTTGCTTCGGCGCAGGGGATTCGCTGCAAGCGTCTCTATGTACCTAATCATGCATAAGTGAATAATTTAGCGGAGCTGAATCTTGCGTTTGAGTTTCTCTCCGCAATTGGTCCTCCACGTGGCGCGAGACTGCCACACCATTTATTCATATTGGCAGCGACACTGCCGTCGGAGTTCCGTAGCTACGCGAAATTGAGTGCTTTATACTTGGGTCACTTGCGTGGCTGACCCGCGGCTGCCCCGTGACTCGCCTATCTTTTTGTAATCGACCGCTAAACCAACGAATGCTCGCTCGCCCGAATCCAATTCTATACACCGGCTTCGCGTTTCGCCTCAGCCAACAATGTTTCTCTTCATTATCGGAAGCAGATTAGAGTAATTGTTTTCGTGGAGGTAGAGGGTGGCTCGAACTTTCAAGTTTACGTGGAGTGCTCTGTCGCGGCTCGTTAGTTCGCTGCTGCCAAATAGAATTTGAGAGAACGACTGTCGCCGACTGATATGGAATGTATAATGTTGCGAAGGTCGGGAGCGTTTAGTGATTTATATATTTCAAAGGCTAAGTAGATATCTCAAATGCGCGTTTGCTTTGTTAACGTGCTTTAGACCGACAACAATAATTTGCTTAATTAAACCAGGCTTCGCTCGCGATTTTCTATCGCTGGAATGAAAACACTCTGCCTTTTCGGCGCACTTGCGTCAGCGGAGCATTGTAAGTGCGTAAAGTCTTGATTAAGTATGCTGGATGTAAAAGAGTATGTTGAGTATCTGCTGGACTATGTTACTCGATTCGTTGGCAGTTTTGGTTGGATCAAGAGCTAGGTCTCGACACTGTCAAGGTTTCTTGTATAATGAGGACCTTGACTTCTTATCATTGATGGCTCCGCCCCTAGTTTTTCCTTTCAAGGAACCTCCGAATATTTAAGGGACTGTCCTTAGTAGATTTCTCGACGACGATAGGCTCACCGGGCCAACTCAATGGACAGTCATTCATTCCGACAGCGTGGCAGTTGCCGCTTTCCCGATTTCGCCCGCAGCCCTTCAAGAATGCTAATGAGGGCCCTGAACGCGGCCCTGCGGACTAGTACCAACGAACGTATGACGATATGCTACTACCGAACCACGTATATCGTATGATAATAGTTGCAGTGTCTTAAAAAAACGATTGCTAAATTCCGCTTTTTCTCCACTGGCTATCTTCCTCGGATATAAGTGTTTTTCAAATGCCATTTGCAATTCATCATTCGAATGTTTAATTTTCCTCCGCTATTCCATCTTCGTATTAGCCAAGAAAATCGATAAAGTGCTTTTCTCAGAACGCCCGGCGTGCTTATTTACAATTCGATTTTCTTTACGAGCATCATTCTTATTATCGGAGGCTATCGCCGAACGGCGGGGCGCGCGGCTATTTCGTCAGCCGATGGTTTTTGAGTGCAGTGGGTCAGCCGCCGAACTCGGCTTTGTATCTCCTCGGAACAGGTTGCACCGCGGCCTGTTCTACGGGCGATAGGTTGCTTGACTGTCTGCCCGGCGATGACTTGCCGTTTTTCCGGCGCGATTCGCTCCGCCGCGAAGCGAGTGCAGGCCGCAATCAGTAGGTTTCGGGGAGCGCGCACTACCTTCGGGTGGTTGGCGGCTGGCAGTGCGCCGTCGACTCCGGCGACGTAGAGCCAGTGGTGCACAGGACAGCGCAGAGTTCGCGTGCACTTCGCCGGGTACGCGCGATATTTCCATTGGAATCCGCTCGCGCCGACTTCTACGCTGCTTTCATCCCTCGGTTTCCTCATTTGTCTCTTCGCTGGTTCACTGGGGACACGTAATAAACGCGCGGCGAGTCGATCATGGATTTACCGGTAAGTAAGAGGAATCGGCGCAATTTGGCCTGACGTAAGCTACGCGCTCGGTGGAGAAAGTTGCGCGGGATAATGCGACGGAGAGATGTTGGGTCTGAGAAGAAAGTGGAAATTGTCGTCGCGTTGGGTCCAGCTTCCGCACTTGCATTTTCCTGAGTTTACGGTTGTTTCACTATAAACTTTAATAGATTTTTCAATTTTCATTTTTGACCAATATAATTTCTCATTGTATACGATTCATTTAATCAATTACTAATAGGATAAACACTACGTTAGAGAATATCCCAATCACTAACAACTGAGCGCACGTTTATTTCCGGATCGATCGCTATCGAAACTCACGAAATTTCCACCAGAAATCGTATGCGTCTCGAGCGCGGAACGCGCGGCGGAATATGTTTTGCATCTACAATTGACCGGCGGCCTCAATAATTTACGTCAATGCGGAATGATTGTCGCGGATAGCAGCCGGTAGTATTGGGTTCACCGCGGTGGAAGGACCTGCTTGTTAACAGGATTACAAAATTACGTAAAACAGAAATTAAACCCGCGTGGCGCATAGTCATCGAGTTGGAGCTGCGTGGGGGTTCCAATGACTTCGTGTTTCTGTTTATCCGTAAACAAGAGTCCGACACGAGTGCCACTGCATTGGATAGTTAATTACTAATGCTGGTAGTCGGACAAAGCCACTGGTAATTGCGCCAGGTGAGATCGCGCGGTATCAGATAATAGCGGGCTTGATGATTTGATTTGTTTCTTGCGTAGAATGACAGTGGAGGAATCTCGAAATCGGTGGCCTGTGAATTGGCGAGCGAAATGCGCAAATTCATATTTGGCAGAGCTTATTCCAATCCCCGAGCAATACGGCTGGGGCATCTTTCCCTGTTAATTAGTAGATAAGGTCGAATAGGCAGGAGTTCCAGTCAGTCATTAGTGAATTGATACGCGTCGATTGATTTAAACCGCTCATTTCATTCACCTCACCCTTGTTATTGGGTGTGATGTGCTTCTTATCTATGTCGTTGCTCGTTAGTCATTACGCTCTGCACTTGATGTGTGCATCATGTGCCATTTTTTCACGTCCGTGCGCACAATAACTCTACAGGAAAGCGGAAAAACAATCGTAGGTATAGAATTGTTCTCAGTTACATAACGCGGTTATATCGCTTAGATATCGTTTAAACTGTCACGACGGATAGCAAATAAATAATACGTTCCACATACAGCATTAACGTCCACCTGGCTACTGATTGATTGTGGGACAATATTTTGTTTGTCCTGTGCATTTCAATGAAATATGTAACAGGGTCGCACGAGTTTCAGCGTCAGTAGCATAAAGAAGCTTTTACATTCGAAGGCTCGTAAAAATGCACTTTCTGCTGTGAAGAAAAAATGCGAAACCAGTAGAAATAAAAGAGAAACGATTGAATTGAGAATCGACAAGATTCAAAACTTCTTACTGTCATAATTAGGGTGCACGGTCGAGAATGCTATGGAGCAGCCACGATTAATTCGTCCTAGGAAGCCAATACAATCGCACGCCAAAGATTATGACCCCATCGACAAAAAAGTAATATCTTGCTTATTTGCACATACACCGTCGTCTTTTTGCGAGTCTAGTGCTTGTCTATCTTTCATCGGACACTAAAGCTCCCACCAAGATGGACAAGGAGCATGGACCGTTGTCGAAATAGAAGGCCAGGAGGCACGTGACCACTGACAATCTGCCAGCTTCATTACTGGAAATCGCGGATATTTTACGTCATTGACCTCTCCGATTAGACGAGCGACGTCGCGACAAAACAAAAATGTATCATTGCCCGGTTAGTGCATGGCGAAGCCGTGAATAAACTCCCCGCTAATCTCCGGCTAAAGTTTCGTTTTCATTCTCGGGCGTATTGTGTCCCAGCCGATATTACTATCAAACTTAACGCGGCCCAAATCGCACTTGGCTAATGCACTTGATTAATAAGTGGCCAAGGGGCGAGGCGCGGAGCCAGTGGTTGTTGCCGATTGGAAAGTTATTTTCAACGGCACGTACGCTTGACTGAAAGCTGCACCGGAGACCGCTTATTTCGGGACATTGCTCTTCCACCGGGGCAGTACCGGTTTTCTCCTTGCGCTCTTCCTGCAGGCGCAGTCGAGTATACTGATGAATTTCTTTTCCTTTTCGAGCTGGCCGAGCACTCTTGCGAAATCCCCTTGTTACGTCTTCCTCCCCGACTTTTGTCTGATTTCGACCTTTGCTCAATGGAAGGATACCTTCTTTCAATCAACATCGTCAAGTTTTCTTTTTCCCGAGACGGTTCTAGAGTCTCGTGTCATACCTGTGTCATCGCTAATTACACAGGAGTCTTTATGCATTTGCTACCTCGTAACTGATAAAGATTGGAGTAGTGGAAGAAAATCGTCTTGTTGTCGGCAGCAGCTCCAATCTGCGTCTTCCGGTTTATCCGCGAGTCATTGTGTATTTTAGACAATCGAGTGCACAGAGGTGCATCAGAGGACTGTCTGGAGCGTGGCTTTATCGTTATTGCGGACTGATCGCGGGGAAAGACGCTGCGAGGACGTAGAGTCGAATTCGAGATTAGAGGTCTCACGCGTCATACTACGCCTGCTCGGTTACATAACACTACTACATAATATACTATCATTTTGTTACGCCTGTCGTCCGCCGAGTACCCGCTTACGTGCAAAACATGTCGTCGCCTTTTAACTATCGCCGAAGGACTTGCCGACCGCCCGAGGCCCGTAATGTAAACTAAACACTCCTTTAACGATTGTGTCTCGATAATCTCGCGACTACATTAACATATTACTCAGATAAACAATTCCTCCACGTGGAGCATGATTACAGGCTACTCCACTCGGAATCTCTATCAAGCGCGAGATACGAGTCGCGAAAAAAAAGTGTTTCATGTATCATCGGGAATGTGCGCGAGGCGTTATCAGGATTTCAGCGAAATCGAGCAATGAGGCAGCATAATAACTTGGCCAGTATCGCTGGACCAAGCGCCGATAAGGAGTCCCGGCACATGTTGCGCCGCTGGCAATAATAGAAATCTTGTGTTGAGTGATGGGCATTCTCTGTTGCAGGGTGCAGACGCATCTCATTCGAAAGCCGTGAGAATGGAGGGTTCCCCTGTGTTGGACGAGGCCGGTACCGAGTTACCGAGTGAGCCTTTCTTCAGCACCCTCGACATCATACTCCTCGTCGCACTTCTCGCCGCCGGACTATGGTGGCTGATGCGCAGGAACAAGCAGGAGGATTACACGCCCATCACCAAGTCCTACTCCATCCAGTAATTATCGCATTTCTAAGTAGCCGATAGCCGTGCATTAACCGATACCACTGATTAGTCGCGAGAGGACTAGAGATAACGTCTTGCTCTTGCCGTTCCTGGAATCATCATCACCTTTATGAGTATCGGGGAACTGATAAGGATCCTCTGTGTAGACCAACTTCACTCCCTGCCGTGGTACCGTCCGAGAATTCCTTCATCAAGAAGCTCAAGACTTCTGGCAGGAGCTTGGTGGTGTTCTATGGCAGCCAAACGGGAACCGGTGAGGAGTTCGCTGGTCGGCTGGCGAAAGAGGGACTGCGATATAAAATGAAGGGCATGGTCGCAGACCCCGAGGAATGCGATATGGTAATGAAGAGACGAGGGAGAAGCGCGTCAATGATTAGCGGAAATATCGGGATTTGGAATTGACCAGCGATTGCTTTTCCAGGAGGAACTTGTTCATATGAAAACCATCCCGAATAGCATGGCAGTGTTTTGCCTGGCGACTTACGGCGAGGGCGACCCCACTGACAATGCAATGGAATTCGTGGACTGGTTGAAAAACGGCGAAGCCGATCTGAATGGCTTGAATTATGCGGTGAATATTTCATTCTCTCCTTTTTAAATCTATGCCGGGCGATAACAGTTTAGTAATTACCAGTCGGATAAGCCTACTAAGGCAAAAGGTTGTGGTAATTAGTTGGCACTCTTGCGCATTAAAGAATTAAAAGTGGGAAAAAGTGGCCAAGGTCGATAGCCATCGTTCGTCGCTTATCTAGTTCGAACGTTGGACAGCGAATCGTGAGTAGGCGGCGCTATATGCCTCGTCCATTGCGGAAGTGCTCGCATCACTTTGGCAAGTTTACACGACGTTCAATGTATATAACCTACACTCGATAGCAAGGATCATGAACTAAATTGACTCAATGGCTAGTCGCCGTGTGGCTCTTGCCGATTTGCACTTGCTCATGATTTCATTTGCATCGAGCGATATTATTACGTAAGCGCGCGCTATGAGAGGTGTACACGTGCGGCAGTACTGACTCCGTGCTGACAACACCGATGCTCGCTGTGTGTGCTCGCGCTGGCTTTAAGTGGCGTTACACGAACCAGTAATCCACGGGTGACGTTGCCAGCCGGAAACATACGTCGTCATCGTTCATTGTACTTGACGGGACGGGCTGTCGCGCCTGTTTTCGACGCGTTCCAACAATGAATCCGAGACCTTTCGACAAACTATTGCGGGTGGTCGCTCGATCGAGCTACCGTCACGCCGCTCGTCGACTGCCCGCGACACTACTCTCGCCGCCAACGTTCGAGGTATTTTAAAGTCTTAACTTCCCCCCACCTTGGCCGCACATCGAGCTTGTGCCGTCGTTTCTTTTATTTTTATTAGTAATTAATCAGCGTGTGCTTTAATAGTATTGACTTTACAAATGGGATTTATCTGTATTTTATGTATTTAATAAACAGGTATTTGGCCTGGGAAACAAAACATATGAGCACTACAATGAAGTCGGCATCTACGTTGACCACCGATTGGAACAATTGGGAGCGACTCGCGTCTTTGAGCTCGGTTTAGGCGATGACGATGCTAAGTGAGTATTACGAGGTTCCCCACATTCGCTTCGACAAGGACAAAAGAATTAACTGTATGTATCATCTTTGTACCACTTTAGTATTGAAGATGACTTTATCACATGGAAAGATAAGTTCTGGCCAGCCGTCTGCGAATTCTTCGGAATCGAAGGTGCTGGAGAGGATGTCAGTATCAGACAATACAAACTTACCGAACACGTCGATTTGCCCGCCGAACGTGTGTACAGTGGTGAAATCGCTCGGCTGCATTCCTTTAAAAACCAGAGAGCGTGAGTTTCCCAAATTTAGCAAATCGTATATTATGTACTACGAGAAGCACGTGTTATATGAAATATTTCATTTCCAGGCCGTACGATGCTAAGAATCCTTACTTAGCACCGGTCAAAGTTAATCGTGAACTTCACGGACCGGCTTCTGAACGATCGTGCATGCACATAGAGTTTGACATCGATGGATCGAAGATGCGCTATGAGACTGGAGACCACTTGGCGGTGTACCCAGTAAATTGTTCCGTGTTAGTTAATAAGATAGGAGAGAAATGCGGCGTTGACCTGGATACAATCATTACTCTCACGAACACAGACGGTAAGTTATTGAATTCACCAATGTCCATTTAAGATCTAACAATTACACATGTCTTACACGTTTTGTAAATTTACAGAGGAATCCACAAAGAAACATCCATTCCCTTGTCCCTGTACTTATAGAACTGCACTGACGCACTATTTAGACATTACTGGCAACCCAAGAACTCACGTTCTTAAAGAATTGGCCGAATATTGTAGCGACCCGGCAGACAAAGAAAAATTGAAACTAATGGCATCAACTACCGCCGAAGGCAAAGCTGCTTACCAGCAATGGATCGTTCAAGCCAACAGGAATATTGTACATATATTAGAAGATATTCCCAGTTTGAAGCCTGCTTTGGATCACTTATGCGAAATTTTGCCAAGACTGCAATGCCGTTATTATTCTATCTCTTCATCGCCAAAAGTACGTATCGCCTTTAAAGGAAGAAATGGGGGAACAACACAGTAATGTATTTTTTTAATTCGTTACACTTCCTTCAGTTACACCCGTCGTCAGTCCACATTACTGCAGTTGTTGTGGAGTACAAGACACCGACTGGTAGAGTGAACAAAGGTGTCACCACAAGTTGGTTGAAGGAGAAACACCCGACAGACCCACCTTCCTTGGTCCCGATCTTCGTTCGCAAGTCACAGTTCCGACTGCCGACACGTCCATCAACCCCGATTATAATGATCGGACCTGGTACCGGCCTGGCACCATTCAGAGGATTTATACAGGAAAGGGATCAAGCAAGGAAAGAAGGCAAGGAAGTGGGGGATACCATCCTCTACTTCGGATGCAGGAAGAGTAACGAAGACTACCTGTATCGAGAGGAACTGGAAGAATACGTAAAGAGCGGCACATTGACACTGCGAGCGGCGTTCAGCAGGGAACAGGAGAAGAAAGTATACGTCACGCATTTGCTTGAGCAGAACAGAGAAGAATTGTGGAGGGTAATCGGGGAGCAAAACGGACACATCTATGTCTGCGGGTTAGTATGCGTTGATTTGAAGTAGAAACACTGAAACAGTGACCTGCAGATTCTAATCGTGCGAATTTATTTGTACAGAGACGCGAGGAATATGGCGCGTGACGTGCACAACATCCTGCTTAAGGTGGTGATGGAGTGCGGGAAGATGGCAGAGCTCGAAGCTGCGACTTATATCAAGAAGATGGACTCGCAAAAACGTTACTCCAGCGACGTGTGGAGTTGAATGCCATTATTCTATTGAATTCCGTGAACATACGTCGATGGAACGGCCTTCACGAATGTTTCCAGCTTGTAATGCTGGAAGTCCTCCACGAAGGTGCCAATTATTTTTACATAATCATCCTACGCACATCGCTGCAGAAACGTATGCTTGTTAACTATCGTTAATAGTTAATGAATTTGTACAAAGAGTGCGATACATTATAATCTGATATTCATTGCGCCCTTTTTCTTAGAGTATAGTTGAATGATACTACAGTGCAATAATCCTATCACGATCAAAATAGCTCTAGCGCAACTTTCCACCCGCATTGTATGAGTAAGGCTCCATCATGAACGGGTGCAAATAACAGAATGACCTTGTACAGCCGAGAATTGTTGACTTGTACGAACATTTTACAGCGCCTGTTGATTATTATACTGTTTCGCCAACACTCGAATATACGAATTTTGTCTATATATTGAAAGCGAAGCCAGCAATGGTCGAGCTTCACTTATGAAATGTGGCAAAAACTTTGCTCATGTATGCACTGCTCGTAGGATAAGTAGATAAATTGTGTAATTAAGACATAAGCAGAAGCGGATGGAACTGTGAATATGAGTATAATATAATTGTTAGATATTTATGTAAATGAAATGGCTTTGACGTTGGTGTATTTTTTACATGTAACCAGGCCTGCAACCTACATTAGGAGCTATTAAACAAATGATGATTATATTTTTAGTATAATTCAGGGATGGTGATCACAAAACGCTCGGTTTATATGCGGAAACGTGAGTGATATGTACGTTTCGAAGGAGTATTGAATAAATATATTAATTAAAATGCCCGTTTCTTACATAAATACCCGTTCAAAAAGGAATTAATTAAACCCACCTGCATTCATTCCAAAAGTATCCCTGCAAGGATATTATTATTAACAGGAATCAAAATAGAAGTCATAATTAAAATTCAAAGAAAACTGTTTTATCCCGTTCTTCGCCAATAGAAGAACTCCACAGTACTTCAATGTTTCTGTCTTGGGCCACCGAATCAAGAAGGCGCAACCGAATTGTTAAATGAGACGAGTATATCTCCGTCGCTGTCATCAATCTAAATCAAACAAATCGCTTGGGCGCCGGTTACGAAAGTGGGTGATTGCAATTGCGGAAAGCGCGACGATACACTATGTTGGGAAAGAAATAAGATATTTGCGATTCGAGTATGGCGCGATTAAAGGTGTATTTTTAGTTATGTTTATTCGTAATGCTGACGTATAGGTTATGCTGTTTATTTTGCGAACTGTCATCCAAGCAGATACATGTATTAATAATTAAGGCAAACTAAGACATGAATTGTATGCATTTGTAGAAAACCAATAGCAAAAGCTGGCTGTTGCCGTCATTTGAGGCCCCGCCTGACTTAGAACCTCCGACACCCAAACGCAGGCGACCTAACAATTACGATGAGACTTTGAGCAGCAATCTGTCTGTCATTGATGTTATACCCAAAAAGAGGAACATCAGCAACTTGTCAACACTGCTAGCAGCATGCGAGCCGCAGAAATCGTCCGAACTCGCAATCAGTCGGCAGAAACAGAAGGAAATAGCCGACTGGTTAGAATTTCGAGTGCAGAAGGGTAAACCAGCTGCTTTGGTTTTGTCAGGGCCTTCTGGCTGTGGCAAAACTATGGCTATGAGGGTATTGGCTAAGGAATATGAGTTTGATGTCACGGAATGGATTACCCCAATTGATCAACTAATGGATGAGAACAGTGCGTCTCTTCATTCAAAATTGATTACACAATGAGAATCTATCACCTAATGAAATTGGAAGAGATCTGAGGTGTTACAGATTCCTATGTTTTTCAGATAGGATTCAAAGGCAAGGAGACAAATTTCAGGATTATTTAATTAGGGCCACTAGGTATTGTTCTCTGTTGTCCGAATACTCGAGCAGACTTCTGTTGGTCAAGGAATTTCCACATGTATATATGGATGATAGAGACAGCTTCTACTCTCTCTTGGAGTATGTTGTAATTCTTATTGCTGCTTCTTCATTTAATTTGTAAAGGATTAAAATTACACAATCACTGTTTGATGCAGGAAATATTTCGAAATGGGTAAAGAACCAATAGTGTTTGTTTGCACGGATTCTGGAAATTCGAAAATAATGCACACTTTGTTCGCTGCTAAGATTCGAGAGAAATACGGCATCGATTCAATTAAGTAGGTTCGCGTATGATTTGGAAAAAATTTCGTACTTCAGGATTCATGGAATGTGTTAAATGACATTTTTTATTGCAGTATTAATGCAGTTACCCCAGCAGCGACAAAAACGGCGTTAAAACGCGTGACGGGAGTATTGAATGCAAATGCCAGTCACATATTGGACATTACTCAGCAGAAAATTGACGAAATACTGTCAAACAATGTGGGCGATATCCGTAGCGCAATATTAAATCTCATTTTTATATCCCTCAAAGGTAATGGATCTGCATTATGGAAATATCGGCTAATACTAATGTTGGAAATCTTTTTTAGTGCCCGAGGAAATTCAAAAGAGCGGAAATACCCTCCGCGAAGAAACATTAGGTCTACTTCACGGGGTTGGAAGAGTTATTAATCCGAAACGTAAAGCTATTATAATACTCTCGGTCGCTGTTAAATAGCCGCACTAATTAGACGATTGGATGTTTAGGAGTACAAACTGGAGACACTTGGAAATTTGTACACGACCCAGATGATATAGCGGCGTACTTTGAGTCGCAAGCAAGTGTATTTCTCAATTTTGTCCAAGAGAACTACACCAACACTATGGGTACGATGGATGCAGTGGAGGCCGCTGCAACTTTACTCAGTGATGCACAAATTCTAAACAGCGAATGGCGGGTGCGTATTAAAATCTTGCGGTGCATGGTGGATTCCACGGTAATTCTGTTCCTATTGCAGGATCGCAATTTAACAAAGCTTACCCTGTCTCTTTGTGTGCGTGGCGTAATGGTGTACAACGAACATCCAGTCAGCGGCTGGAATCCCGTGAGAAAGGCGCCGAGCGATCATAATGAAGTGTTAGTATGATTCAAATAGCATAGGCATAAAATACGATGTAATCAAACTAAACGTATCATTATGAATTTCACAGAAGGCGATGCCTGGCAGCAGCGGAAGATCGATTTTACGAGTCTGTGATCAAACCGAGCTCGAAGAAGGAGCAATTAGACTGTGGTGTCGAAGGAATTACCGAGTGAATTTCACTGAACCCAAGGGTTAAGAATTACGAGAGGATCGGTGTTTATTTTAATTTATTTCTCACTTCTCACTTTCATTATGCAAATAAACTATAATGTCAGTAGAAAATGTACACTGTCGGTATCGTGAAGAGTTATATCAGTTGTCAAATGCCTCCAGAGAAAACTTTCTCTGTGTATAAATGACGGAACGTTTTCCATAAAGTGCCGAAAAAATACAGGTGGATACAACAATCGACACATTTGTCAAGCGGCACGACACATATTGTCTGCTTTAAACCTAAAGTATCACTTATACTGCGGTAATAATGTGAACATGTAATTGGCAGTTATAGATAGGGACAGTTCCGACCTCGTTGCAGAAGCAAATGAAGTATCTTAGTTTTGTGTAACTGAATTGTCTTTATAAATTATTTCCAGCTGATTGTACTTGACTACCTATTATTTGTACATGAAAGTAACTTTGTACACAAAGTAAACTACCGCGGAGTGCGTTCAATGCAACTTTCTTCGTGGAAAATCGCCGGTTGAAAATGCAACAAGAAGCAGTCTTCCGCCTCGAATACGATCTAGAAAACATCTTCGAATACAAAGATATAATAAAATCATCAGGCTCCACGTAGAACCGGACGACAGTCCAGACCATTTCTAATTCACTTTCGATCCGAGATGCAATATTCAGTACTCGAGAACAGCGAACCTTTACAGCTATGTTCCTTACTCGAAACTAAGTAGAAAACGTTGATATAAATAGAGGAATGCCCATAGTATTGTCGATTCAGTGGGAGGTGTGTCATTGCGACTGACACGATTGCCTTTAGAGGGCAGTATCTGTACGACACGTAAAGAAACACGGTTTGGGCATCCTTAACTTAGTCTAAGTATATAAATAAGATACGAGTAGACTCCAAAAGCTAATGCGGCGACCGAAAACACGGCCCATTGACACGTAAGCGCTTTTATATACGACGAGAGCTCGAAGCGAGCTACGCGGGTGGGGATAGGTTGACTCCCTCAATGGTCGAAATGAGATTATCCAGACCAAGGAGGAACCCTTCTTCATGATTCCCTTCTTGCCAAGGGCGCCTATGCGTTAGCCTTTGTCCATTCGGAAGTTCCCTCGTCTTCGCGAAGTCGATCAACCATACGCCAACTTTCTCGTTGTCGTAAATCATGAAGATGCTGCTGCCAATGATCTGCAACAGAAACAGGGGCAAACGATTATACACCTGCTCGAACGATTTGTAATGAACCAAGTAGGTTTGTCGCGGGCATTCTGCTTACCTCATGAGTCTTGAAGTATTCCGAGGCCTCGATCTTGGACCGCAAATTTTTCAGGCGCGCAAGCAGTTTTCCGCGTGTAGTCATTCGCCGGCCAAGGAAGAGCCTCATAGTATCGAGGACCTCCCGGTGGGATTTGACCTTCTTGAGATCGGTGATGGGCGGCGCGCCGGGGAACTTCATAGCCTCGATTCGAAATCCATGACTGCAAGTGGAGCTCTGCTGTTCGCGGAACTGCATGTATCGCAGCTTCGTGACAGCGCGCTGCTCGTGCTCTTGTTGTGTCGGCGCGGTCGGATCAACGGCGATCATTTTTTGGTAGAGATCCGGTCTCGCGGTTGTTTTTGAAACTTCGGACTCCAAAAACGTCCTCGTCCCCAGTTTAATGTCCATTACATGGGGATCGCTGAAGCCGAACAGGAGATCCTGCAGCTCGATGAATGTGTCGCCCTTGTACTCGACTTCTCGATAATATCTGCAAACGCACAATATTCTTAAATTAGTAAATCTTCAATGGCCACGTTACGATATTCTTAGCACATAACAAATGCAGGAATGAACGGAGGAAAATCAATCAATTACAATTATATACCTTGGTATGCACTCTCGCAATGCTTCGTCCTTGCTGAGAGCTTCGTAGACAATGCGCTCGGTGTTTTCCGATCCGCCAGTCCGCCTTTTCCAAACTGTTCCAGGCCCAGCAGGTGCGAAGCCATCTGGATGCCCGGACAGTTGGAACCAAGACTTCAATCTATTCTTTAATAAAACATCACTGGCTGGTGCCGTCAGATCCAAGGCATTCTGTAACATTCAACAAGACGCCTTCTTTAACATTCCGGCTTCTAAGCGCTGGGCAATTAGATGCTCGAGTGTAAACACACATTTCTAAGCCGCTTTATTAATAGCACGATTCCCGAAGGCAATGCGATCTGCCTCGTGGCACTCTCCATTCCAATCGATGCCTTTTTAAAGCACAACTGAAGAATTGAACTATCACAGGATTGCGCAACGACAAGAAGAAAAATGCCTCGAAATCCTTGACAGTCGACATTACATAATCGCAAACAGACTTCATTCAATAGCGAAATGGTTTCGCTAACAATAGGACGCTTCAGAAGCGCGATCGAGCGCAAGAATGGGCGACCTATCAAAGCGTGTAGGTACTGAAAGAAGAGGAATCGTCAAAGTGCCTACCAGAGCGAGAAATTTGAGGGAGAGGTCTTCTTCCGGCATGGTAGTATCCGAGAGGACCATTGGGAACTGTTCCATTTTCTGTTTGGTAGCAGGATCATTTTGAAGCTTGGTGAGAGGGTTGGCCGGTCGGGAACCAGTGCTATTCGAGCGATTCGATCCCATCGACGTGCTCCTTCGCCATTGCCGGAAGGCACTGTAAGTACCGCTGGAGGATGCATCCTTCTGCCTCCGGTGTTCCTTGTGGCCGGATTCATGGTTCAGCCGTGCCTGCTCCTTGCTCGAAGTCTGCAACCAAAGAAATCTACTAAGAATTTAATCCAGCCGACGACAATCTACCTCCAATTAGCTATAAATATGTCCTGTATCGAGTTCTGATTCGCCAGGGTAATCTGAGTGCCGGCATTTTCACAAATTGGGCCGGATGCAGCCGCGTAGACAATTGAGTCTAGTGATGCAAGCGCGTCGCTCTCGCAACTGCCGGTTAACTCGATTACGAGCCGATGCCGCGCGTATCCCGCAATCGAACCGGATAGAATCGCCCGGTAATTGTAGCGCGAAGATAAGTGGCAAGTGCTAACTCGGCCGCCAGCTGTAATTCGATGGAATGTGTGAATGAAGAACGCGCTACCGTTCCGGTAATTCTCGCTGCTCGTCATTCGAGAACCGCGCCGAGTGCAATTAATAAGAAAAACTATACCTGCCATTTATGGGAACATTACCTGGGAGATAACCGCGAGAGCGATTAAAAGGCGAGGCGCAACAGTACGCAAAATATTGACAGATGATCGATCATCTGTCGTCGGGGATATGTCGCATCGCTTTTCACATGCGTGGGTTCACCTTTTGTTGCTCCGAATGACTTTTCGCCGGGTATGCGTTACGAGCACTTTGAGTCTGTTTTATTGGATGCGTCAGCACTACGGTGTCATTGTAGTCGACCCGACGAGTGTCGCGATTGTTCTCCTAGGTCGTGAAAGACGAATGTTCTTTTACGATCTTTATGAATAAAGATTTCAGTCGCACTTTGGCTGGATGGAAAGAACTTTCCGAATTAACCCATGTAAAGATATGCATTCAATCTAATATAAAAAATCGCGTTGACAATAGTCTATTAATATTAACAGCATAACACAAAGTTTTGTAACGTCGCTCGTCAATGAGACTCGCAATTAGTAATTAAAAACATTCTCAACTCCTTCACACTCTACTAAAAATCTTTCAATTATATAACACAATAACACAGCAATGCCAACCCCGTTTTCCGACACTACCTCAACCCCATCGCCAATTGATCAATCACTAACGAATGTGCGCTGCACTTCCGGCGTCGAGCGGACGAAGGCCGATATCATTATGATCATCACGCTATCATCTGGCGAGCAGTTCTCTGCCTCCGTGCACGCACACCAATAGGAATCGAGCGGAATTGGACGATCGGCGATGCGCCGAACATTTCAATCCAGGAGACAAGGTCCACGGGCGCCTAAGGACATTCGCTCGGCACTCGCAACTCGTGCGCGCCAACTAACTCACCGGGCGCGACGCACAGTGGCATCTCGAAGCGCGTGGCAGCCGGGGTCGTTATACCACCACCGTTGATTACAAGGCGAGGTTTATGGGGCGAGAGCGAGTCGCGAGGAAAAGGAATCGAGCCTCCTTGGTGGCGATTATTCGTGGCGCGTGCTGCCGCCCTACCTCGCATACCAATCTTTGTTTGCGGTGCGCGAGCGCGACGACCACGTGACACGCGTGCTTTGGATGCCGGCATTGTTTTCGCCGTATTATACAATAGCCCCCCCGCGGGCCTTATACGCGTCGCACGGCCTATTCTTATATGCGCGGTCTAATAAGGGGGCTCCTCGGTTTACCCTTCCAGCCCCTGGAAGTAGTACGGCTTCGGCCGACCGGTAATTAAGTGTGAATGGTTAGAGAAATGACATTGATTATTATGTCACAGGTGGTGGAATGTTTAATAAAGAGTTGTGGAAGATTAATTAAAAAATTTTGGAACATTAATTAAAAATTAAAAAAGATAAGATTAATTCACGAGAAATTACCGCAAACATTAATTGATATTTTTGATTTTTGATCATTCGCGGGAGTTATTATGAAATCTATGAAATCTATCTATTGTTTGTCATTAAATTGAGAGAGTAGACGGAATCATTTGGTCATGGTCTATCAAGAAGGCTTGATTAATCTACACCCAATCATTATTCGATCACAATCGATACATGAAGTAAGACAATAGATCGATGCCTGTCGTTCCAGTTAAAGTTCCGATGACAAGGTTCGATCGACAAGCGGCAGATAATACTGTTTGCACATTAGAATCATCGTCATTGTCGATTGTCGTCCTCGCGGCAAATGTTTATCCCGTCGACCTGTGTTGTGCCGCAAGAGGCAACGCGCGTGTCCCCGGATAATATTCCTCTGAGTAATATACTTCCCGTGCAGTTTGGCCGGCCTATTCACTGATAGAGGAGCGTGCATGATCAGCAAACAGACTTGACGTAGCAATCCTTGTGTCGCCGGCTGTTTGCGCACCGGCTGTTTGTCTTTTCGGAGTCCGCAGTCTACCCAGATATTTCACACGGAGTTGCCCGCGAGGTGCGAGTCCACCTCCACCCGAGTCTCAACTAGGTGACTCGAGTTTGGAGGATTAATTTATTTTTTTTTCAGAAAATTATTGTATTAATACGCGAACTTATTGTGTTTGGAGTAACCGCAGAACATCTGTTTCCCACCACAAAACACTCGACTCTTTTATTCTTTGACTGACACATTGAACATTGTATCACCGAATGAATCGGAGGATGACAGGCTCGCACTCTGCAGGGGAGATCGTCGAGTTTCGCCGGCGAAAGACAAAGGAAAAAGCCGCCGGCTCGTTCCGTAAATATGCTCGTCTGTTTTACCGCGGCGCGCGGCCGATTGACGTCAGCGCTTTTATTCAGATTAAGCGGGCATTGTTGTTGCAGATTAGTTACAATCGGGCGCCGCGCTCGCGGGCCCGGTTGTAACTTCTGCAGCCGTCGTCGAGATAATGCCAGCGTGCGGTGTGTCAGCCGGCCGATAAAAGATCCTGGCAGAGGTGCCAACGACGTCGCACCCGCCCCGGGTGCTCTTCTCCAACGGGCTCGAGGGATAAGGGCCTTGTTATTCTCCGGGGCAAGTTCTCCTTGCTAATAAAGCCAAGTTTACTGGCGGCGAGCGACATGGCGAGCGCGGGCCGCGGGCTTGTCGGCCGAAATGCGTCCTCGATAAAGTACGGCAATTCCTGCGGCGATAAAATCCAGGCGAACGGCGGCAACGACCTCGATGTGCCGCGTGCGTCAATGCGAGCGTTGAGCGACTTGATAAAGAGCCGGCCGTGGCCTGTCCTCATCGAAAAGTATCACTCGTCGCTGTCCATCATTTCAGTCGTTCCTGAATTCTGCCCGCAGCGCGTCGTCGACAAGTATCACTTGTCTACCAAGACATTTCTTCCCCAATTCTTAACGCATCCAGTTGTAGGTTGGACATCCAAAGGGTTGGACAGTTGGGTTGTCAGAAAATGAGAATCTCCAGAAAAATGATTTGGAGAAATCGATCCATCGAGGGATTCAATTAAAAATGACCCAAGTTAAAGAGGACACTGATTATTTTGGAGGACTTGAGGAAGATTCGCGCGTTCCCTCTCGATCGAGGCTCCTCCGAGCGCGTTATTAGCGCAGGAAGTGTATTAACTATGCGACTTGCGTCAAGAACGAAAAACTTCCACCTATTTTCGAGCTGCTTGGGAATCGCTTATCCTTCGCAGCAACCGTCCGCGCTACGTGACCATTTTTTTGCCAACGCCTACTCTAGCAATACCAATAGAAGCGGAGGTGCGACTGCGAATTTGTATGCGTGCGAACGCCCCGAGACTCTCTGTTGGCTCAATCGGCGTCGAATACCAGGTCGCGCGGGGATTTCTTTTTAATCCAATTGATCGCACACTGCTCTCGACATTATTCCACCGGCAAACAAGCTTTAACGTCAACGCGCAAGGAAATTTCCCAGGTTTCCAGTAAAAATGTCAAGAGTGGAAACGCCACTGGCGCGGAGATCAGCTGCAGACACAGTTCTCTGTGTCAAGGGCATTTTTAATAATTAATAATGCAAGTAACTCGTCAAACGAGAATGTTCACCTACGATGAACCTTTGACCCAATTATCCTGAAAAGTCCCGGCCTCGTCAAGTGTGATTTACTCCTAATCAACCACCCGTCACATATTATTAATTAATAGCTCCTCATTACTCCGCTCGATCTCTCTATGCACGCAAGGATCCAATTGGCCGGCGCATTCGGGCAAAAAAGGGGAATTGATGAACGAGATTTAGCGGGGGCAAAGGTTGCGCCGAGGACAATGGGTCGGCCATAAATTCGCGTCAATGACTTGATGATGAGCGAAATGAAGTCTCGAGCGCGGAGCAACGTTGTCATAGGCTCGCGGCCAAACTCTCGGCCGGCTCGACCGGCTCGGCAAGAAACTCTCTGTTTGCCAGAACTCAGTTTCAGCTGGCTTTCGTTGGGCCTGCAATTAAATTCCCGACAGTAACTGCAAAGGCAAACACGCCTGTGCGCCAACTGCCAACTGCCAAGCGCCCATGTACGACTTGCCGTAACTCTGCCATTATAAGGAAATCGTTGGTTTATTGTTGCAAAGAGTGCACGTTGTTCGTAATTATTCAGGTTTTTTATGTCCATTGGGTGTGTATATCTCTGGAGAATAGTGCGAAGAAAAATCACGTGCAAATTACTGTCTTAATTAGTTCGAATGTGAAATTAGTAAATTATTAATCGCAAGGTGATGGCGGAAGACCATTCTTTATTATTGTATTATCAATTATTCGACGTTTTGTTAACGATTTTTGTTAAGAATTCCTGATTAGAAATGTTTTACTGAAACATGATGAGAATTATGATCGATAAATCGCTGACACGTACTTAATAGCAGTAATTAACGAGTTGTTACTGACATAAAGTGTTCAGCAGCTTTCAATCACTCAATCAGCATCAGGAAAACATCGGCAATAGTCCAATAGAATACTTAATTCAGGATTTGTTCTAGAAGCAAGATGTTGCATACGACAGTGATTTTTAATTGAATTCAATTAAGCTGGGAATCCAGAAAAGCGGAGTGTTGACGGATGACCGGGCTGGCACGAGTCATCCGGGCATATCAGCCGCTGAATACCACCAAACTCGTAAATCCGTGGGAGCACGTGCGAGCGGCGCTCACGTGCGTCCGCGTACGCACGCTTTTACGTGGCCGGAAAGAAGAAAAGGGAATCTCGCATTGTCTCCCTGGAAAGCAAGGTGGAATTCCATGAAAGTGCGTGGCCGCTCGAAACCCGTCCCAGTCAACCAGTGGCGCGAGCGAATGCTCACTTCAATCCTGGAAAGGTGGAACTGCGGTGGCCAGTGAGAATGAATAGCAAGGGAAAGTGTCGCGCGAGGGAAAGGTCGACTACTAATTGCCACCCCCCTTGACGCAAGAGTTGTTTCCCGCTTTGAATTCTGATGATAAAAATGAGCATTTACTTTCACTAATCTGATTTTACAGTAATCTTTCTTGTGATATTGCAATACCAAAGAAGACGATTCTATAAATATTTGACCGCCAAGTCAGGTTAATTGTTACCGCAATTTCTCCGTCCGGTTTTAACTAACTGTATTAATATAATAAATTACGAGACCCATTTACGCGTACAGAATGTAAGTGATCTCGCTTACCCCAATTTTGCCTGCCTATTTAATAAATAATCCACTCGACACAACAAATCAATATTTTCTCAAATTAACTCCCGCATATTGGCGTTGCGAATTTTCGATTACGTCCAGCACACATGCACGGGGCTTCGTTGCTCGAGATAAACTGCGCAACTGTGTATCTTGCACGGAAATTAAATGCCCCGGCGTACGTCAATCAATGGGCGGGCGGTCCCGAGCAAAACCCCCCGACAGGAAAAACACAATTTACGAATTGAGCCCGATCGAAAGTGGCTCGCGCGACGGCTCCAGCGAAAACACCGTCGATAGTAAGGTCTTCTCGAATATTTATAATCCGTCGATAAGCTGGTCAGTCGAATATTTGGCCGGGCAGACGTGCCGTTAAAATCCCGTGTTTTTCGCCGGTGGCTGGTTATTCCCGACACGTACTCCTGCGTCGTCGATCCCAAGGAATCATTCTACTTATCAATATGCCTCGATAACAGTCTCGCCGACGCCCGGGAAAGGCCCCGCAAAACATATCTGCTCCAATTACCTAATTAGCCGAGGAACTATCGCATCTGGGACACGTTGGATTTATATCGCGAGAAGAAGCTGCTCGGGTGCAAGTGCACTTTTAAGCAACACGCCATCCACTGGAGAGAGGGAGAGAGAATCTCCCGACCGGTTTACCGGAGCTACAGTGAATCCGTAATGAACCCCGTTACGAGATGTTAAGGTCGCCGGTTCTTTTGGCCGCTTGGTGCGTCGGGCTGTAAAAAGGAATGGAATAAAACGGAATGCGCTACTGTTCCCTCGTTGTACTAGGTTCGGGCCCGCACTGGTTTCCCTCGCACGATTGCTGACGTCATTCCTCGCCATAGGCACAGTATCGCCGAAGGATCTGCGACGGCTAATTGCAATTAATCGACGCAATTAATTGCAATTATCGAGGTCTGATTCTTTCCTTGAAAGATCTTGTCGCTGCATGCATCGTCGCCTTTCGATTCAGACTTGCGATTGTTCGATGCGACAAATACTTGGCAGACTCTCAGACGCAGGGAGTTTGATGACCTCTCTTTAAGAAGAATGATCAATGACTCTCGCGTCTCGAGTTACTCCGCGCACATTCTCGGAAGAGAGGAGTCTCCGAGTGACGGTAGAAATTCTAGGAGGAGTCGCAGCGATTAGCTGAATCCGCTTGTTATCTGTGACGGGTGATCGTGTTATATCTGGACAGCACACAAAGAAACGCTCGCGGCTTGTATTTACAAACACTGCAATCGGCAAATGCGGCAACGAAGGCCGCCCTATTAATAGCCCCGCCGATTTCCATGTTCGTCTTCACTCTTCGCCGCATCTCATTAACATCCCTAATTAGCACGTGGGGTACCCCCCGCGTCGCCGAGCCCCTCCGAGTAGATTGCACGATCGCACACAAACCGAAGTGTCTTTCTCCTAAACCTTTTACGGGGTATTTTCCATTATCTATCTTTCGATTCTACCAGTGGACCAAATCTTCGATTATTTTTATCAATTTAACCCAGCTATCAAAGGTCAAAGAAATGTGAATGAAAGATGTGAGAAGGTTGATAAAGCTTTAAAATTTATATTCAAAATAAAGATTTTAAATCCTTTCAAGTTTAAATGTAAATAAAACTGAAACACTAAAGTTACATAGCTTTTGCTATTATTCAGAGTACTAAGATTTCCCGGGGATGGAAACTCCCAGGGCTTCAGACTGAAAGACAGAACTCGGTCTACGAAGCAACAAGAAAGCCATTCAATTAACGGAGCAAAGCTCGAAGACCGAGTTGTTTGCCGAGCAAGCAGTGAGACGTGCCTCCAAGCGCACTATGTAGCAGCGAGCCGGAGCTAATTCGTTTGCGCTCCAAGCGGAAGCCGCTTATATCGAGCGATGCGGACGCGCCGAATGAATTTGCCGTGGCGTCAGCCGCGCGCGGCACAATCTTTCGCGAACGCGTCCACTATTTTTGGACGCAATTGTTGCCGCCGCCGGGCGATTAGGTGCGCCGGCGATCGGCCGATTGCTATATCGGATCGCCGGTGGAGCCGAGTGCCCATTGGGATTCCGGGACGGTGCGCCGATTAACCCTCGACAAAACCGGGCGGCTAGCATCGATCGAGCACGGTGGTCGCGATTCGCATATGTACATTGATTTAAATCGCAGTTAAGCATCGAGTGTCAGCCTACTTCTTCGTAGCATCGGCAGTTTCGCTTCTCGGAAAAGCCGGCTTTCATTGTCCCCCGGGTTGAAATTCTAATGATGATTATGTTCGGTTGATAGATTGGTAGTTAGTAATCATAGGCTGGTGCGTTCGATCAATCTTATCTGTCCTCTTCGAGCGGAATATGGAACTGATGGTATCGAATGAATTCTGTTTCAGCAAACTAATCAGTGGGTGGTACGCTTTCATTTAAATAAAACCTGCTATATTCATTAATTACTATTCATGTGTTATGAAATAATAATGGTACATTAGTGAGTGGCTTTTACATTTATGTGGGATACCTAGCTAGTCGCAGGTAATTTGCGAGCAGTTGAATAATAGGTGAATACGTGCTGCGCAATTTGCAATGGCGGTGCAGTTGCATGCACATTGCAAATTCGAGTAATTAGCTCTGATGTAAAACCCGGCCAAGTTGCTGGAGACGCGAGACAAGGATCGTTTTCCCAAGCGGGACGACTTCCGATTCGAGTGCGACGCAGCGAATTACGATTATTTATCGAAACGTGCACTTCTCCGTTAATAAATCGAGCTGTTTATCGGCGATCGTGCGCGAAAAACGCCTTTAACAGCGAGGTGCACGGAGATAAGCCCTGCGCTCCATGACTGGACTCGCCACCACGCACGATGTCTGCCCATGCATGTGTGTATTCCAGCGCGAGAATGTGCCGATTCGCGGCGGCAGTCCGCTCTTATTGGAATTACCACATTCCCCCTGATTGACGTCGGCGATTACGTAGTGAGAGTATGCGCCTTGATTTCTTTCCTCGGACTCTACCGCTCGGGCCTTGCCTCCACACTCCACGCGAGTGCACTCGAAAATCTACATATCCACTGACTCTTTCTGATTGTCCAAGCCAGAGTTATTTTTTCATTTTAGTTATACTTCAAAGTTTTCTTCGTTTCTTTAATTCTTCTAGAACAGAATTCTCGCGCGATGTTTATTCAGCAGAAAACGTTGCACACAGTGATTTATCTTTCAATTAAGCTTACGCAATTTCTGCAGAAATAAAATAAAGTTGCTGATAGAGTAAAGAGAGAGATAAATACGCGGACTGTGTCGGTGAAATGAAAATAATTAGGCGCGTCTTAATAATTGTGTTCATCCTTCACTGACGTGGTTTTTCAGGCGCGAGCCAGCCGCTGTTCGCGCAGTAGTTCCAATAAATTCCGAGCCTTACACGCGTATTTTTTGCCGGCGGCAAACTGCGAAAATATTTTCCTATTCCATTTTAATGCCTGATTTATCCCCGTCACGTCTAACGCAAGAGCCGAGAGATCCTTCAAAAGCCGCACCGGGGCAACCAGTCTCCTCGCTTCGAACGGGGAACTGACCTAAGTCGACGCACCCTGACAATCACCCGGCCAACAAATATCTTCCCAAGCAGCGTCTGCCGCGCGAGTGAAAACGGCTCGAAAATAAAAGCGAGCGTCACTGGAAAGGAAAACATTCTCGAGTGCTCGGTGAGTTGAGACAACAGAACAGGAGGCGACAAATTGAGCCGATGTGGAGGGAGAAAGCCGATTATTCCGATGCACTTGCGAGCATCTGGAGCGGAAGTGGTCTCGAAAAAGCGACGAAAAAGATGACTGTGTCCCTGGTCGCAACCGGTAGACCTCCCGCGTTAGAGCGGTCCCGCACCGCTTTCGCGTTATCGCAATCATTTCATACGCGGGACATACTTGCGTGTGCGGGACGGTTGCGAGCGCACCCAAGCAGGAAAGTAAACCCGCCGGCATTAATAAATGTGTTAATTCGTTAAAGTTTTATTGGGGAGGTTCGCGGTTGTTGAGGGGGAAGAACCCAAGTATTAATATTAATGAGGGCGTCATGCGTCTTGTTTCCTGGGATCGTTTGATTCATTGAGCTCGAACGGTCATGTGGGCTTTCGCCTTATTAAGCTGCTCTAGCCGAGAACTTGGCTCGGGGATATCGTTCTCGTCGAAGGACTCCCGAGGATCTACCTGTCGTCGGCGCGTCGGCTAAAATTAAAAGTGACCTCACGAGCCGATCTCGCGTTGATGACTTCGCTCCGAATGTTGACCGAGCAAATAGAGATAATACGCTAGATTGCATAGCGGGCACGCCTGAGTGCGGAATCTCGGCTGGTGGTATCCGTTGGTGTCATCGCACCTGCGAGGAGTCGGCGCTGCGGCTATCGTCGATAGTGTGCGAGAGAGCGAGGAGCGAGCAAACATCGAAATCGTGTTAGCTAATGTAACAAGTCGCGTTACATCATCGTCATTGGTATACGCGAACGCGCTTTTTACTCTTCCCCTGGTAATTTAATGTCAATCCACCGTAGGAAAAACTCTCCCCCTCGCGCTCTGTTGCTGTGTACTACGAGCGTTTCATTAATGGTCACTGGTCATTTGAATTTCCAATGAGATTCCTTCGCGAAAATAAAATTAACTAGCTCAACCTGACGTGTTGCAACCCTCTCGGGCGTCGATTCTCTGGGATTCTCAGTGATTCGTTCGAGTTCCAGGAGCCTCGAGCTCGGATTGGACAATATGGGGAAAAGAAATTTTTAATATAAACAAGGGAAAAGCCCCGCGAGTAAAGGGAGCGTCGCTCCATTAGATCGAGTGGGCTGCGACACGACAATATGCGGGCCTTGGAAGCGGGTATCGTGTGATAAAGTACGCGTGATTATCTCACGACCAAGCCGACTACCGAGCGGGATTAATACTACAACACAGCCGGCCGAACGCGTCTGTCACTCCAGATACGTGGGATCCTTGAATTCGCCGGCGAGCACTGCCTTGAATTTATTCATTATCCGCCTCGAATCGAAGGCTGTCGCACGGCTGGATTTCCGAAAACTCTCGCTCCCCACCATGGCTTCTGTCTCGAGTTCACACCACTTTGCCCCAATTACGGATAAATCGCTTCACTAATCCAAGCGGGTTGTTTGTCATCAATACATCAAATTCTCTTCGCCTTTTTCACGACTCTGTGATTCGTAGAATAAAAGGCGTGACGGTAGCTGATAGGCAAAGCTTTGCGTGGAAAATGTGTGTCGGAAAGCGGCTTAGTGTCGACGAGCCGGGATGAAATCATGAAAGCCGAGTGTCCATTGTCTAGGTGAGAGGATTCTGCCAGGCGGCGCATAACGGCCACCCCAGAAACGAGAACAATGTTAACGGTACGAGGTTTGTTGTATGTCGCTTCCCACAGGAAGGGAGGATGAAACTCACTAGGATTCCTTAAGCGGTATCAGGATACTAGGTTCAACGATCCGACGCTGGAAAGCGGGTGGTTTGCGACGCCTATCACGATCGCTCGGTGTCTCTATCGCACAATGACGTACTTGACAATCCTACGTAACTCACTTTTCTTCTCGTGCTTTACACGCTTTCCCTTCTCCTGCCAGGAATAATCAAACGTCCACAGAAAACCATTTAACTCCGTCCAGCTTCATTCCTCCGCTCTCTATTATCTTTCAGTTCAATTATTCCTCCAGCCAGCAAGTGTTTCCACT
This sequence comes from Crossocerus cetratus, assembly GCA_963675795.1. Classification (NCBI taxonomy): domain Eukaryota; kingdom Metazoa; phylum Arthropoda; class Insecta; order Hymenoptera; family Crabronidae; genus Crossocerus; species Crossocerus cetratus. The sequence continues at coordinate 20,863,797 of OY776667.1, forward strand.
ATGCGACATTTGAATATTAAACAGATAAATACCACGCGACGCGCGAGTCTGATTGAGAATGGTTATAATCCACAGCGACCGGTCTACGGACAGAGGTATAAATGCAAAACAAGAAAAACCGACGGCAACTAATCGTCTCAGACTCCACCGTACTCTCAGCTCATCCTACCTCAGTACCTTCAAGCTCGCCGAGCAATCCAGCAGCGGCTCTCTATCGATGCTTACCACAATCAAGCACGCGACTTCGCCGGGCATACACATCAGGGCCTCTTCCGTCGGCACACTTCTCGTCGAGCGTTTAATTTAGCTCTCGAACCGCGCCGGGTGCTAAACGACCAGTGGCACTAAACGAGCGAAATAACCGGTGCGCGATGTGCCGGGCGTGCATTAGCGCGGAGATTATTAGTCGAGCGGCGAGAGACACAGCCAATAGAGCTAGTCGAACGAGCCCATGGCCCAGACACGCTACTCTGACCCGGATCGTTACGGCACTGCCGCTGGCTGCGCGCAGCTCTGCAGGCTACCGGCGAAGTTTCACCTATTCTCATCTCGCACCTATTGCTCGCTCCTTTACCACTTGCTCCTCTACATCCGCGTGCGCCGCTCCGAAACACACGAGTCCTCGCAGTCTTCACCGTACGCTCGTTACATCATATAAACTCGTGGTCACGTTCCCGGTACGCACGGCTCTGCATTGCGCTCCCTTTATCCGACGGCGACCAGCGCACTTGAGTGACACATCCTGCGATAAATATACAGTGGAATACGCTCAATTTTCATTCACTATTTACTACTGTGTCACGTACCCCGAGGAGACGCCGGTATGTGCTTACCCTCGATTCTGCGTTATCGCGGCGCTCGAGAGGTGTAAGTCGAGTGATGGTAGTCCCGGTGTTTGCGGAGGATGATACTACTGTCGATAAGACGGGAAACGTACCTTGTTGAAGTGAGCCTGTAGCAGCCGCTCATACTGGTCCGCAGCACGTAGACAGAGCCTCGTGGTGAATGCTTCCATTCGTGCTGGCAGGGGCGCGTGGCACACACTGCTGGACATTATTCCTGGTTGCTCGTTGCGCCGGCACACACACCTTCCTTCCTTGGTATAGCACGCACCAAAGTTGCGTCGAGTGCACGCCGAGTGCGTGCGATATATATCGAGACGCAGGGGCGCGCGCGCGTGCTGACGGAAGCGTCGTTGTTCGAGCTAACCTCGAAGCGAACTAGATATACTCCTGGGGTTCACGGGTTCATCGGGCGCGAACTCCAGCTGGCGGAGGAATCGGCTCTCGAGAGTTCACTGCTAGCCGAAAGCTCGAAGCCGGACTTCCTCCTCTTGCTCTGGCGAGGTGGTCATTGACTGGTCGCGGAATGCTGAGGGCGAGCGAGCCGAAGCCGAGGGTTGCTTCGTTCTCCCAGTGGCGGACGCGACGCGGCCGGTTCGAGGCGCAACAGAGTACTGCGCTGGCGTACGCACCACTCGGACGAGCTCCCGCCGAGTGCCGCCGTACGATATCGTCCTTAATCCCCTTCCTCTTCCACTCGCGCTCCACTCGAGGCCGCCGCTCTCGATCCTACGCCTGTAATTTCTCTCCTGCTCCGAATCCACGCGCGCGACGTCGAGATGCGACCCTCTCGGACCAATAACCACGCGGCCCAAAAGCAACGCGGCAACTTTTTCGCACTGTAGCGTTGCACTCTCAATCCACTGGCTCTTCGCACTGGCAATGTAAATGACTCTGATTCGCCGATAAGAAATAGCGGCGTGACGAGAGCACTGATAGGAACAGGTGGATGGTCTGGCGATCAAGCGGATTTCTCGGGGCTTATTGCGTGGATGAGGCTACGCTCGCGCGTCTCGTGCGGCCTGGCACGGTGGAATGCAACGGGTACCGTTGCCTGGCTCGATCTCCTGGTGCATACTGAATGCCGGGGAGAGCTCGGCGGTAGTTTTATCGGCTCGCCTCGCCCCTCCACCGGTGTCGATGCCCGATGCTCGTGTGGCCTACGTACACCGGGTGTATAGATATCGCGGCACATTTTACGCGCGCACTCCCGGAGCCCATCCGGGCTTCTCCGCTCGCAGGCCTTACACTCTTACAGCACGCGTGCTCGGTTAGTTGTTAATGCGGCTGCCGGCTCTCCGCTTCTGCATCAGCAAAGCCCGTACGCGTCGCTCTGTAATACGCTACTTCGCCCTGATAAGGATGAGATCGGATTGGCGCCGGGCTCCAAAGGAGATTAGGCTTTTTGCCGGGCGATCTAGCGCGACTCGGAATAGCCTGTCGGCGAAGCTTTACATAAGGATCCTCGTGTATTCTTGCTGTATTGTGGGACGATTGCGTGTAGTTGGTATCTTGAGCTATGAATCACTTGTTTCAGTATTAATTGATCACCGCTGCTCTTGGCAAGCGCTCTTTCCCGATCCACCTTGTTTTCCGCACTCGACGGGCCACTGTGCCTTCCTGCAGAACGCAGTATTTCCTATCGCGACACACACTCTGTCTACGTGTATTGTGTATGCAGCTTATATGGAGGCGATTGCGAGCGTGTTTCGCAGTTTTTCAGCGAAAGGTGATTTAACTGCTGCGGTAAAGGAGCCCGGGTAAACAATCTAAGTGGCGAAGGTAAATAGAACTTGATAGTGCGTACGAGTGGAGTAAGACATGCGATCGATGCGATGTCGATGCGAGCCAACACTCTCCGATAGACTCGGAAGGTATACACGATCTCTCGATCCAAGGGGACTGCAGCGAGGACGAAAACAATCGGCGCCGTGTGTGTGTTGAGCGGCGCCTCGAGAAATTAATCAATCAGCCATCGATTGTTTACGCTCGCCCATTACGCAATGATAAAGAAATTGCGTGTCGCGTTTCTCCGCTTGACATTTAATAGCTGTATTGAATTACAGATAGAAATTCCTGTCGTTTGATACTTTGCCGGGGTTGCGATCGGCATTACAAGTGGGCAGAGTTTACTCCCATTCCCGCGGAGTGCAGTAATTAAGTTAGGAAGCGGTCTCGAGACCTTTTTGCCAAGTGCGACAATCGGTCACACCAGCGCGCTGAAATCCTCGAGCGATTGAGCCTCTGCCAAGTTTAAGGTCAGCGTAGCAGTACCGGAGGAAAAAACTGACGAGGCAATGCCAGCCGGAAAAAAAGGCCGCCGGAGCTGGGAGAAAAACTAACGAGGCAATGGTGGGCGCAAAAAAGGCGGAGTTAGTAACACTGTAACGGAGCGAGTTAATGAAAGGCAGGCGCACAGTGAGGCAGAGTGCCGTTGACGGTTCTACGGGATTATAAGAGGAAAGCTCGCTCGTGAAGAATCCGCTCCTTTGTGAGGAGAGTGCGCGAAATATGAGTGTGTGTGCTGGTCTCCCGGCGACTTCCGAGAAGCTCGACTCTTTCTGCGGGCGGTCTTGAGAGCGTCGCTACACTTTATCTCCCCAGGGATACGGGAATAAACATGGATATATAATGCCGTCAAACTTGCGTCAATGCGGTTTAAATTAGACGCCCTCTGATAGCATTTATCGTCGCGAATTTAGATTGGAAGCCGAAAGCAGCATTACGAAAGTTTCGCACGATGTTACAGGGTTACTCTCTCGTTTTCCCTCTCTCTCGCGCGCGCGCATTTTTTCTCGGCGGCTGGTTTTTGGTTTTCCCGTCTCGCGAGTTCCTGTAACGAATTTGAGTCACGCAGATGGTCCTGTGTTTTTCCTGTTTACAGTGTTGGTGTAAACAGGATACCGTCACTTGAATTTCCGATCGGAGTACTCGAGGAGCCGCGGCACCAAGGTAGTACCTACTCGAGATGTGGAACTAGAGCGTGGCACTCGAGCAGATGTGGAACTATAGCTAGGTGTTAAAGTCTAAAGCGCTCGGGCAACTGGCCTTCTCGGAAAAGACACTCCAGCGAGCATTCGGCAACTCCACGCATTCTTTGTTCCATAAAGTATCTCGAGTGGCTGATATCAGAGAACAGACTATTACATTGCGATGGGACAATCGACAAGACGAATATGTATATCTGCCGGCAGAAATTCCCACGTTCCAGCTTGTTAGATAGCCACGAGTGAGTGGTAAATACAGATATCGTGATTGGTGTTTAGAAAGGTCCACTTTTCAAGAAGCTACTAAAGAGAACGCTCGGTGCAAGGATAATGTTGTAATACAATTGGCGGAGGCTTGTTTACGTCTCAAGTGTATCGGCGCGATTGACGCCGAAAGGATCGACCTCGATTTGTCGGATGGCCCACATTTTTCGGGAGATAATCCCTACGCGAGAAGAGCGGCGCTGTCTCTTTCCGGGTCACGCCCCGCGGGCTTGATGCGAGCCCAACTACACAATACCTTCCATTATTGGGATCGAAGTCTACGTGCATGAAGTAGAGTTGCTCAACTGGAACAAACCGGACCTATCTTTTCTCGGTTCTGCACAGTTTGCAGTTCGCTCTTCGTACTGCGCGTCGCCTCGTTTCGATAATCCAATTTTCTGCGATATCCGCTTCTCGGCTCGTGCGTGTCCGAGGCGTGCGATGCTCTCCGTGACGTAAATCGACGTCACAGCCGCGCGGTGAAAGTCGAGTCCGGCGATCATCATTTTTAGGCGGATATGGTGAAATTTCGAAAACCGCCGCCGATCGAGAGAAATCGATCAGCTACAACGGAATCACACGTGTTATTAACAAGTAAACAAAACTGAGCCTTACTATACAAAATATACACAAAAATAACTTACAGTGGTACAAGTAACCCGACACTTTATTTTGAGGCATCCTGTATCTCCAACTCTACTCGTGGAAGTTTTATTAATTCCAAGCCTCGAATTTTCCTCGCGGGTTCGATTGATGATCCCTCTGGTCCCCCCCTCGAACGATCGCGACTCTTATCTAGAGCAAACGCCGTCAGAATCCCAAGGTAAATATCTCGCCGACAGGAAAATATCACCGGCTCTTCTACGATACGCCATGTGTAACTGGAACGGCGGAGCGAGCTGCGCTCGTGTTTTCGCACACGTACACCCGTGTGGCCCTGCGTCACGGGTGAAAGAGAAAAAATATTTTCTCGAAGCGAGGAAGTGTCGGCGTAGCCTGTCCCTTTTATCATTCTGCTTAATTTGCTGACGTCACCAGATGACGAGGACACTCGCGAGAGGGTTTCGCCCAGTGATCATTTCCCTTGAAACTGTATCCAGAGGACTCTCCTGGTACCGACTCTTCCTCAAATTCAGTTATTCCCCTTTGCACTATTGAAGAAGATGCAATCGTCTCTATAACCTGAGAGATAGTTGGATTGCACAGGTGGTCCTGCGCCATCGTCGGGGGGTTATCTATTGCCGGCGTTCCAGGAACCACACGTGCAACTACAGTGCGCTTCCACCCGTCAGAGTCGTTTAATTATAACGTTATGATCGTAATGCGATCAAATGCATGCCCGCCAGCACAAAGGATTCTTTAGAAAGTCATCTGGACAGTCGTTTAGATGGTGGCGAGCTAAGTTACTGGAAATAGCTCAACAATGTTGAGCACACATAACCCATCATTGGTATATTAGTGGATTTACCAACAGTCTTTGGGACAGAGTGTTTAGTCATGCAAAGTATTAGTCCACATATGCTGCAATTAATAATCAATGAAATATTAGATAAGTAATAGATGTCATACATGTAAAGCACTCGGCGTTCGAAGTGCTTCTTGTGTTTCTGTGTTGCAACGACTCCTCATCCACCAATCCTCGCGATGGCCAATGGAATATCACACTCGACTCTGTTCCACCAGTTAAGCACCACAAACACTTACTCGCAAATTTAATGAGCCTGTAATTCGCGCTTAATCAGTGGAAAATCACGAAACAAACAGGGGCATACCACGCGCGCGCGCGCCATACACCTGCTTGCAGACTGACGCCATTTTGAATTATCCTAGATGACGTAAACGTAAAGATAAATGGCTCTGCGATATATCGATCCCTCGCTGTGGTTAAAATTTATCGATATTACAGTAGTTATTCTAACCTTGTGCCACAATGGCCAGTGTTCGGAACTTCGGGGGCGGGAGCTCGGGAGGGAAGTGCGTCACGTCGTTTCGTTCCGAAGAGAAGTGGTAAATTTCGCGGGAATATATGGTTTGTTGTTAAAGTGTGCGGAAATGTGTTGAGATGTTTGAGGATTCGGTTTAAGAAGGTTTAGTAGGTCGAAGAGGATTTGTTGAAATTCGGGCAATTGGCTTCGAGTGTTGGAGTCCACGGCGGAATGTAAGTACGTGCTTCCAAACATCGCAATCTTAAAAACGTGAAAGACCTAACCGTAAAGACAAACGGATTCCCAATTTATCCGCTGTAAATCTCGAATCGATTCCCCTCCGGGAAAAAAGGGGGGCCACTCAATATTACGTCCTCGATGCGAAAAAGTGGCTGAAAGAAACGTCTCAGCAGTCGCATAAACCGACTAGCCAAAAGAATTCCAAAGCTTCCACATCGATCGAAAAATTGGCTTTTTTTGCGGGAGGTTGTTTCGGCTGTTTTTCGCGCTGCTCGCAATACCCGGCTGCAATCCGGCAGCCATTCGATGATCAACTGCCACTCGTCCAGACTCCAGACGAGTCGCCTGCTGAAACCGCGCGTCTTTTATCACTTCGAAATATGATATGTAACTCTCTGATCATTGACGTCAAATCGAGCGGCCGCGCCAGGTAGTTTAGTATTCCAATTGGTCTTTCTCAATTTCCAATCAACAGACCGGAGACGATACTGTTTTCAACCTCAGGCATGCGGGCGCCTCGCGACCAACAAGAACCCAGGATTCCATAACCTATTATGTTTACTGTTAATGTTTGCATTAGCGCGAGATATCATTTACAACTCTCCGCCGATCAATTTATTTGACGGACTAGTATTTTTTAACATCCCAGTTATGAAACGGAATTCCAAGGATTGCTGGGTAATTCTTTCTTTACTAGCTTGCTCATGCACCTTGTGGTGGATCGTTAAACCTCTGCATAGCATCATCATCTTTAAGGACCACTGCTCGGTCCTTGATGGGCTGACTAGCGGTTTGATGATGAAATGACGTCGATTACTAGCGCGTGTGCCTGCGGAGCGAGCGACTCATACTTGTTCCCTGGCAAACGACACGAGCGGCTTTCGCGGAAAAGTCCACGCTTCGCCATCTTGACTATTTTCATACCTTTCTCCGATCCTTGCATCATTCCACCATTCGATCCAATCATCTCTACAATTCATACTTGTAGTCTAAACTATCTTCAGACTATAAATCTACAACTCCCCGTTCCCACGAGATTACTGCCAATACGTAATATCTCCTCGTTCCCATTCACCGACTCTCATTGACTTCTAAATCATATATAATCTATCGCATAATTGTTCGTTGTCAATTCAAATCATTTATTACTGCGCCTCAGCCTTTTTTACAGAGAAACACACCTCTCCTAGCTGCGAGCTAAACGACTTGCTTCCGGCAGGGCGTGAATCATTTATGTCGCGCGTAAGAGCGAAGTCATTGGCGCGTCCGATGAGAAAGGCTTTGTCTTCCGAGCGAGCGTGTAATTAACGGCGCAGACCAATGATGCTTCACGGGTTATAACAGGCGGTTCTTCTAGGCCTCCGCTAGACGGAGATTTCTAGTATAGCGAGCGCCGCTTCGCAGGAGGGACTGGTCTCGCATACATCGTCATCGAGTCAGCGAGAAGCAAAGGGGAGCCCAGTGTGCGGACGACACGTGCGCTTATCACGTTTCGACTTGGCTTCCGGGTGTGAAAGTATCACCGAGATTTCCTCGGGCGTCATTCCCGCGGCGAGACGATCGGCTTATTGTTTCCGCTCTATTTCTGGCTGACGTACACTTCGATTGTCCTAGTCGGCTGCATAATTCATTAATAGCGCTCGAGGGTGGGAAAGGGAGCGGATGCTTTCGCGAATGATTCACCCGGCTACTGACCATGATTAACTCGCGTGGTTCATGACGATACGCGAATAGACGAATGCGACTGACTAAAGGGAACTGACGAATTTTCAAAGTTCGTGGACGTCCGCCGGGTGACTGGGACGATTGGAATCCGTGGGCCGCGCTTGAAGAGTCATCCACGTGATATCACCATAAAATATTCCCAATAATATATGCCGATGATTCCTCGCCGTCAAGTACTACGTAGTACGGCATCGTCATTTCCCCGGGCTTCCAGTCAGTGCGGTTCATTATGAAACAATGTTAAAAAGCCCTGGTACTTCGAAAGACTCAATTGCCGAGATAAACACCGAGTACCCACAGTTATCGCTGCCAATTAACCACATCCGACAAACACACTCGAATCACCGCTCTCCACACTAACAAACTGCAGGACGACTCCCAGCAATTTCGCACAAATGCGCGCACATTTGTAAGAGTCCTTTTCACGTCTAGCAACGCGGGTGAGGAAACCCATTGTTTCCGGCCGGCGTCGAAAGTCATTTGCAAGTTTGCCGAGCTTGCAAATCCACTGTTATTCGCCAATGGAAATAGGAAAGCGAGGGCAGTGCTGCTCTAGCGAGCATTGTCTCGCGAAGAGAAGCGGATGCCCGGGTGCGCGTCAGCAGGCTAAAGTGAATAAATACTGTCTAGCTGTCTCCTGCGATGGGTTCGTTCTTATCAGAGTGGTTGCAGTCCTATCGCGATATACTTGATTTGCATTCGCATATCTCTAGTGACCATCCCATCCTGTCACGTGACACCGTCGGGGCTGATGACTGCCTGATGTTATTGCGTTCCATCCTGCTATAAGTCACTGTAAATCTGTGTTTGATTTCAGGCTAAAAAGTGATCGATTAATGATCGATGCTTGAGTTGAGTTACAATTGAGGAGTAGTTATAGCTCTTGGAGTTTCTTATGTGAACTTGCATTTGATGATTCCTAATGAAATCGACTAATGTTTGATTTTTTAGTTAAAAGAAACTTGGACTCCGCTCTAAGTAGACAATCGGCTAATTAGCCTACTATATAACGACCCACAGTTAGAGCTCCCAGCACGCGTGAAGTCTGTGGTTCCAGGTACTTCGTTCCAATTCCCCATTTATCGTTTCACGTGTCAGAGCGGATTGAAAGCAGGGCAGTGGTCGGGGACTTATCACTGATCAAAGTAAGCGTGAGTCAACAAGGGCTCTGTTGTTCCAGCGTCTCAATACAAGAGGTTCCTCTTCTTTTAATTCTGCCCAGCCGTCACTCGCGCGGCTAAAAATAATCCCACACTCCTCATTGTCAGTCCGCGTCCGCCGGATTACTTTCCCGCGAAAGGTAAAGTCAGCGGGTGACGGCGCACCGAAATAGAGAGACGAGGGACACGGCGCATCGAGGCGCACCGATGCCGGCGGTAATTGGACATCGGGGCCATTTATCGGCTATTATTACCTTTAAACGGGTAACCGTCCGTCCGATTAGCAAGTTAATGAGCCCACAAAACCAGGCCGCTCGATGGGGAGAGCTTGCGAGAATAGCGCGGTCTAGATATTTTCTAGGTGCAAGGTGCCATTTTTAACGTCACTTTATAACTCCATTCTCCAAAGGACAAGAGATCCAATATAATTACCGGCGACAAACGTCAAGCTCAAGAGTTAATTATCCGCGACTCGAACGAGAATCGCGCAGAAGCTCGACTCTACAGCGAAGAAGAAAAACGGATAGGTATAATTTCAAAGTTAAATGGTACGATAGGCGATTGACATAGGCGTATGACACGAAGAAGCGTGCGGACGTAATAGGTTCTTGAACTTTGCAATAGTGCGCGGCCGTGATTGAATAACTCCATCGGTGGCCGGCGTGAACTCAATCAATCAATCAAAGGTTTAATTAGCGCGTCGAGGCGCATCGTCGCGGAAGCATCCTCAGGCATGATCGGTCCCTCGGCAGTTTTCTCTCTCTCGGGGCCGATTTGCATGCGGCCTCACCTCTCACTCGGCTCGTCGATGATCCCAGAGCCGACTAATTACATAAGGCCTGACGTAACCGAGCGCCTCGCCGAATGTAGTACGTGCGGGAGAGCGATAAGACTTGCAAATTTTCGAGCGTTAATTGTACCGGGACATCAAGGTGGGATGGCGCGCGTATGCACACTTGTCGCCGAGTGCATGTATCGATGGGCGGGGCGCGATCGAAATTAATGAGCGGCCGATGCAAATCTGGAGCATGGACAGTTAGACCTTTTTGTTCCTTCGATTTCCTTGATTGACAGGAAAAATATGGTCGACTCGAAGATATTAGTCTTGCTGACACTTCTTGATGTGTAATCCTTACTTTGTCCACTGAACGTACGGGAAAGTGTTGACAAATCGATGCTATTATGGTTGAGAGTCGATTTCTGATAAGAACGCGAAGAATTATGTCCCGCCCACGTGTCTCAATTTTATTCCCCAAGATACTGTAATAATTAGCGATAAATTTCGAAGCCCGCTGAGATAAAATGAAATCTTGAAAAAAGACTACTAGTAACTTATGCAAATCGCCAATGAAACGGATTAAGCTATTCAAAAGAGCAAAAAATCCCCTCTGTTTTGCTTATTCTTTGCGCGCACTAAGCACCGAAAGGTTTAATTGGCTCGGCAATATTTGGCCGGGACGAACTTTCCTCCGGTTTGGAGAGCTATGAGCGGGCCATGTGGATTTAATTAATAGATGGTGTGCCCCACGTGCATCGCACGAGTGCGGCACATGCTCCGCATATCGCCACTTGCCACATCCTTGAGGACCACGTATGAATGAGCGCTGCTTGATCGCCATACAGAAATCGGGCGCGCGCGCTTCTTTCAACAGGCCCGTCCATGCCTATGTCAACAAACTGGCGTGTGCAACATTTGAGTATGCAAATCCGGCGAGAGGACGGGAATAAATTAGCAAGCGCTTAGGCGTCCCTGCCAATGCAAATCCCTCGCTCGGCTGCCACGTAACGCGCGCAATGCATGTACAGTTGAATGCTGATTTCCTCCGAGGAAAACTTCCGTCTTAGTGAAAATCAATCCGATTTCCGGTTGGGATAGATTGTACTTTGAACCGAGTGGTCCACGAGTTACACACCTGCAGCTTGATATTTATCTGGCTCTGAAGTCATCAAGTATTCCAGAACGCAAATCGATTGCCGAAAGACTAGACCAAACAGAGCTCGAGTTTATCACCAAACTTTCGACTGGGCGATTTAAAATAACCGGGAATAAAAGTTCATTGGATCGGCTGACGATTGTTCGAAAGGCGAAGCCGATGACGAGGAAGGCAACTTCTGAGTGACAACTTGTTTCTTCAGCGGCGGACAAATATTTTTCTATCGCTCGAGTAACTATTTGTCCTCCGACTGGGTCGACCGACGCCACTGTTTTTCTACGTTTTAATTGCCCCAACGAGCCGGCAGTAATCCGAGCGCGCCGGAGAGGCGCAAAGTGCAAGATATGCAAATCGCGCGGGACTAATCTCTCCGGGCTCGAATCGGACAGTGCGTAACATTCTTCCGGGTGAAAATACGGAGTGTCAGCGCGTCGGGTCTGCTGTTCGAGCCCGATGGAACCACCATGAATTATTCATGCGAGCAGAGCTCGTTAATGCAGCGAGAAATATTTCTCTCGCTGTTTTCGCTTGTCTCTTCGTAACAACTATCCAGACTCGCCCAGAAATCTATCGGTCGAACGTGTCCGTTCATCCTCGAGCATTTCTTCCTCGAGTTTTTCCACCTTTTGCACTGAAACTCGTGTTAATATAATGTTAACTGACGCAATCTCGTGGTAACTGAAATTCCATCGAATTAACTCGCCGATGATTATTTCTTGCGTTGAGTTAGATACTTTCTTATGAAATGTGTGCGTTATGCGCCGATGCAGCCGGTCGAAATTCAATTGGTTGAATGAAACGGGCGGGCTTAACGAGACCAAATGAAATATCGCACCCAGCGCCAACTAACTCGTCGTGCATTTCACGTGGGAGCCACGTTACGCACTCTCACGTGATCCTCAGTTAGGGCGATCCTTTAAATCGGTGCCGATTGCTCCTTAACCCATTATATGCCTCACTGGTTCATCTGCGACTCTTTTCCGGCCCAATTCGCGCCATTCCAGTCTATTCTTAGGATTGTCATTGCGGCGAGTCGCAAGGGCATGTTTAATCATTTCTTCTATCGCGGAGGAAGATGGAATGCCCATTTAACCCTTTCAGCACTATTTTTAACCCATTGACTCGAGTTACGCGAACGTCCAAGCATATGCAAGGTGGACTCTCGACGCATTCACCACTTGATCGGCTCCGCTCTATTTTTCGTACTCGAACGAAAATGGAGCAGCGCAATGGAATACAATCGAGGAGGGCGAGAAGTGGCGAGTGTGAGCGCTTCGATAACACCGTAACCAGATCACTCGTCTCTAGACATGCAATATGCACTCTCTGACGCGATATTGTTCGCGCTCCCAATCGAGAGATCCGCCTCTCCCGGTTACCTTTCGCAAACACATGTCGCCCGTGTCGTTAACCGGCGGCCGGGCTTATTTCCCGGCAGCGTCCACTATTTTGCGTGTCGCATCTGCACTTGCAGTTAGCGGGTACTCGCGAGCCCGCGGACGTCTAACGTAACGCGGCATGGAATATCACTGGGATGCTCGTGTGTGTTCCCCGCTGGTTGGCATCGTTCGCACCTATCGGCGCCAGAGTATTTGTTAACTTTGTTAATATTTATCGCACGGGAGCTGCTCAATTGCAGCCTCTCCCTGTCAACGTGTCCTTTTGGAATCGCTCAATCGCTCAAACTCAATGAATATTTTGAAGCCTGTGGATTGAAATAAGAAGTGTACTGTGGATATTGTTGAAGGGGATGAGAGAGACGCATGTGTGCGGGGAGGGGTTTTAAAATAATAATTACGCGCGATTTTTATATTTGATTTATGTCAATTAAATTTAATTTATTAAATTTATTTATTAAATGTAATTCTCGAGTGAAACTTGGAATATTGTGAGTTTGTAATTGTTGTATGAGACATTGATGATTTTTGCTGTTGAATGAGAGGCGCGTGGGATCGCTCGGAACAAGATGTATGATTCCGCGGTGCCCATTTGATGATAGTGCGAGTGTTTGTAATGGTCGCATTAAAGCTCATTGCACGAATTGGACTCGTTGCGGAGTGACCGAGGGTGTTTGGTCCACGGCGCTCCAACTCGCACTGATTTATTGAGCGATCGATCGGCCAGCATATTCAGTGTATCGATGTCCGAGCGCTCGCTTGGCTAGAATCTAGAGCGGAGCAATTTGCAATCGGCGCGGAATTGTCCCGAGGAAAATAAGGAAAAATGGAGCAGCTCGCGCGTCATTGGACGCGTGCGTAACGATGGAAGAGGGCGAATCGGCGACCGCCGGCTGCGGCGCAAGCTCCATTATACTCGCTCGCTTACATATCAGGGATCTGTCCGGCGCGCGGGGCCGACGGCTTCCAGCCTCTAATGACACTGTGCGATCGAATGATAAATTGGACAACCGACAAATTGATTAATGAACAAATACGACGCGCGGTAAACGGCGGCCGAGTTTTATCTCCGCGAAACCGAGAAAAACGAGTTCGGATAGAGAGGTGTGGGGAGAATTGTAAATCTCGAGGATGGAATTACTAGATCGAACTGCAGAAAGGGATTTTCTCGCCGATCGAGCGTATACCACCTGGTTAGCGTCATTCTCTATATTTAAACAATTTGTAACGGTTCACTAGTGACACATTCCAACTAATCTCGCGAGGCGATCAATGGGATTCCTACGCGTACTGGTCACGCATTTATCAGCCTGTCCTTTTATCTTGTCCCGCCATACATACAAGCTACAAAGTCACCATTAATTGATTATTATAGCTGCGATTCTTCGGGCCCGACCGACCAATCTCCCACTGGCGACGCCCAGCTTTCCTTCCTTTTTTTTCAAAATCATCTCAATACCATCAATCTCTCATCCAGCGACGATTCTCAGTCCGATCTGATTTTGAAATAAAAGACATTCTCCCGCCGAGCTATTAACGCCGGTTTGGGACTCGAAATGAGAGAGGCTCGGCAAAAAGCGTGTTCTTAATTCGCCGGAGCGAAGGCTGCACGACTGTCCTTGGCGCGGATATCGGAAACCCCGGGAATCGCATAGTTTCGAGCAAATGACAAGGAGGAACTATCCGCACTGGCAGCAAAAGCTGTCCCGGCTTTCGTTCGCGATGGCTCTCCTTCCTCCCGGGCTCGCGTGCGTCACTGTCCGCTTCGTGATATTTTCTTCTCCTTGTAACGCCGCTTCCTTACGTGGCTTCCTCGCGCGTTTTTGCGGCGCGCGCTCTTCGCGCGAAACTCGCAGGAAAGAGCTGTGAAAGCGCTAAACAGGACCGCCGGGGCAAACACGGGCGAACGAACTGGCTGAGTCGAGTGCTGCCAGGAGGAAAACTTTCTGTCGTGCAGCTTGCAAGAGAGATTCCTTCAAGATTGGTCAATTGTTGATACCAATCCCCAAGATGATTAGCAGTGATAATGACTGCGTTCTTCATGATTTATGATTTTTCATAATTTCATGATTTTTTCATGATTTATGGGCCCACGCGTATTTGGCCCACTGGGCCGAGTGGCTTCTTATTTGATATCTGGAAGAGTTGGCCTCTTCCGGTCGATATTCTCAGATAGGACGACGAATATGATAAATCGAGATATGTAGTTGCGCGTGTCATATCATAACTGGAAACTGAGTAATTGGGGAGCAAGTCATATCCCGTTTTCTTAGAATCCACTCCCGCATCCCCACAAACACCTGCCGACTTACTCGACTTCCTTTTCATTCTGGGTTATTCAGGCTCCATACTATTCTAATTACCGTGACGAAAGGCATAATAGCATCGAATGCAAATGAGCATCACTCACAAAGTTCTCCGAATTACCGAGGAATTCCAGCTATTTCGCTTCCAAGACATAATCAACTGTCCTCTTAGTTCTAGCACTTGTCGCGCGTGGCATTATCTCAATGTTCGCCAAGCGAAAATGAAGTCATCTTATTTTGACAGACACCTGCTCGACGATGAATGCATAAGCTGTTGCTTTAATTGTCAGCGGCGATCGCTCGGGGCCTCGCTCTAGCTACACCTACTCTCTTCAGCCTCTTCTCTCATATCCAGTCGCTCCCTTCCGCCTTCCATTCCACACTGATCGGCAACCTTTCCGCTGCGCGTGGCTTCCCGTTGTCTCGCGTGTACGCGCCGTGCACGCGCGTGCTCTTTGCTCGGCCGCTCGCTCATTCATGTATTCCTTGACGTCTTCGGCCGCGCCGCCGGCACGGAATCATCGAGGGCCTTCCTGCCTCCGAGTGCCCAAGGAGAAAGTGTTTTCGGGAGCGACTTCAATGAGGTCCCCGAGTGCGTCACGCATTCAATTATTTGCTTAACGGTATTTAGCCGACAATGCGATTTACCGAATTGCGTGGCCCGCTCGTCCTCCTTTTCCCTCATCTTCTGCTTCGCGCTCTGCTTTTCCTCGTCGCCGAAGTGCCGGATGAGTTGGAGTATGTATTGGTCGCTTGCGGAATGATTTATCGTCGAATCATTTCTTAATCAAGACGGAAGGTGGCTTGTGCAAGAACCTGCCGATTACCCTCATTCACTTTTATAATTGCCACGGCTAATGGCTGCCTTAATCGCAATGCTGGGTGAAGATGAATCCATAACTACCTGTTGGTGATCCGCGCTCTGTACGGTCATTAAGGCCACGGTAGTCTTAGGGAATTATTGGTAATTGTGCGCCGGGCTGTATGTAAGTTGTATCATTTCGAAAGTGACAATGGTCGTTTGTCAGTCGCGTGTCAGCCCTTTGATCCTTGCAATTGATCGCTGCGATCTCTACATGGTTCCATAGTCGATGTCGTTAATTCGGTAATTCGTGGTCAATAATTGAGTTTCTTCATTCCTGTCGGATTCGCATAAAAAGTAAAGATCAGATTTAAGTATTAATAAACCTTGAGTTTGTCCGATGCAGGAGTGTTTCTTTCATTCTAACGATTGACGGTTCATATCTTGAGAGGTCTTTTAATGATGACACGAATCGTCTGTTACGCTTCCCGTTTTACGTCCGGTTCCCTCATTTAGCTTCTCTGACCTTCTCACCCCGGGCTGTATCCGATTCAGCCGCTCCTCCTGACCTCATCCAGCGACTTTACTACTTGACTCGTCCGAGCGGTCGACGGACAATCCGGTTGGCGCAATAGGGACGCTGAGGACGGAGACGCCGCCGCGTCCAGCGGTTCTATCGCGCTGGGAGCTTAGAAAGAGCTTGGACTCCTTGGAGACCAAATGGGATTTTGCGGTCAGTGATAAGGCGGCGCGTGAGAGCAGGGAAGAGCTGGAAGAGAAACCGCAGGGAAGAAAGGAACAGAGGACAAGGGGAAGCAGACGGACGCGGGAGGCGGAGCGGGCAGCCGTGCCGAGCCGAGCCGGCTGGAGAATAAAGTGGCGAAGGCGGTAAAGGGGCCAGAGAGGATAGAGCCGAGTGAGAGGAGGAGAGCGTGAAAACGAGCGGCGCGACTGAGAGGGCCGGAGAGAGAGGGACACAGAGTGAGGGAACGAGAAAGCGGGATGGATGGAGAGCGTGGAGAGGAGAGGATCGGCGGATACGCGAACGCGGAGGTCACCATTGACGCAAATCCATCTGGGTGTCACGTGACCGGCCGTGCTGGAACACAATACTCGAGGAGCGTGCGGACGCGGCACCACCTTTCATTAAATCCATGCCTCCGTGGCAGAGCGCTTATGGTCTCGCACCGCTCGCCCACCCACGCTACCTCATAACGGCCAATTAGCGGCCGTCCAACGGCACAGTCAGGCTCCAACGCTCGCGGAATCGAGCAATCGACACACCCCGAACCCATGGTGCCCTTTTCACCTACCCGCCAATCCTTCCGCCGGCTGCATCTTCAACTGTCGATTTCCAGTGAAGAACCGCAAACCATATGCACCTGCATGATGCATCTTGCGAGTGAAGATGGAAGCGTCTTAAGCCCGGCCGGATTTATTCATTATTGCGACAAGACTGGCCGGGGATTTTGTTTGTATTTCGTTTGGAACTGGAATTTCCTCGTGGTTCTTCGAATTGCCGGCCCGCCGAGGGGATTTTCACTTTGCGTAGCTGGTAGCAAGAAAGAACCGAAACTCGTCCCATAAAATGGGTTATCGAGGGTAAGCCCGTGCGACCTTGCATTGACTTTCGGCACGAGTCCTCTTTATATGTAAACTGATTCGGTGTACTGACGCTACCGCAAGCTGGTAGTCGAGCGGAATCGACGGCTGTCAGGAGGAAGAAATGCGTGAAGTGCCTGTCGAATTTTCAATTGTAAGAGGCAGAGGTGAACGGGAGTCGGTCTCGACTTACGTAATGTCTTCCTCTAATTGTTACTGGATAGCTATTGTTCCCAGTTGCAATATCGCTTTTGCTTTTATACTCAGATACCCCGAACCATCTCCGATCCATTGGTGCAAATGAAATAATCGTCGATTATGTTTTCAAATATATTTTAAGGTCTATGCGAATGGCGATCGATGAATAGAAAGTTGCCGAAAGTCCTGCGACGTAAGTCGCTAATGGAATGTTGGTATAACGCGATTCCGCCGTCGGAGACTCGTGCGGCCTCGCTGCGAAAGTTCGCAGGAGTTTCCTGTAAAATCACGGATCAATGCACCAAAGGCTTGTCCAACTGCCCGAAACTTTTTACCACTGGAATGTCGCCGGGGCCCCGGCGCATTCGGCGCTAACGGGTCGACTAAACTTTTACATTTCACGCAGAGGCCGCTCGCTCCTGAAATCCCGGGATTCGTCGTAATATTTCTCGCCGAGCAATCGAACATTACTCGCCGAGAGTATGTTCGACTTGGTATTATCATACGCAGTGTGTGTACACTCGGGTGCAAGGTGCGCCTTTCTCGGATTTGTTTAATGAATTTGCAGCGTCGACAGGTGTCACCTGATCCCCCTCTGATGTCAGAGGAAACATGGAATTATTTAGCAGTGAAAATACAGTAACCTTTCCCAACTTGGGACGTGGTATTTCGCAAACGCCTCTTCACCCTGACCAAAATTCCTCGCCGCTCCAGATAGAATCGGTGCGCTAGCTTTGGCCCGAATCAACGCGCGTCAGTTGGAACACGAAGACGTGTCTCAGCTAATTGTATCGCTCCTTCGCATCTCGGGTGTTAATCGCGACGTAGATATTAAATGCGACACTACAATTACGTAAATGAGGGAGATATTGGCTGCTTGGCCGGTGTTGGACGCTCGTGCGCAAAACGGGCGCGGTCCGTCGCCGCGATTTACATGCTCAGCTTGAAAAATTAGTCGGCTGCTGAAGCGACACCGCCTGTTTTCGCAATCTTGCGGTATAGTATCGCGCCAATATCACACTGCGCCATCCTATTGGTTCACACAACAATCCTCAATCTTTATGTCCCGCCGGCGGTCTAGGTGACCCGCGACGGCCGATCTTTATTTAGCCGACGACGTACGCACTGTCTTCATTACTGCCCCACACGCCCCCTCATTATGCCGAATGTATACGGAACGGCTGATTAAGAATTCGGGATAGCTATTATTAGCTGGCAGTGTAAAATATCCACTCATCATCACCAAATCTGATCAGTCGGCTAAATTGGGTGTCCCTTTTATATCTTCTTGTGGGGCCATCTGCCAGGTATACTCGCGGCTCTCGGTTCTTTCTACCTGGCTCCTGACACCTGCAATATTCGGCCGACTCCTCTTCAGGTGACCGTCTCTGATACGCTTCGGGCAACTAAACGGGTTTGATATTTTTGCCCCTTATTTATAGACCCGCTGATCTCGCATAATATTAGTCTATGGGTCTACCGTGTATCGGTGACCAGAGAAATCCTCTCCGTTAATCATACTTCGCACTGGCTGGAGGAAGGTGGAGGAGATGAAGATTTATTTAATAATTCAATCTTTTTTTCTGAAGGTTGCGTTTGTATTCTTCACATGCGGCGAGTGCGTGCGATATATAAAAATAAGTAAAAAATACTGAATTGGCTAGTATTATGTACAAATTCCTCCAAGACTCGAAGCATCTGGTTGAAGTACACGCGCCCTTGATTCAGGCGGGGCTGAGAATCCGCAGCACATACTGCAATAATTTCACTAGTTCGGGCTCTTCCTTTTCTTCGTCCATTGTCAGTAGCGTAAGCCTACGCAAAGCCTCTTGGATGCTTTGTGGGAAACCCGCGCTACGCGCTATTAGTTTGCCCTTCTGGTTGTTGGACACCAGGGACCACAACATAGAGCCTGCCACCTTAATCTCCGGTAAGGAACCACTTTTAAAAATGTCGTGCAGGAGATTCATAAAGTCCACTGAAACAGTCGGGCAACGAGTAAGTATCGCAGGAAGCTATCTCGCGGTGGAAAAGGCAGATAACTTACCTGAGCTGAGTAAGCGCGGTCGGTTCGCAAGATTGAATGCCAAATTGCGCAGTACAGAGATGGCGAGAATCCTGATGGACGACGAAGAACACTTTCCTAAGTGTAATAGAACGTCTAAACCATCGTCAGCCTAAGAAACCCCATCCCCATTAGGAACACAGTATATTTTTAGAAAATATAATTCTCTAAAACGAGATCTACTCTTTGATTACCTTTGGAACGCACAATTGACCTTCCTCGTAGTACGTGAAATCCAGTAAGAATTCCAAACAGTAAAGTTCTACCAACGGCCACGGCTTTGCCCTTCTAGTAGTAATTGGATGTATTTTCGTAAAGAAGTGAAGAAGATTGCTCTGAAAGTCGTTCAACGTTCAGTTGCCGTCAGTGTATCTTGGAGAAATTAGTTGCGTGAAATTACCTTTGAAATTGACACTCTACATTCATGTACGTGCACTGCATTTCGTAGAATGTGAAAAGCGAAATGTAACTTATTGTTTTCAAAGGAATGGCCAGCCTTGTCGATTTCTTTGCAGACCAGCTGTATAAGGACATGTATTAACGCAAGAGTGTTCGGGGTCTTTCTAAGCACAGTGCCTGGCAAGGTAGTGGTCAAAGTGAGCGATTGGGCAGCTAGAAAAATCGTTTTATGTAGTACAATTCCGCATGATTGCGGATTGTGTTATAATTTTTCATGAAGTATACCTCCTGGACATTTCACTGTGTACGTGGCTAATAACTTCAGGGCATCCGTCGATACTTTCTTATTCAGTGCGACCCACGACCATAATTTATGTAAGATATCTGCTAAACCGCCCTTTGTCAACGCTTCTTTAACGTGGGTGTTGCGATACATAAAGTTCATTAGCAAAACCAGAATACCGTCAATGTCGTGCAACAATGGATGAGCCTGCGACATTGGAAAACCCGGGTATGACGTGTTTAACGGCGAAACAAAAGACACACAAACCTTTTTCTCACGATCCGTTTGATTTTTATACAGCTCGAGCGGCTGCACGTTCAGCTGGACATATAATTCTTTCAACGTCATCAGAGCGGTTTCCGCGAATTTGTTCTGCAATGCGGTTTGCTTAGCCTTCTTCGAGACGCACAACAAGTTAGTCAGGGCACCTATGATCAAATCTTTGTCTTCCGCGTGCTTCCGATTTTTCTTCGACCGGGTGCAGTTGTACGCCATGAACAAATGCAACAAGACCTCGCAGAGGTCTTCGCCGAGCGTAAGCTCGGTTTTGTGCGTCCCTTTGTCCGCTAATGAGGGAATCTCTTCTTCCTCGTTTTCGATTGAGTTATTTACATAAGCAAATGCGTTTCGCACGGCCAGTTTGTTCACGTCGGACATGACTCTCCTCAAATTGTTGTTTTGACTATCTCTCACGTCACGAATAACTGTCGTATCGATTACAGCTTGTAGCGAGACATTGGTTTGGCCGAGCACCTCTTTCTGCATTTCTTGAGCGAGCAAGAACGCCAGACAGCTAATGGCACTCATTCGTAACTCCGAGCCGGTGTCTTTCATTGCAACGGCGATCGAGAGCAGCACTCGCTGCGGCTTGCATAGCTCGAAGGCCGATTGTATTTGCTCGAAATGCTGGCCGTCGGTCAGCGACAGAACAGCTATGAAGTTAAAAATCTCTGTCCAGAGTCGATTGCGGGCTTGCACGACCTGTGCTTTATCGGTGCAATACGCTTCGTGATTTAAAAGGGAAAAGAGTGTATGCAACGAATCCGGCGAGAAATTCACCATCGTGGCGTACTCATTACCGTGGGCGATACTGTTCGTCAAGACAGTGCAAATGCTAATGTACATTTCCAGGATGTCGCAACAGTGGCCAATTGCTCTCTCACTGCCACTATCTTTCGGGATTTCCCGCAGACACCTGCAACAGTTTTCCTTGCTCTAGACTTAGCTCTAGGTGAGTAATTATCCCAAGCATACTTTTCCACACGTACCCCAGCAGGTATTTGTCTACGGAATGCTCGTACAGCTGGCGAACAACCTCGTATTGGCCGACAAAGATTAAGTTATTCAGAAAATTACAAACGGCCGCTATCAATGACGGAGTAGCTATCAGCTGGAGGTAATTATCCGAGTCCGTAATATCCGATCCCCTGACTGAAACTGGACAGGCCCAATTACGATCTTCCAATTGATAAACGCTCCATTTTCGAACCAACTCGATAAGAACTCACAATGCTGCTGCTCCTCGGGACAATTATAGAAGCAGGAAATGATTCGCGGCACCAATGACGTGCACTCCGTTTGCCTGCAATGAACCGACAATTCTTTCCCGTTCTGGTACTCCGGTGCATCGCTCGCGTCGGCGTCCAGGGTGGTTAATGTGTAAATATTGGAGCACATCAAGTTAATCTCGGCGTACACGTTGCACTGCTCGACGTATACCAGAAGCGCATTGGGCTTCAGGGAATCGATCTGTGCACGGAGAAGCATAGGTGGTAGCGTTCACTGGGCAAAACTTCGCCAGCCAAAGAGAATCTCAAAATCACTTACATATTGGAATGCGACCGAGTTGCAGTTCTTCACTAAATTACTGAACGCGATGCATCCTTGTTCCTTGACGATGCAGGACTCTTCACGGTTGGTGATGCATTGAAGTAGACACTGGCACAACTCGCCTGGTGCCAGAGCTATGGTGTTCAGAAGTTGACTAGCTGTGTGCAAGTTGTTCAGCAAGCCTGCCAAGAGTTGCAAGGCAGACGCTCGTACTAAGGGATCTCGGTTTTGCCATAACATCGGTAGCCAATTTAAAGGGCGACCCTCGTCGTACCAGAATACAGCGAATGCCTAAAACACTTTCGTACTTTTGACCTGATAGATAATGGGGATAAAGCATTGCAGCCAGCGGCACTTACATTCTTATTGAAATTGATCTGCATCTGATAGAGCACGTGATTGAGGCAGATAATGGAATTTCGAGTAATAGAGAGACCCATGAAGCTAACAGTGCCGGCACCGTGGAATGATATGATGAGTTCGATGAGGGTTGTTCCTAAAGAGACTAGCAAACACTTGTAATCTGACCATTGGCATCGGCCAATTAAATATGTTAAGCAGGACAGCAACCAGTCCAAGTAAGCTAGATTGTAAAAATGTTGTTGGTCCCCGAAGCACAAGGTCGAGACTACAAGTTCTATGAAATGAATCCACGACTTGCGATTATTGCTGCTCGCTGCTTCGTCCTTTTCCATTGCGGAGCATGTGCGAGCGAGCTTCAGTACAGACTGATGCACATCCTGATTACCTAATTCAAGATTCTTAAATAACTCTGCGAGTGATTTCGTCATGTTCTTAAGGATTTTACTAATCCAAAGAATGGAACCTGGTTGGTAGCAAAGAATGTAATATCATTGTTTTGCTCGTCAGATTAGTAAGCAATGTGTCTTAATGGACTTACCATCTTTCACGACATTGACGTAGAGTTGTAAAAAGTTAACTACATCGACGAACAACTCGCAATCTTCCTTACTCGTGGGATGCGATAATAAGAATCTCTCGAACGTCTGCTCCCACGGCAAGCAATTAATATCGTTCGTCGCAATTTCCGGGTGCATGTTGTAAAGTTTCATGTACATTGTAAGATAGTCGAGAGCGCACGAGACATTTCCGTGGGTGGTCGAATTCTGTACGTTGTGCAATTGTTGCTGACAATAGTAAGGTGGAAAGCTGTAACCGAAAGCGAGAAATTCGGACTCTTGTACAGCCAGCTTTTCCGACAATTCCCGGTCATTTAAATCCTCGTAATGTTTCCACAGGACATTTAGTCCATTGTGCCATTCCCACATCCAATATTGCCTAATAAACGTCAAAGCCCTTTGATTGCTACTATGAAGCACTAAAGAGATGGCGAACAAAAATTATGTCATTTCTTTTAATTATGTAAATAATGTAACAATGAGGTAATCTCTTCCGATTTAATTGCGAAAAGTTGATTTACCAGAGATGTCCGATCGTCGGTGCACACTGACTTTCCAATGACTATTACACGTAAATGGTAATTTCATTTTTTTAACAATAATGTACGGCAAAGAAATATTTAATTGGTTGTAACGTTCACTACTCTTGTCGCCCGATCTCATAATGTACTCGCTGTATAAGAGTAAGCACAAAAGTTGCGACCCTTCTAGTTTGATGGCTTCGTTATTCGCGAAAAGAAACAAACCTTGAAGAAGTTAAACCGGCGATTATTATATAGAACCAAATATCTTAAGACGTATGATTAATATTTCATGCTCACGCACTTCGAACAATGTTTAAATAAATACTGATTTGTGTCGACAGATCATGACGAACGGTGGAATCGAGGGAAGCCAGTTGTTTCAGTATACTTATTATTGGAATTACAGAGTCCGGGTAGTTACCGTAGTCTTTTTCCATCTAGAAAAGTATAATACACGGTGACACTTTCCCATAACGTACGTTACACGTAGTTTCAAACAGACTCACTAAAGCTTTGCTGAATATGTCCAACACAAGGGGCAATCCATTCTCGGCGATAAATAATTTGTGAAGGGAACTATCGGACAGCATTACGCTTGTTTGAACAAGCGCTGACTTACGCATTTTTGGATCAATATTGGGCGCGTTCAACATTTCGAGAACAGATAACAAATTGCTTTTCTGCAGAAATAAAATCTTTGATGAAACAAAAATCTAAAAATTGAGATTTTTTGGAAATAAGAAAATGCAACCTGGTAACTGCCATCCAGTCTCTTAAATGATGATGGTCGTTCAAATATACAAACAGAACTGAGAGGCAATCCATGAAGGGATGATAGGCGTGGCAATTTTTGACTTGAATCTTTCTCTTTCTCCAAAAGCCAAATCAATCGACATAAAGTTTCCTCTCTAATGTCGGAATTCCGCGAAAATAACAATCTTAAGTTACCCTTTAGCAGCTGCAATGTAAATCACCCCGACTTTTAGTATCATTAGGACTTCAAAGATCTTCTTAATGGTGTTATTAGCAAATGTACCTCAATGTATGGAATCTGTATATTAGCAGATATATCTGGATCAAATACTTTAGTCACGCATTGGCCCAGAGTTGTGGAAGGGTGTGCAAAACATTGCAACAAAGGCAGTACTGGTATGATTGCCTCTAAAGATTTCAACCATCCAGCTTCGCCCAATTGTACCCTTCCTTTTAATACGTAAATTAAAATTCCTTCCGACATTTCCCTGATTTGCTGGATTTCATCCATGGCTCCGTACAAAATGATTTCAGCCAATACACTTGGCTCTATTAAAAACAGCAAATTCTCCCATGAAAGCCGCTCACGACTGTAGTCTACGCCAAGGATATTTTTCACGAGGCCGTGGCATTCAGTATAAGTCGCACGTTTAATATCATCGTCTCCGTTTGCAAGTAAATGCAAGATTAATTTTGTTGCCACCGCTCGATCTTCGTTATTGAAAGAATACCTAATAGATTCTCGGGATTAGTTCAAAGTCCGCTTAGTAATAATCGAAAACTCATTTTCTGTGATGCTCACCGATTAATATTTTGCAAAAACTTAACTGTTTTCCTGATAATGCTAAAGTTTTTGTGATACGTCAAGCTCAGCTTCGAAGCGTACAGTCTTTTAAGGGCTTCGGAAGGCGAAGAATCGATTGGTTCTTTGATTAAAAACACCGCGGCTTGCATGGACTTTGCTATCATCCTCGTTTCATCAAATATCTGAACCCACGCAGTTTCATCTGTACCTTGAAATTGCTGTTGGCATGTTGCGTGGGTTGTATCACTCCGTATAACTAATTGCACTCCCACGTCATTAAAGCGTATTGTACTTACTCGAGCGTAGTCTTGCAATACAGAATGCAAGCGAGGATAGAGCAAATAAATCGCTGCATCCATTATACTGGCTGATAATGACGTTTTCAGGGACTTGGGTAGAATAAGATCGGCTATTTCGAGTGGCACAATACTACCCAGAAGTTTCCCGGTAACCGATACTATGTATAAATAGGTAATTCTAAAGTGATCAACACTACTGTAACTGCCAAAGTATTCCATAACTTCTCCGATTATGTGAAATAGAGCTTTCATCTCCTCATTTATCTTGATAGCCATACTGTCATTACACAGCCAAATATTTGGCATCATACTGACGATCAGTAATTGAACGAGTTCGTATACGAGGCCGGTTATGTACTTGATATCCCTCAGCGGACATGCAGAATTGATCGGCATAGTTAGAAGGGACAGAACCCGTTTTAACGAATCTATGCAATATATCGGTATCAGCATTTGCTGAAGTTGTAAATCAGAGTCATCTACATTCTCTGTGACACTGTGACTTCTCTCACTGGTACCCTGTTATAAATGGTATTGGTTTACTCTGTAGAAAGGAATTTATAGATGAAGTACGTACCGTGGATTGGTATGCTTGGTAGTTAGCTTCTGGCAGGCCACCATCCGGACTGTCCCTCTCTTCGGAGGAAGAGTAAGTGTTATTACTCAACTTCTCTGTTAACAACTGTGGCAGATAGAAAATAGATTCATGTAGAATATAAAGTAAAGTCTAGTAAAATCTTTATTACCTTTTGTCTCTTATTGGCAATACAAGGCTCACAATAGTAGTAAATTCTGAGTCTCAATGAGCGGGTGAGTTTGAGTAGTGTTTTCAATACAATGGGCACAACACTTCTGATATTCACTTCCTCACAATTATGGCTTGCATCAAGCAAACTATGAAGTACCTAAAATGTGAATTTGTTAAGAAAGTCATGTCCTTTAGAAATTGAAGTACTGTCAATATGTTTAATGATGATGTACCGTAACTATTGCCGGCCTTTGAAGGAAAACCTCAGCTGGATAGTCCTGCATCATAACATTAGTGATAAACTGGCACGTGTGTAATATTAAACTTGTATCCAGACTGTTGCTGAGAGCTTCCTCCACAGCTGCTAGTACACCTTTGTCCGATGTCACCAGAGGTTGCCATGGCATTATGAGCCATTTTATTCCACCCTCGGTACTTTTGGAAATGGGGGTGCCATCCCCGCATTCCAATGTCAAGTCAAAGGGTGTTGTACTGTAATGTACAGAAAACTTTGGATTAAACACAGACTACTCATTTTGTGCAACAATGAGAGAACAAAGTTTTGATTTACTTATCCAATGTGGGAGGCAAAATAAATACAGCCTCTGTGGTATTTTGATTAAGAGTGCTATTGTTCCCATAATTATAGCTAGTATATTTTATATGTTCTGAATTCGGACCAACTGATCTCTGTTGGGAAAATATACCAAATAATGAACTAATCCACTACTACTTTTCAAAGTTAAATAACAATTGCCCAAACCTCTGAACGTTCTGTGTCTATGCCTGTTGCACTATGGCTCTCTAAACTTATCACCGCTTCTTCTAGCTCATTCAATTTCTCATGCCACGACGAATCCAGTCTCCTCCTCAACTCGTGCAGTTCATTTTGAAATCTTACTCTTCCGAATGTGTTGACGTAACTTTGGTCCTCTGTCTTGGGATTCAAAATGAGATGTATAACTTGCCATCAAGTATCAGTGATAGAAAAGTGTGTATTTCAACAAGAGGATACAAGAGGTTTCATAAGGTACAGCAAAGAGTAGTGCGAATTAGTTTTCATTGACAATTCTACAGGGAAAGCAAGGCACTCGAATAATGAACATAAGTCGAATTTTCAACTGATAAGTACTGTCACTAATCGATATAAGAGCTCCAACACTTTTCCCGGCTGCGGAATCGTATCAAAGGAAAACCAGTTGAAGAGCTTCAGTATCAGTTCCTTTTTCAGGGCGTCACAATCACATTTCAATCCGAGATCGTATTTCGAAGCAATGTTATCGAGGGCCCTCGATCTTATCTCATCGATATTGTGACCTGCAAAAAACAGTAAGGTTCCCCGCTCGGATTTACTCGAATTCCAACTTTCACCATTCGACGACGTCGATGAGATCGACACTGCTCTTCAATACCTAATTTCCGAACGTGTATCAGTGAAATCCCATTAGGATTTGACATGTTGCTAAAGTGAGAGGAGTCACTGCTGCATTGTAGGTTAACCGCCACAACGGACCTTTAAATATTTCACCGCCAAGAGTAGGGTGCATGGTGGGTAAATTCCTTGGTGGATGGGTGCAGCACAGTGCAGCTGTCAACCCTTTTGCTGCGGACTGTCGGTATACGCGCTAATCGGAATTAGTATTTTTAATCAAAAAGATTGATTAAGGGAGAAAAGAGTTTTTATGTAGAAAATTGAATTGATACATTTGTTCCTTAGTCTACCGATTCTGTGGCCAACATTTCGCAGGTCCTGTGAGTATAAATAAAACAGTATTTTTATAATCATTTTATTAGAGGATCTTTATATCAAAAACAGCTCATTGGATCTAGTTTTCATACACCGAGTAAACAGAAGTATACGGAATATTCAGGCTATCATTGAAAATGGTTCTATCAGTAAATAAATGGAAATGTTGGATGAGTTGGTCCTATAAAGCTAGAATTGCTTGTTAAACGATATTGCGAAGCAAATGACATAGTTTATGACTGTCAGCGAGGGATGTATTGTTCGAATCATGAATAGGATATCATTGCCAAGAAGCCCATTCACCCCCGACCTTATCCGAGGTGAAACTGACCGGAGCCAAAGGTGTGCGTGCGCTCTTTTCTCTCCCTCTCTCTCTCCCTCGCAGGACAGAGAGGCACCCTCGTTGTCTGCGCACGCGCCTCTACGCGGGATACTCGTTCAATCGAATTTGATGCAGTATCAACACGATATAACACCAGCATTGGGTGGCTCGGCGAGCTGAAGTGGGTGACGGCTTGAGCGAGAGAAAGAACCGATCTCATGTTTCGTGATTCCCTTTAAGGACATATGGTGCGGCTCACTGCCATCGGGAAACTATATCGATCTCCCCGGTCACACACATGAGAGAGCAGTCGATGTCAATGGTACTCGTAGCAGAGCGAGGATTCTCTCCGGGAGGCTGACATCTTCGATTACCTCTGGCCGGCCTCGCTTCCGGTTTTCGGGCCAACCGAAATCAGCTATCGAGCCGCCCCAGCCATCCCACTTTCTCTCACTCACTCCACGAGATTCTTATCTCTCGCCCGTTGGACTTTACCTGCTTTTACATTGTTCTAGGTATATTCACACCGCGCTGACCCACTTGCCGCAATTTATCGCGAGCTGCGCGAGACCTATGATATTAGTTGGGCATGACGAGGTGCTAGGCCTTTTTTACATGGACATTGAGCACAATGCCGGCACTCACTCTTCCGGCGCACGAAAGCTCCGGCCATTCGGAGCCAGCCAATGCCGTCGCGGCAGTCTGCCGACAATTACCTCTACACGGGCCTTGCAACACGAGCTGGAAAATGAACCGCGAGAAGCCCTGCCCTCAAACGGCATTCAACCGAGGGGCCAACTTATTCCGCGTGATATCATTAAAAAATAGTGGATGGGATCGTTGAAGGATATTGGTAGATTTTTAAGGTTTAATATTCATAATAATAATAAGAGCCAGTTTCCAACGACTCCGGCCTGTGCGCTGTTTCTTTTTGAATATCGCATAAGGATATTAAAAATAAAAAGGCAAGTTTGGTGGAATCGGAGGGAGAGCTCTTGTTCACAGGCCGGTCGCCGTGGGGAATGGTGGTCTCGCGTTCTTCGAAAGGACCGTTTAATCACCTTACGAAATTACAAGGATAATTATTCGAAGCACATGCCTTCGGCTAATTGGGTCGTGTCCGTGTGTATGTAGATGTGTGTTCATCTCTGTATATGCGACTGGGCGCGCGCTTACGTGTGTCTGTCCGCGTGTGGACGTGTATTTATAATGGTAGGTAACATTTTCACAACACCGATTTTGTCGTCCGTTAATTTAATGTGCACGTCATTTAACTGCATATAAACATACAAAAGGTACAAGACTAATGATCGAGTCGTTGGCAATCGTCTTTCGGAGGCTCGTACACGAGGAACACATTTCTGGGCTGCTCTTGTCCCTTGAGTTCGTCCTTTCCTTCCTGGTCTTATTCTCCCAAGTCACCTAGTTCACCCTTCGCCGACAGAGAAAACCAGAGAGAGAGCGAGAGAGAGAGAGGGAAAAAGGACTTGGTCGCAAAGTGCAAACTGTACAAAGTACAAGGAGCGGTGGAAGTTCTCGGGAGAAAAACCGACGTGCTTCTGGCCCTTTTGCCCATCGTTCGTGTCCGCATTTTAAGCGGCTGCGAGAGAGGCCGACGTGCTCTCCCGGCCCTGATAGTTTTTATGCAGCGGCATTTACGTGAACGGGTCGAGAGGACGGGCAGATGGAAAAGAGAGCAATCGACGATAGCGGGCGAACCACCCTGTGTTCGATTACCGCTGCTTCCAGCGCACATCTTGGCGCTATTGATTATTCATGAAAGTTACATTGCCGCCCCGCTCGAGCGCCCGATCGCACGGCGAAGGTACTCCTTTATCATACGTACATCGCTGCAAAACTCCTGCTGCTCCCCTCCCCCCGGGTTTCCGTTCCTCCGGCGACCACTAATGCGCGAGTAATGAAGCTGCAGGAAGGTTCGCCGGATTAATGGTACGTCGCCTTTAAAACTTTAAGCGGCCCCGCGGTCGGTTGCCCGATTCTTCTCCCTGAGATTTTCAGATTCTCAGATTTCAGATATGTCGAATTTGCATTTTAACACATTTTTAATCTGGCAAAGTATAATGGTTTGAACGTGACTCAATTCTATTGTGATTGATTTAGATTGTGTGGCATACTAAAGTCTCTGAAGAAGACTCTGCTCTGTGTAAGAAATAATAGTTGGCTCACACTAGCTGTGTTAATGAATTACTCGAGCGATGGCGAAAAAGAAAGGAAGGTTGGCCGTTTGCTTTCATGATTGCTTCGAGGCGGACGAGGTGTGAGCAGTTGGCGGGGCAGGGCTCTCGAAGCCGTGCCAAGTTTGCCTAATTACCGAGGACTAATTGTTGGGATATAATTTTTAACTGCTATCGCAGCCAATTTGGCCGCAGGCCCCTTGGACTCGAGCAATACTACTCATTTAAATCTCGCCCCTTCTTTCTGGCACCCTGTTGCTCCAGTTCCTCCATCCTAATGACTCTCTTACACATACGATAAAATAATTATACACTGCCCGTAAATCTGTTGCTCTTCTAGTTGTTAAATAATAATCCAGCGATTATGCTTGGTGTCGTATTGTTGGAATAAATGAATAAATCTCTGCTCTTTGAGAAGATGCCTCTTAACCGCACGATCCGAAGAGATCTGACTGATACTACTGATTAAATCAATTTACTGGGAATCGAGCTCATTACGAAAACAGTTAATGATCGTGTCGGCTTTCAATCCCGCGCTTATCTCACCGGCATCTTTCCTGTCAACCGCCAAGTCCTTTTGAAAGTAACGGCAACCGGCGGTTCCAATAATTATCTGTCGCGGCTAATGATTTTTATACGGAAATCTACTTCGGAAAAGGGACGAGTATAATTAGCGTTGGCACGGTCTTTGGTTTCATACGTCGCAATTAATTATGCTGATTCCATCTGGACGAAATTTATTCGATTACATGTGTACGTGTGTCTGACTGGTTGCTCTAATTAGTTCGCGACAGGACGAAGCCGCAAGGGGCAGATGCATCGCGCCGGCAATTAAAAGGGAGCCTTCAACCCGCCGCTGTTCAATCATCGAGGACACCAAACATTCCCATCTACCGTTCGCGTCGTCGAGTCCCTTTCCTCTTTCACCAAACACTTTCTTCGTCAACTCTCGCATTTTTTTCAGTCTCGATTTTTAATTATGCACATCAACAGAAAATCTTCAAATCACTCATGACAATTCGCGGTGCACTAATCTAATATTTGCATCGAACGTAACAGGTTGTTGTTAGACTCTACCACAATAGAACACCCTGGCGATTGGATTTAAAACTGATCAAACTCCAAAACGAATACGAGTTCTCTTTTTGATCACACACGAGCGTCTCCAGGGGATGAAAAGATTAAAGGCCGCACTTCTCCGAGCCAATTTGATATTTATTCCTGCCGGCGCGATGGCGTGATGAAACTTTTAAGGCCCCATGGCCGCCCCATACTGTATTACTGTATGCACGCGGTATCTACTTACTCGGGAGCCGCAAAATTCACGGCAACTCGAAAGATTTCACGCCGCTCGTCGTCCAAGAGGCTTTTGCACGCAAGAAAGTTGCGCGATGAAAATTACACGCGCCCCGGCAAACTCTGCGCCGGAGGGCTTGAAGGGTACTCCCCCCCTCTCTCTCTCTCTCTCTCTCTCTCTCCCTCTCTCTCTGGTGCTGGGTGTTCTTGCTCTCTTTGGTTTAGTGATGCGTGTCTGCATCAAGCCCTGGGGAATGGATTGCATCCCTTCCCCTGACGTATACTACGTATAAGATCGATGTTACCTTTGGTGTTCCGCTTTTTCGTCGAGTACATGGCTTGAAACCGGGCGGCGCGGTGGCCGCTGAGCGAAAGGCGAGATTTTCAGCCTCCTTGTCTCCTTCGATTGGAAAATGTCTCGTACCGGCACCCCTTTATGTTATGAAATTTGGAAAATATTTGATAAATATGTTATGGGCCATAAAATGATCCCATAGAGATAATTCACCTTTTAATATCTTTGATAATAAATGAGAAAGCGACGAGAGGTACATTCCAAGTGACAAACTGCATGGTCACCTTTTACACAATTCAATTTGTAAAACATGTGAATAATACGTTATGAGATCATTGATCCCATCATTACCTTACACCGTCTCCACTAATGAAAGAATGCCCCTCAGAAATCTACAGCTCACAGTCTCCCTCAATCAGCATCGGCTCCATTTGATCGATAAACTGCACTCCACCGGACGAGAGTGCGCGCGACACACCCATATAGGAAATGCCCAACTTCGGCCCGCACACCATCGTTGGCCCGATAACGGGTACTCGCGATTTGCCCATACTGGGCACTCCCAGCAATGGCCCATGCATAGTACCATGCTGGGCGCCCCGTGCTTCATTGCTGGTCCAACAACGGCGCCCGCAATTAGCCCTTAGTGAGCAATTGGCATTGGTCCGTTACGGGGACGTGCTTGGGCGGCCGCGATTTGTCAGAATGACTTGAATGACAAAATTTGGACAGCATATACTTGAAAAATCATGCTTAAAACCCCGTGTGCAATTTGAAAGAGATTATCACCGTTAAAGTTAATACTTTTAGTACGTATCGCCTATACCAGGCATGTCATGCACAATATTTTAGTGCTTTACCTACTGACAGGATTCTAATAAAAAACTGCACACTGCTAGAAGGACATGAAGCAAAGATTGCAAAGATTGTGTATTCCATACACAAGATCAGGAGACTCGGTAGAGTCTCGCGCCAAGTAGAAGTTCCCTCTCCATATATATATGACACTCCGGCGCGCGACAGCCGAGGCTATATTATCCCGAACACTAGCTGTTATCCTTAGTTACCAAACTTTCACCTCGATTTATGCGAAAGTTAGAGCTGTGGTACAGTCCGATTGTATTTTTCTTCAAAATATGAACAACCAAAAAGGCGTGAAATCCCCCAAAATACATTAAAATGTAAATAAAAGCGCCAAGTAGTTTAATGATTAATTAATTAATCATTATTAATTAACTTGCATCTCAAGCTTTAAAACTTGGCATGTGCAAATTTGTGTCAAGGTAGTCATATGCTAGTAATATTTTTTGATTGGTAATTAAGTATGCACATTCCAAGTTTTAAAGTTAGAGATGCAAGTTAATTAATTAATTAACGGGCGGTATCTTTGATTGAAAACTTGGCTTTCTTGTGTGATATCTATTCCATTTTTGGATCATTAAACTACTTGGCGCTTTTATTTACATTTTAATGTATTTTGGGGGATAAAATAAGTCCAAGTGATCAGTAGAAATTTGGCATGTAGTGTAACATGAAGGCGCAACTATTTCCTTTATGTACCGTAAGTTATAGGTAGTTCTGAAGAAGTACAGAATGGCACAGGTAGTAAGACGACCGACTAACAACCTCGAGAACCCAGGATCGAATCCCCATACAAGCAAAAATTATAAAATAATGTTTTAATGTTTCTCTCCGCCCCTCAAAAGTGCTCGTCAACACCATCCGATTGTCGAAAAAATATTGAAAAATAAAATGAAACCATATTTTTTTTTATTCTGATATGGCAACATAGCATTGGCCCAGCGCTGGGCCTGTTGCATTTTCTGTATTGGTCCCATACTGCTCGACACGAGTGGCCCATCATGGATGCCCATGTTGGCACGAAGTTATCATCCCAGCCCTCAGCCATTCGTGGCCCCGCGCGCGAGCCCATGCAGTGCCGATATTGGACGGAGGGCAGCCAGATACAGGCCAATGACGGGCCTATTGTATTTTCCTATATGGGCAATGAGGAGAAACGCAATTGGCGGAACGCTTTATTCCACCAATCGCCATAGATTACAGGCCGCCGGAAGAGCGTGCGGGAGCGGCAAGAGTAGCCGGCCATCTCCCGGGAGAGCCGGCCGCGCACACACGCCACGAGACCAACAGAGTAAAGGAGAAATAATCGAACTCTTAGCGGAGCGCACAACACAAATCACTCAGGCCAAGCGGCAAAAGTCCCTCGATCTACTCGGCACAATGTAAGATAACGATGCGATCGAAATTGGCTTCGAGCACTCGCAATCAATATTCCATTGAACCTTCCGCACTCCAAACATTTCCTTGGTCGCTTGATTTGCACGGGGGTTACACTTGGAATACATTCGTTCGTGCGATTGGCTTTTACTTACTTGTCGGTAAATCATTGTGTGCTTCTGTTAAAATTCCCTATAGTACTTACATATGTTATTATTAAATTTGTGAGTTAAATAAATGCTCTGATTAGTCAATTTAAATTGTTTTCGGCGGCGATTTGTGTGGATTTGTTGGAGCCGGGGAAAAGCCAGTTGGGTTTTGGAGTGCGGAGGATGAGGACCCTCTAATTTGAAGGGTTTATGCGTGGAGCGGTAATTAGTGAAATCATTAACGCTCGGGAGTAAAGGGATCTTCCGGTAGAGACATGATTCACTTGATATGTATACTTATTAATCTCGCCTTCGACCTACGAACTATCAGCCGGATATTCTCGACTCTCGATTTAAGCCGGCTGGTTATATTGCTTTGGGTTGATCGACATTAGCGCTGAGGCCGGCGGCGCGCGACAGGTAGAACTTATCAGGTTGTCCGTTTAATTAGTTAATTAATTTATTAGCGTGCTCGTGTGCTAAATGAATTAATTGAAGGAACACCCTAACAGGAATTGCAATGTAATTTAATTAGTGAATTTATCAGGTTGCTCCTTTAATTAATAATTCTCGTGAAAGCGCCACGCTTCTTACGGAAGTTGGCTTAATTACAAGCGACTCAAATTAAACGGGGCAGAAATTGCGCGGAGTTCCGCGCGACGCGGTCAAAAATTGCAACCGGCAACTTCGAGCCGCTCCAAGTTTCATAAAGCGCCAATGGGAAATAAGAGCTCGCCAATTAATCGTGTAACTCGAGGCCCTCGCCTCTGCTTGACTTAATGATTTCGAGAAAATTACAATTTCTCATCTGAGAAAATCAACAGCAATCAACATCCGAGTGGACTGAAATGTAGAAAGTCGGTCGCGGCCTCCGAGCGCTTTGCTCCTTTTCACACACACATTCGATTATGAGCATAGTACATTCGATCGTTTCACCAATAGCCCTCGAGTCATGGTCGCCGTCGAGGCTGGCATCGTTAATTACATGCTGATCGTAATTGGTGAAGCGGTCGTCACATAATGAAAGCACAACGAGATCATAGGAGACATCCCTCAGCCTCTATTGTGATCAACCTTTGCGCTGCGCAAGTTTCGCGCCAATTTCCAAACTCTGCATTTTCGTGCGAAACGAACTTTAATCTCTTTGGATTGGATCATCTTGAGTTTGGTTTACTTATTCATCATTGCAAAATGCATCGCAGCGCAAAGGTCGAAAGGGATATGCCTGGTGTTCCGTGTCGAAGAGAGCGAGCTCGATCGACGATCGTATATGCAGTTAAACAAGCGAACCCGCTTTGTTCCTTAAAGAGATCGAAGTTACAGCGCAATAATTAGGGAACGAAGAAGGTGGGGCCCGCGGTTACAACGGAGATTTGCCGTCGGGCCCCTTTTAGAAAACCTGTGTGCTCCTAACACTAGCGAGAGAGAAGCTGTCTCGACATTTCGATCCCCGTCTGTTCGCATTCTCCTTTTTTTTTTGTTCTTTTCTCCGCCACGATTTCTATCTCTTTAGTCGCTCGTCCTTTCAGTTCCTTATACAATCGCTTACGTGTCTAGCGAGGTAAAAGGGTGGATAGTAACGACAGGAAACACATATACACGGCTTTACACCCTATGAAAAAGAAACGTAATAAATATCGTTGAAACGCTTAATACACGAGTGACGAGTGCTCGCTCGCTACTGAATGCCTGTATGCGCTTTGTCGTTGCGTCGATATAAGCCCGCGCACACATATGTACACCACTCGTAGATAATGACTTCGTCTGCGCCAGGTGTAATCAATTACACTTACTTTCGAGATCCATGCATTCATTCCTGAATAAAAGGTGCGGAATCTGAAATTTTTTATAATTTCCATATACTCATATACATATGTGTATGCGACTCGATCACACACACACACTCGGGGTTCGAGCGAGCACCCGGCTTTTAACAATCGTAGACACCGACAACGATACAATAATCTCTTGTGTGTGAGTCTGTCTGTCCGTCTGTCTCCCTGTCCCCCCCGTTGTATTCCTGTCTGTGTGTGTCTACGGTTTGTGCGTGGCCCGACACCCCGAATCGACGCTCGCCGAGCTCGATCTCTCCGGCGAGATCGATCAGCGCGAGCGTGCGGCCTGCGAAGTCACGGTGTGCTCGTCTGTGTGTTCGTCTGTACGCGTGTACGTAGAGATATAGTAAATACGTAGGTCTAAGCTAGCTATGACCTTTTAAAATACTGTCTGGATCTGTTTGTCCCGCAGCTCGTCGGGGATGACGAGCGCCTTCCCCACCCCCCACCCACCCGAGTATTCCTTAGCGAAGATACTTACGGCTTATTATA
This sequence comes from Crossocerus cetratus, assembly GCA_963675795.1. Lineage (NCBI taxonomy): Eukaryota > Metazoa > Arthropoda > Insecta > Hymenoptera > Crabronidae > Crossocerus > Crossocerus cetratus. Next base: position 20,900,374 of record OY776667.1, read on the forward strand.
GATATCTCTTTGGTAAAAGACCTGCGGACCCCTCCCCTCAACAGCCCCCGCTTGTATACTTAGGTGTATACGCACATATATAACATGTATAATACATATATGTCAAGTATATACAATATATATCCAATGTACATGTATAGTATTTTTGTATATAAGATGTCAATAAATGTGTAATAAATTAATTATTAATGTCCGCAATTATGACTTATAGCTTAACCCTTCGACCCTAACCCACCCATCCCCAGTTTTCCCCCGGCCTTAACACTAGTGATATGTATTCGTTTTGAACTATAGCGTTAGTTTGATTCGAACCCTTTGGTAGTGGTTGGGGGGATGGTTCTCCCTTACGGGGGGTTTCACTTTCGAGGTTCTTATCCCTCTGGAATGTTTTGTTGCTTTCACCGCTCAAATGTCGGCCGCCGTTGAAATCCCGTGTTAGCAACTGTGTTCGAGTAGTTTGGCTGGAATGAAGCGGAACTCTGCACAGAGGGAAAGTCAGGGATATGAGGATGAAGACGAGGAGGAAAGTTTGCACTCGGAATTCATTGCGGGATAGTTCGGCGAGTGGGAATTCAATGGGATCTCTGGAGTGGCTTTCCGAATTTTGTCAGCCGGCGGCCGATCGCAGGGACATCGATTTTTAGCGAGAGCAATGGCCTCCACTTTGTAGTTGGTGAAGGGTCGGTCTCCGGGGAATGCAGAGCGGGCGGACGTGAAAAGTGGCGTGATTCTTTCTCGGCCGGACGCAACTGGTCCCCCGCTCGATTTTTCGATAGATTCGCCCATTGTTGCACTCCGTTTCACTCGGACTTGCTCGCGCCGGGGGAAACCGAGTGCAACAATCCTGGTTAACGCGGCCTTTGTCCGCGCGCGCGCTCGATTGACTGGCGAACGATGACTGAGCTCGCAATGATTCGAATTCTAAACTCATCAGCGAACCTTTTCACCGATACACCCTCGTTCCGCCGCTCTTTTACAGAAAGTATTTCATCCGCCGTGGAAGGCATCCCACCCTCATCCCCCACCCCCGACCCGCGCGGAATCAGTGAAAAAACACGTTCTCCAAATATTTGGGGAGTATCCAGCCGCGGGCCTTGCCGCGCTCTCCATGCTTTTAGCAGTCGCGTGGCCCCGTTTTTTCCCCGGGAAATGAAGAGGCACCGCCGCGCCCGAGCACCGGAATCCCGGCTCCCACGAAAATAACCCCGAATAATGCGCAATGTTTTTCCGCCCGTCCGCCCGCTGCCGAAATATAATTCCTAATTCCCCGGGCGGAGCTTGATATTCGTCCGACATATTCCGCCTTTTCTACTTCTTTTTTGCCACGTGTTCGCACGCCAGTAGAGCCTCCCCCGTACACCACAGACCAGAGTCTAGAAATTCGCATAATTGCCAGGAGGCTTCTGGTGGACGGCGTTCCCGCATGAAATATTCACCGGGCGGTGCAGCTACTTGTCCGAAAGTAGTTAGACTGCTTGAAGGCCGAAACGGGGTCAACGGGGGCCGGCAATTATAAGGAAAGTGGCGGTGTAGGTTATTTAATCGGCAGGTAGAAACAGACCCTCGAAACCTCTCCCTCCGCTACCATGTTGTCGTCTCTCCCAACCACTACCATCTTTCCCCAAAGTCTCTCTTCCCCCCCTAACACCCCCCACCCCCCTACCTTTGCTTCTTGATGAACTTGGGCCGTCGCCCTGCGCACCAGGCAATTCTTGATATGTATCGTTTTCAGCGTGGCTTATTGCTTAACGTACAGCTACGGCTTTAAGGTCTAGTCTCCTTATTCCTAGGTACACTTTCACACCCCACCCCTCGCTACCCCCATTCTGATATCAAATACTTTACTAGATATGTCGGCGCCCTCTCCTTCCAGATTATAAACGACACCCTTTCGCGCGAGCCCTTTCCCTTCACGGGCTTCGATCCTCCGCTCGATAATGAGGGAATTTGCGCCGTGAACTTGCTTCGTTAAAAGTTCCGAGAAACGCTGAGATCGAGAGTTGGAATGGCTGGATGATTGGTTGATGAAAGATCGCGAGTGAAGTATTGCTTTCTCGCTGATGCTAGCAAGTCTCTGTTCGTACTAGCTCGTAAGCTCGCGATGATCCTCGAGGGTTTATTGCTTCTCCGGCGTAAAACTATAGGTGAGTCGGCCGCGGCGCGAAGTCGTGAGCCTTGGAAATACTGCGGTTGCTTTTGCCGGTGCGTGGATTGTCAGGAAATGATTAAAGCGGCCTGTCGCCTCCCGGGAAAGTAATGCGATTGTTCGTTGAGAGGTTGATTGTTACGGGGATGTATAATTCGTGATTGCTTCGAGGTGTCACGACTCGTCGGCCGCGGGTCCTATTAATGCGAGGGTTAGTCGTTGCTTTCGAGGTAAGCCTGCAAACAATAGTTCTTCAAGTGTCCGATCTTCCTTTCGACTCGCGGACCTGTTTGCTCTGCTCGTGTAAATAATTCGGCTTACTCTAACAGGATTCCTTACATTATAGTAAAATATTTGATATGTCGCCGTGACTCCTCTCGCGATACACTCGGTTTAGCCGCACCTGCTGTTACTCGGCCTTCGAGATGGAAATAAGGAAATTTGCATCTGGAGAATGAAGAGAGTCTATGCGCAAGTGGATTCGTGTGCCGATGGCGGAACTCAAGTCACCGGCGAACATCCGGTTTCTAATTCCTTCAAATAAACGCCTGAGACGCAGACGGAGACGCCGTATCTAATTCTCCCTTTCAGTCTTCTAATTCGATTCGTTTCGCCGGCGAAATCTCCGCCGGTGAGAATTGAACAAAAGTAAGGAGCGCACTTCGCGTCCAATGAAATCTACCGAGTCAACCCGGAGTCGTGGGATCGTCCCTTTTACTTTGTATCCTCGATCTTAGTGTTACGGACGAGCTTCCTCTTTCCTCTCTTCCTCGGCACTTTCCTCGGGTAAACAAGCTCCTCGGAAAATCCCTCTGTATCATCTCCTTTGAACTTCGTTGTATTTAAGACAATGGATCTTCGATTCCAAGAGATTTGGCAGTCGCGCATTCTTCTAAACGCAGGAGTAGATGAGAGAGTTTCTATTGTCAAGCAAACTAAGAAATTCTGATCGATTTATCAGACAAAGAAATTCTCCCATAATCCGACTACGAAAAGAAGACGTCAAGTGCACTGTTGATCCGATTTACAACGCGCGCTAGTCATCCGAGAGAGAACAACTGCCCGACGAAAGAATAGTGCGAGAGAAGTAACAAGCGAGTCGCGACCAATCGAATCGATGTAGCAACATGACTCCAAAGCAATCGCGCGAGATTTTCCCTCGCACTGGCTGCCGAAGTGCTAGCCAGGCGAGGAGGAGGCGTTTTCCTCCTTTTCCCGGCGACGGGAGGCTCGAGCGGAGCCTGGGAGGCGAATCCCTGCGGCGGTGTCTTTTAAATAAATCAGCAGCGTTCTCACGGGTATACCCTGCCACCTGTTCGACATGGGAGAGACGCACCTCGACGAGGACGCTCCGCTAAAGCTTCAGATCCGACTTGAAAGCAAACGAGAGGGGAGTGAACCTCGCCGGGGAGGCTCGCGATATACTCTCGCGTGGAGATTTAACTGCGCTCTTCTGCACTTTCGTCGATTCCAATGTAACTGCGTGTGTGTATTCACCAATGAGTGGGGAGGAGTGTATAATTGGAAAGTTCGAAAAATTATGAGCTTTTAGACTTTTTTTCACCAGAGTTTTGTTATTAATTCTCAACCAAGGGACTCGATTTTAATGAGACTCTGAGAAGAACTTGAAGCAAAGAACATGTTAGGAAGCTCGAGAGAGCCCATAAGCGGACTATGCGGAATATTTCATGCAAATGCTCCGCTCGATAATCACAACAAGCCCCGCTCTTAGAGGGGTGGAATCCACCCCGTTGGATCCAGTGCTCAGAGTGATAGCAGCTCGTATTAAAACTCAAGGAGAGCAGAGAGATTTTTAATAGGAATTGAAAGATAGCAATCCTCGAAGCTGCCGATGAAAGAATCCTCGCCGTTTAGAATGCAAGCTAGTCAAGAGGCTTATAATTCGAGGTCTGAACTCCGCGGGCCGCAACCACTGCCAGTTTAGCCTCCGATCGAGGGATCCGCCCACGAGTCGATCAACAAGCAGTTAGCTATATCGAAGCAACGATCTCGCGCACGCGAAGAGCTGCATGAGGAACGAAATCAGGAGCGATTAATGTCCGGCTGTCTGGTGATAGCGCGTTCATGGCTCGGCGCACGAGAGTGAGATCGATCGGGTATCCTGTGCAGCTGCTTGCATCGTTGCCCCAGGAAAAAGAGGAAGCCGAGAGGAAAGTTAGAAGGCCCGCCGGAACCCTGGGATTTATGTCGATGTGTCCGATGCGGCTAAACCGGCGATCGCTATCGCTCATACGTGCCCGCACTTATCAGGTATGATATGTTAATTCTGCGCGATCGAGCGAGTGTTGCGTGATCGGGGGTGGACACCTCGGCCCGACAGCCGCGCGATCTATCTGGCAATTAGAGATGGAGGAACCCATTCCTCGAGCTCGCTCTTGCATAGGAGAAATGAAGAGGGCGAGTGCTCCTGGCGCCCTTGGTTCAAGTTCGCTCAGGGCGAGTAATGGAATTTTTAAGTCGACGATGTTGCGATCGAACTCCACTCGCTCGACCAATTTATTAACGAGTGCCCCCCGGTAAAAGAGTAAAAAACGAAGGAGGCTCTCCGAACTTATCTAGTCTCCTCCGCAAATCGTACTATCTCACCTTGCTTTTCTTCACTTTCTTTGGCCACGCTCTCCTCTCTCTCTCTCGAGACTCTATCTCCTTCTCGCTGTCGAAGGCTCGCACTCAATTCCACGTGCGCTCCGCGCCGTAGCCTATCAGCGTCTGGCCCCGTCGAATTCGATTAGCTGCTACCGGGCCGCGAGGCCAGCCTTTCCTATTAAAAGTCTCGGAGAAATTCACCATGCCCTACACCGGGCCCTTCGCCGAGTCTCGCGCCGGCGAAGGGACTCCACCGCTTCCAGCAACTTTCCCTTCTCGAGGCTCGCGAGATGATACGCTTGATACTAAGAGATAGAGAAGGATTCCTTTTACCGTCTTGTCGCTTTAGTTCCCTCGACAATCCGCTAATTATGTGATGGGATTCTCGGACTAGTCGGATGAATTCGGTTGGGAAATCAGCAACACTATTTCTCCTCCCAGCGCAACGAATCGCGCGTCTCACGCGCGTCGCGGCGACCTAATGAGCTTGTCCCGGCGCCAGCGAGCGCCATTGAAAAACCCTGTGAAATTGAAGTCAGCAATTTAACGGGGAGAGGGGGGGAAATCGGCTTCTCGAAAGTCTTTCATCGGAGGCGACGGCGATTGTCGCCGGCTGAAACGAGTGCTCCAATTTGGCGGGCGCGATTCATAACATTTTAGCTATTCAATGGCTAGCGGAAATTCCGGGCGGCCGGCGACGCCGCAGCTGTTTCGAGGGGGGCGAAATTGTGCCCTGTAATTTGCTCGTTGGAAAAAGTAATCTGGCGGACGAAAGGCTCCGGGCTCCAATTTGCATCGGCCGGTTTTTGTCGGGCGGGAGGCGAGCGGGCTTTTCCCGCTTTTCCCGGGCGCATGTCTCTGAAAGGAGGCGTAAGAGGCAAGAGGCCTGCCGCGAAAACCCCTCGGAAATTCGAGTCGTCAAAGGTGGGAACGCTCCTTTCACCGAGAGACACACGCGAGCCACGAGATACTGCCGCTACTAATTAAATGCGACGCGCTTCCTTGCTCACAGAGTCCGCGCCCGGATATGCCTCTTATCAGTCACCGAGGATTACTGTCAAGCTCTACGACAACCCCCTGCACCCTGTTCGCTCTCTATCGTAACTGTATAATGAAATATTTAACCCTTTGACTGCGGTGCATTCTAATAAAAGACAGGCAAAGAGAAAGAATTGTAAGAATTAATGCTTTGCGAAGCAAAAGTCTTGAAAAAGAGGCATGTAGAAAGAAATAGGATAGGAGGATCTTTAATTTTAAGAGAGAAAGACAACTTTATAACTTTTGGAATTTAGGAGTATGAGGAATAAACAGTTTTTACTTTAAAGCCAAAACAAAGCTTTCTCGATTTTAAACCTTACCTTTGCACGGTTTTCAAAGGGTTTTTGCGCTAACTCGCACAAGCTTTCATGTTGTGTTGCAGTGGGTCTTTATGGGATTTGTTGGCGGAATACTCTGGTGCAATGTAACTATGAAAGTTCTACTAAATTCATTGCTACGAGTTGCCGTACCGTACAAAATACGCTTCTTCGCGAAACTTCACAGACACTTGCTCCTTATTGAATCACCGCGGCCTGGCTGAAACGAAACCGTACCGCGCGTATTAGTTATTTAAAAGATCGAATTACTGATTTCCCCATTATTCGCTGAAATTAGCAGGAAGAGTTCACCGCACGCGATTTATCGGTTGAACCCGTTCAACAAAGTAGATCAAGAACACGTCAAACAGTTCGACCGGCTCCCAACTCTCGGCAGACTTACACGCGCACTTGTACTACGCTCGAAGGCTCCTATTACGAGATTCCATTACGGAATTCCATTACAACAACTTCTGTCGCCAAGCACAAGTTGCGTCTGCCGGGGTGGAAAGGCTTAAGAGCGCCGCTGGGAACTTGAAAACTTCCCGGCAAATAACAAAAACCAACTATTGCCGGCAGTGATAGTTGGCGAGAACAAGCTGTTGGGAAAAATGAACGACACGGCTAAAAGAATTTGCGAGCACAATGCGCGCGCGAGAGGAAAAAAGTCATTGTCTAGTGCGACGGCTCTGGAAATAATAATCGAAGCGGTTAGTCGTCCACGGACGTTTGGCAAAAATCGAATTAGCAATTACGGAAACGCGTGTATCTACGCACTCTTTAAGCCTCGCTCGCAGCAACCTCGTACAAAGATCGATTGTTACCACCCCGGCGTGTAATAACAGTCGCTCGGCTTCACCTCTACTTGTTGGATTATTCAGAATGTTTCCTCATTGTCAAACCCTAATGTCAATAGTTACAAGAGCCCTCGCTGTCTACCAAAACTCCCTCCCTTCATAGTAATGTTTCCTCGAGAAGCTGCACGATTAAAGTATATTATTACGATTTCATTCTCTCCATAAATCTGAGAAATTATCTCTTTACCCTTATCCACTCAAATCAACGGGGGGAAAAATCAACTCGCAGCGAACCAATGAATCACGAATATCGAGTTAATTAACCAAGGAACTAATTAAAGAACACATGAATTAGTTGGACTCGGTAACTGTTTATCTTGAGCAAGCAGTAATTAAACTGTTAAATCCGAGTTACGACTCGCTAGTTGATATATTAAGGGAGGCTTTCGAGCAAGTAGAAAATACTTGAGTCCGTTAATTGCGAAGGACTCTCGTGCGAAAAGGAGGTTCGCCGCGGGGGATGCATGGTCCAGGAGTGGGGGGCGCAGGAAAGGTAGAAACGGGGTGGTAGCGTGCGTGGAACGCGCGAAAGCGAAAAGTAGCTGCGTCGGCCTGGCGAGTGCTTTCGTTAATTAAGGTGAACACGCCGAGGGCGCCCTTTGGTGGCGGGGGCGAGAGTGGCCGAATGAAAAATGCGTAATTAAGTATGGAGGGAGGGAATCGCGCGCTCCCTTCGAACGCCCCGTTCGTTACGTGACTCACTGCGGATGAAAGAAACCGCCGGCGCTCTCGAGGCCAATCGGGAACACCTGCATCCGCACTTTTCCGAACAAAAGAGTGCCTGCAGCCGAGTGTCACTGTCAAGAGGCTTCTGAACCCTAATAGCCCCACTCGCTGATCGTTGATTAAGCTTCTCCGCGGAGTTCCGCCCTGGTAGAACCTACATCCGCCTACCACGCGACCAACCGTCTGGGATTCGTCTGCGCGAATTGGCTTCCCTAATTTTCGTCGAGTTTTATTCATTTTTAATAACTAAACAATCGAATTTTCATTTCTATTGTTCTCGGAGATAATCGAATCTCTAAACAGGAGTTGAAGGTAAGTAAAGCCAGTTAGTGTTTCAATGAAGCGAACCCAGAATCGCTAAGAATTTTAATTTGACTTGGCTCGAATCGCGATAATCAAGTATCCGGTAATTGCTCGGGAGGTTACTCGAGAGAGTAGCATCAGCAGAGACGATTTGTCCGCTCGCAAGTGTTTAACGCGCCCTCGAGATGCGATTTGGCCGATAGAGAGAAAAGAGTTACCAGCGCGGCCAACAGCGGGGCTTTGGAAAAGCGCCAAAAACGCGGAGGCCGCGCTATACGAGGCCACTGACAATGAGTCGGCCACTAAACGTCAACACTCGCGCGAGAGGAGCTCTGCCAGGCTGGCGTTCCAGGCGTTTTATGATGTTTCAATTTTCTGCCTTCCGGTGCAACCCTCCCGCACACCTATCCGTCTGTTATTTCCCTCCGAGCGGGGCCGGACTTTTTCCCTTTTATCGCCGATCGTTGCGAAACGGTTTCGCCGTTTCCGATTGTGAAAGAGAGAACACGAAACAATTAAAATCGGCTAGACGGTGCGACGTTACCTAGCAACTCTGTCTTCCATTGCGCTACGCGTGCGGTTGCTTTCCTCCCTCATCCATCTCATTCTCATTTCTAGCAGCGATGCGCTTCCTCCCATTGTTTGCTTATTGCTCTTCCGTAAATATCGCTTTACTCGCGTTCCTGCCCGGTTCCTGCCGTCCCATTGTTTTCGCTCGCGTCTCCTGGATATTGCGGGAACGCGCACGCCCCTATTTGCCGAGGCCGCTGTTATTTCCCCAGGATTATTGTTCCCGCGGCTAAAAAGCCGCGAGTCGGCTCAAAGGCAATCTGATTGCACGTGTGAAGCGCGAACATAAGTGCGAGTGGGTGTTGGACTGCTGAGAGTAAGCCGATTGGTGAAAGAGAGCAATCCGGCTGATGAAAGAGGGTGTTAACTACTGGTTGCGTGAGTGCGAAGGGTGGAACCCCGTCGGTTTAACACAGAGAAGTCCTGGGGAAGGGACGAGTGAAGCGCTCCTCGGAATAGGTCGCTTGCGCGAAAGTAAGTACGGGAAAGAATCTCGAGCGGAGGAGAGCTCCGAATCCACGAGTGAAGAAGCTAAGCGGACTGAGTGAGGAGTTGCGGAGGGTAAAGGAACGACAAAAGCCGAGGAGAGCCCAAGACAAGATCTAGGAAGCAAGTGGGAGGGATGGAGAGCCGTGTGGAGAAGGACGCGGCGAAGGTTGGCAAGAAGTGGAATTGAGGGTCCAAAGTGTCGCATGCAGGAGCGCAAAGGGCAGCTTGCCGGTCCGAGTATAGTAAGTGGGGTAGATAAAAAGGGGGACGATAAAGAAGGGGATCAAAGGGAGCCGCGCATGGGGAGCGTCTGTTATCAGGAATTCCGAGCTCTATGCCCGTCGATCCTCAGTACTGCGTTGCGTGCATATCTCGAGTTCTCGACTGTAAAAGGCCCCGGGAAAGGGCCAAGTTCCGCCAAAGTGGCCCGTCGAGGAATCGCCCTTTCCCACAACTCTCCAGCCCTCGCTACTCGCCGTCTCTAGAAATGGAGTTTTACGCTCCTGATATTAATGAACCTGCCTCGAGGATTATTCTTAATAAACTATTTAGATGCAGATTGCTAATCCAACGGGTGTCGGTGGAAGCCTCCTCGAGGTTTTCCGGACAAGCCGCGAAAGAAGTTCGCCGAGTGTTTCTTTGAGGAAAAGCAGGGGCTTCGTTAATTGGTGGAGGGATGTGGCTACCTTTCCAGTTGTCTCGCTGTAATTCCTACCTCCCCTTTTAACGCCGGGCCAATTACATTTCACCGGCTCTGTACCTTCGTAATTCCTGCAATTACCCGGGAATTATAACTTGGGAAAAAGACGAACTGTAACGGACGGTGACCGCGCACGATGCTACTCGCCAGGAGCTAATTGCTGGCGACAATTCCTTGACTAGGTTCGGGGAAGATCGTTGTTTAAACTAGTGCGAAAATTTCGAATCGATGGACCTCTTGGAGAGGCCGGAGATTTAATTATCGGGAGAAAAAGGGCCATTTAGCGCGTTAATGGCTGATTGGCGAAAGTTTACTCGGCTGATAATCGCTTTTAATTACGCGGACTCTGACACGGTGAATTGAGTTTAAGTTGAGATCGCGGTGTCGGGAACTCGCACGAACCACTGCGAATTATGACTGCTGTCGCTGGAATGACTTTATTTCCGTATTTAAATGAGACTCGGGTGGATCTGCCCCCGCGCCAACTACCAAATGCGCCTTCTCGGCTGTCCGCCTCGTAAATTTCACGAGCAACAGCAGATTTTCCACGAATTTTCCTAACCGGGTTCGCATGATTAAAGGGTCCTTCTCCACCGCGGACAACTGCGCCTTCAAATAAGCTAGGTGCGTTGAAAAACTACTCGCACTAATGGCACTCAGAATAGCTAGAATTCAATAATGCAACGTGATCGGCATGGAATTACGAATCAAGTGTTACCTCGAGCGTTAATAGGTTAATTCTAACAGGTTTTCTGGCTTAACTGATCCGGCTGGCTTCGATCGGGCTTCTACTACTCTGCTAATTCCCCGTAATCTACGTATAATCCGCTTTACCCTGCACGATACTGCTTCCTGGCGCGACTAATTCTACTTGCCGTTGAAAAACTGAAAACCCTCGCACGTACGCCACCTGGCGTCGTCGCGATTCGGAGGTAAATCGGGGAGGTCCAAGTGTATTTCGGCGAAGAATGACCCACTTCTGGAGGGAAATCAACTTGGGTCTCTGTGAAGCGTATCTCATAAGCATCAATGCTCGAGGAAGTCTTGCCGCTGGAGGAGTGGCTGCTGAAGAGAAAAGGGAAAGGAGTCGGCCGAGAGATGAGGAAGGGCCAATTTAGCGCGACACAAGAACTCCTCGAGCTCTCGCGCGCCCTGGCTACGTGTTGTACTTGCGAATTATTCAGTCCTCCCGCCCTCCCCTCGTTGCCCGGCTAATTTATTAAGTTGCGTCACGAAGAGCGAGAAACGAGACGGCATATATATATATATATATATATATAGGTATAGAGGGATGAAACGAGCCTCGACAAAATGTCTGCGCGCGATGAGTGTGGTAATTCGCCAATTATTCAGCCACGCGATACCGCGCGTAAAGTATTCAACACTTTTTTATTCCCAGCGACCCCTCACATCCCACCTTCACCTCTTTACGCCGTTTAATAGAATTTTTTAAGCGCCCTTCTCCACTGGATTCGCCGGATTAACACTTGACACTCTGAGTGATAATTTTATTGGAGTAGAGTTGTGATGGAAGTTGGTTAAAGCAATTTTTAAAGATATCTTAGTATTTTTTAAGGAATTGCCAATTGGTGAAAATGTCAAATCTTAAGGTAGAAGATTAACCAACGAGAAAATATCAAAGCAAGTAAACTCAGTTCATCAATTGACTGGCAATTGAAGGAAACCGAAGCTCTCGTGTCGTGATTATCAGTCTAGAGCTCTGGAGTGCAAAGGGTTAGCACAGGCGAGTTCGACACGGGAAATTCCTGATGTCACTTACAATTGGAACCATAGGAAGCTTCTCAAGGGTCGAGCGGGGTCGATCGATTAGTTTCGCGAGAGTGACGAAGTTCCAAAGTGGCGTATTGCAGCCCCGGGTGGCTGTAAAGCGAGGAAGTGAATAATGAGAGTAGGAAGCGCACTCTGCCGCAAGGTGGTGCGTGAATTATTTAGGGCGGCCCTTTCGCCCAGCTCGTTATACACCAACTTAAATCCCTCATACGTGGACGATGTCGCCTCTCCCCAACGACATCTACTCTTCTTTATTTTAATTCGGAAACAAAATAAAACATTTAAAAACCCTTCGATGCCCTTTGAGGAAGAACTGCAGGTTCTCCGCAGATATCCCAACTTTTCCGAAACAATCTCAAGTATGCCCTCAGCTTTAAGTCTTCGGAGTAAAAGAAAAAAATCAATGGCGAAACTGCAGTAGATTTACAGGGAACAGCCGCTCGTAAAGGGAGAATTAATTTATCCGGAAGTGGCAGGACGCGTGAAGGGTTGTGCGCGGTGCGGCGTTCACGTCTTGCTCGGCGTCTTCCCCGCGGAGTCGGGGAGTAAGAGACGCAACTTATTCGCGTGACTGACGTGTACAGGACTCGGCCCTTCCGGCTCGTAACAAGCTATAATTCACTCGAGTCGCCGGCCAACCCGACGTACCCCTGGAAAGTGGAAATATCACGACGACCGGCGTCGCGACGCGAGTGCACCGGCCTCGACGAGGACGCGTATGAGGAGCCCATTTCTCCGCCAGATTTTTCCCACCCTCGCACTCGCCAAACAGCTTTCCAACCTGTTCGCGGTGCCCGGTACAATGGGGCCTGATTTTCGAGACGCGGCCTCTTGGCGCCCTCCACACTCTCGCACTCTTCTGTTACCAAGACCTCTTCGTCGGTTGAGAGTGGAGAGAGTACCTGGTCTCGCGAGTTAATGTGGGCGATGGTGCCGTGACTGTTCAAGAAATCGTATAAATAAATTTGGAAATAAATTGTAATTTTTATCTTTTAATTGTAATATGTGCTCAAGAAGCGAATAATAAGCTATAAAGAAAGAAATGTTTGAGAGCGAATTTGTTAGTTGTAAAGCTGCTTCTAGTCAGTTACTTCATTTCGAAATCTCGACTACCTAGTGCGAATTGGAGCTTCGATCTACGTAGTTAGAGCCCGTACACATCCTCCCCCAGAATCTTACGTAATCCCATTAGAGTAGTTAGACAAAGTTGTTCCCACGCGGATCTTACGCGGCATTAAGGGCTCCGCGGAGATTGCTCTCTCTACTCGTCGGATCAAATGCGACGAGCGGATTCATCTGTCTATATCCAGATCCCACTAACCCGGCGCTTCACCCAGGAAAACGCTTGGATTCACCACTCGGCCCACAATGGAAGAAACCCCGTCGCGGCTGCTTGCGGATAATTCATGCACGCTCGAGACCTCGAGCTCCTAGAATTCCGCTAGCAGATCTCAAGCGGCTAGGACAGCGCGAAGAAAGGTCCGCGGCGGTTTGAGGACTTTAAGGTGGGCGAACTCAACGGAATCAAAGGAAGCCGGAGCGAAGACTCCTCGAGGCACCGACGCAGACTCGAGCTTTGATTACTTGAGCGCGGGATTGGCCGAATCCTTAAATTATCCTTGTTTACCCGCCCGCCGAGTTGGAATAGCTGGCTTCCTCGCGCGCGAGCAAACACGCACTCGACGTCGCTGCGCCAGTTAAATGCACAGGCTGATAAGCAGAGGGTGATGTACGTGCTATGTGTATTACTAGCGGGCGTGCTGAGTATTCCTTGCTTTACTCAACCTGGAAACGCTTGTTCATAATAGGAGTGGTTCGGCGCGCGCCTTGAGATTCGCTCGTCGAATCCCCCCCCTCCAGCCTGGATCCAGTAATTCCGCTGTTCCGGGGAATAGAGAGGCGGGAGAGCGATGACAGGAATGGGTATTTCAGCAAGTGGAATTGCGATCGGTGAGGGGAGAACGACGCAAGGATGGCTATCGGTTTACTATTGTCGAGGTGTCGTTTAAAGGGCAAACAGATTGGTATTGGCCTGTGTACTTTGTAGTACGAGACTCTCGACGATCCCACTCGAATCGAGCTCCCGCTGATCGAAGAATATTTCAATAACCCGAGCTCATAAAGTAAGTCTCGAGTATTATCGGTGACGCGATTCGTTGCGCTGGCTTGCTGGTGTAAGAAAGGAATAGAAAACTGCCAATGTCACACGCTAAGCAGACCCGCGCTCGACTAAAACTACACTTATACAAAAGTTCTTACGCTCCACGAATTTCTTACTCGCCTTCCGCCTCGCGCTGTTGTCTAATTAGCCTTCGCCGGCCCGGGATAATGAAGCCTCGCTGCGCCGCGTCTATCGTGCCGTCGACAAACGGACAAAAACGTACCTCTAAACCATTAAGACTAGACGCGCTTCGCCGAGGAAAATATCGTTTCGACTGGTATAAAACTTTATAAAAATCGACCGCACCGCGCGGAACACGGAACCTCGTGAAACAAGCTGCCACCGAAAGAACAGCGCGCGACCCCCAACCCCCAACCCCCAACCCCCCCGTATGGCCACTCTCCCCAAGTAGTCTCAGCAAACGGCGCGCCGGACGACCCCCAATCAGACATCAGAGTGACACGCGTGTCTGTATGTATAATACTCTGCGCTTAACCCCCTAAAAACACCACGTGTCCCCGCAAAAGGCAGGTAAATAAATCCCCGTGTTGTCGCATGTGTGTATATGTATATATATATAATATGTACATGTACGGTAAATTTATACATATGTCCCTCGAAAAACGTGTTCGACCCTTATATCACATGTATCGATATGTATGTGTTACGACCTTAAACATTAAGCCCCCCCGTCCCGAGACGCGCTCTTAGTTACCAGCCCTAAATACTGATCCTTTGTTCAACCGCTTACCTAGGACGTCGTCGACGTCATCCTCGCGAATCCACACTGTCGCCGCTAATCCTAAGACAAGAGCCGCCCGAGCGAGTTTCCCCGCTCGGAGGAAATGATTCGGAAAAATCGCCGAAACCCGAACACCAGTCCCACTCCTCGAGCCCCGTTTTGGATTTTGGAGTCGGGGCCCGGCGAGAAATTAAAAGTTACAGGCGCCGCGGCGGAACTTGGAGATTCCCCGGCGAACAATGCCGCGCAGTGTGGAAGTAATTGATGAGCCGCCCGGAGGCGGCCGGTTCTCTATTCTGAGCGCGGCGCTGAGTGAAACTGAACGTGAGATTTTCCTTCGAAGCCGAGAGACAGAGTGCTCGAGATAGGAGCGTGGCCAGTCGCTTCGTGCGGAGGAGATACTTTGTTATTTCTGTTGCGGAGCCACTGAGGATGACACTGCTCGTTCTAGCAGTCCTGCGATCCTTCAAACAACAATCTTCTTCTAATACTTTCAATTCTCTGCTACCTCAGACTTAGTGTTTTTCATTACGCAATGTTTCTTAATTGCAACGACTCAATCAATTCGGTAAAGGGTTTGCACGCTGTGTTATAATCAAGGAATCAATCGAAATGAGGAAAGTGTCGTCAACTCGGCTGCACGATTTCTTTCAGTCGTTATTAGTCTCTCCAAGTTGCCAGATGATTCGATTGGAGTGAGCCTGAATGGGAATGAGGCTGGGCATCAAAGTTGGTCGAAGATCGAGATCAATCATTCCCATGGCACTCGTGTCGGCAAGGGCGCGCGCTTAATGAATATCCATTTGCGGATTGGTAATTAACCCGACGCAACGGACGACAAGCGCGATACGTTTCGCCAAGCGGCTCAAAGCGAATTATCGAATAATTCCGACCGACTCTCGATGATTAACGAGGACGTTTCGTGCGCGATTAATATTTCAGGCTAGTTGCGAGCAGAGCCGCGAAATATGGGATAAACTTTTCCGCGGCTCAACGAACAACTTTGCCCAAGCAATCAAACGTACTATAAATTAATTTACGCAACGTGCCGTAGCGGATTGTGTGTTGCAATAATATCTGCCTCGGAGTTTCTCGCAATAATGTTAAATATCGACTAATTCATCAAAGGAAACAACGCGGTAGACGGCTACTTTTAATTAACTAACTAACGGCAGTGTCCTGCATGTTTAAACTATTTACATTGGCAAGTGAACAACTTCTTGTCTGCATTAAAACATTTTGCAATTATACAGGAACGGATTGTGTACTAGCTAAGCGTGAGCGTCCGGCGCGTCCGACTACTGACTGACTCATACTACTTGAAACTCAACTATTCATTGCGTACTCTCACATTTCAGAATTCAGCAGAAATTCTTCAAATTTCCATCTTACATTTCCCGTGCTATTTCGAGCATTACTCCGAGCATCACCGATTGATACTTTCCCATACATCCCCCGAGTAAAAACGTAATAAAAGCTGCTTAAAAATCGGACAAGAGAATTTCCCCAGTGAGCTGCAGGTATCGACAGCAGAGCAAAACAGTGTTGGTTCTCTCGGGCAATAATAAGCATTCAGGCGTCGTCCTCCGAAGAGGCACGACGGCCCTTGGATCGATGGACCTTCCTCACTTGGGCCCGTAGGAGCGCGATCGCCCGGCCTTTTTTCCTGCCGAGAAACAAATGGCCAATTTTATCGTCAAGTTTTATCTTCGCGTGATGTACGGCTTCGGCCCCTTCCCGCCCTCTTCCTCCGATCACTACTCTCCCGGCGTTCCTCCTTCCTCGCCCTATATTCCCGCCTTCCCGCCTCGATCTCTCAGGATAGGAAGGATGGCCACATCCGATATGAGCTCGCTCCCCGCGATACCAATCGAACCATCAAACCCCATGCAATACGGGGCAAAGGGAGCCGCGAAAAAACTACATCGGCGACGCCGATACACCAGCGATCGATTTATTCGCCGACCGGAATCATCTGGCAATCGAACCTCCCGGCGATATCTTGCCGCTTCGCTAACTGAATCCGCTCATCCCCGTGGACTAATAAATCCAGGAGTCAAACGAATCGAGAATCGTGCGCCCGGTAAACGCGAGTATAATACATGAAACGTAAATACGTTTGCGTGCGAGTAATTTGTTGGAAAAGGTAAGTGAGGATCACAAGACTCCTTAGTTCGTCGTTATCATCCTTTTTCAGCTCTATCATTAGCTTAATAATAAACGGGGTGGCTCCGCTCGCTCATACATACACGTATATGTATCGTATATATATATATATATGTATATATATATATATTATAGTAACCTTAACGACTCGATATAACAACTTCCAATGTGGATTATAAAAATATTAAATCTTCTGTGTTATCAACTAGCTCGCCCTATGCATGTATATTAAGACGATGATATGTAAACTCACGGACCAATGTGATCCATGCGACGGGCCTGCCGGGAGACGGGCGATTGAGTGGACTTGGAATCCTTTCCTCTATTTCCCCCCATCTCCTACACCTGAATCAAACATCCCCCCATCGAATGACTCACAGAGATATTCTCGCAGTTCTACTGGTTCGGTGGGAGAAAGGTTCACCCGTACTTTGTGCTTTGGTGGTTCAGTTGAGTTCGGATTACGTTTGGGGTGGTTTGTTCTGTTTGGAGTGAGAGTGAGTCATCCGCTGACGGGAGATGTCTGTCTGGAGATTCCTCGTCCACGAGGACACCCGCCCCGTCGGCGCACCGCGTCCCCCTACGTTTATTTTGGCCGGCGTTACTGTTTAACCTCGCGTGGCGCCTGCTGCCACGCGAGCACGTCTGCACGTCTTCGTCATCGTCAATCGCTGACGTCCCCCTCTCCCTGTCGTCGACGCGCGTCGTCTCAGTCTCCTCGTCGTCCTGACCCCATCGTCGATGTGCGCGGCGCGTGTCTGTCTTTGTCCGCTTCGTCGTAAAGTCGGTGCTGTTTTTGTTTTTGTACGTTGGGTGAAATGGGCTCGCGCGTGCAGCTTGTTTGCTTGCGGATTAAAACCGGGGTGTTCCGGTAGGAAATTATGAGATCGTTCGTTGGATAAGTCCTAGTTGGATTTACTGGATGGGCCATTTTATTGGACTAGTTTCGCATGTACTGGATTAAGTGTCGATGGAGAATCTTTTATGGAAAATTGGTTGTCGTGTTGTGTAAATTCGTTGATCTGGTTGGTCTAACTAAACTCGTTGATCTAGTTGGATCTGAATGGAGAGGAATAATCCAGTACGTACGGTGATTAGTGTGCCAGATTCATTAGGAGTTGAGAGGTCTGTGATTAGTTTTTAAAACAAAGATCCTGACAAGCTTCTGCTGCTGCACGCGCGTAATTACTGCTAGAAATGTCTCTGTCCGAATACATCATTAGCGTGCATATTCCTATGCACGGGGAATTACGACGGCGCGTAACGCACGCGACATGCACGCGACAATTCCTGCGGAAGGAAATACTCGATCACGCCAAGGAGCAACAGCGTCGACGAACCTTTCACTCTGCATTTGGACACTCTCCAAAAGGTCGCGGGGACCCTCGAGCGGTCCATCGACGTATCAGAAGCGTCCTATCCTTCCCTCAGTTCGCAACGTGCTCGAACCTCATTACAAGAATCAACTCAGCGAGCCCTTCGGCTTAAGACATTTCTCCTCTCCAAGATGAAAGAGCCAGCCAGAGTACCTCAACAATTCTCTCTCTCTCCCTCGCGCACTAATGTTAGAAAAACATCTAGCACAATTAACGTCGGAGCGTCGAAGCTAGGCACGAACCGGCTCATCTCCCGAACTATCACTAATTGCTCTCGCGCCAAGAGCCCTCGAGTCATCCTAGGCCAAGGTAAATAATGACCCAAATCCTGGATAGTGTCGACCGGCGACAAGTTACAGGGTTGACTTTAATCTCTGCGATCCCATTGACTCGACCGAGTTAACCGAGCGACTTCGCGCGCTCGTCGTCTTCACTCGCATAAACCTTGGCCCGTTCGATTCTTCTGGGATTCCGAGCGGACGTTTCCCCGGCCGCTTTGTTACTGTGCCAAGTTCAACTGGCGGAGTTCGGAATGCCGGCCGGCTCGCGGAGGGTTAATAAATTATGGGGCAAGTCTGTCGGGGCTGGCGGGGAACGAGGATGCTACGAGTGCCACTCGTCGTGTCAATTAACGAGGGTGGGAAGCGCGCAACCGGCTTGTTCCATTGCGTCGATAATAACAGAGAGCGAGAGAGAGAGAGGGAGCCTGGTCCTGGGGGCAACCATATATATCCATTAAATTGCATGCACTCGATTTAATGGCTCAACTCGTCGCCCTGGCTGCCTCGATGACCACTCGAGTTCTCCTTTCGAGTAGTCCTTCCATCAATCGTCCTCAAATGATTATTACTCTTCTAAGAAAGAGGGCTGCATGTGCTCTGCAATCTTCCTTCACCGAATCAATCTTATGTTAGATAATCCTATCTACCAATTAACAGAAACTAATAAATGAAAAACTAAGTTCGAGCACATTGCGACTTGTCTTAGTTGGAAGCAGAAGGAAAGAGGTCTCCGCTGTTGCAGCTCCGTTTCGATATTACAGCTAGTGAAATATAAAAATACTCATCCTGTTCTTGGATCTCTTGATTCTTCAAATACTGCGCTAGATGCTCCCTCGGACAGAAGAGTACACTTTCTTCTTACTTGATTCTCTATCCTCGGTCCAGCCGAATACTTGCGAGCTCCAATCAGTTCTTGACAAACCTGTCTTGACTCTTCATTGGTCCTTCGATCGAGAACTATCCTCCAGTATGGAGGACTCTTCCCAACAGGAGCATCAGGTATTCAGCGAGCGCGCATCCTCTCGTTGAGTATTCACTATTTCACTTGCAAGCCCGGTATTACTTCCGCAGGTGGGAGACGATGACTCGCTGAAAGCATCGGATCTACGTCGGTTATTCCTCGGGCCAGCCTAGGTCCTCGCCGACGAGCTCGTAGAATCGCTGGTTGTGCTCGTTGAAGAACCTCCGTAGCTTCGTGACGACAACAGGACTAACGCGCGGGTGTCTGCGGCCCTTGCTCTCCCGCAAGCACTTCTCCGAGGTCTCGTTGCGCAGGCAATAGAATCCCTTGGTGTGATTGAAGTAGAAATTGTGCCTGCCGATCCGCGGCTCCAGGCCGAGGAAGCTCTCGATCCTGCGGAGCTGCGGCACCGGGTCCTCGATGAGCTGGTCCCCGTTGACGATGAGGATCTGCTCCCGCGAGAAGACCTCGAGCCACCTGTGCATGTAGGTGTGGTAGAGGGAGATCGCGACCGGCCGGTAGGACTCGTTGATGGTGCCGTCCGGCCTGATCACCAGCTCCTCGAAGCTGCGACCGGCTTGCTGCTGCTGCTGCAGTTGTAACTGTTGCTGCAACTGTTGCACGCTTCGCGGCGTGCCGTTCGTCAGGGTCGAGGCGGTCGCCGCGTGCGTCCGCAGCTGGGTGTAGTCGGAGATCGCCCTGGTCACAGGCTCACGCACGATCAGCAGGAGTTTTACGCTGGCATTCATCGCTCGTATCCTCTCCGGCACCTGGATACCAGCATAACAGAGATCTCTTATTATTATTAATTCATTAGTGTATTATGGGGGTCCAATATAAAGAAACAGATAAAATGATAAAATCGACCTTACAACTCTACAGGGTGATTCACTTGCCTTTAATCATCCCCTTCACACTCGGCTTCCAACTATGTCCATTATTTTTACAATTTAATATTACAAATATATCTCAGTACGTGGACAAAATTCAGAAAAACCTTCTTTATATTAAAATGACTCCATATCGCAAAATTATTACACTTTTAACGTCCTACATCCATTGTTAACGATTCAAAACTAATTGAATCACCCTGCACCCCTCTAGTCGATTCCGCAGTCTTCAAAGAGCAGCGAGCGTGCGATTGAAAGCGAAAATAGCCGGAATATAACAGGGCTGGTTAAGGAATAGTAACAGGTAGGCAGGGACGCCGAGCATGCACTGTAATCCCGAATTTGCCGGAGACGCCCCGGACGTCTAAGCTATCGAGGGAACGGTTAATAGCAGTTCGGCGGGGGATACGCGAGGGTGGCATGGCAGAGTATAATTCTCGTACTAGCCTGCATGATGGAATTCGGGCGCGGCTGCGATAAGTTAGAGGGCGGCGGGGCAGCTTATAGGGTAAACTCCGAAAGGATTGAGTTAGGTCTGGGATCAATCAGGGAGAGATCGGAGCCGCCTGCCAGCGGGGAACTTGGTTTGCTCGATATTACTACCTACCACGTGCCGCGAACCATCGCGGATGTTGCGCATGCTATAGTAATTATTGCGGAAGCCTGCTGGAAGGAGCATTCTCGCAAAACGGACCATTTCTATGGTTTAAGTCGATCGACTTCATGCGGGGTTTCATCGTCGCAAAAGTGCGCCAAAGCAAAAGTGCTGGTGTGCGAGCATATAAATTTATTATATATAATAAAAATGAAAAACATTATTATTAAATTTTTAATATAATACAAACAAATATGTAAGATTAAAAAAAAGAAGTCGAAGCATACTAATAATGATTTTGAAAATGCACATATTTGCAAATGAATTCCTAATGAAAGGAAGGAGTGTCGAAGGGAAGATGTGAGATGAGGTCTGACCTCGGGTGTGACGAAGTAGCTGGGACTCTTCTCGATGGTAATTTGTCCCCGGAAGGAGTATGGCATTTTCCGTCGGTACCACTCGAGGCCCTTGCCGTAGTTGTCGTCACGATCGAAGAAGTGGACCTCGCCGGCTGCCTTTTGTATCTGCGGGTGGAGGAAGAGCATCTCGAGGAGGGCGCGGGTGCCGCACTTCCGCACGCCGATGATGATGGCCTGGGGTAGGTGGCGGCTGGTGCGGGGGAAGTGGACCTTGTTGGAGAAGAGGAGCGGCGGCGTGGCGCGCACCTGCGAGACGAGCTCGACGGTCCGGCCCTCGACGGCCGAGGCCGCGTGCAGACTGTACACCGCACTGTCGTAGAGAATGTGGAAGGTCAGGAAGAGGGAGAGCAGGGCGACGGAGAGGAAGGCCGCGGCCATCTTCGGCCGCGATATGCCCACCACCAGGATGCAGTCCGACACGTCGCCCTCGGCCGGCCTCATGGCGGAGCGGGGCATCCACCTGTAACATAACCAACTACCCTTACTGCATATCATCAGAAATCACCATTTCTCATTTGAAGATTAATTATCAGATACATATTTCATTTTTCGCCCGCGCCTCTCAAAATTTATTGTTTTTTGAATGGGCGCGGGCAAAGGAGGAGAAAAGAACGCATTCATTGACGCGTACGTTTTCAACTATGTACTTGGCGTCGAGTCTCCTGATAATTATATATTAAAATAGAAAATATTATTCCTATACATAGTACGCTAGAGCCGCCGACTTGGCAGTATGTACTGCGCACTTCATAAAAACCTGTTTTCTGCATCCGAGCAAGTGAACGGGACGCAAATGACATCCGGGCTCGATAGGAATAACGAGTTATGACTTCCCCCCTCGTAATCCTGCTCTCAGAATCTTCTTCAGGAATGAATGTTGTTCATTTCCCGTAGCGCGTTGCTTTTTCTCGGATCGCGGGAGAAAAGTCTGGCTGGAAGGCGAGGAGGAGCGAGCCGAGGGGATGGGGTGAAAGGGCACAGGTATAAAAGTCCATATCTTGGAGAATTTATGTCACGAGACTACGTAGGACGAGCGACATAAGAATACTCGAAGCGTAAAATTCACCTGGGTAATGGAATGCCTAGCTCGCGAGTTGTCTCGCTACCTGACAAATATCTCGATTCTCTAGTCGAAGCGCTGGCCCATGTCGCGAATAAACAGAGCATCCCCCATGCGCGCATAGTTTAAATCTCAATGGCAGACATTTATCCTGTCGGTCTCTCTCCCGCGATTAGAATGCAATTTCATCGCGACTCCTCCTCGATGATAAGTCCGTCAGCTGTTTTCTCCACTCGGCAGAAATACTTGTCGAGCAATGGGAGTCGGATACTTTTATTGGGCTGGTGAAACATTATTAAACGCGACCCAGAAAGAGTAACAATACGGAAGAGACTTGTGATACAAGCTCCACCGGATTGCCGAGTGACCGAGATTGTCGAACTCCCACGCGGGCGTCGCACTCACTCAGACAGCGGAGTGCTCTCGGGCTTAATTACAAAGCATTGGCAGCGAATACTCGAGGGCGAACCAGCCAGAATGAGAACACTGCTGAAAATGAAGCGCTCGCTTATACACGCGGCCCTGGTTTCATCAGACGGTCGGAATTCAATCAAAAAACGACTAGCGTTTAGCCTATGTATCATTTTTCCTATCGATTAACTCACCCAAGAGTTAATTAAGTCCTCCAAGAGAAATTTCAAATCAAACAACAGACATCAAGGTGATTTATTGCAAAAAAGAAAAATCTGACGAAAATCCTTAGGATCAAGATAATACGAACTATGTATCATTTTTCCTATTGATTAATTCACCCAATAGTTAATTAAGTCGTCCAACAATAAATTTCAAATCAAACCACATAGATGAAGATGATTTATTGCAAAAAAGAAAAATCTGACAAAAATCCATAAGATCAAGATAAGACGAACTACTGATAACATTGAGTATCTAGTCGATTTGACGCTTTATCTCCATCTCTCTCTCGCACGATTATCATCGTATTACACGGCAGCCGTCCACGTGTCCCTTTTAATTTGAGGAGAGCCGGCCCGTGTCCACGCAGGCACGCAACAGCGACATTAGTTCCACGCGTCGCCTCTAATTTATACTTTCCGCGCGGCTCACGAATCATGGGCTCTTTGAAGCATGAGTTAAAGCCCCGGCTGTTTCTGCAGGCCGCATCCGCCGCCGGCGGACTGCCACTCTCTCCCCCGCCCGTTGGAATCTCGTTTGCGCACTTGCCACGAGGCTGCCACCCGTGTTCAGTCGTTAGCGGCCGCCGGCCAGGCAAAATCCGATGCACGGCCTTTGCAGTTTGCACGCACGCCGGATCCCGACTCCCCATAGAACAGCTCTCTAAGGGGATATTCTGATCCTAGAATGTGTTCCCTCGTGTCTTCTCCTTCTCCATAAGGCCAATTTGTAATTTGCAGACTCGTAACCAGCCGGGGCAAAGATCCAAGTTGGATCGAACGCTGCCAGTGGAGATTGAAGGGGATTTTATGGGGGTAACTCTGTGTGGAGAATTCCCGCATGTTTTTTACGTTGAGCGAAAGATAAGTGGAGGGACAAAGAAGTGATAGAATTGAAGCGGGCTGATTATAAGGTCTAGTTATCCGCCGGTGGATGAGACGCTCGGAAGTGATTGGCTGGTGGTTGATCCCTTTGGAAATGTGTCACTCGGGTAATAACAGCCCAGTCGAATCGAGTTGAATGGGATTCGGCTTTCGAATCCGGCGTTCCGGCGCAATGCCCGGCCGAACACGATGGATTCTTTCACTTCTTTCATTAGTCTGAGCGGAAATGAATATCGTATGAACGTCCACCGAACCCAACCCTCCCTCGCCAACAACACACCCAGTCTACTACAGAGTTTTTCTATCGTCCAACAGTTTAGTTCACAGTTTGGTTTACTTGTTAACTGTCCTAGATTCTCTCGTTTTACTTTCAGGCTCTTTCTTACTTCTCGCGAACTTGGACCAACAAAAGCTCCACTGCTTCTTGACAGACGCTCGAACAAAGCTGTTCAAGTCCCTCAAACAGTGAATCGACGGGAAATCCAGTCCGAAAATGGTCAGCAGACGAATCTCGAGTTTCCCTATGAATTCGAGATGAACCAAGGACAAGAGGA
Organism: Crossocerus cetratus; assembly: GCA_963675795.1. Taxonomy (NCBI): domain Eukaryota; kingdom Metazoa; phylum Arthropoda; class Insecta; order Hymenoptera; family Crabronidae; genus Crossocerus; species Crossocerus cetratus. The sequence continues at coordinate 20,924,640 of OY776667.1, forward strand.
CTTGTAAAATGCTTTAGAGTTCCGGCGTAGAAGCACTCGCTGGAAAGAGCGATGGGAAGTAAGCGTGCGTTGATGAATATGGGAATACCCAGCAGTGCTTCCTCGTTAAAACTTCATATCGCTGCCATTAATTACGGGCCGTTAGCGGGCGCGCTATATCGCCCGGAGGGATCTCCGAGCTTCTGACACGATTGCTCTTATCTGGAGGAGCCTGTACGTACCCGGCTGCCGCGCTCTCTCTTCCAATAGATACCTTCGGTCTACAGGCATGCGGGCAACTCTCGCTTGATTTATCGCCCCAAGTAATATCGCCGGAAGTACATTGTGTCCGAGGTGTAACTGCTCGGGCGCGTTATCCACGCAGAATCTCCGCTGATAAGAGCGACTGGAACGCGGGCCTCGACCGCGCCGAAGAGAGAAAGAACGCGGATCGATTCACTCCGACTCACTTCCTTTCAACACCTCTGACAAATGATTCCGCAAAGTGGAAGACTCGTCCGCGGATCTATCTCGAGATTGGTCGTCCCTTCACCTCTTACTTAGGCGGAGGAAGATTCTATTAAAACCTCATTCGTAATTTCTAGGGAATAGTTTCAGTTTTTAACTATTTAGTATAAGATAGATAGTACTGGCTTGATTTGGTCAAGTGTGACATTTTCTGAAACTTGGTAGTATGTAAGGGTTGATTTTTCTTGCAATCGTAATATAATTATTATATTAATATTAAGTTCGATTCGATTAAAGATAAAATCAACCTCTCAATTGATATGCCGTCGCCAAACAATCAAATAAAGTGGATAGAAAATGAGTAAAAGCAAACTTCGACATATCGCACTCCCCGAATTCCCGAGAACTTTCCCCTCAAATCTCCAAGACCGCCGGCGAACCCTATTATCCGAGGTCACCGAGGACATTTTTTCCCCACTAAGTTGATGAATGTAAGGGCAAATAGGAGGGCTGGCGCAGTTCTCCCCGACCAAGGAAAGGAGAGCGCGCCGCGTAATAATGTCGATTCAGGTCGCGTTAAATAATACGCCTCCGCGCGCGGACGAATGCCGGAAAATACTCGCTCGGAATAATGGGAGCGGGTGGATCCGCAAACTTCGGCAGGGAGGGGGAGCCCGAGGTATTAAAGTTTCCTATTGTTAAATAGAACGAAACACCGCCCACCCGGCTTTCATTACTCGGAGGCCGCAGGGTTGGCTATTGAGAATAGTGCGATGCAAGTGAGACTTGGTTCTGCTTGAGTTCGATGAAAAATCACTCGCCATGCAAACAGGATAAACGTCAATGTCTATTGTCACTTGCGAAAGAATGGATGGACGAATTAAAGTTAGTTGGTAAGTGTGTAGCTTAAGATTTAAGTTGTCAGTTAGTGTAATATCTGAAAAGGGCGTTTTTCCGACGATTATTTTCTTTCGCAAACAAGACAATCGGAAGTTCAAGGTGACTTGGTAATTTTGAAGGAACTTGGAAGTTTGTAAAAGCCTGTAGACATCTGCAAAACTTTTTCACTGAATGCTCCGCAGTTGGACTTGATGAAAATACCAGATGAAATGAGGAAAAAGTAGGATAGGGAATTCTGAGCTATGAGGGAATCAGGCTTGCCAATGTCGAACCCAATGGAATGGAGTGTGACGAGATGCATTGAAGTTTAAAGCGAGAATCATCGGACTTGGCAAATAAAGACTTTTAATTAAGTCCACGAGGAAGAGTTAAAGGGGCGTGGCGTCCGAGAAACTCCCAACTTTTCATCGAGCGACCGTTCAGGGAATCCACGAAAACTTAACAGGGACGTGCTAAAAGGATACTCCTCGCTTAATTCCCCCTCCGCGGCCCTTCCTCCTATTGCATCACTTTTAAAACGTGTCGAAGTGAGTTTCAATTAGAAGGGTCGTTTTCCACGAATTTCCTTCTACCGGACATGCACGAAAGGTTCGTCGCGTCCGGAGAAATTGTGAGTCGAGATAAAAGGGATTTCCGGGAAATGAGTGGCGCGCTAGGGGCGATTTGGAAAAATGTCGAAAAATCGAAAAAATGAGAAGGGGTACCATCGCAAAAATTTGCAATTTTCGACATCTCTCCGAATCGGCTCTAATGGTCCTGGTTCTTTAGTTTCTGCCTAGAAACTAACATTCAGCCCAGAATTAGCGGCTCCGAGGCCATAACGGCTCCGTATGAACGTCTTTTCGACGAGAATAATCGAAATATCGTTGATACGGCGCCGTTATGGTCTTTGACCGGCCAATTCTGGGCGCAATGTTAGTTTCTAGGCTTAAACTAAACAGCCAGGACCATTAGAGGCAATTTGAAAAAATGTCGAAAAATCGAAAAAATGAGAAGGGGTACCATCGCAAAAATTTTCAATTTTCGACATCTCTCCGAATCGGCTCTAATGGTCCTGGTTCTTTAGTTTCTGCCTAGAAACTAACATTCAGCCCAGAATTAGCGGCTCCGAGGCCATAACGGCGCCGAACGAACGTCTTTTCGACGAAAATAATCGAAATATCGTTGTTACGGCGCCGTTATGGTCTTTGACCGGCCAATTCTGGGTGCAATGTTAGTTTCTAGGCTTAAACTAAACAACCAGGACCATTAGAGGCGATTTGAAAAAATGTCGAAAAATCGAAAAAATGAGAAGGGGTACCATCGCAAAAATTTTCAATTTTCGACATCTCTCCGAATCGGCCCTAATGGTCCTGGTTCTTTAGTTTCTGCCTAGAAACTAACATTCAGCCCAGAATTAGCGGCTCCGAGGCCATAACGGCTCCGTATGAACGTCTTTTCGACGAGAATAATCGAAATATCGTTGATACGGCGCCGTTATGGTCTTTGACCGGCCAATTCTGGGCGCAATGTTAGTTTCTAGGCTTAAACTAAACAGCCAGGACCATTAGAGGCAATTTGAAAAAATGTCGAAAAATCGAAAAAATGAGAAGGGGTACCATCGCAAAAATTTTCAATTTTCGACATCTCTCCGAATCGGCTCTAATGGTCCTGGTTCTTTAGTTTCTGCCTAGAAACTAACATTCAGCCCAGAATTAGCGGCTCCGAGGCCATAACGGCGCCGAACGAACGTCTTTTCGACGAAAATAATCGAAATATCGTTGTTACGGCGCCGTTATGGTCTTTGACCGGCCAATTCTGGGTGCAATGTTAGTTTCTAGGCTTAAACTAAACAACCAGGACCATTAGAGGCGATTTGAAAAAATGTCGAAAAATCGAAAAAATGAGAAGGGGTACCATCGCAAAAATTTTCAATTTTCGACATCTCTCCGAATCGGCCCTAATGGTCCTGGTTCTTTAGTTTCTGCCTAGAAACTAACATTCAGCCCAGAATTAGCGGCTCCGAGGCCAAAGCGGCGCCGAACGAACGTCTTTTCGACGAGAATAAACGAAATATCGTTCATGGAGCGACGTCCTTTTTTCGGCGAGTCTCCCTTTTTCTCTCTTTCTGTCCTCGTGACTTTTCCCTATACAGATCTCGCCGGGTTCGATCGGTCGACTCCGCCGAGAGGAGCGAAGGTACACATGCACAGAGGCTGGAAGCATTGGCAGGTCGACGGGGTGGTTTTCGGCGCGACGCCAAATATTTATCTCGCATGGCCGAGGCCTCCCTTTGGGGGTCCATCGACCGTATTATCGCGACAAATCGCAATTCCGTGGCCTAACTTCCGCCCGATCGACCCTCTAGCCCACATAACATCATGTTCTGGCTCGAGTCCTGCCCCCTTGGAACGCCCAATTTGCACGTGTTGCGCATATTCCTCTTCCGCTTGGCCCACCCGCACTTTACTACCAACCACTGCCACCGCAATATCCTACTTCCCGTACCGTTCGCACTCGATACATATCTTTCACGTCTGATCTAACCAGGATCTCCCAAGTTTTTCCACTCTCGAGCACTGTCCAACTCTTCGGAACAATGTCGAGAAATTAATACAACTTAACGGCCATAACGAGCAGCTTATGACCGAAGAGAGTGAGGGAATATGTACGGCGTATCTCTAGCTCCTAAACTACATCCGGTTATGCCGCGAGCGGTTCGTGACTGGCCGCCATGTCCGGCCGGTTAAGACTGAAGAGACCTTATCTCGCGAACTGGTTCAATTAGGATCTGGCCCGCGGAAGCCGTCGATTTTCTCGTCACAATTCGTGGCCAGCGTCGCCGCGGAAACTTTAATTAGCCAATTACCCACTAATCCGCCGGCTCACTTCTCACAGTCATTTGCCGCATCGCAATCGTCAAGGAAATCGTTGCCAAAGGTGGCTGCATTCCAACTCTCCAAGATGCTATCGCCAAGGCCCGGGCTTGGAAATTTGCATGGTTTATTTGATTAAGAAAGAGTATCCGAGCTGAGATAATCAAAGTGTCGAGAACTTACAAGACATCTATGGGGGACAGGGGAGACCACTCTCGACGAGGCCGCGCCTTGTTGGGCATTTGCGTTGGTTTGGTTGCTCACATCCTTGGAAGTTCTGGAACAATAAATGATTCAATAATTATTACAATGCGTTCAGTAGGTTCGATTTCTCGTGGAGTCTGTTATCGAAATGATTCCGACGGGAGACCCATGGGTAAATATTAGTCCACGTGGTATAAGGTGGGAGGGATGGTCGATGGTGATGGGAGCATCAAACGGTTTCAAGGGGTTGCACTCGGGGACGACTACTGCGACCCAGTTGCGTTATTGCGAATCGGGCGAACGAAAATGAAATCGCGTTGCACTCGCCGCACTCCTATACCCCCCGGCCAAACTTTTCCTATTCGAGTGCTCTCTTGCTCTCGAGAAAGTTAACCCTTTGCCCTGCCAGCGGACCGCGACTGTGACTCCGAATTAGTTTGGGACGTGGCCGCGCCACATTTCGAAGGAATATCCAAGTTCCGAAGAATTTTGACATATCCGGTAGTTTATAAAATAATTTTAAACGATTTCCTGCGCACCGATACAATTCATTCAAATGCATCGATCTATAGAAATAAAGGCCGGCGTTAAGAATGCACGTGCTACTCAATCGTCCGTCCACCCTTGAGCGTGCGCGTCCGCATTTGGCAAGGAGTCGAACGAGCACGCCACTCAGCTCGACTAAACTGGCGATCGATCGGGAATCTGTAGTACAAGGGCCGAGGCTACAGGTCTCGAAGGTTCACTCCAAGCTCAAGATGCGATTCGCGTGAATAAAGAACGAACCGGTATGCAAATCCACTCGAAAGCGGAGCACTTGTGCGCTCCGCTCTCGGCGAGTCACCCCCCGGGGCCATTAAGAAGGAGAGGAGCAACAAGGCCGCCATTTCACATGGCGATCACGTGATACATCCCTCGCGAAAAAATTGATTCGACGCCGATGCCGGCTGCACGGAATCGACGGCGACCTGCAGCCCCTGCACGCGAAATGAAATTTAATTAAAACTTCCGACGTCCGAGTGACCAGCGGGAAAATCGAGCTTCGGTGGCCATTTCGGGAAGTCGGGGAACTCGAAGTCTGATTTGTCAAAGATCTTTTAATCGCGGTACAAGTTAAGAGTTTTATTCAGGATGTATTCTTATGCACTTAAACCCTTTTGCTTTAATAGTTCCATTGTCTTCGAATTTCGATTTCACTATAAACCACGCAATCTTCTGATTCTTATGTAAAACAGGAGTCGCGTCTCTTGAAAGATCGAGGCGAATACGAAACTCTAATAAATACGAAGCGGCTGAAAGAAAGAGGAAGAGAACGAGGAAGCCCCAGTCATTTCTCGCTCTCTATAGAAGACCGTCACTGTGCCGAGTTGGCAAGAGACGAATCCCATTTAATCGCTCTGCTCAACAGCGGCCGAGAGCTCACGGGACGTCGCATCGTTTTCCCGACTGTTTCTCTATTCATGTCGGCGTTTGCATCGCATGCCGAGGGCTGCTGACGTCGGGGGGGCAGACGGGCCCGATGAGCAGGCAAGAATGGGGTATCGCTTTCAATGCGGGTCAAACTCATGCAGGAACAAGTGTCGCGCGAACCCCGCCGAATCGATTGCAACCTTCTTCCTTAGTCCGCCCTGCGAAATCAGGGACAACTGTTGATAGGAATCATTATACACTGACTTCGTGCACCCTGAATAGTTTCTTCTCTATCGATAGTTGACGTGACGCTGATAAGAAGAAATATTATAAATCTGCAGGAGAGATGGTCTAGAAAGATTCCCGCGGACTAAACCTGGCGAAAAGATTCTTGTTAGTTGTTAGAGCGTTCGAGGTTGCCGAATACTTTGCTAGTTTTACGATCAAGGGTGCTTATCCGCTGGTCATCAGGTGGACATTGTGGACAAGTGCTCGTAACGAGTGGAACAAGGCTCGACTATCAATCGAGCGAAAATCTGTAATACGATTTTATCCGGCGACACCGGCGACCCCATATTCCTAACTGGCGGTAAACCGTACAGTCAGCCTCAATTTTCGAGCCGCAGTGACGGATTACACCTGTCAATCCCTGTTTCAATTTGTCGCTCAACTTTCCGCCCGATTTTTCCGCTCCTCGATTACCGCGCGGCTCCGCCCCACTGCGAATGCACCGTGTCATTTCGAACCGGTCTAAATGGAGGAGAGGCGCCACCGCCTAATGAGAATTATGTTTATGCATATTAATCCCATGCTAATAGCGGCCGCGGCCGCTATTAGCATAATCAGCGCCGCGGGCGTTAATATGTTTTCAATAACAACGCGCGAGGAGGAGAACGACGCGTGGGGTTTCTTTACTGGCGAACGCAACGCGCTCCTCATTAGTGGCTCATCCATGTTCATGCGTCAGCGATCAATGACACGCGATTCCGTCGTTAAACTGTTTCAATAAATTCATCCATTAGCATTAATCCTCGAAAAAGCGAGTTCAATAACAATCGAAACTCAGATACACTCAATCAAAAATAACCCATCGATTTTTTCTTTTATCTCCATTCGTGTATTGACTTTCGCCTTTAACGATTCGTGAACTGTTAATTGCTGGTGTCGATGGGTCTTTCGAGTGTTTCGATTATTCGCACGACAGTAACTCTCCTATTCAACGCATCAATTCAGTATGGAAAGATTTCTTATGGATAAGTCAACGTGACACGTGCACAACGAATGAGTTCCGAGGGGTGTAGAAAGGGTGGCATTCTCAATTTCACGTCACGTTTCTCGCAGCAGAGTGTGTTGTGCGCGAGGGGCTTGCGTTGGCGCATAAAACGCCCGGGAAGGTCTCGTGGCCGAGTATTCGAGGGTGGTCACATAGGCCTTGCGCCACGTACTCGTGATGCGTCCGTGGATGCACAGTGTCCCTCTCTCTCTCTTTCGCAGCTTCTTACCCTGTGTAATGGATTCCGGGTCATCCGGCGGTTCGTTGCACTCTTGGTGCCCGGCCAACTGACACTTTTCACTTCTCACCTTCGCCCTCACTGAGACCTACCCTCTCTTGGCCCGCGTTTCGTCAAGGCACTTCCGGACTCCTTTGTTTCGGACGTCATTTGTGCCTTCGAGGCGAGTTTCTACTGTGAAACTCACTGTTGTTGTATTGCAACTGCTAGTATTTGTGGTAGATTTCTTTTTGGTAATATTTCAATAGAATTCTAATTTGGAACCGACCACTTGTAGAGTTCGGTCTTTGTAAAATCTGTCTGTCCAGTATTTTCAGTGACTAGGTGATAGTGTAACTATATCTGCTTTTGATAATGAGCCGAGCAAGGACGATAATGAAGTTGATTAAATACTGAATTAAGAAACTCCACTGGATGTCACAATTCATGAAAACTTAATTCGCGTGTCAAAGCTTTCGGATGAACTGCGCTTCATTTAAGATTCCAAAACAAGAGTTTTCCTAATCCACTCCCACGCGTGAACTTGACATGAGATTAATAATCGAATTGACAAAAAGCCGCGGCAGCGTGAATCAGATTTCCGTACACGCGCAACGGCGTAGGTAAGTTGAAGAGGAGGTACAAGACACACTTGGCTGGGGATTCTGCATAATTGAGCAGCTTCCGCTTTCGACTTCAGTTCGTTAGCTTTCGCGCAACTCTTGCAGGATGAAGATGTTTCCACGGACGAGCACTGAACCAGCGCTCGGCTGGTATTATCTTATTTGCACGCCCGAAATATCTCGTTCTCTCCGCGCCAGCCTCTTCCCTACACTTCACCCTCCGGCCGTTCTTAATCATCTCGCATAATATTATCCTGTTTATCCTCGCAGACGAGTCATTCATTAATAACGTTAACCCTTGGCGGCCCGACGCTCAACCTGCCCTTCAATTCTATTCCAGTGGGACTTCACACCGAGGAGGACCAACTTTAATCTCTCACTAATTAATGGCCCTATGCACCTAGTCCTGCACTTTTCCTAGGAAATTGTTTTTCCAAAGTGTCTTCTTTAAAACTGGTCACTCGAATCATTCAGATTCTAATCATTCAGATTTTCTAATATATTTCTAATATATTTCTAATATATTTCCAATATATTTCTAATATATTTCCAATATATTTCTAATATATTTCCAATATATTTCTAATATATTTCTAGAAACGTTCGTTTTCAATTGAAAGAAAAGATTGATTTTAACATACGACAATTGTTTAGTCACAGACATCGAATGCGGGTGCTTATTCTTCAATTCCGCTTGGAGGCGCTCGCCCCGAGATACGCCGGTGCTTTAGGGGCAAGGTAGATTTACAAATTCCGATAGCACGACGCAGAAATGCGAGAGAAACGAAGTCCAAGTGCCACGTCGGCGAGAGGAGTAAAACTCTCACCGGGGCTAACGTCGTTCGGGCGGGAGTATCGTTCCGTCTAGAGAGGCTACTGGAGGGTGCGAGGAAACAGACGTTAGCGTCCGCATCCCTGCAGATATCGCTGCCTCGGAAACGTTTCAGGAATTTTATCGCCGCCCCATCGCAATGCCGGGCGAGTAAGGAAAGTGTCTGGTGACAGCCAGAGGCCAAGACAGCAAGTCCGAGAGAGACGCCACTTGAATTCCACCCTCACTCTCTCCCCCTCGGCTTTCTGCTGTTGCACGTGACCAACATTTAGTCGGCAGATATTAGATAGGAGCCGCGCTCTTATTTGTCCAATGACTTTACCTCTCTAATTCCCCCAGCTCGAAACCCTCCGTATTTTGCGAGCCAAGTTGCGTATAACGAGCTACACATGCCCTCGCAAAACATCAAGAAAAGCTCAACTATTTACCGTCTCGTTAAATTGCAGAACGAACGCACGCCGTGTAAACACAGATGGCATAGTAATTTGTTGGCGGACCGGGAATGATATAAAACATTCGGCACTTGGTGTACTGTAATATGAAAATCCTCGAAGCAAAGAGTAGTCTACCACTTTTTAAATAAACCGACCCATGAAAAACAACTGTTTGACCATTGCGGTTTTAAAGGCGAAATTCTCTTGTGCCAGGAAAACAAGCTTATGAAAATAGAAACTCTCCCGGGGCTCGTAATCCGTCGAGTCACTGTCACCACTGACATTTTAATTACATAATTATACCGATAGAAAAATGAATGCAGAGCTCGAGAGCCTTCGCGGCGATACACGTACGCTCGCGTGGACTTCACACTCGATTCAATCTTTCCGTGACTGTTCATTAGAGCGAGCTATATGTATGCACCAACAGCATTACACTCGCAGCCGCAAGCCAAACAGAGTCAACTCGCCCGCATCGTCCACTCGATTCCACTCCGCGATACCAATAATAAATAACAGCCTATCACCAGGGCGCGTGTAAGTCAGTTATTTAAAAAGCAAAGCCACGCATATGGTGATTTCAACATAATTCCACCGCCACACGTGTGTGCTACGCAGAGCTTGCTTGCTCGTATGTTTGCGCGGTAATCGATCACGGCGAAAATAAATAACTAGCGCCGTCGGCGTTGAGCAATGCGAAAGTTTCACTAGATTTTACGGTGTGACGCAGTGCAACTATATACAGTGGGGAAATTAGACTATTGTCTAGGGCCCTTAATTAGAACGGGATTAATTTTCTTTTAATTATAAAATTGAACTCTAGTGGATTTCGTGTGATTAAAAAATCTTTCAAGATCCAATTGGTAAGAAATCGAAATTCTAAGACTCGAGGGACAGGGAATCGAAATTCCACGACTGAAAAATCATAGAATCGAAATTCCACAACCGAAGGATCAAAGAATCGAAGCTTGAAAACACTGGTTAAATTTGTATGCTACAAAATGATCCAAGATACCCAGACTATCTTTCGCCGAGACCCACTAATGGTTGTAACACGCGTCTAGCGTGGCGAAGCAACGGCAGGAAGCTGGCGTGAGAAGGAAAGGGGCAAACGGATAACCGAGCACGTACTACATCGTGCATTTAAATCGACCATTTTTCACGTCCGCCTAAATGACTCGGTGAAATATTTCCCGGCCTCCGCACTGTTGTTCTCTCTCCACTTGAAGTGTGTGCTCCAAGTTTTACGAGAGATGCTGATCCTATTTGTTGGCCGACCTGTTTATCCGGCTGACCCGAATAGGCACGTACCACTGGCGTGGCCCCATTTCCAGAATTAAGAGCAACTTAAGAAATAGAAAGCAGGCCGAAAATGAGGAGAATAATAAGTGTGGCTTGGTGCGGATTCTTAGTGTCGCGATGGGAGTTGATGGACTGCGATATTATGCTGAAAGGAAGGATCAATAGCGAGCCATGGTAGCCTAGCGGCCCGACCGAGGCCCATTATCTTCCGTCAGTTTTCATTACGGCCGACACAACAGGTTGAAAAGACGAGCGCGTGGAAATTCCTGATTTATCGCCGCGCGCCAATAGCCACGGTTTAATCCAATTGGATTAGCATCGAAACCCGAAAGTCCTGATGACATGACAGTTGGACGGGTCGCCGTTTAAACAGTCGCCTTGCAGATGTTTTGATTTACAATAATTCTTAATTTCCTTCATTAATTAAAAGTGCAGATGTTATCCACGTTATCATTTCATATATCATATTATGCCACGTTATCAAAAATTAAATCCTTCGACTAAGAATATTCCTAGATCATCGGGAAAATCATATACTAAATTCAGCTAACTTGGCTCCATTTTGAAATCGAAAAGGAAACTCGAAAAAAGTGGCTAGTCGAGCACAGTAGACTGCTCGATTACCGAGGGTCGGCGTGAGTTCTCGCGCCTTTACAGCCAAAGTTATATTGCCGGCGTGGGCTGAAGGAGAATGCGGTAGCGGCAAGTAGGAGGCGGGGAAAAAACGGAAGAAAAAGGAGAGTGCAAACTTTGCCGGGGCAAGATAGAACGCGAGCGAACGTGTGAACGAAAGCGCGAGCGAGAGCGAGAGAGAGAAATGGTACGCTGCGATCGTTTTCAGTGTGCGCCAATGGACACGCGGTCTAAAGCCTCCGCTTTAGTGCTTGGCGCGCGACGGGCACGCGAAATTTCCCGACGAAACTTTGCCCCCCCCGGTTGCAACATCGGGGGCCAGGATCGATAATTTCCCGGAAACTTCTGTCCCCGTCGCCGATCCTGTTATCGTCGACTCCCGACGTCCGGCGAACTTCCGGCGAAACGCAACCGGTCGGATCTAATTGCTCGAATTCGAGCTGTTCCGCGTCGGAGTAGCCGGCGAGGCCCACTCTCCCCATTAAAATGTGACCGGGAATTGTCGGGCGGTTAACTAACACAGAAAATAATTGGACCGGCAAATGGGATCGTGAGGCGCCGGAGGGAAAGTTGCGAAAGAGATGAGAAACTTTGTGGGGGGGTGTGGAGGGTGAAAGCGGTTATATTGTCGAAAAAGCTTTCACATACGGCCTCGTTCGTTCAGTGTCGGCCGCAAGTATGCTTGACACAGTTCCCCTGGGGTCACTATTGTCATTATCGAGTGCACTTGTTCCATCGGGGTCGGCTTTTAACGCGAGCGAGCGTGAGGTCAAGCCAACACTGTCTCTTTCTCTCTCTCTCTCTCTCTCTCGGCTGCCTAGTCTGTCTACTCCAGGCTAATACAATAATAAAACTACCCTGCTGAAACAATGCACTCTCTCTTCAATCTGACACTGAACTTTCCCCTATTCAATCCGGCTACCCCCTCTCCAGTCAAGCCGGCTTGTTCCCGCCGATAGCACGTGTGACCTTGGGCCAAACCGACAGCCAATTTCATCGGCGTGTCTTCCCCGAGATTACCAAACCTCTATCCTTCCCAGCCCACTTCTCCCAATGTCATTCGAAATCAATCGACCTCACGTCGATGACTTAAACCCCTTTAAAACTCTTAACTAGCATTTCACTACCTTCCGTTAGTCCCAAAGTACTCGGTACGTGCTTACTCCAAGTTACTGCAGGCGAGTGCAGGGTAATTCGGAAGTCCTGGTCAACCCTTAAATTGGGTCAGCAAGCCCAGTAAAAGAGCATGTAACAAGCGTGCGAGTGTGTTCCTGACAGGACTGGAAAAACGAGTTTCAGTAAAAGGGACGTGCTAGTACCAAACGTACGCTCGCGGGGGGAAGGGGAGGGGGTAGGGGGTTGCTTTCATGGTGCAAATAATATTTTTCGCGCCGAGGTTAAATTAGAGAGTGGACGGAGAAAATAAATAAGGGGTGGTTTGCGGTATGTTTCATTAGGAAAAAACAAATGGGGAAAAAACACAGGTGCGCTCTCTCCCATGGTTTTAGTGGGTAAATACGCGGCGCTGCGCCGCCATTCGTTTAAAAGATACGTGCTTGACCCCCATCACCGGCTGCACGCTTTTGATTTCGGAGCTTTCCCGCCGCCTTTGCCTTTTCCCAACTTTTTCGCCGCAGTGCTCGGCGAACAGTCGCACTCTCTCTCTGCGCCAGGCATTCGCACGCGCGGAGGTCAGATATAAAATAGCGATTGCGCCGCTGCTCGTTCTGCTTCGACATGTCTCCGCGCTCGCCCGGTGGAAAGTGTTATTTAGGGTCGCACGCGATCGCTAAATTGGCGGTGTGTCGCCTCCACGGCGTCGCGTCTTGCTCTTATTATTCCCTTAGCGCCGCCGCCGATGACTCGACTTTTTGCAATTACGCCCGCTGGAAGCCTATTACTAATTCCGGCGGTGACTCGGTGGGTACGGTCACCAGATCATTTACGAAACAGCGTTGCTGTGCCAATGAAACTCTGCCGTTTGTTTCACACGTGGTTCACTTATCAACGCGCCCACGGCCTTAAGAACATTCTCCATGCACGATTCATTTAATCCAATTTAATCCAAGACAATTCTTAATCAAGACTCTACCATAAGCTCTTCTATGGAATGAAAACAATGGCGCAAATGCGGATGCCTCTCGCGCAAAACGGGACAAGAAAGCCCGAGGAAAATCTTATAAAGTTATATCAATGGGTTAAGTGCTCTCGAGCCCCTTTGGCCTTTCCTCCGCAGCTCTAGAAATCCACTACGTGCGCAGTCAGAAATTAAGCACATTCTTATACAAAGCGGCGGCATCGTGACGCTGAATGTAAAAGAATTCATGCCGGCTATGCGGAGTACGTCGAGTGCGAGCGGCATTATATCTGCTTGGCAAAGTGGACTATCTCTACCGACTATCTTCACCCCGCCCTGGGGATGGCGAGGTGCGCCGAGAGGAGACACAGAGCGAGAGAGAGAGAGCAAGGTCAAGAAACGAGATAATAGAGCGGCGCTCCGAAGAAAAATCGAGCAATCCAGTAAAGGAACAAAAGGTAGAAGGTGAACACGACGCGAAGGGTGGTATGTGTGTGTGTATTCAGCTAGCTGGCCGATTCAGCCAAGGACAGGCACGTCCTCTCTCTTCCTCTGTTAGATAACTGAATCCTCCTTCAGCCAGTTGCTCATCGAGTCACTGTGTTTGTGTAGTGCGCGACTGCACGCTCTCGCCCTTCCCCACTTTCGGAAATTCCCTTTTGCGCCCTTTCTCCGGCTTGGCGCTCGCTTTCTCTTTCCAGCGGGGCCTCCCTTTAAGCAAGGCAAAGGGCAAGTGTCGCGGCCGCTATTCCACCCCCTCGTGCATCGATTACACGATTCTTCCCACTGAGCCACCCCCTCCGCGTATTCCCACAACTATCGCCCCCTTCCGGCTCTAGCCGCCCCTCTCGCGCGCTCACCCCCCCACCCTTGAGGAAATCGAATGCAATCATGGTGAAAGGCAGCCGCTCCGCTTCTACGGGCTTTAAGGATTCGTGCGATTGGCTCGTTAATGGACTTGTTCTGTAATCGGGCTGCAGTCGGGCGGGAGTGTCGTCCCGATGGCCTCGGGACGACATCAAAGTGTCGTGGTCCTTTGGCGCGAAGGGTGGTTGGTCATCGGGCAACCCTCACTCTTAATTAGAACGGTTCGGTCCCTATAATTTGCCCCCTTTTTTCCCATCAACCCTTTACACCTCGAGAGCCAGTCCCCAAAGGCGACTCTCCGCCGCAGCAAAGAGAGTAAACAAGAGGCCAAGTATTACGTAACCGCATTAGAGCCTTGACACGATTCACCTTTACCTCGGCGCTCAAGGGCTCCGTGGCGAAAGTGCGCGAGGACGAGAGGGCGGCATGCGAGGATGAAATATTCGAAATTTAAGCGGCGGTCTCGGCGCCGAAAAAAGTTGGCCGGGGACGCCGAGGACGCGAGATTAGCCGGGGAATTTCGCTGAAAAACCCTTGGGGAGGAAGGACGACGCCGCCATTAGAAAGAATCTTGGGATAACCTTGGCGCGGCTAGCGGCGCTCCGAGTTGCCCGCGAAAGGAATCTATTATAGAGCGGCTGGCAGCTCGAGACTCCGAGACTGTTTTATCCCCGGGAAAAAGCTCCCCCGACCTAAACGGCTTCGCCCGGCTAAACCGATATAAATTATTCAGCCTAATGATCCGACTATCGCACACGTGCGCGCTCCTTTCAAGACGTCTTAATGACTGGTAATGATTGGCCGGGTTGAGTGGGGGACACGAGAGGGCTTTCGTGATGAAGTGGCCGCCGAGTGAAATACGTATGTGGCGGCGCCGAGATGATAATGATTGAGCGTTCCCTGATGATCCGAGTCATTGAAGATAGGACATCACTCGTACGCGCTATCGGCGCTCGACATCTCCACTCTTATCCGCGAGAGCACCCTCTATCGCGAGCTAGGTACTCGCCGCCATTAGCGCAATCGATATTCTTCCCGGCGGAATTCGCCCGGGTAATGATGGGTAATCGAGCCGAGCTGACAAATTCAGGGGACGATCCTCTTCCTCGAGGCTGCGCCGTGCCAGCCCCCGGCATTCATTATGCCATCCACGAGAGGCCGAAACGATACGCGGCCAGGAATCACCTATGCATACGGCCACCCGCTACGCCAGCCGCTCCTGTGGAGATAAGGTTCTCCCGAGGAAAGAGTGCAACCCAGTTTTCCCCCTGAATATGCAGTATTTCTAGAGCGAGGCCTCTCCCACATCGGGAATGCATCGGGAACCGAGAGGGACCCGGTAAGCGCACCCGGTGCAGGAAACTTTGTCCACCAAACCCTCGAAAGTCAGGTCTTCAATCTCTTTCGAATTTGAATAGTTCTCGCCGATCCAAGATATGAGAGCTGGCAGGTACATGATATTTCTAATGGAAAAGCCGAGGTGTATTAGGGAAAGCCTGAAATTTACCTCGAGAATATACGAAGGAAATTGTGGTTTTCGTATGTACGTGGTCTACTGTAGAACTCGGAGTTCAATTTCACGAATGAGTCAGTTAATCGAGGAGATAATGATCTTCCGAGTCGAGCAATCTTTCGCCCGTTCCCGGGAGTACTTTAAACACCGTGCTGCAAATCCATTCTCGAAATTATAGCGTGGGACCCTTAAATCTCTCGGCGCGGACTGGAGCCTGCGATAAAACATACTCTCAAATGGCACGGTAGTACGGAATATCCCGAGATCTAATTGCCCCGGAGGGCGAGATTAAACCGCAGATACTCGAGACCGTAAAAAAGTACGCCGCCAAACGTTGGATACTTGTTCTGCCAATCTACCAAACCGAGTTGCTGCTTTTCTGCCTTTCGAGATTAGGCCAATCGGACATTGCGAAACATATATATTTCACAATTCTAATTTACTAGGTTCAATTGGAGCGTTCTTGCTGATTTCTCAAGGGAAAGCGTCGAGTGGAAAGTAGAATCGCAGTCGTTAGACACGCTTGCTTTATTCTACCAAGTTCCTTACTCGAGAACTCATAGTAACTTTTCGCGACTATTTCACAACATGCTAATTAGCCGAGAATTCCAAGGTAACGAGCCGCACTTCTTTTAATTGGACTATTTAAAATCTCTGAATCCCATGTAAAAGGTTCATTTTCATTTTCAATGCCACAAAGACAACCTCCCCGACGGTCATCGACAGTTTCAACCCGATCACGGGCAACCCCACCAACAAAGGTCTAGGACAAGATAGACTACCGGAGCGTGAGTGTCTCGCTCTTCACAATTCGCCGTAGCCGAGATCCGTGGGGCATAAATTCCCGGGGTAACAGGGGTAGCCGTGGTGGCGGGCGCCGTAAATCCAGCGATAAAGTCTTGTTGCTCTCGGGCGTTCTCGTGAAAGTACATTGTCGGCTGGGCGGCAGAAGCAGAGCGCGCGTGCAGTGGGTCGGGGGCGTTGGTGGCGGGGGCCCTCGATGGGATGCATCGTTTGTACGCCTACAACGTCTCGCGGTGGTATCAGCATACCATCAAACCGGCAGTAAAGTTAAAGCGGACCGGAGCGGCCGGCATCGATAAAAAGATACGATTCCAGGTGAGGCATATTCCCACCATAATCCCGCCAGCTACCTCGCCTCGGGGATCAACCCAGATCGAGTGTAAGAGTTTAGCTTTTTATATCGGCGTCCGCACACGACCTGTACGCACGCACTTCGTAGAGCATTGAGAAGTGTGGCGCAGGTCGAGAGAAAATCTTATGAAATTCGAAATTTGAATTAATGTAACATTACAACTTACAATGAGAAAATTGATGGAAGGTCTCTCGGTGATGTGGAGAGAACGGAAATAAGTATGTATCGGCGGAGAAACTACTGAATATGGATTATGGTGGTTGGTCTAATGAGGACATACATATACGTGGGCGACTAGAGGGCGCGGATGGAAAATTTCGCCGTATCACTCCGGTGGCTTTTAATACCGGCGGAATTATGCAGTTCCCTTTGCTCGCCTAACGTTGTAGTCAAACAGTTAATTTATTCGAGATCTGGTAACGCGGCTGGGCAGTGTATACATTACCATGCATTATCATTAGCCGGAGAGCACCATGGGCGCATCAATTTTAAGCCGGTCTGAGAGGATCGCAGCCCGGCAAGCGCAAGAATGAAAGCAAACAGTATCATTCCTCAGTTACTAATTCCAGCTACTCTCGAACGCTTCGCTTGTCTCTCCAAGCTACTTCTCTCATTATTAATGCAACACCGAACGCCATAAACATTACCAACTCATTCCGGATGAGCTTCGTTCAATGTCAATTTTAATCTATAACATCTAACTCCACTAAGCAAGTACTATTCTTGAATTTAGCCACTTCAACAGTAATAGAATTAAAGAATTAATTCGCTCGTTAATCAATTAATGGAAAATTGAAGAGTAACGCGCGGTGAAGTGGTTCGGAATGGCGTCAGCTGACCGAACAAGTGACGAATAAATAATTCCGGCGCGAGAGCGAGGGGACATCTCGACATGAAAGGCCCTTGGCCCTAATTGCAGCCCGAATTCACGGCACCCTTCGAATTTCCGGCTGCCGTCAAGGCATTAACCTTTAACGCACCCGCGCGCGCAACAGACACTCGACGCCCCGCCGGAAATTCCTGTCGGATGAATCGAGTCCACGAGAGCACAATGAGTCGGGGCGTGAACGGCGTATTGACACGAATATGCATTAATATTGAGGCAAGCGGACAATGCGTCTAACGTCTTTCGAATGAATTCATCCCCTATGGTGTGTCAATGAAAAACAGTTGCTCTCCAAGGGGTAGTTGACTGCAGGGTGGAAGATGGATTATTCCCCATAACACAGTATCCGGGTTTAATATCAATATTTGTCCCAGAACTCTTATCCACCTGCTATTATTTTCTATGGTTGTGCATCATCATTAAACCCGAGATTAAGTCTGGCCCTGTTCGCACGCTCGGCGGATTCCTTAATTAAATATTTACGCCATGAAAGGTTAATTGTTGAGTTGCTTGGGAAAGTGCAGATCGGCGGATGTTCTTTGACGGGGAAATGGGGTAGGGAGAGGATTACGGGGCTGGAAACGCCCGGAGAAGTAAGTAAACTCTATCCTAACAACCCGACTTTAGCAACTCTGTCATTTTCCCATGGACAAGCCCCGTTCGCCTCGTTAGTCGCGTGTCCAGCCAACTTCCTTACAGTTCTGGATGCAAGAAAGCCCGATTGCCTTGAGCGTCGCTCGTCCTATGTGGCGGCGCGAGCGTCTATTCATGCTGGTTGCGCACCAACGATTCTATCAGTATTGTTTGCGGCGATGCATGTCTTCCCCGGGCGATCACAATCGCAATTAGCAGGGAGGGCGCGCGAGGATCGAGTTTCATGAGGGATGAACGTATGCAGCGTGGCGAGCAGCCTTGCGCAACCGTGTCAAGGACATATAAAAATTCATGATCCCATCGCCATTCTAATTCGCGGCCGTTTCTAGCACTGACTCTCGTAATCCCCTTCAACGAGCTAATCTCATCTCCTCCGAGCATTAAAGTATAACTGCTTACGGCGCCGCGCCGCCGGCCTTCCCCTAAAGGATTAAACGCTTTCCACCCCCACTGCCAATTTCCGCGACTCTCACGCATAGAAAATCCGCACACACCTTCCCAAAAATGTACATACACCAAATCGTAAAACTCCATCTTTCTCGAAATAATCTACAAAACAAGTGTACAGGGTGAGTCACTTGGCCTTGAATCAACCCCCTCACAATCAAATTCTAATTATTTTGATTATTGGTACAGTTTGATATTGTAAATAAATTTCAGTGCGTGACAAAGACTCTGTAAAGGCTCCTGTATATTAAAACCACTGATCACCTTCTAATTATTAGATTTTCAACGTCCTATATCCATCATTGCCATTCAAAAGCATGTGAATCACCCTGTACAATCCATCCCCAATCATTCCCTGTTAAACTCTCAACTACCCTTAAACACCTCTCCACCCTGTACCGGAGCGTTAAAGTGAACAATCCAATTCCCCGAGACTCACAACTGCTTCAACGAAAGGACCTTCGCAGTACAACACTTGGTATTTCAAGCTGGAGACAAGGTCGAGCATAACGTGGCAGGGAGTGTCCTTCCGAAAATCCTGACGATCGCCGTGTAGCGAGAAGCCGAGGTGCTCGGGGGTGGTTTTCACCCCGGCGTGCAGGCGCTGGACACCAGTCACCGGCAGACCGAGCTCGAGAGAGAGAGAGAGAAAGAGAAATCGAGTGGGTGTCCTGGGAGTGCGCTGGCGCCGTACACGCTTCTGAAAAGCGAGGCCTTGCACCCTGGCGTGACGCGTTCATTAATTGGTTGCGTAGGAGAATCGGCCTGGATCCACGTGGGCGCGAGAGAGAGGGAGCGCGCGACGAGCGGGTGGTTGGGAGGGTGGTCGAGGGTGGTACCGGGCCGAGAGTGAGTAGCGAGTAGCGAGTATACACGGCGAGCGTAGTAATAGTAGCGCAGGACAGTAGTAGTAGCGTGTCCCGGCAGAGCCGCCTCGGCCGCGAGCACAACGGCTCCGCCGGCAAAAGGGGTTGTTGCAAAGTCTGCCGGGAAAGGGGTGACCCGGCCGCTTACTACGGGCGGGCGCACATGCGCCACGGCCCGCGAGTACGGCCACTGAGTCAAGGTCTCCTCGCGAGCCTGGCGATCGACCTGACCTCGCTTTCCTCTTTCCCTCCTTAAAGCCCGACCTGCAACCCGCCCCCACCACGTCGAGCAGCGCCGAGCAGCCTCAATCCTATCTCTACGTCCGCGGGCCAAACCGGGAACACCTTCCTCCGAATGCCAAAAGGAATCTGGGACAGCTGTACCGGGTGCACGCTTACGGGAAACTCCGCGCACCGCTTTTATGAGCGACGAACCCCGTCGTCTGCTGGGATTAATCTCTGGGAGTGTGTGGACCTCAGGAGAAAGTGGAAGATCCGCTTCGCTCTGCATCACGAGGGCCTAATGCCCGGGGATGTAATAGATTAGGGCGAGGGTGGATGGGCATTGAGATGCAGGTAAATGGAATTTTCGAGCGGGCTGCCGGTAAGAGTGGCGGGCGACGTGTACTTTAAGATAGCGACACTGAACAAGTGTTCGCATTTGCATAGCACTATCTCTTGGAGGACGGCTTAGACAGACAGCGTCCTCGGTGCGCTCTGTGGAAGTGTGGGTAGGTATGTGTGGCTCTGTAGGTATACGAAGTTACTACATTGTTACGTGTACTGTTTTATCCGAGCGAGAGTAGTATCGCGAGCGGGCGAAGCGAACCCTCCCGGGTTTCGACACGACAGCCCGAAGGCGGCTTCCACCCCCCCTGAGATACACGTGTGCTCGTTTTCCTATCGGGACGAGATTAAACGGTTCGCTCTGCTCAAGATTGAACGCTCAAACGAAACGGCGCCGCCTTTGGAAGATGTTACTCCGAGATATCCCACTTCCCTGCGCTCGCGGCTCTTTTCTAGGGGACTGTTTTCCCTCGCTAGGAAATTCACCGGCGCGCCGACCACCGTTTACTTTTGGGGCTCGGAGTCCTCGTGATAAAGGAGGGTGCATAATTCCAGCCCAACCTCCTCTCATAATTAAAGCCCTAATGAAGACATTCTTTTGCCAGCCCTGCTCCCGAAATACTAGTCGGCCTCCCCTTTTGTTTCAGGGAATCATTTCTGCCCCAAAAACAGGTTCGTACTTCCAACGATAAAGTTCAGGAATTATTTTGATAATATTCTAAAATTCGCCCGAGCTAGTTATACATATCTTTC
Source organism: Crossocerus cetratus (assembly GCA_963675795.1). Taxonomy (NCBI): domain Eukaryota; kingdom Metazoa; phylum Arthropoda; class Insecta; order Hymenoptera; family Crabronidae; genus Crossocerus; species Crossocerus cetratus. Next base: position 20,945,556 of record OY776667.1, read on the forward strand.
CGCTGTTCGATGAATTCCTGATGAAATTTCCATCGTCGACATTTCACATTTGCGAGTATTGGAAAAAATGGTTACAACTTGGGAAATGTGAGCGTGCGCCCAATAGGGATCGAGTAAATGAACAGGCAGCAGCGCGAGTTCCGTGATACCGTTTATTCCTAGGGAGATTATATCCGGTTTGGATTCACGAAGTTTCGCCCGGCGGTCGGATAAATGATTTACCTATACTACTGGCGCCGAGGCGAGCACGAGCTGGCCGTTAAATATCGGTCCTTCCAGGCTTCCAGCGCGCCATCCCCATGAACCGCGGTGAGAATTTTCTCAAATTACGGTATTCCGAGCACGATTATCCAGATAGCCCATTCGCGATTCGCAACTTCCAGAAGTTAGTCACGCCGCTGGAGAACCACGATGGAAAGTCCGCTATATTCCAGCTATTTTTTTTAATGCCATTTTATTGGCGAGTTAGCGAATTTCCACGAGCGAGGGAAACTTTGTAGATTGTGCATGGAGATTAGCGTTGCGAGAGGGGGTAGTTTCAATTTTCTCATGGGGAAGCAGGAAGCACCGTGCACTATGTTTCTCCAGGTACCATCATCCGAGCACGTCGACCTCAAAGTTTCCTTTATGCGTCGCCTTCTTGTATAAGCCATCCACCCGGCCGAGTACTTTCTGATATTATATGTATGCGATGTACATATTGAAAGCTCGCTTATGAACCGATTCGGCCCACCATAAAGACGCCCAGCTCTCACAGTCTATCGCGAAATTCAGGCTCCCGTTCTACCATCAAATAAGCAAACACCCACTCCCGCTTACCATAAGCTTTCTATGTTTATGAGATTCCCTTCATCTCTCCAGGTAGCAAGCTGATAATTATATTCTACTAAGTGATAGAGAATTTAGGAGGTCAATGTAATCCTAAACATAGTCGAGCGTTCCTACGAAGAAACGGTGTGTTCCCGTTCTGTGTATCTCGCAACTCGTTGCACAGACTCTCTGACCTTTTCAGCCACCAGCTTAGGATGTACGCGAGCATTAAGGGCTGACGGATAGCGGAAACTTGGAATACCTATCCCGGAGCGGCTGCTTTCTCGCCGCGAATGGCAACTCCCGTGCTTCTACTTTCACCATCCAACCACATTTGCAAAGCCCGTTCGCCGTTGTCTACTGGGCGGGAGCGATCGAGCGCGAAGAAAAGTAGTAGACGTGTGTTTGGTACGCCGGGCGATAATGGAATTGGAAAAGGGAAAAAGAGAGAGAGAGGGATAATTATTCCCGAGGAGGAGCGTGGATCGGTTTGCACGGGAGTTTTCTTTGGCCGCAGCGAGGGAAACGGATCGGCGCTTTTTCGCGCTCGGAACTGGCTTGATAATCACCTTGGATTCCCCTTGCACGGGCCAGTCGATATTCGATTAACTACTAACGGGCCGGGCTACCAACGCCCACGGGGAATTCTCCTGCGCATTGTTCAGTTTCCGTGGGCGAGGACCGGAGCGGAGCAACGGCTAACTCGCTACTGACTAAGTAATCTCTATAGTTCTCGAGCACCACTCTCCCCAGATCGGACACCACTCTGCGCGTCCTTCAAACTGCACCCTTGACGAATCCCCCCCTGCCTCCTGCGCCCCCCGCTAACAATTCCGCCAGTCTGTTATACACCGTGAATGATGTCCCTTCTCTCGAGGAAACTTTTCAGCCTTAAGAAAACTCACACTTTTTTCGATGATAAATAAAATCGCGTGCTTCAAATTGCACCCTTGACGAATCCATTTGTGCCCGTCAGTCATAATTGTGGTCTGTCGTACGCCATGAGTGATGTGCCTTCCTTTGACCAACTTCTCAATCGAAAGAAATGTCCCACTTTTTGCTGGAGAACGCATGAAAAATCATATCCAGAGTGAATGATAGCAAAAAATTGTAATATTCTCCTAAGTGCAATTCCTACAAAAATACTGAGATTAATCGAACTATGTCTCTAATGGTTTTGCGTTTCGCAAGAGTACTCGAGCTCTGCTTTATAATTGTTTCGCCGGAGCATGATGAATTATGATATCAGAGCATCGTTTCCTCCACTTTGGCGGCGAACAATCATCCTGATTGAAGGGGAATCCGAGTAAAGATAAGGGATATTTGTGAGGACTCCCGAAGGACCTGCGGCTCTCGCGTCCAGGAGCGAGGCGTAGGGAACAGTTGGAAAGCGTGCCCGCTTATCCCATCTATTTGCATCTTTAGTACGCTTTAATTACCGGTGCCCCCTAGAAGGGGGAGGGGGGCGCGGCGGGGTTTGGTGCGCACCGGTAGCGGGTAAATATTCATCGGACATAAAGAGAGAACAAAGTCACGCTGGCCGGTGGCGTCCACTAAATTCCCGGCTGGACCGAAAGGGCGCTTTTATGAATCTATGAATATCGCTGAAAGCTACCGGCACGAAACGTCCCCCTTTTAATGGCCGAATCACAGGGTCGAAAGTTCACTGGTTATACTTCCCTCCTAGGCAATAAGCCCGGGCCGAGGATATAATTAGCGTAAAGTCATAACCGGCCGGGACTTGGTAACGCGGAATAATGGGATCTCCAACTTCCATGGCGCAGGAAGTGCAGGCCTCGGCCAATAATATTTCTTCCAACTTGCTCTCGAGAGCGATCCGAATACGCACGCCGCGGCTCCTTTCGAGCGTGCGCGCGCCCTGCAGTCCTTGCACACTCGGACCTTTCGGTCCTCCGACTCTTTTCCTCCGGCCATTTCCCAAGCGAACTCTACCCAACTTTGTCGTTTCCTGATAGGAGTTACTTCCATCGGGAGATTTTCACGGTTGGCTGATAAAATTTCACGAGCGCGTGAATAATCAATGAAGCGTCATCGAATAATCTGGGTGAGTATCAGGTGTCAAAAATTACCAGGGGAAATGTAGCGAATCAAACAGCGAACATTTACCCCAAAAGAGTCACTCGAACCCTCACACAATACACAGAATCACATTTCCTCCAACATTTTTCCACACACACACTTCTACATCTTCAACATTAACTCCTCAAACAATCCCTCGGCCATCGACCTTCGCACAAAGCCAAAACTTTCCCTCGCACCCTGCCCCCCAACTTTCTCCCACCATCGGCTAATTGCCCGGTGAAATTCCTTCTGCTCGGCTGCTGTGTGTATCCGAATGCGAGCGGCGCCCGCTTTGGCCTAGTCTCGCACACCTCGGCATTCGAGGGGGCAAAAGCCCGTAGAGCCATGAGGGGGTAGCTATCACTGGCAAATTCGGGGCAGATGTGGAGCGGGTGGTTTTCCGGGTTTCCGGGACGTCGCCGGCGAGGGGGATGGAGCGGCCGCGTGGACTTGGTAACCGCTTGCGTCGAACTTTACGGCGCTTTTACAACCGTCTGAATAATAGAACGGCCAATTTGCACGGCACTCGCCCGCCGTGTACACGCTTCCCCCTCTCCCACCGCCACGCGCACGCCGCCTGTCAAACCAACGGCGGGGGTGGTTTTTCATCGTGGCGAGCGGCGCCGCGATAATATCCCGGTCCATGAACCGCAGCCACCGTTGCGCACCCACCACCCTCCCCCCTCCTCTTACTTACGACTCCGAGACCCACATTTTTTCCACCCCCACGCCCGCCGTTATAATCGGCGGGATAACGACGCAGCCACCGCCCCCTCCACCCGGCTTTAACTCGTTGAATATAGCGCGCGGGCGCTGATGAATGCCGGGTGAGTGTCTTCATTTCGAGCGGCACAGGACGCGCTGCCTCTTATAAATCCTGATTAACTCTCATCCGTATTTACCGACGCCTCGTGCTTGCGATATGCGCGCTACATTTCGCGTGATTTCTCATTATCATTTGGACACTGCTGATCGCTGGATGTGTAATCAAATGACGGAGATCGTTGGGATACAATTGAGAGGCTCATATTGGTAAATTTAGACGCGTCGCGTATTAATTATAGGAAATATGTAGAGCCGAATGTCGCGCGGGATGAAATTTATTGGCGCGTGCAGAAGTGAGTTGTGTAATTCGACAGGCAAATGTGGAGTTACGAGTCCCCCGGGGCGGGTGACGCGAGTGTCAAAAAGGAGGAGCGGAGATTTCCGTATTCCATGCGTTCCCCGTTAGACTTAACTCCCTGGTAACTGCCGGGGCAATGAATCGCGTACGACACATAGATAAGCCACGAAAAAAGACTTGGAGCGCCGTATATCTCGCGCCGACGCCCTACGGTTATCTCCATACGTTTGGTATTCCGAGCGGGCCAACTCGAGCCATCGCCAACTTCCGAGAGCAACAATTTCACCCTACCCTATAGACTGGATCTGTGCGTTACCTTCCCACAACTTGCTTCAAATCTCTCCGTTATACGGAATATATCGCCGCCAACTTAAACTATAAATTCCCTTGTAAATGTAACAGTCAACCCACTCCAATCAAATCTTCCTTAATTTATAGGACCCAAAAGTATTCCAGAAAATAGATGAGATTTTTGATTACATCATTCACTAGAGTTGCAAATATTGAATTCTTCAATTAACCCCGTAACACCTTCCACTTAATCTCGCAATAATTCATTAAAGCTGAAACTATAATCGGTCCAGGGCACATCCGAGGAAAGAGAAAGCCAGTCATAGCCCGAGGATCGCGTGTCGGAAGAAAGGCCATGGGGTGTCGTGTAGCCGGCCAATTAAGTGTCGTCTTGGCCGCGCGCTCCTGCAAGATGGATCGCGGACAATTTGTGTGAAATTTAAAGGGACTTCCTGCGCCCTGGTGGGGGCGCATTAAGAGGGCGGGGAGGGTTGCTCGTTGGGGCGAAGGCGACGGTACAGGTCTCGCTCGGGCGGCTTCGGGTATGGATGCCTGGCTCGTGTGGTAGACACGTGCATACAAACGACGTCGTTTCTGAGGTTTGTGCTTCCCTAGCCAGCCGTTCTCGCTCGGATCATTTCTCTTCGGGCGAATTACGCTATATCATTCAAAGTTTTCCGATTCGAAATTGCCACCATTATCGGCCGAGTCTCTTTCCGCCTGGCTTCCATCCACTTGCACTCCGTAACCCGACCTGCCCACCCTTTCATCTTTCCAAGGAGTTTCTTCGCGGTTTGGCTATAGTGGTTCGCAGGTTTAGTAGAGGAACTGCGGTTTGGAAGAACTGATGCTTCGTAGTGGGAAATGTCGAGTGGACGTCGCTCGTGTGTCTGTCTGATGAATGTATGGAAGAGCTAATGCCAGCCTGTAGTGACGGATGGCGAGTCGACGCCCTCCAGAGTTGATGGATTCCCTTGGAAGAGCCTGAATCTTTAATCCCCAGAGTGCACCCTCAAGATGGAAGTTCCCCCGAAATGGAAGATCGTAATCCTCTGGTAATAGTTGTAGCTTCGTATAAAACTAATTTTCAACAAGTTTTAACGTCTTGTTTGTTGAATGGTTCTTCAATGAGGGCAACTTATATTCTTGTCGAGGATCACTCCCGATGGGGAAGGCGCACGGCCGGAAATGCTCGAGAAAAGCATTTGCGTGCAGGTTTGATTTACACAGGCTCGACGTCAATGTACGCCCGACGCAATTCCACTCGTCATAAAAGACCTTTATGGTTGCGTTCTCGGATGCGCCCACTCGTAACGGCGCGCGCCCGATTTCCCGTTACGAGCGGCTTGTTTCCCTTAACCGACCTTGACAAGCGTTTTAACGGCTTTGCAGATCAGTGAAGGAAATATTCTTCCTTTTGAACGTGTAAGCACAAGCTAAAGAAATTACTAATCGCAAAAGGTCCACATATCGCATTTATCCTGTCAGCGCAGATGTAAAATATCGCGTTGGGTTACATGCGAAAAAACTTAGAGAATCATTCAAGCGCACATCAATTTACACGCGTGTACATCAAGACATTCACCGAGACGTGCGAACGAGAGCTTGAAATATTCCAGCTGGTACTAAAAGCAGTCTAGCTGCCAGCGGATTCATGGTAATCGTCGCAATTTGACGGGACCGCTCGTATTCTCGAGCGCAGACTCTTCCGGGAAATTCTCGTTAGGAAAAGTATCGCGACGAAATTAATTAACTGGCGAAGATTTTCCCTTTGATGTCGGGTGGGGTGGGCGCGAGCTAAAGGCTCGGGGGATGAGAGGGAAGCGGCTGGCCTCGGCCGGAAGTGAATGGGGCGGCGCTGGACGGCCTCTGCCCTCTAATAGATATTAATTTATGGTGAGAAAGTAATTAAAATTTCATCGTTAATCGCGCGCAAGCCCGTCCGTCTGTCCGGCTGTCTCTCAACCCGGCAGGCCCTCCGAGGAAATGGAATCCCGCCGCAACGAAACTTCCCTCTCTCCTCACCCTCCCCACCCAACCACCCACTTTTTCGGTACGAGCCCCTGCAACGCGCGCCACTGGTACAAGTTTAATTCGCCCGACCGGTATTATTCCAGGCCTGCCAGTTGCCAGAAAGAATGGAACGGCCGAATTAATTAGTGACGCGGTGTGCATCCTGTTAGCGAATACTAAAGATTCCCAACATTTGACCCGAGTTATTAATTACGCGAAATTAATTAAAACTATAGCAAAACCTAAAAAAATCTTGAAAAGTAATTATATTCAAGAATCAAAAAGAACATTGGGGGCATAAAAACATTCAAACATTCAAACATTCTGCCCGGCCAGCGAGAAACCTCGAAAAATGGAGAGAGGGAATATTTGCCGGGTTGTCGGGGTGAAAAAAGCAGGAGCGTTGATGGGAGTTTTCTCCGAGAGTAACTGTCCCGTGGAATTATTTGTAGAGCGATGCGCCTCCCGTAATCGTGACACGTTCCGCGGCGACCGCGAGCTCTTTTCGCGGCCGAGCAAAGGCCTTTCCTTTTTTCCCTCTCTTTCGCCGAGGTCTCTTCCCTCAAAAGAGAAGGAGCCTGCAACCAGCAGAGGAAACAGCGAGACGAGAGACCCTCCTGCTATTTTTGTAATTGTGCCGGCTAATTTCGCGATGCTGTAGCGGCGCCGGCTCCCGCCGGAGAGAGAGAGAGAGAGAGGAAGATGCGCGTCTCCAGCATCCGGGAGGATGTAAAGTGGAACGACTAACGAACCCGCGCGGTCGCCCTGCAACTTTCATGAGCCATCGTCACTTCCTCACTTGATGCTACACTTCCCATCCACCTCCTCCTCCTCTCCTCCTCTACTTCCGCGCCCGAGATTTCCACCTTCCGCGTCGAGTTTCATCGAAAGACGACAAGCCGGCAAACTGTCGGCGCGATAATCCTAATCGAACGCGCACTAATTAGCCGGATAAGTTGGAGATAAAAGTCTCGCTCGACAGCCAATAAGCAGTGGAGGGCGAGTGGAGAAGAGTGCCGGCATTAAAGTGCGATCCTTCGTCGAGGCAAGTTCCGCAAAGTAATCGCGAGTTCGTCTGGCGAGTCCCAGTTGTCTCACCCCGGGCGTTCGCGGAAAAAGGAGTCTCTGTTCCTTGGGCGAAAAACTTTTGTTCGATCGGGCAAACAAGAGGAGCGCACTCGATGAGCCCGTGAGCGATCAAGTGCCGGCCCTGTCTGCCATTTAGGAGCCTCCCCGCCGCCAGCCCCCGACAATTAACTACAATGCACTCCCTCCAAGAGCAGCCGCGCGCTCTTGATATTTCATTTCGCCGCTGGATAAAGAACCTCCGCTCTGTTTGTTCCTGATAAGTGGGCGAAACTCGGAGTAACAGCGCGAGCGGGAGAACAAAAGCGATTCTATAAAACAGCTTCTTCCAACACCCAGCCGCCGGATAAATCCACGGGATCCCCGCGTGCCAAATGCGATCGACTTCTCTCGGTTGAACTGTCAATGAACCGAGCACAGTAAATCAATTGCTTAAATCCGCCGTTTGTATTGAGAATTGGACAGTTTTGCGAAACATCCCCAACGAAATCAATTGATTAGCGCCGCGGCAGGAAGTAGAGTCTGAAGCTCGTCGGAAGGAAGCAAATTGGCCCGCGCTCAAAGGTGAACAGGTGAACCGTTAATGAATTGTTCCGTTGACATTTGCGTACGTGAGTGTATCGACGAGCAGCACTCGTCGGCCTTTCTGCGCTTTTCCGTTCGATGCACACCCGCCCCGATGGACGCTCTATTTTCCCATCCGCCCTCGGATAAGACTTTCACCCTTTCAGAAAAATATTCTATGCCCCATTGAGCCGAGCCGCCCGCGGGCTAAATTGATTAGCGCCCCTCTTTCCACCGCTGGATTTAATTAATCCTGGCTGCGCAGTCGAGAGCGAATCCCGCTCTCCTTGGACGAGAGCCCATCATTATTTCGCGGGTAACGCAATACCGCGCAACACCCTAAGTCCGCATTCAATTTCAGCCTGCAACATCCTCCGCATCATCCCTATCTGGCTTCTGCCGATCTATTAAAGCTAATTGTAATTTATTAAGCATCGTCAAACTCGACCGAGACCTTTTAATAATGCACTTCAACGCCGATGTTAATTGAGTACCTAATTACGTGTGTGCGCTTTTGAGTTGGGGGCAATCGCTTGGATATTGGAACCGGATCTCGATGATTCCTTGATCAATTAATGGAAGGGAATGTGAGCTATTGGAGAATGGCTTGAGGGAGGAAATGAGAGAAGTTAATGATTATTTCGTAGTTAGAAAAAGCTGGGGAAAGAGATCGAGCTGGAGGGCAGTGGACTGAGAGAAAAAGAGGGAAGGAAATTTAAATTACGAACCGTCTGTGGTCTAAAGGGGAGGGACAGTCTTTAATTAGACTGTCAAGTGCATTCCTTCGATTTGGAGGCTTCGCCTTTGTTCCATTAGGCTGACTCCGGCCGACCTATTTCCACGTCGACTTGACAATTACAACCCTTTCCCTCTAACAATCAGTTTACCGGCATTCCTTGGAACCCGCTCCCTTTCTTTCTCTCTCTCTTCACCGACGGCCAACCGCCCCGGGTCCTTGACTCGTGATCGCTGAATCGGACACTTACGCCTTGCCAATCGCGCGCGCCAAATGAATGGTAAACCTCCAGCGGCGAGTGGTTCGTTTACAGAGCTCCGGCATAAATCACCCCCGAATCGCGTCTCGAGAAATAAATCCTCGAGAAATGTTGACCCCGGAACTCTCGGCACATTCCTAATTAGTAATTACCGAGTGGACCGCGTGGCGGAGGGTTTATTAATATTTTGCGGGCGACGCTGCTGACAGTTGGTAACACCAGAAGAACGAGTGGCTCTGAAAGTGGAAAGTGACCTCTATGAAGTTAGCACCCCATTTTTCGATTTTCAACATTTTTTTAGTTGTTCCAGGTTGTTCTATGTTTGTTTTACATTGTTCCAAAGTATGAAGTAAAAAATCCGAAAAACATATCAGAAAAATGAAAAAGTGACTGCGACAGTGGATATCAAAAGAAATGTCAGGCTTCACAGCGGAGATTGTTGTCTTCAAAGATTCAGCAATAACCGCGCGATACCAACAGCAATCCGCTCTTTGTCACACAAAGAAACGCCGCATCTCCCGGAACCTGGGGCGCGAGCCTGTGAAGTATACTTCCCCACTCACGGACACACCCGCCCGCGTACTTGACACGCGCGTCGCCGAGTCCACAAGTGCATTTCCGCCGTTCGGAATTTCGTTTTCCACCATTTTCCCCTCCAGCTTTCCGCCGCTCGTTATTCCGAGATGCACTTCCGCGGTTTTGAAAGAGGAGCGCGCACCAGGACCGAGGGAATCTTGAAACAAGGGATGTGTATGTGTCGGCGCAACCAATCTGAATTTGCGCGCAGCTCGACAGAAGGGAAATGAAAACATCCCTGTTTTCAATTTCCAGGGCTTCGATAAGCTACGGTTATAGAGCGGGGGGGAAGAGTATCAGGTCGCAGGGAAGGAAAGCATGTACACAGGAGCTGTGAAAGGGCATTTTCCCGGGCACTCCATTCTCGTTTGTAGCGAAGTGCGTGTTCTACTTTCAAGAAATGTGCACCTAGGAAGGTGGCGCCGTAGTCGCGGCCGAGATTCCGCAAATCTATGCAAATGCTCGCGTAACTTGCCGCGTTTCCTCTCTTACCTGACCTTTTTAACACCCGCGCGATTATTACTTCCTGCTCACACATCGCAGCTCTTTAATCCCTTCGCCCTTAAATTCCTTCGGTATAAAGCGAAAAGTATTTCCACCCCCAAATCGACCGGCGCCGAATTAAACCATCCAGTTCGTATCGCTTATTGCTAATACTCGGTCGAGTCGACTGGCCAATGAAATCGGGTCCTTTTCGCCGAGTTAATTAGGAGAAGTGGCGCTGCGAAAACTAGAACTTCTAATGAGGCGAGCGAATGCTTGGGTAAAGGTACTACGTCTCGAGTCGCCCGAGGGCGAAGACACTTTGCCACAATAATATTTGCTTGGCGACTGGCGAGATGTGTTCCCTCGGGTTCGCATTCGTCGTTGGATAATAGAAATAGAAAGACGACTCTTTATAGAAATGTCCTCTTTGTGTACCTAATGTATACCTAAGGTCCCTAATGTACCTAAACCTAAACACAGATATCGGGACCAACCCAAGAGAGTTCAATCGCCACAACCAATCAGGATTATCGACAACAAAAATTGCAACTCAGACTGAAAACCGCGTGCAGACAAATAAATCCCGCAGCGCCAATAGAAACGAAGGAGGGACGAGTAAACAGGCGGATCGATCGGCATGAAAACTAGCGGAGCAGGCATTAATTAGGCGCAAAACGAGGATGCCTGATTACACGCGGCTCAAAGGAGCCATGAATCCGCGCAGCGGAGAGAAAACGCCTGCAAAACATTTGCCTCGAATCGAAGGAACACCCCGAGAGAGCATCCTCAATGGAGAGCGCAGTCCGATCAAGAGAGAAGAGGATGGAAAAGCAGCGGCAGCGGCGGCGGCTTGTATGTGGCTCGACTGTGATTCGAATAAAAGATGAACCGATGAAAAATAGATGGCTAGGAGAAGGGCAACAAATAGAAAATCGAGTGGCGCTGAATAAACATGACCTTTCGCGTATCTGCGAGTTGCGCGGAGTGCGGCCTCCCCTTTGCAACCACCCTCGCGCCGCAGTTACAATGACTGATGGAAAAATTGATCCATATGCATCGCCGGAACGACCGAAAACATTCGGTAATCGTCAGAATAATCTTCGTCTATGGAAAATATCACGTCGAACTTGGAAAGTTTAGTGCGATGGATTTTTAATATTGTGAATGAAAGAAACACTGCTTGGATTAGTTTAATAATCTTTTGAACTCTGCCTTTTCCACTCAGCGGGAGAACTATTAAGCCGCAACATTATTTTTAAAAGCCATCGCTCGGTTCTTAAAAGATGTAGCGATATCCCACCGGAGAAAGTAAAGGCTGGAATTAATGCGAGCGAGGTAATAATTAATTCCTGGTGCAAGTTGAAGCCGGAATAAAATGATACCGGCCAGCGGGAGAGAGCCCGGGCTGATTCTCGCGGAGGTTGCAGAGAAAGTTGTCGGGGTATAGGCTTAATATCGTCAAATTTGTAAGGGGATCCTGCAGATAAGCAGCTCGCCAAGCTGATGGGGCTCGGCTGCTCTAGTTCTCCTGTTAATTATTCAACGGTGCAGTTAACCTTCTCGCCTCCGCTTCAAGGAACGCGCTATTTACCGGCGAGAGGTGTGATAAACGCTCGGCTCCCAAGCACCCACCTCCAACACAAACCAGCCCAATTCACCATCCACCGCGCGCCGGAATGTAAATGCATTTTCCCGCCTTACAACCCTTCGTCCCTTTTATGTTAATCCGCCGCCAGATGAGAGATATATGTATATATACGCGGCCATTTAATTCCATCGTCCGAAGCCGCTGGATCACGCGGATCATTAATCAGCAGAGGAACTATTGTCCACTCTGCATTCGGTCTCGATGAGAGTGCGCCGTTCGTTCCAACTTTCGAGTATCGTTCGTCTCGACAAGAAAACTCGCCTCCTCCCCCGTGAAAAAGAGATAGAAGAAAAGAGAAACTTTGGTGCGAAATACAGTTGACGCGTCTGATTTATACGGCTATAGTTGGCGAGGTTCTGAGAGAAGCCGAAAGGAGGAGAAAGCCTGTGAAAACCTGGAAAGAAGGGCGAGAGCTCGGGTTAGGAGGGCGTCGAGACGCCTGGAATTCCAGAGTCGGTCGAGTGAGTTTCAAAGGGCGAATCTCCGTGCGAGGACAATAAGAACCACCGCCCGAGATCAAGAGAGAGAAACAGTTGTCCCTAGTTGGAAAAGGCGTTTGCAGCCGGAAAAATACCAGCCGGAAAGCGCGCGCTACGCGATAGACCCAAGCGGCGCACTAAACTAGACAAATCCAGGGCGAGACGGCCACTAAAATATTAACGGCAGCGAAAAAGCAGCCGCGCGGGATCTTCCAATTAGCGGGGATCAGAGCTAATGCGACGAGCGGTCGGACAAATTGGACAATAAATAGCGCAACAATCTACTTACGCTTGCGAGCTGATGAAGCCGCGGGCTAAGTGGATTACTCGGAAAAAGCACTCTAAAGCCCGCCCGATCGCTCGCGCTTTATTCCTCTCGGTGAAAGCGCACCTCCCCCACCCCCACCTGCATTGTCACGCGGGGAACTATATCAGTTCTCCATCGCCGGGAGACAAGAGACCGAGGCGCTCGGTGCGCGCACGATTTACGCTGTCGTACATTTCGATCCCGGCACCGCTTCTGAAAATCCGCCTCTAGGAAAAACGAGCGGGCGAAAGGAACGCGAGACCGGAACTCTCGGTCCGCTGGTGATAATACCTGTGTCAGGACAGTAGGACACTCGAGGAGGAATGCTAGCTCATAGAGCGCGAGATTACCGCGCGCTGCATGCGAGTGCTAAAACTTAAGAGGACTTTATTGCCTGCGGCCGAATCCCTGAGGGTGTGTCTGGTGGGGTTGTTTATGCGAGCGAGGGAAAATTGCTTGGTTTCGGGATTGTTGAGTGTGGGACTGTCGTGTTTGTAGGGTTGTTTGGTTGTGAGTAATGAGCGGCTCGAATGTACAACTAGATTTAGTGAATATCTGATTGAGTGAATTTACTTTTGGATGAAATTATTGGAAAATGATCAGTGAACTGTTATTATCTGAATGATTAAACCGTGATGGAAACATAGGAAAAATGACCGGTAGGAGAATACATTGAGAGGCTTTCCCTTCAAGAAGCATTTTCCAGTTTACATGGCGTATGTCTCGAGATATCACGACGGAATAAAGGGAGAGTTTCATCTGGCGAGGATCCGCCGGCCCCTTGAGCTCGCGTGATTCGATTCGCCGACCGAAATTCGGAATACTTGTGTATACAGGAGGAACCGGAGATAGATGGAGGATGGCTGGATGCAGGCAGTCGAAACGGAAAACTTTGAAAGGCAAGAGATACTATTGGACGCAGGACTCAAGCGATACCTCGACAGCCTCCCACCGAACCATCCATATTTCCTGCTTATAATAACATAAATAATAACCCACAGTCCTATTCTCACTCGGCGACACATGCAAGACATAAAAGGCCAACTACTCGGTCGACCAAGAACCTCGCGTGCACATTTCACCAGTGGCTTTCACGAGTAGGGACAGCCGGCCAACAACAAACGAGCGAGCCGGCCGAATAAAGTTTTCTGTTGGCGCAATTTGTGGCGCGGGCTTTGTGCGAGCTCGAGTGGCGGCGCCGCCCAATTTTGCGATGTATAGCGAAATAATTATGCGACTGGACCGGCCGAGCCGCCGGTAGTTTTGCGTTTAATGAAATACAGCCGGGGGAAATAAGCTGGAAACTCGCAACAGCCCGCCCCGCTCCCAGCGTGTAATTCACTAGATTGGCTTTTCGCGCTAAACAAATAAAGCGAGCTTTCCGCGGTCTCAAATCCGAATTAGCTCGCAGCCTTAAATAACAAATCGAGTCGACTCGCGCATACTTGCGCGAGTAATGTCAATCTGTTAGAGCCTAAACATACTGGCTCGAGCTAAGTTCCTCCTAATTAGTTTCAAGCAGGTTCCAAGGGAGCCCGAGTGCCGTCCCTTATTACCGCGGCTTATACCCACGTAGCCGATCAACTTGCCAACTGTAGAAGCCCCGTTTAAGCCGATACTCGATTATTCCACGGATTAATGTTGACTGGCTAGCCGCTGATAAAGTTAGCCCGATGCGCGCCCTACCTGCATTCACTCCTGCAACTCCTAACTCTCACGTTTCTCCCAATAATTCTGCTCTATGCTGGCCGACTCTGCTGGCTCTGTGTAGCGGAGTGGGAATAATCGCTTGGAAGATTGACATTGATTTCTCGCGCTTCGTACTTGGTGTTATGTTCGGGCGGCGGAGACCGCCTGACATGTTTGTTCTTTTATACCGTGGAACGTGATGTATGTGCATCTGTTTTTCGCTCGACGTTGAGATCAGCGTTTACTGTGCGTTTTATTGACATTTTGTTGACATTTTATTGAAGAGAAATAAGAAAGAAGAATTTCTGAGTAGGATTAGAATTGATTGAAAAGATTGAAAAGATTTTCTTAGTTTGTATGGATGTATGGATATCATGGAACGTGATGTATGTGCATCTGTTTTTCGCTCGACGTTCAGATCAATGTTAACTATACATTTTATTGACATTTTCTTGACATTTTATTGGAGAGAAATAGAAAAGAAGAATTTTGGAGCAAGATTAGAATTAATTGAAAAGATTGGAAATATTGTCTTAGTTTGTATGGATGTTTGATGGGAATCTGTGTAAGGGAGGATCGTGGAGGCTACTATCTCGGGGATTAAACGAGTGTCTTTTGGCAGGCGGGAAATCAATGCGGTGAAAAGCAGGCTGGCGTCCTAATAGTCGTCGCCGGTCTCTCTCGGGGTGACTTGGCGCCGGCGCCGACTCAAGTAGAAGCGTCCCGTCGCACTCGGCCGGAGCGTAACGGGGTGGCTCGAGTGTTTTTATCGAATTTTCACGCGCCCCGGCCGCGCATCAACGCCACTCCCCTCGCGCCGCGGAGCTTAACCTCGACCTTGACTCGGCCGACGAGATATTTAATTGGATCGCGTCAAATTATCCTGTCGCGAGCCTCCCGCGAGAGGCCAGGCCGCCGTCATTAAAAGTTCCGGGATTGGGGACGAGCCGGGATATGTTAATACATGCCATGCCGACCTCCTACATCATCCAGCCCCGATGAGACCACTCGCTAGAAATAAAGAGGAGAAATTCCTCTCCAACTCGCCCATTTGCGGATCGTCCTCGCCAAGAATAATCCGGGAACTATAACAAAACTTCTCAACAACTTTCCATCCTACTTCTCTTTCTTCAAAGAAAACCCTTCTCTTGCCAATCCCAAACTGGGATTCTCTCCAAATTAAACGCTCAAAAGACTGCGATCATCCTCCACTCTTCCACACGTTCAATTTTGATTTCTCGTCTCTTTCCTGCAAGTGCATCTCTTTTCGAAATGCATCTAACAAACTCGGTAACCGGGACACCTGGCCGAGTTGCTAGAGCAGGTGTCCTTTATTTTTCTAGATCCCGTAACCGTGTCGAAAGTTTACGGGGGGGCCGAGATTAAGCCTGGCAGGCACGTGTGCTGGAAAATGATGCACTGGGGATATAGCCGAGGGAGGAGGAGGGCGGGGAAAAAATCTCATCATTAGCCTACCATCTGGCGAGTGTTCCTCGAGATCGCTAGTCTCCCGCGGGCGTTCGGGAATGCAGAGGTTGAATGGCGGCCTATCGCCGGCGGGGAAAGCGTTACGTGGGTGAGTTGCTCTCGAAGGCGGCTAATTCCTCTCGAAGGCGTGATTGACCTGGATGCGAGCCACCATCTAAATGTCACGTTTTCATCGGCGGGAGTTTCTCGCGATGCGATCGCCAGCGGGCTGGGTTGCGCCAAAATATCGGCAGTGGATCGCTAGGTTCTCCCACGGAAATAGTCATACAATTGACTGATATTGCGCCCTTTCACTTGTTTGGCCGTCAAATCGTGCTTCTGCCATTCAAAGACGCGAGTGTCGAATGAATCTCCTTTGATAATTGTTCAAACGAATGAAGTTAAGTGTTTAAAGAAATCTGTATTGGTAGAAAGGAGCTTTTTGCATTTGAACTGGCATTTATCCGATTTGGAAAGATAAGCTGCACACGAGAAGTTTCTTTTAATTTTAGCACAAGGAGCCGAGACCACCGACGCCGACGTCTTGTACCGCGGCACGATCATTAATTATCGTCACGGGAGCAGCGGACGGACGAGACACGCGGTTTTATCGCTGTTTACGAAAAGAACCACGTCCGCGCTGCGAGGTATTAGCATAATTAATGGTCGGCGGCTCCGCGCTCTTGATTATAAACTAATTATCGCCCGGAACCGCGCTTCATCTGATCGCACTGCACTTTCCCTCTTCCCCTCAGCTCTAAAAAGAAGCTCTGATAAAAGGGGACAAGTCAAACTAACTCCCCAAACATCGCAACTCTATTCCCCACTAAAATCTTCAGAGGACCCTAAAACCGCAATTACAAGGAATAATAAACCTAACAACCGATCAAAAATACTCTTCCCAATGATTCGCCCCGCGATAGAAATCGAGAATAAAGCTCCCGTCGAACAAAGACGCCGGGTAAGTCTAAGGGCTCGGGCGCAGAGAACTCGGCCCTATTGAGAAGGCGCGGTGTGTGCCGGCCTGGGGGCCATGCATCACTCACGGCTGCAATTGAAATTGGCTTTGTTCAGGTGAACGAGGCAACACTTTCCGAGGCAGGGGCGCGCGCGGAGGGCCCGAAAGGCCGAAAAAGTGGGACGCCGGAGCAATCGTTGACTCGCATCACTGATTCAGCCGGGCGAACGAGGCCGCCCCCGGATCTATCTGGCTCGGGCGAACCCGCCGTGTAATTTCTCCCCGGCAATTTCGAGCAATTACCTCCGCCACAAGGTAGAGCCCTCGCGGCAAAGTAGCGCGAGGGAGATCCCTGCGCCCCACTCGACACGAGGATCGATATAGTTTAGTTGAGCGGGCAAACTCTGCCTATCGAAAGATAATGTTTCGAATTTGGAATCGTGGAGAGAGATGGGTCGGGCATGGAGATTGTGAGCTTGAAATAGATTTTCGCGAGATTACATTTCTTAGGTAAATAATACTTAATCCGGAGTCGCTTTTGACATAGGAAACTCGGAATCCGATATATTTCTAGCGTGAAAAGTGCGACTGTCGAGTGGGAGAGAAGTCTGCCGGAGCTAAAAATGCCTGTCACGGAGTGTTAAATGGAAAGATGCGAGGCAGTTCCCTGCACTGAAATCATTCTTAATTCAGACCGCTTGGAGGTTCAGTAGTTTAATTGCCTCGACTAATATTTCATCCTTCTGGAAGACCTTCCTCCGGCCTTTCGACCTATCTGTAATTCAACCAGTCAATTGGAGCGGATGGATTACCCATAAGTCATTGCGGAATCGAAGCACGATTAGACCGAGATCGAATGAGTGCTAATACTCTCGGAGAGTTCCTGCATGTCATCCTACTCGACCCGCATATCTCTGGCTTCCGGCCGATTTTTAAGGAGGCCAATTTCATCGAACCGCTCTCATAACTCGAGGATGTAGGAGAAAGTTGTGGAGAAATGGATAGTAATAAGACTGACCGTCTCTCGCTGCACTGGATGCCCACAGTTCCGGCTTCAGCGGCGAGCACTCAAGGTCCATGCAAGACGATGTTCGTGCTCCGGTGACTGGAATCAGAGAAACAAGAGGTATTGTTAGTAGTCGCACTCGGTGTACCACTAAACCAATCGGGTATAATAATAGAGATGGAGAACAGGATCAACAATGCCACTCGGAATGCATTCGCAAGGTTATTTAGTCAGAAGCGTAGAGCGTACTTCCGGAATGGTTCGCCAGCCGGCGAGTGAATCTATCCGGCTGGTCTATCAAGGCGTGAATCGCTCGATGGAAATTCTACGGGGACAGATAGCGCAAGTGTGAGAGGATGCGGGAGAGGGGGAACAGTCGACTAATGTCACGAACCGAATCGAACAATGGCGATGCTATTTATTCGCCATTAGGGATTCCCGGTTTCATTAGGTTGGTATTGGTCTCGAGCACTGGCGTACGTTTACCCTTATCTTCCTCGCCCTTCCACGGCTGGGTGAGTAGTCGAGCCACTCGAGGAGTCGAGCATCCTTGCGCTCTCCTCTTACCTCGACTTACCCTTTTATCCTTTACTCGAGATTCTTTTTTGAAATATCTTGTTTTTAATTATTCTTCATTCAACCTACAGCAATCCATTTAACATCGATAGTGTGGTCCAGTAATTCTCTCACTCATCATTTATTCAGTACAATTTCGTTGGGATAAAAAAAGGTTCTAACTAATATTTGAAAAGTGTATTTCTTCTATTATTCATAAACCATCCTCTCGTACCTATTCATATATCGCTGTTGACGGAACATAGACCTTGAAAATGAGTGTTCCATGTAATTCGAAAGAGACTCTAAAGGGATGACGCATGTCACTGGACAAGAGGATCGTTGTAAGCTAGATAAAATATGCAGGAGGTTCCTCTACCAAACTGACCATTTATATTGCTATTTGCCCTGTCGCTTAATGCGGCAAATTATGAAATATATTCTTCGCGGGCGTGTAGAGCGGGCGGGCTAGCTCGCCGGCTAACTAACTGGCCTGTTTGCTGACGAGCAATAACGCAATGCCATTAAATCGATGCGCCTCCAGTCGCCCCGTAAATTACGATTGGATTCCTGCAATCGGCAGCAAACGCCGAGCGTACTGAGTGCTCGGCTCGATAAGGTTCTGCCTTTATTTACGGCTCGAGCCCAACTATCACGCTTAATTGGATGGGCGAGGCGACGCACCAAGTCACCCATTAGCTTTTTTTCCCTCTCCCTCAGATTCGCGCTCTGTCTCTTGCTAATATTCTCGCGTAAAAATGTCATTCAATCTGCATGAGTGTAGGCGGGAAAATTATCAATTTAAAGAACAGCAATTGCGATTACTTGCTCATTTTATGTTTCGATTTTATTAAGAATACTCTGATTCGTATTTGACACTAAAGCGCGTGGAACGTTGAAGGAGAATTTTCGCGAAACGCGAATCAATTCCGTTAAAATGATTTCAAGCCGCCGACTTTTCCCGGCGCGAGGGAAAAAAGTTTGGCGGAATCCGGCGACGCACAGACGCACGACAGCCGGTTTCCATTAGATGAAGTGTGGAGCAAGAGTTTGCCGCGAAGTGGAACGGACGAGAGGCACTCGACGGAGATGTAACTTGGACGCCATGCAAATTCGGGAATTCAGTGCGGCGCGCGCTCGGTACTTTCCGGCGCGCATGACGCTCGCGAAATTTATGCGGCCTCATCGAGTCCGCGCGAACAATGCCCCGAGCGAGAGGACTCGTGTGCGAAAAAGGAGTCTCGAACTTGACATCGAGAGTAAATCAGTTACAAGTCCTTTATCAACGAGAATGAGGAGTGATTTATCCCCGATGGAGAATCAGATCGCTTTCTAGAATCTCGAACCCTCCGCTCCAAACAAAACACTGAAACCGCCAGTGTCTGCAGCATGCAATATTCAAATCGGCTCTCTATACCCGCCGCGTTATCATTATCCCTAGAAATAAGCGGGATCTCGACTTCTCAAAGAAATCGCGTGCGCCGCTCAAAAACACAAAGCCATTTACAGAAATTCGCTAATACCTCGCGGTAAGTGTGTGTGGCGGGTGCGGGAGTCCTTTGCGAGAAAGGGCTGCTTTTTCAGGGCCAAAAGAAACAAGGGGAGCAGCATTGCCGCGCGCTCTCCCAGAGAGAACTAAAACGAAGAAAGCGCGACTAAAAGCCATGAAACCCGACGGAAACGAGCGAAGGGTGGAGTGGTGGGGATGCAGCCGCGGGGGAGACATGAAATTTCGAAAAAACAAGATCGGTCGTAGTCCTGTTGGTAAAATTATTCAATGGCTCCCTGTAACTTGGTTATGACGACGTCGCAATGAAAAGAGTGCCACACTACCCGCCCCGCCTCCCTTAGTGCGCCCTTCGCCCTAGTACTAAAGGCATTAATGCTTAGGGATATTTCGCGAGCGATGGAAAAAAAAAACCTCCGGCTCACACGCGCACCTACTTTTTTACCCGTAAACCTTAACGCGCCAGCGTCGACTCGGCGGGCGAGCATAAAAATGCTAGTTATGTTGGCACATAAATGGCAATTTGCCGCGCAAGTTACCCCTTGAAGAAGCTAGGCTCCGCCGCCCTTGTTTTCGTACTGCGCAAAGGCGTCCTTTAACTCACACGAAAACAGCATTGCGAGAAATGCGCGCCGGCTCTAATGAAAATATTTAAGGAGAACATTTTTGGCGTTTTAACTTTTAATTACTGAAGCGCGGTGTTATGGGAATTGAACTGAGTCATTTTCGAGGACGAATGCAGCTCCAAAACATCTCGAAGGCTTCTATTTCTATACTCGATTGCACCTTTAAAAAATCCGCGCCACTTAAGCAAAGGTTAAAATGGTCCGAGCCGAGTTGCCTAGTCAACAATTACCGCGGGAAATCGTGTCGTACTTTCATCGTTTCATCGTTTCATCGTTTCATCGCGCGCTCCGTCTGAAAATACCCACACTCGACTCTACTACGTCCTTGACTGGTTGGTCGAATCGATGGCATCGGAATTAGTACGCTGCATCGCTCGACATAATTCATGAGCTGTCCTCTCGTAGCCCAGGAATACTCATAATCGCCGCGGGAATCAAGTTCGGCCACGACCAGCCGACGGAATTCATTATTCAGTCGGCGAGATCAATGTCGCCGTGATATTTTTGTGTGCCCCGTTTCCCGCTCGCACGTACGTCGTCCGTTGAAAGCTTAACGCTGGACCGACACCCCGACACCCCGAGACCGCTCGACGAGGGGACAATTTATCCGACGTCTTAGCCATTTACGACACAGCGTACGAGCTGGACCTTTCACTCGAGGTTTGATATTTCATCCTAACAGTCTTCAGATAACTGACATTTCTCTTCGATTTCCAAGATATTCAAAGACTTTAAATACATCAGATTCGTGCAGGAAAGAGTACGTGTGCTTGAAGGGTGTTTGTCGAGTTGGTAAATGTGAGCATGTTTACTTTTTGTCAACCAATCCATCAAGGACACCACTCAAGCCAACTGTCGATGTTCAGTTTCCCCTCGACGTCTGAAAAATACGTTCTCTTAGTACACTGGATTTATTGATTTAATGATTACTTCATTAATCATTAATTCAATTGAATGGTCATGTATTCGGCAATACTATTTATTATATTTTTAAAAATAATTTTCATTAGTACTCGATGACATGAACGATATTTCCTTTATTCTCATTTTTTCGAATTTTTGACATTTTTCCAACTCGACCGATTTCGACATTTTTCAATAAAACTAAGTTTCCACGTGGAATTAATGGGTTAGCATCGGTAATTGTGTCGTACGAGCAATATTTCACCGATTTTCGGACCAAAATCATCGAAATCTCATCCGTTCGGCACAGTTACGGCCTCTGACCAACTAATTTTGTGCTGAAAGTTAGTTTCTAGGGTCAAACTAAAGAAATATCAAGCATTCGTTCGAGTTCGGAGACCTTCGAAAAATCGAGAATTTTTCCATACCTACCCCTTCTCATTTTTTCGATTTTTTGACATTTTTTCAACTCGTCCAATTTTGATATTTTTCGATAGAGTTAACCCCAAAACTAAGTTTCTACACAGAATTAGTGGGTGAGAGTCCATAATTGTGTCGTACGAGCAATATTTCACCGATTTTCGGACCAAAATCATCGAAATCTCATCCGTTCGGCACAGTTACGGCCTCTGACCAACTAATTTTGTGCCGAAAGTTAGTTTCTAGGGTCAAACTAAAGAAATATCAAGCATTCGTTCGAGTTCGGAGACCTTCGAAAAATCGAGAATTTTTCCATACCTACCCCTTCTCATTTTTTCAATTTTTCGACATTTTTTCAAATCGCCTCTAATGGTCCTGGCTGTTTAGTTTAAGCCTAGAAACTAACATTCCGCCGAGAATCGGCCGGTCAAAGGCCAGAACGGCGCCGTATGAACGATATTTCGTGTTATTCTCGTCGAAAAGACGTTCGTTCGGCGCTGTGATGGCCTTGGAGAGGCCAATTCTGGCCTGAATCTTAGTTTCTAGGGACAAACTAAAGAACCAGGGCCATTAGGGCCGAATAATCCTCAACTATCTACCAGTTTTAACTGCAACACGGATTCATTTCTTTCGCAAAATCGCAACCCGCACTTCCAACTTGCAACTTTCTTACTACCCGGCCGTGTCCCATTTTTCCTAGTTGCCAGTCAAGCCGCCACTGTTTTCTTTGTGCGTCCGCCGACAAGGCAATAAACCGTGGCGGAGAATACGAGCTTTCCCCCCCTAAAAACAAGCGACCTATATTTCGCCCTTGGGACCGGAGGATCACTCGACCCCATGGGGAGAGGGAGCAGCCCCGCACCATTAGCGAGGAACAACCGCTTGACTACAGACATCCACGCAACAATGCCGCCAACATTGTTCCGCGAATGTAAGTCTGGAGAGCTGTGAAATCCGCATTGTTCACATCGCCAGCTTCCTTTTATCACAGATCCAAAGTCAACCTATCGAAGCAGCTAACGAGCCGAATTATTTGTTTGACTAAATTCATTCATTGGCTGAGAAGCACGTAAAGTACAATGATGTCCTGATAAGAAAGCTTACGCTGCCTATAAGGTAGAAGAAATGGTCGGATTGTACAGAAGCGAAGTTTAATTGGAATTATTACGAGGGCGAGTCGAGTGTCCGCTAATATCGGCGGGACATCTCGCTGGGAGTCGACGAAATCCAATTTCGCTTGGTGGCCTGAGCGGTGTCTCGCCGGAGCGTCGAGACGGAGAGTGAACAGGGGAGAAAAAAGGTATACATCGACATTGGCCGCGTCTGAATTTGCTTAAGGATTTATCATTCGACCCCTCGGCTCTTCTTACCACTGGCCTGATAAGGGCGGCTTCAGTCCCCTTCAGTCCTCGGCCCCAGAAGACGCCGGTAATCCTGGCACCCGAGTTAACTTGAATGGCTGACTTCAAAACTACAGGCGCCCTGACACCACTTGTGTGTGTATTATTAATCAATTTATTTACAATTACTTTTTCTCAAAAATGACACTGAAACGAGTGCATCAAATAATTGACTTCAGACAATGTTAAAAACTATAAAGTAGAATCAATTTTATTATGCTTATTATTTGCTACACTGCAAATATGATTGAAGAATAATTGTATTTAATAATTCCTAAAATTTATGTAGTGAATAGTAAACAGAAACGACCTTGACCCACGTCTCCCGGAATTCTTAGCTCAAGACCGGAAGTATTCCGACGCACGGTCAATATTATTACCCGCTCGACCGCATACAGCACACACCTGTCTCCGCGAAAGAGCGATGTGTTCTCCTCGACAGTAGAGCTCGACCCCGGACTTATTCATGTGGTGCGAAACTTGCGAATTTTTATCGCGCCAATGAATACCTCGACGCAGAAACATCGGGTAGTATTTCTCACCCGGGGTGATTTATCGGAGCCTATACATACATATCTCCTCCGGATTGATCGGACGTTCGATACCGTTTTATACTGCATCGGGAAAACTTGGTGCTCAAGCTTAAGTACATTGGAGTATCACGTGAGATTTTGAATGCAATAGTTTATGTATGTTAATGAATATCTTCAATATTCCATTTGGATCTTTTAAACGCTGATTATGTAATCTCAGTTACTTGATTAATTCGTTCATTTTTATTCGCGAAAAAGATTCACTCAATCGGATTATTAATACGAACTAGCGCAAGAACAGGGGACTTAATGGCGGAGGATCGACATAAATTTGGAATATTGTCGACTGACAAGTGTCATCGGGAGAGGACGCGTGTACATCGGCGTGGACGGCAGATCGATCGTGAGATTCCGGGAAATGGAATATTCTCTGTAATTGATGCATGGGCTGGCTGCGGGGTTGGCCGTTAAAAAATGGGGGAGTGGATGGTCACGAAAGGATGGGGAGCCACCTGGGGGAGGGAAGGGGGCTGTCCATCGATCAGAGCCGAAAGATAAAAGGATAGCTCTGTACCTGTCAAAGACGCTCGATCGATAAAGGTGCAAAATTTGACAAACGATATAACGCGATAAGACGCAACCGAGGCAAATTCGCCTCCATCGCATCGGCCGTGATTGATGACTGCGTTAAGCGCGATACTCCGCCGCGAGGTCCTACTGGCAATGACGAATCGCATCTCCAAATTATCGCCTCCTCCACTCCTCTTTCGAGTCCGAACCACCTCGCGCCAGATAGCATTGGTATGCTTTTTAATTTACCGACTGATTCACTTGCCTCTCATTCTCTAATATCGAACCAGACTTTTTATTCGAGAGGATTTTTATTATTTGCATATTATATTCTATTATGTTATATAATATTGTGTATAATTTAGAGATTTACAACTGAAAGTAGTAGATAACTTAAAAATAACAGAATCCGAAGACTGAATCACCTTGAACATGGAGAGATTTCAGATACTCTCAATTCTTAATGGATCTCCCCTGGCCACAGATAGATGAACGATATCCCATCTGGATTAAGATCCTGATTCATCGAGGAGTATCCGTCATGTCAAGGGTGATTGTATTACTGTCGATCGGACGTAGCACTGCGATCGATTTGGCAGGAAAGGCGCAGTGGACTTGTTTCGAGCGTCAATGCAGACTTGGGAAATGAGATCCGCGGCGGGAACCATTACTGTCATCCGCGAGGTTCGTCAAAAGTGCGCCGCGCCGGGAAAAAGTCATTTAATTCCGTCCGCGTGATCAGTGGAACGTGCAGGCCAAGAGAAAGGGAGCGAGGGGACGGAGTTCGGAATAGGCGTTCAGCCAGGAACGTTACACCAATTTCGCGACTGAAATTGCAGGCCGGCCTCAGCCAGTACTTCAGCGGCGGGTTTTGTTGTGCGAAACCCACCTAGGCTTTCCTTTTGCCCAATTTCCGCGGCAAATTGTTCCGGGCCATGCAAACATAAGCGGCGCATAAAGGCTGCCGGCCTTTTTGTCGGCGCTTCCTGGACGCGCGTCAAATAGCCGTTCGATCGCTTCGACTTCCCTTTAAAGTGAAACGCTTGCGCCAACACTGCGCCAACCGGCAACAAAAACCCACACATTCATCCTCTCTGGCGAAACTTTTTCGACAGATATGAGAGAATTAATTATCGACCAGTCAATCGTCAGTGCTGCCTTCGATTCCACTGGCTTCCAATCAGAAGAGGAAACAGGATGTCTTGGTAATCGATAAACAGTCTCGGCAATTATGCACAACCGAAACCGGCGCCGTTTGATTCCCAACATCGAGAAACCTGTCGATTGGCACAAAAAGCGTCTTTCATATATTTGCGCCGTTAAAGAGATCGACACCCAGTGGAGGGGGCCGCGAGAGAGGCGGAAAGGTTGCCGGTGGATATTGGAGGAAAACTCGCGATGCTCGTATGGGAAATGCGCAGCTGGAAACTGGAAAGGGCCTTTCGGCTATCGAGACTTTTCCACTGCTCGAGCTACGTATCGGCGAGGCATACTGTGCCACTAACGGCCTTTGAGAGGAATTCCAGTAGAATGTAGACACGGCATACACAGGTAACATTAAGCTCGTGCTCGGTACATTATATACAATACCTACCATGCACTGTGCACAGTCGAGTGGGCCGACTCCCCATGCAAGCCCGTTTCTCACGCGCAATGCGTCAACGTGTCAATCCCCCACCTTACTTCTGACAGCCGGGGGTTGCAAACTTCCCGGGGATTCTCGCGCTCCGTTGTTCCGGAGGCCGACACCCCGCCCGAGAGATCTACAGGACGTTAATCGTGGCAGGGCACGTTCCGCCGGAGCAAACTCCGCCGACTCCGAGCGATCTCGCCCGACCAATTTCTGGATACCAAAAATAGACAACTCTACTTAATGCATTTGCATTATAGGTAGAAATTAATAATCGAAAACCATTAGAGGAGATTTGATATTGTTGGTTGAAGTTGCCGGGAAGTTTTAGTAAGGGAGAATCTAATGGAATCAATGGTAAATGCGTTAAGATAAATTCGAAGGAACCCGGGGAGGGGATTTGCCGCGATTGGCAATGATAGGCGAGGATCGCGCGGAGAAATTGCTCGGAGCGATTCCGAGGACGGCTGAATCACGGGAAAACAAGCTGGAAAGGGGAAAGGGCTAAGAGTGGGAGAGGCAGGGGGTGGGTGAAAGCGAGATGATCACAGATGGTAGTAGGAGTTGCGCGTGTTATCATGACAAGAGGTTCTTGAAGAGAGCCGCCCGCGGGCAGCGCACGCTGCGACGAGAGATATCACGTCATATTTTACCCACAAATCCTACCAGTGTGTGCCTCTGATGCTTCACCGTCAGCCGTTTCTCTCTTTACGGGACAATGATTCTCTCCTTCCCTCCTCCGCCTCCAAATCCCGCCAATCTCTATTTTACTCTCCCTTTATTTCATCCCCCACTTCTCTTTTTCACCTCCACGACACTGCTAAGCGCTAGTCGATACAAGAGAAACTCCTGTCACTTTCCATAACACGCACTGCAAATACAAAGCGAGATATAACAACATAAATCGGCCAAAACCCCCCAAAAAATGGAGAAATATCTCAACAATAAATCGAGAGAAGAAAAACTTTATTCTCGCGAGAAGGAGGGGGAAGTTTCCCTTCCAGCGGACACTAGGTTCTACTTTCGCGCGCCACTATTACTATTTCATGATACACCAGAGGGTGTTCGTGCAGGACGCACACTCGAGCCATTCAAACTTTCCGAGTGCGGAGCTTCCCATGAGCCGCGCAGCCTGTTTGACCGAGGGGCGTCGAGCAGCGAGGCATTAGAGGAAATGTATAGAGAAAATCCCGTTAGATTAACCGGGTTGGGAGTACAGGGGCCGAGCTGAGAAGCAAACGACTGGGGAGAACGGAGCCGGCTGATGGCGAAGCCGCGCGTATAATGACACGAATTTAAAGTAAATTTTCCGCTATTTTCCTCGGAGCTATGTACAAGAGGTAGACGCGCCGCCCGAGAGCCAATTACGGCATGGTCACACGCAACAACCCGGGCTAAGTATATAATTCCTGTAATACGTGGCTGCGCCCCGATGCCGCCCACTCGGCAAAAAACCACCCCTGCGGCCAAAGAAGCTAACAAACCCAACAGAGAAACTCCACTTCCATCAACCCTATATTAAAAAATCGCCTAAAGACCTTATTAAAATCAAATCAATCAGAAATTCATCCACGATTAATCTATCAATAAAAAGAATCCCCTCACTCATATTGTCGACTTTTAATTTCAAACTCATCTTTTCAATTTTTACCTTTCAAGCCAACTCTTTAAATCTCGCGAGCTCGAGTGTCGAAAGCTCGTCGCGGCGACGTGCTTTATTAAAAGGTTGCTACTCGAAGAAGGCAGGGCGTGAAGTTAAATCGAATTGGCTTAAGAGCGCGACGGGGTTATCCGTCGCCGCGAGCGAATCGACGCTGGAATTAGCCTCGGAGTGGTATCTCGGGAGTGGGCTCTGCTCGGATGGGATGCTGGCTGGACCGAGAGGCGAGGTTCGTCGTGGTCGCTTTGCCCGGAGAAAGGTGGGAAAGGAAGGAGCGAGGGTGGGTCGAGCGGATAGGGCAGCGCCGACGGAAATATTATTTCTCCGGCTGCCACTCTGGCGTGTCGGCGTCAGGGTCTATCGGGTTGGGTTGTTATGAGGCCGGCATGTATCAGAGGGCGGCAGAGGGCGGCGGAGGGCGGCAGAGGGCGGCGGAGAGCCGAAGGGAGGGAGTCGGGTGATGATGGTGGTGAACATCGGGGCCGCGCGCGATGGAAACGTCACCGGGTAACACGTAGCCTCCACCGGCGAAACGAGCCAAGTGTCGATTCGAATCTCCGATATCCGGTTTTCCACCGCGTACACACTACCGAGCCGAGTCACCTACATAGGGGCTGTGGATGTGTAAACGTGTGCGATCGCCCTGGCGATTACACGCAACCCCGGTTCCTTCGACCGGCGTGATCTCGTCTTCGGTGAGAAGGGCCAATGTCGACGAGGATGCCTGTCGGTATTTATTCTCGCACATCGAGATCATTCGGATCCGATGAATTACGGAAAATCCTATCCACGCACACCAGTGAAGTCTCTGAATCTGTTATTATCGGAATCATAGAATCTGAATCATATATTAATCTCATAATTTATCCATTTAATTTAATCCATTTAATCTATATTAATCTCTATTTCTAATTTATATCTATTTAATCTATTTAAATTGAACAGATCATTTAATTATTCAAGACACTGCTAAATTAGCTGTAGGAACAAATCGAATTACCCAACCGCCGCAAAGATCAATTAAAAATTCGATCAATAGAAAATCTGAATGACACGGGAGTCTAGGCGCGAGGGAAAATGTCTCGAGTGGTTTAATTAGAAGGTCTGAAACTCGTAGCGTTCGGTGAAAATTCGTATTACCGTCGGCCGACATCGGCATTTCACGGGGGCCACGTAAACTCCTTGGCAAGTTCAATTTTCTAGCCGGCACTCGGGAACGCCGGTGCCGCTGCTGGTGGCGGCGTGTTCTATTCCAGGAGCAGGACGAGCTTTCGCAGAGGCCTGCATGTTTGTAATTATTGGCAGGAAATTAAACCGTGTTTGACCACGATTTACGTGCCACGATAGTCACCTGCAGCCCACCCCTGACGTGCCTCGCCCATACCTTGCACCGCACTCCGCCCTCCGCCCTCCGCCCTCCTCTCTGTTACTTTCATTCGTCACTTTGGAAAGCTCGTCAAAGCCGCTTACACACTCCTTTCCCAATCGACGTGCCAGTTAATGCCCCTAATTATAACTTGCATTCAGAGTGACGTATGCACTTGTCAAATATTCATGGTTTTGATAAAAGTATTAATCTTTGTTTTGGCATTGGTAATTCAAATTAATTTGTGTGAATCTTTTATCGAGCACTAATTACAGTGGAATTTGCCCGATTTGTTATTCATATGTAAAGCATAGTGGGTCGTGAAAATTATATTGTAACATTATCCACGATTGGTTAATTATTAATTCAGTTGAATGCGCCCAACTGATTAAATACCTTTACCCTTTGCCTAGGAGGTCTGGCGTTTAAAATTGGCAGGGAAGAAGTTAAAAAATGGTGTAATGTTATCGACTAGGATTGAGCAGACTCGTAATAAGATGTCGATCATCAGCGTTCACTTATCCAGATCGAGCGAGCCGCGTGGCAATATTCGGGCGGAGATTCCCGGCCGGCCCGGCGATCCCCGGAAATTGAAATTGGTGCCTATCGAGGCTGATCTCATTGGGGAGCAACTGAGTGATCGGTAAACTATGCTCGGCTCCGCCGATTCTAGCTAATTAGCTGACGCACGCTCCCGATTAATCGTGATATCGGCGGCGCGCGAGGAAGATAGCGTGAAACTGGCGCACCATCAAAACGGCGAATCGCTTTCAGCCACTCGTACCGTCATCGCCTTTCACACCGGCGAGAATCATTAGGCAATCCTGTGATCGACATATAGTGCGCTAACTAGTAGATCACCCGTTTCTATTTTAACTATCAATCCCCACTCATATACATTTATCATCAATTATATAAACATATATATGTCGAATACTATATATCAATTATATGAACATATATATGTCGAATATTATATATAAATTATATAACGATATATATGTCGAATATTATATATCAAATATATAAACAAAAAATGAGAAATTTCATTGTTAAGTGCACGTCACACGTTTCACAATAATAAAAGTCCAAATTTAAAGCAGCTTCCAACTTTCCACTTTTCCTCGGCGAACTTGGGCACTAACAATCGGGCACACCCGATTTACATAAACATCGGCGGTCGACTAATGAGAGAATCGTCAACACTAACGGCAATATGTCCGAGGCTTTCGTTGGTTGTAGCCGCATGTGTACCTTCGGCTAACGAATAGTAATTAGTTTTCGTGGAAAGCGGCGCGGGGTGGAAGTAAGCGCGGGAGAGAGCCGAAGGAAAAAGGAGAGCGGCCAACCAGAGAGAGAGAGAGAGAGAGAGAGAGAGATCCAGCTCTAATGAAACGGGCGAGTGTGTGCATGTGCGCCGGGAGCTTCCGGCGGCTAATCAAATGAGAGGCACATGCATGCCTGCGTCCACGCACGCATGCACGCGCGCGCGCGTGCGTTGCTTGCGGAAGGAAATTGGACGATAAATCAAAAAGTCCGAGGGTAGACGGGCGGAGGTACGTGGTCCGGCGGCGGAGCACACATCGGCGACGCTTGTTGCATCGCCGATGCAACAACTCGTCCCGGTGAGATCGAGATCGGCCGGGAGAGAGAGAGAGAGAGAGAGAGAGAGAGAGAGAGAGAGTATTCAACCTCCATGGCGAGTTCGCAGGCCGCATTGGTAGACAAGGATCCCTCGATTCCGCGAGATTGGCTTTTCCGTTGAGAGACGGCGGAAAAAGGGCGCGTGTGTGACGAGCATTTCCCTCGGCGCGTCGCTGCCGTCGAGAGATAAATTCATAACCGGTGAAGCTTCGTTAACGCACTTCTCTCTCTCTCTCTCTCTCTCTCTCTCTCTCTCTACTTCTCTGCCCTCAGGCGTCGCGTCGCCGGCGTCGAAAGGCCTCGGGCCCTGAAAGGCGAGCCATGCATCAAAGGCGCCGCGCCGATAGTTTAATAATTGTAAAGGCCCTTTACGCCTGATGCGCCGAATATGCACGAGAAATATTGAATATCGATCCGCGCGACCTGTCTTACCCAGTGGAGAACAGCGCGCGCGTTCAGCTCGAAAGGTCGTCGGCGCGACGGCCTTTCCGAGTGACCCGATAGCCCACTCATTTCGAAGAGAGGAGATAGCCCAGCGCGGCACGCGCGTGTAATCGTAATTCCAGGAGGAATTTGCAATGCAGATGTCATGACGATGATGTCACCCGGACGTCCCTCATCGCCGGCCGCCACCGTGTCAGAGACACCGGCGATTTCATTGTGGCGCCGATTCCATTTCCACCGACGCCGCGTCTCTGTCTATCTGCACGCACGGGCTCGTGAGCATTCAAATGACTCGGTTACCTCGCGATGTACATACTGACGGTTCTCGACTGTTGATGAAATCATTCGCCGACGGACTCTATCTTTTCTCCTATCTTGCGCATTGTTGTACGTAGCCAGATGGCGAAGTGCGATAGGACGGAATTCCGGCAGCAAGCCTGAAGAGAATGCAGAAAGTGACAATGCGCCTGGAGACCTCTCTGAACTCTCGACGCGCCTTCCGATTCAATTGCGACATTGGCCGCCTCGTTGTCCTTCAGCGAGTGATGACTTTAATGGGCGTCGACCTCCCGTCGCGGCTTTCGTCACACGAAAATCCGCGCGAAACGCGCTCCACTTGACACCCCGGGGCTTTAATTCAATCAAACTTATTGAACGTCATTTCCGGCGAGGAACCTGTTGGCCGCTGCATTCAGACTGCAATTCGCCCTGGGAAAGGTCAGATCGACTTCGGCCGGCCAATAGACTCGCGTCGCGCTAGAGGAAAGGTACAAGTTCAAGTTGCCGCGAGATAAAACTTGGTTTGAAAACAGAAAATTGTCAAGTTCCAAAGGGCCAGGCATACGCCGAGGAAAATTCCCGTGTCTCGATAGCGTGCTATGAATTGTGCCGAGAAGGATCGTGCGCATTAATTTTCAATCATTCGCCCGGGCAACGTACACGCGATTGCTTATTAATCGAACCTTCATTAGCCGCTCGCCGGCAAGGATAACGGCTGCCAGCCAGGATAAAGCACGCGTCACACGGCCCGATGAGTTACGTCGGCGTCCTTGCGGCCCGCACTCATTTTCCGCATAATACCTCTATGCAAATTTTTCCACACCTGCCATTCTCCACACGGCAGCGGGCGCGCGCTATTTTCCAGCGAGTGGCGCTAACAGCGATTAACTCCCTCGGCCGCGGCATGTGTGAGGATTACATCGGTTTATGGCCGATTTACACAATCCCATAACGCGCTACACCGCCGGCCCAGCTAGCAAATCGCTTTCTATTGTTTTCAATCTTTTCCGGCCTGTAAAAAAGCTTGCGTGTAATCAAACGGCTCACGGGCTTCCGTGTAAACGAACCTTTGTCGATGGTACGCTCGAATCCACACACACCTTTTTTCCGGCTTTCGGAGAATTGCACTCGGAGATGGACAAGAAGGTTTTTCACGGGGAAATGAGTGGGAGTCGGAAAGCGCATTCGCTACCTTTTTGTTCCGCGAGTCGAGGAGCTTTCGCTTTTTTATGGGACGCTGTAATTGCCTCGTAAGTCGAGCGAGTGTCTGTTGTGTAGGTGTGGAGGGTTTAAGTCAGCCTGGAAGGGTTTGCGTGAGGCCCTCGACTTTTAAAGGGGAGGAATCCTAAGAAATTCGAGGTAGATCGCTTTCCTTCAAAATCGACCAATTCCATATCCATACCAAAACATGCGAACCCTGCGAGTCCCTTCATCCCCCAACCCTTAAATTACACGCTTACGAAACCACGAAACCTCGCGGGCAAAGCGTCCGAGGACACAGGGCGTCCCTTTATGTCTCCATAAAGAGAATTTTAACGCACGAGCAACGCAACGAGCCTCCGTAAAAAGGCCCGCACCCTCTCGCAGCGTCGGCAAGCCCGCAAAAGCTCGACTTAGCCGCACACAAGCGCACCAAGGAATCCCGTGGGCGGAGAAGCCGGCGAAAAGGGGGAAAGGGTGTATTTTCGGAGGCGCGCGGCCGCAATGTTCGAGGGCCCGGACACAACCGGCCTTAATTACCGCGTAAAAACGAACTCCATCCCATTGAAAGCTCTGAAAGAGTCAACGCTCCGAGTCGCCGCGATCCAAGGAGAGTTGCATTATTAAATGTCGCATTTCTCCGAGGCGGCGACCTCCGCCGAAAAGAGGGGGCCTCGCGGGGGGCTGGATTTGTCGCGGGGGTTGAAAGCCGCCCGGCCGCTGAAAGGCTGCGTTTAACGAGGATCAAAGTCCGGCAAATGCCGAGGTACCTAGTCCACGTGTGTGTGTGTGTGTGTGTGTGTGTGTGGATGCAGGGCGGAGAGCAGAGGTGGATAGAGAGCGGCCGGGTAAAATGCGAGCGAGGATGGAGTTAACGTTAGTTAAACAGTCGCTTCCGTCGACGGCTGACGACGGCACCGAAAGTATGAGAGAGAGGATGCATAGAGGAGTATCTATGTATGTATAAGGCCGCCTAAGCGCGCCACTGTCAAAGCCAGCGAACTTCTTCAGAGCTTCTCCATCTCAGTGGAGCGTAGCTCGCCGGCAGCCGCTATTCCCACGTACCGCCAATCTCGAGCCATCTCCGTTCCAATTTCCACGGAAAATGTTTTTCCTCGCACGCGCCCGCGCACGCCCGCGCGCGCGCCGGGGCCCCGGCGAAAATTGCGAGGAACGAGAGGGACGCGGAAAAACCCTCGCGGAAAATACCCGCCTCGCACAATCCTTTCCTCACCCGCTTCTCTTAAGGGCGGATTGCAAATCGATATTATGCAAATCCTCTCGCACTTTCCTTCCAGCTCGAATTTTGCGTGTATGATTTCGAGAAATCTGTTGTATCTGTTTCGCGAGATGATGTGTGACATGAAAACTCGGAAAACTGCTTGTATTATTTTTAATGATGAATTTTAATGCTCGTAGTGAGAGATTCACTGATACAGAGTTCTCGGGCTCGATTTCGAAGGGCGGAGTCAGCCAATTTACAAGACCGCGCGCCTGGGAATACATATTTACAGGGTGCCCGATGCGAGCCCCCCGCGCAATCTCTGCCCGACTATGCACGAGCCGATAAAATTCTCCAAGTCGACACACACCGTCTATGTGCAGAGAGCCGGCGCTCGTTCGATATTCCCAAGCCGTTGTGATTCCAGCGATCGTATCAACATACATCCCCCCCAAGACGAGAGCGCGAGCATACAAATTACAGGGGAAAACTGGAGCGGAGCCCGCAAGGAGATCCAGCGTCGCGCGGCAATTCCCAACTTCCTCCCCTGAAAGAGAGAAGAGAGAAGGGAGGAGAGAGCGTATCAATTACTCGACTAATTGTAAGGAGAGGCCGATTTTCCTCGGCGATCTCGCGAAAGAAAGACGAACGAAGGGCCGGAGTGTCGGTTTAATTGAAAGAGGTGGAAGAGCGCCCGGGGCGACTCGGAGTCATTGCAATTACAGCCGGGAGTAGCTCGCCCCGATCTCACATGCACTGGCGAAATTATTTGACCCGGATCGCTTTAATGAAACTGCGCTTTCCAACGTGCCTGCGAGTCCACCGCTCATGATGATACGCTGCTGCGGAGTGGTCGGAAGAATTTTGGAAGATCTCAGCGAAAATCTACCGTCGGGCGCTGGCAGTATGCGATAGGGAAATGGTGAGTGTCGGTTTACATGATTTAAAGAGAGAAACAAGTAATATTCATCGTTTTAGAGACGAACAGTGAAACGCGAAAGGGGAAGTCTGAATGGTTTACTGAGCCAGCGATTCCCTGGGATGTAGAAAGCTTCGATCCGATTTCAATTAAGACAACCTGAAACGCCAGTCCGATAAAGTTAGTGACACGTTAAACAGCTATGCCATCCTCTGGACTTCTTCCAATACACAGTCGAAAGCATCAACCGCGAAACTTGAAGAAACCAGATCGATTCCACCGCGAATTACCACACGTGTCCGCACCAAAGTACTCCATCATTTACAATCACATTCCAAGCCCCAAGAATCGCCAATTTCACATCTCCGCGAACAAAGGACCGCCCTTCCATAATCACACTAATCAACTTTCGTAATTCAAAAGAAAATACTACAACGCCACTTTACACCGCGGCAGAATCAATCGAGCGCACTAAACCCTCTCACACGAAGGTTCGATCAGTGATTGATTGGTTTCCCTGACCCGACGCGTCTTTGCTCGGAGAACTCGAGAGAACAGCCGGAGCGAGCGAGTCGTGCGGGCACTTAAGAATTCTTGGTGGCTGCGGGAAAGTCGTGGCGATCGTAAGAAGTAAGAAGCGGCAAAGTTGGCCGCAGGATGCGGTGCTCCCGCGGCCGATGGATAGCGTTCGCTCCCGCAGAAACGTCCCGGCGGTAATTAATTTACCGGCTGCGCCGCGCCATTGACAATCCAATTATTTATCGGGCAAGTTGTCCGGGAGCACACGCGCGCTTCGGTCTCTGCTCTGCCGAGGGGCACCGTTCGCTTTAACTTTCTCTTGGTGTTTCTCTTCGTTGGATATATGTGTGTGGAACGCCAAAGGGGCAGACGGTCGGTGACACATGTTGAAGTTAAAATTATAACACTGGCTGAAGGGAGATTTCGCGAACTCGCGAAATCTGTTGTTCCCAGACACAATTGGCTGAAGCTCACTCTTTTCTGGATGACTAATAGAGAGCCCGCGATACCTCGGTTGGTTCAGCTAGAAGGTAAATCCTCGACTAAAACTCCATTTCAATCGAACGAGTATGTAGATCGATGCTAGTTAAATACCAATCGAAAGTCTGCCACTTACATTCATCGTTCGCCATGCGATTGAAAAACTCGTGGCGTCGACAGAGCAAGAAAT
This sequence comes from Crossocerus cetratus, assembly GCA_963675795.1. NCBI lineage: Eukaryota > Metazoa > Arthropoda > Insecta > Hymenoptera > Crabronidae > Crossocerus > Crossocerus cetratus. The sequence continues at coordinate 20,981,203 of OY776667.1, forward strand.
TGAACGGTACCTATAAGAAGGAAGAGATGAAAGAAGCGTCCAAGACAGAGCTCCAATTGAATTCACCCTCCAAAGGACGTCGGTACAGGTTCCGGACAGGTTCGAGGGCATCAACAGCAGGAAGCCTCTCGCGGAATTAGCCCGCGGCCGAACTACAAGCCCGAAACATCCCTGAGAATCGAGGATTCCTTTCGCCCTAACCACGTCCCCCGCAGCACTCGAATAATTTCGCCGCGGATAAACTAGCCGAGATTGCGGCGAACCGAGCGCGCTTCCTTCGGCCAATCCCAGATATAGAGGAGAGAGCAAAAAGAACTAGTCACTGGCGCTGACTCGAGGTAGATGAAAGCTCTCGAAAGTCGAGCTTCAAACCGCCGGACTCTCAAAGAGTAGACTGGACTCTACATTCGCTGGAAAGTCGACCAGCCCCATAGACCTCGATCCATTCTTACAAAGTGCATATTTCAGAAGGCAAGTTTAAGCGCGACTTATTACCGAGGGGATTCACTTCGCAAAAGCACACACGCGCGGTTTCTCTATTGCGCGCTCAGGGAGAGAGAACGTCAAGGGTCCAAACTGCCCATTCGGCGCAAAGCTAAACCACTGGCAGGATGCAGACGACATTTTTCTAATGTCTAGCGAGCAGCCAACTGCAAATGGCTCTGCTATCTCAGTTCCCAGTGGATACTTTTCAACCCTGGAGCTCCGAGAGAGAGAGAGAGAGAGGGAAGGTTAGCAAGCCATCTCATACAGCGAGTCATCCAACGCCGAAACTTTCGCAAATTCGCCAGGAAGAAACTCCGAAGGAAATCACTGGAGGACGACGCGATATTCTTATTCAGCCGGGACCGGAAACCGAGACGATTTGATTTATGTCAGAAGGCGCTCGGATTAAGCAATTATCAGGTTAACGAATTTCTTCGAGGTAGTTATTTCGTTTCTCTTTCGTTCTCTACAATCGCGATTCTTTGAATCCACTTGCGTAGAGCGCGCTCGGCGCTGCAACCATCCATCAACCTCAGAGATTAACGACCATATTCCGCTAAATATTGAATACAACCGAGAGTGTACCGGCGGAAAACCCGCGCAAACCTATCTCACATTGGGGAAATCGTCCTCCCGGCTATGAGCTATGATTTTTCCTGTCCGCATCGCCATTGCCAGTTTTCCCAGTGTTATGAGTGCGCTCGTAACTTTGATCCGAGATAAGATTAATTAAAGCAGATCCCAAGACAAGCATTGTAACGAAACTGATCCATCGTGCAGCCCCTTCACGGAGATTACTATCTCTAAAACAAGTGGAGGGAAGGATATAAATTTTCAAGTATAAATAAATCAATAATAAACCGGCAAAAATGGCTTGAAAGTTATATGAGGCTGTGCAGGACAAAGCGGCGGAATAGCGTGGGACAAGCATCGTCCCGAACAATCTCGTAAAAAGGGCCGTAAATAAAAATGAATTGGCCGATCGAAGCTCCCGGGGGCGGAGGCGAGGTCGAGGTCTTGATAGTTGGGCTACAGGATAAAAGCGTACGTAGAACCGAGCGGCCTTTTGAATAAAGCCCAGTCAGCGTTACTTCACCAATCGAACTTTGCACGTGTATACAAGGATCGCAACGGGATACATCACTTTCGGGTGGAAATTATGCAACAATGCTTATCGTGCTTACCACGCGAGCCGTTCGCACGGGGGTCACGTGACCTCGACAATAAAGCCGGCTAGGCGAACCGCAATCCGACTGCGCAGGCTGAATAAAGCATTAATAGAAACCCGTGTGCTCTTTGGATTGCTTAGGCCAATTGAATTATAATGCGCGCCAACTGATTAAAGCCGCCCTTCAATTGGCCCGCGGCTTTCGGAGCTTTCACCTTTCATCAATAAAGCAAACACCGCGCGCGCATACTTTAACCAATCAACACGAATTCATTCTTGTAGAATATCAACTGGATATTACAAAGGAATTCTGTTTGAACTAAACCAGTTGGATAAAACAGATTTTTAATAGGCATGGGGGAAATCCGAGAACTGTGAATAGGGGAAAATTAATCGGCCGATGCCCGGGCGAGGGCGCACGGGATTCCGCATGAGGTCGTAATTAGCGTTCTACAGTTCCAAAAGGCTTCAATTTAGGACGATTAAAATAAAAAATCAATTTAATGAGTAGCCCGAGCAGCGAGCAGTGCATCAGAGTGGTGAGTTTTTGCAAATCCCCGCTCGAGCGAGAGCCCCCAGTCTGGCATAATTGGGCCGCGCTGGCCTTAACAAAAAAAATCTGTTGGCGCAAACGAGGTCGGACATTTCGAAGTCTGATTCATTACACGGCCAACAGCAGCGGCGGCGGCGGCACATGCGCACGCGCGTGCGGCTGAGGTCGCCGCGTGTGTGTTTGTGTAAGGGCAACGAGGCTCGAGAACGGCTAATTGCGAAGCAGCGGAGTGCGTATCGTCGAGAGGCTCTCTCGTCTAAACGACAAATTACGAGCTCTTCGAAAGAGGCCGCTGCCGGCCGATAGCCGTAGAGCCTCGCGCCGGCTGGCCGCTGTGCTTTTACGGGGACGCAATCTGATCCGATTAGATCGCGTGAAAACGGCGGGCCCCCACTGCCTGCGGAAACGAGGGCTTAATTACACGTGACAACAAGCCGCTGCGAGCGCCCGGATGCGCCCGATAAAATTCCGCCCTCGCGACTGCCCTTTGGATTCCTTTCGTCGATGTCGAGTTTTGCCAATAGCAACTTCCTCTTCACTTCGTGCTCTGATATGTACTTAAAGTCGTTCTTTAGAGAACTTGGTCTACTCGAAGCGCCCGAGGGATAATTAAAATCGATAAACATCAGGTATTATGATCGAAAACGCGTGATTTGCAGGTGGGAAAGGTGTATGTGTTTCGTCTGAGGAACTAAGGTTTAATTAACCCTTTGAAACTGAAGCTGTTCTCGCGAAAGGGATGTAATTAATGAGTTTAAGAGGAAGAGAACGCTGGGAAGAGCAGGTCTGAAATCTAAAGGGAGACGTGTACTCATAAAATGATTATTTTCGGCCCTCAATCCCTATTGGCGTTAGCGCATTAAACAAAGTGGCGAGTGAGAGCGGGGATTATCAGCCGCGGCGCATTAAGCGAGCAATATAATCCAAACCCGTGTAACCTGCACAAATAAAGCCGATCTAATCAAGTACGGGTAATGTAATGAAAGATAAATGATACGACGCAGGTTCGCCCGGTCACCGAATCGTGACCAACATGCATATTCCAATTCAGCCAAATCCACTTTCCTGCCAATAAATTGGACGCGCGCGCGCGCGCGCGCCCTCCGCCAATTGCCGGGCTGGACTGCTCTCATCAAAGCGTGCGCTTGGCGGTTCGGATTTTCGCCGGAATTGACTGCGACCCAAGGACAGCGGACACAGGACACCCAAAGGTCAAACCCTACCTGTCGCGTAACCATTCTAAATGCATAGTCAGGAACAACCAGCAGAGAAACAACGAGAACGAAAGCTCGAAATCAACACCCGCGAGCGACACACCAGTCGTCGCTTGTCACAGAGCCGACAAAACACGAGAGTGCAATCCCGAGGAAAAACCACCCCTGTTTTTCACCGCGCGCCCTTCCACCAACCCGCGCGACAGGCGCAAGCGGAAAGGTATTACAGGCAATCCGTTTGCGCAAGTTATTCCGATTTCCTCGAGCTCGAAGTAAGGAGTTTAGGCGGAGGAAAGCGACGAGAGGGAGATAGGGCGGCCGAGAAGAGGATTAGAGAAGGGCGAGAGGGGGCGCGAAGGGCCGCTGGGAAAAGCGCACTGATTCTAGATTCGCATGCCGCTACTGCGAATTGTCGCCCCGGCATTTGTCATCCGGATTGCAATGCGAGAGCAAAGAGCCACTCAAAGAGAGTGTATGTGCATATGTGAGGGAGAGAGTGGGAGTTCATGGACCCGGAGCGCTCTGGAGAGGAGATGCAAATCAAAGCAAGTGGCCAGTAGGGAAGCCAGTCGAGAATAGCCCGGGTAAAGGTGCGCGCGTAGGTGAAGGGGCAGAGTGGCTTCCTCCGAGGGACTCGTGTGTCCACACACGCGAGAGTCAACGTCTTGGCACTCGCCGCTCTTCGATGTTTCGAGAGCCCTGCGAGAACTACGAGAATCAGCCGACCCTAACTATCCTTCGAATAAGCAGCGATATTATCCTATTAATAATCGATTTGGTTGAAATTTGACACAGACATAGCTTATAACCGGGATTAAAACATAAGATTAATTTATCCTAGCTTGACAACTGCTATTATATGGTATGTAATTTCCAATATATTAATTTATTTCATAATTATATTAGTAGGATATTAGGGTACATTTTTCGGGATAAGTAGAGCCGAAACTAATTTCCTCGAAATTGGAAGGGAGTGGAACTGTTCTGGGCGTGGAACCGAAATTCAAACGTCAGACTGTTACTGTACGCGCGCGAGCGCGCATGTTCATTAGAACTGCTTTCCATTTAGCGAAAGCGTAGATGTTTACTAAGTGTGTGCTGCGTCTAACATTGACGTAAAATCGCGAGTGGTGGTTTAGAGCTCTGGAAGTATCGCAACTAAAGCACTCGATCGGAACTGACGGCGTCGGTCGATAAGATTGAAAGAGGAATTCAATCCAGCGACGCAACGAATTAAATTCGGAACAGTGTTCCTGGAATTTACGCTATTACCCGCGTTTAGATGCGATGATATCGGAATGGCGCGATGCGCGTGAAACACCGCAGCTTTGACCTATTTCCCGGTTTCCCTCTCTCGCGGCCGAGCAGTGCACTTTGCGTTATCAGCGCAGCGCTTTCGCGGAATAACTTGCGTAACAAAAAACAGAAGGCGCCGGAGCGTGCCGAGCTGACTCAATAAATACATTAGCCGGTCGTCTCGCGCTGCACTGCTCTCGCTGGAAATTCGTTCGTTTGCTTTCGTTCAGAGGGAATGCGAGCAAACAGCTTCAAAGTGAACGACCGCCACTTAATACCTCCGCCGCAAATGTTTACCTTTCTTATACGCACCTACTTCCCAGTCATTTAATCGAGACCGGTTTAACAATAATCCGAGCGACGCCCTTTCACTGACAGTCCCAGCCAATCACTTAGTCAATTACATTATCAACAAACTTGCAGTACTAAACTCAATTTTCAACTATGTAATACTGTAAAATCAACACTCGCTTGAAATACTTGAAGAAATAAATATGATACTGCCATTTTTTCAACTCGTCTAATTTTGATATTTTTCGATAGAGTTAACCCTAAAACTAAGTTTCTACACAGAATTAGTGGGTGAGAGTCCATAATTGTGTCGTATGAGCGATATTTAACCGATTTTCGGACCAAAATCATCGAAATCTCATCCGTTCGGCACAGTTACGGCCTCTGACCCACTAATTTTGTGTTGAAACTTAGTTTCTAGGGTCAAACTAAAGAAATATCAAGCATTCGTTCGAGTTCGGGGACCTTCGAAAAATAAAAAATTTTTCCATACCTACCCCTTCTCATTTTTTCGATTTTTTGACATTTTTTCAACTCGTCCAATTTTGATATTTTTCGATAGAGTTAACCCTAAAACGAAGTTTCTACACAGAATTAGTGGGTGAGAGTCCATAATTGTGTCGTACGAGCAATATTTCACCGATTTTCGGACCAAAATCATCGAAATCTCATCCGTTCGGCACAGTTACGGCCTCTAACCAACTAATTTTGTGCTGAAAGTTAGTTTCTAGAGTCAAACTAAAGAAATATCAAGCATTCGTTCGATTTCGAGAACCTTCAAAAAATTGATAATTTTTCCATACCTACCCCTTCTCATTTTTTCGATTTTTTGACATTTTTTCAACTCGTCCAATTTTGATATTTTTCGATAGAGTTAAGCCTAAAACTAAGTTTCTACACAGAATTAGTGGGTGAGAGTCCATAATTGTGTCGTATGAGCGATATTTCGCTGATTTTTTGACGAAAATTGTCGAAATCTCATCCGTTCGGCACAGTTACGGCCTCTGACCCGCTAATTTTGTGCTGAAACTTAGTTTCTAGGGTCAAACTAAAGAAATATCAAGCATTCGTTCGAGTGCGGGGACCTTCGAAAAATCGAAAATTTTTCCATACCTACCCCTTCTCATTTTTTCGATTTTTCGACATTTTTTCAAATCGCCTCTAATGGTGCTGGGTGTTTAGTTTAAGCCTAGAAACTAACATTCCGCCCAGAATTGGTCGGTCAAAGGCCATAACGGCGCCGTATGAACGATATTTCGTTTATTTTCGTCGAAAAAACGTTCATTCTACGCCGTTATGGCCTCGGTGCCGCTAATTCTGGGCTAAATGTTAGTTTCTAGGCAGAAACTAAAGAACTAGGACCATTAGGGCCGATTCGGGGAGATGTCGAAAATTGAAAATTTTTGCAGTGGTACCATTTTTGTTTCCATATTACTTACTATATTTAAAAGTGAGATAAACGAGGTTTTATTACATCCAAAGTACCAAATATCTCCACCCTCAGCGACGCTCCGACGAGATAAATAAAAAAGTATCGGGCAAGGGAGGCAGAATGTACTGCCGGGAACTCGGAAGTTACAAGCTCAATCAGTTACTTGCCTCCATTTTCTGGCTGGCGGCGGTCTCGGCCAGAAAGACACTTATCGCGCACGCTGGACCGCACAAAGAATATAGAGCGGTCCAGGAGGCTGCACGAGCCCGGGGCTAGTGCGAGGGCTGGCTAGACTCTCGCCTCACAGAAACAGAACACACCCGACCTCCCTTTTTCCATGGCCCGAGCAGCTTCCGCCTTCCACAGAAACAACCGAACACAACCTGGACCCATTGTACTTTCTATTACGCCAAGCCCAGCCAAATAAAAAGCAGCAGCCTCTCTGTCTAATTATTCAGTTTCGCATTTAGAGGGGAAACGGCCTTTTCTATGGAATGTGCTAAGTGGTAATAGTAATTAGGGAATCAATTCACCAATTCTAATGGAAATTAACTGGTGCAATCGTAGAGTTGGTATTTAATGATTTGGGTGTTGGGAGAAAATTGAATTCTGTGCTTTTTGAGGGGGGAAATACTGGAGACCGGGTGAAATAATTCATCGATTTTTGACTGATTAAAGTTGAGAAATGGGGGACTCTAGTGTATGAATGATGTTATCTCAGTGTCAAGAATTGCTTATTCAATGTTGTACTAGCGTGAGTGTGTTATTGTTTCAATCGAAAACAATGTGGTGCGCAGATGCAGTTGATGCAGAGCTCGCCGGTAACCAGGGTGAGGAGCGAGTGTGCTGATAAAGAAGCTACTCTCGGGGACGACGATCTGAGAAGATCTCCCGGGTATCTAGGGATCCCGGGGCAGCTCGGCGACGGCGCTTAGTTAGGGAACGTTGAGCCGTGAAAGTGGACACAAGCTGGCCACCGGGTACACACGGCACATACGCTCTCAGGTGCGAAGACGGCCGCGTCGTGTTATCACTTCTGTTACAATATTAGTCCCCGTCGACTAATCGCACTGCAAACAGCCACTTCGCTGTCGGAACAATCGCGACCCCGAGTTCCCAGTCAGCCGTGCGATACGAGCCAACAGGATCACCCCATGGCCAACAGGAATTCAACATTTAACGCAGCTGCTTCACTCTAATTAAGTTCGACAAGAAATACTGAAATTGAAGAAATTTCAAGATTGGGAACTCTCGGCTCTCTCAAGTACACCGGCTCGACTTCGGACAACTTACAACAGAGTTTACATCGGGAACCTTCACCCGCACATTTCTCGCGTCCTGCAGCCCCAACTTCCCCGGGAAACTTAAACCCTTTTCGATCTGGTTTCCACGGGGGATTTGAGTTTCAGGACTTTTACCATTCAATGTTTCCTATCAGAGTTGCATTTCGAGCCCGTTCCTCGGCGCAATAACGCGCCGCACAATCGAGCGGAGACAACAATGCGCGTGAAAGCTGACGGCAATCCAATATCTGGCGAGGTATATTAAACACAAACCGAGCAAAACAGCCATTTGCAGCTGCAACATTTTCGATATTTGTATACCTGAAACCCGAGCTAGCTGGAGTTCGACTGTATAAATGGAACATGTAGCTCCATGGAGACGCGTTCAACCAATCCGGCCAACCATTTTTCGAAATAAAGGAGAGAAATAAATTCATTACACCTGGCCATCACAGGAGCTTTCATTCAGTTACTACTAGGACCAGGACTGCAGAAAAGCTTGCTCAATTTTCCGAGTTGAGCAAATCCAGGCAATAAACTGCAAGAGGAAAGACATTTCGCATCGAAGGGCGGTGGATTCAAAGGGCTAAGCCTTAAAGATTAAAAGACTCCCAGTAAGGGTAGTTCAACTAGGAACCCTCAAACTGCAATCCCCTGAAGAGTGCACGAGCGTGTCCTAGGGAATTTCTCGAGGCTGTCGATCAGCCTTTAATCTTTAATAACTCGGTAACTCCACGCCAGCGACGCGGGGAAATCAGTCTAGGGAATCAGCGTAAACTAACTATAAGGGATATAGATTCGTCCCAGGACGGCTGGGAAAAGCGAGGAGCGCCGGCTGCAGTCGAGGCGGAATTTTAAAAAAGGAGAAACCCTGGGGAAGCCCCGGAATCGGTAAAGGTAAACGGCCACATGGTCCCCGGCTCTGTCGCGTAGATTCTCTCTGGCTCGCGCGGACGTACACGGCACCGGCGCCGATGGAGATTGATGTGTGCGCGCCAAAAGTGTGCTGAAAAGCCCATCTGGGAGCCGGCGGCCATTGCGAGCGGGTCGCCAACCTGCAGGATGCATTTACATCCCAAGTACCTCCTTCGAGAGGAAATGCGCCGGCACGCGGATATATTACGGAGTTCTCCGAGTTCTGTGAAGGTAGAATCTCTCTGAGTATCGAATGTGTATCGATACCAGTTCCTCTCGGTCAAAAATCTTGCGTTCCGGTCAAAGTATTGACCCAATCCAATTAATCCCTGATTTCTTCTCGCTTCCCTTACTATTATTTCAACATAATCTCAAACCGCTCGATTTCACAATTTCAATATAATTCAACATAATTTCAATATAATGAATATATCGGTCAAAGTATTGACCGATATATCAAAGTCAAAGTATTGACTGATATATTCATTATATTGAAATTATGTTGAATTATATTGAAATTGTGAAATCGAGCGGTTTGAGATTATGTTGAAATAATGGGAAGGGAAGCGAGAAGAAATCAGGGCTTGAATCCGCGCTTCTCTCGACGGCCTATGCGAGGATTCCCGATGGAACTTCGGCGAAAGCCCGTCGAAGGCCCGGACGGAGCTTTTATTTGCGCGTTACGGCCGAGTAAATGCGCCGAGTGCGATCGGACGGCCCTCCAGCCATGCTGCCGGCCGATTTCACGCTAGTTTGATAAGCGGGAAAAAAAGAGGCAAAGCCTTTTGGCAGCCTCGCCGAGAGCAACACTCGCAGGGAGTTAGCTACGATTAAACGACAGATTTAATCGGCATCGCAGAGGCTTTGACGCTCGAACGTCCTTTCGGGACGCTCATCTTCCTTTCGCTCTGTACCTACTCTCGTCAATCCCCAGTTTTCCCTCGAAAACATTCCCAACTCTACTTCAACATACATTACTTAATCATTCGGTTCGTTCAACTACTTCTTTCCGGACGAATATGCATTTCATTCTTAATTTCCCGGGGAAATATGTATTGTTTGCTTTATTTCGCGCCAACTGCCGCAATCTTGTTACAGCGACAGTTTCTTAGATTTGTAATAAAGAAATTGGACGTTGCGGTCGCGGGCAGTATCATTCGCTTTTCAGCCGCGCCGACGTAAAGTATGATTACTTTACACTCCAGCGGTTTAAATAGCGCGGGAAACTCGCCGGGAAGTACAATATTCCGCGGAGTGCTGAATATAAGCTTCTTGCTTTTCAAATCAGGAGCGAGTGGGTAACGGGGAAACACAATTACGGGGATCAAGTTTGCGAGTAATGCAGGGACGCCGCCGTTCCCGGGGAATGTTGCGGTTCCACCGCAATTACTTCTGCTTTCGGTATATGTGCGGCGGCGGAACGAGCTTGGCTTTTCGACAAAATTGAAATTTTCTGGCAATAAATCCTCAACGGCGCGTGCGCGCACTTTTAAGGCTTTCAAAAAGGAACTTCCGATCTTCCAAGATTGAAATTCCTCGGGAAAAACAGTTGATTTCGCAGAGGTAGGCGAGAGCTGTGAAGGAGGTCGCTGCTGAGTTTGATCAAACCTAGACAACCAGCCGGTGGCAGCGACGCGAGCCGGAGAAGCCGAGTAAGTTCAAAACGATTTTAAAGCCTCGCGAAGAAAGGCTTAATTAAGAGGAAGCCTCTAAATAACATTAAGACGCCTTTTAGTAACTGTAACCAGCTTTCTAACAAATCTCCGCATATTTTCCTCTCTCTCGAGAGAGAGAGGGTGGCGACTGGCTATTACCGGTGAGGTCGCGGGGGTTGCGCAAAGGGTGAAAAGCCTCGATGGCGAGGCGGGAGACAACGGTTTCCCGGATACTCAAAGATGCGCAAAGCTCTCACGCTAACCCAGAATGGTACCCTTTAAAAGCCGGGCTCTTTAAGCTAAGAGAAGAGCAGAGAGGAGAACTCGGAGTTCTTAAGCGCCGCGGGTCGGCCGCGCTTTATCGCCGTCCTTAAATCGGCCCTTATCGCTTTTCATATCAGGCTGACTATACTCGAGCAGCCATCAGGATCTAAAAGGGCACTTTCCACCGAACTGGGCTTTCTAGTCCTAGATGAACCGTCATCAACACTGCTGACAGGCTAAAATCTTTCCACCAACGAAAATCGAGTACGAATATTCTCAAAAGTATAACTCAACTCTGCGATTGAAGTTGGAGTCTCGCCCGACAGGGAAATCGGATGTTGACTAGCGCGGCAGCGGCGTAATATTCTCGAATTACGAAACCCACGGGATACGTCGCTTCCTTTCGCGGAAAAGTGCCGCTGTCCAGGAAGTCTATCCTGGTGGGCAAGTTCCCCGGGAAAGTTTCGCGAGGCGGGCGGGGCGGCGCATCAAAAATTTCCTCCCTCCGCCACAGGACGATGCCTCGACACCGTAAGTGGAATACTTGCGCATAATCTTAATGTCCCCGGCAGCAAGCCGGCTTCCCCCCGACGCCCAAGCTGATGCTCTCCCCTTCAACTTTCCGAAAGTATTATTTATCGCCGTTCCCTTGATATACAGGTCGCCGCAGGCTCGCGTCAACCGGTCGGGAGAAACATGGGACATTCCATCCCTCGAGAAGTTGGGTACGCGTGATTTTTTGAGATTTTTGATAAAATTGCGATTAAAAGATTGATTAAAAATAGGTAAAAATATTTTAGATAGCTTTTGGAAGATTTCATTGAGTATTACCTGTTGAAAGCTGGCTTTTTCTGGCAGGGGATGATCGAATTATAGTGAAATCCATTAGCGCGAGGCTCTCGAAGGGCTTTCACCCTCAATTTCAAGGGATACGTCAGACTGAATCAACGTTTCTTTCGCATTTTGGCTCAAGGTTTGACTGGAAACTCGAAAAGTGACTCCAGTGTAAAGAGCACGAAAGAATTGTAGCGTGGGTTCCTCCGTGCAGTGGCAAACTCAATATCGTCTTGGCAGGGCTGAAATACAATTAGGTCATATTTTCCCAGCCAGCTAGATGAGACTGAGTGTAACGGCACGTGACTAATGGACTTGGTTTCAAGGGAACATCCCCTGCCAGCGGAGCCAGCCATATTCGAGGGATGCCAAAGTAATCCACTCGGTCCGAGGTGCATGGAGAATGGCGCTGCTTCCGCTATCTCCGACCTCGCTGTATCAAAGCCAATCGGCTCTCAACATATTAACGACCACCCACTGATTTACCAAACAACTGACCATTGGCCTTTTCTTGCTGTTCTTGCAAGAGATTTCGACTTTAAGAATTGGAATGCGAAATATTAATAGATCGCGTCGAGCGAGGTTCAAAGTCATTTAGCGATCGAGAGGCTGGAGATGAGGACTCAAGACCGAACTCACTGGGATTCGAGACTCGAGTGGCCCCGCTCGCATTGAGGATGAAATAGACGTTTCTCCTTCGGAATAACGCGCCCACGTAATTCGGTCCTCTCGCCCACGCTCTCTGCTCTCTAGCTGCGAGGCGATTCAGAGAAAGAGTACCCGTTGAGAAAACGACATCGCGCCCTCGAAACCCCTTTAATTTCTAAACGGCAAACGCGATTCGCCGGGACGACTAAATCCGATTATCTCTAGGCTGCTTGATTTACAAGTCCAAGTCTCTTCCTGGTGCAAATATCCCTTGAACAAACACTTAAGATTTCATCCTTTGGAGTTTTCCACACCGAGTGTCGATATGATCATTTTTATTCGTATCTTTTCGGAATTAATAACTGAGTCGATCCTCTTATATGCTAACTACTTTCTGTTAAATCACCTGAGTATATTCAAGACTCGCACACATTTAATCTGATTGCATGGAAGGTACGAACCGAGAGATTTTCACCTGCCACCCGAAACGAGCGTGCATACTCGATCAAACGAAATCAGTGTGTACCAGTTTCCCGTTGGCCCGAGTTCCCTTCACGCACCCTCCCGCCCGACTTGCGTGTGTACACACGAGTGTCTTGCTCGAACCGAAAGAGAGTATCGATAAAACAATTCGGCGCGGTGTCCCGGCCTTCCCGGTGACGTTCCTGTCAAAGGCAAATTTACCTCCGGCTTCCCCTACACCCTTCTCCGTCCTCTAAGGGCTTAGAACAGGAAAAAATCGAAAGGAGTCGCTCGTTTCCGTGGAACTCCTAAGGGATGATCGCGGGCTTGGCGCCGGAAGGGAATCGGTGTTGTTCAAGTTCCAAGGGTCGCCGGGGAAACGCGGTCTTAAGGAGAGATGAAATCTTAAGGGCGCGCGTAGTCTCGAGAAGTAACCGCGCGAAGAACAATAGCGCGGTTCACAACCACGCGCCGGAAGACTGAAAACGAACCGAGTGCCGCGGATTCCGGAATCGCGTTTACATAATGAACACTCGAGCAGCACCAAAGACTCGCGCGCGCGTTTCGATGAAGTTGGAGGGATTCGCTATTCCGATGTGCTTTCATCGAGATATCGCAGGAGGCTGTGTTTTCCTCTGTGCACTACACCTCGCGGGCCGAAGCGATTCTCGATTTTCCAGAGGCACACCCTCGCGCCTCTGCCACCTCCCTACGCTTGTCTGCCTGCTCTGTGCCTTCTGTTACAGAGACAGTGCGCACCGGCTTTGAGGAAAACTTGGCTCCCAAGTGCGCTCGCGGAGCACTCAGCAAGCTCTGATTGTAAATCAAACTCTCGCCAAGCTCCCGCCGAGCGAACGCCCTCGCGCTTCGAGAATCGTGAAATTAAAGGGCCTGTCGAGTAACACTCGCTTCTTGTCGATCTTTATTCATAGCTGAGAATTGATTGGGGACACATTGTCAGTGAGAAAAAACTGGATAACTCAGTTTTAAATCAATAAAATCAATCAAATTTATTTTAAATCAATAAAACACTAGTTCTTTTCCCCAGAAAATCAGCAGAAATACTCCTAATCTAAACTCAAACTAAAAATCCCTGAATCTTTAAGGATAAACTACCCAAGCGATGGCTTTGTGTCTTAATCGAAGCTTTGAATGACTGAATTCAATATAACCGTGTCGGCAAACCTCTGTAACACATCGTGCCGGCTCGATAAGGTATTTATCGAGAGGTGGGAGAGTAGTGACCCGATATTTACTCCTCCGGCCATTTAGCACGTTGGCCTGGGTGCAGCCACTCCGACGCGGCGTATGGGGCTGCCGTACCGTCCACCCCCGGCTCGCCGAGCACGAGCGCCCAGACGATCGATCCGGATTCCCAAAAAAGAATGCCACGCTCAACGCTGTGTTTCTGTGCAATATTACCGCAATTTTCACTCGCCGGTGTAGATTTGCGTTGCATCTGCATTGGTATGGTGGGTGGGTTGGTATAGGGAGGTGTCTGTAACTTGGAAGGGGGCCATTAAGAATTAGTGAATTAGATGGGGATGTTTCTGAAAAGGTTTTTGGGATCGACTTAATGGGACCCAAGTATAGGGCGATTCAATTGGTTTTGAATCGGTAATGATGGATGTAGGCTGTTGAAAATGTAATAATTATATGATGTTCAGGAATTTTAATATGAAGAGTCTTTGTCGAGTCTTTTTCACCCACCGACATTTATTTATAATATTAAATTGTATTGTAAATCGAAATAATTGGAACTCGAGTGCGAAAGGGATGATTAAAAGCCAACAGACTCACCCTGTAGACTTGTACAAGTAACTGCCCTGATTACAATACGACTGGAAATCGGAAAGACAGGGTATAACTGAGGTGACTCGGGATGCGCTTGTGCCGGCAAAAGGGTCAAGACTTGGCCGAGCAGTGCCAAGAAACGGCTGAAAAGCCATCCACTGCGGAAACGTGTGGACGAATAGGAAAGTGGCGTGGGTGAGCGATCGAGTGGCGAGGGGAATCTATTTTTCTCTCGAGTGACGCCTTGTCCCGTAACAGGGCGCTTAAAAGGGTCAAGTCTACCGCTCTCTCTCTCTTAAGCGAGAATATTTAGAACTACCGCGAATCATCGCCACTCTCCATTCTCGAGTGCGATGGTTTCGTCTACGCGAAGAAAAGCTCTTCGGACATTTCATTGACCCGAAATTCCAGTTGGTCGAGACGGATGAGACGTCGTTCACTGTGACCTGGGTTCATACTCGAGTCAAACAACCTGTTTTTCCTGCTGAGACAAGCAGAACTCTCTGCTTGAATAAAGCTTGTAAAACTTGGGTGTATCCCGCGTGATTTATCATGAAAAAAACATATCCGAAAGATATCCAATATAATATCCCATGAAGAGAGCGAGGTTCGTGTGTAACGATCCGCAGTGGAAAACGGCCAGGTCATAAGTGGTAGGTCGAAAGCTCCGGGGCAATGCATCACACTCGCTGACGCGATGCGAATGTTAATGCGCGCGGAAGCTGCTGGTCCAGCGTCTTGCATGGAGCGGCAGAATAAACCGGCGAGACTTCCCTCGACTCGAGAATACTTCCCGCGCGAGACTCTATCCGGCAATTCCATACGAGGAAAATCAAAGGATTTGAGAAACAAGGGATTGACCCGGATGTCACTGACCCCGGCGAACCCAGCGGCAGGATGAAAAAGTGGCTGGATTCGAACGAGAAGAATTGTACTAGTTCCGCTCGCCGTTCTCTCGGAACACGACTTTTGTCTTAGTTATCTCGCAGTTTGCCCGCTGTTTCCTGCTGGCATTGAAATTGCGCTCATTTGCGAGGACTTTCGAGCCGTCCGTCCTCCATTCGCTCAGAAATCTCTCTTTGTCTTTCCGCGTGAACCTCGTTACCGTAATGCCGGGGCAAACTTCCCTCGACTCGCTCAAACCGCCATGCTATCCCTTTGAAGTGCGAGCGCGCCCAATCCAATCAGACCGGCCGAGATTGTAATTCCTGATAATTACTCGCGTTGCAATAAGAAATATGAGAGAAACTTTCTATGTTGAATCTCGAGGCGACACTGCGAAGGCCGATTTCATTCTCACACCTAACGCGAAACGACCCGATTGATCTTTACAATATTTCCCAATAAATTCTCCACCTTCCAACAGTAATCGATCACCGTATTAAACAAATGAAACTCAACCCCGACTCAACAAGTTCCATCGGACCTAAAACCCCACCAACTAAACGACTTGACTTAGAAGGGAGCGAAAGAAGAGCGAAGAAAGAAGCCGGATTAAGCCTAGAACATCCCCCCAGACCAGAACTCCATCCACCACCGAAGTGAGAGCATTTAGTCGCCAACTAATCGCGTGCCCCATAACCGTAGCGCGGCGAGGGTTGACACGCGGCGCAAGTGGTGCAAGTGGAGCAAGCACAGCGAGATAAATCGAAGGCTTTTCATCGGGGCGTCGCATCCCGCCGGATGGTCAGCCATAGAGATATAGAGTTCTCGAGAGGAGAGGCTGCCAGGGCGGAAAGAGGGACACTTTTAAAGCCCCCTCGGAGTCCCGGACAGCAGCGCTTCCAGTGGCCATTCGAGTGGCTCAGCCCGCCAGCCGGCCGTCTACTACTACTGCGGGCTTATACTACTGGCCGGTGTCTGCTACACGGCGGCCTCTTTCCCCTTGCAACTAGTAGCTCGCCGCCGCGCCGCCGGGTATTCCCTCTGGCAACGTCAGCACACTTTGTCACCTGGTTAAGGGCTCGTTTTTCTAGCCTGCCAACCTGACCATGCTGCCAGGTTGCTCTCTCTCTCCCTCTCGCTCCCTCTCTGCACTGGCTTCGGCCCCCGAGGCCATACAGAACTGCACTGAACAGCTTGCGCACTTCCATTATCTCCCCCGCGTGTCCGCGTGCCCGGCGACCTCTTCTCCAGCAGCACAGCCTGTCCAGCCTGTCTCACCAAGCCCCGCGACGGCCCACGGCTACCCGGAAATACAGTAAGTGTCCGGCGTAAAGCGAGGACGAGCTGCTCTGGAAAGGTCTTATTACCACGGGCTTTTCATCTTCGGGCTACGAGCGCCTTTGTCTTCGAGCTCAAATCACGTATCAGTTCTCGTTGGGGTCTTGGAAGGTTCGCTGTGATTGGATATAGTTAATAGCGGTTTAGTTGGTAATATAGGTGGAATATGTTGATTTGCAATTAAGCCATTCTCTAAAAAAACGTCAAGCTAAAGAAATCTTGGCACTAAGAGGGCAATTTGGATGGTTGTCTTGATTGGGAAAATGTAAGTAATATCATTATTAGATTAAGATGATAGAGTCAAGGAGTCAAGTGATATTGAATGACAATGAAATGATATTCCAAACAATGAATAAACTGACAATATCAAGGCAAACCCCTCGCCATTAGTTCTCACCAACTAATCCAATTAGTTTTCCTCAATAAATAATCAACAAATTACAACATTAATTCCAAGAAAACTAATCTCCAGCCTTCTTAATCTCCCACTCAAGAGTGGCAAATAACTAGCATTGAAATTGCATTAAACCGACCCGACTACTTCCTTTCAGGTGAGCAAAAGTCGAAAAAGACTGGCTCTTTAAATTGGCTCGTTTAATAACACACGAAACAACAGAGAATCCACGATGACTGACGGCTGGAAGAAGTTTCCCAAGCAGTGGCGGCCGTTCGCCGCACAATTTACGAGCAATTTAGCCGTCAAGCAGAACGAGTAGGCGGCAATCGACGATAAGGCTTCTGGCAATAACTCTGTCAGCGCGAGCGCGGACGCGGAGAACAGGAATGAAGCCGGCGCTGTCGGCGGCGAAAGTGCGCCCTATCAAAATGCAAGTGGCCCGAGTGAGACTGGCCGCTGCCGCTGCAAATGCGCGGAGGATTGGGTGAACGGCTGCATTACCGAATATGTGTCAAAGCGGCATAGGTGAGAGTGTGCGGTAACATAGTGCGAGCGGTGAGTCCGCGATCGGGTTGCTTAGTCTCCCCGCAACCACGTGTTGAAGCTCTTCCTGGCACGTTTGCGTGAGAATCGGCGTGGCAGCCGATGCCAGCTCGGTTCTGACAGAGAGAGAGAGAGGGGGAGAGAGAGAGAGCGATGGAAGGTTCTCTAGACATTGCTGGCTGTAGGGCAGAGCTCGCGATGCTAACGACTACTTAAAAGTTTCGAGAGCGAAGGAGAAACCGGTGTAATCCCATTGCGTCCTGTTCCACTGATCAAACAGTTCTTCGTCTTCGAGTTATCCATGCCATTCTATGTATCGCATTAAAACTTTTATTTGCCCGTCGCATTATCCCACTGCTAACGAAAGCCAACTTTTCTCCCAAGTTCTCGAGGGCCATAGATTCGAATGATGATTTTCGAGATTAAATAGTTATAATCGAAGCAAGAAAAATTATTACTCTATTCGGTGCGCTGTTGAAAGCTTCATTCGGTGCCCAATTGACGCGGAACTGTCGCAGGAAAAGGGTAATAAGTTCGTCAATGCAGGAATAAAGAGAATCACGAGAGTGCAAAGGGCGAGATTATCTTGGCCAGTAATAAAACTCGCAAGTCTCCAACGAAGAATAGGAAAGGAGAGGCATAAAAGAGTCGGGCCCGGGGTGGATCGAGCGGGCGACTTGGACTGGAGCTCGCAATTGCGGCTCGCAACGCGCCGTAATCGAGGCATTAACCGGCAAATGACCGCCATAACCGATGGGGATCGGGCTTTACGAGTTGACGGCGACGGCCATGGAGGAAGAGCGCCCACTTCCGCCCGCCGCGGAAACTTGCCCGCTCGGCAATGAATTTGCGAATTACGAGAATGGAATTGGAGAAAAGTGGCAGATACGAGCGAGCAGCCTCTGCGACAGCCGCGTTAAGTCTCCGCGCCGTGGACTATAGTTTAGAGGGAACCCTCTTGGGGGAGTAACTGCGCTTTTCTGCGTGGGATTTTAAACGATGGATTATTATTGATCGCCACTTTGTGCGCGCAAGTAAAAAGTTCCATCGGCTCAATATTCTCACATATATTTGTCCAATCGCACAGCATTCGCCCACTCAATCAATCCAAGTTAAAGACACATATTTATGTTTGAATTCGTAGGGAAGTTATAGTGAATGGCGCATAACTCGACCGGTGCAAACAGCGAGCACTCCAATCGGAAAATTACAGATTCGCTACTCGTTTCCGGGTACACGCAATGTAAACATCACAGACTAATACAAAGCCAGCCGACACCGCGAGCATTGACAGGTTGGAAATTTATGAGCAACCTACCTGCAAATCCTCCCAGTGCAAACGCACAAATGGCACTTGGCAAGAACAGCAGGGAAAAACCAGGGGAAAATTGCATCGGGGAAGGTTCCCGAGAACGGAAAAGCAAGTCAAAGGAAATCTGTAGTGAGCTGGTATTGAAACATGCCTCGAAATGGACACGGTACACAGAGAAGAAGAAAGAATCCGAGCGCGATTGATTAGAGCAGAAGGCGCACGAAAAGCATTGGCTGCGTCGTTAATGCTATCCATAAAGCAGATTAAAGAGCAGTGCCGGGCATCGATATCGATATCGCGCCTTTTATCGGGAGAAATTTCATCCGAAAGCCCGTCCTCTTCCTCCAGGAAAATCAGCATCTCGACAGCCGACAGAGCTCGGCCCGCTGGCCGACTGCAATGAGACTGAGAGGCATATTCTATTTCAAGGAAATCGCGCTCGGCGTAGAAAAATGCCAGGCATAACTCCGGTGGATTAGAGATTGAACTCTCGAGCTGTTTGCGTAAAATTAAACCAATCCGATCGGGTAAAATCTAACAAAAATATCGGAGGATCAACCGCGACTGTCACTTGAATAATAATATAGTCCTCGCTCGGGGAACCTGCCCGGGGAAGCAATACCGCGCTTTGTTTATATTCAAAACATACTTCACTCGACTCTGATACAATTTTAATAAAAGGAAATCTCGCATAGAAATTTCCCGGGGCCGAACTATTCTATGACTAAACGCGAATCTGTAGTAGGTAAACAGAAGCGCTCTATATTCGAGTGGAAATCCGCAATCGATTCATAATAAACGCGAATAGTCTGCCGACTCTCAAGTATTATTCCTCCCGGAGTAAATTTCCCCGCCCGAATCCCCGCGATTGGTCTCTACATTGAGTTATATAAGCATTTTATACCAGCGCTCGATACACGCGCGCGCCAGTAGAATTCGATAACTCTGTTAGCTATGCTACTCTAAATAACAGGGTTGAATGTCGATTTGTAATTACATCGGCCGACCATTCAAAATAATATCCATGCAGTGCCGCGCGCAGACTTATCCGCGCGAGCTTTTGCGCCCGGGCAGCGGCGCGCGATTCCACTTAATTACAGTAGTGCGTGTTTGATATTGAATCGGAGATTTTTCCGGCTAGATAAGATCCTTTGCTGGCCGCCTACGTGGGACGCGACAGGTGAATGAAGCTGAATTAGTGGCGCGTTACGGCGCCGTGACGCGCTTTCGTCATTCAGGGCTGAAAAGCTCGGGAATGTGAGGAGCGGAGAGCGGGAAAGGTCTCGGCCAGTTTTCGGCCGAGTTCAAAGTCTTAAAAGCTCTTTAGCTCTTTCACGCGTCGCTGCCGCAGGCAAAAACCCCTCTGTCGAACGGCCGAGCCATTCTCTGTCGGCTCAATGGACTTCCGAACGCCGGTAGCCAGTAGTTTCTATCAGTCCTGTGTCAGACGCGCTAAAAATCTCCACTTTCGAGCCGAAGCCACGCAGTCTATACAACAGCCAGCCGGAAAACAGACTTAATAGAGCACCTTGACGGGATCGCGATTTATAAAGTCGAAAGAGCCAATAGTTTCATCGGGCGAGCGTTAAAGTTAACTGACGGCCCGACAGCACTAACAATCGAAAGCGAACGATTGAACTTTCGCCCGGCGAGAGAAAAAAAGAGGGAAAGTGACAGCGAGACTCGATCGAACCGGGTGAAATTTAATCTGGAAATTGTCCCGACAAGCACAACTTGTTTCTATGCCGCTTTTATGCATTGAACGCCGTCACTGATAACTCGCGCGACCAAACACAAGTTCATACACCACAACTTCCGAGGTCCAAAGGAAATTTCGACGATTCTTAGTTGGTGCGTGAGAAAATCAACAGTGTCTATATGAGTGAAAAGATTTTCGTTATATCGGCGATGCGAGCGTCAAGAGATCATGAAATCGAACACACGATCCAATGAAGGCGAGACAGCAGACTGGCGTCGAGAGAAAGGACGCGAGCTAATAAACACTCGAGCGAGAATCCTCGTAACCAAACAGAACAGGCAGCCGAAGGTGTGCTGTGTACACAGAGGCACCGAGTAATAGTTGTCGGGTAGGTGTTGCTGGTGCCTGTAACATCGGAATCCCGTGTGCAACCCTTCGCCCTCCCCGCATCACCTGCGCGATACTCGCACGCACGTACGCGAAGGACCACCCTCGACGTACTACTCAATTAACTCCCAGAATACAAATCCATCAATAAACCTCTTCAAGATCCATCGATTATCACCACCAAAACACAAAACTCCATAACTCCATAACTCTCTCTTCTCGAGTTCTTCAATGTAAATCTATAGAAAGAATCGTACACAAACTAAACTGCAACTAAAAGATTCCAGCACAGAAACTGGCCCCGACAAATCCTCGAAACTCACAATGGAATCGCGGGAAAGCTTAATTCCGCGCGTATCGTTACCGCCGAGAGTGTAATAGCTGATACAGCCCTGCCGTTGGCCGCGACGTGACCCTCACCACCCACATTACCAGCGCGTACGTAGAGGTCCGTACGCTTACGAGGAGCCCCGGCGAGTTGGCGTGGTGGAGTGTGGAGGGTGGCGGGTTAAGCGACATCGCAGCGAGGCTACGTCTTCCGGCTATGTGCACAAGTATGTAGAGTACCGCAGACATGTAGAGTGTAGAGTGAGAGATAGAGAGAGAGTGTCACGCACACACACCTGATTCGGCCGACCCAAGGTCAGGTCAGTAGGCCGTGAACGCACATACACGAGGGCCCAGGCGGTCTCTGCCGCTCCGCTGTTGCGTCCGAAGGCGACGAGTTCCTCTTCGAGCTTCCCAAGCCCGCGACTCTCGTTCCAATCGGCGAGTCCCCGCGGACGAGGCTCGGAGAACTCTCACTGACTCCCCGCAGCCGGGCGGTGCGCGACTCCGAGTCCGGCGGCGAGCATGAGTGGGTGCCAGCGCCGCCGCGAGTATCCACTGGCACGGGGGGCTCGTCGTCACCCTCGGAAGGGAGGGCGAAGGGTGACTGAGAGCCGATGGACAGGGCTTGAGGATCGCGTGGCGAGCGCGCGGGGAAAAGCTCGCGTGGCTGCGGGGGAGCGGACGGTCCGCCGCACTGAGAGAGCGTCGCTTTCTCGGGGACGCAGAGCTTGGGAGAGAGAAGAGGGTCGGCCGGGCTGTCAGCCTGGCTGCCTGGCTGCCTGCCTGTCTGCCGCGAGCTTCACCGAAGAACTGGCGGGATCGCCGGATCCCACGTATTCCGTCTCTCCCACTCCGCGGAGCCCCGTGCGCGCACCTGCCGCCGAGTACACCCTACACCTACACCCTTCGCCCCACCCCTGCGCACACGCTTCCCCTAGCTTCCCCGCCGACGCCTTTCGCCCACCGCCAGCGACGCCACCCTCCGAACCACCCCAGAGAGTACTACTCCGCGAATTCGTGGCGCTCCGTCAGTGTGGGTGGTTGGCTCTACGGCTCTAGGGCCCCGCGCTTTTCCACCCCACCTCCACACCCCACACCCGTCGCCAGGGAGAAAAGCGTAGCGCGCGGAAAATTCAAAGGCCACTCCATCGGCCCACGTTCACTGCCCGATGACCCACATACGCGCCCTCCCTCCTGCTTTTCACCACTTGCGAGTCCCTGACCCATTTCTGGGTCAAGACGATTTTCACTCCAACGGATGTGGTTGTGCAGTCGTGCTCCCGCTGATGCAAGTTTCCCGGATAATAGCCCTGCTGGTAGCTTCTCCTTGGGAGCCAGGGATTTTCCTCTGATTGCCGCGGCTTCTCGCAGTTTTCATGGCAGAGAGATGGCTTTTCTCGAGGAATTCTTGGTTTACGAGGCGGCTGGAGTATCGGATATTGCGTGCTTCCAGGGCACGAGTCGAGCAAGGACGTCCCTCTAGTCGGAGGTAAACAGTTGATCGGTAATAAAGTAGTGACGATATCAATCCAATCTTCCAGGACATAGACGATTATTATTTTGAAAGCCTAATTAGCTGATCGCCGGCCAATTAAGAAACATTGCCAAGGCGAGAGACGACCAGGCAAACATTATGCAAAGTTGACCCCAAAGCGGAGCGAAGTACGCGGCATCGCCGAGCCCGATATAAATTTCCAATATGTTTCATTCACTAGGCAACCTCTCATTGAGAACATTCTCTCCCGGCTATTGTAAGTCGCTCGCTCGCTCGCGACCACCGCGCGTGCACGCGACGCTTTCCATTCAGAGATACAATTATTACGGCTGCGTAAGCCATTCTTTCCGCTCGCGTCTAAATAAACTTGAACCCAGCGCATGCACAGATCTCGCCGCGCGCGCCAGCTTATCGGCAGAACGCGATCTCCGCCCCCGATTACTGCACGCGAGCGCAGCCCCGATGCATTTCGGCGATGCATACACGAAACATGACCGATGGCTTCGAAATCCCGGACTAATAGCCGCTCGCCTATCGCCTTCCTCCGCTAGAGCTAATACTACTTGCAATGAATTCGGTGCAACGACCGTAATCAGATTTCCCGGTTAAATAATCACATTCCTCTGTTGGCGGGTTCAACACCTGCGATATTTATGGATAATTTGTATGGATTTTCCGAAAAATGCAGGAAAGTTGAGGGGGAAAGCTCGCGGGGGAAGTTGAAAGCTCAAACAGTGCTTTTCTTCCTTGCGCCCTGGAAGCGCACCTCTTCTATGAATACTTGTATGAAGGCTTGAAACTTGTGTTTCAACCAGCTTTTTATCCTGGAAACAATTATCCCTGGCGAACGAGAGGTTTCCTTATTTATTTGATGAGATTCCTTGGATATTCGCCCGGGCAGAAGAGCGTAAAATCCGAAAGAGGATACACAGTGGGAATATTTGAAGGGAGTACTGTAGATTGAAAGAGGAGAGTCGGGCTCGGGCGAACATTTGTCGCGAGGGGAGGTTGCGAGGTTGCGGAAATAGCCATGTCTCGGCCGAGTGGCAGTGGGTTCTTTGAGAAATCCGAGGGCCAACTGGCGCCCGAGTGGCTCGAATTCCTGCGGGGCCCTTGAGTACCGGAGCGCGTACGGTAACAGGAGAGTTCCCGCAGGCCAAGTACGGATTCGGAGGTGTGATCGAACAATACGAGCCTGTCGATATCCAGCGGGACGAGACCGGGTCAGGTTTTTGCTCGTTTGCCGCTCGGGATTTCGACGTGCACGCTTTACGAGGAGAGCCGCCGCCGCTGTGTGGGTGCGGATACGACAGTGGCTAGAGCATGCACACGCGAGCATCCACACAGAGAGAGAGAGAGAGAGAGAGAGAGAGAGAGAGCGGGTAGGAGCAGCAGCAGCAGCCTAGGAGGAACTTCATCCCTCACGGCAGCGCGAATCGATAAACTGCGACCACCACGCAACACACAATCCCATCCACTCCGACCCCCCTGGCTTCGTCACCACCAGCGCATCGTTTCACGGACCCTGCCGTTCCGTAGCGTACGCTATACATTTGCCGTCATTAATGAAAAACCTCCACCGGTACACCCTCATACATAAATGTCTACCAGGCAAAGTTCTAGTTTCAGCCGCGAAGGCTCTACCGGTTTCTCATAAGAATTCTATGAAATGTACAATACCGCGCGAGTCAAAGGCATATTGCATTTGCATCATAAAAAGCGAGTATCTAACAGTTTCCCAAGAGCACCTGAGTATCCGGAGCATCAGGACCACTTTGCGGTGTAACAATGCGTCTCCCGATAGTTGCTAGTCCATTTGATTTTATGGTAACTGACACTATAACATTCAGCAAATGTTCGCTGCAAAGTGCTGCCGGGTGGAATGTTAGACTCAGTGTTGAACCGGTCTAAACTCTACAAAGAGCTTTCCATCTGGACTCCAAACTGTAGTGAATTCCCGTAAGGATTGTATACCATGTTGTACTCTTCAGGATTCTCCATAAGACTTCTCGCCCTACAAGAAACCATGCAACTCTCATTAGGCTAAGTTCTACTAACGTTATAGTATAAATAGGAGATGGTAACGAAAGCTTTCAAGGTGAGAGAGCCTCGCCAAATGAAGAGATTCACCTTGAATACAATCCCAGATACCACCATGCTTTCCTGCTGCGGTTACCTCCCTCGAGCCTGACTTTCATTGGGAAAGTGCCCTTGGAGCAACCTCGAATTAACTCAAGAGATAAACCTGTCGCGTGGGCCCCGAGGGATCGGGCAAAACTTGCATTGGAGAAAGACGAAGCGGGCGAAAAAAAGAGGGTAGCCGATAAGATCGCCGGGATTAAAGGAACTATTTGGATATGCGGGAACGGGGTCGTTCGAGATCGCATGCAATAGCGCCGCCAGAATGCGAACCATTATCATTTGCATTCAGTGCGCCAGTAAAGTACTTGAGTGTAATCGTTACTTTGCGTAATACGCGCACACAATAGTCGTATCTTAAAACACAAAGAGGAGAGTTGAAGGGGGTCAGTTCTTAATATTGTCGCAGATATACACATTTTTCTGCAAAGAGCAAAACCTCCCGATATCACGCGGACCTCGCTGCTATTTGCGTTAATAAGAAACTGTATTGTTTCATTCATTTTTATTGATTTGTTCCTAGTTAATTGTTGGGTGTTCCTTCTATTAAAGAAAGCGTAAATAAAGTAATATTAACATAGCTGACGCTTGTTTATGTCATTATTTCAGTGTCAGATTTGTGGAGAAATCTTATTTCAAGTCTTAAGTAAAGTATTACCTTGAGGCGAACGTTTAACGAGCCGAGCGACACAAAGGTAATGTGTTCATCATTTTCCTCCCTGTGTATCGTCATTATTCTTTATATGAGAGCAATAACTCGCTCCCTAGCGGGGGAATGTTCGCACTTACCGGCTGGCGACGTATCATGATTCCTTTCGTTCCGTGTTGGGAGGGCATTTTCGGTATGCGATATATGCCTTCGCCCATTCTGGTATACGACTGCTTGATCCCCCGCCTTTTTCCAGCCGACCTAATTAATAAAGCGTGCCTTAGTAATACAGTCGTGCAGTATCAATCTGATATAACACCGCATGCACCTTTCGAATTGGCGAAGGTGCTGCCGCAATCAAGCCGGTAGAAAAGGTTATAATGAACAATAAATCAAGTCTATTTGATATTACAAGCAGAAAAAACCAAGTTCCATGAGACTACTTGGGAAATGAATAAGCCCGAAACATGCAGGCCTCAATTCTAATTAATACAGAATCGTTAGAAGATAATAGAGAATAGGAAAACTAGATGAAAAAGTATCGAGAAGCAACTCAAGAAGCAATGGACTAGTCGGACTAGGCAGAGAAATTGGAAGGAGAATATTGGTGGATATATCTTAGAGATAATGATAAATGGAAGGAAAACTTACAGGCACGATGATAGGTAATGATTGGAGGGTTATTAGTAGGAGGAAACGAAGTTGGCTGTTCTCGACTGGGGCGAGGAATATTCAAATAAAACCGGGAGGGAAGCGGAGTATAACGCGCACGCCATTTCGGGGGAATTGGCGAGTGGAACCGAACCTCAAAAGTTTGGCGGGAAGTGCGGCTGCGGTGCGGCGCATGTGAGGGAGCTCGGCGGTCTAGGTGTCGCCGTTGGCGGCGGAGTGAAAACAGAAACCCAAACCGGTCATGGGGGCTAGTTAACGACTGTGCGCCGCGCTTGCGAATCCCATTTTCTGCGAGTTATTGCAAATATCGCGCGAACGCCCGGGTAGGAACAGTTGGGCCGCGCCGGTTCTAGCGAAAATGGGCGCATACTTGTCGCAGCCGATTACGAAGAAGGTCTCGTGCGACGAGGTGGGGAAGAAGGTCGCGTTCGGCGCGAGTTCCATGCAAGGCTGGCGAATTAGTCAAGAGGTAAGCTAAAACCCTCGAGAGCGCCCAGTGCACCGTTAGCCGGGCTCGACTCGCTCGGAAAAGCCGATCGCCGCCGGCGGCGGCCAGCACACCTCGCCACCATCTCCGCTTCCACTCGCTCCGTCCCTAACGAACATCCGACTGGCGGAGCGAACCGCGAAATTGGCCCGATTCGATTCGCCGATATCGGGAGACGTCCACTCGACACCGAGCGAGCCAGCCGATCGCCGCCTTCTCCGCTTCCACGCCGGGATCGCCGACACGCCGCGCCGTTCCCGCCGGATCGGCTCGCTCGCCCCGCTTCCCTCACGATTTTCATCGCGATTACCAACTTTTATCACTCGCCCCGGCACCTTTCCCCGATCGGCCCACCGCTCCTGCACCTCCTCTCTGTCTGCGTGCAACTCCATAGCGGTACTCTCCTGCATCCCGGGAGAACCTTCTGCACCATCAAATCACTCCCAATCCGCCAACATCAATTCTTCTCGATATTCTTCCCGCCGAACGTTATTCTCCAATTCGGACAATCATCTATGAATAATGTATATGTACCATGTAAATAGTACGCATGATGGCTGTAGAGAACTATGAGAATTTCCTTTCCTTTTATGCTAATGTGTCCTAAATTCAAGGTTGATATAGCGTTGATACGTCCTATAAAGTTATGTATGTTTTCTATCTCTTTGTAGGATGCACACAACTGTTGTATAGATTTTGATGAGGATGTCTCGCTATTCGCTGTGTACGACGGACACGGAGGGCATGAGGTTGCCACGTACTGTGCGGAGCATCTGCCAAATTACATTAAGCAGACAAAAGCATACAAGAGGGGAGATATTAGGCAGGCTTTGATCGATGCCTTTCTAGGCTTTGACGCGACACTTGCAACACCGGAGGTAGTTAGTATTCTGAAAGAGCTTGCCTTGGTAGCCTCATCAGACAAAAAGGAAGATGACTTTATTGTATCCGGTGCGTTGCTTTCTCTACTACAGATCTGTATTATTCTGGGATATACTTCTATCGAAGCTGTCCCGCGGATTTTACACACTATAACTAATACCTTCTACCACTCACTTCTTTCTGCAATGAAACCTTTAATAAAGCTCTCTTCATACATTATATTACGTATAGATGAAGAAGAAAATGTCAGTAATCTATGTAAGGAAGCCACAATGCCATTGGAAGAAGTAATGGCAAAGTATCAGTCGGAGGTATCAAATCCCAATGCACCAAATGCAAAGACAGAGAATTGTAGTAAACGACCATGTGTCGCGAGTCCCTTCTTACAGGGAAGTAACGATAAAGAGAAAGCAAGTCCATCATCATCCGGTGCTGGATGTTCATCGTCATCAGCACCGTGGAACACAAATGAGACAGATGTCAGTAGTTCCAGTCAGCCATGTGGCTCAAGCCTATCGAGCACAATGGAAACGAAAGGTGTTGGGAGCCCAGGCAGCAATGAAGCTGAACAAGTTCTCGATTCAACGACCAGTAAGGGAACTGCGAATACATCGCCGCCGGTTGGATCAACGGCAGATGTAGAACCGGCAAAATCCGCAGATATGCCGGACAGTTCAGAGGATGTCACAGAAATAGTCTCGAGTCCTGGAAAAGTAGTTTGCGCGGAATCGAACGCAAATGAAGTCGAAGTGAATGGAGCCGAAACGAAACGAATTGGAGATGCAGACAGTAGTAAGGGCGGAGGAGATAATGTCTCAAGTAGTTCTTGCATCCCCGTAGAAAACGGAGATGCAGAACAACAAGAGAAGATAACTAGCACAGAGCGCAAAAGAATACAGCCGGTCTTCCTGAGTCTCTTAGACAAGGGTTACGCTGATTCAGAGGAAGATGACGATGACGACGAGAACGACGAAACATTCGATGGCGTACAAGAAAGGTATATGCTAATGTTTCTGGAGAAATCTTCCAGAAAAGCAAAGTATTCATTAAATTAACACGCGAATCACAGTTTTAGTGACGAAGACGACACAGAAGATATCGACGAGGACGAAAGCGATGAAGAGGACGATGACGATCGTTTCATGGTAGTAAGAGAAGAGGTATGTGTCCTCAGTTTCCTTAAAGGCTCAACATAAAACATAGCATTTGAGGATTATATTATTAATTTTCTACAGCCGGGATCCGACAGCGGGTGCACAGCTGTTGTAGCAGTACTAAAAAGTAACGAGCTTTATGTGGCAAATGCCGGGGATTCCCGATGCGTCTTATGCAGAGATGGCCGAGCGCTCGAATTGAGTCTGGATCATAAACCAGAAGATGAGCCAGAAATGGATCGCATCGTAAAAGCAGGTGGAAAAGTAACAGCCGATGGCCGCGTGAATGGCGGTCTGAATTTGTCAAGGGCTCTCGGCGATCACGCATACAAGCAAAACGAACTTCTCCCACCCCAAGAACAAATGATTTCCGCACTTCCCGATATCAGGCACATTACCATTGAGCCTGAGAGAGACGAATTTATGGTGCTCGCTTGCGACGGTATCTGGAACTTCATGTCGAGTCAATATGTTATACAATTCATTCGTACACGATTATTCGACAACTATGACAACTTGTCGAAAATTTGCGAGGAGGTACGAGCAGACTACATCGTCGCTCATGAAGTAGTTGTGATAAATGGCCATTTCACCAATAATTGATTTCTTTTCCAGCTAATCGACCATTGCCTTGCACCTGACACAGATGGAGACGGCACAGGTTGCGACAATATGACGGCAGTAATAGTCCGATTTAATCCACCAGCAGTCGGAGTAAAGAACAATGCTACTGCCGAAGTATGCACAGGTAAGAGGGCAGCGTCGCCATCCACACCCGTTAAGGACAGTAATGACAGTGTCACGCAAGAGGCGACGATGGACACCTCCAAGCGTGCTAAGACGGAAACAGCAATGTGAAGTATGAGATAGACGTTATAAATTGATCTCTGGCAACAGATGAATGAATGTGAATTTATGTAAAGTTATGTAACTCTGTACAACTGTAAATTTAAAATGGATTCGCGCGAGCGATCACACAGTTACTTCAAACGAAGTGTAAAGTATGTTAGTGCTAACTAGTGGTGACAGACTGATCAACTGGAGCATATGAGGATGGTATTCGTTTGTTTACACTCGGCATTAGACGCCTAGTATTGACAGAGATGAATGAATGATCGCTACATGTTCTCGAATTTTACAATCGACAATGACTGACTTTCCAAATATGCATTCTCTATTGTTTTGCAGTAGTATACTATACGGTCTAACGTTTTTATAGAATTGCATACGTAATAGTCTGCTTTATTTATATTCACACCATGTCTTATTAAAAAACAGGACTGTCGGATTCACACAAAAGAAGTTGTAAACAGTTTTACAAATACTTGTGAAGCATGCTAATTATCCATTTTGAAAACAGTTCCGATAGTCGTGAGACTTTATGGTCAATCGTTCGCATCGTAATAGGGAATACATTTCGGTTTAATCTGAAGCCAATTCTATATCATCCTACTTGCTCCATCAACATTATCGAAATATACTCCCAGAGTTTCTAGACTACATCCATCGTAGGTATGTAATTATACATATTTATAAATTTAGACTATAGGATTTATATTTGTAATTCAAGACAACACCATTTCTTATTTTTACGAAATAAAGTTTATTTTTGAATCCCTGGGTATAGTGGTCGAATGGATGGGTGTGCGATTAGTCTTAAAGAGTCGTTTAAACTGTATTATGTAGTTAAGACGATTGCGTACTGGACGTTACCAAGTTTTGTGGTCTTCGATTAACCATACCACTGGGAAAGAAAACCATTGCATTTCGCGGAGTTCTGCCTACCTTGAAACGATCTAATACAATGAGACGCTCGCACACAACGTCAACCGAGAAATACTGGAACAGAACATAAAACCATCGTCGTATAAACTGGACAGAGTATTGGCGCTCGAATTTGTAAATGTGTATCGGATATAAGGGTGACACAATCTAGGGAGTGTGTCGACAGGGAAACGTTTCAATTAATTTATTTAACGAAACTGTCATTATGTCGCGTTGTCCAGGTCTGTTTGTCTAAGTTAACAAAACTGCCTTATAGTTTACACTTCCATTTGTACATCACTACTATGGATGGGCGATGAATCTGTTATATACACGAGGATTGCGTTTGCGAGTTTTAATTACAACATTGTAATTTCATTTGGCTATTTTCCAATTGAAAGGGCCGATGCTTCGATGCATTGCACTTATAAATTAAATTTTGAATTCGAACCTAGGACTTAAGGATTAGACGAATTCTCGGCGCGGACTTGGAACTCTCTCATCACCGCCTATCTCCTATTGATGCTCACGTGTAATTGCGGCTGTTTGTAGGCGGTAGTTATAAAGGAAGTATTTATAATTAAATACAAGAGCAATCACGAGTTTTGTAAGAAAAACTAGGGGAGAAAACACCGTTAATAAGGTGGTCAGTAGCGAACCGACACTAGGAGTAGCTAGAATCATTCAGAATGAACTGATGTGCCTTTCTCATTCAGGGGTTGACAACCTTCACAATATGTATTGTACATTCGACGCCGTCTCATTAAGAAGGGTTTCCACCCCTAATACTGTCTTAGCTGCAACTACGTCATAAACTTATGTATAAATATCTTGTTTCATAATACATGTCATTCGAATCATCAGTCTCGTTATGATTCATCTGCATACGTCCTATTACAGCAAGGCACAATCGGCAAAAGTATACCGTGAGACTCGTCAGTTCACTGTTAAATGCTCAATGGTTTCCATCTGTTCCATCTCAATCTTTTTCAAAGAATCGTACTGTATTCGTAGGCGCTCGAGTTCCATAGTCTTCTCCACGATTAATGCCTGCAAGTAAGATTCCAGCTGAAGACACAGATGCTGCTTCTCATGTGTCTCTATAAATATCCCCCACTATCGTTTTACAATTTCGAACCCACGATTTCCCCACTACTTTGTACTATTGTTCATAAGTAGCAACCTGTATTTGTTGTTTCTGAGCGTCCCTTTCTTTTGCGACGGAACGCAGTAAATTCCGAGCACCGATCGTTCGCATTTTTTCCTTCTCCACTGCATCCGCCAACTCTTGCATGATTGTCAGAAACTCGTCTATATTCCTTTGGAATTCTGTTATTTCTACGAAGAAGAAGACTCATTGATTTCTTGCTCGTGCTTCATTAAGTACGCAAACCGCAGGTGCAACATTAACGCGTGTATACTGTGCAGCTAGAAAGAGGAATCGTCGTGGAATTTCCGCATGTTGTGCCATGAAGAGTTTGGTGGTCCGTGCTACGAGAAGGACTCGCACCGTTAAAATCCTAGGAAACGACATTCGATTATAAAGTTTAGTGCGGCATTCAAATGCACTCGTGTTCAAACTACTATGCCTGTTTCCCTCGGGATCCGGGAAGACACGTAGATGGCACTATGTAATAACTAACCGCGGACAGATGCATGCATTTGTTTTGCCGCAAGAGGAAATTCTGCATCTTGATCGAATATACAAGAAGCAATAACAAGGTGAGTGGAAGGCGGTGCTTGGAGAAGTAGATTTGGCTGGGCAATTTCGAGATAGAGGAGTGCGAGAGAGTTGAGTGCGAGATGCAGTATGCGGGTGATCCCAGGAGGGAAGGAGGCTCAGCTGACTTACTGGAAAGGAAATTTTCACATTCTTCCTTCAGCTTGCTAGTCTGATTGGCCACTTCCGGCTCTAATACTCGTATTTTGCATAAGTCATCGATGTAAATGCCATACTTCGCCAGGGAGTCGGCCATTTTCTTAAATAAACAAACGACAGAGCGGAGAGTCAGCGGAGGAGGCGCCTGCGCTAGACTCGAGTGTGTGTGTGTCCCGTCTGGCCCCGTCGTCTTGTCCTAGTCACTCACCAAAATGGGGGTACGATAGGGTGTATTTTTTCATCGGCTCGCCAAGCATAAAAGATCAGCAGTGAATCGTGCCGCGTATAGATCTCAACCAGCTAGAATCGAAGATGCGACCGATATACGCTACGTAACAATCCTAGCCTCCGACTGGGTGCGATAGAGTGATAAGCGTTGACGGACCAGTGGCTACAACGCCTCGAATTCTCTTGGCATTAAATCGCCAGTTTTTGACACTTGACGGGACGAGGTTGACTTTTTGTCTCGCCTCGGCGCACCCTCGTCGAGATTTCGCCGCCCACTGCGAGCCAATTACGCGTCGTTATGTCGGGGGATCATAAGGCGGTAATCAAACATCCTTCGGATTATATCAAACTAAACATCGGGGGTTCACTGCACTACACCACTTTAGGCACACTCCAAAAACATGACACTATGTTGCGGGCTATGTTCAGTGGGCGTATGGAGGTTATTACCGATGCCGAAGGTGAGACGTTACCCCGTCTCGTCTTTCATGTATGACAGCAGAGAGAGAAAGAATCATTCTCACCCGAGAGACTAGCCGGACCATCCACTCAACTGGAGCGTATGCTCTTGTTCGCAGGCTGGATCTTAATCGACCGTTGCGGCAAACACTTTGGGACTATTCTGAATTTCCTGAGGGACGGCTCCGTCCCACTGCCAGAGAGCACAAAAGAAATGGCAGAGCTACTCGCGGAAGCCAAGTATTATTGTATCAGTGAACTAGCGGAATCATGCGAACAGGCTCTCATGAAGAAGGAAAGGGAAGCGGAGCCCATCTGTAGAGTCCCACTGATCACCTCCCAGAGAGAAGAACAGTTGCTAATTAGCAACACTACAAAGCCTGTAGTGAAGTTGCTCATCAATAGGCATAATAATAAATATTCTTACACAAGGTGATTGAATATCTCTTCTGCCAGGCCATCAAAATGTTTATTGTAGGCAATGTATTAACTTGGATGTTTTATTCTTACAGTACATCAGATGACAATCTTCTGAAAAACATAGAACTGTTTGATAAAATGTCCCTTAGATTCAGTGGTAGAGTATTATTCATTAAGGATGTAATTGGATCCAGTGAAATTTGTTGTTGGACCTTCTATGGTCATGGTCGTAAAGTGGCGGAAGTTTGTTGTCACTCTATTGTCTATACAACGGATAAAAAACATACAAAGGTACGTATCTAAGTATGGTTTGTAAAAGAAATCTGTATTGTAATGAAATAGAGGTATTAATTTCCAATGTGTAATATGCAGGTCGAATTCCCGGAGGCCCGTATTTACGAGGAGACGTTAAATATTCTGTTATACGAGCATCGGAATGGACCCGACCAAGAATTAATGCAGGCGACATCATCGCGCGGTGCAGTAGGCGGTGCGCCACCGTGCACGTCGGACGAAGAAGAGGGTGAGCGTTCAGGCTTGGCTCGCCTTCGCTCCAACAAACAAAACACCAA
Source organism: Crossocerus cetratus (assembly GCA_963675795.1). Classification (NCBI taxonomy): domain Eukaryota; kingdom Metazoa; phylum Arthropoda; class Insecta; order Hymenoptera; family Crabronidae; genus Crossocerus; species Crossocerus cetratus. The sequence continues at coordinate 21,015,189 of OY776667.1, forward strand.
CTGACCCACCCTTGCCCCCTTTAACTCTCCTCATCCGGCGATCCTTGGCGTTGTTCGAGCTTTCACCCTAAAGACGAGAGCCAAATAAGATACATTCTGTACAAGAAGCGCAATCGATGACACTCGCGTATTGTCCGTGGCTTTCCCGTCTTCTGTCAGTGTGTGAGGCGTACAGTATTTGTGAGAATTGATTGTATCATGTGCTGAGTTTCGCATTCGCAATCAATAATATTACACCGACATACAATCTGAAATACGTACCCCCCATACTTTCGTGTATCAAGGATCGCGTACAATCGTTTGGACTTGCAACGGAATGATAAATTCATCTTCGGATTTAGTTTATTTATAGACCGCCGTTTACGGGCGTGGATAAGTCGCAAACACGAATGTACTTGGTCATTTCCCGGTCACATTTTTAGCAAGTTGTATGTGAACGAGTATTTACGGGAAGCCAGAGACGCAGATACTACTTATGTGCCAAATATTCGTATTGAATGAACGTGGCAAAATAAGTCCAAGTTGCCGGTCGGCGACTGATGGAACAATTTGCACTCCAACAATTCATACTCTATAGCAACTTTTAAGCAGTCAGCTAAGAGAGAACGGTGTAAAATTGTACGGAGATATTTTTTCGGGTACGACTGCATTTGCTACTATTGAAAAGTATTATTGTGACGTCTAATATCATCGCGATCATCGACACTCACTTCGCTCGCACCACCACTCATCTCATTGTTATTAATTTATAAGATGACAACTTCTCATCCACGAGGCAACAGGAAATGCCAATTCATAATTTAATAAAATTCTGATTTAAGTATCGTACGGTCTGGTTCTGTTCGTCGACATTGATTTGAATTTCGGATCGCACTGCTTAAAAGATGGTGTGGAGTAGACACTGCCAGTGAATCGTGATTGGGTGTATTACAGAATGTGATATCACCAACGCAACTTGAACATCAGTTGCTTAAAGTGTTTCCGTTATTTTCATTAAACAAATTTCAGGTGGTTCTTACGCAACCTTTATTGCGAGAAATATAAAATTCCCTTCTAATAACCCAGCCGTTTGCTAATTGCTGAAAATCATTCCAAAGTTAATATACACTTCAGCTTTTAACCACTGTACATCTTATTCTATCAATGATTTCGCCGATATCAGAGGATGCCACGAAAGGATTGGTAGCCGGAGGGAAAGGGATTTTAATCAAGCAGCACTAACTCGTGTACATTTATCTATACTTAATGAGAAGAATGCGTCACTAATTGAAACGCCCTATCAACTCACAGATGAACTCTCAGCAATGCTGTCATTCATACACGCTTTCTCGAAATGTGTTTATATTTTCCAAGACTTGTACTCCCTTCCTTACCTAAGCCGCATATCTGGCATTCGACGGTATGAACTTTCATTATAATTCCAAGAGAAATTCAGCACTGCATTCTTCTCGGCAAGGTGCAAAATCCTACAGTTAACAAAGGGACCATATGTATTCCAGCTACACGCCTACAACTCTCTAGGGTGTAGCTTTTCCGAACTAAAGATATCCGTTCATTGATAGACGCATAGCTGATTTTGCACGTGAAAGACCCATGTACCTTATTCTCCCGAATACAAGACGATACTGTGACGTGTGCGTTACACCAATGATAAAGAGGATTAATTTCCAAAATGAAAGAGCTTTAGTTCCTATAACACTTTACTTAACAAAGAATACCAGCTAACTAGTGTAGAGTGTCGTTCTCGTTTGGCAATTATTAAAAAGAGAAAAACCAATGGTAGATAACAAAATTTGTAATGTGCATATTATATATACAATATATTTCACGTTGATTAAACATTAGTTTGATTTGTCGACCTTCGGTTCAAGTCCGCTACTAATCATCTCTAACACTGAAGAAAAACCGCTTCGAATCTAGGACGGCTTTGAAATGACGTTTCTGTTTGCAAGATCGAGAAGTGTTCGAAGGAATCCAAAGTTATACTGATGATTTATGTTTGCTTTCAGGAGCACCCCACCGATATACGTAGGATAGCCATGGTCCGTTTAATTAAGCGACGATTATTTCGAGTAGTCTTTGTCTAAAGAACGTGTCATACGAGAAAGAAGTGTCTTGTATCCGGGTGAATATAATGCCCTTTACGTTTGAGAAATAAACTATATATATTTTGCGATTTCCTCCGCATCGCCCATTGATTTGCGCGTCTCGTAGATAAGTGCTCCAACTTTCTGCCGCTCTAAACATGAAAAGTAATCCGACCTTGTGCCAGTCGATGAAACCATCGACTTCAATTTGACACTGCACTGTGCTCGATAGCTGTATATAACTTCCCGATTTCATTATTATTTAGTTGCCCCAAACTAAGCCACCGAACACTATAGAATCTCGAAAACTTGTACCCCTCTACCAGACACTACTACACTGTCACAAAGTAAAGATGCTTTTCCAAACTGTGACAAGATTTTCGGCGAAAATGTAATAAATAGTTACATAATATTCTGAGAACATTGTACGGATTAGGGAGAAACTTGCCGCGAGTTCGCAGTACCGATGGAACTGGGGTTCACGAAATTCTACGAGAGTCAGTACCGCGAGCTCTGATTTCTATTTGATCGCAGCTCTCCCGCCTAACATGTATGTATTATCCATGAAAAGAAGACTGATTTCGGACGTGAATACTTTTCCTTTGAGATCACGATAATAAATAATGTGTGGAACGACACAAAAGTGGGGCCATCGCGCGCGGTAGTAAACGAGCTGGAGGACAGGGAACGATGATAATAATATGCGACAGTAATATTAAACAACAATATGTTCTATGTTACTGTACTAGCGCATGAAATTTGTTCTAGTGTCTATGTACTAGCTGTATGAAATTTACGAGAATTGTATTTCTGTGTGGCATATATACCTATATATATATATACATACAAATTGTATTTAGAAAGGATATATCACGTTATGAATCAATCTTTCTTACATATAGAGCTACGTAGTGATTTCGTGGACGTATTGACATATGTAATTCTGAATATTAATAAGTGTTACTGTGATATGGAAATTATAACTATACCTAATAAAACTAGTTTACCGTACAGACCTCATCACGTTGGAAATCTGAATCCCTCTTTATTATTAAAGTGACTCTTTAATAATAAAGCTCTGCGAATTCGAATTTATATTTTCATGCTTACCAACTCGAGTGACTAAACGGTGCGCAAAAGGATGCGCGCGCTAGTACAACACCGTGCACCATTCGCCGCATGATTCTCTTCCCCGGAGGTTTATGTATTTGACACTGAGTGCGGATCATCGCTCTCTTTAATGGGTAAGACGAAAGACGTAAGCACAGACGAAGAGCTAATGATAGGTATGGCAATCCCCCTACACTGTCGCTACGAGATATCTCGCGAGAAAATGGATTTCTCCGCCGATTTGTCCGCTTGCTACGATTATCGTTGGCTGGGTTAGAGTGAGTGGCTTCGGTGGGACGCGACGCCCTGAAGGTGTTCCGGAATCGGCGAGCGCCTGCCGCGCACCCTGCACACTATTTGCGCACCGAATTCGAAAGGCTTACGTCGGATATCCCGGTTGAAAGAACTTGGATTTTCTCACGATGAGCGTGAAGTCGATCGAGAACCGGCAAGTATTCACCGACGTTTTTCTCCATTTTAGAAGCCGATGAAGTATCGCCTCAGAAGAGGCACAAGAAGCACAAGCACAAGAAGCATAAGAAGAAGAAGATAGCTCACGATGATAGCGACAGCTTCACCGAGATCATTGCCGAAGTCGACAAGAAGAAAGCGTTTAGAGTTAAAATTAAGAAAGATGAAGAAAGAAGGTAAGAGCAGAGGGGATGTGTCTCGAGAATTTATATTCTTCTTCTAACAAATCTTGGAATTTCCAGTTCCGAAAGGTCGCGAGAGAAAATTGCAAAGATCTCGACCCTCACCATCGCCGGGCCGAGTACCATGCCGTCTCCAAAAGCGACGGCGAAGAAGAAGATTCCAAAAAATAATAAAGGCAAGGACAGCGGCACCAGCAGTGAGGAAGAAAGGTGGTTGGATGCAATTGAATCCGGAAAACTGGAGGAGGTACATTTTACATGAAAAGAGATCATCCTTAATGTGCATACCAACACTACTCAAATCGTATATCTTAGGTGGACGATGAGTTGAAGAAAATAAAGCCGAAGGATCCAAAATTAATGACAGCACGCCAACGTGCCATGTTCGAGAGAAAGACTGACACAGAGCCTAATCCCGGGGTAGAGCAACTTATGTCCTTACCAACGGGATATAAGGAAAAAGTAATGACGGCGGAGGCAATACAGAAGGCTGCTCTTAAGTCATTAAAGAGAAAGCAACTGGCCGATGAAAAGCGGGAAAAGGACAAGGTATTCAATTTGCAACTCACATTTGATTTCGAGATCTAATATATGATTCCTGTCCATGCAGAAAAAGACAATGGAGAGATTGCTGAAAAAGCAAGAATCCAAAGCGTCAAAAGTCGTCGGCAAAGGAAAGCCGTCGAAGCGGCTAGTGCCATTAGTTTCCTATCGTTTGACAGTGGAAGGCAGTTCAATATCTTTACCGCCGGGCGAAGACTTCCCACTTCCATCCGGAAAAGAGTACGTAAAGATATTATATAGAAAACATGCCACGCGCAATATTAATAATTACTATCTGTATTCCAGGCCGGAACCTCCACCCAAGCTCCTTTGTGGTGTCAATCGATGTAAAAATCCGAAGAAATATTCTTGTTCAAAGACTGGTGTACCCTTGTGTAGCCTAGAATGTTATAAAATTAATCAAGCGATATCAACGTGAACCTGTGTTATACTAGAGCTATTAATGTAAGAATCTTTTTGCAATATTACCAACATTATTTATCACTTGTAAGCGCATCTGTGTTTAAGTTATATTGATTCCCGATATGAAAATAAGAAACGGAATAGAGATTTTGATTAAAACACTGCGAAACTCTTGGCCTTCCTTTATTTCGCCAGCATCAAGCGAAGTCTGTGGAATTCTTATATTAAAATAATAAATCTGATTCTCGAAACTGGATAATCGATGGGTATTAATGTGCAACGCAGTCAACATTGCTGCAAGCAAGCAAAGTTGCATCCGATCCCATGAGAAACAAAGAAAATGGGAGAGTCAAGAGCAATAGCTTGCACCACTGGAAGTAGTCTAGGCCTTGCTTTCACCGACTGGGAAGAAGTTCTCCTAAGTCGGTGCTCGAACGTGAAAGACACAGCTCGGTCGGTTCACTTCCTATGCAGTTTCATAATACGCGGTAGGAAACAGTTAGATCAATGTACCTAGATCTCCCGAACATACAGTAACGCGTGTTTTTTTCTCACCGCTGCCGGGGTCATCATGTTAACCCTGGTGCACTTGTTCGTCGGTAATCTCATCCTCATCTTCATGGTTTCCCGCATATCAGGTCAGGCTTGTCATATTTCACCTGTTATACTGATTTATAAAAATTAACTGTGCTATACGCGTTTTCTGTGATCCGGGTCACATAAAACACAATTTTTAAAAGGCTTGAAATTCGAAATGCTTCCAACCATCAGGAACTTGTAATTTTTATTGCAAAATCAGGAGCTGTCAATCACGATTGTTCAAGACACTGCACGGAGAGTGATACCAGAGGGAAACTGTGCTTCTACGAATTCTTCATCACCGAAACGCCGAGCAGGTACCGGTAAGTGGATCCCAAATTGAATTATTAATCCCAAATATCTTTATTACGCACAACCAGTAACCACATCTGCACGCAAGTCGACCGCGTGCCCCAGATATCCCCAATCATACTTGCAAAGCAACGTTACGTCCAACTGACACTAATAAAACCCGTATAAAACAACCGATTAGAGTTCCGGCTACGAAAAATCCCGTGCACTTTCCTAATCGAGCTTGAACAAACGAGGACGAGGTGTAACAGTTATCTCACGCGAGCAAGTGAGCGAAGGAAGGCGTGATCCCCGTGGAAGTCTAACGGTTGACACGCATAATCATTGGCGAGGGGATCCCGCATTTTTCCAATGGCCAACAGGTTCCCGCACCACCACTATCGATGGCTCTTTCACCGTGGGCAGTAAACCTTGATAATGGCGCCGTATACTTGGCGCAAAAGCCTCCGTGTGAGAGTATCGGCAGCCACGGTCAAGTTCACCATGCGCTTCTTCGATCTTAAATCCTTCCGTTTCCGGGACCACGTGATTCCTTGGTCGTGTCCCACTCGGTCTCGCGGAGTTCTAATAAAGGTGTATGTTCGTCGATCGTGGTTACCCGAATCTTGGCTGAAGAAGGAAGCATTGTTGAGTTAATTGGGGAATTCGGAGCCAGTGATCGATTACTCTTCTGGGCTTCAGGTGCCCTAATGAAACCACTGAAGATCATGGGGAGAGCTGCGAGCAGAGGCTTCTAAGGGGAGGATCGCTCGTCATTAACGGGGTGAGCCCTGGTCCACCAATAGAGGTATATCAATCTGTCTAAAGTCTATTATTTTATGATTATATAGATGACATAGGCCTTTTAATATTACTCTATTGTAGGTCTGCGTTGGAGACACCATAGAGGTCTTAGTGCACAATAAATTGGGCTCCGAAGAGCTCTCTCTCCACTGGCATGGCATTCGACAGGAGGGTTCTCTTCACATGGACGGTGTGACGATGGTAACGCAATGCTCCATTCTACCCTACGGTGCTTTTCGATACAAATTCAAGCCACGGGCCACGGGAACCTATTTCTACCGCGCTCATTCCGGTAAGTATCTTCATTATTTCATGACTTTTCTTCATTAACAGATCCACATATTCAATTGTCGAGGTGGCAGGGTTTCCCCGGAGAAATTATTAGAAAATAATCGACTCGTGTTCGCTCCCCGTTTAAATTCAAATCTCGCGTCTACTCCCGCTGTAGAATTTCGTTCTACGCACTCTTGCGCAAGAAAAGCGCGATCCAGCTAAATCAATAAGCAGGAAGCCATCCAGGTATCAGTGTATCAGTATCGCGCGTTCTCCAGCGAGTCACCGTGAGGAGAATGTCAATGGAAAGGAGTCCTCCTTACCCATTGACAAAGTGATCAATATATCGAAATCGACGAATCGGTGAGCTCCATTCATTCCCCCTACCACATTGTCAATTGAACATCCGTAAAATTCGCCGGATTTGCATCAATTTTACTGTAGAATCTAAATTTGTAGATGAAAATCTGTCAAGAATAAAAAATCATTTCTCTTCGTATAATTGAATATCTTATTATCGAGATATATTATGTAATTGACTCGGGCGAAATTGCAATGTAACACGGTAACGGGTTAAACTCGAAAATCTCCCGGGCATTGGCTACCCGTCGAGCGAGGTCTGCCCGGGCGTAGAATCCTCGCACGCACCGAGAGGGTAGAACGCGCTCCGATTGGCCAGCAGCTCCAAGAGAAATAAGATCAAGGTAGATCAATAATCAGAGAAGCCAGCGAGCCGGGTTCTACCGAGCAGCAGGACGCGCACTCGCAGCCCGTAGAACCCGGTAGAACTATCGCGGGTAGGTTCGTCCATTTGGCAAGGCGAGTTTCGAATTTTTCCGCTATCTGTAAAGTGAAACGAGTTGTTCTACATTAAACGTGCATCTCGCACGAGGAGCAATAAAGGAGAGAAGATCAAGGTGGGTCATTAGTCTCTCAGCAGGCGGACGGCGTCTACGGGTCATTGGCAGTTCGAGGACCACAAGATGACCCTACTCTCGAGAGGATACTGCTCCTGTCATCAAGGCCACCGACTCCGCTCAGGCGATATTCGCACCTATACCCACCCGCACCCAGCCAGCTACTCCTGAACGGCCAGGTATTCCATTTTTCTTCCGTCGACATCCGAGCCCCGCTAATCTCCGCCCAACTCTTTTCAGTATTGTCCCGATACCGCGATACAGTTTCACTCCGGTATATGCCCTGTGATTAGATTCTCGCGGCCTCGTCTTTCCAAAGGATTCACTTACTCGGCCAGACACGAGTTCACGCGAACTCTCCGTTTGAGAAACTCAAGGAGGCTTCACTTGCCGGCAAACTGGCAGTTAGCAACCCAGACGAATATTCCACGCATGAGCTATCGCCTCGCTTCTAAGTAGAATGTGCTCGGTAATGCAGCGTTTGAGATCGTTTCGTTCCTTTCCTAGTGCTTTCCATCCGGATTTCGCAAAACTCCACGACAAACTATATATATATATATATATCTATGTATATAGTTATGCAAGGCAGGAATCTACTTTCCACCGCAGAGTCGGATCTACAAGTGTCCGGTTCTATGGGCGATCTCATTTGCCACTTAATTGAATGAAGCGTTGCAGTCCGCTAAGTAGGCCGCGCATCGGACTTTCTCTCCATTTATGAAACATATCGCCGGTTAACAATAGCCCGAGGTAAAATGATAGAGTTGGTTACAATCTCTTTTTATTTCAGAGGGACGGTGCGATTGTGAGGGTGAGCCATGGATCGCAGTACTTATTGCGACTGGTCAACGCTGCCGCTTTTAACTGTCCCATCCTCCTCTCTGCGAGTGGACATACCTTTCGAGTGGCGGCTGCTGATGGCAACTTGGTACAATCGATGACTGGCTCGAGCGCCATCATCTTCCCAGGTACGTCGGCCAGACGTTGTTGAGATAATGGGAGGAAGCTTGCGCTGCACGTAGCAAACCCTCGAGTACGTGCACGCCGTCGATATATTCGCACGAGCCTCGAAAGTAGACTCGCCGCTGCGAGATTCTACCGATAGCCCGCTCCCCATTCACATTCCCTCGCCCCGTAAACACTCGAGCCCTGTTTGTTTTGAAGGTCCTGGAAAAAGGAAAAGGGCGAGCGCGCGTGCACTCACGAGAGAGGAGAGTTTCGGCGGAGACTTCTCTGTCCCCTTCTGAATATGCCTTTGAAATCCCGTAGGGGGAAATGATGCGCCTCCGCTCGTGCACATCATTCGAGAGCAGTCACGTCGCTCGTATTGATTCGGAAGCGTTAATTAAGTTCCAGTGCGATAATTAAAACGGGCAGGATAATGAGTGTGTGCCGACAAATAGGACGCCGATGGGAGCAGCCGTGGGAACACGCAATCAAAAGCCGGCAAGAAATTCCAGTTCTACCGCACCAGCTGGACGAAAGTGTTATGATAATACGGATCGAGGTGGCCTGTAGCTGGAATCAAGAGAATTCAACATATTCCGCCTGTCGAACCCATAGAAATGGGTGGCCGGGCACGAGAAACTGCTCTCACTGGCGGAAGTATCAGGCGCCGCTTGGCAACATTCGTCCCTGGGGAGCCGAGACACTCGGCGAGAGTCGCGAGGGACAAAGGACGTGGGAGAGAAAGGGAGAGATCTCGCCGTCGTGCAGAAAGGAGCCACGAAGAAAGAGGAGAGAATCGATGGAAGCGAGCTCGAGGCTAGAATGGGAGCAGCGAGCGCGCCACCCAGCAGCGCTGCAAAAAAGCAGAGTGCAGCCTGCAGGGTTGAGGGAAGGTGGCTCGACTCGCTGCTCACGCTAATCGCTGATGCAGCAGCGTCTACCAGCCGCCTATATCGGAGACTGGCTTATGAATGAACGATCTCGCCCCCTCGACAAACATCCCCCTCAGAACTCTCATGCTAGCCAGACTGATTGCCTACTCCTATGCGCCAACGTGCACCACGGAGCCCAAGAGAAATCGTCAGCTTCCTGCTGGAAAACATTCGCAGTCCCCAGCGCTCAACCAAGGGAAGCCCGAAAGTGTGCATTCTGATCCGAATGCTGAATTGCACGGGAGGATGTCCTTACGGCTGCATAAAGGGCGTGAAAGGCACGTGTAAAAGAAAACAGTAGGAGACTCTGAAACAGGATAGCGGCGAGGACGTCGGGTCTCCGGAAGGGTTGGGTAGCCGCGCGCGGCGGCGATACAGCGCCGAGAGTATCCCAGAAAGAGAGCAAGAGACAGAGAGAGAGAGAAAGAGAGTGAGAAGCGGCGGCGAAATGAGAGAAGCGTATATATAGAATGTACACAAGTAGAAAGAGAAAGAGCCGACGGGAGGATGAAAGTACGGCTTGTGGTGGCGGCGTCGGCGGCGGTACGTATGTACGTGAGGCCACGGGAGTATAGGAGAGCAGGCAGAGGCGGTGTATGTAGTTTGGAGCGGCTCGTTTCGCGCAGACTCGGCCGCCTTCGTGCTCTCGCCGGGTTTCCGCAAAGGGAAATAAAGAAAGGAAGGCGACCAAGCGCGCCGGGTCTCGCGCAAAAATCATTAAAACGCGTGCTCGATTCGCGGCTGCGGCGTCGTCGCGAGGATATCTCGTACTTGACGATTTATTAGCGGGTGGACGCGAGGGCCGCCCTGCCCGAGAGCCCGAGAGCCCGAGAGCCCTGGCCTCGCTGTCAGGTCGTCTGGCCACCAGCCGTCACCACCACGTCCGCCCGTCCGTCCGTTGTTTCGTCTCCTCGTCCACGCCGCAAAGCCGCCGCCACGCCAGACAGACAGACAGACGCGCTCGCCGAGCAGCGCCAGAGGGCGAGAGGGAGAGAAGGCGCGCGCGAGAGAGCCCGAGCGAGGGAGAGGGAGAGAGTGAGTGATAAGGAAAGAAAGGGAAAGGCGGAAAGGGAGCGCGTAAAGTAGCTGCGGCACTTTACGCGGCCCGTCGTCGCAGCGCGCGGCCTGCCGGCTCTTTTTCTTCCATGTGCACCCGCGGACTCTGGGCCGGACTCGCTCCGAGCGATAATCGCGTCGGCATGGAGTGGACCCGCGACAAGACCCTCGAGCTCCTCCACGAGTATCAGCAGAGGCGCGTGCTCTGGGACTGGAACGCCCGGGGATACCGCGACCGCGCCAAGCGTAAGCGTGCCATTCAGGAACTCGCCGAGATCTTGTGCTGCAACACCCTCGAGGTCGAGAAGAAGATCACCAATCTCAAGTGTCAGTATTCCAGGGAGGTGCACAAGATCCAGAATAGCCGGGAAGCCGCCACGGGCCCCGATGACGTTTACGTGTCCAAGTGGTTCGCCTTTAAGGCCATGCAGTTCCTGCAGTTCGGCACGCGCAGATACAGCAAGAGGAAGAAGGTACGTTCGACCACGCTCGGATCAACTTCGTCCTCTTCTCTTTCCTTGCGCTCTAGAAGCGGAGCCCTACAGCAATATAGCCACGTGTCGCATTCGCGCCCTTTGGGAGTTGGCTCGCTTGCCCCGAAAAACCGCACGAGCCAGACAGAAATATGCCAATCAGCGGAATTCGCGCGCTTCGATTGTTGTTCCGCACCGATTTTTATTGGCGGCAGGTGCATTCGGCGATGCGACACTCTCCCCTAGACATTGATTCCTCGCAGTCGCTCGACTACTTGTCGCTTGGCTGAAATGCTCGCGGCGAGCAAAGTTGTTTTATTGGACAAACAAGTAGAAAGGGAGCGGAGCGAAATCCAATATACGCGAGCTAGTTTGGTAATAGGTCGGTTCGTTTGGCAGCTCTTGCATCGGCTGAATAATTCAAGCAGCTTTTTCCGAAGTAATTAAGCGCATCCGGTAGATCCGCTCGCGCTCGGAGCACCGAAGAATGCATCGACGTGAAAGTTTCAACGCGCCTCTTCCTTATAGATCGACGCCCGAGATTAGAATCGAACTGTGCGAACCGCGCGTGGCGTTGCGCGAATTGTAATACTCTCGCAACCACTCCGTGTACCGTTGATGTAATTATAGTCGGTCGGCGAGTGTAAGCCCCTTTCCAACTTCTTGGGGCAAATTGAATTTACGCCGCCGCGCCTGCTAAACCACTCGACAAATGGGATTTCGAGATTACAATTGCCGGTCGGGGAGGACACCCGCGAGTCTCAATATTTCCATGGGAATTCTATAGGTCGATCAACGAATTCGATAGTCCGCCCCCGTATGTCGCGACCGGTCGAGACAGAGGCGCAGTGAGTATGCGATTTTAAAGAACAATTCCTTATTATATGTAGATTCTATTAGCGAGTTGCCGGTAACTTTGAACTACGCACGTTCGCAATCACCGCGAGATTTCCCTGCAGTTAATTCGCTCGCGAATAATCCCAACGATCCCTATGCATCTCGGTTTTAGTCTCGCATGAGAGAGTATTGGCGCGGTTCCGCGCGTCGGGTACAAAGTGTACGCGTCGGGAACCCTTTGAGTTTATTTCCCAGGAGATTCCGCTACGCGAATCTCCCTTGCACGCTCGCGTGTATCCAGTGGCAATAGAAACTGGGCTCCGCTCCGGCGGAAGTGGAGGGAAGAGAAGGGTAGGCTGTGTGGGCGCAGAGTGTAGCAAAAGTTTCGCTGGTTTTCGCAGAAAGTTGAGGAGGAGTCGAAGCTGCAGGAGGAGTACATAGTGAGCGACATCGATCCGGAGAGCATAACATTCATCGACGAGGAAACGAACGGATCCGGGAGCGGCTCGTTCAACGCCTCCTTCAGCGAGGACGCCGAGGAGTCCTCCTCCTCGAGCCTCAAGGCGATAGAGCTCTACAACGGCTCCCTCCTCCAGGACAACAACTGCCCGATCGGCGACCTCGACGAGAGCAGGCAAATCAAGCTCCAGAGCACCCCCAACGAGCGGAAGAAGACGAAGGAGGAGTTCGCCAAGTTCGGCGAGAGCATCGCGGTCCAGCTCGCCGAGATCCCCGACTCCTATTCGAGGTCCGTCGCCAAGCTCAGGATCAATCAAATCCTCTTCGAGGCGGAGATTGGCGTTTACGCGCAGACACGGCGTTAATCCGCAGGCAGTCACCGCCGGATTGGAGTGTCTGCACTCGTCGAGCGGATATGCAAGAAGCGTCTCTTCGGTCTCTCGCGATCCGTCACCAGAGGGACAATAAGCGTTTTTTGAACCTGTCGACGTGTCGAGGGCTGCGTCGAGCAACCCGCCACAATTCTCGCCGGCGAATACTCTGCCTGGATCTTCGCCCCGGAATCGCTCAACGGGTAAACGCAGCGGCTCGAAGGAGTCCCTGATTGTTATAAGAATTTTGCAACGACCATTGCAATTGCGAATAGTTTAACACGAATATTGAGCTAGAGCACGTTTCGATGTAACGGGCGCACTCTTGGAGTGATGATGGACTAAACATTCAGCCTGCATCGTCACCAAATCCAAAGTCTGCGAAAAGCCGGAATCTTTACGTTGAAAGTTCAAGCGTCGGCCGAGCAAACTTGGAAAAGCTAGGGCCATGTAGATCTCGATAATCAAAAGGTGGCCGTGGGAGTAGAGAGTGATAGAATCAAAATTGTTGAAAGCTCAAGTTTGTATGAAAATATGTTGGAATCCTCGATGTTACCATTTATTTCCCACTTCCTCGAGTCCTCGGCGAGTGGAATGTTGCCGCGCACCAGCGGCACTGGAGAAATGGTTTCTTTTCTAGTTGATTCTATCGTAAAATTAAGGACGAACCTGACGTTTCACTATTGTTTGTAAGGTACTGTGGTATTTTTTCGACTATTATACGAAATTGAGCATGTTCCTGAGAGAAATGATGCATTAAGGCCTCAGGATTGCTACTGAAAAGCGGAGGGGGAAAAGTATTTTTAAAATCTGTTACAAGTAATACGTCCTGTTACAAAAAGAAATTAGTATTACTGATATCTTTCTTAAAAAAGCGAAATGATGCTTTATTGGTATCATATTTATTGGCTTTATTTGTTGAGAGGATCAAGTTTGCGCGAGCGCAATTAGAAACAGCACCAGGGGCGATCGGGCCGCGTGACTATTGTTTCCGGCGCTTCGAGAATCAAGTGTGAAATAATTATGAGAAAAGGAAATATTCGATAATCCATCTCTCGCTGAAAAGCGGCGAGTGTCTGTTACTGGTCGAAGAGCACCGCGAGACACACGAAACGGTTCTAAGACTCGATCCATTCGGAGAGACTGTATCATAAAGAGAAAGGGTGTTTTCGCGATTTTGTCTGTGTCTGTCTAACAGGGCAAGATCGATCGCATATTTTTTGAAGGACGTTGTTGCCGACGAGCGTCGAGAGCTATGTTATACGTACCGTATTCCTATAGTGGTAAAGAAAAATATTGTGATTTCGACGTAAGGAAGCACAGTACAGATCGTAGATCGCGGCATTATCTGCCAAGTTGAACGAAAGATGCGCCCTTCCAATAAGTGGCCAGTCAATCCTCGGCCTACCATTTGGTAGGCTGAAGCGTGCGATGAAAACTTGGAGCACTAATTAGGCTTGAGGATCTTGCACGTCCTAGTTCTTCCGTTGCCAAGAACAATTCTTTCGACTACGGCAGAAAGTATAGTATCGCCAATGGCGATCGTCTGATTCGCATCTTTCGTGCAACTAGTGCCTCTTATTAAGAATTCCACGATAGGCATTTCACCGGTATCGTTTCAGGGCTTTAAAGTATAAGCGTAGCTATCGAACAATCGCACCTTCATACTCAAAGAGCATGCACGCTCTTCCCAGAATGAGCGTCGTCCCCCAGTGAATTTTTTATCTCCTTTATTTAAGCTCTCCCGAAGCAAACTCGTATAACAATTGTTAAGTCTCGTTTAGAATTTTAAGTACATGTATGCGCCCACTCTCGTTCCTCAGTTCCGAAGTAGTCTAGTGTTCTAGATACATATTACCATAAGTTTCCCCGCTACCTTTCGACTTCTTTCCTTAATGAGGGGACTGATCAGCCGTCAGTATCAAGCAGTAGTATACAGTACATACGGCGCGCGACAGCCGAGGCTATATTATCCCGAAAAATTAGCAATCGATATACTAAACTCTCACCTTCATTTCGGAAATTATTATATTTCCTTTTCTAATCTTACGTTCTATAGCAGCGGCTCGCGCGAACGACACTCTTACTTCCGTCGAATCCAAAAGTGAAACTTGCCACTAGCATAGCCAACCCCCGATGTCCACACACTTGAAACTTATCGCGCCTATTGTCCCCGCGTAGCTCACCGCTGCAATGAGATCCGCACCCTTCTCGTTCCCACCTGGGAGTTTATCGGCTAATCAAACTAGCCGCACGCTCTATAAGCACGGCGAGCGGGCCACAGTCCGCCAAATACCGGCGCGGGAAGTGCGGCGCCCGGCAATCGCGATATAATTGAAGTGAAAGTGAGTGGATTTATTGATGGGGCATTCTGCCGGCATTAAAGCCGGCCGATGCCGCCGCTTGATATTCGCATTCCCACCATTTACCAATAAATCTCTATCGGGTTTCATTATACGGACACATGTAAACAGCGGCACATGTAAACACTTTCTCCACCCTTTCAACCCCGTTATGCTAAATATACACTGACCTGTATTTAGAGGCGCGCGGGGGGCGAGCAGGACGCGTCGCCACCGAGGGCAGTGCACACGCGAAACAAGGCGAGCGCTCGAGACCTCCGTGGCCGGCGGCGCAATAGAACTTAGAAGTTGAATCAAGCGTCGCGTCAACTCGAATAACGAACCGCCGCGATCGACTGCGATAGTGCGATCGCCGCCTTCATCTCTCACCAACCTCCCATTCTACTTGCCCTAACATACCACATAATACTGTTAGCCTAGATTATCCTTTAAGCGAGCCCGAGTGGAATAAGCCGCGGATTCTCAACTAGTAGGAGAGCGCAACTTGCTGGAAAAAGTAGCAGCTAAGGGACAGAGGCCCCGCTCTCGAGGTGGCAATTTTCAGTTTCGGGCCTTTCCAACTTGACGAACCACTCGCGGGAGACTCACGCGTGTCCCTTGAGGCGGACGATTACTCCGGCGATATAAGCGATTCCTTAGCAATAGCTTCCAAGTAGAATAAGTTGCGATTCCCATGATTTACTCGGTAAGCGGGAGAACTGGATAGGATTTCTCCCAGGGATTAGTCGAGCTCGAAACCACGCGGATCGAGGCATCGTTGTAACGAGGCGCGCTGTTGTTGTTACCCGGTGTTACCCAGCGGTGGTCTCTTCATTGTTCTTCCGTCTTTTCTACTTTCGCCCGGTCCCAGCCGGCAGTACAAAATTTCGTTCGGTGAGAAAGCTTAACCGTGCAGGATTCACTCGTTAGCACTTGTGGCCTTGCAGACTGCGACTTCGTACTCGTTTATAGTTTTTTCTTGTACCTTTACGCGATATATGTTCGAATTTGTATACTTTCCTCCAATAAACACTGAGTCCAAGTGTTCCACGATGCGGCTGTCTCACTTTCTTCATCCCACTCTAAGCATCATTGATTATATCTTATTAATTAACATAGTTCAATCCCTATTATCATTTTTACAATTTTAGGGGAACGTGTGGACCTTTCCTTAGAAGCAAATGCTTCGCCCGCGACGTACTCTTTGAGGCTGACGGGTCTTCAGGATTGTCGGCACCTAAAGCACGAAGCTTACATCGTTTACGATGAAACGAACTTCGATCCAAAACCGAACGTCCATCCCGAGAGCTTCAGCGACGATGACAGAAATATCCTGGAGAGAGGATACAACTGCCGGAAGAAGAATGTTACATGCACGTTGGACTTGCGCGCTCAGGAAGCACGTGATCCCATTGATCCTGCGGACGAGACTCTTTACATCCCTTTCGACGTGAATACATTTTCATCCTACACAGACTCGATGACCGATGAGAAATACAATTTCTACAGTTCCGTCTTCTACCCTGCTTATCTAAGTAAGAACTCGAGGAGATCCGATTCAGAAAGCTCTCTCTTCCTGCAATGTTTGCAATGGCGTGTTATAAGTAGAATCAGTCGGTAAATTAGGCAATTGTTCGTTTACCGATGAATTCTCGTTACAGGTATTCTGGAGAAATCAAGGATCGCCCAAATAAATGGGATGTCCTTCAAGTACCCCTCCTCGCCCCTCTCAACGCAACCAGATGATACACCGGAGGAATTAATTTGCTCGTTGGAGGAGCCCGCGAGGAAATGCGATGAAACACCCTTCTTTTGCGAATGCATTCAGATTATTCAAGTTCCATCTCAGAGGACTATTGAAGTGATTTTGATAGATGAAGGCAAGTCCCTAGAAGCGAAGCGAAGTCTCCTTCGCGCAACTGGTAAAGCTGTTTAACAGTACAACTGTTTATTAACAGGATTCGGTGGAAATGTGTCCCAGACATTTCACGTTCACGGATACACTGTCGACGTGCTGGGTCGCAGTAGTTTTGAACGAGAAATCCGGAGGTCTGAAGTGATAGCTATAGACAGTGTGGCGCCATTGGCACGAAACCTTGTCGATCCACCTCGAAAGGACAGTTTTGTCGTACCCAATAAGGGCTACGTTATACTTCGCTTTCGAACCGATAATTTAGGTACTCCTCCACTCTGTGTGATTACATCGGAACTTCCGAATGCGTCGCTCTACAAACTTGTCTTTTCTGCAGGATATTGGTTGTGGGAGGCAAGGAGTACCGGGATTTCTCCCGAATTTGTGGGTCCAGGATTGCAATTCTTGATGAAGGTGGGCTCTCACGGAACTATGCCCTCTCCGCCTCCAAACTTTCCTACTTGCAGCAATAATAAAGGCATGGATCTTCTCTTCGAGGGAGATTAATTTATTATTACGCGGAAGCTATGTTAATAAACTATTCGTTACGAATTTGGGATGCCGTCTAGTGCCCTCCTATCCTTCTACATTTAATATGCATTTGCCTCCAACGAATCTTAACGTACAGAGAAGAAATACTTGAGGCTTGATGGGGAAAATAGTATATTTTTTCGCAGGTACTTTATATGTACATTATAATACAAGGGTACTCGGATCGTACCAATTGATTTCGGGCATTCGTTGAACTATCAGCCGCCATTCTTACATGGATATTAGATGGGCGGCAGAAAGTCGCCGCATGTCGGGAAACCGGGCGGTACAGGTGGGAACTGCGAGCGATCGCCGACTTGTATGACCATACTCATGCCGGTGAGATGGTGCCAAGTGAAATGGCAATGGAACAGCCACATTCCTGAAAAATTAACGGAATTTTTTAAAAAATACTCCTATTCCGCCGGACTCGTAGATTATAGATATGACCGAGCTAAAAAGGTCGCAAAGAAGTTTCTTCACCTAGATTGTTTGCTATGAAGCGTCCAACCGTATATCCACCTTGGGGTACTACAGTCGTATCCACCTTCGCAGGGCAAGGGTTTTCGCCCCGTCTGATCCTGTGATCAACCTCCTTCACTATTCTTTTCAGATCTTCCGGGGTGCAGGTGCCCCCGCCACTGTAGCCCTGACCCAGGACATGGAAGGAGTGACCGTGCAGATGCATGGGATGGTTCAAATCCGCGTAACCCGCTGAAATAATCCAAGCACCAATAATCGACCGGCTTACTTTCATTAATCAAGCCAGTTTTGAATTATCCAGAGAGAAAGGGAAATAATCTTACGTTTATCGCACATGACCAGTGTGACGACGGCATTTTCAGGCACCCGGTATACCTGCCTTCCGAAGCAACCCACGCTGGGGCAGTGGTTTGTAATCGGGGCTGTATACCCTGCCTTTTGTGTAAGTGGCGGCGAGGGTGCATCTATGTTGGAAATGTTGTTTATAATGCTCGACGTTGGTACTCCTTCCATGGTAGCAGCTAAACATGAAAGAAAGACCGCATCTTAGTAAATGCGTCAAGGGCTGATTGAAAAGGAGTTTGAATCCTTTGAAGATAACGGAATAAGAAGGCATACCGAAATATCGATCATAGTGGTCATCTCTAAATATTTCTTCTTTCTCGGGGAAGTCAAATCCAAGCACGGCTGGAATCACGTAGTGGTTGTCCTCGGGAGGATACAATATATCGTGCGGAATTTTTCCTTCGGCACAAGTCGCTTGGTAGACGCATACCGAATCTCGTGAATGCTCTAGGCATCCGGTTATGTTCTCCGGATTGAAGGTCTGCGTACATTGTTCAAAATTTCGTTAGACCAACAACGTCACCAAATCTCGGAATGTATATCTACTCACAACGCCGTAGACTGGGATGTCATAGTAATTCTTGGGTTGCGGAATTACCGGCCCGGTGGATCCTCTGTACACTAGCTTAGCAATTTGCCAGACTGTCCCGCGGCACTCGCCCAGTCCCAGCAAATATATCCAATACGTCCCAACTTTTTGCGTCGCGTTTACTAAAACGTCGAATCTCATACCTGCGAGAGAGACGCCACGTTTTATAGGGTCAAAAAGGAGTTGATGGTATCCATATCGTCGAGACATACGCGAACTCGCGCGGACGTACCTGACCCAGAGTCCACATGGTCTACCGTAATGGGTTTCATGGATTCACCATCGAGTGCAATTAGAGTGAGCCTATGACTGCTGATGAGAAACTTGGCGAGGCAAACGGTACTGCAGAGATTTTCGACGCGGAATCTATAAGTTAGTCCATGCTCCACTACGAACTCTTCTACTACCGGCGGAACGGCTGCTTCCCTGTTAGGACCCTGCGCGCGAGATCGTTATTAGCCAACCTGGCAAGTGTCAGTTTTCTCCGAGGGATTTAAAGAGGAAACGTTCAATAACACTTACGACATTTATACCCTTTCCGTTCATAAACATATTGACGGCAGTCTGGGTGGCATCACTATCATCGCGCTTTCCAGGAAAATGGTCACCTGCATCGTCCTTGAACATGTCGGTGAGGACTATACTGTATTCATCCACGTTATATAATTTCCAGTTCGGCTCTGTGCATTTTGGATCACGAACAATCAGTGCCCCGGACATGCCGTCCATCATTTGCAGGCCATCGTGCGAATGATACATATGCGTGCCCGAATTATTCGCTACGAAATTGTACCTGAAAACGGATCACAAATGCAGTTGTTATGTGAAATGAAGAGTCAGTTATTAGTCAGTTATTAGTAAAAGAGTTTCAGTTATTAGTATTTTTGAAGAACTTTACCTAAATGTACTGCCTTCCGAAATAGGACATTGTGTGAGGAGTGGCACTCCGTCGTAAA
Organism: Crossocerus cetratus; assembly: GCA_963675795.1. Taxonomy (NCBI): domain Eukaryota; kingdom Metazoa; phylum Arthropoda; class Insecta; order Hymenoptera; family Crabronidae; genus Crossocerus; species Crossocerus cetratus. The sequence continues at coordinate 21,035,103 of OY776667.1, forward strand.
AGGGTGTGCCTGTTTGGTAAACCCCATGCCAATGGATAGTTGTGCCTTGCGCCGGAACCTTATTTTCCACATCCACAACGATGTGATCACCCTTGCATACCTGTTCCAAGAAACCGGCAAGTATTCATCAATTAACATTAATAAGAATTAAATTAAATATATACCTAATTAAAAGTGGGACTAAATGATTTTCAAACGATTACCGTGGGCACAATGGATCTGTTTTCAAATTGAAAGAGAGTGCTATGAACTATATGTAATTACGTAAATGTACACACCACTATTTTGGGACCTGGTAATTGCCGATTGATTGTCAGCAGCGGCTTCTGCGTGCCGTCCCCATATACACATTGAGACATTGTCTCGTTACTCGTGCACGCACTGAAGAGATGACAAATATTTTTAAGAAATGTCTGACGGATTGGAGATCTCCGCCGACTCTCATACGTACCCGCTTAGCGACATATAATGCTCGACGACGAATTTATAATAACAGATGCGGGGCTTCTCTTTACAATGGCATTCTCTATTACACTCTTCAGGTGTAGAGATTCTGGGTTTGTCGTACTTGCCATGATCTTTATCATGCTTATGGTGATGCTTATGAGCGGCTGTTGCAGGAGAAAAATATATAGAAGGCGAATTGGGAACCTACTCCATTTCCGAAGTCAATTAAAAAAAAGAAGAAGGCTTTTCTTCGACAGTTGGACGAAATAAAAATGTTTTACTCACAAACTGTCCATTGGAATGTTGAAAGAAGAAGAAGAAGTACGATTGGAATAATTGACCGTCTCGTTAGTTTCCCCATTGTTGTAAGCGAACTGTTCTGTATGGACGGGATCAGCAGGACTCCGTTGCCGGCAAAGCTCGCAAATTTATAAAGCTCATAGCAATGTGCGGGCTAATTACACTACGATGGTCGGCCTAATGTTTATTTACGAAGAGATCGCCTTATCGTTCACCTGAACGTACGCATTTACTACATTGCATTTCCGGGTGTAGACTTCCCTAAGCAATTGCTAAAGACTTAAAAATTCTTGTAAAATTAATAATGCATGAGAGAGTACTCAATGGTAAATGTTGAGCAATGCTCGGTCATTTTTTATTCTATATCGCCGTTATGTTCAATCTGAAGCAATTAGTTGACCAAGATAAGGGTAAGAGACTAATTGTTTCGTCGTGGAAGTTACACGTAACGATTAATTCTTTCAACTATTTCAATTTTGGTTCCGTTCCTTCGCCTCTCTCATTACAATACATAACTACAGTGGCAAGGGTAGATCGTGACTGCCAAGCCCGGATATCTATCGGGAATAATTATCGACAGCGTGAGGAAAACAGGCGGTAGGAAGTACCCGCGAAGTGAGGTATTTGTTTTGTTATCATTTTGTTAGCTAAGTATGGAACAGTCTTGTAGTGACGATCCTGATACGCTTATGTCGGGAATGACAATGAGCGCCGGCTTGTTGAAACCCGCTTGACTGACACGGAAATCCATATACATATCTTGTAATGATATGAAAAAAAGTACATTGTCCATCTGTTTTTGCCGATTCGCCAGCTGTTCAAATACAACGTTACGTTTCTAGTAAAAGTTTAACAAATACGGCTTATAAAGATCACACTACAATCTATTGGAAGATCATACACACGCCGGGACAGGGGGGGGGGAAGTATTGTAAGTTACAAAGGCAACGGAATGATTTACATTTCACTTGTATTGTAGCTCAGGTTGCATAGCAGTTGTACATGTAAATATGCGCAGGATATTTTCGAGCAGCTTTCGAAATCGCAATTTATAAAGAGAATCGCCTAACTTGACGGACTTTGATGTAAGTCGCAGTACCTGCCGATGAATTATATAAATAAGTGCCAACTGCGGATAATTTGTACATGATCAATTCCAAAAATCTCCCGCACAGTTCGTCGTTCATTGATAAGTGTCCTGTAAACACAAGATGAGGCCTGATACGTCAGAGTGATGTTGCGCGCCACCAATATTCAGCATACTGTAAGAAATCTATTCCCGGCATTGAAGGTATAAAGATTTACAAAAACTTCTTAACATTATTTCGTATATGCTGCTATCCAACTTGTTTGATGAGGTCAACCTTCTCACTCCTCCAGGAAGAAGTATTGTCCGGCTTTCTTTTGCTCCAGATCCTGTTACAAAGATAGGTAAATTAGTGTTTATTATCTGCGACCGCGCGGGAAGTGTATTTCGCGCACGAAGCTACAAACCTTTACTGATTGGCTCTTGTTAATTCTGGGCCTGAAGTTATTAGGATCTCTTCTAAAAGTGATACCCAACAGCTCCAAGAATCTATTCATACCGTTCAACAAAGATTGCGGACTGTGGGCTGTCGTGCATAAAGATGGTGTACCAGAAAATACTATGACACGATCAGCCAAGTATGTAGCCATAATGAAATCGTGCTCCACAACGAATCCTGTTTTCTTTGCGTGCAATATAAACCTAGAGGATTCAAAACAGTTAGTTAATTACACGTATTCGGATGTAGGAAAGTATAATATAATTCAAAGTATTACCGTTTAATCACTTTGGCAGCAACCAAACGTTGCTCAGAGTCCAGATAAGCCGAAGGTTCATCAATCAAGTAAACGTCTGCCGGTTTTCCGAGGCAGAGCGCCAAAGCCACTCGCTGCAATTCTCCTCCCGAAAGATTCTGCACTTCTTGATCCATGATATCATCTATCTTCAGAGGCTTCATAACATCGGTTACGAATTGCGGATGCACATATGCGTCTCTAACCTTCTCGTGCAACAATTGTCGTACGATACCTTGGGATTTCGGACTTATTTTCTGGGGCTTGTAACTGATATGCAATTGCGGTATACTTCCTGTTGAAAGATAAAATGTATGTTAAACACGAAAGCATTTGTCTGTTCCCGAGGACAGAATAATTGTCAACTGCCCGTGTACTTACCCGAGCCATCGTCAGCTGGTAAATTGCCAGCCAGCATTCTGATGAACGTTGTTTTTCCTGTTCCGTTTTCGCCCAGTAAGACGAGGATCTCCGAGTCGGTAAACTGACCCTTCTCAACACGTAGTGTAAAGGAACCCATGGTTTTTTTCATCGATGGATACTCGTAGTGATTCATACGTTTGATTTCCTCTTCGTTCGCACTCTCCGCTACTTTAAAAACTAGAGATTCCTCGCGGAATCTCAAGTTCTCTGTCGGAACGAAACCATCGAGGAAAATATTGATACCTTCTCTCACCGAGAAGGGCATAGTAACCACACCGTAAGCACCGGGGACTCCGTACAAACAGCAAATGAAGTCGGACAAGTAGTCCAGCACAGATAAGTCATGCTCTACGACAATGATGAACCTGTTGAAGGAAAGCACAAATGAACAATAATCCAATAGCGACTAACTATCCTTTATGAATCGCGTATTTACTTGTCGGGATGTATAAGGGAACGAATCGTTACGGCAGCGTTCAGTCGCTGTTTTACATCCAAATACGAAGAAGGCTCGTCGAACATAAAAATGTCTCCGTCTTGAATGCATACCATAGCACACGCAAAACGTTGAAGCTCACCACCGGAAAGTGCTTCAATGCCTCTGTCGCGGATATGCAACAAGTCTGCACGAAAAACCACAGAACATTAAAATCGTCTGAACAACTTCGAGAGGATTGATGATTACTTTCTAACTCTGTTGAGAATACCTACCAAGCATTCTGCAAATATCCAACTGATTTTTACATTCGTCCTTTTTGTCCAGGAGTTGCTGTACTGTACCCTTTACAGCTTTCGGAATTTGATCCACATATTGTGGTTTAATAAGAGCTTTCAAATCATCCTCCAATATCTTTGTAAAATAATTTTGCAATTCACTACCCCTAAAATGGCTTAAAATCTCTGTCCAATCTGGAGGATCCTGTTTCAATAGAATATAGTTAGGTATTTTCATTCAGAAACTGTTTGATTGTATTTGATACAGCAATATTACATACAGTAAACCGGCCCAAGTTAGGTTTTTGCTTGCCCGCTAAAATCTTCAAGGCAGTTGATTTACCAATTCCGTTTGTACCAACTAATCCTAAAACTTCACCGGGTCGTGGAATAGGCAGTCTATGCAGTTTAAATGAATTCTTCGAGTAACGATGCGTTGTTTCTTTTTCTAAGTTACTAGGAAGATTGATAATAGATATCGCTTCAAACGGACATTTCTAAACAAAAAAACAATTGTTGTTTATCTTCAATCTCACAATACCAAGAATGTTTTAATGATGCTGGAATTACCTTGACGCAAATACCACATCCAATACACAATTCTTCTGAAATAGCAGCTATTTTACTATTTGGACTAACTTCTATACACAGCTTTCCCATTCTCACAACTGGGCAGGATCTTTTGCATTCTTGCCGACATCTTTTCGGCTTGCACTTATCAGAGTTAACAATGGCTATACGGGTCAGCCGATCCGTCTCCTCCATTGACTTTTTCGGCGGCATGGTGATAACTATTGCCTACCTAATACATAAATAGCAAAAGAAACCTTAGTCTATGACTGTAAAAAAAACATGAATAAATTAAAGGCTGACAATGCAAAGTATCACATATCCGTGATACATCATATATATATACTCTGAACATGTATTAAAATTAAATATCTGTAGACAATCATTTTTTACAGAAGCCAGTGTGTCTGGAATTTGTGACACAATAAATGAAGGAAGAAAATAATTGATCCTCATAATTTGGAATCTTTCTTGAAACCTTTAGTTTAACTATTTATATAATACCACAAGCTTTTTATTGGTTTAATTGAAACTGAATTGTCGAAAAACTGGAAAAGCTGTTACTAGTTGGCTACAGATCTCTAACCTACGTTAATTAACAGTAACGTATGACTGTTTTCAAGAAAGATTCCATTATGCGAACAAGCCGGTGCAAATTGGCTTCTTCCCAACGAAACCATTTGGCTTCACGGAGCCTAACGTCAGTGTACTTTGATATATACCTGTCAAACCCAAAAACGTGGAGGAAACTCCTTCACAACCTCTTCAAAGGAGTTTCCGTACTCCTACAGCACACATGCCCTGACCAGGGTCATAGACTATCGAGAAAGTAGATTGCAGACTTCGTGTCTCTCGTATTATTAAATAGATGGCATAGGCTCCGGACTTTCACGGTAATACAGACTCGCTGTTTGACCGGCAATATTGGCTCAAAACACACGGTCTGTATCTATATGGGGTTAATACTGACTGACAGGATGTGCAGGGACACTTGATAACAATACCATTTTGGAGGAATCCTCTATTCTGACTCACGGATTTTAGCTATGAAATATATAAACGGAAAGTAGAGTGTTCAATAAGCCGGGTTTGTCGTGGTTCATTATCATATTCTACTTATCATATTTGTCGTTATCATATTCTACTCCGAAATCCTCGATTACTCTTTTTCCAGATAACATAAAAAACTGCAACGAGCCCAAGAAATATAGAGAAGATTGAAAAATCTGATTTGGATAACAGATTTTGTCCCTTTTATTCTTCATAAATTTTTTTTATACGGAATTACAAGAAATTCGCCTGCTATATTGAGCTTCAAGATCTACCGGTTCCAAGTATACGTGGCGCATCTACGCCGAGCAACCACTGCTTTCCTATTGATCCGCCGCTATCACAATAAAGTAGACTACTCGCTTTGTGCTCAGGTAGAATGCAAAGAACGGCTGCACCTTGGCGAAGGTTCCGGCGACCGTTACTGCACACCTGGCCGATCCCACTCTTCCTGCCCTTCGACGCCGCGCAATCTTCCCACTACGCATTTACTACACCTTTTCGTACGCCTTTCGCTATACCTCTTAGGATGCTTGGAACTCGTTCACGTGTTAATAGGTGTACATCGCGGGTTAAGCTCGAGCTCATTGGAATAATGCACATCCTGTATTCATGAGTGAGCTATTCCCCTCGGCCTGGTCCTAGCTTCCGCCGGCTAGCAAACTCCGAATCTGTAGGAAAGCTGATGTGCCAGTTTGCCTGTGCAAACTAAAGAAATAATATATGAGAAACTAAAGTATGGAGATCGATGGCTTTGTGTATATACACGGTCTAGACAAATCAATACGTAACAGTCAAGCCCTTTTCTAATGAAACCTCGCCAATCTGGAAAGTGGAAACTTTTAATCCAGACTAACTGTTCAAAGACATATATACATATTGTAGTCTGCGTTGAGCCACGGGCGAATTTAGTATGATTACTTTGTTGCGCGTAACACACTCTGACGTAAAGCATCGTGTGATCACATTATCGATATACCCCGCTCAGGTGGAGCGCTGAGCGGATGACTGTCACAGTCCATAAGACGAATCTCCCGCAATTATTCATGCCCGGAGACTTGGATTATAACATATATCATATACGTGCGGAGAAATAAGAATTCTCTCGAAATTTCTAGGTGCCAACCACGTGGTGCACAGTACCGCATTCTGACGCATAATCGTCATACTAAAACTCCAGGCCCGATTGAGTCAGTTGATTTCTCCGAATGTAGGATTTGCCAAAAATTGATCCTCCGGCCCCGATAACGACCTAGTTACTCCTCACTCGTCCGTTATCGAGAGGCGCAGCCTCCTCCCACAAACAGATAAGAGCATCTATTGCATATTTGGTTTTGTCTTTGAAGGCAAAAGGAGGTGGCTTGTTGCCATGTTCCAGCTCGGCTGCGACATTGCCGGGTCCTTCCTCATCCGAATCGAGAGACTTCGACCTTCCTTGCACTGCGACACGAAGCCCTTGAGACATCGCGTTCGCTCGGAATGAAACTCTCGGCGTGCTCGGCCAATTTTCGCCAACATTCTACCGCGGGTTTGCTTATACGCACGGCCACGTGTGCGTCACAATTCGGAGGCTCGATGCAACGCTCCCGTGTGCGTGCACGCGTGCACGACACGAGGAAATGCAATCAAAGGACAGCTGATTCCGCTGTTTCCCGAGTAACGCCGTTTCGTTTCAAGTAACGATGATGCTCGCACGATATTTACAATGATAATTCATTTGCACTGTCATTCTAACAGCCGTAATCTATTACAATGAAATCGTGTTGCAGCGTCACTCACGCCACGCGAGGATAAAAAGCCTCTAGCGGCCTTTTTCCTCTAGCTCTGACGACATGATAAAACTCTCTTGGCGAGGCGGTCGATTCCCCGCAAAGAGTTGGGAGTCTCCGCTGCATTCGTCATATTCCACTAATAATATCTATTTTAATAACATTAAGCCACTCCGTATTTCTGGGCTTGAGCCGCACGTGGGGAGATGGAGTGGCTTCGAGGACAATCACGTGGAAACGGCAGATAAATCGTGCGATAGCGAAAAACTAGAAACGATGGTCACAATAAAGCAGCGGTATGAGTCATCACCGCTGTCCCCAGCTTTCCCAATTCCGAGAAGGTCTGCGAGACTGCCATGAAATTCTCGCGCAATCCACGCGGTCGAGAGTTCATTCCACGCCCGTTCTGGAAAATGCAACTTTTCGTAATTCCTCGATAATGCACGAGGAACTTTGGTGAGTTTTCGTTGGTTGCGAGTCCTTGAAATCTGGAGGCATAAGAGAATATATAGCCGGAGCTGAGCAAGTATAACGCGGATTTGGCTGTGTGGAACTACACGTGCGAGCGTAAGCCCGCGGTGCTTCTAGAATTAGGTGCCAGATACTTCTCCAACGTTCCTCATGGCCCTACTTCCGTGACGTCTGCTCCTCCAGTATAGGAAGCCCCGACTTTGACTTGTCGATTTAATCGTCGAGATTCGTCCAATCATGACGCGGAGGCTGAGAAATAATGCAAAGGCTCGGGAAAAGTGATAAACTTGTATAATATTAGCGGGAAGAAAGAAATTTAGCTGGTCGATAATATCTCGAAGTGTCTGGGTTGAGGCACGTAGTCCGGGGGTTCGACCAATGAGTACTCTCTCATTGCGGGGAAAAGCGCCTGTGGTTGGTCGATCGTAACGGTTGGGCGGGAAGAACATTCCAGAAGCGTTGCCCCGGGAGGTAATATATACGGGCGGAGGGTGCGGGCTCGTCACTCACGTTGCGAATCGTCGTACGAGGAACTTCTTCACTGTCCTACTAAACTAATTTGTACAAGCGAACAAAGCGAAAGGTGTGTAGTGCGTGGCTCGAGCCATTCTTCTCTTCTGCATCGCGTGCAATTCTCTCCGATCTACAATTATCAACCCGAATTCGTCGCCGACTTCGCCGAGATATATCCTGTGCTCAACGTGGTTCCTTTTGTAATTCTTTCAGAAACGAAAATGGCCAAAGCACCCGCAGTCGGTATTGATCTTGGCACAACCTACTCCTGTGTCGGAGTTTTCCAGCATGGAAAGGTCGAAATCATCGCGAACGACCAAGGAAACCGAACAACTCCCAGCTATGTGGCCTTCACGGACACAGAGCGTCTCATCGGAGATGCCGCCAAAACCCAGGTTGCCATGAACCCCAACAACACCATCTTCGGTAAGATTGAGTTCCTTTCTAGAAAATCCTCCATGCGAGAATTCCTCGCTGCTTCTGTAACCGTGCGAGTTGTTCCCGTGGAGAAAATCGATAGTGTGGGCCCCGGCCCCCTTGGCCTCGTTGCTACGCCGCGTGTCGATTGCAACGAGTTTCCGATTGAATCATGCTTTTACTTTATGCAACGCTCGAATTGGTGGGAATGTTGCGAGCGATATTAATAGATTGGATTTGATCGAGTTCCGGTGAGAATCGTGGCTCGCGAATTGTGCTCTGCACGTTGGGTGCGGACGCCATTTCGATGCGCGTGTGAAAATGGATGCGGAAGCGGCAAAGACCGCCATGAAAGGTCGTTGGATGCTAGAGGCGGTTTCATTGGATATACGTATACATACATGGTCAGGGTCAGGAGTTATGAAGGACATTATCATTTTTTAAATAATTTGTTGGTTTTTCACTGTTTGTTCGATATTTTCCGCGGAATGTCAATTGGGAAGGACTGGCCATGAGTTATTTATGGGGACTTGAGAGTGGTTTGAATGGATTTGGTTACTGATCTATGTGATTTTTGATTATTATAGATGCCAAACGTCTTATCGGACGTCGTTTTGAAGACACCACAGTTCAGGCTGATATGAAGCATTGGCCCTTCACAGTAGTAAGCGATGGTGGCAAGCCTAAGATTCAAGTCCAGTACAAAGGAGAGACGAAGACCTTCTTCCCTGAAGAAGTTAGTTCAATGATCTTGGTGAAGATGAAGGAAACTGCAGAGGCATACCTCGGCAAGACTGTCACCAATGCTGTGATCACTGTTCCGGCTTATTTCAACGACTCGCAGCGTCAGGCAACCAAGGACGCTGGAACCATCTCGGGTCTGAACGTATTACGTATCATCAACGAGCCCACAGCCGCCGCTATCGCCTATGGTCTGGACAAGAAGGCGAGTGGCGAGCGCAACGTCCTGATCTTCGATCTTGGAGGTGGCACTTTCGACGTGTCCATTTTGACGATCGAAGATGGTATTTTCGAGGTGAAGTCCACGGCAGGAGACACCCATCTTGGTGGTGAGGACTTCGACAACAGAATGGTCAACCACTTTGTCCAAGAATTCAAACGGAAATACAAGAAAGAACTGACCAGCAACAAGCGTGCTCTCCGTCGTCTGCGCACGGCGTGCGAGCGTGCGAAGAGAACCCTGTCTTCGTCTACCCAGGCTAGCATTGAAATCGACTCTCTCTACGAGGGAATTGACTTCTACACCTCCATCACCAGGGCCCGTTTCGAAGAACTTTGCGCGGACCTGTTCAGAGGAACCCTCGAGCCGGTCGAGAAGTCGCTGCGCGATGCCAAGATGGACAAGGCCCAGATCCACGACATTGTCCTGGTCGGTGGCTCCACCCGTATCCCCAAGATCCAGAAACTGTTGCAAGACTTCTTCAACGGCAAGGAACTGAACAAGTCCATCAACCCCGATGAGGCTGTCGCCTACGGTGCTGCCGTGCAAGCGGCTATCCTCCACGGAGACAAGTCCGAGGAAGTACAAGATCTGCTGCTCCTCGACGTCACTCCCTTGTCTCTTGGTATCGAGACTGCTGGTGGTGTGATGACTCCCCTCATCAAGAGGAACACAACCATTCCAACCAAACAAACCCAAACCTTCACCACCTACGCCGACAACCAACCCGGTGTCTTGATCCAAGTATACGAAGGAGAGCGTGCCATGACACGAGACAACAATCTCCTGGGTAAATTCGAACTCACCGGAATCCCACCTGCGCCGAGAGGTGTACCTCAGATCGAAGTAACATTCGACATCGATGCCAACGGTATCCTGAACGTCTCTGCCGTGGACAAGTCAACTGGCAAAGAGAACAAGATTACCATCACCAACGACAAAGGACGTCTGAGCAAGGACGATATCGAGAGGATGGTCAACGAGGCTGAGAAGTACCGCACCGAGGATGAGAAGCAGAAGGAAACGATCGCATCCAAGAACGGACTTGAATCTTATTGCTTCAACATGAAGAGCACCGTCGAGGATGAGAAACTGAAGGACAAGATCAGCGCAAGCGACAAACAGACAATTTTGGACAAATGCAACGAGATCATCAAGTGGCTCGATGCCAACCAACTGGCCGACAAGGAAGAATACGAACACAAGCAACACGAGCTTGAAGGAATCTGCAATCCCATCGTTACCAAGCTCTACCAGGGTGCCGGCGGTATGCCCGGTGGAATGCCCGGTGGAATGCCCGGTGGCTTCCCAGGTGCCGGCGGTGCCCCACCTGGCGCAGCACCCGGCGGTGGTGCATCCGGACCCACCATCGAGGAAGTCGATTAAGTCGTTTTACTCTCACCTGCCACTGTCCCACAACTCAGAGAAACACGAGAATGCCGATAACAAGGATGAAAAAGAACATAGAATTATTGCAGCTACGATCTTTTCTTTCTCAGTATTGTCTCGATACCTTCTTTAGTTCCTCTTCGTCTCTCCGAATTCCGATCATAAGTCTCTACTTTTAGTTAAGAGTGTTTACTCTAGGCCTGCCACCAATTTATTTATTATTTTCCCTTACGAGAGGAGAATGGAAGCATAATTTAAGATACCGATGTTTTGTACAATAAAGAATGGAACACTAAGATACTTTCTTGTACTTACAGTAATATTGGAAAAAGGTCCGTTGTTGATTTTCTATGTTCGATAATATAAAAAAGTCATCTATAACTCAATGTCTTATCATTTCTTCACTTACAACCATAGATACTACGATTAATTATTGGGAGTAGTAAATACCATAGTAATTGCTCGTTGAAATAAATTTTATTGCTTGAAGCGCTACAAAATGAATAATACAATCACAAAACTTGCAAGGCGTGCAGATTCGCAAAAAAGGATTCAGAATTCTCTAGTAACGAAAAGAAATTCGAAACAATATGAAAAGGACATAAAATCAGGTGTATTTAATTCCCATTTGAACTGAGGTCATGCATCTAGTTTAAAAAATCAAAGCGGCCGTGGCATAGTAGTAGAGAAGAGTACAGTTGGTTTATTCTTCTTCTTTTTCTTCTTCCCCTTGCCACCGCCGTCTGTATCTGAAAGCCACAAATTCGCTTATTACAACTTTCAATTAAACTTGAATCTTCATTCAAGTAAGTTGAAGCTTTGTACCTGTCTCTTGAAATCGACTTCGTTCCAAAGCTCGTGCCAGTGCGTCGCAAAGCTGAGTATGCGACGGCACCGACGTGTAGTTTTCATTGTCAGTATCGGGAGAAGACGATCGTCCGGCAGCATTCGAAGATGATTTGGCAAGGTTCATGGATGGCCAACCACTGTTCGACTTAAAACGTGATCCCTTCTTCCGTAACATTTCTGCGAATGACGGTCCTTGATCGTGAGACTTCTCATGATCGTGGGAACTCGCGACTTCCCTGCTTGCTACTGCTTCTTCGAAAGTACTCAGCGGTGGGCTGCTTGCAACACTCGATGGAGCTGCAGATTCCGGCGGTGTTGTTGGTGTGTTGTCTCTGAAGAGGCAATTCGATAATGCTAAATCAAACATTCTCGGTACATCGAATTCTCGTCTTGAAAGAACTTACTCGGCATACAGTAATTCCGGCTGCCACTCTGGGAAGTGTCGTTGCGAATCTATATGAACATTAGGTGTTGGGTATCTGCCCATTCGCTTGTTCTCTTCCTCCGTTATCTTCTTCTCTCGCTTCTGTTCTTCGCGGTCTCTGCGTTGCCTGCGCTTCTCTCGCAATGCTAGCTGATCTGAAACGCGTCGACTGTTTAATTGTATTGTACAAAATTGCACGCATTTCGAGATAGACTGGATCTAACTGTATTGTATGTTACTACCATGAAACGATGACAGGACTTCCTCCGACACAATTGGGGGCTTCAATTCGATCTCGGCGATTTCGAACGGGCAAGTAATCGGCAGGTGACACAGATATCTCAACCTTCGCCGTAATTCATCCGTCAGACTGGTTCCCTCTTTTTCCAACAGCTTCCCAGTTATAACATGCGGTGAATTTTCCAGGCTCCCGTATTGCTTCTCCAGCATCTTCACGTTCACACCATGGAGGTACACGTGTTGTCCATCATCGGCTGCGAGCAGTAGTAGTTGAATTTTAAATCCATCAACTACAGATATTTTTTACTAGTATAACTATCCACCTTGGTAAAAGTAGAAGAATTTTGGTGAGCCAGCAGTCGTTGGTGAAGTAGCAGACAGAGTCTCCATAGGTTTCATATCAGGTTCGATATCGGCTTCAATCGCTTCATTCTCGTCATCATTCTTCTCTTCCTTCTTGGGAGCAATCAGTGTCGGTGTTTCAATAGCAGATGCAAGTGGAGCTTCGATAGAAGTTGATGGATTCTATAAATTCCAATTACAATGACTACTAGTTAGTTATCGTTTCATAAAGAAAGTCTTTTTAACTAGTACCTTCTCCAAGAGTTCCTCCTCCCTTTTATCAAGTTCATTCAATGCTTGGTCGATAAAGCAATTCTCGGGTGAACCTGCGTTGTCCATGAGTTCCATCTTTAATAGCGTTCGTTCCCACTCGATAATGTTCATGACCTACGGAGAAATAACAATTACGTCGAATGTCTCACTCGCAAAAGATACTTTCCACAAACAAACAAGGACTTACGTCGCTGATATTGGCGATTAGCAATTTTGAATATATCGATTCATTAATGCTTTGGGAGACAGGCAAGAAATTAGTTGGGTTTTCCGATCCGACTGGCACTGCGAGGAGAGATCCTTTCTCGCGGCGCATCAAACGTAAAGTGACCGATTCTCCCAAATTCAAGTTATTATGTGTTACCTCCATGACACTGCAATGCAGTTTATTCGGATACTGATGATCACATTCGCGCAAGGTATATTAACACATGTTAATGAAGATTACAATATACCTTTTCAAGTCAGATTTTTGAACAGAGTCATAGCAAATGGGACAATTGCGCCATGATTTATCCGAGAGTGACAGATAGTGAAGGATGCATGGCCAGCAATAAACATGACCACAGCGGGTCATTTTTCCAGCAACTGGTGTGCACAGACAAATCGGACAAGATAAACTGTCAGAACTGTGAACTTTCTGGAACAAGTAGAAGCACAAAGTTCTAACAAAATATAATACATGTTAGTGAATCTGTTTGGGTGCAGACAAGACTCACAATCTGTTCTACGAGTTTCCAATCCACCAGTATGTCCGGGTCAATTAAGTGCTGAGCATAATTGCCATTGGATGTCACAACAAACTGGCAGCTTAAATCATAAATTTCCAAACTTGTTTCTCACACAATGGATTGATTCTAGTCAGAACTAGAATACCAATGGGAATTTACCTTGCTTGTAGAAATTGTTCTTTATTGTATTTGTGTCTCTGCACCGGTGGAAGCCATCTGTTACTATTTCTATTGTAACCCTTGGCAGACTTTCCATAATTCCACATACTCGAGCCACCTTGCACGTCCCGTGGCGCGTAATGAAAATTCAGCAGATGATTCAAGTTCTGCTTTTTACTTCCTTGGGCCATTACTGAGCCAGGCTCAGCCGGATACTCCTCTCCTACCTAAAAACCATTGACTCTCAAGCTCTCCCTCCAATCATCAAATCAGGAGTACCCTACCTTGGTATCCTTCTTTGCACCACCATGATATTGTCCTTTAGGTTTTGGTCTCTTATCAAAACTTTTTGCTTTCTGTGCATTGGCCTTCTTCGGTGGTTCATGCTTGGACGAGTTACTCGCACCAGTGCCCAAGGTTGGCTCGCGTCTGCGCGAAGTTTTTGGCAACAGTTTGTTGTTGGAAACATCTGCATTCAACGAAGACTGTTGTCAGCGGGGAAAAAGCGCGAGGATCCTCTCGATTCTACCATGTAAATATGAGCCCCTCGCTCCTTGCAACATGGTGCGAGAGCATATCGATTGCGCAATACTGCTAGGACACGAGGAGGAGTTGGCGACAAGGGGAATATGTTTAATGTTACATTCAATGGGGTAGAACAGGTGAATGAGAGAGAGAAGATAGTAGGAGGACGGCTGGCAGCGGCGGACATTTCGGTGACGACGCACCTTGGTTTTTCTTGGCATCAGCTGGAATCCCTTTCGCAGAGGACGGCTGAAACTTAGTATTCTTGTCCATTTCTGGCACGACCGCAGCCGAGCTGATAATCGGGATTTCGAGAGTCGAGAACTCCTCCGTGTGGAGAAACAGTGTATTTCTGCAGGCCCTTCATCTTCTTCAATAAGCCATGTTTCGTCAATGTCAAAGTGGTGAAAAAAGTACCCTCGATATGTGGTCGATCGACGGCCGATGAGAGTAATGGGGTTGGCTGGGATGGCAACGCGGACGCGCTTTTAACAGCAGGAAAGCACACTCGCCTTCGGGGAGCAGTCGGCCCACCCTTTGCCGCCAGGAACGAGTACTTGTCGTCCTCTCCTCACGGGCCGAAACGATCGCAATCCCGTCGCTGTAATGGCGACGAAACTAATGATTTGCGCAACCGGAAGTACGCCAGTCCTACATAGTCATCAACTTGCCGACTAACACCACCGTCACAAGTCTACCTTGGGAGATCGCGCGAGTCGATAAATTTGAATACGTAAAATGATTGTGTAAGAAGCCGGAATTCGTGGAATAAAACTGGAGTGTTCTCGTGGTCAAGTCTGAGAAGCACCTGAGTTGTACTCCGCAGTTGTGCGTAGAGGATTCAAATGCAGTAGATTTTGGTCACCAAAGCAATCGAAAGTCACAAACCTTTCTTCCTTTGATTCTCGCTGGTAAACTTGATTCTTGTATTTGCAACGCTGAATGAATTGCGCGTGGAAATCGTTGGGATTAGGTTCGATGCGATTGTGCCTGTCGCCGTATCTAATCGGGATAGATCGTGGTATTGAAACATCTGACTCTTTCGTTTTGCGCCGCTGGCAAACACACATGCGAGATAAGCGGCCAATTGCACAGATTCTTAAATATTAGAGGTAGAATGACAGCAGACGTGGTGTAATTTTATCTTTATTTCATAGAGTAATTCATAAATCTTACAGGTAAATAAACTAGTATTATTATGTCGAACTTATCAGTAAATTTGTGTACATCACTCTAACTCCAGATCTTGTATCTGAAATAAAACGATAGACATTACTCATGTTCCTAACTAATCTGAAAACGAAAGTACACATAACAGCCACTCGTACCTCTTGAACTTTTTGCATCTCCTGAGTCAACAAGTTGTCGAGAATCTCTTGGAATCTCTGCCTGAGCTTAACATTCTCAATATTAGCAATTTCCACCTCCTGTTGCTGTCGTCGCTGTCGCAGTTCCGCTAATTCGGCGTGGAGCGTTGCTAGTCGCGATTGCAATGAATCTAAAACGGGAAAGAATACTGTTAAGTTCAAAGTATTATAATATGGACATCGTGTGATTGAGTGATGATACCTTTCGACATGGAAACAGAAGCCGACTCGGAGAAATTATCATCAGTCATCATGTAATCCGGATTAAATGTTTCGAGTTTCGTTAGCTTCGCCGGCGATGAATCTAAAGGCTTTTCACTCTCTGTCTCCAAATTGTCGCTCTGGAACATCTCTTTACTGAATTCGGTGACCAATTCATTGGTTACTGTATGCACGTTCGATCTGTCTGAATAACCAGGATGCATCGAATTGGAGTCCGAAACTCTGCTATCCGCGGAGAGTCGACTGTTTTCGTCCAATTCCATTACATTGATGTTGGCTTCCTCGTCGTCGTCCTCACTGTCACTCACAGCCTCCCCGAATATATCATGTTCAGCTATAACAAAATTTATCATTTATCAACCACCCATTTTTATGTTTAAAAAATTGATTTGGTGCCTCTGATACTTACCAACATCAAGGCTTTGTGATGTATTCCCATTGATATTATCCCTCTTTGTTTTTACTGTCCCTGAAGAAGACACTTTGCTTGGTTTGGTCTGATCTTCATCTTCACAAATCACCTCCCATTTAACATTTACAGCATCATTGTCCACCCTTAGCAGCCGCTTCACTTCTTTCTCTATCTCAGGTGCTTCCACATACTTCTTTTTCAAAGTCTTCCTGAATCTCCTCCTCCTTACATTCTTAGTTGGTGGTGTGATGCCATGGGGCCACAAGAATTTCTTGTCTACTTTATTCGGATCTTTCTTCTTCTGCCTTACTGGGGATTCTTCGTCCGTGGTTGTGTGATCATCTTCTTCTTTGCAGATTAGCAACTATAAAGATCGCATTGATAAACACCTGTACCTGATTTTGGCAAAGATATTTGTTGTTACCTGACATATATCAGCAGTTTTGTAGAAACTCTTATTGTCAATTGTCTTCATTGCCTCGACGATTGTGGGCAAGTCAACGAGCTGCGAGGATATTCTTCAATGAATACGTCTTCCACAACCTTTTTAATAATAATAAAAAATCGTAAATACCTTGGCATGGAGTAACCAATGATCAAATCGAACCTCGCCATATCTAAGATCCTGCTCCAATTTGATGGCTAATCTGTCTTTTATCGGCAGGCCGCTTTTCAAGAGTTCTCTCAAAGCTCGTGACGGTTCCTATTCGGGTACAAGTAAACGAAACACTTTAACTTCGTCTATTTTAGGTTAAACAATGAAAGACTTGGTTGCAAACTCACTGGTGGCAGACGCATAACAAATTGGCTTTCCAATTCGACTTGTTGCTCATTGCGAGTCTTGAGATCCGGATTGGGGTGTCGATTCATTATTTCCACTCCGTTTAGGAACCTAAAATTCCTCCTGTGTCAGCGACGTCAACAAACCTCGATGTAAAACTAGATTCCGCGAGCAGCGCCGCCAGCGGCGGATTCTCCAAGCTAGAACAGCACACCAGCGCCATCTGTCCGCCTCTAAAGAACTACGGTGATCGCAAAACTGGAAAATCTCAGTAAATCCGCGCATCGTCTCCGTCTAACTCAACGTCTAACCTGGTCAAGCTTGATCGAACAAGACGCAAGACTAAACGAACCAAGCAAACATTATGTCGTCCAGTATTCCACCCACTCGCAGACACAGTCTTCCGAAGCATTGAATCTCGTAAGTAGCTTCGAAAGAAATGGCCTGACAATCGGAGCAAGTGCTTATCAGTGTTTCTTACGTCGAGACTGCTCATCGGGATATGTTTACTCGCTCTCATTGTTAAGCAAGTGGTAGAAAAGGCGTCACGCACTTCCGAAGACCTGGACAGACTCCAGCTGTTATTCCTCCTCGACTGGCCAGCGAAACATCAAAATGCTGAAGCGCAAGTTTGACGAGATGGAGAGTACTCCGATTGCCCCGAGCAAAGTTCCCGTCAAGAATTCCCTCGACTCCGATGAGGAGGACGACGAAATCAAGGAGGACACGTACAATATCATGAACGAGGATGAGTTCGAGGGTATGTGGAATGATTTCGGAGTACGTGGAGGTGAATGCGCGAGCGGAGAGTTATGATATTCTGGTTTAGGTGCGGAGGAGGGTCCGACAGCTCCCGAGACAACCGTCGGATTTACCGCATTCAATATGAAGGAAGAGCTGGAGGAGGGTCATTTTGATAAGGAAGGTCACTATCTCTGGAACAAAGAGAAACAAGTCAGAGACAACTGGTTAGATAACATTGACTGGGTGCAGGTTTGTCTATTACATGTGTATCAACTCTCATCCGCTGTACGTCAGGCGGGAGAGTATCCGAGTATCACAGTGGACCTTTTCAATTGACTGTTAGAAAGATACTGAACACTCTTATTGATAGATCAAACCCAGCACGGCGCAGACTAAGAAGGGCACTAAAGAGAGTGAAGACCATGGCTTGGCCGACAGTGACAGTGATGAAGATTCCACGGACATCATGTTCGATCCCACCCAGTTGTACAAAGAGATAATTCAGTACCTTCGCCCGGGAGAAACAGTTTCCAAAGCCCTATGCAGGCTTGGTACATAAAGATTAATGTTTCCTTTTATTATTGCTACTACCGTCTCTCGCATGTACAAAAGATAGTCCTGCTACTTAATGCCTTCAGGCAAAGGAAAAAAGAGATTAACTACAGCAGAGAGATGGAAAAGGAAAAAGGAAGCGCAGGACATTCCGGAGGACCAGAATTCCAGGGATATTATCAAGCTAACGGAATTCGCGAATGAGCTATTGACCCGCACTGGAAATATGGATATCTATCAGGAGAGCTACGAACACATCAAGAAAAAGGTATAGTTGTCTTTCCCCTCGATATTTTCGTAAACGTTTCCTTACAAATTGTTTGTTAACAGATTGAATCTGGCGAGAAGCACGCACATCCCTCCAAACAGGAGGCTGAACTCGATATGTATTCGGATGATTTTGATCAGAAGGAGAAAGCAAAATTAGACACGAATGAAAGTGAGTATCGATGAGCAGTGAGGGTAAAGTAGAAGCTGTTTCCTCGGTAAGCTAAATGTGTATGCACGATAGGTAAAGAAGAACCCGAGCAAGCAGCGGAAAGCGATACGGAGGAGGTGACCTGGGAGCTGAAATGGTCGCAGAATGAAAGTGCAGAGGTTCACGGTCCGCACACCACCGAGCAAATGCAAACCTGGGCGAAAGAAGGATACTTCAAGAACGGCGCGTGGGTGCGAAGAGTCGGCCAGCAGAATCAGTTCTACAGTGCGGCCCGAGTCGACTTCGAGTTGTATCTGTGACATTTTTTCCATAGCATAGTTCTGTAAACTCCGATACATCGATTTACCTCTGCTTCTTAATAAATAACCGTGGCGAACGATCTAACATTTAGGTGAACAATGTATAATAAACCAGGAATCATTCTATCCGGCGCATTCTGCGATGCATTTCTCCGTAAATAAAACTTGCCACTGGAAAGTATCTTCTGCCCCGACCATTCCTTTCGCACGCTCGCCTAAAACAACCTACCTGCGACAGAGGACTTTATAAAAGGAAGCTGGAAGCACTAGCACTTCCTGTGCGTCTCATTCCAGCTGCGAGCGATCTAATTTACGGGCCTCGGGGTGGTCGTATTTTTAGCTGGGATTTCCTCTCCAAAGTCTTTGTCTTCATTCGTAGTGGATCTCAGGGAAGTAGCATCTTGATTGAACGTTTACTTTAGAGCAAACTTACCTTGTCCTCCTGCTCGATTTAATCGGCGCGGTGAATACTTACTTTCTCTAGATATACATAACAAGTAACGTGGAAATTGGACGTGGGAAGAATTGGGAGACGATTAAGGTCACAACGAGGACAGGATACACGAAACACAGGGATTGCAATGAATGGAAGGACAGAAGGGCGACCTCGCGAAAGCAAAAGGAAGAGCCGCGTCTTCGAGCTGATCGAACGATCGGGGACACCGCGCGTTTCCAGTCGTAGAGTGTGCAGAGAGATGATTGTTTCGTATTGAATATACAATATAATTTTATTAGACGTCTTAAACAGTTTTTTTATTAGCAATGTATGAAATTTCTATACGGTTACGTAAAATATTTCAATTAGTATGCAATTGGATCATACATACATTATGTACCCATCGGTATATGTGTATAATGTATATTACTTGTCGTTATAGTGCGGTGTTTATTCCTATCGTTAAGTATAAAGTCGAAAGTCCACTCTCGAAGCAAGTACGCACGAAAGTAAAATCCGTGCCCTCGGGCAGCCGCGAGTTAACTCGAGATCGAAAGAAAACTAAAATACGCAGATATATTTTACAGAAATCCTAGCGGGGACTCGAGAGAGAGAAAGAGCAAGAGAGTACGAGTTCCTTGGAACCAATTAATTTAAAAAGAGTTCGATTTTCGAGCCGAGCCACCTCGCGCTCTACTTTCCGATTCTTATTGTTCTCAATTTCCGCTCGGCCCTTTCAATACGACGAGAGTTTAATCCCGACGGCGGGGGAATGGTCTATTCACCCGTTGATTTGAAATCTGAATTTAAGCGGCTCGATCGAGACGCTCCTCCACTTTTCCTCCGGAAACTTAAATCGAATTTGTACAGAACGCCTCTATAAACATACCAAACTATGTACAAGGGAAATTGACGTGGACGTACGTGTATTACACTCACTCGCAGATTGCCATGGAGAGAGAGATAAGAAAGAGAGTGAAGAGAAAACGAATGGTTTGGTCACGGCGCTACTGAAAGGACACACGTAAACGTACACACAATCGACAATACACAAAGGAGAGAACACAGAATACAGGCTGATTCAATTGACTCGGAATCACTATAGTCACAAGTTTCAATTACAATTATAGATGATTTTCTGTAATTACTATGTTACCAGCTAAAACATCCCCTTCGGTGATTCCGAGCCAAGCGAATCATCCGCCATAAGACGAGGACTAAAACGAAGGTCGACACACATAGAGAAAACTGGACGCACAATTCTTCCGTGCACAAGTAGATGCCGGTTTCACGCCTAAACCTACCGAGGTGTTCTATCAATAAAGTATATATTCACTCTGGCCGGTCTCGTCCCGTCGGCAGACAAGGGACTCTTTCATTCATATTGTCTTAAAGGCTAGCCGTCTAATTAGTCTAATGCGATACATTTCCAGCGGCTGAATCTCCAGCTTGGACGAGCGCGGTCAGCTGCTAGTCGGGCGGTAGGCTGAGCCGCAGCTTTTTTCCCCGGCAAGCCAGTAGAGAGAGTCGGCCGCCGACACATCCGCGCGCTAATTACCAGACGATAATGAGCGGGCGCTCCATCGATCCGAAGTAGCCACTCCAGACTCGCCCTCGCACAATAATATCCCCGCGAATATCCCCTTTGAGTGCTTCCTCTACTCTACCGTCGATCGGCCATAACATGATGCACAGTGCGCGGGCGCAGCGGCTACTTCGGCTACTTGGGCCACTTGGCCGGCTGCGCTTTGTCAGGTTACGTTCGAGGAGGCGAAGAATGAGAGCCGAGTCCGAATCTCTCGCTCTCTCCGGCCCGGAATTAAATTAAGAAGGCTAATTATGCGGAGAACATTCTCCGCGCGGATGCACTCCGAGTGGCCTCTCCAGTGGGATCTTTCCGGTAAATATAGAGGAATCGCCGATTCCTGCCCTCTCCAACCCTGGTACAACTACTCGCTGGCCGAAGGAAACGAGTCGAGGAGAGAGCGCGCTGCCTCGAAAATGGAGCCTTTAGAATTTCCGGCTCGGTTTCCCTGTAAAGGATCGAGAGAGAGTGCGAGAGTGGCGCTGACCTCGGACAACAGTATATTGCAACGCGTCTCGATTCCAATGGGAAATTGTGCTTTTTGCTAATTGCGAGTAAACTCGCCGGAGCTAATGGGAGCTCATTGAGACAGCTGCACGCAGTGGCCAGTGTATTTATTAACCACCGGGGAATATCGCTGAAAGGTAAAAGGCTCCGAGAGCCAACACGCCATTGTTGCGAATTATTCAAATTAATCGGATAAAAAGGGCCAAGTGCTCGTAATAAGATCAAGAGACTCGGCGGAGTCTGGCGTCGAGTGCTTTCCAACGCTCGCCTTGATTTCTGACCAAGTTACAGGTCCAAGGATTCGTGAAATGAATTTTCTATTACATTGTTCATTTTTCAGAGTTTAACGAGCCGAGAATCAAGCGAATCGCTTTGGTCGTTGAAGAGTATTTCACGGTGCGCAAATCGGCCGGAGTTTCAAGATTACAGCTCTCCAGGACTCGTTGACCAGAAGCCGGAGGGTTTGTTGCTCGAACGAAATTGGGCCTCTATTGTCGCGGTGGTTCTTCCGAAAGCGGCGAGTGAGAAATGTACAATATATCTTTGCGCGAAAGCGGAGACAGGCATTCGGGGTGTTTAACGAACACGAGGCGACGGACACTCACACGGACGTGCACGCACGCGAGGATCTCCTCCTGGACGTGTGTGCTCGCGAGGAATGGGCTTCTATGTACATACAAAAATAGCCGCTGCATCGGCACGGCCCCGAACCGCAATCAGATGGAAGTTTGCGAGCGCGAATCGTCGCGGTGATATCTGAGGGCTGCGAGGCTCAAGGGTCCTCGCCCTCTATTTCAGAAGGTTCTTTCCCTCCGATCGACTTCGCGCCCTCATCGCGTCCCTCGGCTTCTTTTTCTTGGACCACCGCCTCATCCTCCTCCACCTCCTCTTCGAGGTCTCTCTCTCGAGGCATGACTAACTACCATGACTAACGAGTCGGGCCAAGTGCCACCGAAGAATCTTCACTCCCCTGTATCCGCCCGAAGCTCTTCCTTCTCCCCGATACTTTTCGCCGGAGTTCTTCCCGCCGCTATTTCGCAACTCGCACTCTTTTCCACAGGCCAGGAGGTAGTAATGAACTTGAGGGAAAGTGCACGCCTCGCACGGAATCGACAACGCGAACGGCAACTCCATTTGGACTTGAAGTCGGAGCTGTAATTAGCTGGTATTGGTTGGCGCCGCCGAGGAAATCCGATACAAGTTTCTGCCACCGACGCTTTTATCCAAGCAATACGCAATTATTGCACCTCGTGGTAAGTTTGCTAAGTTGCTCTTGGGATCTTTTTCACTGCCGATTCTTAGCAGCTTGCTGACTTTGGATTACACGTAACTTTGTTTTTACAGGACCTCGTGTAATTTTTAAAAGGAAGATTCTTGGAACTTGGAGCTTTTTCTTTGACATATACTTTAGTCGAGCGACTATTAAACACCGTCGGATCGAAAGGCGAGTCGAGCCGATAACAGGCATGGGGTTGGCACACGAGCGGGAAAGAGGAAATCCGAGTGGCAGGTTGGTCCTATCGCGGGCGAGATTCCGGAGTCGGATAAGTTCGAGTGACAAGTGGTTCCCGGGGAAAAGCGTCCGACTATCCGAAAGTTCCCAAGTCCACCTGACAGACGGCCCGGCGATTCAGCAGGACGAGGGAAAAGTCGAGAAGTGCGCGTCGCCCGGCGTCGCTTCTAGGTCAGTGGGGCAGAGAGAGAGAGAGAGATCTCGCGTGGGGGTTGAGGGGCCCGGGACCACTCCTCACCCTCGATCCTTTCTGCCAGCGGCGGAGCGCGGAGGAATTAATTTTTCAAGACCACTCTCAATGAGGTCAAGAGTAGTTTCGACCTCTCGCGCGAGTCGAGAGTCCGACTGATAAAGAGAAACAGCGAGCCGACTCGCGCTCTCGGCGAACCGACGCTTTTCCTTTCGCGTGCGTCGCCCTTTTTTGCTGTTACTCGACGGCGGCGTCTCGCCTCTTTTGATTGCGCGTGTCGGCCCCGCTCTTGTTAAAAGTGCGCACAATAGCGGAAGGAGAACTGGCGTCGAGGGACCTCTCGACATTCAGCCGGGCCAGTGGTTCCCATGTATTTTTAAAGGATCAGCCCCGACATAGCGCAATATATGGGCCGAGCGTGAGCCGCACGCTCAGAAAGAGGCGAATGTCCGCGGGAGTACAAGTACCCGAGGCGCATGTGGGACACTCGATAAAGCCGCACTAAAGACGCTCGACATCGATAAACGATCGTGATAATAGAAGAGTGGCTGGGAGTGCTGCTTTGAATCACTCGGCAGCATCCACTTGTCGGGCGAAACAAACCTCCTCGCATCCCCTACGGCGCTTATCCTCGGAATCTAATGCATCAGCTGTCCTTTGTCGCATTAACAAGGTTGTTAAGTCAATTATAAATTTGTCAAAGCACGAATTCACATTTCGGTAATTATACAGAAGTACTACTGGTGTGAAAATGAAAGAAACTATTATAGTGGGGAACAGTATAAGAACCCCATAAGAACTCAATCAACACCATCAATATTTTGTATGAAATAAAAATATTAAGATATTTTAAAAACCCTAAATATTGACATAATCCGAGTATGACCATTTCTATACTTTTCACTCACGATTTTCAAGAACAAAAACACTCACTTCTGCAGATTTCCCAAAATGTCACTTAAAACAAAACACTTGGCAGAAAATCCGACTAATTCCCGTGCACTCTTATCAGGAGGGAATCTCGAGTTAACAAGCTGTGCTAGAAAATCGGTCAAGGCTCTCACGAGGCACTCGATTCTCGGAGCGATAACCATGCAAATCGAAGGAGCGACTGGCGGGCCCCTCGAAATCGAGAGGCCGTACCGCCCTCGGGCAGCTAATTAAGGGGTTCGACTTTGCGCGTGCCCTTGCGCGCGTAGATCCAGGAGCGAGAGTGCCGTTGCGTTTCGGGGACGTGCCTCGCCAGCAAAACATACACGCACACACACACAGTTGGCTTAGGCATCGTACTCTCCCATTAGCCAGGGATTTTTCGGACTTTTCGCCGAAAGCTCACGCGAGTGCGTGTCCTCTCGGGCCCTCGGTAAAACGATTACGCATATGCCTTTTTCACTCATCAGTTTCTTGCTCCACGGCATCAATTGTATATTTTTTCCTTTTCCTCCCCTCTGGTAGTCAAAACGTAACATCTTTTTCTCAAACTTAACATCATAAATTAATAAATAAATATATACTATGTATATATGTATAATATTATGTATATGTGCGCTTATACGCTCGTATAAATGTGTACCTCCTCTCCGAAGATATCCGAGTGTTGTGTCGGTGTGGGGGTGGCTCGTGTGTGTTTTCTGTGTCTGCGCGTGTGTGTGCCTACCGGTAAAAGGTCGTAACTATTATTGCTTCAATTTACAAGTGGTTCACAGGGCGGCTCGCGCGACTGCCCTTCCCGGTCCGCCCAATCGGACATCGAAACACCCTGCTTTTCCGCCCCACTTTAGGCAGCCGGCTTCGTCCGGGGCGCGCGCGCGCGAGCCTTCTTTTCCTCCTTGACTCTCGCTTGAGGTAGTGCCAGTGTGTATTACGCATTACATTTTCGAGGGACTGTCCAGGCTCTCGGCCGACAGCCGGAGTGAGAGAAAGAGAGATAGAGAAGTATAGAGAAAATTGGAGAGAGAGAGAAAGAGATGGAAAGAGGAGTGTAGATGTGTGTACGATGTAATAGAGAGAGAGAATGCGAAGTAGAGAGCGGGAGACAGATGAGGGAGTAGTCTTACAGGGGATACTAGGGAAGTCGCATATTCCAAGAATTTTGAAAAAATGTCGGAGTGAAATAAATCATACTTAATATGAAATTACTTGTTGGTGATAGATTTTAGTTAAAAGGTAAAATCTGGTAGAAACTTGTTAGGTTTTAATCGATAGGACTAAAACCATCTCTTCAAAGTAAAATCTGACACAAAAGAAAAACTAGTTGTGTATCAGGGATGATGTAGTGCACTTCCAGACGCGTTTCCATCATTCTCGGAATCCACGTCTTGCCTAGTGTCGCTTGTTAGTAATCCAGGGGCTGGTTTAAACCGACTAACGAGACGACACTGCCGCCTTTGATTTGATTTGTCACTGTGTGCGCGCTCTAAACGCGAAATGAACGCCTCCGACCATGAGGGCGCCGCCGCCGCCGCCGCGCACCATCCGTCCCGCTTCCTGGAGGGAATCCGGGCGGGTGTAAGCGACGCGAAAATAAATACGCTTAGGTGGGTCGGAGGGTGCGCACGGCTTCCCCGGGCTCAGTCGGCGAGTGCGACTGAGGCTTCTAGGTGTGCGGTGCAATTTGCATTCCGAGTCAGATTGCGTCCCTTCACTGTGAGCGGAGAGCTTTTGCCGTTGCCACTGTCGGCCTGCTTATGCTCGGCGTTCGCCCCTCGTTGGCGGAGGCGTTGCAGCCCGCGCGCGCGACGACTATCTCGGAAGACATTTCATTTTCGCTCGTTCCTCAGACAGCTGCTCTCTCGGCGCAGCAGCTTTGCGCCGCTTCCCGGCTTGTTGATCCCCGTTGAAATCCCTGTCTTCGGGAGAACAATCCTGGCCGGCGGCGATTGATAGTTTCGGCGCGCGGAGGATTATCGTATCAAGGACGCCGAACTGACCCCTCGCGCACTAGATACACCCGAATTGAATTTCCTTTGAGCATAATTCCCCGAGGCGGAGCCTCTCCGCCCCTGAGTTCCTGTCGCCGATGGACTCTAGCCAGTGGTATCCTCTTGCATCCTGTCCCATAAGGACCTCCCCACAGGACTCTGTCCATGAACCCAAACGATTTCACCAGTCACCTTCTCCTTTCCAGAGATACCGCGGCTCACTTCCACCGGCAAGAACTACATCCGCAGCTTCAACAAGGCCAACTGCATCCGGAAGCGGCTCCTCCAGGACGACCCCAATCCTCCAACTCGCTCAGACGAAGACGACGTGCGGCTTCTCGGGGATCGGCGGCTCGTAATCGTAATCGTACTCGTAGTCGTAACCGTAATCGAGGCGTGGCGGATTGGCCCGTGGCGCCGAGTTCTGCATGCGATAGAGGGAAAGGACTTCCGGCGGAGGTTCGTCGCGGAGGTCGGTGACATCGGCGACGGCGTACACGCCCTCCTCGAGGGGTCTGCTGTAGATGTCGGTCTCGCGGCGATTGGGTCTGGTGTACCTGGGCGTCTCGTAGATGTTAGTGTCCTGGGGCAGCTGGGGGCTGCTGCACTGGCCGACGACGCTGCCGCTGGCTTGCTTGGCGCGCGGAGTATCGTAAGGCGTCTCCTCGTTGCGCGCGAGTAGTCGTCGACTGTAGGACTCGGCGTTCTTTCCTAGTTCGTCGTTGCTCCGACCGACGTAGACGAGGAACTCGGGCCGGTTCGGCGCGGCGTACGCCAGTCGCTTCTTCCTCTTGGCGCGGGTGAGGTGGGCGATGAGCGCGAGGATCGTCGCCGTCGCCGCTAGACACCCGGCAGCTGATAGACTGAGGTAGAGAGGACTCAGCCGACAGCGGAGGGAACCCTCGGAGAGGCCGATCAACGACTTCCCCGAGGACTCCTCGTCCGCGCAGAGGATGTCGTGGGTGTCGAGCTCGAGTTTCGTCTCGTTCCGCCGCTCTTCCGTTCGGATCACGTTCCAGAGCCAGTGGACCGAACAGTTGCAGACGAGCGGGTTCCCGCCGACCCTCAGGGAAGAGAGACTGTCCACGGGGAACTGCGTCGGCTGCAGGGTCTCGAGACTGCAACGCCTCAGCGAGACCCACTTGAGGTACCTCGCACTGTACAAGACGCGCGCCGGGAGTTCCTTGAGGCCGCGGTTCCCGTCGAGGGAGATCCGCTCGAGGTTCACGTTGTCGGCGAAGGTCCGCCCGTCGATGCTCGAAACCGCGCAGTCGTTGAGCTCGAGGGTCCGCAGCTCGAAGAGGTTCCGGAAGGCCACTGGCTCCAGGGCGCCGAGGGGGTTCCTGCTCAGCACCAGGGTCGAGAGGACGTTCAACCTCGCGAGGGCCAGAGTTGGCATCGAGGTCAGGTTGTTCCCCGAGAGGTCCAGATGCAACAGATAGGGCAGACGCTCGAAAGCGTCGTCGTCGATGCTGCGGATCACGTTGTTCGCCAGGTTTAAGGACACCAGGGAGGGCAAAGAGGGCAAGGAGTCTCTGGTGAGCTCTTGGATGAGGTTGTCCGAGAGGTCGAGCTTCTCCAGACTCGGCGCGAGCGCGAGATTCGTCGCGGGAATCTCCAGGAGGGAGTTTTTACTGAGGATTAGGTGACGGATCTTGTGGAGGCTCTTGAAGAGGTCGTCCGGGAGGCTCGTGATCGAGTTGTTACTAAGGTCGAGGATCTCCAATTCACTGGTGCCGCGGAAGGCCTGCTCGTCCATCTTGGAGATGTTGTTGCTGGCGAGGTTGAGCTCCTTGAGGTTGGCGAGGCCGTGGAGGGCGCTCTTGGCCAGGGTCTTCACCGCGTTATTGCTCACGTTCAAAGAAACAAGGTCCTCCTGGAAGCGGAAGTTCTCCGAGCCCAGGGTGTGGATGACGTTGGAGTTGAGGTCGAGGCTGCTCAACTTGGTGTAGAAGCTGAAGGTGAGGTGGACGCTGGAGACCCGGTTGTTAGAGAGGTCCAGGTGCCGGATGTCCGGGTTTAGTTGGATCGGGACGACGTCGAGGGCCGCGTAGGCGCAGGACGCCCGCAAGCTCTCGTCGTCGCAGCGGCACCTTTGCGGGCAGAGGGCACTCGCTACGGCTATCGCGGCTGCCATCGCTAGAGCGACCGGCACCGTCGTCGCCGAGGGTCCACGCGATGCCATTCCATATGAACTCCTACGAGCCTTCAACTATCCTGTAACATCAAATCCATTTTATTCATCATTTTATTCAGTTTTCCAACACTTTTTATTATTATAAATTGTATGTTAACTAAAGAATTGGCCTAGAAAAAGTTTCAGTAACTATTGCCATTTTACATACTCCAACGAATCAAAACTTGAAGTACCAAACGCGACTCATCACACAAAATAACAATATCTATCACAACTTTAAATCCCAATTTCCACATTCCAACCCTCCAAAACTCAAACTCCCAAACACGACTTATAACACAGAACGACAACCAAAAAACTATCCAGTACCTCGCAGATCCCTCTCAACAATAAACAGAAACTCAAAGTGGGAATTCCACTCGACGCGTTACAGTGGCTGGCGGCGAAACGTTCAAGCGGATTTGAAAGCTCGGCGACAAGCGCGCGCGGGCGCGCGCGAGACAGTAGGGAACGAGGGGGATGGCTGGGCGCGGCGCTCTCGAGCGTAATTATGTAAACGATACTTCCAAGGGAGCGCGGGCACAGTGGGCGCCGCGACGCCGCTGTTTCATGGGGAAATAAAGGCTACCTATCCTCGCGACGACGCCGTCGGCGAAAAGAAGCTTTGTGCCTCGCAAACTACACACCCTTTGCTGCACGCCCGCTCGCTTCAACTCCAATGCCAGTTTATTTACGGACACCTGCACACGTACGAACACCCCTCTCTCGCTCTCCCTTTCGGCTCGAGCTCGAAATATCCGCTGGATTTCTCGCCGCGAGTTTTTCACGCTCGCGCGCGGAATAAACAGTGTTCGCGCGGAATCGCGTGCAATGATAGAGGTACGGGTGGGAAGCGTGGATCTGCATTCAGTAGTTTGTCCCGGCGGTTGAGGAATGCTCGAAATTGTCCCGGGACCACGAGTACCGTCAGCAGGGAATGCTTTTGGGAAGTGGTGGCTTTGGTTATTCTATAAAGTCATTGGTACTTGCTATTAAATTTGTTGTACTTGAACTTGTACTTGCAATCAACTTTGTTGTACTTGTATTTATATTGTAATATTTAATATTTGTAATATTCATATTAATATTTGTATTGTATTTGTATTGGAATATTGTATTGTGTTAATAATACACTTTAATTGCAATTACAAGTACAACAAAGTTAATTGCAAGTACAAAATGTATGTACCGCGCCAAGTAATAGGAAACAGGATAATTATCCAATTGATCAACAATAAACGAATAACGAATGATTGGCTTCGCCCAGCACCACCGATGAGAAAAAGCAGAGGGATCTTATCTAAAAAGCAGAGGGATCTTAACTGATGTAGAAAAAGAAGAGAATGAAAGAGCGTAGCGCGACGCGGCTATATCTCGGAAGGAGATCGGCAGATATCACCGATAATTCCCACGGCGTAACCAGCTCCCCCCGGCTCGAGTCCTCCGCCCGGGAGATATTTCTCCCCGATAGCCTCGTTTCGGTAAGTGTCGACCACCGCCGCCGCCGCTTCTCTCGCCCTGGTAATTTTTCACGCCCCCTCGTCCCTCTCTCTTTTTTTCCCACCACCCACCCCCCGCTTTCAGCGGCGCTGTTTCGCCCGCGGAATAACAAATGGCGCTGATCTCGGCCCTGTCATGTATAATGCACAGATTTACAGCATCGCACCGTGCCATCCGACATACCCGCGCGCCAGTCCAAAAACGGCTTTTGCGCGCAAAACGCCCGGCGGAATTCCGCGGTGCAAAAATGCGGCACGCGTTAACGCCGACACGCGCGCACGCTTTGTAATACGCCGAATGGTATTAGAAATGCTGGAAATGTCGGAGGCCGGGGGTGCGGTCGAGAGTTGCCCACTTTTTGTCCCCGGGCTTTTTTTGCCGCGCTGGATATATATATTGAGGGGGGATGGAAGAGGGTGGGAAAGTGGGTTACTCGAGAGGGAATGAAGGGGGTGGGATGATTGCCAGGAGATTCGGCCCCCTCGAGCCGTCGCCATAAGTGACATCAGTCCTCTGATAAACAACACTTGTCTACGAGCAGCCGAACGATAAGGGTGGAGCGGCCGATATTAGCCCGGAATACAGTTCGCCCCCCACCCCTCCCCTCGTTCTCCTCGAAAGGAAAATATTTGGACTTCCACTTCCGTGCGGTAAACTCCATCCAATGAATTCTTCCGAGTTTTAACTTATTTTTTTGAATGTTTCTTTTTACTAAAATAGAATTCTCTCGTTTTAGAGTACCGCGGGTGCATTAGTGATTTTAGTGGTGATCGTTGCTGGTTGAACGAGACCAGTCTACTAATTACAGTGAAATGATTAGTACGCCGCGCTGGCTTCTAATAACTAATAACTAATGAGGAATAACTCGGCCGCTTCGTTATTTACCGCATCGACGCGAACAGTTAAGCTAAACACGCGCGCTATTAATTAACCCGGCGTGCCCGCGCGCGCGCAATTATAGCCGGATTTCTGCGGGCGCCGCGTGCCGACTAGGGAACCGGGTGGATCCGTCGAGTCGCTTGGAATTCATGATTCCGAG
Source organism: Crossocerus cetratus (assembly GCA_963675795.1). Taxonomy (NCBI): domain Eukaryota; kingdom Metazoa; phylum Arthropoda; class Insecta; order Hymenoptera; family Crabronidae; genus Crossocerus; species Crossocerus cetratus. Next base: position 21,066,174 of record OY776667.1, read on the forward strand.
AGTCCTCGAAAGAGGCAAAGCCCCCCTGTACAGAGCCAACCACTCGCCAACGGGGGCGCGCGGGGGGTTGGTTGCTGTTACGAATGGCCGCGCAGTTGGGAAAAATGAACGCGACATTTTTCCGGAATGCGAGCCGCCGAGTGCGACAAAGTGTCGCCGCCAGCAGCGAGAGCTATCCAACACGTATAATCTGTGTATTTGTGTATTCACAGAGAGAGTTTGTAGTTGGCAGGCAGAGGGGCGGGCGCGCGCGCTCGCGCGCACACACGGAAATTGCGCATTGCGCACGGCAAAGTATTCGTAATTGGGAAGTGTGTGTGTCGGGGCGGGCGCACACGTGCACCGGGCAAATGTTGGGGCCAACACGCCGGCTAAGCTACCAGCTCGAACAGGTGTATTCATCCGACGAGTAAACCTCTCTCTTCTAATCGATCGCTTTCCCATCGCAAACACCCCGGACTTCCTCATATGCCGAGGTTCTTACCAATGCGAAATGCGTGGGTGTGTATGTGTGTGGAGTATTAATAGAACTCTCGACGATGAACAGTGTGCATCGTATGGATTTGTTTGCTTTCCTTTCCGACGAGGAGCATTGCTCTCTTTCAATAGTTTATGTACTGCTGGTTCAACTCGAACGCGACTTTATACTGTCAGTATTAATTGTTATTGTGTTTGTATTAATTGTTATTCCCTCCAAGTTGCATCTCAGATGCTAGAAATAACATCGAGAATAATTATCCGGGAATAATATTAAAAAGAAAGGACCCTAGAAATATTTAAAAATTTCCACGACTTTCTCACCGCGTGAAATACGAATACGATGAATAATAAATCAAGCGGTTGTCGCCGGGCTCGACACCAATGACGAAATTTGTCTGGCACGCGATACAGAATTGAAGGCAGCGCCGCAGTGGCTAACGCAGGCGAAGTCGCGAGGTCGTGTCCTGGGTTCTTGTCTATAATAGAATCTGGGGGAGAGCGCGGGCCGATTCCCTTCGAGGCATAAAGCAAAGAAGCGCCCCCTCCGCCTGTATCCCCGGCGTACATTCACGTATGTTGTATAACTAGAAGTCATTCAATTTGCAAGACGCCATCTCCCGCTCCAAGTGGCCTCGCCACCAGGAGAGGCCGCCGCCGCCGTCTTCGAAGGGCTGAACTCGAGATGAGCCAAACTCCTAGCCAGATTTGGCTAACCACTGAATCGCTCCACATACATTCCCCTAGCGCCCCCCCCCCCCCCCCCAACCCACTCGCATTCCCCCCTCTCTATCACAGGTCCTTTCTACGTCGAAAGCAGATTCCGATACCTGTACTTTCCGGCCGGTGTGTGTATGTGTGTATGGGGGATTTTATTTTATGGCTCCGATGGAGGCGCGTTCGAAGCTTGAAGGACTTGTCTGTAAAATATGTATATGGCTGTTTTTTTACCGGGGACTTTTTTGGTCGAGTCTGGAACGCTTGCTCGTACGCGAAGCTTTTTTTGATGGGTATTTTCTCGGTCGTTGTATTAAAAATTCAGGTAGGATTTTATATTTTATTGAATATTTTAGTATGGTAATTGTTCCATTTTGGGGTATTTCAGCCTCTGTTACAAATGTTTCATAAAAACATTCATTAATTTATCATTGACAATTTTAGCGCGTTGATTTGACCGAATTCTCGAAATGTCGATCAAACCCTGTCACGGAGAACTCGCCGAATTCGATTCACAATGACTATTTGATTAATTGCAATTACCAGTTGACCCGAAATCAAACGTCGCATTTATACATTTGACGATGTCCCGCCGCCGCGCAAGAGGAACGCCCGAAGAAAGACCGGCCGATAAAATGGTCGGACAAGCGTAGAACTATTAAGGGCGGACTGACATTCCGTGGCCACGGGAGCGACAGAAAATAAACGGTATCTGACGCGCGCGAGACAGTTGTGATTGAAGAGCGGTGGAGGTTGCCGGGACAGGGTGCGAGGCTGAAATACTATCCGGGAGGAGAGGAAAAGGCTGACGCAGCCCCACCTCCTACCACCACACATCCCCCCGGATTCTATTGCATCCTTTAGTTTATTACGCCCGGTTTCTTCTTACGACTCTCCTCCAAATTTCCAAATTGCTCCTTTCGACGAATCCAATCTGGCGCTCGTTCCTTACTCCGGCTAGTTCTACGGAAAACGAAAAGCAGATACCACGATGTATCGTGGAACTTTTAAAGTTTAAAAGTTTAAAAGTATTGTTTAGAATTTGAACAATACTTTCAATATTAAAAGAGCCGAGTTATAAAGAATTGCGAACTTTAAAGAAACCGAAAAATCGACTTCCCCAACATTTCCTAATTCTCTGAAATCCAATTGGATCGAAACTAACATTCCACAGAGCATCAATACCCCTCACCCCATGGCAACCGATTCGATTGCCCAGCCCCGAGGAAATCCTGTAATGTTCCCCGCTCTCATAAAACATATTGTTCCCTCGGAATTGGCTGGGTTCCTGGCGACAAAGTCACCGAGGGGGTTGAAGCTCGTTACGCGAGTGGTCAAACATTGGAATCTTGCGGCTCGCAGGTGGATTCACCGGGGGGGGGGGGGTCGCACACTTCAATTACCGGGACACTTACTCTCTAATTAAAGGGCGAGCGCGCGAGCGCGGGCAGATCAAACATTAGTCAGCAGCCACTTCACGCACGTCGACGCTCGACGGCGGCAATGACGAAAGGAAAGCAAGGTCCGCGGGGCTAAACGAGTCGGCCTCGAATCGTTACATTGAAATGCTAATTCAATTAGTTCCTCCGCCAGTGAAAAACTCCCCGCCACACACAGGGAGAGAGAGAGGGCGACACAGACACGCTCTACGTAGCGACAGAGCTAATTGGATTAGCATATTAATGCAGGAAATCGGAAAATTCGTTAAGGTAAAAGTTTGCTTTAATCTGCGCTTACCCGCCCCGTCTTAATGAATGGGCCCGAGGGGCGGAGAAGGAGGATGCAGTTGCCGGGAATAAATTACCGGTTAGCAACAGGGAGACTGGACCTTCGGTGTCCCTCTCCGCGACTAGCCAACACGCCCCTCTTCTCCCTACAGAGAGAGAGAGGTGAGTTTAATTTATGCATTTCTCGAGCCGCAGCTTTTCGGCTCCCTCTACCTGTTGGCCTAGGAGTCTAGTCTGCCACCTGTTCGAAAGGGAGGCTGCCGATGCCGCAGATGCAAACCGGGCCGAGGGAAAAAGGTTCGGAGACCAAGCGTTTACATCGACGGCCACCTGACCCCGAAATCCTCGGGCGTGCCGCTCGTTACCGCCCACCCCGGCGAAATCCCCCTTTCGAATTCAACGCCCTTTAACCAACCGAGGAACCATCAGTTTTCTGTGGTCAGCCACAATTGCGGCTCTGGAGAGGGCGGAGACTAGTTTTCCACCGCTTGAGAGTAAGTTGAACGGATAATTTCTTCATTTGATAATTATAGGTGTTGGGGAGTTTCCTTGGGAGCGAGAAGTTAGGAGATGCAGATCTAGTAAGAATCGCGTAGAAAGAGTGAACCGTGGGAAAAGATGTATCATGACTTGACTGGAAGGAAAGAATGTCTTCTAATCCCGGCAGAGGGAAGATCGACGAGCAGATGCGGCAAACCGGTTGGGAATGCAACATCTCGAGCGAGCGGATCTCGAGATATCTTTAGTAGGATCGATGGCGCATACTCGATCCATCGAGGATCCCATCAAGGCAATCTGGGAGTTGCGGCTTACCGGCCGGCACCGCAGCGGCCAATTGACAGCCATCGGCAACGGATGCGCGCCGGATGATCGAGGGAGATAATCGATCGGACAACGCCCGTCCACACGAAATTCTCCCGAAACGATCAACAGGCGTCGCGAGCCACCGCCCATGGTCGCGACGCATCCACGCCAAACCTCGCCAACTACTCGCTTACCCTCGGCCCGGCGGGAAATTATGCAAATGCACAGATCGTCGACGCAAGGAAGCCAAGAGGGAAGAGGTCCGCGGGAGGAAGTAGAGTACGGCGCCACCGGTCAGCCAAGCGTCAAGACACTCGATCGGTCATCGAGGGATATCTCCACTCGCTTCGCTCTCTTCCTCCCGGGCCAACTCCGCTCGCGTAAAATATCGCCGCTCTCCCCGACGCAGGATCGCAGGAACAAAACGAGCGAGAGAGGAGGCGCGAGGAGGACGGCGAGCGGAAGGTAAATACGAGGGTAAAAGGAGGGTCGAAGGAGAGGCCGTCGAAGGAGAGAGGATGTGGAGCTCTCGGCAAGAGCAGCAGCAGCAGCGCGCAGCCCGAGTGGGAAAAAGCCCTCTGCAATTGCAATCCGGACAAATATCCGGAGCCGAGACGAGCGAGCGAACGAACACCGGGCCCAGGGAACAAAGAGAAATGAGGGAAGGAGAGGCGAGGAGAGCAACCCACCCGCGCAAGAGAGAGGGAGGCACCGAGAGCAGAGAGAAATTGTTCGGGTTAGTCTGCGAAACGAAACGAAACGCTTCTCTCGCTTTTCCTATATATATATGTGGCAGTCGATAAACCGCGCCTGCGTAGCTCAAACACACAGAGCAACCCACTACACACCCTCCTCTCTCTCACTCACTCACTCTCTCTCTCTGTCTTTCCAGCTCCCAGTGCGCCGCCTCGCACGCCGTTGGCTTACGGGCCATGCCGTACCCTGCACGCATACCTATGTACGGCTAGTGCGTTCCTGGGGTGTGGATTAAAGATATTAAAGACATAGCCTGGTTCGCTCAACTTCGAGGGTTTCTCCCCCCAAGTTACAGGACCTTAACACTAGAACTACACAGGGCTTTCGCTAGATTTGGATGTTACTTGCTGCGGATGATGAAAAAGTAAAACAGCTCGAGGCAAACTAATCTCCTTCTCTTCCCCTATGTGTACAGGAGCGAAAGTCTGTCTGGGTTTGTTCTCTCGTAACTCGCCAAGTTACTAAACAGTTTTCATGCGTTGGGTGTTTGTTATTATAAAATGAATACGAAGCTGGAGAGAGTTGTTCTGTCGCATTGAGTCATCGCTAGTTCCTGCAGGTATGTCCACGGTAATAATGTTAAAGAAAAGAATCGAAAAGTCGTGAAGCCGACGGTAGTCTGGTGTTAAAACGTCCTCGCCCTACCGCGCTTCCGTCGAAACTGCACCGACGCACACTTCTCCTTTTACTTTTCTCCGTTTCCCCAGGTCCGTTTTTACCACGCTTTCTTCGGCCCGTCTTCGTCCTCTCGGCGGGCCTTGTCACTCAAGCCGATGGACCAGCAGGATATCCCGGAAGCCAGACAATTGCTCGTCGGGGCAGACCGTCAGAGCGTTTAACGACGAGGCGCAGAGCGTTTAGCGAGCTATTTTCGACGGCGGGGGGTGCGTGGTCTCGGGGTGCACCGGGCTTTTCTCGGATGGCCCGGGGGGAATTGGGATGACAATATCGACTGTGCGACCTCGCTCGAACATGCGCGTCTATTTGTAAAGGCTGCTGGCTGCCGTTAAGACGGCAAATAAATCGAGCCGGGCACTCTAGGACTAATTCGGTGCGCGACGACACGTGTCCGCATCGACGTGTAATCGGTCTAATTAACCGGCCGATTATTATCGCTCTGTATCCATCTTTCTTTCGTCGTGGTGCTTTTTTCTCGACGCTCCCTCTCTCTCTCTCGGCTGGCCTCCTCGCCGTGGTTGAGATTTACTGGACAGGTCGTTCGTTGGTTCGGTTTTATACGCGGCGTGTGAACGAATAGATTTAATGGGGGAGCTATTTCAAAAACAAGGGTGATTCATTCCCAAGCATAAATCCATGGGAGTCCCCCCCCCCTCCCCCCTTTGCGCCCTGTTACCTCGGTGCTTGTACCCAGTTTTTTTTGTGTGTTTTTTTTCTTTGTCGAGTTGTAGAAATCCGACGGTCGCGCTGGCTCGACTGGTAATGGAGGAGGCTTGACAATGAAGTAATAAAGGCCGCCGCCGAGGCTGATTATGAAATACGACTCTTGGAGTTTCGATTCAATCCTCCTGGAATTTAGGGGTCTCTTTTTACTTGGAAAGCGAGCAGAGGAGTTTATACTCCGCGACGACGCCTTTCGCTCCCTGTCCAGGGGCGCAAACTTCCTGCTCAGCTTTTCTGCAGGGTTGTTCCGAGAGGGTGGGGTGAGGGGTTGACGGAGGTTATTTGGGAAATTCAGGGATATATGTGTAGGTGGACTCGCCACCCTCGTGTGTCATGCAGGATGCGGTGGATCCAGTTACAGGTGAACTTTGCGCCGATCAGCCCTGCGGTTAACGTGTACACCGGATATTACACGCGTCCTCCCCACCCCAGCCTTTGATCGAAATTTCATAACAATTATAATCTCTCTGGCTGATCCGACCAGATGGATTTCGCATTTTTCGCATGCTCATCCGATAATGCAATCACTGTTCCGCTTGCGTTAATTTGTTCGATTAGCGCGCGATTGCCGAATTCGCCCGATTGACAAACTACTGGTGAAGAATGAAAAAGGAATTATTTATTACAGAATTAATTTTGATAAATTTTTTCTTGCGATACATCTGACGTTATAGAATTGATTGATACCAGATTGTTGAATTTGTCCGCTTGGAGAACTGCGCACCGGCTGTCGTCGAAACATAGAAACAAGTTCCGGCAACTGGCCTTTTTGCCGCGCGACATTTCCACGCGGATAATACAATACAACTGTGATTAGCGGGAAACTGCGAGCGGAACTCGCGTTTCGAGTGGGGCTAAAACATTAACAGTCATCAGGGCGGGCGGGCGGGCGCGCTCGACTAACGAATTCCACGGCCGCGGCCATAATACTTGACACGTTGCTTCGTGCTCGAGTGGCGATAATTTTTCAGCGCCACCGCGCGCTCCGCCACCGGCTCTCCCATTTAAAGAGGACAGCTGGTCCCCATTAATCGAGGGGTGAGGCGCATAAAGCCTGGCCAGAAAATGCCCACGGCCTTTCTATTCCTTGACAACATACAACCGCACACGCACACGTCGCCCCCGACGCAGGACCGCGCGCGTGATCCTTTTGTGCGGTGAAAATGGTGTCGTCGGTCGCTTGGCAAGAAAATCGCATTATTCCACTGGCCATACAGCGGCCCGTCAAAGTGCTCGCACGCCCGGAACGCGCATTTCAAAAGTACGAGATTTCATTACAGAGATATTTTTAATTTATTTCCGACCCTGACAATACTCGACAATTATTATTTATACAATTGATACAATTATTATTATTATTACAGAGGAACATTGCGGTGTTTGTGCATTAAGGTTTTTTCAGTTCCGTCGAGTCCAGCGTTAACAATAGTAAAAGCAGCGGGAAAAACCCTTAAACGCACCAGCGGGATTCTCTTTATTCCAACAATCGAACCGTGCGAATACCTTTGCCCTCCGAGGGCGTTTGTTCTTGCGACACAATTAATGGGCCGCGGGGTGTGGAGTTGTGTTTCAGGGAAAGAGAGAGAGAGAGAGAGAAGAAATCGAGAGATCGCGAGAGGCCGACAGAGACAAAAGAAATCTTCCTCGAGTGGGTTTCGTGAGCCGTGACCTACCACCTAGGGGGAGGGCGGCCGAGCGCGCCCCCAAACAAAGCCAGACGGCAAACAAAGCTGGTAACAAAGGCAAACACGATATCCGCCCTTCAAAGTGCCCCCCCACCCCCTCCCGCGCGCTTGCATGGGAATCCAGTCGGAGGAGTATACAACTTCTCAGCCCTTTTGCGCGGCAAACTCAAACCTAAGGACACGCGCGCCACCCCCGAGCGACTCTTCTCCTTCGGCGAGGCTCCTCCGAGCTGGCAACGAGCAGCCCCCGACATCCCACGAGCGTGCGTTCGCGTTTTGTCCGCTAAGTTCGCTCGTAAATCTTCCTGCCTATCGAGCGACTACAGGTCCTCTCATCGTTCGCGCTCGCTTCTTAGATTGTAACAGGAATTTGTTAGAGTTTCGACTAAGTTTGGGGAGATTTGAATGAAATTGTGGGAATCGGAAGTTCTGTGAAATGAATGAAATATTTGGTTCGATTATGATTTATGGAACCAACTATTGGACAATTTTTTACTATTAAAGTTATTAATCCAATGAAGGAAATAATAAAATACAAAAGTAAATACAAATTTAGAGTAAACGAAATAAGTAATTGATTGTAAGAGGAGCAATTTACAAACGTGTTTACACAATATCCAAACAAAAACCCACACCGACCTACCCGCTTAAATCTCGACCCCACATCACTAAACCTGAAAGATCCTGTACCCAAACGGTGCATGTCCGCACACATGACTGATCGCCCGGAGATGCGCGAGGGTGGGCAAGTGGGCACCATCACTAGAATCTGTTACGGGTTTCGTCCGACCACCAGAAGCAGCAGAACCAAAGGGGGGAACCCCGACAATTCCATTATGGAATCTTATCTTTTCGATGCCACCAATTAATGAGATCATCCGGAGCGATGTCTACCTGGCCCTCACATCTGCTCCCCCAAATCTCATCCTCCACTACAACCACCCCCCCACCCCGGACTCGCCGCTTCCTCTTCCTCCGGGGGGGTCGAAACACAAAACATCCGCGGAGGGCTGAGCTCCTATGTTCATTAGGGGACTCCAATTAATTCCCTCAGTCATAACAACGGCTGGGGAAAAAGCCGCGAGATGCCAACAGCTTTTTTCCCCCTCCTCGGCGGGGCCGTCTGCCGGAGATAAATGAGGTAGGATAGAAGATGGAATCGATCGGGCTTGAGTTAGTATCGACTGGCTCTCGAGCGAGTCAACCAATTTTCGCGTCCTCCGGCGAAGGAGGCTTTACATTTCTAATGTAGCCGATCGGATCGGCATCGGGGTGGTTCGATCGCGGCGAGATGGACTTTAAAGGCGAGAAGGGGGAGGGGGAGAACAGCTGCAGCCACCTCGGGGAAGCGATTCGACGGTGTATGGGGATAAAGCGGTTAGGCCCCTATCCATCTATCTCCTCTCGGGCCTCGTTCCTTCTTTCATCTTCATTCCTCCCTGCGAGTCTCCAGCTGCCGTTTCTCACTCGCTCTTCCTCTCCGAGGTGGAGGACGCGCGGGGGTTGGAGGAGAGGGCGATGCGTATCTCTGAAAATAGGATTGCCGCGGCACGCATTGTAACGGAGGACACAGTGTCCCAGGCCTCTATCTCTCTCTCTCGCTCTCCTTGTCCGTTTTTCCTCTCTCTCCCCCCGGCGTTATAGCGAGCCCTCGGTATTTATAGCCTGCGACGGCTTTTCCGCCGGCTTTCCGTCCTCCTTCGCGCCCTGCGACCGCTTAATTCGACCTGCTATGCTCTGCTTCCCACTGTCTCAAGACTACGCTTTTTCCTCGAGCCCTCTCTCCCCCTCTAGCTTGCGCCGGATAGCGGAATCTCGATCTCGGGATCTCGTCCGAGAGGCGATACAGCCAGTCGAACGTGCCTGGGGCTGAAAGACGGGGCGAAAAAAGGGGACGGCGCCGGGTGGATGACAGTTGTTACTCTTTCGGCGAGTTTCTTGTTATTTTTCGTAAATTGGACCGGACCCTCTCCGGCCCCACTCTCTCTCTCCCCCCGAGTCGCCTCCAGCCCCTCCAGCCGCCGCCGTCGGTTTAAAGGGCGGCCGAGAGCTAAACCCTGGGTGTGTCCAGTGCTCCCTGGGGTGAAACATCAATTTAATTATATCTCCGAGCCATTTAGAGCCGCGTTACATCTTTCATGCCATACCTCGATCCCTGCATTCTTTATAAGAGAGAAACTCAGCTCCGAGTGTATAATCGTGCGAGTAGCTTTCCATCGGATAAGATCCCCTTTTATTTCACAGGCAACTCGCACTACTCTCACACGGAATAATGAATATTCCCATCCAATGACGATGTTACCTTTTTGCGCTCTCCCTTCGACCTCCAAGGATTTACCTGCCCCGCCCCACCTTCTACATCCCCGGCTACTTTACGGTGTATTATGGCGCGAGGATGAGGCCGCGGTGCCGGTTTAGTGCGTCCGGCCGGGTCCTATGCAGCGACGGGGAAACTAATCGCGCGGCTCGCAGAGCCTCGTTTTTAAGAGGCGTCCGAGCGTGAGTGCAACAGGGTGCGCGCCAGGTGCGTTATGATTTAACGGAGCGAGAGAGGCGGACAGGGCGATTGGCCTAACCCAGAAAGTGTGAGAGCCTCCGTCCCTCCAACCGACACACACAGACACACAGGCATAGAGAAAGCCTGTATGTCGTCGGAGGTGGTTATTAAAAATTCTCACGGCTCCCTTTTCTATTGGAGGCCTCGGCTCGCTTCACTGCCAAGAGTAAATGTGACCGGGCGCGCGCGTTAATCACAGCCCGCTCCTTTTTTCCTCTCTCTCTCTTCGCGCGCCGGAGAGAGCGGCTCTCTTCTCCGGGGGACTCTTTCTGCCCCAGCAGCCGAGGCCTCTGGTCGCTTTCACGGCAACTAGCCGCGCCGGCGAGAGGATCGATTCCCTCAGGTGTGCCCCCCTTCCGCCCCCCCTCCGCCCCACCTCTGTCAATCTTCACGTGTCGTTAATTCCAAACAGCGTTCCCGCCCGCCGAGACAAGACGCACCGAGACCTCTTTCGCCTATTGCACCTTGGGAGACTCGCGGCTGCCAAGGGAATGAGGTGTAGTGGTCGGGCATGTGGAGTGGGCTGAGGCGAGTGAGGTGATTGAGTGACGGGAATGGTAGATAAATCTGTGGAGGAAGAGGCTCTGTGTTTACAGAAAGATTGGAGTTCCTTAGATTGGAGAGACTGATAGAAAAGCATCCCTGATCGACGCCCATCGAGAGGAATCAATCAGCGTACAGAGTACTCTCCGTCGAACGTTTAATGCATTTCGACTAGCAGCGAGGGAGAGCCGCATCGGAAAATCCTTTGGGAAGCCTCGAGAGCGACTGGTTAAAATCAATGATACACGAAAGAGCTTTACACCCCGCGTACATCAAAGCCGCTTCTAGCATTCGAGCGCACATACGTATTCGCTTTGGCGCGTGCACGCGCTTTCGACGTTTCGAGCGGCCAGACTAGACTACTTCCTCTTTTTCCCTAGCACTGCCGATTGATCCCGCGGTAGAGGCCCCGGCTGGGTATAGACTTCCTCCTTGGCCCGCGCTACTTAGTACTCAGCTATCGCGGCAATCTCCGCCGAGGAAGTTCGCCAGCCAAATAAGAACCGGCGAGCCTCGATAAATTGGCTCCGAAGAAAGAACGAGTTTTCAGAAGCGCTCTAGTTTCGCCGGTGGATGTTGCGGCAATTAAACTAATTCCGTCGGAGCGACGAGTCGGAGGCGAGAGCGCGTGGTGATGCGGAGATGTTGCGCTCGGGTGGTACGTGATTTCCCGGGGAAAAGGGCGATGTTTGCGCATTCTTTCACGCGCTCGCCCAACTCGGACAGGGAGAAGGAAGGAGGAGGATTAAGCCTCGAATCGAACGCACAACAAAGCGACGAGGCTATTCGTCTTGGAGGATAAGCCGACGGCCTCCCTTTCGGCTCTCTTTATCGGCCGGCGAAAAGCGCGATAAGTCTTCGCTGAGCTCGGATGATGACTCGGATGAGGTCGAGCAAGAGGAGGACCCTCCCTCTCTCTCTCCTCTACATTCCCTCGAATTATGAAGCGCCGGAACTAAAGTAATCTGCAGCGCAAGCTGCGCCCATACACACGCGCGACATTATTAATCGGCAGCATCCCCGCCCTCGGCTCCAATTGGAGCGGGAAAGTGTCGACAAGTAAGCGGGCATCCTCTAACCGGTGATTTATCGAGGCTGCCGCCAGGATACATCGCGCTTTCCTAGCCTGGGAGCTGCGTTGCGAGCTCATGCTAGGACATTAAGCAGTGCACCCTTCGCTCTTGTCGTACGATTTCTATCATGGAGCTTGGGAAATCGGATGTCTTTCTATGGGTTTCTTCGATAAATCTTCATTAATGTGTATAGTGCTGGACGTTGGGGATTATTTAGGAGAATGTTCCGAATTATTATTTTCTTCTTTTGGGGTTTAGAAGTTTCTCTGCTTGGGAAATCGAATGTCTTTTTTATGGTTTTGATCGAAAAATCTCAATTAATATATACAACGCTAGAAATTTTAGAGTATTTAATATTTAATAAAATGATTTTTTCTCAATGAATTATTATTTTCTTCTTGGGATTTAGAAATTTCTCTAACGCACTTTCGGGAAACCAGACCTTTTTCAATATACATACACAACGTGATTAGAACTTTTAGACTATTTAGTACTAAATAGTTAAAATTGCTCAGAATTTTTCCGCAGGAATTATTACATATATTCTCCTTACCATTTAAAAATGTCTCCTACATTTCTCTCCCGTACCCTTAACTGTCCAACAATTCTTTTCCACGGACCGTTCAATCAACCGGAGCCGATGACTCGGTAAAGCGGCGAGGAGACAAACTATCGAGAAATTCGAGCGGCTGCCAGTGTAAGGGAGACAGTGCCGGGCCCGAATTGTAATCCACATCACGAGTGGCACGATTTCAATGACGCCACTGATGAGAGGAGCGATTCGAGAGTTGGCTCAACCAGGATGAAACCGGGCGGGTTCGGGGGTGGTTGGATGCTACCGCAGTACGTGAAGTAAAATTTAATTCCACACCAGAGGCTGCGCCGCCGCTGCCCCCGACTGTACATGCCGTCGCGTCGTTAATAGTGCGAGAAGCGAGAGCGAGAGCGATGTTAATAACATCGCGGCGGGAATATTGCGGCCTTTCTCATCGGCTGGAAAAATAGTAATATCCTATAAAGGCTGGGGTGCATTTCATTATCAACTCCCCCCCGCGCGCTTTCTTAGCCCCTCGATTCCTTGAGCCGGAGAATTATCGGGATTAGAAGCTGCCGGCGATACCAAGCGATTTATTGCCGAGCCGACCGCCCCCGAGAGAACTCGCCGAGGAAATACGTAAATCGACACACACGTACAGAGTGGTTCACTTGCCTTTTAACCAGCTGTGTTAGTATTACTGAATATAAGTTCATAGTATTATGGTTCAATGGTTACACAAAATACACAAAAAATGTAGTTTATGATTACAATTTTTGATTTGTAAAATGTGTCATTGAATCTTAAAATTATGGGGACAATACCGACGCACTTGATTAAAAGGCAAGTGCATCACCGGGTCCATGTACTCGAGCCATGTCTTCAAAACTACGCGATTTAATTTCTTTAACAGCACATGAAATCGCGGCTTCTCCACCGGCCGCCCGCTTATCCCGAACCCGAGCGAGGGCTTTATGGAATCAAACTTCCCCAGCGCGCGTGTACATTTGTATGCATAAATCGGTTGGCCGAGTGATTGGCGTTCATTAGGGCGCCGGCCCAATTTTTGCCCGCTCGACTAATCCGCTCTCGATCGAATAATTCCTCCAATAAAAAGCGAGGCTTTAATCGAGTAATGAGAGAGCAGGCAGACAGAGTACTCGGGCCGTCGGTGCATTTTAAACAGGCCTCGCACGCACCCTGCACGCACGAGCCCTCGGTGTTACCGCAAGTCTCGCACAGAGTATATACAGTTTGGAGTATAAAAAGGGCAATTGATTTTCGCAGCTGACACGAATAACAGCCGTCGCGAAGCCGTCGGACGCGTCTCGGTACAGCTGACTAACACTCTGCCTCCGAGGCACCAACCCGCAGTTTACTCAACACATACTTTTTCTACTTACGTGGTCGGAGGTGGTTTGGTCACGATCGGCCGGCACTCAGCACATCAACCGCCAGCAGCGTCAATCTCCACATCCTCCCATCACACACTCGTCGATCTCGGTAGAACGGGACGATCACTGTCCGCGCGGCGGGCGACTCTCCACGTGACGGCGGCGGGCGCGTGAAGAAAGACACACGGGGCGAAAGGTAGTGGTCTCGGTCCGCAGGGCGATTTGAACGCGAAGCGGCGGGCGAGTAGCGCGCGTCGAGCCCTCACGGCAAGTGGAAGCGGCTGGGAGTCGCTGCTCTCTCTCGAGCAAGAGCCGACAAGTTCATTGCGGGGCGAGCGAGCGAGTAGACGGGGGAATTGGGCTCGGAAGGTGTTGGCTCCGCCGGAAAACTTGGGGACGCCGGACTACTCTTTTCGGAGTAAGACTGTGATCGGCTTGCACAGTGAGAAAGAGAGGAGAGAGGGAATGTGTGTGAGAGGGTGGCGCGAGGATGTGGGGACGTGAGGTTGCGAGGCTGGACGGAAGAAAGCGGGCAGGACGCACGGTAAAGAGGAGTACGAGGGAGAGATAGAGAGATAGACAGACAGAAGGAAAGACAGAGAAAGGAGAGAGGACGAGAAACCGCGGTCTGTTTCGCCCCGAGATTTCGAGCTGCACTGCAAACGAGAACCGTCGGTCCTCACTGATTCGGCCTCGGAGTTTGCCTCTACGTGTACTCTCTCGCCGCTCTCTCTCCCGAGGCGCTCGGATCTGCGCAGTAGACCGCTCGCCGCTTCTCACCACCGCCGCTTTCCCACCACCACCGCCATTCTCTATCCCTCTCGCACTCCCTTCGCTAGCCCCGAACCTTTATGGCTCCGCTCGACGGCAACCCTAACATCCAACCGGTAGCCACCTCGCTTCTCTCACCCTCGCCGCCACTCTCTTTCACTCCACTACCTCTCACTCGCTCCCTCTCTCGCCTCGAGCAACCTTCCAGCCAGTGAACCGCGCGTGAACATCGGATTATTCTTATTCACCGAAAATTAGCTTCGACCGAGTGTTTAGCTCCCGAGCACCATTCCAGTCTGCATTCCGCGCACGGAGCACCCACTGGCACAGCCTGCCGAGGATTACTTTGATTATCATTCGATGCCTCGGATGCGCCGCGGCGCTCGGTATGTAATTCTAGCTCTAGCTGCGAGCGCTCGAATCAGCTGATTCCGGGAGGGAAACGGGAGGATTGTCGGCGCCCTCGAGATTGCCGAGAACCGCAAGGGTTGACGCGTATACTTCATGGGCGGATCCCACGGGATCCCGCGTGTCCGAGAGACTACTGGCTAGTGTCAGTCTGAAAGCTGGAAGCCTGCGAATGCTAATGAATGAGATCGCAGGGAACTCGCATTTGCGAGGTGATATTAATTGAGAAATGACGCTCTTGTTGATTGCAATTGCGCAATAATGCGCCGCGAGGATGATTCGGTTGGCGACCGCGATTTTATTGTAGCCGCGCGCCCGGGGGGTATTGAGGCGTTTTAATAACGAGCGAGCATTTTAATAAATTGCTAATAACGGGAGCGCGCAAAGGCCTCCCGAGGGAGAGGCGGATACAAATCGATAGGTCGCAAATCGTTTTTCTTCTGCCGCGCGCTCGGTCGTCTCGGATAAACAATGCGGCCGGTGATTTTTGTTAATAATAAAAAGATCGACTTTATTATACTCGTTCGCATCGGCAAGAAATTGATGACACGCCGATATAAAATAACGCGCGCAATTATTCCCCTACAAAGTTACACGAGTCACGTTTACTTGCACTCAACATTGTGTTCCCTGAAATCACAAGAAGCGAACGGAGCGCGTTAGCTTCGCGAATAAAACGCGCGATCAACAAAGCCGTTAAAAAGCATTAAAAAGGATGATGCAGGAAGGAAGCGAGGTGAAAAAGATTGTCGCGCGAAGCGACGCAGCTCTCGGGCAAGTTCGTTGCTCCGCGTTGTCTCCGCGGATATCTGGGCTCGCTGGCTCACTGCCAAAGTCATTCTCACATAATTTCGGGCCAACGTAAGTGCCAAAAAACACCACGCACTCGCACACACTCGCTCTTTCAAATCCAGAGACCAGTCGACGAGTGAGGCCGCGGCGCTAAATCCATAAACGGAAGAATAATCGCAAAACTAATAATTACTGTCGCGCCGCTTAATCGAACCCACCAGGCCCACACGCGCTCGTCTATTGGTTTGCTCTCGCAACACGCACCGGCCTTAATTAGAATATCCATCGGCGAGGGCCGGGAAAAAAAAGGTGAAGAGAGCCGGTGATTCCGGAGCTCGTTAAACACGTGCCGCCCGGCGAGATGGCTGCTGTGCACTTGTGATCCACGGCATCCGGGGCGAGAAAAAAAGTGGGCCCAATATGTGCGCCCGGGGATTCTCCCTCCCGAAGTGTGCCGATGCCTCGCCCTAAAAAAGATGTTTACCCGGAGTAATATGTGTGCGTGGATCTTTAAAGTCTACTTTTACATGGGAGGACCGACGCCATCTGGTGTATTACCTTTTAAGAGATAACACGATCGTGCGACGATTATTCCGTTCAATCATAAAGAGGAGAAATGATATTTTCTGTGATATTGATGGGAGGCTGCGACAGCAAGTTTTAATTGGCCTGTGTCGGTGAGTATTATCTCGGAGTTTTTCGGTCTTCTGGGATGAATTTTGTTGGAGGCAGGATGTGACTTGTAACTAAACTGATATTAGAGTGGAGAGCGGGATGAGATATATCGCCGTTACGAAAGGCCCATGGTGAAACCGAGCGGAGTTATCTTCTTATGTGGTAAAAAACGTAACGGCTGTATCTACGAGGTTTCGAGCTCTGAAACCCCATGGGTCTTTTATTAAGGCGACACCGGACTTATCAAAAGGCACTCGCATTTGAATCTCGAGGACACTCCATTCCCATGGAGATTCCTACGCTTTGGGGGAGCAAGTTGAGATTACTTATTATTAACTCCACTCTTTTCCCACCGCGTTCCACGGCCTCGCTGAAAATGACAACTCTAATCTCTTACATAATACATCGATTACGCGTCGATCGAGATTACATTCATAACAACAATCGCGATTTATCGATCTGCGTCGCAGACAAACTTTTCGTCCGCGCGCAATTAGACAAAGGCGGCGCGCTCGCGTCTCATTAGCGGTGACCGCACTCTCTTACGCAATGACGATCGAGGCCAATCGGCGAGGTGTCATCGTCGCGCTGATAAGAAATCGGTATCGAGCGATCGCCGGAGAGGACTCGGGACGGAAGTCGGAGCCGACAACCTCCAGCCTTGATCCGATGTCTCGCGAATAAACAACCGCTCGAGATGAGTGTGTGTGTGTGTGTGTCTACGCGCGAAAGTACATAAAAGTGCGTGTGCCACCGCGCTAAACGAGAGTAATATCTCAAGTGCAAATACGGAGGCTAGCAGTCGCGATGAGATAGCTTTATCAAAGAGATCGCTCTGGCAATTTACTCTTACAGCAAACCGCTCTAATCTAAATTGCAAGATCGCCGAGATCCTCCCACAGAGATATTAATTCCTCGCGTATCTCTGTGTGTATCTTAACGACACTCGACTTACCCGCCGGGATCGCCCGCTGCCGGGAGTCATCCTCATTTTCTCACTGGAATTGCCGAATCTGATTTGCGCGGCGAACTCGGAAATTATTGGGAGTCTGTAAAATTGTTTAAGAAGTTACACAGAATTCGGAATTTTAGTTCTCTCGCTCGAACTCTGGAATTATTGGGAATCTAGAATATTTTTCAACAAGTTTCAGAGAATTTTGAATTTTAGTTCTTGTGCTCGAACTTTGGAATTATTGCGCATCCAGAAAATTGTTTAAGAACTTACAAAGAATTCGAAATTTTCATTTCCGTCTTCAAACTTTGCAAGCACCATAAATCCCGAAAATGAAATCCGGAATTCTTAATAATTCGACAATTTCACCATCGAAACTTCCATTCTCCTAGAACTCCGAGGTGCAGCAGTCGCGAGGGCGTCGCGCCTAATGAAAAATCGCGATAACCTGGCTAAAAAGTAAAAGTGGCTATCGCCGGAATTTCCGTATTCGCGGTGGCGCCGCGGCGATTCTTCTCGGCGGCACGTCGTGGAGGGCGGCGATCCATCGCGGAAGATGGAAGGCGTGCGGCGTGAAGTCTTATTAAAGATTCCGCTGGTGTCAGCTCGGCGTGGTGCGGCTTGGGGGTATCGTTGGGCGGTCATTAATGGAAAATCGGCTCTCGTTAAGCGCAGAGGCCTCTGCCCCGAGATTTCGCTCGATTAGCCTCGGCGAGTTAAGAAACACCGAGCGTCACGTGCCATTAAATTTGAGGTTGGGGGGGCCGAGGAAGGGGCGCAAGGAAAGGCACTAACCCGCTCGTTTCACGCTCCTCAAGAAGTAACCTCGGCCTTCCGGCGCGCCGGGCGAATTAATCTCGGGCGATAATTCACCCGGGGCCCCGTTATCGGCTCGTGTCAATTGCAAAGTTAATCGATCGGCCATCGCCTGGCGAGAGAGCGCGCGGACGTGTGCGCCCGCCTCGGCATTAATACCGTGAGCGAGCCGCGTGCCGACAAGTGTTAATGCTCGCATTGTCCCGATGGCGTCGATCCTCCCAGGATTCCCACCATTCGATCAGCGCTGTCTAATTGGAAATTGCTTTGTCACGGACATATAAAAGCCCCGCGGCACCAATGCCACGCGGGGGTTGTAATCCATCGAGGGTCATTAATTCAACCAGCCTTTCGGCCGACTAAGAAAAACCCAACCGCCGCCAGCATCGCCGGAACAATCCTCGACTTAGCCTGAAAAAGCGGCGGTTTTCAATTAATTGTACTTTAAATTAACCATGGGATATTAATGATAGGTCGAAGGTGGAAAGCCGGAAGGAGAGTGTGGCTGGCAGGTCGTTGTTCCTCGCCAAGCTCATCTCTCCCTCTCTCACCCGACAATCTACGCTCAACTCTTTTCCGTCCGATGCTTTCGCAATGGTTCTGGCTTGACGCCTGACCTCCGCGCTTCCAATTCTACTGAAAGGAATTCTTCGGAATTCTCGCCGCCGCCGCACTCATCGCTCAATCACGCATCGACTACGTGAACAAACGCTTTCAGAGCGGAGCCGCCGGTGACATCGTCACACTCGCACGCGAAACACGCGCCCCGACACCCACACAAACCCATTGGCATCGGCATTGATTTCCCATTGTCCCCCTATGGATATCTAATACCACGCCGGGAGGATGCGGCCCGTTCCCTCCTCCCTCTCCCCAGGGCGCCCACTCAATCTTATGTTTGCAATGTAAATGGCCGCGAGCGCGTGTATTGTCCCGCTTCTTCCTTGTAAATAAGGAAAAGCGCCCGGTAATGACTACAACAGCGCGCGCTTTTCGGAATCGATGGTAGATAAAGGAAGCGCGTCGAGACGAGCACCATCTACGCATCCGACGATTTATCCTGTTTCCAGCGCCCCGACCGGTTCACCACTGCTCGACGCTCCAACCTGACCCGTGCCATTCCACCAGTGCGGAGCCGTGTCCGTGCGCGCGTATATAAAGTGTCACTCGAAGCAAGAGCGAGAGAAGTGTCATAAGAAAGCGATAGGTAGACGCGTGTTATTGTCTCGGGCTCGTGCGTCGTCTCCAAACGCGCCAGAGAATCGAAGGCCTCTGACGCGAGAGGACGCGGAACTGTCGCTCGATTCTACTCGAGTTCCTCGATAACCGCACTCTCTTTCCGACGCTTTTACTGTAAACATCAATTAGACTGCTGTTCGGAGAAAGTGGCGACGCGCACGGGCGTCGCGCGCCTCTCGGTTCACGTGCGATCATCGTGCGTCTCGAGTGTGCACGCTCTTACCCAGTTGGAATCGGATCGAGTTCTCGAAGAATCCTGGGAAAAGTTGCTGCTCGAGGAAAGGTATGTTGAACAGCGACATTCGTTTCCCGGTGGCTCGAGGGAGACGTGGCTCGCGTGACTCGGGCAATGTGACCCCGGGTGATTAGAATACGTGACAAGTAATAATCGGTCTTTTCGACAAGAGTGTGCAGTAGAGTCGTTATCTCAGCCAGTCTGAATCACTGATTTCGAATTATCGCCAGGATGACTGGGGGAGAAAGACGGAGTATTCTCCGCTGGTGCAAAGGTGATCAATAAACACGTGTCGATTAATGCCGCCGGCACGGTACATGTGTTAATGCGTGCCAAGTGCGACTCGGCGCCCACTTACTCAGTTCGCGGCGAAATCTTTATAAGAATCGAACTA
The DNA here is from genome assembly GCA_963675795.1 of Crossocerus cetratus. Taxonomy (NCBI): domain Eukaryota; kingdom Metazoa; phylum Arthropoda; class Insecta; order Hymenoptera; family Crabronidae; genus Crossocerus; species Crossocerus cetratus. The sequence goes on from OY776667.1 coordinate 21,086,125, forward strand.
ACACTCGGTTCCAACTACTCTGCACTTGGCAGCGCACTGGTAAAGTTGGCAAAGGTCATAACAAATACGGAAGAGCCGAAAGCATCACTCGTCTTCTGTGGCGCGTTATAGAGTAAGGTGCGCAGATTTGTTATTACCTAAGAAATGAAAGGGTAGTGGATTCCGTGCGAGCGAAGGGTCAGATACAACGACAGCATTCGCATTCGAGTTTCCCGCCGGAGAACTCACCGGTGCAGGCCGATTCGACGAGGGGAAAGTTATAAGCGCAGGGTTACGGCCCTGTCGCCTGTTCGTCTCACGGCAGAGCGAGGACCACGCGGATTGGGGGATAAATAGCGACCAATAGGCAGGCCGGTTTTCGCGGACAAAGAGCCGAATGCGAACGGTTAGCAACATAGCGACGCGAGTAGAGAGTAAGCGTCTTTCGGTCGCCTGGCGTGTTAGCGAGCGGACGTGCGTACTGAAGGAGAACCGAAAAGGCGACTAGCGGTTGCCAAATGGACGAGCGACGAATAACGGAGGGAACTCGGAGGGCCCGGAGGGCGAAATCGATTATCGCCGATGCTGCTAGCGTCGATTAATGGTAAGCGAACTCACTACCCACTGGCATTGTTCGCGACCCCTGCGAGATACTCGCTTCTCTTCCGCCATTCTTGCTAGTCCACTATCGTGGGCTGCAAGTTCCTATAGCTCTCTCTTGCGAACTATAATGCATGATTAATTCCCCCCTGTGTTTCTGATTGAGGAGACTTGCGTAACCTGTGCGTATAAAGTGCGAGGATCAGAAGATCCGAGATCTGGTATCTCGCTGGCCACGTGCCGCGCCCTCCGCCATACCGGCTTTTGCCCTGGCGTCTAGTCCTTTCTCGAATAAAAGCTCTCGCACTTTATCAATCGTTCTGTTGATATAGAATCAAAATTCCACGAGCCGCGGCTCACAGAAAATAATCAATTCTTACACTATAAAATAAGATCCCCATATCAGGGGACTCCGTAAAGTCTCGCACCAAGTAGTAACTTATCTTCCCCTAGAACCCCCCAAAGTTTACAACGCGCCACTGTTCCTCACTGCCGCCACCTCGAACCTCGCGAAACGCATGCGCGCGACTATTCTCTCCCTCCCTCTCGAAGTCCGTTCGTGCAAATATGGCGAGGGTGCTCGTGTTTTTCTCCCGGCGACAATTGGCAAGGAATCGCTGCGGACGAGAGTGCGAATAGCGGAGTACAGTGTACCGAGAGACTGACGGTCGACTTGCAGAAACGGTCGCCGAGCTGCGGAATCAACAGCGGCGCAAGGTAAACCCGGAATTCGCGCGTCTCTCCGCTAGGTTAGGAGGCGAACCAACCGCGCGAAGCTTGCGGTTAGTGCCACGCCGGTTAAGCCTCTCGTCACGCATCACCGCCGGGGGAGGATTACTGGAGGGACACTGATACATGAAATGTACGCTTTCTGCACGCATTCCTCTGGCTTTCGCAAATTCACTCGCTTCGATGGGCCTTTTGTACGAATTACTTGGCTTTCAGTCACTACGTTCTGGCTGATGTTTATGTGTAACTGTCCGTTCGTCAATGTTTTGTGTTTTGATATTACAGAATTATAATTGAGGGTTTAGTACTAGGATCTGTTACTCATCGGCAATTGGTTTAGTAGTTTTTCCGGTCCTATAGAAGAAACATACATACAAACGAATTTACATGCATAGACAATAAGGAAACTTTATTCTACAATTAATATTATCTATAATTATCCTCTATGCACAGTAGTTATTGAAAGACAAGTGCATCGCACACTTATATAAAAATTCATCAGTCTCACAGTATCAGCATTTACAATATATATCGATTCAAAGTTTTCGCCACAATTTCCAACAAACTTCCCAAACATGAACTATTTAGAATTCCGTATCTCACGGTTTATTCTTGCTCAAGAGATATTCGCAGAAGAACCCGCTAGGTTCCCGGTGGTGGATGAGTTGAAGCGTGGAACACATCCCTGTCTAGATAGGCTCGCAAGCTCGTCGAGAGGGACCTCGGTCCGTCTCTCCTCCCCCTGGCAGTGTGCGTCGTGTGCGATGATGCGGCGTAGAAGGAGCGAGAGTGCGCGTCGGTAGGCTTTACCCTGACCTCGGTCAGGCAGACACGCTTTAATTTAACCGGCACTCGCCGCGAACTCGCACAGTTCAATCTATCTTTGTCCAGTGGCGCGATCGACTGCTCGGCTTCTAGAGCGCGCGTCTCCCTCCTGTCGAGCGTTCGCCAGCCAAACGATTACTCTTTCCAGCGCGTAAGTGTTTTGGAGTCAGTTATTCTTAATTACTCTTGTTTGGTTTGTGTGCTCGCTTCTTCCGCCATTCTGGCTGGTCCACTATCGACATCGTTTATGTTCAGAGTGACAACAGTGTTACATAGTTTCGGGAGAGTTGAGATTGGAGTTATCGGTGTGGGATAGATTGTAACGACGATAAGCTTGCAAGCGAATGCGGATGATTGGGATTAGGTGGGGAGGTCTCAATTGCATTGGAGCTACCGTCGCGATAACTTATCTCCGCTGACATTCAATTTCACGGAGCTTTTTGCCGGGATTCGAGAGCGCGCTCGGGGAGACTTCATTTTGAGAACAATGATGAATCAGTAGAAGGAGCTCGTCACTGCCAGACCTAACGATTGTACGAGAATTAGCCTGGCGGCGAACGGTGTGTCGCACTTTCAATGACACCCAAGTACTAAGACGCTATAGCCGGAGGCGATTGATTTACTCGACCAAGGCGAGTGACCAAAAGGGATCGTCGTTCCAAGCCGGTAATTGAGTTAAGGGGCAGGGGGGGGGGGGAGCAGCCAGTGGAAAAGTCCCGTCGGATTTCACGATTCTCCAACAACTTCCGATCACGCCGTCGGCTCGTGGGATATCCCGCTCGGAACTATTCCCCAATGCCGCGTGCTCTTCTCGATCATCCCTCCGCCGGTTCCCTTCATTACTCAATCAAGGACGCGACGTTAATGAGTCGGAGCGCGCGCGCGATATTGGACCGGGACGGCTCAAGAGCATAGTTCCACTGATCGTTTATCCTCGTATTAAACCACCGCCATCTACTTGCTTAGCCAGCGCGTACAACTACGTGCAACCACTCTGCCATCGACATCGCATCCAATATCACCGATATCTCGCTGGATAGCGAGGAACCCTCTCTCTCTCTCTGCGGAATCCGCCCTAGAAGTGAAAGGCGGAGTAAGCTGCGCGAAAGAGAGTGGTGTCGCAGGAAGGGAGAAGGGAAAAATTCGATCCGTCTCGCAGCTCGAAAAGCAGTTCGGAGTGCTCGAGTGAATTCCGCTCGAGAGCACCGGGGGAGGAGAGAGGGGGGTCAGTGAAGCGAGGATCGGAGTTTCGGGGGGAGGAGTGTGTCTTGCAGGGGGGTCGGTGATATTTGCAAAAAGTATGAATCTCTCGGCCGGAGGCTCTCAATGCAAATGACTCGGTCCCCGAGCGCGGTTCACACGCACCGTTGACGCTCGCCGCCTCGCATTCCCAGAGGAGGGCGACCACGGCGCCCGGGAAGGAGGAAGGAGGAAGGAAAGAGGCAGCTGCGTCCGCGGAGGCTGGCGCCAAAGGCGAGTCCTGGAATACGAGGAATCGAAAGGGGGAAAGAGACTCCCTCGTACATAGAGAGCCACCCTTGGGATAGTAAAGCTCTCGCTTCCCATCTTTCTTTCTTCCTGCCCGGGAGCCGCCGGGCGTGGCCGCCACGCAAAAGCTCGAGGGCCAGTCGAGCGTGCGGAACGCGTGCCATTCTGGCAGAAAGCCTTCTCCTCCTTCGTTTGCGGTTTGTCTCGGGCTTGTACGCGCCCCGCCGGCGGTTTCTCTCCACCATTCCGATTCATCCTCTCTCCCGCTCCAAGCTTTCAATCCTCGGACGACGCTCGCCGTCGTCTCCCTTTGTATGCGACCCCGTTGCCCGGCCTGGAAACGCGCCTCAATGTTATTCATCGAGCTAATGAAGATGATTGTGGCCAGAATTTGATGGGGAGAAATTACCCTCGCGCGCGTCACGTCTGCCCTCCCGGCGCGCGGCGTCGCGGTTAGTCGCGCGAGGATCGTGCGCCGCGACGCGGTTGGAGCATCCCAGACGCGCGAGGTAATCGGCGATTTTTAGTTCTATTGGGATCGAGGGGAGCGGAGGCACTTTGGCGGATTAGGTAATTGGTTTGGGTCGGTGATTAGGACTGGAGGTAATTTTCTTTTAATTAAAGTGTTAAATGCTGGGGGGTTTGGGACTAGTGAAGGGTCTTGAAAGACCCAAGGGTCAGAGATTTGAAATTCCAAGAACTTGGGTCTTTCAAGACCCAAGGGTAATAGAATCGAAGACCTAAGACCCAAGGACCATAGAATCCAAACTCCAAGAAAATTATTACATTTTTCCAGTATAAAATCAGGGACCAAAATGATCTTCCACCTAGAACTTCTAATGTTCGTAATGCACCACTGAGGATAACCCTTTGTCGACCGGTGCTCGCGATGCGACTGCCAATAAAATCCCTCAGGATTTGTCGGCTGTCTGTCGCGCGATCTCACGGCCCCGGCGAATCCCCGGGAAGCGGGCTGTCTGTCGAAATGAAAGATCGAGGGCTAATGAAGAAATTAATGACGAGATCGAACGAGCCGCGGATCCAAAGAAACGTCGACGACTCGTTACAATACTTTTTTCCCAGATCCTCTCGCTACGCCCAGTGTCACTAGCAACAATTGGAGCATTGAACGTGCAATTCCGTTGGTCCAGATCTTTTTTGCCTCCGCGCTGCCTCATCGGGGAGGGGACAATTGGCGCAGGAGAGTAGTCCGAGACAATTTCGCGTACAATGACCAGGCAGGCTCCCTTTCGAGAGGATTCTTCCGCTTAATGGGATGTTTAGCCGTGCCGAGATGGCTCGGCTCGCAATCCCTTGTATTGCTTCCGCACGCGATTACTCGCCGAGAGAGCAGCGCCGCTAATTAGCTCTCGCGCGCGCCCCCTTTAAAGCGCGCGATCGGACTTAACAATAATTCCGGCCAATGAAAGGAATCTTTTCTAGGAGACGACGTCCGACGATGCGCTCGATATAATGAACCACCGCTGCCGCCGGCCTGGATACTAGAAAGGAACTCGCTGGAGAACTCCACTGGAGATCCTCTCTCTCTCTCTCTCTCTCCCGTTGGCATTGTGCGAGGGCCGGACGAAAACGCTTCTGGCTCAACGACCTGTGGCGCCGCGCATTGTCGCCGGGGAAATTACCGACCGCCAATTGCCGGCGAATGTGATACACCTCCGACTGACAATTGCTCCACTTGCTTTAAAGCGCATTAATGCCTCTCCCGCTCAGTTCTAGACCGGCTGCTGCCGATCGCCGCCGGCTACGCACGCACTGCTTTCCAACTCGATCTCCAGACAAAACCCTTCCACTGCTTCTCCGCCGTATGTCGATTCCCGGGACGTTTAAGAGGAGCTGCTTCTACACCATTCCAGTCGAGCACCGGCGGCGAGTGCTTGCTTATATCAAATGCCACAGACAACAATGAAGTGTACAAGTAGAATTCCCCTCGCCTCGAGTCTACTTTAACGCGCATCTTCTCCGAGGAAGAACTCTCGCGCGTCGATGCTCGATTTCCGAGCATTGAAAACCACTGTCTGACAATGGATTTCATTCTCCGCTTCGGAGTTTCCCCGACAGTTCACTTGATGGAAACGTGATGTTAGAGCGCGTGACGGGAGAGTTACAAGTGTTGCGGGTTTTATTGGTGCCGGTTGGATTTGGCGGGAATTTAGGGCCCCGATTGTGTCACTGTTGCGAACTACGTGATCTTTTGACGCGGTAGAAAAGTGATACCGAGAGCGTGGCGATTGTTTCTCATAAGTTGGGAGCGTGTAATTGGGCAGCCACCTTGTGGTGGCTTCCTCGAACGGCGCTTCTTAAACATATCAGGCGGCGTGGAGCTTCCTCTGGCTTCTGCGTCTGAATCATCGCTCCCCTGTCGTGCCAAGTGCACCAAACTACCGCCGCGTCATCGTCGGTTCGCTAAAATTCCCATCGATTGGCGAATTATCTTTCGTCTACCTTTCAGCGCTGTATTCCTGGCGTAATTCATCCTCGTTAAATCCTCTGAGGGTACTACGACTTCTGGCAGGCCGCGATTTCAATGGATTTCTTATGGGACAAAATGTGAAAAAGCAACACCCTGGGTGTGATATTGACTAAAAACCAAAAAATGAATTGAGAAAAAGTCGATTAATCTCCAAAGCAGAAAACCTCACATTTTAAAAAGTATCTTTATCGCAAACCCCGTCACTTTTTCCCTTTAGAAATAGCATTGAAATGGTAGTGCTGTCGAACGGGGGCAGAGACTGGCGCGAGAAATTCCGTGCGGCGTTTCGAATTGAATGAGGAGGATTCCTCCATTGGCAGCGCTAATATAATCGATTGAACGAACTCTGATTGCAGATAGAGGCCTGGGGGATATGTACCAGCGGAGAATGCTGGGGTGGAGCCTGACGGTGGTGTGGCTGGTGGCCGCGGGTGCGGCGAGCGCCTACAACAGCGAGCTCGTCGAGCAGGAATGCCCGGTCGATTGTCATTGCCATTACTTTCGCATCAACTGGGTGACCGACTGCTCGGAGAGCAACCTGACCAGCGTCCCATGCGACGAGCTCAGCCCGAACGTCTACATCCTCGACATGAACGGGAACAACGTCGCCGAACTGGCGGCCTTCCCGCATGCGATCAAGCTCAGGCGGCTTCAGATGGCACATAATCGATTGACCGAGCTCAAGTACGCCTCGTTCGCCGGGCTGACTTACCTCCTCGAGGCGGATTTCTCCTGGAACCAGATCTCCCATATCGATCCGGAGGCCTTCAGGTGAGGAAATCGCGGCACAATCGACCCCGCGATCTTCCTCCATCCACCAACCCTCTTTCACTCCCAATGGGAGAGATACACTAGCGCGCCCACTGACATTGAAAGCCGGCTCCGATGACGCGCCGCTTGATTTACGGCCGCGCGTGAAAAACTGACGTGCCGAGATAAAGCTCTCGTCGTCTCTATGCTATACAGCGTCTACTTTTACCGCGCACGTGCCGTCACAAATCAAGCTTTTAGCGGCGCCCGGTTACGATCCGAGATAGTTTTTCTCGCCGCTGGCATTGAATAATGTATGGGAGTGTGTGTATTGTCGGGGCGAGGACAGGGTGGGTGGTTTTTCTTCGTTAATGAATTATCTTTTTGTTTGTTAACTTGGAATGAATTCCGTCAACGTTGCGCAGACTCCCGTGTTTGCGTAATCCTGAGACTTTGACACAGGCTTTATCCGGCGGGCCGGTGTATTGGTTAATAATACTGCGAGTCTCGAGGACACTCCCAATCAGTAGTGCAAGCGGCAAATATTTACCAGTGCGATATTACGCGATAGGTGGGTCGACGCTCGCGAAAACACTCGCAATTACGTGGCTATCTCCGAATTAACCGGCGGGGTTAAATCAGTTTGAGGAAGTCGAGATTCACGACTCGTGCCACTTACGCAAGCCTCACGATTGGCCAGGATTCCGCAATTGGAAAGATTCCCGATTGAAACGCGGCTGGTTTCATTTGCTTCGGGAATTCCCGAGCTAAATTTCGAGGGAGCAATATCGGTTTATTAAGGTTATAATCTAGGCGAGATTGGAAGGCTTTCTTTAGGGCGACCGGCTCCTTCGATATTACCGATATTGAACTCGGACTTTTACGTGCTCCATCAGCGTATCCTGGTTTTATTACACTCGTGTGACGGACACTCGCAAGAATTGCCCAGTTGGCTTGGATCACCAGTCACGAGTATGGCTTCTTATGAATCATTATAAATGATCCTCTAATATTAGTTTTATTATTATATTTCTAGCCAGAAACCTCTTTGAGCCATTGATTTCTTGTGAAATCTTAGTTTTTGTACTTAAACTAAAGAAGTATTAAGCATTCGGGCCATTTTGGAAATATTCGAAAATTTGACATTTTTTGCATGGGTACCCCTTCTTATTTTTTCCATTTTTTGACATTTATTAAAGTCGGCCGATTTCGACATTTTTCCATAGTTTCAGCACTAAAACTAAGATTCCATACAGAATTAGTGATCCAGAATCCATAATTGCGTCATGCGAGCGATATTTCGCCGATTTTCGGATGAAAATTGTCGAAATCACATCCGTTTGGCTCAGTTACGGCCTCCGACAAACTAATTTCGTGCGGATTCTTAGTTTCTAGGCTCAAACTAAAGAAATATCGAGCATTCGTTCGATTTCCCAGACCTTCGAAAAATCGCAAATTTTTCCATACCTACCCCTTCCTATTTTTTCGAATTTTTGACATTTTTCCAATTCGACCGATTTTGACATTTTTCAATAGTTTTAACCCTAAAACTAAGTTTCAGCGCGGAATTAGTCGGACAGAATCCCTAATTGTGTCGTACGAGGGATATTTCGTCGAATTTCGGACGAAAATTTTCGAAATCTCATCCGTTCGGCACAGTTCGGCCTCTGACCAACTAATTTTGTGCTGAAAGTTAGTTTCTAGGGTCAAACTAAAGAAATATCAAGCATTCGTTCGATTTCGAGAACCTTCAAAAAATTGATAATTTTTCCATACCTACCCCTTCTCATTTTTTCGAATTTTTGACATTTTTCCAATTCGACCGATTTTGACATTTTTCAATAGTTTTAACCCTAAAACTAAGTTTCTGCGCGGAATTAGTCGGACAGAATCCCTAATTGTGTCGTACGAGGGATATTTCGTCGATTTTCCGACGAAACTTGTCGAAATCTAATCCGTTCGGCACAGTTACGGCCTCTGGCCGGCTAATTTTGTACTGAAACTTAGTTTCTATGCTCAAACTAAAGAATTATCAAGTATTCGTTCGAGTTCGGGAACCTTCGAAAAATCGAATTTTTTTTTCATTTTTTCAATTTTTTGACATTTTTCCAACTCAGCCGATTTCGATATTTTTAAATAGTTTTAACTCTAAAACACAGATTCCACACAGAATTAGTTGGCCAGAGTCTGTAATTGTGCCGTACGAAGAATATTTTGCAAAATTTTGAAAAAAATCTCTAAACAGTCACAATGATCCCAAACCAAGTGAATCATCCTGTAAATTAGCCAGAGTGCGAAATAGTATTAAAAGAATCGAATACATCGCGCGAGAATGACATAGGTGTGAGATTGTGAATTGAGCAGTGAAAATATATTTCAACAGGGACAGTCCTGGCCTGATTACGCTGGAGCTGCAGAACAACCCTCTGGAGGAGGTGAAAGGCCACTTCCTGAATTGCCGTACGTTGCTCTACCTCGATTTAAATTCGTGCGGCATCCGGCGGCTGAATACGCAATTTTTCGACAATACCACCAATTTGAACAAGCTCGACCTCTCGCACAACCCACTGGGCAGCATCGAGCCGGGGCCGTTCGATCACCTGAGCAATCTCGAGTACTTGAAGCTGAACGGGTGCAATCTGACCCACGTGTCGACGGACGCGTTCGCCCACCTGGAGAACCTGCGGGAGCTCGAAATGGCGTATAACGAGTTGAGGACGCTAAGTTGGACGAGCGTGCTCACGCCTCTGACACGTCTCGAGCACCTGGACATCAGGAAGACCGGCATCACCAATCTGCCGGGCGACGCTTTCGTCCGAAACTTATATCTCCGGCAATTGGTCCTCGCGGAGAACGAGCTCGGCCACCTCGACGTCGAAGACACCCTCGGCCATAATCTGCACAGCCTGCAATCGCTCGACTTGTCCAACTGCAATCTGCAGGATCGCCTCTCCGAGGAGGCCTTCAGGAACGCGAGCAAGCTGCGCGCTCTCAATCTCAGCGGTAATCCGATGTTCGCCGCCGATTTGACCGCGGTCCTCCGCCACTTGCCCAAACTCCACAAGCTCTCGCTGAGCAATTGCAGCTTGCGCCGATTGCCCACCACTTTCCACGTATTCGAGCACCTCGACCAGCTCGACATCTCGCACAATCCATTGTCGGACGCGTTCGTCAGCCTCCTGAACCCCCTCGAGTCCTTGGAGTATCTGGACATGTCCTACTGCGACCTCGGCTACGTCGGCAACAATACATTCGCTCATATGACTTCGTTGAAGAAGCTCGTCCTCTCCGGCAACAAGCTACACACGCTCGAAGAGGGTCTGTTCGCAAACCTAACGCGCCTCGAGAGCCTCGAGCTGAACAACTGCGACCTCACCACGCCCATCGACCCAAGGGTCTTCGGCGATCGACAGACGACCAACATAATCGAGCTGAAACTCAGCGGCAATCCACTAGGCATCTCCGACGAGGAACCCCTCCTGCCTAGACAACTGTCCAACCTGGAGATCCTCGACCTCAGCAATTGCAACCTCTCCCATCTCAACGAGAACATATTCTTGCGCACCAAGAACCTCACCCAGCTCGATCTCTCCGGCAACAATATCTCCGGTTCGGAGAACCTCGTCTGCATGCGGAAGCTTCGCAAGCTCGAACACTTGAATCTCAGCAACAACAACTTGAGGACAGTCAACCCGAAGATGTTCAAGTCAAATCCGCGCTTGCTGTCGATCAATCTCCTGGCCAATCCGTTCGTCTGCAATTGCTCGATCGTCGAGATGTGGGACTGGGCGCTCCAGGTGAAGAACGACCTCCACGTCCTGATCGGCAGTCAGCCGGCGAGCTTCGAGGCCGGCGGCGAAAAGCTGCGCAAGAGCTTGACCTGCTCGTACGACGAGGCGACCTATCGCAATATCATCGACAGCAGCTCCGTCGATCGCAGACCGTTCTTGCGCAAGGGCGACCTCACGCCGCAGAGGACCTGGGCGAAATACCTTCGCGAGACTACCTGCGTTCGGCGCTCATGATATATAGCTGCGAGGCATCAGCATCCAGTCTTGCACGCCTACTACCAAAAGGTACGCAAACCGAGAGTGGAACTTTAAGTGCCCTCGCATTGCTCGCACTGCGAGAACGAACAAGACCATCTATTGCTTTGATGCCCCGCATTGCTCCCGATTTATCCAATGAGTCGAAGATCTCGAAGACCCCCAAGCACCATGTGCTGCTTCCCTTCCGTGGCATATATTATATAAATATAATATAACTGTATTTTTCTAGCGATAGAATTAAGCCGTAACGATTTAGGCGTATCTGTAGCACGCATTATTCGCTCGCTCTCGCGTGGTAGTACTGCGGTGTCTGAAAGGTCGAGCATGTTTTGTCTTTTTCAAGTATCGACTGCGCTCTGTACTACGCTTTAGTACAGCCTAGTATACAATACAGCACGTTTTTTTCTTTATCATCTTCGCACCAAATGAAACTAAAAATGATCTTGACATTGAGTTGTAATTAGTAAAATTCGGTTTTGAAACGTAAGGAGCCTTGACCACATCGGTACTGTGAGCCGTTGCGGAACTACGCTTTATCGAACGCTTCTTTAACTTTGTGTATACTTAATCCAAGTTTTTGTTTTATTCAAAAGTTTGTCCTATGTCGGGGAACTCTGTTTCGGTCCGGTTATCGTAAATGTCGGCGTTGTATGTATCAACACTGCTCAGATCTAAATGGAGTACATTATAAAGGGATGTATCCCGGACGGTATGCTCAATTCGTCCAAAAGGTACAGCCAGAATGGCTTCATCGGCCATATCACTTTGCGTAGACAATGAATTTTCTGTCTACGCTACCATGGCTTCGGGGATAGCCACACATTTACTATATTTATTGATATTCTGAGCTATCTTACTCCAACGCAAGGATAGGAAGCTTCACTGTATTTAGTTTCCTCGGTTGTTTTGTTTTGAATACTGGAACTACAACTACCATGCTACTGAACTCTTGTTCAGATTCACATGTGCTGTGTGGTCCAGTAGTCTGTGAATGTGAGAAGTCGGTTGGCGCGATTTGGTGCCCATGATGTCGGTTGTAGCCGCTATGGTCATCGAGACCATGTGTAACCAGGTGCCAACTCCATAACAATGTTGAAATGAGTATGACTGTTGGTATCTCCCTTATCGAATGCGTATTCCGTTAGAGCCGCTACGCCGGTTTGGCAATGCAGTTTTTTGCCTCCTCCCATAATGTTGATGGCAATGGGGGTCCGGGTACATGATATCAGACACAGTTGCTGCCAACTCAAACCGTTGTACCACACACCGTATAATTCTGATGCAAGAGATGCAGCGATCGATGAGTTTTGTAAATAGATTACAATGCGCTGTAGCTGTCATGCGACTGAACTTCAATGCTTCAATAACAGGATGTCGGTTCTAGCCGCCATGGTCATGGATACCATGTGTAACCAGGTGCCAACTCTATAACAATGTTGGAATGAGTATGACTGTCGGTATCTCCCTTATCGAATGCGTATTCCGTTAGAGCCGCTACGCCGGGTTGGCAATGCAGTTTTTTGCCTCCTCCCATAATGTTGATGGCAATGGGGGTCCGGGTACATGATATCAGACACAGTTGCTGCCAACTCAAACCGTTGTACCACACACCGTATAATTCTGATGCAAGAGATGCAGCGATCGATGAGTTTTGTAGATAGATTACAATGCGCTGTAGCTGTCATGCGACTGAACTTCAATGCTTCAATAACATGATGTCGGTTCTAGCCGCCATGGTCATGGATACCATGTGTAACCAGGTGCCAACTCTATAACAATGTTGGAATGAGTATGACTGTTGGTGTACATGCAACAGATTGCAGGCAATACTCAAACGCATTTACTCGGAGTGGTAGATTGTGGGAATTGCCACCCAAGTTTTGTCTCGCTTTTTGGATCATCTAATGATTCGCGGGAATATTGATTGGGCGAGCGCAAGAAAGGACACGCGCGTGTGCCTCTTTTAACGATTTCACTATGTTCATGAGATGTAAAAGACTGTGTGTTTAATGAAGTCGTCTCCTCTCATCGTAGAAACCTGCTACTTTCACCGGTGACTGTAGAATTCATTATTGCCGGAGGAATTGTTTCGTCATAGCCGTCGATTCGTATTGGAGACGAGCGGTTGAAGCGAGCAGCCGAGTGATAAATTGGAGCGATTTTTCGCGCACATCGCGATTCCGCCGCGTGACTCACGCGGGCGAACGCGACTGTGCAGCGGCTTATTACTCTAGGATGGTAATTGTACTCGGGAGAGAATTTATTGGACGCGCCAGAATCCACAAGCTTGTGCTGATGGACGAAGCCTCGAACATTGTTGATTCGTTCGCACTTCACTTACGCTGACACAATTGATAAAATCTTAATCGTAAATGCCGGGTTCGATTTAGCTATGACATGCTTCAACCAAAGCTCAAAGTACAAAGCTAATTAGTGGATTAGGGAGAAGCAGAAAGTGCTGCGTCAAGTCACTGGAGTGTCCTGAAATTAATAGTGTCAGCATGACAGCCCGGCAATCGCGATTGCTACTGATATTTCTCCGACTTTTCGATAAGATACACACGTGAGGCCACGTGATTCAGGCGCGACGTGCGCACGATAATGACTTTCTGCTGAAATTTCGTATACCAACTCCGTAGATCCGATTTTGCATGAATCATATCCTGTTCGTGTTGTAATGGATTAAACAAACGTCTCTCCTGAATTCACGATGTTTCGCTGCCAGTCAGCTTTGTCGACTCGCACACGTTTCGCCGGATTACTCGCAACCGCAGCGGGAACAGTATCCGGCGGTGCGGCCGTTGAAATCTGAGACTAACTAGTATTAGTAGCTGAAACTAGCGTCATTGTGACGTAAATAAGAATTCGATTGGAATAACAACGACGGGAACTTGCTTATCGCGATGCAATCGTCATCCGATCACATCCTCCATAAAAAGTCTTTTTCGCAACTAAAATAAAAAGATATCTCACAAACACAATCGAGCGCATTTCTTCCGTAACTCTTCTTTTCTCAATGGAAATCAGCTGAGCGCAGCGTCCGAGGATGAAATCCTGCAGAAAAAGCTCGGGAAGAATCAAGAGTGAATAGTTAGCAGGCCTTGTCAAGGCGCAAGTATACAATAAACCTAGTTTGCCTCCGCAGTGTAGCAAGCAATCAATATCGCGACACAGAAAAAGGGAGAGAGCGAGAGAGTAGCCGAGAGAGAAGTACGTGCAAGTGATGCAAAAGTGGCTCTTGAGCCGCCGTCTGAGAATTCAGGGCCCAGTGCGGTTCCAGTGCGAGTGCCAATCCACCCAGTGTACACCTTCCACCTCGAACCTCCAAAAGCTACTGCGACACACTCTTCATTTCGATTCTCCCATTATTCGCACCGCGCAACCAAGCCTGTAACTAATACATATTTCATTAATAGCTTGACTTTTAACACCGCAGCCTATCATTTTTCTGATAAATTCATCAGAGAAGAATACTTGATTATTGTATTCAAATCGTTCGAGTGGCGTTCGGCTGCTTCCGGACGACCTATGAATCCTGCGAAAGCAGCCATGTAAATAAAAACTCTTACCACGTGCCCCGAGACTTCTTCATTATTACCACTCCAATCACCCGTCAATCACCCACGGAAGCAACATTCATTCCCTCAAAGTATAGTGAAAAGAGAGTGAAAATGGCTCGCTGAGCGATTGTCCGGGGAAATTCGGCGAGGCCAGTCTCCGGAATCAAGATCTCCATCAGCGGCAGCTGGAGGGGGAAAGTTGGACTACGCGATTCAAGTGGACGTCGTCGGGGGTGGGCGGAAGTCGGGCGCTGACGCGGAACGGCCCCCACCTTATCGGCCTCAAGCGGCCGACTGAATGATTGAATTCAGCAGCAGGTGAATATATCCACGTGATCCGTTGAATATTGCACGAGAGGGAGAGAGTGGCTAAAGGCCAGCTGTCCACGAGACAGCGGCGCCTATCGAGAAGGTTTCATCGGCCGACTGGGCCAATCCCACTCTGACTCACTCGCCGAAACGAGAATGCCCTCCTCCGCCTCCGCCGCATCGTCCGTGCGGCATTGCGTACGCGCGTGTCTGCCAGCGGCATCGGAGTGGCTTGGTCGATGCACGAATTTTGGCAGAGAGAAACCCTGGCCTACCGCGCTAGCCAGTTATTGGCCGATGGCCGTCGCCGATAAAGACTGATGTATTCGAGAGCGCGTCACGTACAGGGTGCCACGCCGATTCCCGTTCACCTTCCTCGGGATTCCTCCTCCACCTATACATTGCCCCGCTCGGCGCAGAGAATGCTCGTTCGCAGCCGAGGCCTCGCGCGTCATCTTTGCCCAGCGAGCTCTGCCATATTCGTGTCCCCAATAACCGGCAGAGATTCACCCTCCCTCCCTCTCTCCCCAATGCGATTACGTGCAATTCTAATGCGAGCGTCGACGCGGTTCAAAGTTCACTGACCATCGGTGCGAGTGCGCGGCTCGTCCAAAGTTCTCTGCGAGCCGGCACTCACTTTTATCTCCTAATAATCGCGGGGCCCTCGCTGCTGCTGTCTCGATCGGCAGCTCGAGTCGCGCGAGTCAGGTGGCAGCGGGTGTAATTTGAGTTTCACCCAGTAGAGTCTTGACCCCGATTAGCCCGAGGATGGCCAAGTAGAGCGGCGCGAATTGGGGTGGGCTCGCGCACCGGGTAGGAGAGGGTGCCGCTGGCATATCTAGTAGGTACGCTTGTACTAGAGGCGGCGCAGGGCGCCGCGGCCTGGAGGGGAGGCGGGTGGGAGAGCTCTCGGAGCACTGCAGGGAGTACTGCACCAGAGAGGAGAGCGGCGAGAGCTTTTGCGAACAGTTCGCCCAAGACCTCTGCCACGGAACAAACTCCTCTCCGTTCGTTCTCCCTCTCACTCTCTCACGAGAGAGAGCGAGAGACCTTCTCTCCTCCCCGCATCGCGGAGGCGAAGGAGCGCAAAGTTCAGAGCGGCGCGACGGGGACGGCGATTACGTAAGCGCCTGCGGTGGGTGCGAGTCCGCAGAGAGCGAGAGCGCGAGCCAGGAATCTGTGCGTCCACTCGACGGCTGCTGCCGCTCGCTACGCGGATAGCACTCTCGGAGCGGAGGAGAAGGGAGGCGGCCGAGGCGAGCACGTATGTACGTAGCAGATACGCGCACACCGCAGAGATACACACGGAATCTACTTGAAGCCAGTGCGTGACGGCGCCCTCTCCCTCTCTCTCTCACTCTCTCTCACTCTACATGTGGGGCCTGCGGATATCGGGCGTGGGGGATTCGCCGGCATGGTTGTGTGCCGCTCACCGGGTCTATCCGAGGGCCGGCTAGTCGTCTAGTTGACCGTTCAATTATTCGAACGACATGCGCGCCTCGCGGAGGCTCTCCCGCCGGCCGAAAGCTCATCGCGCGAGTGCTGCCCGTTCGCCGCTCACTGTCAACCTGCAAGCGCTCCCGGCCCACGCCGAGCACACCTTCGGCTCTCGCCATCTCGCTCTCCCCCTCGCGCCGCTCTAGAGCTCCCCAGTGGATACGCCGTGCGTGCACCAGACAGAGCCGACTGCCGAACCAGCGGCCCCGCCAATCGGAATACACGCGCAGAGAGCGGACCGCTCATCACGATGCTCGATCTACTGGGCAGCCTTCTCTATATCCCCAAGTTCTACTACGGGGCGCTCTTCGGACTGGGCTTCTGCATCTACTACCTCTGCGAGGTCGTCAAAGTGAGTATCAGGATCCTGTACTCTCTCTCCGACGCCCTTTAGTGGGAAACACGTTTTTTAGTCGGTCCGCCCGGCGAATTCAATCGAACGCTTGTGATACTCTTTGACCCTCTCGAAACCCTCGAGTTTATCAGCGAGGCTGCATTGCGATAACGCGATATTCCCGTGGCTCCGGAATTTCGAAGGGAATCGAGGGCGCATGTGCCAGTGAGACAGCTTTTGGAATTGGCGCCGAGGGTTGCCAGTGACACCTCCGGACACGTGACTGGCGGAGAGTGTTCGGGGGTTGCGGTGGAGATGGTGGAGGACGATCAGCCTTGTGCTGAAAAGCTCGCGGTTTTATTAGAGCGTGTCCAGTCGAATGAGTGGAGAGGCCGTGGAAATCGTGGCGAATCAGTTGGGAGCGCGAACCTTTAACCCCCGGCCCTCCCGAGATGATTTAATCGGCGCCGTATTCGGTTCAGTGTGACATGTAATCGATGACCCTCGCGCAGCTTTAGATAGCCGACGGCAAAGTCCTTTCGGTGCCAGGTTACTGACACCGTTTCGTCGGCGCCCGGTCGAGACGTCTCTCGTCGCCGGAGGGAAATATTGAAAGGCTCAGACTGCATTCAGAGCGGCGGACTGCCGATTGAGAGGACTCGTACGAGGGCGAATTGCTTGAATGCGCAAAGCATTAATTCACTGACGAGCCGGTTAGACCGAGTTACAATGATGTCGGTTCGCCGGCTCATTTTCACCCGTGAATCGTCATCCGGCGCGCGAGTGCCTTGCACTGCGCTCCCTGCGCCTCCCATTGGACGTCACGTGCACTCGACTCGTGAATTCTTCATTATGTACTCGCTTCGAACCCGCTGGAATTCGCGCAGGGAAATTTAAGGCGATCGATCGCGCACCACTGGCAAAGACAATAGTTGGAGTAATCATCGAGGCGCGTTACCACTCGCGTTCTTACATATTAACAATTCGCGGAGGCGCGCGCACGACCCTTCGCACGCCAGGCTTCGCCGAGCGGCTGCCGGTAGTGGATGTACGATTTATTAATTTGACCTTAAAACCGGCCGGCGCTCGCACGGGAGTCTACCCACCTACGAGTGCCGAGCACGTGAGCACACTCGGCCTGGAAACACTCGCACTTTCGTTCCCTCTTGCCCACTAGAAAGAGACACGGATCCGTTCATACCTCGCGCGTGAGGGAATCAAGCGAATTTCTCCTGTAACGAGTGACATCTGCACGAACTACCAAACTACTCGAGAACCAATATCCCTAGTCGCCGGTGTACTCGCATTCCCCACAGCCGCCTAACCCTCTCGAGGAGCTTAGAGCCTAGTAGAAAAAGCCGGAGGGAATTGGCTGGACGGAAGAAGACGAGCGTGTCGCGGCACGGAATATTGGCGAGAGAGCGCGCAAATTGGCCGGCCAATCGACATAAGGCTCCAGTTGCGCCACGAAAGGAAGTTGATATAACTGCGCTCGTCCCAATGCGCTCGCGAGCAATCGGCCAGCGTTACGCCACCGTGGGCGTGCAGCTCTCCACTTTCGGAATATCGATGTCCCGTACCACGATTTCACGAGCGTCATGCGGCGAGGCCCCTGCCCAATCGATACACGTGCCATTCAGGGAGGTTCAAACTCCCCTCGATTTCTATCCTCCAAGTTTCTTATGTCTACTCGATCGAGGGCTGGAAATAATAGGAGTTTGTAAGTTTGTGTTAAATGCGTTAAGTCGCATAAGATTTCACAATAAATCATTAATTATGTGGAAAAAATGGTATTTCATTCAATGAAGATATTCTTGCAGTTCATTCATGGGAGGTGAATGATGCACTCGCTTAAAGATAGCCTGACGGACTAATGATAGCCACGAGATGCCAGCAGTGAATGCGGGAAACCTCGGAATTAAATTTGCCGAGCTGCAATTTCCACCGGCGAGCGCATCCTTGCTCGCGCCGGCATTGAGCACGAATTACGGGAATCTCCTCAGAGTTTCGCGAGACAATCAAACGTAACTAGTACGGTCACGTTACTTGCGTAAGAGCCACATCCTTGGTAATTAAACAAATTTATTGTATACGAGCCGCCTCTGCGATGTTCTCCTCCGTGCGAACAAGCTTTCATAAAAGAAGTTAACCTTCGACAAGATAATCCCGTTATCGGTTAATTGTTGCGACTAGCCGAACGACAGATAACATATTGTTCCGGTTTCAGCGGACAATGTCCAGCCTCGATAAGAAGCTTGTAAATAAATTAGACGAATTCATAACAATCTAAGAAATCCTTGATTGAATGATTCTTGGGTTGAAACCGTGGCAAGCGTTAGCAGATCGAACTAATTCCAGATCATCAAGAACGTGCTCGGCGAATCTGAAAATAACGTCGATTACAGCTCAGTGACTCTTTCTTCCTCTGATTCCGAGAAGTGACTCCTCCTCTTCCCCTTGGTCTTGGTTGGCCTCTCGCGAGAGGAGTTGTAAAGAAATCGAATCGAACTGTAGACTCGGCGCGGCGATAGGCGCGGTTTCTTTCGCTATCAGTGGGGCTGGGAGTATTCCTCACTTGGTATTGTAATATCCAGTTTGAAAGCGATATTCCTCCAACACGACTTCGCGCATTAATAATGGCCGATAATTAAAAAGCCGGATGACCACGAGCATGCAAATGCCGCTCGCTTTGTATATACACAGGAATATTAGACACCATTCACATTTGCAGTTTCCAACGACCTTGTTTCGTCTATGGAACGTCGACGAGTGTCAGACTTTATCACAATCGTTCTGAAATATACAAAGCGCAACGTTCTTATTAACGAGGCAACTTCTTTTTTCTCCAGACACCGCAGCTGGTGTGTGCGAACGGGCCGTTCAAGGAGTTCCTGGAGCAGCATGTGCCGCTGGTGCAAAGTAAATTCTGGCCGACCCTCTGGTGCTTCGAGTCACGAGCGCAGACGGTCCTGGCCAGTCTCCTGAGGTCGCGGATTCTCCCGCCCGTCCAGTACCGCAGGTTAATAGCTAGACTGATGTGCAGAGTCGAAGGCCTGCGTCAACGTGAACTCTTCAATGGCACCGCGAGCCTCTTCAATGCCGAGCATCAGCACAAAGATCGCGTGCAGGCGGCTTGACGAGCATTCGTCAACGGTAGATCTACAATGACGAAGATCAGTCACGCAAACTTTAAATTCGTATTTCTCTTGAGTTTCACTGTTGCGTAAAGAGCGGGCTAGGCCGACGCTAGACAATAGTTTTTGGTGAATAGTTTGTTGGGAGTTTGGTGGTGAGTAACGTTTGTTTTGTTTAGGGAAATCCTGACGTTATCGGATGGGGGCGAGGTGGCCCTCGACTGGGCGGAGGATGGATGCTCCTACACGTCGCCGATCGTCATTATCCTGCCAGGACTGACGGGAGCCAGTCAAGCCGAGTACATAAAGTGCCTCGTCGCAGCTGGCAAGAAGGTCGGCGTGAAATGCGTGATATTCAACAACAGGGGTCTCGGCGGCATTCGACTTAAAGTACGAACATCTATCTCTACTAACATCGCCGAAACTAGCCAGCTGACCGAGCCGCAAATTCCTACCAATGAAAGTTGGCGGCCGCGACAAACCCACTTACGGAAATGAAGAACACACAAAATGATAATGTGTCGCTTAATCGAGCCAAGTGTTCCATAAAAGGAGCGAGCGTTTCGTCAGTTGATTAATTAGTCGCCGAATATTGTCCGCCAGCTTTCCTTCTAGATGTAGCGAATAATCAGCAAACATGTCCGAGTGCTAATTCTAAGTAGCCATCATTTATACGAGATTATTAAACTTGAAATCTGACCTCTTATCTGCAGACTCCGCGAACGTACTGCGCTGCCAACTGCGACGATTTGAGTGAAGTCATCGAGCATGTAAAGAAAACTCACCCCCATGTGCCTCTCGGAGCCAGTGGGATCTCGATGGGAGGGTAATCTATTGCTTAGTTTACAATTATCAATCTTAGCACAAACATCCTGATAAGTTTCTTGCCAATTAGTAACATTAACAATAAACAGACTTATATAAGCTCTCCCATGCGAGCTACGCAAATAGTAATAGGCGGCATCAGCGATTCAATAATGCCGACTATTAATGAGCTGGAGATAACAACTTTCCCGGAACAACGGAGAATGTACAGTTGAGCATTATTTTTGGCAGGCTGATATTGGGTAATTACTTGGCACGCCGGGGCCAGGCAGCAAGGGACAAGCTGAAAGGCTGCCTTATCATATCGGTGCCTTGGAACGTATTCGCTGCCACCAAGAACACCGAAGAAAATTACTTCAATCTAATGCTGAACAAGCATCTGGCAAGTAGCCTTCGCCGAACTGTTCAACAATACATCCTCACAGTGGAGACCGGCACTTTTGACATTCATGTTGATAATGTCATGAAAGTAAGTAGGGATAAGTGCAGTGAGATATGCCTTCCGGTCGCGCTACTCCCGTGGCTGGTATTAATGAGAGATCATTGCACGGTAGAGCCAGACTGTTCGAGAGTTCGACTCGCACTTCACCGCCAAGCAGTTCGGCTACAAGGACGTGGAGGACTACTACAATAATGCGACACTCCACGACAAGCTGCATTTAATCGACGTTCCATTGCTGTGCCTTAGTGCCGCGGATGATCCATTTCAACCACTGACCGGTAAATACTGAGATCGATCTCTTTTCGTCTTGCAGCTGCAGGGTGTTTAACAGGAAATTCTCTACCGCAGCAATCCCCTTGGAGGAAATCCGAAAGAGCGAGAGGGTCGCGGTAGTCGTCACGTCCCGCGGTGGACACATCGGCTTCCTCGAGGGTGTCTGGCCGGTTCGGGAGGAACAGTACATGGGGAAGCTCTTCTCGCAGTTCTACGGGGCCCTCTTTACCACGGGCCTCGAGCATCCTGGATTGTGACGAGGCTGTGACAGCCGTGCTGCCCTCGTCTCGTTTTCTAGTACCAGTATGAGACCTCTTGCCTTTGTTAGCCTTTCTTGTATTTAAAAGAAACGGAATCATCCTTGTGCCATGGTGATCGTTGTTATTTAAATCAGGGTACTAAGCGCGCGCGATTGTTACTAGCGGTAAACAGTACGAGTTCCAATCACTTTTATAGGAGAAGCTTTAATCAGATTATTGCGCAAAGTATAGTCCGAACTCTCGGACAGGCGGTGTCTCTCTTCTGCCGGTAGGTAAAATGCGGGCCAATGCTCATGGGAATACGCTGGCGATAAACAGTTCCCGTAAACGTACGAGAGACGACTCTCTTGAATCAAAGATAGCGTTATACTTGAACTACACCGGTGACAGCAAACCGAGATATATACTACGAACGCGTGTAATGTTTAAGGCTTACTGATAAATCCAGGTTTTTACACAGAGAACGACGGGATTCCTACGCGCAGCTCGTATTTCTATCCAATGTTACTACCATGCATATTACGTCTAGGGAAATAGTGTAAGTGACAATGTATTATGCGCGTTCCACCCGGGGAACAGATCCCAATCGAGACGATTCTTGCTCCAAAGGCTATCAGTATTTCAGCTTGAACCAAGTGACACACGGAACAAACATAATTTTCATCCTCCATTAGGCGAAGAAATGGGAATCGAGGCAATTATTCGGAGAAGATGCGGCAATCTTTCGCTATTAAAAGAACAAAAAAGGTATTTGCAACCGAACGAGAATCTCCGAGAGAATTGCGATTTCGATACACACGGACACGTATGTCCGACTGGTCCGCCCAAAATATTCATATTTTATTCGTAATACATCGAAATACTATCTACCAAGCTACTTATTTATAGTCACGTAATTCGTACGAAGAAATCGAAACCAACCACTGTTAGCAATGCAATTTAATTAATTGTGATACCAATTTTAAGAACCTACACATATAATAATTATAATAGGTTACTAATCTAGCTGTTAAGGAGGAGGCTAATGGACCCTGAATTACGATCAATTAAAATGCATATTAGCGACTCAATTTCCTGTTTTGTGTAAGAGAATTTTTAGTCACGATTCGACGATTGAAATAAAAACAGATAAAACGCCAATAAACATCGTAATTCCCAGTCTCGAACGTCAGCGACTCTTATCGCGAGGGATTATGGTTGGCAGATGAGTTCGACGAGATTGAAATTTGCGTATCTTTTTATTCGATTGGTAAGAAATGCATCCAATACAAAAGGAATCACATGGAAAGCATCACATAATAGTACTCAAGAACTTTCAGCAGTATGCACGATTGTGTGAAAAGGATCCTGGCTTTAGTGAGATTAGTGTTACTCGATCACAAACAGTTGATAGAATTCGCTCGAATGGAAAATCCCTCTTATACCTTGAATTCCAAGTTCAAAGACTTGACGATGAATGAGAGAATATCTGTACACTCCTCGATCTAGAAAGGGCATCCATGTGAATATTACTTCCTATCTCAAATCGAAAATGTGAGAGACGAACATGTACTGTTGTTGTACTTACGACTTTCATAGTCGGCTTTCCACCGCCATGTCCGGCCTTCGTCTCTATCCGAATGAGTATCGGATTCTTCTGCTGCGTCACGTTACCGAGAGTATGCTGCAAAGTTGCAATCAATTTCAGACTATGCAGAGGTACCACGCGGTCATCGTGATCGGCAGTTAAGAGCAGTGTCGCTGGGTATTGCTCGCCATTTTCCGGGACTTTCACGTTGTGAAGTGGCGAGTATTTCACTAGATTGTGAAAGTGCTTTTGCTCGTCGGAGGTCCCGTAATCCGACACCCAAGCACTACCGATGGTGAACTTCTGGAAGCGTAGCATGTCCATGACACTGTAACCAAGAGTTGGAGGATATTAAATAGGACAAAGTCGGCGGTGAAGTAGTCATGGTGGAATAATATGCGCTCACCCGACTTGAGCGATCGCAGCACCAAACAGTTCCGGTCTTTGATTCATGCAAGCTGCGATTAATAAGCCTCCGTTGCTGCCACCCAGTATGCTGAGCTTCTTGGAAGTGGTGTAGCCTTCCTGGATCAGGTACTCGGCGGCGCATTGGAAGTCGTCAAATACATTTTGCTTGTTCAAGAAGCGCCCGCCGTTGTGCCACTTCTCGCCGTACTCCCTGGTGCGTATGACAATTATTAGTTCCAGCCCGCTGACTCTTTAGAGTCTCTGGCGATGATTCTTACCCTCCTCCACGGATATTCGGCACTGCAAGTACGCCGTTCAAGTGCTGCACAAACACCAACTTGGTGACACTGAACGAGGGTTGAATGCTAACACTGAAGCCTCCGTATCCGTACAACAGACAGGGCATTGTGTTATTCAAAACAGCATCCTAATCAAATAGTACTCTTATACTTTCCTGTTGGTAATAGTCAATACTCGCGTTTACACTTTAATACTTACATGCTTCATTACAATGAACATGGGGACCTTTGTTCCATCCTTGCTCGTGTAAAAGACTTGTGTGACTTTGTACAAGCTGGGATCGAAGTTGTCAACTTTAATCTCGCTGAATACCTGGGCAAAGAATTGTTCGATAAAGTCGCCGAAACACCACGCGTTTCAACGAAAAGGGCTCTGGTCAAACCTTCGGATCCTCGTTAGTCTTCAAGTCCGCGCGATAAATGATTCCTGGCGTCAAGAACGAGGTGAATTGGTAAAAGATCTCGGAATACTTCTTGTCCCCGGAGAATTCAGCTATGGTGCCGACGTCGAGGGGGAATGTTCGAAGGAGTTCTCCGTTTTTGAGACTATGGAGTTGCAGAATGTTCTGGGGAAAGGCGATTGAATTAATTCGTAACATATGATATTAATTCTTGTGTGACGAGAATGGGAAGCTGTTTCACTGTACTTTGACATCTTGAATGTAGCAAG
Source organism: Crossocerus cetratus (assembly GCA_963675795.1). Taxonomy (NCBI): domain Eukaryota; kingdom Metazoa; phylum Arthropoda; class Insecta; order Hymenoptera; family Crabronidae; genus Crossocerus; species Crossocerus cetratus. The sequence goes on from OY776667.1 coordinate 21,110,614, forward strand.
CGACAAACTTGTCGCCGTCAACGGCGCAGGCCCAGTCGAGTACATTGTCTGGGTGTTCAGGTAAAAGATCGACCCACTTCTCTTGAGCGTAATCCTCAAGGTCGATCACTATCAGCTTGTAGTTGGGCGCATTTTTGTTGGTTCTAAAAATCGCCTTGCTTCCCTCATTGGTAATATACTGATAAACAAATTGAAAAGTTAGTGTTTAATATGTCAATTCGCTGGTAATAGTTGTGCAATTTTATTAATTCACTAACTTCGTAATCCGCCTCGAATTTCCCGACCACCTCTGTTAGCTTCAATTTGCCAGTGATGGGTTCTCCTGGCTTTAGTTCGGCGAAATACACTAGATTGTCTCTACACTCCTTAAGTGGTGTAATGATGAGCCACTTGTCGCAGTCGGACACTGTTGCACCTCTAATAAATCAAACTGCATTATGCACACTGACTACTTCAAATATCATTGGCCGCTCTAGATAGTGTTTCTACGCTTAAAGGGTAGTCAGTTTTAGAAACACCTACACAATTGTGTCACTCACATCCTCCATGAAGGCTCCTCAGGGAACTCAACGGCGATGACATCCTCCGACTGAGGAGTACCAATTCTATGGTAGCAGAGCTTCTGATCCTTGTTCCCTTCAGTTTCTGAGCCATCTGTCTTCCCCTTCTGATCCTTGTAGCATCCGTAAAAGATGCCCTTGTTATCATGGGTCCATGCTATCCTCGAGTACTTGACTTTTTCTAATACCTCCTCGTACTTCTTACCTGGACATGGCACAGCAATAGTAATGGCAATGGTCAGAAATATAAATACTATTATAAAGAAATGAATATTCCTTAATCTTACCAGTTTCAGTATTAATAAAATGGATTGTGCACCAGTCAGATCCACTGCTGGACAATCCATAAGCAAATATACTGCCGTCCTCACTGAATTTATTGAGTGTAATGGCGACGGTGCCATCCTCGGAGAATGTATTTGGATCTAGAAATACTCTAGGTTCGCTATCTAATGTATCCTGGACATATAAAACCCTGCAGAGAAAACATCAAACATAAACTAACACACTCCCTAACAGTGGACTATTCAATGTTCATATCTGCAAAAGTAAACCTTTGGTTCTGCAGGCCCGAGTTCTTATAAAAGTAATATTTCTCGCCATGCTTGGCGGGGCAGGTGAATTTGGGGAAGTCCCACAATTGTTTCAATCTGTCATAGATATCCTGGCGTACAGGGCACGACGTTAAGTATGGCTTAGTAATGGCATTCTGGGCATCAACGAATGCCTTTGTCTCTTCCGAGTCTGGATCCTCGAGCCATCTATATGGATCTGGGACCTATAAATTTATATGAGTTCTCATCCACCAAACAATGTGTGTCCACGCCGCACCAGCCAGCCACGATTCTACGCATAATCGCCGCTCACGGCATCGATTAACACAAGCAATATCCTTGGCATGTAATTAGAGTGATTGCAGTGCGCTTTCGTAGAAGAACCGTGGCAAGTAGTGCAAGTCACAATATACTCTGAGGCATTCGATCGTCATTGGAACCTGTGCGACCGCATTACAGACTAGAGAGTGGGAGCCAGCGGCAATAATACATTACGGGATTGGCATCTCCTCGCTTCTTTCTCTAACCTCGACTCCATGATAATTATCGATAACAGCAGTGTCGCGGTGCGCCTCGGGGTATTTAGCATTGGCCATTGCTCCGCTCTTGTTTGCGCTCTGTCCCTCCAAACGATTCGGCACCTGGGTTGTTATCGGGAGAATTCGATCCGATTAATGGTTGCGCGTCAAAATACGCGATTCTCATATCAGCCTCCAGATAGAGAGAAATAGAGGGAGCAACAGAGAAAGAGAGAGAAAGAGAGAGAGGGAATAGATCGGCTGGCGCAAACTAGCTAACCCAGCCGTACACGAAAAACTCGAAGAAACTCAATCAAACGGAATGCGTCTCACTTGCTGCGAGGTGAGACGAGCCGATGACGACGTGCGAAGAAATCGGCTGCAATGCCCAGAAACTGGTACTAGCGGGGGCTGGAGCTGCCGTGCAGCCGAGTGGCTCCGGGCGACGCCGGCAATCTTACGCAAACAGACCTTCCGCAGCGCGGCCGCGAAAAATGTCATCGCGCGTCCTATATACCGCGCGTCCTCGCGCGAACCCACCACGCATTATTCACGCGGCGAGCACGCATATATACGCATTTCGCCGTGGCGGCCAGGCCCCTCCTTCTTTATCAAGATCGGCGGCTCGCTCGCTCGCGACGATACCGATCGTCGAGCTTTGCGCCGATAACGCCCGGAGAGGAGCGTCACGGTGCAAACTCCTCCGCGGGAAGGAGCCCCCGATGGGCGATGGGCCGAGCTCATCGCTGATAGCATCACGTGGCCCCTCTAGGCCCCCGCAATTTCGGGTATTATATTAATGTTTGGATTTCGAGAGGACGACCTGCGCGCTTATCGCGCCTCCGCGGCGCGACAAATATTTGGGAAACAACACATGCTCCACCAGACAGACACTGCCGGGAGGAGAACCTGTTTCTTTCACGATGTAGATTCTGTGTTTGGATTGGAAATCGATGTTGTACAGCAGGGTATTACACTTGCCTTTTGAATCGCTAATGATTAATATAGAACGTTAAAAATGTTATAATTAGTCGGTGTTGAGTAATTTTAATATAAAGAAACCTTTACCGAGTTTTCTTTGTAATATCAAATCGTGGAACTCGAGTGTGAAGAGGATGATTAAAAACCAGCTGACTCACACTGTGATCGGTTGATTGTTTATTAGGATCTAATGTTTGCTAATAAAAATGCGAATAGTTTCATATTCGAATTCATCTTTCTGGATTTTAGCGAGCGCTTTTGGTAGCGAAGCCACGCATATGTTTGGCATTCGATTTGCATCGGATAGTAGTAAGACCGGTAGTAAAATACTTGTTATTTCTGAATGCAAATCTACGCGGCTCGTCGAGTTAGCAACAAAGTATAGTGTCAGCGGGTCTACAACGCGCCGAGGCGCAAAAACTCCCGGAGCAGACCAAGAGGAGAGTTCATCGGTCACTGTACAAAGGAAAAAGATCCGCGGAGAAACGGCAAAGTAAACCGCGAACATCGACTCTCCGGGAAATCATAGTAGCCGATTTTTCCCCCGCTGAGTCGGCTCGATACGCATCAGGAAGGCGCGCGCGCGGCGATTTCACAAACTGCCCCAAGTGATTTATCAGTTATATATGCTAGCTGCATGTAGTAATTTCGCCAACATTGATGCCGGCTAGAGCAGGGTAGAAGAGCGCGGGGGGCTCGGACGTTATCAACTGGCCTTAATTGCCCCCTCTCATAGTACACGATAGTAACTGACACGTAAACGTGACTTTTCACGAGATCTGACGGGCCAATACAGCGCGATGCCAATGCAGTGTCGTATGCAATGCTCCCTTCAACTACTCCAACTTGTTCTAATCGAAACTCTACTTCACGCTCCCAATCCCATTCCACCCACTCACCTATCCCAATTCGCCAAATTCCCTCCAACCAGCACAGAGCTACTGCAAGAACTTTCTAATTCCTGAAAAACAAGGAAGACCATCTCTCGCTTTTCCCCCGGATGTTTACTTTCGGCCAAATCGCGGCCGCGTGAGATTCGGCGTAAACAGGCGCGTATACGTGCGCTCACGCACGACATCGAAAAAGGGGCAGGGGGCCCCACCATCCAGGAGCGGTGTGCGACCTTTAACTAGAGATCCGGCTGGCCCGAGGGATAAGGGATCGCCCGAGGAGTTTCCGCTAGTGGTCGCTCGAGTAAGAGAGTGCGAAGCGAGCGTTGGCAGTTGCTGGGGCGCGTATCGGTACGATTACGAGCCTGGCGGAAAGAAGCCGCAGGGGGGTAGGTGAGCGACGGATCACGCGGCGGGAGAGGAGAGGATCGAGGCGGAGAGAGAGAGCGGCGGCCGCTCGCTCGACGAGTCCGATATCACGCGCAGGTCAGCTGTACTTTGTGCCGCGAACCTAGATAACCTCTCTCCTCGCTGGTGTGCGTGTATCCGAGCGGCGGCTGCCCCCTCCACTTTCTCCTCGCGCCCACCCTGCGCTAATATAACTCCAAAATCCAAAGGCTTAAGTATCCATTGCCGAGTCTCGAGTGCATTGGCGAGGAACTGCGGAACGCGACGCCCATCACCACCAGCACCAGCACCACTCAGCCCCGAGCCAGCAACAGGACCCATCGTGCGCCGCAGCCTTCTCGAGCGAGCAGCCCGCAAACTCAGCTGGGACTCTCTCGTCTCTAACCTAAGCGGCCGAGCAGAGCTAAATCGAGCGGAGCGAGAGCACCGAGAGCCGCACCGAGCAACAGCAGTCGCAAGTAATACAGGAGTCGAGCGGGTTATTTGAAGTTCGTCCTCCCAAACTGTCAGCACACGGAGGAATGCAAAAGGACTGCCGAGACTGTTTGGGTATCCGGTACCGTATTAACTCCCTGGATCAAACGTGGAAGTGGCTGCACCAGACGATCGCTCTCCACGACTATCTCATCGCCATCACCGCCAGCCAGTCCAATTTTTCCGGCAAGACCACCAGCCAATAGGAGAGAGAGAGAGCGAGGGCGAGTGCGACGAGGACGCTTCTACATACGCAAGCGTGAAACGTAAGCAAGGTTCGTCTCTAATAGTTTCACTGACGTGAAGAGGGACCTCGTAACATCGCCATTCAAAGACTGACATCCCCGGGGGCAATTCTCTCCTCCAACTGGCGCGGTGAGCTTCTCAATCCAGGAAGACAATATCCACGGTTCTCGGTATACCCAACCCCTCGATTTCATCAAACCGAAGCAGCAACTCGGCCTCGAAATGTCGCTGATCAGTAGATGTATGATAATGGTGAGTCGCGGTGCTCGCCGCTCGAACCTGCACCACCAGCAGGCGGCTGCGTTCTATTCGACGAGCGGCAGCGAGCAGCGGTTCGACGGCGACTCGATCAAGAAGTCAGTATTCATCTCCCAGTCCACCGATGTGTTCACCAATCTCGCGCTCGAGGATTGGTTCTACCGGAACTCGGACTTCAGCAAGCATCACGTGCTCCTCCTCTGGCGCAACGACCCCTGCGTCGTGATCGGCCGCCACCAGAATCCCTGGATCGAACACAACGTCCAGGAGGCCGAGAAGCGCGGCATCGCCGTCGTTCGCCGCAACAGCGGCGGTGGCACCGTCTACCATGACAACGGCAATCTCAACCTCTCCTTCTTCACGCCCCGCGAGCGCTACAACCGCCAGTACAACCTCTCGATCGTCACCCGGGCCCTCTACCGGGAGTGGGGCCTCAAGACCAACGTTAACAAGCGGGAGGATATCGTCGTCGACGGAGAGTACAAAGTATCCTTTTTCTACGCACGAATCGCACACGTGCGAGAGACCCCGCTCATTCCCATTGGCTGAGCCGTGGGTGGTTCAATCATTTTGGGGTGGGGGGATGTTGGTATCAGATGCAACAGGTGGCCCTGACGGTATTTGGCTTAAGCAGTCCCATTTAGAAGGACAAAGACCCGCTCGCCTTGGGAGATCTATGTTTTCGTCGTTAATGCGGAGCCTCTTGATTAGATAACGCAATCGATCCCCCTTACTATTCCGTCGGCTAGTTTATACAGTCTTGATGTACTGACGTAGTCTCGCTTTCAAGTGGTAATATTCACCTTCGTATCGAGGCTACACTCGACGCGCGGGTACCGCAATGCTACGAGCCTGATTAACTCGTTTACAAGAGCGGCGACGGGTTTTGTTGTGCTTTTGCCGTACGCGCCCGGTTGAGCAGGACGGCGGGGGTGCGAGAGACGCGTCCACCGACACCTGCGCGCCCCCGGCCTGTCGGTGCGAAGATACACAAGTGCATCTCGGGCCATTCTGTTTGCGATACGCGCGCGAGTATGTTGAGGCACATAGACGTGGCGCTCTATGCTGTTGGTATTGGGCCGTCTGCGAAAACAGAACGCGACCCGCCAATTCGTGGTATGATTATTCGCTCGTCTGCGATAAGAATATACCGCGGTTTAAAAAGATCCCCCACTCGAGCGCCGTTTGCACTATATTTATCCGTGGAAGAGCCGATTAAACGTATCAAACAAAATATGGGCTATCTCTGGCAGACGAAGCTAAGGAGTTCGGCCGATAATCGAGGAGTACTTGTATTTCCTTAACAGTACGCTAATATAGATATCCGGAACCGCTGCCAAATTGGGACGACCTAATGCGTATCATCACTGCACGCTCTTGGTCGATGTTAATAAAGACGAGCTGGGTATGGCCCTCGAGAAGAAAGAGGTGAGTGCTCTCTTCCGAATTGCAAATTATGCGCCACGTGTGTAATAAGCCAGTCTCATTGACCATTCTCTCTTTCCATCAGACGGGCATCGACACGAATGCGACCGCATCGACTCGCTCTCCGATCAAGAACCTGAAGGAAGTGAATTCGCACGTGAGAATGAACGAGCTGGTGAACGCTATCGGCTGGGAGTTCTTGCGCACCAAGGCGCTTGCTCTCGAGGACGGTGGGAACGATCTCCTTCAGCGGCAGAAAGGATTCCAATTCATTAACCCCACCGAAGACTGGTTCCCAGGTTTGTCTCCGCAAGAACATTCCACACGGAGAAAGAGACGTAAATAGCCTGCGGAAATTTGACAGAGTAATCTCGCTTTTACAGGTCTGGATAAGCTGACCGAGGAATATCGCTCTTGGACCTGGAATTACGGGAAGACACCGAAGTTCGTGGTGACTCGCGTCCTCGACGTCCCCGGACAGGACGGAAAAGACCACCGACTCACTCTAACCCTCGATATTCAATACGGCATTATCGAGGAGATCAAGATGAGCTTGCCGGCCAACTTGGCCACCGCCAACTTCAACGAGGACGCGAGCGTCATCACCAATCTGCGCGGCGGCAGATACGATCACGAAGTGCTGGAAAATATCATCGCGGCAATCGGCTGTAAGACTGTTACTCTAAGTACGACGCGCAATGTAGACAAAAGTAATATGATTGCTACGCAATGATTAGAGCCGGAGAACAATCATAATGATTGTACCTAATGTATAATTGTGTTGGACGAATGCGGCGTGAAAGTGTCCTTGTGTGTATGAAATACGCGTGCGATGGAGTGTTTGCTCACGACTTATTACCGTTTATTCTTAGTCCTGTATATAAAAAGAACGCGTATATAGATTTATATATATATAAATAACGAAAAATGTGTATTGCACATCGCACACTATTTACAACGGTGCCCCCGCGCGCGGGGCACCCTTTGATTCTCGTATCGATACTTTTCTAAAGTGCATCAATAAATAGGTTTCAGTAGAAATCGTGTCCAAGCCTCGATGAACAATCGGGCGAAAGTCCCGCCAGTAACCATTGTGTCCGCTTATCAATGCCGACCTACTTTTTATTCGTAATTCCTGCTAAGAATAAATATCCTCGGGCATTGGCTGATGCGTGACGAGCGTCCATTACGGCGTAATGTGTCACGAGAGGAACATGACGGCCCAACGATAAAATCTTCAGGCGACGCTTCCTCTTCCGATCGCCGTACGAGTCAGCAGCAGCGTTAACTTAAGCGAACCTCTCTCGATATCCAGCAGCATTGCCATTGAAATTTCGCGAGCTCGAAGGACAAGTGTAGAGAGTCGGGCGCAACATGACTTCACGATAGGCCGGCGGTGGTGTGCCCGCACGTGACACTGTCGGGCCCCCGTTGTCACTGGCAGCGCCGTCCTCGTATTGCCAGAGGCTCGACAGTAAGGACAGTCTCTGGGAATCGGCGCCGATTCTCTCGCGACTGATGTAATCCTGACTGCAGTAGATTGACTTGTGCAGCCAGAGATAGGTGATGATGAGGGTGACCGCGCTTCCTAGAATGAAACCGGTCGCGAGGAACCAATAGGGAGAGATGTCGTTTATAATATTCCCACTGTTCCCTCGGAAGTACGTTGTGTTCGGCTCGATTGATGGATTCGGTATGCTAAACGAAATCTCCGAGTTCTGTTTCTTGGTGCTTGACCAGTGATTGTCCACCCTGTCGGGAGGGGCGATCATCATTTTCTCGAATTTCTTTGGCTCGGGATGTTTGCCGCATATCGTCTTGAACTCGACGCCTCTGCGTCTCAAGTAGAGTTGCAGGTCAAGGAGGAGTTTGTTGCAAGACCATAAATTTCTGAAAGTTGTATCAGGTCATCGAGTTTTGTCTAGGAATTGGTAAATTGTAAACATGAAAAGATTACCCCTCCAGCGCCAACATCCTCAGCGAGTGCAGCGGTTGAAACACCACCGAGTCGATTTGGATCATGTTATTATACGATAGATCCAGATTCATCAGACCATTAACATGCTTAAACGTGTCCAATGGAATATGACTGATTTGGCAAGATGCCAATGTCAGGGTCTGGAAAGAATCGAATCAGGTCAAAGATCGTCGACTCAACCTCTTCTCTTATGTTGCAATTTCATTACCGTTAAATGTGGACATCGAAGCTGCGGTATTTGCGAGTTGAAGTTGTTCCTCGACAGTTTCACTATCCGCAGATTAGCATTCTCAACAAACACATCCGATAAAATATAATACAAGTGATTGCTGCTCAAGTCCAGGACAGTCAATTCGGTAAGGCCCTCAAAAGCGTTGAGGTCAATCTCGCTGATGGCGTTACCCGAGAGATTGAGATACCTCAATCCACGTAATCCCACACTCTAAACCAATCATTTCCATCTGTTTATACTACGCAAGCGATATTTATAAACATATCCCAACATCGAGACAAATATTTGCATTAAACCGTCCAAGGGGAAAATCCAACGATCCACGCGCCCGAGAAATGCACCGCTCGCGATTCCAGCACCCTTCTCGCGAGCGAAGCAAAATTGAATTAGATCACATTTACAAAAGCGTCGTCGACGGCAAAGTCAGTAAGCAGGAGGAGGCGGCGATGACTCACTCCACAATCGAAATACGAGGCGCGCGCGTCGCTACCTTATCCTCTCACGTATCCACAGCGGCCGGATTGCGCTGGTCGCGAGAAACTACACGGGAAAGAATCGATGATGGGACTCGGCGGCTAAGAGCGCGCGTTACTCACCGCCAGTTGGAAATTGCCGAGGGAGGATATCGAATTGTTGGAGAGATCGAGGGCCTCGACGGCGCTCGAGACACCTGTGTGTATGCTGTAAAGATGGCGGCCGGTGCAGGCCGCGCGGCGCAGTCCGTACCAAGTGTCACAAACGCAGAACGTCGGGCAATAGCCGCTCCCGGTGGATTCGGCGAGCACGACAATCCCGGTCAACAGTAACACCAGCGCCACGAAGCCCCGTGGGCACTCGACGCGAGGCATCCTCGCCATCGACAACAAGACTCTCTCCGGCTGGTGAAGCCGGCCGAAGGCACACTAAACAATTTCCTTTCGAGCTCTCGATCCGAATAGGGCTCTTCCTACTTTCACGAGTTTCACGATCACCTCGCTAGACGTAATCTTATCTCGCGAGCCGCCCGAGTCGACGTGTATATATAGAATATATCTCTGTGTATATCTTGCGCTAGTGTTGCCGATCGAGATAGCTTATCGCCTTGGGAGAGCCGGCTCCGAAGCGCCTCTTGGTCTTCCTCCTGGCCCTGCAGCCAAGGGCCAAGACGCTTCCCGAGACTCGCCGGAAAGGGCGAACCCGATGAACCGGCAGCGAGAATTCGTCATCAGAGTAGCAGCCTTTTTAGATATTACTCAAGGGAAAACAATGACCGGGAGAATAGTCCGGTTGCCGCGGTCGGCAATCGAGGGAGGGGTACAGTTAGGTATTAGGCCTAGGTGTATTTATCGGAGAGGTCCGCGAGTCACCGCGCCACGCACCGCGTGCCAGGGACAATGCCGGCCCCCTCGTAAACCGGGGGCTAATTCCCGGAAAAGTAGCCCGCGCGCCACCCAAGCAAAAGCGGCCACCGCGATAAATGTCCGGCGAGCAGGGCGCCCCCGGCGTAAACAGGAATCCAAAGGGGGGAGGGCTTTCTAGTTAAGTCGTGCAAACAAGTCGCCAATAAGGTCGATGAGTATACCTAGCCCTCCCCCTAGGTTTGTCTTCGATTTTACAACCCAGATTACGATGCTGAGTCTCCCCGGCCCAGATGAATCATTGGCGAGCGAAGATTTTCGACAGCCGGAATCTAAACGAGTGATGGATTACTGGGATGAGTAAGTCTGGCGTGACTTATGCCCCGGTATCTGCATTCCGTGGCATTCCGGCGGGTTCGCTCGCCCCGCGAGCTCCGATGATACGTCGCCACCGGAAAAAAAAAAAGAGCGGTCGCGCTCGCGGCTAGATAGGCCGATTAAATTGACGTCATCCGATCCTCGCCGTTGGCCAAGTCTTCCTATCGGAATCGCCGCAATTTAGAGTTGCATAATAGTTGCGTGCGTTAAATGCGCATAACAGCCCTGACGTCCAATCGCCGAATCGCAGATTCGAGATTCGATCTCAACGGGAACTATAAAAGGAGAGTCTAAATCCCAGGAGTAGCATAGAAATCCGTTATCTCGACCAATCTATTGTTTACATTAAATAAAAAGGCATTGTGTGGCGCAAGAAGCGTTGACTGGTGCAAACAAGTGGTATTTGCGCGAGATAGAGGAAGAAGAGAAATTGGCAGGAAGATAATGGACGAAAACAAAGTGCAAGAGAATCAATCTGTTTTCTTGTCGAAAGGACGGAAAGGCCGCCGTGGTGACGCGAGGAAAGCCAGAGTGGGCTAATTAGCCCTGGGCAGGTTGAACGCGCAGGGGCTGTCGAGGGGGGTAGGGCAGGACTGCTCGTGGCAGCGGAGGAGATAGGAGCGCAAGCGTATATATTGCGCAACGCGTCCACGGAAATAAATCTAGGATAGGCTCTGGTGGGAAGGCGCGCGTGGACCGCGCGCGCGTTGCCTTCTATTCGGCCTTAGCGCAGGAGAGCTCCCCCGCCGCCGCCGGCGTCATCCGGCCATTTTCATTGCTCGTCCTCGAGAGAGGAGCAGGAACGCGCATCGCCACAGTGTATATGCAACGCACGACTCGCTGCAGCCGGTGTGACATTATACGTTCGATCGATTTGTCCGCCCTCTCTTCTCCGGCAGGTCGATCGCGGCCGTGTCCCGCTCGAGGCTCCTCGTCTATCTATCATTTTCGCCGATTGGCAGCGATTCGGAGCCGGCGCTCTCGGGAGAGAGAGTCGCCCGGTGTATCCCTCGTAAATACGCCGCTATCGCATGGCGGAGCGTGAAAGCCCGACGATACTGCGCGTCGGCACGCTATCCTCGGCTTCCCGGCGTTCGCCGAGAGTGCATCGTCGCTGCACCCGGCTCAGAGCCTCCACTCGCCCGTCTTTCGTCACTGGCGCCCTCAGCTGATACCAACCCATTAATTCGACGCTGCCGTAATTAAATATTGCACTCGACCGCCTCCCCCTCTCCCGCCCCCCTCCTCGCTTTCGAAACTCGACGACGAAAGAGAGCTGCTCGCAGCGGTTGCATTCGCCGATTGCCAAATGCGCGGCGAGTCGCTAGCGGCATTTAGCCCGTCAGCTGTGCGGACTCTGTTGTCCGCGAGTTAAATGGCAGCGCGGGCGCCCAAGTAGCAGGGGAATTGGGATTGTAAATACGTATGGGATTCGTGCCGGCGGCGATAATAAATGGACGCGCTCGCTCGCTCGGCGGCGGAGAGTGGGTTCTCCGCCGCACGCTCTCGCGCGCCGCAAGCGTCCCAGGAAGACGCTCCACTCGGCTCGTGTCGTCACCGACATTCTCAGCTGACGTAAAATGGCCGCCTCCTACTGACAGCTGAACCAGCCCCGCGACTTTTCTCTGAAGAAACGCGATTCCCCGACGAGTCGAGTATCGCTGCCGCCCAACTTGGAGCTGGCTCGATATTATCGAGTGGAATTCCCTCGAAGCGAGGAGTATTTCATGGGGAATCGGTGGCAGTATGGTATCGGAGGGACGGTGGGAGGGTCTGGCACAGCAGAGCTCTCTGACGGTGGATGCGGCTGGGAGAGCGGGGCCGATCGCTCCGCCGGATTTCGTCACTGGCGTCCCCAGCTGATGACAAAATGACCGTCCCTGTGTATTTAACGCCAACAGCTGATTACAAAAGCCGCGTCGCCCGGCGTGCAATCTCTCCGCCCTCTCACCCTCCTCGCCTCGACTTTTTCTCCTAAGGAATCATCAACCGGCGAGAGAACACCAGCAGCAGCAGCAGCCGTAGAATCAGCCGGAGCCGCGCGAGAGTATCGATGGGATTTCGTAGCGGCATCGGTTGCGGGGCGAGTGCGGCGTACTTGTTGGCCGAGAAGTAAAAGGAGAGGGACGCCGGAATGGTGGGAGCGGCGGAGCGAAGGGACGCGCGGTGCGGCTACATCGTTCTGGAGTAGGAGGGTAGCAGTGGGGGAGGAGCGGAGGGGAGGGGGAAAGTGGAGGGTCTTGGTAAGCGAGGCAGTGATGGCGGTAGGGTTCTAGCCTGCGATTTTTTCCCGTTCCTCTGGTTGTCCGGGGCGGCCAGCCAATGGGAGTAAGTAGGTCAGGCCGGCGGTCCAATGGGCGCTCGAGGCCGGGTCACGTGGGTTTGTTGTTATCTATCAGCTGTTTTTCCCGGGCGGGCGGGCGGCCGGCCGGCGCAGTGAAAGCCGCTCGGTAGTCTCTCTCCTCAGTCCCTCCCGGTCGCTCAGCTGTGCGTCACATGTCGGGTACCGCGAGTCCTACTCCTGGCCGCGGCTAGCATCCTATCGTCATCGCGGCACATCGGCGCTCGCTCGCTCGCGCTTCTCGAGCCACCACCACCGCCACCCAGCAGCCACCCTGCAGCCACCAGCCGCCGGCGCATTTCCACCGAGCCAGCAGCGCGATTCCTCTGTATTATGCTGTCTGCCGCGTGCACGCGTACGCGTAGCCACCAATCGATCACCAAGTGCCTCGAACATGCGGACGGCCTGACAGACGCGGCCGACGACGGTGCACGCCGCTTTGTTGATACCCTCAGTTCTGTGTTCAGGCCGCGAAGGCCACCCCGTGCTTCTTTCTCCCTCCTCTAAAGAGGCCGAGAGAACCGCCAGCAACGCCGTAGCGTCTCTGACACTCGGCTCTCTCCTCGCCACTCCATATGCGAGTCGCGCGGCCAGCACTCGCCCCATCAGCCGACCGCCCCTGTGTATCCGGCGTGCGAGGAACGATGACCTAAAACAAAGGGCTCCTCTTTCCACGAGCACACCACCACCAGCCAGCGAGCAGTGCCGGCAGAGGCAGAGGCTCGGGCCAGATTTGAGCGTGAGGCCGCCGGTCAGTGGCACCGTTTCTCGGAAGTGGGCTTTCACGAAGAAGCTCCTCGCACCCGACGAGTCAGGGCCGCAGCCAAGCCGGATCATCGCGCGCCGTCGCCGCTTCCCGCCACTGGCTACTCTTGATCCTGCGGGAGGTGTCTATTGTCTCTGGCGCGCGGCCTGCAACAAGGACGCGCACGTGTTCCCTCCGGGTCTTTTCTACGGATCGGAGCGCGCGCTCTCGCTCTCTAGTAACTCAATATCCCGGCGGCGTCCTCGCTCGCGTGCTTCTTACGATTCCACCTTCCTCTCTCTCTCTCGCTTACTCCCACTCCCGCTCCCTAGGCCACAGTGTCAGCGTGGACATTCCTGCGAGCGGAAGCTCGGGGACACGAGCCCAGTGACGGGGATATCTGTGCGAGTGCAAGGGTGCAGCAGGATCGCCGGACAGAGAAAGCCGGCGCGAGAGCCGACGCGAGGGAGAGTGTACTTTGAAGGGAGAAAGACTGGCTCGCGCGGACTAAGGAGCAAGTGTGTGCAGTTCCTCGCCGGATCTGCAAGTGCGTCGACGGGGAAGAGGGAGAGTTGTGCGGTGGCAGTGGGCAGGAGAGAGCGGGCATCTCACCGGCGAATAATGTCGACGGGCAAGAGGCTCGCGAAGCGCAGCATCATCGGCACCAGAGTGTGTGCTCCCGGCGAGGACGGCAAGTACTACAGCGGCGTCATTCACGCGGTGAAGACGCCGGCCTCGGCCGCCTCGGAGTCCGGGCTGAGCATCACGCCGAAGACCCGGTACTCGGTGCGCTTCGACGCCGTCCCCGGCGGCGGGCCCCCCAGCCCCAGCACCGAGTACTCCGATCGCGACCTCATCGGGCCTGGCTTCGGATCGGTCACCAGCACCCGACTCGTACCCGGACAGAAGGTCTTCCTCACCTACAACGGCCGCGAGATACAGGCCGAGGTCACCCAGCATCGCGAACACCTCGACGAGGTCGACGTCGTCATCGCACCCAACAACGGACAGGAGGTGAGTAGGGAGTTTTCCCGCCAAACAGCCATTTCCGCTTCGCCCGGGATTTCCGGGAGCGCCGCCCCGTGCATTCGGTGCTCTCGATTCCCTGGAATCGACGGGCGAGCCTCGGTACTCACGGCTATCAGCGTTTAATAATCGGATTAGCAGATATTCGAGGTACTAATTGCAGTATGCGTCGGCGTAAGCCATTACGCGCGCCGGTGGAATGTAGAGTCGGAGCCGGTCGGTATTCGGAGTAGAATTTTACCGGCTGCTCCCGAGAATCAGTCCTCTCCGAGGATTGGTTCTCGGCTAAGCCTGTAAATATGCATGTTAATCGCTCGGTATTTAATGGGAGCGTCGAAACGTGCCCGCTCAACATCGACTAGCATACGCGTGGAGCGAGGGGCTAAGGGGCTAATGGTATTCCGTGAGGATTCTATTGAGGAAGCATAGCGGGCGGCGGTAGCTCTCGCCGGGACCCGGCGTGGCGTCACGAGGCAAGCTATCGCGTTGTAGCTCGCACGCAACCAGCCACCACATCACGGCCGAGAGCCGTAGAAGTCGGCGCAGTGCGCCTGCGCGTGGGCTACCGTTGTCATCCCGGCTCGCTGTCCTCGTGCCGGTGCTCTCGAGGAGGAAGAGCCGCCGCCGCCGCCGCCGTCGCTTTCCAGAGCGGGGAAACCCTCGCGGCCGGCCGGCCCGCCGATTATCGATGCCGATGTGACGCGCGCGCTGCGGAGGCTCGGCCGGGCCGCGATTAGTTAAAAGGGAAGAGAGAGGAGCGCGCGCTATGTCGCCGTCGGCGCAGAATCCCCCGCGGTGCGTGCCGTTAATCAGAAAATTTAATTTTCGTGACCTCGTTCCGAAAGCGGAGCATCGAGTGGATGGCCCATTTACGCCGCGCGCATGAGCAACGCCCCCCCCCCCCTCCCCCTTTCCTCTCTCCTATTGGCGCGAGGGATCGTCACGGGGATAGAAGGGGTAGGTGTGTGTGTCACCTTGGAAGCGTTGCATCTCGACAAGCGCGCCGGCCGCATCGTCCTCTTATACCGCCCGGATACTCGACATCTCGAGCTTTCCTTACGCTCTCCTTTCCCTCTTCTCCCTCGATTCCCCAGAGTCGAGGGGCTGACACTGCCACTACCACTACTCTCCGCTACTCCGCTCGGCTTATTGCCGCAGCGGTTCGGTAATAAGCCGGGCGGCGGCCGGCGGAATCCGAGGCTCAGAGAACGGGTTAACGAATAGGTTAACCGACCGAGATCCGCCTGGCCGCGATGCAACCTACGACTCCCAATGACCATTCCCATCCAATACTCTACCGACTCTCCTTTTCCCAGGATTCTCTCCAACTCTGCTACTGCTCGCTTCCGACAAATTCTCTCTCTCTCTCGAGAGGGAGTCGAAGTGCGCGAAAAGCGGCCGAGGGTTTTTATAGGTTCGTGGAAGCGCGCAATAAATACAGCATAAAACGAGGGCTGGCGTTATTAGGCTCGGTGAGCCGTGGCGAAGGAAATACACACGCGGGAGATCTGCGAGGTTGAGGGGCGAGGGGGGAAAGGGGACCGATACCGCTACGTGGGCGCGGTTGCATTCGCAATGAGAGGCACTGGCGTGCATGTTGCCGAGAGCCGTAAGTGCCGGCCGCCTCGGCTTGCGTGCGTACTTCGCACTGCCGCCACCGAGCGCACCTCCCTAAGTGACCTTAGCTCGCTTCCACACTGGACAATGGCCAGCGTGCAACGCGCACGATCTAGCCTCCAGCCTCCGACTCTAACGCCTTTGCGCTCTGGAGCCGCGGTACCCTCGGACCTTTAGACCTACAATCTCTCTCTCCTCTACCTTCGCGTTATAGATTACTAAATGAACACAGGCCACGGTTTGCTCCTTGTGTTTACTTGAAGAGGATACTTTGGTGAATCAGGATTCAGAGAACGCGTTACTATCGCAATGCAAGCGGATCGAAGGGTCAACGATGGCTGCACTATGAGGATCCCAGTGGAAATGTAGCCTGTTTATCTCGGAGATTACTCGAAAGGGTCAGACCCAAGTGTGAATGGCGTGTGTGATTCATGAGAGCAGCGGGTAGCCGACCTTACCTCGGAGGCTATTGGAACCGGCGCGGATACTCGGAAGTTATTGTCCGGGCGATCGATCGCCCTGACGGATAGGTTTGGTCCTCTCCTCGTTATTATATTGGTCGACGGGATCCCGAGGCTACGCAGGCAAAGCAGCGAACGGGCTGCAGCCAATGGCCAAATATAGACGTGTTGGGCCTCGGTTCTAGGTGCTCCGCCGGCCCGCTTGATGTTGAGCCAACACTTTTTGCGCTAACTCTCCGCGCCCGCCTCTCTCTCTCTTTCTCTCTCTCGCGCTCTTGTTAAGCCTTTTGCTCGGGCTTTTGATCGATGGCGCGACGCTAATGGAAGTCAAACGGCAAGTAGCGCACGTATGACATAGATTGCATATTGTGCTCTGTGCAGGCCGCCGACTCGAGCGAGGGAGCTTTGCGCCTTTGGCCCAGAGGGGCTTTCCTACTGTTTCTCTCCCGGGCTTTCCGGCCTCGCGCGTCTTTCTAGCCGAGTCGCCGCCGGTAATTGGCGGGACTCGCCGAGCTTTTACTACCGCAGTCCCGACTACGGGAAACCGCGCGAGTAAAAAACCTGGTTCCGGGTAGGCTGGCTTGAAATCGCTCCCGGTATTTCGGAGCGAACGCTCTACTCGCCAGTGGAAAGGAGGCGAACGGTTGTAGGGAGAATGGCGGGTTGAGGAGCACTGAGGGTGCATTTCGCCGGGCTAAAAAGGTGGAGGGATCGAATCGAGCGGATGAATGCGAGGACAGGTTGACAGTGGTGCGCGACGGCGGGCGGCTCTATCTACGGGTCGCCACGGAAATATCCGGGCCGGCTCTCGGGGCGCATTGAAAATAATGGCCGCGTTTAACGGTGTCAGTGGTCACCGTGGCCGCCGCGCGCTCCTACGGGCGTGAGCCGATTGAGTAAGAGACGCCGAGGGAGAGAGAGAGGGCGCACGCTCACTCGCAGCCAAAGATAGCCGGAGCGAGCGGCCTCTCCAACCATCCGCGTATTCCTCCTCCTCCTCCTCCTCCCCCCTCTCCGCCGCTCGTGCACATTTTCCCACTCGCGCTTCTGCGCGCCGGGAGGAAGACGCCGTCGACGTAAACAAGACGCGCGCTCGTGCCGGCAGCTCTGACGTAGCGGCTCGTACACGCGGATATGTTTCTCTCCCCATAAGCGCGCGATCGACGTGTGCTCGGCCGTCGCATTATCTGCCGAGTACGCGCGCGGCCAACGCTTCCGGTAAATACTCGCCTTATCTTCGCCCCCCTCGCCCTCTACGCTTTTTAAGCCGCAGTTTACTGGTTTAGGCGCGCGCTCTTTCCACGCCTCTTATCCCCGTGGAATCCGGGCGATTGGCACGTGGCCTAGGGAATTTTTGGTAAAAGCGAGGGGATTGGAAGAGTTTATAGGAATCGGAGATATTAACCCGCATTTCCGTGTTGAAACTAGAAGTAGGCGAGCGGATCCGTCCGGCATTAATTCAACAGCTGCCGCGCACGGTGCAATGATATTCCGAGTGCGATTAATTGCTCCAGTTGCTCGCGCGCCGCCCGGCAGCAGGTGGTCAATCTCTCCGCTCTCTCTCGCCTCCCTCTCGCTGTTTCTATGCGCCTCCCCCTCCACCCCACTACCTTCGCCCGCCAAGGTTAAATCTCGCGGGCAAGTGCGCCCCCTCCTAACCTCTTCGCACTTTGAAAATTGCACGCCGGTTTCTTACTCGCACGCATACGCGCCGATTGCGAAAGTCAGCTGGTGCCGCGCACGAATTGGAAGGCGCAGAGTGCTCGCTCGCTCGCTGGCTGGTCAAGGTTTATCGGAGCGGCCGATCGTAATTGGCGGGCATGCTAATTTTCGAGCGGCTGATCGGCCGTGCCCCGTTAATCGTAAGGACACTAGGCTGGGTCGGTGAACGGACGAGAAATCACTTCGTCCCCTCTCTCTCGGCGCCCCCTGCACGCCTCTCCTTATTGGCCCCCTCGAATCCAATCGCTCTACTTGGGAGATTATTGGATATTGATTGGCTCTCGACTCGATTCAATCGAGGAATCAAACTTTGATTTTCAATTATTGAACTATGCGAGTTTAATCATTAATTCTAGAGTCTGGGTTTAATGAATTAATTAACACTTGGACGAATAACGCGGTAAAAATTTTAACCACGAATTAAAATGTTCAATCCATAGATTATGAAAACAGAGCTACATAATTGTCGTGTTGCCGGTAGCAACAAGTCCCTCAAGAATCTCCCTCGATTACCAAACTCGTCAATAACCCGCTGAAATGGAGGACTCGCTGACGAGGTTGTTCCGCGGCCCACTCGAATTCGCTCTCGATCCGGAGACGCGCCGGCCGGCACACTCGATTTGCGTAACGCGTGGCGAGGGCGCATGCGCCCTCGGGCCCTCGCATTGGTTACACGGGCTATTTAAAATAGTAGACTCCCGAGGAGAGGAGAGTGCGCGCAGCCTGCACTCGATTATGTCATAGGCGCTCGCTCGCGCGCGCACTCGCACCAGCTCGCCGCCGGTAAATAGGTTACGCAAGATGGATCAGGGATGGCCGAGAGAGCTCTCCGCATAGTAACTCGCAGCCCACCATAGCGGCGCGACGGCCAATCACCAGCCGCCGCTTTCAATCATTCATCTCGAGGGCCCTTTTTCGCCTAGGGATTTATCGGCTTGATTAGGATTTCTCTGGTTCCGTTTTAAATACAAAGAGGTTCTAATGAGTTTCGCTTGTAATTGTTAGGGGGACTTGTCTAAGAGAAAGCGGTGGCTGGTTGTTGTTGGTGGAAAAGCAGCGAGTTTTCCTCGAAGCAGACAGACCCTTTATACCCGGGAAAGTTATCCCCCGAAGAGGAGACCACCGCGTCGAATCCTAATGAAAGCGAATGCAAATGCGAGACCCGGGAAGTTTCGGTCTCCCGAACTTCCCCCCGCGGGGCTGAATGAATGGAAATGGGCATTTACGCGCCGACTGGTATTCCCCGCAAAGGTGAGCCGAGCGGGGACAAAGCAGGGGCCAAAATAAGGGAGTTTGTGTTGGAATTAGTGGGTCTTGCTACTTTGTCTTTGGAATTGGGCGAGAGGGAAAAGAGAGTGATGTTAAGTAGAGTTAAAGGTAGTTAACGCCTTTCTCTCGAGCGAGCGGTGAAAGAGGTTAATTTGGGCTTGCGAGAAGATGGCGGCCAAGGTGGCGCTGCGGCAGTGCATCCTAGCCGGGCGATCGCGCGCTCCTAAAGTCGGTCATAGAGTTTACAATGCAGCGGCAAACGCACACGCCTTCTCCTTCCCGGCGGAGTCTGCCTCGCGCTCAGCTGGCAGCCCACTGGCTACTTCTTCCTTCCATCCCCCACCAACCACACACACACACACTCACCATCACTTACTCAACCGTACTCGGTTTACCATGATCCGCGCCCGTGTCGCAATCATTAACACGCTCGAGCACAATTACCTTGGGCATCGGAACGACTCTGTGTCCCCAGTCCACACCTACAACCACACACACACACACAGAGAGACACACAAAGACGCTTGGGTCAGAAACGCACTCGTGCAATAGGAGAGCCGAGTGTGCAAAGCACCGAGGGATCGGCCGAGTTGTAGGCAGCCAAGTGTCCGAGACTTTCTACGATCGGCGTGCCGGCGCGGAATTGCAAAATGGAACCGCACGCGTGCTGGAATGGCGGAATGATTTTTGCTCGCGCCCAAGCGCCCGCGCGCCCGCGCTTACCATATGGCGGAGGAGAAGCTTCTTTTTGCGGGGCTTGTTAGTCACACCACTCGTGCTAATTATCAGCGCACACACACGCGCCGCCCTCTCCATCTCCGGCGCGCTGGACTGCGGGACATGCTCTCATCGCTCTTGGGAATTAGATCGGGTACTTAGAGCTAGGAGTACGGCCAGGTCACAATGGGCCCATTGTTTCGCCGCCAGATGCGTGGGCTGCGTTTTAGTTTGTTCGCGGTGCAAGTTGTTTGGAAGAGTTGGACTAATGTCGATATGAAGTGCAAGCGAATTCGTTTGATAGTTCATAAACAGTCATAGAATCATAATCATAGAAACATGGAAAAAACAAAGAAATATGTACAAAACGAATTGAGAACTTGCTCCTTTTCGAAGTCGCTTAAAAATAGAAATTTGACTAAATTTAACTAAATTCGAATTTGAATTAAACTAAAAAGAAGACTATGAAGCAAAAATAAGTTAAAATCTAGTAAGTTAATAAGTCCAAATAAGTTGAAAGAAAGTTAATAAATCTTTGTTGAACAACACAGATTATAATAAGAAGAAAATGGACGAGCACAAGGTTGAAAGATCGGAGAGGGAAAGGCGTGAATCGTGCGAGTGGGCCGGGGAGTTTTTGTGACGCGTTCTCGAGAGCGGCGAAGCCCGCAAAATCAGCTGACTGCAGCTGGGCGGCTGGTGCGCGTTCTCCCGGGCGCTCGCGCCCGGGGGGGAAAAGAGAGAGCGGTTCGCCGCGATATACATCGAGCCGGGAACTCGCGGCCCTCTGACGTAACATTGTATAGCTCGCGTCATAAATTATGATCGATACCGCAGCCTTCTTTCCCGCTCCTCTCGTTCCGCGCCGCTTTCCGCCCGCTTGACATTGAAGACCGCCAAGTGTCGGGAGAGGAACGCGCGCGCCCGCTCTCGACGCCCATTCAAATTTAACGTCGCGCAGCTTTCACTCGAGCATCGAAACCTCCAAAGTCCCCTGGCGGCGACTTTCCGTCGCGTCGCGCTCCGGATGCACAGCTGCACTCGGAATAATCAGCCGGCCGGCATAAGAATTTCAATTTCAAAGGATCTATCGGCGCCCCCCCCCCCCCTTACTTAGGGATTCGAATTTGAAATTCAGAAGGACGAGCGCACTTTTATTGGGGAAATTGTATTCCGAGTGTGCGGGGAGTCTCGCTTCTAAAAAAGGGAACTGGCGTCACAAAGCGAGATGGAAATTGTCTGGGAACGAAGTCTCGTGCACTTCTGGGAAAGATTATTCTTCCCCCCGGAGAGATCTCTCGACTTCCACTGGTTTTACGTCATTACGAGAGTCGTTAGTCATAGTGTTGTCAGGAAGGCTTAAGCGATTGCCTCGTTTTCGGAATTCCCGAGTGCCAGAAATAAAGACTCCTCCCCGCGCGGAGTCATCCTTCCAGGTCATTTGAGAATCGTCAGGGTCATTAAGACGCGTCCGATAACTCCAACTGCGAATTCCCAGTCCGAAACACAAACTTCCCCCAACCAACTTGTAAACCACGTGGTTTCGAACACAATCGAACAGAGCTCGCACTGACTCAGAGCCAGAGAGCGCTTCTCGATCCTTGACAAGTTTGGTCCCAGTGAAATCAAGTCCTTTCGGGCAGATGGCAAGGCTCCCTGGAGTCGGAGTGGCGAGGAAAAGTGGCGCGTATCTGAGATGCGCGCGCTTGTCCGCACCGGGAGAAAAGCGAGGTCGAGCCTTTCTCAGAAAAGTGGGTCGAGAATGCATGTGTACTCGATCGGCATGGCCGGCGCGCGTTGCGCCTGCTGCGTTCCACGCGCCGGCGTTCGCGCGAAAGGTCTCGTCATCCTCGATGATTGACGCGCGCCGTAAACCGCCGCCCGGCAATGACAGCGCGCGCACGCGGACACCTTCGATGCCACGGCGACCATGCCGACCTTAACTTCCACTTCGGGCTTTCCCACCTCTTTCGTCATGTGTGCATTTAACTTGTTTATTGACAACTCTCAGTTTGAGTGGTGTGAGTATCATTTTCATCGATTCAAGGATTTTTCGTGTAAATTTATAACTTATGATTTGATTGCGTTGACATATTACTGATAAAATATTCAGATTTAATCCATTCTACTATTTATACTTAAAAATGATGAAATGCAAAAGATGGATTTACGTCTATAAAGCGTGAAATTGTAAAAAGTCATTCATTGACATGCTTACGGTGGTCCGAGTGGCTCAACGAAGTACATAGAGGCTCACGCGCGCTCGAACGAATCATCAAAGCAAACTTCCGCATTGGTGCGCTTTGTTCTCTCAATCCTCGGTCAATTGTACCAGCATACAGAGCGCGCTCCGCTCGCCATCATCGACGTGCCTACTTTATTCGTAGGCCTATGATAACTCCGGCGGCTATCGCGCATTCCGATACAGCGGGAAAGCGAGGGAAAGATCGCCTCCTCCCCATGCCAGAGAGAGAGGGGGAGAGAGGGCACGTTATCGGGCCATGAACACGCGCACATGGAGAGACGATTTTCCAGCGTAAGTCGGCTTGGAGCGATGTAGGACGAGCAAACGGTCTAACGGCGGCCTCACGTTCCATCGATTTACCGAGTGCACGCGCCCCACGGCGTCCGCAAGAAACCACTTAAAAGGCGGAAAGCCCATTCCTACGGGGCTTTTCTGCGCCGCTGCCCGCTGCTCGTTGCGATCCTCCGAGGCCAACCTACTCTTTTCGGATTGGCTGATATAGTTTTAGATCATTCGATAGTAATCGATCGAGACACACCAAATAATCGGTCAATTTATTCAGATTATTATTTGGGGGTTTTACTATTATTTGAAGAGTTTTTTTCAGTGATTCAAGTGAGTCGAATTCAAATGATTTAAATGATTCAAGTGATTCAAATGAGTCAAGTGATTGAAAGATTCAAATAAATGAGTCAAATGAGACAAAGATTCAAATAAATTATTCAAATGAGTATAACGTGACAAAGATTCAAATGATTGAAAGATTCAAATAAATCATTCAAATGAGTCAAATGATTGAAAGATTCAAATAAGATTCAAACGAGTCAAATGATTGAAAGATTCCAATGAATGATTCGAATGATCCGGAACGGCCGACGGAGAAAATGGTACAGTTCACCACTGACTCAGAAGTAGCATCGAAGAGGAGAGCCGAGCCGTACGCGTAGCCGGTGCGATATCAGACTGGAGGTGTCTGCCGCTCGGGCTTTCCGGTTTGGTTGGCCGGTGTGTTGCTACGTGTGTCTGCCTTCTATAAATAAGGCAACTCTCCGCGGCCGGCGCGCGGGATGAATGAACTGTTCCGCCCGGCGAGGGAGCCCGTCCAAAAGAATGTCCCCCGATCCTCTTCCTCCTCGGCCAATTATCGGCCCAGACATCGCAAACATCATAAAAATTATCATCAGCCACCCCGCGCCAACAACAATCTTATCTCTTGTCGAAAGGACTGATGCAACCATGGAATATTACGCATTCGATGATCCGCTTTGCGAGCGCGGAGACTCCCGAGGAGGGAAAAGTCTCTTTCGGTTTCGGCTAGAGAGTGGAAAGGTCGCGCGCTTAAAGCGATGTAATCGAATTACCTAACCGGAATACGTGAGGACGCTTCTCGGCCCGGCCCGGCCCGGCCCGGCGATACTTTCACGCGCGGTGCCACATTCACCTTAATTACCCGGCGCGTGCGCCCCCCTCCCGGATTCGACGTAACACGAATTTCCCGTGAAACTGGATCGCGAAAGAGTGGCCGGCCGTTCTCGAGTCAGGTGGCGCAGAACAGTGCAAGTGGGTGAGAGCTCCCTTTCACACGGGCCAGAAAACAGTCCGCTCTCTTCCAAGTGACCTGCATCGCTCTTTAACTCATCCGATCCCATGACCTTCACCGCTTCCATAAACCTTATCAATTCAAATACATACAATTCAATCCTTTTATTCATTTATAATCAATTGATTCATTTTTTCATTCATTTAATTCATAATTATTAAATTCGATCATATTCAGATATAATCATTCAATTCAATTTTATATTTCATCATTTCATTCATAATTATTCACTGATAATTATTGAATTCTCAAATAATCTCTCCTACACCATAAATACCAAAAACTAGAAACCCAGTCGACTTGGCTCTCCAGCACGCCAGCGCTACTCATCGCTCCATTCACCTCGAGCGAAACTAGACGAGCGTCGAGCGAGCACATCCGTGTTCCCTGATCATTAACCGATCGGCCGAAAACAAACTTTCGCTACACACGACAGTTGCACGAGTGGCTATGCAGATGAGAGGGAGAGAGCGAGAAGGAAGAGATGCCGGTGGATGGCGGCGGACTAGAGAGAGGCGTAGGAGGATGCCGGGTGAATCGGTAGGCTAGGTTGAATAGTGGCGGTGAGGTCGAGTCAAAAGGGGGCCAGTGGAGGGGTGAAAGGCGGCCAACACTCTCCGTTAACAGAGAGTATGTTAGCATCGTGCGGACACACCGGCGCAGCCGGATCCCCCGTCCCGTCCGTGCCTCTACACGCCGGCAGCGCCGAGTCGAGAGTATTTTACGCAACGCCGCCTCCGTGATATAACGCGCCGGTGGAGGTGCACATACTCACAGAGACACCGAGACAGTTAGAGCCGGTTTATTCGATTTTTTTAATAACAACTTAGTTTCTGGTGAGTCGAGTCGAATGTGAGAGTCGAGAATTACAAGTTATGAGAAATTCTTGTAATTGTGGAAAAATTTAATTAGAGTCAGATTCTCTTTTTAATATTAGTAATTATTAGATAATCATTATGATTATATTCTAGAGTCACAGAATCTCTTTTTGATATTATGAATTATCCAATCAATTCTAATGATACTCTCGAGCATCACACATGAAAAAGAAAAGAAGTCGCAGTTACATTGGCAGAACCGGCGCGCAGGTGCAGAATTGTTCTCGGCGCCGCTCCGCCGTTTACTCGGTTTCCCTGGACCCGAATGATAGAGCGGCGAACCAGGTCGTAGCCTAGATACCGCCGGCGTTCCCACCCCGCGCGCCCACTGCAATCGGCGAACCCACTATCGCCTCGCGCCCGCACAATCCGCCCGGATTTTCACTTTCGCTACCAACCGCGTTGACACTCGCTCACTCTCCCTTTGAATCCACTGCCAATCGCAAACTCCATCGCCAAATGCGTTGTTTTCACTTTGACGGGGTAGGCTGTTGATTGGGAGTTTAGTTGAGTCAGGTGCGAGGATCTAAGTTGCTGATTTGGTTGAGTTGTTAATATGGTTTTAGTTGAGTTGAGTTAGTTGAGTTAGTTAAGTCTCAATGACTTGTAAGTTATTAAAGTTTTGAAAGAAGTCGATTTGAAGTTTGATGAGTTAGTTGAGTCTCGATGACTTGTAAGTTAGCTGACTAACGTCCACAGCGAAGACGCGTCTCTTCATCGATTTACAATATTCACCGCTTCCTGGAAGAGTTACTTTTGCCCGAGCGACGACTAAAGGTTCGATTAAGGTCAATACAGAGGAAGCAATGAGTTATTTCTCCTAGCACTCGCTCCCAGCACCTTAACTCGAGAGATTCCACCTGCGGGCGCCTGGGACTCCTCTCTCCCGGCTTTACCCACGTGTCGAGCCGATTGCACGTAGGTTCGTTGCACGGATTCCCGTTATCGCCGTTGCGTGACCTCCTTTTCGGTATGCAGCGGCTCTCGGCCTCCTCTCCTCTCTGCCTGAGAGATAAACGGAAGCGGCGATCCTGCCGCTCGATTACTCGAGATTACTCGAGATTACTCGCGGAAATCGGCGAGGTTTGCCTCGGTGTCTAGGTCGCCGCTGCCTTCGCGAAAGAGAGTCACTTGTTGATATCCTCCCTCGGCTAGCTTTATTCCAGAGTCGCCTACACAGATCCACGACGTCGCGGTAGACGGCGGTTAATTCGCGATCGAGTCACGCGGTGAAGATTCCCCGGTTACGTAATGTCGAAGTTCCTCAACTGCCCGGCTACGATCTTAGGAAGAATAGGATATCTGCTGGCTTGTAATCTCGGGACGAAACAGTGGCTTCCGTGATGTAATGCCGGCGTACACGCCACTCGATCAGCTTCGAGCTCGGCGGCCGGTTTCTACAGGTCGATTCACTTGACTCGACATCTTTTGTCTCAGGAAATTACAAATGATATGGTCAATTTAATCAGTAGCTCACTCTCTCTTTATCAAATGCACGTTTCTACAGAATATAACAAAGAATCGTGACACATTTATAAAATTAATGTTGCGTAGAAATCTGATAAAACTCCTGACATCTTTTTTTTGAGGAAATTACAAATTATTTGGTCAATTTAACTAGTAGCTCACTCCCTCTTTATCAAATACACATCTCTACAGAATATATCATAAAGAATCGTGACATATTTATAAAATGAAAGTTGCGTAGAAATCTGATTAAACTCCTGACTCAAAGGCAAAGGAATAATTGTGACGAAGGACAGAACAGTTTCCGGGATAGCAGGCCGACCGGAATTCCGTGAATCCCGGTGACGCCACATACGCCAGGAAAAGCCAATGACGACACGGGAGCCTATTTTTCGTTCCTCCTCTCCCGAAAGCCGATGTTTTCGCCGAAGTTCACGGTCCAGCTGCGCCGGCGCGCGCGTTTCCAGCGACAGCCGTAACAACAATCCCATTACACAACCACAGAGAGTATACAGGTTTCCGAGTAAAAAGGAGAGTAAGATTACCGGTTGCGTAATCCCGGCTATGATCGGCGCGATGCGCCGGTGCGTCGGCTATTTCCGCCTATAAAATCGCCGATGGCACAAGTTGCGCGAGCGAGTGTGTAACAGGTCCTCGAATGCCGAGTGGGTTGCGCGCGTCGAGAGCCGCCATTCGATTACTCGCATCTCGATATGCATTACTCGACGCAGGCCCCGTCACTCCTCGTCCCAGTACCCTTTAAACGGAGATAGGAGAGTTTGGAGAGTGGAGGAGCAGCCATTCATCGTCGAGACATCGTTTTAGCTTGGTCGGCTGAATAGGAGTGTGCTGGCTGGAGATAAGTCCCTGACGTGAGGCCCGAAGGGAGTATTAGAAAGTCGGGCGAACAGGCCCTTACATTCTATTGCAGTAATATCACTTTCCAGAACGATTAAAAACATAAAAAATGAAATTAATCGCATTAAGTAATAACGACGAAAATAATCGTTATTATAATATTTCATTATTATATTAATAATCATTCAATAAAGTTGCGTTCTAAAGTTATTATTCGCGAGGGATGGAGGTCGCGAGGCCAAACCCGCGAAGTAAATCGCGATCCTTAAAAAAAATTCATCTTTGTCGCAAACGCTCCAAACCCCGCTAGACCAGAGGACCAATCACCCGCACCGTGCGACCCAGTTCCACCTCGCGAGCGTCATTTTTCCCCGGCGAAGTTCGGGCACAATGAAGGTGGAGGAGTCGGCGAGCCGGTTTTTGCCCGCGCGCGCTGGAACATTATCTGCCAGCTGGCGATCGGGCTCTCTCATGCTCGCTCGCCTACTTGCTCGTTCCTTATTCAGTGTCGTAAGTCTCTCGTTAGTTGCCAGTGGCACCGAGGGGGCCGTGGCGAACCGAGCCGAGCTCTCTGTGACGTCATCCGGTAGTAGCCCGACACAGTGACACCGATTGCGGCCGGCCGGCCGGCCGGCCCGAGCTCCCGATGCCTCCTCCTTCCTTCTGCCGCTGCTGCCGCGCCGGACGAACAAGTAGCCCGGCCAGCTGAACCATTTACCACTCTCCTCTCTCTCTCGCGCGCCTCTTCTTTTCCCTCTTTCTATCTTGGCTGCTGTGATTAAGACGGATTTAACCGCTTACTCGCTTCTGTCGTTTTATTCTTTGTTCTTCTTTAGGTTATTTTTTAAAAAGTTGGGATATGGATAGATTGAAGTATGTACTTTGAATTAAATTTATTATGGATTGTAAGAGATATTTGTGATGCCATCAGCTTTAAAACACAGTTTTCAGTTAACAATTCTTTATATTTAAAAGAAAGATACAGTTACTAGACATCAATATTATGTACAACATCCCACTTTTCAATGAATGATAAAAAAGGACAATATTATACCAAAATCTCGATACAACAACGCGGACAGGAAAGGACAAACACATTTCCCCAATCGACCAAGAATTTCTCATGCAAAGTGCACGGCTCTCGAAAGCCGTCGAATGCACTTCTTTCGCGCGTGTTTTCGCGAGCGGCGTCAAAGTGGGGGGCACCTTCGCGTGACTTATACACACGCTCGTCCAATCAAACAACATGTTTCTCCGGGGCCGGTGTTGATCGCGAGGCGGAAGGATTCCCCGAATGTTATTTCGACGTGTGTGCGAGAGACGTGCTTCTTCCTCGCCGATGTAAAAGCGCCGCTTCCTTCTCGGGCCTCCTCTCCCAGGATTCCTTCCTCGAAGTCTCTCTCGCGATTGCGGAATATGGCGGTCGCGCGCGATAATAAGCCGAGCGCGCGTATCTGTTTTCGTGCGGTGCGCGCGTCGCTCTCGGATCGTCACGTAATTAAAGGAGGAAAACAAGCGGAGGCCGCCTGTTTACGCGCACAGTGATTAGGCGTGCGTGTGCGTGCGCCGGGTAAACAGAGTGCGCCGGTTGCAGCCGCCGGCTTGGGTGTACAGGGTGATTCACTTGGCTTTGAATCAGCTGCGCCAGACGCACCTCGCTCTCGAGTTCGTTATACATTTTTTAATAATATTAATTATTTGCGAATGTGAATTATAAAGTGCGCGGCATTATTAAACATTCGTGGCTGATTACAATTAGAGTTACTGTAATTTGAGTTTTGTTGAATTTTCTCTGCGAGATTTCATTAGAGAAATTAATTACTAAAATTACTAATAACGGAATTCGCGGAATATGCGATAGTGGTAATCCAAAGGCAAGTGAAGCACAAATCACAGAATCTAATATCTAATCTTTTAATTACCAATAAATAAGTAATCAAAAAAAGTCAAATTCAAAAAAGCATGAAACCGAGTGCTTGAAAGCAAACGTATCACTTTGCCCACCGACCAACCGACGCGATTCACTTCCAGTGATAGAGAGGCTCGTACACAAACCTAGTACGTCGTACGAGCCTCCCCGTACGCTCGTCGTCGCGTTTGGCGAGGTCGTTGCTCGCAAACCCAAATACGTATACGTGTGGCCCCTTGGGAGGAGTCTGGCGTCGATGCGTCAGAATCCCCTTGGCCTGAGCTCGCACTCTTTCGGGCTCGAGCCGTTTCCCGGCGATCCAGTCACGTCCGCGCGTCTACCATTTCGCCCATCAGACTTTTAATCGTCCGTCCCTCGCGCCGCTTCCGCGAAGCCCAATCACCCGGAGATAAGCCCCGCGAAAATTCCGCGGTTTTCCTTTCTTCGTGTCTGGCGCGGACGCTTCGGCGAAAAGTTGCATCGAGGCGGAGGTGGAGGGGAGGTGGCCGCGGCGACCTGGATTTTCTCGTATTTTTAACTGGCTCTTCGAGCGAGCTTTATCTCGGTTTCTCGAACGCACTCCCGGCAAATATTGCAGGGGTGCGCGAGTGCATTGTCTCCCGGAGAAGGAATTGTTGGGGATAAGTTAATTATATTGGCGGTGGGGGAGGGTGGGGGAGTTTTCCGATCGCCTTGGCGGAGGTTTTCCCGGGGAAAGGCCGCTTTCCGAAAATAAATCGCCACTGGCCGTGATTCCCTAGGGCTTGTTATTGTTCGGAGCCGGCGAATGAATCGCCGGGAAACATCAAGGACGTCTTTTGTACCGCGCGGAATATCTCTTATCGCAATCAGCGCCGCGGCCGATGAGCTGTACGTCGCCATTATCGGCCCCACTTCCCCCTCCGATAGCCTTTCGATCTTCTTGACAATGAAAGATCACTTTCAATCGGCCACTCCGTCCCGAATCACTCCACTCCCCATCCATTCTGCATCATCTCGCCATTTCCTTCGGAACATCGCCTCCATTTCCGCGATTCCTCTCCTCAAGTCGACTTTAATCAATTTAAATGATTTCTTTTTATTTTATTTTTTGATTTATTATTCGGTTTTTGATGTTGAATTTATCTTTGATAATGACAATGATTTAATCATCGCATGAATTATAGAAAAAATTACTGATATTTCATCAAGTCGACTTGACGACATCAACTAATTTCGAATATAATGTATGCAATGATATTTCACAACGGCATATAATGCCGGTGCTTTAATGATTGGATAGAAGCGATCGCATTCAACTGCGCCAAGTCGGATCCGGGCAATCAACTTTCCCACTAGCTCTTAGGCTAGAGAATCTCTTCTCTAATAGCCCTCGCTTTGTCCTAGGATAATGGGGAATCATTGAGCTCTCCGGTTGCAAGCGTGACACGCTAGTAACCTTAGAAAGCGCGTAATAGAAACCGGCAGAGCGAGCATTTCAATGTCGCCGCGACGAGTTCCTCGCCAGGAATCTCTCCCCCTTCTATTCCCAGTCTCTCGCTTTGTCCACCAGTCTAACGCGTGTCGAGATTCTTTTCTCGGGATCCTCCAGCGCGCGAGCGAGCGAGCGAGAGAGCGAGAGAGAGAGGGAGAGAGGGTCGCTCTATATCGAGAGTTGCAGAAAAGCTCTCTCGCGTCTCATTCGTTTTGGAGGCGGCCGAGCGAGTGGCTTTGTCTTATCAGCGGCCTGGAATCGCACCTTTCCTCCTCCCGTCAATTTCCGCCAGGCCAGACACAAAGAGCCGACAAACCGAGATGCCACTTTTTTCCTTCTCTCTGTCTGCCGCTCTCTCTCTCTCTCTCTCTCTCTCTCTCTCTCTCTCTCTCTCTCTGTGTGTGTAGGTGTGCGTGCGTCACTTCGGGACGCATTAAGCAAGTGCGCTGTACCTTTATCGGCGCAACGCGAGATACCGATCGGAGCTCCGCGTCCACCGTGTGTATTGTAAACAGGCGGTGACGTTAACATCGAACCGATGCCATTGATCATCAGTGTATTCTTCGGGAGATTGCTACGGGCTCGACTGGCTTCCTCTCCTCGCACCTGATGCTTCCAACAGTCACTTCCTCTCTCAGATCTTTTTCTGTTTTTAATCTGTTGAATTCTTCAGGATTTTAATCAGTGTTCTGGAATACCGAATTTTAAGTGTAATTTCAAAACAGTAATAAGTAAAATTTTAAAACAATTTTATTAAGTGTAATTTTAAAACAGTTATTAGTAAAATTTTAAAACAATTTTAAGTAGAAATGTAAAAAAATGTTAAGTTGAAATCGATTAATTAATATCACCCGATTATTTAGTAGATTTAAAAATTTATGTTTCACACGCAATTAATTTTTTGGAGTATTTCGTCAAGAGAGAATAATCACTCTTGACGAGTGAATGAATAATTGGATATTTCATTAAATTGATTTAAAGCGAACGAAAGCCGAGAAATAACCGGGACTGCGATCGACGCGGAAAGTGGAAGTTGTGCGGTGTCAGATCGCGTGTGCTTACCGTGCAGGCACCAATGACGACAATGACCGCGCGTAACTTTGACCGAGGAGCGCGAGTTGGACTAATCGTCAAGTCAAAGTCCTCCGGGCAAGCGCGCTCGGGCACACACACATAGCCCCAAGTAGTCTGTATGGGTATCGGTGGCCGGGGCGAACGGACGCTTTATCGGTGAGATTTTTTCCGGTCACACAGAACGCCGACACCGCCAGACTCGTTTTGGGCAATCTCTCTCGCCTGATAGACGGAGCCCACGCTTATCAGGAAAACAGTGATTATCGAACGGTGAATCCCGGATTATCGCGGAGTTCGCGGGAATTTCGGTGAGCCAGCCGATGTTTGCAACTGTTAATCGATGCCGATGCGTCGCGATAGCGAGTCGATACTTCCGGTCCCGGTGAGCCAGTCGGGATTCTAGAGCAGCTCTACGACTCTTATTCATCCTGATAGACACATTGTCCAATGAAAATTCTCGAATCCAGAAACTAGAGCATTTGATTGGGTGATAGTCTCCTCAAGCATACACGTCCTGCTCTATTTTAGAGTCTGAATTCCAGAGCCCTCGAGTGAACCATCAAGCGATCACTGTACCATTCGATTAGCCAATAATCTCCTCGACGCTCATTCCACATCGGACAGGTCTATTCTAGCGGGTAAATTCCTCGGGAGACCTAGAGCGCTCGCTTTCGACCGGTGGACTCGTTACTCACGTTCAGGTGCAGGCTGCACGTGGGGCGGCGCGGGATTACGCAGTTGCGCCATCGGCCTCGCCGCCGAGCAATAAGGCCGCGATGACGATGACGATGACGGGAGAGAGAGAGAAGGAGAGTCAAGTCGAGCTGGCTCCAACCCCGCGCCGGAGAACAAAGAAATCCTTGAGCGTGCCGAGCGCAAGTCTCTCTTGCTCTCTAGCGCGCGCTCTCGTGATGAGGCAGATACATGGAAACGCCATGCTCGTGCCCCCTTTAGATAAGGCGATCGTCAATCGCGAGCGCGGGCCAAGGTGCAACTGCATTTATCGTCGCGGGCGCACACGCGCCCTCGTCGTGTCATTAGGACGCAGATTGCGCTTTTGTGCTGGGAAACCGATCGGACAATGACATCCTCCGTTATATGCTTTGATCCTATCCATTTACCCGCGGTCCTTTAACTTACTGACTCACGAGGATATTTAATTATACATAGATTAATTAAGGATGATGGCAAATTTTTCACATTGCCTAAATATCAAATTATACATTTCAAATCATCTGTTTCTATTACTTTTTTTTGCTAAACATTTTTAAAATTTCCTAAATATAAAATTATACATTTCAAATCATTTGTTTCTATTACTTTATTTCCCAAATTTCATAAGTATATGTATATTTAAATTCTCCAATAAGTATCAAAATATAAATTTAATTATAAGACGCAAAGAGGTTCATTTAATAGAATGGATTTACTCAAGCCGACGATTGGGTGATTAAATCGAGTTTCACTCAACGGTGATTTAACCCGAGGACCCGTTGAAAGGAAAGAAGGAAAGCGAGAGGAGAGGCGAGAGAGTGATTTTGGCAGCGCAAAGCTCCGCCGGCAATTATCGTGTCGAGTTGCACAAAGGTATTTCAAGTGGTGGGGTATTTCAAGTGCGAGTCTCTCTCTCTCCCGCCGCCACCTCGCTAATCGTTTCGCGAGCGCGCGCGCGGACACCTCTGAGAATAAAGCGCGTCATTAACAATGCCGAGTGGCGGCCAATTGCTCGAGGGATCCGTTGACGTTTCGGTTGCCCGTTCGAGCCCTCGCGCACAAAGGAACCGCGCGAGATAACCTGCTCCGATTCCCATTCAATCGCGATTCTAGTCGGAAAGAAAGTGGCGGAGTGTGATAGGGTGGAGAGGAATTCGGGTTATGGTGGATTCGGCGGCGGCCTATTAATATTCATTGAGTGGACCCTGGTCTTGCCCCCATTGGCCGGAATTCGGGAAACGACCGCGCGACGTAAGCGCGGCCCTCGCCACGCCAAAATAACCGGCAGCTTCCCTCCCTCCCTCCATCGGACACGTAACCCGTGTTTTTCTAGCGTGAACGCACCGTCGTCATCGGCCGGACGTCGCATGCCACCGGCTGCACCCCGGAATACTTTCCACTCGAGTTTCTAACGTCGTTTGAGTCTCAAGGATTTTTTTCTCACGAAAAATTCATTTGTTCTATTGTTGATTTGACAATTTGAGGTTTGAGGTCATTTGGACCTTTTTTTATCGATTCGAACTGAATCGGTGGATTTGATTAAGAAAACAGAATTGTAAAGTTTTGTGGTTCAGCTGAATTTGTTAACTTGTGTCTGCTTGAGTTGATTTTAATTTCAAGGGTTGGTATTTCGTGAATCTTACAAGTTAGGGTCGTTTATTTCTTCATTTTATTTCTTTGAGCTCGAATTTATTTGATCAACTTGATTTGAATTTAAAGGGTTGTGCCTTGTCAGTTGATGAACAGGGAAAGGTGGATCTTTTCAATTCGCTTACATGCAAAGAGGACAGTTTGATATTGACCTCGACCCGACAGGCTTCTTCTAAACTAAAGACTCTCGGAATCGAGTTCGTGACGTGGTCGATCGACGACGCAGCCTCTCCAATTCCCCCAAGATGCGCGTCAGAATTTCGCCACGGCGTCGACTCGTGGTCCATCCCACCCACACACGCCGCCAGACACATACAATAGTCGGACGCAGGCTCTCTCGGCTTTGACGTCAGAGGGCAGGTATTCCGCGCGGAATTGCGAAAGTAGTCATTAGAGGGGCCAGCAATCATCCCGCCGCGGACCTTCTCCAGCGCTCCGCCACCAATCGCCCCCTTCTCCCCCGCCGTCGCGCCAAATCGTCCCTTTGATCCATTCCCTCTGCGCCAACTGCGAATTAATAACTGCATCCGCGCGCGCCACCGATACACTCATTTCGCCCAACGCGACAGCTCGCGCCAAACCCACGTATTTTCCTTCCTCTTCGCTCTTTTTATCACAGTTCGACATATTAACTTTCGGTCGAGTGAGCCGCCAAATCGAACCTTTCGCCGCTTCGATTTCATTTCCATCACTTTGGCGGTATGAATCATAACTTTAGATTAATTGATACTTTTATTCGGTTTTTAATACTTGGAAACTTGGGATTCTTTTATATTAATCAATTTGGATAATTGATTATTTAAATTGAAATAATTAATTTAAGAACTTTAAAAAATTGAAAGAAAAATGTATTAATCGATTGGAATAATTGATTATTAAAATAGCTTGAGAGCATTGGGAATAAATGGTGATGAGATCCGAGAGCGTCGAAGGACAGTGAGATAGGAAGAGCCGGAGGCTCGCTGACCAGGCTCCATATTGTACGGAGCTGAAATCATTATGGGTGACGTCAGGCGGCTCGAACCTTTCTCAACATGAGAGGGGCCAGAGCGAGAGAGAGCGAGGCTGCTTGCTCTCCAGGTGCTTGCTCTTTGTGGGTCCTTCCCCCTCCAGAGCCTCCTGTCGACTCTCGCTGACGTCACGGACGAATTATCGTCGCAAGCCAAGCGGATCTTGCGCAGGATTTTACTGCCGTGCAGATAAACCCCTGCGAGAAACCTGCCTTTTCCCTCCAATTCGACCGATCGCCACTCTTTCCCCATTGGCTCCGCAGTCATTCGCTTCCAATTACACCTCATTCTCCAAAAGCCGTAAAGAAAATCGCTCTTTATTATTAATTCCAATATTTCTTTCCATAAGTTTCGATGTCGACTTTCCAAAACGATGCATTTACTGTGAATTGCAAATCGCAATTCCAAAACCTTCCAAATCTAAAATATTTATTTCAATTTTATGAATTTCAAATTTCATTTCAATTCATAAATATTTCACAATTATACCGTGTCCTTTATATTAACCAAGTTTCGATACTTTTGAATTCCCAATGTACCAATGAGAATTATTAGTTGCGCAAAACTCCCCAGTCCACCTTATTACTCAAATCGCAACTCTTTTTATAACCTCGAGTATACGTTCCCTGGATTTATTTCACGGCTCGACAGAGACGCGCACCGCTCAAAACGAATGTCCGTCCAAATTGGATTGGTTACTGGTGTGTGAGTGCGATTAATTTTTTCCCCGCACCTGTCGACCGGAAATAATGTCGGCGACGGGGGGGAGGGTCCGCGTACTCTACCCGTGGAAGTCTGTGATTCGTTTTGGTCGGCGAGTAGCCGTAGAAAAAGGCGCGCGAGCTAAAAGGATTTCGTCTCCGCGCGCAGACACTGTCCAGACTCTATTGTTGCCCGGCGAGGAGAGTTAACGGAACCGCGGCGAGGATAGAATTGGCCGAAAAAAGAATGTACGGAATTATTCTCCCCTCTCTTGGGCTGCTCGTGTGCTAAATGATTGCGAGACGCGCGGGTTTCTCGATGTGTATGCGAGATGGGGCAAGTCTGTTGCTGGGCCGGTGAATTTTACTTGTCCCGTTATACATGCGAATCTCGGCGCATTCCTCGATTGGGCCGATGCCCTGTGCGAACCTCGCTCCTTTCTCGTTCGTTGGACCTGAATTCGGTCGCCACGCAACTAGGACGTTCTTTTGGGGTTTTTACAATTAAACACTTCACCATTCCAAATAGGTCAGTTTGGGGCCGCAATTAGTTACTTTTAGCAGTTATTCTTTAAGTTATATTTATTTGGGAATTTTATTTTTGAATGTCCATTTTATACTTGTGAGGGTATTCTATCGCGGAAGTTTGAAAAGTCTGTCTATGGACAGCTGATTCACAAGAAACACTCTACCAATCGACCTTGAGCAACTGGTTCCAGTGTTCCCGCGTCTCGGACTCGGAGATACTTTACAGTTATCATTGTCAGATACAACTCAGCCTCCAGCTGCTCTCGGACTATGCTCAAATCCGGAAAGACCTCGCCACTCGAATCAGCCATCAAGTGATTTGGCTCGTTTCTGCGTTGACATTCTTTCGTGATTAACCTCGCTTTGTACGAGAGTGGTAGTGCGGCGGGTGCTTGCGCCTCCGCATTCCTCGCCCTGGTCTCAGGTGGCGAGTGTCCGTCTGGCGCGGGCCTCGATGCTTTTGGTCGCGAGCTCTCGATCGAAACCGATTGCGAATGCCTCGCCCGTGATAAAGCCAGCCGGTATGCAGAGCACCGCGTGCACGTGGCGACGCGGCCGCGAGCGCGCGACCATTTCGAAAGTAGCTCTCGCCAGTGCTTAGCCACTCTCCACTTTCGGAGCCGGCTTTGCCCAATGCCACCACTGCAATCTGCATTCCCCGCTACTTCGCGCCGGGGCAGGATATATACTTGCGGTCGAAAGCCGCAAACAGGATATTTCGGTGGGTACCGTTCGCGGTGGCAGGCATCTATGAGGTTTTCTTTTTAGCTGATAAGGAAAGTGAGTTTCTTTTTCACATCGAAATAGGATAATAATTCTGTTTTCCATTTTTTAAGGATATTTCACAGAAAATTGATTAGTTTATGATTTATTTCATTGGTATTTAATTGATAATTCCAATTTTTCAATTCTTTAATGGTTTTTATACTGAAAATTGATTTGTTTATTTTATTTGATGAGATATTAAACGCGAAATAGAAGTATAATGCCAACTTTTCAATTCTTTAATCATTTTTATACTCAAAATTGATTTGTCTATTTGAATTAATAAGAAAAGCAATAGTCTGCCTCAGAATTGAATCGAAACTCCATGTTACCTCACACAATACCACATCACCGACCCCTCACCATAGACTCAAGAATGCCTATCCCCACATCGGATTCAACGAGCGATGCTCTGCGGTTTCGCGGAGGCAATCGAAAGTAACCGAGGCTCGCGACCTGGAATCTCTCTCTCCCCCATCCATTACACACTCTCACCCCGAAATCTATCCTCCCCACAGGCGCACTCGCACCTAAAATTGATTCTCCGCAAAATGGTCCGAGCGCGTGACGCGCGACTTGAAGCCGTCGAGGAGGAGGAGGAGGAGGAGGAGGCGAAACTCTCGGGCTCGAAAGCGGCGGCGGCGGGTTACGCGGCGAGCGAGGGAGAGTGAAGCCTTGTGAAATGAAGCGAATGCACTTTCACCCGCTCGGTGTATTGCGTTTCGCTGGTGCGCGAACCGGCGCGGGAAGAGAGTGCGCTCGGATCGGTTGGTCCCTTGGGAAGGATGTCGCTTGGCTGATGGTTGCCACCTTCGCCTCTCTCTCCCCCCAATTTCATCCTGGTTTTTCCAAAGGTTTTTCGGGCCGGTCATGCTCGACTCTTCTTTCACGGCCGAACGTCGGCGACGCGGTGAACAGGTTCCTTTCGCTCGCCCCGCTGGGCTCGCTTGAAATCCCTAATGCTACTGTGCGCAACGAGGATTAGTGGCCAGGTGTTGCTGTGTAATACTGTAATCCTTGTGGGAGTCGATTGGATCTGGCCAGTCAGCCTTTTCGCTAAATGACTTTATTTTCCCCGATAATATAAAGGAGGTTTAGAGTAATATTGTAGAATTTGAGGAATTAGCCTTGTGAGAATTCGCTCGACTTTAATTCAATAATAGAAAATATTTGAATTAAATTAATTAAAATGAAATGGAAAAAAGTGAATTAAAGTGAAAGTAGATTAGTTTAAAAGTAAAATAGAAAGTAAATGATAGTTAAAGGGTTTACAGTTGTACTTGATCGGATTCACCTGAGCACTAAAGCGATAAATACTCAGTCACCCGAGCCAGTAAACAGTTCACAATGGCAAAACATGTTTTCGATCCACGAACCGCGTGGACAAAGCTCGTCACCTCACTAATCAGTCAACAAAACATAAACCCTCAACCAACTCCTTTCCAACTATAATAAACCACCCCACCCACCTTCCACCAAACTTGTACTCGACATGAAAATCCGGAAGGCCCCGGGGTCGCTTTCATCACGATTTTCGCATAATCCTTTCCGGCGACGTCAGAGAGCCGTCTCTCTCTCATACCGCAACCTACAAGAGCGCGCGCTCGAGTTACGCAATCGCCGTTGTGTTTTCGAGCGCATAAACGCGCGGAACAACAAGCCGGCCGGCGTACTAAAGCGGCTGCGACAGTGAAAAGGAAATTGCGAGGGGATACATTTGATTGGCGTTAGAGAGTCAGCTCTTTTCCTTCGGCGTGTGTTTGCGGAAGGTCGACGACTCGCGATCGGGGCTCCAGTGGATTTGTCGAGCCGAGGAGAGCAGAGAGCCGGCGATCGATCCGAGAGATAGGAGAGAAGGGAATGCCGAGTGGGTGGGGGAAGAAATTTGAAAGTAGCCGGTGAAAGTGATCCGACACGTGGCACCGCGCCAACTGGAGCCAATCGCTGCCTCTCCCTCCTGGTTGGGTTCTTGCTGGAGGAACTTGCTTGCTTGCTTGCGCCGAGGATGTCTTCCTCCTCGCTTTTTCACTGGCCGCTGTGTTAAGGGAAGCTCTCACGGCAATCGGACTTCCGTGATTCCCTGTAGGAACTACTGGGGAAGGCTGAGCGGCGACCAGTTGATTGCCACTCCAGTTCCTCTTCAGTAGAATAAGCTACTTTGAGCATCCTGGCAGATGAAAAAGGATCAGACCTTTTTCATGGTAATTCGAGTTTTGTTTGATTTGGCAACTTCTTTGCCTGTTGGAAATTAGAATTTTGGGATTAAACAATAAGATAAATAGATAAATAGATTTTTCTAAAAATATTAGAATTTTGGGATTAAACAATAAGATAAATAGATTGATAAATAATTAATAGAATAAATAGATACTTTATATATTTAATAATTTACTTTTAATAATACTTTTATCTGCGGATTGATAAATGTCGCTGATTGAGCACTGTTTTGGTCGGGGAGGATTGTTCTTTAGCCGATAGAAGAGGGTGCCCTTAAAAGCGTGTCTGAGCGAGCGTTGGTTAGCGTGACCTTTGAACGGTCTTCCTCTCGCGTGGCCTTTGAGCCGCTGGAGGCGGCGCGCCAAGGTGAGAGAGTTCACCTGGAAGAAAAACACCGAAGCCTCCGCTCCCCTCGAGCTTCCCTCAAACTTGGAAACCACCTCCCCACCTCCTCACCTCTCCCCCACAGCAATTCATTTCCGAGTTAGTCATGAGAATCCGACAATGCCAAAGCGCCAAATAGGTACTGGAAGGTGAGAGACTCTTTGGATGAAGGTGCGAGATCGTTAAAATTGACCTCGTAATGACCTACTCTCCACCATAATCGTTGATTCGTTCTTGGCTCCCTCTTTCGACTTCTCCGCGCGCTCTCGAAGTACCCAAGTCGAGTTCGACTGGATCGACGCTCATTCATGTGACAGTGAATGGGATGTTGAGTGAGTGTTGACGCCAGCAACCTGTAACTCGCATTCCTCCGGGAGTCGATCACATTTTTATGATCATGTCAATGCCTTCGCTTTAAATCATTTTTACGATCTCTCTCGCCCTCGAATCTCCACGGACTCTAAAACCTGGTAAAGTTTCTCGCGAGTGTTTCGACCTCGTTACAACTTCCCCGATTCAACGCGAGCCAAACGCAGAGTTACTCTGTAAATGGGTCGTCCGAGGCCGACTAGGAAGACACAGAGATAATTAAACCCGCGCGCCATGTCAAACAAGAGGTCGCTCCCAGCGGAGATGGGAAGGGCGCGAGAGAGCGGCTGTATCAACGCGATAGACATCTGGCCGCGCGCGGCCACGATCCAACAGGTATATCGCAGCCGGACATCGGAATAAGGCCGCGTGAATTCCTCTCCAAGGCCGCGCCGATCCAGGAAACGGGCTGCGTACACTTTCCACCGGCAAGCGCGACTCTCCGAAGCTTTAGAAAGCACAGCGCGCGCTCCGGGTAACGAGCCTCGTAAATCAGAGGCGGGGCAGCGCGAGTTGCGAGCTATCGCGCCGGCATCGATTATCGCTCAACATTGCGTTCGTTACGTGTGAAAAGAAATCCTTTTCGACGAGGAAAGGTGAGGAGTATCAATCTTGTGTGGGGCAATTCCAGGATAGTGGAGAGTGGATTCGAGGGGATTTATTGAAAGTATGTTGGTGGTAGAGGAAATCAAGTTTTTATTCTCGGAAATTCATAAAATAATTAATAAAATATAAATTTAACGTAAAAAATCGAAAGTATCAGCCGGAAATCCACTAGCGGGAAAGAAAACCAATTCTTTCATTATCGAAAATTCATAAAATAATTAATAAAATAGAAATTTAAGTTAAAAATCGAGATTACCACCCAGAAATGCACATAAAATCCACTAAAAGAGGAATTGGAGTAAAAAAGTCAAAAGTTCCACCGAGAAATCCACTTGTATGAGGAAAGAAGGTCTGGTCCGGCGCCTAAATTTGTTCCCGACAAGTTCCCCCCAGGCGTCTGGTTGCAGGCCTGAGAAAAGAGAGTCGAGGCGAACGCTCTCCTCGGCGAAAGAGAGCGACGCTATGTTTCCGAGTGCGTCGGTGTACATAGATAAGGCCGGGTGTCGAATAACGTTTGGCAGCTGCATATATTTTAACAGCTGAATAGGTGGCCGCCGGAGGCTCCGACGCTCGCTAGTTCTGAATCGAGCAGAGCCCCGGCTCGGCCCCGCTCAAACGCTATTGCTTATTATTGCCCGCGAGTATAATTGAGGCCTTTATCGAATTAACGGTACGCGCGCGCCTCTGCCCCGGGAATTCCAGCGCAATTTCCATCGCCGAATCAATCGGCCATCTACCTGGCTTTTCATCCCCTCCCTTTAGGGTTTTAATCGCTTGGCTATGGGGGTCAATGCGACGAGCACTGATTTACTCAATCACTTCGATTCTCTTGTGTTCGATATTCATGGGATCTCAATTTCACTCTGATCTTCGGATTAATAATCGTAATAATTGATTTCGATGTTGTTTGCTCGATTTTGATGATTCCGTTGGTGTCGAGGCCGGTTTTACTCGGACTCGCGAGATAATTAACAACATCGCCTCCGTTTTCTGGGTCAGCAACTGCGCGATTGATTTACGAATTTGTTTATCAAACGCGCGCCGCCGACAAGTGGATCACTCGGGCGTCCTAGCTCTCGTCGCGCGATAAAGTCATTCCGAGGCGAAAGAGTGAAGTGGATTGATTACCGAAGAATCATTCAAACAGGCCAATAACAGATGACTCCAGTTTTATTTCGGGCGCCCCGGCCGTTGGTGACATTAATTGCCAGAGATTTATTAAGTATCCCAAGTAATTGCGCAGTTCCTCGAGGATTGAGCGAGATGAAGTAAGAATTAGCCGGTTTTAGCATAAGGAAAATGGCGGGGGATCGTTTCGCCGGTTGTTTACCAGGGAGCGGAGCTCGCGCGGTGCGCAGCTCGAGGTGGCACACCGTGTTTGCCCCGGGAGTGATATCCGACTCGGCATTAATAAAATAAAAGCGAGCGAATCACGCGCCGCGCCGAGGATACCGGATTCCTCGCCGGCAAAAGTGCACTAACCGGTTAATGACATAATAAATAATAAGCGAGCACCGCGTAAACACAGGAAATTGACTTCCGCGTACAACTTTGCGCTCGTCGCTTTCGTCGCTTTATTTGCAGTTTTATAAAGTTATCTCTTTTATCGAGCCCGCGCCACTCTCTTTTACAGCTAAATCCTCCAAAAAACTAATCGTCCTCTCACTTTTCCCCTTTTTTAAATCGAATTTTAATTCCGTTAAACTTTGATTTC
Organism: Crossocerus cetratus; assembly: GCA_963675795.1. NCBI lineage: Eukaryota > Metazoa > Arthropoda > Insecta > Hymenoptera > Crabronidae > Crossocerus > Crossocerus cetratus. Next base: position 21,152,914 of record OY776667.1, read on the forward strand.
AACACAATTGAAATGAAAACTTTAAAAACTTGATTAATAAAATTGAATCTTAATTCTCTAAATAGAAAGAAGACAAAACTTTGATTTCCACACAATTAGTATGAAAACCGTAAAAACCTGATTAATAAAATGAATAAAAATGAAAAACGCTTAATAAAGAATCGTAGTAAATTCCGCGGAGATTGCTGCCAACTGAATCATGTGGCGCGCGAGTGTTTCCCGAAAGCGCACGTGCGGCCATTGAATTTGGCAAGAGGCTCCTGCGTCATTGGGCGGCGGCGACGTCACTCGCGGACGCTAGAACGATAACATTCGATCGCGGCGAGAGAGACGCGCGTACTCGCGGACCGATTGGACCCCTAGGACAATTGCGCTCTCGCGATACACGTAAATAGCCGGGGGGGAGCGTGTGGGCCGGCGAATTCCTGCCTTCTGGCTCGCGCCCGACCGCCTCTGCACATCGGACCAGATCATTCCAACACTCACGCGCTTTCCGTGGAATCCCCGTCTGCTGATGATGATGCACGCGTATCTTCCACGGGGCAATTAGATATCTCGCGTTCTTGAGTCGGCTGGGAATGACTGTCATCTGGAATTCCCTTGGAATTGTTTTATTGATTTTATTTGGTTATTGTTAAGGATTGATTGCGGTGGGAAATACAAAGGATAAGTCAAGAGTAATTAAGAGTTGGATAAATTGAATCGGGAATGGAAATCGAATTGGATTTGGAATCTGGGAGAATTCGAAAGGTAGAATGGCACCAATTGGACGAAAGCGGCGCGGCGAGGAGAACTCGAGGGAGAGAGAATCGTTTCACTGTTCCAATAAGAGAAGAGCCGGCTCACCGTACAGTCAACCGGTCAATGCCTGTTTCTACGTATCCGGATATACGTTCTTCTCGCTTAAACTCGACTCCACCTGCACAGGGCCGCTACCACTGCTAATGCCAATATAATCACAAGCCTCGAGGCTTTAATTGCCCCTTTCCAACCATCCGCGAGCTTCGCCTTCATTCCCTTCCCCCACCAACCCCTTATTCATTCCACATATTTAATAAACAAATCATTTCTATATTTCCCACACGCAAACCAACCGAGGCTCTAACGACGCATCGAGCCTTTTTTAAAAACCGGACATTGACTTTAAGTGGCGAATGGTCTTGCGCAAGGCTAATCATAGCGGCGATATCACAGGCGGAGTTCCCTCGCGGGTTTCCCCGCGGCGATCCTTCCCACTAATTACGAGGAAGTCATCGCCGCCAGGGCCAATTAACTCGGCGCACTCTGGGGAAAGTGCGCGAGTCATTCGAAAATCCCGCGGACTTTCTCCGCCAATTTCGGGCGGACGCGTACCGTGAAATTGGGTGTGGCTGGGAGTTGCTCGCGGACGATGACGATCGAGTGGAAGTCGCTGGGCGGCAGGGAAAAAGGAGGTGGAGAGGGGGCCGGGGCCTGGGGCGGAAAGTTGCTAGGGTTTCAAAAGGATTCCGCTTCGGGCGAAGCCCGAGCGGTGCAGCGAGAGCGGCTCACGCCGCGCTCGTGCCTACGACTGTTTCGATCGTCTTATAAGAAGCAGTAGAGAGAAACGGGGCTGCGCGAGCGAGCTTCCAATTGGATCACCGCCGCGAGCAACCCTTCCATCCGCTAACTCCTCCTTTACTTGCCATTCTCATCCTACCGTACTATGTACATGTACAAGATTATCAATTAGTTGCAATTCTCACAATCAACAACAATATCAATTAATCGACATTCTGACAATCAACAACAATATCAATTGGTCGAAATTCGTCGATGAACAACAATATCAATTAGCCGGAATTCGTCGATCAACAACAATATCAATTAATCGAAATTCTTCGACAAAGAATAATAACGAATTATTGAAAATTGAACCGACCAGTAGATTGTAGGAAAATGCAAAAATTGAAGCTGTGAGTGCATGAGCCAGAGATGATAATTGGGCCTTTTGTCAGGCAAAGTCAGGAGAGCGTGAGAGTATGCTCGTCCCCAGGGGAGAGTTCCTTCGGGACATTCGATCTAATTCGGGTGCGTTGATCCTGTCTGTTGCAGGGTACGATGAGCCTGACCAAACGCATCGACGAGGTCAGATTGCTCGAGTCACGTAAGAGCGCCCGGCTCGCCGATCAGGATACTGATTTCGCCAGGCTCGCAGATATGGCCGGCGATCGGAAGCGGGCCTCTTCCCACTCCATCGATGTCCCACACGTTATTGGGTAAGTCATTCTTTCACTCTATCCTATTTATGTACTTTCATTACCTTCACCCGTCAATCATCCTATCATTCAATCCCCGAGACCAGTCTCCTATATGCTTGATTTTGCGCAAGAGATAAATATGTACTGTGATTTTTACTTGGTTGTAATGTGTGCAAAAGGTGACCGAATAACTTGCACAATTTTTGGCTGGTGGGGATTTATTGAAGTCGGACACTTTTGTTTGGTGTTTATTATTCGGGGAGTATAGTTGAAATGAAAGATTTTAGATTTTCTTTTTTAATATCATCAATATTTTGCTGGTAGAGTTCCGGGCAATTTATGACTTTTATAAAATATGAATAAGAACAATTCCTATATTGTTCGATTGTTTCTTCTTTCCATCTTTCGGTAGTTCTGGCATTGACAAATTAATACTCGCAAAACTTTCCAGAATTCAATTTCAAAATCGATTTATTTCCAACCGGCCGCTTGCGCATGATAAATCAATGACACGCGAGAGCGATGGAAGAATACACGCGCAGACCCGGCCAAGTTGAAGAGAGAACCCGAACCTTTTCCCGAAACCCATCCCCCGTGCCGGGCATCTCCATCCTCCCCTCGGTGGCGCGCGGCGCCGAAAAAACGGCCGCCGGCTCCTCCGGTGATTTGGAGCAACGAACTCCGCGTGGAAGCCCCGGCGCAGCCAGCAGTCGTGTATCAGCAAATTGTGAGTAGAGGGCCCGGGCTAATGTGTAAAAGTATCCAGGGTAGGGAGAGAGAGCATTGGTGGGTAGAGAAGGAAGGCGATCTAATGGGAGAGACGGATCGGGCGTCGCATCTCCCCCGCTGCTCTTCGTCCTGAGGGTCGTTGACACTCCGGGACACCAAGGACCCGAGGTCCCGCGACACCCTAAACTTGTACCAACTTCGGAACAGTGAAAAGAAAACCAAAGTCGAATCTGAAACCAGAATTTCTCGTTGACGTTCTTCTATTTTTAAAATTCGATTCATCTCATTGGGATAAAGTGATTATTTTTAGTCTTTCCGAGTATCATCCTATAAATTCGGTGTTAAGTATCTGAGAATTAAGGAGGGTGAGCCGGCCAATAGAACTCCGGCCAATAGAAGTTGAGTGAAGGGGGAAGATAATCTGCGAGGAAAATCTGAGTCTCCTAGAAATCGTAAAAGATAAAATACGGCTGGGTCCTCGTGCGAGATCTCCAGCATCCCCAAAAGTCCCTTCAACCGCTTTCGGCCCCTTGGTCCGGCCGACACACACTCTCTCCCATGCGTGCGCCCTCGCGTGTAGGTGTGGAAGGGTGCATTCAGTGGTTGCCGGGCAGACAGGCTCGCCCTTTGAGAATGGCTGGCAGCCATACCGAGAGAGAGAGAGAGAGAGAGATTGGGACGTGAGAGTGCGGGCGAGCATGAAGCGAAGCGTCCGGTTCCCGACCGTTAGACCGTGAACCCACCCTCACGCTGGACACCTGTCCCCGCCGGTTTTACAGCCTCCAGCGGGCCCACTCTTGCCGAAATCCCTCTTTTTTCCCACCCTCTCCCGACGGACCCCTGGAAAGTGCCACCGCGACGCCCGCCCTCCGCCTCCCTTCCCTTCCAAACCTTCGCTTCTGCCTTCTACCCACCGCTTCTCAGAGATCGATGACCTTTTTCTTTCGGCCCAACGGCCCTTCCAGGATAAGCCAACGCATTTTTCCATTCAACGGACATTCTTCTGCCAATCGTTTCTATTGGGATTTGAATCGAGAGTTTTGGCTTTGATGATAGTCAGTTGGATTTTTGGTCCTGTTGGTAGAGTTAGTTAATTGAATCATTTTACTTCGACACTGTCTGTGTGTAGGGGTTTTGTTGAATTGTTCAAAATTTGTGCAACAATTGTTTTATATGGTATGTTGTTTAATTGAGAAAGATCGAAATATATTTCATTAATACTGCGATATGAGCAGGACTGACGGACTAGAGAAGAGTCTCACTTTCAATTACACTGGACTTTCATTGGAAGGAATACTCGCGAGGCGATTCCCCTTCGGTAGAAAGTAGATTAAAGGAGAGAGGACAGGCGAGCGCTTCTCCGAGCGATAGTCCCATGACAGGAGTTACAAAGTAGATCGACGCACTTGAGCACCACCGAAGAGCAGTCTGCCCGAGGCTTCAAACTATCTACATACAGGGTGATTCAAATCGCTGGGAATCACTAATAACAAGTATAGGCTGCTGGATGGGTCGTTGTAGATTATCGTCTACTTGTTGGTGCGAGACAGTGAGGGCCTCTGGCAAACTAATTCTGTGCTGAATCTTAGTTTCTAGGCTCAAACTAAAGATGTATGAAGAAATTGGGCGATTTCGGGAAGGTTCGAAAAATTGAAAATTTTTCCATACCTACCCCTTCTCATTTTTTCGAATTTTCGACATTTTTTCAACTCAGCCCATTTCGGTATTTTTTCATAGTATTACCCCTAAAACTAAGAAATAACACAGAATTAGCCGGTCAGAGTCCATAATTGTGTCGTACGCGCAATATTTCGTCGATTTTCGGGTGAAAATCCTCGAAATCTCATGCGTTTGGCTCAGTTTTGGCCTTTGACCAACTAATTTTGTGCGGATTCTTAGTTTCTAGGCTCGTACTAAAGAAATATCAATCATTCGATCGATTTCCCAAACCTTCAAAAAATCGAAAATTTTTCCATACCTACCCCTTCTGATTTTTTCAATTTTTCAACATTTCTCCAACTCGCTCGATTCCGACATTTTTCAATACTTTTACCCCTAAAACTACAATCCCACACGCAATCAAGCTAATTATCCGCATAGAATCACTAAACAGTGAAAAGTGCTTCCAAGGCCCTTAACTGCGCGATGGCCGAACACCCTAGGCTCGGCATCCTCCACCTGCCAGCATCTCCTGCGCGTAGTCCTCGGCCTATTCCAGGCTCTCGACTGGCGAGCACGTGTGCGTGTGGCGCACACAAGTGCGCTCGTCCCTCGAAGGGCTGTTTCACCGGATGGCAACGACCTCCGGCTCGACTTTTCGTTTTTTCCCTCGAGCGAGCGAGCGAGCGAAGGAGGAGGAGGGGGGGGAGGGCTGGTTGGCCGAGCGGCTCTGGAGGATCTCTTGACAAAGGACGACGTGCCTCGAGGGATCTCTGGAGGAAGGAGCGCTCGCGGTGGCAGTGGCCCTGGGGATCGTTGTTACCTTAGTCGCGCAGGTAGACGGGAAGGCCATCCGGGGCCCGGCGTGTCCCAGCTGGCCCCCTCGCTCTCGCCACGCAGAGAGGCACGACCTGCCCCAAAAGTGGCCCCCGCTCCCTCGCTCGCTCGCGCGTGAAAGGAAAGGTCAGCCGAGCCGGAGAAATCGAATGCCTCGTCGATCCTCGCGGGCGCAGCCTATCGATGACGAAACATCATCGACGCCCTACTGCTACCGTTCCACTCCGACCTTCTCCTCATTTAAAAGACCCACTCTCAACTCTCTTACAATTAATACAACTCGATCTGGAGATGTGGAGGTATTCAAGCCGCTCGGAGCAAATTTGAGTAAAAGAGGAAAAGGCCAAGGAGAGTCGTCGGAATCCAGGTGAACGAGGATGTTTGCCGACTGTCGCGGAACTCAGCCCCGTTTTCCTCAGCTCGTTCTCAACCTTTTTTTCCACGCCGCGCTGACGTCAAGCCGGAACGAGAGTCGCGCCGAGAGAACTCGTAGCAAGAAGCTCGCCACTCTTTTTCCCCCTTGGAATTATCCTCCGAGGAACTTCCATCCTCGCCTCGTTCGTCCGAGGAAACTGCCAACGCGTCCTTCGCTGCTCTCTACGTTCTACTGGCAGTGGGAAAGTCCGAGGGAACTTTCGGCATTCGATCTTTTGACTTGGAAGTGGAGTTGGTAGTAATATAATTAGTTATTTTCAATTGATTGTTGACCTTTTGCTTTCGAAGTGCAGTAGCTCGTAATCAAATTAATTATTTCCAATTAATCGTCAATCTTTAAAAAATGTTTCTTTTAAATCTTTAAAATCTAAAATGTTTCTTATCAATCTTTAAAAAATCATAATTCTAATGATCCAAATATTGAGTTATTATTAACCGAATTCGAAAAAGAATAGGGTTCTCAATTCCTCTAGTATATATGTTTTTATTTTCGTTATTGTTTTGCCAATTTTTCTCCCTTTTAAGAAACTCAATTTTTCGCAAGTGCAATTCAACTGTTTAATACAAGATCCCAAACCAGCGTCGATGTCTGGCGGGCAAGCGAATCTGCGCGTGCGGCGGTGCGTTCTCCGGCGAATCGATGCCGGTAAATTGAGCAAGACGCGGTGTCGGTAGCGGCGGAGCGCTGCGCCGCACCGCATCCACTGCACTTGCACGTGCACACGTACGCGATACGCTGCGGAGTTGCGAGTATCTCGGATTTCCTGGCCTCTTTCCCCCGGGCGACTCGGCTCGGCCAAGAGCACGGGCGCAACGCGCTCGAGAAGCCTCGTAAAAGCCTCGCTCGCGGAACTCCACCGACGCCGCGCGCTAGTTCAATGGATATTACAAAGCGTCGGCCGCGCGCGCGAGAGACTCGAGGAAGAGGAGCGCGCGCGCCCCCCCGGAAAATCCATATTTTTAAAGCGGAGCGGAGAGAAGCCGCGACCCAGTTGCGCGGCCCAATTCGACGGGAATGGCCGTAGATATCTGCGCCGGCGAGCACCCGACACTTGTACCGTAACGCCGTTACGGTTTACATAGCGAGGAGAGGAGATAATGGGGAGTTGCAAGAACTGCCGGAAAAAATCCCCCTTCTATATACATCGAATCAACGCTTCAGAACTGTACTGGCGTTCTAGAGTTCTATAGAGGCTGATTCATTGCCCCTTTTTCATAAAACGTAGTATATACAGTTAATATTCAAGCAAGGAACCAAATACAAAATTTCAATTTGCACCAATCTTTTAAATCTAAAATTGTATGGTGGGTTTGTTAGTATCGAAAATCTGCGATCAATTTATAATTATCCTGGCTGCATAACTAGCCAAATATACAGATAATAACAAATAATAAGTATAATTTAAAATTTGGCTATATAAATTAAATCATCCTTATATAAATATTGTACCAAACTATCACTGACTCAAAACCCACATATAAATCGCAACGAATCCCAAGAATCCTCCACCAGGTTCTCTCTAAATTCCAAAAATCCCATTCTACCCAACACAACAAGTGAATAAGCCTATACAGGATACCGATGAAGAATCCCGTGGTTCCTGGCTCGAAAAGCGCACTCCCCCATTAAACTTTTCGCCCTGCGCCTCTCCGAGGGAGCTGCGGAGAGGATCTATTAATAACTCGGCGTCTATTTGAGGATGGCAAACGGAGGTAGCCGGCGACGCGTGCAGCCAAGGATACCCCGGCCGGCTCCCTATTAACCAACCACGGGGATGAGCCTCGTTTTCAAGAGAGAGCGAGAGAGCGCGAGAGAGAGAGTAATGATGCGAGAGAAACAATTGGAATTTACACGAGCGGCTGCAAGTTGATGCGGCAATGGGGCGCAGTGAGTCAGTAGGTTGCCTTACGTAATTTCGCTCTGTCAGCCGCGCGCGCACACAGGCATACACGCATCGAGGGGGGGTGGGGGGTGGGTCGGCTTTGGTAAATTAGGTCGATCAATACCGCGAGGGGTAAATGGGTCAGGTGCACAACCGCGCTCGGTGTGTGCGAGTTGACCCCCTTCCAGACACCTAGCAACCCCCTCTCCGACGCCCAATTTCCCGCAGCCGGCCGGTACGTGCTTTTGCCACCTTGCTCGCCGCGAGCTGTTAATTCAACCCTTGGGTGCTAGGGCTAAGCGCGAGTTATGGCAGTCACCTGCTTCCGGGGAAGTCGCTTCGTTTATTTGAGGTGGAATTAGATTCATTTCGGTTGGAAATAGAGTTTTGGACCATTTTTAGTTGGAGTGTAAAATTGGATTGTATTTTTATTTGATCGCAGATTTGGAGGGTTGGTTTGGTAGTTTGGGATGAGAAATGTTGAGGAGTCGGGAGGAGCTCGTACCGAGAGAATAGAAAATAGAATTGAAAGAGGGTGAAAAGGACTTATCCAAGATTCCCCGAGACTTTAAGTAATCCCGTCAGCCGCCGCTATTTATGGCCGAGGCAAATGGGTTCTGCACACAAGAGAGGCTATCGATCTCGGTATCGGCCAGTCGTTGCTCTAGAGAGGAGCTCACCGCTCAGACACAGACATAACGAGGATATTTATGAGGCACCTTGCGTACCGCGCGGCCCCAGGACAAAGGATTCGCGAGAGATGACGAAAGAGCCGTCGCGAGCACTGACCTAAACCAATGCCTCGCCCTTTCCCTCGCTAAATCGAAGGGAGCGAGCGAGGGCCAACGGAGCCATCGGAGGATCGCGCTAGATATCGGCCTGGCAACCTAGACACACTAGCCAAGGTCCCGCGAGGCCGCAAAATATCCCGGAGAGCAGAGCGCGTGATCTTGACCCAGAGTCTGCCACCGGTACCACCGGCGACAAGACAAAGAGAACAAGAGACCACACTTTTTCTCTCATTTACATCCCACCTGCGCTAACTTTGCATTTGTCACGAGGCTCCTCTACAGGCTCGTTCATTCGCTTACTTTGAAGCGAGGGTTTCTATTGGTGGATATGGCGAATGCATTTGGAAATCCATGGAATTAATTTTTCTAGTTATAATTCAAAGTGAAATTTAATGAATTCAGATGGTAATTTGTGGAATCGACTTTTTGAACCGAGAGTCTTGTGGTAATATCTCACTCAAAGGGAATTGCGTGAGCCTGTAGGTGAGAGAGTGCACTTGCGAACGCCAATCACGTTGCAGTGGAGAGCGAACACCATAGGAATCGACTGTCCTCCCCTGCCGATCGTCGAGGACTACTGTCCTCGCGCACACGACCACTCTCCACTCGACAGCAGAATATAGAATCATCAAGGAGAGTAAACCTGTCATTATTCCAGCGAGAAAGACTCTCGGTCTCGCGGTCGTTCTCTTCCAATGACACTGACCAACATTTCCATCGACTCCCCGAATACCTGGCCCAATTCCACTTTAAACCAACTTCGCGAGCGAGGGTGCGAATGTAAATTAACACTCAATTCCCAATCGGCTCTCATTACAACCCCTTTGCCAATTAACTCAATTAACGCGCGATTATACACAATGGCTTTATCTCCCAATCTAATTAATTCGATTCGATTATACACTCGAGGCGATTAAAACGACAATTCTTTGGAAGTGAGTTTCTCGGAAAGAATTGTAGGAAAAAGAGTATGTAGTTGAGGGGTTTGGAATGGAATGGGTTGAGGGAGGAAGGGGTGCTAAAATCAGGTGGTCCAATTTAGCGGGGGTGGGCCTGGTGGGTTGTTAAGGTGGCCGAAGGAATAGTAGGTCGTGGGAGGCCGGGGCCGCGGATCTAGGCCGATCGATAGAGCAGAGCACGTAGCCAGCGGCGCGCGGCTACGCGGTCGCATTGGATAAATGGGTCAGGTACACCGAGAGAGCACTGCCAGCACCACCAGCCACGCTTCTCCTCCTCCTCCTTCTCCTCCCTTAGTCTCTCTCTCTTGCATCCCTCCCGCGCCACTCTCGAGATCCCGTTCCCTTTGCTCGCCGGGCGAGCGTGTGCGCCCCTTTTCCACCCCTCTCGCCATTTCCACCTTTAAAGTCGCCGCGTCTTTGCCGAGCTAGTCCACCGGCTTCCACTGTTTATAGAATCGTTATTAAGTGTGTGGGGACTTTGATCTTTAAGGGTTTGAAGTTATTCTTTATATTGTGGGGGTTCAACCTGAACAAATTCTATTAAAACTCGAAACCAGGAAATTAATCAATTTTTCAACACAAAATACACGAGACCCAAAAATAATTGGTTGATGGTAAAGCGAAGTCGATTAAAAATTGAAAAAGCCCTCGCGCCGATTGAAAGGCACGAGGCGAATGTGTGGCGCGGGTATACTTGGCAGCATCCACTACTTGTTGAAGAACGGTCCAAGACGCGGTTGCAATGCGGCGCGGAGGAGAGGGTTCAGCGCGAGAGGGGCGGGAGGAGGTGAGAATAGTAGGAGTTGAAGAGGGAAAGGGTAGAGAGCGGCATCGTCGCTCTTGGCCCTCTCCCACTCGCCGGCAGCGGTCAAGGGGTGGGTCGCTCCTCCGTCCAATCGCGAATCTGGGACAATGAAACGAGAGCGGCGCACGTGCACCCACACTACGCGCCCCCTCTTCCATAGCTCTGTGCATGTGCAGCGAAATCGCCGGGAGACCTTGCGAGCGCACACACTCACACACACACACACCTCTCTCTCTCTGCCAACACAGACATGCACTCGAGGTAGAAGTACGTAGGTATATCTCGCGGGCACGTGGAGACGCGGCCTTTTGTTCCTCTGCGAAAGTGAATATAAATGTGTGGGCCGAAGCTGCTCTCTTGCAAAGGCAACCGGGCGAGCTGACATTGCGAGTAAGACGTAGCTCCGCGCTTATCGCAGATGCCACCGAGGGTGGAAGGATGGGGGAGATAAATCCACCGGGCGCAACGCGCCAACCCCAGGACCTAACGGTCCTATCAAGTTCAGTGGAATGAGTTCAAGGTGGACGAAAAAGCCGGCGCTCTTCTAATTGGACGCTTTAATGCCCAGCAATTTCGGGGGATTGGGCCCCGCTCACAATGACCCGGGGGGTGGGGGGGAAGTATGAGTGTGTGTGGAGCTCGGTGATTTGGCTTTTTGCTTCCTACTGGCACTCTAGTTTTTCTCGGACATTTGCGCGCATTATATTCATTAAGTTAAGTGGAGATGTGATTAAGGAAACGGAAAAGATTCAAGGACAAGTTAATCACCTTATGAGCCTACATTAGCGCATATCAAATCATTCTGAATTATTTACAATTTCATACACGAATTTCATTTACAATTTCATACACGAATTTCATTTACAATTTCATACACGAAATTTATATACGATTTTTTCCCAAGTTGATATCTGAAATAATAGAAAAAGCTCTCAGAGGGAAAGTTAGCCCGGAGGGCGGCGGACATCCGGCGCCGCTTTCCGCGGGAGGGTAGGAGAGAATGGGGTCAGGTAATGGGGTCGGTGCAGTGGGAATCAGGTTGTCCGGGTTGTTCGGCGCTCGGAATCGGGTCGCTCGATAGAGGCCACCCGGCCACCGCGCGTTCCCGTATCCGGCGAACTGACCCGCTCCGCTCGACTCGGTAACCCGGATATCGCCGGAAAACCGGCGATCGATGCACTTGCCCCAGTGACGGGGGCGGTGGCTGCGAGGATCCCAGCGCCGCGCGCGCGACCCGTCCAGCCAACCCCCTGGACCTCCTTCGACGCCCGACTATCACCCGGGAGAACGGGAGGTCCGCCCGCCAAACTGGGTTACTACTGTCGTGCTCCAGTTTATCGCGCTAGTTTCTACGGGCCCCGGCCTCTCTTTACTTTGCCGACGCCGAGGCCGCGGCGAGGGATGAATGAGAATTTCTAGGGTTTACACATGTATCGGGCGATTTCTTGAGTCTGGAATTCTTGGGGAAGAGAATACGACTGTTTTATTATTTAGAATTTTGTTGGTATGGAAATATGATATTTAATGACAGGGTTGAATTTGAAGAAATTCTAATTTTGAATTCCACTGGAGGAAGTATTAAAGTCTGGAAATCATTGAATTTTAATTCCATTGGACAATTAAATATATATATATATAGAAATATATAGAAATAAATGGAGTATTAAAGTCTGTAAATCATTAAATTCGATTATTCTTTATATTTTGTGGACTTTACGATTACAATTAAAACAATTACCAATGGAATGATTGGTTAAATAAAGCATCAACCCTGGGATGAGTGATCGAGGTCGTTAAGTAGTAAAGATCAATGCATAAGGCAGATGAACGACGGTGGTAATGGTCGCGGTGGGAAACTGGAGCGTCGGGCGTCCCAGTTGGACGGGAGATAGGTGTCGGCGACCCAGTTGGCGGGATCGGCGGCGGCCGGGTCGAGTCGGCCGAATATGGATCAGCGCACGTCCCGACCCATATACCGCGCGCGGCCCGGTGCCGTAAGTGCATTACGGAATCTGGGCCAGCGGACGCCCTCCGCGCACATCTATCCACCGGAGGATCGAGGAAAGTCCTTCGCTCTCCGCTCTCTCGAGGTTCTCGCAGCCGCGCGGCTTCCTCCCAGTATCGCCTACCCCCGCGATATTCGGCAGCGCGCTTTAGACGCATTTTCCCCGGGGCGAATAACGAGCGACGGAAAAGTGAGCGAATAACCACGTCGCAGCGCAGCTTCGCCGAAGCTAATGATCCACGCAAGCCGCCGGTACGTAATTTATTAGAGCGTCTAGACGAAAGCCATTAGGGCGCCCCGGGAGCCTCCAAACTTTGACGAGGTATCCTTCAATTTGGATTCTCCATTTTCGATTATCGAGTCAGCCCTTTTGAGCCACCGTACCACACGATTGTGAACTCTGACCCATTAATTCTATGTTAGATCATAGTTTTAGAGTTCAAACTATGGAAAAATGTCGAAATTCGACGAATTTGAAAAAAGTCGAAAAATTGAAAAAGTGGGAAGGGGTAGGTATGGAAAAATTTTCGATTTTTCGAAGGTTTGGAAAATCGATCGAATACCTTACATTTCTTTAGTTTGAAGCTAAAAACTAAGATTCGGGACAGAATTAGTTGGTCAAAGGCCATAATTGGGCCAAACGGATGAGATTTCGAGGATTTTCACCCGAAAATCGACGAAATATCGCGCGTACGACATAATTATGGACTCTGACCGGCTAATTCTGTATTATTTCTTAGTTTTAGGGGTAATACTATGGAAAAATACCGAAATGGGCTGAGTTGAAAAAATGTCAAAAATTCGAAAAAATGAGAAGGGGTAGGTATGGAAAAATTTTCAATTTTTCGAAGGTTTGGGAAATCGATCGAATGCTTGATATTTCTTTAGTATGAGCCTAGAAACTAAGAATCCGCACAAAATTAGTTGGTCAAAGGCCAAAACTGAGCCAAACGGATGAGATTTCGAGAATTTTCATCCGAAAATCGGCGAAAAATCACTCGTACGCCACAATTACGGACTCTCACCCACTAATTCTGTGTAGAATCTTAGTTCTAGGGCTAAAACTATTGAAAAATATCAAAATCGGACGAGTTGAAAAAATGTCAAAAATTCGAAAAAATAGGAAGGGGTAGGTATGGAAAAATTTTCAATTTTTCGAACCTTCCCGAAATCGCCCAATTTCTTCATACATCTTTAGTTTGAGCCTAGAAACTAAGATTCAGTACATAATTAGTTGCCCAGAGGGATATTCCAGCTAATAATATAATAATAACGATCCACCACACCTATATATACTTCTGACTATTGATTCCAAACCAAATGAATCACTCTGTCCACAACTTCACCAACCTCTCCCAACACTCAATCAACTCAATTTTCCATTCAACCCAACTAATTACCTTTCATCATTACACTGGCCCACATCAACTAATCCAATTCCAAACATCCCCGTCCCTTCTCTCAAACAAACGACTTATTCCACTTAAAATCGTACACACCAACGATCCATGTCGGGTATTCGATTGGCGACGTTCGAGTACAGCTACGAGGAGAACGAGACTCCAACTAGTATGCAGGGTGGGTTAAAGGGAGAGCTGCTGAATGCCAAGCGTTTTCCGGGATCTCAGCCACGGCCGATCAGTCCATTCGTCTTCTTCACGCGCTCTGCGTACTCGCGTTGCACGCGCGCGCGCGCACACACTCGTCCTCCGCCTACGGTTAAGTGGGTTGCGTAACATTATGTCACGACGAGCGTCGAGAGATATCGTCAGGCCTTCGGCAATCTCGCTCCTTCAACGTAGAAAGTGTTAGGAAGTGTTCGATGTACACTCTCGCACACGACTTGGACGTCTCTGCTTCGAAGAGCACTTCCTTCGATTCACGCGTAACTCTGAGATACAACTTTCAAGGAGAGCAATGAGGAACTCTGTGAAAGTCACTTCCCACGGTTCGCTTTAAAGGGGCTGTGATTGGTAATTAGTATGCTGGAAAAATTATATTTATAAATTACAGTTTTGCTTTGATTATTAGTAGTAGATTAAAATTTCAAATTTACATAAATAGATCAATTGATTCGCAAGACTAATAAATCAAATTTTTATAAAAATCGAGAGAATTTACTGCGAACTACCATCACCTTGACTCTCACACATCGAAAAGAAAGGTTTCTTTTACCGGAGCTCGTCGAGGGTCGGCCAAGATAAAAGGCGAGCAATTTACTTTCTCCCTCGTTTTTGCCTCGCTGACCGGAGTCCGATCTCGAGGATGCTGAATCCGCTCTCCTTTCAACCGCACGAGTTCCTCTTTCGACCGTGCGGCAGGGCCAGGGTTCGGCCATCGCGAAAGCCAGCGAGCGCCCGGTCCCCGTGCGTTGAACCAACGACGGCTACTACGCGTACAGTAAGAAGCTTCCTCATAGTTGGTAATTAACGCGCTCCGCTCATTATCGCCAGTGGCGCGCGCTCCATCTCTCGCTCCCTCCAACGGGAAATCCGTTTCTCCACTCGGAGGTGATTCACCCGGCGCGCGTTAACGGTACCACCGCACTCTATTACACTTGAAGGTACACGTGCGCGATCGCACGTTTACTCGCCGATGGAAAAGTGAAGCTTTCGCGCCCCGGGAAAGAGAGGAGTATATACTCGACGGGGAAAAGTTGCGTTTGCCGATTTCTTTCAAGAAGAAAGTAAAAGTGAGGTGAAAGGAAATTGGTGGGATTCAAGCGAATCCTCTCGGAGAATCTGTAATTATTTTAAGCCACTAATTGTATTCGGAATATGATAATTGATTTAATTTTGGAATTAGATTCGTCCTTGGTCAATTTTATTCCACGCGACTTTCCTGGTTAATTTCGTTCGTTTCGCTGTCGATCTTACCTTTCTCCCAGCCAGCACAGATACATGGGTAGATGGTCGCACGTGTGCCCGGCAAACGGGACATACGTGGTGGTGTGTGCGCGCGTACACGGATATATCTGCAGCGAGAAGGTGTTACTTTCGAAATGGCGTGTCTAGGTGGTGCGTGAGTGCGCGCATGCCAGCGGTAACGCGAGAGGAGGACGTTTCACTTTCGAGCCACCGCTGGATAACTGGATCCTCTTCGATTAACCCTGTAAATGCCCAACCGACCAATCACCTAAAACAATTCAATCCCAAACCAAAAAGATGAAGAAGAATCCCAACATTTAAATCCGATTGATTAATCAAGCACTTTTATTATTTATTATATTATATATTATATATTACAAATTAATGTGTACCATTAATTCTTAGCTTAATTAATTAATTAATTGACTCGAGCACAAAGTAACTCCGGGCCAACTAACTTACCCAATGATTATAAATAATCACCCCGCAGCTCTAATTAAACCATAAGAATCCGCCATCCAATTTCCCAGCTGCCCAAACCCACTCTCCCCCTGCGATTTCTCTCCCCCCATTAGCTGCCCGGTCAACCCCCGTTGATTGTTATACCCATATACTCAAGTGAGTCGGTGTTTTTTGGGGGATGTTGCAGGTCTCGGAAGCGGCGGCCAAGTTCGAGCAACGATTCCGAGCGCTCGTACAGCGGCTGGAGCGAGAGGATATCACATGGCTGCGGGCGAGAGGGTTGCCGCACCAACGAGCGCGGCGACTGCATGGACGAGTGCACCGCCGCCCTCGTACTCATGTCGCTCTCGTGCTCGCCCCACAGTCCTCACAATCCCCTGCCACTTCACTGCCAGCACAATTACGGTCAGTATTAAACCTACCCACCCCTCGTGGTTCATGGGGTACAAGTTTTCGGGTGGACTTGAGTGGGCAAAGACATTTGGAGGATTGTTGTTGGAATTTTTATTGCAATATGTTCATAATAGGTAATTAAGTTTCATTTTCTTAGGGGAATTTAATTAGGACAATTTTGAGGAATCATTCGTTATTAGTTATGTGATTGTGGGATATAATTTTAATTTTCAATATATGTGGAGTGAATTTTTTATTGCAAGATTGATAATAGTCAATTAGGTTTAATTTTCCTAGAGGAATTTGATTAGGAAAATTTTGAATTATAATTCGTTATTACTTGCGACCATGGAACATAATTTCAGTGATGTATGAACTCGTCAAGTCAGTTTCCTAGAATTCTTTTATCATTAATTTACATTCTCCTAGAGGAATCTGATATAATCTCATTACCGCGAACGGCGACACGCCGCGCGAAAGAAATCGGAAAACTGCTCTCGCGGATTACCGCGGAATACTTCGGACGAGCACGTCGCTATTAAACCGGGTTGATAATCGATGGTAAGCGAACGACTCGCGGAACAGGTTGTCGTAATTCACTGGTGTCGTGGTTGCGCGCTCGCGACAAGGTAGGAAAGCGCGAAGCTCGCACGCGATTGCAGCCGAGTCGGCCCGGGGGCATCGATGACGCGCACTCTCCCGATAACAACTTTTTCATGCAAATATCGCGCTCGACGCGTGTCCACATACGCGATGTCCGACTCCTTTATTCGAGTTATCTCCTCGAAACGTGCGCTCGCTCGCACTACAAAGCTGAGTGCGCGGGAGCTCGGGGCAAAGGCTGCCAGTCAATAACACGCACGATTTACGATCCCTAGTCGATTTTAGTCGAGTTTATTTCCCCTGAAAAGCGATGATTGAAATAGTTGAAATGAATGGGAGAAATTGTATTGTGTAATTAATGGGAATTGTTTTTGATTTGAAGGTTCCTGGGAAGGTCGAGGAGGAGGCGGAGGCGGCGTGGTGGTCGGTTCCCCGGGAGTCGGCGGCACCTCGAACAGCAGCAGCAGCAGCAGCGGCGCCTCCTGGCGAAGCGGCACGCCGAGCCCCCCGTTGAGCGACGAGGGTGCACCCACCACCGGCTCGCTCTGGCCCAATTCGGCCAATCCTTCGCACAATCCGCAGCACTATCCATACAACGCCTCCGGATCATCCTCGAGTAGCACGCCCGGCTCCACCACCACCCTCGACGAGGGCATCGTCCCCGACTATCTCGAGGAACAGCATCCTCGCAAGAAGAAGGTCCGTAAATCCTCGCGACACGCCTTCTACCAACTATCCTTCTCTCTCTCGCTCTCTTGCTTGATCGACTTCCGCAGGCTCGACCTGCTTGTACTATTCGATCGATCGGCGTCGTTATCTGATAACTCCAAGTGCAACGCTCACGGTCGCCGCACAGTGTTAATCCGCCCGGTGAACTTGTCGGATCGGCGAGGACGCACAGTCGTACACTGTGACCGTCAGGACTAATTCTAACTCGGGAACACAGTAGAGAGATATCAGAGTTCTTTTTTTAATTTTTTATTGCCATTCCATTTTTAATTCTATAAATTCTATCTTATAAAATAGAATATTTTATACAATTTTTATTGTAATTCTATTTTATAAGACAGAGTTATTATAGAATTATATATTCTATTTTATAAAATAGAATTATTATAGAATTATATACTCTATTTTATAAAATAGAATATGTAATCAAATTTTTATAGTAATTCAAGAGGTTTTTGAATCGAAATTGGATTTGATAGGCAGTTTAAGAGACGGAGGATTAAGTAATCCAGCGGCGAGCGTAAGAAAAGATCCCTTTAAAAAAGTAGGAAGCGCCGTGTCACCTTGGAGGAGCCGAGCGAAACGAGTTTAAGGACATTGGCACGGCTCGAAAGCCGATAGCTCTTATCGCACGCGGCAATAATCGTCGCGGCAACTACCGCTTACGTGTTAACGTCGTCGGCACCTCTTTATCACCGGGATCCGTGACCTTCGGAGCAAGTTCCGGCCTTGTTCGACTAAAGACGGCCGAGAGTCCCGCGGAGATTTTCCTCCCCGTTACACGCGAGAGCTCTGGCGATGTCCGCGTATAGGGTCGAACCGTTATCGTCGGGCGGTCGTGCGTTGCATTAACGGCGACCACTCCACTTTTCTTGGGCGGAGAGAAAAAGCGCGTCCTCTCTACGTGCACCTGGGAAAACGTTCTCTCGCGTGAGCGCACTCTCGTACGTAACCGAGTGCTCAGAGAGAGAGAGAGAGAGAGGGATTGAGTGATTGTAATAGTAGTGAAGGGAAAAGGGAAGGCGAGCGCTGGCACGGATCATTAGATGACCCTGACCGGTCAAAAATGCGCGGGGTAGCAAGGCCTGCCAGAAACTCCGGCTTATAATAGTCGAATCGAACGTACCGGGCTTTCCTTTTATACAAATCTGCACTGAGGATTGAGTTATAAAATTGAGTTGGTTTGACATAGATTTCGATTATCAGTGCAAGTGTAAATGGGCCTTAAGGTAGCAGGTGCAGAAAACCACTTTTCTCAAGACATTAATCTTTCCACAATCTTCCAACTAGCCAAATTTCATTATTAATCCACTCTGAAATTGGCAACTTTCATACATCCATAGCCAAAACCATTTAAAAAGTCCCAAAAAATATGACCATCAACTCTACTAAAACTGCCCACTACCACAGATCATACCCAACAGTTTTTATCAAAACTCTCAACGAACCACCTCAAAAGTAAAAGCAATACCCGCCAAGTGCGCGCACGCACGTGACATAATCGCGGTCCGAGCCAACGAGTTAAGAAGAATCTCGCGCGAGCCGGCGATGATTTTCGGTATTTCGTAATAGAGGTAGCGGCCGCCTAACAAGCCGGACCTTGGGGATATTATCGCCGAGCGCTAATCTTAGGTGCGCGCCGATCCGAGGGGGCGCACTGCAGACGGGAAGCGGGTGGTTGCGCCGCTCGAAATAGCCGCGAGGACCCGGCGAGGAATTAAGAGAGAGAGAGAGGGAGAGAGAGAGGACGCGTGTCCTTTTTCTTACTAATCGAGCGATTACTCTGATTTCAGATCCGAGCGAAAGGCAATCGAGACTCGATCGACAGTGTGCCGGCGGCCTGCCCGACTTTCGAGAGCGAACAGGTGAGTCGCGCATGATTATTCTTTCACTCTTTAGAGTGGGAAAATCCTTTCTTGGCTTCGATGAAAGGAAGCTTCTATTGAAATCGACTGGCATTGCTGCCAAAGTAAGAGTGAATTCCAGCGTCAAATCCTTCCAAGCCTCTAATTAAATAATTAAAACAAGAAACACCAAGCGCCTTGCACTACGAAAGAAAAGCGCCTATTACCGGAAAGGTATAAATCGATGCTTCCACCGACCTCGGCGGTTCATTCATCCGGATTCGAGTGGCGCACGTCCGCTCGTCTCCCGGCAAAAGCGGCTCGCATTAACTCTATCGAGCCGCTGCTAATCGACAAAGGCGAACCTCCGTCCCAAAGGTGGGACGCAACGGCCCACACTTTCACTGGGCGCTCGTCTGTGAGCGCTGAGTCGAGCGCGCGCACCTGACCCAATTGAGCCGGGGACTCCAAGATATCTGCGCAATCGGCGATCAAGGTCGCCGGGATCCCCTAGATTTCTCGCAAGCCTCTCTCTTTCCCATCGCAGCGGCGAGAGCTCCGGCGAGCCAGTTGCTACTGCTGTTCTCCTAAAAGCCCTTCGATGCAAGCCGGAAGCGGGCGGGTTGGGGGGGAAGTTTGTATTTGTGAGCTGCACTGAGTTTGTCGACTCCAGAGTGGAGTCGATTGCTAGGGGGCCCACGTGTCGATTTTTCGTTTGGATGTCGGTGATAAGAGTATCGATATCGGAGATATACTAGGAGTACAGGTTGATACAGATTTGATGGAACTGTGTGAGTGTTGGTCGTTGAAAGATTTAATTTGAAGTCATTCGAGACTTATTGGATCGTAATTGGCTATAATAAACAAAATAAAGTAAAAATTCGAAGTCATTCATCATTCAGATTTGCCTTCAACTTAGAATAAAACAAACAAAATATTTCTTTTCAAGAATTAATTAAAAAATTATACGAGTAAAAAGCACTTTGATGAAATCGACTACTCGTCTGCATCGCCCTGTACATTCCAGTACCCAGCAACGAAAGCCTGCTTCCTTTAATCAAATTCTAATCTGCTCAAAACGAACCTCCGAGCGAGAAAAAAAGGGTCTACAGAACGAAGTGGAAAAAAAAAGATCGGGCCTCTGCCATTGGCCGCGCCGGTTGCTAGGCCCGAATTCGTCACGGCGTTATCGCCCGGAGCACCGTGCACGCCCCGGACACCATGGAACTCGATCGGCCGACTTTCGCCTCCTTGATATTCACCGGCGCGGCCTATTGAAAGTTCGATCTGTAGCCGGCCATTCCCAGATATCGGGAGTCCCTTTAAAAGCATCGCTCGTACCATCAATGCGAGCTTCAATCGGCCAAACTCTATCTCTCTCTCTCTCTCTCTGGCGATCGCTATTTTTACCGTTGGCGAGTTTCTGCCATTGCGGGTCTCGTGGGACGCATTTTTAAATCCCACGTGCGGACGACTTCTGTTGTATTGGAGGGGGGATTGGTGGGACATTTTTTCCTCGGGCACTTGACTGGCGGAAGTGTCAAGTTTTTGGAAATAATAATCATTTATCTATTATTAATAATCATCTCATAATAATCATCTCTTATTCTAATTAAAATAAGAGTGTGGACTAGACTCTAAAGGAAAACGAACCAAAAAACTGTGACCCAAGACCCAACACGACTATTTAAATCCCCAAATTGAATCAACAACCCCCGAAATCCCCATACTTCCGGAATCCTCCCACCAGCTTCTCCCAGCGCATTTCCAGCATCAACAGAGCCCGGAGCGTCGATCCACCAAGTCCCACTCTCGCGGTGGCGCATCGCTGTGTGCAGCACACACGCATCTCCCACTCGGTATGTAGCGGTGCACTGGTCGGCTCTCGGGTGTGCGTCGCAGTGCACAGGAGGCCGAGAGCACGTGACGTCATTGGTGGCACGTGGCTCCCTCCGTGCCTCGCGTACCCCGGTAGCGGCCCATCCGCTCTCCTCTCTCTCTCTCGTTGGCTGCAAAGGCCTTGCGCGCAGGCTTGCAGAGGTGCAAGCGGCGGCGCGGGGGCGGGCGCGTCCGGGTACCTTCGAGGGATCGGGGAGAGGCTGAAAGCGTGGCATCGCGCACGAGGATATACATATATCGTGGAGGAGGTGCGCGCGGGGGGTGCTAGACTCACTTAAGGTCACAGCGGCCCTGACTGCACGCGCGCGAAATAATATCTCTCGCGCGCGCCCTCTCTCCCCGTCTCCGTTCCTCCCACGAGTTCCTCCCTCTCTCAGTGACTCCGTGCAACTGGCCTAGCTGCCGCGCGCAGAGCCACCTACGTGCTGCTACGCGCTCTCTGCATACGACTAGATGTCTCTCCCTCTCACTCGCTCGCGTTGCTTGCGCCGCTTGCGCGCACCAAATAGAATGCAGCCGGAAGATTTATTTCTAGTTCCGCGAGCCGTCACTCTTTCTAGGCAAGGTTTCTCGGCCGGCAGGAAGCCAGGCGACACCGGCGTGTCTGCGCGAGCGCTGGATACGTGGAAGGCGCGTGCGAGCCTTGACCATCGCCTTGCTCTCCTTGCGCGACGATTCCTACTCGCGAGCACCTTGCTCCAGGGAATCCTCCGCGATTCTATGCTCATACTCCGCCTCTCTCTCTCTCTGTGTCTTGGCCATTAACTATTATGGAAATCTGGGTCACGAAGGAAGCGAGTACCGACGGTCGGCGCACCGAAAACGCTTCTCTTGAATCGGAAGCCGATAATCGATACTCGAGCATCCGACCTTGCGATTCGAAAAGCCTGTTATAGCCGGGGACGAGCGGAGGAGAGCGGCTCGAGGCGTCCACGTGCTCCTAAAGAAGGTTTTCCCTTGGCACCAGACTCCGCCACACACTCACTCACGTGCACTCTCTTAGTCGCTCGCAGGGAAAGGTCTCGCCGAGGGTTGGAAAAGTAGTGGAAGGCGACGCTTTGAATTTTTCCGGCTCGCCCCCACGCGTAACTCGAGGAAGAGAACTCCGCCGACACTTTCCTTTCGCTTGCGGCAGCCGAGTAAAAATACCGCGCGCGGACCTCCCTCGACTTTTCGTGGATTATGTCATTGGCGGGGGGCGCGAGCGCTCCAGCCCTAATGAATCACCGGCGAAATTCAATCACGCGTTCCCACGTACTCTAGCTTCCGCCGTTCGCGGAAACTCGTGCGCGTGACTCGGCACTATTAACGCTCGCCCGACACTCGTTACATTAGGGAAAGAGCCTCGGGTACCTCCAATCTTCGCTTTTAATCGTTTTATTCCCGTGATTCTGCAAATCTTCCTAGACACTTTTACGTCTTCTTCTCTGCTCCCCTGTAAACAAACACACACGGACTCCCCAACTCTAAATATACATAAACAAGATTCACGGGAATCCTTGAAAAAGCCAGACACGTCACAAGTCTCCAATAAAACAACCAACTACTCAATTAATAAATCTCATAATTTATAATTATGTCCCTATAAAAAATGGGGGGGATATTAATTATTAGCCAGGGAAAAGGTGAATGCGGATGCGCAGCGATTGATTGAGAGGTGTCGAGCGATGCGCGCGCGTGAGAGAGTGCACTCGCGGGGAGTGGGAGCTCGCCGGGGTCGCATTGTGACATGTTCTCCTCGGCTGGGGCCTTACGTAATCCCATTGCGTAAACTTGACTTGCTCCTCTCGCTCTCGGCGTATTTCCGCGCGCCCGGCAACAAGCGCGCCCTCCCCACTGCCAGACATTTCCCGGGTGAGGTCCGATGGGACTTCCTTCATCCCCTGGGAAGCCGATCGGTCGCTCGTCCTTGCTGACCTCGTTTCGCGCTGCAGTGACATCTCTCGCCGACCCCTTGCAGGCTGGATTCCTTCGATTTTGTGTCAGTTTCTGTATTTTGAGGGTTGGATGGGGAGTGGTGGGATTTTGTTGATTAGCTTTGGGGTTTGGAAAAATGGGTTAATATTGAAGAGGAGTTCATGTGCATAGTAATCGGGTTTTTGAAAATTGAATCAACTTTAAATATTCATTAGAAATAAATTTAATTTAGTTGATTTAGTCAATTTAATCTAATTTTTTTGGTTAGTTAAAATTTAGTTTAGTTTAATTTAATAATAATATAATGATTATTATTATAATAATAGTTTAATTGAATTGAATTGAATTTGCAATGAATTAATCCTAGAAAGAATGAAGTGTCAGTTAGATAGAAGGCTTGTATCACGCGCGGAAGGAGAGCTCTAAGCAGCGTCAGATGTGCATAGGCATCGCATGACATAAGTCAGTGGCCATGACACCGGCATTACGTAGGAAAACCGTCCCATCCTCTCCCAACACTCGCAACTCCGCTCTCGATTTCCGGCAACCACAGCACCCAAACAACTCAATTTCCCTACCAATCATTTTCATTCGCCTCACACAATTCTCTACCACTGCCGCCGCACTCCTTGCAGCTTTGAAAAAGGAGAGCCAGCGCGAAAGGAAGGCGTGGTGCGAATTGAACGGCCAACACGCACGCGGCCGCCGCGACTAATGTTTGCCGCAGTCATTAGCAAACAAATTACTCGCAATTTATCGGCATTCTAATCATCTTTAGTTCTCTCGCTCTCTCGTGCTCTCTTGTAGATTATGTAATCCCGAGAGTGGAATATTAGGCTGATGCAGCCAAGGCCAGGGCCGAGTGCACCAGACACGTGGCGCAACCACACACTCGCACACACGTATAGAATGCGACGCGCGCGCGGAACACACGCACCGGCCGGCGCAGCCAATTATAAATTGTTCTCGCCGCATTAGGCGTTTCCTTGAGACTCTGGGGAAGCCGCGTGTTCCAGGAATACTGGAGAAAATTTCGTTGGGAAAGTAAGTTAGATATGATACAGTATTTTTAGTTGGGGGATTTTTAAAATCTTGCAGTAACAAAAAATATATTTGGGTCAGGGATTATACTTTTACTTGAATTTTTGTCAATTTTGTCCCTTTTTAATCGACGAAAAGGAGGGGGTTCTCAATTCGTCTTGTGCAGGGTGATTCAGGTGGCTTTGAATTGCTAATGATGGATATGAGCTCTTGAAAATGTAATAATTATACGATGTTCAGGAATTTTAATATAAAGAAGAGTCCTTTCCACGCACTGAAATTTATTTATAATATAAAATTCTTCTAATAATGGAAATAATTGGAACTCGAATGTGAAGGGGATAATTAAAAGCCAATTGACTCACCCTGTATATATATATTTTTTAATTTTGCCCATTTTTGTCCCTTTTAAGAAACCTGAAAAATTGTACAATAATGAAATTTCCAAGTAGAAATTATAGTTTGAAGATGGAGGCAGAGACTCGACTAGAGAACTGAGGCTAGTTATCAGAGCCGGATTAGCTGGCGGTCTGCTTCCTCCGACTTATCTCTTAATTATGCTTATCGCTCGCGCACCGCTTGTCAATAACAGTGGAGGCTTGTCAGGCACTCGGCAGTGTCGCGTGTCCACCGATAGCTGCACCTATGGCAATAGCTCTCGATGGGGGCGAAGACATGTGATGCGGAGGGTTGTCACGTGCAGGTTGAACAGTTAGCCTGATAGAAAGCGTTCGACCTCGATGCACCTGACCAACCAGCGAAGCATCTGCCTCTGAGATTTCTTCGATTTCGATTAATTTCAGAACATTTTTCCAACTCGAACTCCCCAAGGGAGAAGCTTGAATTTGCGAGGCGCGAAGTCCGTGCCGTTTTAGCGGTAGCCTTGGAACCGAACAGCGGCAGAAATGATTACGCTGCGACTAAAATGGCTCTGTTTGAAATGGTGCCATTGTAACACGATCCCAAATGAGAATAGTCGCAGATGCGCGCTTTCCCGCCGGACCAAATGGACGCTAAACGCGCGGCGGGAACACGTGCCCGAGTGCACTTGGCGCGGCCGTGCGGTTCTCCACCGGAGGCTAAATCACTCGAGCTCCAAAATCCTCGGTGTAGTTATCTCGCGTGCAATTGCTCGCTTTAAATGATTCAAATATTCCTGCGAATTATTCAACCTTCCACCAAGTCCATTTCAGACACAATTTAAACATTCCTGTTCAAATTCAATCTTCCACAAAGCCCATTTGGGTCTCGCGGCCAAAAGGGACTGAGAGTGCAAATGCAACGTTAGCGCAATATCTCCTCTGACGTAATAATCGAAGTGGTTGGAGAACGCGTTGGGCCGCGGCGCGTGGCAGAAGAGAAGAGAGTCAAGGACGCCGCTCGCAAAATTTCAGCCGACACTCTTTCACCGGTTCCCTCGCGTCCCGGTGGGGATGAGATACGGTTCCGCCGCGACGTCTCGCGCTGGTTGTCCTAGGTCGTCGCCGCCTCCGCTACGCCGTCTCCCGCGCGGCTAGCGCCGTACCAGGGAAAACCCTTCCGAATTCCACGGGCGTCTCGAGTCATTAGTCGATGACGCGCTCATTAGAGTGCGCGATCACTCGTCACCGGTATTCGGCGAGTACTGTTAGCCCGCGGCAATCCGACCACTCGCTCGCCGGAGACGCCTCGGGAATAATAAAAGAGGCTCGGTTATTATCAAGTGTCTGGCTAGAAATAGTTTCGCATAATTAAATGAATTGTCGAGCTTACATTATTTATGATATGCTGATTTGTGAATAAATAAGATCAGGTGCTCGATTTTCCCATTGGATGGGATTTTAATTATTACTGTTGGAGTGAAAATTATGTTTTGGAGTTTGTAATAAGTGGGAGATTGTTAAAAATAGAATCTGAAATCCCTCGGAGCTCGCGAGAGGAGGAAGTTGTGAATTTCGAAATCGGAGCCTCGAGAGTTTCTGTCGTCATTTCGGGAAGGTCATTTCGAAAAATGCTGGAGCGCGTGACGCGTGGAATCCAAGAACGCGCGGGCGCAGTGAGGTCGGAGTATCGACCGTATGGCTCTCTTTCCCTCCGGCGGGCTCTACCTTGACCTCGAGAGCGCCAGTGGCAGGAGCGCGCTGCCAGCGAAGGTACTACCTTGAACAATTAAAGCTCTTAAGGGCCTTGGCTGCGGGAATCGATCCGCCTCATTAACATTGTCAGTCCCACGCGGGGAAAGCATCTCCGCCCTCCGCCCCACACGCGCCTTCTTGATACGTGTGTGTGCTCTTCCAATTATGATTCCGGGGATTTGCAAAGTACATTGTGGTCGAATCGATCGATTGGGCAAATCTTACGGTGGTTTCTTGAGATGTCCGATAAGACTATTAATTTTATGGGTCATTGGGTGTAGTTTGAAGCTCGAGTTCGGATTTATTGGGACTTGTGCGTTCCAATGAGTCCCAGTGAGTCCCAAGCATATTTATATTCATTTTTTTAAATTTGAATTCTTTCCAAGTACAAATGAAAAAAATATAGGATTTTGATGGAAACCCCAATGAGTCCCAATGAGTCCCAAACACAGACCTACATTAATTTGTTTAAATTTGAATTCCTTCCAAGTAGAAATGAAAACCCCATAAGAACACAGGACATTTCAAAGTCACTCAATAATCCCCGATTGCCCATATTACCTCTGATCCGCGCAGCGACGCAGGGTTTCCCCTAATCCCGTGAATACAAATCGCATATGATCTCGCCGCGGGAGAGCCGGGGGGCGCGCGAGGCCTTTACGTAAGGGGTTTCGACAGCACCGGCTCGCCGCGATCGCAATCGGCCAACTTTCTCTCGAATCGATCTTGCCGGGGCGCTCGGGAAGTGAGTCCCGCGCGCGCGATCACCTCCTTGGTACTTGGTCGTCCGTGAAACGAGCTTATGGGACGAGTGGACGCATGAAAGGGGAAAGCGCGGTCCTCCGGCCAGGCGAACATATGGTTTCCCTTTTACTTGGATCATTGAGCCCCGTGAACTCCACTTGCTCCTAACTCGTTTAATCCACCTTTCGCTCGTCCTCTCTCCATTGCGACATCGCTCGAGCCCTCGCCGATCACTCGATATTCAAATGCAACTCTTCTATTTCGAATGCATCGACCAAACCGATATTCGAAAATCGTTGAATCCGCAGACAATAGCTTCGCCCGATAGTGAAATGACTCTTTTGACCCGGCGCGAATAGACAACTGTCATTAAAAATCATCGAACGCAACCATAATAGCATTTGACCAAAGAGCAAAATGAATTTCTTCCGTCTTCCCAGTGGCCTTTTTCACTTGAAACTTCCAGCCCATTTCATTGCAAATTCACAAGGAAACCTCTAATTAAAAAATCACTGAATTAAAAAATCTCTCGTTCCACCTGCCAGCTCAATCAATCTCAACACTCCCCCAACTATCAGATCACCTTACTCCCCGCGAGCGTCATAAAACGCGGCCTGGCAACTGGCTCGGTTCGATCCGAGGGGGTAGGCCGCGTTTCTTCTATCCGCGCGGGAGCCGGTAACTGTAAACTGGTCCTAAGACGGGGCCGCACCCACCGGGGCCTTATTGCTCAACTTCGGTAAGTCGAGGAGAACCGGTGGACGTCAGGCCCCCGGCCCCCGTGCGAGACAAGGCAAGGCCGTTGACAGGCGCTCGCGCGACGATCAATCGCTTGTCACACTCGAGCGAACCGCGAGATGGATCGAGAGCTGGGCCGTTGTGGCTGGGAGTACAGCTGATTTGTCCGGCGGCGACGTCGGTGCTCTGATATCAGGCCGACGAGGCCACGTCTTCTTAGACTTGGAAATATGGAAGTTACAGTTTTTCATGTTTTGTTCCGGTCGATTGCAAACCTGTCGCCTGGCACTCTTGTGTCATGTGAAGAATAGTTTGATTTGATGATATTTTTATGGTTTTTATTGGGTGCGAATTGAATTATGGTTTGTTTTTGTTTTGTGATTTTTTTATGATTTTTATTGGGCTGAGAATTGAATTATGTTTGATTTTTTAGATTGATGCAATTTATAATTTACTTAGCTGATTCGTTTGTGAAAGTTCGCGTTAGGTTTAATTAACGATGTTGAATTTGTTATAATTTGAATTGGACCGAGAATTGATTTATATTAGTTTGTTTAGGAAGCAGAGAGATGTTTGTAGAAGTCGGAGTTAGGTTTACTTATTAATGAGCCATTGATATCCGAGAAGGATTATCGGAACTTAGTGTTGTTAAAAGCCTCATTCCGCGCAAACTTCCGGCGCTCCGACGCGCGTTTCTCACAGTTCTCGACTCGCATGTCCATCGGCGGCCGAGTCGATCTGCTTATCGTCTATCTTATCGGAGGTGCATAGGATTACCGACGCTCATTATCAACCTCCTCCACCAACTCCTCCGAGGGGGTCAATCGCAAGGTGAACCGAGCCAGACCACTTTTTTCAACATCTCTCCCTCCGCCGCCTTTTAGATGTCCCGCTATTTATACCAGACGTCCTCCTCCTCCGTCGTGTGGGTTGAATGGAACGTCGAAACGACGGAGACGAGAGGGAAGGTCGTCGGTCGTCCTGGGAAAAATGAGCGAAGGGCTGGGAGGACGCGAGGATCCCTGCCCTACGGCAACATCTCCTTCTTCGGCTTTTGTCCGTGAAGTCGACCTGGAAAGGTCTTCACGAAGATACCTGTGAAGAGGCGACCTTGACTTTGCCGTCACGCTCGAGCAACGGCCACGCTCGATCAACAGCCGAAATCGAGGCGACCTGGACCAGCCGGAGCCATTGATCCGAGGCCTTTTTTCCACCGGCCTCTGCTAGCCGAGTTTTTCCCATCAGCTATACAATCGATCGACCAGTGTTACGTGATTACAGTCACCGAAATAGTCCACGGGGAATTCTTCCTCGGGTAGAAGCAGACAGGTTACGAAAGTCTGTAAAAAAGGTTTATCAGCGATCGGGTAGAAAATCGAAGAACAAAATAATTGCCGGTTTCCAACTCAGACTCAAGAGAGAGAGGACTGACCGGGCGATAAGGAAGCAATCGTTTCCCCGGGCTTATCGTTGGACCGGCTCGAATTAAAATGCGCGTCGCCTCCGTCTGTTTACAAATACAGAGACGCGCAGATAAACCGGCACTGGGAAGAGAAAGATCGCCCGGCGAAGTAAACATCCGAAACTCGGACACATGGAACTAAGCAATAGCCGGCGTCGACCCGCCCGTATTTTCCCAAGCGCATACTTCCACGTTGCACCGAGGGAACTTGTTTTCCGAGCGGATTCCCGGAGCCAGCGCGCTTCCCAGTAGCAGTAACAGCGGAGAGAAAATATCAGCGCGCCGCATTGGGCGAGCAGAGTGCCGCGAGTAACGGGAACCTCCCGGAGAAGGAGAAAGAGCGATTGGTCGATTTCGCGGTTTTGCGCAATCGAACTTGGCGCGATCGACCTTGATTTGGATATTGAACCTTCCTTGTCCGATAAGAGGGCGCCCGGCGGACGCGCGGGCCACTCTGGTCGCCGGTGGCTGTTGCGCCTCTGGCGAGCGCTTTCCGAATAACGAGCGGCGCGCACCACTCGCACTCTCTCTCCCCCGGCGCGATAACGGGGACACGAATAAATGTTTCTCGAGAGCGGCCGGCCTTGGTCGCCGGCCTTATCCTGATGCAACCAACAATCGCTTTCTCGCACCTCTGGACGTAGGTGAACGGTAACGCCGGTTCGGCGAGGGAATCGTGACGAGAAAGCGCCGGGGTAAAAGCTTCGCTCTGAGAACACGTGAGCGCGCTGGTTTTACTCGGAAGTTCATTTGGGAGTGAGAGACTGTCGCCTGTCTGGACACGAACCCCTCAAACTTGGCAATCACGCGAGGCTCGGTGCGATGAAGATTAATGGGCGCGGACTAATGATTAAGAGTGTATCTCCTAATGGGCCTCCTCCTTCTAATAGTTGCTTTTAATTAATTCCGCGCGCCGCCCCACCTAGAAAACGAGGATCCTCGGCCACTTTTCCTCGGCGAGCTCGTGAAAGTGTAACCAGAATGTGCAGGCTGCTTGTCGGCGCGCGCGTGCGAGTATTGGCGGTGGGCGGGTGTTGGTGCGAGGACTTACTCGCACTTTCCTGTAAGGCCGTGCGAGAGGGGCTAAAGTAATATCGCCGGTCGTCGAACCTCCCCACGACTCGGCCCGCGCTCCGTCGGGAAAACCAGCGTAATGCGCCGCATTTCTCTCTCCTACAGAGAGGCCGCGACGCCGTTCGAGGATTCGATTGCACCGGGCGGCTTTTCGCCGCCGGGCCAACTCCGAGTCAACGATAAGACGATAAACTCGCCCGCCAGTGCGCATCTTGCATCATGCGCCTGCAAGAATTCACTTCTCCTCGCTTTACTCCTTTTCCGAGAGCGAGACGCCCTCGGGGGACTCGGCTGAAGTCCGACTAAATGCTGGTCGGGGAAAACGCATTAAATCCTTTATCCTCGTTGCAAGGCAAGCGCAGCGAACGACAATGGCCACTTGCGCGGCCGCTCCGTTTCTTCCGAATCCTATTCAACAGGGTAAAGTGTAATCCGGTGGGCACTCATGGTGAGAGCACGGGGAATTAGAATCGTGCGGGGCGTTGCATCATATATGGGTATTTTTAGGTTACATTGTGTGGAGGAAGCTTGAAGGCGATAGGGGATGTGTGTAGATATCGGATGGCGGCGTATCGCGGCGCTCACCTGGCCCTAGCCGGCAAACTGGCGGCCTCTGCCGCTTTATCTGCGCGCTCGCTGCCCGAGCGAGAGCCACGGGACGCGAGAACAAGAGCGAGAGAACCGCGGCTCCATCTCCATCAGGGACGTAAACAAGGTGTTTGCGCTTGCGCGCTTCTTTCCTGCGCTCGCCTCCCTCGAGAGCACCAGCCGGTCGCTTCGTGTCTGGCTGTGTCTGTGTGTTGCTGCTCTCGCTCTGCTCTCGCTCGTTCAACTATGGCGCTAAGCGAGATCGCCTTCATAGGTCTCTCCGCTTCTACGCCTGAGCTTCCTAATGGCGGCCGCTTTGCCGCCCAATTCATATTCCTAACGCGAGAGCCGGCTTTCTTCGGCCGTTAAACGGAGAAAGGTTTTGATCGGCGGCTTTTTACGAGCTAGTGATCGGAACGAATGTTGTAGAATCGTGGATGGCAGGCCTCGGGATTGCAGGGAAGGCCGTGGCATGATTTGAAAAGGAGCGGAGAGGATCCCTGCAGCACTGCTCCATCGTGACTCACGGCAAGAGCCGACGCGCTCTCCTCTCCTCTCTCTTTCCCCCTCGCTCGCCGCTTTTATGTTTGAAATGATTCTCTTTCTCTTTTCCGTGTCGTCGACCTCCTCCGGCGTGTTCTTGTTGGCTGGAAATTGCGCCGAATCGTGGCGCTCGCGCTCGCCTACTCGTGTGCGCCCGCCACTCTCCCCCCGTCCTCACCTTCTCTCTCTCCCTCTCTCACTCTCTCTCTCTCTCTCCGACGTACGCTCTCGCACACGCGGCCGGCCAACCTTTTTAATAGCGTGCCGAGGTTTCTACGCATTAGCGCCGCCAGAGAACTCGTGATGGAGTGGTGTGGCTCCACTCCGCGGAGTGGAAGCGCGGAGACACGCTCGC
This sequence comes from Crossocerus cetratus, assembly GCA_963675795.1. Lineage (NCBI taxonomy): Eukaryota > Metazoa > Arthropoda > Insecta > Hymenoptera > Crabronidae > Crossocerus > Crossocerus cetratus. Next base: position 21,184,609 of record OY776667.1, read on the forward strand.
AAATGCGTCCAGACTCCGCTCCAAATACCAGACGAGCTTCAAACTTGTTCTCCGGTTTTCTTCCTTTCTATCGACGCTTCCTTCCGAGTATCGATAGCGAGCAGCGGAGCCACTCGAGTAAATAGCTGGTTAAGCGGAGGCCTACAATGTTAAGATCATTAAGTGAACTTGGCGATGGTTGGCGGACCGTTAGCCGCGCACTACCATAACACGCTGGTGTACCTTTCAACACTAGGTTGTGCCTTTCATCCGGCGTGCGCGCCCTGGGGACTATGTGGCACAAGTGGCAGCGCTTTTCTTCGCCGAGTGGGGCCGGCAACGCTTTTTCCTCGGAGACCGAATTCCTGGCCCTCCGGGAGCCATCTTATCGGGCGCCCCTCGCTCCGGCCGCGCGCGCTGATAAAGCCGCCCGATGTGTACACACCATAAGAAACCCATGGATTTTTCTACGGCCACCCCGTATAGGAGAGGGCGATGTTGGTGCGTGAAGCATTGGTGGTTAAAGGAGGGTCAACGGCCGACCCTCACCACACGCCACGGATCGACGCGCCAACACACAGAAGCGCCCGGTTTGTTTTGGTTTCCCGGGCGTTAGCCCGGCCTCCCCCCACCGTCCGCCGATGGATCCTCTCTCTTACCTCTTCTCTCGTCTCTTGCTTATCGCGGCTCCTTCCGCGCCGTCCTTCTCTCGCGGCCGACGCGCCGACGAGCACATGGACGCGGCTCTTCTTCCGATGCCCGTGAAAGCAACGCCGGCCTCTCCCCCCTCTCTCTTTCTCTCTCTCTCGGGGCCGCGTGTCGCCGGCTACGATGACGTCGCGCCGAATTGGGAATCGACGCCGAGTCAGAATCTGACGTCAACGAGCCGGCGACTCCGATCTCGAGCGCCGCCGCTGATAAGAGAAGACCCTTTCGATTCCAACACGCAGAAAGAAAGCGCTCGTTTTACTTCCAATAGAAATGGCGGCCTATCTCGCGATGCTTTTCTACCGCGGGGGCAAGTGCGCGCTGGTAAACAAACGCGCGTGCGAACCTCCCGGCAGGAAGTGGACTGTGGAGGAAATCGATGGAGGAGAGTTTCCTCGAGAAACTCGGCGAGAGGCAGAGCTCGCCGCTCGGAGAAAGCGAGAGCGGCGCGTGTGGTTTCGAATCGATTTTCGTGGTGGCGACTCCTCGCACATTCGTTACGTTCACCTCGGCTCGATTCGCCGGCCGGCCGCCGCGGCTTGTGCTCGTAATCGCTCTGCGCGAGACCTTGTCCGGAATGCCCCGGCTCGCGCCACGCTTCCAGAGTCATTGGGTTTAATGGCTAATTGTAGGATTGGCGGGCTTACGCACTGACGAACCTCGGTTGCGTCAGTGAGAGCGGCGAGCGAGGCTGCCGAGCGCCCACACGGATTCCCCGAGAATCGAGCAGCGCGCAATAGGTTAGGAAGCATCCCCAACGTACCGCTGGCAACATCGTATTCCCGGTGCAGCCGGGAGCGGCAACCCTGCCCGCTTACTCATCCCTGCCGGTTCAAGAGAGCGCGTGCGAGCATGTTTATACCGGCATATCGTCCTCCGAAGGATTGACATGTCTGCTTCGCTCTTCCTCCTTCCTGGGCTCGAGCTTCCATCGCAACTGTAAATCGGAGTTGCGCAGAGCACGTGGATCGGCCTAGGTCTCTCTCTCTCTCTTGATTCTCCTCGATTTTCGGAGCTTCGTCCTAATACCTGACCACGATGCTTCCGGCTGCTCCCAGCCGCGTTCCTCGAATAAAGCAACGCGCATGCCAGAGAGAGAATATCTTTCGTCGAGCATTCGTCGCGCGGCTTTGATTGTGCGCATTGTCGGCGAGCGCGAATCCTTGCGCCCGTGATTGCCACTGAAAGGAGCTCCCTCTCGCTCCCCCTCATTGGCCGAGAGCCGTGGAGGGCGAAGGGGGAAAGGAGAGGGAGAAGGCCGGTGGCGTTGGTAGGAGGATGAACTCCTTCGACGCGAAGGAAAGCAAGACAGGCAAGAGAGCCAAGGCAAAGCAAAGGGAGAGACCATTGCCTGCCGAGCGGCATAGAAGGTCTGTGACCTCGGCAAAGCCTATGCTACGCCGTACCGCTCTCTGCCCGCGTGTACCGTTCCAAGAGGTGATGTCACGTTCACTAGAGTCCTTGAGCAACCAGCAGCCAAGACCTTTTTACCATTAATTCCCCCCCTCCCCTCGCCCCTCTTAGAAGGAAGCTCGAAAAAATCGGCGAGAATCGATCCGCTCCGACTTTTGCCCCCCGACCGCACTCTTCCCTCTCTTACTCACTCGTCACCCGGTATGCACGCCGGTACTCGGAATATTTATAATCGGCCGTACGCTTCCGAGGGTATCGCCGATGCCATTTTCTAAAAGGTTCTCTCCAATCCGAGCTATTGCGTTGTTAGCTCGGCTGAGGTCGCAGATTACTCCAGTCATTAGTGGAATCGTGATGGTCCGTCGATTCCGATCTAGGATAAGAGTAATCTCTTGTTGCCGCAATCGCGGTGATTAGTTGTTTACGGTTTATGTTAATTGGCAGTGTTTACTGTTGCTCTTGTCTCGAGTTTTCGAGGTTGTAGTGGCGGAATTGATCGGGGATTGGACGACTGTTGCGGATTAAGTCGTGTGGAAGGCACATCGATGCACCATGGACGGCGATCGCCGCGTGCTCCGAGAGAGCTGTATCGCTCGCGGATCAATACCACGTGATGATCGCGCGGCGCTGCTGCCAGCGGTCCCAGAGCGGTCCACCGTGCGCGCACGCCGCGATGTAAACAAAGAGACGTGTGCGCAGCGAGCGGGCCGGCGAGCGCGCATCGATTTTCCCGGCTGAAACCTCACGCGACTCTCTACCTCCGCGATTCCTCCTCTGGAGTTGATCGCTGGATTCTCATATGAACCTCACCCCGATAGGCACATTTTATAATGTTTTCTCGCGATTTAGCTGAAACCTGTTTACCGATCCTCTCTTACTTTGGTAGTTGTGTTTGGAGACTTTGATGAAGTAAGGAGAGAATGATAGATTGGTTGGTAAAGTGGAGGATCGATGATGATATTGTTGTTGTGATTGCAGGCAAATGCAGCGGTGGTGTTCAAGTGCACTTGGCCGAGCTGCCTGGAGATTAAAGCGACGGTCGCGCACATCGAGGAACACGTGCGCCAGTCCCACCTGGGGTAAGTTACCGAGCGCGTGGAACGTAACGAGCGCACCGCACCAGCCGAGGGCGCGCGAGCTCCCTCTGCTTTTTGCGACCAATCGGGAACATCGCGCGCGCCACTCTAACCCGACAGCCACAGGATGGCCGACCTTGAACCGCTCGATAAGATAAACCACCAGCTTCTCTTTTCTTTTCTCTGGTGAAATACGGGGAGGGCTCGGAAAAGTGGAAATGCTGCTCGTTACATCGCAGGAGCGTAAGTTCGATCAGTGGATGATAAAGAGACGTGGTTGTGATTTCAGGCCGAAGAAGTCCAAGGTCTACGAGAACGAGGAGGACGATGATATATCGGATCACGAGGAGGAGTTCTACTACCAAGAAGTCGCGGTCGATCACATGAGCTCGCCGCCGACGATGTCGCATCGTGACATGGCGAGACCGCCGCACGAGGACCCTGAGTATCAGAAGCAGCTTCGCCTCGAGGCTACCCCCGCACCCGCCCCCAACAACAACACCTGCAACGAGAATCCAATGGTGGCCGTCCGAGAGCGAAACACTGGATTCACCATTTCACAATCACCGGTGAGTGCTCGCTCAACCCCTCCGACGGAGTCATAGCGATTGGCCGGTAATCCGAGCGTGATCGATAAAGCTAATGTTTGGTATATGCTTGCTTTCCGCGCGCAGGGTACGCCGATCAAACACATCAAGCTGTCGCCGCGGCCGTTCCAGGCGTACCAGCAGAACATGGGCCTGCTGACAGTGTCCACCGGGAGGATGCCCTCCTCGCCCCGGCGGATCCGCGGCGAGACGAAGAAGTGCCGTAAGGTTTACGGTATGGAGCACCGCGATCTCTGGTGCACACAGTGCAAGTGGAAGAAGGCCTGCAGCCGTTTCGGCGACTAGGCCAAGCGACCGCCCCGCTCATATGTCCGCGGGCGGAAATTCTCGCCGAGTCGACCCCAGAGTTTGCCAATGCTCCGTTGAGATCTTCTTACCAACTGCCAATTGCCAATTTGCCAATTATCAATCATCGAAGGGAGAACGAGCGAGAGAGAGAGGGAGGGAGGGAGGGGGAGAGAGAAAGTCGCCGAAAGATGAAATATATATATATATAGATACGGCCTGGATAGCATACGGGGCGCGCGTATGCTAACGGCGTATTACGTAGATGTATGTACAGGGCTCGTTAGCAGGAGCAGAGCGGATCGTTAGTCGTGCCGATCGCAGCGAAGGGCTACCCCCTATTTATCGTCCACCATCTCTTCCACCAATCTTGAACCTACACATCGCGCCCCTCTCGTCCTTTCCATCTTCTTCTTCTTCTTCTTCTTCTACCTTTTTTTCTTCTCGCTTCGCGACAACACCCCTCTTCCTGTCCTAGTTTCTGGTGGTTGTCGCGCCACTCGGTTAGTCCACAGGGTAACAGACCACAGACACACACAGACAGTACAAGAACGGGCACGAGTTTCGTAATGAAACGTCAATCCCATGACGGATGGCGGACGGTTATAAGGGCAACAATGTTTCGTGTACCTGCGTCCCCGATACATATATACATATATATATAAAAAAAGAGAGAAAGAGAGAAATATATGTAATCTATGAAGCAAGACACGACAGGATAATAGTAATAATAAGGCGTGAGATCGTTGGCTCGACGAATGTCCACTGGATCGTATGGCACTTGGCAAACTCCGACGGGGTCCGTTAGCCGTAAATAAGGGGATTGCGATTAGTAGATAGCGAATAATTGGTGCGAACGGGGGCGAGGTGCTATCTTAGACTGTCGCGCGCTCCAGCGTCACGCGGGGCAGTGGAGCGCGGAGAGCATGGCCTCGCTCGTCGTTCCGTGCCGGATAAAGAAAAGGAAAAGGAAAGCGCCTCTGATTCGGCGGGCAGGGGGGGCCCAACGCGCTCCCCCACGAATCTCGAGCGCGCGCCCCTTTGGCCCCCTGCGAAGGTGCGTGCCGGTTTCCGAACCGCTCCTTAGGTCATTGTAATTGGTCTTCCTTCGCCGTATCCAGGCGTGCGGAGAGGCGGCGAGGGTTCGCGTCGCTCGCGGGCCCCACATCTCGGCTTATGCGCAGGACGAACGCGCGCACGCAATACGCAGAAGAGGGCGCGGCGGCGCGCTCCCTTTGCGCTACTCGCCTCGCTCGCCACGAGACACTCTGGTGGCGCGCGCGCGCCGATCGGACGAGAGGAAGACCCTCATGTATATCGAATTCGGTTTGGCCGATGTTCTTGCTGAAAGAACCCAGCCGGGCAAGTAGAGACGAAAATTGCGTGGAACAGAGCTAAATGTGATATTTTATCTAAATTTATCGGATACCGCGGATCGAGAAGACAAGCCGATTGGGTGGCGTGTGGCGCGTAATCGAGGGGTACACGAGGATGGGAGGGGGTAGAGGGGGCTTTGATGAGGGTGGAGGGTGGGGCTCGAAGAGTGATGGAATGAGAGGGGGAAGGGGGAGGGGGGAAAGAGTGAGGGAGAGAGAGATGAAGAGACAAAATTTTATACACCAATTATATTATACTGCCAGATAAATAATTCAAAAAAATTGTTGTTCAAGTTTCGTGGTATCACGAAGCGTTATATTTGCTCTATGCGTCGCCGCGTACCGGGCCCAGTGGTTGCTGGCCTCCCGACGACCCAAGACGTATAGACCGTGTTCGCAACAATAAAACGGGAGCTGCGCGCACTAGACTAGGTCTCGCAGTTGAATCGATCGATCTACCAAAGGGCCAGGTCTCCTTCGTGGATCTTGCCCCAGCGCATCTGTACAAAAACGAATTCGATGCGCGACCCCTCAACATTGCCTATTGAATGCTCTTCTACAGCCTACGTCACATTAATCGTGCTCCTTTCTCGCTTTCGATCGTTCGCATCGGAGAAACACGTCTGCGTTTACACACACGGATTATTTCTAATAAAGATATATTTGATCTCGATGACTTTTGCGACTCCGGGCGGCGGCGACGCTGGCGGCGTGCGATCGCCTTGCCAACTTTACCCCCGAAGAGAGATCGCACCGGCCGGAGAAGAGTTAGCGGGGGAGACAGAGGGTCGAACCGTGGGGGGGTTTTTAGTTTTCGTTGCCGCTCTCTCAGTCGTCAAATCAAATCGTTTTTTAAGCGTAAGACTTCCGTGTCCAATTATCGTTTCGACGCCGACGGAAACGGGCGCGACAACAAAAAAGGGTATCATAAAGACTTTATACATGTAATGTATATCGAGAACGGCCCCCGCCCCATCCCCCCCTCCACCCGGACTCCCACCCGGGGGCGGCGGCCTCTTCCAATGTATTAATTGATGCTCATTTTTCTAGTACAATTGTAACCGTAGTGCATTCTTCGTTTCGCATAATTTTTACGATTTAATCTCAACGTATTGATATTTAATATAATAATGTTATTTGTTAATGGTAACGTTACTGAGATTAAGGGTTTTATTAGAACAAAGGAAGGGTCAATTACGCGTTGGCATTGAATATGCGCGACGGTGCGTGGTGTAAAACTGTAAATCGAGCGCGGGCAGGAAGAACCTCAGTGCAGAATCAGACCAATTTTTATTACCGCGAGGGTATTACGTTTATGATACTAAGTTGTATTTAGAACCAAAGACGTCATATCTCCAGGCCGCATTGATTGAAATCGTTTTATCCAGAGCGCAGACCAACCAAACAACCCCCCACCCCTAATTACGAATTCTCCCCCTAATTATGCGACGCCGATCTTCCCCCCCGCATCATTTTAATTATCATTCTCCAAGTACTTAGAACAATTTCCCCACTTCCTCCCCAGTTGGTGATTCGCGCGCTATAACAGCTAGCTTCACTCTATTAACAATGATCATCGTCTCTCGAATCGAGGGGGAATCCGACGCTCTGAAGGCAATACAGAATATTTTTTAATCGAACCCAGGGGAACAGGTCCCCATTAAAAATGAACTTTCGACGAACAGTCCCGTCGCGCGAAACGATCGGGCGAGTGTGGGGGGCGACCATGCGTAGTATAGGAAGTAATTGCCGTCCAAATAGGTTCCTTCTTTAGGCCAAAATTGCCGAGCAGGGGGGGGGGACCTTCGCGAATAATACTACCGAATTCGCCCGTATTACTTTTAATATTCCTCATTTCCCCCCCGGATTCTCGAGTCCCGTCGAGTCAGACATTGGCAAAGCATTAATCATGACAACGCGCACGCTCGGACTCCCCGCACTCACTCGATTACGGTAGTATTGTTCGACAGGGGGGGGGGGGGGGCGGGGGCGGGAATCATCGAAAATCGCGCGACCACCGGATCATCACCCGGTAACTTAACCACAATGCCTTCGTACGAAGACGCGCGCGCGCACGAGGGTGACGTCGCAAGGGGGGGGGGGGGGGGGGAGAATCTTTGGCGAGAGCAGCAACCATATTGCGAGGCGGAGACTCGCGACGGGACAGCCGGAGAGTACAAGTTTAACCATTGTTGTGCCATCGCGAAATGCCAAATGTTCTCTGGGCGCCGGGGCGGCGGGTCGAAGGTATAGAAACGAGCGGGAGAGAGAGAGAGAGGGGAAGGGAAAAGTGTAACAAGATTCGTAACGAAAGCTTTACAGACTTAAAGATATACCTCAGGTTTATTTCATACGGAGAATCCAGAACCGGCCATTTCTATCGAGAGGTACGATCGAGGATATATACTTTCTTCTAGTGACGAACGATCGCGGGATGCACGCGCGACGCTCTACCGATTATACCCACGCGCGTACTACCACGTGGGAACCTCGCGCGCGGAGGGAGATTCGTCGCGAGGAGAGAGAGACTGCGTATCATTTCCCCGGGCGTCCGCGCCCGCTTCGATCCAAGTGGCCGGGCTGCTGATAGGCCACTGACAAATATATTTCGTACGCATCCTCGCGACACCGTGGACACGCGAGTATATTAACTTACCATTAGTCCAATTCATCGCACCCGAGTCGCGGATCCTCGGCGCTAATTGTACAATATCTATGATAGTAGAGAAAATACATGCACACACACACATACACACACAGAGAAGCGGGAAAAACTCGCATTTAGACGAAACGAAGAGAGAAGGGGATTGAACTTATCCTAGGCAATTAAGCAATCTCGATTTCACGTCTGTCGGGCTCCGACAGCGATCCACGCCACACACACACACTCACACACTAACGCGCGCGCGCGCGTTAATTAAAATATTAGAAACACTCGATCGATTCGACGAGCGAGCCACGGAAATCACAAGAGCGCGATCGCGACCAGTGGCACTGGAGTTTCCAACGGCGACGATCGCCCCCCCGCATATTATATAACAGTGTATGTAAAGAAAGAGGAGAAGCGAGCGATATGTATACGCAGAGTGTATGAATCCATGCGTATGGATATCCACGGGATGCACGTCGGATTCTCGATGTACTCTCTCCACGGTAAGAGCGCAACCCCGCTGGAATCGACCTCCGACGTCACTCAACAAACCACGTGGTTCCGCTCTCACTGTGGAACAGAGTCTCCATCGAAAACAATGGGGGGCGGGGGAATGTTATACATATATACACACCGCGCGCTTTCCCCGCGCGAGCGCAACACCAACCGCGCGGGGAGTCGCGCGCGGCTAAATATAATGGCCGGGATTCTAATACCAAAACGATCTCATATCGATTTAATGAAATGCAATTTTCAATAAATAAACCAAGCAAAGGATGTATACCGGTGCGCGGTCAAGGCCGGGGGAGTCGCCGATACACACACAATCCACGCGCCGCGTTCTCTGCTTGAACGATCGCAGCGCCGCGCCGGATATGCGCGCCCGCGCGCCCGCCGAGAATTCATTGCGCGGTGTACCTGGACTGTAATTGTACATGTAGACTAATTTCTAAGGGACGAAGCGAAGCGGACGAGCGAGCTGTTATAATAGACGCCTGGGCATCCCACTAGCTAAACAATGAGAGGGAGAGAGGGAGGGAGAGAGAGGTTCGCGCGGGGCAGATGTGATATCGTCGAGATGCGGCGCGCGAGAGAAGCTCGAGTGCCGCGGTGGTTTATCCGGGGGCTCGAGGGGTAGCGCGCGCCCTATCCGATTCTGGCAGGGCCCCCGCTACCCTTGGCGCCCTCGGGAGGGAGGAATCTTGCGAGAGGGAGATGACCTTTGTAAAGACAATTGTGTAGCCAGCGGGCGCGCATGCGACTACTGCCCCCTCGCTCGCACCGACCGCCGCGCGGCCGCTTGACCGTACCGAGCAAAGACATATTAATATTATATTAATATTATATTATATTATTATATTATATTATATATATATATATATATTATTATTATACACACATATTATATTATATATATGATTACGATTATTAATTATTAATTTTTATTGATTATATTATTACGCAATTATATATATATATATATATATGAAAATATATATATATATTATTACCATCGTCATCGTCATTCGACCATCAGATCGTTCCATCAGGCGCACGCCGGCATCCGAGTGCAAGCGCGCGCGCGTCGTTAACCACCACCAACACCCACGTAAACGTTTAAGCGATTGTTGAAGGGCGCGATATCCTTATTATACATGATATATATATGTATATATATATATATATATATATATATACACACAGACACACAGACACATCTATATATTATACGGATATACGACTATATTAACACACGCGAACGCACGATGCGTTTAGGCATGGAGACTCGTTAGTATTGCGCAATACTCTCCGTAATTATACACGCGCATCAGGCGTGAATGCGTACAATCGAGTAGACAAGAATACAATCGTGTCCGCGCGTCTCTCACGGCTTTCCCTCTTTCTCTCTCTCTCTCTCTCTCTCTCCCGCCCTCTCTACACACTCGCTCGGAGGCGCGTAGAGTCGACGCACAGCCCGCTCGAGCGATTCTCTCCGGATCCTGGGGTTTCCTCGCGGTGGAAAAGGGGGAGAGAGTCGCTCGAGAGGGACACGCTTCTATTTATCAGGCCAGGGAGAGAGAGAGAGAGAGAGAGAGAGAAAGGGAGGGGGTGGCGTAAATTGCATAGGTGTAGAGCACACACACGGCGCTGTGGTTATGTCGAATTATCTGACACTCTATAATGCTATATTGACTGACGAACGAATACGAGATATACATATATGTAGGCATATGAGAGATAAATAAATATATATATATATATATATATATATACATATTATATATATATGTATATTATATTAGGACGAAGAGACAAAGAAAGAGAGATAATGAAGAAGCGACGTTAATTAAATTTGAGTGTAAATTTTATCGTCCGACTCCTTATGGTAATAAACCTGTCTAACAAAACTCGCAACGACCTTACAATTGATTCATCTGATTCCGCAGACGCGTGGTGCCTGTTGTTCTTGGTATTGGAACGGTACGCACGGTGGGGTATGCTCGTGGCCGGTAAAAGAGAAGCGCGTCCTAGTTGATTTGCTCATCTCGCGCGAGGAATAATCAGGCATAATAGCAGCGCCTTTTGGAACATCTTTTTAGCTGCCAACTAGTTACCCTGTGCTTTCCAACGATTAACCAATGTTTCAAACATCGAAACGAATCGTTGCGTAGTAAACTCTAAATGACACTCGGTAGGATTGGATTCTTGACAGATTTCTCTTTAAAAAGACACTCACACACACACACACATAGAGAGAGACCGAAGGACACACGCTTAATATCCTCTATCTCGCCGTGTTAGTTAAGACCAAGCTAGGGCTGGTGCAACGAATTTTACGATTAATAAAAAAAAAGGGAAACCCTGTTGACTCGCACTTTGTTCTGATGTTGTCGCGGCTCCTTAGGGGTGGCTCCCGCGGCGCGAGAGCTCGCATGCGAGAGCTCGCGTCGGCGGCGGAGTGGCGTACTAGTTGGCGAGCGCACGCATTATAGTGAGGAAAAAGTATATGAAAAGTATAACATACTCTCGCACGCAATGCCTTGAAATCGGCCGGTGGGCGAGGACCTCCGCCACCAGTCGCGATTCCCAGCGCGAAGCTTCTTTACTCGAGAGACTTATGTAATCTCTCCGGCTCGTTATAGTGCTAGTGCACTCGGTCGACACTCGAATACTCGATCCGCGTGTGTTTTATCGCTCCAGCCTCTCCAGCGGGGGGGCGGCAGTTCTATTATACAAACATCGACGCGCACCTCACGCACACCAGGTCTCCTTCGAGCAAAGACTGTTTTATATACATATAATCTCTCGCTGCAATATCGCCGCACGCGCCCCCTAACTAAACTCTACGCGTCCTCTCGCGTCGCGTCGCCCTCCTCATATCAGGATTGCGCGGATCCCGCTCGATCCGCGCACTCGACTCCAATATCCGCCTCGCCTCCAGCAACGGCTGGATATACCTCTCTTTCGGAATGCGACGCACAGGAGAACGAGGACTCGAGCACACACACACACACACGGACGGTTCATTCTATCGTCGATGTCAATCAACTCGCCTAAAGGTGTTCGCGAGGAGCGCAATCGCGCGCTGATCGACCGACACGGAATAATAGGCCGCGAGACTGGCGCGCGATCATTTTCCACTGGTGATCCTCGAGTGGAAGCCGCTCGTTCGAAGTAAGCGGAACCGTAGAGCAAGCAATGCCATTCTATTTATACGTGACTTGGCGTGGCCGAAGATGCGAGTCGAGCTACGAGCAGTTGCACCCTGCCGATTCTACCGGGAGGATATATCGCAGAGTAGGCTGGAAAGGGGAGAACGCTCGTCGCTCGACTCGGCTCCGATCGGTCGAACAGAAAACATACAACAAACATACAAGACCTCGGGTCGTCCCATCGATACCCGCGTACAAACGTAACAAGGATATTTACAATACATCGTGAGAGAGAACGCGCTCATTCTCGGCGTCGGCAGCACACGTAATAAAGAAAGAGTGTGTCTCACCGTCGAGCGGTTTACGCGGGCGAGTAGACACATAGAGCGTCCAATGCGCCCGCGCAGCAATAAACGTTCCTTCGCTCATCGTCATTCAGTGTTGTGCAGACGCGGACCCTGCGCCAATTCGATAGCCAGTCTAGACTGGAGATTAAGAAAGTCGAGTCGTAGGTGCGCGCAGGCCTAACACAGTGCGCAGGGTCGAGCGGGGATCGGGAGACTCGGCGTAGAATCTCGCAGCACGTAGCGCGAGCCCAGCCGAGGATCCTCTGCTTATCCCCCAAGTATATAGCGGTTTTCGATCCTAGGATACTCCAGATGTCACTTGTTCCAGCGCAAGTGTCCATTCCTCCCGTGGACGTCCGACCGAGACGCCACTTTCCCGCGAAAGTTGGCCAGCCTCGTGCCAAGGCATTAACCTTAATCGCACTTGGGCCGCTGGCTCCTGCGAATCCTCGCGAGGGACGAACCTGCAACAGGTGGCACATTACTTTAAACGACACGTGCTCGCGTGTCTATTGTCGTGCGACTCGCGCGGCAATCTTCTCCGCGTCCAATTGGCCGCGGGCCATTTTTATAACGCGCAGTCGTAATCGTTCCCGTCGGGCCCGCCGCTCGCCATAAACACACAGACTCCCGAACCCCTTCGAGTCCTAGAGTCCTAGTTTCCCGGAGTTGCCCACACTTTCTACTCCATCGCGTCCTTTGATTTCCTCATTAATCGGGACTCAATTACATGTACATGTAGACACACATTACAGAGACCGGAACGATTACGAGCGTAGCTGTAAGTGCGCAGTGTAGGCTTAGCGTTAAACCTAAGGGAAATAGTAATGCGCCCATAAGGGAAGCGTTGCGATTCGCCGAGCCGCGAATCGACCGTGCTAGTGGGATCGGAACTAGGTATCTAACGAGGAGTGAGGGAGCTCGAGAGTTATCACAGTACACTAGCCGAACATAATCTAATATATGCGTATACACCTATACATACATATACACAGGTAAATCTAAACAATAACGTCGCGTAAGCCTTTTGAGATAACTGTCGTTACACGTAAGATCGATGTATAATGCAAGCTGTAGAGAAAAATTAATTAGTGCGCGCGAGGACGGGGACAGAGGGTGAGGATGATGAGGTCGATGAGACGGGGACGATGGCGATGATGTCGAGCGAGGAGATAATAACATATTGTAGGCGCATAATTAACACTACTAAACATTATATTTTATTAATTATTATATATATATTATACATATATATATCTAAAAGTATAAAAGATCAACTATATAAGTATTATGTTAAATAGAATATATGTTATTACGAATCCACTGGTACATTTCTTTCCCCCTCCAATCATTCACAGCACAAACTTCTTCAAATTACAATCGAATCGTCCGCGGAACAACTAATTTCAAATTCAAACCAGGAAATCGACTGCAGCGCCACGGCGGCGTGCGCGGGAAAGACAAGTATCCACGTGACCGGAAGTGAGCGTATTTTATCACTTCCGCTCGACGCCAGCTCCACCTGGCGGGGAGCCGTTACGAATTTCGAATTCATCACTTGCGCCCTGCGATTGGTCGAGCGGGTTCGACAACAAGAATGGACGTATCTGTCATTTTAAATTTGAGTTAAATCGGCCCCTCGACTGCGATTGCCGTGGATCCGCGAGGATCTACTGGATCTGGAGAAGATGTCTGTGAACGTGACGGTGAATAGCAACCCGGTGAACATACGCCGAGGCAGAATGGTCCTCTCGGACTTGAACCAGATCAAGAAGAACGAGCGCGACCGCAGACGTAGGTTACGCTTGGAACAGGTATCTCTTTCCACCGGGTTTATTTGCACTTTCCCTGTAGACCAATTCAAGATTCGTAGACTTGAATTGATATCACAATGTTATACTGGAAGGTTTTATTCGGGGATTTGTTGCGTCTCAGGTGCGACAGCAGTCGAAGGAAATATCGAACAGGTTGGTGGGACGTGTGAAGAACATAGCTAAGGAGGAGCTGAACAAGCTCGGGAAGGACACCTCCTCTGACCTGAGGAGACAGCATGACAAGAAAATCATGGGTTTCCAGCAGAAGTTCCAGGATGATTTTGAAGATATCGGACAGGCACACATCTCTGCCGCTTTGGAACCGAATTTTGATGAGATTATGGAGAGGGAGAGGCAGGAACATAGGATGCTTGCTTTGAAAAGAGGCAAAGAGGCCTTGCAACAGATGAAAGAGACTCAGGAGGTAACTACTTTGAATGGACATTATAGAGTTTGCTTAAAGGTGTTGCAGAATCTTAATTATACTTTCCACAGACGAGTAGCTTGCAACAACAAGAGCAGCAAGAACGTTTACGTCAAGTCAGGGACCTTGAAAATGTACGTTCTGCAATGATAGCAAAACTTCCTAAAAAAGTTACTGATACTGGTGATGTTGAGGATGTTAGAAAAGTGGAGGGGAAGTGTAAAAAAGCAGCAGGAGGAAAAGATACCACTGAGCCTTGCAAGAAGTTGCCTGTGCAAATGGCAAAGACTCCTAAACAAGTAGTTTATCAAATTTCAATCATACATTTCTACTATATGATTAGGATTCTTTTTATTGTGAGGTATAATTCTAGTTCAACGGATCACGTGGCAAGGAGCATTCGCCAGTGGCAAGGGAAAAGTCACAGAAAGTTGTACCAGGAACATCCAAACAATCAGATGTGCAACAGGTTGTTTGCATTGACCTTGCATCAGAATCGGAGAGCGACGAGAGAATGCCACGGACAAGTATTCCTGTCTGTACCACCACTCCATTATCAACTCAAAAGACCAGGTATTGAAACTCGACGTTGCAAGTGAGAAATTGGTATTTCAAGCCACTGAATCTTGCGTTGTTATTCAAGATACAATCCAGAGGATTACACGCAAGAGCATGTAGACTCGACTACTAGCGATAGTTCTGGTACAGTTAGTGATGACTCTTCGTATTTTTCCGACACAAGTGAGCGGAGCAAATATATTCACACGCCGAAATACGTTAAGTGTCCGGGACGAAGCAAAGTGCGAGTGTATGATCACAGCACGCGGCAGAGGAACGAATACGAGAAACCAATTGGCGTCGTTGAGAAGATCGACGTGAGGAACGAGGTATGTAAGATTGTTGTAAACAGACTGTTTCTCCGAACACCTTTACACGCCTCAGATCCGAATGTTTCAGCCGAGCGCTATGGACTTGGCCAAGGAAATCGAACAGAGTGAGAAAGCTTCACAGAAACTAGCGCACGATCGTAGAAGCAGTGCACAACGACGTGGGGAGGATGCAATGCTGAGGGAGAAAATACGCCGGGATTACCAGAATCTCATGCAGAATTTGGACCAATTTTCACGGGAGGAGCGCAAGATAAAAGCCAGCCAAGTACCAAAACACTCGGTAAATAGAATTCCAACGTCAACAGTTCAGAAATGATTGCTTAGAGTAATTCTGAAATAATGCTGGAAACCTGTATCCTCAGAAAGATACGCATTCGAGTGAGCAGCAAAGAAGAGCCTTGCGCGAACACCATAGGAAACGAGTCGACCATGCAATGAAAACAATTTTCAATCGCCCTTCTGGATCCGATTCTACCTCGCGTCGACCGGAAACAGTAATCACGCTCCAGCCAAGAGAGCAGGAGCAAAAGACTAACAAACTACCAAATGGTGTTTGGCAAGAAGCCTGCTACTGCCACGATACAAATAGAAGAGATGATCAAACAAACACTAGCAGAGAAGTAGAGAAATCGCGCGACGAACAAATCCTAGACATGTTGAAAAAAGTGGAGAAGCAGAAACGCTTATTGTTGCAAGAATTCGGGGCGGACTTGCCCGATGATATTTTCAATGCCAGTGTCAAATCGCTTTTCGAACAGAACAAGTCTACACCTTCCTCGCAAGGTACCCTCGTGCAACCTGCCTTGTCACCGGAGATTAAAGTAATTAACATGTCGAATGGTGGAGAAGAGACCAATAACGAGGTAACTAAGAAACCTAAAGCACCGCCCAAGAGGGTGGAGACTGCTGTCCAAACCATGGAAGACAAATCTAGCCCCGGCCAAGACAAGGGGGTGCAAGTGGAAGTACTGCCCGAAAGGCCACCTGCTGTCCAAAGCAACAGCAGCGATACTGACCCAGTCTCTTCTGCTAACAACTACCCTCAGCCCATAGAACCAAAAGTAACAGTAATTAGGCCCGAAACAAACACTAGCGAATCCAGCATCTCCACTCTAGCCGAGGTTCACATTGACGTAGACAACAACAATGTGAAAGTAACACCTACTAAAGGGCGGAGTAACATAAGAAGCTCGAAGCGAACAGCATCTAAAGTCTTTCACAAGTCGCGTTCGATGGCCGCGAGGAAAGTGTCGTCTCCAGTGAAGAGGTTGACCAAGTCCTTGCCAGCTTCTTGTCAAACGACGCCAAAAAAGAACAGTCATCGCGATGTTTCTAGCACACCGACCAAGAAAATCGATATTTACGTTAGTAAAAATGGCTTCAACATTCAACTTGAACCTTCACCTAGGCCGAAAGAATCCGTCGACGCTTGCACGCAAAGCTCGCAGACATACGCAGGGGACATGCAGGAACAAGTCCTGAATCGGCCGTATCGAATCCAATCGCAATCGAGAAGAATAATCAAGATCAAAGATACCTCCGACACATCAACGTCCTACGCCAGTCTGCCTGCACGACCTAGAACATTAATCGAGGCGTTAAACAACCACACTCCTATCCTCGAAATGTTAGATTCCTCTGCGAATGAAAGCTTGGAAAGGCGAAGGAGTGAAGTTAGTCCTGTGTCTACACCCGAGACACCGTCCCCTCGTACTATGATGTTACCTTCGAACATGCCTCGTTTCGATAGGATTACTAAAATGCTTAAATATGGCACTCACAAGCCGGACACGAGTGACAATACTATCATCTCTTCTTCAAGAAATAATCACTCGATATCAATAGACCAATCGGCGGAATCGTCCGGACCGCATACACCCCTACAATATCCTGCCACATCTTCGAAAGTGTCATTAGTTCCACAGGAAGTGTGTTCGTGTAAGAATCCCCAGTGCAAGCTGATGCATGCGAAGTTTGACGATCTTCAGAGTTTCGCACTTAAGAATTGTCCGGAACTCTTCAAGAAGTATGAGGACATGGAGCACAGTTGTTCGGAGAAGATTGCGTTAATAACACGGTCGATCGAAAGACTGCGGAATGAGCGAAAAGGTTCGTAAACTTGTACAGATTGAAAGTGCTCCATAATAGCCTGTCTGCATACTATTATTAATTCTGTTTCAGATATGGAAATCTCGGCCGCTAGTCCCGTTGATGAAACCAGCTATATGCAGTTACCTTGGGGGAAATCCAAAGGGAGCAACGGTTTCCAAAACGTCCGAAAGCTTGTTGAAACTTTGCAAGCTATCAATAATGAGTTGGTGAGAGCACTTCCCGACGGTCAAAGGACTACGGAGAATGAGGAAGTCGTCGAAGGAGAAAGTATAGGAGAAAACAGCGAAATTGGAGATATACTTGGAGACTCCACCATCTATTTAAAGCCGAAAATCGAATCACAGCCGGCAAAAGGAAAGCCAAAGATCATAAGTGATGAAAAAGTCAATATACAATTAAAGAGATTCAAGGATCAACAGAAGCCTGAAGATGACCACGTGATCGAGCAACTATCGAAGGAAATATTAGAGCAGAGTGCAGGTTTAAGTAAAAGTGGTAATGGGACGAACTTCGTCAAAGAAACGAACGATCCCTTTATCAAATCAACACCGCAATCAGTAAAGAATCGAGCTCAATCTAAAGATGCCTTCAAAACATCAACTCCTAGTAGCAGTCGGCAAGAAGAAAGCTTCGCACGCGAGGTATCGCAATATTTCCTCCTCGACTATTTCCGTTTATTGCGAACATAGATATGTTAAATAGTTTAATCCACAGGCGAAAAAAGATACGGACTTTATTCCATTGCTTGATGGCATTCCAAAGGTATCAAGAACAAGTGCGACATCCAGTTCAATGAGCGGAAGACCAAAACCACCAATTACATTACATAGTGCGCCATACAGGTGAGAAATCGGAGTAATTAACAATCCAATCTACTCGCAATAAGTACTGTAACAAAGTTTACTTTTAGATCTGATATAGAATCGCCGGGACATGAATTGTCGACCATAGTCGAGTTCGACACACCCGACACCGCGAACAAGAGTCACGCAGGCAGGAGTCCGTCGCCAATGAAGAAATCAGCGGATCCCCAAGTGAAATCCTCTGTTACCGTTAAACCGTCGGTACACGTAGCTCCTTTGTTCGCTTTACAGAATCAGCATTCCAGCGCGGAAAAGTCGCCGAGATCTCCGCCCACTAAGCAACTGTCAGCACTTTTACTTTCTACGCATAGGTCCCAAGAAATAGCCACCGTCGGCGATCTTCCTGAGAAGCTCAGTGGCGTCGAAAAGTTAGGTAACGCGCATCCAGAGACGAGCGATTCGATGAAACCTACGCCAAAGAAAAGCGATAAAAAATTGCAGTGTGACTCCGCGGGTCAAGAGGCGACGTTGCAATCTGAAGCGAAACTGTTGAATCCATCCGTGCAAGTTGAGAACGCGGATGAATCTAAAGAGGATAAGAATAAGATCACTTCCAGTAGTTCCAATAGTTTATCTGCTCTCTCCGGCATATCAGAGATAACCAGCACTCCCTCGTCCGAGATCCAGAAATGCCTGTCTTCTCCAGAAGAAATGGAAACCGCCCTGGAGAAGCTCGGCCTCGGTTGGGCAATAACAATCTTGAAAAAGACACGCGCAGCCAGTGCACTTAGCTCATCCTCGAATTCCGACCTGACTCCGATCAATACAGCCCGACGAATGAAGTCGCCGCCTAAGAAGCAACTGGATAGCAACGGATACAATCTCCCCGATTTCAGCGATGTCTCGGCCATCTCGATTAAAGAAGCCAGCAAAAGTACGGAGCAAGCTGTACTGCAGAAAGGGCGAACTTCCACTCCGAAGTTGCAGGACTCGAACTCAAACAGTGGGACCACGAACACGAGTAGTACAAATTCATCCGACAATCTTCAAGAGCGAAGTGACAGCCTTATTGTTCCTAATGTCGCGTTAACGGCCGCGAAGCCTGTAGGCAAACAATTGGAAAATCTTTGACAAGAAATATACTTTTCACACTCACTTGACTCGATTACGAATCGTCTGATGTTGATGCGTCATTGTCACGCCAATGTCGGATTCTGCTTTTAAGATATAATTTTATCAGTATTGCGCATACTTTATGTATTGTTAGTACTTGAATATTTTATTGCTCGCGTACGGCGGCAACGACCTTTTAAATGGTTCAACCATACCTCGGGCGTACTATAATACTGTATTGACGATGAGCCTTCTTTTATTTGAAGAATGGTTAAATAGCATTGTTTAACATAGTGCTCAAATGGGTAGTCGTTTTAAATTAATATTTTTAGATGTCTAATCAACCCACGTGTAAGTACCAAGTTTTTCCTTACGGTTGATATATTTTAATAAATCGCAAATGTTATAAAATAACTTGTTAAAGCTGTAAGAAGACGAAATACACTCCTGCATTTCAAGAAATGTATTCCATCCAGTTTCAAAGAGCATCTCCTTCACCACGCCAGGCCTGATCGTCAATTAGTAACACACCCAATCAAAACTAATCATACTTATGTATAAAGAGTACGACATCAGGAAATTGTATCATACAAAAGGTATCTACAACGCCTTGTATATTTATAACTATTTTTATCGTAAATCTTTGTGGAATTTCTATATTCCATTATTTAATATAGATATTAATAAAGATACCTTTTTGGTAAGGCACAAAATTAAATCCCTATTCCTCGCATTCTCATGATGCATCCGGTGCGGATGAGTAAGTCGATCAGTGTAGAACTGTAGATGGAAGATACATCGCGTCAGAGAAAGATTCTTGAAAGGCACATGAAAAATCTGGTAATAAAACTTGTCCGCGTATGAAAAGCGGGCAATTCGGCGATTTGAATAAATGTGGTCGGCCTGTCGCGGTGAAGGGCGCCGATTGGCGGCCGACCGGGCCGCCGAGAACAAGCAGACACGCGGCCAGCGCGGTGAGCTTAACATCGGCCGAAAATCACTAGAGCGTCGTCGCGTGTCCGCGCGCGGTTTCTCGGCCTGTGTAACGGGTATTAGAGTTGTTGGAACAGAAGCGATGTTCAGTTGCGAGTGTGCGGACACGACATATACGCTCGAGATACACACTTTTCGCTCGAAAGTCACGCATTTGTTGCATTTCCCTGATGATGGGTTTATTTGTATGATTAGCGTCCGGCCAAACAAAATTGGCGCCCGCCTCGCAGCCGCCGAGGCTCTCCCAGAATCGTCACACTCCGTTCTCTGGGAAAGGTGACGGATGAAAGGTGATACGATTCGAGGGACGGGGAAATCCGAATCGAGAAAAGGCGCTCGTATTAATGCGCGCTCTAGAGGCCCGTGCGCTATTCGGCCGCCAAACCTCGGAATAACGCTCGCCCCTGCCGAAACCCCATCGACCCAACAGTTTATTGCGATGCTCGACTAAAGCCGATCGCTTTTGTATATGCCTTGCCAGAGGATCGGAAGCATGCGAGCCAGTCTATCCCCGAGAGATCACAGCAAACGCTGCGAACGATGATTATCGTGAAACTCCAACACATTATTTTAGAATCGTACGGTAAGTCTTTCCACCGAACTCTATTTCCCCTACCTAGCTAATCCGCGCTAGTCGACCACCCGCCCACGGACTAGCGCACCCAGACACGACAGCTTCTCGCTCCGATTATCGCGGCAATGATTCCCCGAGCGCGAACTGCTGCGAGTGCCACATGCATATATGTCTATGACAATAATATATAAGTTGCAGTATTGCTGATCGGAGCACAGTAGCAGCATTTTGCCAATCCGGGGGAGTTTGGATGCCGAGGGCACTGGGGGCCTGATTGCTTTTGAGAATGGGACGGAGGAGTGTGGAGTTAGTTAGCTTTAATGGTAGAGTCAAGCGTAAGCTCGCATCTTTAATTAATCGCAGTGTTGATTCGCCCCCATTCTTCTTCATTGACAATGTAGCTTGGTACCGTGCTTCGATGTAGAGTTGTAAATGCAGTAGAGTTAGTTGGTGGAAATTAGTTTGTCCTGTGCTCGTACATAGCAATGTGCGACTCAAAGAATCTTGTAAGATCATACTTTGTAACAAGAATTGTGTTTGCTCCTTGTAGAATAAATGCCGGCGATAAGATATATGGTAATCATTATTAATTGCAATATCCTGTTCGACTTTAGTATTTGGTTTTGAGTGCATGAACACCAAGGATGGTTCAAAAGTTTCAGTTGTATCGTTTTGTTACTGAAGCACATTGGATTGTGCATCTTTGTTGCATAAAATGATCCTCGCACACTACTTTCTTGTATTCGATGTTTGAATGTACTAATAAAAGAGCAATTAGCGAGATATTACATCTACTAGCATGTATTCTATATGTTTGGGTCCGAGTGATGGTGTAGAAATGTCTGAAAGTTAATTTTTATGTTTCCAGACTAGTGATATATATGGAATCAAAATGGCACGCAAGCGCAAAACGGAAGTAAAACCGACTGTGAAGTCAGCCGTGAAGTATGTACCTGTTCGGAAATCTAGTAGACAAATAGCGAAGAAGCAATTGGAGGAGAAGAAGATAAACGGGGAGATTTCGCAGACATCTTGCTCAAACAGCCCGGACGAATCGCGGGAGAATTCAGAGGACCAGACTCGAGCATTTTCCAAGAAGAATCAAAACTCTGTCCGCAAGCATAGCCGGCATAAGAACAATCCTAACAATAAGGTAACTGTAGTTAATGATGACGATTCACCGCAATGCAAGAACGATTCCGGCGAGAGTGATAGTCAAGACGGCGTAGCCGACGCAATAAATTACACGGAGAAACTCAGTCCCCAAGATGTACAGCAAGTAGTTATTGGTAATCCAAGTAATGAAAGTATAACACCGCCGGCTTCCGTGACCGTAGAGCTTTGGCAAGAGGAAGTCATAGAGGAGACGATAGTCTGCGAGCAGATGGAGGTCGAGGAGGAGATCGCGAGTAAAAACTATTCCTTAGAGCATGAGAGCAACGTTTCCGTCGACGAGGAAGTATTAACGAACGAATCTACCGGCGAGGGGCTAGAAACGACCGAACTCACTGTGATAAAAGACGAATGCATTGCAGAGCCCATGTTGGTGGAGTGTAACTCAGAGACCTCATTTAGTAGTGAACAATGTATTATAGAGAAAACTGTAGCTAATACGGAGGTCGACAAGTCCGCCAATAACACGCCGGATGTGCCAACGACTTCCACCAGGCGGGACAGTAATAGTTCATCGAATGTAGGAAGAACTTACGCAAGTAGAAGAAGAACACCGAGCGAGAAGCGGCTTCAAGCGAATAGCGACAAGCAAAGCGTTAAACGGGAAACTCGAAGGCGCCGCTTTCTCAAACAAACTGAACTCTGCGAAGTTAAAGATGATTCTTGTTCCTCTAGTGATTCCGCGAAGGAAGAATGTAAACGGCAAGACGATAATCTCGCACAATCTGCCAGAGAATCGAGCGCAGAACTACCTAAAGACGACGCCGTCACAAACTTAGACGATAATATGGCTGAGATGCAAATCAGCGATTCGTCGAAAGAACTTCAAAAGTTAGTGAACGATCTCTCTAATATGGAGACTGCCGATTCTCCCATTCGTACGCCCGTTAGCATGGAAAAGATATTACCTATGAGTATAGATGACGAGAGTAGTTCGTCTATATTAGAGAAAATGGAACAACTACATCATTCGAGCAACTCCACAGCGTTAGAAACAACCAAATCATTTAAGGGTACAATAGAGCATGCTGTTCTCCTTTCGAAAGATCCAGAGGAGAATAATTCAACCTCTGTGGTTCATGACAATAATACGGATTCCATGGAAATTTTTGAGAAATCTAAACCTACCCAAGATAAAACAAGCATAGACTCGTCTAGGAAGACCGATTCGCCGCAGATTAACGATGCCAATCAGGGTGTCGAAGTCGATAATAAAGCGGACAGTGACGATTTGAAACTCTCTAGTGGTAGTGATAATAGTAACGATACATTGTTGACAATTAACGAGACAAAGTGTAATAATACTCAATCTAATGATATTGATAAAAAGACAGAGTTAAAAAGCACCAGTGGTGGAAACAGTGACGCGACGAGCTCAGAAAACGATTCAAATAGTTCGGGAGTGCGGAGGAGTAGCAGAATTCGATCGATTGGTTTAATGAAGCAAAGGTATGATTTTATCTTTATCTTCTATTTATGTGTAATGTACCCTCTATTCCCAAGGTAGCTAAAACTCGATGCATTTATTAATCGAACAGGTCTCGCGGCCGCGGCTTAGTTACAAAGCCAAGCGCGGACGTTTTGAAGTCCGGCTTACAAGAGCGCGAGAAACTAATTATCGCGCCCAATTCAGCCTCTCAAGAACCTAAGGCTGATAATCCTCCGGAATCGCAATCTGATAAGGAGAACAGTGTTAATAAAGCAACAGCTTCTCTCGACTCGGCGCCGCCTGTTGTAAATAATTGTAGTACTACAGGATATGAATCGGATACTTCGAAACCGGTTAAAGTGAAGTCTCGTTGGCGAAGATCGAGCGAACTCGAAATGGGCGGCTCGACCATTGGATTTGGAACAACTGTGTCCCCAAGCACGGCTTTTGGAATCGTCCTATCAGCGATCCCGGAATCAGGATCGAATCTTGGGGCGAAATCAATCTCATCCGGCTTCCCAGGGGAAACTGCGTTATCGGAGTCGTCATCAGGATCGTTAACAAATCCTACGAATACTCAATCACTTACAGAAGCAGAACAATCGAAGGAGACATCGACTACAGCGACTAACTCTATTAGTAATGCTGCGACAGCTCATATTCCAAAAGCAGTTGGTGCGAAAATTTCCTTACCCATGGTTGAGTCTAAGGATAGGGAAATGGAAGAAAGATTAAGTCAGTTCGAGTATCTGCGGGAAAATCTGTATCTCACCGAGAGGTGATGAACACTTTATTCTATTCCACATAGATTTCGTTAGAAACCACAGGTTTCTAATGAACATCCAGATTAATATTCAACATTCCAATCATAGATATACCAATAAAGAAACTAAAAGGATGGTTTGTGACTGTTTCCTTACTGAGGAAGAGGTTGAGAGAGGTGAACTCGGTTGTGGTGAGGATTGCCTTAATAGACTTCTCATGATCGAATGGTATGTACATTGAGCTGGTATTTTCAATTGCCATGATTGACTTTAAACAACTAACAACATTCACTTTTCAGTGGGCCCCGATGCGTAGTAAGTGATCGTTGTACAAATAGAAGGTTTCAGAACTGTAACTATGCCAAGTGCGAGGTGTTTAGAACAGAAAAGAAGGGTTTCGGTCTGCGTGCCACCGTCGATCTTTTAGCGTAAGTGCCCGAGAACTAATATTCAATAGCAATAGTACGTGCAACATTTCTAATGTGACTTTCACATCTCAGGGGAGAGTTTATAATGGAATATGTCGGCGAGGTAGTTGATCCAAAAGACTTTCGGCGTAGGGCGAAAGAATATTCCAAAGATAAGAACAGACACTATTACTTCATGGCATTGAAATCTGACCAAATCATTGATGCAACGATGAAGGGTAATGTTTCCCGATTCATTAATCATAGTTGCGATCCAAATGCCGAAACTCAGAAAGTACGTATCTGTATTATGTTCGCATACATACAAAAATGAGAATTCTGGGAATATTTTAATACTAATATGTCGTGTCTCTCCAGTGGACAGTGAATGGCGAACTACGGATAGGTTTTTTCAATAAGAAGTTCATAGCCGCTGGCGATGAAATCACATTCGATTATCATTTTCAACGCTACGGGTAACTAACAAGCGATTAACCTTTTGTATCCACTTTTTATTGTGAAGCACTGACGTGTCATACTTTCACATTATCATAACAGGAAAGAAGCACAAAAGTGTTTCTGCGAAGCGCTCAATTGCCGTGGGTGGATCGGCGAGACTCCGGAGGAAGAAAAGGAGAAGATCGAGAAAAAGGAGAAACAAGAGAAGGATGTCAAGAAGAAGAAGGAAGAGAAGAAGCCAGCCGATTATATGGAAGATGAAGATGTATGTTTCCACAGTCTTTCATGTTCTATATATCAGCAATGTTAGCCTTTCAGACTAGGTCTTACCATTGTGTAATTCTTACAGCTGGAAGAAGAAATCGAGAAGTTGTGTTCGGGAGGCTTGAAAAATAGGGCTCATACATTAACATTAAGTCGACTGATGGTGCGCAGCAGAGAAATCGAGCATCGAACGCGTCTTTTACGTCTGATTCAAAGCGGAGAGCACCCATGTCGCCGACTATTCTTAGATTATCATGGCTTGCGATTAATTTGGAGCTATGTAATGGACATTTCTGCGGACGATTCCGACGAGGCGCAACACTTCCGACTCGAAGTCCTAAAGACTCTTAATACACTGCCAATTCCTAATAAGACAATGCTAATGGATAGTAAAATTTATGGTGTAGTGGAGAAGTGGTCTAAACGTTTATATATCTCGTCGAATGGCGACTCGCCTGAAGATGACCAAGGGAAGACGAAGCTTAATGCCGAGGAATCCCAAAGTAGTTTCGATAGCAATGGAAAGAAGAGCCCCATTGAAACAAGCAATATAGATAAGAGTGAAAGTAATAACGAGAGCCCAATGGCAATCAGTGATATTAAATTAGAGAACGGAGACCCTAGCACAATTCCTGATCTGGCCGCAAGTTTATTAGGGGAATGGTCTCACTTGAAAGAGGTCTTCCGAATACCAAAGAAAGAGAGAATCGAACAAATGAAGGAACACGAGAGAGAAGCAGGTAATTATACACACATTAATCTTAGTTGTTCATTACTCCTCCTCCAATGACCCATTTTGTGCGCAGACCGCGGATATAGAGAAGAGTTGGAAAAGGATGAGCAAAGGGTATCTTCGTACGACAGGTAAGCAGAGTGCTCCTCATACGATGGTACTCGATTCTCTTTCGTTCTTTGAACTACATTTTAAACCCTGTCCGATACTTTTAGACCCAGGGTGGACAGATTCGGCCGACAGTTACCCGAGACAGATAAACGTACAGACAGAAGGCGGGGCAGAGAGTCTCCAGAGTCAGAACACTCGCGTACAAAAGATAAGAGAGTAGAGGAAAGAAGCACTCTAGTTCCTATACCGCGTATGACCAAGTACGAGAGACGACAGTTATTCGCATTGAAAGTAGCCAAAGAGGACGAGGAACGGCAGCGGCGGCAGCAGCAGGAATCCTGGCAGGATCATGAAAATAGATGTATAGCATTAGGTATAGATCCTCATAGTACTGCCATGCTAGACCCGCAAACAGGCTACCCTGTCTTTTACAATCCAGCACTGGGACAGTGGCAGCATTATTCCACTCAAGGTCAGCACCTAATCTATAAATAATCAAACAAATATTTTGAAAAAATACAATAAAACGCATTTCTAGACGGTGAGATGGGCCAGCAATGTACACCAGTGTATGTCGGAGCTCCGCAAGCAGTAGCCGGTCATACACCAGCGAGTATCGTCTCGCAGAGTCCGCATGTTTTACAATCGCAACTCTCTACCGAGATCTCGCCCAATATAAACCCAGCGATGCCTACTGGGGTACCTCCGGTGGTCTATACAATGGCCCAAACACCCGTATTCAATCAAACGACAACTGCATATTCCATGATGTCGCATCGTCACCAGCAGTACTCCGATGGCCAATTATCACTAACGAATAATATTATGCCGGTGCTTACGAGTGCGTCGACTGTCCCGATAGTGCAGCCTGTTTACAATCACGTTGAAAAGTCAGTCGAACAGCTACCGGCTACTGATGCGACCGCGTCGCGTGCGCCGCAGCAGGAACCGGCGCCGATAGATCTTCCACCGAAATGGAAGAGCGCTGTCGATGCTAGGGGCAGAATATACTATTATCATGTTAAGGAAAGAATATCGCAATGGTTACCACCTCCGCCCGATCATATCGGAGTTCAGCCTGACTCATCGTCGAGCTCGGAATCCAGCGAAGACTCCAGCTCGTCCAATGAAGAGGATGAAGACAACGAAGAAGAGCACACCGAAGAACAGAAGGCGGAGAACGTAGATTTCAGTTCCGGCACGGTGGATGGATCGCTGAATGGTATTAAGCAGATCGCCACGAAGAAACTGGGTGTCCACAGTGCACCAGTTGTCCCAGCGGCCCCGGAAACTAAGAAGCGGCGAGATGGATTGGTGCAGGAGAGAATAATCAGCGTAAGAATCGTTTTGCTTTTGTATTGAACTGACTATTGGGTTTTAATATTGTTTAACGTTTCGATGTCTGTTTTCATACAGCCACGGAGAGAGGAAGATCGTGCAGATCACAAGTCGTACAAAGGTATCAAGGAGAAGTTACGTCGACAAAAAGAAAGAGCGAAACAGAAAGAACACGCGGAGAAGCTACGTAAACACAGGCGTAGTAGCAAGTCAAAGTCTCACTCTCGCCACAGTATAGCGAAACTACAGTCCGCTTCCGCCGAAGGTTCGACGATGTCGGAAAGAAAAATCAAGGACACCTTTAGAATAAACATGGCGAATGTTATGGTACACTTTTTAAATCCGTACCGCAAGAATGACTGCAAACAGGGACGTATTACTAATACTGAAGATTTCAAACACTTGGCCAGAAAGGTACGTTTAGAGTTTCACCCATTATTTGTGCCCCCATACGGGCCAGAACTTTGACTGACCTCCTCTTCTTTTACAGCTGACACATTTTGTACTTGCGAAAGAACTGAAGCATTGTAAGAGTGTCGACGAGCTCCAGTGTAATGAGAATGTTAAGCATAAGGCGAAAGACTTTGTCCGTAAGTATATGAGCAAGTTCGGCGCGGTGTATCAGAAGAGTACGGATGACGATTAACCGATTAATTTAGAATATGAAAATTGTTATTTATTATGCGAGTCTTTTATCCTGAATATTCTGAAATATATCTAGGTAATGTCCGTATGTAGATACATTGGTAACTGTATTATTATTGTAACATAGGCAAATTTGTATATGCGTGACAACCGTTTTGGTATTTTAGTGGTTAATAAATTAGCAAATTTTTAATTTCACACCAGCATTGTATAGACATTAAACACAATTTCAATTGGACGTGCTGAGCGGAACACGTTATATACCTTTTATAAATACTGTACCTTGTATCTTTGCATAATGTAAAATACATACACATCAGACGTAATGCTAGGTACCGGTTCATCTATTCTTAATTAATTGAATTAACGATGGACAGCATGTATCTATTTCATACTGCTCCGTGTATATGAAAGGAGGGGGAGGATAAAGCCGACGACGATTTGTAAATACTACGTGCATTGTAAAGTAATTTTCAAGTCTTTGGTATTAATTGCTTCAGATAAATATCGATTAAGCGAAATGTATAAAAAGCTACATGAAATTAAAGATCGCACATTTTGCATTTATACCTTTTGACTCGTATCTCTTTATTCTTGCAATCTACTTCCTAAAGCTACGAAAATTGATCTGTCAACTAGCAATGTAAGTCTCCTGCAAGTCGTTCGAATAAAAAGGGCTCTCAGTTTATTGAACCTTTTTACTTTCGCGCGTTACTTCGGTCAGTTATCTCCAAGAAATCCATATTTCAAGCACCCCGTCCGATGATTATATGTTGCAGGATATATATAGGAGTTGCATGCAGTGCATATAGCAGTCCATACAATGGCGTAGAAAGTGCAAGCTAGTGCAAGCGGTTCAATGCCGCGCTCATGATATTAAACAACTCTTTTATTATGAAAACCATTCGAAGATAAGGTACCAAAAATATAATTACACGTCAGGCAGAAATGCTTTACGAAAATATATCTATATGAAATACAGAATCTGAATCTGTAACGACTATCCCTGTTAAGACCGAATAGACGATTTATCCTGCAGCTAGCACATTATATATTAAACATATATTCGCAGCAACATTTCGGTTTCGAATTAACTATACAGATATCGTTAAAATATGACATCGTTATATCTATTAACAAGTTTCCTAACACGTCGAACTTGAAATCAGTAAGTATATCCTGTTGATCCACTACATCCAGAATCCACTTCTGTTTCATGATTTGCAGTCTAGTCCAAAATAAACTTGACGAAAGCCTGAATTTCCAAGGATATATGTTTTCTCTTTCATTGTGCGTTCTACACATTGCACCCTACCACCCGCTGTTTTCAAATAGCAATCTAAGAATAGCATGGCCAATATGTAGTATACCTGCTTTCGGTTACTAGAAGTGAGATTTCACAAGTGTTTACATAGTATCATGAGCCTCATTCCTACACTCCCTTGTTAACTGGCCTCTTGTACAACATATTGTCAATATATATCTTTCGAGCAGGCCGATTAATCTTGAGGCAATACCCTCAAGATTGAACAATCAGCCTCGGAAGTTAAGAATCCGCCTCTTGACATTATCATTCAGCATGCTTTCGCCGAATTCATTTAAGAAACTGGACCCGGATTCCGCAGAGATGGCCAATGAGGTACAGAACAAGGTGATTTTGCATTGGAATTGTCGTGACCTCGTGGAGTTCCCTGAGATAATAAGGCTCTATGGGAATCACATTCAAGAGATATACTTGAAATGGAACAAGCTCACAACTCTACCACCGTGGATCATAGAACTATTGAATGTAACTAATTTGTACATGTACGGCAACTTGATCAAAGAATTGCCACAGGAGATAGGTGGGATGAGTCAATTGACAGTGCTTGATTTGAGTGCTAATCAATTGGAAGGAGTGCCCCCCTGCTTGGGCAATCTAGCTAACTTAAAGTCCTTATTGCTCAATAGTAATTCTATAAAGTATCTACCCCCTGGTAAGTTGTCCATCTCACAGAAGGTCAGGTAGTAGATAAATGTGAGTACGTTTTCTAGAAATGAACCGCCTACATAATTTAGAAGTCCTCTCTATGGCTGGTAATCAATTAATTGCCTTGCCTGAATGGATCGGCTCCTTGCCAAGGCTCAAGGAACTTAATGTAGATAGTAATTGTCTAAAGGAAGTACCCAACAGACTTACCATGGCTCCAGAACTCTCCTTAATCTCTGTATGTTCAAACAGGTCATTATTACTCAAAGCTACCTTGTTCTTTCAGACTTATTTTCTAGGATTAATAAGTAAGAACAATCGACTTCTGAACTTAAATAAAGAAACTTTCAACCAGGTTGAGGTTTTTACCGATGAATGGATTCGTGTCGGCCCCTGCTATCAGATTCGATGCAAACGTACACTTAAATTATTTGTCCTATCCACTTCTCCTCCAGCTAATCGCCCAGTTTCACAATGTGTTCGCCCGTGAGGGAAGAAGTACTCTAGGACACGGGTGAGTTTCTTCCGACTGAACCGTAGAGCGAGACTATAAACTAGAGAAAAGAACGAGAATATGACCTATTGGATAAGCGGTACTCCCAGAAGTACATAAAAAGTTTGTGATTAAACAAGTTGTAAGGCAGGTTTTATTTTCATTCTATTTCATTTTCAACATCCCACTCTTTGCTTGGCACGAGCGGATACGCGCGATGGTTTGTACAACGACGCACTATTTCTAATCGCAGATGCTTCAAAGAGAGTTGCGAAGGTAGCAATCTGAATAGGAATATAAGATTAAGCATAAGGCGAAACCCTCTTCATGAAATATCCGAGCAGGTAATTGAATTACCACGGCAACTTTTGAACGTCTACAAGGTTCACGAAAGTCTGGTGGTTTCCCTGTGGGAGTCGTCGTTGAGGAAAGTTTACACCGACAGGTGAGAATAAACGCTTTATATTACTGACTGATAAAATTAATATATACAAATATTGTCTTAGAGTCTAACAAAGACGTGCTTTATCATCTGCCTTCAGGTATAAACACACGCTCAACATATCCGCGTCGCCGCTAAGCGTAAGTGTTCGCCGAGAGCCAATAGTGAAGGATTACGAATTTGACCGAGTTACACACTGCATGAATTATGTATCGTACAATCTATTGTTAAATGGGCCTGCCAGTATTTGCGTCAACTATCAGTGTCAACAGCCAATCTTCACAGAAGCTTGGGTCGTTACAGGTGTCAATCACCATACAGAGTCTATAACCACCGTTGCGCTATGTTGTTCTAGAAGGTAAAACAGCCATACTTTCTTTCATAGACAATAACATATACTACACAAGCTTAACGTTGCAGATGTGCACTGGAATTCATCGCACATTCCACTAAAATCGTTATACTGGACTGGGAATTCACGGAGTAGCGCGGGCGCTCGGATTCTGTAAATAATCTGTAGGTAAAGGAAGTTAGAAAATAAAGGATTTACTGTTTCAACGAGGCGATAAAATAATTTGTCGGAATTCCGGCGAGTCTAGGCTATAAGGAAGTCTAGAGCTTGATCACGGTCGATGTTACACTTGAGGAGAGCCGCGGATGCTTCGTCCTCGGGGAATCCCCAATCGCGCAACGTACGCAAGTTCTCGCAGTAGGCTTTCGCTTTGTCTTGATCGTACTGAGTGAGAGCGAGGGCTTTCTCCGCATCGTTTCCGGAGATACCCAATTCCTCCAGCGACTGGACAGCTAACAGATATTCTACGATCTTCTTGTTGTCGCGTCCGCCTAAAGCGCGAATGGCGTGTGCAGCTCTCGTTAACTGGAATCCCATATCACTCAAATGCCTGGCCAGTTTTTGATCCTCTTCCGACAGATCGAGCAGTGGATCAACGATTGATGGGTGGTTCGATTTATTCGAGTCATTGTGCTTCGACACTTCGCACGAGCTATTATCGGGGCTCTCTAAATTCGGCCACGACTTCCAACTCTCCATAAACGGCCGCTCCAATTCCCGCTGGAGCTCCTGAACAATCGCGGAGACACTGCGATGCTTCTTCTCATCATTCTCGTTCGCCTCCGCCTCCTTCGCTTGGCTCTTCATTTCGTCACGCTTCTCGTCGCTGTGAACTTCTGTCTGATCGTGGACAGTCAGTTCGTTGAGTATATTCTCCAATTTCGTTTGCGGCGCCCACTGCGATGTCGGCTGCAATACCTAGGATCGAGAATATCACAAATTCATTGAGAATTTTCTGCCAATCCTACATTTACATTGCCAAAAAAATGTACCGACCTGTGCTAGTTGTTCCATGTCATTGATAGTTTTCAATTCCATATTATCAAAGGGACTGCTGGTGTCATTGTCGAAATCAGCATAATCCAGACCGTTCGTCTTGACATTCTCCTGCAAATCATTAGCTGGCGGAGATAAGGGCTGGGGAGTCAGTATTGTTGTCTCAGGTACAGGCACATTGACAGGAATCTGTTTTCCACTAGCCGGCAGTGGAGGCGGAGGTGGAGGAGGCGAAGACTCCTCCTTTTCCTTTCTTCGTTTCTCATCTAATCGCATGTTACGGCCTTTGGCATCAGCTTCCCTCACCTTTTTCCATTCCACCATCTAGCAAGAGATTGGCGCATTATTAACAGAAGCAAGTGGTTGGCCTCAATGAAAAAGACTGATAAACTCAAACCTTTTCCAGGACAGATTGCTCCAAGCTGAAATCGTACATTAATTTCGAGGCGTCCGGCAACTTGTAGGTATAAGCCGCGGGCAAACATACCTTCCTCGGCGGTTTGTAAGCCTCGGCGATTTTCACATGAACCCCGTCCATGTAGGATGCGACTAGATCACATTGTGCTGAGACAGAAGGCCGCGCCATGTTATCTCGAGAGCTTTAGCATTGACATTTATCAAGAAACAAATAGTCTGCTCGTCCAGTTACAAGTTGTTTGGCTCATTTCGTTCGCGTGCCTCGTAACCTTCTACCTTTCGTGCTCGTCTTCTAATGATGTGGAAATGTGCTTGGGAAAAATCGATTCGACTCAAAATCACTTTGTTAATCGGAGCAACCGCGGCTGAAGATGTTCGATTTATATCCAATGCTGTTATACATTGTAGGCGGCTTTGTTTAAGAATTCTATTTGACAGCTCAAACGGCGGCTCTCAGGGCTCGCAACCATACTCTGCCACCATTTGACACTTCTTTGCATGCACAACCACAGCACACATATGTCTGCCTTTGTGTGCGCGCGCGAGTGTCTGTATTGGTGAATGAATGAATGAGATGCACGCGTATGGCGATTAGATTGAATTCAATGATAAAAATATATGAAATTGGTGTGGGGGATAAGCACGAGTTTTTGAAGAGGCATTGATAAATGCATGATTCATAAAGGATAGGTAGTAAATATTCAACAGTGTAACATTTACATCGAATACTTTATTTCTTCAACCGATGTAACATCACCATATTTTCTCGCGTTAACAACATTTAAATATCTTTTTTAATACATCTTTACAATATTCTTGTAATTATTGCCCGTTCCTATTCTTGATCTTTACGAATTTTGTCACCTTTCTATGTGACATTGAATACACGAAATAAATTATAATAATTTGAAAGCTAGATAATGTTATATCGCAACATAAATAGTTCATAGTGCATTGCTAATAACGCACACGAATCTATTAGTTCCTGATAATTACAAGGACAACGACTGCGTTTTTTCGTCTATTTTGTACTTTCATTATAACAGGTACCATGTGTATTGTCTTGTCACAATACGAAAGTATAAATAGTTTTTTTCACATGTACAATAGAATTTGTTATGTTCAATTGACCTATAATTGAATAATTGTCTAAACCCATTCATCGTATAACGGGTACTCTCTCTTTCGTCTTGATGGTTGCTTCGGCGGCGGGCTCTTTGGTTGTTTTGCTAGGGACATTCTCCGCGTTCTGCATCACGGCGCCGATTTGGAGCTGCATTTCTTTCTTCTGGGCCTCGAGTGATTTCATGTAGGCAAGGAAAGAGGTCCACATTAAGCTGCAAACACTCACGTAGACGACCCTATTGTGTTCAGGAACTAGGAAGAAGTTAATGGTTTGAAGTACAGGCCACACGCAGACTCCGATCTGAAATTTCATAAGTATGACTGTAAAGAATTTGGTTCTTAGGTTTGTGTAACATTTTTTTAAGTACCTTGTAAGTTGGCCAGAACTTTTCCTTCACTTGATCAAGACACTCTGACACAGGTTTCAGCTCCAGAAGACTTATACCGAAGAAGAAGCTACACATTGCAGCTGGACTGTAAGTCACTTGCTCTACTAAAGCCTAAAGAATCAGGTACATCGGACATTAATTGGAGATGTTTTAACAGATGGACAACTATAGTGAAACCCCCAAATACTTACTTTGGTAATAGCAGATCGCAGGTCTGACTTGGGCCAGAAATATGAAGCACACTTCAACCAGCAGTACAACGTTGGAGCAACAAAGAAACCACCGTATATGCTAAATCTCAATGCTTGGGCATAGCTTAGCTCGTCCTTCCCTATGAGTTTTTGTTGAATCAAACTAGCAGTGGGCCAAATGACCGCGTAGGAGGCCATTCCCCTCACAATCGGGTATTTTTGTGATACCTCACGGAATCTCACTAAGACGATCCGCATTTTGCTTGCTCCTGCTGAAAGACAAAACAGTCTGTTTACGATGGCAGAGTCGTACACTGATCCATTTTCAAAAGATAAGATACCAGATCTTGATACAATCAAGCGACACAAGTTACTTCCTTTGAAGATATTATCGTTTAAAAGGAAAATTGTGCCGTGAAATCGACGAAATCTCAAACAAAACTGGAGGATAATGTATATTTAATGAGAATAAAGAATTCCTCATCTTTTCTAAAATTACATAAGCCACGCCAACAAATATCACGAGGTGTAAGATTGCAATCGCTTCAATCCAATCTTCGAATTATTACTATATCGCGCGATTATATTTAAATATAAAAACTCGCAAGATACATCGCTACATAATTACACCTCCTGCATTTATCAGCACTTTCTCAAAATCCAATCGTACGAAACTAAATAAACAAAGGTCCGCAGAATCTTGCGATAATCCATATCGTCTAAAAAAGTAAGGAGGTCGAGCGTAAATTCTCGGAAAAGCGTTTTCGTTTGCCGATACCTTGCATGTATAGAGCGAACTGCGAGTGGCTCCCCGGAACTGTCTGCGATCCCGTGAAAAACGTAAGAACTCATTAATAAGGCATAAAAGATTCAGTCAACAGAAATGCGCAGAAATAGAGCGCGTAGGCTCTAGCGAGAGGGTGGAGGATCATGCGGTGATTTAAATGAATCGAGACTACACTTCAATGGTACTTCGAAGCAAAGGGTATGCGCGGCGCGAAAGTAGGGGGTGGCTGCGTAGGAGCGCAATTTCGCAAACAAAAGCGGGCTAATACAGCTGACTGGGCATTCATTCGCCTCTATCTAGGAATCAGCTGATGCTTGTGTAAATATTGACCAATTAGCAAAAATTGCGAGTCCTCGTCACAGAGGACAACATGTAACATGAAGTATATGAAAATAATTCTCGAGAGCTTGCAAGCTCCGCCGCGAAGACTTCTTTCCTTTTAGCCATCGTACCTCCTTGTAATCAGCTGACGGGTCGCAGGGTTCGTCCACCGCGGTTCGTTCGAAGGTGACGCGAGAGTAGTAGTAGTGGGACTCGCTGGACCGCCGATTCCTCTGAGGTATTGATCCCGTGCACTTGACACATCTGGAAATGTGATTCACCGCGACGGAAACACACGGGCAGATTGGCAATGGCACCGCTAAGACTTACGCGCTACCACGCGCGAAACTCTGTCGGATGACGAAACTGGTCGATCCATTCTTATCTGGCCTTGGTGCTTTCGTAGCGGTCCCACGAGCACTGATTTTCCGTAGTTCGATTCGTTGCATAATCGCGAGCATGCGGACGCGCTGTCTTCTCAGTACTGTTGCATGTCTATCGACCTGTCCGCTCGCTACGACGAGCTGCTGCGCGCGTCCTGTGCTCGCTGACGTCTTTCGATCTAGCGGTGAATCTCTCAGCCATCTCCACGAAGGGTGGAATTCCGAGAGCAGGTTCCCGCTTCCGAGAGTATATAGAGATGCCTGACGTCACTCGGATAGTTCGATATGTAGGAATCGCGCGCAAGCCATCTGCCCTGGTGGGGGGATGGGGTGGGGGAGGCGATTCAAATCGAAATCCTACTGTAATCTTCTCAATAAGATCATTTTTGGTCGAAGTTCTCTCTTACAATTACACAACGAAAACACACTCGATGCCGCGTTCTCACAATTACTCGGTGAGAGCGCATGTACTTAGGACTTAGTCGGGCGCGGATGAATTATACCCCTTGGTTTTCTGTTAGTCTTTAAACGCTGTGCACGTTATTGTTATAGCGCAGAAGTGCTTGTAATGATGTCTGAATGAATGTACAACAATCACTTTCTTCATCCGACCGCAACGGCTCAGTAGCTAACTCATTGCGGCCGAGGGAATTTCTCGCGGATTCATAAACGGCCGTGTCTGTGTGTACTTAGAATGTCGTGATCTAATAACCAAGAGATCGCTGCGAGGAGTAATGCGCAGTTACATCACATGTGCTTTACATTTGTAGTGCTTTTTGAAAGCTTCACACACAAGCGAGACTACCCAACATTCGGATGTAGTCTGATAGTTTTGTACAGTGGTCTACGGGCACATACAACTTGAGCGCGATATGCGCCAAGCGATTCCCTCTCACGATCGCCGTTATCACACAATTATTACAATTACAATCACCGGATTACACCATGATAGATAATCTGTATGCTAATAGACTACTTTATTCGTTCGCAGCTGAGAATTGCATGATACACACTGAGATGAGTAAAATTGAGTTCAATGATCGATTGGCTAAAGGACTAATAGAGCTGACGGCATTTGTATTTCTCTCGTAAATGTTGGTTTTCATTTTTCTTCAGGTAATGATAAAAAAATACTGTATATATATAGATATATATATATGTATATATGTGTATGTATATATAGATCCAATAATCAGTACCCACATCCATCCATTAAAATTATATACACGGAGCGGACATTATAAACCGTCAATAAGTTGTTCGTCATTTTTGCACACTGTTGGCACCGTCTAAATTGTAAACCATACAATTGTCTATACAGTTCGTAGTTTCACTCATTTTGCCGTGATATCGAATAGATCGCAAATCCCCTCGTTTTCGCTAAGATTAAATTGGTAATCCTTCTCGCCCGGTGGAGGACTTAATCTTACGAGTGGTCCATAGACTGGAAGGTAAATATTGATGATTGATTATTCTGCATTTTAATGAGATCCTGTACGAGAGATTTGCATGCGGTTTTAACTTACTTTCGGAACAAAAGTGATCGAGGATTTCCAAATCTCTTTGGACGATATCTGTAATAATATGTGGACGTTAATAAGATTGATCGTAAATTGGATTGCGTCGAGAAAGTCTGTTTGGAGGATAATTTAATTATTCACTCTTACCGGATGTAGTTATATCGCGGAGCACTATTTTCGCCTCTATTAATTCTGAATCCTCTTCGTCTTCTTCATCGGTCGTAGGTTCCTGTTTGGGTGTTCCCTTTGCTGACCTGTAATGGAATAAAATGGCCAATCAATTCCTGTAGGAGAATAACTTGGAATTCAATTTGGGTGTTAAATTCCGGCAGCGTGTCTGTTTGATCTGTACCAAAGAAATAGATGTAGACTTAATATCTATTTATCCCCTTAAGATCACAACTTGTTGTTTGCTCTTTGCAGGTCAGAAACATTGCTTTCTTGTTTCTGATGCGAATAGAGCAAAAATGAGATTCAGGGAAAAAGACCAAGTGTTTTGAAACTATTCCTCACCTTCCTACTCTTCTCTTTGGCTTAACGCTAGGTTCATCCTTAGGCTTGTCATCATCTTCCTTTCTTTTGGTACCTCTTTCCTCTTCTTGCAATCGAAGCTCTAATACTTTATTATCATATGTTTTAGCTAAGTCTGGCTGGATCATGTACACCTTGATTTCCCCTGTTGTACTTTTCAAGGACATTTCATAGTTCATTTCCTTCTCATCATCTTCTGGGAATCCCTGTTGAAGCAACATTCGCATTGTTTGTATATTGAAATTAGAGTGCTCCAGATGAAAGCATGCGTTTGACTATTAGCCAAGTACCTGTGTGATATTGGGCACGGTCAATTCGGTCTCAGGTGGACCTTGAATCGGTAGCACAAAATCATCAGGGAAGTTTTCTTTTACATCCTCATAGGTGATGTACGCGTATTTCCGGTTTATCAGGTCATTCTCAATATTCTTCATGCTCTGCTGAATCCATTGGGTGTGCGTATCCAACAAATGTTCATGGTCCTCCAACTTTCTGATCTCATCCTTTAAGTCGGTCAACTTTTCTCCGACTTCTTGAGTGTTGCAGCCAGGACCAGCGCCCCTGTTACAATAATCGAGACTTAGTAGGAGTCTTTCGGGAACGGTAAGAGTTTGCTGTAGAGTTCATTAAAGGGATGGTTCGTGCAAACTCGATATGAGACCTACTTCCATTGAATACTGTTCTTGCTCTTCTTCTCTATGAGGCCGATGCCCTCGAGGACATTCGTGATATCGTAAATGCGTCTCTTTTGTCGTACTTCTAAAATATCCGCTGCCTGAAAAATGCCAACTTTTGAAACTCCCAGAAGCCCGTAACGTTTTGGTCGCGGGGCCCCTTGGAGGTTATGTAGGTCTGGCACGCCGAATTCCCGAGGAGAGCTCGAGTTCGTTAGCGGGAGTGGAAAATCGGCGAATTTCTACGGCGAGGGCAGCCCTCGAAGGAAAGCGTGGCACTCGGCGTAGCGGGGGCCGATTTTCCGCAAGCTTCTTTCAAAATTCCCGCAAGCCAGAAATGGCGTGTTAGAAACCCGCGACCAGTTAACCTAGCAGCCAGGTTAACTTTTTACCGTGGCTTTCAGAGCGAGTACTCACAACTTTCAAATCAAGAACGCCGTCCTTCGCTTTCTGCAGCAATGTGACGAAGCGGGTAGTCAGTAAACCAAGGGACTTCTCGAATCTACTTTGTTGGTTATCTGCCATTCTCGAGGTCGTTGTCAAAATTTTCAAAACTCACTACTCCCTTCGAAATTGCCGCAACACCACCGACGCCATCCTAAGTAATGCGCAGGAAGTATTCAAATATGACCGCCTGCCTGCATGTCAATAGACCTAGGCGCGCGTAATCTACCTGATAAAACTGTATCGTCCCCGTCGACCAATCTAATGAAAAATAAAGAAACTCCGCGCGTTTAACTCGACTAATTCCGCTGCCGCTCGGAAAATCTCCCACGCGCCTCGATACTTTTCACCGCGAAACTGCTCTGTTTACCGAAGTAGTTCGATTATAGAAGATGAAAGGTGTGTAATTGGGACACAGGAAAGAACCAATCAATAGTTTACATAAAAATTGTATTTACAACCATGTATCCTATTCGATTGAGGTTCTTATAGTAAAGTCACTTATATAAACATTATATATAAAGTATAAACAGGACTGATCAGAAATAATTACATGGGCTTCTGCATATTACACTATGGAAAGATGAATTCATTTGTGTTTGTAGTCGGATCTGGACTCAGGCTGGATGTCGCGGAACTTAAAGTTTCCTCTTTCATCTTCAAACTTGATGGGTCTTTGTCCTTGGACTTATCTTTCTCCTTATCCTTACTCTTCTCCTTCTCCTTCTTATCCTTATCTTTACCGTGTTTGTGGTCGTGTTTGTGCTTGTGTTTATGCTTATGCTTCTTCTTGTCCTTCTTTTTCTTCTTATTCTGCAATTGAAACTTTGTTTATTAGAAAAATATTATTAAGTGGATGCTACTCTGAGGAAGAGATATTCTTACCTTATTGACAGAATCACCCTTTTGCTTGTGTTCCTCTGTCTCCTTCTTAAACATTCCTGGCTCAAAGCCAACGGGTCCAGCTGTACCCATTATGCCAGGCAATGAAGCGGAATTATCACTGTAGTATTCCGACTTTACTTTCCCCTCTCCCGGCACCGGTGGCACTCGTTCCTCGGGCTGAAGATTTAACAAATCCGTTTATAGATTATATCGCCAATGGCAGAAACGCTGCTGGTAGTTTATGTTTTACATTAGTTTGTTTTTGCCGCTTCGGCTCGGGGCAATGCTCCATCGAATTTGATGGTCCAGGAGTATCTCTGGATGGCGAAGGTTTTCGTTTCCCCGTGGAGCTCGGTGCTTCAACGTCTATTACAGGGGGATCGTGCTTTGGGTGTGGTGCTGGTGGCTTTATCTGTTGTAACACACGGCACATGTAAAAATTGATCGAATCATAGTTTTGAAACACGAAATGAGGATCAGTTTCTTACTTCGGGGACTTTTACTTCCTGCTCGGGACTAGGCGGTCCTGCCTTTCTGGGTTTGGTGAGCATCGCGAGCTCCGGAATTGGCAGGCAAAGCGGCCGTTTTGTACCGTACAAAGTATAATACAAATCGACTAAATCACATCGTAACTTTGCGTCGTGCGAGAGCATACCACTGAAATAGGCAAAGTTAAATTAAGATCGTCAAGCATAATGGGATATTGGAAGATGGTTTATGTATCGCATACTTGATTAGATTCCATATTCGGTCCACTAGATCCACGCGATCTAACCGATGCTTGTGTGCTCTTTCAAACGGTGGATTTTCGACCATCAGTCGAACCAGTCTGTGCCTTACTCCTGGATGGGGGTCCATTTCAGCCATGTCGAGTAGGAATTCCAAGTCTCCCCATTTACCGTCCACTCGTGTGAAATCCACCAAGGCTTCCAATGCCGCGACCCTAACATCTAAGACACACAATGATTTAATCCTGCAATTCTTCAACTACCTAATATCCTTCTAATTGATTGACAGAGCCTGTACCTATGAATTGGCCGTATTGTGCATATGCTCTGAAGA
Organism: Crossocerus cetratus; assembly: GCA_963675795.1. Taxonomy (NCBI): domain Eukaryota; kingdom Metazoa; phylum Arthropoda; class Insecta; order Hymenoptera; family Crabronidae; genus Crossocerus; species Crossocerus cetratus. The sequence goes on from OY776667.1 coordinate 21,225,731, forward strand.
TATCTGGGTTACTTGGCAGATGACCGAACTTTTGCAAAATTCGTATTACTTTGAGGCAAGCGACACTCACGGTGTACTTGTAACACGGCAATAGTTTCTCCAAGTTCAAGTTTCTAGTTACTTCCTCCAAGATTGCTTTCGTGTCGACTGACAGTGACTCGGCAGCGATTGCAGTACTGAAAATAGAACTTTATCATCATTAAATGTAATGCTGGCTTGCTGATTTCTAATACTCACCCCTGTTGGACACTGATGACTGGCGTCACTGTCGCACCCAGAGCTTCGATCAACGCTGCTCTGTAATAATTATCGGAATATCTGTTTTTACTATTGTCATTATATTTGAACAAGTCCATCAGGAATGCCAAAACTTCCGGCGGACAGATTCCATGAGAATTGCGCAAACCCGCCATGGCTACTGGTATAGTCTAAAAATATCAAACAGCATTTACTGACATCGATCCATACAGGAATTCATTCGGCTAAATAAACTTCCAATCAAACTTATCTCCCACCTTTTGCAGGAAGTAATGTTGAAAGTTAAGGAAATTGTTTTGCTTTATTATTCGCCTACACGACGCCGATCCAAATAGCTTTCGAAATATTGCCAACATCGCTGGCGGGCCGACCCACGTTGCTACCATAGCATTAGCGACCTAGAAATTCATTCTTAGAGAAAATGAAGTAAATGCAATGCGCGTCACATCGAATTTGAATGGGTCACTCACTTTTGTTAAACAATGTGCAGCTCGCACTCTGACTTTGTAGTAACAATGCTCATTCTCGATAGTGTCGGTTAAAGCCATACGTGTATGCGGGGTCGAATGATTCTGTAAAGCGCGAATAGCTTCTAATTGTGCAGTAACGTCTCTCTCGTGTCTTAATTGATATTGCCACTGATAGTCCGGCTGCTCGATATGAACATCTCGCATTAGCGTCATCTCAGGATCCAATCTGATCCACAGCACTGGGGAATCGCTGTGTAGGATACAGGTAACTCAATTATCGCGTAAGTTCTATTTCAAGGATTCTCTCCGGACGAAAATACCTACTCCATGGCAGACAGATCCATGTCTACTTCCTCCCCCGTACATAACGGGATCTTTTTCTTCTTGTTTCGCCGACTCTTGCTGTGACATGTAATGTCCGCTTTAGCTACTGTCCCTTCTATTTGCAGAGTGTGCTTGAACGTACCATCTAACTCTTGAATATTCACTAAGAGAGGACCCACATACTTTCTTATTCCTCTTTGATGCGTGGTGTCCTGCCGAATTTCTAATTCCACAGTATTCCTGGACGATATACAATGCTTAGTATTTACGATGGAGATTGTCTCGAGTCTTGTACCTTGACTCACCGCTTCCTGTTGAATACGAAGCTTAAGCTGAACTTAGCGTGCCCGCCTGTCCTCACCCATTGGTCTATAAAAACAGCCATGTCTTTGCCAGTCACGGTAAATATTGCTTTAGTAAAAACATTTGTACTGATCAGCATGTGCGACCACAGTCCAGAGTCGACTTTCTGCTGTGCCGCATTCGCCGCGAGGGATAATTGTTTGTTAAAAACCTGCAGAGTTTCAATTATGAGGTAAAGGTAGATTCCGGAAATTTGAAGATCAGAGTCTGTTACTATTTACTTGTAAGAGTAATTCTTGGCCAATTCTATGCTCCAACATTCTGATGACAAGATGAGCTTTCTTACGAAGGACTTCGATGTACCTAGGCGACATAGTATGCAAGTTCCTCGTTGGAAAATAGAAACCTGGGTCTGGTGCTCTGGGGGCAGGTGCAGGCGTGTTTGCCGCAATGGGCAATGGGGCTGGTGGTTGGGAAGGATCTAATATTATACCTCCAAATTGTTCTTCATACTTTACAACTTCCTGTAGCTCCTAAAGGTATACATCACAAATTAGATAGGAATGAAGAGCCTTCGAAGTTCCAATAAACCTACCGATTGGACCCATTCTCTATATTCATTATTTCCGAAACACTTTTTCGCATATAAACCAGTTAAATATGTCGATATGCCTTTCGGCAACCACATATCCGACCAATTCTGCATCGATATAAAACAGCCAAAGAACTGTTCCGCTATTGCCTGCGCCATCGCCTTTTTTGTATTGTATACCTGGTCGATGATAGCAGTTGAATGCAGTATGTTTGTGCTGGAACAATACATGACGGTGATATACAAAGAAAAATACGTCGAAGGTGTTTAGAAATTCTGCTCGACATACTTTAAAATACTCATTGTGGCGTATGCATTGACATCCTCGTCTATTTCATCCACAAAAACCTGTTTATAACAGGAGTATGGATATCGATTGGACAATGTTTCTTCATAAAATTCGAACGCTTCGTGCATATATTTCGCCGACACTTTTAAAGACGGCAATAATTGCGGTAGACAGAAATGTGTGACTTCATGCATGTACGGGTCGACAAATATCTCGAAGGGCCTGAATGTTGGGAAAGTCATAATCAAGGTTTGCCTTTCAGTAATTCAGAGGGAACCCCAGCGAGCTTAGTTTGAATTTCCTACCCGACAGCCAGAGCGATATTCGGGGCTGATGCAGGAGTATTGAGGACATAATGAAATGTTTTTCGCCGCATATCGGGCGTATATACAACTTCGACGAGATCGCCGCAAGACACGGCCGTCATAAAATCATCGACTGTGAACTCCAACTTCCAAGTGCATGGTTCGGCAAAGCTGTCCACGCACGGGAACCATAATCTCGATGAATTTTCATAGCTATATGTGTACATATGGGCACCTCTCTAAAAATGTATATATTTGTCAAGTTTATAGTTTGGCAATAGAAATGGCAGTAAAGAAAACATACTTCTGCAAGAGTTCCTTCACAATTAGGTACAACAAAATGCACACCACCCTGTGGCTGTTCCAGTGAGAACTCTATGCTAATCCTTAAACTTCTACCCTCACCAACCAGATGTGCCGCATCTGGTGGGATCTGTACAACTAACTCTCCTGTATTATTGTCCGGGTCAACCTTTTGTGCAGCTGCTAGGTGCATATTAGAGAAGAACTCCAATGATCTCCTACAAAGTTAATATTTACATGGTTTATAGAAGATATAAATAAGTAAGCGGATCTTGGGGAAAGAAAGTAGGCTTACTGCTTGCCATCTCCCTGGCAAATATCCAAAAATGGATCAAAGTACTGGAAAGGTGCTTCATAGGTATCATTGAGACACACTCTGTATATTCTGCATTGCTTGGCATTTAGCTTGATGAGCCTCAATGTATCACGCGCAGGAATAATTGTTAATTCAACAAATCCCTGTAATAACACAAACACTGATAATCCGCAGACCATTGAAACACACAAATATTTCCTACCATTAAAACTTACAATTATGCTTTTCCTTTGGAAATTTATTCCTGTTAAGCTTAATATCTGGTGGGCTGTAAATGAGGAAGGAACATTCAAGAAGATTGGATAACAGTAAATTCACTTTAGAAAGTGCACTTGGGGAAAGATAACCCCTTTTGGAGTTCACAAAGTGCAGTTCGTATTTGAACAATTTCCAGGTCTTTCGATAAGAAAAATAACACTTGTTGTTAGACTGATCTTGCATTTCTGTTAAGAGAGGTAGAATTGTTTTAGAATTGTAAAAAACACTAAAGTAGATACTTATAATTTATAGGGTCGGCTAATATCAGCCGTTTTCTCCTTCTTCATGTTATCATTAATAGAATTCTCCGAAAGTTATTTCAATAATGTTCCATCCCTCGGCGATCGCGAGTACACGGTTAGTTGAGTAAATATTGTTTTGACATTTTCGACAACACTTGCAAAAGGTTACGTTCGACACATCAAAACCCTGCACATTTGTGATTGTTCTGCCGAACGCACCGAGCGAGCTGCCGCTATTTTCGGAACTATCGAACTTAATGGCGGGTAATTCAACCATCCCATAGAAAATCTTATTTTATCGAATATTTCCTTACTCTAATTAACCACATCCATAAATACAATTCTTTATTATTACAATTTCTCTAAAATCCCAATCCACCTTGGATAAATTCCCAATTGAAGATCTATACTTTAAAAATCTCTGTGAAAAGCCTAATCGAGCTAAACTCGAAATCACAGGAATTCCGAAACTCATCGTCACGACTTTGGCCGACCGGTCGAAAAAAAGAGATTCTTTCGAAAAGGGCGGGTGGAAGTGGACGCACATCGCGTCTAGGAAAAGTTGGTTCTTTCTATTTGGCGAATGTGGCATAGCGGAGTTTTCGCAGAGCTGTTGCCAAAAGTGCCGCAGCCTTCTATCCCCATCTTCATCTACACACGCACATAGGCTTGCCCGATCGGGCCGATCTCGATGATTGGTGCTGGTTCGTGCTCGCTCTCTGCGATTAAAGTACTCTGCATGCAGCTCGGGGCGATCGAGAATTAGTAGATAAAACGAGGAATGTCAACTATGGACGAGGTTCTCGAGAGCTGGGAGGAGATGGAGGAATCCGGGGTAAGTTGGCGCTTCCTGGCGAATCGGGAGGACACCGGACGCAACTCGGGATTTCTAATGGAGTAATCACGTTAACCTGTACTGCCGATGCACGAACACCTTCGAGCGCTCGCTTCGCCGAATATCATCTGTATTTCAAGAGGAGTCCACTCGCAATAGCAATCTCCAGCGAGAGCTACTTGGCTCTCTCAGTAAATTGATCGGAACTCTGGTAATCGTGCGACTAGTGCCGGAGGTAGAATCTTGAGCTGAAATCCACGCATTCTCCGCTCGATAAATATCCATGTGGCTCGGTTTAGTCGTCGAAAAGTCCGCTGCTGCTTCTCCCATAAGGATACTGATCTTCGGGAAATAAAGGGATTTGCTGACGTTGCTCCTCGCCGCGAATCCGCGCAAGCGGAAGAGGATCGGGAAATATATCGCATTTCTCCATTTGATATCCAAGTCGAATTGTTTTCCCTATGGCGATAGTGTAACCTTATACTTTCCTATTTAGGCGCTTGAGACGCGCAGTGATAAAGTAGTAGTTTTTCATCGGTGAATAGAGACGTTCGAGCTCGATGAATTCTTCCGAGTGTTTAGAGTCAAAGTTACCCAATAGTTGATTCGAGCGGTGAGACAGTGCGCGGAGTAATCGATTTCTACATGTGTATCGTGTCCTCGTCAATGTTAATGTAATATTGCTGTTACAACCGATTTTAGGCGCTCGACAAAAAGTTGGATGCCCTCCAGTTAAATGCCGTACAAGCATTAGAGGAAATAGAATCTCCTAGGTATGTTCTGAGATAAGTGCGTATGGGTATGATTACTGAGCATTCACAGAGTCCAGATACTCGACCAGCGATTAAACAGTCCACACAATCAAACACTCTCTGACTGGATAAAACCTTCCCAATCTCTCATTAGGATACGTATCGCACTCGATATGTTTAGAAACTGTGCCTGAAGACAATCCAGCGAGAGTGGAGGACGTGGCAAGTTGAATATCTCACCATTTTTTCTTCATGTTATAGCCTCAAAGCCAATACAAATTCGAGAATGATAATCCTGGGTGAGGATGGTATAAGATCTCAGTATGTACCTCCGACGCCTACAGTGAAGATTCTAAAGAGACCTTCCAGAGATTCCCAGGGTGGAGGTGACGGCCCGTTAGTTAACGGCGACAAGCCCAAGCAACCTATCAAAACTTTGAAGCAGGTACAAACACCTTCCATACACCCAATCCCTTCATTCTTCAATTTACACCAATCTCCCCTAAAATTGCAGCGCGAGCAGGAGTACGCGGAAGCGAGGAAAAGAATCCTCGGCGAGGAGAGGAGTCCCGAGGAAAAGATCGTACAGGAGATCAGTAGAATTCAGCCGAAATCGACGAGTTCGAGCGGAAGCGGCCTACCGAGCAATATAGTTCGACTGCCGATTGGGCCCGACGGAACGCGGGGGTTCACAGTACGCAGGTAGCGCGAGTCCTGAGGATCTACCCTCTTCACCCATCTTCTACCTCTTCTTCCTTCTTCTCGGTATGGGGAAGAGAGGCGGCTATGAGGCCGACAGCAGAGAGCAGCTTAATCTTTCTGATCAACTGCGAGCGTTCCGCTCCCGCGTTATCGCGCGGAGCACCGTATGAGCTGTGCCCTGCAGGTCGTTACTGTGTATAGACCGTATAAACTAAAGGATCAAGGCTATAAATCGGCGAAAGATTTCATCACTATGAAAGTGGTCGGGTTTTCTTGCCAATGTAACGCTACGTTTTTGTTAATATTTGTTATAACTTAAGGAAACCGATCAATCCAAAATAAACCACGGGAGGGAGGATATTATAATACAGTTATGTCGAAGCTGAGCACTGCGGGATGGCAGTGTATCCCGCTAACACTTCTCTATCGCGATCTGGCGCACTGCGACTTCGCGATCTGTTTCACTTCCTAAACCTGTGTACTAATGTCGACTGTCGTCACTTCACTCCTAATGATCAAAGGGAATTCTCCCTTTGCATTAGTATGTTGCGTCTATTCATCGTTAGCGTAAATAATCGTAATCACGCCATTGTAATGATATATGAACATGGATAAAATACAGCAGATTCTCGTTTTCTAATTCCAGCATTTCTTTCCTTTTTACCCTCGCGATGGAATGTCCTAATTAATTGCTAATTAAACTATTCTTCCATCCCAGATAAATCTTCGGTGCAGATAACTTGATATCAATCGACTGTCAAGTGTGAACTCGACGCGAGTGGAGCAGAGTGATAGAGGTGGGTGAGTTGGTAACAATGCTCGGAAATCACGAGAGATCGGCGGCGCATGTCAAGCCGTGCGCTCTGGTGCGCTTGTTGTTCGTCTGGCCGACACTGAAAGGGGTGTTTTTACCTTTCGAAATGACAGAAATAAATTAACCCTGCACGCTCAAGGGATTCGTAGTGCGGTGCTTCGTTCGACGCGCACAGTGTAGATATGGCAGAATCAGTTGGCCCGATACTTCACGTAATTGTCATTGGATTCCACCACAAAAAGGGATGTCAAGTAAGTGCTGTCAGTCGCGTCAGACGAATTGGCAACCTGTTATTTCTCTATACTCTCGCGATACTTTGCGCCTATTATCCTCGCGTGTAGAGATTATCGCAGTTGTGGGAGTCAATCGAGTCCAATCTGTTACTCCACTTTGGAAAACTACTAATCTGTTTGTTCACTGGCGTTTGTGTCTAAGTGAACAATCTTGTGTCAATCTAAGAGATTATTTCTAAGACAGATTGTTGCTTCACGAGTCAAACTGATTTCATGTAATAACCAGGTAGAATATTCATTTCCCCCGTTGGTGTCCGGGGCTACCAACGATTGTCCCTTGGGTTGGAAGTATCTGCCCACGCTTGCTTTACCAGATGGTTCTCACAATTACGACGAGGACACTGTCTTCTTTCACTTGCCCAGTTTGAATGATCCGAAGCGCACAATATATGGCATCTCATGCTTCAGGCAAATACCCGTTGAGGTGAGCATACTTTAGGAATTCCATGTGACTCATGACTCTCTTTATTGAATAATCCTATGGAGGAGTTATATCATAGAAGTGTGTATGTCTGTACATTATAAGAATCAAATGGGCTTTCAGAAACTTAAAAACCGTACCTCGGACATAACAAGAGGTACTGTTCAGAAATCAGTATGCGTGCTAAGTACTTTACCTCTATATGGCCATATCCAAGTGAAAATGGCACTCATTACACACGCTTACTTTGAGGAAGGTGATTTTAGTAAAGTGTCCCTATTGGAGGATACGTATCATCACCTTAATTCGTGTATGAGTGGTGAGAGTCAAATACCACCACAAATTTTTGTCGGTAAATATGATTTATTTCATTCTAAAGTTGCAGTTTGGAGCCAGGTTTATAATTAAATTGATGATTGACAAATGCTTTTTAGGGCTCTCAGCTAGGGATTTCATTTTGCAATTTCGACACAAGGTTCTGCTATTATTTAAGCTACTTCTACTAGAAAGGAGAGTAGTATTCTACCAGTCACCAGTGCAGCCTTTATGCACAGCGATATTGACATTGCTCTCTTTATTTCCTGGTATGATTGAAAGTGGCCTGCAACAAGCTGCATATGTCAGGTACACTTATTTGAATAACTGAGAAGAGTAGCAGAATTTCCTTTAGATCCATGTATAACTCTAGGCATATATTACCAGGCCTTCCAGACCAATGTCTCCAATACCGACGTTCGACGACGAGGAAATAGTAACAAACAACATTGATACAAACTTATCTTCGACCAATAGTGTTAAAGATAACATGTCGAGCTTGTCCCAGGAGAATCCCAATGACGATTCCCCTAGGGACTCGTTGTGCATAAACGATAACAAAACAATCGAGACCATGGAGGGTAAATGCATGGACGAGTTTCAAAGTCTGACGCTGCAGAAAAACAACAACGATAGCGAAAATGAGAGTATAAAGGTCATCGAAGTCGAAGCTGGACACGAATGTTCCGACTCTTACGTAGACGATCCGACGTTTGATTCCAAGTTGGGTGACAATGTGCACAGAGTTCAGAGTGTGAATACAATCACGCTGGGTGCGGGAGATGCCGACAATACTTTGCCACGCGATACAAGTAGCGATGCGCTCTCAGACGCGCGTTTGACATCTAACATTACTCAGATTGCGCATATAAACCCGGAACTTTGCGGCTTGCCGCTCGATATATTCACCAAGGTAAATATCGAAAGGTTTCGCTCCTTCTGACTTCGCTATCCTACGTGCATAATATCTTACTATTTTCAATTACTTTCAGGGGTATTTGTGCTTACCATATCTCTCCCTGCCATATTTAGATCTTTTAGCCGATGTAAATGTTCGAGGGTACATCGTAGGTGCGACAAATGTTCTGTTTAAACAGAAGAAACAGCTTATAGATGTGTTGATTGAGGTGAGCGATCGTGGTACTGAATGTGTAAGAGGCGTGTGAGACGCATCCCCTAATACTGTTTTAACCAGGTGGAGAACACAAGGATAGAAGCGACCGACCCCGAATTGAGAAGACAATTGCACCTTACGACGGAGGATCTGCGATTCGCCGATTACGTGGTGAGGCACGTGGTTGAGCCGCGAAAGGACGTCTTCTTAGACGGAGTCGGGTGGGAAGGTGGAGACGAATGGATTCGAACCCAATTCCGAGTGTATTTATTGAGTATGTTAAGGACTTCCATGCAGGCGGACGCTCGACAGTGTGATAATTACAATTCCGCATTTATGTCTGCTTGGAAGTCGACAAACAATTATAAGATGTGGGCGGCTATCGATAAGCCCGAAATTACCAACGTCGAGCCTGGCCACCCGTTTGCTGGCCAGCTGTCAGTCCAAGATATGAAGTTGAGGCTCTCGCAGTGAGTATTACATTGTAACAAGACCCAGTGCTTCATCGATGCTATTCAATCATAGAAAAATCAAACGAATTATAGCACAATGCAGAATACGGAGAGTGGACGGAAGCTGAATCAAGCGATGGCATCAACAGGCCGCGCAGTGGCGACCACGGGGAAAGCTGTGGGTAAGATATCTTTCGTACTATTCGTCCGTGGAGCACGCGCAGATCGGATTCAGAGTTCAGTACGAGTTCGCGAAGGCAAGCACCTTTGACATTACCATTCTTTACAAGGTGGGGCACTCTCTCAAGCCAAGGGAGCATTCTCTAACTGGTGGAGTACGCTAACCACGGTACAGCCGGTAGACGAAGGAAAGACTGACAATCAAACTCCAAATATACATTCAGCCGTTTCGGGGATACCCATCAAAGTGTCCGTCGAAAGCGAGGAGATAAACATACCGCATAATAATACAGATTTACGAGTCTCGGTAGAATAGTCTAGGAGCTAGTAGAATTTATAACAATTCCATTGCAAGGCTATACGAATTTTGCAAAACGATGTCATTACGAGTTCGACTATGTACTGAAAATGAATGGATGTGGTAGTGCAAAGATAATCCTGTTAGATTCTAGGGCAGTTACTTATGGAGCGTTATCGGATCAGAGAAGGGACTAAGCGAGAGGAAAGCGTGCTGTCCTTTTACGACAAACTGTGTTAATTGTGATAGAAACATTTTGAAACGATGAAGTACGAAAGAATATGTTTATTGTTTGTTGGTTTGTTTGTTTTTCTCAAGCAACATAAATCGATTAATGCGTTTGATTAAACACGCGATTGTTATGAAACTTCTGTTGTTTGTTTTTCGTAAGGATAACTTTATTCTAAGTTGTTGGCTCGGTACATCGACTTTAAGCCATGGCGACTGCATATTTTAAAGGAAGGTAATCTCATACAAGTAACAATTAATTTTATTCTTGCCAAGGAACTGATATACAGCGGTTTACACGCGGCAGTATTTATTTACATAGACACCATAGTCTTAGGAAGTACCTGCTACTTTAAATTTATGTATATAAACGTCAACTCAGATACTATTTAAGAAGCGTAATTCGTACAGCTTTAATTTACACTTTAAACCTTCACTTCGAAACAAAGTATTGTTTGTTTACTTCTCCTACGTGCGACATACGCTTTATTTATTGAAATTCTGTTCCGCTTATTTAAGATGTAATGTAATGATTTCGAGATCCGTGCAATAGCGACGCAAGGGAAATTGACTTTCCTTCTCGCGGACAAATGGTGTGTTTTGAGGAAGAACTCGATTTATTTTAAGTGTAGTTTTATCGACGCAGACGTCACGTTTTCTGTCGTCGGAAATGTTACATTACGTAGGCCGGTAGAATTTTTTTACACCGTGGATGGACTTATGAATGGCGCGCGACACTGAGGCAAAACTGACTTATATATTTAACTCGTTCAGAAATTGTAACCAGTGCTATTTATTACACCAGTAATGTACATTGAGTGCGCTGTAAAGGAATAATAATCACCAATATGCCCACAGTCGTACTGGAATTGTCTTAATTCTCGTTTTCTACTCAACTGTCGGAATTGCGATATATAAGTGTCAGTCAGTCAGTCGAATCGACCTCTTCATTGTCATTGACCCATTGTATCTCAACCATCCATCGACTCACTATTTATTTAAAGAAAAGTGCCAAACCTACAATCGTAAGACCCTTACTTTACGATCATTTTAAGTCTTCTAGATTCATTAGCCAGTCGACACCGCCGAGAGTTTAGTTCGCAGAGCGCGATGACGCGGCGAAGGGACTCCGCGCGTTTCTGCAGCTTTGGATGTTGCGAGATCCGAGAATGAAAGTACAGTCAGTCCGAGAGAATATACCATGTTAAGTAGTTGGGTATATTTCTATGTTTGTAACACAAAGTTTATACAGCGTAAGCGCGAGTGAAAGAGTGCGAATCACAGTAACGAATACATAGTCTATTCGAGAACTGGTTCCGTGCCCGCCAGTCTAGCGATAGCCACTTTATTGATTTGTAAACCGGAAGACCCGTCACACACCTGCAGTACGATTAGACACACACACTTTCTCTCCCGCATCACCTTCGACACACGATTAGACAATTTTTCATTCTTTGTACCAAAATGTAGTTCGCAAAAATAAAGTTGTAATTGAAAACTCATTCCCTCCCACCGCCAACATACTTCTACCCTTCGCACGGTGACAACAAGTGGATTACGCATCGCTCATCCTACCACAGCGATACTTCCCTCCCCGACTGCGCTCGGGGTTCAAGGATAACATTAAGAAGCCCGCAGCCAACGCGCGCGTTGCTCCAAGAGAAATCGCCGTCGCTATTTACACAGGCGCACCAGCGAACGTGGCGCGCGCTCTTATTTCCGCGATTACGGCGCGTGCATGGAAGTGCGTGCGCGAGCGGGAAATCGCAAAGTAGCTTTTTAATAAACCGCGCGTTATGACTACTCCGGGCGCTCGCTCTCATAATCAAATCAGGAACGAGATTCTTCGAGTCGCGTCGTCTCGATAAGAAGTCTCTCGAGCAAGAGGGGGCAGGAGGAAAGTGCATGGGCAAAATAGCAGGAAGAAAGTGAAAACCGACGGAGAGGACATTCTCTGGCGCGCGCGAGAGAGAGATAGAGACTAATTACCGGAGGGAAGCTCTGACTGGTCGGCGACGCGGCGAATAAACAGCGTCGCGGGCCGATAATAGCCGAAGAGCCGTAAGGTGGCCGCGGTGCGAAAGAACAACGGTGAAGCTCGTCGCCGGTGGGGAGGGAAGGAACCTCGTCGCACGGTGTATGCGCCATGCTAAACCGTCGACAAGACAAAATAAATAAATCCCTGTAACCCAAAGGAAACTCTCCTCTCTCTTAACATCTCCCTCCTCGGCTCGGAGTCTCGACGCGGCAATAATCGCCGGTCGCAGTGTCTGGCGTATCGTCGCCTTTACGGCGTCCGCGCGTGCTTGACAAATCGAGCAGCAGCAGCAGCAGCAGCAGCAGGCTGTCGCTCGTGGGACCGAGCGAGGCCAGAGCGAGGCTCTCGTCGCAGCAGCGGCGCAGCCGAGGGCCAGTAGTACACGCGACCACCTCGGCGCTCGGTGTTGTTGCGAATAAAATCGGGCGCGCGCTGCTGTGCCGCACACACGTAATCGTACGCACTACGCACTGCCGGCGCGAGCGGGGCCGAGAGAGAAGAAGAAGAAGAGAGGAAGAGCAGGCGAAGAGAATCGTGGTGCGGAGTCGCGGTAATCGGCTGGGTGTCGAGTGTGTCGAGTGGTGCAGGAGTCACACAGGCAGGAGAGGCGGGTGTAACCTCGGCAGGCGGCGCGAGCGTGTGTAACCTCTGCTAGTAAGTCGAAGCGACGCGAGTACGCCGGGCGGCCGAGAGGATCGGGCGCGCGCGCGGACCCAGCCGCGCTCTCCTCTCTCATCGCGTTTCCCAGCGGGCCGCGCTCATCGCGGCACATCACCTTCTCGCCATAGCTATGCGAGAAAGGGATAAATCGGTGACTGGCGGCCGGCGGCCATCTTCCAGATGAGTTTTTCCCCTTTCTTCCGATAAGCCCAGTGCGCTATGCCGTGAGGGAGAGGGACAGTCGCGCAGATTGACAGAGCGAGCGAGAGAGAACAATCGTGTGCGCGAACCCAAGGCTCCGAGAGAGAGGGAGCAGTAAGCCAGAGCGAGAGCGAGAGAGAGAGAGAACGATCGCCCGGCCAAGGAACAGCAACAGAGGCCGAGTAAACGAGAAGAAAGAACACACAGACTTCTTCTTCTTCTTTTCTCTCTCTCGACAGAAGAGTAACCTCGCCGCCGCGCGCTAGGAAGTGTCGGCCGAGGACGAGCAAGGCCGGGACAACGAAGAAGAAGAAGAAGAGAAGAGGCATCAGAGCAACGGGCCTCTACTATGCGTGGCGCGAGGTGCGGTTGAACGCACGGTGCCGAACCGCCGCATGGTGAATCAACCACCGAATCCTCAAAGCTCTCCTCCACTCGCCGTGTTGCCGTCTTGACCAGCCGTGGTAACCTTGCATCGGCCGGCGCGTAAAAGACGCGACGACAGCAAGGGCAAGGGAGAACCGCACGTCTCTCTCACACCGACCCAGAGAGAGAAAGAGAGAGAGAGATCCTGGGATTCTGCGGAGGCTGAAAGGGCAGGCATTGACAAGGCGAAAGAGTGAAGAAGGAGAGTGTGCGAAGCGGAGAAGAGAAGTCTTGGCGTGAGTGGGTGCGGGGGTGGTGGGGAGAAGACGGAGGAGACACGGACAATACAGCGAGAGAGACCCCCCATTGCCGTGTGCGTTCGGCCGTGCGTTCGCTCGTAATCACGTATCACGAGCGTTCCCGTCTCTTCCCGTCGCTCTCCGTGAGAGAGCCGTCACGATGTCAGGCCTAGTTGACGAGCGGCCCGCTCGCTGATACTCTACCGGCCTCGAGCCAGTGTCCTCGCCGTGTCTGCGAGTGCGTCTCGACCGGAGGATTCCCAATCCTCTCCCCGAGGATTCCCAATCGATTGTACGTGGTAACCCTTCCGACTCTCTACGACCTAGTCGATCCCGGGCGCCGACGATAAAAAGTGTCGCCAGCTCGAGCCTTTCGCACAACAGGTAGAGGCGTCGCGAGAGGTTTCTCCTGCGGGCGACTCTTGGCCTCTGGGTAACCTCGATTCGCCGGAGGGCCCGAGCGCCGCTCTTTCGGCCAGCGGCTTCCTTTATTTACGAGGTTTCATAACCTCTCTCGAGAGACAGAGAGAGTCGCTCCGCTGGCCGGCTGCTCCAATTTGCGGATGCTCTTCGACTCCTATTCGCGCGCGCTCTCCTCTAACTAAAGTCTAAAGACTCTAAAGCCTTTCGCTTCGATCGTCGACTCGCTCGCGCTCTCGCCGATCAACCCTCGGTTAGATGTGTTCTTGTTTGCTGCTTCTCTCGCAGTCATTTTTATAACTAGAGAACCTTGATATCGGCATTCGGGGAGATTCTTGGAGATTTGTCATTTTTGCGAATTCGTAACCCATTGACCGTGCGCCGAAAGATTTCGTGCTTTCTCGCTCAGGTATATGTAGTTTACATAGAGAGAGACAGAGAGATTTAGTTTCCGCGAGCGTACTGCGCGACCTCATCGCAATTTTTCCTGTAGTTCGTTGCGGCGAATCGGATTTGCCTATTCTTAGAGGACGACGCTTGAATCATTATCTAATCGGGCGCATTTGAAAACTACTAATACGCGTGTATGCCATAGGTTGACTAACATGTGCGACTTTTCTTTTCTCCCCGGATCCTCTTTAGCTCTCCTGCGGGACCAACGAGCACTAGCCGTCGTGTGCGGGCGACAACCGGCAGTGGTTTGACGGGGGCCAGTTAGCAGTGTCCAAGTACTACTACAATCGCCCCGGCGGAGACTAGCTGGCGTGCCCGATGGATCCGAGTGTTGTGAGATCAATAATGAAAGAGGTGCTCCCAGCGGTGTAACACTGTCGGGCGAGAGGACTGAGCGAGCACGGGGATCGCCAAGAGAGTTTTGGCGAGAGGCTCATGAAAGGAAAAGTGCATTCCGGGGTGGATACTCTCGGCGACGGACATGTGTGATGTGAAGTAATCGAACAAGCTGGATATCAGTGTAATAATGTAGTGCCAACTTTGCAGATGGATAAACAGGGATGACTGATAATTGCTGGAACTCTGGTGGTGGTAAGTCTTGCCAACCTTCTACAGAGGATCTCTGTATCTCTATCTCGCTCTCTCCCGGGCGCCGGCACGGGGCGTTTTATCTTGGCACGATTCCACTGATTCCTAGCTCCCGCACTGGAGAGACGAGCCGCTGCCGCCGCGCACATGCCTCTCTGCTGGTCGCCTCTATGCCAATACCGAGCGGACGGAAAAACTCATGCCCAATCTTTTCCTTATCGGCTGTCGAGGCTTGGGCGAGCGCGGGCCTCTACCTCTCCATTGATAAGAGCTATCGGATGGACGGGCGCAACTTTACGAGCGAGGATTCAACCAGTTTTCCCCCCTCCGGATGAGTACCGATCTGCGGCCCCGTTGAGTTATGCAATCTCCCTCGAAGGATTACAGTGCGAAAGGGCCCAGAGTCCGACACCCAACTCCTCCCGCATTTCTACGACTCATGATCGAACCTTGGTGTCGAGAGGGAGAGAGGCTCCGAGCTCAGCCCTCCCACAATTACCAACCGAGATATAAAGTCGAAGGTCTCGGTTGAAAATTCGCCGGTGCGAGCTCTCCACTCTGGCGGCCTAGATCAATAAGCTTCGATGAGTAGGAGATTGCATAACGTCCATTTCCCCGCCTGTGTATTCGCCGGGGAAAACTGGGGCCAATTCCTCCTCCAGGTTCGCCCGGTTGCCGCCGCATGTCGGTCACCAATCTACCTGCATACCTCGCCGGAGAGACAGAAAGAGAGAGAGAGGGAGAGAGAGAGAGATTCTCGCACTTTCATAAGCGCCCGCGCGCCTTTACGGGCGGCGGAGACGCGTATCCGGGCGAATTCCGAGGTGTTTATTCACTCGGTGTTGGCATAACGCATGTCCATTCATGGCGCAGTGTGCATCGACCGCCCTATCGAGTGCGCGGCGTCTTCCAGATCTCCATTAGACTGCGTGGCTGCTCGACCAACTAGCATTCATGGCGGAGGTGATCCCACCAATAGATTAAACCATCTACCACTCGTTTTCATACGCTTTCCTTATTAACAGGTCTATATATTTCCTAAAACCATTAACCGATTTGAATGTTATGAAGCTCATTGGAATCAGAACAAAATACTGAATCAAATGACACCATGATAAGATTAACTTAATGCCGTAATTAGTTACAACATTCTTTTTCAATTCAATTCATTCATTCATTTCAATTCATTAAATTTTAATTTTTCGTGTGTCTGAAAAGCATTGGGACCTGAGTTGGGTCAAGAAAAGGAGCCTCAGCCAGTCAGTTAACGCTTGACGCTTTCAACTATGTACTTGGCGTGGAGACTCTACCGAGTCTCCTGACTAGTGGGCGCCGGGGCAAGATCGACGGTGGCCATGCCTCCGCGCTAATGAAGGCTACTTCGGTCCGAGCAGCGGCGAGCAGCGCAAGCTCCCGAACTAGGACGCATGATTCCCCCATTCCGCTTCTCCACTTGTTTTCCTCCTGGCGCAATGCATCGCATACTCGCTTTTGATGGTCATGTTCGAGCGGCCACGCGTATACCCGCTCAGGATGTATTCACACATGTGCGCGCGCGCGCGCGCTGGTTGTTTTTGTATTCGCGGCGGGTTCCCTGCACTCGCGGCGGCGGCGAGAGTGCGTGAGACGCGCGGAGAGCAGAGAGCGCGGCTCCTTGGCGAAACGGATCGCGCTAGAGACAGTTTAATCGGCCTCGGCGCCGGTGAGAGATGCGCACTCCCATTGGCCGCGCCATGTTTTCGCGGAAACTAGCACCGCGAATCACAAATACACCGCATTCACTTAGGGCGCCGCGGTGAGTTCCGGCCGCAGCTTTTCCGAGGCCCGCCCTCCCCTCCCAACCGTGCGCTTCGTCTGTATATGTAGAGTCTGTCGGCCGGCTGGCCGGCGTTCTATAGTTGCCAGTAGTTTTATCGACGAGCCTCGATGGATAGTACATTCCCCTGTGATCCTCGAGTGTACTACCTTGCCCGCCGCCCTCCTCTCGCTTTTCGCCGCCGCGGAAACATCCGCCGGGGCCCAGACCAATTGGCACAGTTGCGCCCGTTGTGGTCCAATCGGACCATACCGCGCGATTCCTTTCTCGATTGATTCCACGGGGGAAAGGTCACTTTCCGTCCTTTCTAGCGCGGTGCTTGAGACAGCCTCTCTTTTCAGGATCTCTATCGGTAGGATGGTTCGATTCGATTAAAAGCCTGCTCCTTTGAATTTACAGTCATACAAGCCGGCCAAAGTCATACAAAGTCCAAATCCATCGAGGATATGGAATCTCCCGTAGTGGATTGCAAGTTGCACGCGTGCCCCTCTGTTTTTTTAAATTTTTTTATTAAAGCTACTGATTCAATGAGAATCAACCGGTCTTAGTAGAATAGTCCATCTTGATATAACAACAGTAATATATACAATTTTATAACAAGGATATATAGAAAAACGATTATGAAAATAAGAGTATGTGTAACAGGTGAATAATCTATATTAGGGACATAATTTGTGTAGACGTAGATAAGAGTAAAGTTCGCCCCCCTGGTTTGCGAGGGGACGCTCGGGCGTTGCTCGAAAGGTTTCGACGTCGGCATCGATCGTCGTGCGGATGAGAACAGAGGAACCAGAGAGCAGTCGCGAGTGATGCACCGAGGGCCGACCGCCTGGAAAACTATCCCCACGGCCTTTTACAGCGGCGGTGGGCTAAAGCTCGGCTCACACGAGACCTCCGGACAAGTTCTCCGCGGCCGCGTGCAGGACGTATCGACGTTTATGCAGGCCACGCCTTCCACGTCAGGCCAATCTCGAGTGGCGGCCTTTTCGTAACAAGTTCCTAACTCGACGCATCTCCCCGGCCCAACCGCACCGCCACCTGTGAATTACTCGGCTCGCTTTCTTCCCGCGGAACTATCGTTCGATTCCTATCGAATCTCGCACTTGGCTTTTGCGCTGGTTCGAGTTTAGTCGGCGGTGCTGTAAGCGTTTTCGAAATGGGCCTCGGGTGGTTGAGGCTGATACCATCGGAGATGTGAGGATGTGGATGTGGCGGAATCTACGGGAGTTGTAGAGGAGTTGGGAAAGAGTGAAAAAGATCGGATTTTTGATGGGGACCGAAACTAATAAGCAGGATTTATGTCCTGGCTCGTGTCCCTCGGTTCTTCTTTTAGCCAGTTGGCTTGTGACGTAGAGCGCCGCTCGTGACGCAGATTATATGTTGAGGATGAGAAATATTCTCATAACTGTAATGTGGGGGCTTCGTGTCGTTTAGGTCTTCGTACTGGAATTCGTTTTAATGTCTTCGGGTATTAGGAGAATCCCAGTTCATTCAATCGGGATGGGTGGATTCTGTATTCAAATTATTCTAATAAACAATATTCTAAAATTAGAATCAATTGACTGGATATAAATATCGATTTATTGTCAACCGTGAGAAAGAATCGATATCAATCTACCGAATTCTACACGAAAAATCCAAATTAATCGACTTCAAAGAAATCTCGATTGAGCGCGAATCGCTCGAGAGTAACAGTTGGTACGCTGTTCACTCGGCGCGTTACTTATCGCGCAGCAAGTG
Source organism: Crossocerus cetratus (assembly GCA_963675795.1). Lineage (NCBI taxonomy): Eukaryota > Metazoa > Arthropoda > Insecta > Hymenoptera > Crabronidae > Crossocerus > Crossocerus cetratus. The sequence continues at coordinate 21,244,376 of OY776667.1, forward strand.
GCGATCGTAAAGATATCCGGTGCGGCGTGAAGTTCAAGTATAATGACGGGATTTACGAGTGGCCTGCATGCAGGCCTCATTGTCGGCCTGAGCCAGGCATTACGAAGAGAGGCGAGGCGAGAGGCGAGTGTATGTGTCGGGCGCGCACTCTTCTGCCGAACGCAGTCACTCGCCGGGGCACTGTCCTCGGCCGACTCTCTCGCCCGCAATGTCGGCTGTTACCGATGTTTTGCGGAACCCGACGAGCCGCGGTCACGGCACCCCGCCACATGCCTTACACACACCCCACTCAGAATAGATCTACGCACTTGCTGATATTATCTCGAGCTCATGTCCTCTTCGAGAGCCGAGTGCCAGCCAAGCGCACTCTCTCCGCGCCCCACCAAATTCCCAGCGATTGCTTCGATTGGTTTGATAAGATAGAATGGGATTGGGCCCTGGAAATGGGCCTGATAGGGGAAATAGGGAAACTCGGTAGAAACTTGTGCTAAGGAGTTTTTTTAATGGTTTAATATCCTTTTGGAGTATTTGGGTATTTTTTGAATTTTTGAATTGAATTTTTTGAGGTTTATTGTATTTCGTTGACTTTTGTTAATATGCAAAATATTGTTTTGTGTGACTGGATGGTTTTTAGAATGACGGATAAAACTACTTGGTCCTTTTTTCAAATTTAAGAATACACATTTGACAGTATGTGAAAATTGTGAAGAAGCTAATTATGTTTTGAGGTGTGGGACACAAGGAATCATTATATAATTTCTCCTCGATAATCCCGACTCCTAACCACTCGCCACTATTCCCTGACCCACTTGCCACGGCCCAAAACGCCTCGCCCCCTCGCAAAACGGGCCGCTCCGCTTTGGGCACATTGTTGCTCACTTTCTCCGCGGCGGCGTAAACTGGTACCCACATATCGGCGGCATTACGACACGCGCATCTCTTCGCCGTGTCGAGAGCCTCTTTTCGACGGTTCCGCGGCTCGCGGAAAATCCTCCATGAGTCCTCGCGCTTAAATAGCCGCGAATGAGTCAAGCAGCCCCGGCTAGTTCTGTATCATTAATTATTTTTAGAAGGCCCGAAAAAGTGGCAGCCTTTTTGCCGGCTAAATTGTTCGCCGGCACTCGGGCCGGAGTGCGCGCTAGGAATAATACGCGTGTCGTCTGACGAGTGTCAGGGCGAGAGGCGTCGAGATGTGAGGAGGCTAGTGTTTGCTCTTGTTGATGTCTGGGTAGTTAACGCGCCCTCGGCGTTATTGGATAATCCCAGGGACTCGCGAAGAGATCGTTAGGAGTCTATCGACTTGTGCCGGTCGATTTCACTGAGATTTAGATGTTTGGAGATAATCCGCTTCGTCTGGGATTAACTTCGTTGCTAGTTGTTCCGCAGAATTAACGTAAAAATGTTACCTTAATAATGTAATATTATTACATAATTACATAATTATATTATTTATTAAATAATTTTAACCATAAAAATGTTAGAAATTGATGTTGCCTTTAAGAAAAAGGTCAACTTCCCGTTATCCAGAACCGGAAGCCCAAGGCCTCGATTAATAAACCACTGACATTCATAACTGCGGAGTTTCCGCGGTGGCGAGTGCGCTTATTAAAATCAAGTCGATTAATAATCAGTAGGAGAGCTCTTCCTCGGTTAGCAGCGCTCGAAATTATATCGGATCGCCGCGGGCTGCAGGAGGATTAATAAGTCAGGGCTTGATTGACAAACGCGGACTCGATGAGAGCGCGTGATATGCTAACTCGATCAAGGTCACTCGTAGTGACACGTCGAGCGTAGAAGGAATGTACGAGAGCTATTTGCAAAGTGTCAGAGATGTCGCGATATCCCGCAATTATTCGCGTCGGAGACGATTCTTTCTCTCTCGACTGCACTGCTCGGCTCAACACACACGGAAGAATAAAGCGAGCGGCGTTTCTTCCGCGCAATTGGATTTGCGTATATGAGCGGGCGCGCGTGGGCCGAAAGGGGCTTTCGGATAATAGAAATATAATTCGCCGGGTGGATGATGCGCGCGGCCACTGGGGACTCGGAGCCCTCGCGCTTGATAATACACCGCGAACCGCCTGGCCACGTTCACGCGTGTTTACGCGCTCGGCGAGCCCTTCGGGAATCGCGTCTCCACGCGTGTAATGTCTTCCGATGATTCCGCCGCGAGGAGAGTTCAATAGGAAGATTACAGAGAATTATAATAATTAGAGCGTGAATGTTGGTTTATAGTCGTTTCCCGACTAGTCGCAGTGGAACTCGACGCGATATTACCTCGATCACTCGGATCATCGCGTAATTATGTAAGAGAATATTTCAACGGGCAATTTATGGAAAATATTGTTGACGATATGTCGATCGAATCGCCGATGAATACGAATGACCGTGCATCGATTCACCGAGCTCGCGGCCGCACGACTTTGATCCAGCCGAGCAGTAAACCACGTGCGCTCGCCGGGACAATATCCCGCGGCGCGTCAAAGCCGCCGGTCCCCGCCAGCGGGTTCGTCAGCGGTGGCCTCCAGGGTGTCTGAAAATGATCTTTAATACAGAGTGGATGGGCAGAGAAATTCGATTGGCCGCCGCACCGCGGCCGCAACCGCCGCCGCAGCTATTGCCACTCCCTGAATACGAGCTGCGATCGACGCTACCGCCACGCCGCAACCGCATTCTAACGGGCCCTGCCGCGCGCCCTCTCGCCGCTCATCTTCTTCCCACCTCGCATCGCGAATTCGACTTGCGAGACTCGCTACGTTTCCCCGGATTATACCACGCCTGTCCAATGAAAAGCGAGAGGGGTCATCGACCTTTGGGTGGTTGTAGGATTTTCTCGGGGATTTTGGAAGTCGGAAAATCGATTGGAGTCGCGAAGTCTGTGGGTGGGTTCGGGGTCGGGGTTTTGAATGTGGTTTGAGGAATGGGAAGTTGTTTGATTTGGTGTGGGGAATAATAGAAGTTTGAAGAGTTGGTGGGAAATATTGTAAATTGGAGGAGTTGATATGGAATAATCAAAATTGGGTCAGTTGGTGATAAATAATAGAAATTGGATAAGTTGGTACCAAATCATAGAAATTTGATAAATTAGAACTAAATAGTACAACTTACAGAATATTTCACAAGCAACTTATCCAACTTGTACAATTTAATACGAAAAAGTAATCAAAGTTTGACGAGAAATACGAAACATTCTACCGAAAATATAGAGTAATAATAAGAAAAGCGACCTTGAAACCGCCGATCGAATCAGCGGCGACTGCAGGAACTTCCGTAGGACTAGTTACTTCCGGATCCGGTCGAAGAAGAGACACAACAGCCAATTAATCGGGCGCAGTCCTGTCGCAGTGCGCGCGTCAAATCATCGATCCTCATTTCAATTATAATTCAGTGTTAGGAGCGTTGCGCGTCCTTGCCAGAACCCAGGCATCCACGATGTAAACACAGAGGTCCGTAAACGTCCGTTTACGCTCGCTTTATCAATCGGCGTCCTCGGCGTTTCGTTTCGCGCTCACGAAAATACCTCGTTTTTATCTGAGCGCCTTCCCGTAATTCCTCGAGGCTTCGCCGCCGCCTCTAATCTTATCGGAATTATATTCGGCGGCCGAGAACGACACGCGCGCGCGCGAGTTGGAAAGAGAGGTACTTTAGTGGTGAATCGACGAGTCGTGTCCGCGTTGAAGGAAAACAAATATGTAGTCGCTCGAGTTGCAGAGGTCTATGGTCCCAGTGCGTAAGTGTAAGAAGCCTGTCTATGGTCTATGGCGTTAGGAAGATGGAGAGAGTGGAGAGTGCGAGTCTATCAGGGTCTCACTAGTCCCATAATCGAATGAAACTGGTGCGGCAGTTAGCTGGTTGCTTAGTCAGCTTAGTCCTTTGATCGTCGGATGGAGATCGAGGGCTCTGTCGGCAGCAGGTTAGCGTCGCTTCCGGCAGCCAGGATTACCAGCTCCATTAGATGATCGGCGGATCATTGGGTTGCTCGTTCTTCCCGCGAAGATGCCACTGGCATCGTCACCGATCCTGGAAAGCCCATTAGTCCCACCGAGTTCTTCGGGAGGACGAGGGAGAGCGCGCCCTAAAGCTTCTCGCTTTGCTTCTCGCTTGGCAGGTTTCCCTTCTCGACTGAGAAAAACCGAGCGAGCGAGAGAGGTCTCTCGGTAGAGGGAACGAGTTACATAGACAGCTAGATAGCAGGCTCTCCCTTCGATTTTCGGCCTCTCGGCCGAGTGGGCCGCTTCGATCGGAGGAATTCGCGCCGAGCGCCGAGCGCCGACCCAGCCGGTGTACCGGACCGAGTGTAATTCCCTGTGAATTGTTGTTCCAGGCGCTGGCGTCAAGATGGAGCACTTTCAGGCCACCCTGGACCCTAGGAAGCAGGAGTTATTGGAGGCCCGCTTTCTCGGCGCGAGGGTGAGCTTACACCTTTTTATCGTCCACCCAGTCTTTCATTAGACTCTTTTTCTTCGAAATCTTCGAATTAGACTCTTCTCTCTCTAGTTCTCTCGGGAGGCTTGCAGGGTTCATGCCGTCGTGAGGTCGGTTCGCGCGTGCTTGGCGCCCCCTGTAGGTTCTCTCGAGGTCTCAACTAGATTAGGGTAGCAGAGAGAGAAAGAGAGAGAGAGAGGGATATTCTAGGACGGGTAGGCAGTCTATGTGTGGGTGAGGTAGAGTTCGATTATCGATTGGAGAATCGAAAGCTTACGCGGGAATCCTCCGTTTGAAAATGAGGGAATTGTGGGTGTTTCGCTCCAAGTCGACTCCAGTTAGCTCTGTTATGATACTCGCTGTCGTCGGTGTCCTCTACTCTTTTTTCCATCGACTTCTCCTCGTAAGATTCAAGGTCGGAATCAAGGTCGACAGGTTTTCGAAAGGATTTTCGTCTTGTTAATCTTCCACAACTCCACTCACAATACACCCAACTCATCCCCACCCCTCAACCCTCTCCTCCAATTAATCATTCATTCCCCCCGAGAAGAGATTCCTCCACTCCCGCGACTAATCAACCCCGCGAACTTCCTCCCGAGATTTCATTCGTCATCAGCTCCCGAACGGTCCGTTCTCCGGTGCGTCCGCTCGACGCATAGTTAATCGATGCAAATCAGATTGGCCGATGCAAATAGCGGCGCGGCCGACTCGTCAGCGACCGGCACGAGATGGCGCGCGCAGTGTATAATGGTCAGGTCGGCGCGGGGGCGGGAGGAGAGCGCGCGGAGCCTGTATGAATTGGCAGGACGGATGATTGTCAAGGCAGATTTCTTCCCTCGGCGGGGAGGACAGGCTGTCGGCGGCCGCCGCCGATCGGCGCGCCGGCGAAATCGGTAGCGGAAGCTGCCGGGTGGTGCGCTCCAATTCGTCGCAAGCTCTTTAATCGACCATCTCCCTCGGACACGCTCAACGCAGAGTTCACTTCTCTCTCTCTCGCTCTGGGCGAGAACCTCGGCGCTGGTAGATTTCCACTGTGAGAGCGCGTTCTTTCCACCGAGGAGTCCGTTTCGATCGTCATCGGTTGAGAGCGTATTTTCGAGGAGCATGCGCCTCGGTTAGAGCTAATTAGCGGCAATTCTCTAGTCACTCTGATTCGAGTGCTCGCCATCCTATTCGAGCGCCTCCTTCGGATCTTTCGCTTTTGTACCTGGAGAATCTTTAAGATTGATTTTAGTATCAATGAATCATTATTATTATTATTATTAATTCGTTGAGATGAATCTGATTATATATTATATATGTAATTCATATAATATATAATATTATTTATTATATTATTATATAATAATATAATACAATTATATATATAATAAACATTATATTGGAGCTGTTAAAGTGGAGAGTGGAAACTTTTCAAGATCAAGTTCACATACTAGAATTTTCAACGACCATGCATGCTCCGAGTGCGCTCGACGCTCGTTCGATTAGAGGTAATTAGTATGAATTCAGTTGCTTTCCCGGCGAGCAATGCGATACTAGGGACTCGTCGTCGAAGGCGTGCGCAGGCCGCGGTATTCGGTTACCGGGCGCGGGCGCGCGTGCAAGTACTTTGTTCTTCCAAACAGTGGCGGACGGTTATCCAACGCGGCAATAATTAGCCTTGTGGCGCGCAGCGCGCCTCCTCCGCTGGACGCATTCAGGAGTCCAATAATAGCGCGCATAATAGCGCGCGCGCGCGCGCGCGTCCGACGACGTGAGAGACATGGAGAGGAGCAGCGCGTCGAGAGTGTCCAGGCGTGCACTCGCCGTTAAAGTGATTCGGAGTCGCTAGTCGCGACTGACGCATTGTCATTCGCTTCGTTTGACCGTTTCTAACGACGTGTAATACGAAAATCGTGCCATTGAATCGTTGAATGTATACTCGCTGGGGAGATGTCGAGGAAAGTTGGTTTGATTATTGCGGTTTTAATTGGTTTTGATAATGGAGATATGAGATTTTCGAGAAGCGAAATATGAAGAAAATAATAAGTTTGTTGATTAGGAACATAAGTTCTGGAATTGAATAAGTTGATTGAATGAGAAGAGAGTTTTAGATTAGGCTTGTTTATGAATTAGTTTTGGGTTAATAAAGTTATGCTAAGAAATGCTGCAGTCCGTCGCGGAAATCGGTTTAACGAGAGCGCAGGGCGCAGCGATATCGCTCTCCTCCGCACTCGCGGATGCCTGCCAATCAACTTATTAACATCCTCGTTAACATAATCGTTAAGCCGCCGCCGCGCGCGCGCTTCGCACTATCCCGTCCGATCTAGCTCTCCCGCTTTTTCCCCGTTCGCCCGCTCGCCGCCATTAAGCGCCGCCCGTCTAACCATTCCGCTAATTGAACCTCCCATTATCGGACTGCGCCCTTTCAGGGACCCTGATTAGTAACTCGAGTACTGCGGCCGCTCGTCTTTTTCTTCTATTCCCGAGAAAAAGCTGCGAAGCGTCCAATCGAGAGATTCCGCCACTCTCACTACCGCCAACAATGTAATAAATGTTAATATTAATTCTCGGTCGCGCAACTGACCCGGTCATTAATTAACCAACAGTCTCAGACTTAATTCCATACCGTGGAATTAATCGGACTTTGTCTTCCGGGGGAGTCGCGCGCGCGCCAATAAAACATATCTCGCATCCTCAAATCTCGCAGGGTCAATTTGTCGGCGGCGCGGGCTTCAATAAAAGTTTTAACGGTCTGCCGTACAGGTGGCTATTACCGCGCGCGCCGCAAGAAAAGGAGCTCGACGGATGGGGAAAGCTGTTCCTTAGGGGGGGAGGTGATTTTATAGAGGCCTCTTCATTACCGGGATTATGATCTATCGGTGTTATGAACCCGCTCGCCCCTTTTCCACGATATGTATTATGTGTGAGCGCGCGCGGCTCCCTCGATCTCTCCCACTCATTTGTATACACGTGCAAACTATTTTCGTCAAGTTACGGCATCGCGATATGCGCGCTGACGACGACGCTGCTTTGAAGCGGTTTCGCTGGATCCTGCAAAAAGGAGAGTATGTCCTTCGGAGTGCTGGCTGCAGCTCTGGACACTCGGTTTATCCGATGACGGAAGATTTTGAGATCTTGCTTTTTTGGATGTGGTGGATTTGTATGGTTTATTAATTGATAGAGGAAACCTCTGTAATATGTTTTTTTTGGGACGAAATGCTTATATATTTGTTTTTCTTCTTCACACCTGATCGAAGATTGTTGAATCAGTGGGTTCCATCAGTGCCCTTCGAGAATCTCTACCAGCTTCATTCTCTCTCGACTCCCATTTCAATCGGCACAATCAGGTTACGCTGATGGGGCTTTTTTCGTCCCGGCCGAAGGAAGTCGTTACCGATTTCCCAGGGAAGAAAGTAAGAGAGGCTTCCTTCGCTCTCGCAAACTTCGGGAGCGCTCGCAGCCGTGGAGAATCCTTGATGGCTGTTGAATTGGTATTTGCCCATATCGAGGATCGGCGGTGTGTAATTGCGCGTAAGATGCCCGAGAGGTGTCGGGCCGATTCATCGAGTGTCCTCCCGGTGATGCACGTTGCCATCGAAGGCCTCGAAAATAACGGCCAAGGTTACGTAAAAATAAGAAATGAGTTAATAGAACGACTTCCACGCCGACTCAGTCTCCGCGGCATTCGCACGTCCCTTCTCTCCACTCTGCGCTACGGATAATACTTCCTGTTACTCGGAATCTATCTATATAGTCCGAGTGATTTCATCGCTGTAGGAATTTGGTCGATTCATATTTAAAATCTTCAATTCGTTGGATTTTTAAATCTTTAGTTTGTTGGATTAATATTTAAAAATTATCTGGCATTAACACAAGATTGCATTCTCTATGATAATTTCAATTTGTCATATTGCATGTTCTTTAGCTTGTAGGATTAATATTTAAAAATTATCTGGCATTAACGCAAGATTACATTCTCTATGATAATTTCAATGTGTCATATTGCATGTTTATCAATTTTTTACTCCGATCGTACTTTAATACATTTACCCAGCAATTAACTCGCAAAGTTTTCTACGAATTCCCCCACAAACTTCTACTCGACTAAAGAAAGAACCTTCAACAGAATTCCTAAACTCGACACCGAATTCAAGTTCCAGCAAACTTTTCACTCTCCAAGCGGAGCGGCCGCGACAATTCCTACGTGACTCCGAGGAGTTTGGCTCGGTTCGGCGGTAGCGATAGGCCGCATTGAAAGATTGCTTTTTCTCTCTCGCCCCGGCGCGGCATTAAATCTCGAAATTCCAGCGCGCGGCGATAGGAGACGAGCAGGCGCACAGTGTTGCTGCGATTCTCGGATTCAGGTTCAGCTAGAAATGCGTTGCAAGCCGCGAGGGGGTGAGGGAGAGGGAGAGTCGGCGGGTCCGCCTTTATTTGAGGCTGCAGGCTCGGGGTAAAAAAGGCAGGAGGCGAGGTTGGTCGATGACATTTGAGAGAGAGGGCGGCTCGCGCGCATAGGAAGAGAGTTCGCCGACATTCCTCATTTGCGAGACAGGTTTGTCAAAGCCCGGCGGGCTTGAACGCTTCCCTAGGAACGAACGCCCAAGCTCATAACCCACACGCGCGCATTCCGCGCGTTAACGCGTTAACGCATCATTGACGGCAGATGCGAGCGCTCTCGCGGCTTTTTAAGCGTCGCCGACGCGAGACACTCTCCAAACGGGATAAACGCGAATGTTTCTCTCTCCGCGCATTTTTGCGCATTCGACACATTTTCCCGAGAATCGCTGCGAGTTCCTCGAATCGATCCTCATCCTCTCTCTCTCTCTCTCTGCGGGCATTGCGCTTTAGCCCTGGCGGCTCAATCGGCTACGAAATTTATATTTGGTGGCGGAGATGCCAACGCGCTTACTTGCCCGAATATATCTCTCCTCTCCACTCTAATCTCTCTCTCACTCTCTCGAGGGAGAACGGATGCAGCCAGTGACGCGTCGCTTATTATTATATCCGCGCGGAAAAGAGTGCCTGCGAGGAGGATTATCGCTCTCGATGGCGCGCACCGTCCGCCTCGCCGATATCCAACTCTGGCCGCGAGCGCCCGGCACGCAGCCAGCCTTCTAATTGAGTCCCCATAACGCTTCCGACATCTGGCCAGCTCCAGTTGTTAACGCTCGCTTGATTAGTCCGCGACTGCTTCATCGACCGATCTATGATTCGCCCGCGCAGTTGCCGCCCGCACGCGCTTAATTAATTCCGGGGTACCGAGCGCGTGGAAGAGGAATCTGTTTTTGCTCGAAAATCGTTATTAATTTCTGTTGGGCTTCGTTTTGTTCGCTTCGAAAATGGAGCTTTCATTTGGAGGAGTTTGGCAGTTGGTTAGGCGATTTGTTGAGGTTGAGGTTGAAAGTGTTGGATATTTTGGAAGATGGTCATTTGTTAATCACCTTGATTTTCTCCGCGAGATGAGAGAAGAAATTCCATTTGACAATACGAAAGAAAGCGCGGTGACCTAAGGAGATGAAGCGATTGGCAGGGATTTAAGGAAATGCGAGGTTAAGAGGCTTAATAAAGGTTTACCCTGGTTAATTGGTGGCACTCGGTGCGGCATTAATCGAGTTGAATCGAGTTGAATCGAGCTCCCCCGAATCTCTCCCGCACTGTTTAGCGCAGTTGACGCAGTCAAACGTCCCGCTGACGGTGCGCGCGTACACATCTGATCGGCAGCGGCGTTGTTGCCGGATCAGCGGCGGGAGAGTGCGGCCCAAATGAAATAGAACCGCTTGCGCTCCAACAACGCCGCCTTCTTCCTCGCTCTCCTCTCCTTCCCGTCCTGGCGTCCTCGTGTCTTGGCATCGCGCACCCCGAGCCTCCGCTTCTCTCATTATCTCTCCCGGACCAATCCTCTCGCTCCGCCGAGCGCCAACCTACCAACCCCGATCAGCCCTGCAAATCAATTTTCCGAAAAAATGAACCAAGTCCTCGCGACAGTCCCCCCAAAAAAGAAAATCGTGAGCTCGCGCGCGTGGCCGGATTCCAAGTAGCAATTCCTCGGAGATAAGACCGAGATAAACTCACGGTAGTTGACGCAATTGGCGTAGGCTACGTGCTCGAAGCGATCGGATTTGTACACCAAGCGATTTCCTCCGCAAGCTTAATCAGCCTCCTCCGCTGAAGGTAGAAGCGATTTCCTCCAGGCGGCTGTCTTTCCGCGGCGACATTACCCGGTCACTTAGTTATCCGCAGGGTTGACCGATCGCAGTCCTCGCAGTGGCCTCACTTCCGATTGCGAGTGGTCTGCGGCTCGGCGAGGTGGGGGTTTGCTTCCGATCGCGCGCGGCGAGTTGCACCTGATGCGAAAATCTCACTGGCCGGGTCTCGAAAGGTGTGGCCAATCATCACTCGGCTGGCCTCTTTGCCTGGCGTGCAACGACGACGTCTTGTGTGTATAGCCCTCTCTCACTCTCTCTCTCTCTCTCTCTCTCTCTCTCTCTCTGGCTAGGGTCGAAGGCAGCAGCGTCACGTGGCGCTCTCACCCAGAGCGCACAGCAGTCAAGTGCGACGCTTTGCTTGCTCCTTGCACCACTCTACGAGTCTACTCTCTTCCCTCTCTCTCTCCCCCTGGTTAACTCCCCCCTCCCTCCCCCCCTGCCCCTCCCTCCTCCTTTGCGCGCTGCCCTTCTCGTGTTCACTGGTTCGCCCCCAGTGTGTGTCTCTCCGTACTCTCGGTACTACTTCCCTCGGCCGAGCGGCGCACCGAGCACAGGCCGAACCGCCGAACCACCCGGCGGCGCGACACGAGGAGACCGAGGGAGAAAGAGAGCGAGCGAGTTAGTCGGAGCAGTGCGATCATCCCGCAGAGACGGAGACGTAGCGCGCGCGCGTCCGAGCGGAAGAGAGTGACGGAGTGCGCGCCGCGATAGGGTGAAGAAGAGTAAGAGAGTGTGTGTCGGTGAGAGAGAGAGAGTGTGTGGTTATTCGGCGGCGCGAGCGAGACGCAGAGCTCGAGATGAGTAGCGAGCCCGGGGGTGAGTGAAGCTCCTCGGCGAGCGAGCAAGAAGCCGATCTCCGCGCACAAGACAACCAGTGTCGAACACACTCGCCGAGAGGCCCGGCTAGTGTCTAGCGGGGCGGGGGGAGAGAGAAAACACGAGTGGCGCAGTGCCGGCGCGGAGTGGATGATGACGGTGGTGGCCCACGGTGGCAGGAGTCTCTCTGGATAGGCGAAAACAGGATCCCCGGCTGCCGTAACTGGCTGTGTCGACGTATCGACGGGCGCTCAGCACGTTGCAGTCTCTTTCTCTCAGGTATGCCCTTCCTCTTCCTACCACAGCCCACGCTCTTATTCTTCTTATTCTTCTGCTCATTGCCATGCCAGGTGTTGTCCGACTCTAATCCTCTAGTCGTCATTCATTCTCCTTCATTCACCGACAGACTTTCTCCTCGAATTCATCCGCACTTGCGACCCGCATCCAACTCGCGCGCGCTCTGTTTATTAACCGACTTCGAAACCCAGGAGGTTATTAATGCCGAGGGAGAGAGAGAGAGAGGTTGGAGGCCGATTAGCTCAATGGCGAGAGATGCAGCGAGTCGTCTCATTCATCGCTCGACTCGGCACTCGGCGGGCGTCGCCAGACGCATCCACTCGGAGTCAGTTGCATTCTTCGCGTCCTTCCTTTCGCACCGGTTTCGGACAGCGGCTGCTGCCGCTTGGTTCCGCTCGGCTGTGCGGCGTGCGTCGTCGAAACGCGCGCAGATCGCGTTTGAACCTGTCCGGCGCATGCGCACTCGACGCCGGAGAGGCCGACATTGAAAAGCCTCTCGGATCTCGTGGAGAGCCAGGCGAGTGAGGTACAGGGTGATGCGGAAGTATGTGTTGTTGTTGCTTTTGATTTGAGGTTTTGTTTGGTTGTTATTATTATTCCTAGGGTGATGCGAGATGGGAATAGGGAAGCGAGGGTAGAGACGGTGGAAATAAACCAGAGAAGAATCCCTCGGATAAGCTCTCGCCCCCTCGAGGGAAGAGGGGAGGCAGGAACTTCTCCGAAACGTCTGCCGCCTCAATAGAGCAAAGCCCACGATAGAAGTTGGCCGGTTCCGGCGTGCGTCCGACTCCCAGGTATAAATCCCTCTCTCTCCCTCTCTCTCTCTCCTATTGACATGGGCCGAAGCGTAACATCTCAAGCATTAAACAAGAAAATACGCGGAACTCCTCCGGCACCTTGAGGCCCGCGCCAATCGCACTCTACTTCTCAAAGCGACGATTTCATTGGCGCACGCTGGCGGCCCGCATCCTAATAGGCGAATCAGGCTAGCGCGGCTCGGATCTTCCGGTGTATTTGGCAAAACTACATTTCGCCATCCGGCTCTCGGCGCGTTTCGCAAAATCGATAGCGCCGGGGCTTCACACGTACGATGGAACTCCCCGTTCTTTTCATTCGCTTCTCTCGCTCGGCGAGGAGGTGTGCGTGTGTAGTAGATGCGCGCGCGCGGCCGAGCGAGCGCTCGGTGGGTAGAGAGGCGGCGGATGCATGTGCGGGTGCTTATGTACGTAAGTACATAGAAGGATGCCGTGGATGCCGACATTTTGCAGTACCTTTGTCCGCGCCGCTGCCACTGCACGTCCCTTCGCCTCCACTTGCACTAATACCGCCCTCTCTTTTATCGAACCACCGCCATCCTCTCTCTCTCTCTCTTCTCTCTGCGATCCAGGGAGGACGCTAGGTGGTGGGTGAAAATATTTCCTTCCACGAAACTCTCGTGCCTGGCGGAACAAACAGAGCGGTGGGTCATGACGGACGAGAGGTTGTTCCGCGTGTCCGACCAGTGTCATTCAATCCTCCGAGACGCCTTGCGGTCGCCCCTCGCTCGAGTCTCGACAGTTGCGAGGAAGCATCGCCTAACCAGAGAGAGAGAGGAATGCGATGGGGAGATTGGCTCCTTTTTTCATGGATAATCGATAGAGTGGTGGGACAGGGTCAGCGGAGGGACACTCGCGCGCCATCATCCAGTTTCTCCGTGGGTGGAGAGAGAGAGAGAGGGAGAGTGGGAGAGTAGGCGACATTTTGCCGTGTGTTGCTGGGTTCCGGCTGCTCTCCTCGGCCATGGCCAGAGACTCTCTCTCTCGGTGTTCCTTGGTCCCTTCACCTCCCGGCGATATCCTCGTCCTTATCTCGGCGCCCTGCGCATTCCCAGCATCCGGCGAGTCTCTCACCAGCGCATCGGAACATCCCTCCCTCTCTCTCCACCCCCATTAGTTATTTTCTCGGTGAATCTGCTTGCGCCTCTCGCTCTCTCTCGAAGCCACCCTCTGGTTGCCTGCCTACCACCCACTCAACCACTCTCTCTCTCGCTCACTCTTTCTCCGTCATGACTCTCCTCGATAGGAGCACTCTCTCGCTTTCACGTTTATTCTCTCCTCTCGCAGTCTCCACATCCTCCGGGGATCGATCGAGAGGAACCCTCTCTCTCGCTCTCTCTTTCTCTATGCAGTAGAGAACTCTCTCTCACGCATCCTGTTACAGCCGAGTCCGCCACCCACCAGACCAGTAGCCGATTTCGTTGGCCGCGAGTCCGGAAATCTGTTGTTTCAACCCGACCACTTACTCCTCGCTCTTTTCGCTCTTTTCCCTCGGACCATTTGCTCGAGTAAATAACCGCGATAAGGAAAGCCGTGACTAAATCGAAGCGGCCGAATTCTGTCGATTAGAGTTATCGAGGGCTGAAACAGGGTGGCTCGAGGGTTGAAAAATGCGAAGAGAAACGCGCGTATGTACAGGAGAGTCGACGTCGCTTGCATAATGCAGGGGGCCAGAGGATGCGAGGCTCTCTGAGCTATTATGTGATCGGCGATATTGCCTATTACCGTATTGCGATGCGGCCAGCCGGCAAACCCGGCGAAAGGTCGCCCCCGAACTCGGAGCGCCGTTGCGACACCGGCGCATTGTTGGAAATGGCAAATCCGGTATTTCAGTTTGGAAGCCGACAGAGATCCCTGCCGCCGCTGGTTACTTGGTTGGTTGGGTCGCTCGAGCGGTTCCCAGCTCGCTGCTCGCTCCAATCATACCCCGTCGACGAGCCCCTCGATTCACCCGGCCGACCTGCCACCACGCGCCAATTATAAGTATTCCGCTCGCGCACTCGCCGTTTATTACTCGCAGGTGCTTACCGTGCGTTATGATCCCTCGAGTGGGCATTAGACGGTTTAGTGTCTGCGGAGGTTGTTGTGACGCAGCGTCGCGTCGTCAGCAATTAAGCAACTATGTTGCTGAGAATTCAATTATTCAACAATTCATTACATTATAATGGAAATTATATTATTATATAAATATGTATTCTGTTCCAAACAGAACTCGAAGGAAGAATCAATATTTCGAGATAATTAATTTTTTTTATCTTCAAATTCTTATATTTATCAAAAAATTACAGGTTATTGAAAAGAGTAATCGACGATCACTTACAACGAATTACAAGGATTGCGAGAGCGTGAGGCGAAGAGTTGAGGACTCGTGTCGATGCCAGGACGATAGCACGGTCGCATGAGAAACGACGACAGGGACCTGCCGGAGGAAATTCACGGGTGGCGGCGTGGCCATCGCGCGGGCGCGCGAGAGGAAAACGAGAGCGGCCACTTGCCGCCGAAATCCCCGGCGGAAGTTTTGATTAATGACGCGAGGAATTCGATTACACGGGAGGGAAGGGCGTAGTCCTCGAGCTTACCGATATAACGAGAGGAATCGGCCAAGAGCCTTTTCTCGTTGCATTGGAGACTGACGTGGATGGAAATCGCGAGGAATCGATTGGCGGGATCGGTCGACCGCCGATTAGTCCACTGGGCCAAGTGTACTGGTCGTGGCTGCTCGCCGTCATTTAGGCGACGTTTCGATCGCAACTGGCGGCCAGTCCCCAGGAAACACGTCGCGCGACGCACAGACTTGACCTTAACTAGCCACCAAGCCTGGACAGGCTCTAACGCGTTCCTCCCGAGTTCCTATCGACCCGCCAAATGATGAAGCCTTGCCCACACTCGCTAATCCTGCCAACTGCCTCCCACCCCAATCACCCGTCGCACCAACCTCGCACACACTTTGCCCAAAGATGCGAGGAGAAGCGAGTCGATATCTACAATCGACAGAGAGGAAATATTTCCCACCGGGGGCCCTCAAGTAAACCGCTCGAGAGTACTTCGCGCTTCGGCCGAGTGAAGTTTCTAGGTCGCCGCGAAAAAGCTAGTCTGGTAACTAGAATTTTCCACTCGAGTCGCTTGTTGGTGCAAGAAACTGCCTGTTATACTTACAAATCGGGAGACCAGTTTTCCCCGCCAGCTTTCCATGCGAATCTTCCGAACGTCGATATCGTGCGTGTCGAGTCGAGTTTAGAGGGTGAGTCATTCGCCTTTTAAACAACCCCTTCGCACTCGACCTACAATTCTTTCCCTTCTTGGTACAATTTTCTATTATAATTATATTTCAGTGCGTGGAAGAGTTGTTTGTATTAAAATGACTGACCACCGTTACATTTCATCGATTGAATTATGAATTCATTTCATCGATTAACGATTGAATTTTGAATTAATTTCATCGATTAGCGATTGAATTTTGAATTAATTTCATCGATTAACCATTGAATTATGAATTAATTTCATCGATTAACGATTGAATTATGAATTAATTTCATCGATTAACGATTGAAAGGCACACGAATGAGCCTATATCTACGATAATGGAAACATAAGTCGAGTGAAACAGTGAGGATTGAAAGGCAAGTGCACGACGCTGTACGGCATGTGTAATCAGGGCATTTAGTATGCGCCAGGTAGACCTAGTGTACATAGGCCGCTATCGATCGCACGCCTTAATAGGTATAAAGTCAGAGTCGCTGGCCGAGAGCCGGGCGCGCGACGAGAGGAGGAGAACTCTCGAGGTCTCGGTGTCTTGGAGCGCGGATGCATCTACCAACACACAACATGGCGCCGCACTCGCGCGCCCGAGAGAAACCCGGAGGAAAGTCCGCCCGAGATCTGCGCGGAATTCTCCTCGAAGCAATCGTCCGCACTCGATTAAACTCATCTCGCAGCCATTAACGCCACTGGGAGAGCCGCATATTTCTTCGTGTTCTCGGCTCCCTTTTTTCCCACTGGCGTCCACGGTGATCGCATTGTTCCGGCGTTCGCCGCCGCCGCGCGACACTCGGATTCGTCATTGGGAATTAGGGCGAGGATGACGGGGAGTTTGGTATTTGGATTTTCTGAGATTGCTCATCGACCTCATTTGCCGGTGGAACAATGAAAATTGGGGGATTGAAGGGGAGGTTTAATGGAAAGTCGAAGCAAGTGTCGACTGGGCGAGGCTCCAGGAGGCCTCTTGATACTCTCACCCTTGCCGCTCACAAGTGTCGGAGAATCGCGCGTCGTTACCGTTCTTCTACGATTTTACGAGCGATTGACTATTCCTGCCGCTCTTGGCAGAATTATCCTTCGACTGCTTGGCATTATTTTAGAATTTCTTCGTTTTGCCATTTAACTCGACTGAGTTGACCATTCGCCTTTCATTGCGAGGAATTTCAAAGGCAGTCGCAGGTTTGATTTGCACTGGTCCCAGGTTTTTTATTTATTTTTTATTAAGCTACTGATTCATTATAGAACCAATGAGTCTTAGGCTGTTCCCAGGTTTAATACCATTAGAGACTGTTTTCGCCCAGCAGCCTTTGAAAAAATATTATTATTAAATTTTTAATATAATATAAACAAATATATAAGTCTAAAAAAATATCTCCACAAACTTCCGCGTCCCAGAAACAAGACCTGATCCACCCAACCAGTCAAAGATCCGACGAATAATCACGATTACACGGCCGATTAGCTCATCAGCGATATTCCCAGGGAAATGACAGGCGCGTCGGAAAATCGTTGACCTAGGAAGCGCGGCGGAAGCTCGCTGGAAGCCTAGCCGAGTGGAGCGGACGATTTAATGAGGAGATTCCAATTGTTGATAACAAAAGCTCCCGGCCGCGGTTTTCCGCCACGGTGCGATAAATGCGTCGTCCCCGCGGTCCGTGTAAACAGCGCGGCACTGATTTTGATTTAATTAACCGTCGCGGCTCCCGATTTAATTATTCGTCATCGGCGGCCGATTAAACAGCCAATATTGCCGGGGAATTGTCAAGCTTTGAAGTCGCCGGAAATCGCCTCTTTGACCAATCGCGGCACATCGACGAGCGTTTGCGGGCTTCCCGAGGGAAAGATGGCGGAAATGGCGATGCGTGGGGTTGTGGGGGTCTGGAGGGAAAGATGGTGGGGATTTTTTGTGGTTGGTTTATTGGGTTGAAAATGGTGGCCGAGGTGGATATTTCTAGCGCGCGGCCTGTCACCGCTTAGAAATGTCGCAACGGAGCACGCGGGCTTATGTCATCATCGATATATGCTCCGATCATTTGCGTGGCTGCGATCGCACGAATTTTTCCATCGGCCCTCGCCCAGTCATCTCCGCCGATGCGGGCGCTCGCGTCTAATCAACCTGTTATGTACCTCCGCGCGTTACCGCAACATTTCACTCGACTCAACCTTGTGCCAGTCATCTACATTATTAAAAAGGCCCCTCGAATACTCCTCCTTGGGAGATGAAATCTTCTCTACATAGTTGAGAAACTAGCATTCCATCGCATTACACGTGTCAGCGTTCGAAACCTCCCAACGCGATCCACACTTTGCCTTTCACAGAACAGAGAGCCATTTACCCAGTGACACTCGACAATTAAATCAACCGTCTCAACACTCGTCGAACCCGACGAATTAATCTCCAGGAAGTGCGAGGAGCGCGCGAGTAGTCGGTGGCCGAGCGATAAGAGTTACGGGAAAGATGGTAGATCGAGCGTCGCGATTGGAAAGAGAGGCTAGAGAGGTTGAGGTCTAGAGAGAGAGTGAGAGCGAGGGGAGCCGAGAGTAGTTTGTCACTGATTTACACGGGCGTGCATGATCTGGCAACAGTGTGTCGGGGAATCAGTCAACTCTCGGGGCGACGCGAGCCTCGTCTAATTTCGAGCGTACGCTCAAATCCTCGGGATATCGGGCCACTCAGTGGCGGATTAAGGGCGCAGCGCGCCCCGCGCAAACAGGTGTCTCCCTCGGCGCGCACTCAACTCTCAACGAGCCGAGCAAACGCGCCGCTCCTGGTACCGCAGAGATTCAAGTAAGTCGACGGCGATTTATCATTGGGCGAGATCGCGAGCCGGAAGGAATGGAGAAAAAGTTGGGCTGACTGTTGCTCGTGGGAGACGGCGGATTAGTATGGGCCGAGAGCGCTGGAGTGCGCAGGAGTAAAAGGAGGGCGAGTGTGACGGTGCGCTAGACGAATAGTGAGTCGAGAGGAGTTGTGTGTGAGGGGTTATGTAAGAGGAATAATGTGATTCGGCGTGGAAGCGGTGAGCGAGAGATCGATGGCGGGCAGAGAGGCTCCCGTGGAGCGGAGATATCTGCGCTCGTGGTTACTACGTTCCTGGAGGGCCGGTGGAAGTCGGAAGTCGCGAGGCAGAAAGAGAGCGAGGAGAGCGAGGAGAGCGAGCCGCTGCGGAGGCAGCGATTGGCGCGCCGATAATGCACTGCGCCCAATTAGTGCGCGTAACGCTCGCTCGCGCGAGCGCGCGCTCCTGTGTCCCGAACTCTCCTCGTGTCTCGTGTCTCTCTTTCGAATGGACACGGAGGGAAGGAAGGAAGGCAGCCAGAGAGGGCCGTGTGTTCGCACATCTCTCCGCGGCCACCTAGATGCCGCCCCGTCACACGCGTCCGCTCTGTTGCCAGATTTTTTTCCACCGCCTCCCCGTGCTCCGATTAATCGCCTCGGGCGGTGCGTGCGCCTTAAAAACCCCTCGAAGGCCATTAGGTAAGAGGCCACCGCGCTCTCCTCTCTCGACTCTGCAACGTCGCATTTTCCACCGGGCCTCCCGCACTCCATTTCCAGTGGGCCCGAGGCCCCCGCCCTCCGCCTCCTCGGGATCGCCCCGAGAAATCTCGGGGAAAGTGATGGTCCCGAGCGCGCTCTGACCAATCTCCGCGAACCTACGCTCGAGAAATGTCGCCGGGCGAACACAAAAGTCCGCGCCCGGAATGACGCGCGTCGCTCATTTGCGTGAAAGTGCATGGACACGCCGTCGTGTCCCTGCCCGAAGTAAGCGGCTGTCGCGCGACTCGATTCGAGAATCGAGAAATCGTTGCCCCCCCGCTCGCTCGCGCGCCTCGTCCAGCCGAGCGAGCGTCCAAATAGGTTGCCGCCATTTAGAAACGCGCGCACTTGAGTCGCCGGGCCCGACAAATGCGATCTCGAGTGAAAGCTCGACGAGGTGCTACTGCACTGGAGTTACCAAGTTGGAGACTCGGCTGATAAGATAAGCGCGAGCATTCCATTCGGTTGATTCTCTTTAAATAGTCGATTGACTTTGGCTAGAGGAGTAGTTTGGACGATTCTCTTGACTGTTTTCCATGGAAAGTAGAGTATTGTCGATTGGAGCTCTTTCCCGTGGAAATCTGGCGTCTAACGATGAGCCTGGCCTATGGAGAGCTCGCTCTGCCTGGACATATCGTAGTGATTGGGATCAATACGCTTAACCACACTACCACCATGCAATAACACCCCAGCTGTCCCCTTTCGCCTCCTCATCGATCCTCTCGCTCTATCTCTCTTCCCTTTCTTTCCCGGTCCTTCCACCTCTCTCTCTCCGACACCGGTTTCTCGTTCCTCTTCCTCCCGCTGTTGCTCCGTCGCATCTCTGCCGCTTGCAACTCCACTCTCTCTCTCTCCTTCCCCATCGACCTTGCTACCTCTCTCTCTCTCTCCAGCAGTTCGCCTCAAAGAAACCAGGGGCAGAAACAATCGGCAAATGGAACAAGTCATTCTCCAGTTTCGGGGACTTTGCCTGCTCAACACCCCATCCCGCGGTACAGACTGGGCGCTGTGGCGGTGGTGGGGGGCGAGGGTGTTCGGCGGTCGGCGGCGGCGTCGCGCGGTTTGCCGTGGGCGCCGTGACGCGGTGAACCTCGTGCGGGGAATAACGGTCGCACGTCGTCGTGCATGACGTGAGCGGCGCGAGCGCCGGCGTACGTCATGCGGCGCGCGCGTTATCCCAGTGTGTATGCACGATTCTCTAGATGCGCCGCCGAGAGAGGAAAGCAGCCTCGCTGCTGCCGGCGGAGAGCCGAGCTTCTGCCTCCCGGCTCACTGCGCAATTCTCCTCGGCAAGTATAACACGTGGCAGCGCAGTGCTCCACGCCTCCCGTCACCAACCGCACACACTCTACACTTGCTTTCGCCTGCTTTTTCTCCCCGGCCACTATCAACGCCCTCGCTCTCCGGGCTCCTGCGTCCCTGTTGACGCACCAGTCAACATTCTCATTGACATTTTTATTGTTTCGCGAGCGAATTAGGGATTTAATCGCAGCTTGGTGGAATTGTGAGTTTCTAGGGAGTTGATTAGGATGGAAGTGGAATTAGAAGTATGTTCACTCGGTAATTTCTCAGGCTTCCAATTAGCGAGTGGGTAATAAGGTTGGCGTATATGATGTCTATTGAAATGCAGTCGAGGGCAATTAAAGCGTACGCGAGTGGCAGTGGCATACGCGTCGGGCATTGTATCTGCGTCGGTATCGGGGGCCAGGGCGACTTTCTCCCGTCGCGTTTCCCGTATGCCGTCAGATACGCCGCTCGGTTCCGCTCGCCGATTACACGAGCGAGCTCCCCGGGCCGAATGATCGCGTAACGATTTAACCGGGACGGGAATCGATTTCCGCAGCTCCCTTTACTTGGAGCGATTTTTCCCCTCGGCCGAGCTAAGACGCGGCCACTTGATAACGAATATATCGGCGAGGGCTCTTTTTTCTCGCCGGGCGAGAGAGCTGCATCGGGGAAGAAGAGGAAGGACACACATACAATATGGAGAAGCGTCGGCCGTTCGGTAGCGCGCGGCCTCATTGGTCCACGGAGAGACTTCGAGGAGAGGAAGGGTTTGACGCAGCGGCGAGAGAGCGAGATAGAGAGAAAGGTTCACATCGATCGCGAAACGTAACCAGAAGCTTCTAGCGAAATTCACCCGCCACTCTCTCTCTCTCCCTTTCTCTCCCTCTCTCTCTCGCGCTCTCGCAGCGCTCGGCTATGCCCGTCCCCCGTGAAAAAGAGAGCGGCGTCACTGCGCCCCGAAAATCGTTAAAAATTTCCCGCACGCCCCCGCGCCACCGCACTCCACTCCGAGCCTGTAATTACTGCCGCGGGTGGTACGCGCGAAATCGTTAAGATCTCTCCCGCACACAGTCGCCGGGCCCGGTTGGACGGTAATCAGTTTGGCCAAAGGTCGCTACTCCTTGATGGAAAGCCGGCCAGGTTTAGAGCCGCGAGAGAGATGGAGGGGAAGCCTGTTTACGCTCGCGGAGAGAAAAGGGCGAGTTTCGCCCTGGCGTTTCGAAACTCGAGATCTTTCTTTGAAATATATCCGCGGAGCCAGCGCCGGCTTTCCCACTTTTCCCGCAAGCGACTCCATTGAATGCGTTCGCGAAATTCCACCTGTTTTCTAACGCGTCTCTTTTGGATGTGATTTGATTAAATTGAGAAATAACTTGTTAATAATCGTGTGATTGTTTATTAAGTTAAAAGTAGTGCGAGTGGAATAAGGATCCTCGAATTGGTGGGTGCCGGTGACCTTGGTCGGCTCGATCTGTTAACCGAGCGCAATACGCACGGCAGTGCTAGAGAGGGACACGCGTGGCCCCGAGGGAGCGCGGGCGCGCGCGTGTGCGTGGCGCGCACTAAATTCGCTCCAATTACTCGGAGAAACTCGGCGCAAACATTGGGCGGGCGTGGGGGCGGAGGGTGGCGCGGGTGTCCCTGGTAGAGTAGGTCGTCGGTAACGCAGAGAATTCATGGTCCACGAATCGATAGGAAGAGCGAGCGCGCGCGCGGCACCCTCTCTATCGTCGGCGTAGCGGGCGCGAGAGAGCGGCGAGTCGGAGTCGAGGGAGCCGGGTGTGCACGCGGGCGATAGCGTAACACCGGTGAGAGAGCAGACGGTCGGTCGACGTGCGGTCTATTTATACACACACTCCGCTCCGGCGTCCAGTCGAGCAGAGAGCCACCGACGACGATCGTGTCGCGTCGTTTCGCTTCGGCTCAACCCGAACCTACGCGCCCGTTTATCCCCCCGCCCCCCCCCCCCCACTCTCACTCTCTCTCTCTCTCACTCGCCTTCCTTCCTCTTCCCTTTACTTCTTTTAGCCGGTGCGCTGCTGCTTCGACATATACTTCGCGCCGGTTTCCATTACAACTCTCCTGTCTACTCGGCCATTTGGTATGCGCCGCCGACGTCGAGCATTCTCGCTCCCTCAAACCTTCCACCCCGCAATTAAACCTCCTACCCAGGCCCCGAGTGCTCTCTCGCGCTCTCCTGCAATTCCCGAGGGAAGAACGAGAGCTGGCTTTCTAGTTCTAAATAATCCCGTGCATCGTTACCGCCGCCGCCGCCATCCCGGCGAATCTCCCCCCGAAACTAGCGAGGAATCCATGCGCCGAAATGTAGGTCAGAGCCGATCCCGAGCAGCTGCATATACCTAGCCATCCCCCCGGCCTGCCGCGTGTACGTTAAACTCGAATGCGACACATCTAACATCGAGCGGCGAAGAGAGTCGAGTGGCCGAGGACTCGGCGCCGAGTGGTTTACTTGGGGGGCTCGAGGTAAATCGACGCGTAATGAAGCACAGCGAACAGGTGCGCGCCGGCCAAGTAGCCGAGGGCTTACGGGGATTACTCGGATGCTTTGAAGCTTCATCCCCGACGCCGATCGGCTCTCTCCCTGCGGACGGGAAAGAAGGAGAGGAAGGAAGGGTAGTGGGTTTCTCTTTTGTCACGCGGCGGAGGCTGCTGATGCTTTCCTGTCGCGCTGCGCACTTTAGCATAGTCGAATCGAGTGCTGTTCTCGTCCTCCATGGACAGCCGCCCCCCTCTCTTCCCGCCCGCCCCCTCTGCTTCCAGCTCCCTCGTGCACCTTGGCCAATCCGATCTCTCTTTCTCCGGACGGGTCGCATGTCCCGACGGCGACGGCGGCGGCGGTGCTCTGGTTGCGAGCTCGTGCGAATTCGGCCTAATCGGGACGTCTGCTGGCGAGCGGCGAGAACGCACGAGCGCCACGCGCGTTCCTCGTCAGGCTCGCCTAAGGCCGTGTACGCACGGCGGCCATGGCAACAGAATGACACGCTCTCGCAGACTCTATTTCGATTAAAGAGAATGTACTCGACCGCGCGCCGCCTCGGCTATCCTGCTATCCGAGTTCTCTTCAACTTGTCGGTTGTTCGCTCCTAGATTTAATCCTCGTCTCCTGCACTAGGATCACTAGTTTCGGGGCGAGTGAAAGGCGAGGGGGCGTCATTGGGTCAGGCAACAATGCCGGCCAGGGCTTCTTCCCGCAGGTCGATCCTCGGCTTAAGGCCAGCCGCGCCGCTCTAACTCTCTGTTTATTCGCCAAGGAATTTTTGGCACACGCCTGCCAGCCGACGGCGGTCACCCGTGCGACCGTACCGTCCCGCCGCCGTCCCGCAGGGAGCACTGCTCCTCCGGGAAATTGACACCTGCTCGGATTTATATCTTGGTGCGGCTAGAGCCCGAGGGTCCCGGGTACGCGTGTACCCGCCGAGACTGGAGTGGGTGTGTGGGTTATATCATTGCCGCGGACTAGCGAAAGGGGCATAACCAGTCGGAGTGCATTCGGGAGGGAATGCGGCCTCAGCACTCTGCACTTTTTTGCCAGTCTCGACGCTGCGCTAGGTTGCACGCTCGCTCGCTCGCTCGCTGCTCCTCTTCCTTCCTCATTTGTTCATCATAGTGGCGAGAGTGCGGGAGCGCACGAGGGACCCCGAGCTCGTCCGATTACAGGATGATGCGGTCGGCTCACCCGGAGGGTGAGGACCGAGCCATTCTCAAGTACGCGTCGATGCTACACCCCTGGCCTCGCCTGACCTCCGTTTATTCGCCGCCGCTACCGAGAAATTCGATAGCGACCTACCACTGCCACGTCATTTCCGACACTCCGCCTTGGGCCCCGTGCAACTCACCCTTCCTCTACGACTCAACCAACCCTTTTCTTCTACTTTCGATCTACCCAGTTTTCGTATAGTTTTCTTGGTTTACTTAAACAATGACAATCGACAAAGTGACAATTTTTTAATATTTTTAATATTTGAATTTCGGTTACGCAGTTATTGATATTTTTCTCGGTTTATTTACCGACGAGCCGCAGTGCATAGCTCGAAGGAAGAAGTCGCCGATGACAGGTAGTTTTTGCCGAGTGGCATCGTGCGCGCTCGGTAAACACGATCGCGATCATTAATCACGGGCCAACGAAAGCCGCCTCGGCGTAATGGGCGGCCTTCAACTTGGACATTTAACAATCGCGCTCGCGATATAGATCCATCCCGTACCAACCAGGAGCACCGCCCGTAACAATTAGCCGCATTCCCGCCGACTTTTGCACCCACACGCGCGCCAATCCCCCGGGAGAGAAGAAGCGTCGACTCGTGCACCGGCACGTTTCCTCGAGCGTCGATCCTATTATCAACTCTCCCAACTACTTTCTCTCACTAATACGCGCGCGCTTCCCCCCCTTTATTCAATCGGAGGATATCTTCGATCGCATCCCAGAGCGAAATAGAGATCTTGTCCTCTGGGAAGTCGGACTTCCGATACTCTTCGCCGTCCCTTCCGTTCTCCCTTTCGCGATCCACCTGCGCCGGACATTAGCTGATTAGAGGAGCGCGCGACGCTCACGCGTTCCACTGACCAATGCACATCGCAGAGGCCAACCGCCACTGGGAATAATCGATCGAGGGCGCAACTACGCTTTTACATAATCTTCCGCAATCCGGCGAGCAGATACGCCGGACTACTCTAGTCGTCGTGTTGATTGGGCGAGCGGTTGAGAGGAGTGGAGAGGGGGGTAGGGGGGTTAATTCGCCGGGGAAGAAGAAGAGAAGTGTGTGACCCAGAGTGACGCTAGAGATTGACGAGTGGGAGCGAGGGAGCCGGTGCATGTCCCCCGTATTGATCCTTTCGATAGTAAGTGGGCAGAACGCGCATTGTACGGAAAGGCTTACACATACCTACCAACCTCGCCAACTAAATACGTGGGGACGCGCGTACTCTCCCCGGACGCCTTTTCGAGGCTTGTAAGCCCCTGCTAACCCTCTCTCCCTCTTACTCTCGTCTCTCGTCTCTCGTCTCCCGGTGCTCGGCCGGACTCTCTTCCCGTCGCTTCCCAACTGGTATCGTACACTTTATCTCCATTCTAGATCACGCGCCCGCGCGCCTCACTCCCGTTACGCCTCTTACTTGGATAATAATTGCGTTCTACGAAATAAAGGTAGAGCACTCGCGCCAGTGGGTCTTAACGCTGGAACGCGTGTAGATGGTTACTTGGCGTGTGGGTCTTTTATTTTGCGCCTGGTAATTAGATGGAGGAATGATTAGTGGGTGAGGACTTGGGTTGGATGAAAGTCGAGTCCAAGTTTGCGGATTGGCCCGCGGCAGATTGCTCGTTTCGCATGAAGCGACAATAGGCATACAACGACATCTTGCGCAATTCCGTACCTCGGCGATTGCGCAAGTCGGTGCACGCGCGAGGACACGGACTCGAGCGGTCAACAATGTGTCAGCATAATTCGCGGGGAGATGGCCCGATAGAGGCGAAAGGGACGGAAATAATTTCGCCAAGGATCCGAGAGAAAGAAATGAGGCGAGGAGCCTCTGTGGAAGAGAGAGAGAGAGAGAGAGGGACGCGGAGTTCTCGGGAAGAATTGGCCGGCGAAACCTGCGCACAGCAGCCCGATTGGCCGGCATTGTTCTCGGCGTGATCGCGTGAGAGGGCCCGATATCGAGGCGGAGGGCAAAACACAATGCGCGCACAGCCGCTCGCTCCGCCAACATTGAGCAGGCATTAGAATATTGATCGGCATTATGTAAGAGAGGCTAACTCGATTATGCGAATGTGCGCGACAGCCGGCGAAAATCCTCCAATGGAGACGCGCCCTCTCTCCCTCGCTCACCTCTGCCTCCAATGGAGAGCGAAATGCCGGAGCGCGCGCTCGCCCGCTGCGAGACGCATATCAATCGCTCCCCTTCAAGGATCGCCGCGATCCAACTCGAACGCGCCGAACAAACCGGATTAAACCTCCGAGCCATCGCCGCCGCCTCCTTTTGCTCGGCTTTATTCCCGTGGAATCGTACGCGCCGGGTTTCAATGACTGTACGAGACTACTAGTGACTTTAGATCGGACAGGGTTAGGTATCGCAGAAGAGTTAAAGAGCAGAGAGGATTGCGAGCGGGAAAGCGAGGGAGGCGAGTCGAAGAAAATGGAATCGGAGGGCGGCGACGCGAGGGTGAAGCTCCTCGGCGGAGATGCGGCCAGTGCACACACAATGCAACACCCGGCGGCCACCGGGAGAGAGAGACGCGACGCCTAAAGCACGGCCCGCAATCTGCATTACCGTCCGCTTTTACCGCCACATTGAACTTCTTTCGCCGACTGCTGATATATCGACGCCTGAGCAAACAGGGAAAATACTTGTCGCCCTCCTCGTTCCTCCGCCCCGCGCGCCGCCGCTCACCGGCCTCTCCGCACGCCTCCGTTATCCGCGAGACTCGAGCTAGGATCTGCCGAGCCAACCAGCTCCCAATCATTCTCTCCACTTGCCCAATTCAATTGCCAAAGATAAGAAAGAAAGAATCGTGCATTGATTATGTTTAATTAAGAAAATTGATATTTCATAGTCATTGATTATGTTTAATTAGAAAAATGGAGATTTCATATTTGTGGATTTCATAATTGTATTCATTGACTATATTTAATTAGAGAAATTGAGATTTCATATTCCTTGATTAAGTCCAATTAAAAAAATTGAGATTTCATATTTGTGGAAATTCCAAGTCGAAACGCGGTAAATGGAATTTGATATCTTATCGCTTTCCACTGCACCGATACAAGTGCTTTGAGTAGGAATGACTGTGAGTACGCGGTGTATAGAAGCCGGTGGAGGTTGTTTATTTATCGCGGGCTCAATCCATCTGTTTGATATGTGGCAGTGGCTGGGGTGCGCCGCTCCCCTCGGCCGAGAGTGATACTCGCACGTGGCGAGTGTGGATAAAGGGAAGCCTGCTCCGGGCTGCCGCTCAAACAGGTAGTACTACTACGCCGCGAACCTCTCTACCCGTAAGGACCTGATCCGCGACACGAAAGGAGCCAGATCTTACCTTACGAAACACAACCGTCTCTCTTTTTACCGACCGTCAGTTTCGCCCCGGGAGAAACGCGCGCCGCGCGCCGATCGCTCGCCTACCTCCTTTAATCCTAACCGGATTATGGCACGATGCGCTTCCGCATCCCGAGGGAGCATCCGACACTTCCGGACGCTCCATCCTCTCCGACCGAGCGATACTCTTCCACTGGCTCTGGCTTACTTATTTTTCCGGGAAGTGATTTTAATTTTCAGGGTGGAATTCTGAAATATGTGAATTTGAAAAATTGAAGTATATTTTTAAACGATTTCATAATTCTTTCAAATCAACAATCCAGGTGTTGATAATGTTGGAGTAATCACAAGAAATCTCACTGACAACAGGCGTCGAATCGCCGAGTCGGCAACCCAATCACTCATTTGCCTACCGAGTGAGTTCAAGATCAGGATAAGTTCCGCGGAGATTAGGCCAATTGACTCCGGTGGGCCGCAGACCCGCGGCAGACCGACCAGATACGTCTATCTCGACGTCGAATATATCTCACTCCCGAGGCTCTCGTTGGCCACACCTGAGCCACCACCTGCGTAAAGCGCGCGCGGCGGTCATTCATCATTTGCTCGTTTATCTCCTTCCTTTGATGGATATGAAACAGCGCTCTCGGAGCTCCGCCATTGAATTATCCGCAATTGCCGGCAAGACCGCCCGAGAGAAATCATTCATGCGCCGCCGACAGGCGACAAAGGGCACAGGACCCACTTTCGAGCATTGACACTCGGCCGCCATTGGCCGGACGATATCTTATCGAGCTCGACTGCGATAGGCGCGCACGTGGGCGCCGGAAACGATGGCCCATTCGTCATCCGTGACGAACGCGTCAATCGGAGAGGCTTCTAATTGGGAGTCGCGTCTTGGAAATGGGCTGTTGGGTGGTGATAGTCTCTGGCAGTCATTGAACGCTCTTCCGGATGGGAAGTGAGGATCGGGGTCGTAGCTAGGAGTGTGCTGTGTCTGGGTGGACCACCTTTCACGAGGAGGCTCGGGTGACCACTTTTTGCTCTGCCCAACTGAACGCCTCCAGCGACCACCTAGTGCCACGCAGAGGAACTAGAGGTTTCGATCGTTACTGATCTACCTACGTTAAGTGTTTGGTTGATGTCCGTGTGCCCGAGAGCCCCACCCTGCTCCGATCTTTCACTGCATCCTCCGCTCGCCAACAGACTTCTCCTTTGCGTCTCCCATCTTGTTACTGACTCTCAAACTCAGTTCTCTCCAGTCAACCACGTGTCTCCTCGACATAAATCAGTCTCTCACGCGAACGATGATTCACTGCCTCTGAATGATCACTGCCAACCGCCATTCTTCTTCAAGCCTCTCTCAACAAAAAAACCACTGAAAAGCATTCATGTACATCGAAAATGGCGAGATTACATAATTCCTCTTACGCAGACTGACGTCGGGCTCGAAAGGGAGCGGTGGCCAGAGAGGATCTCTTCCGGCGCGAGGAGACGGCCGATTGGTCACGGGGTTGCGCCTTAATCGCGCACTGCTCTAGTCATCACTCTCGGCCTCTAAAATTATCCGCGCTTCGCTCTGTCGGCCGGTCGACAGCTGACCACTGTCATTTATAGCGGCGAGGTCCATTCTCTCCGCCATTAACGGGAGTGGCGACCTCCCCCGAATTAATTAGCGGCCGCGGGCCCCCGCGATCGTCTCGAGATGCGCCGGTGGCCCGAAGGGCGACGGGGTTTCGCACGGCGCGAGCCATCTTGGCTCGCTCGGCGTGCGTCTCGTTATCGGCCATCGAAAGATCCTACGCTCCGACGCCATTATGCAACGATTACGCGTCGCCGACTGTCAGCGATTCGTTCGAGCGGGCGAGCTGATCGAACTCGGTGGTTGTCGGGTCATGTTGCGCCACGCGCCATCTTATTAGAGGCTTTTCTTTGGATTGTTTCTGCAGTTGGACCAAGTCTTTATATACTTTCTTTATACTTTATATTATATTATATATGAGTTTTATTATCTTATTACATTAATATTATATACTTTACTAGATATTTTCCTCATAGTTGGACATTTTACTCATCTTTTTTAAAAGTAAACATTTTTATTTATTTTTTCGAATCTCGAATAGTATAATATGTATTGATAGCCTAAGCTAGTCGCTATTAATCCGCAGAACCAGTAAGTAGTGGGTGTTAGCTGAAAGATTGATTTTCGGTTATATTGGCCGAGTGACTGGCGAACCCGGAAGCCAGAGTCCCTATGTGACCGGTTATTTCAATATCTAGATCGGCGCGCCAGCTACTTTGGCTAATTGGCAAATTTTCCAGCGGCCCTGGCACCCCCGGGGCCCATTTGTTTAATCGATCGGCGCGCGGCAAGATTGCCCTCGCCGCGGTCTACGCTGTATTTCGTAGATTAGTTCGTAGCGATAATGGCGGGCGGGAGAGGCCAGTGGTTACTCTCCGGTCGAATGCATGGCGTTTCTCCTCGCAGGCTTCCTCGGCATTTCGAGAGATCGTCCCGACTCGCACCGGCGGCGCACTCGGATTCTCATGCCGCTCGCGCTATTCTCGGCGCGTTAAAAATACTCGATAAATATTGGTGGGCGCCGATCGGCGTCTTCGGCCAATTCGCCTCGACGCTCTTTGGCTTCGATTCTCCCGTGGAGCGAGTGACTCGGCGGGAATGCAGACTCGGAGGAATACCGCGATATTAATACCGGGAAGCAGCCGGCTTTCTCGATGTTCTCATAGTCGGGGGAGAGTAGGTCGCTGATCGTTAGAGTTTACAAGCCGCCTCGGGGACCTATCGGATCCTCGAACTCGAATAACAAGCTGATGCTGCCGCTTCTAAATTTGGCAGCGGGCCGCGCGCGCCTATCTGCCGTGGAAAATTCCGCTGGCAGCGCCCGATAGCGCCTATCAGCACAGTGCCACGGTGCAACATTGTGCCTGGCCCGCACCAATACACACCTCCCATAGCGGCGCGTACGTGCGCGCGCCCACTGGCGCAACTACACGCGAGAGCTGGTGTGCGAGAGGTTGCCGAAGCCGATGAAAGGGAACTGGCCGATGGTAGCGCGATGGTGTGCGAGTCGCGCAGACGCGTGGAAAATCGACGGAATCCGAAAGTCTTGAATTTCAGGGAGAAATCCCGTTCGCCGGGGCGGCGAGCAGCTCTGCTAGTACATGTAGCCAAAACGCCGGATATTCCGCCCTCCATTGCTCTAGCTCGCGCGAGACCATGTACGAGAGCCTCCAATGAGAGGCCAAGAGGCTTTTTCATTGGCGAGCGTCGCGTCGATTAAGCGAAGGGCCGAATTCAGGGTGCGCTGAGTCATCGGGGAAATCCCATCGCATCCGATAACCCTGCGAGTCCCTCGGCGAGAAGTGACCTCGTCCAGGCTGTCGTCGATTCGATTACGTCACGGCGCAGAAAAGAGAGTTTTTAACATGGCCGACAATTGTCCTAAGCTTTCACTCTCACCCTCTTATCGGCTCTTGGTCACTCCTGCGAGTCGGTCGTCCCGTTGGCTCCTCTGATGCCCGGTACACAGGCCGCTCGCTCGGCCGCCGTCCAAAGGGGGAAATTCGCAGTCTCGCATTCGGTGGGTTTTCGAACGCGCCCGGCGCTCTTTTCCAAAGCGATTCGCATCGCGCGGACCAATCACCTTGACACAGTTGGCGATCTCCTGCCGCCTGGAAGAGGTTGAGCGGACAGTGTCGAGGAAACCGGCCGCGCGTCCTGTGTGTCGAGCCTAACGACTCTCTCTCTCTCTCTTTCTCTCTCTTTGGAGACGAGGAGGAGATTGCTTGGATCATCGAGTGCGATATGATAGTTTTCAATGCGGACACACTCTCGCCGGGCTACTACAATGTAGAGAATCTAAAGTGGCGCCGCCGGGCGCTCCGCTTCCTAAGCTGTCAATGCTTGGCTGCCGAGACTTCAGGGGCTCCACCTGCCGACGACGTGTTATTTACCGCGGTGCAGGCGATACGCGCTCTCGCCCTCTCTCTCCCTCCCTCTCTATGCGTGCGAGCGAGCGAGCGGCCGAGCGACGTCACGACGCCGCAGAAATTCAACCATAGAAAGCTTAATCTGCTGGTACGCGCGCGCCTGCATGCTTATTGCGCGCCGCCCGAGCCTCCAAACACGACGGCGACCACGACGCTCGAGAAGCCGAAGGAACGCCGGGAGAAAGACGCCCGGCCAGCCAGTCAGTCAGAGCGACCGTATGGGGGGAGCGAGGGAGAGAGAGAGAGAGAGATCGTATCACGTGCTGTTGACCTGCAGACTAGTCCGTGCGGTTGTGTCGTAACTTTCACAATAAGCATTTTCATTGTGCGATCACGTCCGATCGCGCGCGTCCTCGGTGTGTATTTCTGCCTGCCGCACGGACGCGCTCTCTCCGACGCACCACCTCCTTCCTCCCCTTCGCTAGACGGCGACGTCCACGTGAGCCCTTGGTAAAGTCTCTACTTCTTTTCCCTTAATTCGCCGAGCCTCCGCTCTCACGACTCTCGGACCAGACTCTCTAGATGTCAAGCTGCGCTACTCAAGAATAAATACTAGGAACTGTACTGGCATCTGCGTAGTGCGGATGTCAGTCGCTGCGAGCGCCCCGCGTCTCCGTTTACGAGGATTGGAACTCGCCGAGAGAGAGAAATGCGCGAGAGGCTGCTCGGCGATTCCGTATATCCGGGCGGGTGTGTGTGTTTGCTTATGGCAGCGGCTCGGTACACGTGCGGCTCGTGAGTCGATGGGGCATCCGTGAAAAACTAGTAATGGCCGCCGCGCGTTGGCTCGCTCGCTCTCGGCGTACCTGCGCCGGTTTCGCTTCTTGTCCTTCGGCGGGCACAACTCACGGATGCCGTTGACCCGCGAACTAGTACGCGCGCGGCCTGTCTATGTCGTAACTTTCACGGCGGGCATTTTCAGCTCGCGCGCTTGATTCGGACGACGGCTTTCTCGCTCTCCTCTCCTCCCTCTCTCTCTATCTCTGTTGGCACTGTTTTTCTAGCCGTCCGTGTCGCAGGCTCTTAGGTCATCATGGCGCTGGCCGATGAGTTTGATCGGCGTCGGCCGCCGAGTACACCTGTTACCCGGCGATCTCTGCACGTCTTCGCACGAGCGTGCGCGCTCTCGGCGTAGACTCGATTCACGGGAGAGTCGGCCTGCCACTTTATTGAATGACACCGATAAGCCGGAAGCCCCCGACATATCGCGCTCCGCTCCTCCGCCGCAATCGCGCGCGCGCGCTCGCTCCCTTCGGCAAACAGTGCGGCCGGGATTGCGCGCTCGTCGACGCGGTAAACAAAATCCGTAATTGCCCACTCGAGAAACAATCTCCGCGTTACGTGGCCTTTATCCACTCGAGGAAAACAGAGTACATGTATTGTTTCGACGTACCGCCACCGGAAGCGACACTCCACGCCTAAGTAAAACAGGGTCATCTCATCCGACTACTCCGCGGGACTAAACAAGTAGGAGAGCTAAACCTCTATATCGCCGTTACGAGCAAATCCCCGGGATCGCGAGTACCATTAACACCTGGTTGCATGGAAACTCGTAAGAGGAATAGTTGCAGCGGGGCCAGTTCCCGGGGAAAGAGTGAGCGAAGAGGGAGGGGGGAAGGGGGGGGGCGCACGCCAGTGAGGCAGCGAGGCAAGCAAAGTGGGTACTCGGTGCGAAAATGCGGAGTAACGGTCGGGCGGTGTTGTGCTGGTAGAGCGCAGAGAGAGCTTAACTCGGGCGGGCGGAGAACTCGTCCTTGCAGCGTGCCGCGCACGCCGCCGGTTCAGAGAGTGGCGCGGGTGGGAAGGGGGGGGGACGGTTGAGTGGAAGCGGGGCGGACGCGCGCACCTAACCTCTCGTGAATCAGCGAGCAGCAGCGCGCGTACACACAGCCTAGACGCGGAGGGATGTAGAGAGAAGAGAGAGGAGAGGAGAAACCTCGTGGCCGTGCGGCGCTTACCGCGCAAGCGGAGACAACGAGGCAACACCGCGCCGCGTGGCCCGCGACCAGCTGATCGGCCCGTCGACGCGCGGGGGGCTGGAGGGGGAAGAATCGCGCGCGACTGGGCTAATGAGTGTGCGACCTATTGGGGCCTCGTTGGTGGGGGGCCGCCGCGGCCCCTTCCAACGGGGAGTGGGGGCTTCTCTCCTGCTATGTTGCCGTCACGTCAGACAGCCGTGCCTCTTGTCGCCACTGCCGTCCCCCCTCTCTCTCCTCCGCCGGGCCCCCGTTCTCCCTCGCGCCTTCGCTCTCCACCGCGATCGAATGGCATTGCAAGGTCTAGGAGGCTGCTCGGCTCGCTCCGCTCGCTTCGCGGTCGTTTCTTGCCGGCGCAACGCACCTTCCGCCTCTCTGCCTCTCGCCGGCCTCTCCACGGCTCTCGGCACTTCCTCTACTGACTGTGCTCCCAGTGTATCCTCACTATGCCTTCTCATCTCCCTGTCGGAAGCCCCGCGCGCGTCATTATCCCACGCAATTCTCGTGTGATAGTGCAGATTTTCTCCCTCGTTGCCTTCGGTCGTTGACTCTGGGATTCGTGCACTCGACACGGGCGAGTTTGGAGGATTTTTTTTTGAGATTCGAATCCACCGCACTGACACTGGTCCGCATAGAATATCTGTCGTCTAGGGTTAGTGGGTAAGGGTGTGTGGGTCTCGAGCGGAGTAGTGTCACCGGGCACTCTAGAAACATCGCATTGTATAAGAGAGCCAAGGGAAAGAGTAACATTACAAGCGCGCCGCTATCTCGCATCGATAACAGTCGACTGGCACACGCTGACCTCCCGCTGCCATTGGCACCGGCCATTCAAACCGTCCTCGCTCCGCACTCCCGCGTGTATCCTCGTGCACTGGGCTTCCTTCTCCAGTGAGTACAACCATCGGCGACGGCACCTCGTCGCGGAGAAACTCGGGGATCTCGCACAAAAACACCAATCTTCAAGCATCGCCGGGGAACACCATCGCGATGTGTGCGCCGCACATCACAACCTCGTCAAACATTGCATCATAGCCGTGTCAAGGCTCGCCGGACTGGCCCTCTCCCGCGGAAAAGAAAACCCGGTAAAACGTACTCTCGGATCGAGTGAGCAACCTCGGAAGCAGCACGTGGTGACGGAGTCAGTGCATCGGATTATACTCAATTACTTGGACAGAGAAGAGAATACGAAGGGAAAGAGAGAGAGTAGTTGGCGAAGGTAGAGAAGAGCGGCGCGGTAAGGCGCGGAGTGCGACCGCTCCGCGTGAGTAGAGGAACGCGACTGACGGCGGGCGCAGGTTGGCCGCCGAGGCTGATGCTCGGCCGCATGCCCGACCAGTTATGCTCGTCGCTCCTAACCGTACGACTCCTCTCGTCGCCCCACCATTGGCCCCGCTCGCGCGCGCGCGCGCTAATACGCCCTCGCAGAGCCTCCGAAGCACGCGTCGCCACGGCACACGGTATCGCAGGCCCGTAACTAGTGAAACCGGCGCGAGGGCGCTCTCCTCTCTTCTTTAACTCTAGCAGGCACCTGCCCGCCTCACCCGCCGCCGCCTCTATGTACGTGACGCCCCCGAGACAATCGGCCGAGTCGCTGCAGAATTCCACGGATTAAAGTAGTACCGCCAAGCGCTCCCTAGTTGTGTATACGTGTTCCCTCGACTGGTAGGTACGTACTCTCTCTCGCTCGCTCTCGCAGCCCGCTACTGATAACTTACTTAATTCATCGATCGCATAACCAACCGCTCTCTCGTCCTCGGCTACTGCGACTCGCTCTCCTTAGATTTTCGCGAGCGGGCACTGCCAGCTTCGCCTTACTTCCGCAATCCCGGTGTCGAACCGTTGCAGTCGCGCGCGACTTATCTCCGAGAGCTTCGGTCCCGAGGACTGGATTCGCGTCTCGGGCTCGTGTGCCGTAGATCGAAATTGGAGTTTCGCAGAGTCGCTAATGGACTCTCGATGCACATGGCAGCTTTGCAAGAGGGGAGCAGGAGGGAATAGAGACGTAGTAGAGAGAGGGAGAGGGAGAGGTATATCGCCGCTGGCAAGGGGCTTTAACGCGCCGACTGTAATGTTGGCATGCCAGCGGCAGCGTTATGAGGTAGATTCTGCGTGACGTACAATTAAGCGAGCCAGGCCGGGCTAGATTCTTTATTAGTGACTCGGCGTTTCATCGATGGTAGCGCGACGGTGATTAATACCGGGAGATGTAGGGGAGAGATAGGGCTCGCTCGGAGTGAGTCGGCGGCGGAGCACGGATCACGCAGAGAGGAGCGTATCAGGGTACAACAACACCCTTTTGCAGAGAGCGCGTAGTGGCACAGCCACACTTCGCCACATCGATTTTACCGGCTCGCTTGCACTCACACTCGGTCGGCCCGTTCACTGAAGGAATGTCTCATATGCCTCCCTCCGTCTCCCTTTTCCTCTCCCTTTGCCGCTTCTGACCCCCGTTTCCTCCTCCACCCTCTGCCCTGCGAAACCTCTCGCTCTCCGTCCGTCAGCACCACTCTCTCTCTCCCTCTCTCTCCCTTTTCTGCTTTGCTTGCTCTCGGGCGTCCATCCCTCTCTAGAAACGAGCGCGCGCTCGCCAAGCTCCGGCGGCCGTGCTCTCTCGCGGCTGCGGCCCTCTCTTGGCCCTCTCGATATCTCTCCAGCCGCTTCTCCCTCCCTCCCCCCGCCCCTCCGGCTCCGGTGCACATTGCCCCCTTCCCTGCGGGCCCTCGTCTCCGTCTCTGTTGTGATCGCGGGGCGGCAGCGGCGTCGAGCGCGCGCGTCGCGCGCGGGGAGAGGGTGGAGGTTGCACCTTTTGCCGCATCTCGGAATCTCGCGCGTTGCTCATTTGCTGCACGTAGGCGAGGGGCGCGGAGGGGGAGCGGCGGGCGGGCGGGCGGTTCGGGGAGAAGAGCGAGCGCGGAGGAAGGAGGAGGGAGAGGAGAGTACGTTCGGCGCGCGGGGGAGCGAGAGAGAGAGAAAGAGAAATCCTCGGCTAGGTAGTAGTATGCGAGCGCGGCACGGTGGTCGTACAGTTCCAGTTCCGTTTCGATTAGGCGAGTCCACGCCGGGGTTTTTGGCTCGTTGCTCGCTGCTCCCGCTGCTGGTGGTGCGTGCGTGCGTGCCTGCGTGCGTGCGTGCTGGTAGAGAGAGCCGCTTGCGCCGAGCGTGTACGAGTAATGCCGTTTACCGTGGTCATTGACGACGACACACTCGGTACTGGTCGCTGCTGTTGCTGGTGGTGGTTGCTGGTGCTGCTGGCACTCTGCTCCTGTTTACCCGGCGCCGCGCGCGAGCCGCACGCTACTCTCTTACCAGCGCGCTGTTGAGGAAGGCACGAAGTGAGCCGACTCTCTCGCGAGTGTTTGCGAGGAGGCGCGCACCGCTCTCTCTCGTCGTTCTCTCGCTGACATTGGTCCTGTCGAGGAGGGGGCGCCTGTTCACTTCGTGCTCTCGATCTCTCTCGCTATGGCTGCACCGGGCGCAGCGGCTCTGGGTTAGCTCGAGCCGTCAGAGCCTCGCCGTCCACGGAGTAAAATCCGCATGTCCCGATTCACTGGGTTCGTATGCTCTGCCTTCCATCACTCTATCTCTATCTCTCTCTCTCTCGCGCGCGTCTCGTTGTGTCTTATGCACTCGTCATCGCGAGAGTGCACACGTACACAGCAACGCACACGCCAAGAAGAAGAGGAAACACAGAGGGCTCTTGGTGGCGGGCGGGCGCCGCTCGGCAAAAGGCGGATCACCGCGAGCGTGTCGCGCCGGAGAGAAACGATTCTCTCCGCCGGCCCTCCAGCCCAGTTCCGGGCACGGCCATTGATCCATCGATAAGGAAGTTCCCTGTCCTCCCAGCCGCGCGCTCTCTCTCTCTCTCTCTCGCTCGGTCGCGCGCGCGGCTGTCGGTGGCTGTTTGGAAAAGGAAGGCGAGCGAGCGAAACGGTCTCTACCGGCACGCCGGCGGCCGGAGCGCACGGAATACATCTCCCCTCTTCGCCGAGCGAGATTCCTCGCCCTCGTCCTCGTCGCGACACCTCGCCGCCGCGCCGCGGAGACACAGCCGATCCAGCCAGACTTCCACTGGGAAAGTCGCGCATTTACTATTATGTATCATCTTGCGTCGCAATGTCCTCTCCTCCTGGTGGTCGCATCACCCCAAATTGATCTCACCCCACGACCTTCGCCGTCCGCCAGTTGTTCCGGCTGCGCGCCACCTCTTCTCGGTGTCTCCGGAAAGGCCGGATGAGAGTGATAAATGGGAGCCTGCTCGAAGGTAGCCGTTGCGCTCTCTCTCTCTCTCTCTCTCCCATTTTTCCCCGAGGCATCGGCACACTCGGAATTCATTAGGTCGGACAGTGTCGCGTTGGTCTCGAAGGACTCTCCCGATGCGTCGGCTTGTGGTAGGACCGAGCTCTGAGAAAGTGGATCGGGACGCGCCAGTTCCATGCGGAGGTGTACGACTCAATCGCACTCTTACGAGTGCGCCTTGGTCACTGTCGAAAGAGGGCAGAGTGTAATGCGTTGATTCCGATGGGAGCGCCGGCTCGGTGACGCGTCGCGGCCCAAATACGGAAATAAACCAGTGATGCGTAGGGCAGGGGACATGCCAGGATATTGTTAAAGGTCACGGAAGCAAAACTTGCCGGCTTATCGCGGGCATTAAAGGAAGAAGATAATCTCCGTGACCACACTGCGACCATATGCTTCCCAGTGCCACCGCAATCGTCCCCTTTACCGCCTCCCTAACGCGCGCAGAGCCACGAGAATTCGGATCGCCGAGACTCGCGATGACAGGCATCAACCGCTGCGTAGTTTTATCGATCCGCCTAATGACGTATATTAGCCTCGCCGAAGAACGGAATCCAATATAAATAGGTGGGTGTAGCAGATGCTCCCGCATCCTTTTCATTATCCCGAGCGAATTAAGCGTCAGGGCAGAATTCAGGATTCATTCAACTAGGTTGCGTTGTCTGGAAAGGCGAGTGGTTCGCCGCTCGTTTCTCTCCTGCGCGCACCGATTGCATTCGAATGTGAATAGAGTGCGGTCTGCGTGGATCGAGCGCCAGCCGAATGGCCGAGACAGCGTGTACGCTATTTAAAGGGATCGTATTACCAGAGGTTCGAGGGATACTCGGGGAGCGAGGGAGAGCCGCCGTGTCCAGGCGGCAATGGCGTGAAAGCAGACCGCCCGGGCTCTAGTAGTAGTAGGATTTCGTCTCTCCGCTGGCTAGCGACGGCGAGGAAAGGTTGGCAGTGTGCGCTGCTGTGGGAATCCTTTAAATCTCGATCGGTCGCGCGACGTGAGAGTCAAGAGACGACGAGGCTGTTGGAACGTGCGTGGCCCCGCTCTGCTCTTCCGGCTGGCGTTTGCGCGCAAACGCGTAGCGCGCGCGCGCCCGGCTGCTCCGGCACATGCATGCGGACTTGGCATTAATCGAGGGTTCTTAACCGCGCGCGCGGCAAGCGCGAGCGAGCGCGCCCGATAATAATAAGAGGAATGTGTAATTTATCGGTGGGCCGATGTCACGGCTCTAATGACGTAACGCGCGGCCCTGGCGATGGTGGCCGTCGGAGCGGTGCCGTACCGAGGGAAAAGGTGCGTGCTCGCAGCTATGTCTTCCGGTCTGGGCTGGTTGCCCCCGTAAGAGAAAGAATGAGTATTGTGCAGGGAGGTTGGTTAACTGGGCCGGCTTGACCGGGAGTGTTGAGAAGTGAAGCAGTGAGTAAAACTGCCCCCTTGCGGTGCGCGTCTCTGCTTCCCGAACCAACCACTCCTCCGCCATCGAGTTCTTACCTCCCACCCTCACCTTCGCGACTCTCCGTCCCTTTAATCTTTCTGTTTCCCTCTCCCTCTCGCTCCCTCGCACTGGATAACACACACGCTCTCTGGCCCTCTCTCTCGGGCGCTCGCTCTTTCTCTCTCTCGTTCGCTCGCTCTCCGGTGGCTCACGCAAACTCTCTCTTTCCATAGGACTGGCGTTGGCCTCCCCGCTGGTTCACTTCCCCTTTCCTTGTTCCTCTGCCCCTTGCAGTCCTAATCTTCCCCTTTGCCCTTCTATCGTACCCCTCGGCTAAGTTCCTCCATTTTGTCGTGATTCCTCTAGCACTAAAGATATCTCGCGAATTTCCACGCGAGGATCGCGCCCGCCGTAACGTGGTGCTCGTGGCTCAAATCGCGCCGATGGTTGACATACTGCCGATTAGCTCGAACAGCAAGTACGACTATGGGGCTCCACCATAGGCAGTCCTGGAAGGTGTCACTTCTCTCTCTCTCTATCTCCTGCTCTGTTGCGCGCGATTTTCCTATCTCTCTTCCCGTTCAGCTTCGCTCTCGCTCGCTGTCTCCTTCACTCTCCTCGCGGATATTGCCGCTGTTTCTCTCGGCTTTTCCCTGTCATTACGCTTCTTTCCTCGCCGTGGCCCCTCGCCGCGAGGCCGCCCTTCCTCCTTATTTCTCTAGTGCCGCCGTCCTCTAGACGCATCGGCGCCTTCGGCAGGAGATGCGAGAGCCTCGTCGGCTCGTATTCCGTACGCCGCCGGTGCGCTTTCCAAAGTGTAACCTCTTGCATCGAGACTGACAGGCCTCCGCCGTCGAGCAGAGCCGTGCGCGCTCCATACGTCCGCGGCTACCGTATCACGCGAGTCGTCGCTAATCTTCCTTTGGGTTTGCTTGAGTCCAGTCCAGTCCAGTCGACAGCCTCCGCGGCCACCTTCCTCTATCGGTGACGTCGTGCTATGCATACCTTTTTGACTACTTATTGCGGTGTAATATGTAATTATTGAGATTTCTCCGATGCGTGTACCCTCGCCTCCAATTTCTCAGCGTTTTAACGTTTCTCGTATGGTTGTCTTGTTTCAGATGTCTGCTGGGTCACAAATTCAGATGGCACCCCAATCAACTGTAAACTCTGGTCAGTCAGTTCATAGTCAAGACTCGAACATGAGCACTGGTGAGTTTGCATGATGGATCCGAGTAGTGGTTTAGTCTGTCCACTGGTTAGCATGACTCAACTGGATTTCTCTCCGTAGGCTCATCACATAGCGATAAGGAGGTGGACCCGAACACTCCAGAAAAAGTACCGAGAACTCCTTCCGAGAGGAAAAGAAAGCGGAAGGCTGACGACGGAGGTGGGGGAGTAGCGGGTGGA
Source organism: Crossocerus cetratus (assembly GCA_963675795.1). Lineage (NCBI taxonomy): Eukaryota > Metazoa > Arthropoda > Insecta > Hymenoptera > Crabronidae > Crossocerus > Crossocerus cetratus. The sequence continues at coordinate 21,285,170 of OY776667.1, forward strand.
CCAGTAGGAAGTAAAGGATCTAGATCTGTCGCTGCTCTTGAAAGCAAAAAAATCAACGAGTATTTTCCAAAGCACCACTTGGGCAGTAGCCCGATAAGGCATGGCGGAGCTAAGAGCCCTTCCCCTCAGCAAGGATATCCCATGGTAGGCAAAGTTCTGGTAGCACCTTCTTCTTGAAACTATAACATTCACGGAGAACAAGAAATGAAAGCTTGTTGTACCGGCAGTTTATCTCACTGGGCTTCTACTTCTGTTTTGGCAGTATCCACCATCGCCTCAACTCCTCTCACCACAAGTTACAACACCTAACTCTTCAGTGGCAGAGTTCTCTTCACTGATGCAGCCGCCAAGACCTCATCCTCAACCTCCACCTCCTCCTCCACCAGCCTCGACACAACCTGCAGGCTCTATGGTCAGCAAGCAGGTGCAGGTAAGGCCTACCAACCTCAATAGGACAAGCCAGCTCAGGCAAGCGAAGACTAACACCCCAAATGTAAGCGAAATTCGATAATTCGTGCAAGCATTTCATAAGAAAAGTCCCATACTGTTCCTGGGGCAGCTTCGTGATAGATTTAGTACACTCTAATCATTTCCAATGGAGACTACTTATACAGTAACATGCACAATTGTACTGAATAATCTCACTGGAGGTATAATTTTAAAACGTGTTTTGCGAGAGATTCTTCTCAGAGTCTGAACTCAGAGAGTTAACTTTGGTGGGCATTTCTTGTCAAATGTTTGCAATCTTCTGATCAAACTGTAGCACTGTGACCATTTGTTGCCATAAAAATGCAGACTACCTTGTCGTGTCCCTCTTTAGTTTGAAGCTCTCGGTCTGCTTTAATTGATATTGTTTGTTTTAAGTTCATTTCACTTGCCATGGGAGGGGTCAGGTGCGCATAATAAGTGTGGTGTACTGGACGCATATTTACAAAGGGGTTTCATGTTTCGTCCTTGCATATTGTATCAATTAATGCATACATTTTTGGTGTTTTCCTTGCTGCCTGCCTGATATTTCTGTTTCTTTGACTATTGGGTTTTGCACCGCAGTATTAATTTCAATGATAGATTCTCACTGTACCTTGGGTAAATTTGCAAGTTCGTCATAGCACAGTCGTGTGAAAAGGGAGGTTCTTACAGTTAGGTTTCGCGGATATATGCCTGTTAGCTTGAATTAACTGAACAGTAATCACGATATGTTCTATGTGGGTGCAGCAAGGTATCTGGTATTTATGAGCTATGCTGACAAATGTATCAGGTGTTACAGAATGACGTTTATATTGATGACAGAATGTGTTGGTTGCATTACAGACAGAACTTACTTGCCAGAGGATACAAGAATTTGAAAATCAAGCCTCTTCGGATTTAGAATTACGTAATAACAAAATCGACGAATTAAATAGAGTAAGTGTCCGGAGTGTGTACTTGCGGCGACGCGGGTGTGCCACGAGTGTGCGAGCTTCTATTAATACTGAAACGTTTCATCTTGCAGACAACGGAAGAACTTAGGCATCAAATGGCTAATCAACAGAAGCTAATTGAGCAGCACAAATCTCATATAAATAAGTGTATAGACGTTGTAAAGAAGTTATTAAAAGAAAAATCAAACATAGAAAAAAAGGAGGCTAGGCAAAAGTGTATGCAAAATAGACTGAGGTTGGGCCAGTTCGTGACCCAGAGGGTAGGCGCGACGTTTCAAGAGAACTGGACGGACGGCTACGCGTTTCAAGAGTTGGCGCGGCGGCAGGAGGAAATCGCGACCGAGCGGGAGGAGATCGATAAGCAAAAAAAGCTACTGCTCAAGAAGAGGCCATCGAATAGTGAGACTGGCAGAAAACGTAGCCAACCGCAACCTTCCTTGCATAACGGCACCGAAGCTACGTTTTTGAAGCCAGATGCTGTACCTGGATCTTATACATGGCAGGAGTATTACGAAGCTGATGAAATACTCAAGGTATCGACGCTGCGCTAATCACTGCCGACATCGCCACTTCGTTCCCCGTTCTCCGGATATTAATCGTCTGTTATTGTTTCTCCAGTTGAGGCAAAGTGCGTTAAAGAAAGAGGACGCAGATCTGCAATTAGAAATGGAGAAGCTCGAGAGGGAGAGAAACTTACACATCAGAGAGTTGAAACGTATTCACAATGAGGACCAATCGAGGTTCAACTCTCATCCTGTGTTGAATGAACGTTATCTTCTACTAATGTTATTAGGGAAAGGAGGTTTCAGTGAAGTGCATAAGGTGTGCAAAGTTCTGTTTCGATCGGTCGGTGGTTGGTGGTTGACCTTGTGGATAAAGGAATTCTTTCTGTTCAGGCATTTGACTTAAAAGAGCAGCGGTATGTTGCATGTAAGGTACACCAATTGAATAAAGACTGGAAAGAGGATAAGAAAGCTAATTATATTAAGTGAGTATTTCGCAAGGACAATACGTCTCATAGAAAGTCTTCACATACACGGCTTTACTCAAATTCTTCATTTCCACAGGCATGCGTTACGGGAATATAATATACATAAAGCTCTTGATCACCCTCGCGTTGTGAAATTATATGATGTGTTTGAAATTGATGCCAATTCCTTTTGTACTGTCTTGGAGTATTGTGATGGCCATGATTTAGATTTTTACCTCAAGCAGGTATGTATATCACGGCTTCTATCTTTGGCTCGGTTCAATTGGAAACGGGATTCGTGTATTAAAGAAACTATTCTCCTGCAGCATAAGACTATACCGGAGAGAGAAGCAAGGTCTATTGTTATGCAAGTTGTATCGGCATTAAAGTACCTAAATGAAATAAAACCCCCAGTCATACATTACGATTTAAAACCAGGTAAGTTTTTGAGAGCTGCGCGTTGAGAGATAGTCTGACGGTGGAAAGTGTATAAATCATTACCGAATTTTATCCTCTCACAGGGAACATTCTCCTAACCGAGGGAAATGTCTGTGGTGAAATAAAAATCACCGATTTCGGATTAAGTAAAGTAATGGATGAAGAGAACTATAATCCGGATCATGGAATGGACTTAACGTCCCAGGGAGCTGGTACATATTGGTATGTAGTGAGCGATTTTCCAGATTCAATGAAAGAAAATATTTTGACGCAACTGAAGCATGATTTATATAAATCTTGAACATTTCCAGGTACCTTCCCCCGGAATGTTTTGTTATTGGTAAAAATCCTCCCAAAATATCATCAAAAGTTGATGTGTGGAGTGTAGGTGTTATATTTTATCAATGTCTGTACGGCAAAAAGGTAAAGATAATCTTTCTCTTACTCGATGTCTTAAAACTTAGCTCGGCGGCAGTGTGACCTCATTGTTTGTTTCCTTGTTTCCAGCCTTTCGGACACAACCAGTCGCAAGCAACAATTTTAGAAGAAAATACAATTCTGAAAGCTACCGAAGTCCAGTTTGCGAATAAACCAACAGTTAGCAACGAAGCAAAGGTACTGATTGATTGATTAATTGATTGATTGAAGGGTTAACGGTGAAGATCGAATTGCGAATGGAGAAACTAATGAATGAACTTGGTTGTTGCAGAGTTTCATAAGAAGCTGCCTAGCGTATAGGAAAGAAGAACGTATAGATGTATTGACACTAGCTAGACACGAATACCTACAACCTCCAGTGCCAAAACATGGCCGACAAGCGAACAATCAGCAGCAGCAGCAACAACAACAGATCCAGCAGCAGCAACAGACCTCGTTTACAATTGGCATGTTTAGTGGTATGAACGCGTCGAGCAGTTCGTAGTGGAAAGGAACTAAGGACAGAATCTTCGATATGCTAATACATGCCAAATCTTGAACATTGAACGGCACACAATCTCATCTCTTAGGAAAATAACGATTGCTATATCCAATTGTAAATACTAAAGCCGGAAGCTCTCACCATCACGAATACCACTATCACTCTACCAACCACTACTACCACTACCACTACCACTTCCACTACCACTATCACCTCCACGACACCGCAACAATTATACTTACAGGCCGACTACATAGGACATTGGAAGAGAGATGCAAGACTGGTCGTCGCAAGTCCAGACACTTGCGTCTTTCTACAAGCCGCGCTACATTATCCAGCATGACAAAAAATGTTGTGTTCGTAAATATTCAATTGTATTATCGTTCCTTCTATCAAAACTGTGGGCTGACTTGATAATAGTGTTTAAAAGACACGAGAGAGAGAAACAGATAAACATGTGATAAGTCACTGTGAATTAAAGTGAAGTTTAGACTAAGGAGACGGGGAAGATGAAGTCGATGATAAAACGGGACGAAGTACGGAAGACGATGGGAAATCCAGTGGGAGTGAATAACTCGGTGAACAAAAGAGAGCAACGACGGGGATATATCCGAGGCAAAGCGCGTCGAAACAATTTAGTGGACTTTGCTTTCACGGAGACGTTCCTCTCTTCTGAAGTTATGTATGCATGAATGAGTGTGACGAAAGATTGTTAAAACTAGCGTGCGTGTATATATTTATACTATATATATATACTAATAAATCCGATATAATATATATATATGGTGTAAAGAACAGAACAAGCATTGACAGTGGAAAGACAACTGTGGTGGATCCTCGCATGACCTCCGCGCAGCCAAGTATTCCATGAATATTTGACTGCGCATCATGTTACTTTATTCAAATATTAACATTATTACTTATATCATGACTAATAATGATTAACATACACACACACACACACATACACACGAACACACACGAGGAGATTTGGTTGGTTGTTCCTATTCTGAAACGAGTGGGGCTTTATCAATATTGGATCGACCGGGTCTGAGGTTGAGTGCAGACACCAGAAGAATTGCGATGCTCCCAAACGATAGAAACATTTAGAATTGTAATCCACCGCCTACGCGTTGTTCACACATGCATCTCTATCCAAACTTTGAACCGGAGAGGAACACACCTCTTCCCTCAACCCCCCTACCCCCCGCCCGCCACCCCACCCCCCTTGTTTCTTTTTCCGCGGTAATGAATTTCTCATGCATTACTTTACGCCCGTTTTCACGATAAATCGGATTATGCATCGGCGTTTACAAATTTTTAAGGTAAGGATCATAATACTGTACCGACCTGATCATTACTTCTCTACTCATAATTTGTTTTATATATGTACGTTATATATAGATAATTATGAAATAGAAGACTAAGTTATTTTATCAAGTGCCCTTGCTTTGTATTATAGTTGTATCCGTCGACAAACTGCAGCTTTTGGGAGTACTAGAGAGAAAGAGAGAGAGAGCGCGAGAGAGAGAGCGAGCGAGAGAGAGAGAGAGAGTTGTTAAAATATTGTAAGTTGTTGGTACAATGTGGGCACGGTATTGATAGATCAATACCCCAAACGTGATTGGCAAAAGTGTGGTCCGAGGAGAATACATTACAAGTCTGAACAGAGTCTACTACTAGATCCATCGCTTCTATTTTAAAACGCCAAAACCGTTCCTGCTTCCCCTCTCCTCTTTTCTCTTATGATTATTCGAGTGTCACGAAACAACTCGCACACTGTCATGATACCGATGCTAAGAAGGGTTCTTTGTAAACTATACACAACAATACAAACTGCTAGTCAATGGCTGGGGATTTCGTTAATTTAATCCAAGTGTATGGTATGCATAATCGTCGAACGACAGCTCGTCAATTTTTACCGGATGTACATGTATTAAGAGACATACGCGCTCATACACATATCTCCTGTTTGTGTGTAATCGCGTATGCGAGCCGAGTGAGAGCTCAATCGTGAGACGCCGCCTCTGGGCATAGATCTATTCGAAATCATACTTTTATAGTAGCATTTTACGTCCTATGTCTTTTTTTAATCGTACTCGTAGTCCAACGCGGCCACTTATGCATACTGATCTCTGGACAATGAAATATTGAACTTTGGCCAGTAACATTTTACAAGCAGCCCTTCTCGATGACAAACTATATCGTGTAATATCTCGACGGTCATGGTTAAGAGATTAGGAATTCAAGTCCCCTCCCCCACACCCCTCCGTCCCCAGCCCCCTCAGAGAAACTCATTCACAGACGATCATTTAGCGCGCATTTATTTCATCAAACCTCACATGCGATTGTTTGTATGAACAGTAAAAACCTAGCAAGTGTCCACGCGAAGCAGTGTTAATATGTTTTGCGATAGGAACAATTTTGCATTTGTATATATGTCGAGACATCTTGAGAAACGTATCGTTAATAAAATTACCAAATGCATGTATATCGGAGAGAAATTTTTATCCAAAGACGAGATTTTTCACTAAGGGGTTTATGCACAAAAATGCTGATATATATATATATATATATATATATATGCATATTTATATATATATATATCGTGTGTATTCGGCCGTTACAAGTGCCCTCGAGTGCATGGGTTCTCGACGCAGGCCAGTGTGACAGTAATAATGATAAATGTTGGGCTTGAGAGACACTATTATAACTTCGAGGTGACGAACGTAAAGTAAAATACTCTCAAAATTAGCCAATCCATTGCAAACTCAAACGACACGTGTCAGATCTTTTTTATCGCCCCCTGCGTGTCAGCATAGTCACGATCTTCCTCATGATAAACCAACACAGGAATTGCGCTGAGGATTGTGTATGAAACGTTATAGCAATAAATTTGCGTATTTGTGTATAATTTAAAGTTAGTAAACTTATTAATTAAATATTGATTACGTACTACCGTCTATGTTTTCCCTATACTGCATTGCGCAATAAATCTCTCTCCACCCCTTTTTTTGTTATATCAATCTTGGCTTAGTCTCGACCACCCAAGAAAAACTCTATTATCAAAGAAAACATCGCAATTCTCGAGCAAAGTCCCGCGGGCCTGGACATACTCTTTTGAATCCGCGCAAACTGCAGCTCAGTCGTCGGTGGTAGCATTTTCTATTTTACTACGATCCCGCAATGCCAACGAGAACTTAAGGACGTGCAAGATGCCTAATATCACTAAAACTCACACGTTTACTAGGGTCAAGTATATTTATTCTTTGACTTATCGACGAACGAATGGATGTGTATTATATATACTTTTACCATGCCCAGCCTCACATATGCTCATGCACACGCGTATATATATACACAGAGAAGTATATATACGAGTGTAAATAGGACGATGTATAAATATTTCTCTGAAAGACGTTAGAGTATGCGTTATAATCATATACAGTTAATGTACGTGTATATAAACCCGGCGTATCGTTCGGTCATGTATTTAATCGGTACAATAAATTTCGATGCGTATGATAAGTACCTCGATCACGCGTGGGAGTAGATTTATCGATTAATAGTTTGTTATTGATATCGGAGAAACATGTATAATAAACATTGAACGTATCAAAAGACTGTAAAGTTTATTATGCACATATGAGACGTCTCGGCCAACACAAATACGAGCATCGATCCACTCTCTCCAAGTGGGACAAAAGCTTGGCGCCGTAACTATATTAAAGACTCGTTTTAAAATGAACATAACTTTTTCTTTAATCATATCAACATCCACAATCAAAGTAAATGTTAAAATCTCATTACAGCTACAGTAATCGTACAAACCGAAGATTCTTCATGATACACTGCTTATAAAGATAGTTCTTTCGCAACATTACTCATCAGTGTATCTGCTAGTGTGTGTAGACAGTTAGGATTAATCATGAAGATAGAATCTCATATGTTCTTTCGCGTGGAAGCGGCAACGGCGTCGGGAGAAGCAGAATGTATCAGCGAAAACGAGTCTGCGAGGGATGTATGTAGATGTGTTTAATTTCACAATTTTTATTTTAATTCTATTACAGAAAGAGAAATGAAAGAAGACGTCCCAGGCCTGATGTGAAGTTTGACGTATAAAATACATGTATTATAGTAGGAGTTATAAAAATGTGACAGCGCATCGAGACCTTCAAATTTCACATTATCGTGTTTCCTTATTATGTAGTTAGTATAAAAAGTATTATCAAAAAGTTGAGATTCGCAACAGTGGTGTATAACATTGTTCGGGTACTGAGTAAAATGTCACCTGACCAAATGACGCACGATGATATGGATTTCTAGAATGTCTCACTCGAAATCGGGCACCTTCTCAAGATATTTCCAGTTACCGAAAAGAAACCCGCTTTACTCGACGCTTTGTAAAATCACGAATTCTAGCTCAAAATATATCTTTGCACACGTCCTCTATACGATTCCTTAAAAATATTTATCAAGTAATGACTTGCGCTTCTCGAAAATTAATTATCAGAGGCCCTACGACTTGGACTTTTCCCGTATGGACTTGATCGCACCGCCGCAATTTGTACATTGAAGAACAGATGAGATTCTGTTTTTACGAATAACAGCAGCTGTCTAGCGTAATACTTCTAATGTGCCTATTAATGTACACACTAATAAAGAATATTTCTAAACAACTGTCTGTATAGGTAGCGTAACATACATAGTATCAATGACTTAATCAATCGGAGTCTGATGAGTCAATTTTCTTCCTGGGTCGTTTCTTTACACCTTTGGCACCGTTTTCGGCTTTCCTCTTTGCAGGCGCTGAAAACAAGGGTACATGTCGCGTGATGGAAAACTTCATTTACTATTGTCAAGTAGTAAAAGCACATCAGCAATCAATCTTACGTTTTTTCGGTGGGGAGAACATCGACGGTGAATCTTCGCTAGACGACTGAATTGTCGAACCTCCTCTCGACTGTTTCTCCGGCGATGAATTACTCACCAAAGAGTCAAACAGTTCTTCGGACCTAGCTGCAATGTGGAAATTAAAGTAAATTACTCCCTAACCACCCAGATCTGTGGGTATTCTTTAAACCAACTCCTTACGTTTTCGTGCCGGTGCTTTTCTACTAGGCTTGATATTGTCATCGGAATCGCTGACGACCTGTGTGGATTTTTTCCTGCAATCAAACGTATTTCTTATACTGACTTCGTCCAGAGGTATGAATAATTTGCGAGTAGTTAACACTCACGTTTGGTCAGTGTCAGACAACTCAAGATCCCCACTGGAATCCGAATCCCCACTACTCAGACAATAATTCTTCTTTGCTGTGGTAAAAAAATATTATTTTTATAACAATCTTTGTGTACATACATCTCATATTTACACGATACGTGAATGTTGAAACACTCACACTTCGTTCTTTGAGATGCTCTTGCTGGTGGTACTGGTGACAAGCTCATGAAATCAATATCGTCACCTTCATCATCGGAAGCTTTGTCTTTATCCTTTTTCTTATCTTTCTTCGGGGTCTTTTCTTTTGGTTCTTTCTTAAACCCTAGTGTCGTTTGTTTCATACCTAATCGAAGACGCAAGATATTAAAAACGTAACACCAATATAATGATTTGTTAGTTTGATCCTTTGTCATTAATCATCTTTACCCTTTTTAGTCGTCGCTTTCTTTGCTATCTTCTCCGGAGAGCTTCCTAATCTGTCTTCCAACGGTTTGGCATTCGTGTCTACCAGAGCATCGAATTCATCCTTTTCTTCTAGCGGTTCTTTCTTCACCTGATTGAAAACCCCGGGGGTGAGATTAGCTTTTATTTTCGGGAAGGCTGTTTCATTTTCACGCGACTAGTAATTGCCATACCCTTCCGACTTTCTTGATGCCTTCTTTCTTATCCTTCGCCGCAGTGTTTGCTTTTTCTATCTTTTTCTTCATCTCGGTATCGATAGTAGGAACGATACGACGTAGGTAATCCGAACTGTAGAACTTCGCTGGCGGTTTCTTAATAGTTTGCCGCGACTTGAGCTCTTCTTTCTGTTCTTTCTCCTCCAACTGCAGAATCATACATATTTTCGTACATTTTCTCTATTAACAAAAGAGGTTTGAACTCGTGTTAAGCTACCTTGTCTAACTCAGCCAATAAGTTCTCCAAGTCTTCTTTCCAAAGCGACATTGGAGACCGAGCCTGTAGTCTCTTCAGTTCCGCGACCTTTTCGTCCCTTTGACGTAACAACTCGTCTTTCTTTTCCTTAGTCAACGACCACATAGTCATGCCAAGCAAATAGTCGAAGTTCTCCTTTTCCATAGCGGCTGCCGATGCAGGTGGGTCATCCGAACTTTCTGTCGCATCTTCCTGTATTGACATCACAGAGAATCGTAGTCAACACAAGCTCATTACTGATCAGAATTCGGGTCTCACTAAATATACGCAACGTTATTAATCAGGAGGTTTAAACAACACAATCATTCCTTCATAAAAGACTAACTTACTTGTTCTTCCTGACAAAATGTAGCAAAACCGCAAGAGCGTTAATAAACAGTAGTATTTAAAGCACCGTGAAAAATGATATTACTTACCAAAACTTCCTCTCTGTTTTGTGACAACTTCCAAGCGAGCACCGGGTCCGACTCATAATTTCTTCTTACTAATTCGGCAATCAATTCCTTCTTTTTCTTATTTTCAATGACAAGTGTCCCGTCGCACTTTTCTACGATGAATCGCGCTTGATTCGAAAGCTTGGCGGCTTCTGCCTGCAGAATCCCCTCGAGGTACTCTTTCCTCTTATGATACATCTCTATCCTGACTTTGTAGAAACCTCTCAAAATCTGCGTGGCACTGTCGTATTTCTGAAGGCAGGAGTTCTCGTCGAATGCACACATGGACGTAATAGCCATAGTCGATTGTAGTTTGAAGGCTTTGTGAAGACCATCCTTCTCTAGTTCTACCAGCTTGTCACGATTCATCATGACTATGAAGTGAACTGCCGTGTCGGTATTGTATTCTTTGTAGTCGGTGATGATAGCCGGCGACTTGTCCGAGCCGTGCAACATCGGTTCCAGGACAGTCTCTTTGTACGCTTGAGTCCAAGTGCCGATGGGAAGTTCAGTGATCTCAACTTTATCCGGACCGATAATCGACACCTCGCCGTTGTACAGGTACCTAAAGTCACCGCAACTTTCGATCACACCTTTAAAGTTCTTATAAAACGGTATCATGGGCTTCGGCTCCGCACCGTCCATCATTCGAAACAAGTTCTCGATAATCTCCCGGGGATTGTAGTTGGGGATTTTCGTCATCCATCCAGTGCCAATGCCGTCGGCACCGTTCACTAGCACCATCGGTATCGTCGGAATGTAATGAACCGGCTCGATTTTCTGACTGTCGTCGTACTCGTGCTTCAGCAATGCATCGTCGTGCTTGTGGAAAATAAACCTAGCCAGAGGGCTGAGCATGGTGAAAATGTAACGGGGACTCGCAGCATCCTTGCCGCCCGATAGCCTTGTGCCGAATTGACCGATGGGTTGCAGCAAATTGATGTTATTGCTGCCGACGAAGTTGTGGGCGAGATTTATGATGGTCGCCATAAGTGACGTCTCACCATGATGATACGCCGAGTGTTCAGCAACCGAACCAGCCAGTTGTGCGACTTTGACTTCTCGCTTGTCGTTACGTTTCAAGCAGGTGTACATGACTTTTCTCTGGCCAGGCTTGAATCCATCTATCATGTTCGGGATTGATCGGACAATGTCGTAAAAACTGAACAATACTAATTCGACGTTTATGAAATCGGAGAACGAAACCGTTCGCGTGTCCTTCTCGTATAGGAAACGTTCGCTGAGACCGATCTCCTTCCTCCTTTTCGTCTCTTCCATATGACTCATTAGCCAATCCTTACGTTGATCGACGCACTTTTTACTGAATGCCATTACAATGTTCTGGTCGTCCTGTTCACCGTCGTAGCGAAACCGAATTCTATGTCTGGCCATATTTTCGAAGTACTCCTTTGCTTCTTTAGCAGTGGACGTACCCAAACCTATAGGCATAATAATCTAATGGTAAAAGTATGATCCATCAGGCAGAAAATACACAAGTTCTTTCTCCCCAGAAAATAAAAACCTTTGTAGTATTTGATCTTGTAGGTGTGAAAATTGTCTGTTTCTTTCTTCCACATTTCGAATTCCGGTAACGAGAAGAAACTTAAGGATTGGGCACCTTTCGAGGCTTTTACGATCGGTGTAATGAATTCCTCGATAAAATTCAGTTTAAGTAAAGACGGCCAGTTATGATGAATGAAGTTGATGAGGAGACCTTTGATGTGGGAACCATCCTGTTGGAACAAGCGTAAGAATGAAATAATGAAAGTAATACATAAGAAGTTAAACAGAGTGTTTGAAAAATATTGAACCTGATCCTGATCAGTCATTATCATCATTTTTCCATAACGCAATGTCTTCAAATCGTCACGGTTCTCGTACTTCTTCTTGTATTGTAGTCCAAGGATTTTGATTAAATTATTAATTTCTGCATTCTCTAAAATTTGCTTATGCGTCGCTTCGCGTACATTTAACATTTTACCTGAAATAGCGGTTTTACGATGTTAGAAGTGATTGTGCCTGGCGGGTTTGGTTATATTGGAATTTAGCGCAGCATACCTCGTAATGGAAATATTCCGTATTTATCTCTACCTATTGAAGCAATGCCAGACACGGCCATGGTCTTGGCTGAGTCTCCCTCAGTTAATATTAATGTACAGTCTAATGATTTAGCTGTTCCAGCATCGTTTGCATCCTCGAGCTTCGGTATGCCTGAATGTAATCTTTGCTTTATCAAACGGGTTTGGACGTTCGATTATGAGAAAGATATAGCTCACCTTGAAGTTTTCTTTGTTTCGACTTTGGACCTAACTGTTGCAATTGACGATCAGCTTTAAATTTAGCCCACGATAAGACTGCTTCGACAATTCCAATTTTTGTTACCTGAAACGATTGTCCATCATATATTCAGTACACATTAATATGCTCGAGAATCCCGTCGACTAATACTCACGTTCGTGATAAGTTTCTCGGAAAGCTGGCATTTAGATCCAAAATTCTTCGCTTGCAACGTCATGTTCTCCTTGGTTTGAGAGTCAAATGTGGGATTGTTAATAAGGCAATTGACAAATACCCACAAGTGGTTCTTTATTTGGAATGGCTTTATAGCCACTCCCCCCTTATTTTTCTTTTTCAGCGTTTCGATTAACTGTTTTACTACTAAATCTGTGACATGATCAACATGCCGTCCACCCTGTGAATAAGCAACATTTATTAAGCTCGGTGAATATTCCAGTCGCGGTATAGAATCGGCCGAGTAACACACCTTTGTCGTTGCAATACTGTTTACAAAGGACATTTGTTGGAAGCCCTTGTCGGACAATGTGATTGCCACTTCCCAGCGCGGCCCACAATTCTCATATACAACTTTCAATGGATTTCCAACATCGTCCTCCTTATCCTTAATGAATAAATCGACATAGTCTTTAAAGTTTTTCACTTGTATCCTGCTACCATTTAGGAATACTTTCACGCCTCTACTAGAAGCGGCTACATCATACGCTCGCCGCGACATTAGAGCTATTATATCATCGTCTAAGGCTTGCATTTTGAATTTCGCTAGATCCGGCGAGAATGTCACTTTAGTAAAATCTTCTCCGAAAAATTCCTTGATCCTGGGCTCGCTGGAACTCGCCATGTTATTGCCCCACGTCTGTAAGAAATGGCTTTGTAAGTCCGAGTAAGTTTTTTTCGACCGACGCGGGAAAACAGCAGTCGAGCGATAATTACTTGTTTAAGACATTTCTTGTATTCCTTGGAGGCTGTCTCTACCGTAAAACGGTGACTAAAAATATTACATAATTTAGCACCATAGCCATTTCTACCGCCGGTGACTTTCTCCTCCTCGTCGTCGTAATTGGAAGATGTCAATAAGTGGCCAAATATCATCGTGGGCACATACATATTCTCCTCCTTATGTACGACGACAGGAATGCCCTTACCATTATTATATACACAGATAGTATTATTTTCTCTGCAAATACAACAGCCAACATAAGTCATGTAACATCAAAATATTATTAGATTTGGGTATTGGAAATCAGTACATACACGTCGATGTCGATTTTAATTACATCCATATTTGGATCTCTCTGCTTGTTGTCAGCAGCATTCACTAATATTTCGTCAAATATCTTATATAAACCAGGAACATATCTCAATTCCTTCTGAATCATTGTTTCCTTCTCTTTGTCATATATCCACATGAGCTCAGTCACCGGCTCGACTGAGCCAATGTAAGTGTCCGGACGCAACAAGATATGCTCCAATTGGGATTTCTTTTGATATATGCCTTCGATGGTCTTTTTCTTAGGGGCGCCGGAGGCACCCCTACTTTCCGCTGCCGCACTCATCCTGCTAGTGTATTTTTGTATGTAACTGAAAGTAAAACAATCTTCGTTACGCCACTGCAACTAAAAAGGATCAGAAAAACTATAAGTGATTGGTTAAAATTCGACAGATTTAATTAATAATCCGTGTCTAAAATCAAATTAAAACTCTAAAAAAAATGATGTGTATGTACACTTGTACTCTGTTGGCCCCAAACAGTGAATCAAGTATCTCTAAAGAAGCCAACTTCCAAATCTAAAGAGAGGTGAAGCCGCATCGTCGACAGTTGGTCGGAGGCGAAGACGCTGAGAATTTCCGGCGACAATAGCTACGAAACGCTTGCCCGAGAAGCACAATAGAAACGTTTGAAGGACGTCCGAGGCGAGCATTCAAATTCAGATGTCAACGTATCGCGATTCTCGGCTGGCCGGTGAATCATAAGGCGGCATTAACAGAAGCGGTTGCATACCCTAAGCGAGGTTTAAAAATATGGCGGGAAAACATCGTCGTCTAATTGACCGGCCCTCGCGAGAACGGACGCCAATTCTCGGCCTCTCTGCCTTTTCGAAAAGGTCTGGCGATCGGCGAGCGGGGAGCTCGGTCCCGAGCATCCCAAGGTGCTTCGGGGCGGCGCACGTTCTCTCTTCTCGAAGCGCTCACCTTCAGCAAGAATCCAGTAGAACCGCGTCAGTCGAGATAGCGTCGCCAGCCGAAATTCATGCGGCTCGAGAGCAGCCTCCACTAGGCCCACTCTTCATAATCGCCATGTACGAGATATACTCGGGTCCTTGAGGGAGATCGGAGCGGTCGGTTCCTCTGTAAACAAGAGAGGCGGCCAGGGCCGAGCGCCGACGCGATTCCCCGAGCTGCGATTTCGGTTCGACTCTTGCGCGTCCTTTGCGGCCAGGCGTCGCGGAAACTTTGCTCCTCCGCTGCGAAACCTTCGTCCTCGAGTCACCGGGAAACACTGTGAAGGAAACCCGACGAAACGCGAGGATATATCGCCTCGCTTTGGCGCCACAGGCAAGTGTCCCTCGAGCCCGCAAACCGAGTTCACAGGTGCGCGACCGGGAGCGAGGATCCAGTTGGCGAGGCCGCGCGATGGAAATGCGAGCGAAGCGACGCCTGCGGTGGAAACTCGGCATTGCGGCCAGAGTTTGTGGATTCGCGCATTTAGATTGTTACGGTATGGCTGATATGGGTCTGAGTTTAGATGACATAATTAAAAAGTCGAAACCGTCAGGAATGAGAGGACGCGGAGGGTAAGATCCCCCGATTCTAATAATCGTCTTATCCCGCTTTCTATCGCTCGTGTATTATTGGGCTGCTCGGCCTCAGAAAACAATCACTTCCATCATACGAAACCGTTGAATCCTTGCGTTCGGGCTCCCGATACTTTTTCGGAGCATTTTCTTATAGCCCTGCTTTTTCTACCGTGAAATCCCGTAAACAAAGCAGACTATCGACAACCTCGACGTATTCCTGCTCCGAAATATTTCGCAGCGTAGAATTGCGTTTGTTCGATCTAAGTGGGAATTATATGTTTCCCAGTAAAGCGAGTCGGGGTTTTTTTTGCGGTTCGAGTATACAATATTTGACGCAACTGGAAAAGCCGGCTGAAGAAACGATTCTGAATTAATGAAAAAAATGACTGAAACAATTGATTTTTGGCAGAATTCAACGAAGGGGCGTCAGCAGGGGAGCCAGAGCGAACGGATCCGTGAGGGGTCGAGGCTCGCACGTTGTCACAGACGCGCGTTTTAAAATCATACAAAAGAATCGGGAGAAGCTCACGGATGCCCGGGACAAGCTCGCTGAGATTGCCAAGCAGAGCGATGCCAGGCTCAAGTTGGACAAGATTCGTGCTTCCCAGATAAAGAAGATTGACCAGCTACCAGGGATCTCGCGCAAGACTGGTAGAAATGGAAGGTTGTCTCTGTCGACCAACAAGATTCCCCCCTTAGTGCCTCACACTATGCCACCTAGTATGTCAAGTAATTATATGCCGCCACCCACGAGAACCGTGGGCTACCGGCCACCGCTTATTACGGAGCCACTCTATCTCGGGGACATGCCAATGTATTACGATGATGATGCAGCGAACAAGGGCAAGCATTCAAGCATCCAAGCACCGCTGGTTGCAGTACGGATGAATAAAGTTCAATGTTTGCTTGTAGATTATTTGATGGATGCTCCGCCGATCAGAAGGACAGTCAGTAATGAATATGCTCCGACTCCGCCGCCACCACCTCCTGTGTTCAGTATTAAACCATCTTCTCCATACACCTGGGTGAAGCCAGCCGGGGGTAATATAACTAGAGTGGTACCCTCTCGCAAGCCAGTCATTGAAAGAGAGAGGGAGCGAGTAAGGGATTACAAGATTATCCCACGTGCTTCTATGGTATGTCTAGAACAATAACACAAAACTGTCTTTAACCTGGGCTATTGTGGTAACTCATCTCATTAATCTTCAGCCAAAGCCAGCATCTCCTCCTTACAAAGACGATTGGAGTTTCGGAACAAAGTCACGGTACGCACGAATTCCGATTGATATTCGTTTGATACTTGTTGAAAGCTCGAGGGTAACGTTTCGTCCATTGCAGAACGATTGTGGCTGAGGAGCCAATGGAGACAAAATACTACGAAGCGAGGAGTCACCGGGAGGTAGGCGTAAAGTCAAGGTTGGATACAGTGTCCAGTAAGTCGCGAGCAATGGGCGCACCAGTGCGACCGAAGACCGGCGGTGGTTCGCCATCCCAATCCACGGGATATCGAATTGTAGTGTCCAATTTACAAGCGAACGTTACGCAGGAGGATATTAAAGTAGGTCTATGCGCAGCTCATCAAGACATTGATATATATCGAGAGTGATTCCACCTCTGTAGAAACCTGTACTATTATTAAAGGAATTATTCGAGGATGTCGGAGAGCTGCTGGTGTCGAGACTAGTGCGACCAGGAACAGCCGAAGTTATTTATAAAACTTTGAAAGATGCCACCAAGGCAGTGGAAACTTATCACAATAGGCAGCTGGATGGCCACCCGATGAAATGTCTGCTGGTTAATCCACGACCAAAAAACAATCCCACTGGCCCTGCTGTTAGGTCTATTACAGAGTAAGTACTACCAAAGCATAACTCAATTACACGAAACACATAGTTCCTTGGTATTAAATGCTGTGCTCTTTGCAGATCAAGGAGAAGCGTTAGTTCAAGTTACGTTCAGCCGAGTTTAGGCGCAGTTCATCGTGCTCTCTTTGACGATTCTTAATCAAACAAATACTGTTAAGCAACAATCATCGCATCTCGAGGGCGAGATGGTTATCGTATGGATCAGTAGAGGGGACTAAAGACGAGACACGATGGTACGATTACCTGTGCAGACTGTCAGGTATCGATATGACACATAAGGACGATATTCTCCAATCACTTTGTATCAATGAAAACGTTTTTAATTTGTATTAAATACACGGTACGCCTTGACCAGTAAGATAAAACTATAATGGCAAAGAATTTATGGTAAATGTGTAAACCGCAAACACAACATGCTTCTTGTACATTTAATATACTCTAATAAAACAATAAGCATTTAGGACATTCATCTTGAAGAGCCGTGTTCTTGTTGCTTACCCAGCCCTCTGAGAAAGGAGTTCGTTTGAGAGAAAGATTAAGCATATATGCAGAAGGGAGGTGTTAGTGTGAGAGAACTTGTAGCAAAGCTGTTATGATAAAGACTTTATTTGCTCGGTATATAAGATGATCACAATATCGTAGTTCGTGGTCTATGAAATATAAAAGCTAATACACCATACATGCTGTTACTGACATGCACCAGAAGTTTTCTTCAGGAATAGGCATACGATGTTATTGAGATAGAAAGTGAGAGAGTGAGATAGAGAGAGAGAGAGAGAGAAAGAGAGAGTAGGAATAGTACGAGCAACATTTCGATTGAGGAGTTACGATTTCAAAGTCGATTTG
This sequence comes from Crossocerus cetratus, assembly GCA_963675795.1. Lineage (NCBI taxonomy): Eukaryota > Metazoa > Arthropoda > Insecta > Hymenoptera > Crabronidae > Crossocerus > Crossocerus cetratus. The sequence continues at coordinate 21,303,313 of OY776667.1, forward strand.
GTAAATGGCACATAAATAATTTTATTCCTCCATTATCGCTACAGTTTTCTAATGGGGAACAACTCGCTCGTTACGCGGCATATCCTGCAATTGCGTCCAGATATATCGACGCGGCGCGCACAATAAACGTTATGTCCCTTGGTTAGCTCCGTGCATTCACATGAGAAAAACGATATACAATGACGATACAAAATATACTTATAAATTAACGAGACATTTAGTACCTAATACAGCCGCTACGAGTACACTCCTCCCCACGTATTTACAAAAGTCCTACCATAGCGCGCTGCCTCTCATCAATACTGAATCTTACTCTGAAATAATTTAATCTTCGTCTAAGTACTCCTCCTTTAAAAATCTAAACACCTCTCGATTAAAAAAAAGACGAGTTGGACTATGCGTTTACTTATGCGAGCTTTCCCTATGCGCGTTCCGAGCGTTGCAGTTCGCGCGGTGATTATTTGGTTTGGTTTTGTTTGGCATGCGAAGTACTTCCGCGTAGGACATCTCGAGCCGCTTCAATCTGGCCACTTCGACCGAGGCGGTGCTCGGCTTGTATTCCTTGCAGTCGAAGCTAGAATTGTGCTGGCCGATGTTGGGCCGTCCGTAGCCGGGCGCCAGTCTGCGGGGGCAGGTCGGCGACTCCCTCGTCTTGCTGGAGAACACGTAGCCGGTGCAGACGCTGCCGCCGTTCTGCTCGGCGGGCGTTAAAGGCCTGAACTTCTTCTTGCCGGCGCTCTGTGACTTGGGCGGGACGAATCTTGGATTCGTCGACGGCACGACGTCCGGCGTCGTCGGCTTCTCGACGTTGTGGAAGAGCTTCTTGCTGACGCTCTTCTTCGCGGAGCCTCGCTTCGTCACGCGGATCGACAGGTAATCCAGGCCATTGCCGTTCTGTTGGGACGAGTGCTTGCCGTTTGTGATGATATGCCGCGAGTCCCCTCTGCTTTGGTGGCTGATGACGTTCGGACTCTGTATCCTGTAGGGCGGCTCCGACACCACGGAACAGACCACGGATGATATGACGCTCTGATTATCGTCGGTCGTTTCGCTGGGGATGTCCTCTTGGAGTATGAGCGGCGACTGGCCTTGAGATGTGTTTGTACTCGCTGCGCTATCCGACAACGGGGACTTCTCGCATTCCTCCTTGGCCTCCGTTGTCCGCTTGAGGACACTGAAGATCTCACTGAAGATCTCCCTGTACTCGGGTGTCTTGGTGAACCTACTCTCGAACGGATTATTGTCATCGTAGATGCTGAACTTGCAGTCCTCGCCGTCGGCTATCGAGCAGAGCAAGTAGCCACTCGCCTCGGTCTGCGTGGCCTTGTTACTTGTCTCATCGGAGAACCCGGAGGACGATGTCTCCGCCTCGGAGAAGTCTGTCGGGGTCGCGGAGAATGGCTTCTTGTTACAGATCTCGACTTTCGTACGTGTAGCGTTTCTGGTGGATTTGGTGGCATCCTGGTGGATTTCAGTCTCTGTCGTTGGATTGGGTAGGCTGTTGAAGTCGCCGGACATCTTCAGTTCCTCTTGCAAGGACATGCAACCGCCGCTGCTCTTCAATCGCGGCACTGAGCGTCTCTGCACCTCTAACAGTGCTTGATACTTTTCTACTAGAACCCAGTAAGGATTTCTGTCGCCTCCTTCAACGCCGATCTTGTTGTTTGTCTCCTGGAAGCAACATTTATCACGGTCAGATCCTTTTCGCACTACGAAACAGTTCGTTATGCTTTCACTCATGAAAAATGGTTTGATTGCGCTAATGTAATTGCTCGTACTGCATCTTAAGTGAAGTTACTAGATTATTTGCGGCTAAAATTTATATAATTTTTGCAAAGCTGGATGAATATGAGAAGGCCAGATCGGTGATGCAGTTGTAATGTTAAATAAATGACTTTCAGTTCGAATGAATAATACCCCCAAAAATAGAGATGTTCCCTGAACTGGTAGATGATGAAAAAGAGGATCCCTGGATGAGAAGGCAAGGAGGCGCCAGATTTATAGGATGTTATAAAAAATACAACAATTTCTATGGAAAAAGTATTTTATTTAAGATCGTATAAATCTGGCACTTACATTGTACAACATAAGTTTAACAAACAAGTCGACTAGATTATATTAACAATATTCGGTCATGCTCAGAACTGAAGGAACAACGTCACGAAGAAACTCAAAAAGGCAAACTTATCACTAGAAACAAGCAGCATCACCAAAAATCCGATCTACTCAAATTGTCTGCGGTTTTTCGAGAAACATTACAGGGCGACAAGTTAGCTTGGCAGTCTTTTTGTTCTTTGGAAACAAATGTAACTTTCGAGTGAAGTGATAGATAAAATCGATGCTCGAACAGTATCACTTGGGTCAATTCGTCGGTTCTCCAAGTACTCGGCAAATATTGATTATCCTTACGCGTAAAATATACGAGTCCCGTGATAAAATTAAGTTTATCCTTCTACCGCAAATGATCCGTGGTAAAAATCGACTACTTCTTTCACCATTAAATTTTTTTACAGTTAAGTGCTACCCGACCTTATGCTAACTAAACGAGATTCGTATGCTAGATTTCGTCGTTACCGCGCTTTCCGAGAGGCGCGTAAAATGAAAGACCAAGAATACTACTTACAACTACGAGAGCACTCAACCCTCGTAGATTCATCGCGACGAGATTCGCTCGAATTGCGGAGTGGTGATTTGGTTTGAAATCGATATAGTACAATTCTTATCTTTGCTCAGCAAAGCGACGAAATCGAAATGGAAATTCTTCCGGGAATTCGAATCGGCCACGAAACAAAGAACATTACGCGAGCGAAATACAATTGAGAGAGTCTGCAAAGTGTTCGAAAGGCGCACCGCGAAGTCGTGCAATTCTCAGGTACTGTTATCTTCCAGAATTTCAAACTGCATTTGCCACGAAAGTGTAAGTTCGAACATAGTCGTCTACTCTCGCGAGCCTGTCTAATAAGTAATGCGCGTTTCAAGGCACGCATTAATTAAAGTGCAACTCTCTTCTGGTTAGTCAGGCTTTGACCCCCCCGGCAAGATGATGTTCGCGATTCACCAATTACTACACATGCTAGCAATCACTTTTCCATCAATTTCAGCGGCAATGCTTTTCTAAGAATGAAAATGGGGATTCTGAACGGCTTTAAGACAAGCGGCACGATGTACTGGTTCTTTATATAGCATATCACGTCGAAAATGAGAAGAGTCAATGACGGCGCGTTCCATATACAAGTTATAGCCGTCCACAACAGCGAACTAAACTCCCTAAGCTTTTTAGCCCTGGATCTCTCAAAATTTCTCGCAACTGTTTCCTAAAGCAAATAAAATCACGTTACAATGCGAGCTGCGCGTTTGTGCTCTGCCCCCTTCAAGCCTTTTGTACAATAATTTCGGGACAACACCATCGATTCGCCCGCAAGAGGCAGGCACGCCGCTCAGACCAATTCGCAGCGCGCCGCGACGACAGTGTGTATGGGATTGACGGCTTGAAGAGCACGTGACACTCTCGTGTAAGCGTAATTAGCAAGCGAAAGAAACGACAACGCCATGCAAACACAACGCCCGATTATAGAAGCCCCGAATAGGTTTGTCAGAATTACCTGCAAGACGGAATCGGTGTCACGTTGATTATCGTTAATGAACGACTCGACCATGCTGATATCGTCAAATTCCTCTTGATCCAGCATGACCGAGAGCTCGTCCTGCAGTGCGTCCATTCCGCAGAAGCATCGTGCGCAAAGTTGCCCTCGTCTGAAACACACCACTCCTTCTTTACTCTCACGAACCCAACGTCAAAGTCTCCAGCCACGATTATTCCAACTGTATAAAATAATCCGACCGTCAGAATAAAAGATAGACGTACCTGACTTCCTCCAGTGTATTGATCTCGTCTTGAAGGTTCTTCACGTCCTGCGCTTTACTGCGCAATACACTTAACTGTTCCTCCAAAGTACTGTTCTCCTGCAATAAGTTGGCCAGTTGTAGTCCGAGTTCCGTGACCTTGCTCTGCTCCCTGGCCCTTTGACTCCGAGCTTCCTGCAGTTGTCTCAGCAGTTCGGTCACCTCCAGGTCGTGCGGGCACGCGGCCGCCACTTGTTGCTGCGGTTCGTTCGACTCCTCGCTGGCAATCTCGAAGGACTTCGGTTGACACGGGGCAGCGTTCTGTAACATTCCCCGCCTCGGTGTCAGTACATCAACTCAACTATCGGCCGGAGAGGGGCCGTTTAACAGCTTCATTACTATATCGACAAGCTCCCGGCGTCATTAATACCGCGAGTGTCAATTTCTCCAAAGATAAACGACGCAATCTTGTACGACGCGGGGTATTATCGCCATGGACAAGTGAACACGAGTTCGAATTAGAAAGTTCAATCAGATATCGGGTGGCGGCGGGGCCGCATAAAATCGGCGATATCCCATCGAGATCGGCCGGCGGCAAAGTGGCGATTATTGCCATTTATCTCCATCATCGAGGGGGAGCAGTATAGGCGCGAGAGGATCAATACCTCTTGTGTGCTGCCACCCTGCGTGACCGATCCTTTCGTCGTGGCGGTCTGTGCTTGTGCGGTGGTGGCCGATTGGCTGACGGTCTGCTGGCGAAGTAAGCTCTCGTGCTGCTCGTTCAGTTCCTCGAACTTCCTCTGGAGCTCCTCGACTCGCGCCTCCAAATTCTCGATGGTCAGCGATTGGCTGCCGGGGGGAGAGAGAGGAGAAATAATGAGATCATGGTAACCGGCGTATCGCTTTACACATATCGATGCGGCCGCGCGCAACTTATACACGGAATCCGCGCTCGCGCCCGCCACCTACCTCTTGATCACTTTCTTGTCGCTCTTGTTCTCGACGAGGAGCCGGTGGTTCGCCCGCTCGAGGTCCTGGATGCTCACTTCCAGCTGCTCGTAGATCTTCATGCGGGAATCGTTCACCTCCCTCAGGGCGGCTGATTGTTTCTTCATGTACTGCAAAGTTTACAAATATATTAAGTTCAATCTTTTAAGTAATTTAAATAAATATCTATTCAATATTTTATTCAATCTATGAAGACTCAAATTCCTCGACGACTAACAAGTGTTTACAGGGCAAGAGACTTACCTCGATTTCCTGAGCTTGTTCCTCCACCGTAGTGTGATGGATCTTCACCATGTTCTCCAGCTCCTTGTTCCGCTCGAGCAGGGTCTTGCCGAGCTGCGCGGCCAATTGCAGATCTGCAAAACAGAGACAAGTTTCGATAAGTCCAAGAGGTAACGAGACGCCGGTTTGGCCGCTTAAGTAATAACATCGCCGCGTCTCCGAATCAGCCGTTAGGCCTCGCGCGAAACTGTATATGCGCGTCGCAAGCCGCCGGCAGAAGGACGAGCGTCATGCGTCGGGGGCACGTCACAGATATCATCTGACAATACAGGTTTCCCCCCGCGCGAAAAAATCAGCCCACTTCATAATACGTGTGAAACTCTGTCCAGCCGGAAGAGCAATTGGAAAGTCACCGGCTCGCTCTCTGTTCTTCATTTTACTTCATTTCGTGGGCTACGATCCCCAGTGCCGATAGCCGCCTCTCCCGACTCCGCACCACACCATTTACATCCAATCACGCGCCGAGGTCAAAGACACATCATTCCAGCTAGTACAATGAATTTGGAGGAATCCTGATGGTAATCTGGCATTCGCGCACTCAGGCATTCGCACACTCTCGTGGTTTGCTTGATCATTATCAGTTTTAATTAAGTTGAGGGTCTTTTGAGGCGTTTTAGGCGGATTTTAGTTGTTGCGTTTGGAAGGTAGTTGACAGGTATTTCAATGGACAAGTCATTGGATTGTCTAGTGGCTGGGTCGAAAGGTGCGAGAGTCATTTTTCTCGGCTCGGAAATAAGTCGAGGGTGGATATTCGCGGAGTCGGACTTGATCGTGGATTGTGCTCTGGTTCGCAGGAGAGCGGCGAGCGGCGGAGCGAGCGAAGGGAAGAGCGAGTTGCATCAAGGGCCAAGGACCTTCGCCTTGAGCAAACGACCGAGAGCTACCGTTTCCTACCCTTCCTTTCTTCACCCGCGCTCATTCCCCATGGGAGTCTCCCAAGATCCTAATCCCATCTCTCCTTCCTCCCAAATCCAAGGTGACAAACTCCCCGGAGATCACTCGAGACGACTTACCACTACAACCAAACTAAGCAAACCCGCCGCCTCGACCGAACTATGTATTTCATAATCCAAAATCCTCCACGACTTTACATTGGCGCGATGATTAATCTTTCCGAGAGGTTCGTGTTCGTGGCCGGGCATTGGTGTTTGTTGACGAGGGAAAAGGCGGCAGGTAGTCGATGGATTATCGAAGTCAGTCATCGGCACACGAGTTTCTACTCAAAGAATGCCGAGTTATCGAAACTCTTACATAACTCTGTCGCCGAGCGAGCGGCGGCACTTACTCCCCGCGCTGCGTTTTTCAAGCTCGCACGAGCGTGCGAGCGGGCGCGACTCCACTGCACCGAGACCGATCATTATTTCTGCAGAGTGAAACGAGCACGACGTCCGTGTACTTTGGCGCGGCCCGCCACGGGAGCTTAGTCCGCGACTTCCCCATTTACCAAGTGGCGGCCGCTCACTTACATTTTCATTGGCTACACACTCGCTCGGACGCATAGCACGCATTCCGAAGGTTCCGAAGGCGCGTTTGCGCGCACCTTACCCGCTCGACTATCACTTTGCGCGATGGAACAAGGTCGAGGGTGTGAGAGAGCGAGAGAGAGAGAGAGAAGAGTGTCGGTGGTGTCTAAGTACCTTCGGGCCCTTGGAGGCAGGCGAGTTCGATCGAGTAGTCCCAACACTCGAGCGAGTTCATCTGGCTCTGGGGGTCCCAGACCACGTCTACACTGGGCCCGCTCATCTTCCCTGGAGTGATCTTGATCCAGAACAACCACCACCGCCGCCGACTACCACTCGAGATAGAAATCTCCGAGCGGCGTGGAACTCTTTCACTTTCTTCTTCGACGCACTGGGCCCAAACACCAACTTCCACCGGGGTACAAGTCCGAAACTCGAGTTGGTCCCGCGATACTACGAGGAGGACGAACGCGGCTCGACTGGACTGTCGGAGGACGAGAGTGGACCTTCCGGGGCCTTTTCGTGAGCGAGGCCCATTCAGAGGAGGACACGGGGCATAAGTGTATCGGGGCGCGCACAGCGATCGCACGCGGAGAGCTGCCGGGTTATCGACCACAACCGGTTCCCTCGGAGGTAGCCGGTCTTCTGTGAATCGCTAGGTAGCCGTGGAACGTGTGCGGCCCAACGGTCGTATGCCCGTGAGTCCCAGCGCCGGCCCCTTCTCTCCTCTCGCCTTTCCCCTTCCCCCGGATTCCTCCCCACTACCTCCGCCTTTCTCTCTCCTTCGCGCACTTCTCAACAGACCCTTTCTCTCTCGCTCTCGTCTTTCGGGCCTCTGGCCCCCCACTATCTTTCGGCGTAAGACCCTTTCAAAGCTGGCGTGCATCTCTAGAGGCTCCCTCGGCTACTCTCACTCCGAGCGATCCTCTCTTCCTTTCCCTTCTACAGGGGGCCCCACGAATATCTCCCTGGCAAATATGCTGGCCCACTTCTCCGGTACACACTGCAGCTTCCGACCCTCCACCTTCGCGCGGACACGCTGGCCCCCTTGCCATTTCCGTAAATAACGCGCCGATACACTCGGCCCCATACGTTCCCTCGACCCGACGCGTGCGTCGTCTGGGACTTGCCGGCTGCTCCGATGGGGCTGCGCTTTTTCCTTCTGACACCTTGCGTTTCTTTCCTCTCGCAGTACAGTAGACTTTTTCTCTTTTATTTTATTACTGCAAGTTATTATATATGTTTTATAATATAATATATTATATATATTAATTTATTATAATTGTATATGTTACTATAAGTTGGAACTATATACCATTTTGTTACTACAAGCCACGTAATGAAAAGATGATACAGAAAAGTTTGTATGCGCTTGATAATGTTTGGAAAGAGTTTTCAATAATTGGGAGGAAAAACCTTGGACTTAGCTCGAGTGATTTGTAGCTCGCCGGATATCTGCCCCGGTGCTGACACCGTCGCCTTTCCCCGATCAATATTAACATTGCCATTTGCAATGCCAATGACTCCGCGGCAGATAGAGCCGGCGATACAATCGCGGGAGCGTCGGGCCGGGAAAACAACGAGTATAATAAGCGCGCACTCCGACTCGACACGGGGGGAAAAGTGGAGTCTGGGAGGAGCATTACAGGCGCGCGGGCAAGTAGTTCCGCGGGGCCCGCAGAAATCCTGCCCCGGGCATAACTGTCGAAGGAACCGAGCAAAACCCGTAGAATGCGAACCGTTAACGTATGTCACGCCTGCATTTGCCTGCATTCCGAGCCGGATAACTGCATATCCTCTGAACCGGCTGCACCCGCGCGCTCTCTCTCTCTCTCTCTCTCTCTCTCCCTCTCTTGGCGAAGGTGCGATATATCGGAAATAGTCGATTCGAGGCAATTAATCGGCCGACGCGCCGCTGACGTGCGAATTAATGCCGCGCCGCGTCTGAGATGAGGGGGCGCGCAGTCATCTCGCATAATGATAGCGTGCTCGATGATAATGACGCGGCGCGGCGGCGACTTATCCATCCGTGACCTCCTCGCAACCTGCTTCGCACCGAGTCCTCGATTCTCGGCTCGCGAGTCTAGTTGTGCAAATCAGGCATAGGTCGCGAATTGTGCCAGTTGGGCATAGGTCGAGCGGTGAACCGGCCAATTAATAATTTTAATTAGCAAGTCAAAGTGCTGGTACGTACACGGCTTGTGCTCGTTAAAATTACAGGTTTTGCGGGGCTTTTCTTATTGGAGTGATTAATATCGGATTTCAATGGATCGTATTATAAAACTGGAACTATTAAGCTTGCAGGTGTTTTGCTTTATAGTTATTAATATCAGCTTTTCATTTTGCATAATTCATCCCTTTAAGGAAAATCAAGCAAAATTTCAAGTTAATAGCATCGAGGACTTGATTTTGTTTACCAGATTATTCACCTCGCGGCAACTTTCTCGGTCCCGATTCTCAAATAAAAGATAATAAAACTAGGAGAATGCTAATAATTTCCAAACTAATAACTCGGGATGTATCATCCGGCACTCCCGACCAAGCTAACATCTCATTTCACAGCCGCGTAACTCTACAGCATTCGACTCGAAGAACGACTCGTCCGGCGGCGAGTTCCCTCGTCATCGGACTCCGTTTTCCCAGGGATTTCGCGCAGCCTCATCCTCCAAGAGGAAGCCTGATCGGACAATCAATCGCGACAGGTGCAAATTACGCGCATCCACAAATCTCCCGAACAATAGTCCGCACAGTGCCAAGTGCGAGTCTCGCGGGGTCCTCTCCCCCGGGAAATTATAGCTGCCGCTTAATTACCCCGCGGAGTTCGGGGACGAGGAGGAGATTGCTGCGGTCGCGGTAGTTGGCTCGTTAAGGGTCGCGAGTTAATTGTTGACTGGGACTCTCCTTCGCTTATATTACGCAAGGTGTTGGGGCCCCTCGCTATGGACTAAGAAATCCTTTGATACCAAGAGAGCGAGTTCCCCGAAGGATCTTCCCGACGCGGGGATGCGCGCACGGTGGAAAGCGACTTCCTAGTGGTATTTCGATTGAAATAAGGCCCCGCGTGACCCCGCTCGATCGAACCTCGCGAATCTCCCAGAGTGGTCCCAGCAGCCGAGGAGCCTCCGATACTTTCACCTGGGAATGCCGGGGCCCTCGCGCCCGAACGTTATTAATCTCTTCATCGGCTCGAGATGAAGGAGGAGGAGGCGAGCGGGCCCATTGTTGGATTTCGCGCACCTGCGCACCCGGCACATCCGGCGTCGGTGCTGACCTTTCGCGGAGACGGTGCGAAAAGCCGCGCTCTCCATGTTAACAGGGACCAACCGCAGGCCCATTTACCGGGACTCTACCACGCCTAGTGGGCCCCGCGGGCCTCGCTCCGACAATCAAAGAGGCGAGACCCGCTCGAAAATGCAATTTCGCCCGGCGAGTGTGGGAAATGAGCGCGCACTCGCCGCTAGAAATTCCCTCGTCTGTATCTGCTCGCTCCTCGATATAGCACTTTCTCGCCGGGGAGATCTTGATCGAGACAATTAGAGAGGCTTGGATCACCGGCTAATAGCCGGTCAATCTCCGAGGCATCGCATTGTTGGCCCGGGACGAGCTCCTTTAACACTCGTTAGAGGCTCATTAGTCTTGAATCTTTCCCGGCTAATGAACCCGGGCTTTCCAAGGGGAATCGCGTGTTATCAGAGCGCAAGGGTGGAAGGTAAGAAAAGGTAAGAAAAGAAGGCCGAGTTAACGGTCCCGGTTATTATTAGCCGGTTTTTCTTTCTTAGTCAGCGGCTGGCACTCTTCACCTGGGTGATAACATTTCCTTACAATACTCCGTGTCCCGGGCTCATTTTGCCGTTAATTAGTTTCCCGAGTTCGCGCGACGACCTCTCGATTAATTGCGTTGAAAAGCAATTGGAAAATTGCGCTTTGGTCGCGTGTGAGTCGGGACTCTTGGTTTACTTCCATAATTCCAGCGGTCCCAGCGGTCCCAGCTTTCCCAGGGGCCCGTTACCGCGCGCGCTTCAGATGTATCTTGTTTATTGCGCGGCGGCGGCCACTCTGACCGTCCCCGCTCTCCAAGCTGCAATTAATCCGCGCGATATCCTTAGTTTATCGATTAATCGACGCCGACTATCAATTATACACACGGTTCTAAAGGCGCCGGCCAACGAACTATTACTTCGCCCGGTTTAATTGAAACATAATAACCCCTCTCTGTTTCTCTCTCTCTATCTCTCGCGGGCGAACGTCGATCAGATTAGCAGAGGCTTCGCGAGATAAACTCGGAAGCAATCGAGCGCGTCAATGAAAGAAAGTCGTCCGGTTAGCTTAGCGGTGATTTGTGAAGTGGAATTTATAGAGTAAGTAAGTCTGTGATGGAGATTGAGGAGTTTATCGGCGGAACTTGAAGACCGGGGTCGTTTGCGAGTGTTGTTCCATCAGATTAACTGAATTTGCAATTAATTCCGATATCGTGTTTTATTGGATCTCGAATCTGAGGAAGGGATTCGAGGGAGAATAATAAACAGAGTGGAATTCTCGGATTAATCAAGCTACGCTAAAACGAACTCAAGAGAAAGAGAGGGTCGAGGTATGCGGGTGAAATGCGAGCGCTCTATTTGGCACTCTTTTTTCCCCTCGCTTTCAATCAACGTGTCTTTCTCGAGAGAAGACGGGATTAGACGGATCGGGCGACGCTTCCCCATGCCTAATACGTGGGCTTCGTTCCCAGGATTGTTCTCCTGGCAGGCGCATAAAGCATGCGAGAGGACGTGGGCCCCCTCTATTTAGTTGGCGAACGGGCCCTCGATTCCTAGCCGAGAGCAATCCTTTTCACCAGGAAATCTCTCTCACTCGACGCTTATTATTGTTTATCCTGAGATGGAAAAGCGCCGAACGCCAGCTCGACCTCCCCCCCCCCCTGAGGGAAATCTTCCGGCGGACAATCGCGTCCCGACGCCCCGGATATGTATCGGAAAGCGAGGAAAGCGAGGCCGCCCGTTGGCAAATGTACGCTCCTCGTATTTAGAGGGCAGATGCTTGAATTAATGTGGGAGTGACGTTCCCCATTGGGAAGTTGCGCTAGAATTTAGTGATTCCAGTAGACACACTTTACCGCGATTTCTATGGACTCGTTGGGAGCCAGTTTGAGTCCTTTGTGAGATTGATGGGGAATATTGAAAATTTGTGGGTTTTTGAGTGGAGAGTGAGGAGATTGGTGGTAATCTCTGGGAATAATTGTGGGGAGACAATGTAATCGTTGGTAAGCGACCGGCGAAGGAGTAAAAGAGCGGGTAATGAGCCTGATGGTTCTAGTGCCGCGTGACTGAGCGACGCGATCATCGTCTTAACGGCGGCAGATTAATTTGCGGAAGCTCTAATTGAGATATAACGCGCGGAGAGCGGGGTCAATTAGCGCGGCAACCCCTCGCGCAGATTCACCTTTGTACTCGCAGCGAGAGTTGAAATGCAGGGTCGCTGCATGGAAAAGGTTTTTCGTCGGAATGTTGGAAAATATCCTCTGAAACGGCTCGTGGTCGACTAATTCTGTGTTATTTCTTAGTTTTAGGGATAAAACTATCGAGAAATGTTGAAATTGGATGATTTTGAAAAATTTCGAAAAATTGAAAAAATAAGAAGGGGTAGGTATGGAAAAATTTTCGATTTTTTGAAGGTTTGGGAAATCGATCGAATGCTTCATACTTCTTTAGTTTGAGCCTAGAAACTAACTTTCAGCACAAAATTAGCGGGCTAGAGGCCAAAACTGTGCCAAATGGATGAGATTTCGACAATTTTAGACCGAAAATCGACGAAATATCGCTGATACGACACAATTATGGACCCTGGCCCGCCAATTCTGTGTTATTTCTTAGTTTTAGGGTTAAATCTATCGAAAAATATCAAAATCGGACGAGTTGAAAAAATGTCAAAAAATCGAAAAAATCTGAAGGGGTACCCATGCAAAAATTTTCAAATTTTCAAAAGTCCCCGAACTCCCCCCAATCCTTCATATTTCTCTAGTTTCCCCCTAGAAACTAAGATCCCACAAGAAATCAATGCCCCAAAGGTGATATTCTCACCAGCAATCCATTAACAACAAACTCCAATCTCCAACTCGCCATCGCAACCTCTGCATCTGCCTACCAATTCCGCTCCAAGTGAACGCTCACTCAGCACAGTAAAAACCGTAGAGTACTAGTAGGGTCGTGTAGTTGCTCGTGTATCTAATTACAGGATGCCGTGCGTGACTTTCCTGAAGCCCTGGTTAATTGAGCGGGCCGCGAGAGCTGTCGTACGCTCGTATTAATCCAATTTAACGCAGGATGTTGCCGCCGCTCTTTTTCTCCCAATCCCTCTCTTCCCTCCTCTCTCTCTTGCGCGCGCGAAGGAGACTCTAACGATAACGCGCGGACGTCAACGTCTTGGGATTAGGAATCGGCGGCTTCCGGAGAGCGGCTTTTATCTCGGCAGCGGTGAGCGAGTGCGCGCTCGAAATACCTCGAAAGGAGCCTTTGTCCGGGGCTTTACTAGGTTCTGGAGTACGAGGGAGCCGGCGTGGGACGACTTTCCTCGGGTTTCTAGGGAGAGATAGCTGTTTCTCCGATGGATCCATTTCCATGAATCGATCGGCGAGGCGAAGCTATTGGAATCATTAGACGAAGCTGCACAATCTCTCTCGGATCTAGCAGCGATGACTCGCGCTCGAATGCCGATTGTAGTCTTACACGTCGAGCGAGAGACAATCGGCAAAAGGGTCCGCTCATTGCGCAGCTCGCTCACGCGCCTTTCCAGCGACAGGAATCCCAACGTCACTCGGCTCCACTCACTCGAATAACAACTAACTAACTACATCGATCCATCCATCCGATCGCTTCTGCATTACAAGCCTTCAGTACAGACCCAACATGTCAGAGACACCGATCTCCAAACGCCTATGAGAACTCTCTTCTCCAGGAGCGAGTGCGCCGACTAGCGCGAAAGTGACTCGGCCGATTGTTCCTGGAATCCAGAGCGGCCGTGAAAGCCGCGCGCTACCTCCGAACGGTTCTCCAAACAAAACCCGGCTAGCTCCAGCACACCTGCGACTCCCTCGACTCCCTCGACTCCTAGACTCGGTCCGCTCCGTATATCACCGTCGAGACCAACCCGCGACAACCTCCTCTCCGGACGTTTTTATTGGCGGGGGCGACGAGCGCCGAGAGTCCGACTCGAGTACCGGAAACCGGGTACCCCAGGCCTCAGTCTATACGCGCGGGACATAAACCCCCCGGGGGGCATATAAAGAGGGCCCCGGGGATGAGTAAGCCCACTAAGCTTTTACGCCCGGTAAGCTTAATCCTAATTGTATATCGGGGGCCCGGGCTAATCCGAGGACGGAATCCAGATAATTGCACGTCTTCCAGGCGAGGACCAGTGCCAATTGACGTAGGTAAGGAGGCGAATAATGGTCGAGGACTCTACCTAGATGCGGACACCTCTGCGACACCCACCCCTTGTCTTTGCCGATCACCACCACCAGATGCGACGATACTTGTGAAACGATTGCTTAGAGCGTCACCGTTATTTATGACCAACCCTAACTGCGACTCCACCGCACCCTCCGTCGTCAGATTGCAACGATCGAGTTTTGGCCCTTGGTCACGATGGATCGTTGGTTGCGGGGTAATTTAGGGGGCTGGCTTTCGTGAGATAATGACTCAGGATGATTTGTTTGGGATGTGAATCAGATGTTTTGGTTGTTGGGGTGCTGGATGATTTTGTGGTTTATTGAGTTGTTTTTTAGTGGGATTTGTGTGAGGTGGAGGTTGACTTTGATGGTAATGAGATCGAGTGGAAATTTAATTGGGGATGGTTGATTTGTTTATTAGTGGGATTTATGTGAGGTGGTGGTTGACTTTTATGGTAATGAGTTCGAGTGGAAATTTAATTGGGGATAGTTGATATGTTTATTAGTGGAATTTATACGAGTCACTGGTTAATGAGTTAGTTTGAGGAGTAGTTTAATTAGTTATTGAAGGTGTTCTCGAGACATTTCTAAGAGCTCCCCGTCAGAAGGTAACATTAAACGCCTCCAACTCTAATGACTCGCTCCCATTTCTCGGGAGCGTCGAGCGTGGGCGCATCTTCGCCGCCGCGTTATTACACTACAGGTGCAACCCGGCTTCTGTACGCAGCTGCCTCGGAATCCTTTCCGAGCGGAGAGCAGCTGCACCTCGCTCCAAGGACACGCGCGCGATGATCGACAGCTCGGCCAGTCGGCACTAACAAGTGGCGCAGCTTCGATCCGACTATGAATAATTTCGCAACTCCGCCCGCCCGATATCTCTCCGCCCCGAGTCCCGTGACTCGGCCTGCACTTCTTTCCGTCTGGAAGAGAGGGCGCGTGTGGGAGTGGCGTCCACCTTACGAAATCCATCGAGGCTTCTCGCGCGCGACTGGGCTGCGCGCTCGAGTTGGCAATGTGCGCTCGCCGCGTCGAGCGGAGATCACATTGTGTCGCCGGCGATCTACCCCGGGCTCATTAGTCAGAGATTCGAGTGCGTATATCGCGAGGGCCGGCGGCCTCGAAAGGTGGAAGGAAAGCCGAGAGATCGCCAGGCAGGAAATCGAAGTTAGTGTGCTGGAGCACATTCCCTTTTCCCAGCGGCGGCGAATGCGAACGTTAATTAGGAGAGGCGAGGAGAGTTGAATTGAGGTCTAATGGGGCGAAGTGGCCTTTCGGCCCCATCGATCAACTTTTCATCCCCGGCGGCAGTTAGTGACTCGGATTCGTTGTTGGCGCGGGTTCGCGCGCGCTGTGCTTTCTGGCTCGCGTGCTTCCTCATTGTTACGACGGTTCACGCCTCGATCCTCGGGCGACGCTAATCACCGGTCATCGAGCGCCGACAAATCACTCGCCGCTCCGGGGACCGTCCGCGGCTTTAAAGGGAACCCGCCGAGAAACCGACTCGTGTAGGCCAATGCTTTACTTTCTATCGATTTCGTTGTAGGATCGATTAGACCTCGATGCATGGGAATTGATGCATTAGACAATTCTTTATACATTAATTCATCATATTTCAGTAATTCATCGATGCATTGAACATTTCTTTACATATTAATTCATCAATGGATTCTTTAAATATTGAAATATAATTAATTTTGGTACAGAACTACTTGAATAATGAAGAAATACTTATGACAAAAATTCAAAAGTATTATTCATATGAAAATGAAGAGATTTTTGGTTTTCGCTAATGAAAATCAATCAACTACCATTCAGGGTGAGAGAAACCCATAAACCCCCCTAACAACGACACGAAAGTTGAAAATGAATCCATCAATCTCGACTCTAGCGCATTCCTCTATGTGGTAGCGATGGTGGCGGGCGGTTTAATGGGACATTACTGATCTTCCCTGTCGTCGGTGGCCGGCTATCTCCACGTGTCCATCAGCGGCGCACCGCACGCTTTTCTCCATTACGGCTCATTGTGCGCCGGCGTCGCGGCTAAATCCTCCGGGCGACGCTAATTACCGTTTGTTGCGCCAGCAACAAATTAGCCGCTCTCTCGTCCTAGGAAGGAACACAGAGCTGGAAGTGGAAGCCTCCGAACGAGATTCCTCTCGCGGCTCTCTTTCTAATGCACGATTTCATCCACTGGTTAAGAAAGCGGCTGCTTTGTGTCAAAGATATTGGTGAGCTCGCTGAGGAAATCATCCATTCAAGAGGTTCGCTTTGGCCAGTCACATTTGTTATTTGTTTCGAGTGGCACGTTTGATATTGTCCGACTATGTCACCGTCGTTAACTGAGCAACTTTCACGGCCGCGATATTGTTAAATCTCTTAATGTTAATGCGTTCAAACCTACCCACTTCTTCTTGAACTCTCATTCTATCTGCTTGTAACTTGTAAGTCTACAATCATTTTCATATCTTTCTATGTATTTTTATATTCATAATTTTCTGTTATTCGCCCAGACCTATTCGTTCTTTATGATCCAAAAGTAATAATATATAATAAAAGTGTAATAATAAAAAAACTTTCGAGAACCCAATTGTAAATCAATCGAACTCACCCCGAAAGCAATGATGTTCTCGACTTTGCGCAACAAAACTACCCGGCCATTTGGAAATCAGTGATTTGTCGCCGGGGAAGATGAGCTAGGTATAATAATCGAGCTGGTGAAAGTGTCGATGATTATTTTCTCGATTGGACGCGGTGCAATGCGCGCTGATTGAATGATCGCTTCCCATCGAGGAAATTAATATCAACCAGTCGAGCTTGTACTTCTGTTTTACTGCCAGTCACTCGCATGACCTTTTCCCGATCGATTATCAACTCCGCTCGCACATTGTTCTACCCGCGTTTGATTGGATTCCCTTTGATAAATGATTCAGACATTATTCTACCAATCCGCCGAATGTTCGGCGTTTGAATAAGACTTTCCCATGGGATTCGAATCAGCGGATCAAATTCATTCACGATTTCTGCTTCGGTATTGTTCCACGGCGGCCTTTTTAAATAGCCGATCTATTATTCCACCGATTCTCTTCCGCCAATTGGGAGTTTGAGTGATCGCTTCCCATGGGGATCGGACTCTCATAAAACGAGCAACAATGGAGGTGTTGCCGGTTCCCAGTGCACCTCCGCCGATAACGGGGAAGGTATGAGGATTTTTGCGAATTCTTCGTGTCTGGTGGTGTGCGCTCGGCTCCGGCACGCATGCCACCGCGTCGAGCCGCTCGGCCCACACGAGACCAGCAGCCCGCGCGTGACTCACGAGCGGCTCTTGCTCACAAGTAAAGCGTGTGCCACGCGGGCCGCGTTCACTTCCGTCACGGCGATTTATTGCATCAGCCCTCTGTTATTTGATAGAAAAGCGTCGCGCGGGCGCGCGCGCGCTATCTGGACCGAGAGGGACTCCCACTCGTTGTTTCGACGCTAAATCAGTTAATCACGACGTCGCCGGAGCGGCGGCCTGCTTTAACGCTCCCCTGGGCATTAACTCGACGCCGCTTTCCGCACGTACCAATGCCCGCGACGGGGAAGAGCCTTTCGCCGGAAAGATCCAAAGCCGAGAGGCTTTCCTACTTAGGGAATATTCGTCGGATGGGTATGGTGGAATTCCTTGAAGTCGGAGCAATTGAACATCTACCTGTAGCGAGTCTAATCCTAGGAAGAGTTCGGTTTAATCCTTTAGTAGTGAGTTCGCAAAAGTGAAAGTAGATCAAACATATTTCCATTGAGAATTCTGAACAATATTGTATATTAATATATGAATAATATCATGTATTATATATTATGACATATATTAATATATGGATATTAATTCTGAATAATCACACAATTAACTCAAGAACAGAAGAAATTCATTATGTATGAGAATGTAATATCAATTTAAACAAAGCTAAGTAAAATTCAAACCTAAGCTCCTTCGAACTCATTTCGCTAAGTAAGAATAGCAGAGTACAATCCAAACTCAAGCTCTTCCTCCGAATTCAGATTCCAAGGAATCGACTCAATTGAAACAAAGCAAAGCAGAATCCAAACTAAACCGGGAATCGAATCCCAGCCTCGCAAATGCGGTGTCGCAACGTCCGCTCTCGCAGCGGCCAGTCGCTTCGCAATTCCGTCGGGAGAAACGGAAGTTACGAGAGGTGGACAGAGGAGGAGGGCGAGGAGGAGGAGGTGGTGCGCGCACGCGAGGTGGAGAGCAGAGCGAGCAGCGCATTGCTTCGCCGAAGGAAACTCAATCGGCGAGAGTTCACGCGTCGGTCACTTTTTAACCACAAGCGACTTTCCAGGGCTGCGATCGGCCCGACTTGGATTTCAGGCGCGGAGGAGTCCACTAGTCGACCACGAAATACTCGCGAAATCCATCGAGAGGCCTAGTGCAAATCGACCTCTCCTCTCAATGGCCCAATCAACGTACTCCTCCCCGGCCAGTGACGAAAGCCCGCTAGGAAGTCGGGGCTTTAATTAACTCGGAGGATTCCCAAGTGAATCTCCGTCGCTTTCACTCGATTTCCGCTGATATTATTCCGAGGGTAAAGCGAGCGCGCTCTGTTCTGGGCTAGTGTGGGTTCGATGGGTTAGAGTTCGAGTTGTGATCGACGC
Organism: Crossocerus cetratus; assembly: GCA_963675795.1. Classification (NCBI taxonomy): domain Eukaryota; kingdom Metazoa; phylum Arthropoda; class Insecta; order Hymenoptera; family Crabronidae; genus Crossocerus; species Crossocerus cetratus. The sequence continues at coordinate 21,322,000 of OY776667.1, forward strand.
GATTAGAGGGAATGTATACTTTCTAGTGATTTTCCCGATCGCTTTCCACGCCGGTGGTGGCTGTCTTTTATCGAGCCGGTGATCGATACGCCATCGATCATGATATAATGCACTGGGGAAGTGCGCGCGCGTCTATCGACAAGTTGTGTTCGATCGGCGCATTCTCTCGGCTGTCGAAGTCGATGATAAAACTGCTGTCAGTCAAGAATGTCGGTTGTCGATCGTCCAATTGGCTCGATACGTCCGCGCAGTGTTCTTTTGACCAATTGATTAGAAGCGATCGAGGTATTTAGAGATCTCGAAAGACGGGCAGATTAATCGATCGCGTGAGCGAGTGAGCGAGGGCTCTTGTAAATCACAGAGGACTCGGAGAAGGAAGTCCGGAGGCCGGTGGAAGTCGCTAGAGTCCGAGAGTCCTCGGCCGTCGCACGGCACACTTCGCACACGCGTGTTAATGAGGAAAGCGGCTTTCAGTGATTTCGTACGCTGAGAACAACTTTATTACGCCCTTTCCTCCACGCTTCCCGACTGTCAAAGCGCGCGGTTCCTTATGCGGTCAAGTGATTCGCACGACTCTCTTCATTCCTTTTGCCAACCCGCGTTTCTATTAGCCAAAGGCACGCGCGCCAGAGCCAGCGAGGGCAACAATGAATATTGCGGTAGGAATTTCGGAGTCGAGTCGCGTTTTCGCTCGGCCTCGGCTAATCAACGAGAAGCAGTTAATTACACTCGGCCGGCCGGACAGAATGGTTAGCGGTCGAGAGATCTGCCGGGCGCGGGGGAAAAACTCGCCGCAAAACCGGTGTTGCTTAGAGAGCCGGCTGATAATCGACTTCCTGCCCGCCGGAGAAATGCAAATTCATCTGATCGCGCAAACAAAACCGTTTCCAGCCTGACCCACGGCGAGCGACTTCCGAAAGCCGATGGCGAGCGTCGACCTTTATCGCCGCCAGTGATTCGTGACGATAACTCGATTACGAGGAGAGTTCTTCCCCGAGATCCTCCGGCAGGAAGTGCAGAGCGCTGATGTGACAAGGCAAATTGTTGGCTTGTGAGAGTTCTTGTTGGGATTCATGTTATTTGCATTGATCAATTGATTGATTGAAACTGAATATTAATATCACAGATGATCTGATTGATTGCGAAACTATTTTTTGCTTTCACTTTACTAATGATATTTTAAATATACATATACAATACAATATAATACATTATATTACATTATATTACAATGTATTACAATGTATTACAGTATATTATTAATGATATTTTAAGAATATGTATATTTTAAATATTAAAATAAATTATAGGACTAAATGACCAAAGAAATACAATTCCAGGCGGAATTCTCCCTCGCTTTCCTGACTCCTAATCCATTGGACCAGTTGTCTCGCGATCCACTGTTCCGCGCGACGCGAAAATGGAAAACTCTGACTTTCCCTATCGCGAAAGGTCGCCTCTTCCAGTCTAATCGACTTTCCACCCGCGCCAATTGCGGAACGCGCATTCTCGAGCTCGGCGACTCCAGGAAAAAGGCGAGCGCCGAACCGCTTCCGTCAAGCGGCCAATTCCCTTTTTCCCCGGCGGCGCGCAATTTTCAGCATTCATTCGGATTGTGGAATTCTCCGCGGAAGCTTGCGCCGCGCGCGCGCGCTCGCAAGAAAAACTCCTCTACGATATGTATACCTGCCGAGCATATAATTAACGACACGCATTGCGCGGCCGACGCCGTGGGAAGCAGCCGGCGGATTTCATTGTGTCGAGGGAGTCGAATACATGAATAAATCTGCCCGCCCGGGGTATTCCGGCCTATCGGACTCCATTCATTTTCACGCTCGTGTTTGCCGCCCAATGACACGGCCGCCTTTTTCTGCCCCAGTTTTCCGAGAGCGCGCGCGCGCGCGCTCGCCCATTGTTGATTGGGAGAGGCGGTTGTTTATCGCGCTCGGGACGACAATGGGCTATCAGTATCCCAGGAGTGGAAGGAATACGATCTCGTTAGAAGGAGAGGCTCTTCCTAACTGGGAAGATCGTGGAGAACGAGTCCCGTTCACAGGCTCGCGAGGGAAACTACCGAGACATTAATCGCTGCTGTAAAACAACGGTTTTTAAAGGATTTCCTTGTTTGGTGAAGGAAGAAGCTCGTTTTTCGCTTTTCTTTTGCGAGTGTAAAGGAAACCTTGTTACTTTATAACTCGGGAACTAACTTATTAATTCGACGTATAAAAAGTGGAAAAGCAGATTAAAACAATGAAAGAGTCAACAAAAAATAATTGCCAATTCAACATTCGACGCTAAATTTCTAAATTGTCTTATTTTCGGATGTCTAGGAACATACAAGCACTTATAAGTAACTTATTATAAGTACTTATATGTTATATGTTTCTTAATGTATTATATTAGAGTACATTATATGCCGACATTATCATTTTGAAAAAATAAGAAAACAGGAAAAACTGTTTATTATGCCACGCTTTCCACGAGCGAAAGTATAGACGATGCCAAAGGAAGTAAAGAGGACTCGCGCGATCGACGCATGTCTCGGAATCGGGGTTAAGGTGAATCGAACTGATTAAGTGTAGAGGTTCGAGGCGGCGAGTGCGCGAGTGCGCGCTTGCTCTGCGGCCGAGATTGACGTTTCTGGAAAGGAACACTAACGACCCGCGAGTCATCTCGATCTTCATCTCGATCGCGAATTAACGACACGCACGTGCGCCCGTGAAACCGTGTCAGGCTGCTCTCGAGGTTCGACGCGAGGGTGTCGTTAGCGCCGAGCGATTTATCAGTCCCAGATTCCCCGGTGAAACTAGCAAAAGTCCCGCTCACGAAAGCCGCCTCGGAGAGATCAATCCAACCTAATAATAATTACAAACAAATCCGGCCCATTTACAAAGGAAACTCAACTAATTCCCCTACTTCTACATCTCTAATTGCACCAAGCTTTCCTTTTTTCGCCAATTATTTCACCGACTTAACTTCTTAATTGACTCATTTGAATGGCACTGGAATAAATCGGACTCTCCGAGGCCGAGGGGATTTCGGGGCAAGAGCGGAAAGGTGATATGATGGATCGAGACCGGGGAGAATCGGCACGAAGCAAATTGAAATGATGCATCGGCTGGCTCGATCGGCTGACCCAAGCCGCGCGGCGATCTGCACCGTTACTTTCCAAATCGTAGCTTGCAATTTCGTGCGATCGGTCACGATTCGGCCGAGGAACGCGCGCGCGCTCTTCCCCGCTGGAATTAACGATACATCGCGGAATTCCGGAGATTCAGAGTTTTAAATGCCAGCGGCGAACTTTAATGGGAAAGATCGACGGAGTTCCTCGCGGAAGAGTCGAGGAAGCGGAGGTGCGAGTACACGTGTGTAACTGTGGTTAAAGATTTAAAGTAGGATGCGAGACGTCGGATATTGTTAGTGTAATCGGACGGTGCTTTGTCACTCTAGTAGGTTCGATGGTTATATAAATCGTGTATTGCGCGGTACATCGATCGAGCTCTTATTATTATTTCACTTACGTCTGATCGCAAACTCCGAACGATTTACTTTAGGTAGCAGTTGAGGGGAAATTGAATCTGTCTTTGATGATTTAATATGATTTTTTTAATATGAATTCTATGATTTTAATACGAATTCTATGATTTTCATATAAATTCTACGATTTTGATATGAATCTATGATTTTAATATGAATTGTATGATTTTAATATGAATTCGCATATTGCGAGCGAGATGTTAGCTCACAAGGCGTAACTATCGCTGCCAATTAAAGGCGAGCATAAACGGCTGTCGTGTGCGGTCGGAAGAGAAGCCGGCGGAAAGCGATCTCGCTTCTGTGCGTGCGCGTCCTATCGCGATAATTGCAACAATGAGTGCGCTAAACTGGCGTTAAACGACGCATTCAGGTCGACGAGTCCTCTAATTATGAAACTTCCTTTCGTTCGAGCCGCCTTTTCACTTTTGCTTCAATGACACCCCTTTTTCCTTTCGGCCGATTGGAATTCTCTGTCAATTTTTATTGATTGAATCTGGTATTAGGGGAATTGGTGATCGGTGCTCGTGCTATATTTTTCCCGAGTGGAATCTCGAGTGATTTATCGGAGTGCCGGGGGATTATACGACTGAGTCGGCGGAGCGATGCGCTTCTGGTGGTTGGAGAGATTGGCAAGTGTAGAGGCCGATGCCGGAATCGAGGACGCTCGAATCGCTCGACCGACTTGCCTCCCGCTAGAACAGCCACATTTCAACAACCCAGTCGCGTCGAGAGTTTACCCGAAATCAAAATCACGCTCAAACTCCTCCACCAATCAAAACCACCACTCTGCCTTTCGCATCTCAAAACTTCTCACTCAAAAATTCCCTAACATTAAAAATCGTCTCGAGTCCACTCGAGAAACTTTTGCAGAAAAAACGCGGCAACGAGCCGTCGATTTCTCGAGGTCGCGCGCGTCCTCGGTGGAAAGTGTTGGTCGGCGCAAAAGGAAACGGCGCCGATGGTCGAAGTGGACCGTGAATCGGCAGAGCATCATTTCACCTGGTTTCCCATGCGTCGCGTTCGCGCTCGAGGCTTCCATTGGGATCTCGCATTATCGAGGATCCGGGGCCGAGGTTTCAGGGGAATTGAACTTTACGTCGCTCGAGCGACGCAAAGTTCGACGAACACTCGCGCTCGGCTCTCGCGATACGATCGAGGCCAATCCTCTCTCGACTTCTCACTGGGAGGTTTCCGTGAGGAATTCCACCGGGAGCGTCCTTCCCCAATTGGAATCATGAATGGAGAGTGAACCAGCCAAAACAATACCTTCAACCTCAAGTATATTCTATTCATTAATTTCCAGACTATTTAATTCGTATTAATTAATCCTTATTATAATAACTCAATCTAAAAGGAAAGTTAATCAACCAAATAATATCTTCAACCTCAAATACATTCTATTAATTAGTTTTTAGTATTAATTAATTCATAATTTCCAGAAATTAATGAATTCCTCATTAATAACACATTTTAAAAGAAAGAACGAACCACCAAAATATCGAAGAATCCATTAAAGGGTGCAGTAATCATTAATTCTCACCAGACTCTCCTAAACTCTGTGAAAGAGCGTAGGAAAGGCAAGCCACTATGAGAATGTCTAGCTCGTGAGAGCCTCGGACTCCTATGGAAGTGTGAATGGGAGCTATGCGCCGCTCGCGGCGTATCTGGTCCAGAACGATAAAGGACACCGATACACGCCCGGCAACAAGAGATATGTGCGAACCAATAACACCCCGCCGAGTTATGCACTCCTGGCTACAAGCGCGCACCACCTACATTCTCATCTGCGACACGACTCGGAAAAAATCGGCTCCCACACGCGCCAGCCTATGAAAGAGAGACACGCACTAATTACAGTGCCGATGGAATCGGAGCCGTGGATGTGCATTAACCTTTAGCATCGATTCCGATCCGTCGGCTTGAAAGCCTCTCTTGGCTATTAGACAATGCACGCGCGATGTTATATAGTTAACAATATTTGTTATGTAAGACGGGCGGACTTTCTCGTCTTGAGTAATCGCCGATGAAGATATCGGAATATGCCGAGGAATTGGAGGCGTGCACTTTCCTCGTTGATGAGAGCGACCCTCGTGTATAGTGATGCTATTATTCGACACGCACTTTGAGTGCGATTGGTTAGTGCGATATTATATGTATTGTAATTGTTCAAGGAAATGTTGGATGATTATTTTAATTGATCCGACATTTTTTGGTGTCAGGAAGAATTGGACAATTATTAATTTTTATTCTGACTTGAGAGAATATCTTGGTTTAATTTTATTAATATACATAGTTTAAATAATAGAATTTCAGTTCAATCTTATAGAATTTAAGATCCTGCAAATCCACTTTATTTAATTTACCAATTTATAAATTATAGAATTTAAGATCCTACCACTTCATTCAATTCACCAATTTATAAACAATTTTTCCCAAGAAATAATGAATTCCCAGACAAGCCATTGGAAGCAATCAGCAACACTGGAAGAAGCAAGTGCGGAAGTCGCAGCATCCCGTGCAATTTGCATGGGGCGCTTGCGACTGGCGAGGAAACAGCAGCCAGGCCTGGTATGCACGCGCGCACACAGCCGCGAGGTGGCTTATGAGCGAGGTATGCAGAGCTCTCGCCGTAAAAGGAAAGGAGAGCCGGGATGCGCATCAGCGCGTAATTTACGGCCGCCGCGACCTTTCCTCTCCCGTGTCACCGGAAGTGCACGGTCAATTCCACCGTGCAACGAGATATTTCCACGGGTGCGCGCGATGCGGCGGCTTGAAATCGTTAATTGCATGCAAGAAGACCGTGACCGAGCCGCGTAAAACTCGCCGTCTTACGGAGGAGTCTAGGAGTCGTCGGACACCGGCCGCGGAGTGGTTCCTGGCAATGAGAGTGCGCACTTTCATCCGTGGCCGCGTGTAAGATCGTTCTCAGTCAACGCGGCGAGAAATCCCTGCTTATTACAATAATACCAGGATTCATTGAGAGTCCCAACCGATCATTAAACTGTCCTCCGACGTATTCGATGATTCCCACATTTCAATAATTTACATATTTAACACTTTCCACGCGTATCGATAAATCCCACTGTCAAGATTAATCCAGGGATATGCAGTTGCAAATAATCGAAGAACCGAATTCCAATAAATCACGGCACTCGAAAAAAGTTCTCATTCAATTGGAAATAATATCCACCGAGTGTCAAGATTAATTCACAAATCCGCATTTGCAAACAATCCAAGAATCGAATCCCACAAATCGCGGCACTCGAATAGAGTTCCCACTCAATAGCAAATAATATCCGAGTGCCAACATAAATTCCCAAACGCGCAATTGCAAACAATCGAAGAATCGAATCCCGCAAATCCCAGCACTCGAAAAGAGTTCTCACTCAATGGGAAATAATTCAGCTTTCAATCAGACTACTATAAATAGCGCGCAAGGATGCGGCATTGTCGTCGGGACGAGGTGCGCGCGGAGTGCGTGCTCGAGGGGAGGAATGCACTCGGAATGAGAATGCCGGGATCGGCAGAAGGTGTGTTCGTATTGAGTGACACGTAAGTGGGGCGGGCGCGGACTCGGAGCGCCGGTTGAAAGAATGGCGGGTGCAGCGCGAGGTAGGCGCGGATGTGACAGAGAGCAGAGAGAGGCGAGATGGAAGTAGCAGAAGGTTGTTGGTTGTTGCGCGAGGGTCCGCTCGGTTCCAGGTCACAAAGTCCTGTATGTAGTTAGCTCGGCTCTCGGTTCTAATGGTGGATCGGCATCTGGGAAGGTGGCGTGCACTACGGCCTCCTGCCCGCTTTATCCTCGATCCACCATCCTCTCTGTACCGTTACCGGCCACGTAATCGCGGAGTCGATTGCCGCCGATGTCCGCGGGCGCCTCGTCATTTCAGCCGAGGGAGCTGAGTCGCTGGAGGTCACCTGTGAGTCGAGTCCCTCGGGAACAGGCGACTCCTTTGCTCCCTTTGATTGTTATGGTTCTCTCGGGGGAAATGCGACACTACTCTTATTCAATTGAAAGGGAGAGAATCACTGGCTTTTATTTTTGTAAACATTTCCATGCATGAAGTATAACTAAGTCCTTGCTCTAGTTTTGATCTAGTTTGAACTTAGTTTGGTTTTTATCAATTATATTATTAACATCTTATTATAATTCACATTTCTTCGTCTGGTGTACCATTTTAGTGTATGTCAGACAAAATGAAAATGAATTTTTAAAAAAGCGAGAGTATGAGAATGAAGCGAGGGAAGGGGAAGCAGAAACGATTTCCATCCCTTTAAAACCGGCAATAAATGCCGAAAGGTTCCAAGACAACGCAGCGGCGTAATGGGATGAAGACGGCAGCCACTAAATGTGGCATTTAGCGGGCGGTAATTGATGCGATTACCGAAGTATTACGTGAGCCGTCTAGCGCGCGCCGCCGTTGCCGCCGCCGGTGACTTTTTCCACCGGGCGACACGCCAGGTCAAGAACGAGCGAGCACGCTATCGCGCTGACTCAGGTAGAAGCCAAGGACACATTGTTCCCCGTCCGCGCGCAGTTATACGACATGATATTCAAATTGACCGACTCTCCGGCCGAGACCCAGCCAGAATCGCCGGCCTGAAAGAAAACCAGCTGGTAGAGAGGCGGTCGGGATTGCTCCGGGGCCAGTAAACACGCGCGTTTCTCCATTGAAGGGATTAGCCGGGATTCCCTAATGCCCAGGATTGTTTCCGAGAAGTTTTCCGCGGCTACGTACCTTCCTGAATGTATTGTCCCAAGTGCTTTCGGGTTCCAGTACTCCGGGTAACAATGTCCGGATTATGGGGCCTGCGCGGGTAACCCGGGGCCCGAGGGCCCGGAATTTCCCCGGTGATAAGGTACTTATACCTGAGGGAGGCGCGAGACAAAAGTGCCCCCATTATTTATGCATCGGACGCTTCGAGAGCCGGTAATCATAAACAGGACTATCGGAGGTTCGAGAGTTTGCTGCTTTGTGGAATTCGTGGATTATTGGAGGCTTGGAAATGCTCGAAATGATCCGAGCGATTAGTCAGGGGTTGTTTGGTTGTTGGGTTGTAAAGCAGAGTGTTGACGCGGGTGGATTGGTGAAAATGTAGAGGGTGATTCATTTGGCTTGGTTTGAGTAGTTATAATTTATGGATGATTTTGGATTATTTTTATGTTACCGGCCGGAATATCCTATTTGGGCCACTGATTTCTTGTGGAATCTTAGTTTCTAGGCTGAAACTAAAGAAATATGAAGAATTCGATCGATTTCGCAGACCTTCAAAAATTCGAGAATTTTTGCATGGGTACCCCTTCAGATTTTTTCGATTTTTCGACATTTTTTCAACTCGTCCGATTTTGATATTTTTCGATAGAGTTAACCCTAAAACTAAGAAATAACACAGAATTAGTAGGTCAGAGTGCATAATTGAGTCGTACGGGCGATATTTCGTCGATTTTCGGTCGAAAATTGTCGAAATCTCATCCGTTTGGCACAGTTTTGGCCTCTAGCCCGCCAATTTTGTGCTGAAAGTTAGTTTCTAGGCTCAAACTAAAGAAATATCAAGCATTCAATCGATTTCCCAAACCTTCGAAAAATTGAAAATTTTTCCATACCTACCCCTTCTCATTTTTTCAATTTTTCGACATTTTTCCAACTCGCCCGATTTCGACATTTTTCCATAGTTTTATCTCTAAAACTAATATCTAACACAGAATTAAGCGACCACGACGGATGGGATACGAGTGTTACATTGCTGTTGCGAGTAAAGCACGATTTGATTTGTCAGATATGCTATTACATATCGCACTGGCCATTTCCGTAATTATGTAAACCGCCGACCGAGAAATCGAAGCCGAGTTTCCGCGAGTCTGGTTGCTACCGCGACGCCCAGCACAAAGTAGCCAGAACAGTTAACACAAATTATCAATATTCCACCTCTCTCGCCCATTCTGATTTCTCCATCAAGCAATGATGGACTCAAAACTCCTCATTTCGCTCTCTCCCTCAATTCAACAAAGCCCGCAGTCCACCTCGCGACGCGAACCTAAATCCGGAAGAATTCGAGCAACGTGCGCGGCATAAAGTCGATGTTTACGCTGCCGGTTTACAATCGGAGCGTGCGTGCGGGCGTAAACAATGGCCTTGTACATCCGGCGGAAAGGCTGGAGGTGAGGGAGAAAGGAGCGAGGAGCACACGCTCTCTTCCACTCTGGCCTCCGCGTGAACTCCCACCTACACACACACGCGCGCCCACCCACACACCTATGCACCGAGAGCCACGGGAAAGTGAAACTCATTCTTTTGCCGACACAAAGAGTCTCTTTTTTCCCTTTCGGGGATCTGCCTTTTTAACCGAGCTCTCGCACTCGCAGAAACTGCCTCGCGGAATATCACCGACGCCCGGCGTCGCAGAAGAAAGCCAGACGTCGCACCAAACTATATACTCTAGCGGCGATTTCTTACTGCAACCTTTTAACCGAGTGCTTATCTACGAATTTCCAGCGCGCCCGACATTAATCACGGGCTATCATTAACTCGGTGATTGGCGTCGGCACCGGAAAACGAGGGAAACCGAGTTGGATTACTCGCTGCGGAATGATTGATGAAACGGCGACTGTCTCCGAGTAAGAGTGTTTTCTTGATTTCAATGATTCTGGAGAAACCTGTCGGATATGAGCTTTCTGTTCAATATACATTATACATGTTTGTATAATTAATGTATATATATATACATTCATATAATCATTCATATAATTATATGAATAAGTATATACATTCATATAATCGATTTTATTGATATCTGACTAAATTAAATACGTGAGGTTTGAATATTTTAAACACCATTAATTTATTACTAATCTGTAAAGAAATATAATAAAGCTCAATTCATTTGCTCCGATTAAACAAGTTCTCCCTAATTCTACACTACAACACATTTTTCTTCGCTCTGTCATCGGAAGTGTCGCGACGCGTCCAATAGGGAAGCAACAATCGCGCGGTAACCCAACAACCAATTGTCAATAAAGATTGCGGCCTGCGGCTAAAATCAGCAAAACTCGGGGGCTTAGCAGTGCGTGCGGCTGCGATTCCATTGTGAGTTGCGTGCGCTCGCGAGCGCCGGCTCTTGGGAACGGAGCGCTCGCGAGATCCCGTGCGCGGAGATGTTGTTCCGGCAAAGTGACGAGCGGTGTCCGCTTTGTCGAAATGATATACGATCGGAGGCCCCGAGCGTCCGCGCTCGAAAGTTAGATTAATGTCGAGAGCAGGAGAACGAGATTGAAGAAAGTCAAAGCTTTAGGAGAGCGCGCGGTTATCAGTCGCTCTTGAATAACATCTCAATTTACGAGCGTTTAACCGGGAGACTTCCTTTCGCCGGAAAAGGCGACGGAAAATTCGCCCAGCGGGAGATAATCGAGCGAGCCGCTGGTCCCCGAGGTAATTAGACAGCGGGTCGAATTGGATTGGAAAGGATAGAGTGCCACCTAATTGCCATCCGTCCACTGTTTAATCAATAAGGTGTGCCCGAGAAAGATCGGGCATTTTTACCGGGAGGTAAAAGCCACGCAAGAACTCCCGCGTTCTCGATCGAGAACTGTCCGCTTTAATGATCGCGGAATGCACGAAAGTGTCCCGCGCTCGAAAGTACCAGCGATAAATATCGATGTATCGTTTAGTCCAATCGGATTATAATCCTCGCGTGATTTATTCCTCAAAACAATCCCAACGCCGTCTCCTTCATCGCGACCAATCAAACCGCAGGCTATTAATCTCGGAATCCCGCTGGACCAGTTTGAGCATCAGCGAGGATTCTGGGAGTTGTTGTCGTCCGCGTCTTTCCGAGGAGAACCGGATCGAAATCCGCCGAGGGACCAACTGCGGCGAAACGAGACTGGATTTCGGGCCCAACTGGAGCAGGTCTTCCTCGCGGGGTAGAAAGTATATCGAGCGGTTAATCGATATATTAAAATCGCCATCGACACGTTTCCGATAATTCGACACAGCTGCGCCGGGGCCACCGGGCCCACTTTCTACGGTGAAAGGCCAACTGTCCCCGGCGAGCGGCGCTGATAACTGATTCGAATGACCGGAAGCTCGCGAAAAGGCGAGCGACTGTGTCCCACGAGTGGAATTCTCTCGTGCTCGATTGGTTTGACCGAGCGAATCCACTCGACTCGCCAAAAAATCCCTCAACTACTTTCTTCAGAGATAAGAGCTGGTAAACGCGATATTAATAAGACCTTCTTTCTCAAAACTCTTATCAGCCTCTGCTACCCAGCTCTACATTTCTCTCCTTGTCACTAGCTAAAAGCAGAGAACTCCAGTTCCTTTGACAGTAGCCGATAGTCGAAAGAATGAGCTTTCTCGAGGCGAGTTATTCCAGGGTGGGCCAAGTACTTTCTCCATAAAGATAACGAATAGCGCGTGCCCCGGGCAGGCCTTTGACACCACCCGGCCGCCTCTTATCGCGCCAACTAGCTCGAGCACCTCTCGGCCCTCGGCTACGCCAAATCCCTCGGATTCCGGCCACTTTCACCGCGTGTGCGTCTGTCTCGCGTGCGCGCCGCAATCGGCTCGGTATCGGCCAATTAAACCGCGAGCCAACAGCCTTGCCTTCGCTTCTTACAAGTTAGAAGTTAGAAGTTGGCCTTTGAATCGCGTGGCCGAATGCTCGCTGGGTGCGCGCGGACCGACTGGTTTCCTGATAAGTGTCACGCGTGCGCTTCATATTTGCCTGGGTGGCTGCGAGGACTCGCGGCCTCGTTTGACTTCTAATTCGACGGAGAAGTGGGTTGAGTCGGGTTTGATTTAATCTTGGGTTTGCGGATTCTTGGGGATATGGTGGAACGATGGAATAATAATTGGATCGGGAAACGTCTTTAAATGTATTAAGTTTTATTAAGTTTGTTTAAGTTTGTTAAGTATGTTTAAGTTTTGAACGGAATTCGACGAGATTTATACCTGAAAGATGTCGTAACTCATGCGACTCACTTATTTCCGATCCGACTTCTATGAATTATGAATTAAGTTTTGTTAAGTTTTAAGATTTGAACAAAATTCAACGAGATTTGTATCTCAAGTGTGTCGTAAGCAATGTGACTGACGCATTTCCGACCCGAAACCCGACTTCCATGAATTAATTCTTGGTTATGAATTAATTCGATCCCAGCGAATGATACGACCGGACGCGTCCCGTGAATAATGTAGAAGAGAGCTTGCTGTCAAGAAGGCACAATCCCATTGTGCCGAGAGTGGTCTCATCTTCGTGCGAGCGAGTAATCCTCCACGAGGATTGCATAACCAGTCGCAGTACAACATCTATGATTCCAGCGCCAATTTCAACGGACGCGCTCAATGGGAATGTGAGAATCCGCGGGAGCCAGTTCCCTAATTGGACGACTAATTGCGAAAACGTTCCTCCTCTCATACTCGATCATCTCCGATTCCCACACCCGATCAAACACCGTTAAACTCTCTCACTATTCCCCCCAATAAACACAAACCTCCTAACAATTCCATTAAAAACTAGATCAATTAATTCCCGCATTACAATCGCAGAAAAACAATTCCCATTTTCCCAATGCAAAGGACAACTTACTCAACCCCTCCACTTAACAATAATCAATTACATAATCCTCAATCATAAACCTCCCAATCAATCATAGTGCCCACGACATCTCCCAATGACTGAAATTAATTGAACTACAATGATCGACGATAGTGTGGGTGCGGCGCGGGAGGCCTGATAGGCCGTCCGGGGCGAGGTGAACAAACTCGAGTGGAATGAATCCCAGGTAAACAAGCGGCTGCTCTTAATAACTCGACACCTGTGGACACACCGGCAGCGATACACCATTACCGGCGAGCGTAATACAATTGGCACCGAGTCTCGGGTTCTACGCGTCTCCTCTCTCTCTCTCGAGACGTTTCCTGCTCTTGGGGGCGAGCGTTTCATCTCCGGCGAGCTCGTGTCACAACTGGACGAGAAATGCGAGGCTGGTGCGTGTATCGCATGACGAACAATGCGCCGAGTGGCTCTGACGCCCCAAAGAACAATGCAACCCGCCTCTTGCACTTCTCCGGCTTTCTAAGTCTTTTAATTCTACTGTTGCGGAGTGTCGATTTTTGTCTCGGTGAAACAGAGCGATTCGGATGTAGGCAACTCGACGGAGTTTCAGTGGTTTAATTGGTTTTTTAATGCGAGGAAGTTTGAAAGCTGGGATAATTGTTGTTATGATTATGAGTGTTTATGGTTGATGGGATTTTTAGAAGATTGTGTAGTTGGAGGTTGGATAGATAGATAGAGAGAGAGGTGTATGAAAGTTAATGTGGGTTGCTGTGGGATGCGGCGGAAAAGTCGATAACAGATTGTATTACCCGCTGCGGTCGGCAATAAGCATGTATAATATTTTGATTATATCTGCTTCTCGCACTCTGCTCCCTCGAGAAAGTCTCTCCCGTCCTTCCCCATTTCGCGACAACTCAAACAACAATAATAATCCTCCCGCCTTATAAACAGCGCTCGGTTTGACTCATAGACAAAAGTATTCGCAGACAAAAACCGTTGTTTTCGCGACATCAATCACGCTACAATAATAATTACACCGGCCGATATCGATCCGATTAATTCCGGCGTTTTCGAGTGGCAGGCGACAGGTGTTCAACCAAGGCGAGAAAGAGAGACAGGCGCGATTTGTATCGGCGAGGCCTCAAAGTCTTCCGAGGAGTGTAAAGTTCGTCGATTGACGTCATCGATCACTCTTTACCAATCGAGTCGTCTCGCCGATAAAAGCAGCGTAGTTCCTTCGATTCAGTGGCATTGCCGCCTGCATCGGTGCCATCGTCATTGCTACTCTCTCGCATTGTTGAACATTCCGACCTCTTTTCCCCGGCGGTAATTGGCCCGAATTAATTGCGCGGACCGCGATAATGAGAGGCGCGTCATTGTCCCCGCGCGAGAAACGAAGCTGGCCGTGTGTGTAGAGCGCGCGAGGCTCTCGCGGTAACACCTACCAGGAAGGGTTTCACTTCCTCGAGAGCCGATTTCCTGTTACTGTAACATTCGACGCGCCGCTTGTCTAGGATTCTTTTCGAATCTAAACAGTTTCGTCTGTTATTGTGCGTTTTTTTTTTTAAGATAATTTTAGTCGAGGCTGCGGATGACATTCATTAATAACTTATGAATCTTATGAATTAATAACTTATGAAATAACTTATGAATGAGTGATTAATAACGCAAGTGCGTGTTTCTTAATTATTTCCCTAAGACAAAGTATTTTAATTTTAACATCGACTGACAATCGAAGACATGTCAAAAGAGAAACTCGAATTTCCAATTACCAAAGAAAGGAATGAGTAAATTATTCCCTGCTTTCGAAGAGACGGTAGAGTCGACTAATAGCAGTTCCAAGGGGGAGAGCAGGGCACGCGTGGTGCAATTATTGATCCCGAGGGAGAGGGGTTTTTAGGGAAATAGGAAAGAGGGTGTCTCATGGCAACACGCTGCCAAGGGGCTTCGTCCCCTCGGCTGCCAACTCGACTTCGACACTCGTTACAAAGCAGAGCGACGAGAAATCCTCTCCCGAGCTGCCTTAGCGAAGGCGTTGCATTCTTAACGCGCTCTGGCTCGGTCCACAGTAGAATGCGTCGGTCGTGCTCGGACGCTCATGAAAGCGGCGCCGCGGGATGAATACATCCGCGCGCCAGCCGGACACTTTGCCGGTAGAGAATAATGAAAAGTGCAAATTCACTCTACCGCGGTGGACTGTGGAACTCGATGCAAAGCAGTCTCGCTCTTTCCTTATGGATTACACGCGTCTTACCCTGCGGCAAATGTCTCTTTCATTCAAACGACTTCCTTTCACGCACACCTCCAACGCGCGCGAATATCTCGGCCTCTAATTAAAAATCTTTATTCCCATGAGCGTTTCTGGGTTAATCCTCCATGGTAATCGGAGCCGACCGGAGGAAACGGAGAATCGTACATTTCGCAGGGGCTATCGGCTGCTGTCCGCTCGGCTTTGTTCCGCGCGGAGAGTGCGCGTTAGTTCTAGCCCAGATACAGTTGCCTCTTTGCATTTGACGGGGGGCGGGCGAGAGGAGGTGTATCGGTGGGTCGAGTCGATCGATTATAAATATGCGCGACCACTTCCTCTCTAGGGTACGTGATGCATTAGCAACGCCACGTGGATGGGTGTCCAAGGGAACGCAGCGATCGAGCCACTCGTTTGCATTAATGATTTTCATCACTTGCGTTATGGACGTCGATCGATCCCTCGCAATAATAACCGGCGAGGAAAACTGCAACTGAGACTCCGCGAGTCGACACGGAAAGTTCATCTCGAGATCTCTTTTAATATCGAGTGAATCCTGCAGCTTCCACTCCCACGTAATTACCCGCTTATGAACGAGGGATAAATGGCGCGGTTCCTAATAGGCTGACCTTTCGGAGAAGCGATCGGGAGTGGATGGGGTTTAGTGGCGCGGGGAGAGATCGAGTCCTCCCGTTGCGAAAAGAGAATCAAGTGCATTATTGATTGGCTCCGGACGCTGGGTCGAGAGGTGCAGCCCTCGGGCCCGGTCGAGCTGCGAGTCACGGAGAGGAGGCCTCGAGCGGCGACAAAGAAACCCGGAGAATGCCGGAAACTGCCTCATCGCCGCGAGGGGGAGGGGGGGGGGGTCAGTGTAAAAGGGCCGAGAGGAGGAATATTGTCATTGACGCTCGAGTGGAAAAGGTCCATGACTCTCTCGCAGCATCCAATGGAGCGAGAAAAAATCCAACTTGGAGATAAACTTGTTCTGTTAACTATATCGAGGGAGCGATAGTCTAATCAAAGACTCTGATAAAACTTATCGGTCTTCCTTCGATAAACTCTCAGACTTCCACCCGAAACCACCGCCAATTAACAATTCCCTAATCAACATCTCTCACTCACTAAAAACATCAATACTCCCAACGCATTCAAACCCGCATTCACCAAGCTCCCTCGACGTTCCCACTACGTCGGCTCTCGTCATGCGCAAAATGAATTCTCCCCATGGACTCTACTTCCACTCATCAAACTAACCCGCTCCATTTTCGCCCAAACCCAAGCTACATCTCATCCGATAAGCGCTAATCATCAATCACCTCCTCTTATCACCCAAGTTCGCCGGTGTCGCGGCTCTCGGTGCGGGCAAAGATCGCCGGCGATAGCCAGTGGAAAAAGTCGTGTGCGTGTCGGGCAATTTTCCCAGCGGCGAATCATTCGAGTCGAGTGCACCCCGAGGGGACCCCGAGGGGACGCGGCTTCCCCGGAGCGGATGGGCCCGGGCGCGATTCATGCGGGATGACTCACCGCGGCGAAGACGATCCGAGCGCGGCTCGATGGTCGGGGAGATCGAACCAAGGCCGGAAGCTCCGCCGTTACCTTCGAATCAAGCCTTTCAGATGCATGCCAGGCTAATTCCGTGGTGGGAGCTGTTGTTAATAAACCTGTGTCACGCTAGCTCTTTTATTTACCTTCGCGATTCTCGAACTTTGCGACTTGGAGAGGTTGTCCTTTGGCGATTAAAAAGTTGTGCTTAGTTATTGATTAATTAATGAATTAAATGCTTCTGTTTGATTATTAATTAGTTAATGGCTTATGAGGTTCTGGTTCAATCAGAGATTGATTCTTCCAAGTGTTTCTGTTTTAAGCGGATGGGAGAGTGTAAATGTACAAGGGTTGGTTTCGGCGAAGCATGGACGCCAGGGGCGACGCATCGCATAGACATCCCCACAAGCATCCTCTGTCCGCGGCGCGTGATCGATCGCGTGGTCGTCTGGAGGTCACCTTCCAAGCTGGCGAGAGAATCCGGCGAAATCGGGATCCGCGTGCCCTTGACTGAACCGCACGATCTTCCGCTCCCTTTCGCTTCCCACAACAACTCGCATGAACCATAGAAAATACAAGTTCTGTTTACCCTGAAGCATGGTGTCGTCGGCCTCCTCCGGGAGGCTGCAGTAGACACTGCCGATGGACGAGGACAGGAGACTCATGTCTCGGGCGTCTGCGCTCTCCTGCCTATCGCACTGGTCCCAGCGTAGGCCGCTTCCCTTCGCCTTATCCCTGCGGGACGCCGGCTCTTCCTCGAGCCGTCGCACCTGCTGGACCAACCAATCCTCTCGGCGGCTGAGCGGCTCCGCGGCACGCCCTACTCCCAGCATCTACCAACTATGTGCTGGGGCGATCCGATCCGATCGGACCGCGACTCGAGTCCTCGGCGGAAACACCAGCGACGCGGCCGCGCTCGAGATTCTACCCTCGAGAGATTCCTCTCACTTTCACTGGACAGCGCACTCCTGCGGACGGGCGGTACGGGCGGCACGGGCGGACTCGCGAGGAGAGCGCGCGGATGTCTCTCGCGAGTGGGAGAGCGGGCGCGAGCGCGCCACCTGTTTACTCGCGACGTAGAGGAGCGGAGACGACGGCTGCTGGACCAGGAGATCGGCTCGACGGGCTCTCGCTCGATGAGACGCGCGCGCACGCGCGCGAGCTCTTTATGATGGAATCCGGCACAGCGCTTTTCTGGCTTCGGGATTCCCCTCTCTCTCTCTCTCTCTCTTGAGTTTTTGTTCTTGAGTGTGATGATTATTAATTGCGACGGATGGAATCGGTGGAGAGAGAGAGATGCTCGCGCGCGGTCGCTAGCGTGCGTCCGTCGCTCGTCACTGGCACTCGCTTCTGGCTAGTACTCGCCGCCCGGTGCTTCCCAGCGCTGTGCTCGCTGGACGAGCCGAGGAGACACCCGACACCACGCGCCACACACGCCCAAACCGTGTCCCACGTAGCTCCGTCGGTCGGTGGGCCTGTGTGAGTGGCCGCTGCAGCGGCGCGGAACCCCGAGACGCCGAGGACGCACCGCTCGCGCGCAACCGGCGCCCGACGTCGCCGATCAATAGTCTCGCGTCTCGTGCGCCTGTGCACCCGCACCGATCACACGCGAGCTCCGCCGCCAGCTGATAGCCGCGCA
This sequence comes from Crossocerus cetratus, assembly GCA_963675795.1. Classification (NCBI taxonomy): domain Eukaryota; kingdom Metazoa; phylum Arthropoda; class Insecta; order Hymenoptera; family Crabronidae; genus Crossocerus; species Crossocerus cetratus. The sequence goes on from OY776667.1 coordinate 21,340,521, forward strand.
CCTTTCCTGAGACTCTTTTTACCCAGTCGGGGGAGAGTTGGACTCGAGTCGCGGTAACATTGTACTGAGACGCCCTCTGGTTTTCGGCGCCGTCGAACAGTCGCTGCGCGGAGATCGGACGCCGGTGGGAACGGCGCGGGTAACTTGTGTGATTAAGTTGAGAAAGGGCGGTGGAGGAAGGGAAGGGCTGGTAGAGAAATTAGGGAATTGATTAGGGGCTTTATTTAGGGTGGGGGATTGTTTGTTTTAATTAGGAAATTAAATGCGGGGGGTTTGGGGGATTTAAGGGTCTTGCGAGACCTAAGGGTTGGGGAATCGAAGTCAAAGACCTGAGGGTCGGAGAATAAAAGTTCAAAGACCCAAGGGTCAAAGAATAAAAGTTCAAAGATCCAAGGGTCACAGAATCAAAGTTCCCTACACCCTTTCCGCTCAGGAAACCTGTAGTAGAAATGGTCAGACTCTGGTCGTCGCAAGTGGCTCACTCTACTCCAGCGGAAGCTGAGCCCTTGCACCAGTGCCGATTAAAGAATGTAGCCTTGTGTCGTAACCACTTTACCATATACCCACTACAATTTCCGACTGAATCATAGGTGTTTCTCCAAGATTACCACGTGTCAATTGGAATTATGTAAAACAGCCTCCAACGCAACTCGACTTTTCCCCCCAACTTTACAAAAAGCCACTTGTTTCGCAATCGCCGACTGTGTACCGCAGCCACATGCTGCACCTGTATTACAAACTCGCAGTTCACATTTGACTTGTTCCACACAAGAAACAAAAGATCGCTTTCCCGGCATCGGCACTTTTCCATCGTCAATCGACGCCTCGTTATCAATCTTATCAGCCATCAGCCAATGCGCTTTCCAGCGCGCGCACTTCCGAACTCAGCTCACATTAACTCCACCGCGTCTGGAAAGTGTCCGTGCACAGTGGTACACGGGTCAGCGGCTCACGCACGTCGGGCAGATTTCTATCTCGACGCCTCGCCGCCTCCAATGAATCCGAGCCCCGACCGGCGTCGATAATTAATCGACAGGCAAAACGAAAGGATCGCGCTCCGAGCGACGCGCGTTCCGTTATGAGTTGGCGCGCGAGACATTTGTCACAGCTCGCCGAGCACTTTCTCACTAAGATGTAAGACACTCCGGAATCGCGTCGTTATAAGCCGATCGGGCAATCATCGCCGGGGATTCCGGCCGGCAAATGGGGCGAAAGTATGCGCGATATTACCGAGCTTTTTCTTGAATCATCGATCAGTCCGCCCGGCGGAAGAGTCGAGTTCCGTGGGACTGGTAACCCAGTTCGCGATTCCGTGGGCACCTTAAACTTTTTGCTAGTTTACTTGAGTTCCTAAACTCGAACGATGTTTACATCTAACAATAAGACTACTTCGAGTGTCAATAAATATATATAATATACTATAATAATAATATAGTATTACACAAATATATAATATATTCTATATTATATATATACATTATAATTATAGTAATATAGTAGTAAACCATAGATGCGGAGAACGTCTGGTCTATACCCACCCTATGTAAATACTAAATCCTATAACCTTTACTCTGTAAATATCTACCTTCTACATACACACATGTAGGTCTATGGTCTTCTGACTGGGTTAAGTTGCTACGATAAGCCTCGCGGGAAGAAAGGCGCTCGATGATTCCAATCGAGCACTCGTCAATTCGATTACTCGGACTCTCCGTGAAACACTTGCAGCATATACGCAGGCGTGTTCTATTAGTCAGTCTGTTAGCCCCGAGTGGACGTTTAATTAGCAATTAGCGTGGCCGGGGCACCGAGCCTCGCGAGGAAAGAAGTCAGATAGCGCGCGCTCTCGACTCTCTGTTGTATGCAAGTGGGATAACTGGGTTGATTGGACTTGTGGAATCGGGTCATTAGCGAGGGACGATCAATCGGTTTGGGTTACTTTCCCGCCCGGAAAGAGACCGCCGGGCAACTTGTCCGATTTGCATGCTCCGCGCGGACGAGTGGCAACTATCGTTAAGCTTAGCCCGGCATGGTTTACTGGCTCGGCAATGCGCGACACGAAAGCTTGATAAATCCACTCGACGCACTCGACTAGTGTCCACTCGACTAATTGGGTGAACGTGTCTGCCGCGTAACATCCTGCGCGAGTATCTGCCTCTAAAGTAATCGCCAATAAACGCCTCTTTCTATCCTGTTTTATTAGGAATTCAGAGTTATCTCTTTTGCACCGCATATTCATTAATTCATTAGCTCGCTGGTCTAATATTAACACTTGGCGAATTTCAATTGTTTTTATTGGAGAAATTTCTAAGTTGGTGTTGATTTGATTGATTTGACTTGTGACTATATTTCTCCGGGTTTCCTATACGTATACGAGCCAAGAAGTCATTGTACCCGAGGATTTTTCCGATAAAATCGATCCTTTATCCTTTCGATCTAATCGACAGACCTCGATCGATTATCATGATTGTGCTACTTCGATGACCTCCGCCACCCTGGGAACGATGCCCTTCCTCTCCGCCACTATAAATTCTCCTCAAATCATCGACAGCCTCCAACCAATCCCCACAAAATTTCGAGCAAACTCGCATTATCGATACTCCCGCGATGATCAACCGCGGAATTCGCGTTCCGGGGTCTTAGATCGAGAGGAAAGAGGCCAAGTAATGATTGCGCCGGCGATTCATCACGAGCGCAAAGGCCCGGAGGATTACAGAGTGCGCGCTAGGCGGATAACGGTCGGCCCAACGCCCAGCTGTCATCGATGATCGTAAAGAGGGACTTATCGGCGGGGATCAGTGGATCGGGCATTCACTGCCTCCAGACTTCAATGCACCGTGGAAACCTTCCCCCTCTCCCTCCCTCTCGCATAATGAGCTAGCGAGGATTCTCCGGACAACCGGATGGATGGTCGACGTTATCGCGCGGGTAACGCGAGATCCTGGAAATGAGGGGACCCTTACTCGCGAGTATATTAGGAATTTAATCGCGACAGCCCAATGGAATGATCTCGAGGGGGGGGGGGGGGGCGAGGAATTATTGGCTCTGACGGCGGCAATCTCAGTTTGTCATATCTCGGATGCCGAGGCTCCTGCAGCAAGTGTAACGTGAGTCCTCCGGACCCCTCGGAATCCTCGCTCGCGCGCCTTCCCAGGGCGGCCCCGCGGCTCCTTCATTCTCGGATTCGGTTTCCAGTTGTACGTCAGTGTAAATAGTCAGTTAATCCGGCGTTACGACGCCGGCCTGGGATTTGTTGATTTTTCTCGATTGGGTATCTCGTTCTATGCATATCTTTGCCGTTCTTTGGGCTTTGAGGTGGATTCGGATTCGATGACTTTTATTCGTAGCTTGTGATTCGAGGGGAATCGTGACCGGGGTTGTAATTGACGTCTGGTCGAGTGTCTAGGATGTACAGGGTGATTCGATTGGCTTTGATTCGGTAATGATGAATATAGGCAGTTGAAAATGTAATAATTATACGATCTTCCTTAATTTTAATATAAAGGAGTCTCTACCGAATTCTTTCCACGTATTGACATTTATTAATAATAAAAACTTGTATCAATAATGAAAATAATTGTAATTCAAGTGCGAAGGGGTTGATTCGAATCCAACCGACTCACCCTATACACTTGAAATAGCTCCACGTACAATCCCAGTCGATAGTCGATTTCCGCGTGTTGCGTTCGTCCCGGCGATCAAACGACTCATCGTAAAGTTAAGTGAGCCGCGAAGATGCGCGCGCAATACACACCCAGGTTCTCTCTCTCTCGGGAAGAGTAGGCGGCATTAGAAATCCACATCGGGCATTTTCTCCCGTTAGAGCCGGCATAAATCGCGCGCCGGCAGTTTCTTGTCGCGGGCTCTTGCCCATTACGCACGCCGCGCCGCCGTCGCGCGCAAAAAGGGTCGCCGACCATCCCGCGACGGCGACGGCGCGCCGTCGAAAAGGAGGCGGTGGATTTTCTCCGGCTAAATTGGAACTTTCCACTGCGGGGGCTTGGAATTCCACGTGCGGCGAATCGGACAATCGCCGGGAAAAATTGGCGGCGACCTCGTGGAGAGGTGGGGGATGTGAGTGACCGGATGTGTGGATTGGTCGGTGGAACCGGAAAATGTGGAGGAAGTCGTCGATTTCATGGGCGAATATATTTAGGGATTACTTCTTTAGAGTTTTAGTTGTATTTTAGTTTTATTGAATTGATTACTTATTGATTTTATTGATTACAATTATATTGAATTAATTATTTATTAATTTTATTGATTTTAATTATATTGGATTGATTATTCATTGATTATATTGATGTGAATTATATTGGATTGATTATTCATTGATTTTATTGATTACAATCATATTGGATTTAATTAAACAGAGTTCCCATTACTAAATTTTCGTGGGAGCAGGAAATCTTGAATTAATGAATGAGAAATCTCAACGTGAGAACTTGAGGAATCGAGGGGATCAGCATTGGCACGAGACTCCAACAGACCTTTCTAATCTCCAACACCTGCGAGTGGACCTCAACCAACTCAAGGAAACCACCTGGAATTTCCTTATCACGCGATGCAATGAAACAGCCGGCACTTGTCCGAGCATTATCAGATACAGCTCGAAGAATTGCGAGCGATTGCTCGGCCTTTTACTTTCCACATGGAAAAACTCCGCTCCCCGCCGCACTCCAGAATTTACTCCCTAATAAACTCAAAGTTTCATTCGCCATCCGGGCAGCACCAGTTCCAACTGCCACTTCTCACCTGCAATTGATTAGGCGCTCGACTTTCGCTGGTTCGAGCCATCTCGGCCGAAAGCCCATTCCACTTGCCGGAAGGTGGAGAAGGTGCCGAAAATCCGTCTCGATTACGCCTCGGAGGTGCAGTTAAGATGCTCGATAGGAATCCGACACCGGGGCGGGTTCTCGCCATCTAACGAAACCTTTCCGAGTCCGAGGGAGCGGGAGGCTCATTAGCCTCTCGAGGAAGTCTATCGAGAGCGCGCTCGATCCGAAAGCCACAATTCAATGCGCAACTCTCCCGCGCTCTCGGGCGCACGTGCATATATGTGTGTAAGGCGGGCGCGCGCGATTTATGCCGCTCGGCGGAAAGAACTGCGAGTCCGGTGGCCATAATAACCGGCCCCGCTCCACGCAGTCTCCCTCGCCTCGCGAGTGACCGGGCTCATAAATTCACCGGGCAATTCGCCGGGCAATCGCACGCGACGTTTCCCCGTTAGCGTTTTTGCGCGCCGACTCTCTAACAATGAGAGCGGCCGCTCATTGTTTTCCCGGCCCCTTGGAAACCGAGTCGTTTATCAAAGGACGTTGGCGGGATTTCGAGGTTTAAGTGAGTCGCGTGGCTTCGGGCGATTCTCTTCCTTCCGAGAGTCACTTTTCCCGAGTCGGGTAATTCTATTAGAGAGAGGAGATAGATAACGAGGACGTGTCGAGAGATCTCCAACAATAAGCAATGAGGAACTGAACCCTGTCGGGAGGAGGTGAACTCTCAATGAGTGAATGAGCCGCGGGCGATCCCGGACGAATCTACTGGCAGGAAGACATTAGGCTCGCGAGGGAAGAGTCACGCTCGCCTCGGCGCGCGCTCCACTCGATGACAGGCAATCAACTCGAATCAGTCCGGGAAGGCCATTACCAGCGAAAGTCAACTATTCCTGATCCCCGGGCAAGAAGCACCCGCTGTTCCTTGCTCGGGTATTTTCCTAATTACTACCGTCCACGCTGGGAATGCGAGGAAGAACTTGACCCTACCTCGACCATCGTCTCCCGGGCAAGATCAACTTGAGCTACGCGACTACCAAGTGGAGAGTATGACACAAGATTTTAGTGATTTTTGACGGAATTTTGGGAAATATCGTTTATACGACTCGATTATGGACTCTGACTCATTGATTTTGTGTTAGTTCTTAGTTCTATGGCTGAAACTATGGAAAAATGATGAAATGGGGCGAGTTGGAAAAATTTCGAAAAATTGAAAAAATGAGAAGGGGTAGGTATGGAAAAATTTTCAATTTTTCGAAGGTTTGGGAAATCGAACGAATGCTTGATATTTCTTTAGTTTGAGCCTAGAAACTAAGATTCCGCACAGAATTAGTCGGCCAGAGGCCAAAACTGTGCCAAACGGATGAGATTTCGACAATTTTAGACCGAAAATCGACGAAATATTGCTCGTATGACGCAATTATGAACTCTGACCCACTAATTCTGTGCGGAAACTTAGTTTTAGGGATAAGACTATTGAAAAATGCCAAAATCGGTCGAGTTTGAAAAATGTCAAAAAATCGAAAAAATCTGAAGGGGTAGGTATGGAAAAATTTTCGATTTTTCGAAGGTTCCCGAAATCGAACGAATGCTTGATATTTCTTTAGTTTGAGGCTAGAAACTAACTTTCAGCACAAAATTAGGCAGTCAGAGGCCGAAACTGTGGCGAACGGATGAGATTTCGAGGATTTTAGACCGAAAATCGACGAAATATTGCTCGTACGACGCAATTATGAACTCTGGCCCACTAATTCTGTGCGGAAACTTAGTTTTGGGGATAAGACTATTGAAAAATAGCAAAATCGGTCGAGTTTGAAAAATGTCAAAAAATCGAAAAAATCTGAAGGGGTACCCATGCAAAAATTTTCGATTTTTCGAAGGTTCCCGAACTCGAACGAATGCTTGATATTTCTTTAGTTTGAGCGTAGAAACTAACTTTCAGCACAAAATTAGGCAGTCAGAGGCCGAAACTGTGCCGAACGGATGACATTTCGACGATTTTCGTCCGAAAATCGACGAAATATCGCTCGTACGACTCAATTATGGACCCTTGCCTACTAATTCCGTGCTAAATCTTAGTTCTATACCTAAAGCTATCAAAATATGTCGAAATCGGTCGAGTTTGAAAAATGTCAAAAAATCGAAAAAATCTGAAGGGGTACCCATGCAAAAATTTCCCATTTTTCGAACCTTCTCAAAATCTCCCCAATTAAACTTGACCCCACGCATACAAAGCATTCCAAACGACACTACTTGTTCATCGCAGTCGCGCGGATTACGGATTCACCCAATCAGGTGCTCCCGCCCATCACCAATAAATCACTCCAACTAATCGAGACGATGCAGCTCTCGAGGGGCAGGTCTCTCCGATTGGGGATCTCGAACGGTAATCCGGCCATGGGAAAGAGGACTCTCCTCTTCCCATGAGATACATACCGCTCGGGCGGGGAGGGAGGAGTGGTTCGAACTGCTAATACACAGGTTTCAGCCCCGGGTGAAACTAGAACGCTCATTTGGACTTTCAAAGCGGCGCGCACGGCGCGCGCGAGTCAATGTACGGTGACGGGTGGGTGGCCGCACGCCTATTACGGATGATCCCGCTCAACCAGAGCATAATTAGACGTACAATTCGCCTTTCTCCTCGGCAGCCTCCCTCCCATATCTCCTCCATCGAGCATTCCACCGTTTTTCACCGACCCCCCTTCGATCATCACCCAAACACTCTTTTTACCATCGCGGGATTTATGAGCGCGCGCCGACATTTATCCTCTTGTAATTCGAGAGGTTTTTCTTCACTCCGCTTGATAGAGTAAATCGCGCCGCTTCCTGTGGCAGTGCACTTGGCTTTTTGCGGATTCTCCTTGCTCTTTCGCCGGGCGCGCGTGCCCGCTCGAAAGTAAGATCGATCGCCGCTTGGGATTCGGCGACGATGCCTCGTTAATCCTGGGTATTAATTAAACCGGAGATTCCTCGAGAGTTATACACGTAGTCGAGTGAAATCAATTTGATCTCGGGTTACTTTAGTTGCAAGGCAAATGCGAACTTGTCGGAAGTACTATATGCGATAATCCTATCAATGTTTGATAAAAAACTATCGACGCCAGAGTGTTGGGGATTATTACAAGTTACGAAAGCGAAGTAACAAGCATTCGCGTCCCATGTGTCTAGACTAGTCCACGGGGCTAATTACTTTTTCCAGACGCATTAAGTGCGAACTGCAAGAAACTAATCCCGTGGGAAATGGCGATCGGAGCTGCTTGCCGGCATCTTAGCAAATTTCTATCGGGACTCGCGGCTTACGTAAGCCGTCGGCCTAATTAAATCGGACTTTCACGTACGTGCTCTCCGCGACTCTTTCGATCCTGCGGCCACCGATGGTAATTAGTCACGCTTCCTCATTTGCCAGCTTGTCGCCGACTCGTCCTCGCGATCGCGCGCAATTCAACTGGGAAAGTCCTGCGTCTTTAATCAATTTACTTTATTCAATTAATTCATGATTAATTGATGGGGTTGAGTTGAATGTTTGAGATTCAAAGGATAATTGAATAAATGTTGGGAAAAATTGCGAATTCTATGTCGACACGTGCAAAATCTTATCAAGTTACGATTAATTAATGATTAAATAACGAGGAGTTGAATGTCTGAGATTCAAAGGATAATTGAATAAATGTTGTGAAAAATGGCGAATTCTATGCTGGGGAGCGAGTCATTAATGCGTCTAACGATCGTAACGAGCGTAAAGCCGAGCGACACACATTCCGCGGCTTCATTTGTACAAACTAACGAGAAACCATACGCACCGGCCGCTCGCAACCATTCACTAAGCAGATATGTCTGCGCTCGGACTTCTTAACGAGGCTGAATACCTGCCGAGACTCTACAAGTCTACACGACTCTCGCTGCTTGAGATAAAAGTGAACGAGTCCAATGGGACTGGTGTCGCGCACCTGTGTCACCAATTCAAAGGAATCTCCAAGCTGTGCGTTTTTAAAAATGAACAATCAATTCATTCATAATTCATAAATCAAATAATCAAATATAATCCTTCCTTTTGAAGGTTCCCTATGAGTTTAAGGATCTTTCAAATTCCCACGCGAGTGCATCCAAATCTCTGAATCTCCATTTCTCCACTGCTCCACTTTTCCCCAGAACCCACGTCGAGTGCCCGTGTCACCGCGCGCCGTCTCTCGACACCGTGGTCCCCGCGAGATAATTGGCAGCCTCTTACAATTTGTAATTGGCAGATAGCGAGGTGAGGCCAACTCAGCGATCGGATTTCGTTCTGTCACGGCGAGCGACACAGCGAGATTCCCGCTTCCTGGCCAACTAAGCGGCCCGCTTTCTAATCAGCCGGGGAGTATCGGCGAGGACGATCCGTTTTGCTAATCAGAGGAACACAGAGTCTCCTTTCGAAAGTCCGATACCCCCTGGCTTCCTCGAGAGGATCGAGAGGATGTGCCCGTCGTGCAGCGGCTCTTCCTCGCGCGCGCGCGGTCGATGAAAGTGGTGCGCTCGGTTTCCCCGGATCGCCCGGTCGATCTCGATCGGACGATTGATCTTCGGCTGAGATAGGAGATAGTTGATATCGCGAGAGGGGAGATCGGCCGAATATCGTGTGGCGGTGCCTACTGCGGCTGAGAAATCGAGGATGATGAACGCTGCTATTCTCGCGGCTGTTCTCACAATACTTCCAGTTGTTGGTTATTCCTGAGGTACGACGCCCCTTGTGTACATCCGATGAATGCACTTTTCGAGGATGAATTATGCGATTCGACGCTCTCCGACAGGTTTCAGCGGTGAATGGCGATCGCGGTGGCGGATAGCTGGTGTGTTACACGGCGCATCGATGCATTTGTTATGAAACGTGACTAGGCACTAACATAAAGATTGGCTTATCCACTGGGGGCTAAACCAACCTTGAAGTTATCGTCCAATATTCTAAATGAGCCAAAACAAACTTTAACGAACTTCACAAATATCTACAATAACAAATCAATCAAATATAATATATAAATTATAATACATGACAATAAAACTATTAAAATTATAATATATAAAGTAAAACAATATAGAATATACAATAAATCAAACAAAAAAACGTAACAATTGTCAATTATTTCTCCCGAACAATAAACTTTACTTAAATAACTCAAAAGAATGTCCTCCCACAGACCAAACCAGTGTTACCGATAAAACTCTCGGTGAAAGCGCATCTTTCCACGATTTCCCGCCCAGACACTCAAGCCGCTCTTATGCAACTCAGTTTTTCCATGAGGGCAACGCGACCTGTAGCCTCCGCATTTTTCCCGGCTTGCGTAAATCCCCTCCCCCTTCCCAAGGGGGAGAGTCGGCCGACTCTACATACACAGGCTCTGACGGCGCAGTGGGACTCTGGCATTCGAGGTAACGGCACACAGGTGCATTTTCTTAAGCCGCTAATCCCCCGCTGTCTCTGCATGAGTGCGCGCGCTAACTGCGCCTCTACACCTCTCGAGGAACTGATAAATGTCCGCCGCGGATCGACGAGGTATCGATTAACCGGCCCACTTCGAGCCAGCCTCCTCCCTGTTATCACCTGCGATTGCGAAGACGTCTTTTTCACGCACTTCCCGAAAGAGCGAGTTGTGTACTCGTTTCCGGTGATGATCTTGCGGTGGATTGCTTGTGAATGGGAAGTCGGGTCTCTTTTTCGTGGTTGTAAGAAGTGGAGTAAGAAAAGGCTTATAGGATTTTAACCGTTAAGTTGATTTACATAAATAATCACAGTTTTAATTTAATTGAAATGTTTTCAACAGTTTTACCAATAATTGTCTTAATTTTCTTATCAATTCCTTGTTTAAAAATTGCATATGAAACAGAGATGAGTTATATTATTTTTTAATTACTGTTTTAATTACAAATTAACCCGATTATCTCAAACTTTCTTAATTAGAATCCCATTAACACTAATTCTCATAAATCCCCGCGTATCAAACACCACAGGAACAACTTCAACAAGCAAACCGATAAGAAGCGAGCTACAGACCACGAACACTTTATTAGTTTACTCTCCCTGGCCAGTCTCCCACTAGTCAACGGCGCGCGTCCAAGTCCCTGCGTAAGATCGCGCCATAAATTACCAACCGCGAGCGCCGCGTTCGCCAGGTATCCCGAAGGGCGTCCGCCTAGTGCGTCTTCCCCGTCACTGATAAGCTCGAATAATCCCGGAAAGTTTGCGCGCGGGCTAACGGTGCCCGGCGCAGCCGACATATCGAGATAATCGAGGTATCGCCGCGCGCTTACCGCACGATTAACTATTCGCTCTCGGAATAATTGCAGTAAACCTTCCTCTCGCGCTCGGCATTCACTCGACACGTAACCTGCCGATTCGAGGGAGCTCATTAGCGGCTCGGTTTCAATTCCAATTGTATAACCGCGTCATTCCACCTGTCCCCGACCTCTGTCCAACTTTGCATTCTAGATATTAATCGTCGAAGATTTACTATGAGTATAAGATTCAAAAGGGAAAAGCGCTAAATCAATTATTATGTAGATAAAAGTGCTAATATAATTAATAAATATAACCGTACGAGTATGAGAGAGAAAAAATCAAAGCGCTAAATGAATTCTTATATACATATAAGTGTTAATATAATTAATCAATAAACAAGTCTTCTAGAGTCGAAGAGAAGAGAATAAGTTAAAATTGACGAACTAGTGGGAAGTCGGTCGCTGTACCGTAATTCTCGCAGCGCCATATGATTATGTGTTTTTAATGCCGATCGAGCGCAGACGCTTAATAATACCAGCGACCATTTGTGGTCCGCGGAGCGAGGATGCCGAGACACACATTTCACCATTCGGAATGTTCGAGTTACGTCCCTTCGCCGCGCACAAATCTTAAATCATCTCGAGACACACATTAGTTTCGTAATCACCCGCGGGACAATAATCGTTACTCGTACGCGCAGCGTTCATTAATAATTCATGACGCTCTAATAAAGCGGAGTAAAAATGACATTTAATGAAATCGTAGGATCTCTCGCCGGTTGCCCCAACACGATTAATCAACCTGGCCACGCGGAAGAGATAGCGATAGAACGTTTCCCGAAGTCGCTTACTATTGGCGAGCACGCAATGTTGAGTTGAAGTCTGCGGGTCGAGTCCGAGGGAAGGAAGTCGAAGATAAGAGTCTGTGCTTCACGGGAGCAGTGGTTTCTTGATAGGATCCCATTGATAGAAGATTTAAGAGCAATTTAGATAGGACGCTCCCCCAGGCGGGCTTGTTCTTTTACGAGCTGGCTAATTAGTATGCCACTGGCTCATTAGGCAGTGGCGCTACTCAATTCTGATGGATTCGAATGTTTAATTGGTCAGATTTACATTTAGTTTTTGATGATTGAAAACGAGAAGGTACAAAACAATGGTTTTGTGTTCATGCCAAACAATGTCTAATAACTTTCTTAATGAAAAAAATGGTGTATTCTTGAAATTTGGTCAAAAATATGTGCTCAGTTTAAAATTCTTTCCTTGGCGTTTTTAATCATCAAAAAACCCTAAAAATAACTCGCCGAATAGAACTTGTAAGCTAGCAACTTACAAGCGAAGAATCAGTGGTCTAGTACAAGCAGGGTTCTCGATTGCAGCGGCGACAAGAGTCACAGAGTACACGGTCCGTTTAAGATAGCCCGGGGGAAAGGCGATACGAGGGAATAGATAGTGGAGCGGGCGGCGATCGAGCGAAAGAGCACGGGTTCGCACCTCGCTCGATTCCCCGGCTATCCAGGATTCCAATCGAACGCAGCTCTCGCGCGTGCTCTGTCGGCATCCTCGAGCCGATAGTCGAGATCTTAGATCGGCAACGGCCGGGGGGATATCGATCGCTCTGATCTCCCGATCGCCGTGTCTCGATATCGCTTTACGGCCACCCCGGCTCCACACATTGCGAAAGCCTCTCTCCCTCTTTCTCCTCCATTTATCTCCTCCGCGGCCCACCGGGCTAATTGGCCCGCTCGGTTCTCCCTTCCTTCCTCCGCCACCTACGTCCACGTGAAATCTCCTCCCGAGGATAACGATCGAGGCGCAAGATCGCCGCAAAAAAGGAGCCGACTCGGTGGGCGAACTCGAGTAGAAAGTTTAAGTGATTTTCGTACCGAACGCGACTGCGCTCCCATCGATCTCTCGAGAGATCGAATTAAAAGGAGAAATTGATTTTTCTCGATTCCCCGCGAGGCGAGTGCCATCAATGGAGATGAGTAAGAAAAGAAGAGATGGGGAAGAAAGCTAAGAGGAAATTGTTGGGACTTGTGCGTACGAGAGTAGATTGGCGCGCGCGCTGCTCGGTTGAAAGTCATAATTCATGCGGCCTGGTCTGATAAGCACGTGGATCCGCATGGGGCATCGGCGTCCTCCGAGTCTCTCGCTGATTGATTGCAGCTATCCTGAGTTATCGCTGCTCCGCTCACACTCGAGCCGATGACTCGATCGCCCTGGCCACATCCATCAAAACCCGGCTAATTAAAGAACGGCTATCGCCCACGGGAACTCGGTAAATGGTACAGAGTTCGCTCGCTGCGCATTCCCAGCCAACCTTTTACCATTTCGCTCCTCCACTTTTTCACATCAATCAGACACAATCGACGCTTGCGTCTATTCAGAGGAACCGCAATTCCCAGTGGAAAAAACAGCAAACCGACCAATTTCGCGAGGAAACAATCATTAGGCGATCGGCCCTGCAAATGGCAAATCATTAACCTTCCCAGAAACGAATTATGGGTAATAATCGATAATACGCCTCGACCACCTCCGACAAATTGGTACAAGCTCGATATTAAATGTACATTCGCCCGCGAGTATAGCAATATTTCCTGTAATTAATCGAGTAATCCTAGATACACGCGTTATCGATCTAATTGCTATCGGCGATAAAATCGATCTTATCCGCGGGCGTCTACTGCGTTTCTCTCGGCCGGCGTAAGTCATAGCGTCGGCCAGGGAGTCGGATCGCTGAGGATTATGCAGAACAGGTCAGGTCTCTTGCGCCAATCAAACGCCGGGTGATAATAACAGATATGCCGCGGCAGGCCCCGCTCTATTTATAAATATCCGCGCGCCGGGCAGGTAGATAATCGTTTGGAGCGGCAAGTGGAAATCCTGTATGTAAATAAAGCGGGCGAGTCTCGGTCTTTTTTCGATCGAGTGGCGATATTGCCGGGCGGACAAAGTCCAATCGCCGATTAAAGAGAGCTCGGCCGGCTATCTCGAGACGCGTTTAACATAACGAGTCAATTACCATGGAACTGGAGCTCCCGGGCTCGGGAGATAATTCGTAATAACTCACTCGACTCTCCTCGTCAAACTTTCAATGGATGTAAGGCCAGTTGGTGATTAGCGGAGTAAGGATCTTTATGGATCCAGAGATTTCCTTCGTAAGCAATGGGTCGTGCCGAATGGTCCATTTTGCACGCGAGAACGACACGTGCGAACATTATCGAGACGTGTCGTTTAACTCGCGTGTCCTGTTTGATGTACAGGGTGATTCGCTTGGCTTTCAATCGGTAATGATGGAGAGCATTGAAAATGTAATAAATATACGATGCCCACTAATTTCAATATAAACGAGTCTTTACCACGCATTGAAATGAATTTATAATCTCAAATAGTACCAATAATGGAAACAATTGAAACTCGAGTTGATTAAAAGGCGAGTGACTCGCCCTGTACACGATAAACAATCCAAGTAAAAGAGCCCTGAATTGGAGTGAAAGATCGCTCGTCGCACTGACAGAGACTCGACAACATGGGAACATGAGAATATGGCGATGATATCTCGACTCACCAGAATGCGTCCAGTCGTTCTGGCAGATGACCGCCCAGTCGTCGAGGAGTTCGTTCAAATTGGCCATGGTCGCCGGCGAGGACCTGTTGCTCTGGACCGCGGTGGCTTCGGCCGGAGTCGCCGAGGAAGGAAGATCGAGGATCGAGTGCCCTCGGCTCAATTGAAATGGTGGCTCGCCAGGGCTTCGGCTCTTCGAAGCACTTTATTTTGACGCGTGTGACGATCTTGGTGCACGCGCGTACTTGGAGAAGGCTCGCGGCAGGCAGCGCTCCCGATTACCTCACGACACCACGGCTCTGCTTCGTTACTTCCTTCGCCACCCGGCTATTCTTTCCCTCTCTCTCTCTCTCTCTCTAGATAGTCGAGGTTTCCTTACGCACCTGTGCGTCTCTCTCGCTCCGGCTAGACTTGGCACTGATTTCGTCAACAGCTACTGTTCACTCTGCTCACTCTTCCTCCCTTCCACCTGCATACTCTCTCTCGGCCTGTGTATATGCGTGCGGCTGTGTATGCAGCGGCGCGGCCACATTGCGATTCTCCTTTTTCCGCGCGGCTCACCGCAATCTCGTCCCTTCTGCTCGCCGGCTCTACCTGACTTGTCCCAGCGCTCCGCGACACTCTCCTCTTCTCTCGCCCATTCTCCACTTCCACGCTTCTTTCTCTCCCGGCCAACCCCCCAATTTCCACCGACTCGCCACTCCTCGCGACCTCGTGCACCACTCTCACTGATAAACTTTGACTCGTCGATTAGCCGCACCGCCGAGATCCCAGTGCGACGTGCCCGATACTTTCCGTAGCATTCCACTCGGGATTGACGATATGTTGGCTGATATTTCGCGCGGAACTCGGAGGAGTTCGGTGCACCGTGCGCGTTTGAACCGAGTCGACTGGACGCCGCTCCCGCGCATGCGCGCTTCTTTCGAAACAGGGTGATGTGCCGAGTGCGTGTTTACGGAGCGAGGATTTCTTGGGACTGGTGTTGTTTTTCTTTCGACGCGGGCGGTGGTGTTTGTAACTGATGTTTGGGTTCGGCGGGTTTTAAAATTGGGATTGTTTTATTTCTCGGATATTTACACAATATTCAGCGATCGTCTAGTTTGCAGCTTGTGTTGTATGATCTATAAATAAATTATACATTGTCTGACATAAAAAGTTGTACATATGTGTAAAAGATGTTGTATTAGGAGGATTTTACGGTTTCTTGACTTTGAGGAAGCCAGCGGTATTCGAAAAGTACTTGGCATTCGCCTCGTTCACTTTCTTCTCGGCCGCCTGAGGATTGACGATTTCTAATCCCTGAAAAGACACATTTAATGCTAGTAATTGAATTCTTACACTCGCAAATGACATGTTTAGCTAATGGGAAAATTATTGAGACGCAGTACCTGAAGCGGAGTGAAAGCGACACTGGAAGCTGTGCCCGACACTTGTTTCTTCACTGTTGTACTGCCACCCCATTGCTGCTGCTTCTGCAGGTTCTTCTGTAGTGTCTTCGATATACGAACTTTCGTCTTTTCGTCAATCTGCGGTAGTCTGATGCGGCCAGTGCCCGCCTTTCCAATTGTACCGCGGGAATATCCTAAATCCTCTTGGTACGCGTCGTTTTCAATCTGAAAGAATCAAGATCAACATGAAACTTAGCTAAAGATTTATTAAGTGAGAATATACTTTTGACTCCAAGACATACATCCGCGAAGTTCATCCGGTTCGCATGCTTCCGGAATTCCGTGATCGCATAGCGTTCCTTCATCTTCCGCACGCGTTTGCCACCGCGCTTCTTCCGGCCGGGATCGATCGGTTTCGGCAAAGGCTTTATGAATTTCACTGGCGGTGGCTCTTGCAGTTTGTCCAACTTCTTCTCGATCTCGTCCCTGAACGTCTGACCAATGTGACCGTCGGTGCTTTCGTGGCATGCGTCTACGCGAGCTGCCAACATACTCTTGGCGGCAACCAGCCTCGCTGCCTTTCTTCGTAGGTCCGGTGGCGTGTCCTGTACAATGTCTGAATAGTAAATGAAGCCTGTGTGCGGCAATGTAGCCACTTGCGAGAAACCGGAGAGGGTAGTCTTTTTGGAGCCCAGAACTAAGACATTACAGGCTGGCATCTTTGAGAGTTTTGTTAATCCACCAGCGACACCTGGAGAAATTGTTAGGTGGATTATTGTTTGATGAATCTGGGAGTAGAGAGGAAGAATTGTGTTTGGTACAGTACCCATGATCTTTGCAGCTGTGGATGCACCGACTATTATAGAAAGATTTGGTGCAATGAATGCCATTCTGCTTTCCACATACTCAAATATCTTGAGTTTGCAGTTATTCAATTCCACTGCCATGTCACAGGCTTCGCAAATACCCTCCTTTTCCTCTTCAGTCAACAGCTGCCTGTTGATGAAATCGATCACATACCAAACATACTGAAGATAAATAAAATAATTCAAAATGAATCCTTACCCTTGTGTGGTTGAAGCAGTTACAGACACAACCATAATGGTGGCTTGGGTAAGGAACTGCTGAAGAGTCTCATTATTCTTAGCTCTGTCCAAATCATTGCCCAATTCCCTGACAGTCATCACGTACTCCAGTGGGCCGACTACCAGTGACTCCAACTCTGGAAAGCGCTTGGAGTACTTGTCCCTTGTGAATCTATGAATGGTGGCTGAGAATAATAAATAGTCGTTCAAGAATCAAGAAGCAAAGCATAAACATAGTTTGCATCTCCAAAAGTATGATACCTATTTCATCATCTATATCAACAGCCATGTTATTAGCCTCAACGATTAGCTGGTACTCCGGATCGGACTCCACCGGGCCAATGATATCCGCAGACTTCCGCAGTACCTTGCTATACTTTTCTATATGCGACATGACTTTATGCAGCTGATCCGAGTCGCGAAGTTTCGCCAACTCCCTCACCGAATCCACTTTCACCTCTGAAATCGTGATTGTTGCAATGATCAATTCTCCTAAACTCGAAAAACGGAAAATAATCCTGGAGAATCCTAACCTTCTTCGATAACCTTGGCGACCGAAGCCGGAATGAAATCCGGCTCCGGCTCCTCCATAATCTGATCGGTGTCCTCGTCATTCTCCTCGAGATCGGCCAGCAGCTCGTCTGCCAACGACATGATTACTTTGAGGCGAACTTATTAAAAGGAATTTCTTTCCAACATTTTGTTTGTCAACTTCGCAGTATTTTGAAGACGCAGCAAGTACACTAGCGCCGCAGTTTGTGCTCGGGGGTTTTGGAATGGAAATGGAGGGAATTTGTTGGGATTGAAGCCGCGGATGGCGCTGGTGTCGAATTCCAAAGATACCGGCGGAGATAAGAAGATTGTCCTGTTGGACAAACGGTAAGGTAGAAGAGACGCTTTGAAAAATAATTCGCTTTCTAATCGAAAGTTTCGAAAAATCTCATTCTCAGACATTCTCCGATCGTTTTATGACATCACAGTTCTATAATTTACATTTCCAATATGACAATTTCTTACATAACACGCAGGGTCAAGGAAAAATGTCCATAGGTGAGAGAGAATCAATTCTACTCGAGTCTCCTCTGACATTTCACAGATCCGCGTAAATGACCGATAAATCGTCTCTCCAATCCGCAGATTATCCAGCACCACAGGCATCGCGAACAGAAGTCGTACATACATTACCCGCACCCGGAAGAGAGTGCGTGGAGAGAAGTAGCGATATTAGCATTCGCCAGGACTTTCGATATTGCGCAAATCCAAGTCTGCGGGTAGAAGCCATATATACATATATCTGAATCAGGTAATCGATACTGAATGAACGAGCGAGCGCAGCGTATTCGATTGATCTCCCATTAAATCCAACACACAGGTGTCCCTAACAATAATCAACCGTCTCCGGAAAACGTTAATAATTAATCCACTGGAGTTGCTCAGTAAACCGGCGACGCCCTCGACTTTGTCGTCGACAGAGACCATCGAGCGTGGCAGCGCCTATTGGTTCCTGGGTGAGGTGGGATCGCAACTCGCAGCGAGGCAAAGTGTATCGCGGGCCTCCGGGCCGCGGGGAGAAGAAAATGGTCATCGTCGGCGGGCGAGGGGGCGAGGCGAGAAAGGAGTTTCGGCGAAAAGGGGGGCCGCGGGGCCGGTGGGGATTGTGAAATGCAAGAAAGGATGCAGTGTGCCGGTAGGCGAGAGAGTCCCTCGCACGAATCAGGACCAGTTTCTGCTCTCCAGTCAGTTTACGGCAGCGCAGGAAAGCGCTCCCCTCGAAAACTCCGCCGAGAAACAATAGGGTTATATTTGTGGCATACAGGAGGGAGAGGAGTCGAGGGCTGAGAAAAAGAGAACGCGATTAGAGAGCAAGTTGAAGGAATCATCATGCTGAAGCACGTGCTCTTTGTACTGATCGGCGCGAGCTTGACTGGAGCGCAATTTCGATGTCCCGATAACAAGGGCTTCTTCGCCGACCCGGAGCAGTGCGACCTGTACTACGTATGCGTGGACGGCCAGGCCGAGGAGAAGCTCTGCAAGGATGGCTTGGTCTTCAGAGACGACAACCCTAAGAAGGAACACTGCGACCTGCCGGCGAATGTACCCTGCGGCGACCGAACTGCGCTTCGTAAGTTCTCTTCATTCAAGTTCCGACTCCGAGACCTCGACGGAGCGAGTTGTTCTCGATATTGCCGATTCCGATTGTACCTCGCGGCGAGAAATCGAACTTTCTACAGGGCCGATTGTACTCGGCTCAACGAAATTGATGCACGAGCTGTGCCTGTGAAATGGGCCCCAATGCCCGCCGCCGCCTTTCTGGAAGGCGGACCCGTGGAAAAGCGCCGGTGAAAGTTATGTATTGGCGATCGGCCGCGCGAGCAGATGCACTCGCGTTGCTCGATTTTCCACCACGAGAAATCCCCCCATTCTCTTGGTAGAGAGAGACCGAGAAATGCAAATGCAGTGTTTTCTTTTTAGTTGAACAGCGCGGCAACCGGTTCGATGAAAGTTCGTCCCTCTCGAAAAATAGACAAGTGGCAAGAATGCCGCCTTCACCTCGAAATTTATGCCGGACGCGCGCGATAGGCAGGCTGATTAGATCGATTCACGGACTGGCCGGTGCTTCGACCGGTTCTACCAGAAATCCACTCTAAAATCACCGCGAAGAGTCACTCTTCGTCAACCAGGCATTTTATTCTGCATCTTATCCCTCCAATCAATACAATAACCATCATTCTCTCAGAAACACCTTCGAAATCCAACAAAACATCTTATTCAATCATAAAAAATCACAACGTTTCCCCAACGATTTACTCTAACACCTCAATTAATTCAACAGAGGAGCCACAGCCTTCGAAAGGATGTCCACGAGCAAACGGCTACTTCAAGCACGAGGACCCGACCGCTTGCGACCGTTTCGTCAACTGCATCGACGGCGTGGCGTCAGTGATGCCCTGCCCGCCCAGCCTCATCTACGAGGCCAAGATGTCCAGCTGCGTCTGGCCGGCCGATGCCTCGAGAGTATGCGAGCACGTGAAGCGAGACCTCCTCGACGACGGATTCGTCTGTCCCGACGGAGACGTCGCTGGTCCCCTCGGCAGGATCCTCCCGCATCCCACCTATCCTCATCCGGAGGACTGCGCCAAGTTCTACATCTGCAAGAACGGAGTTCAACCGCAGAAGGGACAGTGCGAGCCCGGCACTGTCTATAATGAGGAGAGTTTCAGGTGTACCGAGCCCGAGAACGTCCCCGGATGGTAAGAGGAATAGTTTGTACTCTGTTTGGAAAGGTTGCCTGGTGTTTATGGGTTTGTTTGCTTGTTACAGCGAGGACTACTACAAGAACAAGAACTGATGGGAGGCGGAGTGCCAGGAGGAGATGTGTGTAACGCTTAACTCTTTTATCTATAGGAACAATAAACGCGTGATACCAACTTATAACGTCTACGTCCTTTGGGAAACCTCCTCCCTCCCGTCTGCAGCGTCAAAAGCGCCGAAGAACAATGTTTACCAAAGAGGAATTTCTCTTCGATTACCTGATCGGGACCTTTCTCTTTACGTAACTGGACGATGTGTTCGATGAAACTCACGAGAGCGGCCTTCTTGAGAAAGAGACCGGCTTTCGAATACAATATCTGGAGTTTGGAAAAAGGTTGGCGCAAGTTGTCGGGGCGATTTCGAGTGGGCGCGAAGCGGAAGTCGCACTCGCTAAAGCGTGAAACCGTTGGTGTAGAAGAAGTTCAAGGGAATCGGGAGAAATGATTGTCGCAATTCCGAGGGGGACTGGTTGGCTTGTAAAATCGTATTGGTAGTCATCGAATGACCGTCACCGTGACGTGGTCCTCTTGGTCTTTTTATCATTGCGTGGCTGACGATGTCGGGCGGCGCGAGAGATCGCGGAGTAAAACGATCGGCTTTCACTATCCGTCCTCTCAGATCTGGTTCTCCCCTCGGGCCCGGGCCACCAGCGACTCTTGCGTAAGCCCGGTTAAAGCCTCCGGGGCCTTAACAGTACTTTGTGCATGTGTCGATCGATACGTAACACAATAGACCTCCGCCACACTCGCTCTGACTTTCGACCGCTAACAACCAGACGTACAAAACAGAAATGACTAAATAATTGAGTGAGAAGCTAATTCCACATGCGACCTCGAAATAATAAAATTAATTTTAGTAATCTACTTTGTATTATTATGTTTCCGAACCCTGCGACTTACTCGACGATGTAAATTCGGTAGAAAGTGGTCGTGGAATTTGCGATTCCAATCTGACGTAACTACATCAAGTATTTCGCACGAGCTCACGATCCGAAAGGGGACTCACTGGTTCGACTATTAATTAAATGACTAAAACCCGACGCATAGTATAATATTCCCAGGGTTCACCCTGGCTAACCCGGCGACCCGCGAGCAGAGATCTCGTTCCTCCGCGTTATGCAACGCGCGTTTATCGCAACTCGGCGCACTGAACTATGCGGGGAAACGTCGATTTTGCGAAAATGTCAAGAGGGTTGTCAGGCCCGTCGGGGCCCAACCTGTACCGCTCGCACTGTCTGCCGCTGAATTAAATGCTAGCGAGGGAGACCCGGAGGCGAGGGCCAATGGGCACGCCGGCATTCCCCGCACTTTTTACCCGTCTGGCGTTACATACATGTGTAACTGCCTTTCGAAATGGTACCTCTGCCGTATTGTTACCTTGCGAAACCTCGAGGCATGCCTCATCATTTGTAACTAAAGCGTGCGCGGCCCGCCGCGCTCTGCAGCAACTTTCCTTAAAAGGTACTCGCATCCTTTGGAATACGCCGAGTGCAATTTGTCCGCGTGTCGAGTACGTCAAAACTATCACCTGCTAATTGATGATGTTCTAATTACAACGTTACTTTAATGTTATAGATTATAAATTCGTTTGGGTTAAAAATTATAAAATTATACATTCTGTTCGATTATAAATTATATTGTGTTTTATAATTTGAATGAATTTCAATGGAATTGATTATTTAATTAAACCAGGAAGAAGTAAGGATTCAAGACGTTACATTAACATTATAAATTCTATTCAATTCTATTATTGAAATAAATTGAAATGAAAGAAGAAGTAAGAGTCGAAGCTCGCGAATGTAGCCCGTCCGAAGTAGAAAGGGAAAGTGTCGATCGTGCGCTTTTTCACGAGAATCTTTGGCCAGCAAGCAAAAGGGTTGCGAGGTGGATGGTGCGTGGGGTCCCTGACAGGCTTGACGAACGCAATCACCGCGCAATCAAGAGCCCCCCTGGCAGCGAATCGAATTGCAGGCCTCGGGAGCGATCGTCCGTCGCTCCGAGGCCGCACGAGCGCAAGAAACTGGCAGCCGCCTCATGGGGTGGGGTAGAGCCACGAAAGACGAAGGTGCCCGGCAAGTGAAGGTAGCGAGAAACACGCTGGTCCGAGGCCGATTGGTAAGTGTCAGTAGTCAGAGTCGACCCGTTCAGCCCGAGCCAGGATAGATCGGACTATGAGCCATCCGAGGAGCGCGAGCTTCTTCGCCCTCGCGGCGCTTCTTGCCTACGGTGAGTCCTCATCTCCTCCGCTCATCTCTTCGGCCCATCCCCTGCGCTCGCGCCCGCTGCAACCAACCCACTCGCACCCGAGACCATACCCGAGACACTCCGACGTACGTCGGGATGCCCCCACGACGCGTCTTCAACTAACGCACCTTCCAGCACTCTCCCTCGCGCTCTTTCTCTCTTCCTTATCACAGACACCTACGCGCGCGCCCCGCGAATCGCCCGCTGGCTTTCACTCGATTCGCCGCGGAAAAGAGCCATATGGTTACGCGGCCGCCACGGCTGTGATATAATGGCGCCGCCGTTCAGAGTCATCTGCGTCGTTGCCAGTTTCTATTATTCGCGAGTGAATATGAGCGCGGCTTATCGGCCGGCGAGCATCTTCCGGGAAGTTGCATTATTCATGGAGAGGAGTATTGGAGGAGGCTGAGATTTCTCAGTCGTGAGTCGTTGAGACTTATCGTTATTAAAGCTGATTACTGATAGTCGCTCGGCGGGTTACGTGGGACTCGGGTATAAGTTGTTTAATACTAGTTTACCAGAGTCTCGCGTAACACACTCTTCTCCTCGACGATCTCTGATCTATGATCTAGTTTCCCCGGGGATTCGCGTGGGATCTTGTTATCCGACTCGATTTCCTTTCACGCTTCCTTCGTCGACGATTGTTAAAGGGGCTGCGAGACTCCAATTGCGTCAGCATTCCTCGGCTCATTTGCACGCTTCTGGCATTCGCCACCTTCTCGCACGACGCCCTTTTACTCCGTCACTCCTTTCTAACCGCGGCTCTATCACCGTCGCCGCGGAATTAGAAACCTTCCCGGAATCCAATTGGTTTTGGTCCGCCAGTTGATTCGCGGCCTCTTCGATGCGACCGCTCTCGGGGCTTCCGGGTCTTTTTCGACGCCGGGAAAGGGGCGGAGCGCTCTTTTGTTGCGGAGTTCCAGACGTAGACTGGTTAGAACAATGGAGCGTTGCGTGATTATGCGAATTCGGAGTAGTTTTCTTTGGTCGGTGTCTGCTTCCGCATTGTTTCTTGGCGCATTGTCTCAGTCCTTTAAGGTAGTTGGCGTAGAAAACCACTTATATTAAGAAATTTGCACTTAATAATCTTTACAAGAGTTTGAAATTATTCGCCAAATTAGATCTGACCGCAACACTTTTTCACAAGTATCTCAGAGTGTCTCATAAACGATGTATAAAATCTGAACCATACTTACAAATCCATAAAAAGATTAATAATATCTGTGATATTGACATACATTGCTGTATTCGGAGGTTTAGTGGGTGGATTGATCTAAATAATGTGTACATAATTTTCAATCAACAGCAAATGGGGCAGTTCTCTACGACGCGCCCTCCTGCCCGGACCCCCACGGAGTGTTCGCGTACGGGCACCCCGAGAGCTGCAACGCTTTCTTCCTCTGCACGAACGGCACCCTGACCCTCGAGTACTGCGAGAACGGCCTCCTCTTCGATGGCCATGGAGCCGTGCACCACCACTGCAACTATCACTGGGCCGTGAATTGCGGGGAGCGCAAGGCTGACCGTAAGCACCAGTATCTCGTTACGCTCTCAATAATCCGTTCCAGCGCCGTCGGAGCCGCCGACTCGCCGATCCTCCGACGTAATACGCGCGGATATAGCTGGTGGTATTAGCCAAGAGCTTAATGATTTTTATGACGGCGTTGAGAGAGTCTGGAAATCTGAAGAATGTAATGTGCGGCTCTGAACGGTCAAAGATTGGAATTGAGATTGCGATTAATTATTTCCGTGATTATGGGTGAGTGAACCCTCAAGGTTATTGATTGGGTTTGTTGGTTTATGTAGTTACTCCATTGAGTACACCTAGCTGCGAGCACCAGTTCGGTTTGTACGCGGACAGCGATAGTTGTAGTACGACTTATATCAAGTGTATTCATGGGGAGCCTCACACCGCGCATTGCGACGCTGGTTTGGCTTTTGATCCCAAGAGTCACACGTGCGTCTGGCCGGATCAACTGCTGCCCTACTGCAACCCTGAGTCTATCGTTGGTTTCAAGTGCCCGCACAAGGTGCCATCGCACAGCCCTGCCGCCAAGTTCTGGCCTTTCCCCAGGTATTATTCATAATTCATTTTTTTCATTTTTTCCCCAGGTATTTTTCATTAATTTCTTAAATTTATTAAACATTATTAAAGATTTCTTGTGCTACCGGCAAATGTGTTCTCCGTCAAATTGCGAGGTGGAATTCGCCGGGGAAAAAATCTACGTTATTATCTCCCGGTCGTAAAGAACGACAATGTGCTTATGTACTCGCGAGAGTATTATCCGAGGGGGAAGAAATATCGAGGCCATTAAAGTCGAGTGGAGAAAGAGAGAAAGAGGCGGGCCGAAAGTTGTCATATTGTGTAATTTAAAAACCGGTCTCTCGTCGATCGGCTCCCGGGCCAGCACACCCGCTGCGTGGCAACACGTGTTTCACGAATATTGAAAGTTAAAAGCCACCCCCTGTGCTAATGTTGTGGGTTAACGTGGGCTCTACATTGGTGGGCTTCCTCCTTGGACGTTTAACGAGAGGCGCACGTGACGATTCGGCGAATCCCAGTAATTAAAAGAATATTAAACTGATTTTCAATGCAATTTTTCCAGATTCGCAGTACCCGGTGACTGTGGTCGACTAATCACCTGCGTGGAAGGTCACCCGCGTCTGATCACCTGCGGCGACGGCAAGCTCTTCGACTCCATCAGCCTGAGCTGCCTCGACCCCGAGGAAGTACCTCACTGGTTAGCATCAAGAACCCAAATCAACCACCAGACATTCTCAATCTAAAACCAAAACTCTTCTCTTCCAGCGCCAATCACGTGTAAGCCGAGGGCAGACCAGTGATCCGAAGCAGAGTTCGCCGAACACCTTCAGTTACCAACAGCTACCAGAGCCACCTACCAACGACCTCTCGTCCCGTCCATCATTCTCACCGAGTCCGGGTCGTCGAAATTCCCCACGTCACGTGACCGATCGAGCCAATCCCATCGACCCTTTCAGCTCCCAGTGGACGCTGCCTGGTAGTTGGACCCAATTTCCCTCCTAATGTATTATAAATCTATATCTACCTGTTGTCTGTAAAGTATATACGAGTACCGTTAGCAAACCCTAAATCAAGACGAGTCCGTCGCGATGATGACCTGCTGTCGATCATCACACGGGGTGTCGAGAGAGAGAGAGCAGTGTATACACCGCGGAGAGTCGACGAGAAATAAAAAATTGTGGACCGTGACGTAAAAAAAGAAATATACAACGTACACTTTATTCTTCTAACGAATCGTACATCGTACAGGGTGTAAGACGCGTTATGATATTCCTTATAATTAAAAAGGGAGGGGGAGGGGGTGGGTGGACGTGAGAGTAGGAGAAACAGGGAAATATTTACATCTCGACCAGGGATGAGAGTGGAATTGAGGAGATACGGTGACGTGAACGACTAACGCGCTAATGCATATTAATTAACATTAGTGAGAAAGAGAAAGAGGGAGAAAGAGAGAAGGAAGAAATAATTGTGATAAGATGCGAGAGTGTGATTTAGACCTTAGAAGAAGATCCAGGACACGAGAGTGGGTTTCCTCCAGTCGAAGTTAAGGAAGGACTAAGAATACTCATTAACGAATACCCCTAAACTACTCAATCGAAATTTAAAACGCCAGCCTATTCAGCCGCTGGGAATATTCGCTGGTTCTCAGGACTCGAGCGCCCGAGACGATCTTCCAGCAATCGATTATCGAATTCAAAGACGAAACATAATCTCGAATCGGTCGGGGACGAAAGCTCAGAACTCCGTTTAATTTCTCGCGCGGGGTCGCAGGGGAATGGGAAGCGCGCCGGCCGGTAGCGGAGGCACGCCAGGCGGAAGGTTCTCCTCCTCGGGCTCCTGCTCGTTTCGACCTTCGGGAAGGTCGCCGTCGAGATTGGGCGGTGTCGTCGGGACGTCGCAGTCCTCTGTCGGCGGGACGACGCATCTCAGCGATCTCCTATCGAAGACCAACATCGCCGGGCACCTCTGGAGCCGCGGGTAGCCGCCCTGGCACTGCCAGTACCGGTTGCACGATTTCCCCAGGGGGACGTTGCCGTTCGCGTCCTCGTTGCACAGCGCTGAATACAAGAATTTCACAATTAACACACTCCCATCTCACATTTTATCTCTCCCCTCGCATCCTCTACTACTCCCGACTTGTAACCCGACCCGGTGACAAATCACTCCAGCTTATTACTCTCTCCACTTCTTTTCATAAATTATCTGCGGAACGCGCTGTCGTCGCGCATTCGTTACCTAAAGCAGAGTCGGGAGCGAGAGTGAGAGGGCCGGGGACTCAGTTCGAATGCTAATTAGCGGCTCGCCTCTTTTTCCTCGGCGGAGGCCACTGACTCCGCGGAGCCGCCGCGGCGTGAATGAGAGACGCCCGGGTGCCGACGGGAAAGGGAAAGAGAGCCGGGAGTGCCGGGCGCGCGGATCACGTAGTCCACCGGCGGCTTTCGAAAGTGAGAATGATCGCGGACGCCGCCCCGGGCGCAGAATCTCTCGCACGCATTGAGCCTCTGTGGGTTGAGTCCCCGAAATGCTTGGCTTTGAGCCGGATGTTTGTTTGTTTTTTCGAGAGGGTACTCGTTGCGAAATGAGCGTGCGAATCTTTTGGACTCGCGAAAGTTGGGGATTCTGTTGTTGCGGGGTTCCTGGGAAATTGGTACCGCGAGAGAACAGGGGAATTTTGTGTCTGGAGTGAGTGAACCGATTCACTTGATTCTTGGATTATTAGATTCAGAAAAATAAGCGACAAAATCAAAAATTGAGAAATTCAACTTTGAAGATGTAATTTTTCCAGAAATCAAAGTCAAAATTTGAGATAGATCGACAATCATAATAAAAAAAATCAATAACTTACGATGCTTTTGACAGCCCTCGACATTCTCGGGCCAATCACAGGACCTGGCGCGCTCGTTGTAAAGTAATCCACCAATACACAGCTGCTCAGTGGAAGTACCATTCCAGCATGTCCAGTATCTCGTGCAGGAAGTCTCGTGGCCGAAGATACCATAGAGCCAATCACAGTGCTCAACCGGAATCGGCGGATTCGCCTGTCGCTTCCCATCACAATAATTCGCCCTCCAAGGGTAATCGCAACCCTCAGTGACCCCTCGATGTTTCCCAGCGAAGACCAGGCCATTCGGACAGTCGAACAGCTCCGGGCGACTATTCACGCACTCCCAGTATCGATCGCAGTATTCGATATCACCGACCACTCTGGACTTGGTCTGGCAAGGATCCTCCTGTTGCAGCTTCTGCGCGTACGCTGTAAAGATCACACCCAGGACTCGTTAAACACTCGGCAATTAAAAGAAAGAAGCGTAAGGAAGCTTGGCGTCGTGTAATGACTGGCAGAAGGAGTATTAATTCTCTAATAGGAATATTAATGACTCGAGGTGAAAGCTGAGATAACGAGCATGTCTTTCCGCGTTCGAAGTGATTGCGTAAGCGATTGGAAGGTCGCCGAACCACCTGTCGATTGGTTCCAGAATTCAAGAGGATCTCGGAATTTTTTATTTTAAATCCTTGTCAGAGGATTCATGCGATCGACTGATATGACATTTCGCAGGATTCGAGAAGGTCGAGTGACTTGGGGATCCTGAATACCGAACCGCACGCTCTTCTTTCCATTCAGTCAGGCGTGTCGAGGGTTCGCTAAGCATATTAACACGACTTCTTATAAAATCGCCTGACTCATCGATTATTTATATTCCGATATTAAATTCGACCCTCGTCCATCGGTCGCTCGAT
The DNA here is from genome assembly GCA_963675795.1 of Crossocerus cetratus. NCBI lineage: Eukaryota > Metazoa > Arthropoda > Insecta > Hymenoptera > Crabronidae > Crossocerus > Crossocerus cetratus. The sequence continues at coordinate 21,368,917 of OY776667.1, forward strand.
CCCTCGGTCAAAAATGCTTTTCCCCGTCGAGCGAATTAATTAGCGACGGCTTTGTAGAGTGATATTTTTGATTGGCAGGGACCGGGCCGAGAGAGGATGATAATTGGCGGAGGCAGAGAGAAAAAGTAAATAGTAAGGTGGGAAGTCGAGGGGCAGCTCGCTCCCAAGAGAGCACGCAGCCAGCAAGTGAAAGTTCCTAGCCTTGACTTGCAACCTTCAGGCCACCTCTTCCCTCCTCCCAAGATACACCTTCGTGAAATTGGAGGAGAAGGAACGGGAGGACCAAATCACGAATTATTATAACGAGCTCCTCTCCACTCGGACATTCTACGAGACTGTTAGTGAGAGGGTGGAATCTAACAAGTCTGGAGATTAGTTTTCTTGGAATGAATTTGAGTTATTTGTTGATTATTTATTGAGCAAAACTATTTGGATTGGTTGGTGAGAACTAATAGCGAGGGATTCACCTTGATGCTTGTTGCATTAACGATTGTATGTCAGTGTTTCTTAAGGGAACCATCTTCACTGGTATCATTTCATTGTCATTCAATAACAGTTATCTTTGACTCTATGATCTTAATCTAATAATGATATTACTTACATTTTACCAATGAAAACAACCATTCAAATTCGCCTCCCAATGCCAAGATTTATTCAGTTTTACGGTTTCTTAGAGAATATGACTTAATTTTAATCCCCCTCCTTCCCCCTCCACCTATATTACCAACTGAACCGCCACTAACTATATCCAATCATACCGAACCTTCCAAACAAAAACCTCTACAACACCTCTCCCAATTTCCCCATCAAAATCACCCTCAACCGCAATCGCCTTTTTCTTCGCAAAGAGTAGGCGTCGTTCGAAGTCTCGGATAAAAGTTCAAGGCAAGAGCAGGTCTACCGGAATGCAGATAGAGCGCAGTCCTCGTTCTCCCCGCGGCGACGAGGAAACTCCAGGCTATTCCGCAACGGCCGGCAGGAATCCCCCGCGGAAAGGAACCTCCGAAAGCCGGGCCTCGAAGGCGCGGCCCCGGCATTATGTGAGAAACGGAGGAGGCGACCGTTTCCAATCGTCGAGCGCACGAGCGCACGACTTACAAATAGGAGCGGACTTCCATATAGGGTGGTAGTCGTGGGCTCGACATAGAGCGGCCTGCACGAGCTGCCCTCGATTTCTGTGCGGAACTCTGATGGGAGTGATCTCGAAAAGCCTCTGGAAAGTTGGGTGGCGTTAATGTTTGATGAGGAGTAATGTTAAAGTGTGATTGGTTGAATTTTGTTGAGTAATTAGAGGAGTTTGGATGATTTTTTGGGGTTTCTTTTAGGTTGAATGGTTACATTTGAAAGATACTTAAAGGAGAATTCGATTTTTTTAAATTATTAGACGAAATTAAGTTAGTTACTTTTCGTTAGAGTTTTCTTCGAATTTAACGGTTCAACTCAAAGGAGAATTTAATCTTCCTCTAATTAAACTAGTTAGAGGAATCATCCGGGAGGTCTCTCATTCACTCCATCAGATGATTCGACTTAAGTCGAAAGCTCCGCGTACCCGAATGAGCCTCAAACCACACATATAATCTTCTTAACATCTCGAGATTAGTGAAAATCCCATTTACCCCATCCCCACATACCAGGACCCAAGATCCGAAGGTGTGAGAAGGAGGTGTCGACTAAAGAGCAGGCAAACGTGAGTGTAACGTAGGTGGACGGATCCCTCGCTCGCAACCTCCAGCTCTTACATAAGCCCGACTCCTGTCGGCATGTCGCGCCGAGTTACGCCCGCTTACTTTCCCTTCCTTTACGACTCCTTTACGACGAGTAAGTGGCGCTGCCGCCGGCTCTTACCGGCCAAGAGCCAATCAAACTAAATACTATCATCCAACCCGCCCGGTAAAACCACCGACGCGCCCGCTCCAGCGGCTCGCTCCAAAACTAGCAAAAGGAAGAGTGTGGGCGAGAGAGATATGTGGCTCCGAGGAGTTTCCGCGGAGACGAATGCTCGCTGGAATGTAGAAATGCGAGGAAATATCGACGTGTGGAGAGTGTGGTTTATGGGAGAAGTGGAGGTGCAGCCGAGCCGAGCCTTCTACGTTCCGCAAAGTGCAACAACGACAAAACTCTGTTCGTGGCAGACTCCACTGGCATTCCATGAATTTATAGTTTTCCTTCTCGAAGCCAGGTGGATTTCGTTGGATCTTGTTAGTCGAAGGAATTATTCGGCGCTCGTTAGATTTGGTTGATTTTTCTATGAATTTCTGGAGAAGGTTTGCTCGATTCTCATTATCACATTATGCTAATGAGGAGTCTGGTGGCGAGAGTGAATCATTAGAGAGGCGACTTGTTATCTCGGAGGATCTACCGGCCCTTTCCTCCTCTCAATTAAGCCTAATGGCACTTAGGCCTCGACCAGGTATAAATTAACTTTTACTACTATTCTGAGCGTCGCTTCCGCGCAATCGCTCGATTGGAACAGCGGCGAATTACCTCCGCGAAGAAATCCCCCTGGGACCTGGGGAGGAGAAGGTTCCACGACTCGGCCGCGCGGACCACCGAGGACAATTTTCCATAATAAAAGTTCGTGCCGGTAGAAAGTACGCGGCGCCCAACTTACGTAAAGCCGATCTAATCGACTTAGCCCGCGCCATCCGATCAAAGAAGAGGAAGAAATAACAAGCCGCGGAAATCGATCGGCAATTAATAAAGAACGCGATCGGAAAGTTCCTTTCTTCCGAGGGGCAAAAGTGAAATCGAATTACGAGGATTCCGGGTAGAACTGGAACCTGGATAAAGTTCGAGGAAGCCTTCGACACTGGACCGACCAGTATACCCGCTCGCGTAATAATCTCGGCGAGATCGCGAGGTTGTTTATCTTAATCGGCACAGCTGATTTGCGAGTGTCAACCTGGCCCGATTGGCCGCCGCCGTGCGAGAAAGTCGAGCGCGGCGTCCAATCGTGTGTGGATGGAAAAATGGAGCGGCGCCGATTTACGGGCGCACGAATCCCCGGGAGGAGAGGATATGTCTCTCTGAGGAGCTCAGGGAGAGAGGGAGAGAGAGACTGAGGGATGGGGAGAACGGGAGAGTAATCTCCTCGGGTCTGCGAGCTACTTTCATATTTTCACTCCCGGACGACATGGGAGAAAGTTCTTCGAGATGCGTGAAACCACCCGGTGAACGGGCCGCATTGTCTTCGGAGGACGAGTCTTGTAATCGGCCAATCATGGACCAGTTATTCTTTTTTTCTCATCATTTTTTAATTATGCATAATTGGATTATATAAGAGTGAGAAATGATGCTTGGTAATCGATTACCTGTCGTGGAGAGCGAGTGTCGATTTCAATTATCTTCCGACTACGATTAGCACATCCAATTAAGATTCCTCCGGTGAAATGCGATGGAATGAACCATGAACCGAGCTCTCCTAGTGCCGCGGGCTTAATTGATGCGCTCACAATTAAATACCAAAGTGGCGCGCAGCCATCACCCACCCTAATCCCAAGGATATTAAACAACCATAAACCAATACCAAACAACAACAATAATCTTCCCACTATTAACAAATTAACTCCAAACAGACCTTTCCCATCCGATGCAATTGAAACTCGAGCAGCATCGCTGCCATACGCGTCGATGGTCCCAGGGTGAAAGCGCGACGACAACCAAACCCGATTGATAATCGATTTCCCGTGAATCGAAGCTAACCCACCGTATCAGGCTCCCATCAGCGCTTCACACAGAGCGCGAGCGTGTGCGATTGCACGAAGGGGGCGAGGCGGAAAAAAAGGGCGAGGCGACTCTAGGGGAGGTGGGCGGCGGGCGATAAAAAGGGCGCGAGGCGAATTGCAGGGAGAGGACTCACCGTGGGCAGCGAGGGCCACCAGAAGAACCGAGAGGAGCTGAGTCGACGGCATTCTGCTTGTTGGCGCCGGGTTGGCTTGACTCTCCTGCGGCGAACACGACCTCGGCGGATCGGAAGCTCGGCGGGTTTGCGTCCCTCGGATATATCGATTATCGGGGGTCCTCGAGCTCGTTACGGGGAGAGCATCCGGGTGCGAGTGCGGGCCGAGTGCTCGGGGAACTATACTCTCTCTCTGGCTAGCGAAGAAGCTCTCGCCTGATGAGTTTTCGTGTCGACGACTGGTCACTGGGAGAGGCCTTTGGCTTCGTGTCTTATATGAGCTCCCCACTCTCCGCCGAGCCGCCGCGAGGCCGATCTCGGGCTCTCGCACTCCTGGTCCCAGCTCTCCTATACCCGCGACGAGCACACCTCGTTTCTTCGACTCTAGGAGACGGGACACACCAACCTCTCCCGTCTCCCGAACCACCGACGGGAGGATACCACGGGGAGAGCGGATCAACACTCTATAGGGTGATTCAGTTGACTTTTAATCGATAATTATGGATATAGGTAAATCAAAGCGAATCAAATCAAATGTTTTAATAATTTTAATATAAACGAGTCTTTACCGAGTCTTTTCCACTCACATTTATTTATAATTTCAAATTGAACCAATAATGGAAAGAAATTAAACGCGAGTTTTAAGAGGATGATTAAAAGGCAACTGACTCACCCTCTACAGAGTGATTGACTTTCATTTTAGTTAGATACATATCAGTATTACCGACTCCATAACTTTATGATTGAATACTAAACCATTTTTTTAAAAATGTAAGCGTGTCATTAGAATGTTTAGTTTGAAAGATTTTACATTGATCCATAAATCTACGGAATGACGGTTGGTAATACCAACACACCCGATTAAAAGGCAAATGCATCACCCTGTACAACAAGCACCACGGAAGTCCGACATACAGAGGAGAGTTTGCTGTTTCGATGTGGGTCATGCGAATTTCAGGATTGTTGATGGGATTTTCCTTGGGGAATATTATGGAGATTTATGGAGAAAAGTAATATTTCTTCTAGTAAAGTAGTGGATTTGTCACCGGTGGAACTTTAAAGGGATGAGATTGTTTTTGTTGTCGAATGAATGAAAGCCTGGGAGGAGGAACGATTGCGAGAGATCCTCAGTCCTTCGAACGGTTTCCGCCTTAAACTCCTGCGCCTCCGGACAATCGTTGATTTCACAATGAACGCGGCTTATTTAAGGACCCGTCGCTTCCGACGCTCGTCCTTGATGACTCCTTCGCTCGACGCGTTTCAAAAATAGAAATATCCTCTTCCACTATTCCAAGCCGCCTGCGCGAAAGTGTGTCTGACAGGAATAATATTTAATGAAAAGTAAGTAAATAAAGCGATCGCTTGCCGGAACGCCAGCGATGCGTCAAACCTTAATTAGACGAACGAGGGAGTCCCGGTGAATCTTAAGAGATCTCGTGTATTTAATAATTTTTTGACAAGAGCCAAGATTAACGGGGTTATTATGCGGCCGAGGAAAGGGGCCCCGGTGATTTTTCATCCTTTCGAAATACCAGCAGGGCCGTTCCTTCCCTCGGTGGTCGGATTCGATCGGAACGCCGAGATTAGAGCCGGCGAGTGATAGCCGCTTTATTCCCGGTGAAATTCCGCGCTCAACTTTTCACGAACTGGCACAAGGTTCCCCGGGAATGCGCCTCGCGCAATTGCCAATAAGCGCCGGAGCACTTTAATAGTTCGATATCGGAATATCGATACTTTCACGCGCCCGTGACCGAAAGTCGATCCTCTACCTGAGTCATAGTGCTCTTTTCATTCCGCGGATCGATTTGCATTCCTGATCGAGTGGCTCGGGCTTTTCGGATTCGAAGTCAAAGTAGCGGCTGGAAAGGTCAGTTTGTGAATATTTTCGGGGTTCTCCAAGGCATTCTGGCATAACGGCGAGGTTCGAGCGTAAGTAGTATGAGCTAATCATTCGGACGGCAGTGCTCTGATTAGCGCGAGCGAGATGCTCCCGTGATCGAGTGGCATCTGCTGGTAAAGGCCTTCACGGTTTCTTTCCTCAGTGCCACACGCCACGAGGGAAAAGCCGCTCTCGCACTCTCCATCGTCAAATGGGATTAGCGTTTCTCTATTACTCCTCGATTCCCAGATTCAGCGATCGCCAGCCTTCGAGATCCAAGCTCTTTCCTCGCCTTTCTTTCTATTGCTCTCCTCTCCGTGTTAGCCCAGTCCTCGCGGTTATCGGACTCGCGAAACTCCTCGCAGCGCGCTCGAGAGCAGATTACTTCATTAGGATAAGTGCGGGAGCAAGCGTGAGAGAGTTGCGCGTGGCGTCTCTCGGGATCTACATGCTTTTCCTCGAGTCGCGCCTCGGGAATAGCTACTTTCTAGCGGCGGCCGAGTTCGCCTCGAGAAGTCGAGAGATGATTGCTCGCCCGCGTGGAAATCCCTGAGTATCCACCAGCGCCGCGGCCAGATGGGAATCCAACGAATTAGATCGCAGACGGACTTTTGCATTATCATTTAATGCACGCGCCCGATGAATATTCCAGCGGGCAGTTTCTCCGGCGACCCTAAGCCTCCTTATGAACGTTTATACTTTTGCGGGGTCCTTTCACTCGCTTCCTTGACGATAGTCGATGGGAATCTGAGTTTGCTATTTTATCTTATTTGTTTTGGAAACTTTTTCATGTCACATGTTTCTTGCTATATTGAATTCTATTCTATTAATATTGAAAAATGGATTTATATCAAGTTGGAAAATTGATTTATACCAACTTGACATATTGATTTACATTAAGTTGAAAAATTACAAAGATCCACAGTGCAATTTAATGGATTTACACCAAAATTTGAAAAATGACAAAGATCCACAATGAAGTTCTAATTACTTTACATACTTTCCTGGCGCTTCTCTCAAGTATTCCTGAGACGACTCTCCCAAACACGGCCTAATCATCCAAGCCTACCAGGAACCAGGAACACCTCTCGCTTATAGAATCGACTCTTCCCCCCTCCAAGAGGCCCCTACATATTACGCGCGGAAACTCGGGGTGCTTAAGCCTGTATCCTAATCTCTGCGCTCGGTGAGAATGGTCACAAGAGGAAACGAGATCCGCGCGACTGAAACAATGCTCGGCCGGAGTTTCGAAAGTGGCGTGTCGGCGCTGCGCGCCCATTGCCGTCTGCCTGGCGCACCGCTGCCTTATACCGATTCTACCCTCGATTTCCAAATCCAGCCGTCTAATCGCCCGCTCTTCTTTACCTTAACGCGCCAATCTCCGTTTCCGCTTTCCTTCATTAATGCGGAGCCTCTTCCATGGAATTAGAAGCGAATGAATGGAGCGGAGATCTGTTGAAAGAGTCGATTTTATTAATCGGCCAGGTGGTCTTGTTTTCCTTCCTATCGCCGGTGTAATTGGAGTGGTCTGGTGCTCGGACTCGCTTGCATTGGGAGCACTGTGGTCCCAGCCTCGAGCCCACTGAAATAGAGAAGCCTGCGTGTTTCTGGGTGCATAATTACTTTCACAAAACGAGTTTGCCCATTTGAGGCTGCCCCTGGAGGGAAGGCAGACGGTGCGCGGTGTTGGGTATTGGTTGCCGAGCCACTCGGGGCAGACTAACTCTCAACTCGTTGATATTAGTTAATACCTCGAAATTGCTAAGAATTGTATATTTTTAATAAATGAATTGAGGAAGATTATGAATTCCTATAAACAACTCATCAAACTCTTCAATTTATGACTGAAATCCGGGAAAGAGTGAGAAAGTGCACGTAAAGCGCAAAGTTAAATCATTCTTAGGGAGAAAGACGTTAAATCGTCCAGGCGATTTTCCCCACTTTATGCGAGGGCTTACAAGTCCGCGAAAAGGAATGAAGGGTGGATGGGACCTAGAATAAATCGGCGATTCTCCGTGGAGAGTGCGAGGCAAAGAAAGTGTTGTATAGTCGGTGGGTTGGCTATGACCCGGCGAGAGCAAGGACCTCTGGTCCTTGACGCGTTCGAGTCCACCACGTTCTTCTCTCCTCTTATTTTCTGCCCTCTCGCTCCTCCTTTCTTTTTCCACTGCTAGCCGAGAGACCCTCCCGCTGAACCCTCTCATCCTCCTCCTCCATTCGCCGCCTTTTTAATTGTTTTCTCCCGGCGGCCACCCCCTTTACTCCTCCGCTCCCTCCACCACTCCTGCGGCCTGCATGCCGAAATGTATTCGCTTCATTAGACGCGGCCGCAGATTCGAATCCTCCGTTGGGAATCTGCGATCGAATTCACTCTCGTAGGCCAATCTCCTCGCCTTGTTCAGGTTGATTCGTTCGACGCGGGGATTCGCGGATGGAACGCCTTGGCGTTGATTGGCCGATCAATCAGAGTGTAGATCGAGTATCGTTGGAATTATTCGGGGAAGTCCGACAAGTGGAGGAGGCCGGGCCGAGAAGTCGAGAACAATGACCGCGGGGAATTGGAGGTGAAGCGAGTTCACCGGATGGTATTTTGCATATTTTCATACTGCACGCGTTGCGCAAGAGTCCGAGCGGCGGTAACGGGACAAATTGCGCGTGTCGTAAGTCACGGAGGTCTCGCGAGAGATACGCACTGCTCGAGGAATCCTACTCGAGAAACCCTCGCTCGGGTCCACTTGTAATCGAGCCTCCCTCACACCCCTCTCGACTCCCCACGAAATATCGAGACTCTTGCGGTTTGTCGAGTCCAACCCGAAGGAATGTCGCCCTTGAAAAGCCTCCGCATCTCCCTAATGTCGAGTGACCACCTTTAATAATCCCCGAGAGCGATAATCACATTTGCACGGGCCAAAAAGATTCCTCTCTAACTCAGAGAACGAGGCTCCGATACAGTGGCACAGTGCTCAAAGGAGACGTCAACCAACGAATAAAGGAGTTCGAGGAAGCCGGGGAGAACCCTCCAAAAGGGCGAGACTCTCCTCCTTTTTCCAAGGGCGCCCGTGAGTAATGACTCGACGGAAAGTGACGCGAAATCCACGCGAGCGGGGGCTCGGGGCCCAATTTGCATCGCACCTCCAAAAGGACCAACTCCCGCGCGACTACTTCGATAAATATTAGAAAGGGTGGCGGAGGCTCGGTAATAAATCGGCGCGATTGAATTTATCTCGCGGTGTGTTGTTACGCGAGATCTACGCTGGTTTAGTCTCGGCGCCGTTGTTTAATTTAGCGGGGGATCTTCCAGAAATTCGCACCTCGCCGTCAAAGGGCCCCGGTAAATCGTGCGGGGCCTGTTGCTTGTCTACGAGGATATACGAGAAAATGGGACCGGCTTCGACCGGCGTGTGGTTCCCAGTGTCTTTTTGCTGGGTTTCGAGGGGAGCGCGGAAAGTTTGTTTTGTCGGTGTTTGAAAGAACTTGTGTGGTTATTTGTTAGAGAGGTCCTGGGGTTTTTGAAAAATCGCCTGTGGTTTACTTCTATTCAGGTTTATTCATTTCGAGCGTTGTTAATGATAAGATATTTGTCTTGTGGGTCTAATGAATGTCTGATTAATGTGAGTGTGGTTTCGAGGGATTTAGATAAATCGTGTGCAGGTGAGTCAGTTGCCTTTTAATCATTCCCTTCACACTCGAGTTCCAATTATTATTGATACAATTTTATATTATAATAAAATTGCGATACGTGAAAAGAACTCAGTAGAAACTCCTTCATATTAATATTACTTATCCCGCCGTATAATTATTAAATTTTCAACAACCTATATTCATCATTAAACAATTCAAAGCCAAGTGAATCACCGTGCACATTGGCCGAAGACATACAAGCGGACTTTTCGGCGAGGAGTCGTGACCAAATCGCACACCCACTGACCGAGGCCGATGAGAGTATGCAGAGGGTGCAACGGAATACCGTTGCAACGCTCGTTCAAATTCACCGGAGCACCGTCGCCACTACCAAGTGCACCGCTCAAAAGGAGTTCCGAGTGGGCGATCCACCCCCGGCATTTGTTTTTCGGCCTGGATCTTGACCTCCTCCAGAAACGGGCGTCTTACGCCGACGGCGGCTTCAGTACTCCTACCGATTTATAAAGCGGACTTCGAACCAACATGCACTTAAGCCAATCTACAAAGCCAGCCTGGAGAACTTTATCAATTCCCGAGTAATGAACTCATTAACTTCGCTGACCCTTTCACGTGATTCGACTCCCGAATTGATAAAGAAGAGAAAATAGTTTCCGGTTAATCGAAAGATTGATCGTAAAGTATATGTTAAGTGAACTTGAGAAACGATATTTATACCTGGAGCATGCGAATCGCCATAAATTGGTGGCCTTGAAACGAAGGATTTAGTAGTCGAATCGATCATTCCACTGGACACGCGTCGGGATTAATATCGCGAGTAATAAGGAAAGCAGCGGGCGAGCGAGGGAAATGCAACTTTCTCTCAAATTCCTATCAATCGATCGCCGTTGCGAAGGTGAAGGAAAAATGACGGAGCTGCCATTTCCTAGCTATTACGCCGGCCGATTAATTAAACCTGTACGCTGGCGTGGCAGTGGGTAGCACGAGGCCAGTGATAACTAAGTATAGGTGTCGCTGGAGAACTGGATCCACCAGAAAATCCAGAGATACCTTTCTCCTATCTTTCGCGCCTCACGCAATCCGCCCATTCACAAACCTGAATCTAATCAAGTATCATAAACGATTCAAACTTGTCACTCGAGCCTCAACAAATTTTTATTTTAACTTATCATAAAACTATGAAATTTCTGTCTGATTTTTTTAATACTTCAGAAATCAATTATCTTTTTATGTTTATGCTTATTATATACAATATATAATAAGTAATATATTATACATAATAAGCATAACATAAAAAGATAATTTAATTCTGAATGATAAAAGAATCCGACTAAAAACCAGTGAAGAAATGCCCAAATCGAACTGAACGTTAAATCACGAAGAAAAGTCGGGTGCACCGCGTCAGCATTAAAGATTGAAACGTTTAAAAGTAGCATCTCAGAGTTTACGAGGAGAGACAGGGTCGGCGTCGGCGAAAGGAAGCGAGGATGCGTGCGTCGCGCACGTATCCCCGCCGAGGGGGAGATATCGTGCGCGCGGAGAGCCGGGCCCTAAGGCCCCTAAGTGGTGTGTCGTGTAGCCACCGCGGGATTTATAGTACGATTGGCCACCACGCGAACCGCTAATCCCTTATCGGGATTGGCCGATGGAGCTCGTCACTCTCCGAAATTAATTGTTCGAATGGCCCTGCCCAACAGGCACCCGCGCCTTTTATTTCCACTCGCTGTCCTCCCCACTCGCGCTCTAGTCGCAGCTACTATACACGGAATTCTCTTCTCTTCACCGCCGGGCGGAGATTTCTCTCGCTCTTCGCGTTCATTCCAGTCGTTCGGTTTTATCGGCGCCGGTGCATCGTGTCACGCATTAATCTCCCTCATTTCCCTTTTTACACTGACGATCTACTGACGTGTTGCCGTAATAGCATCCTTTCAGCGTTCATCTCGCGGAGCCTCTGGGATCAACTTGTGGAACGTTACTCAGAGTGGCTGGTTAGAGTTTTTGCGGGATGCTCTGTGGCACGGCGTCCTCCGGTTCATCTTGTTGCCACTTGGTTGCCGAGTGGTCGCTGCCCCAGCGGGTTGGTTTTCTCGCGTTTCTTTTCGGACGGCGAGAAGACCTCGGGGACCCTCCGAGCATTCCAGGTCTAGAACTCGAAGGACTAGCAGAGGAAGAGTGACGAGGGAGTGGAGAATCGAATGTCGAAGATCGATGAGATTGTTTCGGAGAATCGACGCCTTGTCCTCGATTAGAAATCGGATTAGTCTGCGATCTGTCACTCTGAAGAATCCTTCGAATCCTCTTTTCCTCCTATGTTGCGAGGGTGTCGCGTGTAGCGGGCGGCTTCAAAGAATCCCGGCCACTTGGCTGCGCGCTAATACGTTAAGAAGTCCTTTCGGGGCGGCTCGGGGCAGATTTACCGGCTACAAGCCTCGGCGAACAGCGCGCCGGTCTGGCCACCGCCGGCATTATTCTACTTGGCGCAAGGAGCCTGCGATAAATAGGCCTAGCCGCTCAACAACGGACTTTCTCGGAATGAGAATCGACGGAGAATCCTTTTTGCGTCTCCGAGGAGGATCGGGGAATTCCCGCCAACCTCCGCGAGACTCCTTTTGACGCGTATGTGCGCTCGGTGGAGTTGGGTTTTGAGGGGTCAGGCCGGAAGTCGAACGACACTCGACTGAGTTAGTGGGAGGCAGAAGTCCGAGCGGCGACTCGAGACGAGTAAATAAACGGCGGACCGTGAGGATTTTACATTAAAGCGAGCGTGTCTTTGTTCTAAGGAGGCAGGATAGGTAGTTTCCCAAATGAGTCAGGGCACATCTGAAATTCGGCTCACGGATCTGCATAATGCTAATCGCGCCTTCATCTCTACGTGGCTCCACTTGCGGATCGGCCGCACTATCCGAGCGGCGATCGCGAAATAGTTGACTCTCTATGCGAGCGGATTATAGATTAAGTCCTGTTTATATCTCAATTGAATCAAACGCAGCTGTCCACCCACTTACCCACTCACCCTCGCAACCCTTAAATGGCGACCCTACATTCATTACAATACAATTCATTTCTATTCTTCTTATAAATTTTTTACATTCACTCAATACAAATGTTAAATTGAATTAATTTCCAAATCTTCAATCGAATTAATATACAAGTCTTTAATCGAATTAATTTACAAGTCATTTACAAATCCTTCGCATATAAATGAATAAACGTGACAAGACGCACTCTACTCATAATGAAACCGAGTTTACCCATTGAAAAATTGAAAGGCATTCTTTCAGTAACTCGATAATACACGAGCGTCCTCCGCGAACTAAAACGATTACAAGAAACCGCTGGGCGTGCGGTTATCGCGACGATGAAAATGACCAGGAGACAGATAGTAGACTCCTCGATCGCCAGTATCTGGTAGTACTAGTACCATATCCCCTCTGGGATCGCATGTTCGTCGGCCAATAAGAGCAGCATCGCCGCACTTACATTGACGCTGACTACTCGCCTCCTCCGGCCGCGAGACGAATTTAACTACTGCTCGGCGCGAGCCCCACCCGGGGCGCGCGTGTCCTGGTACCACTTGACTTCCTGCTGACACGAGTTCACTGTCCCCCCCGGCCAACTATTCCCGACGAAACCACTGCATAGATCTCCCGCGGCATCTAAATCTGCCAGCGCGCATCTTAATGTGCCGTGCGACAACCAGTTACCGCCGGCTCAATTAGTCATGCGGAGCTTTCTGATCGCCCGGAGGAGACCCGACGTGGGGTACCAAGTCGCGAGGCGTCCGCCATTCCAGGTTCAGACTGAGATTTGTATCGAACCTCGGTGGAAAAAGCCGATGGCTCTGCTTACGGGCAGAGTGGAGCGAGGATCGGCGCAATGGAAAAGCAGGGATGCTGAGGTCACGCGTGACTCAGGGGATAAGCCAGTCGTTGGCCAAAAGTTCCTCGGTTCCGATGGACCAATACCAGTTCACAGGTATATTTGGAGACGTGTGTGGGTCTGAATTTCAGGATTACGTGGATACTCGTCGGAGGCTGCCTCTCCTTTTCGCGGTCGATTTTCACTGAAGCCCTCTCGAACTCTTCCTCATTGCCGCGGGGAGACGTCGAAGGAACCAGCGGACAATAAACAGGACGATGAGCCCGGCGGTCCTGCTCCTGCCGGCGGGTTCCGTAAAATTCACGCAATCGCCCGGGCCCCCGAGGTCTCTCCTTCTCTCGGGGGCCCGAGGAGGGTGCACTCGAGGACTCTCGAGAGGTCCCCGTTCGCCAAACATCGGAAGACACATTTTGGCAAGGAGGATATCGCCGATAAAGAGTCATCTCGCAGAGTGCGTCCACCTCTGCATACCTTTGCGCCTACACCGCGCAGGTGCTCTGCAAAAGTCAACGGACTTTTTCAGAGTTTAATCCTGCGCCGCAGGATTCCACCGGAAATGAAGTCCCCAGCGATTTAATTCTCCGGTAAAAGGAACTCTGTGAGTCCGTAGCGAGTATCGCGACAGAGATAAATCATGAGTCGTTTAATGTTAATCCGCCGGCGTAAGGTATGGGCTTTGAATACTGCGCGTCGAAGGAAACTCTGAGGAGGTCGCTGTTTCAGTATTCCGAGTACGTTTAACAAATTTTGCCAAACGCTCATGGTCCCCCGGGGCCCAATGACGTAATAATAATCCAAGGGGCCCAGCCTCGAAACAGCCGCCTTACCATCGCCAATCCCTAAAGTCCATAACTCGATATCAGGAAGCGATTGATCGGCTTTTCAAAAATTCTTTCTGCACAAGCACCTTAAGGCCACATAGTTGTACCAAACGTCGTGAGCCCCCGAGACGAGGCCTGCAAGACTAAAATGCGAAACGGTAGCTTGTACGAGGTCGCTGCTCTAACATGCTGGGTACGTTTAAAGAAAAATTCTGCTCGGCGAATCGGCGACTCGCGCGCGGGTTCCGAAGGACCTTGAGATCCCACGGTGGGCCGGTGGGCCGGTGGGCAATGCGAGCACGCACGGGGCTCTTGATTCGGGCGAATGATCACCCAGGAACCGCGCGATCCTCACCGGTCATCCTAAATTCCCTCCAATAAGAATGCCGAGATCGCGTCCTTGTGGCATAGCTTCGACCCCGAGGGGGGCGCGAGTGGGAAAGGGGGGCAAGGTGTGTGCGCGAGTACCGGGCGTCAGGGGTAGGGTGGAGGGTGGGAAGAAGGTGGTGGAGAAAGAAGAGGAACGCGTGCACTTCCTGAGGAGGAAGAGGAGCTCGGAGGGTCCGTCCTGCGCCCGTGTAATTGGGGTCCTGCGAGGCTACTCCCTGCGAACTGGCCCCTGGTGGGGGTTGCCCTATGTAAGCCCTCGAAGCCCCTCGGTCCAGCCCATCCAGCATCAGGACATCGCGCAAGCACCCCGCGGACATCCAACCGCCTTTAACGAGCTCCTCGATTCTCCTCGCACACAGTTCGACGCTACCTGTTCGCGAGATATATCAGTGCCCCCGGAGACTCTGTGCGATATATTGTGTATTGTTCGCTGGAGGACCGCGACCCCTGATGAGGAACGAGATGTGGCGGCTTGTGGTCCTGTCGTGCCTGGTCCTGGGACTGACCGACGCTGCCAGGAGAACAAGGCCCACTACGACCTCCACTGCGCCCACACCCTTGGAATCCGAGGGCAGGCAACTCCCCTTCGCTGGACAACCTGAGGGTGAGTAGATTGAGTTTCTAAGGAATTCGAGGTTCATCTTAAGGAGAGGGTGGAATCTAAGTCATTTGTTGATTATTTATTGAGCAAAACTATTTGGATTAGTTGGTGAGAACTAATGGCGAGAGGTTCGCCGTGATATTGTCAGTTTATTCATTATTTGGAATAAGGAAAGCGGAGTTATTGGCGAAGGATTCACCGAGATGCTTGTTGCATTAACGATTGTATGTCAGTGGTTCTTAAGGGAACCATCTTCACTGATATCATTTCATTGTCATTCAATAGCACTTGACTTACTTACATTTTCCCAATCAAGACAACCATCATAATTTCCCTCTTAGTGCCAAGATTTCTTCAGTCTGACGGTTTCAATCAACAACTTTCCAATCAATATATTCCATCTATATTACCAAGTGAACCACGATTAACTGTCTCTAAGCATAACGAACCTTCCAAACAGTTCTTTCGAGTTGGGTTATTGGATTATTGATCGATTCGATGATCGATAATATCGCGGGATTGAGGTTGGTCTTTCCTTGCAGAACTAGAGAGCCTCTGGGACAACCTGGACATACAAAAGCTGGACAATCGGCCCGATTGGAGGAAGACGACTATCCCCCCTAACGACACAAACATCGACTTCTACAGTCAAGGGCCCGGAAGACAGTTTTACCCTGGCTCGCCTAATAATCCCGGTGACACTAACGAACTCCCCAGCCCCATCGCCACCAGGCCTCCGCCGCCGCCACCCTCTCTCCCTCCAGGATGCTTGGGCCCGCGGGGCCAGTTCCCCAGTCCCACGAGCTGCGCTAATTACTTGAACTGCTGGGACGATGTGGTCGTCGAGCAAACTTGCCCCAATGGCTTGCTCTTCAACGAGCGCAGCGGCGTTTGTGATTTCGACTTCAATGTCAACTGCGGCAGCAGACCTCTCCCCACTCCCAGTAAGTTTTTCGTGAATCGGACGCTTTGCGGAAGCCTCGTAAGCCTGTTTTGAGATTACTCGGGGCCTTTTGGCTCCTTTGCGCCGAGTTACTTAAGCGGTTACTTAAGAGAGGCCGATTGCGTCGAGTTTATCTCGCGCGAAACTGGATTCCGGTCCGCATGGAAACGGCGGAGGCTTAAGGGAGTCGTTGCTTTCTTTATCAGAACCGCCGCTGCCGCCTGGCTCGCAACACTGCCCGGACTCGAGCGGCCGATACCGCAGCTCCACCAACTGCTCGGAATTCTACGTGTGTGTGGTCGGACGGCCCATCAAGTTCAGCTGTCCCCGTGGCTTGGTCTACAATGACGTAAGGAGCCCTCGACATACACTTCCAAGAGTATTCGTGGAATATTAACACCTTCGGCATTACACACCTTGGATCGAATCCTCGAAATTAACTCAAAAATTGATCATTTTCGTTGAGTTAATGATTTTGATTATTTTTCAATACCTTGCCATTTCTATAAAGTCCAGTAAAAGACTGTGGAAATTCATAATTGCAGGGCATCGGAATCCAATTTGAAGAATTTTAACGAATATCCTGAAAATGTTTTTTTTTTAAAGTTTCTTGAGATACTTGTCTCGCTGGTCGCGCCTAAAAAAGCCTAGTGACCAAAACAATCCTCGAAAAACTACCGTAAGAGTCTACGTTACGCCTAGCCCTTGAGCGAATTCCTTACGGTCACTCACCGCGACCCTGTAGCGTAGCCTTCCGCGCTAATAAATACCGCGATTCGCGTTCGACATCTGCATGTCTAATACAGCGTGTCCGCCGCCGCGCGGAATACAAGCGTCCAAATATACATACATGTATGTTTAAGAAAAGCCCATAGGCCATTTGCGGAAGTTTGGCGGCGCGAGGGCCCCAGCGACTACAAGTGACGCTAATATTAAGCGAACCGACGCGCGGGATACTTGACAAACATACCATCACGTGCCAAGTATTAACAGAATTTAAAGGCGCAGCCTTGAGATATCGGTCCAGGGGGGACAAAGCGCTCATTCCTCATTCCGCTTTCCGAGGATACCTCGGCGCATCCAGACACCGTGAGGTCCATCCTTGATTTATTCTCCCGCAGATACTGAACGTCTGCGACTACCCGTACAACGTCGACTGCCAAGGATCCGCGACGCCGAAACCGCAGCCTCCGCCCACACAGGCCCCGCATAAGCCATCGGGCCGGCCGACAAACCCACCGCAGACTTACCCACCCCAGCCGCCGACCAGTCCCCCTCAACAGCCCTCTTATCCTACATCTCAACAGCCCTCGTACCCAACGCCCCAACAACCCTACCCACCGCAACCATCGTATCCAGCCCAACCATCCTACCCTGGCGCGGCAGGTTACCCAGGCGGGAACCCTTGGCTGGGTAAGGCGGAGCCTGACTACTGGCAGCAACGCAATGCGCCCGGCCAGACCGACGAGGAGGAACAGGAACCGGAACAAGAGGACGAGTCCAGTAGCGAGAGTGTCTCGCAGGAGCCCCAGGACACGACGGTGATCTCGAGTGCCTGGAACCTGCAGGCTGTCCCCGCCAGTCTGAGCAAAGTGCCCTGCTCCAGCGGCGAGATACACAGGCTGACAGAGAGCTGCTCGAGCGTGGTGGTATGCAGGAGCGGGCGACCCCAGCTGGTACACTGTCCCACGGGCTTCACCTACGATAAGCCATCGGATTCCTGCAAGCCCTTCACTCTTGCCAAATGGTACGTGCCAGACGACTTGTTGTACAACTGTGCAGTGGATTAAGAGGATTAAGAGGAGACCTGTTAATTGGTTGTTGATTATGTTTCAGCTGAGCGCGACCAGTCATCCTAGATCCTACGCTTCGTACTGATTACTTTTATGGATTAATCGTAAATAAAGGCATCGACATTTAGACTGCGAGGTAGATTCCATGCCAGGAAGGAGATGTGATGTTTGGGGGAGGCCAGGACGATATTGGTTGTTTGAGGTAGAAGGTAAAGGAGGTCGAATTGTAGGTTGCTTGTGTTGGTGAAATGTGAAATAAAGCGAGGCCTTCGGTGATGAAGGTTGTGGATTGTCCTGAGGATGGTAACAGTCGGGAGGATCGGTCGTTCCTTTCTTCGCTGTTAGAGTGCGACACTGTCCTTTGGGAGACTCGAGACACTCGCTCGAGGAGACAATGGGAGATACAGTGTCGGTAGAAATAATGATAATGTTCTAATGAATCAAGTGCTTCTAAGTCTTCCAATTAAATATATATTGTTCTAATTTCTAATGAATATTTCTTTGTCGGAGTATTCTTTATTCACTTACTCAACATTCTGGCAATGGATTTTCTGTTCATTCAAAGAAGTCCCATCGACCTACCTCCTTTTCTAACCCAACAACTTACGAAACGAATCAAACACAAATTTCTCTAATCTCTAATGAAAAGTCCTTCGAAACAGTACTTTATCTCCCGACAACTCATTGCCACATTCCACCAAGAGATTCGCCAGCGATGTCCAGGTATTCTCCCCTCAGCCACTCCTCTTTTTCAAAGCGAGCCGACTTACAAAACAATCTAACTCACCGCTCGCTCACTTCCTGCCTCCCAGCGGCGGCAAGGACTTTTTCGTCCTATCACTCGGAATGTGTCACGGTTGGTGGAGTGGCAACACCACGGGCCAAATAAAATCTCTGAAATCGGAAGTGCGCACCTGTCCCCGTGGGGGCGAGGGGGTGGAGAGAATTTCTAAAAGTGTTTAGAAACCGTCGCTCGAAAGTGAGTCGCGGTGAAACGAGCGCTCGCGCGCGCTAGTTCGTTTTCGCCGTAAATCTCTGGGAATTGCGCAAGCGACGGAATACGCAAAGAAAAGCCGATGGCATGTATTTCGCGCTGGCGTCTACGTCTTATATAAGTTACGGGGCCTATCGAGAACCTTGATCCGCGGCCGAATGGAGCTGGCTCGGAGATATCACTTTCCCGGCTTTCTTAGAGTGCCACGCCCGAGTCTGCCCTCTGCGCTTTTGCGCGAACTTGAATGTCCACGGGGATGACGAGGGGAAAGGGGGCGACGTGCGATTCCAGTCGCCTTCCACTGGAAGAAACATCGTGTAGGAGCTTTTTAACCACGAATTCAAATGTTGAATTTACAAACACCTTTAGAATCAAACATTTTAACCACGAATTAATATTGTGAATTTATAAAAATCATTTGAAACAAAAAATTTTAAACTCGCATAGGAGAATAAGTAACTCGACGTAACACTCGATTCTCCCAGGGTAGTAATGAGCGATGGCAATCATCGGACCATTAGTCCGAGAGCCTCCGCATACATTATTCCAATGGTAAAAGCGTTTGAGCGAGTAATAACAGGCCTCGCTACCGGAAAGAGAACTCTAATTCGTGGCTGGAAAAAGAAGCGCGTGAAAGCCTCGCATTTATTAAAAGGAGAGAAGTTAAGTCTCTTTTTACCCACTGTTCTTCAAGACTCTCTCGACTCGAGAAATCATACTTTGTTATTGTCGCGTCATGATCCAATTGATCTCGCTAATAAACAACCGGAGGCGTCTAAGTGCGGTGACTCTAACGGAATGCTCGGGACAATGCTCGACTTTGTCCAACTTTCGATCACCGAACAAAGGGATCGCGACAGAGTGGCACTGGCGCGCACTTCCTGCACCGAGCGCGGCGCATTTGACTTGTGGAGTCAAGAGTGCAATCAATCCTCGAGTGATTGGCACTGGTTGCACTGCTCTTAGCCGAGCCGAGTGCCACTCCGATCGGAGTCATTGAATAGGAGAAGCTGCGGGTGTCATTATGAAATTCCGCGGGAGATGCTGTCGCCGGGTTAGCAGAGAGAGAGAGAGAGAGGGAATTGTGCCTTTCTCTCTTCTTAATAAACGGTCAAAGGACAACGTCCTTTTGGCAGGAGGGAAATTGCCAGAACCCTCTCTCTCCCTCTCCCTCGAGAGGGAGAAATGTTGAAAGATATTTCGCCGCGCACTTTACGGGATGCCGCCTCGCTGACACAACAACGAGGAAACGGCGCTAATTGATTTCACGACTTCTTTCCTAGCACCTCGCATTACCGAGAAGGTAATCCAAGCGCCACGTAATCTAATGTGCCCCCGGGCAATTGCGGGGTTTGCTCCTGAATGAGGATCGCCGGCACACACGCCAACCGCTCATCAAGACGACTTAATGAAAGCGGTGGAAAGCGAAATGGAAAATTGTTGAAACACTTGATTGCGTCCATCTCGAATCCTAGATTCAAGATTCACTAAAATAACTTATTAGAATTTCGAAAATATAATCATATCATAAAATCTATTTAAACCCCCAACAGCTTCCATAAACTGTTTATGGAAACTCAAACTAAAATAACTTATTAAAACTTAGAAAATATAATCAAAGCTTATTCCAATCATAAAATCTATTCAAACCCCCAACAGCTTCCATAAACTGTTTATGGAAATGATCACCGAGGCGTCCAACAAGTCCGCCAGCCAAAGGTATTATGAAACGACGAATCCGCGAGCAGAAAGCGGCAATGGGTCGCTCGAAAGTCGAGGAGCAAGTGTACAAGACCACCAGTTGGCACTCGGCAAAAGTCTCGTCGCAATTCTCGAATTCGGACGACACGTGTTTTCCTAGTCGCCTAGCGCTCGCGCTCGCGCCCGTCAGAATCGTGTCACGATTTGTCTGTTTGCGCGCGGCCGGCATAGTAACCAGGAGGCGAGGGCCCGCTAGAGGAGAATGAGAGAATGAGCGTGCGCTAGTCGACGCTGTTATGGTATTTTCTACGGCGCGTGACGACCACGTTATCCCTAGAATCCGCTAGGAACTCCCGGAACACTCACGGCTCTTGTGTTACCGGGACACATGAGATTACCTTCGGATTAATCATACCTCGGCTATACTTAGCACCTCGCACGCCCTCTCGTCGCTCGTGGTCGTTGCAGATGCAGGCTGAATCACTTCATCCTTAATCGCCGGTGTCCGGTATGCGCTACTGTCTGCAGGATTTATTATGAGGGTTAAAGTATCGAAAAATTGACTCTAGTTGACTGATTCCATGTGGAATCTTAGTTTTAGGGTTAACACTGTGGAAAAATGAGGAAATTGGGCAAGTTGGAAAAATGTCAAAAAATTGAAAAAATGAGAAGGGGTAGGTATGGAAAATTTTTCAATTTTTCGAAGGTTCCCGAAATCGATTGAATTCTTCATACATCTTTAGTTTGAGCCTAGAAACTAAGATTCCATAAGAAATTAGTTGGTCAAAGGCTAAAACTGTGCTAAACGAGTGAGATTTCGACAATTTTCGACCGAAAATCGACGAAATATCGCTCGTGCGACACAATTATGGACTCCGACCCATGAAATCTGTGTTATTTCTTAGTTTTAGGGTCAACTCTATCGAAAAATGTCAAAATTGGACGAGTTGAAAAAATGTCGAAAATTCGAAAAAATAGGAAGGGGTAGGTATGGAAAAATTTTCAATTTTTCGAAGGTTCCCGAAATCGATTGAATTCTTCATACATCTTTAGTTTGAGCCTAGAAACTAAGATTCCATAAGAAATTAGTTGGTCAAAGGCCAAAACTGTGCTAAACGAGTGAGATTTCGACACTTTTCGACCGAAAATCGACGAAATATCGCTCGTGCGACACAATTATGGACTCCGACCCATGAAATCTGTGTTATTTCTTAGTTTTAGGGTCAACTCTATCGAAAAATGTCAAAATTGGACGAGTTGAAAAAATGTCGAAAATTCGAAAAAATAGGAAGGGGTAGGTATGGAAAAATTTTCAATTTTTCAAAGGTTCCCGAAATCGATTGAATTCTTCATACATCTTTAGTTTGAGCTTAAAAACTAAGATTCAGCACAGAATTAGTTGGCCAGAAGCCTTTCCCACCTCGTACCAATGAGATTCCTACAATCTTAATCCAAAAATTGACGAAAAATCACACAATTCCTGACTCCAGCCGCCGAATCCCTAATTAAACTACTCTCCAACCAAAACCCCGCAAGAGTAACCCACCGCAAACTCCCGACCAGCATATACCAGACGATGTAGAACTAGTTCAGCCACCCACTCTTCGAGTAGAATGCATTGTCGTGACAGTATATAGCCGAGTGCATTGCACCCGAGGAGCGCACTAGGACAACCCGGCCATTATGGCCTCGGCTTCCCCCCGAGTTATTCGTTAATTACCGTCGACTCTCTGGAAGCCGCGCGATCTTTAAAAACAGAAAGGATCAGCCGCGACGGAAGATTTCCCGTGGGCAGAGTGGACCGTGGCACTCGCCCACGTGCATCGTCATTGCGTGCCGTGATTTTTTCACCTCGAAAGAGGGAAAGACCTCACCTGGACTTCATTGTCCGTAGGTGTGCCACGAATTCTACGGGTTCTCCTTCCTCCTTTACACTTTGTCTCTCACTCTTGATTCCTTTCACCTTGCCTTCCTCCGGACCTATAACCCCGAGCGAGCGAGCGCCGACACTACTAGTTTCGACATATATCGCCCGAAGAAAGCATTCAGCCTCCAGCTAGATATAATTGCGCAATTATATTGACGATAACGCACTGACAACCCGACCAATCTAACAACTCGAGTTGACTTCATTGGGTCCCCTAACAATCTTCCTATGAGAGGAGACAATGACGGTTTGAGAAGGTTTGAGAAGGTTTGAGAGGAGACATAGAGTGCAGTTGTCTTACTGGAAGTTTCGGCCTACTTCGGCCGAAGGTACCTACAACTGGGTCACCTTGCCGGAGGTTTTGCAACGCCGCTGGGTATAGACAGAGCGCTGGGCCCGTGTCTAAGGGAGCAGAACAGACCCACGGCCCGTCTAATGCAACACAGACGCCCGAGAGCTGCTCGCCGAGGTCTGTTCTGCAGGCTGCGCCGAGCCGGCCCCACTGAAAATCCGGTTTGGGGAAAATAACGAGAGGGCCCGACAGCCCCGCCGCGCCACTGTCTCTCTTTGTCCTCCGGGGCCCACTGGGCCCTCCGCCCAGTCCTCGCTTCTCGGAACTCGCCACGCATTAACCGGGCCTCCGCGTGCCACGACAGCCTTTGTCCGACGCGGATAATTTTAGAATGACCGTAAACCGGCGAAATTATCGACGCCGATAGTCGTTCGAGGGGGAAAGTGAATGGGGATGTCGATGGAATTCCATTGATGAGAGGATGATCTGTTTTATAGGATCGAAAGCGGCGACAAGGTCGCAGTCGTTAATGAATGGAGGACACTTTCCCTGGGTCGTTAATTTTTAACGACGTCCTCGCGAACCTTCCAATAACGAACTCGCTGCCAGTGAGCTGTTATTCAGAGGGTGGAATCACCTTGATGCTTGTTGCATTGGCGATTGTATGTCAGTGTTTCTTAAGGGAACCATTTTCACTGATGTCATTTCACCTTGACTCTATCATCTTAATCTAATAATAATATTACTTACATCTTCCCAAGATGTAACCGCCATTAACTGTATCCAATCATACCGAACCTTTCAAACATGAGGAGCTATCGTATCAACAGTCTTATTGCAAATTTGAGTCAAACACCGTGAAAAAGTCCGGAAGAACGCGCCTGGTGGCTGCATTCCGCATTGCTCGAGTGTCTGACCACGTGGGGCCTCTATCTACTTATGCCTGGGATCAGAACCGCGCGGCTCTGATATACCAGGCGGCAGAGACTCAGAGAGCTGCTCGTAGAATATGTGCCGGCGGTTATTGCATCACGAGCCTCTTCCATATCTGATCGTATGGGAAGTGCCGATTTCTTCAGAGAGCCGTGACGAAGTGGGCCCCTTCGTCCCGCCAACTTTCGGCTCCCCGATTCCGCGCGGTTTCCATTTCCAATGGTCCGGCTCTCGAGTTCGCGCGCCACTATCCGATAATAGTTCCGTCATAAACTCGCTTGGCCGTCGCGAGTTGTTGCTGGTTGATTTGTCTGTTACGAGCCACTTTCGAACTTCCAGCGATTCGCGAGTTGGCTGGTAAGGTGTGGTACAGTCTGCCTCGGGAAAACGTTCTGCGAGACTGAACTTAGTGCTCTTTAGAATAGAATTTGATTAAGTCTCCTTGAAGTCTACAAATAACATCCAAACTTCCAAGTCCTCAACTTAAAAATCGCTCACCAATCGCCAACACTCGTCCGAATTCCACGTGACCTTATAACCAACCACCACAGCCAGAGATTACCCAGAGCCTCTCGTCCCCAGTGGGGCGCTCGCGTGTGCCTCGAGATGCGTTCACGGTACCAGAGGCGTGGAATTACGCAAGAGCGCATTACGTATGAAACGCGCCAACTCGCCTCGTCTCGCCGGGAACAGACGCGTGCGTGTGGATACATATCGCCGCGGTAAGGTTAAACCCCGGTGACATTTTGGACGACTTTCACCGCGCGGCTGCTTTCTTCGTCGTCTTTTCGCCCGGGCGCTGAGGCGACGACGAAAAGGAAAACGAAGGCGCAGGGGAGCGGCCTCGACGCCGCCTCACTTGGCCAGGAGACGCGGAGGATAATTGCATTTCCCTCGGCACTCGCGGGACCCCCCTGCGACCCTGACCCAAATTCCCTTGGCTCGTCGAGTGCTCCGCTGCAAAGAGGCAAAAGGGAAGAGGAGCTGAAGCTCGGTGGGAAAGATCCTTGATCGGATTTCGGGATCGAGTGCTTGGGGGATTGTGAATTCTTGGGACTAGTTGGTTTAACTATGCATAAGTCCTGTACATATGCATTTATATTCTCAAATGTACCAATAATGGATATAATTGAATCTTGAGTGTGAAGGGGATGATTGAAAGGCAAACAACTCGCACTGTACCTTTGGTTAACTATGATCACGTAGGATTTAAGTGAGACGAGATTTATAATGCAAAGAGTAATACACAGGGATGAGGGAAAGTCAATTAAGATGATAATCGAGGAAAAGATTCCCTCGGTTACGACCTCGGCGAACACCTCCGGACGACCACTTCCCACATCGCCGTCATGCAACGGCCCCACAGGCTCTCCTAAAAGAGATGTGTCGTAAATCGTTACAGGCATCATTCCATATTCCCAAGGAGTTACGACCTGCAACCTCGCAAAAGTCATCGGCGTCTCATAAACTTCGGAATTAATAAACAACTCGTGAATCTTTCCCATTCGATTATCTCCACTCCGGCTGGCACTCCGGCACTCTGGCACTGGCTCGAGTGCATCACCGTTTCACCTGTGCAGATAGGCCCCTAATCGGCCGGCGCATTAACAGGAGAAAGCGGGAATGCGTCTCGGGGCAAAATAAGAGCAGCGAAGCCGCCGTCCACGCCTTTCCACCGTCTATGCAAACCAGGGCCGCTCGCATTTTCTCCGCGCGCATTTCCCTCGGCTCTTTCCTCCTGCCGCCTTTTTTCCCGCCGTCGCCCTCTTGCGCGCGCGTATAAACATACACGCGCGCGGACTCGACTTACCGGTCGACACTGGATTTTCCACTGGATGCCGGAAGACAGTCGAATCGTCTCGTCTAAATATACTCGGCGGGCGCGCTATCGGCCAACTATACAGGCGATTAAACGCGCGGCCGTTGGAATTGGCTCTTTAAGGAATTAGTGTATGGAGGTGTCGGCGGAGAGTGTGATAAATTGTTGTAGTCTTTTTATTGGGAGATTCTTGATTTGGGTTTCTGGTCAGGGTACTATTGAGACTTGGACACTTTAACAGGAGATTTGTATGATCCTGTTGCAAAAGGAGGCAGAAACAAAAGTTTGGAAAACAGTGATCGTCTGCCTCGTTTGATTGGCGAGAGGATGACTATTGTGGAATTTACGACAGTTTTGGAATAGCCTACACGCATGTATATCTAGGGTGCAGCGAAGTCGTTCTCCTTGGGCGGCCGATGCCGCATTCCGGCTCATGCATCTCCTCCACCGGCGATTCCTTTCTTCGTTCTCTATTTCCTCGGGACTCTCTCTGCCATGCCAGGCATCCGCTCTTGGACTGCGGGCAAAAAGACCTCGGTCTTTCCCATGGAAACTCTCTGTCGATTTATAGTTGGATCGGCTTCAACTGGCTCCCCTAAGGTTCGCCGATTTCGAGCTTTATGGTCCGAGACTCTGATTGCACGTCGACTAATGAATATGCGAACTCGAGCACTCGGCCTCCCGTAAATCAGAAAAATGCCCGGTGACATGGCATTTCTTTCGCGGGCGACGGCTGCGCCCTTGAATTACAATATCTCTCTCCCTCTCGCCCTCGGCCTCGCGCTTTCTCGCTAATCGAGGAAAGAACTCGGCGAGCCGCCCCGGCGGAGCCTTCGATTATGAATACTAATCAGAGTGTGGCCTGGACATTTTGCTGGTTCCGGTTACCGCGGGTCCTTCACGCTACGCTTGCATTATTTGTTACGTGCTAATTGGCAGCGTGTCACACCTCGCCAAGGTGACCATTTTCCAATTCCCTTTGGGTTTGGTCTCAAAAATCTTCAACCATCATTTCAAAATTCGGTCAAAATATAATAAGACTCAAAACAAAAATAAAAAATCAAATAAAATCGTCATTTGAAATTCTCTGATCAAAAATATTCACACTTCAAGGATTTTTACCTCAACAAAGTCTGACGATCACTTTAAAAAGCAATCACGGGTCTAATTAAAACGTCTCGAGACCTTGAAGTACAAAGGGTTAATCTAGCGCCGAAGCAGAGTGAGAGGAATCGATTTTCAGCGGAGGATCGATCACCTCTCGAATCGCTGCAAAAAGAACACGAGAGAGAAGCCCGGGGCGACGGATTTGCCGGGAGATTTAGGCGTAACGTCCCCTCGAGTAAGGAGTTCACCTAGATTCGGCTCGATCCTCGATTACGTGGCGTTAAACGATTATGGAGTCAAGCTCGAGGCGACGGGCGAGCTATTAATTCCTGGCCTTGAATTCCACCCTTCGATCTA
Source organism: Crossocerus cetratus (assembly GCA_963675795.1). NCBI lineage: Eukaryota > Metazoa > Arthropoda > Insecta > Hymenoptera > Crabronidae > Crossocerus > Crossocerus cetratus. The sequence continues at coordinate 21,395,890 of OY776667.1, forward strand.
GAGCGGAATGATGACATCGAGCACGAAATTCCCCCGGAATAATCAACAGCGCTCGCCTTTGTCGGTCGGCGTTTGACGGAAAGTGTTACCACACCGTAGTGCTAATGGACGAAATTCCGATCTGTCACCGAGGGAACGCTCGGCATCTCGATAGAGATTGAACCAGCATCCTCTAGACTCCACGGGACTCTTGTGATGCAACTCTGTTTCTCTCTGATTAAAGGCGGATGTAAGGATGAAAATGACGATGTCCGGATTAATCGAGGGTACAGGGTGATTCAGTTGACTTTTAATCGGTAATTATGGATATAGGTCGTTGGAAATGTAATAACTAGAAGGTGTTGAATAATTGGAATATAAAGGAATCTTTATCGAGTCCCTTCGACGCACTCAAATTGATTATAATATCAAATTGTACCAATAATGGAAATAATTGAAACTCGAATGTGAAAGGGATGATTAAAAGCCAACTGACTCACACTGTACATAATATACAATCTATCAATGTAATTGGGTTAAGTGCTCTTACGATCGCCGAAACATCAAACTGTCGCAACTCCCTCATCACCCTAGCGCCCGATGTGTTACTAATATCACAACGACTCTAGCATGTCGCAAAGCGTCATTGCCCCACAACAATCATTCCGTGATTAGTGACTTTCACCGAGAGGCTCGCGCCGAAATGAAGAGCTCGTTTCCTCGGGCGGCTCTGATAGCCGGGAATCATCGGCACCGGCAATCAGGCGAAATTGCAGTCTCGTGTAGAGCGGAGACGCCGGAGACTCCGGGTGGAGAAAAGGCGGCGGCGGCGGCGGCGACACGCGGCTCGAAGAACTGGGGGACACTTAAGAGTCGCGTCGCGCACCTCGTCCCCTCGGAGAAAACCGTTTGGACGCTTCGCGGAATAAAAGAGGCGGATTCTCGCGAAAGGGAAAAGACGTGCCAGCCAGACAGACTCAATGACAGACGGAGGAACGCGCGAGCTGAGCTAGCCGAGCCTTGCGAAATCCACGCCGAGGGAACTTTCTTCGGGCATCGCGCGCGTTACGTTTTTCCTCTGCGCCAACTTCGCTTTTTCTCCTGTGGCCTATTGGCGCTGGGAAATCCAGATGAAAAGTTAGATACTCGACGGTTCTCTGCGCTCCAATTGTTTTGAGGCCGCGTGTCCGAAGAATTCGTAGTATTCTTGGAGAGAGTAGATTTCATTCGAGTGTTTCACAGTTCCTCCGGAGATTCGATTAAATAATCGAATTAAATCAATGAATTGGATTAAATAATCGAATTAAATCAATAAATTGAATTAAATCAATAAATTTAATTAAATATTCGATTAAATCAATAAATTGGATTAAATAATTCTGATGAAGAGTACAGGTAGCATAATCGCGCGAAGATTGGCAGTAGAGTTGGATGAGTTCGAGTGGTCGACACGTGGAGAGGCGGCGACAAGGTTTCGAGTCGGCGGCGGCTTTGCGCCGACTGCAGTGGTGCAATAAGTTTAGGTGGCGCAGTTGATACGGGGCTTTATCGTCGGGCGGAGGAAGTGCGAAATCGGCATGCGAGATCGCCGGCATGTGATTGGCATTCACGAGAGGCCGACGCTGCTGATGAAGAGACCGAGAAGACTCGACTCGCACACTCTCGCAAGTCGCACATAGGCGAAGGTGTCAACAACCTCGTTAGCCTCCCGCACCCGCGCCACCCACGCTCTCCTGCCCATCCCACCTTTTCCATTATTTGCATCTTGCCAATTGCCGACTCGCCTCCTGGCCTTCTTGCCAATGGGAATGCCGGCCGCGCGACCGCTGCAAATGCTACGCTTATGGCATCTCATGCCAAAGACCTATCCTGGAAATCCGCAAGGAGAATCCCAGCGGATTTCTCGCGTGGTCTGTGGGATTAGTTAGTCCATTCGCTAAATCATTTTTTAAATAATTACCTTTCGTTTTCATTCATTCGCAAAGTGTTGGATTCGATCGATTGTCTATAAGACAGATACTTTCAATTATAGTCATCGAAAATCTACGAAGCTAGACACAAATTTCGCAGATATGAAAAATGTTATGTGGATCAATTGAAAGTTAACATTCACTCGATCCTCTTCCCGGATCATAATTCGACGGAGTACGATTACCATTATTCATCGATCGCCGACACACTTTATTCGCTTCTCTGAAATTGCATAAGCTCTCGGAAACATTTCCCCCACCGGCGCCGCGAAAGAGAGACTATGAATGGTATTTCCGAAATGGTAGAGGTCGCGCTGGAAGCCTCCACATATTCCGCAGTGCGATTGTCGCGCGGCGAGAGAATTCACATTTGTAACAAGATCCGAGAGGCAAGGTGTAGGTTCGGACGGCGAGCGCGGAGGCCTCGTGCACGCTCGCGATATGCGGCCTCTTCACTTTCACCCTGGTAACTTCAGCCGAGAACCGGTGCATCGAGAGCAACCTACATCTCCACCGCACTCTTTGTTCTACTTGACATGGTCTAATAATGCCCTCCAATATTATCCCCCGCTGCCACTTCGCTTTTTCTCCACTCTTCCAATCAACGGCGTAATTGTAAAAGAGATCGAAGCCTCCAACTGGGAAGAAGAGAAGAAGAAGAAGAAGAAGAAGAAGAGGTGGATTGGGCCTGTTGGGAGCTCCCGGACTTTCACTCGCAGAGCCAGGGTGAACGATGCGCTCTAGCAGATAAAGCGGAGTTGGATCCTCCTGGGGAAAAGTCGGCCGAGCACCCCGCCGATCGAGGAAGACCACCGTGGCTCGGCTGGCATGCTCGAGACGCCGCCGCGTCTCTCTTATGCAACCGGAGGAACCTTACCTCCGAGCATATCGTCCTCGTGAGGGATTACCGGGCGCAATCTGGTCCACCTTGCGGGCCACGACGTCGCCGATCTATCAATCAGACCCTCCGACACGAACACCTTTGGTTTGTTGGTAACAAGCCTTTTTCACTCGGTAAAAGATCGAATTTTCAAGCTTGATCAAATTGATTACCAGTTAATTTGTAATTCATTTTTATAAACTAAGTATTCTTTGTTTGGTCGACTGGTGTTAGTTCGTAGTTCGTATTTGGAGTCCATTGGTTTCCATGCATAATGAAACAAAGTCCCGATGACTCGGTGCGTTTCCCCTCGCATATAAATCACCTACTAGCTTGTAATGCTGCTCGTAACTAATAACGGTACCATCAAATGCAACCGACTCCCCTGCACTGCGTCTGATTCACCGTCTCGTTCCATCAGAACAAGAGCTGGCCTATTTATCGAGTCCCTTCCTACTCTGTCGTTCATGTCTCCATACGTTACCTCTCGCCATCTATAAACTCAGCCGCGCCATTTTAAAAAAACTACAAAATGATTCCTGCTACCTTCATAAACATTCATTCAAATCTCCCAAAACTTATCTCTTCTTCAGCAAATGCTAATCCAGAATTACAAAGATGCACAGATCGTCGAGTAGATTCGATGCAAGGTGGCCTGGCAGTCAAAAACGGCTCTCGACCGGCGAGTCGCATATTAATCGTCACAGGCGCGGCACCTGCATATCCTTGACACACACACACACACACACACACATATCTATAGAGAGGGAGACGTAACGAGACCGCAGCCGCAATCACTGCCGCACCGCACGCAGTGCAGCCTTACCGTTATCCGGAAGGGATTTCTGCATTAGCCATCCGGTATGGCCTTCCTCTTTCGTCACTTCTCGCCCGATGACAAAACGACGATGCCCTCATTCCTCGACTTCACTCATCGATTCCAGGATTCCTGAGCCACGGGCTCGCAAAGAGACGCGGAACCGGAGGACTGGAATGGAGAGTATTTAACTCGACCCTCGGTTTCTTCTTTTATCAGTGCGCCGAGAGTCGGTGGCCGAGTGGTCGCACAATCGGCGAGCTGTGCTTTTACCGGAAGCTCGGTTTCCTGATAAGAGAAGCATCGAGACTCGCTTCGAACAGGAAAACCCCGCCTTTCCGGATGGAATCGTTTCCTCGAGAGCATCGCCCGGGAGTCTTTCTAAGTAGTTGGGGGAATCGTCGCTTTCAAATGTTCGCGTGACTGTTATTAACTTGTTGAGAGGTTGAGATTGTTTATTTGACGAGGTTGTTTCATAGAACTAGGTAATTCGAGGTTTTAAAGATTGTAAAGGTGTGAACACACGGGACTGGCGTGGGTTTTACCTTGGCCCGGCCGGGCCGACTCGTCTGTAGACCTTAAGACCTTAATAAGTTCAGAATCTCATAAATTCCCGATTAAAAGTATAAATTGGCCTGGATTGAACATCGAAGGGAAAGTCGACGGTACCTTTTGCTGTGTACAGTGGATTTCGTCGGAATAAGAGCTGAAAGATTGCTTAATTATTCCTGACATTTGGCTGGCTCTCGTTGGAGGCGAGCGCCGCGCAAAAGCGGACACCTTAATGATCTCTTTAACCAAGATTCCCAACGGCTCGATTTGCCCGGCGAGAAATCGAAGGACGCGCTGAGAAGGTAATGAAGCTTTTCTCCTTTGTCAGGCCGCGTGAAAATGTAGGCGCTGCGGTGAGTGGCGGCGACACGATTTATTCGAGAAACTGGATTAAGCCGGGCGAGAAAGTTTCCGTTGTCGTCGAAAGCGTCCGACATTAACATGCGCGTGTCCGCCCTGATTGAAATCGTCCTTCGACTACTCGGCTACGCCGCCGAACCCGTCGACACTCCGACGAGACTCTTGAAATCAATAAAAATTCCCTCCAATTAAATCTTCGCGTTAATTAACCCTCTCACAGTCCTACGTTCCATCGGCGATCAATCTCGAGTTCAATTGATTAGCTCGCCGTCCGAAAGGACGGAATTCTGTTGAAACACCGAGGCGAACCCGCGGAACTTTCTTCCCCGGCGAACATAACAGGTGACGGAGGCTGCGGATCGATGATGTAAGGAAATAAACACCGATCGCTCGTGCGAGATTACGATCCACACACACACACACAGTTTAACACAGAGTTCCTAGTAGATCGTTGTCTCTTTAGCGGATGAAAGTGAGTTTTTCGGGGATGGCGCATCCCCGAGCCACTCACTGACTAATCACATAATGCTAATTAGAAATAAGCGGCGGCGCTCCGCTGTTATAGTACGTGTTCCACGCGAGCCGGCTCAAACCTGATGCATAACCGACTTTCTATCGGAGAACCCGAAAAACGAGTGCCGAGGGAAGAAACGCTCTCGGCGCGGATTCCGCTCGCACCAGAGCTATATCGCGCGCGATTCGGCGATGCGCCGGAGACGGGTATCGGGCTTAAAATAAACGGCTTATCAGGGATAACGCGCGGAGGAATGCCGAGAGGGTGGTTCGATTCTTTCTGGCTCTCGTCAGTGAGTCACGTTCGCTCGACCTTCGGCCCCTCCAGGCTCGCCCGTTATTTTCTATTTAATCACGTAGACGCGCGCAGACGGAGCCATGCAGGTGACCTTATAATCATTATTATGACCACGTCGCGATCGGCCGATACTCTGCAAATCGTCCGTTCGCCCAGAGCCATTGCGCCCTCGGCGAATTACAATGGCGTGGTTTGTGTAGTGTCCATTGGATGAGAGGTGGAGAAGGAATTCCCTCGGGATTCGAAGGAATTAGCGGAAAGACGAGGGAGCCTGGAATGCCTGGATTGGCTAAAATAGTCTGCCAAAGGACAAACGACTTTTTGCCAACTCGTCCTCGGCGAACGACCGGCTAATCGTTCTGACTTAAAGACCGCAAATATCTCGAAAGAAGCATCGAGAGCAAAAAGAGTGGAAGAGATGGACCTCGGAGACCTTTTGTCCGGGCGACTCCGATCACCAAAACCGGTGCTCTCCGAAATATCAATCGCGCCGGCTATATATCTCGTCCTGTCTGCTCGAGCAAAAGGAGTCTAAGTGGCGATCAATTGAAAAGCCATCGACCTCACCTCCCCCGGAATGCATACTTCATTCCAGCGCGAGTGGGAGGCAATTTCTCCCGCAGCCACTTCTCGCCTAGGAAGATGAGGTCGATCGGGGCCGGCAAATGGTCCTGCGGTCCAGCGGGGCGAGCCCGCCGAAGGGAAACAGGTCCCGTCGTATTAGCAATCGAACCAGGCAAATTTCAGGCGGACCGTCCAAAGAAAGGCAATATCCGAGAAGAAAACAACCGGTCGGTAAGTCTCTAGGAGGCTCGAGGCCTCCCACAACGGCTAGCGAGACTAAAAGAAGCGGAGCTTATGGACGGAAGAAAAAGGAGCGGAGTACACGAAAGAGGCGAGAGGGCAAGCGGATATGCCGCGAGGACTGGGGCAAAGAGTAGAGACAGAGAGGACTATTACCACGCGGCATTCGGCTCCTCTGATGGCATTTTCAGCGCCGGCTACGTGAGAGAAGACGTAGTCCTCTTTGGAACCAGAGAGAGAGGGAGAGGGAGTGAGAGTGTGAGCAAGTGGCAGAAGGGCGAGAGAGCGAGTGCGAGGAGAACACGGAGAAAGAGTTAGCGGAGAGTAGAAAGAGGGGGCGCCTCCGAGGGCGAGAGAGGGAAAGAAGAAACGTTCGAGAGGTACTATGTACCTCTTCTCAAAGTGACGAAGCGACGAGGAGGTGGTGGCCGATCAGGAGGGGCACGACACGTGACCAATGACTTATATAAAGCTGGAGAACCGCAGGGCGCAAACACAGAGTTCTCTCGCCAGAGTGGAACCAGTGGCCGCAAAAGTGACTGTAGTTTTTTTTTTTTAACTCTTGGTCCTTTAATCCCGAGCCGGACGGATCAGAGACCACCCCGTCACCCCGCAGACAGACAGACAGAGACTGACAGACACACGCCCAGTGCACAGATACGCAAGTACCATGAGGTCGTACTTCGTGATAGCAACGATTCTGCTCGCCGGTATGTACTTGGTTAAATTGAGAGGCGGAAGGCGGCGAGTCGATAAAGAGTGAAAAGGGGAAGTGCCGGATCGCAGATTTATCGGCTGGCGTCGGTGAGGTGAAGGACATTCGATATCAGTGTGTGACATATGCCCTGTGGATCCACCAAGAGGAAGAGTGCGCTCTCGTCCTTGCTCTCTCTCTCTCACTCTCTCTCTCTTCTTCGCGCACCGTTTCTAGCACTCTTCGCTCTCATTGACGAGTCCTCGCGCACTCTCCACGTAGCCGCAATCCCGCGATCCACTCGATCACGTATCTCCGCGCCTTCCGCGCCCGGCGTCCAACTCTGCATTGCCAAACGTCCGGCGAACGTCTCGCGGTTCAAAATCACCTGCGAGAAAATCAATTAGCACTGGCATTCCCAAGTAGAGCGGAGTAAACTCACCGCGTAAGCCTGGAGAAACGAGTAGCACGATTTACCGGGTAATCGATCGACTTCTCGGTACTTTCGCCAACTTCCGTAAGCAGAGATACTTCTCTCGGCACGACTCGGGGACTTTCTCGCGTAAGTCCCTTTCGTCGGAATTGGCGGGAGCCGCGGGTGCGCGCAACCTTGGCCCAGATCTTGACCCTTCTTTTTAGCGTTCGCCGGGGCCTCAAGGACCCAAAACTCGCGCGCACCTCTTGGAATCGGTTAGAGCGGCGGCTCTCGCAGGTAGTTTGCGTGGCCTTTAAATCGCCGGGGTCTGATTAATAATCGATCGATAAGGCCCGAGACGAGACTTTCGGGCGGCGGGACCGGTTCGAAGGAAAATGAAAGTGCACACGCACTCTCCGGGCAGCTCACGCACCCACCATGTGGAGGAGAGTCGAGAGTGAACGGGATGCTGGGAGGGCCCAGTCGCGAGCGATGGCGGCGACTCCCGCTGCTGGGTAGAAGCTGGGCCCGGCTGCTGGCTCTAGGCCCGAAGTGAAAGCGCCCGGCGAAAGTCAGTTTCTGCCCTTACATAAGGCGTTTAGGTTATTCAGACACCAGCCGGGAAAGAGACAGTTTATCACGCGTAATTGCTGAACGATCTGTCATAGAGAAAGGTCCCAAAAGGGGGGAATCCGATCGGGCCCTTTTCGCTTTCTTTCCCGCCGGAAATTCGGGGTAATAGAGAAGCCGGAGTTTGCGGTCAGCTTTTCTCAGTTGATTGCTAGAAATTCTAGTTAATTTCTACAACGATGGTTGTTAGAGTCGATTAGATTGTCACAACCCCGTCGAATCTTATATCGACTCCAACCGCAGGAAACTTTATTCCGTGGAAGAGTTGGTGGCTAGGATTGAATGGATTATCCGCAGAGGCCTCGAATTCAGGGATCATTAGCCTCTCGCGACGAGAGTAAAAGTAATCCCGACCTCGTAACACGCCCGGAGGCGCATCTCCGGGAAGATCCCACCAACCGCCGCGAGTCCTGTTATTAGCCTCCTCGGTCGATCACGGGCTACTTTGCGTAACCGCATTTACTAGCCGCGCAACCGGTTTCGAAATAGCGATCCGGCCGCATCCTTCCACCTGAAATCGAGCACTCGATCAATCAGAGGAGACATCGATTATAAAATCGAATGGCTCTGCCGCACGCTCATTCTCATTCCAGGCGCAGCGTCGGCCCAGGAGAGCTTCAAGTGTCCGGACGACCTCGGATTCTATCCGCACCACATATCCTGCGACAAGTACTGGAAGTGCGAGGAGAACGTCGCCGAGCTCAAGACCTGCGGCAACGGCCTCGCCTTCGACGCCAGCGACAGCAAGTACCTCACGGAGAACTGCGACTACCTCCACAATGTCGACTGCGGCGAGAGGACGCAACTGGAGCCTCCGATCACCACGCCCCACTGCTCCCGTTTGTACGGCATCTTCGCCGACGAGAAGAAATGCGACGTCTTCTGGAACTGCTGGAACGGCGAGGCTTCGAGGTACCAGTGCAGCCCTGGACTCGCCTACGACCGTGAAGCCCGCGTGTGCATGTGGGCCGACCAAGTGCCCGAGTGCAGAAACGAAGGTAAGCGATGAGTCCTGGATAGTGCCTTTCACTACCGAACACGTTGTAGCCTCGATCCACTGTAAAAGGGTCCTCTAGCCTTTCGACATTCTAGGCAAAGGTGAGACGTGTGAGTTGATATTCACTGTAATCTCCGATCAAGTTTAAGTGGACTTGCCAGCTCGGAAACTCTCACCTGTTGCCTCTTAGGCTTAACGCAATGTTCTTAGCTCTTCAAGGCGAGGTTTCAATTCATTGACATTGCACGGCTCACAGGAAACGTGTCCTTGCGTCTTCCTCTCTTTAAATTCAAGCTTGAGTAATCGGATGTTTCAATCGATTAAAAGCTCGTGCAAAGTTCGTGTGGTAACATTACGTGTAAGTCAGCGAAAGGCGCGCATAAGATTCGTAACGAATCAGGCAGGAAGCCAAGAGCCGTGCGATCGCTCACATACTGCGGTGAAAAGCGAACGCAGGTTCTATTGTTCACTCTCTCGAAGTGAGTCTCTTTGGTATTCGATGCACGAGGTGCGGGCCGCTTTCCCACACGGCCGATGCATTCTCATGTTCCCCGCCGGTGGATGTCTGTAGGGTTCGCCTAGAATTCGCAGCCGAACCCTCCTTGCCATTCACCGGCGATGATTGCACCTTTTGTCCTCCTCTCTTGCTCTCTCGCCGCTGACACGTGTGTCGAGTGTACACTGATGGAAGGTGGTTTATCGGATTGCAGAGGTCGCCGGAGGTTTCACGTGTCCGGCAGCGGGTGAGGTGAGCGGTGCGTCCGGCAGCTTCAGCAGACACGCCCATCCCGACGACTGCAGAAAGTACTACATTTGCCTGGAAGGCATCGCCAGGGAGTACGGTTGCCCCATCGGCACCGTCTTCAAGATCGGAGACGCTGACGGCAGCGGCGCCTGCGAGGACCCCGAAGACGTTCCCGGATGGTGAGTGCATCTCTTTCTCAATTTCTCTCTCACGTTTGTTTTACCTGGTAGGAGGTTTGGAAAAGAAGACTCGGTCACCCGCGATTAACCTGGGCCAGGATGTTATTGTCGATTTTTCTAGTCTCAACACTCTCCCTCGTGATCCAGTTTCTTATCAGGTTTCCGGATGGTGTAATGTTGTCTCGTGTTGCATCATCCCTCGTCGTCAAATCGACTTACCTTTTCGCTAGATCCACTGGGGTGGTAGCCTTTCCATTGGTTGTTTATGGGAAGTGTACTACTTCGATGGTGGTTGCCAAATCCTGGGACTCTCGCATTCCCATAACGATTGCCTGGGAGAGTACTCGGGTTGATTGAGATATAAAAGAGAATGATTTTTTTGCCAATCTCATTTGAAAAGTCGGTCGGTTTTAGCGGGAGAGCGAGTCCCAGACTTGTGTAAGTCTTACGTAAGCGAGTGCGTTCCACGTATCCTCGTTGTAACATACCACCGAATTGGAGAATTCCCATAATTATAGTCCACGAACCTTTCGAGTCGCTCGCGGACTCGTCCAGTCCTATTGGGATAGGCGTCTCAGCCCCGCGATCATAAAGCGAGAGGGCGCTACACTTGGCTTTTGTAACACGCGCGCGACTTAATTAGCTTTGCGTAACTCGTCGCCAGGCCAATCTTTACATAATTCTCCTCCGCCATAAAAATGCGAGATTGTCTCGCCAGTCCAATTTATGTATGGGCCTTTAATTTCGCCGTGTAATAGCTGTATAATTTTCGGATTCCATTAAGTGTCCGACAATTATACTCTACGACAACCAGCTAATCTGCGCCCGTAATGGTTGATATTGCAATTTCTCCGCTGATAGTTGACCCGCCGAGTAACTCAATTACTCGAGCGAGTCTTCCTGGGTGCGTTGCAATCCGAGCAATATGTCTTTCGCCACTCTCTCTCTATCTCAATTGAGTGTCTAATGACTCATTAACACAATTGCTAGTGGAGAATGAATGGGCGTTTACCTTAGCACGATTACCTTGTTGCTCGCGAGGTTCGATAGACTTAAGGATTACACATGGTGCACGTGTACGTGATTAACCGGTGGTGCACGAATGCGAATGAGATGTGGCATGGGGGTTGGAGAGGCACGCTTGTCCTAACTCCGGGGTCTCCTCGGCTCTGCTTTACAGTGAGGATTACTATGGTGACCTGGACCTGAAGAGCATCCGAAAGAGCGAACTCCTTTCCGGCATTCAGAGCTCGGGCGAAACCAGGAAGCACCAGAGCAAACCCAGGCCCCCATCAGCACCCGCGAGGCCCTCCACACCCCAACAAGAATAATCTCTAACTTTCTCCCTTGACTATTTCTCTTTCTTTCTCTTTCTCTTTCTCTTTCTCCCCACTTTACATCCTCACCTCTCACATAGCTCTTTCTCGCATTCTGCTACATATCTCTTCTCCTCTCTTCTCTGCTCTTCTGTCTTCTCTCTTCTCTCTTCTCCCCCGGTGTCATCGTACGAGGATACACGACACAGGGAGCCCCACACTTTAAACACAGACGCGCGCGCAATCGTCGACTCGCACGCGGTCACCCGGCACGATCTGCCGAAAGCCTATTGTGCACTTCTGATTCCGGTGAAATGGCGCGAGAAATTATCGCGGCGCGCAGGCTTCCTCGAGGGTTCGACGATCAATCACTCGTGGGCCCCGGGTGTTATCGATGGCGAAAATTCGCGAGCTGCTTTCCTCGTCGGCGCCGCTTACATTAGGGAAATCGTTCCAGACGGGGCGCGCGCCGGTATTTTGAAGAGACTGATCACTAGGTAGTAGGTATTTTTCTCGATGGGACTAGAGTGATTGAAGCGATCGAACTCGATGAGCCAATCGATTCCTCTCTCTCCCCCCGCCGGGGGTGTTCGCCCTTCGCATTCCGCATGCTCGCGTTTTTCCTTCCTCGTCGAGCCTGCAAACCTGAAGACACGTAGACTCACGCGAGAGCTTCATTCGACGATGATTCGAGTCATGTGGAATCGTGCCGTCTCACTGGCAGGTCTTTCGGGCTGCCTCTTTCTCTTTCTCTCATCTATTCCTCCGTCCTGCAACTCTATTATCTATTCCACGCGTCTCTTCTTCCTCTTCTCTCTCTCACTCTCTCTTTCTCTCTTTCTCTTCGCTCGCCTTTCACGTCCCCCGCTGCCGTGAGACCTTCGATTCGAAAGGAACAAAAACAAACCGCTCTGTGATTGCGCCATGTACCATACACGAGAGTCCCGCCACTGGATTCATTCGGAAAGGTCGGCATAAAACTTAACAGTGGTTAGTGCGAACTTTCGCAATTTTGTCAATCCGAGCCTATTCTCTCTCTGCCCCTCCGTCCGTCCCCTCGCCGCGCCAAGTGTGCGTGGCCCTTCGCCCACTTTCGGGGCAAGTTCGCGTAAAGCTGGATATCCACTGGCCTGCCCGTGTACATCTATATTTTTAAGTACAACGAGAGATTCGTTTAATAAAAAGAGAAATTCTTAAGACGACATATTTCTGCGTGTTACCTACCTCTCGACGCCGAGCCCTTTCACTCATAACCCATCACCCACCATTCACGAGGAACAGTGCACTTGTGGAAGAGTGCGGATGTATACACGACGGTAACCTTTCGTTGCATGGCGTCCTCTAATACCATCTCTGTAATTAAAGTCTGGCAATGGCCCTGCATCGATGTGAGAGAGCCGGGTGTCTGCACGTATGTAACTGTAACAGCCTGAACAGAGAATACCAGGACACGCGGGAGTCGCGGGACAAGAGACTTATGGGTAATGCATTCCTTAGCGAGGACTACTATGGCGACGTGGATCTCAAGGCGCTGCGAAAGCTCGGCTACAAGAAGTGAAAGCCCAACCGAGCCAGCAACACTACTTGTCGATGGGAACCAGTGTGAAAAGGATTTGGGGCGTAACAGAGAGGATCGATCTTTTCTCCAGCACACTTTTTCCTCCATACATGGGAGAAGGACTCGATAGTCGAATCAATCTCGGCGGTCACGCTCTCTACGTATACTCGCCGAGGCCCCGCAATCACATCTCATGTTTTTTCAGAGTCATGTATCATCGCTCGAGATCACTCGCGCTCGCGAGGATTTAGTTTACTGTGTAAATAAACCTTTCTTACAAGACCAGATGCTTGTTTTATTTATTCTGTCCACACGCTATTTGTACCGACCAGCGATATATGCGCTTGGATTCTCTTTACCATCGAGGCTGCGGTATTTTATACGTGGCACCATCTCCACTGGGACGTCGACGAGAGGACGAGGATGGAGATCAATGGAGATCGTTTTGAAGTGGCGGCGTTGATTCGTTCTTTGGATTTGTAAACTGTTATCCGTTATCCTGCCGGCTTGTTTTTGACCGAGCGCTATCTGCATGGTTCGCTTTCGTTTTTTGGTAAAACCTGTCTGCGTACGAAGTCGAAATAAAGATATAGAAAAGCGGCTGGCCCGCCGGGATTTCGACATGGTAGCATAGGAGGGTTATCGAGGATTGTTTACAATATCTGGGAGGAAAGTGAACGCACCTCCCGATGAGTTGTAGTTGGTTTTAGCGAGGCTTTCCAGAGAGTGGCTGTCGCAGTGTTTCCTTGAGACAAAGGTAAGCTCCTCATTCGCTCGTTGGGAGAAAGCCAGCCAAGATATCCTATTGAATCTACTTCGAATTGACAGATCCCTCGCGTTGCCGATTGTTCGTTGCCCTTTAAACTCCTCGAGAGAAACAACCGTGGTATCATGAAAGTAAAAAGTGGAATGTGCGATTGGATCGATTAGGGGGATGAGGCTGTCGAGAGGATTTCGAGTACCGTAAAATCTCGAGATCCAACTATGGAGGAAACCACCCGTGATATAACCAATTGTCAAGAGACATTTGACGATGATATTAACAATTTATTTGGAAAAAGATTCGCCATCGCGCTTGACGAATCTTATCAAATTCCTCCCCCGGAGTCACTCTTCGCATCTGATACGTGGAAAGTATGGGAATTACAGATGTTGAAAGATGAGTTGAACGATGTAAAGAATCGGTTGAATAATTACAACCTTAAGGAATGGCACGCTCACACCAGCTTCAGAAACAGTGCTAGAGATATTATTAAAAGAGTAAAGAGAGACATTCAGCCTGAGTTCCCTACTCAGGCTTGGTGCAAGTTCTATGAAGTACTCTCATCGTACCACGTGGTTCCAATCAAACTTATCAAAAGCAGGGGCAAACAGTTTAAATCGGTTCATCTGTGCGAAGCACCTGGGGCTTTTGTTGCCTCCCTTAATCATTGGATACAAACAAATGCACAAAATATCCAATGGGACTGGGTTGCAACAACTCTAAATCCATATTACGAAGGCAATGAATTATCAATTATGATAGATGATGACAGATTCATGAGGCCTACTTTAGATCATTGGTGTTTCGGAGAAGATAACACAGGCAACATCATGATTTTAAGGAACTTGGATAAACTAGTTGAGGTCTCCAAGACGCAAGATCAGATTTATTTAGTTACTGCAGATGGTAGTATAGATTGCTTTGATGCACCGGATGAACAGGAAACCATGGTAGCTCATTTGCATTTCTGCGAGACAGTAGCTGCCTTTCACCTTTTGGCGACTGGTGGTAATTTTGTATTGAAAATATTTACTACCTTTGAATGTCACACAGTATGCCTACTCTACTTGCTGTCCTGTTGCTTTGGCAAAGTAAATCTCTTTAAGCCAGCAACGAGTAAAGAGGGAAACTCAGAGACATACGTTGTTTGCTTAGGCTTCAAAGGTAACACAGTGATATCCGAGTATATGGATATATTTAGAACATTCTATGAATGTGGCCTTACCAAGGTCATGCTTCGAAAGGAGCAAATACCAGACAGTTTTCTGCAGAAAATAATCAAATGCGGTGCATTTTTCAAAAGTCACCAGTCTCTAGTCATAACACGGAATATTGAAAGCTTTGAAGCATCCGACAATTCGCTACACGAACTAAAAGCCCTGCAAAAAGCTGTGGCTAATAAATACATAAAAAAGTATAAATTGAGAAAGTTAAATTGGGGCGAAATCGTGAAAAAAGAGGCACACGAGAAAAGTACTCTTAATGTAAATCTACCAAAAAGAGTATTGCACGATTCTTATAACGAGCGTTGTAAGGAAAAGAGTTTGGATCCATGGGATAAGCTGAACCGATGTCTCGAAGAATCTGCTAACATAGAGATTCAAATGTTGCCACTTAATTCAGTTACAGTAAGTAACTGAGTGTTCCTTCATTCTCCAAAGCTACTTAATAATCGGTTACTTTAAAAGTCTGTACTTTTGTTCTTATAGCTTTCTCTGGCCAAAGGGCCTAAAGACTTAAAACTGTGTATTGGAAAGTCATTCCTCAGAGTACGCAGCTCAAAATTTTGCAATCCAGCAATATTGAAGTTGCAAAATAATACTGAGAACATCATTCTAGAATTGGGACGCAGAGTAGATTTTCCACCGGAATTTGAATTGGCTGATTTACAAAAAACAATTGGAATCATCTTCGATACCGCGCTAACTTTTAAATATACCGATCCTCACGACAATCATAAAACAATAACAGTAATCTACGACAAATTGCAAGATTTAAAAGGCGGGGAAGTATTGATCTTGACCGGATATTCCTTGCTGACGCAATTTAATGTCGGCCTGTTGTATCTACTCGGATGCTCGTTTAACGAAGTACAACTGCACATGCACCCGGTGCTTGGTTGTCAAATCATTTTGAAGCATTACAATTACAGTATGAGAATCATGAAGCATTTAATTGACTTAAAAATCGCATCCTACAATTGCACAGAAGAGAATACCATTTTGGAAGTTTTACCAATGCCTTTTCTATATGGTAAGGTAGCAAAACTACCCAAACTTAACATCAGACTTCTACAGTTAACATGTATCCTGCTTTTTTTATAGAGTCGCATCTGTTTTCACCAATACTCAATATGAATCATTGGATAATGAAAATCTACATTGATTTTGCGGTGCGCAGTGTAAAGGGCAATGACGAAGACTACTTATAATATTTATTGTATTTCTCAAAAACTTCGATTTATAACAAATTAATCGATGTAATAAATCTGACGATTACATGAATTCAAGCGTTGTGGATTATTTCTCAAACATTTCGCAACTGTAGGGATGTAGATTGAAGTACAGTATTGACCCACATAAATCACGCACGCCACGCTATAAAAGGATTGGGAATCTTTACAGTTCGACGCAGTGCTCTAGATATCTCCACGTAAATATCTTGGCTGCCTTTCTTCTAATTTCTCTCGCCCAACGAATTTCCTCCCATTTCTTACAGACTTTCCTTCCAGACGCAACTCGAGCTCGTATAATGAGATACGGTGCCATTTACAATTATGTCCGCCGCTACTCGACCGAGCAGATTATACCGAAAGTCTGTATAATTGGCGCCGGTCCAGCCGGATTTTACGCGGCCCAGCAGATTCTAAAGGTCTGTTACGAAGCTAATGACGTTGCGAGAAGTGATAATCCTAAGTCGCTGATTTCAGACATCGAAGAATGCGACGGTCGATGTAATCGAAAGATTGCCGGTGCCGTTCGGCCTGGTGAGGTTTGGCGTGGCACCGGACCATCCGGAAGTGAAGAATGTTATTCACACTTTCCAAAAGATCGCCGCCAATCCGCGATTCCAGTTTATAGGGAATGTTAACGTGGGTCAGGATATATCGATAAATGAGCTACAGGAGATTTATCACGCGGTTTTACTGGTGGGTTTTTTCTTTTCTGAGTAATCTTCCTCTTTTAATAGGATATTTGTTTATATCAATTGTTCCTCAATCGTTAGACTTACGGCGCCGAGGAAGATCGGCTGCTTAACATACCAGGGGAAGATTTAAAGAACGTCATATCGGGAAGACGTTTCGTCGGCTGGTACAATGGAGTTCCAGCAGACAGAGATCTCAATCTCAACTTGGACGTCGAAGAAGCAGTGATATTAGGTCAAGGCAACGTCGCCATCGACATCGCGAGGATACTCCTAACGCCACTAGATAAACTTAAGGTACCTAGCTCACCAACAATTCATACATCACCTACAATGCCTTCAAACCCTGCTTTCCAACTACTCAGACAACGGACATCACCTCGTACGCACTAGACCAATTATCGCAAAGCAAAGTACGCAAAGTGCGTCTGGTCGGAAGAAGAGGTCCTTTACAAGCAGCCTTCACAATTGCCGAACTTCGAGAAATACTCAAGCTAGACAACTGCAAGAACGTTTGGCGCCGAGAAGACTTTTCCGGCGTACAAGAAGTCGTTCCGATGCTGGCGCGTCCGCGGAAAAGACTCACGGAACTTATGCTAAAGGCCTTGGAAGAAACCCAGTCGAATACATGCGAAAAGCAGTTCGAGCCGATATTCTTCCGAAGTCCCCTCGAATTCTACGGATCAGACAAAGTCACTGGGCTCAAGCTATCAGTGAACAAGTTGGAAGGAAAGGATATCCTCAAGCAAAACGCAGTGGCGACCGACGCGGTTGAAGAAATGTCCTGCGGAATCGCGTTCAGGAGCATTGGATATAAGTCCACTCAAATAGACTCGTCTCTGCCCTTTGATAAGAGGAGTGGACTGGTGAAGAATAGTTCAGGGAAAATAGAGGGGAATCTTTATGCTGCTGGATGGGTTGCTACTGGGCCTGTTGGTGTTATTGTATCAACTATGACTAATGCTTTTCATGTTGGCTCTATGATTTGCAAGGAAATGATGATTTCCCAGAGCAAACCAGGCTCGGTGGAACTTCAGAGGGTTATTAATGAGAAGGGAGTTAGAACGATTTCCTATGAGGATTGGGAGAAGATTGATAGAGTGGAATGCGAAAGGGGAAAGCAACTGGGTAAACCGAGGGAGAAGATTGTAGATATTAATGAAATGTTGGAGATTATTTCAAGCTGATAAGAAATATTTAAAACAGTCAAGGGCTTATATACAATCGAATGGTAGGTTTATCATTCTTTTACCCGAAAATGGTTGATAAATGCTAAGAATAATTTTGTACACAAAGCTGTGAGAGGCAACACGAATAAAAATTATGTAAATACAAGATTTAGTACAAAATAAAATACCATGCAACTTTTTTGTATGAATACAAAGGTATACATCTATCACTCACCGATTCCTGCTGGTCTCCTGTCCAGTCCTGTCCACAAGAACACTAATCCTACATCGCGGTACTTGAAAGTTTGAAACGAAAAATTCAACACGACAAGCAAATGCGATTTGGATCTCGCAAGATTTCTACTAGAATTACACCTCCCGATCACGCACTTTTACTCCAAAAGCTCCATCATCACATACACTCAATGAATACCGTGAAACTAGATCGTATTCCTCAGAAATTTTCGCAATTTCGCGACAACGAAAGCATCCAAAAACTCAACTCAATTGCGGCACCGAAATAACTAGTTAGGCGGAAGTGGCGCTGGCTACCGCACCAATGACGTCACTCGTAACAATTATTCGAAATAAGAAATTGTAAACTGCAGCCTCTAAATTCAAGGGAAATAGTCCAGCAAACACACCGATCGAACTTTTCCCAATTTAGATTTACCCTTTCATTGTCAAACTCTAAAACTAACTTCTCGATCATTTAACAAAGAACGCAAATTTCGGAAATTAACTATACCGCGCTAAAATCAGCTTTCCATTTCTACCGTGATATTTATTGGCTGTACAGTTTGAGGTTTATAACTCCTGTAAATAATAATATCTGTGTACTATCGAGTAACAGTTACAACAAGTAAATTGAGAAACTATTCCGATTTAAACCTGTGTTGCATTCAGCACATGTCCCGGCATTGTTAGTGCGACGCAAGATTGGAACGTGCACTTGCTCGCACAGTGGTAGGTTTTGCAGGGTCTCTGTAATATGAAACAATCAAGATGAACTTGAGAGAACCGAAAAGGAAATACAACGTAAAGTTAAAAGCGCGGCCTCAATTCCCCATCCCAATTGGAGAAGAAAGCGAATGGTCCGTGTACACGGC
Source organism: Crossocerus cetratus (assembly GCA_963675795.1). Classification (NCBI taxonomy): domain Eukaryota; kingdom Metazoa; phylum Arthropoda; class Insecta; order Hymenoptera; family Crabronidae; genus Crossocerus; species Crossocerus cetratus. The sequence goes on from OY776667.1 coordinate 21,414,782, forward strand.
ACATCTCACGTATACCGGAGCATGTTTGATCGACCCTGCTGAGATTCATGCGGTGCATTCTATGGTAAACAAAGTTCGACCTTTCTTACTGATGTTTGTGATTAGTGAGTGTGATGCTTATCGTAATGTACAGGGATTTTTTGGTAAAGGCTCCTTATCCAGAAGCTATCCCTCTTTTGGAAAACAAAGGTACGGAGTACCTCCTATTATAAGGAACAGGCAGTGCGTTCATAGGAAAGAATGGCTGGAACAAGTCAAAGAATTAAGTATTGAACCCAGTCTTGGTAAAGAAACTAATTCCAAGAATGATAGCAAGAAAACTGTGCAGGATACAGGAGGTATACCTTTGTTTGCCCGTAGGTTTAATGAATTGGAATAACTAAAGATGATTACTCTTCTTTAAGATACTCAACAAGTAAATGGTAACACAGCAGAAGCAATATTAGAGACCAACAATGAGGAGATTATATCGGACGATGCTAAAGCCATGCATTCCCCGGAAAGTATTGTCTTGGCAGAAGATGAAGTACAAACCGAAGTAATTGACTCAAGCGAGGAAGATGATGTGCACATAATATTGACTAAGGCTGTTCAGGAAGAAGCCAGTGCATCTGAGAATCCACTACTAGATAGCAATAATAGTGAAGATATTTTTCACTTGCCTCATGAAGATCCAAGTGAGGGGAATCCTTGGCCCTCTGGATCAAATACACAAAATAAACTGTTGGTTCTGCCGGATAGTGATTCGGAGAATGATGAGTACTTAAAAGATATTAGGCCAAGGGTCGAGCCAGAAAGCTATCCTGTCCAAGAAACCCTTCATTTAACTCATGAAGAAACATTTTTCCTTTTGTTTGGATTGGGCTGCTTGAATTTAGTCAACTTTGACGGGGCTTTGTTGAACATAGACAATGCCTGGCACTACTTTTGCAAGACTGATAAACACTTTCTCCAGAAGTATATTGTTTACCACTACTTCCGCAGTAAAGGGTGGGTCGTGAAACCAGGCCTTAAATATGGTGGAGATTTCTGTTGGTATTCGTCTCATATTATACTCTGTCATTCTGTGCAAATTGTACTCTAAGCAAAATCAATTTTACAGTGTTGTACAAACAAGGGCCGCCGTTCTATCACGCGTCATACATTGTGATAATAGATGTTGTAAGTGCGGACACGCTCAGTTCAATTCCAAGTAAATCCATGAGGAATTTAACATGGAACGGTTTGCTAGGACTGGAAAGATTATCCGAAACAGCGGCTAAGGTACTGTCCCGCTTCTTTCCGCGGAAGCAAATAAATATTAATGTTAAACGTATGAATTTCTTCTATGCAGGAAATCTTGTTTGCTCAAGTTCTGTGGCCAGCTTCTATCTCTCTGGATTCCATTCCGTCTAGTCCTGATGTATTGTCCGAATTTAGCGTTAAGGAATTGTTGTGGAGAAGATGGAAACCAAAGAATAAAAATACCAGCACCAACGACGAGAACGAAGACTCGTGCTAAGGCCCATCTTTGATATTGCAAATTAATATATAACATATATTTATTTACTTAACAGATATCGTTTATACACTTTATACAGAGCAGAGAATAAATGGTTGCCTGGTTGTGTATGCAGAATTTGCCAGTTTATTTCAGTGACCTATAACTACCATTAGAAAACAGTACACATCTTAGACAGACAAGCTTTTCATAGACGAAGAGCTCTGCTGTATCCGATGGTTAAGTCGCCGGCTTTGGCATTCGTTCTCTCAGTTTCTTGGGAATACCAGTTTTCCTGTATTCGCTTCTCTCTTGCAAATACTCCTCCGTACATTCTTTGACAAATTCCTCATCAAAGAACCACTTCTCTAGGCAGCTCTTCATGACTTTAGTCTGTTCCTGGCATTTCACGACACTCAGGATACTAGCATCCTTGCAGCAATCGCCAAATGCTGTGGGGGAACCAGTACAGTGTAGTGACATCCGATAGCAGTAGTCGACTAAAACTGTTAAACGTTAGTCTTGCGTTTGGGACTAAATACCTGCTACTTCCGTGGCACATTTCTCCTTCCTACTCTTGTCCCTTACTTGTTTTGGAATAAGAACGTCCTTCTCTACTCTCCTTAAAGTTCTATCCTCAGGATCGCCTGAAATGATTCCATTAAACACATAGTTCGACTATTGTTGATGCCTTTAAAAATTCACTTGTTCCGCCTACGAGGCTATTATTTGCCGTTCGAAAGAATTAAGTGTGCGTCACATTGTCGATAGCATCGTATAACCTTAACAGACCTCGCGTTAAAGGCATATTTAGTTTAAAGCATAGAAATGGCAAGTGGAAAAGTTGTAATTACCTAGTCCATGGGGGCCGCCTCTCGCCGGTGAAACGTAAGTTGCGGAAATTTGCTCGGACATTATTTATCGATGTGATATATCTATTTACCGTGTATAAAAGATGCGTTCGACTTCATTCGCGTTTCGCGAACAGCAGCGCCAGCTGGGTAACGAAGCCGCACAGCTCGTGAGTGTGCACATTTGAGTCTTGTCACCGATGCTTTGAAAGCAGTGCTCCTTTTATGTATTGTCATACGGATCTTTCGCAATTTCCATCGTAACTAAGTGCAGTGAGCCATTTCCCGAAAGGTACGCATTGTTCTCGAGTGATTGAGTTGAAAGATCGGCGATTTTAAATTGCAATGTATCTTGGACAGATAACCTTTGCAAATGCTGGCTCTGTTTAGTCAGGATTCAAATTTTGCAAACTCAGAGCCTTGAGAAGTATCGTTGTTTATAGGGTGCGATTGATTGCAGATTTATTTGCGAATTTATCGGAATACTGAGAAGAGCTAGAAATGGATAGGCTGCTGAGATTAGGGGCAGGTATGCCTGGCTTGAATCAGGGACCTCCTCCTTCGGATGCTCCTGTTGTTGACACCGCTGAACAGGTATGATTTACTAGAATTTGATCATTAATGGTAATCTGTTCAGGTGTGTGAGATATATAAAATGTTCAGGTATACATATCATCTCTGGCTCTGTTAAAAATGCTAAAACACGGCCGTGCCGGTGTTCCCATGGAAGTGATGGGACTCATGTTGGGGGAGTTTGTCGATGACTACACTGTCCATGTCATTGATGTTTTCGCTATGCCACAAACAGGAACGGTAAGAACCTGGTGTGCTACTTATTGGCAAATGTGGAATAGAATCTTACAGATGTGCTTTGGTTAAAGGGTGTTAGCGTAGAAGCCGTGGATCCAGTATTCCAAGCAAAAATGTTAGATATGTTAAAGCAAACTGGCCGACCAGAGATGGTAGTAGGATGGTACCATTCCCATCCTGGCTTTAGTTGCTGGCTATCTGGAGTTGACATTAACACACAACAGTCATTCGAAGCACTGAGTGAAAGGGCTGTTGCTGTTGTAATTGACCCCATTCAATCTGTAAAAGGAAAAGTGGTCATCGATGCATTTAGATTAATCAATCCAAACATGATGGTAAGTATTTGAATGCCACTCTGTATAGATTGTTGATGCTTTAAGTATAATGAATGTTTTTTTCCCTCAGGTTTTGGGGCAGGAACCTCGACAAACGACGTCGAATTTGGGTCATTTGCAAAAGCCGTCCGTTCAAGCCTTGATTCACGGATTGAATCGTCATTATTACAGCATTAGTATTAATTACCGAAAGAACGAGCTCGAGCAGAAAATGCTGCTTAACTTGCACAAAAAGACCTGGATGGATGGTCTTACACTCGCGGAGTACTCGGAGCATAGCAAACTCAATGAAACAATTGTATCGGAAATGCTGGAGCTCGCGAAAAATTACAATAAGGTATGTTTACATATTTGAGGTGGAAAATGATGCACGTGTTATATAAATACTTATCAATTGGATGTTGAACAGGCTCTGGAAGACGAGGAAAAGATGACGCCGGAACAATTAGCCATAAAGAACGTCGGCAAACAGGATCCGAAACGGCACTTAGAGGAGAAGGTTGATACACTTATGGCTACAAATATCGTTCAATGTTTGGGGGCTATGCTTGACACTGTTGTCTTTAAATAACCATTTCTCAACTCATCACTTGGCATATAAGATGTAAGAAAAATATACATGTTTTTGAATGATGTGAGTGTATTTAAACCCAAGAGTAGGAGACTGCAGGTGTGTTATCTCAGGTAAAGCGATACTTTGTACAACTGCCGATTTTGTAGGAGATTCATTGCGATAGACTTTAAGTTTATACGTTTTTATTGAAAATACGGTCTTGTGATATCCCTAAAAACTCAGCTACATTCAAAAACTGCATTTTTTCCTCCTTATCTCGGGTATGAAGAGATGGGGATATGTACATATCTGGAGAGCTCTGGCACGAGGGGGATCGTTCTGGTAAATAACATGTCGACGAAATACTGGAAATGTTATATAACACATTAAAAATATAAAAGTCGAAAATGTGGAAGATATAAAGAAACTGTCTTCTCGTATTTGCAAGAATTATTCACTCGTTTGCAAACATAAAATTCTCTATGTACACCTTTGATAGAAAATTTTTATAGACATATAGCATTACTAATTATTAGCTCTCTATTGTAAACCTTATCTAGTAGCATTGATGTTACACTACGGCTCATGTTACAATAAACATGAATAGGTCGTATAACAACAAGCCGATCGTATTATTTGGAACATGGAAACCCTGAAACTTCACGATGAAGCGGGTGGTTCAATTGATTCTCGATTCCACTCTATACCGCAATGATAAGTATATGTATAAAAATTTATGAGACTTGGATGTAAATCGTGGATCTTATGAGCACGAACTCCGAGGGCGAAGCTAACTCTCGAGAGGAGCCTCTTGGTCCTTGTCTTTCTTTTTCTTCTTCTTCTTCTTCTCTTCTTTCACCGGTGCATCCTGGACAAGTACGATTTCATAGTAAACATACTCGAGAAAAACTGAGTAGTCGAGAGCTTTAGCTTACCTCCGTTTCCTCTTTCACTACCATGGATTCATCCGCTTCAGACTCTTGCTTATCCTTTTTCTTCTTCTTCTTATCTTTCTTGTCCTTCTTCTTTTCCTTTGGCGATGCTGTCTCAGGATCTTCCATGGGCTCTTCCTTTACGGTAGTGTCAAGTGTGGATTCTTCAGCTGGTGTTTCAGCAGGAACCGCAGCCTCATCATGTTTTCGTTTTTTACCCGCGGTCTCGGTAGAAACTCCGTTTGGTTCGGTCTATACAAAAAAGAAAAACATATACTTAATATTCTCCGAATTGCATGATGAGTAACGCAAAAGAACTACCGGAATTGCAGTACCTTGATCTCGGTGTAATCTTTGTAAGAGGATAACCAGTCTGAAGGGGTGTTTTCATTTGGCTTTCCATGCTTATCCAATTTACCCTCGATTATCATACGCTTCTTAACTGAAGCCTTGGGCCCCAGGCCCCACTTTCTCGGATATGCGTCCCTTTCCATAATAACTCTCTTGATCTTTGCTGCTACGCCGTGATCGCAAGCAGTCATTGTCGGGGATGTCATCAAAGCTATCCCTGTGGAATAAAAAAGACGCTATCTGTGAGAAAAAGACTTAGACGGATAAGTTGTTATTTTCACTGAATTATTTGATTACTAATAGAAGTAATCAGGTCTGATTGATGTACGGCATAGCTATAATACTTTGAAATTGTATTTACCAAGTGCTATAGCCTCGCCCTTGCTAGTTACTATAACGATTTCCTGGTTCATTTCTATGCCCTCATCATACAGCAAGATACCGGGCAGCATGATTTTTGCTCCGTAGCAAATAGCATTTACCTATTAATGAATGTATCTTGTATTATGCATTGCTGAGCGACTCAATGTCCATACTCTCGGTAATTTACGATACTTACAGCACTGTCTTTTACAATGATCCTCTTGTGATTAACAAGAAGTGCTTCCAGTGGCTTGATTACCCTGCGCAAATAGGACTCGTCGCCGTGATTCTCATACAACCATTGGGCATCGAGAATGTCGTGCATCGTGACCATTCCGTCGTTCTCCGATTGCACGCCCGAGCGATTTCGCCGAAGCTCTTGCATTTGACATCCAGTGCCCAAGAAGAGCCCCAGGTGAACGCAGATGGTTCTAATGTAAGAACCAGCTTCACAACTAACGCGGAAGACTCCCATGTTGCGCTCGGCGTCGTAATCTAGGAACCAACTATCGTAAACTGTTCGGACGCGGAGCTGCCGTTTCACCGCTGATATCAGCGGAGGTCGTTGGAAGAGTGCACCTCGCAATTTCTCAAGAGCTTGGTTCACCTGGGCCACAAGAGTAAATAGTTCAGAGTGTATCAGGCGACAAAGGAAGAAATGGATTTTATGAAACTAAAACATACCTTTTGGAGGCTTTCTGGAGCCGAATGCAGTTTGAATACCGCAACGTATTCTTTACCTGCTGATTGCTGAGACTTGGCTAATCTCGTTGCTCTATCAATGCATACTATCAAGCACCCTGATACCTTCGGATCCAAGGTACCGGAATGTCCAGTCTTCTCTACTTTTAAAATTCTCTTTATCCATGCAACCACTTCGTGAGAGGACGGATTGCATGGTTTGTCAAGATTAATACACCCGGATTTAATATACTCCGACAAATTACGATTTAACGGAGTAGAACCACTCTCCAATGGAGTGAAATGCTTGGTGCGTGTGAGCATCTTATTGAAGTTTTTGAACAAGAGGGGCCAGTCCTTGCACTCCAGTTTTACATCCTCCGTGGATGGTTCGATCTGGCACTTCATTGCTGCCTGGATCTCCCCCAGGGACTTTTTCTTGCCCTTCTTCTTCGTTTTCTCTGCAAGGGAAGAGGAGGATTAACCTACATGCTATTAACTGGTACACGACTATCAAAAAGCATCGCGAGAAAGCGGCCAAGTAAGTTCAGGCATGTGGGTGGAATTCATAATGACCGTAGCTCATAATAATCTCCCTCGAACAATCGTATATACTCCGATATCTCCGATCGGAATTACTCCGATAATGAAAACACGTGTTTACTGCCAAGCTGCAGGCATGCTGTTTCTGAGGAAAATGGAGCGCGCTCCGAAAATCCTCAGAAAGAAAAAGAAAATTCCCATCCTGAACCGAGCATAATTAGCTCCCCGACACCAGAAACAATACAAGAATATTGAAAATATTATTTATTACCGCACTCTGCCATTTTTGAGTTAGTATATGACAACACGTGCAAGCGAACGACCTAACTAAAGGCGACACCAGACCAAACCACGGCCGAAGCCAATGCCAAACACTCTGCGCGCCAGTGGAACTGTGTAGATATGCGCATTCGGTCAAAACCATCTCTCGGTCGGCAATTTCTACAATTATATTTCTTTCAATTAATTCCATCGAAACATTCACCGATTTTACAATATATCTCTTTCTTAATTAACAATTTAGTCTCTTCTCTCGGCTCTCCAAGTATCGCGGCGGGAAATTACGGAAATCCGCCGAAAGAATAAAAGTGCGCGTGTGACTCTATTTATTTTTATGTGCTTTCGAATCGGGAGATTCCGGTGTTTCTCCGGAGCTGGCGGTGGTCGTCGTTGGTTTCGGAGTTTTCGCGGCAAGCCGCGCAAGGGTGAATTAGGGTGAAAAAAGTCATAATCTGATAAATGTAGAATAAAACTCGCCCATGCCGACATTCGCCGCAATATGTTCGTGGAAAACTTAAAGAAGGACTTTTACGAGGTCATTCAAGGGGAGGTGAGTCTTTCGTTTTTGCACGAGTCTATTGCGAATTATTACTGTCCCGCCCGCCTTATATAGGTTAAACAGCAACAATGGGTTTCCTCTGTTTGTTGTTCCTTGTCGCATTGACATTCGCTTTAGCATAACATTGAGTTTCGATTATCCACGAAAACATTGTACTTTTAATCTACGCTCATTGTCAATCTCGCAGAATTTGTTGCCTGGCATGTTTTTCTTTTGTCAATAATGCGCAGCACTCCAGTTATTTGACAATACGTATAACAAACACATTTTCAGATTTGCCTTTCACTTTTCAGAGATGTTTGCTACTTGTTAATTTTGACGTTGATGCCATCTGTGCCTGTAGGATACTGCAGCATCTTTTTAAGAATGATAACATGATATATACCCTTGTACCTGTCCAGGGAATACAGGATTTGGTACATGCTTACGAAGAGAATTGCGAAGAGGTACTGCATCTCTCAGCTAACATTTATGCAAAACTTGTTCATACATGACTGTCATACTAATCACTAAATATTTCTTTAGATAAAGAATGTTATAATGGTAAACTGTGGGGGTACATTAGATTTAATATTATTACTAGAGCCTGCTGAGTCTGTGATATTTTATATTCTCGATAGCCATAGGCCATATGATTTGTGTAACATATACTCAGAAAAGCAAGTGAGAATTCTCGGTAAACCCGACATTGAGGATGAAATTCCCGGATATGATGAAGTGTTCAGGGATGATTCGGTAATTGCTGGCATTTTCTTTGTCATTCTTGTCCTGCATGTGCATCAATCAATGTTAACTTGTGTATGTTATCTAGTCTGATGAAGAGTCGGGCAACGAATCAGGTGACAGTGAAGAATCTCAACGTACCAAGAGACGGAGGTTGAATGAAGAAGACATGGAAAAAAGGGCATCAAAGAGACAATGGGCAGCAAATAGAGCAACAATTTTATTTAATTACAGTCAATACAGTTATTACGGAAGATCGGTGTGTATCATCACATCTTTATTATAACTAATCAGTTTGAAGGAAGAAGGAACATTTTATTTCCACAGAGTGCTACAATTATATTTGAAATGGCATGGAATATGTCAAAGGATAATTTGGACATGGCATGGTGGGCTATAGTTGGCTCCACAGAGCAGGCAATTCTCAATAAAGTGGAGTCACGTTTGACTGTTTTGGAAGAAGGTACCCTTCAGGCACACGTATCGCGATTAGTGCATAAACAAGGATCCGATGCAGACAAACAGCCAAAGCACCAACCAAGTGTTGTTACAGTCACATACGACAAAGAGTATCCTTTGGGGCAGCAATTATGAAATCTATAGATATACACGAACTTGAGTAACATGCTTTTTCCTTACAAGCAATTACCAGTTTGCAACTTGCATTGTATCGTCATTGGACTGTTGAGGCGACTTTGAGACATTCGGTAACCACGGCAGTATCTTTAAGGCTTTGGTCGATGAGGGGAGAGAAGCGTTTACGCGAGCTTTTAGCCGAAATGGGCTTACCCTTGGCAGAATCAAAGCAGCGCTTTTCTGCAATGGATCTCTCGCTGAGGCATGAATTTCGACAAATGATCGAGAAACTGGCGGGAAAATATAAGGTCGATAACATTATAGGAACTAGTTTCACTCTTAGCTATGGCTATCGTTATAAGTATTGTGCATCTGATATTGTTTATGCGATGCTGTCACTGATGGACTCCTCTGTAAGTTCTAACCGACACTTCGATCTTACACCCGCGGTATAATAAACAGTAACAGAGAATCTGGAATTCTTCAGGGTAGGGACAGGCTCCCGCAAAGATGTTTCCTCGATGCCCTGGACTGCTTGTCGAGGATGAACGCAGATATTTTGCCAGTTGGTATAGAGAAGGCAAAACTCATGCTGACCGTTGTATTCAAGACTGCACAGGTTCTCTTGGAGATGAAACACGTTATAAACGCTGGCTCGTTTCTGTATATCATTGTTCCTGAGGGTAGTATAGACAATGGGCTGTTCTCCCATCCTCATCCATTGATAATGTTAGCACAGTTCACGTTGAAAGCATACGCGAATGCTTCGCGGAACAGACGAGCGTCTGAGTGGCCTCTTATTGCCTCGTCAATATACAACATCGAAGATGGTACTTGCCTTGTTGTTGGTATTCCACCAGTGTGCGAGGACCAGCCTAAAAGGTGGGAATGATTTTCTCTGCATGAACTACAAAATCAGTGAGATATTTTAATTTTAATTGTTATGTGATTGTAGTCTTTTTGGGAGAGCCTTCGAACAAGCAGCAAAGAATACCAACTGTTATATAGAGAGCGACTACTTCGATACCACAAGTAAGATACTGATTTGTCACTTGAATTGCCTAGTCTCGTTCATCCATTTGTTATTACAAGAATACTTTCCAATTTCAGTAATAAGACTGAAGATAGAGGAAAGGCCGAAATTTTTAGATGCTCTGACAGCACTTCTCGCATAGGTATTTTAAAAAGGCCTGTATGACATGTATAGTAGCGTGATTGCCTTACTCGTTTATTTATTTCATAATCAGCGACAGTACAAATGACCAATACGAAGTAAATTTTATACGCGACGACGATGAATTAATGTAACGAACTTTACTTTCCGTGACAGATATCATGTACGATAACATCACTTTTCTAATCAATGCGACTTGAGATCACCCATTTTATACACTAACGACATGCGTAGCTTTTAAATTGTAAAATAGAATTTGTACAAAGTAGATTTTAGGATAGGTTAAGCTAGAAGAATCACGGTCCCCCAGTGCCGTACTTATTAATCAAAATACATTGAGTTAAACGGTAGGAACTAATAATGAGGAAAGACAAATTCACGACCGATCTTAATTAAGTTTAGTTTCACGTGGCATCGGTGCACGTTTGGCGAACGAATCTAATTTATAAAGGCCAATAGGTGTAGATATTTGTATGAGGAGAAAAAATAAATTCAATCTAATTGTTACGCGGCAGCTCGAGATACATCGTGGAGGAAGATGTGTGGTCAGCTAAGGAATTTTACATGACAAGACTTTCGAAGTATGCCCTCGCGGCGTTTATTAAGTAGTACATAATAATATATTAACGTATTCGTGTGCGCGTGTACACTTGAAAATACAATTCATTCGATTTCCTTGACTATGATATTATACATGTCTTTTGGTTATTTTCACAAAGGGGAGATTGTGCGAGTACAAATACAATTTCCGCGCGAGATCCGTCCTACGAGAGGAGCGATGGTATCACAGAAACAGGATTGAGAAGAGAGGAGGGGGAATCGATCGTTCTGTGGTTCCAGGACCACTCGAAAACCTAATTAGCTCCCTTCTTTCACATGGTTTCCGACGTGTGTGTATATAATGAGCGCCCACCCGTGTCCAGTGCGTTCAACATGTGTTTTGGTCGTTTTTGGCAGTCTTGTGTACGGCAACTATTTTATTAATTGGCAGCTTGTCGTTTCGGATCCCGTCGACGAACTGTTGCACGGAGTCCACCGTGATCTCCGCGCCGTCCTCCATCACCACGTATACCCCTCGGGGTATGTCTATTGCTGTTAAAAGGGGTACTGCATCGTCGAGGCCCACGAACTCGCGCAGAATGTCCGATGTTTCACACTGTTGAGTAAGAACCAATAATTGCCAACTCAATAAAACCAATGTTTACAAACCCGCTCAATTCTACTTACGTCTAAGGCTATATAAAACTGCAAAACGTCGTCAGGATCATCGTAATGGGGGTCGTAATCGGGCCGGTCCCTCCGATAGGCTTGCGCCGCGGGTAGCAATACACTCTCCGCAAATTGAATCTCGCAGTCGTCACCCTCTGTCAAGGAAACCCAACAAATCAGACGAAACTCAATCACTCGGTGCCGCAGGCGACGGTAACATTCCAAGATATGTATTCTGCTTGACCTTACCCACGAATAAAATAATCGCTGGTGCGTCATGTAACGAAGTAGCGTACTTCTCTGTTAAAATATTTACCAAACGCCTTGTCCACGGAAAGTTCTGCAACACGTCGCAAAATTCACTGTAATATCAGTTACAAACTCTATAAACTTGCAGGTAGTAGTGGCAGACTTACCAGTCCCTCAGGATCCTCGAGCAACTCGGCACGACCGTCCAGAGTTATTATATTATCCCGAGGATCAAGTACCACTAGAGTAGGTATCGCCTGTACATCGAGAGCCCTAGTCAATTTTCGGCGTCTCTCCTCTTGACTGAAAGGTATCCTCAGCCAAGGCATTGTTTCCGTATAAACGTTATAGGACTCTTCACTCCTGAAGTGATTAAAGCAACCGGCGAATTACAACAAATTCCACAATTCTCCCAACAATGAAAGAACCATTGCGCACCTGTCCGAACTGACAAAGATCACTTCGAAGTCGTGTCCTCTCTCCCGAATTCTCTGATAGGTATCGACGAGTTGCGGTGTGAATGCCTTGCACGGTGGACACTAAAAGAAAGAAACCACTCGCTACAAAGCGCACTTGCATAACAAAACAAATAAGGAATCGCATCGTCAGTGGCAAGGCATCAGTGGGACGTGCGGTTCATTTAATCCCGCTTGATTGTCAACTTAATGAGGATAATAAAACTAAATTGGAGATCCCTTTTGTCCCGTCAATTACTGGAAGGCAGGGCTCCTATCGTTAACGGATGGTTAGAAGTTTACCCAATGAGCACTGAAGTAGACACCCTTGAAGCAATGTCGCAGCTCCTCGTGAAGCATGGGCTCGTTGCTCTCCCGGGCGGCGCACGGCAGCAGAGGTCCATCCTCGAGAGCAGCTTTCGGATGCGGCGGCCTCCAAGGGAATTCAGTCCCAGTGGGATCGGCGATCGTTCGCTCGACGCCGCCCCTTGTTACCACCGAGCCGTTCGAGCCCTCCAGTAAAATCAGAGTCGGCACACCAGCTTTTATCCGATACCTGCGAGTCAGTCTCGTCTGCAAAAAGGGTACTTGATACATCTTCATGAATATTCACTATTAATAGGCAATTGCGCTCTATCGGGATCGATCGCTGCCTAGCAAAGCATCTTGCGCCTTTACAACAGCCGCGCGATTTGCTAAATACATATGAGGGAGACGCGGTTGCTCTAGAAAAATCATTGGGAAAGGAGAGAGAGGTGCTTGCTCCCTCGGCTCGCGCGTTATCCTTGCGGCGCCGGGAAATCATGGCATGGTGCGAAGGGCGCAACGAGTGGCTGACGGTGGCTGTAGGGGAGTGTTGTCTGCTGACAATGGGAGGCTGTCCCTCCGGCTGTACTGGATGATTACAGTAGGAGTGGGCGCACGGGGAGAGCGGTCTTGAGGGCGACGTTCACGATGGCTTTAATGCGAAAGGTTTCCAAGTCGAGAGCGAGTGAGAGAGAGAGAGAGAGAGATAAGGGTGAAGACAGAAGCCAAGACGCTCGGTAACCCTGTTGGCAAAGGCGGATCAATGCTGCCCCGCACAAGTGGACAACCGGAACACACTCCCTCTCGACAACCTTACAAGATCATTATCGCTCGATTATAAATGCGGCCGCACAGGCGACATCATCCATCCTGAGTGAATATTAAACTTCCCTTTAATACCAGACGCGAGTCTAGATAAGAGCCGCTCGCTACGCGACTGGTAAACTAGTCTAGCGATTCTACATCGATAAGCAGTCACCCCTTAGGCGCCATGCACGAATACACAAACCGGCGTAACTTGCCCGGGGGAACAATGCCGCTTACATTCTCCATGCATCGTCGGCGGATGAACAAAGCGGTCTTATCATATACAGCGCACTAATTCGTGTGTTAATTGGAAATCTCGGCCGGTCTGTTTGTTCCTGTGTGTGCCAGGCCGGGACGAGAGACATCCATTTTTCCCGATAAGCGCCAGATGAAAATGTGACTCTGTTGCTAAGCTGCCCGGAGGAAGTGGCTGCCGGGAGCGATTGCGGCTTTCTCCTCTGGGCTTGAGTCTGATTACAAGAGAACACAAGGGACGAATAGAGAAGAAGCCAAGCGCGGCGATAGCGCGCTGGCAATACAACGGCGAAAGGCCTCCAGCGCGGAAGAAGATAAGATGGAGTGGCGGATGAAGCTGCAGATTTCATGGGTTCCTGGCTGATCCCCTGTCGGACTTTGTCGGCAGCTTCCAGCCGGCTCCAATCCTCGACGATTAAAGTGGATATTACTAGTAGCGAATATTCCCAGCCACCATCCATCGGCATTTATTCTCTCTCTGTGTGCGTCTATCTCGGGCTGGGGGCGGAAAGGACGGTGATTAGTCTGCGGAAATAGGCTGGCGATGCACGAACTAGATACAGAGAAAGGACCAAGGAGTGAAAGCCAACAAGTAATTCAGCGAGCTTCCATCGGGCATGTTCGCTCGGGGTGTTGTTGCTCGGTGTAGGTATAACTCCGATATTCTATTGGCGGGGGGTGGCGGGGGGGTAGATAGGCGAAATTCACTATCGATGTGTTAGAGGGAAAGATAAAGAGCGGGGGAGCGCGCGAGAGAAGGGTCTCTAGGTACGGAACGTGCGACGTCGTACGTTACCGCGACCCTCCACGGGGAGGCATTACCTCCTGTCCCTTCGTATATATTTCCTACGGGTGGTTTCTCGTTCGTTCCTACGGGTCTGCGTACCTACATACATTCGTTTGCCGTCTCCGTCGCCGGGCGGTCGATAACGCGTACGTCCTCCCTTGGCGTTGGCTGCCGCTTGCTCGACGCCGCTATCGTTATTTCCCCCGGTGGCCTCTCTGTCCCCTACCATGCCAGCCCCCTACCGGCGCTCGCTTTTTCACTCTTTCTCAATCTCTTTTTCTTTCTCCTTCCCTTTCTCGCTCTCACCCCTCGCGCAACCGTCCCGCAGGCAAGCAGCTCTTCTCCCCCTCGATCCCCCCCCTTTCGATTCTGGCCCTCGCTCTCTGCGCCGCGAGCGCGCCGGGCGGCAGCACATCCTCGCCGCCGATCTGCGCGAGAGCTAGGAAAAATATCGGGGGCCAATGCCAATATTCTCGAGGAGAGCGATCCTCGAGGAATATATCTGCTTACCGAGCGCCGGCCGGCATCCTCGCGCTAATATCTGCTTCATTAGCCTCGAAAGGAGCGGCGGCGCGGAGGCGAGGGGCGCAGCATTCGTACCTGCTAAATGCGGGATATGAATGCGAGAAAACTGCTCGCCGCTTCCAATCGGCCGAGATATGAAGCCCATCGAACCCATTGCAGCGCTTCCTCTTTTTCGGCGGGCAATCCCGATTAATGATTGAACTCGATCCGCCGTATGATTTTGGAATAATGAAAAGTTGGAGGGTTGGAGAGGGAATGAAATCATCCTCGAGTTCTACTCGACGCGCGGTTCCATCCTCGCCTCTTTCTTCCTCCGCGCGAGAAAATCGCCGCCGGCAGTCTCCCCATGAAAAATCCGCTCCCCATTGTGCGGGAGCGCATCTCGTCTCCCGGAAAAAAGCTTTCCCGCGCGCTTGACTCTTTTTCTCCCTCTGACCGCGAGTTTTCCTTCCCCATTGAACCGGAGAGCCGGGACTTCTCATTTCGAGCGAGTTTTGACCGCTGTTTTGTCCTCGCGCGCTCCGGGCTCTGCTCTCCGGCCCCGGCCGAATGAAATCCGGCGTCGCCAGTCTCTCGTTCCGGCGGCGGATGTTTTTTTAATTCCTGGCAGAGAGCGCGAGAGAGGGCGGCTGGGTGTCTGCGCTCGACCAACACACGCCTGGCCCCGCTTTGATGCGGCGGCTCGCTGCATATCATATGTGGGATATTGTGTGTCATCCATTTAGTTCCATTAACGGGAGGATCTCGCCGGCTGCCAAGTTGTGCACCTCTGCGCGAGCACCGAGAGAGCGAGCTGCTGGTCTCCGTCCTCCTCATGCGCCAGGATTTTAACGAGACACCGTGCATTACCGCTGGTCAACCCCGGCAGCCTCTTTTCACTCCCGACAGTTTCAATTACACGCGAGCGAAGAATGCCGCCCCGGGACTTTCGCGGCAACGCGCCGCAGAAAAGCCCATTCTCTTTCATCCCAAGACGATGAACTCGCACCGGAAACCTCATCCTCCATCTCCGACTAGATCTCTTCTTTCTACCGTCCTACGCGCATTGTTCAACACTCCTGCGACAATATAACACCGTTGAACGAGTATGAATCTGAAAAAGAGCATTGACGCAGTAGAGGAATGCCGATAGCTCGTGAGAATGGATACATCACCGAGACAGAAAGTATCGGGACGAGTGGGGCGCGTGCATTTACCGTGAGCGATGGCGCATCCAGCCGGCTTTTGTTTCCCTGCGGGACTTTTATGCCTTTTATCCATAGGGCCCCCGGTCTGATATGTATCAGTCATCAAAGGCTCGCCGGAGTTTCGGCGCCGGAGCCACCAGAAGTATACATTTGCCCGTGCGATTCGCACGTACTTCACGCTTCCTTTGAACCGGCGACCCCCACGAGTAGGTCGCGCGCAATCTACGATATGCCCTCAAGACTAAAAAGCATGTAGACTGCGGGAAATACCCCTGTGATTATGGAGAGTAATGCGGCGTGTACATGCTACCTCGGTAGAGAACTATGTCAAAGTTTCGAGTTAGAAATTCCGGCTCGTTATCTCTCATTTCTTCAGCATAACACACGTCCACCTTTCTCTCTTTACCACTGGAAATACACGCAAGTAAGCATATTTCCCCTCTCGCCCCCTCTCAGGCTTCGCTCCTTTTTTCAGCCGACGAGCGAATGAGAAAGCTATTTGCGGAAGATATGGGTCGGCCACCCCGAATGGGAGGGAAGGGACTTGACTCCTTTTTACGGCGTTAGCCCGTCGGACGTCGCCGTCGAGTAAAGACGCGCACCTTTATGAAGCGGTTTACGCTGCAGAAATGACGAGCAACACGCTCTTCTCTATTACACTGCTCGAGCAGTCCACCCAGGCCTCTTCCGAGCCGAGCCACTGCTGACACAGCCGTGAATTCTTAATCGAGCGACTTGACGGAGTTCGAAGCTGCCACTGGTCAATAGGGTCGATATCGACGCGGCGAACGCTCGAATTTCGTTATCGATCTTCGGCAGTGGATTGATGGCTCTCGTTGCGATGAGATGGACAGGCTTCCAATCTATTTTATAGGAGCTCTAGACCACTGCGGGACTCAAGAGGGGTTCGAATCAAGAGTCTCTCGGTTTCCACGGAGGAAGCTGCACGCGACTGCTCCGGTTTTCCGTAAATGAATAGGACGAGCGCACAAAGGATTGGGGATTCGAACAGAATGATTCCCGTCGCGGCGCTCGGATATCCTTGGAATAACGAAGGAAGAACGTCGGGGCTACTTGACGCTAATTGCGCAGGACGCTTATCGTTACACTTGCC
Organism: Crossocerus cetratus; assembly: GCA_963675795.1. Lineage (NCBI taxonomy): Eukaryota > Metazoa > Arthropoda > Insecta > Hymenoptera > Crabronidae > Crossocerus > Crossocerus cetratus. The sequence goes on from OY776667.1 coordinate 21,431,886, forward strand.
GGATCGGCCCATTGGGTGTGTGTGTATGTGTGCGGTTCACAAAGCCACCTCTGGCTCAAGTGGTCCGACTAATGATGGTGGGAAAAGAAGGAAATAACGAACTTCGATTCGCCGCTTGCATCTCAACCCCACACGCATCTACCGCATTTGCCACGCATCGCAGACCTTTCCGATTTCACCAATTTCGCATCCGTCCACCTCCAGACTAATTGTTCGCTCGTCCTATTTCACCATAGACCAGCAGACAAGAATACTCCTAGGAAGCCTGGAATTGCAATGCGAAATTCGCCTTCTTTAGTGAAACTCTTGGACAATGAGCGAGAACGAGATAATCGTGTTACCTGAACTTCTTCGAGGAGCGTAATTGTCAGCGTGAAAGGGAAGCGTTTTGCGAAAAGGGGTTGGTCGAGGAGGCGCGTGCGACGGGGGAAATTGCGATAAAAATTGATTAGCTAAAAAGCCCCGCCGTCTCGCGCGCACACTGACGATCCTTATGATATTCTCTGGCGATATTCGCTCGGCGCGAGGCGACTCGCCTCTTGGCGCGAATAAAATCGGAACCTAAATAGCACGTCTGGCGAAGGGTTAAAACAGCCGGTGGAAAAGAGAAAAAGGCCGCGGTGCGCGGCTCGCTCTGCAACGTGCTCTCGTACACATGCACCCATCACTTTGTAATAGACGATATATGTGCTGATACTTTCAACTTTCAAGCATCCAGCGGCGCTCGGCGCCGCATCAAATATTCTGTCCCGCCATTCAATTTGCATGGCGATCCGAAGAGTCGGAAAACTCTGTTTGGAGTTTTGTCGTCCAACCGAGCGTCCCCAATCATTCCCGGCCGAGTCAATAAATCCGCAGAGTACAGATATCATTGGATATCATTGGCCGCGGGGGGGATTTCACCCTGCTCAATATTGAAACACGCTCTTTACAATAATACAGCCGTCGAGAGGTGAATAAAATGAATGCGAGCGAAACCAGTGCGTCCAGCAACGTACTGTGCTACACGGCCGCTTTTTGCCGGCGATAGGGTACTTATCCTAGAATAGAGAGGAAATGGAATTGGTGCATTAAGGGTAGTTTTGGATAGAGGTTTACAGGTGCAGACAATCTAGTGAAAGAGTATAGAGGAAACAAGGGTCGATACCTTTCTCTCGTAATCTCTGTTGGGCACGGCGAGCCAGGGCAACTCGGCGACGTGATTGCGGAAGCTCTCCTCGAAGTCGAGGACGTCGGCTACGTTACTCCAGAGGACCACGTGGACGATCTCGAATCTCTTGCGCCTCTCGCTGGTACGACAGGTGTTCCCGGCGTCGTTGCTCGCGGCGTTGACGCTCGCGTAGAGGTCGGCCAGCTGACGGGTGAAGTCGTCGCAGGTGGCATCGGGATTGATGAAACTAAAGTAGACACCGATCACCTCGCACGGCGACCTGCCCTCCTCGTCTACGAGGGAGCCGCTCGCGTCGCAGGGCTTGCTGTCCTGCTGGTTCACCTGACTGCACCGCGATAGTTGTTTGCCGAAGAGTCTGTGCTGCCAGCAGACCGGCTTCGCGGCGGCCGCAGGCGACTTCTTCGTTACGTTGCCCGAGGCAGACGCTGCTGCTGCCTGCTCGACACACGCGGCCATCGCGCACTACGACGACTGCTCCGCTTCATTCACCGGCACCGACTCGGCACCGCGACCACGTCCTGATCCCTCTCACGCCAAGCTCCTCCTCGCCGCCCCGGCACCACACAATCCGCCAAACCGCCGGCTACGAGCCACCGCTGCCAACCTGGACCTGGACCGTCGCCGCCGCCGCCGTCGCTGAACGACTGGACCGAGCGGACTCCATGGACCAGACGACCTGGACCGATCCAACCGCTCCGCATCCACAGGATTCTCTCAATCGCCCCGACCAATCCCGGTCGTCCTCGGCATCGCGCAACGCCCGCACGCAGACCTGGCGCCTTTTTCTTTCCATCGAAACTACACTAATATCAGTTTTTACCCACTTATTAACTCCAAGAATATGCATAGACGCTCGATAGAGATTTCGCTCCAGTGAGAGGAGGTGAAAGAGTTGAGAAGCTTCAGGTGTATTGAGCTCCGAGGAGGAGATACGTTTTGTTGTTGAATTACAAAGTCCTGCGGGATGCGCCCGATGGAAACGTGAAGTTTCTGACATCAATGGGATATTTATTCTTCGATGCTCCTCTCTGGAATTATAGTGAGTATGATTGTACGCTTTGTCGAATGGATGGAGTTTGTCGCGAGAGTTTATGTAATTGTCTCGATTTCGACGTGTCATGATATCGTAGTGCTACTGTCGCGTCGCCGCATCGCCGCCTTTTTACGCCTCCGTGGAATCTACTGTATCATTGGATCACCTTTTGGATAACCTCTTCCGTACGGTGACCATAGTTTACTGGGAGAGGACTATGCGTAGCTAAAACAAGCCGGGTTTATTAGAGTCGATTAGTATCTCGATGCGATTCGACAAAAACTTAGTATTCATCGGTGCGTGCTTCCTCGCTGCAGCCGACCTTGCGTCCAATCGCGGTCGTCGCGGAATACATTCCGGCTTACGTAAAATCCCCATCAAGTATTAAGCCGAGCGTCTCTGCACTTGGAAGTCGCGTGGTAGGAACTTGTCGCAGGAACTTTGTCAATGTTAGGCTGAAACTGACATGCTAAGTTCCGATTAATGATTCCAAGTGCGTGTGCGAGTCGCACTGGGAGTCATCTCTGCATCGCAGCCACGTGTGACGCAGTTGGACGATTCATATTTTGTTTTCGCGAGAGGGGGATAATATGTATTATTGAAAAGGGCGAGCACTGCGTTTCGGATATACCGAAGTCTTATAACGCAAGGAAATCTTTTAATCTTCCCCTGCTAAAAGCAGAGAGGATCGAGTCGCATATATGCGCAGAGACTAGATCCGCTTAGGAATTAGGGTCAAATTTTCCAGTATACTAATTCCCGATAAAAATGCAAATAGAAAAGCGCCGAGTCTCCCGATAATATCGAGCCAATCATCTTATCTGTTCCGCCTGCCACTATCTTTGATCGCGAAAACTTGGGCCCATTGAATAATAGAGAGAGAGAAGCGCGGCGCTCGGTCGATATTCGCGGATAGTCATCAGAAATAATTGATAGCCTGCTCGACTCTCTTGCTTTGACATCACACGGTAAATATCCCGCGTGCGTGTGGCTATTTGCCTTTCCTGTTTGGCGATCGCGGTCCCGCGGCGTCTAGGATTCCAGGGGACTAAGAGAGCAGCGAGCGCAGTACGCAGGGAGTTTTGAGAGTGGGAATACGCGTTAGGAGGGCCATATGTTTATAGTTGAGCTATAACGGCCAGTGATCAATGGAACATCGGACTTCGCGCTCGCGCCGTCGTTCCCTTGACGTCTGTCGTGGCTGAATTCCCTCTTGGAATGTTTATAATCGTGTTGGCGAGCAACTAGCCAATTCGCCGCGGAAAGTGCGCTCGTCTCGCGAGAACCTCACCGCCGAGCGATGGACCACGCAGTTGAGAGAATTGCTCTGCTCGCCTCCTCTAACTCAGCGTTTAATTAATTAGCATAATGGACAAGTATTGACTGGACTAGCAGCCGCCTAAAATCAGGTAATTCGCCAGGGCTGTCATTGAGTGTTGTTTGAGTGGTTGTTCGGGTGTCAGTTGGATTTGCGAGAGATTGAATTATTTAGAATAATTGAGTAATGTAGCGGAAGAAGGTCGGAGGTTCCGCTCGCTTCTTACGTGAAATATTCCTCTTGACATTCGGCATCTAATGCCAGACTCGCACTCTCGTTATCACGTAAGGGGCATAATTCCTTGCTATTATCGTTGCGGTAATATTGCTGCGTCGCGACCACTTTTTTCCGCAATATCTCAAGTGCATAGGCAATTCATTGTCTTCGGGCAATACACACGCCTAGTATTACTACGACTGTTGTGGCTTTTAAAGGTTTCTAAAGCCAATCCAATTTTCTGCGCCAGTTCATTTCCTTGGACTTTTAACACTTTATTCACCTCGGGCGGTGCCGTAATTATAGTTGGCATTCGCACTAGTGCCTCGCGAATTACGTCGCGCCGCTGTACTAGTTTTTAGCATCAGATTAATGTGAGAAATGTCATTCTGCACAGCTTCAAAATGAGCTCCCCCCCAATTGTGGTACCTGGCGGTGATCATAGGTCCCATTCGGACAGTCACTCCGCATCAGTCGGCAGTGCTACGGAATCTTTCAAAACTATGACACCACCTAATGTTAGCCGCTCGCTCAGCAATCGTAAGTATACTCTACTGGCATTTACGCCTCTACGTCTAGGAAGTAAATGTAAAGTACATGTCGGAGACATGTTTCGGACGCAGGTATAAAATCCATTATTATAATCATTAATGAATGTAGAGCACACAAGTTCAAGTGTTTCTCATTGGTATAGGGAACGATAGAACATTTTCTGCCTATGACTTTCGTCTCGTGATAATCCCAGCCTTTCAAGTAGATTCTTTTTGTTCTTGGCAATCGATTGTTGGTATTGGCAGGATGAGATCTGTCCTAACACTATAATTCTTGTCATTGACTTTTGAACCCTCACCAAGCAAAAAAAGCAAGCGACTCTTGCATGTACGTGTCAAAGTATCGTCTATTATTAGAAGACCATCAGTCCTGTGTGATGGTCCACAAGTCTTGTTGCTTTAAGAGTGATTAGTGACAAATGATCTATCTTTCATTATATTCATAAATATTTTATGATTTCTGAAGATTTTATTGATACAATAAACAATTATTATTTAAAGGTGTTCTTGACAGTGGATCTGGTACATTGTTAAATACATTAGGTAGGCTTATCAATATGAATAAAGTGTATAAAGTAGTGAGCCTGGTTGGTAGAATTGTTCAGACCAACAAGTAGCTGTATACTTGTAGTTACAAATTACAAACTGTATTGTTAATGCTATAGATATTACATATTGTTACATAAACATATTGTTACACTCATGATAGTCCCATGGCCCATCATTATCAAACAGTAAAAGCATACAGAACCATCGAAAACATAGCTTGACTGGCTGTATAAACTACTCAAGTTACATGAGAATGTTTACTCTATTATTAATACAGCATGTAGTTTGATGATTGAACAACCCAACACAGTGTCTATTTGATTATTTCCCTCTGATTTCTAATTAGTTTGCTAGATACCTTTCATTTACACAGTTGCCTTTTACACATAGCTGCACTTGTAGTATCTACTCATGAGTACACATATATTACTTATGAAAATGTAGCATGAAAATGAATTTTTAACAATGCCATTTTATTACTCTTAGATCTTGATAGTATGCACATGTTATTTCCGGATGTGAATTCTTTTTCTACCTCATGCAGCTAAACAATTTTTGGGATTATAATACAAGCATTCTACTGTAAATATCCATCTGCTGTTGGAAGACTTTTTTCTCTGGATTTCTTGAATCATTTTAGGCGTTTGTTGTTAGAGTGATTGAAATCAGTGATATTTAGAGCAGTGTAAAATTATGTAATGTTGACATTCTGAACGTACACTAGATCAGCATAATATAGTCTGTAGCCTCGACACATATCTGAAGAATTCAACTAAAAAGACATTGATTCTGTGAAACGTATTGAAAATCATTTTGAGATAGTAACTGCGACTGAAAGCAAACTAAATATGTAGAGCCAGTGGATCGACAACTTCGACGAAGCAGTGTCCAAGTACAAACACCACCATTACCTAAACTTCCATCATCCGAGTCTCTATCGACAAGTGTAAATTTAACGACTGCTGCACCTCCAATGTCACCAGGTATAAATAAGTATAATGTTATATTAATATCATGTCTGGTAATAGGTGAAAGTTCACTGGGAACTTGATAACTTTTGTGAGAACAAGTCAGTGTCAAACTTCATTGTTGAAGCTTTTACTGTAAGCAATTGAACATTTGCATAACTGTGCCGGCAACAAGATTCTAAAAGTCAATAGCTTTCATGGATCCATATTGAATTTAATTAACTTATATTCATTTGCAATTTACAAGGCACTATTCCCTTAAAAACTTTCTTACGTTTTATGGTTTTTATATTTACCTAAAACTTTATTGTAGGAAGAATAATTTTGTCTTTGTATATCCAAGCTTGCCATGCGAATGCTCAAAGATCACTATTTTGCTTCAAGATTTCCCAATATTCAAACTTTGTTGCTCGGATACTTTGCAAAACTTCTCTTGAAAGTATAAGTAGTTTTTTAGTACAAACTCTATGGCACGCAATTCACAAGTTCATCACATTCATGTCATTATCAATTACCAGCCCTACCATAAGTTATAACTTATAATCTGTATTTCAAATAGCTTTACCAGCTTCCTCTTAAGCTTTCTAAAGAGAACATGAACAATTTGCTGCTTCGAGATAATATTTTGAATTGCTAAAACTCTAATATAATTATCAGCAAAGATTGTATAAAGAATCAATTCAATTTTAATTTGTAGGATTATCTACATCGGGGGAGAATAATCAGAAAGCAGATAACTCGTCTGATAAGGTGTGTGAGATCATCATATATAATATGGGAATAATTCATCAGTTCTCATTGATCATGTCTTCACTTGAATCCTACTGTTCCAGTCATTAGATGCCTGCAAGTTAACTCGAAAAGAATCATATAAAGCACAAAGGAAGAATTATAGAATGGAGAAAAAAAGGGTTGCTAATGAACTCTTAAGTTCCTTTAAAGATCCTACTGTCATTGTAATGAGTGATTGGCTCAAAGTTCGAGGAACTCTAAAGAGCTGGACAAAGTTGTGGTGCATTTTGAAACCTGGACTACTTTTGTTGTACAAAAGTCCCAAAATAAAAGTGAGCACTTTCATTATTCTTTTCTCTATGGTGTGGTAATAATATCTATATGATTGTTACAGAGTAACCATTGGGTAGGCACCGTCTTGCTCAATACCTGTCAGGTAATAGAACGTCCGAGCAAGAAGGACGGCTTCTGTTTCAAATTATTTCATCCGCTAGAACAATCCATATGGGCTCCGAGAGGACCAGAAAAAGAAGCTATTGGTAAGAATGCTAGTAAATCTGACTTTCGAAAGCAACTACTAATACGATTTCTTTCTTCAGGGGCCGTTGTACAACCTCTGCCGACTTCTTATTTAATCTTCAGAGCTCCTTCCCAAGCTGCAGGGAAATGTTGGCTAGATGCGCTCGAACTATCCTTACGTTGTTCATCGTTAATCGTTCGCTCGACAAGTGCAATACCGCGCGCAATAGCTCACGATGCAACGACTACTCACGAAACTCAATGGAGCGAAGCAGATTATGAGAAACACTTTGAAGAACATGGTAAGTGGCCAAGTTCTGGTAGAATTGTTTAGCAAACAAGCAAAACATCCTGAAAGTTATATTTTTACTGGGGCCACTTATAAATGATTCTAAATATGAATTTGCCTTAGTTAAGCAAGTTACAGTGTGAACCAAAATTTATCAAATTATTATCATTACTCCTTCCCTGATGTTATTTATCCCGTGCATTCACCTTGTGCACCCATAGTATCTTTAAGTAATTACGCATCCCGTTCACTCTTAAGTCCGCAAAAGCGCTTCTGGCCGGGTCAAGCACTGACGCCACCCGTCACAAGATTTTCCAAAAGTGTTTGTCCACCCCCGACAGTCATATTTAAGCAATTGGACCAAGCACTTGTGTTTTGGGAAGAACATTTTCGAAACAGGTGTTCAACACCTACGGATGTAGAAATCACGGTGTCCTCAGCATCGACTGAGGAGGACGATGCTCTAGATTATGATGCACCTTCTTTGCGACGAGCTACTCCATCGGCTAGCTCATCCTCTGCCTTTGTCCGTCGCATGACTGTTCCTTCTGTACACACCCCTCCGTACAATACCCATCACGTAGTAACGCTAGATCCTATCTACACCTTATCCACAGATCTCGACGATATTAGTCAAGCTGAGAACGGGGTTGCGGCGGACGCGGAAATCGAAAGTGGTTCGGATAGTGAGTCGGAAGCGTCTACAAAGGATGATCAACCAGAAGTAATCAATGAGACTCCATATATATCCACCGAAAATGAAGTTCTGGGAACAGTAAGTGGTGAATGAAGTATAGCGCATAATTTGAGATGATTTTTCTATATACTTTTGCGTCTTACATCATTTAGGCTGGTGAAGTAGTCACCGAACTGCAGGAAGAACAGAAGTCACTCATATGGTTTTTGATGAAACAAGTTCGACCAGGGATGGATCTATCGAAAGTCGTTCTACCAACTTTTATCCTGGAGCCTCGTTCGTTTCTGGAGAAATTGGCCGATTCCTATTACCATGCGGATTTGCTGTCGCAGTAAGTAGATTTATTGAGAAGAAAGCGTTGACTTGGACTGACATCGCTTTTTCTTCCCGTTTAATAGAGCAGTGTTAGAAGATGATGCATTCACTCGCATGAAAGGAGTGGTGCAATGGTACTTATCCGGATTCTACAAGAAACCCCAAGGCTTGAAGAAGCCGTACAATCCGCTGCTAGGAGAAACATTCCGTTGCTATTGGCAGCATCCAAATGGATCTCGAACATTTTACTTAGCTGAACAGGTAATCCATATGCTCCGATGAACGATATTCCGAGTCTGTTAAGATCTCCACTCATTAAATACGTTTGGATGTAGTTATCGCATCATCCACCTATATCAGGCTTCTATGTAACCAACCGGCAAGATGGATTTACTATTAGTGCAACAATTATAGCCAAGTCTAAGTTCTATGGTAAGCATTTTCTACCACCTTTCGCCCATGGTTAATGACTGTTTAATGATTACCATTTGCGCTCTCTGAAGGAAACTCAACATCGGCGGTGCTTGATGGTGTCGCGATATTAACAATGCTACCTCGGGGGGAAGATTATACTATGACAATCCCGTATGCCCATTGCAAAGGTATCCTGATGGGTACATTATCCATGGAGCTTGGTGGCAAAGTTAACATAAATTGTGAAAAAACTGGCTACCATACTGAGTTGGAATTCAAACTAAAGCCTTTCCTTGGAGGAGCAGAACAGATGAACCTAGTTGTAGGTAAAATACGACTTGGGAAGGAAACTCTTGCAACTATATCGGGATACTGGGATGGCCAGATATTAATTACTGATAAGAGGACAGGGGTAAGACTTGGCTGAGTTATATTTTTTCATATGAATTCTTTGTCTAATGGTTGACAAATGATGTTACAGCAAGAGAATATGTTCTTCAATCCTACGACCGACATGCGGCAGAGCCGGTTAAAGAAATACACTGTCCCCTTGGAATATCAAGGCTCGTGGGAGAGTGAGAAACTTTGGTTCGCTGTTACCCAAGCGATAAACAACGATGATCAGATCGCTGCAACCGACGCTAAAACACTGCTCGAGGAGGCGCAGCGAGAGCGCGCTAAAGAAAGAAAAAGTCTGTTGCAGGAGTGGATTCCTAAGTACTTCGTTCAGGTATAACAACACATTGCGTGATATACTCCGAATGGGGCGGGGCAATGAACGGTGTAAATTATTTCCTATGTCCATACAGGATATTATAACGGGTAATTGGGTATACCGGCACGCAGATGTACGTCCGTGGGATCCAAGGAATGACGTTGTGCAATACGAGCATGATTACATCGTGCGTACAAAAACAAGACACAAAACGCCAATCATGCGTACTGGTAGCATTGTGTCAACGGAGCCAACACAGGTAGATTTTGTTGACTACGAGCTTTCCCCCATTGTCTTTATGAGAATATTGTCGTTTATTAATGTTGCTCTATCGAAATTTGATGTTCAGATACCACTGTTGCAAGCTGAATCTCGTTCTTCTCTGTCTGTATTAAAATCTTCCAAGAGGCAACTGTCCAACAACATACCACTAACCGAAACCGCTCATGATTCCGGTAGCTCATCCGCCGAGGCACATTCAGATTCTAGTCAATCGATAGGAAAAAGAAAACGGTCCGCAATGAGAAGGTAAGATATACATGGTGGATAGTTAATAATTTCGAGTAAGTCATTGAAGGAGTAACGGCTGCAATAGTGATCCTTTCAGAATTAGCAATGTTTTAAAAGAGATCGAGAGTTTGATGTCGGTATACGATGAGAAGCTTTCTCGGATCCAAAATCTAATCGAACAAGTTGCAATAAGACAGAGGGAACAAGTTGCATTAAGACAGAGAGAGCAAACAGAGCGTCAGCACCATAGTATAAGTATGTTGAAAATTTTTATAGACACCGTTCTTGTTATTATAATCTTGTTCTTTTTACAATATTTTGTAAAAATCTGGAAAGACGATTCAAGCTGTGGCAAATTCGATCTCTCAACATTGATATGAAAAGAGCGCGATCAAGGCGTTTCGCAAACGTGTAATTGTCGGCGTAGGTAATCCTAACATGGGTTTTTCCTGGTGGCGGGGGAAAATGAATTTGGTAGACGTGATGATTTTATGGTTTAAAGAGAGTATTAAGATGATGATAAAAAGTATATTGTCTGTTCTAGTATTAGTGCAATGGTGTCCTATTTATAGTATAAACAATATAGATTTTGGTTAAGGGATCTTATCACGGATCTTGAGTTGTATATAATACTTTATGTGATATAGCACATGCGAAGACATGCTAATCACACCATGTTGCATCCTTGTGTCGATCTGATCCATTCTGCGCGAAGCTTGTCGCGAGGTGGAAGACAAACTAATTGTGCTAGTAACTCGAGTGAGTCGTGAATTTCAGAGTTCGTCGCACGCGAATTCTAGTTAAAGTGCCATTGATGAACGAATGGCATACCAATATACACACGTAATGAGAGTATACAAATCCCCTACCGTTTATAAAATGTTGATGAGATTTCGTCCACTACCCAGCAAAAAGCATCAGTACAAAAGTACATACACAAGTTATTATGGTTGAGTTCCGCGTGTTACATTTAATATTGGAACACATACAGATACATAAAAAAAGAATGGTAACAATCAGTATTAGTTCCGTTTAAGATCAAGGATTATCAATACAAATCAATATTCGCCGGGGTAAATCGTGCAAATTTCAAATGTATGCTTCTAGACTTATGTGAACTTCGAGAAATTCCAGTACAATCTATAATTTAAGGATTAGACAGAAATCAAAGTCGCACATTGGAATGTACACACCGAAATTCTTGCACTTATACATTTTTGACGCTGGCTTACTATACATGTAGACTTAATACACATTCGTCAACAATAATGACACGCCACTGATCTGGATCAGTGATAGACCAGCGCAAATCCAAATTTGCAATCATATAATGAAAAAGGTCTAACAATTGTAATTAGTTTCCGAATCAGAAATTATAACACTCTCTGCATTTGAATGCACATGTGTAGATGAATTTCTTCCGAGGCAATGTCATTCATAATTATGACTCTTCATTTTCGTGTGCACTTTGTATGTATACATTGATGGAAGGTATGTTTTTATACAATATTTCACTTCTCTATTGTGGAATAGTTGTTTTTTATCCGGACACGTGCGTCTAATAAAGAAGCACTACATTCCTTGGTGTGTTGACAATTTTATTATTTCGTTACGACTGAAATCTTTGATATGCCCGTAATACTGACATTGAAGATGAATTTTTAACGATTACTTTCTACGTGCAGTGTATGCGATTTCAATTGTACTCGTCTTTCGTAGTTACCTTTGGATAATGTTTTCTCTAACATATTTTAATATGGTTACATTGTCGGTAAAGAATATGTATAAATAATGTCCTATAATAATGTAACATTTTCTTATTTCGCTTATTGCAGCAATATAGCTACTCGATTTACTAAACTGTTTAAGGTCTATATATATTTGACGTCCGGTAAATTAACAATAAACGGTGTTAATGGCTAATACGCAATCCGCTAAATTGAGGCATGTTCTTTTTGCACAAAATTTTCTAATCAGCCTCTGACTATATGATTATATAATACGCTTGGTACTACTGTGCTTTAGTTTAGCCAATTACATATATATATACATATATATATATATATATATATCAATTTTAAAAATAATGGTGTATAGAGTACCTGATATTCCTGCAATTTACGCGAATTATATTGATTTGCTTACGAAATTCTACTCTAAGTGCTTGAAATTCAACTATAACTCTTTGTACAACACGATTTGCGTTCAAGCATTGCCTTTTCACTCAGAAGACATTGATGGATCTTGAACAAAAATGTTGAAAGAATATCTAGGTAACGTGAACCGCATACACACATATGTATATGAAAGATTTTGTATATATAAGACACCCATAATATCAGCAATAGTATTCCGAGTATTATTACCATGCTGCTTCTATGATATACAAATTTTTAAATGTTTTAATTACTTGAGTTGACTGTTTCCACCAAAAACACGTATAGTTCTGTAACCAAATAATGATACCGCAAATAAAGGCAGTTACGAGAAATCCGTGTAGTACACATTTATGGAAACGTACACGCAAGTGAATGCGTGTGTGACAAAATAATGGTCCTTAACCATATTAAATTTTAGTGCGGCCCTCGTGATAAAACGAAATCAACCCGGCAATGTGTAACTGTTCAGGTAGAGCATGCACCTTTTTTCCTCGGAACTGCTTCACATTTATTTCAACATTTATGATTTTGGCTCTAGGAAAAAGATTCACCAGAGTGACATTTCCCATGCTCCATGCGGCCCTCAAAAGATTGCAAATGTGGCGATCCCATGCAAGTTTAAAACTTATTGCACAGTATTTGCGCCGCAATTATCCGATTAAAACTGATACAGCAGAATTTAGGGCGCAACTAAAAGAGGCATTGACCTTTGCGATTGACGCTGGTTTAATATTGAGAGAAGGGGGTGATAGGTATTGTTTACCAACGTTTTGGCAAGAAATCTACTTATCAGCAAACGCGGCGGAGAAAAAACGCTACGGAGTAATTGCCCCGCAGGTAATCCTTTATTAAATGGTATTGTACAATTCTTCATTTCATGTAACCATTGTTTTTCAGAAAAAATATAAAAGATTTCGGCGCAAGTAGATTTTACACCATAGCTCAATATACAACGGATGACAAATTGTAGAGAATCATCCTGATGGTAAAAGGGCATGCAGCCAAAACTTGTGCTGCAGTTAATATAGTAAACGCTAATGTCTCTATTATTTTTTCTTATTCATTCTGTCTCTTCTCTTTTCTCCTTTCTTTTCGATTTCACATGATGCCTCTCGCTAACTTCAATCACGTCGGAAAACAAAGGTTTTAATATTTGTAAAAGTATATTGAATAATCGCAATATGGTTGGGGAATTCTGAAGGACGGTATCCAAGTATAACTTTACATTCTTCCTCGATTTCAAGTTCGCACAAGTATTATACAAAAATGTCCCATTAAAGAGACGCGCTATATTACAGTCGGCGTAAGGGTAGCCCAAGAGGATATTCAAATGTCTGCAATGCCGCAAGCACATTTGAAATTCTGTAAAGGCATGTACAATTTTTCTGTCGAACCGTTTGGGATTGTCAGTGAGTTTTCGATCGAACTCAGTATGTGATATAAAGAACACTGCTGCCAATAAACAATCATCTTTGTCCAATTCATCATAAGCCTGCATTAGCGAGATATCTGTTGGAAGACTCGATTTACTAATCGCAGCTTTCCTCCTGTCCTGCAATTGGGAGATCAAGCCACCAAATTTATTTTGAATTCGTGAGACAGTTCTGTGCATGCCGATTTTTTCATCCACGATGTAGAGGATTAGACACAATAGTAAGGAATTAAAATAGCAATGCAATTTATAATGCCTCTCCCTTGCCTCATCCATCCAATACTTAATAATTGCAATGTACAACTTCCATACTGAAGGCAGTTGTTCTAAACATTCCTTGTGTGTTATACCCAATGTGTGCAGTAAAATCTGTTCTTTCCTGTCTGCTGGAACTTCATTCAAAACATGTAAAGACGGATAATTGGATGAAATTAAGGTGGTCTCAGGTATTAGTTTATAATACTTGATTCCAGCTCGTTCTCCCCTTGTTATGTACTTCATACTAGACGACTTTGTGTGTACGCCTGTTACTAGCAATCTATGTATAGTATTAAGAATTTTTTGGGTGCTGTGTATTGTGGCTGGCAACGAGGTGTCTTCCAGGCCAACTGGACAAACATACAAGTTGTGCATAATAATATCCATAAAATATGTTGGAAAATGGCCTTTCATAAATCTGTCAAGAAACCATTTTGGCAAGTCGTAAGTAAGCTGTTGGCTAGCAACCGTTTCGGATTCTTCAATCGCATCTGCCAGAGTGGTTTCCGTTTCTTCGTCATCTTCCGATTCGTCGTCGTCACTGGCATTGGGTTCTCTCTCGGTAAGTCCTTGCAACTCGGGTAAATTGTTTATGTCCCCTTCGAACTTAAAAGCGTGACTCGTACGTTTGCTGCTTGACTCTTGAGTGTCCCTTTCACATAAACCCAATGATCCAAAAATTTCTGTAGGGGCGATTTCATACCCATTAACATGTTCTACAATGATGTCTAAAAGTTTCTTCCTGAATGGCTTCGGCACTCGACTTAATATAAGAATCACAGCATCGTTTATGTTGTGCCGACTCAACCACGTGAAAGTAGCTTCTATCCTGCGTTGTGTCTTGCTGATTCTTCTTCTGCAAATCTTTTGCAGCTTCATATGCCTGAAGAAATATTTGAACGTTCCCTTCTTTACATAGTCATTGCCCAGTAAAATTGCTGCTAATGGTAATGTTGTCTGATTCAATCCTCGGAACGAATCAAAGAGACGTTCCACCCTGAATATTTGGCAAGGAAGTATATATCCATCGCCCGAAGGTTTCCTCACTGCATGATTCTCCAAAGTATTAAAAGGCACATACAATGTTCCGAATACATAAAAATCAGAATCATAGCTAACCACCGGGCAATTCAACATTTTCGCCACAGCTGCAATGGCATTATCTGCCTCGAAGAGGCAGTGCACTTGTCTGATGCCTTTTTCATTCGTAACATTATAGAAAACTTCCTTCAACTGCAAGGGCATAAACTTGCCACATGATTGTGATGCGGGACTGTACGTAGTGCCCTCTCGTACCTTCTCTTTAACTCGTAGTATAAGTGTCTTTAATTTCTTGTTCTCAAACCCACCATCGTATATAACTAACGGTGTTATATTACACTTTAAAAGTCTGTCATAGAAATCCGATACATACTCGACATACTTATCGTAATCCCCTCCAAACGCGCAATTAGATTTTGTATGCCAGATATAACTCTGACACGCTATACTGTTTCCATCGAGGACCAAATATGTGTCGTGCAATGCATGGTGCTCCAAATAATAATGCGAACGATTGTTAATGTACGTGGTTAGACCACGTATTCCCATTTTGTCGCACCTTCTCTTGATGCTTTCCTGTAATAAGCATTTGATTTAGGTAAATTTCGTTATATTTTTCCATTGGTCCATTGGGTGATAAACATACTTGCTTGTAGGAGAAACAATGTTTATATTTGTGCCTATTACATGTGTTTAGATTAGTTCAGATGTTTTGGAGCGTTGTGGTACTACGCAACAGATGATGCGGGTATCTATGAATGGTGGATCGGTGGATGCTGGATAGTGTGAAGATGGTGAGGGTTAAAAAAGCAGTGCGTTGGCTGCCCTGTCCCGCACAGGAGAATGCAGCATGCAAAAACAAACCGCCGTAAACATAACCGCAGCTAATGCGACACATTAAAGTTGCTTGACATTTGGACTTGTAATTAATTAAATTGAGAGAAAGAGATATATTTTCCCGACAAGATGGGCAAGGAGAATGATTCGGATAATACGAAGAAGAGAAGGAAATCTGTCAGCGGTAATCCCGGCACAAATGTTAAAGACGGTGATATGTATAAAGTATGTGGTATTAAGTACTGTTTACATTCCACTGGAGCAGAATATGCGTTTATTTCGCGTTTCTCATATTTCTGCAGACCATCATTAGCTATGAAGAAAAGGAAGCTATGGACAGGCTGCCCGAGGCTGACTCTGAATGCTTTCTCAAGACTTGTGACAGTATTCGTAAAGCAATGAGCAAAGTTGCTAAGTTGAAAACCAGTGGTGATTCTAATGTGTGTATCTCAAAGTGGATTGGGTTCCCTGTGATTTAACTCAATTGTAACATTCACTCAAACCTGTAGGCTAAAGAAGAGATCCGTGAACTCCAAATACAAACTTCTCTCGCATTTATCGAACTGAAAAAACTGAATAGAATGGAAAAGTTTCGCACCAAGTTTGCGAGGGACTCTCTCATTGCAGCCAAGAGTGGTGTGGACAGTAGGCATTTGCATTTACAGAACTTGTTGTACGAAGTGATGCATTTAAAGAAAGAAGTGATAAAGTGCCTCCAGTTCAAGTAATGCTTCTATTATCAATTTGCTCTGTTTTAATGATTAGTATTACAATTTTTCAATACTGTGAAATGTTTGCAGGTCGAAGGATGAATTGATAGAATTAGTAGGCGAAGAAGAATTCTTTAAGGACGCACCTGAGGGAACTTCTAGGCCAGTGAGTCAAAGTTCTAAGATCTGCACTTCAAACATACATGTTTTTAATTTAAGATCATTTTAGGATATAACAAAGAATAATCCACATCAATTGAGATTAGCCAGGCTGGAATGGGAGTTGATACAAAGAAAGCAATTGGCTGCATTATGTGACGAGTTGAGTGAAAGTAAGAAGGGTGTAGCTGCTAGTATTGAATTAAAGCAAACACGTTTGGACAATTTGGCACCACAGTTGCGTTCGATATTGGAGGTAATTTCAAGTGTGGTAACAGATAATTTTATGTGTGAGGATTTGGTTGATGACCATAATTATTCCACAGGCGAGCAAATCCTTGCAGGAGAGTCTTGGATTACCACTGGATAAGATTAGACAAGAACATCAAAAGGCTGCACTACTTGCATCTCCATTATATGTACTCTATGCAAAGGCTTCAGCATACAGAGACGCTTATGGTAGACTTGATAACTTGACTTCAGTCGGATCGTATTCAGAACCATATAGAATTCCTCACAGTGGAACATTATGCTTTTAGACAACTCACTAATAGTAAAAGTGGAAGGTGACGAGGACGATGCAAAACGGGCAAATTGTCAGGAAGGTTTACAAGAGTCAGATTCCGATCCTGACACTCAAAATGATAATCTCGTGGAGGAAACGCTCGTTCATAAAAAGAGACATCACCGAATGTCGAAAGAAGCGAGACAAGAGGAAAAGAAAGCAAAGCTACTGTCGCAACATCCATTATACGTGAAAATACTAATTACTCTTAAAAGTACGTTATAGCAATGCTGTTCATTCAAGGGAGAATGGTGATTAATGTAATCTGTTTTCCAGACGAGACAAAGTTAACGTTGTTGTTTCATTATATGATACACCTGAAGATAATTACAGTCGAGTCGAGGCTCGAAGCCGATGATTTGGGCGGCGTCAGTGCAGGGTATTGAAATTTCTACTTATAATTTCCTTCAACAGGCAAAAGAATCACATCTAACGCATCTATTCCCATAGTGATATGCTGATGTCAGACTCCATCTTGCGCGAATTATATCGGGGAGACTTGGGATTAGAAAGTCCTAATCCTGCCAATTACTATCAATTAACGAGGCACAACCTTGGCTCATTTTCCACACTTCGCGTGGGCATTCCATATAAATGGGCGCAACGTATGGCTGGCCTTCACTTTATTTCACCCGACGCGCGTGAGCAAAAGGCAGCTAGTTCGGAATACAAACACGACAGTGTCGAGAGTGTACTGAAAGAAATTAAGCGACGCGTTAAAGCGAGACTGGACTTATGCATGGAAATTCGCCAATTGGAATCAGGAAACCTCCCGATCTTTGTTAACACAGTAGATCCTCTACCCGAAAAATTCGGGACTATTTTGCACAGATTTAGTTCTATGACATGGAAGACTTACTCCACTTATGCAAGCACGCTGGCCTCTCAACCAGAAGGACTCGTGTCGTCGGTGGACATCTTTTACGAGGCGATTCTTCGCCGTGGAAGCAGTAAGATACAATTTTTCTATGTGAAACTTCAATCGATGGTTCAAGCTTGACTATGGCTTTGTTTGGATTCTAGGTGAATTAGTCGCTAGGATAGCAATCAAACCGGATTATCCGAAAATAGCGCCTGTATTTAGTGTGATTATAAGTCCTATGGTGCGAGCCTCCGCTGACATTCTACGTGACATTGAAAGAGAAGTGAATGTCATGTGGGTGAAGCCCCCGACACTCTGCGCTCAGCTACAGCGATTGAGGGCGTGCTTCGATATTTACCTGGAGACCGAAAGCATGGCACCAAAGGAGAAGATATTCTTCCATCCAGTAAGGGGACGCACGCGTGCAAGGCCGTATAAGTATTTGCCCTTAGGAGGTGGCATTTTTACGCATAGATAATACACTTTACATTACCGGTACTGTCACCTTTTTCAAATCCTTATATTTGAAATATATAGACATCAATATAAATTCGCGACACTCAGTGGCACCTTATGATCCCAGCATCACTCAGTTCCCTTTTAATTGGATGGGTGACTAAACCTCCGGAGACATCAACCAAATATGTGCGCAGAGTCTGCTTCAGTTTTCGGTTTTCTTCGGATAACTCAACCAGTTCTTTTTTAAATAACACATTATCTGCTTTGATGTGATTGAATTGGGCCCAAAAATGTCCAAGTTTATTGAACACCTCCAGAAACCTTGGGTCACTCGATCTTGATGGTTCGCATGCGGAGTCTTTCAATGGGGAATCTTTGATGCCAATAATTAATGGCTCTATCTTAGAACACGTCTTGATAAATTGTGTTATGGTTCCACCTTTGTCAGAGAGCTTTTCCAGATGCTACAGGTAGAATGGAAATATGAATGATGTCAGTTTTCTTTTCTTAATAATAGTTTTAATAAAAATTCCTCATACTTTTAAAGTATTGGTACTCGAAACACTTAGCTTCTTTAATCTCGCAGACTGAATTGTCTGAGCTGCTGAAAGTTGTTCCTTAATATGATCCGTTTCTTCCTTCATACGTTTTGTTGCCAGTTGAAGTTGTGATATACGACTTTCCCCTTTCGTCGATAGATCGTCGATGTTACGCGTTAAACAGTCGATCGTATTTTGCAATTGCAGATGTATCTGAGGAAACTCTGCAGTTCTCGCCTTGTGGGCATCGTCCTGCTCTTTTAAATATTCGTATTGCTTTCTCTTGGCTTTGGTTGTCATCTCATATGTACTTAAAATTTCATTAAGCTGCTTCCACAGAGTCTCCAATTCATCCGACGTGTTTTGTGCCAATTCGGCGGTCATATCATTTTTCTACAATGCAAAAGGGAATATCGTGAAGCTTACTGTTCTTGGTTTAAGTGATAAAGAACAGAGGAAAGAAGTACATACTATGTATAATATGTTATGAATATTCACGAAGCATTGTGTTTTCCTCGCAGACATTTTGTCGGCCCAGAGGCGACCTTCGCTCGAAATAATATTTGACATTTCTTTAGAGTCTTTCTCCATTCCCGATTTCAAACGATCCAAATCTACTACATCCGTAGACTTGACATTGCTCAATTTTTCCATGTAAAAGTCGTGTAAGCGAAAGAGTTGTTGCTTATGCTGCGCTATATAAGATTCATTTTATTATTTAGTAAAATATATCATTTCTGATATTCTACAATTGGAAGAGTACCGATCAGATTATCAATCATTTCCATATGTGCTACTTGAAGCCTTCTGTGATCCTTATCGGCGATTTCAAGTTCTTTGTAGAATCGGTGTATAATATCGTCCTTTGCCTTGATGGATTTATCAAAATTGGTCCAAAGGTACTCAACATCTTTAATGAGTTCTTTACATTTAATTTGCCTTAGTATGTATCTCCATTGTTCATTGATCTTGGCAGTATTCAATCTCGAAAATCCTTCCTCGCGCTTCAACTTGTTCTATCGAATGCGCCAATAATCAGTACTGGCACGATTAACGATGTCCATATAATGTCCATTACCTTTGTAAATACAGCAATCAATTGTTGCTTGCGTCGTTTCGCTTCCAGTTCGATCTCAGCACGATGTTGTAAATAACGAATGCGTTCTTCATCGCTCATTCGAGCGAGTTTATTTCCTTTGGCTCGTTTTCTCGGCATTCTTGTCAGTCTTTATTCAATCGTTCCAATTGGTGAGGAAGAAATTGAGTGCCAGTGCCAACGGAGAATTGTAATGTTAATATTGTTTAAAAGTTTTATTGCTGGTACTTATCATTAGTAGTATACAAAAATTTCGACAGCCCAGTACTGGAATATTGCTTTTTAGTGGTTTACGTCCATGCGGATATGTTTGATCAATATGTTTGATATAAGTTGTACATACGATAACGTCGGAGTACAGTCTGACACGAGATTACGATACCTTTATATTACATCTTGTAGCTCGATATATATTAATATGACGAAATAATAGTTTTATAAATTATAACAATTAGCTTCCTTAGATATTACTCTGTAGTCTCTCGTTAAATACTCTTAGACGCCGTTAATATACATAATACAAAATATAATCCATTTGTACAAAACATTAATACCAAATAGAAATGTGGTTGTGTATATATATACAAAACTCGCAGAAAACATGAACATTGCAGTCAATGGAGATTCGCGGGAATCAAATAGTTGCTCATGTCGAATCGTACGTTGCCCTAATTTGACCAAGAGTCTTGGTTGATTCATCTAAGCTCGCTAACGTGGCAAGATACTTTTGTTACAAGGAACTATCACACTCATCTCTCACCATGCGTCATATTCGGTTGCAAGAGAAAAACTACCAAAATTGTATATTTATCACAAATTTATCGTAAAATATAAGCTCTTCGTTTCTAAGAATGTGGGACCGTAAAGTATGCCTTCTGTCATACCTCGATATATGCAGGCACATACGAGAACTGAATGCGAACTGCAGGGGAATATACATTTATACGTGGCCTGCACGTGGTTTCAACAGTTCTTCTGTAGTGTCATTGTGCGGTTTTCCACCTTTTCTATGGAAAGTGGACGCTCCTTCGTTGTTGGTATAAAGCTCTGTGTGCGTCTTATTCTCTCGCCTCCTTTCAAAGGTCGCGTTACAACGATTTGTGCTTCCAAAAGGATCGCAGCTTCTTCTGCTCGCCGTACCTTTTCACGCGCCGTACGGAGTTCAGCGCCCAGGTTCTCTCTTTCAGCCTCCAGTTGCTCGAGCCGCAGTTCGGCGTCTGGAACATTACTTGCATATAACATGCTAGATTCTACGTTACCTCAAAGATAAAGATCCCTGGAAGAGTCAATGTACCCTGTAATTGGCGCTCGTTCTGTTGCTGTTTTCGCTCGAACTCGATCCTCTTCATCTTCTCGCTTTCTAACAATTCCTGTTGCTCCTGCTGCAAACGTTCCAACTGCTCTCGTCTTTCCCATTCTTCTCGCAACACCCGTGCTTGTAAGTTTCGAACTGAAAAGTTATTAGAGAATGGCAACTAAAGTGATAGTCACGAGTGAGATGTCTTTGGAAACACAGGCCCACCTATTTCTTCATCACGCAACGCTTGCTTCTCTTCCTGCAATAGAAACTCCAACTTCTGCTTCACGTCCTCCAACTCCTGCACTCTGGCTCCCTCCTCTTTTGATAAAGCTTCCAATTTCCGCGCTTGTATTTCGGCGGCGATTCTCGCTTGTCTTTCATGTTGCAGTTCCAGTCTAGTCTCTTCCCTCTCCTGCTTCATCGCCTGCCTCAATGATCTTCTTTGAATGGCCAGGCTTCTCTGATATCCAATCTTTTCTCCGGAATGTTGAATAGCAATTTGAAGGGCAGCTAACCATTGCAGCCTTCCTTTGTGATCCTCAGCTACAAGCTCTATACATCTATGTTCAGGGGTACTCAGAACAAACCTCCTATCAGGCTTCCCACCATTGGTCAAAGTATCTGCCCAGCAATTCCCATTTAACAGTATCACACCAGAAGGATCTTTCTGCTGAGAATCCTTGTAGTATGTGAATTCACCTGGTCTTAAAACGAACCAGAAATATCTGAGGGTGGGAAGGAGAAAACCCTTCTTCATTAAATAGCCCTATAAGATAACAGAGTGCTTATCAGAACTGAACATGGGCTAAAATTACTAATTTCACTGAAAGGTCTCTCACTTTTTTAACAACATTTTCAACATATATCTGAAAGAGGTCATCAATTGCTTCTGTGAGTGCTATGGTATCCAGTGCTCCACCCCCACTATACTTAGATTCCAATACAGCCAAGAATGTGGGGAATCTGTTACAAAGTTACAAAGTTTATAATTACACTTTTGCCACACTTAATCCATGTTTGCAACCTCTACTCACCTAAACATTCCAATAGCTGCGGACAAAGCTGAAAAATCAGCAGCATCCCATTGCAATCCCAAAGATGTGACCAAGTAAGATGCAACTTGTGCAACCTCATCTCCATGCACTGTGACCTATGCATTCAAAGTGAAAGAGATCTCTTAGAACAATGCATTATTCAATACTAAATGAGAAAGACAAATCCTGCCCACCATATATGAGCAATCAGCCGCGTCTATTTCAGTCTCTGCCAATAAGCAAAAGACCCTGAAGAGTTGGTATACACTGTGATCCTCGAATACCGGATGCGACCTTTCCAAGTACATTTTCCTACATACTAGCCAACAGATCTCATCTATGCCCTCTTCCAGAGTCCTTAGAGTTTGAATGGATGTAGCATCGGTGATGGAGGAGAAGACCTGAGCAGAGAGACTCGTTATTGATGACACACGCTTTATTATCAATGTCAATGACCGGAACAAAGAGATCTACTTCTTTCTGCAGGTAGTATATGTACTGTTCGAACGTCAAACTCGGCGTGCTTCGATAGTGCTCCAATCCTTTCTCCACTCCATATAAGTCCATAAGTGTACCAATGTTGGCTGTAAGGACCTGGGGAAAAGAGCGAGGTGTCCTAGAAGGTTGCGATTTCGGGAAGGGCGATGCTAAACGGCGCCACGCCCGTCGCCCGAAAGGACTCGAAATTCCAAGAGACTTCTTACTTTGAGTTTCGATTTGGCGACGGTGTCCGGAAGGTCGCCCTGAAGCGCATGAAATCCATGCCAAATACTGTTGGTCAGGTTCTTCAGCAGGTGGGCCATTCTTCAGCGGATATGGCAACAGGTGTTTCGATCGCAGCACCTAAACACTCATTATCGCCGTCGATCCACTCACATTACTCATCCAGTAGGGCAATTTCTTTGATGCCCTTTCTTGTCTTGTTTATCTCCGCTTCTCACTGCTTCCCACGGCGACAGTGTCCGCCGTTCCTGTCATTCATTCTCATTCCGTCGCACTCTATACCTTATTCGAGATAATTGTGCGCGAGCTTCAGGATGACTCCTTTTTTATCCTGGAAGCTCGCACTCTCTCTACAGTATCCTCCGCGAGCACCAACTGTATGTAGGACCGGGATATCTTTCGCAGCCAACTTCACTATAGTCGAATCTCAATGAAGAAAATCAGGAAACCTTGCAGGACAGATTCTATGGTTGTAGAAAGAAGGGGGTCGGCGGATCTGTTTAAATATTTCTTTATTAAAAATATTGGAATGATAGAAATTATAGTTAATGATGTATACGCACTAACAAGCCAGGCTCACGTGTATAAATAAAGATCTATATTCGTTTCATCAATAAAGTTAACAGATCTAATCGAATATATATTGACTGGACTATGTTCGTTTTGCGCTTGGTCCCGATGAATTAAAATCAAGAATATACCCTAACGTACCATAAAATCTCTTATGCGCCTTTCGTTTGGAAATAGAATCTATCAATTCCATGCTTGGCAGGGAATAATTTGGAATTCGACAAATATCCATTTAGACTGGCTTAGATTAAATAGTCGTGTATCGTCGATTATTCAGAAAACGGGTGTTCACTGGGTTCGTTTAGAGGATCGAGGGAAACAGATTATTCGTCCGCAACCCCTTGAGCAGCCAGTTCGGCTAATGTCCTTTCGAGGTAACTCTTGTCGGGATAGCCGTGACCCGACGTCGATGGGCCCAATTCAGTCTTGTGATGAATCTCGTTCCACGTTACCACGTCCTCTCGCCCTGTCGTCACCGAGCGGCCAATTGTAAATATCAATCTTCGATCGAACGCAATTTGCAACAGCCTTAGAACTCTTCGACCTAAATTGTTATCGGGCAGATAACACACTCGCGGAAAGCCCACCGCGTAGTAGGATTGGCCTGGATTAGGATGCTCGCTTCCTTGTATTCCCGATGGAATGCTGTGGAAGTACATGCTAGTGTGAAGATTCTTTATATGAAACGAGTGCTGGAACAAACGATCACTTACTCATAAGTAATCTGGATTGTATTTGTATTGGGGAAGCCTGGCAATGCTCTGGGTATCCTGGTCCAGTTCATAGTTCCTGGTGGCTGATTGCCCCTCTTTTCCCCATAAATTAAACGACAAACAGGGCACTGTATGTACATGGGTGGTTGCTGACAACTGAGCATTGCATTGAGACACGCCAGATGCAGTCTATGCCTGCATCTTGTCAACTCTACTGTGAGAGGCTCCGGCGAGCCCAAGCAGACAGGACAGGAATCAGAATTATCACTTTCCACCACTTTCACGTACTGGGAGATAACATCTGATTCTGCATCTACACCTATAACAGTTTTTTTTTTAATTAGCACAAGGTAAGATTATATTTAACAAGAGACAAGGGTCAAGGGATGTTACCAAGGATTGAATCTTTGAAAGCATCATCACTTCCCACACTACTGTCCAGTAGATCCACAGGACTCTCGTGACTCAAGTACGTGGAGACTGTATCGACACTGGGCCTCCTGCCACTCTTTGTACTACTAGAATCAACATCTAACACATTGTCCCATGTCTTCCTCTTCTGGCAAGGTCCGATATTGGTGTCTGCATTGTTGTTCTCTATTGCATGCTTGTTGCTAAATATATTGAAATTGCTGAGTATGACCCTGGCAATGTTTGAAGGACCTGTCTCTCCATTCTTTCCCTGGGAAGTCAGAATTCCTGTTTAATTGCTAATTCCATCACTAGTTCCTAGATTCACACAATCTATACGTACTTTCTTATTGTGTTTCTTAGTATTGCTGGGCGAAGTCTTTTTGTGGGTGGTTTTAGCAGTGGAAGTCTTAACTGCCGCTGTTGCAGACTTCTTGCCAGATGCCACCTGCAATTCTTCCAAAGCCACTTTGACCAAAGGATAAGGAGCTTGTTGAATACGCCTTATGGGCCTGACAAAGCCGGTACAACATCTTACTTGGGTCAAATTACAAAAGTTTATGATATACGGAAAGCCCAAGTAAGTCTTTGATACATCAATGGTTTTATCCCCCTGAAAGCAGACATGGAATTACAAGTTTATCAACACTGCAAGCACAGGTGTAAATACTACTCCAAAATGAGTACACACTCTAGCCCATGCCTCTTCAACGAGACATTGAACTTCCATGTCGTATGTGTGCCAGTCATCCGTATCACCTGCCCACTCCCACTTGGCGCCCTTGCCAGCAGGAGAGCTTGGAAGATAGAACTTTCTCCTAACATTATGCGTCTCGTCGCCATCCTCGCTGCACTGGGTCTTCGTCTTCAAATTGATGTAATACCTAACGCAAGAATCGACATCGATTAACGCTCGCTCCAAGAAATGAGAAACAAACCGCGCGCCGGAAACGATGAATGGAGCGAATGTCACTCGAGAATATTTCGATTAATTTGAATAGGTGAATGGTCGCAGGCACCTGTCGAGATTGGGATCGGCATCGCTGAGGAAGACGCGTGTGAGCTTCTTGCAATGGGCTCTCTCGAGGTGTTGCGATACCGCCGGGCTGTAAGGCCTCCATCGTCCGTGCCGATTTTCCCACTCCCACACAACGACGGCGTGACCGTGTTCTTGCCCCTGGGCATTCATCTTTCCGCCGAGGAATTTCACACGTACGCAAGAGGCGCGCGCACACACTCGCACCGGGAACGTGGGAACATCTTGGGGGCTCCCACGGTCAACAGGATTCGAATCCTTTGCCACTTCTCCAAACCGGATATTCGGCTATCAGGCGGAGGACTCTCCTTCAACTCTCATTCATACTTGCCTCCGATCAATCACATTCTTATCGTACACACCCGACGCCCACTGGGAGAGGAAAGGGATTAACGCCGCTCGAAATATATCAGCCGAGTAGCCTATTTACGCTTTCGGATCTCTGTGTGTCGACTGTGTGGAGGCAGAGAACTCTGTGTGTTGCGTCGGCGATGCGGGAGGCAGGGCAGGGCGGCCAGGGCCAACTGAGGGCACCCATGGGATATATCGCCCCCCACCATGGAACCCCTATGAATGATTCACTGGAATTTCCTCGACAATCAAACTATTCAATACCTCCCGCCTTCCCGCAGGCCCAAGAAATCGAAGCTAACCAATAAAATATATTT
Organism: Crossocerus cetratus; assembly: GCA_963675795.1. Lineage (NCBI taxonomy): Eukaryota > Metazoa > Arthropoda > Insecta > Hymenoptera > Crabronidae > Crossocerus > Crossocerus cetratus. The sequence continues at coordinate 21,458,455 of OY776667.1, forward strand.
CCCGGTCATTTTTCTTACTCACCGCAACTACTTTTTCTTATTCTTTTCCCTTCACTCGCCGCATTCGAAATTAAACGCCGCACTGAATCGCGCGCGCACTGCGCCTTGCGCGAGAAGTCGCTCACTTATGAATCTCTTTCGAGATATCGAATCGAGGAGGAATCGATTACAGTCGATTCAATTTGAAAAGTCGGCAGAGCCGAATGCTGATTTTTGGTTTTATTGCTGGTATTGAGAAGGATTTTATCAAAATCAGATGTAATTCGCAGGGGTTGTATTACAGAGGACCGTGATAGCGAAACTGAGCTAATTCAGACTTGTAATTTCTGTGATTATAGGAAGAGGATAACTCGCCAAGGATTCTATTTTATTTTCTCGAAGTCGCTCTGTTTTTTATTATTTTCGTCCCTCGACAGGTATTTAACTCAATTTTATGCAAAGTCTAGGAGTCGAAGTCTAGCTTCGTTAATCGAGACAAATAAGAGAAATGGTTATGCGGCGCATATCATTGTGCAATCAGACTATAACCTGCATATGTGCAAGTGTTTGCGACGCTAGGGTAGCAAGGTGTCGGTATTCCACCCCAAGTCCACTGGCGAATTAATGTTTACTGTGCTCAGATCGCAAGAGATATTCCGGCATAGCGTGTGGCGTAAGAGGCGATAATAGCCGAGGGTGGAATCGCACCGGTGGAAAATAAAGGAAAACTGGCTCGAATAATAGTCGCATATGCATAGATGGCTGTTATCGCAGTGTGGCTTAACCCGGTTCTAGGGCTCCAAGAGGCTTTGTTGCTCCGCTCGGATTAATGGAAAACCAATTTGTCGCGTGTCACGACAGCAATCGCTTATAGATGAATATGCGCAGGTTTGCTGGACAGTCGAGCGTGGAAATTGATACGTAGGTTACAGAGCTCCTCGGAGCAGTGCAGCGACGAGAATCCTCGAGGTTGAGGGAATCTCGGAGAAATGGACGTAGAGCGACTGGCGGTGTTCGCTGGTGTTGGCTTTGCGATTGCTGTGGTGGCTTTTGTTGTCTGGGGCCCAACGCCCAAGCCGAAAAGAGGTAACACTTTTCGAGGCGAAGTTACCGCACGGGAACATTGACGCGATCCGAGTTTATCTTAATGTTTTGTCGATGATTTTCTCAGGGAAGGTGATTGGCATTAATAATCTGGGATACACGTGCTTCCTCAATGCACTTCTGCAAGCTCTAGCCGCTTCTCCCACGTTTATTACATGGCTCAAGAGACACCGGGACAAGACCACCAAAACTGACTTCATTCCCTCGTTACTTTCTGTCTTTGAAAGTAAGGCGCACAGCAATTATGATTCCACTGGTAGAGGAGCCAAGTATTAATGACACGCAATACTGTTTGATTAGAGATCAATGGGTATGCGGAAGACATGTACGGTGATGTAACACCGGTCGAGATTATTTCCTCGCTGGGGCCGTTGTGGACCTTTGCACCTGATCATCAAGATACTCATGAGTTGTTTCATGTGGTTCTTAATGCATTGCAAAATGAAATCCAGCCACCTTATAGGGTAGGTTGTAAAGTACAGGGTGATTCACTAATTTTGGGAATGATTATTGTTTTAATAGCCAGGACAGCCCTTTCTGCCACTGATTTTTGGTTGAATCTTAGTTTCTAGGCTCCAACTAAAGAAATATCAAGCATTCGATCGATTTCGGGAACCTTCGAAAAATCGAGAATTTTTCCATAGCTACCCCTTCTTATTTTTTCGATTTTTTGACATTTTTTCAACTCGTCCGATTTCGATATTTTTCGATAGATTTATCCGTAAAACTAAGAAATAGCACAGAATTAATGGGTCAGAGTCCATAATTGTGTCGTACGAGCGATATTTCGTCGATTTTCGGATGAAAATTGTCGAATTCTCATTCGTTTGGCACAATTTTGGCCTTTGACGAACTAATTTTGTGCAGAATCTTAGTTTCTAGGCACAAACTAAAGATATATCAAGCATTCGATCGATTTCGGGAACCTTCGAAAAATCGAGAATTTTTCCATACCTACCCCTTCTTATTTTTTCGATTTTTTGACATTTTTTCAACTCGTCCGATTTTGGCATTTTTCCATAGATTTATCCCTAGAACTAAGAAATAACACAGAATTAGTGGGTCAAAGTCCATAATTGTGTCGTACGAGCGATATTTCGTCGATTTTCGGTGAAAAATTGTCAAAATCTCATTCGTTTGGCACAGTTTTGGCCTTTGACCAACTAATTTCCTGCGAATTCTTAGTTTCTACGCTCATACTAAAGAAATATCAGGCATTCGATCGATTTCGGGAACCTTCGAAAAATCGAGAATTTCCATACCTACCCCTTCTTATTTTTTCGATTTTTCGACATTTTTCCAATTCGTCCGATTTCAACATTTCTCCATAGTTTTAGCCCTAAAACTAAGATCCTACATGTAATCAGTCGGCCAGAGTGTATAATTGTGTCGTACACAGTATATTTTCCAAAATTCTGAAGAGAATCACTAAACAGTCACAATTTATTCAAGTCAAGTGAATCGTCCTGTATATTTTAAATGATTCTTCTATTGTACTTGCTAGACGTTTGCACAAATAGAAATATCCTACAACTATAGGGTTGTGTACAACTAGTAATAATATTTACAGAATGGCAGCTTGTCTGATGCATTACCCGGAAATTTATCTGTGATGCCTGATATGAAAGGATCTGGAGATTCCCTTACATTCAGAAGTGTATCTTGCAACGACATAGTTGCAGCAAATAAGCACCATTGTACTCCGAATGGGTTTGATAAGAACTGTAACAATCATATTGTGACATCAACACCATCTTTACCTAAGATTGCTTGTCACAAGCCAGGCATGATTCTGGCCAGATCTTCCGAGCTTCTATCCAGAAGTATGGGAGACGCAGGAGACAGTGAAGTGCCATTTAGATCTTGGAATTCAATGTGTGTTGTACCATGTGCTCCAATGCCAACCATTTCCGTAGAAGCTCACCCATTCTCTGGCCTATTGACTAGTCAATTGCAATGTAGTAATTGTAAATGGAAGGTGAATTCCCCTTTCATTCTATAAACTCGTTTCTTCCAGGACAATATTTACAATTGATTTACGTTCATTGCAGTCGGCCGTGCGGTACGACAAGTTGGAGACAATATCTCTGCCCTTGCCGCCACGCGGGGTGTACATGAAATCCATGTACACATTGGAAGAACTGCTGGCGCGTTTCGTGACGAGCGAAACTGTGCCTGACGTTATGTGCGATGGATGCTCAACACGCTGCCTCGCTATGAAGACCTTAACTATCGGCAAGCTTCCTAAATGCTTGTGCTTGCACATTTCGCGAACAACTTGGAGCCCATCGGGCGTCCCAATCAAGAGAGACGATCCCGTCAAGTTTCCAGCAGTATTAGTACTGGATCCATATACTTTTACTGAGACGAAAAAGCGATATGCCAAAGTAAGAGAAGCTTGATTATGCTTGTTTTAATAAGTTGCGTATACTGAGAGTTGTGTCTTTTTCAGGGTGGTCCGGAAGCATCGATGCTACTTGCAGCTTGCGCACCGAAAACTGGCAAGCACGAGTACCGGCTTTCCGCCGTTGTGGAACATCGCGGCGAAGTCGACTCAGGTCACTTCGTTTGCTACAGGCGTGAGAATCGGCCGAATCACTGGCTCTTCACCTCCGACACAATCGTACAAAACGTATCCTTGCAAGACGTCCTTTACGCCACGCCCTATCTACTCTTCTACGAACGTATCGACAATAATACGCCAAAATCGTAACGCTGAAATATATACGGCTTTCACGACGAATCGACAGATTGGGCGATGTACCGAGAGGATACCAATAATCTTCTGTTGCGAAGCAACACATCTAGTTAGGATTATTTATTAAATGCGGCGGTAATTCTTGCATACACCACCGCTTGACGTATCCTGAGATATACGTCATCAGATCGAGAGAGTGAAACGTTCAGGGCCGCCGTTCCAGTTGACGTCTGTGTGTCACAGCTTATTGATGTCAGCGCATAGATCTTGCAAAGTTCGGTAATGCTAGACAACTGAAAACCTTTCTCCGCAGGCTTCTTCGAAAATCTCAAGTCACATCGATCTCAAGCACCGCGCGCGCGAAGCATCCGTCTATTGGAATCTAGTTTCTTAGCTGACCTTCCATATAGCGGCCAAGTATACTATCTCAAGTAGCAAGCGATCCAGTAGTACATACAACGTAGATAAAGCGATCTGCATCGGCTGTACATTGAGTTGTATACAGAGTAGACTACGCGGGCGAGCCGCCCTGTCGAACGAAGACTTAAATCGTGCCAATGGGTTCGACCATTTTATATACCGAACGAACAATTATTTTCCGAATTGTTTTTCTATTACATATTGAAAATATGGCCGGAGTAGACGGTAGACGAGCGAGGGAACGCTGACAGACTGAAATCTATATCGAACTCGAGGTAGTCGAACGCATCCAATGCGAACCAAGCAACCACGATCTTAGATCCAACGAGCGGCTTAACACTCGAATACTTGCTGAATCCTTAGCCATTCAGTTAGTGCGGTGAATGACACTTTTTTATACCTTTACCAATGTGTACTTTTAAAAAGCTCATTTACATTCAGTAGTAATTGATCGTTCGTAGCCGTGCAGCTCAGATCGCAGTAAATTCTATTCACTACCTTGCGCAGTCTCCCACTTTTTGTAAATACTTTACAGCCCACTCGAGCCCTAGATCCTATTGGCATAGAAACGTATGCAGGGTAGGAAGACTAATTTACGCTTAGTTGTAGTAGGCGATTTTCATAATGGTTTATATAGCAAATCAATTAAATGAAATAAAGAGTATTAAAGCGAGATGGAAAACCGTTTCGAGTCAAGTTTCAAATGGCGCAAATGGCCGACTACTTGTTCGCCCGCGCCACCTCTCCAATCCTTATATCCTTTTCTGCAGGAAATCCACTCTCGACCATCTAACGTCGAGTTATTCAATCTGGGCCTTACGTGCGCATTTGTGTATACACTTGTGCGTGCAATGGCGAAATGTGTTTCAGCGTGAGTGAAGTGCGAATGGTGGGTAAATCAAGGGAAATCTGAATGCTCGGCGCAATGTCAAGTTCGAACCACGAAATTATGTTCCTTCCTGACATGGTGCGATGTTGACATTCGAGACGATTTCTAAAATGCTTTCTCAGTGTGTATGGATTGAGTGCGAGTGAGGAAAGTCTGCAGGTTATGCTCGTTTTCTAAGCCTTGTAAATCCACCGTTCGACGAAAATTCCTTGCGTTAAACAGTAATTGCGTCATTGCAACAACATTCCAAAATGCCGCACTTCGTTAGCCCCAAAAATGAAATTGTAAGTCAATGCCGTAAGAGAATTCATTCTGTCGAGCACTGTTCGCTCTTATCTCGAGTCATCCTCTCACCAATTTCCCTTGACAGGTACAGAACATGAACGACATTTCGTCCGATTTCACGTGCCTGAAGGTATCCGCTCTCGGAAAGGCATCGAGAATATCAGGAGAAATTGACCGAATCACCATCGGGCCGCATTCGATCTTGAGGAACGAGGCGGAGAAATCGGAGAACATCGAGAATGAGCAGAATTCTTGTAACATTAAAAGCCCCGCGAGGCAGACGGATTCGCCGAATAACAAAAACTCGACTCAAAACGGCGTCACCTTTTCTATGAAGAAGATTCTCCTGGAGAGCGAATTGCAGAGGAAGGAAGAAGTCAGGGTAAAGCAGATCGGTTCTTTGTCAGTGATTCTCTCTGAGAAAGTAAGATTCTTGTAATATGTATGGGATTGTGTTTAAATTTCAGAAAGAAATCGAGAGACATTGGCAGCATATGAAAGAGAATGGAAAAGCTATACAGGAACACATGGCCAGGTCTCGCACCTCAATGGCAGAAGAGAGGGAGAGAAAGAGTGCGGCAACACTTGCCAGTATATTAGCCGAGGAAGAAAGAATTGCAGAGCAGGAGGAGAAAAGGAGGAAGCATGAACTGCAATTACAAGCGCAGCGCACTCAAGAGCAGAAGCTGAAGTTGGAGCGGGAAATGGAAGAGTATAGAAGAAGAATGCGGGAAAGGGAAGAGCTATACAAAAAAGTTATAAGTCTTAGAAATGAGTTTGGCTTGAGATACTGTGATATAGTGGCTGTTTCCAAGAATTGCAAGTATAAGAACACTGCTGCCATAGTTCTATCTTCCTATGTTGTAAGATTGAAAGAACTATGTCATCAAACAGAGATAATTGATAAGAAAATTAAGGTAATCCACAATACTTGGAAGAATGATTCATTTTATGATAAACAAAACTAATTTCAATCCATTAATATTATTTAGACTGGAGAACTGGTGCCTGCCGACATTGCTATAGCAGAACACATAGTCCAGCAAATTCATATAATTCTCTCATCATTTAGATCTGACGCAGGTATACTTTTGAATCAGTCGCGGGACTGAGTTTCGTTCAGGTTCAATCATCTTATATGATCGTTTTGTAGAAGAAATAGATCGCCAGTTGGAAGCGAATAATCCTAATATTGGGCCACCACCTGTAAAGGAAGTCCAAAATAAGGTAGAAGTTAGGCAGCAAATACCTGAAGCTGTGAAGCAGCCACCATGCGAGGCACAAGTTCCTCAGCAGATACAAGTTGCGAATACTGCAAACACTGTGCATCCCGCACCGCCTCCAACTACGCCACAGTCTGTCCCGACGCCTGCAGCTGTGGCCAAGGAGAGTACCCCGCCAAGTACAGAACAAGAAAGTAAGAAAATTATCATAGAAAGCCTTTTTAATATTTATGAACCAGGATGTCACTGCAACCAATAATTTTTACAGGCAATATGCCTGCCTATATTGATAAGGAGACCCTGCAAATCTACATCAATAGCCAGAAGGTCCTCGAGAATTATGCGAGAAATCACAACGAATTTTTACAATCACAACATACCAAAAAGTTCAGGATGGAATGCCAAAAGGCAATATGTATACCTGTGAATGCGATTTCGAGTACTACTCAGGATCATCTGAGGGACAAGTACGAGAGATTACATAATCTTCTCACGGGGCGATCATCGCTGAATCTCACTCAACATCCGCAAGCCGCCGCTTATTGTATAAACACTTTAGCGAAGAGAATGGTTGTATGTGCTCTGATACTCTCTTTGCACGGTCTATTCATATTGTCGGAGCAATGACTCAATTACATACGATGCGTGTTACGCAGGGTCAAGGAGAAACTCTCGTGTCGAGCCAACCAGCAATGGCATTCCCAATAGCAGCGGTGGCAGTGGCCCTCTGGAATGATCACCCCGAGTTCGGCGAGCTGCTCTTAGCTTACCTGCACACTACTTGTCCGTTCACGGTTCCCGTGTACTTGCCGAAAACAGAAGGGGAAACTTACGAGGAGCACTTTAGGTTGATGGGTTACTCGTACAGTGAAGACGGGACTGTCGAGAAGCACGACAAGTTTCTCAAGCGTATGTCGGGTTTAATGAGACTCTACGCGGCCATCACCATCACCGGTCAACGCCGAGGAGTAAACAAGCCGCATCCCCATGGCCTTCAAAATGCTTGGCGCTGGATTGCAGCTATATTGAATACTGGTTAGTGAGATGATTCAATGGAGACGACATCGCGATTTATAAAACTAGTGTTTATTCAACCGCAATCTTCATTTGCAGAGCCAAGTCCTTTGATGACGGATTTGTCCGCCACGCTCCTATTGGATATGTTAGAAGTAGCTGGACACGCACTATGCGCAGCATATCCGAAGCAGTTTTATAAATTATTGATACTATTATCACAAGACTACTACCCACGTATGCAAAGTGTAGGCTCGATCGGTGGTGGGCCGTTGGTCCGTCTTGAAGGGTTCTTGAAGAACAGCCTGTCAAAGGGATCGATCCCACCTCCCGCCGAGCAACTGCCGCCAAACTTTTGGTGATCGCAGTTTTGGGCAGTGGTCTATGACGTGTGTCGAATACCTCATGATTTTTCGGGATTGTTATTGATTGTCGGCGATAAATGTCTCCTAGATAACCAGTACTTTATAGAGCGATTTTTTACAACACTTAATGTGCTATGTGTAACGGGGAAGAGTAAACAAGTCATTTGCTGCAACTTGAATTGTGTGCAGACCAGTGAATGGAAGAGCAATTGGATTGTGTGAATGTGACTAATAATTGTACATAGAAAGACGATACAGCTTGGAATGTCATCATATTTATTAAAAATTATAACATGCAAATGACAAAAATGTAAAAAAAGAGTACGATCAATGTATGAAATAAATAGAGAAAACCAGTCTTAGTAGTACGGAACGCTCGTGACAACAGGTTTAGCGTCACTGAGATCGTAGAGCTCTGGAGCGTTATCTGCGAAGCCACTGACACCGTAAGGCGCGAACCTTTCCATCCATTCCTTCTCTTGCTTTATGTTTAGCAAGTAAGCTGTGATCTTTTCCACTAGGGAGCCTGTTACACAACAAACAAATAATCATTCATGATAAACTATACCTCGAGATCGACCACGCATACTTTTTATACACATCAACCCATGATTTACCTGGCAGTGCTTTGTTCGCCATGATTCGATAGGGTGGCAGTGGGCCTAAACTAGTTAGAATACAAACTGACTCGACGCCTGGTAGCAAGTTCTTGTGACACTTGATAACCGGCGATTCCAAGATCCCAACTTCCGCTTGCTTCCCAGCTACCATTTGTAGCGTGGCTACCTGAGTGCTTGCGTCTAAGTAAGGGAATAGATGAGCAATCGTGTGTTAATACAAGATTCTATCTGCAATTCTGTACACACCTAGGGTGTTGCCAAAGAACGACGGACTCTCTCCCCTGGTATACAAATGATCGAATAACAATGCCGCTGCCCCTACCCCCTTCCGTCTATCCGGCAGGGAGCACCTGTGGCCACGCAAATCTGTGATATCCTACAATAAAATATATACACGATGAATTCGATAATCGCCGAGTGTTACTGTCTCTCATTACCTCGATGTATCTCGCGCGATCAGCGGTGACGATTACGTCCGCGTACACAAGCGGCGAATTATCTTTGTTCAGCCGGTGCTCGAAGCAGAAGCTCACCGGAAGCAAAACTCCTTCTTCCCACTCTCCATTCGCCGGTAGAATAGCTGAAGAATTTAATGAATGCAATTTTCCTAGTACTCCTGGGAAATGCTCGCAACATATTTCAAAGGTAATATAATTATGTCTTTCGCCAACCGATATCTGCTGTATCCTTGGCAACCGGTCGATCGGACCTGGGTTCGTATAAAAGTACCGCGGGCTTTTCCGTAGCATCCTCGATTGCTTCGACGAAGACCTCGAATAAGCTAATTGGCAGCGAAGGTACCAAGTGCGTAGCTACAACTAGTGGTCGCTCGTGGAGGAGCGGCGTCGACAAAGGTGGAATCCTTCGGGGAACGGCGACTTTCGAGGGCGGAGCTGCATCCTGAAATACACAATTCTTAATTATCGAGATCGGCAAACCCTACCGAGAGTCCTCATTAAATATCGAGGAACGCACGGTATGTTTAACAATGGGCGTTGCTTTGTATTTCACGCCAGTGTCCGTTTGAGTTGTGGCATTCTCGACGGTGATCTTCGGCTCGATTTTCTCGACCTTGACCGGTGCAGCTTTTAGCTTCTCGGCCGCGGAATGTTTCAAATCGACTCTCGCGCATTTTGCCTCTGTTTCTTTTGTACTCTTCGGTATGTTCTTCTCGTCGACCTGTTCAATTTTCTTCTCCTCGACTTTCGTAACTTTCGACTGCAATTTCTCGACTTCCATCTTACTCGGTCTTTCGCACTTCTGCGCCTGGACCGTTGGTTCGTTATTCTTGACTATTTTCTTATCCTGACTTACTGCAGTGGGACTAGTCTTCGATTTCTCGGGAGACTTCTTGTTAGTCGCCGGCGATTCTTGAGTGGATTTTCCCATCGCCGCTGCCGCAGTCTTCGACGACATGTTGCAGCTGTATCTCTCTACCCCTCGCCGATGACTTTTCGAAGAAACTGTGAAAAATATGCCGAATATCGAGATTAATATTTTCCCTGTTTATTCCCATTTGTTTTGACGCATTGTGCGCCGAAACCCAAAGCGGTGCTCGGCGATTACGCGCAATCTTATCAGGCCCAACTTTCCCTACTAATTACTGTCCACGGCGACAGCTGCAATACAAACTAGACCTCTCGATCTACCACTCGCCTAGGAATCGCGCGATAAAAATACTAAATACTAGCGTCTACGCGTATTAGACTGCGAATCCTCCTAATCTACTTAGCACGAGAGAGCCTTCACTGTGCGCCGATAGTGCGCGTGTTTACATGCTCCGAGTATCGGCGCCGAGCGAATCACAACAATCAGAAAAGCTCGAGTCCACTTGACAATTGGCAATCGAGCGCTAAAACATTGTTCGCCGATGCCAATCGCCGCTCACCACCGAGAATCGGAGGGATCGCGTTACAGAGTCTCAAATGATCGCGAAAGAAATCGATCGCTCGCACCACTAAGCGATCGAGGGTAGCCCGTCAATGTATCTCTCATTCCCTAATCATCCGAGCCACTGTAAAAAGTGAGCCGAGCACGTGATCGAGTGATGGGCAAAAGAAAAGCGGGGAGAGAGGTTGCGATTAATTAACATCGAGAAAGCACAAGCGGAGAGGCGTTCGAGTGCAGGGTAATGCATGCACACCGCCAATGACTAATAATCAGTGACAGGTCCATATCAGTAGACGGTTCGACGATTCGCAAACATTTCTCGGGAATTTATCTGCCGACAGAGAGAGAGAGAGGGGAGAGAGTGCTCTGCCGGCGTTGCACACGTGATGTCGGGGAAAAACTGGAGCGCAGGATCGACCAACGATATTGTCGCAGGTCTCCGAGTCCAACCGCTAAAGGATATGATATTTCTAGCACTTGTCTATTCAATGTCAACTCTCGAATCTTCCACAACCAAGGATCCATTGTTAACCCAACCTGTTCCTAGACAAACAACATGCTCCACCAAAGAATCAAACCCACTTCGAACCCAACTACAATAAACTCGGCCTCCCCGATCAGTGTACATACTCACAATGACAAAGAATCCTGAGTGTCGATTGAGCGCATCGGCCCGTCCGCAACTGTTGTCTCGTCGTGGAGAAGTGTCAGGCGTGCGAGTTGCCCGCGGAACTTATAAGCGAAGGCTCTGCCTCCCCGGCGGTGCGTCGTGACGGACTCGTGAAAATCTCGTGGAGGTAGCTCGCGCGAGGGGTATGCGCCGCGGCCTCCGGTTGCGCCGGTGTGTCTTTCCAGTGGAGCCTCGAGATTATCTTCAGTCGCCGGCCGCGTGATGGCTGCGTGTTCCCCAGGAGGCGAGGAGAGTGCAGGTCCCCGCGATACCGGTGCCCCCCGCCCGATGACGCTCTGCTAAAGAATTCCACTTGGCACCATGTACAGTCGTAGACAGCAGGACTCTAATACGCGTGCGGATAAATACGACCTTATTGATTTTCGCCTCCGTCGCGAGAGTCGAGTGATGTTACAGTCGATTGCCACCTGTTGGAGTCTTCGATTATAGGCGCCGATAAGGAAAATGTATTTACCACTTAGAATTTATCTTCCTTTTCGAATAATCCTTTAATTGACACGATCATAGTAAAAAGTAGACATTTAAAATCGATTATTCTCGCGCGTCGTTCGATTCGATATCGATTTCTAGAGGGCGCTGCTAGCTGCGCGCGCAGCCTAGTTCGATCAGTTTTCGCGCGCGTCCCGGCTCATTGAAAGCTTCCGTTTCCCCTCGATTTTCGACAATGTTTGTGATTGCAATATCGAGTGTCTCGTGCCGCGAGAGGACTTCCCGTATAAAAGAATCCTCGCCGCTTCATGTGATCGTGAAGTGAACAGTGCCGGGTGCGAACTTCACCCGAAGATTCCTCACGAAACTTTTCCTCCTAATGGCGTCCATTGTTTGGGGACTCGGGGTTGGCTGTCACGATGTTCATCGAGGGTGAGTAACACATATGAGCATGAAATGCATGTGTCCTGTATACATAATATCTAGCGATGCGAGGAATCCATGGTGTCGGGGACCACGAAAAGATTCGCGAGTCCCCAGTAGCAGCGCTCGCTGTTCCGGCAATCGCTGTAAATTGCTGCTGGATATTCGTTGTGTTACGAGTTCTGCAAACGGACGAAAACCCCACCGACCAGCGTCTGATGAACGGTCGGTGAGGAGCTCACCCGGGCGCATAGCTCGCGGTAAAAGTGGGATGCTCGTATTGGCCGTGGAGCGCCAATGCCGAAACCTGTTAGGAAAATGCGAGGAGAATCGCGCGACATCGCCAGCCAATGGAAGGACGTTTGCGACATTGGACGTGTTAGCCGCGGCTATCGAGTGGAATCATGCGGGGAGATAACCTAGAAAGAGAATCAGGCTTACACTGAGAGAATCGTTAAGGGGAGCGCGGGACACCTCGTTCTTCCCTAAGGGCCGAGTTTATTGAGGAGGAATGGGAGGAGAACTTCCCACTTGGATCCTTGGCGGTGCTTTCGACGGCTCCTCGTAAATAATACATTCCGCCGGCAACAATAGGCACAATTAGCGTCACGCTTTGCTGGCGCACCGTCACGGGAGCATATCATTGCCAATTACGGCCAACTAAAATCTCATCTTCCGTATTTCCCTCCCCTCTCTCCGCCGAATATCCACGAATTACACTGGGCTTTCTTCTCGGCGCACATTCCCATTGCTCGTGCGCTTCTTCTCTGGTATCTTGATCGCAGTACTCACTCGGGCGCACTAAACGCGTCGATGTTAATCAGGTCTTTTATCTCCCGCAGGAGGCGTTCGCCATTCCAGTCGATGTTCGCTTCGGCTGCTCACAATTCCTTCGTGACGTCCCTCCACAATCTCTCTCCTCTTTTCCACCTTGGCTCTTCCTCGACCTTTCCCTTTAATCGCGACGTCCCTTATCCTCTACTCGTCACTCGTCCACTAGCTTGCCCGGGTTCTTCCTTCTTCTCATGGCAGCTCGCGCACAGTCCGCCTTATTAATCAAGGTGTCTCGCGGCGTCGAGCGAGGCAGACGGAGAGAACCCACGGCAGCGCTCGGCGCTCATTATCGCCAGTCGAATTCACGCGTTACGTAAAACGCTTGCACGCTCGCTGCCGCATCTTCGGCCAATTAACGGCCAGCTTTTTTTATCGCCGCGTCACGGTTCACGAAAAACGTCCGGGTGTCGCGTTGCTCGCTCGCTCGGTCTCCTTTTCTCCCGAGCGGCTTCTGCTTTCTGCTGGGAGTATTCGCTGTTCCTTGACGATCTCCGACTAGAGCACTGCTGGAGGATTGTAATCGCGGCAGTGAATCATATCGGAGCATCTCGCGGCGATGAATGGATTTACCAGAGTCGATCCCGATAAATGGGGATTCCTGCTCGGTTTTTCTGCGGCCGGGGAATATCGTAGATATAATTCGGCGCGTAACACCGAGCGGGGGCTTACATAAGCAGGCTCTCTCGTTCAATGCTTCCTCCGGCGAACATCTCCATAACACGGAGTGCCGCGCTGACATTACAAATACTCTTTCGACACGTGACGTTGCGTAAGAGGTTGCGAGCTCGCTTATATTCCCAAATCAAAAGCGGCCTTGCCTCGCGCGGAATCCCGAGCCTCTTAAACCATCGAATGCAAGGAGTCGACCTTGCGGCTATTCTACATACAATGTAACAAAACTAATCCACTCTACTCTCGACAGATAATCCGAGCGTACGGTGCGGGGACTGGTAACCGGAACTCGGAGGTGACTCATCGCACGGAATGAGGATACGATCGAGTTGGAAGGGTTGATGATTGTTCAGCGGAGTCTTTTCCTCGGCTAAGGGGTTTCCGCGTTCCTGAATCGAGCTGTACTCGATTGGAGCGAGAGAGGAGTGAGAGAGAGAGAGAGACGAGGGCACGAGGTGTACTCTCGGCTCTCCTCGAATCGGTGCACCGCATTCCGCCCGGCAGCGGCTGCGTTCCGATGTATTCACTGCCAACGCGGCTTCTCGGCCTCCTTCCATCCATCGCGCGCCTCCTCCTTCGGAGAGGAGACCTGCCAGCACACACACACACGCTCCGAGTGACAAGTGCCGGAAAGTCAAGGGAGAGAGAGAGAGAGAGAGAGGAGTACGTGTCTCTATGGGGCGAGAGGCCTGCAACGGGAATAGAGCCGGCACCATAAAGCGGCTCGAGCGACTCCGCTCTTTCATTATGACACTCGGATACTTGGAATCACGGATCAAAGGCTGAGCCGAGCCAGCCGAGGAATTCATGAGGCCAAATGAATTCTGTCTAAAATTGTCTTCGCACGGGAAACCCGGGGGGGCAGAGTGCGAGCCGCGGCGACCTCTCCTCCAAATCCTCCGGCGAGAAAAACACGCACTCAACAAGAAATCGCACGCTTTTTGCCCGCAATTCGCGCTAGGCTGATAATAGTTTCGACGTAATCAGCGCTCCGAGCAGTGGGATCATAGTCGGCCGCGCGATCGAATCACCGATAAAACAAGGATACGCCGCTTTTCGCCAATCACACTGACTAACGAAAAGCCAGTCAGTAACTCCTTGACGGAGCCGACTCCAAGCGGAAAAAGAGTGCTGGAGGCGTTGGAGGGGAGGGAGGAGTGCGAGGAATGACGAGAGATCGAGAGACTCCAGCCGGAGAACTCTCGAGCCTTGTATATTTCCGTCGATGAACTCGGCGGACTTTGTCCCGAGGTGTCCTCACCGAAATCTCAAAGGGAGCTATTCCACGCGCGGGCCCGCACGTCCCCCGGCGACTTTCATCCGCCTCGTACGCGATGATCCCTTTGACCCGGGAAGCGAGGAATATATCCGAGGCGTTGCCGGGGACACGCGCCGTGGAAATCGGAATTAGTCGCTGACGTAGTCGCTGTTGGAACAAGTGTTCCCGCTGAATCAGCCGCGACGCGATAATCGGCCGAGCAAATTAGGCGCGGCGATAGTCACGCTCATCTCGGCGCTAGGAGCGGCACATTACTTCCACTAACTAGCGCGCTCCACTTTTTACCCGGGGAATCTGTCAATTGTCGGCTGCCGATCCTCCCAATAATCTCCACTTACCACGAAGAATGAGGTGAGTCCAACTTACGCTCGGGGCGGCCCAGGAGTGTCGTCCGCGCCAGTTGAAGGTTGCGTGGGAGCCACGTGCGCGAAAATCGGCCAAGTCACACACTGAGACGTTGGTGATGTTCTAGGTGACGGAGGGTGCTGGAGAAGGATCTCCGGGATAGCAGCAGGATGGTGATGTCAGTATCCAGAGGCGAGCGGTGGAAGTGGGTCACTGTCATTCGTCATCGGCGAGGCTTGGTGCGGACGAGCGGCTCTCGAGGAATTGGTCTGCGCTAGAGTAGTGTCCGCGGCCGAAGTCGACGTCCCGAGACGCTGGAAAGAACTGGCCAACCGGGAGTCGACGAAGCGAGATTCCTGCTGCTCCTTCCTCCTCCTGAGCGCTCTCGAGAGCGCTCGGGCTGCCTTGCCCTGCCAACGTCATCGTACGCGCGAGCATCGTCGCCTCTCGTCATCCCAGCCGCGGACTCTCCTCCGCGCCTGCCGTCTGACGTCATCCTGATCTTGTCATCGCGCTCGTCAGGATCCTCAAACGGCTCGACGACTACTACGCGCTTAGGACTCCTCTCTCTGCTTATGAAATTCCCTCGTTCGACCTGGCTCTCACCTCCCTGCGGCGAGTCACGTAAGAGGGCACCTGGCGCCCTGGCAAGGGCGCCCGGAAAGGGTGGCACGTAACTCGGCCGAGGCACTTGGATGGTCTTTCGAAAGTGCGATCTCGTATGCGCGCACGAGCGAAGGAGCGATCCCCGAGGCTGATAGGACGAGTTCCTGCCGCGCGAAAGATAATAGGGGAGAAAAGTTCATTGGGCCCCCGGCCAGGTTCCCGAAGGAACCGGGCCAATGAGGCGGCTCCAACTTCCGGCAAGTTTAGCTACTAAATTCGCCGGCGTATCTGGATCCGGTCTACTCCGTCGCGGCAAGTTCCTCTAGTCACGGCGCCCGCTCGCTCCTCTCCTTCTCTTGTAAGAGTGTGCGCTCCGCGGGCCCGCTGGGATCTCCGATGCGCAAAGAAAGCTGGTCAGGCCTGCTGGTTCAGCTATTGCTATTTGGCACAATGTCCGTTCCGACGGGGATTTTCTGTAACTCTCTTTACTGGGTCATTGTATCCTTTCGTCGCTCGGCTTGCCGGTTCCTTTCGCGCGCGCACACCGGATTCCCCCTCGCTCGCCGAGTCACTCAGCTGCGAGATCGCACGCGCGCACACTTGGCGTGCCGAAGAGCGTCGCAAGTTCACGCGCGCGACCTCGACAAGCTGAGCTTGCGGCACTGCCATTCCGGAGAGAGCAGTAGCGTAGAGGCTCCTTTTCAATGGGAATCGTTTACGAGAAGTAGACAAATCCAAACAATTGGTCGAGATGTCGATGATTTCTGTAAGAAAATTTGGAAAATATTCTCGATGTGATCGAATGTTAGGAAGTATCTGTACTAACTGAGATTAATAACTTCCAATCCAACGATTGAAAGTTCAAACGCACAATATTACTTTAAATCGAGATGAAAAATTCGAACAAATATTTCCATAATTCGACAATTCCCCAAGGAATCAGCGAGATTCCGCACCTCCAACAGCACCAATACGATATCGGCGCCAATGAGGCTCGCCAGCCGGTGAACGCACTGGTGAATGAAGCGAGGTGAGATTGGCAAGGAGATCCGAAAGTGGGCTTGCGTACGGTGCTCGTTACCGGTTCCCGTGGCGTCGGGCCAGTCCCATATCGAGATGAGTCGACGTCACGGCGAGGCCGCGATGGTATTCCGGACGGCGATGCCGGAGCGCTGCCGGCTCGGGTAACCTGGCCCAGAAACTCAGCCGGAACTGCTCGAGGAATCAATGACCTTGGCACGAGTTATGCCAGCCAGGACACGCGCTCGTCCGCAAGGAAGAAAGTTCCATCGCGCACTTGCCTCTCCGGGATTCCACTCTATTCAGCAATGCGCTCTCCCGGCTATTTCGCCATCGCTGACCATCTGGGTCGAAGGTAGCCCACTATTTCGGTTACTCCGAGCAGATATCTTTCGAGTTATTTCTTGGGGAAGATTTCTCGAGAGATTCTCGAGATGCGTTTGTTTAAAGGGAGTTGTCGAAGAGATTAACATTTAGTCGAGTGACACCTACAAAGTGTGTGCTCACTTGACTCTCCTATTAAAAGACTATGACGGAGCCGCTCCCACATGAGATCTCGCGTGAACCTGCTGACAGCGGAGCTAGTAAACGAATAAATTATTCCATTCCTTGGGCATTGCGCATCCTGGATACTCAACGAATCCCCTGGAATCTCAATGAAACTCCTAAACGTCGACTATGCGCTCGGATTGGAAACGCAGGCAAGCAGCAATCTTCGCCAAGCAAGAAGCACAATGCCAGCAATTCGGCCGACGAACGATTTTCGAATATCCGGCTAATCGGGCCGCGAGCTTCCCAGCAAGAGCTCTTCAACGAAGAGCGAGCATTGCCTTCCCAGGGCGCAGCGCGATCGTTGGAAGTAACTGGGACTCGGCGAAGTAAAAGTATGACGAGTTCTCGAACCTCTCGAATCGACCCGGTGCGCTCAAGTTAGTGCGCTCGGTCGCTCGCCAGGCGGCGACTCTCTCGCTGTCACAGTCACGTGGTCCGATGTAAACAAACTGCTCGCAGCCACCAGAGAAATAGAGAGAAATTATTAGGAATTATCAATCCGAGACAAGTCTTCCTGGAGGTAGAGTGTCATGGCGCAGGTCTGTTGTGTCTGCGAGAAAGCTGGCTCGCCGTACAAATGTCCAGTCTGCAAGGCGCCTTAGTAAGTACGTTTAAGGTTATCTGGACTCGTATTCCTACGCTTTAATAAAACCTTCTTATGATCAGCTGTTCAGCCTCGTGTTGCAAAAGCCACAAGAGCGAGGGCTGCGAGCCGTTCGAACCTCAGGAAGACACAGAGAATGAGACGCCTAAGCCCCCAAAGTACGACTTCCCCACGGAGGACACTGTACCCATAAACAAGCTGGAGGAACTGAGGAACAGCAAGGAATTAAAGGAATGCCTAACGAATCCCCACGTGCGGAACATCATGAAAGCGATCTTGACCGACGAAAATCCCACCAAGGCGATTGCGCTGGCAATGACAGAGCCGATATTCGTCGAAGTCGCGGACGCCTGTTTGAAAGTCGTCGAACCACCTGATGCTGATACACCTAGCTAATACTACTCTCCACAACAATACTCTTAAGTCTATCACAACAATGTCCAATAAATCGCGCGACTCAAAAGATGGATTTCCTCTGTAAGAACATAAACCAGGGCATCTTAGCGAGAAGTTTATTTAAAAAAGAAGGCACACAATCTCTCAGCGCTGCGAGAGTCGCGCGGGGAGATTCCACTTGTTGGCGAGAGCCGTAAGAGCGTGTGATGGACGCCCCGGCGAGTTTCAAAGTTCCGTGTGCCGCGAGCCGTAGTACGAGGAGACGTAGCTCTCGAGATCCCGTGGCGGCTGCGCTCCATCGAGCTCGGCCGCGAGTGCGTGATATCTCTTCCTGACGAGTTGCGCCGCCATCTTCGGCTGTCGGTCCCTCGTGAAGATGCCCTTCTTATTGCCGCCGACCCTCGTGTACGCTGTAACGATAAACAACTTGATTCGAGGCCGTTCCTCTTGTTCTCCGGAGCCCGGCGATGTGGGAGCTAAGCGTCGAGAACTTACTCTGCGCGGTGCGGAAGTCTGCGAAGTTCCAGATAAACTCGCCGATAAAGAAACCCTGCTGCCTCAAGCGATCGAAGGCCTCGAAGTGCTTGGAGAAGACTTCCTTCTGGTACTCCTCGCTCCAGACGTACTCCGGCAGCTAGGGGCGTAATTGTATGAATGGCTGGGATATCAGGCATTGTCTGGGGTCGATAAGTACCTCGTGAAGTCCGGGCATGGTGTCCGCGCCGTATTCCGACATAAGAACCGGCTTATTGTACTTGCGATGCCAGGCTTCCGCCTCGAGCAGGACCCGCGTGGTGATCATGTCTAATCTCCCGGCATTGTTGTACCAGGCGTTGTAGCGATTAAAGCTGATAACATCGAGGTAGTGGCCGGCTCTGTCCTCCTAAGAGACCAATCGAGCATTGAGCGCGCGGATTCCCTGATTTCCTATTGAATTTCAGAATCGCTTCAAACGAACCAGCACACTTCTAGCCAGGGCGATTGTCACCGGCCTGGTGGGGTCGAGGGCCTTGGTGTGATGAGCGATTTGTTTGAAATACTCCCCGGCGTCTGGCAACTGGGTCCTGGGCTCGTTAGCCAGGGACCACATGATCACGGACGGACGGTTCTTGTCTCTCCTGACCAACTCCGAGAGGGAATTCTTGTGTTGGAGTAATAACTGCGGAGTGAAGTTCTCCGTGTCGACCGACGGACACTCGCCGATTATCAAAAATCCCAATCTTAACAAACAAAAAACTTCCTTCAGCCTCACTTCCCCGCTAACCAACTCCACCCCGACGGGCATTGATTTGGTGGATTGGACTGGCAGGGCGCTCGTGAATAGAAGGAATTAGTCGCCAGGGGAGATTAGTACTCACTTGTCCGCCAAATCGAGGACCTCGTCGCTGTAAGGGTAATGGCTGGTCCTGTAAGCATTGGCGCCGACCCACGCGAGGAGCTCGTGGTCCCTGACGGCGGTGACAAGATCGAACCCCCGCCCTCTTATCGCCGAGTCCTCGTGTCTGCCGAAGCCGCGCATGTAGACCGGCCTCTCGTTAAGCAGCAGGGAGGTGTTGGTCCAGGCGATGGTCCTGATGCCGATCGGCAGCCGGTAGACGTCGGCCCTCGTGTCGTTCGGCACCGAGAGCGACACCTTTGCGTCCGAGAAGAAACCACGCACGCTTTTCAATCGGGAAAACCTCGCCTCCCCACTCGACTAGCACTAGATCCTACCTCGAGCGTGTAGAGATAACCGGGGTTGGGGTCCATGCCCCGCGGCCACCAGAGCTTCGCCGCCGGCACTTTGAGCGTCCCGGTGATTCCGTAAACCGGCTCCTTTATGGCCAAGCTCTCCTCGCCGTCGAGGAGGCTCACCCTGCAAATCGGCATCTCGTTCTCCCGGAGGCCGACCGGTTCGATGCTGTACTTGACGATCCCCATATCGCCGAGGATCCCCGTGCGCACCGTCATGTCCGCCACGAAGACCCGCGGCTTCGTGTGCAGCAGCACCGATCTGGCAACATTATAGTCCGATAGCAACTAGATCATCCCCCGTCTCGCTCGAGATTTCCCGCTCTCTCTCTCTCTCTCGGCTCGAGCGTTCGCCGACAATAAAGAGATCGGAAGGCCGATTATTCCGGCGAGCGACTCGCTTTGTCTCCGACAATAGGATGGATTGCGATCTAGCCCGGTTCCAGCCAATTCTTTCCGCTCGGCGGGAGATGGTAAATTTAATTACTGGGAATCCGCTGGTTTGAATCCTCGCGATTTAGTAGTCTGGGTACCTGTGTATGCCGGCGTAGTTGAAGAAGTCGAAGGTGTAGCTCTGCAGGTGGACGGTGCCGTTGTCGCCGAGGACTTCTTGTACTTGGCCCTGAGGGACGCTCGTCTGGAGCAGAGTATTATCCACCGCGACGGTGATCTGATTCTTCCCGCCATAGACCAGGTACGCTGATATCTCTACCTCAAAGGGCAGGTGGCCCAGCTCGTGATTGGTCAATAAGGCCCCGTTCACCCACTAAAATCACCATTCCAGGTTTATTCACCGATCTCTCGAAGAATCATCAAGGTCGATGCGAGGACTCACCACTTGCGCGAGGTAATTGACCGACCCGAACCAAACGAAGACCCTTTGTTCCCGCCAGTAGTAAGGGACGAAGAATTTCCTCTGATACCAAACGGCGCCTACGTGGTCCCGCAGCGCCCTGGAGGTCGTGATGTCGTTGTACGAGGAGGGCACCGGCATTTGCATCACCTCTCCCACCTGCGTTTCACCCGAGCCTTCTTTAGCCCAGCATTACACACCTCCTCCAGCATCTCGATAATAAGCCCCGTGCAATTGCCCCGTCGTGCAATTAACATGAGCGCACCGCGCGCAATTACGCCTCGCCGTAAACTAGGACACTTGGATAGCCGAGCACGTATAGCGCAATGGGGTTTGGGGCCAAGATCCCCGCCCCCTGGAGAACTTGGCGGCGAAGTAGCTGGGAATTTTGCCCGCTGGCGGACGGAGTAGTTATGGCTAGAGAGATAGAGGGCAAATACCTTTGACAAATCGTCGGCGTACCAACTCTCCCGCTGGCCCCTCAGATCATCCCCCGATGGCGAGACGACGAAGTCCCATAAACCGTCGAGAGATCTTACCTGCGGGGAACAATAGTTATAAACGGCACCGCGGTCGCGCTAATGACCGCTTGCCACCCGAGTTCTCGCCGCTTATTGTCGCCGACGCGCTCTCGATGAGCACATCTACATGATATAATGAGCGGCGAGAGAGCCTCTTGAATAATGCGCGCTTTTCAACAGAGATTACTCCGAGAGACTTTTTAGAGGTCGCGGACTCGTTCGCACTTTTGTTATTCTGATGCTCCGGGTGGCCGGCGGTAAAAAGGCCTCGACGCTTGTCGCTTCGTTATCTCGAGTAATTACCTCTCGTGATTCGCTTTCCCGGGGATAGAGCAACCCCGGCAAGGGCGTCGGCGCCTTCTCCGGCGGCAGGCTCGTGTATTCCACTGGCATTTCGGGGTAATCGACTTCCGGCCCGGATTCCCCGGCACTAGCCGCCCCAATTAGCAGGAGGATTAGCCGCCACATCTCGCCCTCGCTTTTCCTGCGGACAATCCGATCACAAGTCAGCCGATCGCCTTCCCCCTCGCGTCGACGGAAAG
The DNA here is from genome assembly GCA_963675795.1 of Crossocerus cetratus. NCBI lineage: Eukaryota > Metazoa > Arthropoda > Insecta > Hymenoptera > Crabronidae > Crossocerus > Crossocerus cetratus. The sequence goes on from OY776667.1 coordinate 21,480,440, forward strand.
CGAGATTTTCCAGGGAAGGATTTCCCTACGTGGCTTTCCCGTTGCGCTTCCGAGCGAGACTGCCGAGCCACTGGCGACTCGCCGTGGCGTCGCTCTAATTTACATGGCCGAAGCCGAGCAATCGACACCTGTGTCCGTCGAATCACCCACGACGTTTGATAAGAGTCGAGCGTGTTTCAATATTTGCGTTATCAGATTTATTTTTAAACGGACTCGCCGTGATAAGTCCCGTGCAAATGATCGATTCATCGGCCATGTACACAGGTGCCCCGAAGCTTGTTGACAAATGCGATGATATAATTGTCCGCGGCAGGCCAAACACAAAGGTTACTGGACTCGAGCGCTGTGTTTGCTCCGCGCGTTTGCTCCTCTGGAAAAGTTGGAGACGAGATTTTTCCGAGGCTGCGCCTCCTAATGGATTGTCCACTTTAGCGGCTCAACTCTCCCCCGTCGACGCGCTGGTTTAAAGTTTCGAGCGGTTTTCCCGGCCGTCTCTCGAGTGGAGTTCGAACGATAGTTGCGAAATAATTAGGTAGTTTTCGAGGTTTGTCGAAACCGCGCGCCTCCGAGTGCCGAGTGCTCTCGTTAACAGGTGTTTTAGACTCGGGGTCGATCGGTCGTTAAGAGTCTTGGCCGAGGAATTTACTCTTGTTAACTGGTGTGTAATCTCGTAGGGCTTGCGGGGAATTGTTTAACCTCGATTCGAAGGAGGTTCGAGAGAACTAGAGAGAGAGCGGGAAGAGTTCCAAAGGGGCGTAAATGTTGGCTGATAGTTTTCAATAAAATAAACAGTCGCTTGCCAATGTGTACTCGGTGAACACGTCCCCTCTCCCTCTCTCTCTCTCTCTCTCTGGTTCGCAGCAATATCGGCTTCCTGGCACGGTGCCCTCCTACGAGAATAGACTTCCCTTCCCAAAGCATCAAATCGTTTCCTCGTGTGGCACATGTGCGCCGGGCTCGCATCGAGCGGCGAGAGAGCGCGCGCACTGTCCCTAATTCTTCGAATAGACAGCAGCGAGAATTTAACAATTGGGACTGGCCGGACTATCCGGCTCGCCGGCGGCCCTCGCCATTTCTCCGGACGCTCCACGCCAATGGCCCACTAAAATTATGCAGATCTCTTCAACGGCCCCGCTTTTTCCCAGGCCACCCTAATTCGCCCTTTTACCTCACTCGCTTCCGCCTAAATTGCCCTCGCTCGAACCTCCCGACGATATTTCTTGGCGAATTTCTATCACAAAAAGGCATCAACTCCAAAGAGTTTGGGTCGCAAAGAGTATCGGAAGGGTTGATATCGGGGCCTGGTCTCGGTGACACGGAAAGAGGAATTCCAGCGCGGGCTCGGGCTATTAGGAATATTGGCCTTGGACGCGTGCCACCCGACTTTCGCGAGGGTGCGAAACACGAGGCACGTTCGATCGCCGACGTGCATTTCGGAGATGAGTTATTACCCGGCGGGCGCGCGCATTCCCGTCGAGGCTTCTAATGAAAGTTCCCAGCATCCTGGCCAGCCATTAGCCTATCACCGGGCGACCGCGCGATTTATCATAAACACGGAAATACAATTCACAGGCCGGCACGTTGGTATAATAGAATCAGGGCCTTTGTCCCCGGCACGCGTTCCCCAACTCCATTACCGCAACTCCCGCTCTCCCGAGGTCAGAAATAATCCTTTGCTCGTCTAGTCACTGCGGATCTTCATGCAAATGGGTCATTTGCATTTATCCTCCCGAGATTCCTATTAATTTTTCACTATCCGTGGAAACTGCTATCGTAGAATTATTATTCCTCGAGCGGACACCGAACGTGTTATCACTGTTAACTAAGCTAAAAGGTGTCCCATCGGAGGAACAATAGGAAATATAAAAGACGAATTGAAAACCTCCTTTCCAAACTCTTAAAACAAATGACAATATTCTACCTTGTGCGGTGGTGAGTTGTCGATTTCTCGTTTACAGTCCTCAAGTAAACGGCGCACTCGCAGCCGATGAGCGAGGATGATGCACGAAATCTGTACTGGTCTGGCAGCGGCAGGACCCGTCCTTCACATACCGCGCGCGTCAGGACTCGCAGCCCCCAGGAGGCGAGGTTTTCCCCGTCGGTGGCCGATGCCTGCACGGGGCCGCGTTCTCTCTCTCAATGCCGCGCGCGCTCGGCGTCCTCTCCACTGGCCGCTCGCGCCTTTCTCTCTCTTCTCTCCTGGAGGGACCTTACGCGCGCCCGCAACCACTAGACGAGCGACAGAGAGAGAATCACTTACCTATCCCATCTGTGGACTGGGGCTCGCCAGCCGGCTGGCCCGCACTTATATACCGGGTGTCCCGTGACTACCTACATAAATACGCGCCGGGTGCGCCCCACCCTCTGACTCGCTAAACAGACGCGAAATCGTCTAAACAATTTCTCCTAAACTTACACCCACACATTTTCTTCTATTGCAGAGTTCGCGCGAGTTTCTGGAATCCTGTGGATTTGCCGAGTGGAGGAAAGGACATTAGCGGAGATAAAGAGAGTGCGTTTACCTGAGAATGCCGAGGAGATAATAAAAAAGGAAGAATGTGTGTGGCATCGCACCTCGACAAAGAGCGTCGGATAGCCGCGACGCTTTTAAGTGGCTTTTTATCAGGATTTCCTGAGTGCCCGCTGATCCTGCGGGCTTTTCACGCCTCTGCCCCGATAGTCCTCGCTCCTCTCTATCAACGGGAGGGGGAGCGCTCGGTAATTATATTTGAACTTGGATTATCCCCCCAGTTCTCCGGGAGCTTTTTATCCGACTGCTTTCCTTGCACTTCCGGCGAGTGGCCTTTCCAATAGATCAGAGGGCGACCCGGCGAATGCCGCGCTCTCAACCCCTCCAGCCAATTCACGACAAAGTCATTTCGAGTCGCAGTTTAAGTCACGCCGCCACCAGCTGCCGAACGGTAAACGGCTATTGGAAACATTGTCGACGCTCGCTCATAACAAGGTTTACTGGCGTGTAAACGAACTCTGAGTAAAAACGGGAATGAAACGCGCGGTCGTAAAGCGCGCGGAATGCTAACGGTACAGTGCTATCGGCGAGTTATTATATTCCAGTTGCGTGGTAAGTGTTGATAATTATCAGCGAAACCTCGGGAAGGTTTCCGCACGGTAAGACTGGGCGATCGAGATCACGCAAAGCATACGCGGACGTCTAAATCGGTCGACATTTGTTATTGGCGAGAGAGAGGTTTGCAAACCGACTCGAGACTTCCGGCGTTTTTCGTGTCCCCCTCCTCCGGAAGGCTCGAATTTCCACGGCGAATCGGCGCCGAGTGCACGCGCGGCCGTTTTTTTCCCCCTCGGCGATCATGAATATTTCATGCATATACGCCGGGGGTATCGGCCGATAGAGATAGTTCTCGTTCGGCAGTCAAGTAGATTACGCCCGCGGCAAGAAGGCCGGGCCTTCGACTTTCCGTCGTATTTAAAGGAGATTTCCCGCTGAGATACGACAATGATTCGGGCGGCTTATCGATTCGACATCTCGCGCGCAATCGTTCGCCAAGCTGGAAAAAGGGCTGGGGTAGACCACGGGGTCTTGCAGGATTGCGAGTTGGCGGGTTAACGACCATCCGATAAGACAGCACGCTTCGACGCTCGATAGCTCTCTGCATACGGGCTCTGCCGGGGAGCCTGTCGCATTTTTACATTTTACCTCTCGCCCGAGAAAACCTGGGGAAAATCCCTTTTCAACCGAACCTTTCCTGTCTTGTTAAACTATGCTGTCTGACTGACTATCTTATTCTACTTAACAGGAGCTCGTGGATTTCATTTGTCTGGTGGAGCTTAAAAATGAATGGACTCATTTGGCAGGATTGTGGAATTATTCACGGAGCACAGCTCCCTCACCAGAGCGAACTAATCCGAGGAACGCGCAGGCCTTGCGATCGGTAATGGTAGAAAGATGCTTCTAACTGCTGCTGCGACCGGTAAAGGCAGAAATCTCACTTCCAACCGGAGCGGAAAATTGGAGGATTTCAGCGAAGAATGTTGATTCGGCTGTTAGTTTCGGTTGGCGACGGAGAATCGGTGCGATCGTAGAGATGGAGGGAATGAGCTTGGGCTGATCGCACTCGACGCATCCTCAGGAAGCAACACGTATTCGCGCTGGATGCATTTGCCTGAGATTTGAGCGGAACGTGATTGGAATCGGGCGGATCTCGAGCGTATTGCTCGTAGCAGGACGCGTTTAAGGATTAAATTGCCACTTAACTCGGCGGCGACTGGGCCGTGCTCCAAGAGAGCGCCGCCGCCGGGGACGAGCCGCGCGTCCCGCCCGGATTTTATTCCCCCGGCTCATTAGCGCGATCTCTGATGATCGATCGCGAGCAAACAGGGCCTTGTCAACCGGCGGCTGCTCTGTAATTCGACTGATATTCGCCACCGAAATACTCGCCGGCCCGATATTGACGAGGCGGTCAAATATTTGCCTCTCTCGCGGTATAATAGATCGACGGGGGAACTTTTTAAACATCATCCCCCCCGATATGAAAAATAAACGGCGGCTCGCTCGGCTACGCGCTCCGCTGAACTTTGATTCGCTCGCCGTGTCCCGAATCCATTGAACTCGGGCGAGCGATTTATTCGATAATTGTCGCTCGACGCACGCTAGGCGAGTCACTTCAACCAAGAGAGAGAGAGAGATAGGGAGAGGGATAGATTTTGTGGATTTAGCGGTAGAACGACGAGTAGCCGACGACGAGGCATCTGCCTAATTTACGACGGCAGAGGGATCGCAGCTAATTGGCAAAAAGGCGATTGACCTTTGGCGGGCAGGGACACCAGAGGTCACCACCCTTCGAAACAATCAGTGGCTTCCGGCCACGCTGCCGCTGCCTCGGCCGCCTCTGAATCATTTTGATACTCCTGTATCAATGTTTTTATCCGTCCCGCTCTTCGACACTCCTCCCCCCTCTACCGCCGGTCAGAGACTCATTCACTTTTTTACACCGGCCAATGTGACACATCGAGATGGAAGCGCAATTATCCAATTTTTGCTCAATCCGACGCTTGACACTTGCGCGGGAACTCCGAGGGAGCTTCGCCGAATTAATCAAAGGGGCCCGGGCTCCAGGAAAGCCGAGGACCCACTCGCTTATCGCTGCTTAACTAACTAATTGCTTCCCGAGACGGAGATGCGAGTCCGCAACCTCGGGATTAAAAGTACCCTTCGTTATTAGCGTAGTTTTGTTCGTCCACCTTCGCTCGTCTACCCTCGCGAAATTAACTGGCTGCGCCGGCGACCATTCTAATTGGAACATTCGTTTCCTGCCGGTCGGGACTATCTTCGCTGATAACGAAAGCTCGTTAGATCGATGGCTTGCTTTTTTTACGAGTCTGGGATCCCTGGCGAACGAGCCCTCCTGGTGTCAACAGTGGAGAGTGTTCGTTTAGGTAGCCAGACTTTCTGGTTGATTCCTGGATTATTTTCGACAATTCTCTATTCTACACCTCTGATAGACGTAGATCTACAGGTTTCCTTAAACTCACTCTAAAGCCCATCGATGCGAAACAAAGTCCCAAGCCCTCCAGTAATCTAAAGAGATAGCGTCCCAAGACCACACGTCTCTTCCAGCTAAAATCTTATCTCCCTCTCCCTGGAGAACCGACGCCTCTCTCTCGAGCGCGCGTGTCTGAATAGTAAGACGTCTCTCTATGAATTGTGTGCGGACAGTGCCGTGCTAACACCGGCAGAGCTCCCGCGGTGTTCCGGCGCCCGGTTTCCGGCAGCCGGCGCCCACTCGTCTTCGTCACAGGATGAATTCATCGCGGGTTATCTCTTGGCCTAACGTACGTTTTATCTCGCGGGAAACGGCTGGTCATTGGCCCACCGGTTACCCGGCGCAGATGTTGATTCCACGCTCGGAGCGGTCTCGAGAGAGCTCGAGAGCGAAGCCTAGTCGCCGAAATCGGATGACTGGTGATGCAATTGAATCCACCGGAGAGATTTCCACTGGCAGAATGCTGGGAGAGAGGTTGCCGGAAGTCGGGGGCATTGTCAGTTTAATGAGTATCGACATACCTTCGCCGGCTCGTCGCTCGGATAAAGATCGAGCGTCTATACCGCCAGTGTCATTAGTCATAGAGACTTTTTATTCCGCAATCGTATCGCCGCCGCCGGAAATCGCGGAGGGCGACCTTCACTCTCTCGCTCTATCGAATCTTTCTCCAGGCCTCGTGGCAAATCTATGTACCCAAAAGCAGACGCGAGCCGGAAATAAATCGGGGACTAATTACCGAGAGTTCGGTTTGCTAATTGGAGTAGGAGGCTCGCGTGACTCCGAGGTTGCGGGTTACAGGTGCATCCGGCGGGGGCGGACTCGTGTCCTCGCGCTATCAGAGGCCACAAGTGCGCGCGGCTCGTCCATCTATGGCGAGGTGTCCTGTCCAGACGGGCACGGTGTGTCCCAGGGGGCTGGCCCGACAGGACACTGCGAAATGTTCCGGGAAGCCGCGAGCCCTCGAGGTTTCCGCGAAATGGCACACTATATTCTCTTTAACCCCTTTCCGCTGCGAGGCCGCCGGACCTTCTAGACTAATCTAGTCCGAGCCCGAGTTAATAGACCTTGCCATTCCCTATCGCCCCGCTAACAATGAACCGGTACACTCTACACGCACAGACGCCCTGTGTCCGGCGGGGAGACAATGAGTCCGCTTTAATTGGGATTCATTACTCGGCGTAGTCCTGAGGAGTGGCGTAACTCTTGATTAACTCGCTAGCAATGGGCTTTATTCCCGGGCGTGTAGATTGCGTTTCGGAGGTGTCCGAGAATCGTGGGATAAACACTCCTCACCCACGTCGACCACGTGGACAATGGACCATTTGCGTCTGTCTTCCCTGCGAACCTCGCGCTCCACTGACTCGCACGCGGTTATTTGGAAGTTTGTCGGTTGAACTTTGCCTCGAGTCCCCAGAAGGGCGGGAGAGGACCCCGAAGAAGAATGGCTAAACGGGACATTACTTTCCGAAGGAGCGCTATATCTATATGCCCGGTAGAATCCAAGGGACAGCGGCTCGGGACCTCGGGAACGTGTCCAAGCGGGCGGTGAAATTTATTCGTCGTCCGCCCGGCGGCCTCTGCTCCTCCTTATGAATTTTCCACGGGCGCGCGGCCGCTCATTTGGAATTCCGCCGGACAAAACGTACCCGGGGCGAAACGAGGCCGAGGAGGAGACGCGAGCGCCGCCGCTCCCTGGTGCATTGGACGATATTGGCGTCTTCGATCGCATAGGCCACGTCGGCCCACCTACACGTGACAAAAATTAATGTAAGCCCCGGGCGACGCTTTCGACAGCGCGGCTATCTGCGATCTAGCGGTGTTGTTGGTGTCGCGGATAAATCTGGCGGGAATGTGAGGGGAATTTGTGTGGAATGAATTGATGGGACGCGTGTCTATGGTGGCTGGTGGATTGTCGTGTGGGTCGAGCGGGAAAGGTCGCTTTGGTTATTAATTTCGAAAATGACTATTGCCATTTTCGTACGAGGACCTCGGAAGACTCGTTCGCCAACGCAGAAGAGCCGGTGGGACGCGAGTAGAAGATAGCCACGGAAAGAAATCGGGTTTATTCCCACTGGCTTCGAGCGTCTGCCGATTAAAGTCCTTCGAATCACCTCTAACCGATCTCCGAGAGCCTCTTTCTCAACTGATTCTCATCAACAATTGCCCGATATTCATCAAGTAAAATCAAGGTGATATGAAAATACATCAAGTATCAAAAATTAATCAAGTATCACATCAAGTATTAAAAATGACTTCTCGGTAACGAGAATACCTGAATGAAATCCAACAGATTGGAGTAAGCCGAGGAGCTCGAGGGCTCGAAAATTGATAAGTCCCTTCGCGACGTACATTAGTATTCCCTGGAGCGAGGATGAGTTAGCGGAACCGGCCGATGAGCTCGACAACGATAGGATCTCCTAAAAAGATGCAGGAGGGTGCGTCGAATATCCATCGCTGCGTGTGGGTGTGTCGGCCTCACCGGGAGCGAGGCAGAGAGGCGAGAGCCGTCGGGAGAGCGAGAAAGAGAGAATCCCCAGGCTCAAGCTCCCGTAATCGTGTGCCCCTGGCCCTAACGGTCAGCGCATATTTTCCACCGCTCGAAATAGAAATCAGAGCATCGAAAGAGTTTTTTTAGAGATATATGTCAGCCGAGGATAAAAGTGCAAGTTGCGCCGGGGCCGATTCCGCGGCTATTTCCGAGCGTCGTGACCAACCGATCCAATACGCCTTTCCGTCAGGTTCTTCTATTATTTCCCACTTTCCGCTTCCGGAAAGCGGCACGCGACGCGTCGCTCAATCCCCTCAGAGCGAGAGGACCGTTTTCCCATTATACTCCAGTTATGTACTGATTTTTAGTTGGCGACGGAAAATCTCGTCAGAGTCATTTACTTGCCGGAGCAAGTAGAGTTCTCTTCCGCCGGTTAAAGAGACAGTTTATGAAGCGAGGAAGCAGAGATGGCTGGCGCGGGCAAGGTAACTCGCGTCTCGGCACATCTATCACGTCTCCTCTTCCCTTGCACTCTGATCTCAGTTTCGAAAGTTCTGGCCCGATGAAATTAGTTGGCAGCGCCTTGAAAGTGGACCACTGTCTCGCGCGCCCCTTTCCTTCAAACTTTTTTAATAATAACATGTAATCGATATCGGATCCACCTACCACCTCCACCCGCCTTTCATTATCGCGGCAATCTTCTACAAGGATTCACCATTTCACTACTTTCGCTTTTGAACTTTCAGTGCACTTAGCGAGCCACCCCTGACATTCTCCACATGATTCTAGCCAGAAAGTTAACAGTTAATAACAGTTATGTTAATTGTACTAATGTTTTTCCTTTGGTATCTGAAATTCTGTTGGAGGTTTATTTTAGCTCAATTTACATTTATTAATGTAATCTGCAGGGTGATTCAATTGCCTTTAAATCATTAACAATAAATATAGATTGTTGAAAATGTAATAATTATACGGCATTGAGTAATTTGAATATAAAGGAGTCTTTACCGAGTCTTTCCGAGCACTAAAATTGATTTGTAATATCAAATTGTACCAATAATGAAAATAATTGAAATTCGAGTGTGAAAGGGATGATTAAAAGGCAAGTGTCTCACCCAGTACACGTATTTCATAAACTTCGCTAATTAGCCCAATCATTAAATCCCACTCCAAACAAATTCCCCGGAATACCAGGAATCATTAAAATTCAGTCGCGTCAATCAACTAAATTCTGAAAAAGATGGTTTTCGCTCCTTCCAGCCAAGATGCCCCGACCGATTATAATCGTTCGGCGCAGTAGTGGCACAACAAACCGTAGGTCAAGCGAGTCCGCCCCCGCGCTCGGATGGTCCGATCGAGACATCTACGAAGTGAAAAGTTTTTCGGGAAAGCTCGAGGTCGCCCGGCTGAGCAGAGAGCGGCGTGGCGAGAGAGCGGTGGGGAATGATGGAGGGCATGGGGCTCCATGTGGTGTGTCGGTAGTCGGAAAGGGGAGAAGGGGAGAGAGAGAGAGAGCGGGTGCGGCGAGGCGTCGAGTGGGGGAAGAGAGTCTGGGGTCCTCGAAGGAAAGCGGCGTCAGTCGCGCGGCACGCGGCGCACCGTACGTATCTCAGCGACGATCCCTACACTCGCCCGTCGCCGTCGTCGTCTCTCTCTCGGACCACGCGCCGCACACACCACCCTGCCGACCATTATTACTGGCCGAGCCCACGAGGAGAGCGAGCGCGTTTGACAGCTGTCAGCTGCGCGCCAACGCCAGCCGCCTGCCCTTTTTCATCCCGCGATTTCCTACCGGCCTGCGCGACCAGCCCTGCATCAGTTGGGAGAGAGAAAGAGAGAGAGGGAGTTTATGGGATCCGGCTGGCGTCGAGTTGGAAAGAGTGTTTGGAGTGGAACGAGCGAACCCTCGACCATGTAGAGATCGTCGCCGTGTGAGAAGATTGTGAAGAACTGTGAGTGTACAAACTGTATTCAACCCCCTCAACTTCCCTCGAGCCCAGTGGATTGTGCCAGTCCGAGGTAGCGCTGCCGTGGAAACTGCCAGTCAAGGTAACCCTTGGTTCACATCCCCAGATCTCTTGACTCGTTTTAAGACTTAATTAAAGTTCTCGACGAGGCTTTGAAATCATCAATTGGAGAAATCAATTGCGATGAAGAGTCGAGGAGGGGAAATGATGTCTGGGATTAATAACTGGTGGATCGCGGGGCTAACGAGATGAAGTGTGAAAGAGGCGTGTGCGTATGAATGAGAGTAAAAACGAGTGGCAGTGACTCTAGTCGGGGACGGAGCCTCCGCTCGCCGATGAAGAGGCCTCGCGCTCTCGATTAATTATTTTGACGCGACTCGCTTTGTCAGCCGCGGAGAAAGAGCGTGGGCGGGACCTTGAGTAGGTGGTCGCGTCGTCGCGTCGTTCCAGGTTGGTCCGCCGGTTTTCGGAATCGTTTGTTTGCAACGTGCAGATCGCCACGCTGATTGCCGAGAAGAGGTCGCTTTCTCGGAAAGAGCGCTGCCACTCGCCGGACTTAAGGAGCTTTGCGTACGAGATTAGGTCGCTATGGCGGTGAGGAAGAAGCCAGGTTTATCGGCCCCGAAACCCTCTTTCTTTACAACTTTCTCACAACCGAACAAACTTACCACTCGATGAATAATCATCGATACTCGGGATGAATAGTCATCTATTTGGGAAATTCTATTTCCCAACTTGGATTAACTCAACGCGTCTAAACTCAAGAGAAATTGAGATCCAATCGATCTCCATCAATGACTACTTAACGAGTTGTAATCGAGTAGTAGTTGGGTTGTTGGTGTCCTCAGGGGCTGGAAGTTGCAGTTGGCTGTAATTGCTGCTTCCAGGGCCAATTCATCCCGCTCTCGTTGCCGATCCGAGACGCTCGCGTCTCGACACACGCACCCCAACCCCCGCTCGCATAACTAATTGCGCGATAAGGGTAAACTTGCTAATTGAAAATGGTAAGGAAGTTTGGGTAGAGTCGCGGGGCCTCGGCGCGTTAACCAGATTAAAATACCGCGCTCCTCGCGGCGGCCGCGACTTGAACCGGCCGTGGGGTTTGCGGGTCATACATTTCGCGCGGTTTAAGACTCCATAATTGGCTCTGCATTAGCGTGCATTCCAGATCGCGGTATCCGGGGCATAAAAGACATAGGCGCACAAGTACAGAGAGCGAGAGAGAGAGAGAGAGAGAGGAAAGACTATAAATATTCGCAGAGAGCCGAGCGTCGAGTTGGAGGGGAGCTGGTGTCGTCATCTCAAAGAGAAAGAGAGCAGAGTTCTTGGGGGACATTTCGCCAGGGCGGAATCCCATTGTGGCGCTTCGCGTTTCCGCGGCGAAAGCCGCCGCGCTCTATAATAAGATTAGGCCGAGTTCATTGTGCGGCGAAAAGCTTAATTTTAGTCGGCGAAAGAAAAGGCGCCAGCAGCGCCCCTCTGTTTTCGGCTATTATTACTGGCGCGGCTGGCGCCTCTTGCCAAATGGCCGCCTCGCCCTCCGGGACGAGGGACAAAATGTTTATAAACAGTCGGCGGCCAGGAAGTAATCTCGACTTTGAGAGGTAATCGCGCGTGTATCGGCAAAATGGGCATTTCTGCCGTTTCGGGCTGTGAGCCGCCAGCTGGCTGCGGGGAGGTGTACAGGCTCATTCACTTGGCGTGTGTTATTGTTGTGTTACTAGCAGCGGGTCACTCATTTCTCATGGAATCTTTGTTTTTAGGGTCAAATTAAAGAAATATCAAGAATTCGGGTGATTTCGGGAACCTTCGAAAAATTGCAAATTTTTGCATACCTACCCCTTCTCATTTTTTCAATTTTTCGACATTTTTTCAACTCGTCCAATTTTGATATTTTTCAATAGATTTGATCTTAAAACTAAGTTTCAGTAAAGAATTAGTGGGTGAGAGTCTGTAATTGGATCGTACGAGCGATATTTCGCTGATTTTCGGACGAAAATCATCGAAATCTCATCCGTTTGGCACAATTTTGGCCTCTAGGCCATTGATTTTGTGCTGAAAGTTAGTTTCTAGGGTCAAACTAAAGAAATATCAAGCATTCGATTGATTTCCCAAACCTTCGAAAAATTGCAAATTTTTGCATACCTACCCCTTCTTATTTTTTCGATTTTTTGACATTTTTTCAACTTGTCCAATTTTGATATTTTTCGATAGAGTTAACCCTAAAACTAAGTTTCTACACAGAATTAGTGGGTGAGAGTCCATAATTGTGTCGTATGAGCGATATTTCACCGATTTTTTGACCAAAATCATCGAAATCTCATCCATTCGGCACAGTTACGGCCTCTGACCAACTAATTTTGTGCTGAAAGTTAGTTTCTAGGGTCAAACTAAAGAAATATCAAGCATTCGTTCGATTTCGAGAACCTTCAAAAAATTGATAATTTTTCCATACCTACCCCTTCTTATTTTTTCGATTTTTTGACATTTTTTCAACTCGGCCGATTTCGGTATTTTTCCATAGTATTACCCCTAAAACTAAGAAATAACACAGAATTAGCCGGTCAGAGTCCATAATTGTGTCGTACGCGCGATATTTCGTCGATTTTCGGGTGAAAATCCTCGAAATCTCATGCGTTTGGCACAGTTTTGGCCTTTGACGAACTAATTTTGTGCTGAAAGTTAGTTTCTAGGGTCAAACTAAAGAAATATCAAGCATTCGTTCGATTTCGAGAACCTTCAAAAAATTGATAATTTTTCCATACCTACCCCTTCTTATTTTTTCAATTTTTCGACATTTTCCCAACTCGCCCAATTTCAACATTTTTCGATAGTTCCACCCCTAAAACTAAGATCCTACACAAAATTAGTCGGTCAGAGTCCATAATTGTTTCGTACGACCCATATTCTACCAAAATCCGAAGAAAACCACTAAACATTGATTCCACAATTCCAAGGAAACTGAACGATCCTGTACCGTGCTGCGGCTTGGGATTAAAGCCAGCGCGGCTGCTCCGGAATTTCTGCATTAACGTTGGAGTCAAGGGTACTCGTGGCAATTCGCTGGCTCGGCCCGCAGTCCGAGTAGGAGCGATAGCGCGCGGTGTTGGACAGACTCGCCTCTAAGTACAGAGGCCTCGCTAATGTAATCAAGCATGCATGATTACTCGCTCTCGCCGCTCCGATTTCACATATCGGCGATCAGTAACTCGGCTCTCTGGTTTCGAGCACCGCGCCACCCGCATAATGCAACTACTACCGTCCGAGCGAGCCGAGCGAGCCGAGAGAAAGCGAAAGAGAGGCAACGAGGCAACGAGTGGCGACTCCGCTCCGCGCTGCTAATGGACCAGTCGAATGAATGGTATCGTAAGCCGATCGTATCTGGAAATTACGAAACTCGTTCGATGACCAGATTACATAAATCCTCCACCTCCCCCTCCCTCTCTGTCCACACTTGGTTACCGTGGAATGGAGAGGCACGCAGTTTAGCGGGATTTGTTTACAAACGCGTCGCCGGTTCGTTCCCTCGCGGCGATCGCTTCATTACGCAACGGGCATTGCTCGTGCGTTTGTCGTCGGTCTAATTCCGCCGGAGCTTGATGGCTCAACTCCTACGGAGTACCCGCGCACTACCACCGCCAGTTTCCCGATCAAGTTTTCACTTAACAGGATCGCGCGAGCTCCCGGCTTCAATTTGCATCTCATTCAACTTGCTACGCGTTTACAACCGCTTATCTCCGCCGCTGGATGTTGCCGGCCGAATCTCCCCATTATCAACCTCTCCTACCGCCAGACGCACGACCGCCCGAGACAAAGAATCTTTTCAGACTTCTTCTTCCTTTGCGTGGTATTATTTCTCTTTATAATCGAGTGCGGTTGGTAATCCGGAATAATAAGATCGAGGTGAGCTTCTGTCAGTTGAAAGTGAGGGGTAGAAAGTGTCCCCTAAAGAAAATCTTCGACGAAGTATATTATATATAATATATTAATAAGGATCTTATTCAACGGGGAAGATTTTCTTTAGGTATATAATAATTTAATTTAGATATATAACAAATTCTTTACTAATATAATATACTAATAAGTAAGTACTTATTAATATATTATAAATAAGATCCTTATATAACCCCTCGGGGTTGCTCGATAATACTCATCGCGTTAAACCATAATCTCGATGGCCGAGTATTTCTCGCCGCTAATGCGCCTCTCGGAACATTTTTCCTCTCCCAGTCGAACCTCCCCCTCTCCCTCTTATCAACACTGTTTACTCTGGCGAGAATCGCGTCAATGCCCCGGAGATACATGTGCGTCCGACGGGAAAGGCTGTCTACTCGGCTCAACACCATCTTCCAGATGCATCTCGTTAAGCTCCGCTGGATTTCGGAGTGGCAGCGCGCGCGGTTTCATCCGCGTCCGAACCAACTCCCGGCGATAGTTGGACCGTGCGAGATAAACTGATAGAGTTGCCGCTCCACTTTCTCTCTGCCTCTATCTCCCGCGCGCCCGCGCGCGCTACTCCACTATCCTCCATCGGCCGAATATCTCGGCGATCCGTGCAGTTAGGGAGATACACTGACATTTGCGCGCGGCTTTGAGTAGCTGTTGATGTTGAGTATACCCGCGCGTTCATCTAAATATCGGGGATGCGGCCGCCGGTGGCATTGTACACCGAGGGACTTTGCTCGTTTAGCATTCATGAATATGGCAGCGCTGCCCGCCGGGCTATTGTAAACTGGGCAGACATTGGCGGGTTTTCGGTCCGATGGCGATGCTTCCTCGGTTAACCGAATTTTCTTCGATAAGGTCCGGTGGGTTCGTACATTTGTGGTAGAAGCGTGGAAAGATTAATAAATTGTTTGGTACATTTTTGAAGAGAATTCTAAATGTTTCGTTGAATAGAGTAATGACTGTTATGGTGGATTGAATTGAATAATTAGAATTAGAATTCAATAGAATATCTTTCAAGAGGTTCTAGTTACATATTTTGAAATATGCCCAACACTTCCCGGACGAATCATTAATAGATATTAATTCAAATAATATGAGATATCAGACTTTGCCCTTCCTCCACTGTCAAATACTGTAAAATCTCAACTTCCTGAAGAGAATTCAAAATGTTTCATTGAATAAATCAATGGCTCTTATAATAAAATGAAAAAAAATGACCAACGAGGGTATTGGAGTGGAAGGATTGCATGGTGCGAGAGAGTATGCTCGTAAAGTCGTAGAGACTAGAGATTGCGGCGAGGTTGTGTGACGGTGGCTCGATTCTTCGCAGGCGCACGTTGGCCAGTCCTCGTCCGAGGAAGAAGGCGCCCTCGGCTGAAAGAGCAGCATCGGAGGTGGAGGAGGAGGGAGCAGGAGGCGCGCGTGCTGACAAAGAAAAGGCAACGTGCATGTCGGGAGTCCGGGGCCGAAATTAATTTGACCGACGGCGGCGGCGTCGGCGGCTGCGGGCCAGACGTGGGCGACGAGGGTCACGGCTCGAGGAGGTGGAGGAGGAACGCCGGCAAAGGAAGTGGGACGACGAGCCCGCCGGAAGTCCCAGCGTTCCCGAGATTCTCCGGCTGCTCCTGAATCCTCGCCAGAGAGCCCGGAGGAATGGCCGCGATACCTACTCCCAGCGCCGGACCACCACAGATCAACCACCTCGCGACAGAGATCCTCCATGTCCTGCCCTACTATCGCTCACCGATCTGAACAGTGAGTACATGGGACACCTGTTCGCACACAGACCCACCGCATTCCCGCTTTCCCCCACAACCATCCTCGACCATTACTATTTCGGAGATCATGAATCACCTAGATCCCACCATCCCCCGGGGATGCTTCTCCAGAAGTCTATTTAAAGTTTCACACGAGCGAGAAGTATGTTGTTACCGCGAAAGATATCTCGAGGTTCGATTTCTTATACAGGGTGTTTAAAAATGTCCTAAAGGAGTATTGCCATCTTGTTGAGAATTTCGCGGCGATGAAGATGGCTTTTCTCAAAATGTCCATCAATCAACCCAATCAACCCAATCAATCAACCAATTCAATAGATCAACCGTATTGGCGCATAATTTTTTCTATTTTGTCGCGAAATCAAGGACGAATCCAAAAATTAAAAGTATCTATCTTGATCGCCGCAAAATTCCCTACAAGATGGCTATACTCATTCAGGACATTTTTCGACCACCCTGTACATATTGGTTCCTGGTTCCCAAGGGTGTCCGAGGTCTCGAGTTATGGGCCATCGGCAAACTACACCATCGCGCGCGCTATCAGTTATGACATCAAGAATCCATGGGATCCCGCAGGCGATAGTGTTACGCGCGTCGTGGTAGCGGCCGCGCTGGGCGATGAAAAGAATTCCGGTTATCGAGGCGCAGCAAATGGGGTCAGAGCGCGCGTTGCCACGTTCCCGGAGATAACTATTCCCGTTGACTCCGGCACCGTTTGATCTCCTTCCGGTTTCCGGCGCGTCCCTGGCGCACGCTTCCGCTTTTCCCCGGCGCCCCGGGCTGCCCCCTCTCTATTACCGAGCCGGGACTCTCGCACCTTCGTTTCCATTTGGCTGATCGCGACCCTCTGCACTCTGCCGCCGGGGGGCGAAACAGTATTACCGTGTTTATACTGGCCGGACAGAGCAGCACTCGGCGGCTGGCCACTTGAGCGCATCGGGCGTCCCATTCGAGGCCGCCGAGGAAACAGCGACTCGAACGAGCTTGTATCCGCGTAGTGGGCTCTTTCGTGCGGTTTTATGGGGCCGGGCGAGGCTACCGGGCCCGCTGGGAATGGGCCGTAAAGCCAGCAACAGCACTGCGCCACCTTGTGTCTCTTGCCGGGGTTTCGAGCGGGACATTAGAAGCGAGTGTTGCGCGCCCGATTTTTCTTAATATCTTGTCTTGGCTTTTGGATCGAATGGGTTCGACGTGGAGAGCGAGGCTTCTATCCGTGACTCTTAGCTCGGCGCGCTCATCCCCTTTTCCAGGCTCGTGCTCGCAATCCCCTCGCATCAAGCGCGTTAGTTTCAGCTGACTGGAGAATCCACCGGCGGATCGACCTTTCCCCGCTGGGGTTGCCTTTGATTATTGGCATTTGCCGCGATCAAACTCTCCTACCACAATCTCTCTCTCTCTCTCTCTCTCGCTCCCTATGAGTTCGTTCCTCTTTATTTCCGGAAGTCGCGCCGCGTGAGACTTCCATCGTGACTGGCTTATTGCGGTCAGAATCGTTTGGGTGGATCTGGTCTTTCCCCGGAGGAGACCGGTTTCTGATTCACCGTCGAGTTCGTAGCTCCAGCCTCCTCATTCATTAACGCCTTGTTAAACGGCGCTCAACTGTAGCTTTTACTACGAACGCGCGCTGACGCATTTTCTAAACCAACGCGTCAAAATTATTTTATAATTCATATCGTATTTCATTTAATTATTAATTACTAGATGTATTTCAAATATAATTGTGATTCAAGTGTTTTAAATACAATTGCGACTACTCAATATATTTGAAATTCAATTGCAATTCAAAGTATTTCAAATAAAACTGGTAATTAGCAATTAAATAAAACCCAACTATTGATGCTCAAATAACATTGATCCATTGGTTTGGGAGATGCGTCCGCCCGCATTCCAGCTAACGAATACTCGACTTACATTTAAAATCCAACCAGCGCATTACTAATGAAATACCCCCGAAAGTTAATCGAAATCCGCGACCCAACCAGTCCCAAATAATTGACACGAGGTAACTTCATACTCGACCAACATCATGAGTGGTTAAAACGATATACTATGAAATTGCTCGAGTGACTACTAGTCTCCTTGACTATGATTCTAAGACGCTAAGAGTGAGCGGGGGTGTGCTTGCTGTGATAACAGGTCGGCGGATGGACGTGCCAGCCGCTGGGAAGCCCGAACACGGAGGAAAGTACGAAGAAGCG
The DNA here is from genome assembly GCA_963675795.1 of Crossocerus cetratus. Classification (NCBI taxonomy): domain Eukaryota; kingdom Metazoa; phylum Arthropoda; class Insecta; order Hymenoptera; family Crabronidae; genus Crossocerus; species Crossocerus cetratus. The sequence goes on from OY776667.1 coordinate 21,498,338, forward strand.
CCGAGTTGACGAAAGTCCGTGGAGCCGCAGCCGCACGCGGCATCATCACTCAGACCAACCAGCGGAGCAACTCACCGACCACCACCACCACCAGCAACCTCGCTCGCCGCTCCTAGGAAATCGGCGTCCGGTCCAGTCCGGTCCTCGTGGAAGAGCCAGTAGATCGCGAGAGCCTCCCGCCCGGCTCGCTCTCCTCACCTGTGAAGTGTCTCGAGCTCCTGTGTCAAACGCTCGGTACTCGAGAGCCGCGTCTGTTGGTGATGTGTTTGCGCCCAAGGTGAGAAAGCGCGCCGCTGCTGGCCCCGATTCCTTTGATCGGCCCGCGCAGATTCGTGTCGTGACCGGGGAAAGGGATTGTGCGAGGGGGACAACTGTTGGATAGTGCGAGAGGGAAAGAGACTAAGGACAGCTACCAACGCGCAAAATGATGCTGCGAATGATCTTGATGGTATTGGTGGCTCAACTCGTCGACGCCGCGCCGCGCTTCTCCTCCATCATATACGCCGACGACAAAGTGGTGAGTGAGATTTTCTTTTTCTTTATTTGGGATTTTTGCGGTTTTTGGTTTGATGGATCGCGTGCGTTGTAAGTGCGATCGACTTTCGCTCGCGACCCCTTTTTAACCGGACAATTTACATGCGTTACCATACAATTAGCGTAGGCAGGTTTCCAAAGAGCGGCGCCGGCTCTCCTATTCCGCCGGCAGGAAAAGGGTCAGTTTACTCGTTAATTAACGCGCGGGCCGCATGCCAGTTAAGCTTAATTGAAAGGTAGCTGCAATCAAGAATCGTCGCAACTTACCGAGTTCTCTCTTCCTCTCGCGCTTTTCTTATGAAGAAAAGCTCGAGGGTTGGAGTACATGAGAATCCCGCGTCTAACAATGTCCTTTTCCGTGAAGAATATAAGAATCCCGCGGCAGAAATTGGTCTTTTCAATATCATTTCCCGCCGACTCACCTCGACCGCTCGGAGCTCTAATAAAAGAGCGCGGCACGTACCGCGCAACTTTTCATCGCCATCGAATCCCCATAATGACGGGGATTTATCGTCCCGGGCGACTTTAATCCCCGACACGCGCTCTCAGAATGATATCGCCGGATGATCCATCGTCCCAGCAGTGAGTCATGAAGAGCCGATGGGCCGCGCATTTAGGTAACGCGGTTGCGCGGAGATTAGATGTCGCAATGCCCGCAGGAAGCCCCGTTGAATTAACATTGCTCCCTCTCTCTCTCTCTCGCTCTGTGTACCTATGCAATTCTTTAGAGCCGATGCAAATTTATGCAAACAGCCGGCCGAGCTTTTCGCAGCGTTGGCGCGGAATTGCGAAAGTTGCCATCGACGCGCGTTTGCCCCTCGTTGCTCTTCTTCGCGAGCTAATTTCCACCGATCCTCGCGTAGCTTCCTAATCCCCCAACTATTCGGGGATTAAACGGATAAAGAGGCCGCGCGTGGTTGGCCCTTGCTTTAATTCGACCACCGAAAGCGGTCGGTTGTAATTTAAAGGGGGGCGCTCATTAATCATTGGTTAAGCTAATACCTCTTTTCGCCAATACTCTCATATCGACTAATTACTCCAACAGCATTTCACCGGGAAAACAAGACTCAAGTATCTCGCTATCATTTACTCCCCACGCATTAAACCTCGAAACTTCAGCACAATAGATCAGAGGGCGCCCCGCTATTAGCGAGACGGCGCATTAAGCTTTTTGCTAATTACACCCATCGATCAGCACTCTCTCCCCTCATAAGCGGCGATTTGCATTAAGGACGCGTCTCTCTCTCGAAGGTCCTTATCAGTATCGATCATCTCGATTCACGAATCCAACCCTCTACCAAAGGGGGCTTGGGGGGAGGTGGTCTTAAGTAGGTGGAGGCGAGTACGTCGAGCGGGATGGCAGACCTCTCGGTGAATCCATAGTACACTTAATATCAAGCTGCCTCCTCGTAAAGCCCCGTAACATATGCGAGCCTCCACGGAACATCCCTCCAGGCTGCCTCGCTCTATGCTGGCCTGCGCATTCAAACCCCTTTTAACTATATTGCCAGCCAGGCCACGTACTCCCGAATGCCGGCTCCCCCGGAATATCCGAGCTGCGCGAGAGCCTTGTTACCTTATCCACTAACTTTCCGGCTGGTACCGTAGCTTCGGCTATTAAGCCGTCTAGGGGACTTTTTGCACCCTGGGTATACTACTCTTCTGCGGTGCACACTTTCTCATTCTGGTACCTTGATTACGAATTCCGGGGCCATTTTTAACTGACTTTGAAGGGGTGGAGGTTCTCAATTTGTTTTGTACATATATATTTTTGATTATCTTGATTACGAATTCCAGGGGCCATTTTTAACCGAATTCGAAGACGAGGTTCTCAATTTGTTTTCTATATACATATATATTTTTTTCCATGTTTGTTAAAGCTCAGTGCTTTTGATTAGCGTTAGTTGATTGTTTTGTGGGGTTTAGTGGAGAGAGAGTGGGTGGATGTGGTCCCTTTGGAAAGTGGGTTTCTGAGTCGAGGGTTAGTTCGTAAGGGTTGAAGCGGAAGTCGAGTGGAGAGGATTATCGAAGTTTAATCTGCTTTTCTTTGGATGGACGGATTCCGCGCGGTTTCCTGTGGGGTTATCCCGCGAGGTTTTCGAGGTACCGATGACCGAGGCCTCGTGGTCAGTCTTCCTGCCTCAGTCGTTGACCTTCCCTTTCGGACTCTCCTCCAGAGTGACTCACGCCAGCAACGATATCGGGGAAATGTCTCGCTCGCTGCCGCCTCGGTTCGATACCCGCTCGACTTCCTGTCGTTTTCTCCGCGACGGAGGTGTGTTGCCTTGAGAGCGATGCCTCTACATCCCAGCCTGTAATCCGCGAGGTATTTCTCCGCCGTCCGATCGCGTTGCCACTGGAACTGGAAGCGCACGCGGAGATCTCTCTCATGACTAGTGCTATTTCAATTTCCCGGCGCGTAAAACCTAACCAGTCATTTCTATCAGCCGCCCGCGCGCACTGGTATAACGCGCGAACCAATTTTCCACGAGGCCATTTCATCGCACTTCCTCGCCTAGCCCGTCCTGCGAAATAAACGGGCGGACGCTCGGCTGCATTCCCCGGGAAAAATTGGCCGGGAGACTGCGAATACCTTTCGAGAGGCAGACGCGGGTACAGAGCGCGCCGAGGAATCGAGTGATTCGGGTAAATGGAATTTCGAAATGACATTCGAGATTTTCACTCTAAGACCTGCAGTTCACACCTTGCTTTAGACAGAGAGAGAGAGAGAGAGAAAGAGAAATGGACTGGGAAGGAGGAAGGAATGCCGGGCGATTTCTCACTCGACGGAATATGTTTGTCGGCCTCGAGGGCGAGCTTCCACCAATAAACCAACCGGACAAAGAATCCCGCGGGCCCATTGGAAGAGGCTCCTTTTGCGCCGGGCGACAAATTTCCCGGCGTCCGATTCCCGGGAAAACCTGATACACTTATTCCCATCGGGCGCGGTGGAGGTTCTCGCTGAGAAAACCTCTCTATTTTTCCAGCGCGGATTTCTCCTACGCTCTCGCGGGCGTCGCGGGCGTCGCGGGCCGTTTGACGCATCGAGGTTCCTTTGAGCGTCTCGGTCAGCTGATAAATGGCGATAAAAGCGCGCGCTTCAATCGGAGAGACAGCCTGTGGGGACTCGCTCGATTGAAATGAAATTTCTTTTTGTTTGACAAGATCGCGATACTGGTAGTCTGTGTTGGGAGAGGTGTTTGGTGTTTGCGAGGTTGGCAGGGGTTGAGGGTCTTCATTCCGCAGACATAATCTCGGTGGATTCCGGCGCGCAACCGCTCTGAGATATTGCCTCGGTATTAAACAGAATCTCGTTAGGCGGGCGATACTCTGCCGGCTCTGCCTCCGCCCTCGAGAAGGTCCGCTTTCATTCCGCTCCTCCTCCGCCCGCAACAATTTCCTTAACGTCACTCGAGACTAACAAGTTAGTCTCGCCGTCAAGTGCTCTAGAACCTCTAACTTATTCGACTTTCTCTCGGCGAAACCTTTGTAATCGAGACCTCAATCAGAAGAAATATCAATCTCTGTCTCAAACCCTCCAAAACCTCGCGAAGAATGAACACATCTCCTTTCACACTCCAAACACCCACGAATACAGAAAACCTCGCTAACATCAGCATACAAGCTCACACCGCTCGATAACCCCCAGGCCACGCACTTTAATTCCCTAGCGCGTTAAACCCTAGTTTCCCTGATAAAACAGCGAATTTATTCTCAACACATTAAACTCGAATCGACTAAAACTGTAGCATGTTTCTCGAGCGCCTATCGAGTGCCCCCTCCCCCCACCCCTCGGAAGCCGATTACTCCCCCGCGGTGTTAATAGCATCAGCATAATGCAGCCGATAATATTGCGTGCAGTTGAGTGGTTGACGCGCGAGGGCGCTCGATATGTTAATTCTCTCGAGCGAGAACCCGTTCACTCGAGAGCTGATACGTAAGAATTTAATGCTGGCCAGCCCACGGGAATTTATCGGTTTTAATTAAAAGGGTTACTTTATTAGCGAGAATTAGTCGGAGGAAATGGGCCGATTGAAAAGGTTGGGTATTGATGGGGAGATAATGAAGTTTGGTGTTTAGACTTGGCTTATGTGTGTATGATTTCATTAGCGGATCGACGCGGGCCCGTGTTGGTACGCGTGCGCACGCATCCGCGCCGGGTACGTGTTGTTTAGGGCGACGCAGAGCGGGCGTGCCAGATTGCGACACACGTACTCGACGGGGAAACAGCGCGCTCTGTGTACCTGGGGGGGCCTGTAGGTGTGTCGGGGTGGAGTAATGGTGGTGGTGCGCGGGGGCGGATGACTAAGAACACGGTCGATCCCCCGCGTGCGTAAGCACCGCGTGTATATCGACTGCTCCGCCACTGTTTTCAGACGTGGCGCCTGCGTCACACTAAAACCACCCTCCCATCCCTCTTTCCTCTCCATTTGTACTCTCTCACTCCCTTGGAGAAAAATCCTCCACGGCAACAAGTGCAACGCGCTCCGATCGAGAATTAGCCCCGAAAACCTCCCGGGACCCTCGACGGTTTTTCCATCTGAAGGTTTTCGCGAGAATTAGCCGCAGTTTGCCGTGCAGTCCGGGGACCAAGGCGAATGTGGGAAATGGGAGCCGCAGGGCCACGGAGAGGAGGAATCGTGGATGAAAGCCGGCTCTTCCGCCAGATGAAACGCGATAGGAGTTGGAGAGGAGGATAAATATTTACGGGGATTCTAGTGGGGAAGGGGGCTCGAAAGAGGGCGGTGGTTGTAGTCGATTCAATCGATATCGAGCAACCTCCACGATAATTGTACTAGGAGTCTCACTTGTCTCCATTTAGCCGAAGCCACTCTCTCCGCGCTCTCGACAGTATTGGAGTAATGTTCTTCGGGAAATGCTGGGGAAATTATTTACTCGGAAACTGTGATTTTTCAATCATTAAGCGACGACTTATTAAGAGAAATTAATAAAGTACTCTTACACTATTCATATAACTTATGCAAATCATAGAACTTCTTTATATAAATGTCAAAATATCTGTAAAAAGATAAATTTTTGCTCAGTTCTTTAAGAAGAACCAAAAAATCCCATTAAAAACCCATCACAAAAGTGAACTAAAAGAAAACCTTACGCATTGACCTTACAGGGTCCAGTTAACAAGTTAATTATCAAATTTGTCGAGTAATCTCCGGGATTCCAGGGAAGCCGTCGATATCGGTGCACGAGGAGCATAGGTCACGGTGGCTCTCGGTATTGTATGAGTCGGGGGCGGAGGCCTTTACTTCGAAACCATTAGGCCGGGCATTTATATGCGATCGAGGTCGTTAACTGCAGGAAACGGCAGCGCGTACACATACGCGCTCCGTGCCACTGCTCCACCTTGGGCTCTCTTTCCTCCTCGTTCTTCCAACGCCACCCTCGCCCATATATCCGCGAGCGAGTCCTCTCGCTTTCGCTTTCGCGTCCTTTCCATTCCATTGTACCTCTACGCATGTGCTACCGCCAGATATGCCCAATTGATTCTCCGTTGGATGACTCTTGCGGGGTTTAAAAGCGACTCGATGGACTATTGGGTGGAAGCTTGTTTGTTGAGAGTGTGATTTTGGTTTTGTATCTGGGTTTGGTGGTGCGTTTAGTCTTGAGGGGGAGGAGTAGTGGGACAATTAGACGAGGACAAGTGTCTTGGCAGCGACATCTCGAGAGAGAGAGAGTGGGCTGGGGATGAAAGGGTCGAGACAAGAATACCACAATAAATCATTCTTTCCGCATATTTCCCGGGCGCATTAGTACGCCTGCTTTTTCAAGCGTGTCGCTTCTTCTCCCTTCCTCCCGGCGCTCCCTCGCATTGTTCCTTCCACACCAACAAGAAACAAGTGCGAGAGAGAGAGAAAAAATGCCGGTTCATAAATCTTGGAATCAAAAGAATCGCTGACAAGGCCCGGGAGCGGGAAGGTCTCGTGAACGCGAAGAAAAAAGCCGTGTGTGGACTGAGAGGTTCTCTCGGGTACGCGGGTTGCATGATCTCGACTCGACTCGCCTTGTCCCTTTCCCTCGGCGGGCGAGAGGCTCGGGTGTCTAGACGCCAATCAAGCGCCGGGGCACGTGTTTGTCGCCTGCTCGCGCTCGCTCGGGCCATTTTTGCCAAGCTATATTCCGTGACCTTGAGCGAAGTCTCCCTAATTTCGCACGATCAACGATCACTAGGGCAGCTGAGAGTCGAAAAAGCCAGGCGGACTCGTAGAGAAAGCCAGAGGGCCGAGGTTTTTTTTGTTTATTAAAGCCATTGATTCAGAGAGAACCAATCAGTCTTCATATAATAGTCATACATTAACAGTGATATATATGTATACTCTGTTTATTCTCTTTTTCATATATGATATGAATGATATCATCATATACATATATATATGATATGATATGATATGAATATGATTCATATAAATATATATATATAAAAAAGAGAATAAACAGAGTAACAATTATAGAAATTAGAAGTTTGTATAATGGGTGAACCTTCTGAGTTATGGACATAATTTATGAAAACGCAGGTAGGAGTGCAAGTGCTTATATACAGCAATATCAGGAGTCTTAAAGATAATGTCTAGGAGGGCCGAGGTTGCCAGCACCGTATTAAGGTGTTCAATGACCTCACCACCAAAGACAGTGGCTCTCTTGTCTCTACTTATTGGCAAAGGCCGACGAGCGACGAGAGCGAGAGCCTCTGCGCTCTTGCAGTCAACCAGCCGAGACCGATGACGGAAGTGCGCGGCGCGCGCGTTGACGGCCGACACTCTGACAACAGGGTTGATAAGTGCCCGAGCAAAGTTTCCGAGGAGATGACACGGAGATAAAGAGGCGAAGGCGAGCGCGCGAGGCTAAACGATAGAGCAGTCGGCCAGACGCGAAAGAGCCACCGCTCGCGCCGAGAGTGCGCGCGCGCAATGGGAGAAAACAATGGGACGCTTTGCGCGTAAACGTAATTTCTCCGGCGAGCCAGTGAAAGAAGAGGAGAGAGAGAGAGCGATGAAGGGCCGAGGCTAATGAGAAGTCGAGGAGAGAGGAAAGTGGCGCGGGAGCACCGGGCGAATTATAACCGAAGGAGAGGAGTTGGCTCGCAGCGCGAGTTGTGCAACAGGCCTTGCCAGCGATAATTCACTTGGTGCTGCTGTTGTTTGAGAGCCGCTCGCCTTTGCTCGCCGCTTCTTCCTCAGTTTACTTAATTAGCATACTATTTAATCACCGACCTCGCATCCTCCATGCGCGCGAGCGCGTCTTTAAATTAACCGGCTATCGATCCTCTTGATGTTGGTTGATTAGAATTCTACTAGGAATAATGGGAAATTGTAACAACTGGCTCGCTTAACAATTACTTCCCCAATCGCGCTATCTCTCTATAAATTCTCCACTTTCTAAGTACTTGGTGTCTGCTTCGCAGATGATCTCAATTACAGATAAAGTCGAGCGTGTAATCTCAATGTTTATACCACTCGTGAATTCACAAGAATCTCCGAGGTCTTTTCACAAGTTCCACATGGAGAATTCGAGTTCTCCGGGTCCTCTGGTTTTCGGTGCAAAGTAACGAGAAATCACTAAATCTCTCGCACTCGTCGAATGCATCAGGACGAGGTTTTTCAAGTCGCAGTTGATCTAGCTCGTTCCCGCGAGCGTAGGAAAGGTGCGAAAGGGCCCGGCGCTATTTCGGTGCAAAGCACGCGGGAAAGGGTCACTCGGCGTGAAAGCCGAGCCCTCGTTTCTCATTGTAACCGAGGCGAGCGTGCGGGCGTTTATTTTCAAGATTTCTGACGCCCGATTCTCCTTTGATCCCTTTTTCAACCTCCCCCGCCCTCGCCGATATATTGTTCTCCGCAGGTCCTCGAGCGTGAAACCGCCGAGGAATTCCTCGCGCTTCTTCCTCGTGAAAGCCGACGGATCGCGCGCTAGATTGCTCAGCTTTGAATCACTGGAATCGCGCTCGAGACAAATCGCCGCGGCTTCTTTATCTCTCTAGGCTCTAGCCCTTAATTGAATCTCGGCGGTAATTCGACCTAAGCAATTTCGACAATCTTCCCTCGCGTTAATCACTCGAGCTCCTCCTCCGACTTTCGGCCGCGCGTTTCCTTATTCAAACCCAGAGTTGCTGGTAGAATCTGAAATTGAACGCGACACTTTATTTGATAAGAGCCGAATGGATTGGAGCGGCGCGAGAGGTAATTGGCGGGAGCGCAGTCCAAGTCTAAGGAGAGGAGATTCGCGAGACGCTGATTGGCGCGAGAGCGAAGGATCCGTAATTAGTAACACATGTGGCGAGCTCGCCGAGAGGAACCCCACCCATCGATAGGTCGTGGCATGGCAGAGAGCTTTCTCGCTTCTCGACGCTCAACCCTCGGACCTCCTCGCCCATTGTCACGTTCCTCGGTTTACCTCGCTGATCCTTGGTAAATAGCGGCTGGCCTCTCTCGCTGATTGAAATTCCGTCGATTCTTCCAAAGAGCCCTTTGCCCTCTCTCTCCCTCTCTCTCTTATATCACTGCAGTGTCTCTCCGCCTCCAGAGCTTACAAAAGCAATGTATCACGCGGAGGATATATCTCCTCCGTCCATTAAACTTCTCCCCCACTCTCTCTCTCGCACTCATTTTCCCCCTCGATTCCTCCAATTTTACCGAGCTCTATAAAACTCCTCTCTAGAAAAGGCGAAAGGGCTATAAACTTGAAAACCCGGCCGATTTATTCATCAGGCTTCTGTCGGGATTCCGGCGGACGCTTCTAGAGAGGAATCGAGGAAACGGGAAAGTTGGGAGGTAAGAGAGTGGAGAGAGGCTCCTGGCGCAGCTGGCGGCATCGTGTGTCTCAATTAACGAGGGAGCCTCGATCATTAGTCATCCGCGGGAGCCGCTCGGTGAGAGAAGCGTCGGTGGCCGGCTCGTCTACTCGCCGACAGTCGATTCTATTCTCACCGGCGAGACCAGTAAGTCTACTCTCAACTCCCTTGCTCACTAAATCAGAAACTAAAGCAATCGTCCACCGCCCAATAAACTCCGCATCGCTAATTAGAGCGCGGAAGTTATCGGAAGATAAACGCGAACTCGTGTTGCCGACTTGCATTCCGCACTCGCAGAGACACAGGGCTAATTAGCGCTGCGGATTCATCATCCCGTGGAAATAGCCGAGCGGCACGTAGAGATCGGCGTCAGCGAGTCGCCGATGACTCGTGACCTGGCCGATCGTGCTCTCGCGCTCCGAGAAGGAATCGAGCTTTGTCTCTTTATCGGGGACGCTAGTCCTATCTAGGAAATCCCTAGACGGAATCGGCGCGCGCTCGATCGGTATTGTTCGAGATATCGCCGATCACGCGCGTTTCAAACACGTGTCGACCGGAGTGACCAATGCCTCGGCTCGCCGCTTTTTCAAAGCGCAGGCTACGTGCGAGATACTTGTGATTTCACCGCGTTGAGTCAGAGACGCAGCTTCTTTGTTGCGCCGCGCGCTCTGTAATCGGACCCTCTCTCTCTTGAGAGAGAGAGAGAGTCGGTTATAAATAAGCGGCTTATGAGACGCCAGTTGGAGACTCGTTCCCTTTATCGCCGGTGCGCCGAGATAATGGCGGCGATAGTTTCCAACGAACTGATCGGATCAACCCACCCAACCGCCCGAGCGTCGCTTCATCAGTCCGGAGGGATTAATTTATTTAATGCAAATATCCGATACCAGTCAAACGGGAGAAGGTGATTTGGAAATATTGTCCTTTGCGTTTATATTACACACTTTCCATTCATTCATCCTCCTCCATTTACTTGGCGCGGTTTGGTTGTTGGTTGATTTCTTTGGAATTGCAGGATAATAGTTGGGATAGTTTGTCGCGGGTCGTGAAAGGGGAATTTAGTTGGGTGGATGCGTGGATGGAATGTTCGTCAGCGGGGATTGGCGGGCACTCGTGGAGGAAAGGCTCGCCAATGAAAATCCCCGGGGCCGGCGGTGTTAAGCGCGGCGAAATCAGCGAAATTGGAAGGGAACCGCTCGACCAATAAAGCTCACCGCGTCCGATTCAGTTAGGCGGAAGGATCGAGCGGCGTGCAACAGCCACGAGCACGTTTTAAGGGAGCTTTTTGTTCGAGATTCGCGGGCGAACTAGACTGCTAGACTCTCGGATGGATTTAGTGGGGTTTTGAGGGTTGAGGTAAAATGAGAGTTTTAAGGGACCTTGGTATTTCTTGAGGGCGTTGCTGTAATCTTGACTGAAATGTCGCTCTCGAAAGTGAATCGCAGGGAGCAGAGCGGCAAGGACGGGAAGGGCTGGCAAGCGGATTTCTATGGAAATGAGCAGTAGCGCGTTCCAATGGAAAACCGCAGTGCGCGTCGCTCGGGCGCCGCCGGAAGCTCGGTCCGCGGCTCTTTTCGGGATCGAGGGATCGCCGGAAAAATTGCGCCAGCCGCCCCCACCCGGCCTGCTGCTTTATGGGAATATCCCGTCCAACCGCGTACCCTGACGAATGTATTCTAGCGGCGCGGACCGACAGAATTTTGGATATGACACGAAACCTCGCCCGCGCCTCCACCCACACAGAGAACCTACGTGTTTCAGCCCCGAGTTTTCACGATGAAACCCCAAGCCCCTGTCCCTCCGCGTTCGCCCGCGGGGCCATTTCTGTTCCGACGCTCTGCGCCAAATTCCCTTGGAAGCTAACGTTCCGCGAGCAGCGGCCTGTCGCCGGCCATATGTTTTAATAATGTTTTAATTTCGAGAGAAACACGCGAGTGGTATGTGGGAATGGCGGGTTTTATGGCCACTGACATTTTGAGTAATCCTTGCTACGAGCCTCTCTCCACGCGGCTTAATGACTCTTTGATTATTACACATTAATCCAGCGATCATTTCGTACAATTCCACGCGACACCCACTTTTTCCCGCATCCCAACACTGAGAGGAAACAGACGCATCGAGGGGGGTGGAAGCCTGCAGCACGTAACACCAGCTGACGCAAACGAAATTTAATAAGTCCCAGCATCCCCTCGTCCAATCTCGAAAAGCGATCTTTTTCCATTGCGCGCTCGGGGGAAACCGCCCCGGGAAATCGGCCGACTATTTTAGAGGGAAAATCGCGAAGGTCGCTAGTCGAGTGGGAAAAGCTATGCGAAGTGTCGGGGGTGGTTGATTTGGCGCGAGGCCGCGCGGAATAATCGAGGATTCATAAACCGGAGTGTCGAGTGTCGAGACGACTCGAGAGAGAGAGAGCAATCGAGGGCTCACTGCCGGCCAATTTCTTGCGGTTCGGAGCTCTCCGCCGCTTTTTCTCCGGTTGGGAAGATCGAGTGGCCGGGAAGCCTGACAATCGACGAGTTCCAGAGGACCGAGTCCTTGTGCGGGCCTGGAGGAGTCGGGTATGGTCCTCGTGGAAAGTTTGGGACTCGGATATAATTAGCGGCGCGGGCCGGCCGATAATAGAGTTCGCTCGCTTGACCTAGAAGAGAGAGCGGAGTCTCGAGGCGCATCGACCTAATAATACCCGGGGGGCCTTGGCCATCGGGATTAGCCCGAGAGGGACCAATTTCTTGCTCTCCCCCTCGCCCTCTCACTCGGATACATCGACGGAGTTGACGGAGTTGACGGAGTTGGAGTAGTCGGCCGGCTGTTCCCTCGGAACTCGCTTCCTGTCAGTTCCCTCGTTCCACGCTGCCACGGTTAACGATTAAAGGACGCCGGTTCTGTTTTTCGTTGTCCAGTGACGTCAGGCCAACGGCGCCGGAGGGGCTCGAGGGGCCGACGCCCTAATAGCCACCTCGGCTACACTAGATGCCCCGGCGACATCACATCATTCCACCCTAAAAATCACAATCTCACCCTCCGAGCCTTGGCTCTCTTGCCAGACTACTAGGGAACCTGGCAGTATTCATTGGCTACCCTGGTTACGCAAGGTTGCACAAATCACGAGGATAGCGCGATTGTCGAGCCGAACGTGTACGGGGTGATTCACTTGGGCTGGGAGTTGGAGTCAGTAATGATAAGTATGGGTTTGCTGGGAGGAATATCCCCTTTAGGTTACTGATTTTTCGCAGGATCTTAGTTTCTGGGCTTGAACTAAAGAAATATGAAGGATTTGAGCCATTTCGGGAACCTTCGAAAAATCGAGAATTTTTCCATACCTACCCCTTCTTATTTTTTCGATTTTTCGACATTTTTTCAACTTGTCTAATTTTGATATTTTTCGATAGAGTTAATCCTAAAACTAAGTTTCTACACAGAATTAGTGGGTGAGAGTCCATAATTGTGTCGTATGAGCGATATTTCACCGATTTTTTTACCAAAATCATCGAAATCTCATCCATTCGGCACAGTTACGGCCTCTGACCAACTAATTTTGTGCTGAAAGTTAGTTTCTAGGGTCAAACTAAAGAAATATCAAGCATTCGTTCGATTTCGAGAACCTTCAAAAAATTGATAATTTTTCCATACCTACCCCTTCTTATTTTTTCGATTTTTTGACATTTTTTCAACTCGTCCGATTTCGATATTTTTCGATAGATTTATCCCTAAAACTAAGAAATAACACAGAATTAATGGGTCAGAGTCCATAATTGTGTCGTACGAGCGATATTTCGTCGATTTTCGGACGAAAATTGTCGAATTCTCATTCGTTTGGCACAGTTTTGGCCTTTGACGAACTAATTTTGTGCAGAATCTTAGTTTCTAGGGTCAAACTAAAGAAATATCAAGCATTCGTTCGATTTCGGGAACCTTCGAAAAATCGAGAATTTTTCCATACCTACCCCTTCTCATTTTTTCAATTTTTCGACATTTTTCCATCTCGCCCCATTTCACCATTTTTCAGTACTTTTAGCCCTAAAATTAAGAAATAACACAGAATTAGTCGACAACACCCCACAATCATGCCGCACACACAACATTCAGCAAAACTCGAAAGAGAATCTTGAAACAATCCCAATGAATCCTCGCCAAGTGAATCATCCTGTACCTCCGACCCTTTTTCCCACTCGATTCCGGAGAATTGGACGCTTGTCGTTATTCATTGAGCGTGTGTTGCGCAACCTCGAAGCTTATTGTGCCAGGATTACTCTAACGTCGGCTAAGTGTGCGGAGTCTCGCACGACGTGAGAGAACTATACGAGGAGAAAGGACCCTCGGGCTCCATCAATTGGCGAGCAAGTAATCGAAGGAATGACCAATCCCCCGCCGTTTCTTCTTTCCTTTCCACTTGGCCCGGGTTCCTCGTCGTTACCTTTCATTGGGTTCTTCAGCAACCTCCACTTCCTCTATTTCACATCCGATATACCGGCCGGCAGCGTCGGCTTCCCCTACACTTTCTGTCGGCGACAGCTCGTTAGTTTCCCTTTCGTACTTTGCGGCCCTTTCGCTTCTCTTTCGCTTTGCAGACAGTTGAAACTGTCGCTCGGCTCACTCGGGCTATCGAGGCTGCTTGCTTTACCACCTCCCTCTCGCTCTCTCGCTCTCTGGCTCCTCCCTTATCGCCGGATTACAGGGTAGTTGCTGCTACGACATTGTTAGCCCTGGAATAACATCGGGCCATAACCCGGCGCACGCTCAGGTATTCCTGTAACGAAAGCCACGATTTACCGGACGACCTAACTCGGTGGAATCGCGTGGAAAGTAGCCGGACTGTGTGTGTGTGTACTCGGACGTGTAACTTTCCGCTGACGATGGTTGGTCGCCGCCTTCGAGTTTCGGCTGGCTTTAATGATTTCCTTGTAGGATATGGTTAACCGTGGTAGCGGATAAGATCATTGGTAGACTTTGGGCGTTTGGTTAACAACATCCGGTGGCTTCGTTCATTTCTCCGATTATTAAACCTGGAATTATTTCTTTTTATGATTTCGAAAAGCAGAAGGTTATTAATTCGTCTTGTATATTTATTTATTTCTTTTTTCATTTTAAGTGACGATCAGTCGCTCGGTGTCGTTTCTTCGATCGCTTGCAGTCTATACTTTGGCTCTTTCTCTTGAGAGAAGAAAAGAGAGAGCTCTTGGGACGGAAAGTCACGTATTCCATAAATGACCATCGCGCAAGGACTCCGGCAGACCTTTACTTCTCGCGCTCGATCCTTCGCAATCTCCGACGCCCGTGGAATTGCGCTTTCGCAATACACAGCCACGGAGACGCTCGGCAAAAAATTGCCCGGATGCTCGTCGTCCCTCGCTCCCTCCGAGTGTCTCTCGCGCGCCACTGCCAGAGATCACGGATACAGGAATTAATATTCTCATAATTCGTGCGGCTGACTCACGTTTCGCGGTGGACTCGCGCCAATGAGTGTACAAGTACATAAACCGAGCAGAGGAAATGGACGTTCGACGAACAACGATAGAACATTGATAGACCGCGGCGGCTTCCGTTGGGGAATTGTTTATAGAGGAAAAGGCGAGATCGAGGCGACAATGATTTCGAGCAATTAGCAACTCGCGGCAGAATGGAATTGGCCGCGTTGGAGGAGGAGTGGGGAGAGTGGTCTTTTCAGTTAGCCGCGGCTGGTGCTCGGCATTGTCTCCAGGGGTAGGAATGGCCCGGTGACACGGCCATTTCGCGAGCGAGCAATCTTTTCCTCCGCTCTCTCTCTCTTTCTCTCGTAATAACACGCCTTCCCTCTCTAATGACGCCCGAAGCCGTGGCTCACCTACTAAAGTATGCCGGCAATCTCGAGGGACACCTTCTCACCGCGCGCACCGTCGCCGCTTCCATTAGCCGTACCGCTAATTTGCAGAATTCCCCGCAATCTTCGCCGGACGCTCGAGCATTTTTCAGTCGATCTTAATCGCACGGGAAATGCTGGGTTCGCTAGGATGAGTAATGGGAAGACGATGGAAGAGACGGATGAGAGTTTCCTTGGAAGATCGATTAGTTTGAATTTGTCCGAGCGATCTTCTACTAATCAATATCGATACTTTCCAGCGAGAAGTATCATCCAATCTTGATTGATCGCGACAGCGAACTTCCGAGCTTTTTTTTCTATTATTCAAGCCATTGAGGCCAGAAGAATCAATCAGTCTTGATACAGTAAGAATAAATGTAGATCATAACAAGGTAATATAAACAGTATGTGAAAACAATGAGAAACATTACATGAATTATAACAGTAGTATAACTGCTTCTTAAGTATATTGTCTAATTCTAAAGACGCATCACAGGATCGTTTAAGTTTGTCGATCAGGGACCCTTATTGCAGAAAGGACAATCGAATAAAATATCTGACATATCCATGGACGGATAAGAGCAACTTCCAACCTCAGATCAACCATCAAGTACACTTTCGGACACACGTCAAACCACCGGCGTAATAATACACGAGAAACCTCTCGTTTCCTGACTCATTCGCCGCTCGATCGATGTTCCCTCGATTATTCAACCTCCTCCACTCGAGTTCTTTTCCATCCGGTCGCGGGGAAGTTGGACCGCAATGACTTACCATTTCATGAATGAACCTCGAGCTCCGGGCGCGGAGCTTACTCGGAACTCGATTGATTGACTCGATGAATTGGAGGCCTCGAGGCCGCGGGAGACTGCGAAATCGTGCGCCCTCGCCCGCGGGTATTTCGGCCGAGTGCTCACCCCGCCCTCGGATCGCGAGTCCGCCACGTATAATTAGAAAGTCTGCTACCTAATTTTACCGGCTCGACGTGCGCGCTGTCGCGCAACATTTGTTTCGACTCGCTGAAGGGACACGCCCTCGCGAGATCCGCTCGATTTTCGCGGGTTATTATTGGGAGGCTGCGAGGAAGTCTCTGCGAGGAAGTCTTCGAGGACTCGGTGAATTTTTCAGGTGCAAGCGTCAAGAAAATCTCTCTGCTCCCTCGAGAGTACCAAGTCGAGGATTTCTTGGGCAAGTTTATTAATTAGTCCATCATCGCTGGAGCGGCGAGTGCTCGTGAAAAAGCGAACTTACCGCGGCGTCTGGAGGAGCTGGAGGTGGAGGAGTTCTGGGGGAAAGTGGTGTTTGAGGGAAAGGGCTAACAAACCACCTCCTTGTCCCGATGCGGAATCGCCGTTTCGCCGATTTTAACCGAGTCCCAGCTTAAAAAGCTCTCTCTCCTCCCGGTTAATGATCGTGCGAATGAACGCCACTCTCTCCGAGATCCCGGCATTACTTGGAATTCATTTAACCACCGTCTTAGAGCCGAGCGTCCCTTCCGGGGTGAAAAATTGATGGCGCGGGCTATCGATGTCATCGAGTTAATTGGGGGGAATTGATCCCGCGACAGACTCTCCTCGAGTTTAATCCGTCGGGGAAACTTGGAAATCGCCGTTACCGTCGGCCGCGGGCTCGTCACGGCTTTGAAGTTTCCGATATCCATTTCGACGGGGATCCCAATCGGCCAACTTCTCTCCCTCCGCCCTCTCGGAGATCCAACTTGTAATTCGATTTGGATTGTCTCGATTCAAGCAATATTTCTAATTTCTCTATCTATCTCTCGCTCCGAGGCTCCGAGCTAGAGTGGATGGTGAGGATTTCGAGTGCTCTCGCAGCGACGACGTCAGTCATTAAGTGGAATGACTGGCGTCGCCGTCAGACTCGCACGACCAGTATCTCGATTAGTCACCGTTTCACAGTGTCCCAAGTTCCAAAGCGTCGCGAGAGCGCCGGGCTCTCGCTCCTATTGACGATATTAATTGTCTCACTCCGAGTGCATTTGACCCAGGAAGGCCAGGCTCGACTTGGCCATGTGACAGCCTCGACACTGCCAATTCGCAATTCGTTAACTTCGCCCCCCCTTGCCGCTAGCTACGTGCCCGGCAGCCTCGAACCCTTTTCCTCTCCTCCCTACCTCATATCTCCGTCTGGAATGACGAGTATCCGACTGGAGTCTGTTTTTTATTGTTTTTGTTATTAAAGCCAGTGATTGAGTGAAGGATCAATAAGTCTTACCAAGGATTAAAGAGATTCATAACAATTTAGAGAAAAATGAAGAAAGGGAAAACAATGAGGGTACAGGTACTTGGCCTGGAATCAGTCCGTTCACATTCGAGTTGCAATGATTTCCATTATTGGTACAATTGGAAATTATTAATAAATTTGAGTGCGTGGAAAAGACTTGTTTCTATTAAAATTACTCAACACTGTATTATTATTAGTTTTTCAACGACCCATATCCATCATTAGATTCAAAGCCAAGAGATTCACCCTATACATACTAAGAAATAACAACTAAACTAAAGACACAAATGACGCGATCGAAGATAGAAGAAATTATGCTCATACACTAGGATAGATATCCGAGTGAAGTGGTCGGCGCTCGTTTCGAATGCTAATGAATCGCCGGGCGATCATCTCTCGCGATGTAGAGGAATAGTCGACACTGTTATCCACTTACTGGCGAACGCGCAGTCCTATCCTATCTCGAGAGGTCGGCGCAGGGGACGCGGGGGCGAGGGGGCGAGGGGTTCCTTGGATAGCGGGAGCGCGTTCTCGCCGCGGGGACTGAAAGAACGTATTATTGCTGGGATCGAGTGGCAGCAAGAACCCACTGACAGCTCTCCTCCGAGTGCTAGTCGCGAAAAGCTCGCGGCGGCGGCGACCACACGCGACGCTTTTTGCCCGCGTCCGACTTTCTTCTCGATTCGCATCCGGCAGCACTTTTTCCCCCCCGGCAACCGCCGCCGCTCATAGAGTAAACAGAGCGCCCAGCGGGGAGAGCGCGATCGTTAAACAGGAGCCATTAAATGTGTACCTGGAAGCACTGGAGCCGGGAAATCGAGGGCTTTCGATCGAGGTGTAGGTAGACGGGCGATTTTGTCCGAGTGGCGTTCGCGTTGCTTTAGTCGCGGAGGTGCGAGGGACCGGGGAGGTGGATCGATTTTCCGAATTTTCCCGTTGACTCCCTGGCTCGCGCGAGCGGAGCCTGGAACAATGAGGAATGGTGGAAAAACCGGCCATGCCTCTGGCTTGGCTCGCTCTGTACATGTATAGAAAGGGAGAGAGGGAGAAAGAGAGGAGGTGAGGAACGAGGAATAAATCGTCGACGCTCGCGATGATGCATTGCAGCCGATCCGATTCCTATCAGCCTTTGAATTATGGCTTCCTTCGCTCCCGACGGCGCACCGCCACTTGACGCTCCAGCCAGTTTTCGGGGATTTGTTTGGACTAGCGCGCGTGTGCTAAGGTCGTTAGCTAGTCATTTTTCACCTCTCGCCCGCGCCCCGTCATTATTCCGGTATAATGCGACGTCGAGTGCGATCCCTGTCGCCGACAATCTCTCCTCCTGTTTAGTCGCACGGAATTTCTCGGACGATTTATCGCAAGATTGATGCGCCGAACACGCTTTCTTGGCGGGGCAGTTTCATACCGCGTCGACGGGCCAACTGATTTTTCTTCCTCGAGTTATCCGGCGCCGGGCAATCATTGATCGGCAACATGGGAAAATTCGTTCATTTCGATAATCCGCGAGCAACTCTGCTATGTATTATAATGGAATTAAAAGTGATAACTTTGATTTATTCAATTATAAATATTGTCGCATAAAGCTCAATCTCAATCTTAATCTTTAATATTGCGTAAAGCCAACCAACTCCACAATCCGCTTAATGTCCTTACATATTTTACCAAAAGACTTATACATATTTATACATTTTATATGATACAGATACAGATTTATATGATATACATATCTATCTATCTTTCTCTCAGAGTATAAAACGAGCGGCTCCTTTGAGTAAAGCATACGAAAATGAGTAATTGAAAAAATTGCGCCCACCCAGCTCGGGCATGGCGGAGAGCTCGGGCTTTAGAGAACTCGCTCTGGGGATTTGGAGCGTCGAGGCGAGCGCGCGTTGCAGGCCGCCAGTGGCATTGCCGGTTCCGTTGGGTTCTTGCGGCCGCCTGCTCGTCGAATAAGTTTCTAAATATAGAGGCCGACAAAAATAGAGTCGAGCGACGGGGTTGACGACTAGCCTGGTCTACGAGTCCTGGACCAGCAGGAACAGCAAGAAGCCGCTCGAGACGGCGTACCCTCCTTTTTAGAGATGTCCCATCTCTCTTCCCCCTCTCACTCTCACTCTCCACTGGGCCAATGGTCATTTTTCTTGGAGCTAAACTCCGTGTGATTCGACCGAGGGAAGATTCTTATCGAACCCTCGACATGAATTCTATTATACCCAAACCCTCTATCCCTCATAGACAGTCAAAGAGATGGGATTAGATTACAGGCGTATTGTCCACTTTAATTTCTCGACCAAATTGACTATTCAGTGGTCGTGCGCGATAAAGCGACTCGGGGCCCCGTCAAGGTATACCTTTAGTGGGGGGCGGGGGAGGGGGCCAATTGATCGGTTTGTCCAGAGGACGTACGAGGCGTTGGCGGGGCGGCGGGTTTAACGGATTCCGGCGACGTTGTCGGAATAAAGATGACAGGACTTCCGGCGGCGAGGGCGGCCCTCGCATCCGACTCTCTCGCCTTCCTCATCTGCATCACAAGCGTTAAAGCGGCCACATAAGGCCATTCACGGGAGCAGCCAACCCGCCTCTAATCGGGTCGCCACGATAACTCGGTTTACATAGTGCCGCCCGTTTATTCCACGTTCTAATGGCCACGCTCTAGTTTCCCCGGCTCGTCAGGGAGCGAGAGAGGGGGAGAGCTGCGCCTTCCTGGGAAAAGATCTATCACGAGCTCAGAGATGGAAGTAGATGCGCCGGCCTTTTATTGTCAACTGCGCTTCTTTCGCGATGTTGTTTACACGTCCTTCGAGTCCTCGCGTTCTCGAAAATGTAACTGGGAATTTGGAGCGGCGGCCTTCGGATTCCGAGTAAGAAACAGTCATCGCGACCTTTTTTTTCTTTTTTATTAAAGCTAGTGGTTCGTTGGGGAATCGATCAGCCTTGGTTCGTCGCGACCTTAAACAGTTATTCTCAATTAATAATGGAACAACTGTCTTTCTTTCCTCGCTTCTATTCCATCTGTGCCCAAGTACGCGCGCTGGTATTCCACGCATTGCGTCACTCTTAAACATTGTTTACGGCGTAACCGGCTTTCCACGGGATTACCCTTAAAAATATCGCGACATATTCAGTCCGTCACGTAACCCCAGGAATTATGCATACGTTTTTTCCGCTTAATCTCTCATCGACGCGCGTGCGCGCCTGCACGATTCCTCTGTACGGTTCTCTCGAGTGAAATTCGTTATTAATGCGCGAGCCGGTGATTCGTTGGGAGATTAACGAGGCGGCGCCCGGTGGAATCTGAGTGGGCCAAAAGTTGGGAGTTTTTCTCGAAAGCGTGGAGGGCCCATTGGATAATGAAAGCTTTGTGGCTGATCGCGGCTAATGGGCTCGAATATTGAAAGTTAATGCTGTTGGGGGAGGGGGGGCCGCTCCGTTTTCGGGGATAACCGAGGCGGAAAGAGGAAACAGGCGAGCATTGTTGTCTGGCGGCAGCGTCCGCTGAAGCTAAACGCTCCCTCGAGCACGGCGCGCGGTCAAATGAACGCGCTGTTGAATACCTCTGATCGTAAATATCGCACCAATTGCAGAAATATAGGGATCTGATTTCGATTCCTCGAATCGTGTCGGGGGAAAGGCGAGTTCCACGTACAGGGTTAGTCACTTGGCTTTAAATCATCCCCGTCACTCTCGAGTTTCAATTATTTCGATTATTGGTACAATTTGATTTTGTATTAAAATTAGTCAATACTGTATAATTATTACATGTTCAACGACCTATGCACTCGCCTTTTAATCAGGTGAAAAATGTCTATGAAATGAAAAATGTTCCAAATCAAACATTCTAATGATACACTTAAACTTTTATTACATTTTTTACTATTCAACCATACAATTATGGAACGACGGCCGGTAATACCAATATGCCCCCGACTAAAAGCCAACCGAATCACCCTACACCCCAACGAATCCCTGGAATGACTTTGATCGAAGTCCGCAGCGAGACTTTTCCCAAAGGGAAACTTCTTGCGACAGTGTCCGATTGGTATCGCGGGGCGGGGCGGCGGGCATGATTGAATTGCATTTGCATTTATTAGTTTATTGCCTCGACAGAGCCGGTGCAAGTGTAGCAGAGTTCCTTTCCGCTTTCCAATAGTTTTCAACTTGCCCCTTCCACCCTCTCCCCCGCATGGATCCTGGCTGATGTGATGGTCGCTTTGCCAAGATACACAGTTTCGCGGAGAAGTTTCCTCCTGCCGCGCATACTTTCCATCTAGTTCTCCACTCTCTTTCCTATCGGGCGAATCAGGCCCGGGTCGACTGCCGTAGACGCGACTCCTCCTTATCGCTTGCGATCGCGTCGAGCCTTTCGAGCGGGTACCGGGTACCGAGACCCCGATAGAGCGGATTTTTGTTTAACCCACTCGAAACCAACCGGGATCACCGTCGGATTACCGGTCCCGGCAGACTCATCGTGGGCGTCCACGCCAATCGTATATAGAGGTGAATCAGCTCGACTCCTATTTTTAAGAGTTTATCTGCAGCAGAGCGAGCTCCGGCTCGAGGCCTCAATCAAGTTTTTCGGGGCGATAATTGAGCCGTAAAGATCTGAGGAGGTTCAGCCTCCTCCGATACTTGCTGTATCAAAGTAAATCCTATCGGTACTCTAGTCCCCTTTAATAGCCCTCCGCCGGAAAGCCGACGCGCTTCCACTCTCGAGACCTCCAGTTCTCAGGCTTTCATCGAGATTATTTTATTTCGAGCAAATTATCCCGAGATCCCCGCGAACTGCACTAGCAGCGCTCCAACCTCTAAAACTCCCAAGTTACAGGTTTAACTCGACATTTTTCACTTGTTTATTTAAAAATAATCTCGAAAAATCGATTACCACATATTCCCCTCGGACCAATACTTCCCAGAAACATTGTTTCCCGATGAAATTTCTCTTCAACTTAAAAACAGCGCACGACGGATTGTTTTCCCAGCAAAACATCAATATTGATACTCTGATTCCCGGTAGAAAGTTGTTATCGAGGAAGCGAGCCGCGGCGGCGAAATGTTATCGGGTGCGTTGGAGGTCGCATTTGTTTGGTTACTTAGGGCCGGGCCATAAATGTCGCGTGTCCTTTATAGGGTGGGGTGGGCTCCGCCGGAGAGGGCCGGCGACGATTAATCTTCGTTCCCAGGGCCGCTAAGAGCCCGGCCACTAAACGAAGACCTACGGGAATACAGCGGACTTGTTCCGCATCGATTGTCTCCCGAGCCAACACCGCGCGAGCAACTGCGCCGTGTTCGCCTGCACTCCTACACCCTCGAGTCTCGAGCAACCTTCCGGCTTACTTGCACCATTCTCCCTTCTCTCCGCCGCCCTCGAGATTCTCCTTGTAATCTCTCCTCATTGCCTTCATCCTCGCGACAACTTGCTCCGTGGACCGGGCGAAAGTTCATCGGACGCTTTGGGGGAGAATTTGTCACGTTCCGAGTCCGAGTTGGACTAGTAGGAAGACTAGGGTGCGGACAAGAAGACCGGGTGGCTCGCCCTTAAAGATCACTGCTGGTCGGGTGAGGGTGTCGGTACTTTGTCGAGTTGGACGTTCGGACGAGAGTAGAGCGAGTGACTGAGAGGAACTAGAGAGGGAGAGATTGTTGGGACGAGCATCGATGGCCCGGAGAGGCTAAACTAATTTCCGAGCGCTGC
This sequence comes from Crossocerus cetratus, assembly GCA_963675795.1. NCBI lineage: Eukaryota > Metazoa > Arthropoda > Insecta > Hymenoptera > Crabronidae > Crossocerus > Crossocerus cetratus. Next base: position 21,521,444 of record OY776667.1, read on the forward strand.
CGCTCAACCGCCATCGAACACGCGGTTCTAAGCGGATTATCCGAGTGCGAAGCGTCCAATCTCCCTTCGATCTCCACCACAATCCCACTCAGATTTCACAAACACTATACACACACTCTCACAACTCATGTAAATATGTGTTTACTATTTTGATTATTCCTCGCTTCTTTCGAGCCATCTCATCCACCCGCCGCTTTTCCCCACGTCGAGTTTACATTTGCCGCTCAGCCAAGTTTGCTTATTAAGTTTGAGCAGCGGCCGGCATTCCCCGCGGTGTATTCGCTGCTCTCGGTTCCGTTGTTGTTCGCGGGGCTCGATTAAACGAGCCGTGGAACCTCCAGTTGGTTACATCGGATTTGAGATGCTGGCTTTGCGGCCCGGGGATTTCCCTCTCGAGCGCGCGCGGGGGATGACGGGAGTGACGGGAGGGTGTCGTCGCTCGGACGTGCAATTTTTCCCGACGAGATTAAGCCCCCGCGGTCACCTGTCCGCGACAGGGTCCAACCGGCCGCGAGGACAATTTACATCTGCTTATCCTCGCTGACCTCGCGCCCTTTTATTGTGCGGTTTAGCGCTCGCTTTTGACGCTGGTTGGAGATTCGTTGGTGATCTCGTTGAATTGCTGGACTGAGTCAGAGTTGGTATTGCTGTTTCCCGGGGATAGAGGATTAATTGATTGTTTCGGGAAGTCATCGACGTGCGCTGGGAATCGGCTGAGTCACTTGCCATGCGGATGGATTGATTTTCGAGCTCTCTCTCTCTGGGCACGCGAGCTCGCGTGTCGCTGTCGCTCGAAAGCTTTGCGCCGAGACTCTGCTCACGCGAGAGTCTTGTTTATAGAGGAGAAATCGTGCCTCCTCGCACGCGCCTCCTCTCACTCGGAATTCGGCGAGAATAATGTTGTCGCGGCTCTTAACTCCGCCGCGTAAAACTCTCCCACTCTCCCACCAAGTGATAAGTTAAAGTGGCCGAGTGAGTCAGCGGGGAATTGGGGGTGCGGTCGACGCACCCTTAACTCATCTCGATTCGACGTCCTTTCCAGGGCGCTGACACTCGCCAATTGAATCCTCCTAGTTGTACTTGTAGTAGAGCGACGAGTCTCTCTCTCTCTTGACGAGCTATTTAGCTAGATTTCACGGTGGTTGGCGTAAGTCGAACCTGGTAAGCCGCGGCTCTCGGCCGCCTCTCCGGTCATCCTGGTGGACCAAGTGGCGGCTTTGCCGGACGGGAATTAAAGGATTTTCCGCCGTCGGATTAAGCGTTGTTCCGCTGTTCTCCGTGCATATCACTTTAATTCTCCACCCCCCACCGAGCCTCATCCCTTAATCTTCCCGACATGCACTGGTCCCACCCTCTTTCTTTTTTCAACCTCACCCTCTCTCGGGCTGTTGAACTCTAGAGGCGCGCGATTCGTATTCCTGGCAGTGTAAACCTCCCTTAATGTCAAGCGAGAGGGGTCGCTTTAGAATTGGGAGGATTTCCATTCGTTTTAATCGAGTTGATATTACAAGTTATCCGAATAAATCAAGTGGTCGAGGCTTGAAGTGCGGGGACTGAGGTACATGCATGTACATATACTCCGGCGAGGTAATGTCAGAGTGGAGAAGTGCTCGTCCGATTTCTCCTACAACAAATGGAATGCTGTACTCTCCATCAAGCTGATTGGAAGGGGGCCGGATGAGACGAGGGCCTTAATACTCGAGGGCTGTCGCACTTTGTTAGTGAGGCTCTCGCGACACTATTTCACCCTCTCTCTCTCTCGCTCTCGCGCTCTCTCCTTTACGGCAGCCCTTCAACCTGCATCTTTTCCGCTCAGGAACTCGAAGCTACGCGCTTAGACAGCTTACCCCGTCGCTTTCAGTCCAACAGATCAGATCGATGCGTGCTCTGAATACCAACGGCAAGCTGACTTTGCGCGAACCCTCCCTTTTCCCCCTCTCGCGTAATTCCACCATCTTTTCCACCCATTTTTCTTTCGTTTTATTTGGAATTCGCGACCCTGTTGGAGCTCGAAAGATCGCGGGTTGTCGGAGAAAGTGAGCGGATTGATCAGCCGATTAATTGGTCCTGTTTAATTATTGGGAATTGGGTTGGGCGGATGCTCTCTTATTTCAATGTCAATAGGCTAGTTTAACGAGAGCCGGCTAAATAGGAGACGCCTGGTTGATAACAGAGGCTCGAAACAATATTTGCCGGGGCGGCTGAACGCAAACGAGTTTGACGCTTCCGCGCGGAAATATGAAGCCCGATGAAGGCTTAATTAATTCCCCCACCCAACCCCGGCTAAATTTCATGGGGAAAATTCGTTTGCGCATTATCACGCGTCCGACTCGCCCGTACGTCATTTACCGCCCGCATCACACACACACACACTCGCACACACACTCGTCGGACTTATGAAACCGAGGCGGAAAATGCGAGCGGAGAGAGAGAGAGAGAGAGATTCCCAGCGCACGGCGCTTTAATCACACAATGATCCGGCCCGATTTTTCTCCCGCGAAATCCTCCCAAGTTTACCCTGGCGCCGCTCCAAACTCCCCATTTTTTCGCCCCTCGATTCCCGTCCCGCTTTTCCAGCGGCATTCGGCTCCGCGCGCTGCAATCGTAATATGAAATTCCTGGGGAAAAATCGACTTTAACGCGTTCGAATTTCCTCTCGCCGGAGAGAGCTAGAGAGAAAACTCTGTTTAAAATAGCGTCTTGGGAAAACACAGTTTTCAATTTCCCTTTGGCCCGGAATTGGGGAGCGGAGGGAGAGTGTCTTAAAGTTTTAGGAAGGCCAGCGCGAAAGTCAAAGCTTTGCGATCGAGGAAAATCCCAGGTGAATGCAGGGCGCAAGGGTTGATGAAGGTCGAAGGGAGAGGGCGAGAGCCGGCGTTCTTTGCCGGAGGTTTTTCGCAAACGAGGCGCAGCTCGACTGGGTATCGGGAAAAGCAGGGAAAAAGGCCAGCTCCCTCTCTTTTTGGAGGGGGCGGATTAGCGCGGCCCCTCATTAATTAGAATGCGCCACTTGGCCGAGAGCCGCACCGTGCGCGCGCGTCCACTAATGAGATGTGTGCGATGCCTCTCGACAGGACCCCATCGATTCTTACGATATCCGATTTGGCAGACGGCGACCTTTCCCGACAGAGTCGGCATCGGCTCTAGTTTGGGGGCTGGAGGGGGTGGAGGTTGAGATGGGTCGGTCCGAGAAGCCTCGGTGCGGCTTCCGGTGAAAGCCGTGAAATCGTCGAAATCCATCGGTTCTCGCGAGATAGCAACACACACAGCCACACGTAGCTCTTTGAATAGCTGAGCCAGAAGCGTCCTTGGAGCGGCGAGCGGTATGAATGCAGAGGGATATTTCTGGCCTCTGTACTCTCTATAGCCCGGGCTTTAAACGACCGCAGCCTCCCGATACTAAACACCCAAGCCTCCTGGAAATTCGCGTGTCGATATCCTTCATTTCGTCCTTTCTCCCCAATTCCCAACTCTCCCCCACTACCACACCCCAATGACGCGCTCGAACCGCGTGGCGAGTCTTATATCACCGAGATCGGCTTTCAACTAGTCCAATATCTCATCCGCGAGCAATATTTCTCCGCTCGGTGAAAAGCTCGCGCGAGGAAACCTCGCCGACATGATTTACGAGAATGATTTCGAGTTGCCAAGAGAGAGAGAGGAGGTGGTTGCCGGTTTAAAGTTAAATGGGAATTTACCGGGAGCTTTGTCGCGACGATGCAACGCTCCCTGGGAAAGTGAACGATATTAGTCGCGAGGTAAGGGAAGTCTATGCTTGCGCTCGGAATTGCTCGCGATTCTATATACCCGAGGACACAGAGAGAGTTGCAGTAAAACTAGGTGGATCTTGCAGGAGTCGTTTGCGCCGAGTAATTTCCTTCGCCGGCATAAGCACGCGAAATTGCGCCGCTCTGTTTATTTAGTCTGAGCTATGATCGTAGTGGGGGGTGAAGTGAAGCGAGCGATGGGAAGGTCTAGTGGAACAAAGGGATATATTTCCATAGATCGGCGATCGAGACGCGTCAGCAGAAAGAGTGTCGCGGGGAGAGTCGAGGAGAACTCGTGCTTGGCATTGATTCAGCGGGGGCCGAGCGAGCGCAGCTTCTTTCGAGGGCGGAAGCTCCGCGCCGGAATCCCGGAAGCTCCCCACGTACGCCGGGAATATTCAGGAATCTGGCAGGAAAGCTCCCACTCTCGGTTTGTGAATGGGAAATGATAGCTCGCGGCCCATCGCCGAGCTCTCTGTCTTCCTTAAGGTTTCATGCCTCGTGTCTCGGACCCTCCAAACATCGCCCGCTAGGATCAACAAGATCCTCCTCTCTGCATGCAAAGAGTGCAATATCAATCGCGCGCTGAATCCTCAATCTCGAGATCGAAGGGAGAGAGGAGAGAGGGTTCCGCTAGGCCAAACCGCAACATGACAATAGAGCTCGCTGGAGAGTTAGTCGTGTAACCCTGGCTGGCTTTTCCGCCCGGCACGTTTTCCAGCGGGAACAGTTCCAGAAACGGCCGCCGGCCAATTTCCACCGCGCACGATATATCTATGCAAACGAATTCCACATATTCGGCCGCGGGCGGATTCTCCCCTCGCATCCCGTCGATTCGAGAATCAAGCGGAGCGTGGATCTTGAATAAGCGTACAGAGGCCGCGTTTTATTAACCCCCTCCAATTTATCGCATTCTCCCCTCTTGTATTCTTTAGTGTAATGCAATTCTAGGTGATAACTTTGGTTTATTCAACTTTAAATACTCTCGCATAAAGCCAACCAACTGTAATGTTGTTGGTTGTAATGTAATAAATGTAATAATGTACTAATTATTACATTATGTAATAATTATAGGCTGTTGAGTAATTTTAATATAAAGGAGTCTTTACCGAGTGCTTTCCAAGCACCGACATTTATTTATAATTTCAAATTATACCAATAATAGAACAAATTCGAACTCGAGTGAGAAGAGGATGATTAAAAGACAACTGGTTCACTCAGACATATCTATCTTCCTCTTACACTAGTTTCAGCCAGCCGTGTTCAAATAGATTGTGTTCCGCCGCGACACTAATGGCCGAAACAATGTTGCTCGACTCGGCAGTGACCGTCGGCGGATATTGTTGTTAATAACGAGGTGAAAGCGAGCGGTGGCGCTCCGGCGCGACAACGTAATTTCATTTGGCGACGAACCCTCCGCGCGCACTCACTCGCTCGCCCCCCACTAACTCTTTTACCGGTGAATTGTTAATGGAGCCTCATGCGGCTTGCTAAACAAACAGGCCTTGACTGCTGGCGCGGCGGCGGTTTGAGCAATTTCCACTTAAAGAAGCCTCCGATACGCGCGATAGAATCGGACTTTCTCTCTTTCAGTGGGCCGGGGAGTTATTCAGGAGCGATTTCGGTTTACGATAGTTGGGGGTGATTTGTTCGATTTATCCGTTCCAATTTGCCCACTAAACCCGCGGCGAGCGGGCGGTGGGGGGAGCTGCGTGCCCCTGTTGGAATGGAATTGTTGGCCGATTCAGTGCAATTTCATTCCGTAATCGAACTGCGAGGGCTCACGTGGACGGCCAATTTCGACCTGGATTTCTCTTCCCCCTTGCCCCTCTCTCTCTCTCTTTCTCTCTCTGTCTATGTTTGTGTTGTTTCGCTCGTAAAGAGTCGAGCTCGCAAGAATACCAAGACAGCGGAGCTCGTTTCGAGAAGTCCGAGGTCAGCAGTCCTGCCGGGACAATTATCCTTCCTACCCCTCGGTCAGTCGGATATTCGACAGCTAATTATTGCCCTGCCAGCTTTCCGCACCGCCACTCGCAGAACTAGAGTTCGACCGCGCTCCAACAACAGAACCCGAGTATTTCATATATCAACATAGGATGATTTCAATGATTTCTTAATATCAACATAATCATTTCAATGGTTTCTAAATATCAGCATAAAATGATTTCAATGATTTGTAAATATCAACACAGGATGATTTCAACGCTTTTTAAATATAAACATGATGGTTTCAATAATTTGATTACAATGATTATGATTTCAACACAGGATGATTTAAAAATCATTGAAATGATCCTATGTATATTGATAAATCAAACATCCCCAACCCACAGACTAAAACTTCCTCGGAATAATCCTTTTTCTCATCCGGGCGTTAATTACCTCGTCGGGTGGAACTCGCGTGGCATCTCCCCAGGATCACAGAGGGTGTATACACGGTACACAGCGCGGAGCTCGATCGCGGGCGGAGGCCAAGTCAAATTTGCTCGGATCTCGCGAGCGCGGCATATGGTGACATACGATTGGGGAGGCGGCGTTCAGTTTCCCGAGTTAATTATCGCGGCCAGGTGGGCCACGAGCACTTGGGCACACACGTGCTGGGGCCACGTGTGTACACCTTGGTCGGGGGAGATTTGCGTGCACTTGCGGATGCAACGCGGCGATAAGCCAGAGGATTTAAAGGGCGGTGGGGTAGTAGATCGAAGAAGAAGAAGAAGAAGAAGTTGGAGGAGGGATGGGGAGAATGTGGCAAGAGAGAATTGGGGAGGTTTTGGAGCTGAGTGGGTTTGTGCGGTTGGATGAGTAGAGTGGCCGTTGCAATACCTTGGAGTTGGCTGCTCTGTCGCCGGCTCTTCAATTAGAGCGAGTTTTCGGTCAATTAACCCTGAATTCGGACGAAACTACGTGTGAAACCGACGGGATGATTCACTCCCCTTGGAATCATTACCACTGTTTCCCACTCATTTTAATTACTCAATTCATTCCAAACTTCTCCAACGAATACTCGAAATCTTCAATTCCCCACCAACCTCCAAACTCAGTCACATATATCCAAAATGACTGGACCACCCCGTAGCAATTGGAGTGTCACGCGCACGCGATTGCTCGGCTAATGGCGGAAAGTTAACGGCGCGGCGCGATCGCGCATATTCATGTCAATGTCCGCGGCATAAACAAGCGGCGCAGCTGACGATCGAACGGGCAAACGCATCGGGCGCACGTGAGAGGGCTGGGCCGCTCGGCAAATATTTTGGGAGGTCGATCCACGGAAATGCCGCGCGCGCCGGCCAAGGTGGAGGCGATGCTTAATCCTAGGAGGCCGCGGCGATTAGGTTTGTTGCTTTAGGCTCGATGCGACGTACCGAGTCGGAACACGCTCGGTAGCTCGGCCGAACCAGCGCAGATGCTCTTCTTTAAACATCCACGACACTACGCCCACGCGATGCGTCATGAATCCTGCAGTGGCCTCTCGTCGAATTCTTGGGGTTCGTTATGGGATTGTGGGATTGAAGGCTTTGGTGGTTAGTTTGGGGATTTGTTGCTGTGTTGGAGAGATATGAAAATGGGGAATAGTTGAGATTTATTGAAGATATTTGGAAATACATGTTGGATGATTCTAAAAAACATTTGTTTCAATGAAGAGTATAATGTTATGGTGAGAATTGTGAGAGTATGTTAATAAAAGATTGAAGAATGATGGCGAATAGAGGCAAGAATAATCGATGTCTATGTTTAAAATATCGATGATCGTTTGATGGCGATTGGAGAGCGGCGGGAATTTTACCAACGAGTTCCCTCGATTCTCGATTCAGAGACATTCGCTGCTCGATGGGAATAAAAATGCCATCCACGTTTCGTGGACTGACGCCCGTTCGCGGCCGTCGCTTACTCGCCGAGCGGCTGAAACGCTTACGTAACAGGAAACCGCGCTGCGAAATGGACAACGGATATTGGGAGCCATGACCGTAATGCAAATTCGGATAGTCAACGTGTTATAATCGCGTCGGCACCCAAAGCCTTATCTTCCCCGACTGCTCGCAAACCGCTTTTCCGGCTGGCGAGTCCGTGCGTTCGATAGACAATATCGATCGATTCTCTTCATCGACTAGCTCATTAACTCCTCTCCCACTCTTTTCCCAACAACATTTTTACCTCACTCTCGAACTAGGACTGATTTCACATTTCGCTTTATTCGCGACATACACGCTCCAGTCGCAACTATTATTCTCGGCTTCCATATACTGGAAAGATTGTCCCGCTATTTCGGCTCCTCTCTCCCATTGTAGCGTCTTTCGACGAAACCCGCTCTGCTTCCGCGCGCATTTCCCTCTTCCACTCTTTCCCTCATTTGCGTGGGGGTTGGCGTCCTGGAATTTCTCGATCCGCTTGTCGTGTCTCGCCGCCGGCGAGATCCGTATTGGCTGCATTTTTGACTGGAACCAGTTGTCCTGGAAGAGGAACCTCTTGTATTTCGATACATATAGGCCGAGAGAGAGGCGGTGGCTTCCGGGAAGAAGCTGCGAGATGACGAGCCAACTCTCGCTCTTTCTGGCGAGTATTATTCTTGGTAGGTGAAGTTTGGGTCGCGGAAGTGGGCGGAGGGAAAAGCTCGCACGCTGCTTCCACTTGTGAGGATCGACGCTAACACTTAATGCGCGGGGCCTCGAGCATAAAAGGCGGTCGTTGTTAAGGGAAAAACTGGCGGGCAACGCAGTATCCCCGTAAAGTGAAGTGCATTAAGTGGGGGCGGTGGACTTTCTTCTTGGCAGCCGAAACCCCTCCCCACAGGCCCTTTATGCTAATGCCAGCGCCAGGGGAACATCCTCTTAACCAGAAGCCAGTCGCCGCGTCTTCTCCGAGAAATTCTCTTTCCGATTTCCATAATATTCCAAATTCATCGAGTTCCGGCCGCTTTAACCGGCGCATCCTCTCGCAGCAGGGAGAATTCGACGGCCCGCTCGGGCCCCGGCGAGGGAAGCCTCTCTAGGAGGTGAAGACACTGGAAGCGAGGACGCGGCGGCCGGAAGCCGTGTCAACGGGGTCAAGTGACGAACCGATCGAATTGGACCTCGTTAAGTCTCTGCCGCTTCAACCTTCATTCTCAAACTGACCACTCATTCTCTCTCTCTCTCTCTCTCACTCTTCACTCTTTCTCTGAGAGAAAGAGTTTTCCATAATAGGTTGGAGTAAGATATATATTGAAGATTGGCGAAAGGTCGGATCGAGAGGATTCACGGCTCAACGAGTCGTGAATTACTGGGATTGTGGAGGGACTGATGACGGGGCGGCTTTTAGTAATTGTTCGGCTTCACCTTGTACTCTGGCGGGGGGGCGGAGATTACACGAGTGGAGCGCGGGAAAAGGTGGCAGTGCACAAAGCCCTCATCTTTATCAAGGCATTGGCCGAGTGGAACTTTGACTCGCGCGCACAAAGCACCTCGAAACTTATAATTACCAGTCTCTCTTCTCGCAAGCACAACTCTCTCTCTCTTCTCCCTCTCTCTCTTTGTGTGTGTTGGCCCAAGCCGGAAAAGCCTCCAAAGGTGTTCGCTCTCTCTGCCGGCTTTCAAACAACTGGCGCGCAAGCCTCGGCACAACAAGTGTGCGCCGCCTTTCGAAATTACGATTATTACCTCCGCACCGCTGGATCGACGCTCTGACGACTCGCGAGCGTAAAGTGCAAAGTGCAAAGCTCGGCTTTTCACCGCCAGAGGAAAACTCCGCGGCGTCCCCGTCCAAGGAAAGCCAGCCTCCGGCGACTCGGCTCTCGGCTCTCGGCTCTCGGCTCCGACTTCCACTCTAGCGATTTCCATAGTGATCAGCCCTGCCAAAGCCGACGGGACTCTCTTCCCTCTTCAAAGAAGAACAAGCTTCTCCTAAAGCGCAACTCGCTCACTAGTCGCCGATCCAACCTTCCTCACCACTTTCGATACTTCTTCTCTGCATATATATAGAAATATAGAATTCAGAGGTCTTTTCAAACCACAATAAAACTTGATTCTTTACGAGATTTGCGAAGAACCGGGCGAGCCAAGTATTGCGCTTTCTTTGATAATTATCATTTTTGCGGGCCATTTGCCGAATATGGCACAATTTTTTGTGACGTAACATCTTTTGTGGCTTAGTCTTTGAATAAAGACTTGGCTTTCCATTTCCAATTATGTCAATTAGAAATATACTTTTGTGCGGTATTTTGTGGAATCCAACACTTTTTAGTGAGACAAAGTTTTTTAGGGGTATATATATAAATAGAGATATAGACATCTTCTTCTCTATATTCGAGTTCAAAGTCAGCTCGAGTCTATCAGCTGTCCAGCCTCCCCTCGCCAATAGAACGGCAGGAAAAGGTCTGGTAACTGGGCTGAAACCAAAGGTAGAAAGTTTAGTGGGCCATTTTTTCCCGAGACCACAACAGAGTTGTTATCGGCGGCGAATTCATATAATGCCGATAGCAAGTGGGTCCTGGCCTAGCCAAGCCGACACACAGTACCACTGAGCGCACTACTCCGGCGAACCTATACTTTTGCGCCCGGCCAATTACGTCGAGTGCAGCTGTGCCATCATCTTTGGCAGCCGTGACCGAGTTTCCGGCTGGCGCTTCGTACCTTTGGTTTCCCGCTCTCCACCGCCAGCAGTGCGCGCCGTCCGCTTTCTGAAATATGTCGCTGTTTCAATTAACCCTGCCGCAACCGCCGTATATGCGCAGCACGCGTACTCGAGAGGAGAAGAGAGGACCAGTTGGTTATCCATTGGGGTGTATGTTGGTGGTTCTGTTGGCTTTGAATCGCTAATGAGGGATATGGCCCGTTGCAAATGTATTAATTGTATGAGGTTTAGTAATTTTAATAGAAAAGGATCTTTATCGAGGCTTGTTGACGGACTGACATTTATTTATAATATAAAATTGTACGATTAATGGATATAATTGAAATTCGAGTCTAAAGGGGATGATTAAAAGGCGAAATGTAATGAATTATACGGTGTTTAGTAATTTTAATATCAAGGAAAGTTCACCTCATGTTTTCTACGTACAAAAATGTATTTATAATATAAATTAATATAAACTCGAGTGTAAAGGGGATGATCAAAGCCAGAAAACTGACTCACTCTCTACTTTAGCCGCGTAGAATCCAAGAGTGCACAAATAAAATACTTACGTACATATCTCCTTGGCGGCTCGGTTCGCCGATACATTATCCCCCATAAATGGCGACGGACGCAGTGGACGCACTGACACAGAGGGGCACACGCGCAACCGGTTCCGAAGGGAGACCAGTCAAAGGGAACAATGCCCGGAGAAATCTTGCATTTGGTCCATGACCATACACGGACTAAGTCCACTTGCTCGCCATCCTCTCCCTCTCCCGCAACCGCTTTTCCTCGAGCTGCCTTTCTAGGCACACGTGTCCTCTGGCGCAACGCGCGGCCACTTGGCGCCGCGTCCAACGTCCACGGCTAATCCTCTTTTCCTCGGCGCACTGGCCCAGATTTCCCGCCCTTTGACATTTCGAATCTGGCGTTGGTCGCTGGCGGAGAATTGATTATTCCCAGTGTCCGATGGATTTTCTGTGGGGAGGATGATTGTTGGCGAGTGTGTTGGAGTTGTTTCTTGGCTGAGGGTTGCGCAGAGAAAGGAGGATTTCAATCTTACTCGCCGGCGTTGGGTGCGGCGAGAAAAGGATCCTTCGTATCTTCTTTCCTTTATATGTAGGACTTTTAGAAAGATCCTCGCGCTTTGACGAATCTTGTAGGAAATTCGTCTTGGAGCCGAGGAGTCTGGAGTCTCCTGGTGGTCCCGGGGTCATTAGAATTGAAGAAATAACCGAGAATATCTTGCTTATCCCAGGAAGAAGAAAGCCGGAGTCTCATCTCGCTAGTGAGCTCGTGCGGGTGCTCTTAGAATATTAACCCTGAAAGAGACCAGTCTGGGCCTTCAGCACAATCTTTATAGAAGCCTGGACTGCCCAAATCCAGACGCTTACACCACCACTCTTCCCCTAACACTGATTATACCTCAGTTCTTCTCTCCTCCATCATTCTCCGCCTCGATTCCCCGGATACAAATCTCCGATTCAATTAATCCGCGTTCTTATCAAGAGAAACAAGCAGACCAAAAGAATCGCAAGCGAAATCAGGCGGCGTTGTTGCCAATGTATTTCTTTCTGGTTAAAGCTCGCGGCTTTAACGGCAGGTCGCCTCCTTTCTCCCTTAGTGGCGGCCGCGCTTCCCGACGGCAGAGCTTCCAGCCGGAAAGTGGAACATTCGCTTACCGTCGATTCCCCATTACCCCTCGCTCTCCCTGATTACGATCGGGAGAAACGAGCGGCTGGGTAACGCGGCTCCCCGAAACTCCGGGACACACAGAGTTAACCAATTCCTCAGTGAATACTACATCGCGCCAGTAAGAAGGAAGAACCGCTATCGAGTCGCAAGCTCAACCGCCTGTACGATTTACTTGTAGACTTAGATATTATCTTTAGGACTCCTGATATCGCTGCATATTAGCACCTGTGTTATCACAAATTATGTCAATAACATAGATTCTTGACCCGTTAGACAAATTCCTATTGTTTTCATTCTTATTCTATTTAACTCTCTTGTAATTCTTCCAAATAATTTTTCCTTTTTCTCTTTTTCATATATGTATATATAAACGATGGTATTTTTTGTTTTGTTTTGTTTTGTTTATTAAAGCTATTGGTTCAAAGAGAACCAATCAGTCTTTATACAATGGTCATACAATAACAGTAATATAAAGACTGACTGGTTCCCTTTGAACAAATAGTTTTAATAAACAAAACAAAACAAACCAAAACAAAAACCCCGTCGAGTGCACAAACACACGCGTGTTTGACGGCACCGGTAATAATAGAGAGAAAGGTCACCTAGACCCGGCGCTTTGTATCCGCCGGCGCCGGGCAGCTTTAATATCACGCGCTCTTTGACGCAGTGGATCAGTCCCGAGACTTATGAAACCGGACTTCCTTAGAGCGCGAGACTCTCTCGCTCGGCCCCCCCGCTTTCAATTCTCGCCCCCTGTTTTAATAGCCGACGGGGCCAGCCCGTGGAGTAGACTGCGCCGTTGTCCTCGCTGGAAAATTGGTTCAAGCAGTGGACGCGCGCGCGGCTCCTCTCTTCATTGTGCACGGTTGCGCCATGAGTAACGAGACTCATAAATGTCGGTGGCTGTGGGAGTTAACAGTGGCTAATGAATAGGCCAGCGCACTACAGGGCGGATAAGCCGCACTCTCTCCCTCTCTCTCCCTCTCTCTCGCGGGTGAAGAATCAAAAGGCGAGCGCGGATGCCGGAGGATTTATGCTGGACCAGGTAGCATCAGCGCTGGGAGGCCTGATTGTGTACCGCGCGCCCGGGTCTATAGTTTGCTCCGCTTGGATTTGCATCGTGGAAGCGCAATAGTGACGAGTCTCCCCGCTCGCCCCCGGGCCACGCACTCCTACCTTTCTTCCTCGGGATTGGCTGACTTGGGAGAGAATTAGTGATAAGGGAAAGGGAGAGAGAGAGAGGTCAATTGGCTGGGCGGAAAGTGACCTGATTACCAGGCTAATCGTAGATAGTCCTCAGTCAACTGCGATCAAATGTAATAAAGTCTGTGCTCGGAGGGCAATCGGCCACTCGAGCGCTGTTATATTTATTGGCGAGAGCGAAATATCGTCGTTCTCTACCTTGGCTTGTTGTATAGATGCTTATTAAAGTACTAGGGCTCTGAAGGGAGGGAAAAGGGCGACGTTTGTGTCCTACTGAGAATTACCATTTCTATTGTTACTCGATGGAGCTCTGGTTATTGTTACCGTGCCGGGTACTTGGATTTATTTCCCTCTGGTGGGAGTAGGCGTAGTAGCTTTAACAGTTTCTCAAGGACTTCTCCCCCAATCGATACCACACCAACCCAATCAATTACAATTTCTTTTTTTCCTCAGCAGAAACTTTATTATTAGATCGCGAATCCTATGATGCCTGTGAATGAAAAGACGCTTTCTGTTGCAGCAAAACTATCTGATGAAGTTCGGCTACCTGCCGCAGACCGACGTGGAGACGGGCAACCTCAGAACGGAGGATCAGCTGCGCGATGCCATTAAAAATTTACAGGTGAGCGGCAGATTTCAAGCGATAGTTCACCGCCCTCTCCCACGTAGCTCCGGCTGGCTTTGGTCCCACAGGATTCTGTTAGCTCGTAATGGAATTGCCGGCGCCGGGAAACTGGATTATCACCGGGACGATGCGCGCGTGCCGGCCGAAATGCCCCGAAATTCACTTGTAACGTCAGTGCGCCGGCTGCCAACCGTTTCAAACACCAGCACCACCGGGAGGAGGGAAAAAAAGCCGACCGCCCTTCGCCATTTCCGCCCGGAGAAATCATTATCAACGCGCGCCGCGCATCGAATTAATCGGCCGCGCGCGGCCCGCTGGAATTCCAGCCGCCAGTCGCGCACATCCGCCGTAATTAGAAGCCGCGAAACACACGCTGGCTCCCGAATTTCCATGAAAATCGTCCTCGTTAGGGGAGAGAGAGAGAGGGAGAGGGATGTGCTGGGAGAAAATTCTGGCGAACGCGAGGCGGTAAACTTGGCATCGGCCGCCTACGAAGCCTCTGGCGATGGGTGTCCGATCGAGCCTGATTAGATTTCATTGAGCGAGCGTGACTGAAATAACAAAGCAACATTCCCACTTGGATAAATCGACTTCGGTCCCGTCACTCTCCAAACAAATCCAGGGTGACCGCTGGCAATGGTACTAATTCCCGTCGGTTTTCAGAGCTTCGGTGGTATCGCGGTGACGGGGGAGATCGACGAGCCGACGCGGAAGCTCCTGACGGCTCGAAGATGCGGCCTCCCGGACAAGCCGGACCCGAGATACGCCCGCACCAGGCACAAGCGCTTCACCATTCACGGGCAGCAGTGGCCCTACCGGAACCTCACCTGGAGGTGAGCCACTAATCAACCTTCTGCCAAGCGGCGCCTAATCTGCGACATTGTCTCTATCGGCCTGTTAAACCGGCCATTCGTACACAAATCACGCGTCCACCCTCTGTGTCCTGCCAGAACCAGCAGGAGCACGAGGAGAAGGAGGAGGAGGAGGGGGAGAGACAGACAGGTCCTTGCTCAGCAGGACTCATCGTGAGGGTACGAAGTAACAAGCGCGCCGGATTTACCTCGTCAGTTATCTTATCCAGTGGGATTCCTCTCGCCCGGTGAAAGGGCTGGAGAGACCACGTCAGACTCTCTCTCCTCCTCCAGGCTGGCGTTGGCTCGCTCCTTCGAAATGCCATTGACATTGTTGGTACGCGGCCAACAGCGCATCCAGCCTCGCCGAGCGCAGCCCTTTTCCAGGGAAGCCGCTCCAGCAGCGTTGCGATTCCAAACGCCTCCTGGAGATCGTGCTAATTCGCCGGGTACATGGCCAACTGCGGACTCCGCATGTCTCTCTCTCTCTTCTCTCTTTGGTTACGTGGATCTCTCGTTGCCCGTTCCCTCGTTATTTCCAATTTCGTTTTCCGCTTTAACGAGCTGCGTTCGTTTGTTAGTGCGAGTGATAGCGAGGGATGTGCTCGGCGCTCGTTGCAATTAAGTAATAAACCGGCGAGGTGAGCTTGCTAGTGGTAAACAGTGTCGCTGCCGTCTTTAAGGGAGAGATGGATTTAATTGGCTGGAGTTTCCTAGAGTGATTAATTAAATGAGTATCGAGTCAAGGCCGCGGGGTTTAGCGACTCTCGAGGAGAAAACTCGAGCGGCGAAAGAGGTCTACACTGAGAATCAATCTCAATGACGATGAAATCTCGCTCCCCTCGACTTTATTAAATCTCTTCTCACAAAAGAAAAAGTCTTTCAATTTAAAAGCGACTTTTCCAGCCAGTGAGCAATAAGTATAATTCTTAAATAACACTCACTCTAACGAATCCGAACGCTCGAAGAGTTTGTTACGTGCAGCGAGAGCTTAGAAAAGCTCGCGTTGGTCGATAGTACAGTTCTCTAGCGCGGGCGTGCATTATCGATTGTAAGTGGCGGCGCGGCGGCGGGCGTCGTCGGTACGGGCAGCTCTCTGCCGCCTGCCGGCGACGCTCACCAGGCGAACGCGCCGCGTGGTGCCATCTAAGTCGAGTCCCTCGCCAATGATTCAAGTTCAATATTTGATCGGGGGGCCGCGAGTCAACCGGATACGTCCGTTCAATTAATTAGCCGGCGGCCAGTACGCCGCGCACTATTAATTTCATTAGATCGGAAAGTCCAATTGGCACTGGGCTTCCGGGCGACTCGCACTTTCACTGGCTCGACTATTGTTTCAGCGGAGCCCGCGGGCTCGTTAGCGCGGCGAAACTTTGCCAAGTGCGAATGGCAGTGATATTCGCGGGACTTGAAACTCCTTTTTAAATGAGCTCTCTTTCCGCCACGCCCTTTACTGAGCCCGAGCTTCTTAGGAACTTGCGCCCTTTACTGTTGGGCTGTTTAATAAAAGTTGGCTACAAAGGACAGGGATTCGGGACGCGACGTAATATTCTGGGGAGGCCGCTGGTCATACAAACAAGAGTTATCTGAGATTGGCTGGGGGTGGAGGTATAATGCGAGAAGGAATGGGGAGTCCGATAGTTGTTTACTCGTTTCGGCAGTGAGACTTTGATGCAGCTCTTGTGATGGGCGGAAGGGGATCTTGATTTGGAGGTGGATGGTAGGTGGTCGGTGGATGAAAGGATAATTGTAATTATGCGCAAAGTCCGCCGGTTCTTTGGTTCGCTTTGCTCGGTTGCGCTGGATTCGCCCGGGGGCTTTTACGCCCGCGTGGAATATGTGAATGTTAAAGTTTAAGTGGCCTTTCGCTCTAATCCGCGCTGGCTTAACTCAATATGCGGCGATAGCGTCGCTCGGCGGGCGTTTTAACGCGTAAAAGGCGCCTAATCAACGCTTAACAGTCTTTTAGAGCGAGCACTGAAAGCCCTAAAGTCGTTAGTCGTATAGCACCTAAACCGATTCCCTCCATTTCTGATCGCCAATATGCGCCGCACTCTACATACTTTCCAACGCATAATGCACCGATACCCGATTGCCCGACAAACCAATTTCCAATCATCAGCCAAAAGTACCAAATTCCTCCCAACCGGCTACGAATTAATACAGCTTTAATCAACTCTCGCGAGTTCGTTTCCGCGTGAAACTCTTTTCCAGAAGAAATCAAAGCTTGATTGAGAAACAGGGCAGTTGTACGCGGTCTCGAAATTGGAGGGACGGAGTGGAAAAGAAGAACTCGGGGGAAATTGCTCGAGCGGATTTTCCCGGAACTTAGTTAATTCCTCGTTGTCCCTTGGCTTCCCGGAAGTTCGGAGGCGGCTGAGGCTATCGTTCCTCACCTCTCGATATTGCGAGATCCGCACGCTCCTTATTTCCAGCTTGGCGCCGCTCTTGATTCGCACCGTCAGCCCGGAACTGTTTTCCACCCCCTCGACGTGGAACTCAGTGTCGTTTTGATAATAGCTCCGAGTTTCGAGGATCCCTCGACTTAACTTCCTGCCGACCTGCAATTAGTCCAATTCCCCGAGCTGGGCCGGTCAAGTGTTCTCCTTTCTGCCATTTTCCTTGACATTTTTCTCTGAGGGCTGGAAAACTTCTTTTCTCCCGATCGACGTACAGGGTGATGCAGTTGTCGTTTAATCAGGTGTGTTGGTATTAATGAGCGTCATTCCGTAGTTTTATGGATCAATGAAAAATGTTTCAAACGAAAACTACTAATAACACGCTTACATTTTTTTCTCAATTTTTTAATATTGAATCTTACAATTATGGAGTCACGGCCGGTAATATTTATATGTAATATGACTAAAAGGAAAGTCAATCACCCTGTACAAACAACCCAATCTTACTCTTTTAGGAGTAAAAGTCAGATGAAAGATCACAGGGTTACAAGTCAATACTTTTACACTCGAACCAATCGGTCTATATTCACTATTTATCGATTATTCCTTACAACAGAACAAATTCGGTACCTCGCCCGTAAAACCTCAACTCCCCAACTCCCATCCGGCCGAAAGAAAGGCGTGCGAGGTGGGAAAATGAAGAGCAGACAAACGACTCACTCCGCGTTCCACATGCGCATTAGATAGCAGCGAGGGCGCAATTCCGCGCTCCGCAGCGGCCATTCCGATTTGAACTTATTAAATTATGCCGCGCGGCTCCTACGCCCGTAAACTCTAGGACTCGGCTACCTTTTTGCCCGGCGGGTTAAATTGGAGAGAATTTCTCGCGGCCGGTGCGTTGCGCGCGGAGAAGACTGCGCGCCACCGCGAGCGTTTTGTCCGGCGGCCGCACCCCCCGTCGCTGTTTGTTCCACTTTCAGCGCGAACGTTCTACTTTTAATTCCGCCGGAACACAGTGGGATAGAAGCCCCCCCCCCCTCCCCCCGTATAACACTGGGGATACGTTCCGTGTTATAGTATGAATGCCTGTTATACGAGTCGCGCCGAGCTCACTCCCCCGCAATGTTTCGCCGAGCTCGCTGCGAGTGGACCTTCTGAGCGTTTTGCCGCGGTATTCCATCGCTGGCGATGTCGAGTCACCTAGTCAATGGTTTTGATGTGAGTTTTGTTAGAGTCAATTGAAACTTGACAAACTCTCGACGAATCCTAGTCGCGAGGTGAATTGGGCAGTTAATCGTCATTTAATCAAATGAATTTAATTAGATCTCGATAAAAATTTAAATCGATAGAATTTTTATCCAGATCTAATTAAATTCATCAAAATTCCGTCAATTGCAATTTTTATCCTCCGATTAAATTCATGAAACTTCCGATTAACGGAATTTCTATCGAGATCTAACTAAATTAGCCTAATTAAATGACGATTAACCAACCAAACTAATGAATATATTACAACTAATTAAATTCACCTTTGACAATTCTCCAAGGCTCAAACCCGCCGATGCATAAATCCGCACTTTTCCACCTGACCTCACCGCGCTCTGCGGGCTTTCGCCGAGTGCATCTGCGACAGTTCTCGAGAGCAGGGGACGCAAACACAGGGATTTCTCGAGCGAAGTTACCGCCGGGGGAATCGTATCTCAGCGGGGAATAAGTGGCCGGGATATTCTCGGCCGCGGAAGAAAGGAATGTATT
This sequence comes from Crossocerus cetratus, assembly GCA_963675795.1. Classification (NCBI taxonomy): domain Eukaryota; kingdom Metazoa; phylum Arthropoda; class Insecta; order Hymenoptera; family Crabronidae; genus Crossocerus; species Crossocerus cetratus. The sequence continues at coordinate 21,540,327 of OY776667.1, forward strand.
TACCGATGTTGAAACAGCGGATGAGTCTTTTAAGACAGATGCTCGGGGAAATTTCGCCCTAGAGAGAGAAAAAGAGAGGGAGAGAGAGAGAGAGAGAGGGCTGGAATCTTTATCACTGTCTGCGGTGCGGACAATGCAGTCTGCATTTCCGGTGTCCGTCGTTCCTTTCCGCCGCACTGAGAAATGCCGGCAGCTTTATTCTCTTTCCGCTCGGCATTTCCCGGTAGAGGGTTGATAAACGCTGGTATAGTATCGTGCCACGTGGCATCGAGCCACTCCTGATAAGCTATTCCTTTCTATCCCTTTTCCGTCCTCCGGGCTCCGGCCGCTCGTCCTGGCAGCAGTGCGCGGAGGCTGGTCCTCCGGGGGGCGAATCTACTCGCGGCGCGGCAGTGATGTAGGCCTGAAAAGGTCAGCCCCCATGGGAGGAGAGCTGGTCGACAGGATGTATCGGGACCTACCATTTTCCCTCGGCATTGTCTCGGCCAAAGGAAACACGCTATCGATCGCTGCCAGAGGATGCCGACGTCGGGGAATCCTGATCCGGCCTTGAGCCTCCTCTTGTCGAGTCTTCTTTCGACTGGTTGACACTGTCGTGGGTCGCGAGGATTAAGCTCGTTTCACATTTAGGCTCATCTCCTTTATTTTTCATATTAGGCGAAATTAATAGGTGTATTGAATTCCGGATATTTGAATGTTAGAATGGACGATTTAAAATATAAGTGTCATTGGGGATAAAAAGATGTGAAATGTAAATCGAATTTTTGAGTCGGTGGAAGTGGAAGGGTTTCCGATTGTACTTGAGAGTTGACACGTGTCAGGTGGCGGAGGACATGCGACGGGTGTTGGCGGAAGGACGCAACCGCACCGGATAGATCTGTTTGCGTCGCGAGGGCAAGTGATCCGGCAAAGTGAATTCAACGATCAATCGAACCGGTGGCCGCCAGTCATTGGACGGGAAGAGGATCCTCTGTCGGCGGGGATAATCACCCGAGTGCTCCCAATAACCGGGATTCCATGGAATCGGCTCCATCGACTCGATCTCGGCCGGCCAATTGCGCCTCGTTAATTACGCGAACCTCCGCTCAATGCGGACAGCCCTCGCTCGAGAGAGGGCACCGTGTCACGGCGACACGCGGCCAACGCCACCATCAGGAGCATCGATCCTCCCGCAGGATCTACGATACACCTCGGGATTACCCGATAAAAGTAGTCTGCTTCGCCTGTTTCTTTGTCTTTTGGCTTTAATCTTAGGTTTATTTCATGGTTACGTCATGCGGGTATGTAAACTGAAGAAATATGAAGGATTTGGGCGATTTTGGGAAACTTCGAAAAATTGAAAATTTTTGCATGGGTACCCCTTCAGATTTTTTCGATTTTTTGACATTTTTTCAACTCGTCCAATTTTGATATTTTTCGATAGATTTAACCTTAAAACTAAGTTTCAGCAAAAAATTAGTGGGTGAGCGTCCATAATTGAATCGTACGAGCGATATTTCGCTGATTTTCGGACGAAAATCATCGAAATCTCATTCGTTTGGCACAGTTTTGGCCTCTAGGCCACTGATTTTTAGCAGAATCTTAGTTTCTAGGCTCAAACTAAAGATATATCAAGCATTCGATCGATTTCGGGAACCTTCGAAAAATCGAAAATTTTTCCATACCTACCCCTTCTCATTTTTTCGATTTTTTGACATTTTTTGTACTCGTCCGATTTCGATATTTTTCGATAGATTTATCCCTAAAACTAAGAAATAATACAGAATTAGTGGGTCAGAGTCCATAATTGTGTCGTACGAGCAATATTTCGCCGATTTTCGAAAGAAAATCGTCGAAATCTCATCCGTTTGGCACAGTTTTGGCCTTTGACCAACTGATTTCGTACGAATTCTTAGTTTCTAGGCTCATACTAAAGAAATATCAGGCATTCGATCGATTTCGGGAACCTTCGAAAAATCGAAAATTTTTCCATACCTACCCCTTCTCATTTTTTCAATTTTTTGACATTTCTCAAAATCGTCCCATTTCACCATTTTTCCATAGTTTTAACTCTAAAACTACTATTCTACACAGAATTAGCCGGCCACAAGCCGTAATTTTAATGTACGAAGGATATTTTCGTAAATTCTGACAAAAATCATACAATTTCAAATTGGTTCAACTAGTCGAACTTAAGCAAATGCCAATTACAGCCCACATTTCCCATCTCCCACACGACCAGCAAGAAATCTCCCCAGAATCCCGTAAGACCGAATCTCCGAACCTCACAGAGACATTTCCTCCGCGGACGATTGAAAACGGTCGATCTTCCTCTTCGTTCCTGGTGGATTCGGGGCGAGAGACCGACAGGACTTTTGATCGGCGGTGTACAGCAGCGCGCGGATAACGCAAACAAACCGGAAGACAATGGAGCACCATGACAGTCAGTCGACCGACGGCTCTTTTGTCCCGAATCACGGAGATCAGTGGCGGCACAATGGCAGCCAATCACGTATCTCGATCAAGAGAGCGCGCGCGAGAGAGTGAGGCGGGGGTGAGTTGCAGGTTGTAAGGGAGAGATTGGCGGCAAAGGGTGCGAGAGAGAGAGAGAGTACGAGAGGGAGAGGAAGTAGTTGGCACCGGGGTTAGTCCTGGGGATTTCCTAGGCAGCCTCGATGGTACTCTTCGACTGCCGCCTCTTAATTGACAGAAACAATGGAATTATTGTCTCGGCTGAGAAATAAAAGCGGGGTGAGCGAGAGCGAGGGAGAGGGAGAGAATAGCGAGGCGAGAACAGAGCGCGCCAAGGGGCTGAATGGCGCGAGGGAGACAGGAGTGTACTCGTTGAGAAAGAATGGGGTCGTGTCGATTCACATCCTGCAGACTCGCACACCCTCGCAAGGATTACATTCCCGCTGGGATCGCAGCCGAGCCGATGATTAATACCTTGACTACATTTTCATTCCAACCTCCAGCCGCGACATCCCACATCCCACTCCCCTCCCCTTCCCTTCCCTTGGACCAAAAGTGATCGCTCGACATTACCAGACCCACCGAGAATCTCTTCCTCAGGGTGTCTGCCTCGCCTCCTCTCCATTCCTCGCGATGGCACGGGAAAATGATTGGGCCGACATCAGGAAAGGTGTTTCCCCATCCTCGGAAGGCTAGTCGAGAGATCAAAGCCGAGCTCGGGCAAGCGGTTCCGAGGAAAGGTCGGGGCAAACGAGGCGGCAAGTAATGGGGCTGTCCCGTTCCATATTCAAAGAGGGGGGGCGCAGGGGGGCCGGGGGGCTTCTCCATTGGCGTCTGCGGCCTGTACTTCTTTCTTAAACGAAGAGAGATCACTTTCAGCATAATTATACGAGCAACCAGCCGCGACCACTACGACCGCCGGCCGCTTTAAATGCATGCCGGCGCCCTCAGCGGCCCCGCTGTACTCTTTGCGCTCTTAATTATTCATTCGCCGCGCGGTAACGAGCCGCCTCTACTCGCGATTTGTCCCCGCTCTAATGTACATTTCATTCCATTCCCTCCTCGGGATATTCAGGCCCCTTGTAAACGGATCTCTTGGCCGCGCGCGCTTTTGCGCGAGCTTCGAGCACCGGCTCGATTATCCTCGGGGTCACTGGTGTACCCGGGCCAAGAATTGTCCGCTGGGCGCTGCCATTGGTCCCTTAGGAATATCCGATTCTCCCGCCGGGTATCGACGTGTTCCACTTACAATTAGTCCTGCTCGTTAAAAATTAAGGGGGGGATTAAAGCTTGGTTCTTTTGTATTGTCGAAAATAGAGGAGAAGTATAGATATAGGGAGATAGCGTGGAGGATCGCCCGCATTGTCTCGGATCGACTCTTGATTTATTAAGTTTGTCGGGTGACTGGGTGTTCCAGTGTGGGATCACTAAACGCTCCGCATCTCGAGCTATCTTCTTCCCAGCTCGTCGCGAGTAATCCTTTTAGCCGAGCCGGTCATTTACCGAGAATAATGCAATTGGTAGTTTGCTTCGTTTAGAATGTTCCCTTAACAAGCTTCCTCCCTCGCCGAGCTCTCTCTTAACTTCGCGTCCTCCTCTCTAAAGTGACCGGTAATTAACAGGTGTTGACTCGCATGACCCTCAGGCTTTAATCCCAGCGTGACCTCCGGCGCATTCCGCCGGAAACACACGCGGCCCAGGACTTTTGACCTCACGGCCCTTCGCAGGGCAAGGGAGTGGCTGGTGGGAGGATCGGGTCTTCATTAAGATCAATTAATCTCACTTCCGGCCGAATGTCCTACTCGCACTCTCGGTCTCCAACTCTCCAGGGTTCGAGGAAGAGGAACCCGAATCCAGCCCAGTGGGATTGCAACTGCTCGTCCTCGCAGTTACAGTGGCTCCTCGAAAAGGTTGGAGGCTCCAGCTGGTCACGGCTGGAGTGGCCCTCGAAGCGAGGCTCCAACAGCGGAGACTCCAGGAACATAATGCGCCACCTCGGATTCCAGCTCCTTGCATCTGTTCCGGTCCGTAATTACGGTCCACCTAGATGCATACTTATCGGCCGGGTGGTCCAGCTCCCTTCAGTATGCTCGCCACGTATCTCCTCGGATTCGATCCTCCCTCGCCGCGTCTCCTAATGCACCCGGCTGAAATGGGTCAGCCGCAGTGGTTCATCATCGGCATCCCGCGCTATTTCTTCCGATTCCTTTCTGACAGGCTTATCTGCCCGTCGAGTTTCTTGCGGCAGGGAGTTTAGGTGGATATGCGAAGTTGGCCGGATTGGCTGGTCCCTGGGTTCGATATAGGGAACGGTTAGCCTTTGGCGAAGCAGGCGAAGTTGGTCAGGGCGGCATCGGAAGTGGCGATGGCCCTGTTACGTCCCGGAGTTGCTGGCCCTGTTGCGCAATCTGGGCTTGGCTTGACGGAGGATACACCGTGCGACTATAAATTTCAATCTCCCGTATAGTCCGTCCGCTTGGAAATATGTTAATATGGAGAGCGAGATGAAACTGTTTCCCTGCTACTGTCTCTCTCTCTCTCTCTCTGGGAGGTGGAGGTGGCGAGGAAATTGGGTGGTAGGTCGCAGGAGGTGAAGGGAAACGCGTATGCACGGGTGTGCATAGTGGATTCGCATCCAGGGCTCCCCGAGTCACGGTGGCCCCATTCCGCCATACAGGTGTTCTCCCCAATGATTAACACGCCAACTTGAAATCCCAAATTATAGCAGCCATCACTTAGCGCCCGCGGAATGTCTCCCCAAAGGCGGCCCCGCAAACTCGAGTCCAAAGTTGCGCCTCGCACCGATCTCTCTCTGTCCTCCCACCCTCCTCGCGTGCATCCTTCCCCGGAGATATAGGTGTATTGTTCCGTTTGACTTTCGCCGCTTCTCGTTCTTGTAGCCTGCGATCTTCCTCGCGAGCTTCCGAGACACTTTCCACTGAGATACCCTCAGCTCTACCCTCTTCAAACTTATTTACTAACTCCCCACCACTTCCTCCAATTAACCAACCTTACTGTTAGGGCGTGGATAGGTTGTACTGTATAAAAGGACATGTACACCGTTGGATTCCACTGCATTGAAAGTTTTATTATACGCGTTAGATGGGTACTTGTTGCACGTTGTTGTTTCATTGTTGAGATCATACACGGAAACGGGATCGCGTAGTCCGCTGACTATTGGAAAGGGAGTTGCGCCCTCTTCACATATTAGTATTACGCCCGTGGAAATCACATGATCATACAGTGATATATGTACATATATATCACTGTGATATCAGTGATATCACTCCTATATTAGTGATATATATGATATCACTGTATCATTATATGATTGCCACGGACGCAATATATATTGTACGATACTAACTTATAGTATATATTATATTATAATATATATTATATACATTATAGTACAATTTATTGTATAGTATACTATTGTATACTAGTATACAACATACTAAGACCAACAGTTACACTCTCGCACCAGTATTGGACGACGCAGAGACGGAAGATCGAATTTACAGGGCGTCGGAATTTTTCGGACAATTTCGCAGGACGCAGTTGCACTGAGAGCGATGTAGACTAGGTAGAGAGGGGGAAAGAGCGTAGTCGAGTGCACGGTGCACTTTCCTCGTCATCGAAAAGTGGCGTGGCGAACCGGAGGGCAGAAAGGGGGTTGCATCCCCTCGACGCATCGACCTTCTCTCCCGGCCCGTTGAAAGGAAGAGAGCCGCTGGCTCGAGCTCTCCTTCGAGATCGTATTACCGGACTACATCACCGCTGGAGCGAGCCACCATTCCCAGCACTAACCCTACCAACAACCCACCCAGAGAGAGATGGTGTACTCCGGATGGGCCGCGCGATGACGCTCGAAAGGGAAAACACGGGAGAAGTGGCCTCGTAAAGCCGAGGAAACTGGAACATTCGTTTCCTTAGCTCCGACTCGATGCAGCCTCCTGCCGAGGAGTTTCCGCGGGCGCAGATGCCACTAAAGAAGAGACGAGGAGATAAGCGCCGACTGGAGAGAGCCGGAGACTCGCTGGAAACTGGAAAGTTGGCGGCGGATGACTGGCGAGGGAGAGGAAAGGTGGGAGGCTTGGAGCGGCGTATAAATGTTTGAGGAAGAGATGGGCCGATTAGAATCGGGGGGCGTGCCGTCGTAAATCGCGCGCTCTGTATCGGAGAGGTCTCGCGCGTCTCGGATGTATATCGGCGCGTGACAGAGAGCGATTCGATAGAGCGCGCGGACAGAGTGGAAATGTTGAGCGACGATAGGCCACTTTATCAGGGCGCACTCTCTCGAGCGTTTATTAATCGGCAGGATATCGCTGACGTATGCCGATCACTACATCCGCCCTGGAACCAGTCATCTCTCCTCGATTGCCGGTGGGCGTCGCGCGACGCGTCGCGCGTTCACTCTCGGGAATCGACGTCCTTCGGCTTCACCGTCCGCCGCAGACGAGAGAGCTTATCAAAACGATATTTAGACCAATCCCATTTCCCGACTATTCAGTAATTAGTCGATGCCTTCGGATTCTTTTTCTGTGTACAGAGTGAGTTGGTTTTTAATCATCCCCTTCACGCTCGAGTTTCAATTATTTCCATTATTCGTATAATTTGATATTATAAATTAATTCTCAGTACATGGAAAAGATTCGACAAAGACTCGTTTATATTAATATCACTGAACACAGTACAATAATTACAATATATCCTTTCCTCCTTTATATTTGAAATTACTCAACACCTCCTAATTCCTAATATCCATCATTACCCTTCAAAGCCAACTGAACCACCCTGTACCCAATGAAGGACTTCTTATTCTCAGTGCTCACCGCGGAACCAATGGCACCCCCGCATGTTCGCAAGGATACAGCGGCTCCTTTTCCACCATGTTAATTCTCCAGTTACCCCGAGGCCATAGTTCACGCGGCGGTTTCGTTGGCGGGCTTCGTCTTTCCGCAATATTAACCTGCGATTCATCATACGACCTATCTGCATCTCCAAGTCCGCCGGGGACTTGTGCCCGGCTTTATTCGTTTCGCGGCCATTTCTCATGTCCGCCCTTGTGATAAGGTTTCGAGGAGGATTCCACCGACGGAACTCGAATCCGAGAATTTATCAGGCCGCCCTCTTCCTCTCGCGTTTGCTTAAGGGTTGGAGAATAGTTGGCCGATTCTTGTTGAAAAAAGTCCCCGCGCGCACCAGGAGCGGCTCATGGCGCGAATCGACAGTCGACTCTCCTATTTCGGCCGAATGCGAAAGGGCCGAAGCGTGACTATTTTAACGAGGCAGTGCCAAGGGCCGAGGGCTCGCTGGCACTCTTTTAATTGCGGCGTGTCGTGCTACCGCATATGGCCCCTTCCCCCCCTCTCTCTCTCTTTTGATAAGGAACAACAATTATTGACGATAGTCCGAGCGACGCCCTTCGCAGGAGCAGCCAGCATGTACCGGGTGTCTCGAGTGCAGCCTCTAACTGGGAAACAATGGCCCTCTCGACCCTCTCACCGCCGCCGCGCTCTTTGTCGCCAATGGGAGAAAAAAGAGAGGCCGATTCGCCGAGGCGCCCAGTCAAACTCAAACACGCAAACCTTCCACATTTTTCTCGCCTTCCTACCCCGCGCGCGCGCGCAGGTAGAACGAGATATTCATACCTGTGGCATGTGTTCTACTTCGCTCCCAGCGAAACGAGATCCTGAGGGACCGAGTGCTTCTCCCCCTCCTCCTCTTGCAATCGGTTTAATATCCAACGTTTTCAATATCGACGGCGCGATGAAATCTGCAATTAAGAGTGCGTCGCGCACCCCACGAGAATTCCAATTTCATCTTCCAATGGCGCGTCCAGGCTTCCATTCGCAGTGGATACTTTGCCGCATAGTTTCTGGGTCGGAGTGCTTGCTTTGCCGGGGAAAAGTACTCTTTACATAGTAGAAAGGGTGGGGGAGTCGGGGGAGAAGAGAGTGTGTAAGCCGTGAGGGTAGAAGAAACCATAGGACGACTACTTAGCCTTGGATGTTCGATCCGATTTGGCAGCTTCTTCGGCAAACTTTGACTCTGGAACAATGCTTCACCGCATTACCTTGCCCGCCCCCCCGCCCCTTACATGCTCCTCTCATGAAAGCTTGAATATTTTAAGTACCTTTTCTAATCCCGGTAAGACCGACTGCGAGGTATCGGCCCCGCGTGTCTATGTCGGAGGGCAGAGAGCCAAAGGGCTTTAATATTAATTTCTCCTAAAAGCCTCGATAACACGCATATAGCGCAAGGAGTGCCGGCGTCGATTCCACAAACAGAGTCTCGCTAATTATGCCCCCCCCCCCACTCCCTCTCGCTTACGCTCGAGAAAATTATGCTAATGATTATTTCCACAAATTCACCGGCTTTTACGGACGCGCGAGACCATTCCGGTTGGTTGAGATATTTGCAGGGCGAAATTTACGAGCAACTGCACCCCGAGCATCACATTTGAATCCGTAATACAGAGAGCGGGGCGGGGGAGGGGGAGAGGGACTAGCAAAATCGGCCAATCATTGCCACTTTCATCTATTTCCCGGCAACACATTTCCACGGGTATTAAAGGCCCTCGGTGATATGCCGCATCGGCCAATAAACATGGATAGATTTCATATGAATTTCCCGATCGCCGTCAAATGGAAATTAACGCGCCCGAGGGGGCGGCGGCGGGGGATGCGGGCGGCAAATATAGAGGTTGGCCTGTGTTCTGTGCGCCGTTGTTGCAATTAGTTGGAAGCGTTTCTGTTAACCCCGGCTCGGCGCTATCGCGCTTTCAAAGGCTTCTCGTGTAACAGTGTAATGAACGATGGAACCGGTCGCCCTGGTAAAATGGGTATTAATTCCTCCCAAGCAGCCGTGTAATAGCTTAATTCTAACGGAGCACTCACTTACCTCTCACTTACATTCCTACTAGACTAGTTAACTCTCTAAACTCTGAACTAAAACTCCGAACCTACGAGGCTTTATGCCGTTCAATAAATAAACTAGTGTCAAATTTGTAGTTAAACAATCTACATATAAAAAAAAATATACAAGACAAATCAAGAGCCTCCTTCTTTTCGAAGTCGGTTAAAAATGCCCCTTGGACCACCCTCGGACGAAAAATGGCCCTAAGTAGTCCCAGGCACCTAGCTAATTCGCTCAGTGCACCACGCGAGTGGGTCGACGGGGGCAGAAGGGAGTGAAGGGAGTGAATTGAGGTAGTTCCATTTGGTGGAAAGGCGAGGTCTCTCCCGCGGCTAAAAAGCGTGATTGACTAATGGAGTGGCGGCATAAAGGAGGGATGATATAGAGGTGTATAATATATGGTATGTGTGCCAAGCCAGCGTCGAGTCGGCTGATGCGTGGGACATCGGCGTGAGTGCGGGACGGCGGGCTAGGGGCGCATGCTCGTGGTTGGTCCGCCCCACCAGTCGGCGCTGGTGCGGCTGGTGCTCCGCGGGACTAGGAGCGGCGGTGCGTCTCCGGCCAATCAGTCCACCGGCGCGCTTCGTATCGTCAACAGTCCTTTCCGGTTTTCGAACGATCCCGCTGACATCGCCAGTGCGTGCCAGCCCACCGATACCTCGGCACGCCAGAGAGCGGCAGCGACAGGATGGAAGCGATGGGAAGGAATCGAATGGCAAGTTAGATTGAGTTTAAGTTTGGTACTGGATGTGGTTGGGGTTGTTAGTGGGGGATTCTTACTGCGGATCCTTTGCGGTTGAATGGTAGAAGTCTTGCGTCATTGGAATCGATTTGATGTTAAAGTCGTCGCGATATCTTTCCAATGAAACTTCTCGATTATATCTACGAATTTCTCGCAGCGTCTCGAGGAACCTCGCCAACCACTCGGCACACAGAGTTCCGTTGGCCGATTCGTCAGGTCGGCGATCGACCCGAAAGTCTCTGTGCGAGAGCGACGGGGCAAAAGCGCATCCTGTTTAAACACGCGTCCTTGCGCCGAAAGGGCGCAATCCTCCCTTCCCCGCGCGCCCGCCGCGCCAATGTAAACGAATGGCGAACGCGAGTCGCGATGAGACTGAAAAACAACAGAGCTCTCTCGAACTGCGCGAGAGTGGGCGTTGGACATTTCATATCGAGACGCCGACTGGCCTTTGCTGATTATAACTCTGTTTTAGAAACAGAGGAGCCTTTAAAGTTTAAAGGCCGCCTATGGAAAGGCTCGGGCGGTAAAGCTCCGTTTAACGGCCCCTCGTTAGCGCTTTGCTAATCCAGTCTCACTGAGGCACCCGCCAGCCACGCATTATGAAACTAGAGAATCGGCAAGAATGCGGATTTACACGGAGCTAATTGCGCCCGGCGGATTCTCGCCGCGATAAAGGGAATAATCGATAGAAAAGAAACCTCGGTGAAACTTTAACGATTATACACGGCCTATGACTCCATTACCAAGTTTTTCAGTCTACACAGAGAAAGTAGACGATTCCAAAATAAAAGCTGAAATTGCCAGGACGTATCACGTCTCTCTCCCGAATGATCCGCTTGAACCAACACCGACGATAGAAAATTCCGCATGGCCAGATGGAAAAAGTCCCATAACTTGGTGTCGCCGAGGCCTTGCTATTGTTTCCCGGAACTAGTCGCTGTTAGCCGCACTTGGCACTGGCAGCACGCGCGTGTCTCGCAATTTATTGGCGCGCGCGGAATACCTGATTAAACTAGAGACGACGATGCAACCGGATTGTTCCTCGGCGCGCAGGGCTAATTGATGAGAATTGCCGCGAGTTATACCCGGTGGTTTCCTTTGGAAGCGTTTATCCATCCGCCGTCGGAGATTGGCTCTCGTCGCCGAGGGAAATTGTCGGATATGGAGATGCTCGCATTTACATGTAGTTGTGTTGTTTGTATTATTGTGGAATGGTATTGTTAATGTGGCTGGTTGGCGAGGGGATGAAAGCGAGGAGTGAAATGGGAGGGGATAGGAGAGTAGTTAACGGTGGGTCTTTTATTGTTTTAAAGCTCTGGCGGGGACCAATGCGAGCCCCCCGATAATTACGCGCTCGCGTGTCTATCCTGTTAAACTGTAATACTCGGAAACGAGCGCCGATTTATTCGGCCGACGGACCTACGTGACTGCCATTCCTTAATCGACTCGGTTTCCACTTCCTTTCTACTTGCGCAGGCCCGCGCCACTTGTTCCGACTTTTCCTGCTTTTCTTATCAGGCCGCCGTCTACGAGCTCCACTTATCGCTCACCTCATTATCACCTGTCAAGCAAAGATCCTGCAAAGTTCTAGGATACTCGTGGAACGTCAACCGATGAATCTTCATTAAGCGAAGGGAATGGTGAGTGCAAAGTATCGGTGGAAGGCGATAGGTCGAGAGGGTTCCCGGATAAAAGAGGGTGGAAAGAGCGTCGGGGATTTTATGGGGTTTTGGAGGGAATCGTGGGGATTTGGGGAAATAGCCGGCGACCAGATTCTCGGTGATCAAAGCTCTCGTCAGACTCCCGGAGAAAGGTAGAAAGTATCCGGCGGTGATGGTGCTCGTGCCCCTTGGCGCCAGATATTCTCCCTTACGATTCCTCTCGGCCATTTGCCCCATGGCCCTGCGAGTCCCCTCCCTCGCTTTCTACGGATCGTCCTCTCAGGGAAAAATCCGCCGTTCAATCTCGCGACGATCGAGCGCGACAGCCCAGGGAGAGTGGGGACCCTATGAATTCCTTGGCAGAAAATCCCCATTCCCTCGAAACACTCGAAACACCCTCGGGACTTCTCTCCAATTGAAACTGGCGACTGGCGAAAACTAAGATTTACCTGGCGCGTCAGGTGGACTCCTGGAAGAGATGGAATATCAAATCCGCGTGGATTAGCGAGACTAACAAGCACGTCGCCTTATCGAATCAGCTCGAAAGGAGTCTTTATTCGGGTTTAGTGTGCGCACACCACGTAATCCGTCGGCCTGCAAGCCATTATCGCTTGCAGCTGCCTAACTCTCAATGCTCCGATTTATAGTCTCCTCGAGGACGCTTTACGATCGCGCGCGCCTTGTACTTCTACCGTCGCCAGAGAAATCTCCGAGCCGTCGCGTTCCACTCGCACATACATAATAATCGCGAAAATGTAGAGTAGTAATAAGCGAGTGGGCTCGAGGATAATTAAATATAAATCGGTTGCAACGGGCAAACACTGGTATCTTCTATCTCGGTGGTTGTTTGACTAGTCGATGGAAGATAGTACACCGCGGGCGTCAGATAGATCAGTTTGCGTGGGACATTTTTCCTAGATAGCAGCTATCTAATTGCACTGCGCCGCGGCGGAGTGGAATCGCTGGGCAAATCTTGCGCGAACGAGTCATCGGCTGAGTTCTCTGTCCATATACTACTTCGGCTTTAATAGCATTCTCCCTACGCGACGACGACGACGACGCGCGTAATCACCACTGGTACTCTCAACTATTTCCTAAGAATGTCAAGGCGTCGCGACGCGTCGGGCGTATTGGCGGCCTTTGCCACCCGTCGCCAAGTGCCAATGTAGTGTAATCGGAAATCCCAGCCATAATGAGCGGTTCAAGTGCAATCGATCACTATTGACTCTCTCCCTCTCTCTCTATCTCGAGGCGACCTAAATACCCAGAATCCCCAGTGTCATCGTCGGAATGACGCGACGATTCTTCTCTCGCGCGAATTGGACTATCTTAACTGGGAGTGGGATCCGTGACCCAATTCCCTGTGTGTGTTTCGACGCTGGCTCGAGCCGAGCGGATGGAAGTAACCGCGGAGGTTCCGCGGAGGTGAGTTCTTTGAGGGTGGCCAGAAGGATTGGGTAAATGTCGCTAATTAATGGTTAATTGTCTTTGGGAGGGCGATCCGGCGAGGGACGGCGGGTTAATAGGCCCTTAGTCGCCCCGGCACTCCTTTAACGAGAACCTTTATGACGCAAGAGGGCGCGTCGCAAAGTGGCGCCTTAGACTTTGGAGCGAGGATCGTCGCGCGTGCTAATGCAGTTACACGCGGGCTCGCAGCTCGGTAATTAGCTGGAAATCGGATTTACAACGCGTGTCAAGTGACGGGAAAGTTGATGGGAGAGCTGGGGCCTGGTGTTGCTCTTTCTGGAGGAAGCTCGGAAAATTGGCCTCGGCGAAGAGTGTGGTCGATTGGGGGGTGGGAGAGTTGGGAATTCCAAGTGGCTCTACGAGGGTAGAATGGGCCGAATCGATGCTACTTCCGGCGAATTCGCCCGATCAATCTCTTGCTCGCACTCCTCCGCAGGAGGATCCTCGGCGAGTTGCAGGATCGAGTCGGCCCTCGGAAAGAAGAAGAAGGGCCGCGTCAAGTCAGCCTGGAAATTCCATTAAAACTCACGAGATATCACCGGGTCACGGAGGCCCAACTTCCCCGCCCCACTCGGAATCGCGTTAGACCCTCGATAATCCACCAGTCGCCGGATATCGAAGCCTCTCTCGCCCTTATGAATCTCTTGGAGTCTGTCTTACAGGCCTCCGGCCCGCGAGCCCTGAATTTCTCCCAACTAATCGGATAAAACTTGGCCGAAACGTTCAGCCTCTCGCACCCCATCAATCGCCGCTAACCATTCCAGGAATCTCCTCTGAAAACTGGCGAATTATATCGAAATTGTAATTTCCTCCAAAGTGCCAGTTGACGAGATCGCCAGTATTCCAAACAATTGGCAGAGCTTCGCGGGACAAAGGCGAGGATCGGATAAAAATTGCCGCGATGAGATTAAATAAGGGATTTCATTGGATGGAGGGGGATGGGGGTAGACAATGGGAGTAAGTTCGAGTGGGACCAACGGGCTCCTCTCTCATCTCCATAATAAACGAAGGTGGGCGGAGAGAGTCGGGCGGTGAATGAGCCTCTGTTATTCCATCTTGGTTTAATCCACCCAGTCTTCCGAATTTATCCATTAATCACCGCGGCGCCCATAGGCAATTTATGGATCCGAGATATGTAACAGTCGGCTATTTACCGGGGAACCTCATTTCGCCCCGAACAATACACTCGAGTAATCAGAGTTACGATTGGGAGGAGCAGGAGGAGAGCGGAGTGTTAAATCGAACGGGACCAGATGAAATTTCCTGGCTCTCTTTAGTAGTCGAGGGGAGCGAACCATTAGGACCATCGACCAATTGATCGCAGTCTCTTATTTCGTACGTGGTGGACTCTTGGCCGAATCCACACGTCCGCGAGCTCAGTAATTCGATAAAACAATGCTCGTCCTAGTGATCGGTTGGTCCGTGTCTCTGGGCTTCTGCTTTACTCGCTGAGGGTTTCGCGAGGAGGGAAAGACGATGTTGGAAGTCCTCCAGAAAGCGAAGGAACTCTTTGAACGTGACCGTTGGCTCGCGCACCTCGAGACTCTCGTTAGTCCCTCGAATCCCCGTGAATACGAAATACCAAGTGAAATTTGTCCACTGCCACTTATAGCAACCTTCGCCAAGGGACTCCGTTGATTATACCTTGGCAGCCATGAAAATTATTAGAAAAATTCACATTTTTCCAACATGTAGGCTTCAAGCCAACTCTTTGACTCAATCAGCCTCAAGAGAATTAATAAAACGCGAGGTTAATTTCAAGGCCGAGGAAAAAGCTTTTAGTAAGACTCGTGAGAGGCATCTCCTTTTAATGGGGCGCTCGTCGCCGGCTCTAATTAACACTCGGTCACCAAGTGTTTCCCGATAGTTGGCCGTTAGTCGAGCGGGGCCGCTGTTTACCGCGCGCGGTCCAAGGAAGAAGGGAGGAATCGAGAGTACAAGGAACACTGTCGAGAGCGACTTTCGAAAAAGTTGTCCCCGGCCCCGCCGATCGTCGCCAACTTTTCCCCCGTCAAGTTACCTGGGAGCTTTCTGCAAATTAACTGCCCGCATAAATAGAGTGCAACTTGTCCCGCGCGCTTAAATTCTATTTCCCGATTTTCCTGCGGTCGAGCTTGGTACTTACCGTCGGAGAAGTTGTTCATTGGAGAGAATTACCTTGTGGGGGTTTTCCTGCCGCGAGAGCAATGGTTTATTCTATGTGCGAATGAATGATTATTTAATAATAAGTGAAGTTGGATCGTTGGAAGTTGGGTTGGGAAGGCTAATAGAAAATCAAGGTTACCGGGCACGCGGTCGTAACGAAGTCTAATCAGTCGAAGGAGAGCTCATCGCAGTTCTTTTCCTTGAGCCAGGGCGCGTGCATGAGTAAAAGCGCGAGGAAATACTCTTCCGGGTAGTGAGACTCGACTCAAAGTCCCACTTCTCCCCTTTCTCGGCCTCCTTTCTATTGGGCCGTGCTCGCGCGCACTCATTTACCGTTTACAAAGAACGTATTACTCGGGGGCCCTTGGGGATAAAATGGCAGCGACGCCCGGCTTGAAAGCCGATTCGGCCACCCTTTTCCGATGGAGGGATAATTGTCATTTCCCGCCCCGCCGCCGACTGCGACGCTTCAGAAATGGAGATGGAGAGAAAGCCAGGAGAAATTCGGCTTCTCCAGTCCCGAGGAGATTAGCAAACGCACCAGCGATCTATCCCTCCACTCGCTCTTTGACGTCGAACCTCTCCTTCTCTCTCTCTCTCTCTCTCTCTCTCTCTATCATTCTCTCTGGCTTCAACGCCATTAATTTTATCTCCATTTCCTGCGCGATGAAAGCCGCCACCACCCTATCGCTCGCGCTTGATTTTAGTTGGTTCCTGTTTACACCGGCGCCGGCAGAGCTAAGCTGAAATAGTTTCTCATTAATCGCGCGGCTTCCCACTACTGTTAGCGGGGGCATCTTGATGCATTTCCTTATTGCACGGTGATCTCCTCGTACTAACCGTATTTCCTGGGGGATAATGCAACAAGATGTGTCGGGATCTCCGGTTAACCGGAAGTGCAGTGACTCGCCGCTGTGTCGCCTTCACTTGATCACTCAACAACTAGACCTCTTAATCAGATACACGTACAATTCAAACTAAGCTCTTTATATTCTCGCAGATGATTCTTAGGCGTTTAATCACTCAAGAATGAAAGCTGCTAATCAAATATTCAATTCCACGTGAACTCGACTCATAAATTTATCCATACCCACCAATGGGCCAAATATATAAAACTCACGATATCCATCTTCAATAAATACAATTCAAATATCCATACAATTCCACGTAAACTCGATTCATAAATTGATCCAAACCCACCAATGGGCCAAATACATAAAACTCACAATATCTATCTTTAATAAATTCAATTCAAATCCATACAATTCCACATAAACTCTTTGAGTAACCCCGACTCATAAATTCCCTCGATTCTATTTCCAGTCCCACCCTCCCGTTCACCGCGAACTCGTCAAATAACGCGGTTAATTAGCGCGCTCGCAAACTAGCCACTGGGCGTGGTTGAACGATGCCGAAAGTCGGCTCAATGGGAAAGTAAAATTGCCGGAAACAGGCTTTCATCCGCGGCGACAGCCTCGCGATTCAGCGCGAGGCGAAGGTGCGGGGAATCCCCGAGAAAACACTTGCGCGAGCACTTAGCGCCGCGGTAACAGTTAAAGCAGCCGGGCATTAAAGTGCGATTTCGCACGGACCTCCTTTCCAGAGTGAGAGTGAGGGGTTGCTGGTGACAGTTGTATCGAGGAGCAGAGCTCGCACAGGTAGTCGTATGGCGGGAAGGCTACTCTTGCGGGTGGCGGAGCTAATTAGGCTGAAAGGTCGCGCTAGGGAGGAAAGCCACGGAAGAGGGAGCTTTCGATTGAATTTAGTCGCTGCCCTTTGGAGATTCCCTCGAAGGAAGGTGGAAAGGACGTGGGTGTATGGGAGCTCGTGTGTACCCATCAATTTCGACAGGTTCGACCTATCACTCCCGAGTCCCGAGCTCTTTGCACATGGACACTCTGTCTTGACTAGCCGACTCCATTAGGCTACCTTCTCGCCTCCGACTCACTTTAACCCGACACCATTATGACACCCAAGTGCACCCTCGCCAGACGCCTTCCCTCGCGGCCACCTTCGATCGGACACACCGTCTGCGCCAGCTTACAGTCCGTCTACAACTTGCCATGGAAACTCACCCTCTGCGCCACCTTCCCTTCCCACTCCCTCGAGACTTCTGCTACCACTTTGCCCCACGCCTACTCTATCCCTCCATCTCTCTCTCTCTGGGTCTCACATCTTTCCTCGGCTCTATCGAGAGCCGTGTAAGTCGAGAACCGCTATCGTCGCTTTAAAGCCCTTGTAACCGGCGGCCCATTAAGATCGTCATCTCTCCTGCTCGGAACAGGTGGTTACCGAGCGCTTTAATTACCCGCCTTATACGCCAACTTGTTTTAATCTATGTACCGAGCAATTAACCCCACCGAATCAGAAGAGATTATGGGGGGGAGGGGAGGGTCGCGGGTGGAAGTCGTATATTGGAGGGAGAGAGAGAGAGGCATATCGCGAGGTGCTAATCAATTTAAGGACGGGTTATTGCTCGGTGAGCGAGGGCGAGCTTTTAGAGTCCATTAGGGCCGGAGTGTCGCGGTGGTTCCTGTCTCTTTGCCAGAGTCGAGCTCTTTCCCATCGTTAATTCGATTATACCGCGATCGACCGCGCGCTCCTCTGACATCCGGTTAATTTTATCTTACCACTGTGCAGTTCCTTCCGCGAAAGAAACCGGCCCGATTATCCGCAAGTGCCCCGTTGGCCCCGTGGAATTGGATCAATCGACGCGTCAATGGGGATGATGGCGTCCCTTTATCGAAGCCTTTCTCGATAGCCATGGAATTCTAGCGCCGGTTACCGAGTCACTGGGGGGTTAACCTCATTATTCTCGCGGGCCGCTCGATTAAATGGCGGAAAAGCTCCGCGGAGAGTGGCGATCGCCCGGAACGAGATCGGCGCACGCTGGACACGAGACTTTTCATCCGATTAGGGACGCTCAGGCAGAGATTTACGGCGCACGAGCACCCACCCCCGTCAAGACTAGCCGGCAAATTGAAAGATAGATCGCTGATCGATATCCGATATCAATCTTCATTCCCGAGGCCAACTACTGTGCGCGCGACTTGCGGCCACTCGAGAGAGATCGATCGCTCTCTCGTCGATATTAATAACAGTTGTGCGCGAGCTATTTCCGACGTGTCCGGCCGAATCACTCGGCCGTTTGCCGTGTGAGCTATTAGGAATGTCGAGAATTTAGCGGAGTTATGGTTTGGGTGGAGCTTGCCATTGTTGGAGTTGTCGTGTTGGATCATTGTTTAAGAATTGATATACTGATTTGAAGTTCAACTTGAATTATTATCGAATGGGATCTGCTGATCTTTGAATTATTGTTTAAGAATTGATTCTCAGGTTTGACGTTAAACCTGAATTCCTATCGAACTTCATTGAATTTTCGTAGAAATTGATTATGGCAGGTCGAGAACCAGTTGACAAATCCGCGAGGCTTCTTACCGCCCCCTAGCGTCATGAACTCGCGAAAGTAACTCTGTCGCGCCAAGTTATCCCAGCTTCCGATTCGATCCGCCAAGATTTCCCTCCGCGAGCTCTTCGTGGCTCGAATAAAAATTGGCACGCGCGCCCTCGACGGGGCGTGCGGGGCTGAGAAATAGGAAGATTGGTAATGCGGTTTAGAAACTCCCGGTGGATCGAGGGGTTGACGTCTCCGCGGAAAGTAGAAGTCTCCGAGCGGCCTGCATAACTCATTCTACTGCGACACACGTTCGCCGCAACTTTTCCCATTAAAATTCGCTTTCAAGCTTGAGAATTCATTAAACCGAAAATCAGTGTCGAATCTTCCAAATCATCCAACTCGTTCTCATGGAAAAATCTTGATCAGAGTCACAACCCCTCAAACCGTTTGAAGCTCTCGCGATTCCTCCTCGCAATTACTCGCAATTTCCTCCAACAAGCGGTCTCGCTTCTACGGAATCATTCTACTTCGCTCTCGAGCCTCCGTCATCGTTCACCTAGCAATGTCCAGTAAGTTGGAGCGACGTTGTCCAGTGTCCGCTTTCGAAACTACCCCCCAGCCGCTTACAATACCCCCGGAACCCCGGCACCCCGGCAATACCTACGTCCCCCCTGAAGGCCCTGACAGCGGCCCGCTAAAGGAGAATGGGAAGCGGAGAGAGAGACAAACAGAGAGCTCGCAGGAGCTTATAAGCAATCTGCCTGCAGGAAAGCCCGCGGCTCAGCCTCCCCGGGATATCTCTCGACGTGTTCCGTTTTGCTTCTCTCGAAAACGACCAACCGGCCGCGCGCCACCATGGTTGAGAGGACAGTCGTAATTAATTTTTCGAGTGCAACCAGCCAACCACATTTATTCACGCCAAAGGACTCCGGGGAGGAGAGAGCCCTCTGTCCTCGCTCTTCAACGGCAACACTCGGGGAAACAGTCCGCGGGAGGACATCGCGAATTCCCGCGCGCTATCTATTAATATTTCGATCTGGATCCCTCGCGTAATAAGAGCAGAGAGGGAGAGAGGGAGCCGGTGGGACGTGGTTAATGCGCCTAACGAAATTATAATTTAAATGGAATCGTAAATTACGGGCCTGAAACACGAGCGGGGTCTCGCACTCGGGCGGGCAGCGATGCTTCTCTAGGAATTTCGTTAAAATGTAAATGCGACGCGCTGCTCGTCTCGATCGGTCATTTTAATGATTAAACCGGAATAGAGGAGGATTAAAGTTTCTTCTCTCCTGGCTCGAAGTCGCGCGTTCATTTTTCGAAGAATCCCAAGTGTGATGACGAGGAGAAGTGTATTAGAGGATCTTAAGAGGAAGAGAATGAGTGAAAAGGGAGCATCGATGCGGCAGAAGATCCAAAGGGATAAAAGCCCTCGCGATCTCCCTTTAATCGTCCGGCGCAACTTTCTCCCACTTTTTCTCACTGCCACGAGTCTCCGTCGTCGGTGGCGTCGGTCGAGGCAGACTCGCTGTCGAAGGGTGAAAAAAGGGAAGGTTTTTCCGTCGATTTTCCAGGGCCCTCGACATCGCGAGTAATGGCCCTCCACATGCCACCGAGACCAGCAGGCCCGGGCTTTAACGAGCGTTACGTTAATTACGACGGTCATTAAACTCTTCTGTGCCGATGCAGGCCGCGCATTTCCTTCCAGCGGCCTCCTGGGCCCCGATCGAACTCCTCCGCCCTTCGGTTTACCTTGATTACCAGCCGCTCCGACTAAGCCAATAAAACCGCCTCGACGCTCCGCCGTCGCTGATGACCAATGGCCCTCGGGTACTCTTTTCCTTAGGATTTCACCGAGTTTTCGCGTCAAAGAGACTCGCAGACCGCGGGACCATGACCGCACTCGAGTATATCGATCGGCGTTCTCCCGAGGGAGAATCGATATTCTAAAAATAGCGAGGAATTATTCGAGCTTCGAGCTCCGTTTCGAAGTAGTCGTTTAACATGTGCGGAAGAAAGAGTCCCTTGAGGGAGTGAAGGGATGAAGGGAGTGAAGGGAGTGAGGGTGCGCCGTATCTGGTAATCAAGTTGTCTGGCGAACGGCGTAGGGAAGACTCGCGGGGTGGAAAGGAGTGACGGCTCTCTTCCTGGTAGCTTGAGCCGACGTTTCTAAGGGTTCTCCTAGGGCAGCACTTCCTCCCTTCCTCTCCCTCTCTCTCGCTAGGTTCCTCGCTGGACACGCGCGCGCTGCGGTGTTGCGTTTCGTGATCAACGAGGAGCACTCTCGCGCTCCTCTCCTCGAAGGGAGACATGCGGAGAACCCTTTAGCCGACGAAAGAGGCTCGAGAGTCCGCCGCCGTAAGTCGACACCGCGCGCCGCCAGAAAGACTTTGAAGGGCTTTTTCTATAACGATCGCGTCTCAGCGCGAAACCCCAGAATTGCCCGGCGAGCCAGCCCCCCTTTAAACTCTGCGGATACCAGTTCGATCCTCACCCGGACACCCGATCATCCCTTAAACGGGCGCTGCCCTTTCTCGGAGAAAGCACGCGCCTTCCTCTCCCGGCACCCTCGCTCGCTTGATGAATAAATTCACTTGGTTAGTCCGGGACGCGGTGATCCCAGTCGAGTCCAAGTGTACTTGTCAAAGTGCTTTAATTATACACCGCGGAGAGATCTACTCGGCGGCGATTAAAGAAGACGGGGGGAGCCAATCAAGGATCCTTTTATCCAGTAATCCCGTGAAATACCGTCTGGCTCTGACTTCCACCGGCTAATCCGAATGCGCTTTCGTCATTGTCCCCGTGCCTTCTGCTTCTTCCCGTTATCTTCGCCGAGGGCCGGTTCGATTACGCCGATTCCCGGGGCTTTCGCGGCTCACTAAATCCCCAGGGAGTCCTCCCGCCCTTGACGCGCGTCCTCACCTCCTCCGTTCCCTACTCGCCCACGGAACTCAGAGCCGGCGCTCTTTCCGCGCCGGAAATTGCCCTAGAATCTCCCCCTCCTCTACTCCCTTTCGCGCCCGCTCTCCTATAGGGAGAGTCCAGTCACGTGGCGTGGAATTCGTGTCTGCTAACCACATAAAACAGTTTTGCTTCGCTCCAAGTTCCAACTGGTATTAACAGCGCGCGCCTCTAGGCTTGCTATTGAAGGGTCGACCGGTGTCAGTCTTGTTTTGTGGTTTGCGTGTGTGGATACTGCGAGGGCATAGAGGAATGCGTTCCTTCGGGGGGAGTCGGTGGGAAACCACCGCTTGGTTACGGAGGAACTTTCTTTTTCACATTATTAAAGGGGAACGTACACGGTGAATCAGTTGGCTTTTAATCATTCATTTCACTGTCGAGTTTTAATTGTTTTCATTATTGATACAATTTGATATTATACAGAAAATATAAGTTGCCTTTTAATCGTCCTATTCACACTCGAGTTTCAATCGTTTCCATTATTGATACAATTTGATATTATAAATAAATGTGAGCGCGTGAAAAAGACTCGACAAAGACTCGTTTATATTAATATCACCGAACACAGTACAATAATTACAATTTCAACGACCTATAACCATCATTAGCGATTGAAAGCCAACTGAATCACCCTATACATATGTTTCCGCACTGCCAACGCACATTCACGCGACTCGAGTAATTCTCCCCGCTAAATCGAGTTCGATTACTTCGATCATTAGCCGGGAATATTTCAAAGTGGGGGTATAAATGGCGGGGCGGGAGGTGGTGGTGAATGTTTTGAAAGGAGCAGCCGAGAGGCAGAGATGAATAAACCAGCGGTACGTGCGGGGATCGAGATAATGTCGGCGAATCGTGGAGCCCCGGAGGATCTTTATGGCCATTCGGCTCGCATTAGCATGCCCGTGACATTTTCCAACCACCAGGCCGCATCGCACTCTTTCTCCCATTTCTCCGTGGAAGCGGAGAGAGCCAACACACGGGCGCGACACGCCGACGATAAATCTGCTGAAACTGCGCCGATCCGAGCGCTAAAACGAGGCCAACTATTTCATAATCCTGGCAACTATTTAATAATCCCCGGGGGAGTGGGGGGCCGATAGCCGCAAATCAGTGGGAAAGTCACATACGTCCAGCGATTTGAAACCACCGTCGCACACACTCGCAAAGTTTTTGCGAGTCCCCCGAGAGTATCTGGTTTACCAGGCGAATAAATAAATCACTGTGCGACAGACACACACACACACACACACACACAGGCAGGCGGCACACGTTCCAACAAATTGCCTCGTCATATTATCGTGTGCGATGGGGGTGAGAGGGTTTGGCAGGGGTTTGGCGTGTCGGATTGCGAATTTTTGGCACGTCCGCGCGTGAAACGAGAATTAATAGTTTAAAGCCCGGCCACTTGACGCGCGCGTGAAAGCTAGTGAAAGCGGACTCGTCGCTTTTCACCGCGGCCGCTCAACTTTCCCCGACGGAACACAGTGAAAAAGTTTTGCCGAACATCTAGCGGAAAAAAGGATTTCAACTTGATGGGATTCTTTAAGGAGCGAGGGAAAGCTCCTCGCCAGCCGATAACCTCCCTCGAAATGGCAAGTGAACTGTTGGCTGATAAAGAGATGATATTTTATTGAGACTTTCTTTGGTTGGTTGGTAAAGAGTTAAAAGTCTCTCGCCACACTATCGGAAAGTGTGCTATTCAGTCGATTCAGCAGTTTCTCCAAAGGCGTTTCGAGTCCTTTGAGAAGCTCTGCGCCCCATCCCGTCCCCCCTCGCACCCCCAAATGACCGAGCGGCTGCATAGAAGCGGCGGGAAATCGGCCACCTTATTGCACCGGCGACCCACTGGGAAAGCTTTACGCTCGTTTCTTGGCGGATTTGCATAAAACGGCAGCCGCCTCAACCGCTCGGAGCTCGGGAGGTTGCTTACATTTTTACTCTCCCCGCAAAAACGAATATCATCCCCTCCCCTGGAGAGGACTACACCTCGAGAGCTTTCCCCTGACATCTTTTTACATAAGGCGGAGCACTGATTCAAGCCACTTAAGCTCGGATTAAGCTAAGTCCTGCGCGGCATTCGCCAGTGTACGTGGGCGTCGCGTAAAAGGTTTAACAGAGGACTCGAGAGTGGCGAGAGGACTGAGAGCGACGGGAGGGGGGGGAAAGAAAGGGTGGCGAAGGTAGAAAAGTCGAAAGCGCGTCGGCCACGCGAGCTACCACGCTGGAATAGTTGTCGGGAAACAAAGTTAATGTCGAGTGTTGCGTCGCATTTGTCTTCATTGCTCGACGGTGCGCCGAGGGGAAATGTGATTGTTTGGTGAAGCGAGAGGGAAAGAGCGCGGCTGCTCAAAACGATTGCGCGCTGGTAAGATTCGCGCGGGTCGCCGACATTCTCCGAGGGAATTGCTCGCATTGTTTGAAAGCTGCTCCTTGGCGGTACAGGACTCTTGCGTGGTAGAACGCGCTCACTCCAGTGCGGCAGGCATTCTTAAGAGGGCAACAGAAAGCCACAACGAATCCCTCTTTCTCTAGCCGGGGAAATCTGAAGCAAGTTTCGGGAGAGAGACGCTGGATCGACGAGTATTCGGACCCGCGGAATTCGGGAGAGTAGGTTTTGAGCTGTTTTATTGGGCTGAGTACGAAAGCGGCGGTGGAACTCGGTGGTGGGGGTAAATGGGACCTCGGTTTGGGCGATGAATAATTAGAGATTTCTCGATTATTATTAGATTATTAACGAACGTAGGCCTTTGGGTGACTGATTTCTTGTGGAATCTTAGTTTCTAAGCTTAAACTAAAGAAATATGAAGAATTCGATCGATTTCGGGGACCTTCGAAAAATTGAAAATTTTTGCATGGGTACCCCTTCTCATTTTTTCGATTTTTCGACATTTTTCCAACTCGACCGATTTTGGCATTTTTCAATAGCTTTAACCCTAAAACTAAGAAATACCACAGAATTAGTGGGTGAGAGTCCATAATCGAGTCGTATGGGCGGTATTTCGCCGATTTTCGGATGAAAATTCTCGAAATCTCATCGATTTGGGACAGTTTTGGCCTTTGACCAACTAATTTCGTGCGGATTCTTAGTTTCTAGGTCGAAACTAAAGAAATATCAAGCATTCAATCGATTTCGGGAACCTTCGAAAAATTGGAAATTTTTCCATACCTACCCCTTCTCATTTTTTCAATTTTTTGACATTTTCCCAACTCGCCCGATTTCGTCATTTTTCCATACCATTACCCCCAAAACCAAGATTTACCACAAAATTAGTTCTCCAGAGTCCACAATTACATCTACCAGAGTACATTCCCTCTCCTCCTGCCTCGAATCACTAAGCAGTCATAACGATTCCAAGCGAACGGACAGATCCCGCAATTAATCAGTGGCGGGAGGGTTGGCTGGATTCGCGTTCCGCAATAAAAGTCCGGGGCATCGCTCTCTTCGGACGGGAGGTCGTTATATAGCGCGTCGGTTATTTAGGTTCCACTTGTTCGGAGGCGATTAATCGAGCGGCGAAGCCAACGGGACACGAACAATTGGAGTCCGCGGGCGCGCGCTCCAAGGCGCTCGAGCCAGCAAGCGCTCGCCGCTCGGCTTCTCTCGTTTATCAATTATGGCAGCGAGACAGACGGTCACGAGTCGATGGGAACGCAGCTTGGAATGGCGCCTTCTCTCCCACACCCCTTCACCCACACAGACGAACCCTCTCTCTCTCTCCAGGAGGCTATAAATGGCAAGTGCATCGCCAAGAGAAGAAGTCTCTTGGCAGAGTCGGCGAGCGCAACTGTCAACAGATGTGCAGCCAGCGAAGCGCAACGTGGACAGCGCGAGAATCAATTGGAGGCTCCGCAAGAGAGACACATGGCGACCGCGTGAACTCACTCAACCCGGGTGTGATGCTTGCCTGTCAATCAGGCCCGAGCGGCCACCACAACCTTTTTGAGTGAGCGAACGCGATCGTCCCGATCGACCACAATGACATCCCCAACTCTCTCTCTCTCTGGCTCGGGGTGGAAGCGCAGCCCCTGCAGCCTATTGCGCAAGAAAGAAGAAATCTGGAACACTGGACAATCGGCGATCACGCGGCGAGGAGGAGGTGGAGGAGGAGGTGCGCGAGGGTGTGGTGAAAGCGGAGCCGAAAAAGGTGGACAGAGGGTGGGCGAGCGGGAGCGTAGGCTAATGGAGTAAAAGGGGCAAGTGGGAGCCAAGTTAAAGGGAGGAGATATTGGAGAGGCCGCTCGAGAGAGTAACTCGGCTGAGCAAGCGTTGGGTTACGTTCTTACAGTCAGAAGTTTTCTCTCAATGGGGTCGCGACCCAATTTATTCACTCGGCTGCTCGCTCGGCCCCGCGAGGAGACGTCGCCGAGCCAAGGAACGCGCCCTCTCCTCTCTCTCTCTCTCTCTCTCTCTCCTCTTGACGGAAACTCAACCTTGGACACGGTGCAATTAGCTTTTTATCCACGTCCGCGTGCACTGGAATCAATTCACCTGTCCAATTCTCGCACTCTCCCTCTCTCTTTCTCATCG
This sequence comes from Crossocerus cetratus, assembly GCA_963675795.1. NCBI lineage: Eukaryota > Metazoa > Arthropoda > Insecta > Hymenoptera > Crabronidae > Crossocerus > Crossocerus cetratus. Next base: position 21,566,600 of record OY776667.1, read on the forward strand.
GATCCAATCGATCCAATCGATTCAATCGACTCGCGGAAGAACGAACTGCCCGTTGGAGATTACTCGAACAAGAAGTTCCGTCTTCGCAAGTTCTTTCGAGACTCGGTAACTCCGTCCTTGGGATTCCTTTGGTCTAGTGGTCGATGAGTAGGTGATTGGCGGCGTCGTTTCCCTCGTAAATCGACGGAAGACGTCGCCGGGAAAAGGCCACGCGGAAATCACGTGGCGTCGCCAGCGATAAATTGAGAGGAATATCAATTCCCCCGCAGCTGATCCGGCGCGCGCTTGCCCGCGCAATCAATCGAATTAATTGACGGTGATCCGCTCGAATGACGAGGGCCGATGAAACGGCAGCGTTAAATAACTCGAGAGCGGAGCTTCTAATCAATCGGAGAGAATCCACGCACTCTCGCCTTTTCTCTATCACTCTGCCAATAAGGTTTAATGAAGCGCCGCGCCGTTGGACTAGGCCTGCTAAGGAAGAGTCATCAAAATCCCCAGCGGCGCATCGATCAATTTCAATCGTCCAGTCTCATTCTTCTCGGGCGCAGCCTCGCGGAGAACTCTGCCGGCGGCTTATCCTCGAGCAGACAGCGCCGGGATAGGATTCCTCCGGCAGGATGATCCGCTCCTTTTTCCAGGCCGGCTCGAGACAAACCGACGCGGCTCCAGGATAAATGGAATTATAGGGAAGAAAGCCCGATGGTTTTAATGGTAGTGGTACTCCTCGATTTATCAACTCCTCACGGTGACATCCTCTCCATTCCTCTACCAGAAGAACTTCACTCTTTCTAAAACCCAACTCTCCAAATTACTCTACAGGGTGATTCGTTTTCCTTTTAGTCAGGTACATATCGGTATTATCGAACGTGACTCCATAATTTTATGGTTGAATAGTACACAATTTTTAAAAAAATGTTAGCGTGTTATTAGAATGTTTGATTTGAACAATTTTTCATTGATCCATAAAACTACGGAATGACGATCGCTAATACCAACGCACCTGATTAAAAAGCAAGTGCATCACCCTCTGCAATCCACAGACCAAAGCGAGGGCGTGGAAACCGCGGAATGAAACTGACCCCGAGTGTACGTAATGGACGCGACGCGAGATATCGACACCTGGAATTAATCGAGGAGTGGGAAAATACGCGCGATGATACTCGCGTCGAGTATACTGGAAACTGGAGCAACCGGTCGCCCGGCATCGAGTATATAATGGAGCTCGCACTCCTCCTCGGTAAGTCACCTCTCGGTCAGCGCCATTGGCAGTTCCATTTTCCCCGCTGAGAAACGAGCCGGCCGGAAAGGATTTTTCGCGGAGACATGCGAGGACTAGGGGATTCTGGGGGATTTTTCTTGAGTCGATGGGAGCGACATACACAGATTTCCAGAGAGGTCAGTCTAATGAGGGTAAGCGAAGGTGTCGGGTTCCTCGTGGCACTGGAGCACTCGCGATATCTCGAGGGCCACTTTATTTCTCAGGGCAAAAGGCGGAAGAGTGGGAGGGAGAAATTAGGATGGAGTGTAGGTGTTTGGACTCCAACCATCAGCTTCGCGAAATCTCGGAATTTGGCTTAAGATTTAGAGGACCCATTCAGTTACTCTTCCCGCTAGGCCATGTCATTAGCTGCACATTTTATTGTTTTATCACTACCATTTTAGGCAGCTTAGCCACATCTGGCGACCGTTTTGAGCATACCCGAATTTTATTTTCTTCGGCTTGCTTCTGCGATTTCCTGGGTCATAAAGTCATTTCAATTATTTCATTAATTGCACCCCAACATCTGGCCTTCAGCTGCACCCAGTCCTACCCCGGGATTAGCGACCCGCTCCGCGCGCTTCCGAGTCCGCTCGCCACCAGGTAGCCTGGTGGCCGACGAGCCGCCGCCGCGTCATCAGGGTGCGGAAAACCCTGCGCACCCCTTCGGTGTTGCCGATTTTTCGCCTTTTCCTGATCACTCCACCTCGGCGTCTTGCATCCCTTCTTGGAGTCATTTTGACTCCCTCCACCTTTTTTCGGCCAAGAGGGGATGCAAAGAATTTATATATTGCGGCGCATTCGTTCCGGACGTGTGTAGCCACCAGTGTAGCTTAGTGTAGTCACAGAATTCACACCTTAGAGTCTATTACTCCAGGTTGTCGTCTGTTTTGAGCTGCTGCATTAGCACTCCTATTTTTCGCTGAGTCGCTGCATTGGCACTCACATTAGCTAAGTTGCTGCATTGGCACTTGAGCTTGCGAAAGTCGGCTACACTCAAATTCAATTTTATTTAACATCTCGCATATCCGTTTTTAAATTTGTACATACATGCATTGGTGTTGAACTTAAATAAATCTCACCATAAAATATCATCGAGCGCAATCAGGAGATTTACATTCCCTCCTACATCGTGCGCGCTCAAACATTGGTCCTTCGAGCCGGATATCGCGAGTGAGTGAATTAACTACAATTCGTGATTCAACAACTCGGAAGATAAGTAGACACACTCGCCTACTATCCACCGAGGGATATCAGCGAAGGAGCCGTCTTCTGTCCTGGACTTTGGGACGACTGGCCCACCACACCTGCTGCCCCATCCCGAGGCTTGACAAGCAGCAACGAAATACATCTGGTGGACGAATTCCCACCGATTTCGGACGCTGCGCTTGGGATCAGCTGGATCTACCAGTCATCAAAGAAGATTGCTGTCTCCACGCATTGGTGAGTCGAGATTTGTGTACGATTTCTGATTCTGCGTTAGTATCGGTTTCTATTAAGCCATGGAGCCAGACATGAAGGTTCTCATCAGCGAACGCGCTCAGATAAAGGCGGCACTAACTCGCTTTCACAAATTCTTTGAAGGAGTCAATGACTCTACATGTATCGACTTAATCGAGAGTAGGCTCGCGAAAGGCGCCAATTTACTGGACAAATTTGAGATTGTCCAAAACAAAATCGAGTTTTTAATCGATCCTAATGACGCAGACGAAGTTGCAAAGAATGAGGACGAACGCGTTAGATTTGAAAACATTTTTCACACCTTAATTTCTAAGGTCAAGCGACATATTAGAACCGCGCAAATTGAAAGCATAGATGAGGGTAATGCCCCAACAAATAGGAATTCGGAACGCTCACCGGGAATATCAGAAGTTGCGCCGGCCATCAAATTACCGACGATATCGCTGCCGACTTTCAGCGGCGAGCGGGACCAGTGGGTTCGATTCCGCGAATCCTTCGAATCGTTAATTCATTTCAACGAATCCTTATCAAATATTCAGAAGTTTCATTATTTGAATTCCTCCATTTCGGGTGTTGCTGCACGCGCGATCCGTTCGCTGGGTATTTCGGACGCAAATTACGTGTCCGCCTGGCAAGCACTAAAGAAGCGGTATGAGGACTCAAATTCATTGATTGAGCATCACACAAAGGCATTATTCGAATTACCAACCCTGGCAAAACCTTCATTCGCCGCGCTACGACAATTGGTAGACGACACAACTAATCATTTGGCCGCATTGAAAGCCTTGGGAGAGCCAACCGAGTATTGGGACACTTTGCTCCTCCGGTTGATCTCCATGAAACTTGACCATCAAACAAGAAACGAATGGAAACGGTATTGTCAATCCATTACAAAGAAGCGAAAGTTTGCAGACATCACAGATTTCTTAGAGCAGCATTGTAGGCTCCTTGAAGATTCTGCAACTGAATTCCGCCCTCAGCAAGTAAAATCGCAGCCGAACGCTAACCATAATGCGTCTCACAAGCGTTCTTCCAACACAACTTCTATGACAGTCAATGTAGATTCTATGTGTCCATTGTGCAAAGGTAACCACCGATTATCAAGTTGTGAGGACTTTGCCAAACTTGCCGTGTCCGCGCGACGCTCGAAGACGGTAAAACTCCGCGTTTGTTTTAACTGCCTTGAATTAGGACATACCAATCGGGATTGCACGCGCTCCTATTGCCGCAAATGCGGGAAGAACCATCATACATTGGTTCACGTAGATTATAATTCCTCTCCTATTGAGAAGCCGTCTACTAGTTACGTCGCTCCCGCGAAGCAATCTGATACGCAAACGGATGCTCCGCAAGTATTATATTCGCACTCAAACAACACTCAGAATCAATTGGTGTTGTTGTCCACTGCCATCGTTCATATTCGCGACGCGCAGGGCAATAAACATGAATGCAGAGCATTGCTTGACCAGGGATCGCAAGCTAATTTTATAACGGAGGCTTTAGCCAAAAAATTAAATCTACCTCTGAAAACTGTGAATACTTTTATTTCCGGTATTGGACGCACTTCCCACGCCATTCGTGGAAAGGTGGACGTCTTATTATCGTCACGAATCAACGGATTTAAAAAATCTATGTCATGCTTGGCCATTCCAAAGATATCCGAAAAGATTCCTAACTTTCCATTAAACAAGGCAGCCATACCCATTCCTAATAAATTCTCGCTCGCAGATCCCCAGTTCTTCGCACCGCGCGAAGTAGATTTACTGATTGGCAATGGATTATTTTGGGAGCTGATGTGCATTGGACAGCATAAATTAGGCCGCGGTTTTCCGATTATGCAGAAAACTCATTTGGGCTGGATACTAGCTGGGCAATTAGATCTCCCTCGGGATAAAGAGAAGCAGGGGGTCATGTGCCACTTGGCTACAAATGACGAATTGAATCAACAATTGAAAAATTTCTGGGAAATTGAGGAAATTTCATTGCCGCATTCTGAAGCATTAAAATTAAATTCTTCGGATCCTTGCGAAATTCATTTTTCGAGAACTACTACAAGAAATAGCGACGGCAGATTTGTCGTTAGTATTCCCTTCACCGACCAATTGTGTGAGCTCGGTGAATCTCGACATATTGCCGAGAAACGGCTATATTCAATGGAGAGGAAGTTCGAAAAAAATGCCAGATCTCAAGGAGGAATACGCGAAATTTATGTCGGAATATGAGAGTCTCGGGCACATGTCCGAAATTACTAATGAGCAGATTCGTGACGGCGAGGCAGCCTATTATCTACCTCATCACGCCGTGTTCAAAACCGCTAGCACAACTACGAAACTTCGCGTCGTGTTTGATGGCTCGGCAAAAACTACTACGGGAATAGCCCTCAATGAGGTTCAGCGTGTTGGACCGATCGTTCAGGACGATCTGTTTTCTATTGTTCTTCGATTGCGCAAGAACAAATTCGTATTGTCCGGAGACATAGCCAAGATGTATAGGCAGGTTCAAATTGAGCCCGAACATTGGCGTTTCCAACGTATTTTATGGCGTCGCAATTCCTCGGAAGCCATCAAAACATTCGAACTCCGCACAGTTACGTACGGTACTGCGTCGGCGTCCTTCCTTGCGACACGCGCATTGCGTCAATTAGGCGAAGATAATTTAGGCGAATTTCCATTGGCGAGTCAAGCGATCATCCGCGACTTTTATGTGGACGACCTGCTCACCGGCGCTGACACCTTGGAAGAAGCGCAGCATCTCAAGAAGACAATCGCCAAGATACTCTCGGGAGCTGGCTTCGATTTGAGAAAATGGGCCTCCAATGACCCTCGCATTTTGGAGCATGCTAACACTCAGGCCAGTGTTAGCATCGATGCCGACAAGGACCCTAAGACCTTGGGATTATTATGGAGCCCGGAAGAGGATTGCCTGAGATATTCTGTTCAGCCTCCCTCTCAGCCGAAGATCACCAAGAGAGCGATTTTGTCTGAGATCTCCCAAATATTCGATCCGCTGGGTCTAGTTGGGCCTGTAATAATTCAGGCCAAAGTCCTAATGCAACGGCTCTGGGAGCTCAGCATTTCTTGGGACGAATCTTTGCCGCTGCATCTCCACACTCAATGGCGAACTTTTCGCGACGAGCTCACTTCCCTCAACAATCTGAGGATTCCTCGTCCAGCAATTGGAAGCAATGCAATCCATGTGCAATTGCATGGATTCTGTGACGCCTCCGAAAAGGCCTACGGGGCCTCCATCTACCTGCGGTCCCTCGACGAACAGGGGATCGTCACTTCCCACTTATTGTGTGCGAAGTCAAAGGTCGCACCACTAAAGACTATCAGCCTCCCACGGCTAGAGTTATGTGGTGCCCTATTATTAGCGAAGCTGATCGCCAAAGTTCGATCAGCACTCTGCCTCAATATTCAAAGTGAATATTACTGGACTGATTCAATGATAGTCCTGAGTTGGATTAAGGAATCGCCGTCAAGGTGGCGAACCTTCGTGGCCAACCGCGTCACAAAAATTCAGGAGCGGACAAACGGCGAATGGCGACATGTCTCTTCGCAGGACAATCCTGCCGACATAATCTCTCGGGGTATCAATCCACCCTTATTGGCGACCTCTAGCATCTGGTGGCACGGACCTACCTGGCTATTCCAGCAACCCATCCACTGGCCCAATTCCACCATCGAGGTCGGCGAACTACCTGAGGAGAGGACCACTACTGTCGCGATGATCGCTTTGACCGCCGCGGATCCGAGTATTTTCGATCGTTATTCTTGCATCAAGAAATTATTTAGAGTGGTAGCCTATTGTTTTCGGTTCTACCATTTACTTCGACTTCGCGTACGCATCCGTAAATCGGAACCCGACGTTAATCACGCGCTAGCAGAATCCAAATTCGATTCTGCCATTTTAACCGTCGACGAATTGCGTCGATCGGAAAAATCTCTTATACAACTTTGCCAGAAACAAAGTTTCGCATTGGAATGTCAACAACTTTCCGAAGGACAGCCTATTTCAAAGAAAAGCCATCTGCTTTCTTTGCACCCTTTCATGGATGAATCTGGGTTACTCAGGGTGGGCGGTAGGTTGCGCAATGCTCCTATCCCATACGAGCAACAACACCCTCTGATTTTACCTGCGAATCACCCATTGACCAAGCTCCTGATAAGGCAGGAGCATCATAGATTATTACATGCCGGTTGTCATGCGGTCATGGCATCGCTCCGGAATAAATATTGGCCACTTTCCTGCAAAAATACTGTGAAAGGCGTATTGCGTTCTTGCATAAAATGCTTTCGCGTAAAACCAAGAGGCGTAGGATACCTCATGGGCGAGTTGCCTGCCGACAGGGTCACTCCTTCTCGACCTTTTGCTACCTGCGGCTTAGACTACGCAGGGCCTTTTCTTATCAAAGAGCACTCTCGTTCTCGCACGGCTATTAAAGCCTATTTATGCGTATTTGTTTGTTTCTCCACAAAAGCGGTACATCTGGAATTGGCCACTGATATGTCTACGGATGCATTTTTAAATTGCTTCAGACGTTTTATTTCTCGCCGCGGTCGATGCCATCGGATTTATTCGGATAATGGCTCAAATTTCATTGGCGCGCGCAACGAGCTGTATGAGCTCGGCATACTTCTCGCTGACAAACACCATAATACCAAAATTAGTAAAGTCTTGTCCACCGAACAGATCGAATGGCTACTAATTCCTCCTGGCAGCCCTAATTTCGGCGGTCTATGGGAGAGCGCAGTTAAATCTGCGAAATATCATTTAAAGCGAATCATTGGCGAAACCCGTCTTACGTACGAAGAATTGTACACCATACTAACGCAAGTCGAATCGTGCATGAATTCTCGGCCACTTTGCGCCATCTCCAACGACCCAAACGACCATTCAGCCCTTACACCGGGTCATTTTCTCATTGGGACTGCAATCACGGCATTGCCTCATCCTGACCTCCGTGAGGTCAAGCTAAATCGCTTGAACAGATTTCAGCTCCTGCAGCAAATTCTGCAACATTTTTGGGCTCGCTGGCAATCTGAGTACCTCCACCAGCTTCAGCAGCGCTACAAATGGCAGTGCTCCAACCCCATCAACTTTGGACCAGGGACTCTCGTCACTATTCGAGAGGAGAACACACCACCCCTACGATGGCGTCTTGGAAGGATTACAGCACTACACCCGGGCAAGGATAATGTGACTCGTGTCGTGTCGATTCAAACATCGGGTGGTGTTATAAGGAGACCCGTCTCTAAGATTTGTCTGTTACCTTGTGACAACAGCGATTAAGCGTATTTGACTCTGCGATATTTCATTTTTATTATTCATTTAATTGACGCGACTTTGTTAAGATATCTATTTTTACTCTTTACTTTGCGTTATTATCTCACTAAGTTTTATTTTAGTATTAATCTTAATTTTTAATACGTATCATATTTTCTCTTCTTTTCGACGCTTTATCAGTCTCTCCTTTTTATATTTCGTCTTTCCAAAGACTATTATTTTTCAATATTCCAGCGAGTACACTTGTCGCATATCATTTTTGATAAGTTTTTGTAAGACAGTGTACATCTATACCTTTCATTCTATTGAACGGAAGCGTTCAAGGTGGGCGGAATGTTTGGACTCCAACCATCAGCTTCGCGAAATCTCGGAATTTGGCTTAAGATTTAGAGGACCCATTCAGTTACTCTTCCCGCTAGGCCATGTCATTAGCTGCACATTTTATTGTTTTATCACTACCATTTTAGGCAGCTTAGCCACATCTGGCGACCGTTTTGAGCATACCCGAATTTTATTTTCTTCGGCTTGCTTCTGCGATTTCCTGGGTCATAAAGTCATTTCAATTATTTCATTAATTGCACCCCAACATCTGGCCTTCAGCTGCACCCAGTCCTACCCCGGGATTAGCGACCCGCTCCGCGCGCTTCCGAGTCCGCTCGCCACCAGGTAGCCTGGTGGCCGACGAGCCGCCGCCGCGTCATCAGGGTGCGGAAAACCCTGCGCACCCCTTCGGTGTTGCCGATTTTTCGCCTTTTCCTGATCACTCCACCTCGGCGTCTTGCATCCCTTCTTGGAGTCATTTTGACTCCCTCCACCTTTTTTCGGCCAAGAGGGGATGCAAAGAATTTATATATTGCGGCGCATTCGTTCCGGACGTGTGTAGCCACCAGTGTAGCTTAGTGTAGTCACAGAATTCACACCTTAGAGTCTATTACTCCAGGTTGTCGTCTGTTTTGAGCTGCTGCATTAGCACTCCTATTTTTCGCTGAGTCGCTGCATTGGCACTCACATTAGCTAAGTTGCTGCATTGGCACTTGAGCTTGCGAAAGTCGGCTACACTCAAATTCAATTTTATTTAACATCTCGCATATCCGTTTTTAAATTTGTACATACATGCATTGGTGTTGAACTTAAATAAATCTCACCATAAAATATCATCGAGCGCAATCAGGAGATTTACATTCCCTCCTACATCGTGCGCGCTCAAACAGTAGGTCGGTGTATGAAAAAGCGGGAAAGAAGAGAGGAAAGTTGTGCCAAGTGGAGTCAAGTGGCGGCTCCCAGGCTCCTTCTTTCCTTCGGCGAGGCTCGACTCTACATTTTCCTTTGGCCGTTCCTCTCCCCCATGCACTTGTACACCGTCGGCCCAGCGCGCATCTACTTCCTCTCGTCTGTTTCTCGCGGCCCCCTCGACCTTCTGCTTTCCTTCGAGCTTCCGTCGCCGCCGGTGAGGAACTCGGGCCAAACCGAATCGGCAATCTTTCTTCAAGGCATTGCTGGATGAGCTCTGTCTCGCTCTGCCAACAGTCCAGTGGAACTATGCCACTGCTCTCGCCTTTCTTCGCTGCCGATGGTTTTATTCTTACGAGCTACTTCTCCTCCGCTCTACTTTTTCTTTATTAAAGCCATTGATTCGAAGAACCAATCAGTCTTCATACAATGGTCATACAATAACAGTAATATATATATTTATATTATAATATATCTATACATATTTCATACAATAAATAATAAGCCATTTAATAAAAAATAGAAAAAGGAAGAATTATAAGAGGGTTAAATAGATGAATAAGAATGATAAAAATAGGAGTTTGTGTAACGCTTGAAGAATCTACATTATGGACATAATTTGTGAAACCCAGGTAGGAGTGCATAACTCCGCTCCACTTCTCCCCAAGCTCCGCCGACTCGACCAAGTTTCCCCGCTGGTTCGCCCACTGATTCTTACTACAAAGTTCCTCTCTCTCGCTCTAGGTCTGAGCAGAGGTTTACCCGCGTCGCGTTGCATAAAGCAATTGGGCCAATGAATTCTCTATGAAAATAACTGGCTAATGGCCGCGCGGCGAGGAGACGCCGGGCCAACTGGGATCGCGAGTCTCTCGCTCTCGCGGCCAATTGGCAGCAATTTGCAGGGATCGGCCGAGTCTCTCGTCCGCTCCATTGGACATCTGTCTCGGAGCGGCGACAACACCTCCCCGTCGGCCGCGTATCCATTTGCGGGCCATCGATTTGCGCCCCGGCCTATCCTATTAAACTCCACTTGACTCCACTCCCGAAGACGAGCAGCCTCGCTTCTTCCATCGAGAGTTCGTGTCTCTCGATTCCCCCTTGCACCCTGACATTTGTCGGCCCCCCCTCGCCCCCTTGCTCGTAAATCCTCTTTGCCGCACGATGAGGCGTCGTTTGCAGGTTGAGCGCGACGATAACGCTGGCCGCGTACAGGGTGATTCAGTTGGCTTTTAATCATCCCCTTCACACACGAGTTTCAATTATTTCCATTATTGATACAGTTTGATATTCGCTCAAAATTACATTAATTTTATAAAATTAAGATTAAAAACTTACAAATAATTATTAGTACGTGGAAAAGATATTCAAATTACTCAACACCTTCTAATTATTACACTTTCAACGGCGTATATCCATCATAACCGATTCAAAGCCAACTGAATCACCCTGTACAGGCCGTTTAATATCTCGAACGCATTCGCAGCTGTAACGAGTGAAGTGCTCGAGCGCGCCGATAAATGGAGCAAGGAATCCTTGCGTCCGAGATTAATCGGGGGAGTAGTTGGTTCTTGTGGTCCCCCGGGGGGGCTTTTACTTGACAAACTTCTCGAAAATAATTGATCGCCTCGGGGGCCGCAAGGCGCAATTAGGCCCCGGCGATTATAGGAGATCCGGGCAATTAGGCCAGCGCGCTAATAACAGAAAGACCTCCTCGATTATACGCGGCGGCCCCGGGCTGGAAGCGACGGCCGCGCGCGGTTACATCCAAGTGAAATTCCATCCGGCCTCTTTCTCTCGAGATGTTTTAATAAGCGCAGCTTGGGATTAACGGCATCGGCGCCGCGTGCCACGGTAATAATTAATACAAGTAAATCCCGCTCGAGTTATACTTGCGGCCGGGCCAAATTACCGCAGTCGTTATTCAACTCTCGCCGTTCTAATTCCATAGCCAACTCCAAACCCCCAATTGAATATCCCCTTGGGCGACACTCGCAGTCATCGACGACCACACTCTCACACTCTCATTAGAGTTCGATCCACCCAAGCCGAAGTAAAATCGGCGCAATTCCCATCGATTAAATCTCCGAAGGTGCCTTCCGTCAGAACTAGAGCGCTGGAATTCCGCGAAACTTTCCTATCGCTATCAGCCTCCACCGGAAGGGGATGCAGTCGCATCCGGCGCGGCCCTTGACGAGATACACCCGAACCCGCGATAATATCAAACCTAACAGCACTCGACGCACTAACATTCTCCACTGGAAGATGACATTTCTCGGACGATATCCGTTCTTATTGGCCGGAGGGAGGGGGTGGTGCGGGCCATTAAAGAGGAGGGTGGCACGCGGGGGATGACGGGAGCGGAGGATCCACGTAGGACAAGCGTCGCCCGCTTTCAATTACCCAGTGGCTGATATCGGCTTACCGATTGGCGTGTCCCGTGGGCCCGACGAACGCGCGCATTATCGCTCGCTCGCCGGAATTAGATGGAGGATACAGCTACGTATTGACGCAATTACCGGAGAAATTGGAGCCGCGCCCGGATAATGACCGGGACACGTTCGACCGGCGACGAGAATTCATTAGGTCGCCCGGTCAAGCATGGAGAGCGCTGCTATTGGCGTTCCGAGGTGATCGGATCGTTTATTCTTCGGCTTTTTAGGGGGTGGATGGTTTTAATGAGGATTAGACAGAGTCGATTGTTTTTTAACGGCTTTAAACAGTGGAAAAGAGTTGAGTTGATAAAGATCTACTTTGGGATCTTGTTACTCTCTCGTCGCTCATTTATCCACCGCGCGTTGCTCGATAATCGATATCCCCAAGCGGCCCGCGAATCATGATAATTCATAGGTGGAACTGTTGGCGTGGGCTGGTAATAGAGCGCGGCGCGTTAGGTGAAATATATCCGGCTGACCGGCAGTAATGCGTCGAAATGGAAATTCCTCAGGCATGTCGACGTCCCTTCGCATACGCGCGCGTGTCCGTCTGGCCTGCCAGCCTCCATCTACATCTCCACCGGCAGAGATATAGGGGAGGTGAGGTCGCGTCGCTCGCAATTAGAAAGCGGATCACTAAATATCCGAAGCGACGTTCGAGCGGGAGGGATCGAGACGCATCGATCGGCGCCGGGGTCGAGCCGTCACCCAGCAAATCACCGTGATCGAACGTTTCCCAGGTCGCGTCGATTCCAACTCGCCCCCCGGGACCAGTTGGCCGACGCCGCCGTCGCGTTACCTGACCCCAGGCCGTGAGTTACCTGCTTTCCTAATACCCGCTCGAACTAACGAGCCAAGAGTTTCCCGGTAATTTAAAAGGGCGGATAGTAGGCCGCCCCCGCCCATCGATAGCAGAAGCTCGGAATTTATTTTATGAAAAGCCGCGCCGCGAGCAAACTTCTCTCTATATCGGAGAAGAGTCGGCGAACTCTCTTTCGGCATATCGAACTCTATGAGGGCGGCTGGGGTTGGTTGGTGATTACGCGAGATTTAAAGGGCTCTTGGTCGTGCCAGTCGACCAGCCTTGCTAACCGAAATATCGACTGGCTCGGCAGCCTATCGCGCCTAATAAATAATCCCGTCTGCAATCGGCAACTCTACCTATTCCCTCGAGTTCCCAGCCCCCCACCCCCTGCCACCCCGCAAAGTACATTCGCAGCAACATTCGGCCAAGTCATATACCACCGCGTGGCCACGAGCTCGTTGGAGCTAGAGGCTGAGTGATGGAGTATCCGTTTTATTGCCAGACTGTAGGACGTGACGTGTAGAGATAGGTTTTAGTCGGGGCCAGTTTTTCGGCGAGGCTTTCCTTTCGCTGATTTAAAATTCTGATACACCGCCCTCGCGCTCCTGTAGCAGGCTTCCTCTTCATCTTGATAACTGCGCAATAAAGCAGAAAAATAGAGGCACCCGTCCCCCGGGTGTAAAGGTGAGCACCTACCCTTGCAGCGATATTTCACCGGAAAGAACCTCTCCCCCTCTCTCGCGCGCTTAAGTCTGCATATCCTAACAGACCACGGCGGTAACGAGTGGCCGTTACTCGAGCTTTCAATGGCCCCCCCCATCGTCTTTTCCATTCAATTTAAAGCGAGCCATTTTTAAGCCCTTGTTTACTCGTCCGTCGCTTTATACACTGCCACTTACATTGCCCGGTGTAAAGTGTAAGTAAGTCGAGGGAAGGTCCCCGTGAATCTCACGAACTTACGATAGTCCCCGTAAAAAGTGGAAGGGCTTTGTGGAGTTGTTAGATCGAAAGGATTTCGAATAAGTCTACTCGGTGGACGAGTGGAAGCAGATGGGTGGAACTCGCCGCGAGATACTAGCCAGCATCCACTCTGTCCTCTTCTTACGTCCGCGCGCTCGGAGTGCTCTATTTACCGTAGGTGCGGAAGGTCACATATTTCCGCGGAAAAGCCGCGCGCTTTTCTCTCGGCCGGCCGTATTTCAGACGCGGCCCCGGCTAACCGTAAAGTAAAGTTAACGGGCTAGGCGTGTCGAGCGAGATATCGCGCCGATGCGCCGGGAATTCTTGTGTCAATCTGCGCAGGTAATGTGGCGAGCATTCGCACTGACAGTGGGGAAGGGGACTGATGGGATTTCGGTTGTTTCTGGAGATATTACCACTGACGAGATGTTATTATTATTCGTCTGTTATATTACATGCTGGCTTCGGGAGATTTGGTTGGGATGGTAGATGTGTAGGTTTCTTTTATCTCTTGGTTAATCCGACGGGGAAATTCGCGCGCATTCAAGTTGCCGGAGGAGAATTCTCTGTAAGAGTATCAGCGAGTTTCTTAATTTGTACATGTGTATCATCCGGGTTTCCTTGTGTACTCGGATGAAAGAGTTGAAAGAAGGGCCCGAGGCAGTGGGGGTGGGTTGCCGGGGCATAAAGGATTTCGCAAGGGCAAGGGAGCGCAAACAATAGAATCCAAAGGGTTCGGGGTGGAGACGTCACCGAGACCCTCAGACAAAAGGGCGAGACTTAATCTTAAAGCATATACTCTCACACCTCCCTCTCTCTCCCTTGGCAAGTTTGCATTGGAGGACCTAGTGAAGCAGTTTTTCCCGCACGAGCTCGACGCCGCGTCCTTGCACCCCTCGCTTAAAATATCGCGAGGATAATCCGAGCGTGTGCTCGGCCCTCTCTTTTTCCCGGACATTTGTTATCAAAGGCGCGCCTGGAGAGCGTCGCGACGCGTGCTCGAAATTCGCTTAATAGAAACGCGCATCGCCCTTTGTCGAGGCCAAATACCTGGGAGACCGTGTTGTAATCCCTAATAACCTCCGAGCCTTAGTTAATAAAGCGGTTCGCTGGCCGTTGCGCACTAACTGCGCCGCCGAAAATGTCCTTTCAACTCTCGAGGAGAGCGTAAAACTGAACTCTCCTCCTTCCGAGGCTTTTTAGCTCCTTTTTATCTCCGACCGCCTCGACTACCTGTTCATCGCCCTCACCTTCCGACGCACCTCGACTCCTTGGCCTCTCATATCCGAGGAACCGGGATTCGTCGACTTCCGCTTAACGAGACATCGGGCCCTTGACGGGACCTCGTCGGGTTTGTTTCCTGGCGCGCGCGATCGAATTCCGAGCTAATAAAATGGACGCAACTGCGTGGCGGCGCCGCAGGAAATTCGACGGTCCTCATGATTTCCAGACGACGCTCCCGCGGATTGGTGAGGCTTCCTGGGAGACGCCCTCGGCGACGCTTCCCGCTGTACTGTCCTTAGCTCCGTTCGCAGGCTTAATCTTGTTTGGCCGCGTGATTCGCAACGGGATTAGACGCTAAAGCTCACTTCCCGCCGGTCCCCTCTGTCTTCGTCTCGACTCGATTCTACTTGGCGAGAGACTTTTAGCGGGATTGCGACCCTCGACTCTTAAAACCTGATTAGAGAGACGGATTTGGGGAAATTCTTCGGGCGGCGTGGACGCGGATTTAAAGGGCTGGTTGTAGGGAGAGTGGAGGGAAAGCGGATTCAACGAGAACATCGGAAGAGAGAGAGAGGTCTGGTGAGATCATCGACGGATTTTCGCCGATGCTTGCGAAAGAGCTTACAAGCTTTTACACGCGTTTACACAAGCGACAAGTCGCGAGTGCGAGTAAAAGGGACTAGTTCCCGTGTAACTTGTTTCCCTGCCTCTCTCACTCGCCCAGTTTCGCGAGCCCTCTATTTGGCCAAGAAGCGATCTCTCTGCCTCCCACACCCTCGTTAACGTATTACGACGAGAACTCGCCCGCACCACCCAGACACCCACCAGCCTTTCCTTCCGATCCTCCTGTAATTTCCACCAGGCCAACTCCCAGCAAACTTTCCCCAAAGTTGCCTGCTACCCCAGCCCTCTTTATCTTTCTCGGTGACGTTCCCCTCGCCCCCTCCCAGTGACGTTTGAACGGGGGTTGGTTGTAGCCAAGTTGACCCGGAGAGCTAATGCCAACTGGTGCGCCGGTTTCAAGAGTCCTCGAGAGCATCAACTCCCCTCCAGAGCCTGAAAAAGAAACTCTCCTCGGCGAGAGAGAGAGAGAGGGGGAGGGAGTGGGCCCGTGCGCGGTTGCTGAAAGAAAGATTCTTCCGAGAGGCGATTGCTCGTTGAGTAGACGGAAGGAGAGTTTGAAAGCATGTCGCCACGATATCGGCTCGATCAAAGCGGAAAACTTTTCCAGAGGCCTCGCGATACTTCTCCCTCGAACCCGCTCAACCCACCACTCTCTCTCTCTCAAGAGAGAAAGTGAGAGAGAGAGAGGGGGTTAATTCGATTTCACGTTTTTACGCGCCCGGCGATGCCGGCGCACTCGCACAAGTTAATTAGCCTAATTGAACATCGCGTTTCGACTCTCGAGCGCCGAGGAGCCCACTGAGAGGCATAATGCGCCGGAGGAATTCGTAACGCGATTACCAGAAGGCAGAGTGGAGCCAGCTGCGTGTGGCTTTGTCAGTGGAGCAATGTGCAAGTCGCGAGCTTTCTCTCACTCTCTCTCCCTCCCACTTGATCCATTAATGCACTCGAGCGCGATTAATAAGCGGCCTATCACTGTCGCCGCGGTAATTCCCTGTTATTTTCAGTACTCCCCGCTTAAATCGCAACCTCGCCACCTCGGGGCCAGCACCAATGCTCCCGATTAATTTCTGCTCGGCGCGCTCATTTTCACCGCTGCTAAAATCGCCGGCTTATTACGGCTTATTTTGCCGCGCGCGCGCTTTTTCCGAAGCGACGCCACCGGCTGCCACTCGCCGCCCCATTCCCGCCCGGGGATTCGTTTAACTTTGCGCGCACGCGGTAATTGATGGCTGATTTATTCGACGCGTTTTACTTGGGCAGAGAGAGAGCGCGTCAGTGTCCTTTTTTTGGCGAGGGTGCCGAGTGTGATTGGACATTTGGAGAATTCTCTCTCTCGTGGAGAGGATTTACCTCTCCCCGATTTATCTGTTTACCGTCTCTGTTTACCGTGGATTCTCCGCGGGACGGGGTCTACTACTCTCGACTCTGTAGACTCTGCCTCGTCGAGGCGAGCAGTATTGTTTATCCTGCGGAGAGGCTCGCAATTGGGGACATTCGTGCGAGTAACGCTGAGACGAGAAATTCCCTCTCATCCTCCAACTTTCGTCATCCCCTCGACATCGACACTCCTCCTCCTCCTCCTTCCCGTGCAATTTTCGTCGACCACCCTTATCGGCGACCCAACGCCCTTTGGCCGCCTTAAACTAATCGGACGAGTTCGCCCGGACGCCCTCGGAAACTTTAATCGACCGGACGATCACTGGAAGCTTGCGGCTTCATTTTTCCACTTAACAACAACCGCGCAAAGTGGACAGAAATTGATGGCCGAGGGGGTGAAAGGGCGGAGGGCGGCGAGAGATGGTCCTCGGAGATATGGCGAGCCTCGCTCGGATTAAAGGTGTAGCCGCGCTCGTCGCTATCTCCGGGAATATGTGGAGGATTCGCCGGTTCGACAGGCGGCGAACTCTCTCGCCATATTTATTTAGGGGATAAGGCTCCAGCTAGCTGGAATTGGATTTTTGCCAGAGGCCAACCGCCCCGTGGAATTCAGTGAAACATGCAATCGGCATTCCGCCGGCTTCTCATTTGATGGGGGGGAGGGGGAGAAGGAAAAACAATAGAGCACGGGCGGAGAGATGTGGGTGAAAATCGCTTGCTCGGAAAATAGAGTTAGAGTGCGTGAAAGGGGCCAGCGAGGCATAAAGAATCGAGGAGCTCCGCGAGGGAGACGTGAATAAAAGAGGAGGCGTGTGCTCGGGAGGAGAGGGAAGTCGGCCAGGAGTGGAGAGTGGACGATCGCAGAAGGTCGTGTCTGAACTCCTCAAGAGCTTTGTTGACAGTAAATAAATCCTGCAGGAGAGTCTGCCTCGTTCTACTAGGAGAGCTGCACGCGACATATACCGGCATTCCACCATCTATGACGCTGTCGGGGAAATTCAAGCGACTCGATCCTTCAATTAATCTTTCAACCTCCCTCTCTCGCTCTCTTTCCTCCCCGGCTTTCTCCACGCGGGGCTTTTTCCTCGAGGATATCGAGCAACTCGGACACGTCCACGGCACGTGCTCGCCCACGTTACTCCCTTTACTCCTCGTTCCATTCCGCCCCAAGCGGCTCCGGCCGATAAAACGATCTTCTTATTCCCCGATAATTAAATGTGCATTAGAGGAAGACTCGAGCCAGAGGGCTCGTCGAACCTCGTCGAAGGGCCGGCGCATATTCCGCGTGCAAAGCCCGCGATTCCCCGGCGGAATTTCCCGTGGGAAGAGTGTCGGGCGTAAAGGGCGCCGACGTGACGCTGAATTCGCTCGCTCGGGAAAACAAAGGCGAGTTGCGTGACAGGCCATAATTCCCGGCCAGCCGCCGTCCTCCTCTCCGATATCGATGGAGGACGCGATGCCAAGACGTTCGTTCACCTCTCTCGCGAGGAGTCGCGAGGAGTCGCGAGGAGAAGGAGACTGCTGCAAGTGGCCGCGGCTTTAATGCGCCGACACGCCACTCCCGTCGATTGCGGGTTGAGATTAAGCTAAGCGTATTGATATCGGCCACTTCCCACTCGTCACGCGAGCCGCGGTCCAAGATATTCAATTAGATAACAGGTTTCTCACTGAAGGTGGAATTTTAATGAATTCGTGTCATAATAAACATCGTATGATAATCGCGGAGAGTTCACTGTTTTTCAATAAAACTGCAATTACGATGACTCCAGGTATTTACTATTAAAGCGCGAGATTTGTGTGCCGGATGATTCAGTTGGATTTGAATCGCTAATGAGAGATAGACCAATGCAAAATCTAATATAAACGAGTCTTTACTAAATTTTTTCCACGTACTAAAATTAATTTTTAATATCAAATTATACCAATAATGGAATTAATAGGAACTCGAGTGTAAACGGGATGAATAAAAGCCAACTGACTCACCCTGTGCAATCTGCACGCAGGCAAAATAAATCGAAGCGCAGAGTGCCAGTAGTATAAGTCAGCGGCTGATCAGACAGCAAGTGGAAAGCGTCGAGGGGATACATTGTCGCGTTGCATAACTTTTCGCAGCGCGTTCTCGGCTACTTTGCGCGGCAAGCAAAGCGTGCGAGGGCGTCACGGGGAATGGGAGCAATACGGTAAGCGGGTAATGTTAATTGCAAATTCGATCGAGCCCCGCGCGCACACGCGCACACGCGCACAGGCGCTCGGGCGCACAGGGGCTCGCATGCGGGAAGTAATGCCGGCGGCTTTCGCGACATAATAGACACCGTGGAAATGCGCCGGCACGAACCAATGTGCTAATTAATTCCACAGCCTGTCCCGGCACCCGTGACCAGCATACCTTTACATATTCATTATTAAGAGGAGAGAGAGAGAGAGAGTGGCGCGAAAAATTCCACCCTGCAAGCCTGTCAGCGGCGGCGCCTCCGCCACTGCTCCAGTTTCACCGGCCATCAACAAATTCGCTCAATTAATCTCATCGAAAAGTCAAAAGTCGGCCGATTTCTTAATCACTTTTCCCAGAGCGAGAGAGAAATTGCGCGGCGTCAAAGTCAATGGTACGAAAGGTGGAAAAAAATCGGCTGAACCAACCCAGATGAGATGCAGGGCGGAAATTCGCGCGGTGATTTAGCCTGGTAATTTCGCAGGCGCGCGAGATGTGTGTGCGGCGATTGTTGTGCTCGCGACTTAATTGAGAGCAGCGCGTGGAATTAACAGGGCCGAGGCGAACAAGGCCGAGGGGCCAGCGGCGCGGCCACAACGTACTATTTAATTTTCTCCGCGAAAACACGCCACTCGCCCCCCCGCGTCTTTCCCAAGCCCTCGCCAGGGGGTGGAAAATCCGGGGAGAGAGTTTGCCGCGTTCGATAATGAACCTGGACTCGGGCGACGCGCGATTGGCTCTGTAACGAGGAGTCTGCCAATCATAGAGTCGCTGGGTACTGTTTCGCGCGGGCCGGTGTATTGTCAAGGATAAATTCGGAAAGTTCATACGTCGCGCGTGTCGGCCTGTCGGACGCGTTAATTAGAGCCGGGGATATCGATCGATTGACAGCGGAATCATATTGAGAGAGAGAGAGAGAGCGATCGGCTCTCGGTGGAGTTTAGGGGTCGGGTGCCATCTTCGCCCGGCTCTCTATTATCAGGTATGCGTGCACTGAGTACTTCACCTTTTAGCACTCGCTCTTCTTCGCTGTCATTCGCTCGCTCGAGTGTCTCGGAGAGAGAGATGGCGAAAGGCAAGTGAATAGGATCGCAATCACTGTCGAAGACCTCTCCAACTACTTCAAAGCAGCTGCCGGTCCCTCTGATCTCTCATCTCCTTCACGCTTTTTTTTCCCTTCATCCCTTCCCATGACTTCAATTCCTCTCTCTCTAGCTCTCAATGACAAAGTAACTCGGCCTCAATTAACCTCGCCGTCCAATCCCGATTGATCGCCGGGCGAAGCGCGTGAAATCGCTCGGACGATAATAATTAATCGTTGAACAGTAATAATAGCGCGCGCACGGGGCAGTGGGGGGTGGTAGTGGGGGGTGGGGAAGGATCGGCAGTGATAATTCCCGGGAAAATGTGGCTGCTATTCAATATTCAGCGTGGGAAGCGGGGTGTATCATCAACATGCCTTGTTCATAAATCGCCCACTTCCCCAAAGGCCAGCCGGCCGAATTCCCCTCTATCGAGAGGACGCCTGTAACACCGGCCGGCCGCTCGGCCGCTCGGCCGCGGACGCCAGACAATACTGCGCGCTCGCTGTGGTTTAACGCGCGCGGCCAATACCAATTACCCGCTCGTCAGTAAATAATTTCGGAATTAAACGCAGCGCCGAGACATATCCCGACGGAGTGACGCGTCCGGGGACATAACTCGCACTCGCCGGGAAAAACGAATGGTGGCAGTGTGTCGAGGCGGCGATTTCAATTATAATCTCACACTCTCGCGGCTCTTACAATAAATTCCCGGTGCTTTGTAGTCGCGTTCGATCTGGCAGTGATGGCTCGGAGCAAAAGCAATCGTTTCTCCCTGAACGCGCACACCTGTAATGCGAATGGTTGGGGTTTTATTCGTTGTTAATGGTGTCAGCCGGGTCAAACTACTCGATGGGAATTCTCTCGCTGTCAAATCGCACTGACGTCTCATTGAGGGCTCGATTGTTGGGGGGTGGGTGGAGTTAGGATCAGGAGAGAATGGTACTCGATAATCTCTCGATCACGCGCGATCCTGGCTTGGAGGGGTTTTTAATCGAGCCGGAGACACTCGAGCGCGGTGATCCTCTCTCGCTATGATAGAGAGATCCTCTCGCCGAGCGACGCGTTTCCCATTATAGTTTGCTCTCCACCCTCTCTCTCTCTCCCTCACTCTAATGGGACGATGACTGTCCGTCGCCCGGGGAGAAACTCGAGGCTTAATTAATAATTGATCGGCGAGGATATCCCACTCGTTTCCAAAGGGATATTCGGCTCGAATGATAATCGGGTCATCGGGCGCCGCGCGCCAGCAGTTTTAATTGAAAGTAATGAGAGCAGTTTTACGCTCGCTCGGGGAGACTTTTATAACGGCGGCCGGGAGTAGTAAAAGAGCCCTGGAGGGAATACAGGCCGATAAAATTCTTGGCTTTTCGACAGTTTTTACGAGTGCGCCACGTACCCTCCCCGCCCCTTCCCTTTTTCACTTCAACGGGCGCGCTTCGTGGTTCTTCTTCCGGGAGCGATGCGAGGACGGAACGCCCGTCGGGATTCGCCCGGTTATGTCCATGCGTCATAAAAGATTCCGATAGATTCTAACCGGGGAACGATGTGACAAGGCCGAAACAAGCGACCGTCACCTGACGCCGCATGGGAGATCCCGGATTCGCCAATAAAAGAGAGAGATGTTGTACGGGGGCTTTCGGTTCGCTTGGGTTCGCTGGTTGCAAGGAGAGCTTTCTATCGATCGGGTTCTTTATTATTATTATTGGTATGTTACTGCCCACAATAGCTATTTGGGATACTAATTTTGTACGAATTCTTAGTTTCTGAGGTCAAACTGAAGAAATATGAAGAATTCGAGCCATTTTGGGGAGGTTCAAAAAATTGGAAATTTTTCCATACCTACCCCTTCTCATTTTTTCGAATTTTTGACATTTTTCCAACTCGTCTGATTTCGACATTTTTTGATAGATTTAACTCTAAAACTAAGAAATAACACAGAATTAGTAGGCCAGAGTCCATAATTGAGTCGTATGGGCAATATTTCGCCGATTTTCGAATGAAAATCTTCGAAATCTCAACCGTTCGCCACAGTTATGGCCCCTAGCCTGCTAATTTTGTGCTGAAAGTTAGTTTCTAGGGTCAAACTAAAGAAATATCAATCATTCGTTCGATTTCCCAGACCTTCGAAAAATTGGAAATTTTTCCATACCTACCCCTTCCTATTTTTTCGATTTTTTGACATATTTCCAATTGGTCCGATTTCGATATTTTTCGACAGTGTTAGTCTGAAAACTAATATTCTACACAGAATTAGTCGACCAGAGCTCCTACTTATGTTGTACGGCCAACTAACGGCACAGGATAAGCAGTCAGACATCCCAAGTGAAAACGGTCCGCGCGCAGTCAGACACAGTGCGTGGTCGGCAATCTCCTCCACCGTTCACTCCCTCAAAAACACTCATTTCCCAATAAACCCCCGTCGTTCTAGACATCCCCCGCCCACCACAAGAACTTTTACTTCCGCTTCCATTTCCACGCAATCTCCTCGAGCTTCCCCCCTGAATATTCATAGAGGCCCGCAATTGAAAACTAATCCCGGCGGCTTCTCCCCCGGCAACACTGGCTCGATCCACTGTCCAATCATTGCTGATTACCGGGCTCAACCAATCGCCGAAATAATTACGCTACTTAGCGAGCGACCCAGTTCTCGGCTCGGCTGCCTCTTCCCACTGGCGCCGCGCCCCGTCGAGTTCGGTTCCGTCGGCTCTCCGGCTAGTGATCGGAGTTTCGCAAATAGTGTTAGAAAGTTTCGCCGCCGCCTCCGAGGGCGTCGGCGGATAAAAACTTTTGCGGATTAAAGTTTCCCACGGATTTGGAATTCCGCGTGCGGTTCCCTGGTCGCCGAGAGACCATTGGCTGCGGCGCGAGGGGGGCGCGAGGGGGCCAGCAGTGATTGGCGAACAAATTGCGAGACAGAGCCGCGCTCGAGAATTAACAGCGACGATGATTAATCAGCTCTGATTATCGCCCGAACGCTCCCGACCCCCGGCTAGAACCAATGAAATCATAATAACCGGTAATAGCTTTTCCCCTAAGTGCTCGGGCTATTTTCCCCAGCGCGCTAACCAAGTTTTCGTACTGGCCTCTCTCGTTAACATAATACCGCGCTAAAAATTTTAATGCACCCTGGCTTAACATATCTAGCTCGCCGGGTAATTGAACCATTATAGGAAAAATGGCAGCAAAAGATTCTCATCGACAATCCCCGCGCACATATCGAACAACGCCTCGACCAATCAACGAACAGGTTCTCCAGTTTACCTCGAGTTTCGAGATAACTTTATACTTGTTCATTGTATCTCATTCTGCTTTTCCCGCGAAGAAAGACTTGAATGGACGCGCGCGGGTCCCGGCGGGATTAGTCGGCGAGGGGACTCGGGGGAAGTTGGCCGCTGAGCGCAGGGCTTCCTTCATCGGGCGAGAAGCGCAATTGTTAAGCAGCTCTCGGCGCGAACCTGCTCCCGGTAAATTCGTTGGAGTCAGTCGACGGGCGGGTCTCGGTGAGAGAGGGAGAGAGCGAGGAACATTGTTCACTGGCAAACTGGCATTTCGCAATTGCGAATTCAGCGTCCGCATGATTTAGCGCCGCCAGCACACCCGACATACACGCGCGCGCGCGTGTGTGCGCTGGGAGCGTGCGGGCGCGGCATTGTTCGATCATACCTTAATTAGAGAGCGACGAATACTTGACGCGAGAGAGCGCGCGCGCGCCGCGAAAAAAGAGGCGAGGGAGCGACTCCTCTTTAGCCATTATTCGCCGCGGCCCGGAATGCCGAGAGGCTTCTACAGGGATAATAATGACATTCTTTGCGAATTAGCCATTATCTGGCCCTGTTTCGGCTAGCCGCCGCCGAAAGCCTCTCATTCCCCGCGACGCGGAACCTTGTCAAATCGGGCAAAACTCATTTCGTCCCCCCACTCGAAACTCCAATATTCCCACTCGTCTTTCCTCTCTCGATGCTTATATTCGCGGATTTAATTACAACAAATATTTGCCTATCCCTTTTCAACCTCGGCCGCCCTCGCTTTTCCTTTTCGTAATCATTTCCTCGCACTCGCACAATACCTGCACAGAGGAAAAGAGAGACGAGTAGAGGGGGGGCGTGTGTGTGAGGGTTGAGAGGGCGCAGTGGGAAGCGGATCCGGCTAAAGAGATAGATAATCGCGATATGAATCATGCCAAGCAGGGCGGAGGCGTGCGTCGAGTGGTAGAAAATTAATATCACCCTGCGCCCGAGTGGCGGCTGGGGGGGATGTGATGAATCGTTTCATTTGCCGGTTTATTTGTTTCTCAGTGGCGCGCAGGGGGGCTGGGGGGGTCAGAGCTGAAACCGCGCGATGCAATTTCAATTCCACCTTTCAACTCTCGTTTCGCCGGGCGCATTACGCGCCGGCATTGCCGACACCGTCTAAACGAGCCACTGTGTAAACACGCCGGAACCATCGAATTGCGAACGGGCCCCACCCCCCGACCCATTCCAATTCCCACCGCACCGTGAGAACCCGCGCGACAAGGAATTCGCGCGATAGAGAAATGATCAGGTATTAATTCTCCCCGGAGGATTCTATTAATTCTCGAGAGGACTTGGAGCGCAACGGCCCGGAGGGAGAGAGTGGGACTGCGGAAGAAGGAGTTTTTACGCGAAGCCATTCGCCCTGGAATTCCGCAGCGGGAGGGAGAGGGCGCGGCGATATTTTTAGGGCGGCAGGCGCGCGGCCAAAGTTACGGACACCGTTACGATAAAAAGGGAGAACACGGCGACGGGGCCGAGCTGAGAAATTTATGAAGGAGCGCGACGCTCCCGGCGACTAAAGAAAATCGCCACTGCGGAAAGTTAGCGGCGCTCTGGGTCGAGGGGCGCGAGCACTCGCCGATATAATACACGAAATAATAGTAAACTTTTATTAATCGTCATATCGCGGGACTCGAGGGGGGAATTTGTTGGAGAAAGATTGAGAGAACTGGTACCGGCGAGAGACCCGGGGATATTTACTCCACTCGGCTCCAGTGTAGCGGAATAATTCGGCTAAGCCGAGAAGTAGTCCGCTCCACTTTGGAAATAAGTCTGTGCCCCGGCGCGGACTCTTCCGTGCCCCCTCGCTCTTTATTCAAAGCGCGCGACTTCTTTTCTCCGGATCGACTTTCTCCCTCGAGCCGAGACCTTCGCGCGCTCCTTCCTTCCGGCCTCCCTTTAATTAGGCCTGAGCGAGCCTGGCCGCCTTTTTAATTAACAAGCGCACTCTCTCTCTCTCTCTCTCTCTCTCTCTGAACACTCTCTGAAAGGCCCCGCCGAGAAATTGGCCCGAATCGCCCTCTGGCGCGCGTATATCGAACATCCACCCCCGACCATGTGTACATCTACACCGCAACGGCACACGCTCATTAATAGCGCGGGCATCGCTCGCTATTCTTCGCAACCACCTCTCCTTTCGCCTCCTCTCGCCCACAAGAGGCAAAGAGTGAGGGTGGGAAAAGCAGGCGGTAGCGAGTAATTGCAGGACGCGTGTGCTCGGGCAGAGGTAGCTGCGCGGTGATCTCGGGGAAAAAGCGATTAACGGCGAGGTAAGCGCCGCGGCAAAAAGTAACGAGTATAATCGCCGAATCGCACAGGTACACACATAGAGGGAAAATCGTCCGGCGCGAACCGCTCGAGAAAAAAAGAAGCGAGGGAGGATTGAGAGGCGCATTCCCCTATTTTTCTGGTATTCCCAGCGCGATAATGTCATTTCAACTGGCAGTCTGCTTTTTCGCCGAGGCAACAGTGGTTCCCCCTTAAAAATCCATCCGGCAATTAGCCGAGTTTTTAGCCCCGATGTCCAATCGGCGAATAACTCCCCCCATGAATTAGAGTACTAACCACCGAGTGGTCGGATAGTTGGGGGAATCTCGTGGCACGGGATGGAGAGGATTTGAATATCTCTGCACGAAATTGGAGCGATATGAGCGTGCGCGGCGATGCCCTCGGTATTAGCATCGTTTAACATAAGTCACATGGCAGAAGGAAGGAATATCCGATCGGAGCCGAGGACATTACGCATTCCGGCGCTCCGGGATTACACGCCGGCCTGGCCGCCGATACGGATCAGGAAGGATATTATTTTTCCATGTAAATTCCCTATCGATCGGCCTTTCCCACCCTCCGCCACTTGGAGGCCGACGTCCTAGTCGGCGACGTTCTCGTCAACGATCCGATGTAGTATCTGCTCGTAAATTCCCGGCGGCCAGTCGACGGGCCAATTTGATACTCGTCCGGGGCGCCGAGACACTCGACGCCGATTTATTTGCCCCCCATTACCCGTCGATACCGCCCAGTTTTATCGGCGAGCGAAAGGCCTCTTCCGACCTGGCCAGACTTATTTACCGCAGTTGCTAGCATCGCCCTTCCTTTCACCCACCCCTTAGTCCCCGTTCGATTTATTTCGTATTTATATCGTAGACTCTGTTTTACATAACTCGGAGAGTGATTATAGAAATTAATTGCTGGATGGAAAGAAGCAGGTTTACTCGTACTGAATCTGTATGGAATGAATGTAATAGCTGCCGTTAGATAGGAGCGATAGTCCCAGCGGTGTGCTTATGGAATCGATCCTTACTCCCCTGGCATTCTAGGCCGCCGCTCGAGATGTGTGTAATCCTTTTAGAGGCTTCTCCACGGGATATCCAACGCGGCCTAGAAATGTCCGTCTACCGCGTCCGCCCTGCTGCATTAATTATCGACGCTGTTTGAGATACGTAGCCCTCGAGTGCAATCCCCTTTCTTACCGGAGGCATCGCCCTTGCGGGTTATGCATGAGACAAGTCGCTCGCACCACTTGCTCCGATAATGGGATTGGCTCACTCCACCCCCTACCCCTCTCTCTATCGGTCGAAGCTTGGTTCGCCGCCAAGTAGATTTAATTACCAATCGCCGAATGTCGTGGTGCGAAAGCAGATGTTTGACGGGGCACTTGGGAGAAAGAGTGCAGGTATAACAGGAGATGGTCGAGTGGCATTCAGTGGCGGCGTATTTCTCTTGTCTCGCGAGATCTCGTTTAAAGTATTCCAACCCCCCCGTGGAAATGTGATCCTGGCAATTTCCCGCAATTCCGCGGGGCAACAGCCCTCAGTTATTGCTCGCCTTTCCGCGAGCGAGCGCACTTCTTACTCGCTGGAATTTATGTAAGTCGAGGGCTCGCCCTCGTCACTCTTGATATCGGGGCCCATTCGACTCAGCTTTCTTTACCTTCCAGTGGGCTCTGACGATTCTTTTAGTTTCTCGAGTGTTTTCTGTGTGTGGTGCTTATGTGAGTGTTGTTCTAACGGAGGATGTGTCTCTTTTTGTTTTAGTTTGAGAAGCGAGCAGCCGAGCGGCTTGGACACCGGTGGCGTGCGGCTCGAGCTGAGCAAGGCCCTCGACCTTTGGGCCCGCAACTCGAAGCTCACCTTCCAGGAGGTTAACAGCGACCGCGCCGACATTCTGGTGTATTTTCATCGGTGAGTTGTGTTGGGTAGTTTTTAATAAACGAAATATAATTTATCGACAAGACGTGTTTCTCCGGTGTTCCAGAGGCTATCACGGCGATGGATATCCTTTTGATGGGAGAGGCCAGATCCTCGCGCACGCCTTCTTCCCGGGGAAGGACCGCGGCGGAGACGCTCATTTCGACGAGGAAGAGATATGGCTGCTGCAGGACGACAGCAACGAGGACGGTACGGGAGATTCAATAAGTCTCGTCCTTCCCTGACCTCGCTCCTCTCATCCCTCCTGCATCGTCAGCTCCTCGCGCCTCCACTCGTCCTTCCTGCGACCTCTGCGAACCTTATTGACAAAACAGAAACCTTGCTTTCGTTGCACTTGGCAAACTTCTTCCAGAATCTTTCCCCCTCAGGCCACTGACCTCTTTAAATCCCTCCCCTCTTAATCCCAACTTAATACCCAAGCTCGAAAAAGCTCCGATTAATCCAGCGGCTGATTAGAGCAATAAACATTTCTCTATATCGAATCGCCTCGCGCACCGCCAACGCTTTTAAAGCTCTCCCGTTGATTTACGAGCGTCTCGGCTGGCCAGAGAGTAAAGCTGCTCGCGGCAGACCCACCACCACGGGAGTATCTCCGGCGAAACTTCATCCGCAACCCAGTGTGTGTCACTTGAAGTGATGCCGGTCATCCCTCAGCGGCGCCCGCGGCTCCCGCGCGCTCTGCGGATAGCGGGGGCCATAAATAGGAAAAAGAAAAAAGAGGGAGGAAATATCGCCGGGCGCGGAATATGCCATTATGGAGCGCGCGGCCCTTTAAATAACTAGTGCCGCGCATAAATCGCCCGCATCCCCGAGGAACGAACCCATTGGTTCTCGGTGGGGATTTCGCGATCGAGTATATCTTGGGGAGTTTATATCTTGGCCGGCCTCCAATCCCTTCAGTCGTCGCGACCCCCCGTTGTCTCTTGTCGGATCAGGGCTCTCGGGCGGATTAAAACAAATTCCCAATAAGCCTGGGATGTTGATAATGTTGGATTTGATTTTTTAAGAGGAGAGCCTGTGTCTTGATATCGGCGCAGTAGGTAGCGGGTTGGATGTCGATTTCAGTGGACTCGATGCGCAATGGAAGGGGTCGAAGGGGGAGTGGGAGGTTTTTGCCTCGGGGGCGCAGCGGCTCGTCCAGATCGGATCGAGCATTATTCGAAGCAATAGGTTGAAAGTAGGTCGAGGCCCCCGCTGAAAAAACAACCTGTTGAGGTGATTAATGGGCCGGGCGGAAAGGGCCGGGAACATCGGCGCTCGCATAATCGGGCCAGAGTCTCTCCCTCTTCGCCCTCGTGCGTCGCTGCTCATCCCTTAGATTCATTCGCTCGTCCTCGAGAGAGCCTCCCTTAATTGCCGCATTATTAATTGCCCTTATAGAGCGCGCGCGCGCTAAATCCTCGATAATTAGGACAGAAGGCACACGCTTCTCCCGGGGGGCGCGTTTCTCCTCAAACAAATCGATCGCCCCCCGCATTTCCCCTTAAATCGCGCGTACGCCCCGTAAATAATGCTCGCGGCCGCAACGCGCTGTTCCTGGAGCGTGAACTTTCTTATTTACTTTCCATTTGCATCCGGGGGGGGGTTAACTGGGACATTACACCTGGGCGTACACACCATTAATTAAAGATGTCAGGGGGCGAGCTCGCGTCGGGGATTCCCAAGGATTAGTGAGGCTCGTGCTCGCACCGTGGCCAAAGAATGGAGGAGGCCGCGTGGCGAATCTGCCCGCGCGGATTAATCGAAGCCTCCGCGAGGACAAACAGCTCCGGGGGGGCTCTCGAGCGAGAGAGAGAGAGAGTGGGAGGACGAATTTCGGAATCCAATTACGGGATACGAGATCGGAATAGTTGGCCGGGCGGCGGCTTGTTTAATTACCATATTATTAATTAGCGTTATGCCGGCTGAGGGGGCACACACGCTCGAGAGGGGGGGTAGAGGGGGGTGGCGCGAGTCGCATGCCAACTAGCCCGGGATTGTTTTTGGTCCTCTCTTGGTGATATATCAGCTTTAGAGGAGGAGTAGATGGAGGAGGACAGATCTCGAAGAAAGGTCGAGAGCACACACGCGCGGCCATCCTTTGTGCATGGCGGAGTTCTCGGAATACTTCCGCGCCCGGTACGCATCTCGCGCGCATAATAATTCACAAGGGGGAGTGGGCGAGCTTGCCGAGAGAAGAGGCCACATTACGGAATCCATCCGGGCTTTTGTCTTTCACAGAAGAATCGCGCCCCCTCCCCCCCCCCCCCAGCCCTTTTCTCTCTGACGCGCGACTTTCATCCCCCAAGAGAAAACCATATCTCCCATTCCGTTAAAATCGCATCGGCGCGCGTGTCCTCGCATTCCAATCGCACGGCGTACTCGCACTCCCTTTAATGGCAATTCAATGGGACGGAAGGGACGGAAGGGTGGCGGCGGGGGGGGGGGGGGGGGGGGGATCGATGGGGCTCTGTTGCTGTTGGCAGACGATAAACACCCAGCCTATATTAACAGAATGTTGACCGAGGCTCGCACTGTGCACTCCTGTTTGCGCGTAAATCGATTCCGGCAATTATTAAAGCACCAAAACCTACCGGCGGCCGCGCGCTGGCTAGGTAATATCGTTTACTCTAGTTTCGAGTTTCGAGGGCAGTTGCGTGCGCTCTCTCTCTCTCTCTCTCTCTCTCTCTCTCGGCGAATAAAGTTGCGGGAATATTGGTCGGCGGCTGGGAGAGCGAGAGCTCTCTGTCGATGCTTGTTAGCGGAAAGAATCGAGTTATCCGTCGGCGGAAGGTTGAGTCGGACGATTCGCGGCTGGCAGCTTTCGGCCGACGAGTGAAGGACATAACTACTGAAACCCCCCCGGCCCATAACCATTGGCCGTAACGAAGACGAGAAACCGCCGCGGATAATCCCCTATCAGCCATTGTCCCGCGGGCCACTCGCCGCTTTCATCACCACTTGCAAAACAATGTGCATAATCCTGAAGGCCGTTTCCCTCTCGGCCTCCTTTCCCGCTTTCTCAGCCACCGCCGCCGCCGCCGTCGCGTCGTCAGACTACCCCTTTTGTAATTACGCGGCAGGTAACTATGCGGCGACCTTCTCGTTAAAGGCCTCGATGTACTCTCGGCTCCCGACACAATAAATCCATACACGCCCGCGCGCCTCGATC
This sequence comes from Crossocerus cetratus, assembly GCA_963675795.1. Taxonomy (NCBI): domain Eukaryota; kingdom Metazoa; phylum Arthropoda; class Insecta; order Hymenoptera; family Crabronidae; genus Crossocerus; species Crossocerus cetratus. The sequence goes on from OY776667.1 coordinate 21,597,209, forward strand.
ATAACTGCGCTCTCGATCGTGCAGAGTCCGCGGGAACGGAGGACTGCGCACAGTTTTCATTAGCATAGTTGTAACGCCGCGCCCGCTGCCGAGCCTCCGAGGCTATTAATGCTTATCGCCGCGGCCTCCACTCTAATTGCTAATTCAGCGAGTATCGGCGCGAGCGACATTCCCCTCGGGTTTTCTATTCCCTTAGTTATCGGCGCAAATGAATCCTTTGATCGGGCGTAGTGAAAGAGTCGGTTGATGAATGTTGAAAATCGAGTAAATATAGAAAGTGGGGAGATCGGAGGAAAAGTGCGTAGGAAAAGAGAAGCCGCAATCGATGCCGAGAGTCGTAAAACGCGAAATGTTATTAGCCGAGGGTGACGCGCTCGTAGTTTCGGTTGTTATCTCCGCGCTCCGTTTGGCCTCTTTCTAGCCGGGGTTTGTTATCTGCTCGGCGTGGCGCGCGATCGATTTCATCGGTAATTGATAAATAGTGTCGGGCGCTCGAGATAGTTTAATCGTGACTGGGAGCCCCGGAATTACGGCTCCAATTCAAATTGGAACAAGATAGCATTCGCGGGAAAACAAACGGGCTGCGATGGGGCGAGCCAGCGAGCGCGTTATCGCATCGGCGGCGTTCTACCCCCGGCATTAATGCCAGTTATGAATTGCTAATGTCGCGGCTGACACATTCCTGTCGGGATCCGCGCTCTGCCTTCGTAAACATCGCATCGGCGCGCCCGCCTCCCTTTACAACCAGCCCGCACTGCCAAAGTATCGCTGCGCACTCTGCAAACTGGCTTTTTGTGGATTCTGTAGTTGGCTCGGTGTAGAGAGTTTGGAAAATCCAAGTAGTTAATTTGAAGAATAGTTGTATGATAAAAATGAGGGAGGAGGAGGAAGTTGTCGAGTGGAAGTTAGAGTTGCGCTCGTTAGGCGTCGAGGGGAGTTGGATATCGCGTGGCAGTTGTCGGGATAATCGCACTTAAGCCTTGCCGGATCGATTTGAAGCGGCGAAAACAAGGCTGGAGGAAGCCCCGAGGGCGGCGGCGATGCGCGCTTCCTGCAGGATCCCGGCATTCTTCATCCAAGTTACCTCATTACAAAGTTCCATTGGCCCGATATTTTGGACCCGCGACGTTAATGCGAGCAACCTGCAACCGATCCAATATTCCCTCCAACGCCTGCGAGATCGTCCTTCACCCATCGAATCTTCCCCAATTCCCCGATTTCCATCGCCCCAACTAGTACATCACTACTGACTTGTTTATAGCCTGTTAAATGTCGCCTGGCTTCAACCTGCATCACTTTTTCACTCGAGTCATCTTATACACGGGACTTTCTAACTTTTCTTGTTAGAAAGTTCTCGTGTCCGAGATAATAGCCGAGAGCTTTCTTACAAATCCCGACATCGCGACTTGAGATTCACTTGCCACTCGAGCTCCCTCAACTCCTCACATCCTCCCTCCGGCGGATCAACATCTTAATCGCGAGCCCCGGGCGAGCACAGTTGAATCGTATTCGAGCGTAATTCGGGATAAGTATCGTGTCGAGTGGGCGTAGCAGCTGTGAAAATGATCGGATTGATAGAGCACTCGCGGTGGGAAACTAGCCAGACGGCCCTCGCCTCAGTTTACACGCCGGATATCCGGCTCTGCTGTTCTCCAGCAGCTCGAGTGGATGTAATCCTGCGGAGGATGCCGGGCCTGGAAGAAAGTTGCTCTTGTTAGAAACTAGCAGCATTAGAGATCTCTCCCCGTCGTTTCGCGAGCCAGGAGGATGAGAGTCGACGCTCCGCGTTAGAATCCCTCGGCTTTAACGGCCACCGAAAACCGTCTTCCAGCCCGGCGAGCAGTCGAGTGGGCCCGAAGAGGCGAACTACAAAAGTCAAAGGGTAAATGTGGATTTTTTTCGAGAACTGGGTCGTAAGAGTGGGTCGACAGTTCTATTTAGAAAAAAAGCACATATACCGAGGGCAACTCTGGTACTTGTCGACTTGGTTCGTTGGGGGGTGAGGTCTGTAATCCTCGGTGTAGCGTCGCGCGCTCCTGGGGAAAGGGGAAATAGTGCCGGATTGGCTGTAGGCGGGGATATTCCTTGGAACAAGAGGCCGGGTCGATGTGTATATTTGGAATATTAGGCGTCACCTTTAAGGGTACCGGCAACCTCGCTCTTCCCTCCGAGATCGATCGGCAAAGTTATTTTAACAAAGAGACGCACTCCATAAGGGAAATATTCGACTCTCCACGATATACTTGAGGAAGAGAAATAATATTTCCCCGTTTAAACAGTGCCCGTCGAGCTTTTCCACCGATGCCCCCACGATATTCCGGGGGTGGGGTTGCATATCACAGGTTATTGGAGAATTATTAATTTCGTTGGAGTTGGCTCGGAATAATCGAGCATCCGCGTCTCGACAGTGTAATTCGCGTGGGTGTCCATGTCCGAGTGTTCTCTGACCATTTTCCGCTTCCTCCCGAGGAGGGACAGAGAGTTGAGCAGCCGATCGCTCTCGGCCGCTAAACGAATCGAGCGTAATTAAACCGGCGGCGCCATGGCGCGTTTTTGAATGGCCGCGCGCGCTTGCTTCATTGGATTTTCATCCTCGGCGTAAGCTTAATTTCACCTCGGCTGAATTTATCGCTGAAATACATTATCGTATTACCGGGGCCCGCGAGCTCCATTTTCCCCGGAGAGAGAGAGAGAGAGAGAGAGAGAGAGAGAGAGAGAGAGAGCTAGTGCGTTGCAAGGCTGGCAAGAATTAATATCGTCGAGCGATTTGTTGCTCCCTCAATTTCCTCGATCGCTTCTCCGCCGCGACTTTTCTCCTGTAATTATCCTACCTTTGAATTAATATCCTCCGAGTTTCATCGGGTATTTTATCCAAATCGTTCCTCGTATTCCTCTCTCTCTCGTTGCGTTGAGAGTATCGTGGGAGAGAATAACGTCGGACATGCACTTGCTCCGAGAATTCCTCTCGGATTATAGCGGAGGAGTGGAGAAGTGGAGGGTTGATGGGGTTTGATATAAATTTCAGGAACCAGCCTGTTCGCAGTGGCGGCCCATGAATTCGGCCATTCCCTTGGGCTCGCGCACAGCTCGGTTCAAGGAGCCCTCATGTATCCTTGGTATCAAGGACTCAGCCCCAATTACGAGCTGCCGGAGGACGACAGGCATGGGATTCAACAGATGTACGGTGAGTGACGCTCTTCCTAAGAATTATTTAACCAGCCCTCTCTCTGGTTTCAACAACTCGACACTGGTCTCCCATGTAGAATGTTCTTGGTGCGGAAGTTGCTCTTCATTATCGCGCTTGATTGCCGGTGATCGTGATTGTTAGTCGGAGCGGACTGGAATTCCAGCCGGAAATTCACGTCTTCCCAGAGGGCGCGCCCGGCGGAACGGGTAACATCAGCATCTTCGAAAGCTGACTCCTTCGTGGGAGCCAGCTGCGCTCCATGCCGGCAAAGTTACACTCCAAACTAGTCCTCTAATTTCCCCGTTTCTCCACCCACCGAAAGCCCCCGCACGAAATTATTCGCCGGAGGAATTTCCCTGGAAAAGCCGCTTCGTCGAAAGATCCTTGCTCAACGGAGTGCTGCGTTTGTTATCTCTGCTTCCCATCTCTCCCTCTCTCTCCCTCTCTCCGTCGCTCGTTGCGTGTATAGTGGAAAGGTTGTCTTTCACGGGGGAAGTTTCGTCGGCCGTGACCGTTTGCACTCGTAAAGTCGGGCCAACTTATGGCGAGGCAGCCAAGCCGAAGTTGCCACTTTCGGAAATCCTACTTGCCACGGACAGTTAGCCCCATTCGGCTAAATGGTAGGCCTGCCAAGTGATAGTTAATCGGCTGGCCAGTTGAATAGTCTCGATCGATCGATCCCACCCCCCATTGACCTCTTGGGACAGACCAGATGGCCTACATTGTCTCAGACGGAATTGATCGTCCCTGCTGGCCTGATTGTTAATACTAAAATTATCAGCGATTGAGCGACGTACGCGGGTTTAAATATGTTTGAGTTGGATTTAGAGGATAATTCATTTGGCTTGAAATCATATGACTTTTTGATGAAATTTTGATAATATCACTCGTACCACACAATTATCGACGCTGGCCGACTAATTCTGTGTTATTTTATAGTTTTAGACCTAAAACTATCAAAATATGTCGAAATCGGGCGAATTGGAAAAATGTCGAAAAATGGAAAAAATGAGAAGGGGTAGGTATGGAAAAATTCTCGATTTTTCGAAGGTTCCCAAAATCAATCGAATGCTTGATATTTCTTTACTTTGACCCTAGAAACTAACTTTCAGTACAAAATTAGTTGGTCAGAGGCCGTAACTGTGCCGAACGGATAAGATTTCGACGATTTCGGTCCGAAAATCGGCGAAATATCGCTCGTACGACACAGTTACGGACTCTAGCCCACTAATTCTGTGTAGAAACTTAGTTTTAGGGTTATGAGTATTAAAAAATGGCAAAATCGGTCGATTTGGAAAAATGTCAAAAAATCGAAAAAATAGGAAGAGGTAGGTATGGAAAAATTATCGATTTTTCGAAGGTCCCCGAACTCGTCCGAATTCTTCATATTTCTTCAGTTTGAGCCTAAAAACTAAGATTCCACCAAAAATCAATAGCCCAAACTAAAAAAATGCCAACCAAAACCCATAATCCCGTGACTCCCCTGCGTACAAAACTTTCCAGCCTCTCATTCCACGCTCCCAGTTAATTGCTGATTCGTCGCGCCGACCTTCCGCCGGTGGAAATTTCCTGTCACGTGCGCTTAGTCGCTCGACAGACAAGCGCGCGCGCGCGCTCGCGAGTTCCGACAATTCCGTGTCTCGTCGACATTCCTGCCACTCATTAAGGCGGCTGTTGTTCCGTCTGGCGCTAGGATATTTCGCCGAGATTGCTGTCGCCGGCGCGCTTCCACGCTCTCGGGGATCAACAAACGATAGGAAAAGTGCGCTGCCAGGAGAAACGTCCACCCCGCGACAGAGATTCCCCAGTGGGGGGGGGGTAGGTCCGAGGATAGAACGGGGACTAAATGAAAGGTGAATAAAATATAACGGATGACCAGGCTCCTTTTTTGCTGAGCGGGCCGGCCGAGCAATTTGACAGGGCGCGTCTCTTCCGTGCCAACTCCCTAGGGATCCCGGACCCCCTTCCTATCCTTTGTCCACCAGGCGCTCTCTTCCTATCTGTTTATTTCTACCCGCGCACTTTTCTACCCGGAAAGTTTTTATCTCTCATCGCCGCATTCCCGCTGCGCCGCGATTGCTTTAAGAATCTCTGCTGTACTCTGCTGTACTCTGGTTTAAAGTAACGGCAACTACTCGAAATTACGTGGAAACATTTGTAAATGCTTTTGGAAGTTCTTGAAAAGAATCGTAATAACCCGCCAACGGTAGAAAATATAGTAGTAAACTAAATACACTATAATACACCAATATAGTATAAAATATTGTAATAAACTATACATATAGACTATAATCCACAAAATATGTAGTATAACATTGAAAACGTCCTTTAAAAACCGAAAGAAAACCAATGAAAAAATAACCCGAGGACTGAGACGTCAGCAAGATCGTTTATTGGTTGGCTCGCGCCCGGAACAATCGAGCGAACGCGCACATCTAATAGATTGGTAATGCGACCGCAAATGTATCAGCGTGGAGAGCCGGCTGATTTGGCTGCTCGATGATTGAACACCGGTTGGACGGTGCTCGCATTTGCGCAGCCTCTTCAAACTTGCATCGGAAAGTCCTGGACACACGCGCCCGGACAATTGGGTCGAGGCGGCGAGTCGACGGCGCATAATCCATTCGCTGATTCGGCCCTCAATTACCAATGGGCTTTTTGCCGGCGCGTCATTGGCAGGTTAATTGCGCAGGCTGATGATGACGCTCTTTCCCTCTCTCGCACTCTCTCCGGGAAGCTTTGTCTCTGGGGGTTGTTTAACGTCGACATAAATGGCCCGACACGCTTTTCTTGCTATCGGCAACGCACGGCTTAGTGCACCGACAGACGAGGGCACAGTGACACGTGCTCAAAGCTCTGCTTGTTCTTGCAATTAGCAGAGAGAGCGACATGCGAACGCGCTTCGTCGTCGCCGGAAGCTTCCGCCGGCGTCTTTCTAATCCCTTCCGGCTTGGAACAGCCTGCTTTCCTGCCCGGCTCGTCGTGAATCGCTGACTGAAACTCCTCCCCCGACAAACGATACTACAACTTCGCTCCACTGCCACTTCATTCCGCGAGCGTCTCCTCGCAGAAACTTTCCCTTAAACTAGACTCGTCAAAGATTAAACAGACAAAAAGTAAAAAGAATATTTTCCCTCGTTTCCTTTGATCGGAAGCTCTAACTCGGTCCCGCCCGGGAAATCGTCGAAATAAAGCAGAACTTCCGGCAATAGGTCGCGGCTGGTAGACAATGCGGTGCAGGTGTCTGCCGAGGCGCATCCAAGGAACAATGGCCCGGCCGATTACGCAATTGTCGGTGTGTAATCGATGCGATAATTAATATCGTCGAGAGGGAGAGAAGTGGGTGGGCGTTGCGTATTAATTCGGCCAGATGCGGTGCGTTGTCGGGCAATTATAACAGGAAATTGAGCGGACCACGAGGATACACAGCCGATGCTCACTCGATTACCTTCGAGTGAGTTCCTCGGGACAATCAAAATATCTAAAATAGAGCCAAGTTTCTGCATAATTAAAATTAACAGTCATACCAATAATTTAACTCGAGAAAACCAAAGTTCTTCAATCTCGACGGAGTTAGAGCTCGCGACGAGCTCTCGTTACAGCCGGAAAGCATGGCGTGCAATAGCATTCGGTTATTTCCCATCGGCCCGCGCGGCCGCCGCCCCGAGATAAAAAGGAAACGAGACTCGACGGTGTATATTCGGTTTTATTGGCCGCAGCGCGCGCGTTCTCCCCGGGAGCTCGAAATTAGAGGAGTTTCTCGCGCGGAATTAGAGCGCGAGGATTCCGATATTGCGGAAAATGGGAGGTTCGGTAAAGGGAGGATATTTAAAATGACAAGTGCGCGCGATCGAGGTGTAAAGGTGTAAATGTCGGCGCGCGGCGACGAAGCTAGCCAGGGGGAACCAGAGGGAACCAGAGGGAACCAGGGGGAACCAGGGGGAATTTTCTCCGGCAGAGAGGGCGCGCATTCGAGCGTTATTTCAGGACAATTACACTGATCCGTCGATCGTCCGCAGCCTCTCTCCTGTCATTTCGGCTCCGCCAGTTTTTCACACGCACACACACGCTCCGCTCCACTCCACACGGACGCTGCGATTCCGCTCCCTTTAAGTGGCTTTAATCGCCCGGCCGCGGTTTCCCGGCTCCGACGACCGGGATTCCTCGCCGAGGGAAGCGATGGAATCCACCGGGGGGCGGGGGCGTCGGCGATCAAGTTATCACGGTGGGAAAGTTAAATAAAGGGAAGGAGCGAAATCGCGGTGGAAAACTGAAATGACGTCGTTCGCCAGGGGCGGGCGCGTTGAGGGCTGGCAATCAGCGAGTAGGCGAGGGGCGGAAATAAAGATAACACTTGATCGGCTTAGCAAAGTCAAACAAGAGGAGAGCGCCGCTCGAGAAGAAAAGCGAAAAGAACACTCGACCGCATCGGCTGCTTTATTCTGGATTAAGATTTCGCACACGCGCCCTCTTCCCTTCCCGCGCGGTCCTCTTTAAAAGAGGCAAGCCGATAAAGAACTTTTCCTCCCGAACTTGAGACCACCGTCAGAATACACCCGGGGACTTTGGCTGGCGCGTCCTAGGGATATTCCCGGCGAGACTATCGGGAGTGCATCCCTTTATTCGGCGATGATAGTTTGGCGGCGAGGTAGAGGGCCGGGAGTGGCGAGAGTAAGCCGTCAAATCGCAGCGGGGTTAAAATAATCCCCAAGTGGCTAAGGAAATCGCCCTCCCGTAATGAGGGCGGCAAGGGCGAGAAGGGCGAGCTCGAGTGAACCACTCGGCTCTCGGCACGCGAGCAAGTCGGCCGCTGGCTGGCGCAGAAACTTTTTAAATTTAGATAAGGAAATAGCGCGGAACGAGTGGAAAGTCCTGCGGAAACCTCTCTCTCTCTCCCTCGGCTACTTAAGCGAGCGGGAAAGACAGAATTCACCCAGGAAGCTTAATAAACAATCTCACCTTTCCCCCGGAAGGTTTTTCCCTCGAGCTTCCCCACTGGCTAAAAAATGCAGGTCAACCTAACTCAACGAACAATATAAAACTCTACTAATCAGCCAATCATTAATTACCGAGGATTCCTCTCATTACGCGGGCTTGAATTCGCTACGGTCAGTCCGCTCGATGGAATAATCCAGTGAATAATCCGGCGAATCTAGTGGGGGAGGGGGCGGCAATCGTTAGCCAGTGGATGAACAATGATTAGTAGCCGACACATAATGACTAGCTCGCGCGAGGTATTATAATTAGTCGGAAGGGACGCGCGTGTGTTTGGTCGCCGAGAGTGGAAAAAAAGGCGGAGGGAGAGGATCGTCCTGGGAATTGGTGCGTCGGCGGCGCAGCGGGCGTAAAATTAATCGCGAGCCGAGAGAGGATCGTGGAGAGAGAGAGAGAGAGAGAGAGAGAGGGGGGGGGAGAGCGCGTCCACCGGAAGTTGGGGAGAAGGAAAAAGAGGAATGTTTCCCGGTGGATTCGCGGTTGTACTAACGAGGTTCTTAATTCTGCACGAGCGAGCCTTCGTCACGGCAACCTTTCGTGGGGCGCGGCATAATTAAGTCATCAGCCGCGCCGCGCCGGCTAGAATTCCCGGCCAGTTGGAATCGAGGGCTACGGCTCCCACTCGCCGATATAATCGTCTAATATTGTCTAACGCGCTCCTCGATATTCCGACGCCCCCTGCTAATTGGAGAATCGTTATTGACTAAGCGAATGTATTACCTTTCAATTAATAAACAATTATTCAATTCGCAAACCTCCGCAACTCAAACTCTAATTCGAATTCAGTACTTTTTTGTTAATTACTTAAATCGAATTAGAGTTTGAGTTGTGGAGGTTCGTGAATTGAATAATTGTTTATTAACTCAGACTCTAATTCGATTAAGTAATTACCAAAAAATAATTAATTCGAATTAGAATTTGAATTGTGGAGGTTTATGAATTGAATAATTGTTTATTGGTTGTGAAGAACCTCCACAATTCAAACTCCAATTCTAATTAAGTAATTAACAAAACCCTCACTCATTTTCCAACCAACTCTCCACCTCCCCGAGGTTGTTACACTGGCAAAAAGCGCGCGAGAGCAAAAGGGATGCGACGCGCTTTTTCAACGGCGGCGATGGCTCGCGGGTGGCACAAGTTGGCCGGGTAAAAATCGCCCGGGCAACTTTGCGCGCGGCAGAACTGCCGAGCGCTGCACAATTTTCCCCGACGCGGATATTTACCGCGCGCGCTCGAGCTCGCCCTCCCTTCCTGCGCATCTACCGAGCGCCGGATGCACCGGAGCGCACGGAGCACGTACGCGCCCCTATCGCCCGGACAGATATCGCGAAATGCGATTTTTTCCGCGAATGAACGACGCGTTTTGCCAGGGAAACAGCAGCTCGACCTCTAATCGAGGGTTGGTTCTGTCCGGAGGGGATGCTGGTTGGGGCTGTAAACGCGACGGGTGGAATTTGATGTGGAGTAGAGAAGTTGAGGAAGTTTAGAAAATAGCGGATTTGATATTTTTGAGAGAGTGTGAGGGTTGTTGTTTAAAGGGGAAGGAGTTGTTGGTTGTCTTGTGCTGAATACGTAATATAGTGGGTACGTCGATGAGAGAGCTTTGTACTTTTGTACCGATTCCCCATTGGGCCGCTCGCCTTTCGAAACCAGGCTCACGGCCTCTTTCACTTTGCCGAGGAGGACACTTAACCCTTCGGGAGAGAACCGCGCGCCCTTTAAACGCGTCCTTTCGTCGACTCCCAAAGGACCCTTTCGCCGCACCGACCCAACCCTATCCCAACTACTATAAACCCTTACACTATCATTTCCAGCTTCTAAAAACATTTATAAATCTTTTCACCATCTCATACACATCCTTAGTGGGTTCTTAAAACCGCGATTCCAAGACTTTCGGCTCTCGAAACCCACAAAGAAGAAGTGGACCATTTCTTCATCGGGGAAGAATCAGACTCACCAAGGGAAAGGCTGGTGCATAGAAGCAGCGCGTTCCCCCAGAACTTCCCATCCACCGCCGACACGAACGATCTCCTCTCTGTTCCTCGGGCGCTTTGTGTCGGACTATCAAGCTCGATACAAACCCTCGTTCTCCCCGCTGCCACGTAGAACGCGCACGCGACGCAGAATTTTAACAACGCCGCGCGCGCTATCCTTCTATCTCAAAAAGTAAGCTCGCATTCAAGGGATCACGCTCGCCCTTGCCACATTGTTCGCCAAGGTGCAGCCGATACCTTTTTCAAAGTCACAGAGCCGCGCGTGTTCGCAGGGGCTCAGAAATGTGCTAAATGGAACTTGTCTTCCTGGTGATTGAAAGTCTCAAGAAAGCTCGGATAAGAATTTTCAGAATAGTCATTGTCTTCCTCGAGTTATTGGTAATAAGATGACTATAAGAATAAAGATGACACTTTTTCGAAGATGGAGTTAAAGTGTACCGAAGCGTGTGAGAGGTGGCCGGTGGATTTGCATCGGAGGAACTTCCGGGAAGTCGGTCTGCTTTAGTTTAAAGCCGGGCGAAATGGTGCGAGGTAGCTGAAGGGAGAGGAGATAGGGGATGAGCGCAAGATTCGTCTTTGCCTCTCCATTTCATTTAAGTACGTACGAAACCTCCAAGAACCCTCTTACTCTCTCGGACACGGGGAGAAGAGCCGCCTCTTCCTCGCTCGCCCCTTTTCGGGAGGAGGTTTCGCCGGGCTCCATTTGTTGTGGCCGATCCAACCCCACGCCAGCCGCCAACTGCCCCGTTACCTTCCATTCCGGCTACGCTGAAACCTTCTTTCACGCTATTTCCTGCCTATAGCCTCATCCAATCGCTTCTCTCTCTCTCTCTTTCTCTCTCTCTCTCTAGCCGGCGCTGTTCCGGTTATTAAAAGTCCTCGGCTTTTTGTTACCAATCCGGGCGCCGCTGTGCCCTGACGAATAGTTAAAAGGCTCGCAAACGACCGAAGTAATATTCCGCCGAATGAAATTCGTCAGGCACTTTCGTCGGGAGCTTTCGACGCGGCGCACAATCGTCCAAATCATTTCCTACTTGTGCACCAATGCGGATCAACATTGTCCGATGAAACTAAAACGACTCGACGCCACTTCCCAGCCAACTTTATACAAATATTTCTACATCATTTATAACTTGTTTTACCAAGTTTCCAATTAGTAGTCATTACAAATAGTATAGCAATAATCAATATATTAATATATTCATTACATAAGTTTGTCTGAAATTAATCTTAGTATACGTATATTAATAATATTGATATATTAATATTATTAATATAATAACTCACATCTTTGATACTAAAACTTTGACCAACGTATACTAAGATTAATTTCAGACAAACATAAATACAATTTCACTTCGACATGCAACATTTCGAGATTTCCCCATAACAATTCTGCCCGTGCGTACGAGACTCGTCGATTCAGTAGAATTGTTAGAGAGCTCCAGCCAAACAGCGTACTTTAGTGTCTCTCGCGGCACAAGTATATGTACCAGTGGCGTCCGCCCGTTTACTCGTACACAACCTCTACGAACCAGGCAAATTTATCCAGTCGGCTTGGCAAACTTTTCGCCAGGGATGTGCGTTCAAGGCTGCGTCCGGCGGCGTCGGCCCTGTCGGGGAAATTCATTTTTCATTTTTACCCTACTTTCCCACCCGCCGCCCCGGGGATTTACACCGACGTTCCGCCACCTCTCATTCCTTATGTATGCCGCGCGCGAGTAACACGAAAAATGAAAACTCGTATTAGCCCGCGCGCGCGCGCGCGTACGAGGAAATTGTCTCGGAGTCTTGTTGGGGATTAGGGTGGAAGGCGGCTCGGGGAGATGGAGTTACTGGTAAGACGTTATTATTAGCCTGGGAAGCGAACTGGTTGGTTCCTTGGCGATGTGGATTCGCCACTTCGCCTCGATTTTGCCGCTTTTCTTCGGGAGCGTGCTCGAGCAGCCTCTTTCTTCCAGGATGCCTGCATTCCAGCCGCTCATTTCCGGCCCGCGCGCGGCTTGGAATCTCATTATCCAACGGGGGGAAAGAGCATTGGTGCGCTACTCGAGGCTCTCGTGTTGGCAAGAGAAGAGGAATCCTCTACCTTGGCATCTTTCCTCGCGGAGCTCTCGCCGCTGTATTCAACCGCTGCTCGCCTCTTCCGAGGAGGTTTCTTCAGCCTTCGGCCCTCCCCCTCCCCCTAGCCCTCCACCTCCCTCGGCCTTCAATGATCTTCTCGTTGGTGGTGGTTGCGAGTTGCAGCCGGCGGATGCTTCCGCGCTTCCCACTCCTTAAAGGGAAGATGCCGCCTGTGTTTTCCCACCGCAGACACACTGCTTATCCGCCGCCCCCGCGGAAAACCTCCCACTCGCCCACTTGGTAACTCTGTGTCAGGGTTGTGGGTTGGTATTAGTGAGAACCTGCCGTTTATATTCCGCTCATTCTATCTGGCTTTGCCTCCGGCGCGATTTCCACTGCTCCTTTCTCGCCGGACTCCAGCACTGGGATTCCTTTTATTTGGACACTCCGCTTTATTTATTGCTACTCCGCGCCACCTTTCCCACCGTGTGTGCGCTCTTTACAGGTCGCTTGTTTGGATTTCCTCTCCGGCGCGGGCCTCCGCCCTTATTTTCACTTTTTCCCTATATCCTCCGCCTCCTCCTCCTCCTCCTCCTCCTCCTCCCTGTCTCTCTGCTTTCTCTCGGCAACGCGCGCGCGGAGGGAAATCCCGGCGGCGACCGCAGCGTCGCGTAAATCGCTTTCCCCGGGCGAAAAAAGCGGATGGAAGTTTGGCCGGGGCGATTTACATTTAAATTTCAAGTGCTCGCCGGGAAAGCGACGAGCCGCCGGGAAGAAGACACAATTCTTCGAGATCGATCCCTTAAACTGTCCCGGCTCGCTGCGGGCGACAATCTTTTTTAGCTCGGGCGCCCGGCTGGCTGTCAGGCTCCTCGAGAGCTTGAGAGAAAGGAGTCTGCTCCCGGTGACGATTCCCCGAGAAGAGCTTTGTCGAATTTTTAATATCACCCGCAGCGATCCACCTCTCTCTCGCTCTCGAGCGCCGATAATGAGATTGAAATGGACCGGCAACTCTCGCATTTCGAATCTCGGAAGTATGGACCCTGGAAAATTCTACTTACTCACCGCGCGCTCCTCCGTATTCAGCTGGACCGAGAGTCCGAACTCCGCAGTCTCTCTGCCCGCCTGGAGAAAGTATTGAAGCTCCCGGGCGCGCACCACTCGCTGATCCACGCGCGCTCTCCTATTTGCATTTAGATTCCACAGTCGCCCACTGTGACGATAGCATGAAAACGGCCTGGCATTACTTCGAAATTCATCGGGACTTTTCCCTTTGAGACTCTACGTCCCTCTCTCGTCTCTTTCTCTCTGCTTCCGACGAGTTTCCAGGTGCACGGAGCGAAGACCGCTGGATCTGCTTTCGCCGATATTACTGGGATGTGGGATAGTTGATCTTGTCATTTTTCTGGGATTATTTTCCGTTGGGGTGACCTGGACATTTGACATTTTTAACCGACTTCGAATGAAGGGGGTGCCTCTGTGATAATTAGAATGTTTATTTTATCCTTTCATTCTAAAATAACTACATTTTTTGATTAATTTATACAATTTTAAACAAAAATAATTCTATTTATTGTAAATAAGAGGCTTCGAAAAGAAGGAGGTCCCTTTTCAAATGACCAAGTTACCCCAATTCATAAAATATCAGAGAAAAATTACAAGTAATATCCTAGTAATCCTAGAAATATTGGCGAATTACTCAATTCCTCTTGCGTATATATATTTTTTGTTTTTGTTTGTCCTTCTGTAGAGTTGTTTGATTTATAAAAATGACAATGTTAATCTCAAGCCAAAACTACTCTAATTACACTCACTCGAAGGAAAAACAGTCAAAAATGAGAGTAAATGGAAAATAATGGTTGCGCGGAAACACGTGTACTTTGAATTTGTCCGAGAGTAATTGTAGTCCTCTCGGCACCGAAAACGTTAAATAGAACTGGCCGAGCCGCAACTGTATAGATTTTCAGGGCGCATCAACAGAGAGAGAAAGAGAGAAAGAGAGAGAGTGGCGCAGCGAAAGTCCGAAGCTTTTTTCGTGTAATTTACTCGCGCGAGTTTCGACGAGAGAGAGAGAGAGATTTGGGAGGTTCCGGTGCGTGTTGACCGGCGTCAACAAAATGTAGCGGAAAATCTATAGGCGGGGAGGTTGTGCGCGCTTTGCCAGGAGCATTCTGTACATCGAATTACAGTAATTCGTTGCGCTTCCGCGAGCGAGCGCCCCTGCGAAATCCAATAATGACGGGGGGGCCGCGGAGCCAGAAGCCTCTGCGCCCCACCAGGATCATTTCTCGCTCAAACCAACCCGACGACCTTTCACGAGCCCTTTGACGCTTTCGCGCCTCCACTTTCCCGGGATTAATCCACTCTTCTTTCAACACCCGTCCCCTTAACCTTGTCAACCAGACACTTTTATCTTCGCGCATTCCTTCCTCGGACTTGCCTCTCGGAATGTCTTCCTCAATCTATTTCGATACATTTGTTGAAGCTTGAAATAAAAATCGATTATTTGGGTTTATACTCTCAAAAATCCTTTAGTTATACTTGACGGAGACTTAGAGCTGTTCGAGGGAGAATCGTAGGGGACTGAGGTTGCGAGGAGAATGGAGCATCACTAGAGGGTGGGGGGAATTGGAAGACATTACTAGTATCGTTTTACCAGAGCCGCTGAAAGAAAGGAGCTTTTCTTCTGGCACCTCTTCCCGCTGGATGCTCTCTTTAACCCGACGACATCGTAACCGCGCTACTTCAGCCCCCGCCGCCCCCGTTTCTTCCCTATCTCGAGCAACGACGCAATTTGCATCGTACACTTGCCTTGCGGCTCGGCGCGCCGGCAGTTTCTTATCCGGAAATGAATTCCGGCCCGGCATGCAAATCATTCGGCGAACAGTCGCCGCCGCAGCAGCTTCCCGCGCCACCCGGGGAGGTGAAGGGGACGAAGGGGGTGGAAAGTGGGGCTTAAACCAAGGGCGAAATACCGCTCGAATGGTCTTCCCGTTCCTCTCGAGTGGCTTATGCTCCTCGACGATCTTTCTCCAGGTAGAGAGAGAGAGAGAGAGAGAGAGCTCGATGGCGTGTGTGTAGCCGATTAAAAGCAGCTGGGAAAATTGAAGCCGGCAAACAATGCGTGTACCGGCAACTTAAAGCGCCGGAGGGAAGCGCGACAGAGGCGAGCTGGTAATTGATGTTCTCGTTCCCGGGTACATAGTTGGTTACATCGAATGCCGCTCTCATGGCATTGTGCTTTTCCGACCCCTACATCATCCCCCCTCTCCCCCCACCCCCTTCCCGCCGAAATCGCGCATGCTTAACACGCCATTATCAAATGCTAATTAAACATAGTACAAAAGCAATCTCACCCTCGACCATGTTCTTCGAGGAGGCGAAAAACAATTGATCGAACTATCCTAGCCCCCCGGGGAGCCTTGCTAGATGGAACTTCTCGGATGTGTAGTTTGACTCTCGCGGCTGTAAAGTAGAGTGGCATAAAGTTTGCCACTCTAAAAACATGGCAGGGAAGTATCGCCGGGCTCAACGCTTTTCGGAGAGGATTGGCAAGAAAAGCTTTGGGGGCTGATCCGCGTGGTTGCTGGTGTGGTAGGCGAGGTATATCTGCGAGTGGATCCATTAAGTGCGGAAGGGCTCGCATCTCGCAAACTTACGGCCGCTCAGATAGCGAATGGGAACTGCGCTCTTTCTCGCCTTCCCGACGCATAGAGCTTCTCCTCTAAACGATCGTTTCTCAGATATTCCTCCGCGTTGCATCCCCTCGCTCTCGCGGAAAAAAGAAAGGATTCCGGGGGTAGTAAAACCTGGTACTTTCTACGCGGCTGGAATCAGGCTCGATCGAGCGCTCCAACGATTTACGGGCCATCCATCACGCTTCGATCGCTTCAGCCAGATTTAAGCCGCATTTTTCCCCCGCCCGATTTACACCAATCTCCATTATGGCCTACACGCCCCCGAAGTCCCCCGATTTTTTGGACAGTGCGCCGACCTCGTCAACATCGGTTCGATAAAACTGCACTGGTCCCTCTGCATTTTTCGCGAGAGATTCACGATCGCAGTCTAAATCGCCGAGACGTCAAGTAAACCTAGGATCGATCCTCCTCTCGATCTCCTTTCCACCCTGGAGGCAAAGTTCTCGCGTTGCCCGCTAATCCGATACATTCTCGTCACTGCGCGCGGCGACTGGCCGCTTTTTAATCACCGGTGTCGGGTATATCCCAGCGCGATAATTAAAAATAATTATCCTGCATGGCGGGCGCTTTTTAAAAAGAAACAAAGTGATTAAAAGCCTGTGTACAGGGCGATATCGGTGTAACTGTTGGCGGAGATAGAGGGTTGAAAAAGTGCGCGACCTCCTCGGCAGTGACACGTGTCGCTGTCCCCGAGGAGGGCGAAGTAGGAGGAGAAAAATTAATTTGCATCCCCCGGAGGGAAAGAGAGTTCGCCTACTAATTGTGAGAGTCTGTCTCCGGCGCAGTGTAAGGTAAGGGAGGATGGGGGGTGGGGGGGGATGAGAGGAAGGCTCCACGGTGTAGTATGGAGAAGGGGCTTCTGGAGAACCGAGTCCTCGGTAATTGCCAGGCTGGTCTTAACGAGTGGGGGGGGGGGGGGGGGGGGGAGACGGGGGGCTAATTTCGTATGCCGAGGAGAGGAGCCAGTAACTTTTCCAGGACGCCTCGAGGATTAGTCGCTCAATGTTCCTTGCCGGGGGCGGTGGGTCTCGGCCGTATATCGGGGCACCTTCCTATTTCCGAAAATGAACCCCCTGCGATCCGCCCCATCCGACCCGTCCGACCAACGATTAAACAGAGCCGACGCTACTCCGACGGGATCTAAGCGCTACTGAATATAGAGGAGCCCTGAGAGCAGCTCCGCTAAGAATCGATCTCATTACTTATTAATTAGCGATCTCGAGCCGAGACTCGGAGGGTTCTCCCCGGCGATAGTTGCGCGGTCCAAGTGGCCCCCTGCTTGACCGCGTTTCATTAAAGCTAATCTCGAAGTGGACGTCGCTTTCATTGGCCGAAAGTTGCCCTCGCGCTCGAATAAGTTAATCCGGTAAGACCCGGGGAAACTAGCGGCGGGATTACCCGCGACCACTTTTACTCGGTGGCCCTCTCGCCAATCCCCGGGAACTCCCAGCGTTCGACGGGAGTCCTGACTTCGAGGACCTGCATTCGAGATACTTGGAAATCTAGCGGAGAATCCTCGAAAGTCCCTGAAAAGATTTATAAATCTGTTTAGAATTCTCCGGATTAAATCCGGAAGGTTTTCTGTTAAAAGGATTGGGGTTAGATAGGGGTTGAATATGTGGCCTGTAGTCGAAGGAGCGCGCGGTTATAACAATTATGATAGTCGATAATTAGGGTCGCTGGTATCCGAGTCACGCGGTCCGCATCCTTTAGACCCCTCCAAGATAATCGACTGTGCGCGTATAATCGAATTACAGTATCGCAGTACAGAGTTTACTGTGCGCCGGCAGGCGCCACTTGCCAGGACCAGAGTCTCGGGTGGCAAAGGGCCCGAGCATACCAATCGAGAGGCTCAATTACCGGAGTAGGACGATAAACCTCGTCCTCCCATTGGCCGATTGAATTTTTAATAACTCTATATATCCGCGCTACGTGTTCCGCAGGCTTCATTAACATTCCTCCTCCACTCCTTCTCCTTGATCTTCCCTCCGATTTCCCAATTGGAAAGAGGTCGCGCATGCAACCCGCAAGACAAACCCTCCTATCACGTCATCCCCACAAATTACTCGCTAGGGTAATTAAAAAGAGAAACTCTGTCTTGGCTTATCTTAATACCGGGCCCTCGTGTCCAGACTTAATGACCGAAAATTAAGGTTTACTCTCCTCTAGGACCTCGTAGAACCGCGAAACTTGGTCGCTCTCGAGATATCCTCCCCACAGGACTCCTCATGCAAATTCACCCGGTGGTATTCGCCGCCGGGAAATTATGGGCGAACGAGCACGATTATTAGTTCGCCGAGGATATCTTCGCTGTGATTATGAACTGTTAAGTTCACGAGTGTAATCTGGCTGGAAAGAATGCGAGGGAGTTGGATATAGGAGTTTCTCTGGTTATTCCAGGATTGTTCGCGTCGACAGTGGAATAGTTATTTTTGTACTTTGATATTGACGCCTGCCCGACACCGGAACTTCCGACACGCGCGCGGATAACTCTCGCAGCGGAGCCGTTCATTAAAAATATCACTCGCCGGATGATGAGTGGACTCGCTGGCCGCTTGGAGCCTCCTCCTCCTCCTCCCCCTGAATATTTCATTATCGCGTAAACGGAATCGGCGGCCGCGCCTCGCATTTCCATCGGCGACAAATTTCATTTGCAAGTCACTGGCCCGCAGTGGTCCGCCCCCTAATGGAAAGGGGGGCCCGCGCGCCCGGCATCGAGCTCGCACTGGTAATTGCATCGTCGGGCCTCGGAGAAAACTGCGGAAGAGCGAGCGAGCGCGTTCACTGACAGCTTATCGACCACTCGGATTCAAAGGGAGGCAAACTACTTTCCTTATTACTCCGGCGCTCCCCGATTGCGGTTTGTCCAGTGTGTTCGCTTAACAAGATGTTATCCCGGCGAGCGGGGGACCAGTGCGAGTTGCCATTCTCCTCGGCTAGAGAAGCCAATTAATGTTATGACCGTAATGACATCGACAGGTGCGCCCGAAGGGAAGCTCTGGGGCAACATACCCGGTGGACCGCTGCTGCCCGAGCGACCGACGACAGCCAGTACACGGACGACCAGTGTCACCACGACCTACAGGCCCTGGAGGACACGGCCGACCAGGCCGAATCACTATCCGGATGAAGGGGACCGTCGCAATCCGTACCATTACCCTCGCAAGCCGGATTACAGAACGGAGAGACCGGATTATCGGCCGCAGAGGCCGCATAAACCTCACAGGCACCACACCACCACCACAGCCCTTACCACCACCTCCACCACCTCCACCACCACCACCACCCAGCGGACAACGACCACCCAGAGGACCAGCTTCGGACAGAGACCCAGGCATCGTTGGACTCCGACGCCCCGAGGCGATCTTCCTGATAGATGCGACATCGCTTATGATGCCATCAGCATCATTCGTAGAGAAGTCTTCGTCTTCACCGGCAGGGTGAGTTTTCGGAGTAGAGAATCCATCAGTTTTTATTAGTTGTTTTATTATGTTGGGTATTGATGTAAACCTGTGATTGATTGATTGCAGTATCTCTGGAGGATCGGCGATCAAGGCCTCTACGAGGGTTACCCGGCGGAAATAACCCGGTTATTCAATTTACCGGAGGATATCGACCACGTGGACGCCGTCTACGAGCGGCCCGATAAGAAGATCGTCTTCTTCATCGGCAGGAAGTATTACGTCTTCAACGCGAACAATCTCGAGCACGGCTACCCGCGGCTCCTCACCGCGCTCGGCCTCCCCGACTCTCTCGAGAAGGTCGACGGTGCGATGGTCTGGGGACACAACGGCCGGACTTACTTCTTCAGTGGCTCCATGTATTGGAGGTAGAGTACACGGATATAACTTGGACGGGAAAGGCCGCACTCGCTCTCTTGACTCTCTTGACATTCTCATTGGGTTATTTCAGGTTCGATGAGTCCGTGAACTATGTGGAACTCGATTACCCCCGGGACATGAGCATGTTCGCCGGTGTCGGCAATGACATAGACGCCGTATTCCAGTGGAAAGACGGTACGTTTTATTCTTTGATCGAGCCGCATAAGCTCCATGTTGAAAGCCGCCCGAGGCGAGGCTTGATGCTACTTTGCGTGATCCCATTTCCAGGCAAGACGTACTTCTTCAAGGGGAAGGGCTACTGGGAATTCGATGATTTGCGGATGAAGGTTGCTCATGAGAAGCAGAAGCTCGCGGCACCGGTCTGGATGGGCTGCCCGCGGGACCTCGAGACGAACGACGTCGACATACTCCTCCCGAGGAAGTCGCCGATTATCCTCAGCTCCGCGCCCGCCTTCGCCAGTTCGCCGAGCTTCTTCGCCCTTGTCGTCCTCTCCTCTCTACTCCTCTCTAGACTCCTCTTAACTTAAAATATGCCTTGGGATCTTTCGAGATTTGTACATTGATGATTCTTATGGAATAAATAAAGCCAATACTGTGTGGCAGGACTACGTGCCCGCTTAACGGCGGAATCACCGGGATATGTAAGGGGACAACTCGGAAGACCAAATACTAGGAGATAAAGCCTGCGACTATCCTAAAGCAAAGCGGGGTCTTCGGGCCCGATTGACCAGCCATCGCCAATATTTTCTTACACTCTGCACTCCGCGAGGAACGAAGAGCATTGCGGTGCACTTGGAAACTAGACTTTTTAGACCATTTTATTTATATCTTATAGACGTCTAGACTACGCTCGGAGGGCAAGAAGCGTCATGACAGATCACTGCCAGTAATCCATCCAGTACTGCTAGCTCGAAAGTACAATGCTCCCGAAGACTACCAGATGCAACGGGCGGAAGTAAGGGCGCTCGTCTAAAGTTAATTATTTAATATTGCAAATAGTCGATACTATTTTTGAAATGTTTCCTGTATACACCTGTCCCCACCCCCCACTTGAGATATCGTTCAGCCAAAATTACTGCCAGCGGACCAAGGTACTATGTAAGGATGGTCGTGATACTTAAAGGTGTGATTTGTAAGCCGGCAGGCCTTGGACTCGCTCGAAAGTTGAAAGTTCGCATATGTCATAGATACATGTCTGCTATCAGCACGAAAAATTACCAACACAGGAAACTCGAAACACAATGCTACCAAGCGACGTGGATTTCTCGCAAGCATTGCATTAGCTAGGATAAGATAATCGCCCAGAGGGGTATGTATTTTCTACGTTATAGTACGTTTTAGGGCGTACAGAAGCGCCTTCAGTTTTATAAACTGTGATATTTACATACACTGGATTATACGATATATTTATAAATATACCAGTAAGGGACTGTGACTAATTTCCGCTCGTAACAGGATAATTTCAACGTATCCTCCGTAACGTTCGCATTTATTCCATATTTTCAGATTATAAACTAGTGAACTAACATGAAAACCACACGTGCTATATATAAGATCGCTTTATATGTATATATAGAAGAATAAAGCATTTTTAAAATACCCCTCGATTGTATCCCCTGTGAGCGAATGGAAGTGTCGGCGCAGGACGAGGGAGGCCAAAGAATCGACACGAGTTTTGGTTTACGTTGAACGTTTAATCACTTATATGTTCGACAGAAACATGTACATCTTCTCGTTTGGTGGATCTCAACTATAACCGATATGTCAACGGAATATCTCTTTATAACTTCTCATTTATATTTGCTTTGGTAAATGGACAATTAGAACACGCGCGCAACTCTGCAATATATATATATATATATCTCGAAGACGTTGTAGACTTACTCTTGAGCAAAGTATACCGCGAGACCATGGTGCATTGGAGAAAGCGTAACTCGCGCGAGTCGAGCACTTGTTAGCATCAAAATTCATTGGTAAGCGTATGCTTGAATACCATCACGGTACAAGGGAGAGAGACAAGTACGTCCGGCCGCACAATTGTTGGATGCACGCGAGCTCCTCGATCGGTTTAATCGTATCGCGGCAGTCTGTAGGACATCTTGTCTTTTCGTCGAGGCACGATGCAGCCCGGATCCATGCTAGTGTATATAGACGTGGTCGATGATTTATAGATATCAAGCAATCTTAGAGTACTCTGCAGTATTGTGTCTACTTCCGCCATTCCGCCCATTCCGATGTCGCCGCACATGAGAGTCTTGGAAATGCATGGAATCTCGTTGTAACCCCAGGATTTCAATAGAGACACCTAATGATCATAAGAAATAGACATAGCAGTTAGTTCTGTTTCATTACAAAAGTAAATATTGGCAAGTGGTCGGGTAATACCTGTGGTGCTGTTACTGGATGTTCCCACATCATTGTGTTCATAGCAGGACAGAAGGCTAAGGGTTTTGAAGTATCCCAGGCACGGGCAACGCAAGTTAGTATGTTGTCGCATATGCCACTGGCCATTTTGCCAAGGGTATTGGCGTCCAATGGAGCG
This sequence comes from Crossocerus cetratus, assembly GCA_963675795.1. Taxonomy (NCBI): domain Eukaryota; kingdom Metazoa; phylum Arthropoda; class Insecta; order Hymenoptera; family Crabronidae; genus Crossocerus; species Crossocerus cetratus. The sequence continues at coordinate 21,619,531 of OY776667.1, forward strand.
ATGAGGAATACGTCTGCCCATTTAGCCAGGTCGATATGTAGCACCGGATCCCCTCTATCCTGCCAGGCAGCCCACTCTACAGTATCCGAGAGCACTTGTATTCCAGATGGAAGGTCAGCTTCCTTAAGAAAATGCTTAGCCTTCTCAGTGACCACCACTCTTATCTCCAGATTATTCTGCCATAACTTTTGTACAAGCTGCGGTAGCTTAATCGTGGCAACACTCCCTGTGCAGCCCACCAAGACTTTTCCTCTTGAACTGCTCGCCATCATAACTCTGGATCGATCCACTTTTCAACTACTCACTCAATCCCCTGTTCCCCTGTAAAGACCCTTGTTTCCCTCCTTGCAAATCACCTTATAGCCTCTTCTAATAGAAATTTAAACAGTCGACCGAGTACTACTGGTATATTTTAGACGAGATATGGAATAGGCCAGGTTTCGTGGTGAATATATTATGGTCGTAGGCTTCCCTGGTGGCAGTACACCGACAAGGTCAGACAGACAGAAGTTGCAGACTACGCGTTACTCTAATCCAATTCCACTACTCGAATAACTGGGCTAGCTCTACAGCAGGCTTAAATGCCTGGAAGAATGCTCAAGAGCTTGACTCGTCTCAGTGACACTGGCAGTAAGAGACGGCGTTTCTCGCGGAATTATGCGTGGCACTTGCTAATCGCTCAGCAGAGAAAGATTGGCAATAATCAGCGAGAGAAACCCCGTACGATCGGTATATCGCAGTCGAACTCGGTGTATAGATTTCTATCTTCCTCTACATAGGTGTATACATAGACGTGTCTGTGTGAGTGTATATAGATAATATGGTATAAGTGTATATATAATCTGTGACTCTGCTTCCGTCGACAATATTCTAATGGGAGACCGGAGGCGCCGAGAAGTCGCAGCGAAGGCTGCCGTAAAATCGATCAGGCTCTCGTCGAAAACTTATATGCCTAAGACAGTTCATAAACGGCTGGGGTGCCGCGGCTCGTCGCTGAGGAGGCCGCAGTGCGAAACTGTCTAGGACGTTGGAGTTGAGAGGCGGGCGGTGAGAGAGCTCGGCGGCGTTACGTCTCCTTGACCTGGTCGTCCGCGGCGGCGAAACCGAGCTTGGACCATTCCTCGCGCGCCATCAGCTCGTTGTCCATCCGGCATCCGAGATACTCTTTGGCCACTTCCCTGCACATCGTGTTCTCGTTCTTGTACTGGTGCAGGCAGCGCATGTACTTGATCATGATCTCCTTGCACTGGCCCTCATGGTCGAGGGGGAAGCTGCCCTTCTCGGGCGGCACTGTCTTAAACGACTTCTGCGAGAAGGTGTACCCGGACATCACTGCCACCCGACGAACTCATCAACTCCGCGTGCGGTTTTACAATTCCTGGCGATCACCCAGCCCAGTCTATCTCTCTCACTCGCTCTCTTCCCTTCTTCCACGCGCCACTGACCCCCGCGAACCAGAACACCGATATCACTCGGCCAACGCCATTACGACATCGCCGAGACCTCCCTGCACGATGAGAAGCCCGTCGCCCCGGAGTAGCGCTCCTCCGCTTCCGGTCCTATGAACTCTACCAATCCAACTCCGTTCAAATCAACACCTTTCCCGGGAACTCTGAAGGAGAAATGAATATAGTTCGTTTGTCAATAGAACTATAGTTGTTCTTCTATTTACTCTGCTTCACTCCATCCATTACCCTTTACAATTGGATTTCGCTCTCTGATTGAAAGTCTAGTGCAGTAAATCGAGCGCGTACTAGCGCCGATAGGAATATTCTTATTACTTCCTTATTACCGTGTGTTAAGATCACTACTATCTACCGACACGAAAGTCTACGCGAGCCAGCGCAGTTCGAGGGCGAATCTCTGAATAAAAGTTTATCATTACGAGGGCGGGAAGAGCATAAATGCGATACTCGCAACTTCCGTTCTCCATGGCGATCGCGTTTATAAAAGGCTCGGTGACCCACTTGATTTTCGAATCCGTTTCGAATGCTCGGTGAATATACAAACACTAGCAAGTGTCGACAATGAATATCCAGTGGGTGAAACGAAAATCAAGCGCAATGCTAGTGTGGGTGGCTATAGTTATACGTAGTATTATTCGAGTGTGTTCTTCTACTCTTTTGTGTGTAATGTATGCGTTTGAAAACCTAGGTTCCAAGTCGCGTGCCTCTTCGGACTTGCGATTCCGGCGGCAGTGAGTGCTTTGGAGGTGTGCAAGTCTAAGGAATGCCAGAGTTTAGGTAATTCGGTTTATCCGATCTCTCAATATTTCTTCGAGTTCCTAGAATTGTTGTATTACAATTTTTGAACTTTAATTAACAGCGGAAACTATACAGGCGAATATGGATCCGTCGGTGGATCCTTGCCAGGATTACTACCAGTATGCCTGTGGAAACTTCATCAAGAACCACCCGACACCAGATGATCGCTCCACGTATTCCTTAATGACCGATTACTCGATAGAGTTAAAAGAGGGCCTGTACAGTACGTGTCTCTTTACGCAAATCATTTTTGTAGAACCCTCACCCTGATTCCCAAAAATCTTTAGATCTGCTCGAGGAGCCGGAAAATCCGAGCGACAGTAGTTCCGCGAAAGCAGCGAAGAAACAGTACAAACATTGCAAGAACGAAGGTGAGATTTTTTAATGATAGGTTTAATCAATCTTTAATTAATTAATTATTGATCAATCAGGCGCGGTGGAGGCTGCTGGACTCAGCGCGCTATTGAAAGTGATCAACAATAACGGCGGCTGGCCGATGATAACCCCGGATGTCTTCCCTTACCAGAAAAGGGTCCAGGAAGTACAAGACGAGTATAATCGCATCACAGGCGACGGGCCCCTTTACACTTTCCTCATTCACTCCCGCACGCCTGACTCGACCGACAATGCTATAATCGTGAGTTATTACCAAATATTTATTAACCCTTCGTCATTAGTTTTTGACTAATTAGCCGAAATTTGTAATTACTAGCTGGACCAGCCGGCCGAATTCCCCAGCAAGGAATACAATGCAGCCGATCCTGCGAACGCGGAATCCTTTGTCAAATATATCACTGATGTAGCTTCCGAATTTGTCAAGGCGACTGGGGCGTCTATTCCCCTGGACAGGCTTCACCAGGATGCACATGACATCTTAGATTTCCATATTAAGCTGTCGAAGGTGGGTTGATTGAAGGATTGCGGGAAGAAAGAATGACGAATCTCGCCCTTAGCTAGGACATTCAAAGCAGTTGAGAACACGAGGAGAGAGTATGACAGTCTCTGAAGCCCAGGCAGCTATCCAGAACGGAACTTCAACCCCGGTAGATATTCTTCCCTTTTGTTTCCAATGATAATTAATTAAGGGGAAATGGTGGTAAATATGTTGAGTTATTATCTGCTAGTTCAATCTATTGACGTCCCTGCAAAGACTGTACAGCCACGTCCCGGGAGTGACTCTGACCAAGGACGAAGTGATAAACGTTCGGGAGCTGAAATACATGCGAGGGTTAATCAAGTTGCTCCACGTCACCAGTCCCGTCGTAGTTTGTAAGTTTCGGGGGAGAGAATGAAGGAAGTGTGTAGAAGTTTCAATGGCGGCGTCTTACAGTGAATTACATGCACTTCCACTTCGTCGAGCGTTATCTTCCTCTTACTACGAAGGCCGTGAGGAAGGTCGTCGATGAATTATACGGTTCCAAGCCGATTAATCGAACCATCCAGTGCGCCACCCAGCCCAATATTCATTCGGCCTTGTCCAGGATGTTCATCAAACGATATTTTCCGGAAAGCAAGAAACTTGCGGTGGGTGAAGGGAACTGGTAATCAAGCAGATTAGAATTCGATTTTTAACTTCGACTATTACTACGCAGGCGGAAAATATTGTAAACCAGTTGAAAGACCAAGTCAAATTGCAAATACAACGAAGTTCCTTCCTTGACCGCAGCACTCGACTGAAAGCGATGGCGAAATTGGTCAACTTGTTTTCAGTCGTCGCTTACTCCAATCACTTCGACAGTGACGAGAAAGTCGACCAAGTTTACACTAAGGTATGTTCGACCTCGTGCGTTGATCTTTGGAAATTTGTTACGAAGATAACATGCTTTAGTACCACATGGGTGAAGATGTCGTGGAGAACATTCTTAATTATTACGAAGTCAAGTACGTGAATCATCTGGAGTCTCTGCGTGTGCCAATTAATCATACAGAGCTCAGACTTAAGTAAGTTCGGGAGACTTGGTGAATATGTTGAGTGAGTAGATGATAGTCTAATTGGAATTCTTCCTCTCTAGCTACGAAATGAGTCCCATTCTCGAAGGAACATTCTATTCATTGAGGTATAACAGACTTGGTAAGATCAAAGGCAGTTTCTCTCGATTGCTATTAGCTACTGTAGATTGAGTTTACTCATCTTCTTCATTGCTCCAGGGCTTCCAAGCAGGATGTTCGAAATTCCGCTGTTCTCCGAGGACTATCCGACGTAAGTGTTTCCTTACCTTCACTCTGTTATGTGTCTTGCATATTCTTCATTGTTTTTCTTACAGAATGTCGAACCTCGCCGGAGTCGGTCAAGCCATCGCCGGACGTTTGGCTGATATGTACACCTTCCTCGGTGAGTTTTAATCATTGAAGATCTCGTCGGAATAAGCAACTCTCTCACATCTTCTCAGGTACGCAATTCGACGACCAAGGGAATTTGGTCTCTTGGACTTTGCCAACTGCTTCCCAGGAGTTCGAGAAACGCGAACAATGTTTCATCGATCAGTATTCGGATTCTGTTATTAAGGAACTGGAAGACGCTGGACTTCATTTTGATGTATGTATTGTGTTTAAGTGAAGATTAATCAATATTTAGTGATTAATACTTTTTAAACTTGGATTCTTTTATAGACGAGGGAGATCTCATACAGGGCGATTCTGGCGCGATACCACTTCGCTTTGAAAACAATTTATGAAGTTAATGAGGCTAACAAGAAGTCCCATGCGGCGCAAAGTCTGCCGCTCTCGGAACCGGTTGAGAAACAATTCTTCCTCAATTTCGCTAATGTAGATCATTTTTCAATCTCCAACTTCCTACCATTTTCCTGGGTATTAACGTGATTTATCTTCCCAGATGCACTGTCACAGTACAAATCCGGCGAAGCTCCTAACGAAACTGGAAGAAGAAACTCCGCATACCCCGACCGGGCGAATAAAAGTGAACTCGGCAGTGTCGAATTTCCCGGAATTCAGCCGGGTCTACGGGTGTGCGAGCGGCACTCCGATGAACCCTGTGGAAAAGTGTACTATATTCGACTAGTCGAGATTCTCCTCGGGGATTGTTTAAAATAAACTTTCAACAATAGAGTGTACGCGTCCGCATTTCCTCATTCTGGCTCGAGAAACTTGAGGCTTGCCAAGGTGTGCTGTGTCTCACTGGCTGGGGCGTAAATGCGCGCTAAGTCATAATAAAAAATTGTTTTGGCACCGAAACTCTCCGCTCTCTTCTGCGCTTATCCTACAGACCTACAGCAATACCCATTCGATCCTCGCCACTGCCGCGTTCGTGTTTGCCTTTTGGAAATCCGAGCGATTAAAAATCGGTAAAAGTAGTGGAATACCTGACACGCGTGCACCTCCACCGATAGCGACGATTATTGTTTCCTTATTGCGATATATGTTGAAATCGTCGTTATCGGCGCGCGCGGAAGTGCACGCGAGCTGATAGCAGCTTAAAAGCAAATCTCTAAATAAAAGATTATCATTACGAGGGCGGCAACATTAAATATGCAAATGGCAACTTTTACTTTCGACGAGTATGGCTTATAAAGGCGAGTACGAGTCCAGTCGGTGGTTCGTCCGATTTGGAATCCTCGGCGAGTAGAAACGCTCAAGATGAAGAACCGATCGAAGAAAGGAGGCTCAACCTCGACGCTCATGTAGGTGGAAAATTAATATTATCCCAAAGAGGTTTTACGCTTTTTAATGTTGATTTTCGTTGGAAACTTAGGTTCCAAGTCGCTTGCCTTGTTGGACTCGCGACTTCGGTATTGAGTGCTTCGGATACTTGCTCCTCTCAGGATTGTCGAGAGTTAGGTAAAATCTTTTTCTAACTCCTGTTGAAATCTCCTCTGTGAATTTTGTCAATTTTGATTAACAGCCGACGCTATACAAGAGAATATAGAAGCCTCGGTGGATCCCTGCCAGGACTTCTTCCAGTATGCCTGTGGAAACTTCATCAAGAACAACCCCCCACTCGCTGACAAACCTACGTACTCCACAATGATTTCTTACTCGTCAAAATTAAAGGAGAAGCTCTACAGTACGTCTTTCTCTAAGCAAACCATTCTCAAGAAACCCCGATCTTAATCCCCGAAAATCTTCAGATCTACTCGAGGAACCAGAAAGTCCGGACGACAGCGGTTTCGTGAAAGCAGCTAAACGCCAGTACGAGCTTTGCAAGGACGAAGGTAAAACTGACTAATCACATTTCTCAAGTGACTACAATTAATCCTTCATCCACCAGGCGCAACAGAGGCTGCTGGACTCAGCGCCCTGTTGAATGTCATCCACAAGAACGGCGGCTGGCCGATGATAGTTCCGGGCGTCTTTCCTTACAAGAAAAAGGTCCTGGAAGTCCAAGACGAACTAAATCGCATAACAGGCAGTGGACCTCTTTACACTGTCCTCGTATACTCACGCACACCTGACTCCTCCGACAACGCTATAACAGTGAGTTAATCACTTCTTCTATTTACCTTCGACTAATCACCCGAAACTTCCAGCTCGACGAGCCAGCTCCATTCCCCAAACGGGATTATAATGTATCCGATCCCGCGAAAGCGAAGGAATATGTTAAGTTCATCGCAGATGTGGCTGCTGAGTTTGCCAAGGCGGATGGCGTCGATATACCGCAGGAAAGACTCGATGAAGATGCTCAAAACGTTTTTGACTTTATGAAGGAACTTACCGAGGTATGTAAATTGAAGAAATTATTGAAAGGACGTCTCGATATATTCGATTGTGTTCGCAGCTACGAGATCCTGACGAGTGGAGGCTGCGGGGGATAAGTATGAACGTAACGACTGCCCAGGAGGCGATCGAGAATGGAACTTCCACCCCGGTAGATATCTTTCTTTGATTTCTGAAGGATAATTATATAATAGAAATCCTGCGAGATATATTGAATTATTATCCTCTAGTTCGATCTATTGACGGCTTTGCAAAGACTGTACAGCGACGTGCCCGAGGTGACGGTGACGAAGGACGAAGTGATAAATGTTCGTGAGTTGGAATACATGCAAGGATTAGTCAAGTTGCTGCTCAAGACCAGCCACGTCACAGTTTGTAAGTTCGAGGGAGAATGAAAGCAGTGTCAAAGTTTACATGCCGTAATCGCGTTACAGTGAACTACATTCACTTCCACTTTGTCGAGCCTCATCTTTCCATTACTACGAAGGCTGTGAGGAAGCTCGTGGATGACATATATGGAAAGAAGCCGGCTAATCGGTGAGGTGAAACCAATTTGCGAGAACTATTATTCATTTTAATGTCTGTTTCTCTGGAACAGAACCGTACAGTGCGCTTCCATGCCGAATCTGGACCCAGCTATTGGCAGAATGTTCGTGGAGAAGTATGTTCCTGAAAGCAAAAGAAGCGCTGTGAGTTGTTTGATTAATTTAATTGACATTGCGTGAGTTATTTCATTGATTTCATTGACATACGCAGGCGGAAAACTTGCTGGAGGACTTGAAGAAACAGATCGAAGTGCAAGTCGAACGAACCAGCTTCATCGATGCAGAGACCAGACCGAAGGCATTGGCAAAAGTGAAGAATTTGGTTTCGCACGTCGGCTACGTTGATGCTTACAAAAATGATGATAGAGTGGAGAAGTATTACGAAAAGGTATACTTTAGCAAGTTCTCTTTCCAAGGACTTTCGATAATACCCGCTTTGCTTCTTCAGCACCATCTCGACGGGAGTGTCGTGGAGAACATGCTAAGCTACCAGGAAGCCAATTACAAACAAGACTTGGAGAAACTGCGAGTGCCGATTGTCCAGCAAAAATCCCGGGAAAAGTATGTGTCGGATTTGGTATTAGTAAATTTAGGTAATCATTGATTTGCGGTCCTTTTGCAGGTCCTTCATGGACCCGAGCCTCGACGTCGGAATGTATGCTGTGAGGTACAACAGACTTGGTAAATCTATAAACTATTTATTCTAATATTAGACATTTCACTTTAGTAACTCTTATCTCTCGATTTCCACAGAACTTCCGGGCGGACTTCTTGAATCGCCGCTTTTCTCAGAGTCCTATCCACCGTAAGTATCGCATAGATTCGTCAAACACTGTGTTCTTCCTAATCCGCGTTTCCTTCAGATTATCGAATCTCGCTGGATTCGGCCAAGTTGCCGGAATACTCTTGGCCGATTTGTATTCCTATTTCGGTAAGTTCCAAGCATCGAACCCTTTGCCAATGAACGCAATACTGGATTCCCTTCTTCGTTTCTAAGGTGCGGATTTCAACGATCAAGGTAACGTGACTGCTTGGCCCTCGAAAGCTGCTTACACGGAATTCCAGAACCGCGATGAATGTTTCATCGACCAGTACTCTCAATCGACTATTAAGGAATTGGCGGATGTTGGCTTCTTTTATAACGTTAGTATTATATTTACGTAGAGTTCGAATGTAAGTGTTTAATTTCGGTGACCTTGTAGACGAGCGAGTATGCCTACAAGCCGATTTTGGCTCAGTACCACTTCGCCTTGAAGACTGCTTACCTAGCTCACAAGGCTAAGTTAATTCCCTCAGGATATCGCACCAATGCACACCGCAATCTCAAATTACCATTGGACGCAACCCCTGACGTACAATTCTTCCTCAATTTCGCTAATGTAATTCTCTATTATACACAGCTCTTGCCGTTCCAACTAATTCCGGCTACTCTTCTATTCAATATTCTAATGCATTCGTTTTAGACTTTCTGCCAGAGCGTCAATCCGTCGAAACTACTGGAAACGTTGGACAATGATATTATTCCGCATATTCCGACGGGTCGAATTAAAGTGAATTCCGCCCTGGCGAATTTGCCTGAGTTCAGTAAGACCTACGGCTGTGCCCTTGGCACTCCAATGAACCCTGTGAAGAAGTGTGCCGTATTAGACTAATAATTGTACCATGTGTATGATTCTCCTGAAGATTTTCCTTCAAATACATTACTATATCTTTCGGTAACAAGTCTAGTTCATGATCTTTTCCCATTTAAGTTGCGAGAAGTGAGTATAATTACAGTTTCTACGAAGAAGAGATCGAAGAGCAGTGATGAAAAATTTCGGTTCCACCCTGTATGTGGTCAAAATCGGTAGTTTAGCGTTTCGCCGCTTGGCGGCCGACCGACCGTGGCGCTGCGATCGAAATGCAGCGCGACCGCAGCGCCGCGGTCGGCCGGCCGCCAAGCGGCGAAACGCTGAACTACGCTTTCAATCGCAGCGCCACGGTCGGCCGGCCCCCAAGCGTGAAAACACGGAACTACGCTATTGCGAATGCGTTGAAAGACAGTGCGGGGTGTAAATAAACGTGGGTGCACGTTGTGTTCTTCGATGAATTAAGTAGTTGGACCAAACAAGGATTGACAATGGCAGAGAGCGAAGCAGTCGAGCACACAGAGGAGGAAACTGGCGAGGAAGTGGCTTGGAAGGACTTGGTGAGTGGATAAATCCCTCTCGAATCTTCGTAACCTCGACGAGTGCATGCTTGTTAATCGCACTTTGCAAAGTATATCAGCGAGTGACGTTAATCCTCGATAGAAAATCGAAGGAGAACGGAAAGCCAATGCTAGTTTCAGATTTCGTAGCGTCTGTCATGCGATACCTTTCGAATAACGCGACGCAATATGCACAGGGAATGTCGGGTGCAGTGTTTAAAAAACATATTTTCGCCCCCAGGGTATCGTGGATTCGTTGTGCAAAGCTTGCGAGGACTTGAAATGGAAGTCGCCCACGAAGATTCAGAAGGAAGCTATTCCCCTGACGTTACAGGGTAAGATGGAAGAGAATTAAACAATTTTGGGATATTTATTAAAGCATTGAATACGTTGCAGGGAAGGATATTATTGGCCTGGCGGAGACAGGCTCAGGCAAGACAGCAGCTTTTGCACTTCCTATCTTGCAAGCTCTGTTGGAAAATCCACAGAGATACTTTGCATTGATTTTGACACCCACGAGAGAATTGGCTTTTCAGATTTCGGAGCAATTTGAAGCCTTAGGTATATGCTTTAGCTAAGCAGTTATAGGACTATAGTGGAATATTGTTCTAAGGGAGAATATTGATTTTTAGGGTCATCTATTGGTGTAAAATGTGCAGTAATAGTAGGTGGAATGGACATGATGTCCCAAGCATTAGTCTTGGCTAAGAAACCTCATGTGATCATAGCAACACCAGGCAGATTGGTCGACCATTTGGAAAATACCAAAGGCTTCAACCTGCGTTCATTAAAGTTTCTGGTACTAATCCTTCATTCATAAAATAGTGGTATACAGGATGAATATAATCACTGACTGATTGTTTTACACCTGTAAGGTGATGGATGAAGCTGATCGTATTTTAAACATGGATTTCGAAGTTGAGGTCGACAAAATTCTGAGGGTGATCCCGCGAGAAAGGCGAACTCTACTGTTCTCCGCAACCATGACAAAAAAGGTCCAGAAATTGCAGCGGGCTTCCTTGCGAAATCCCGTGAGGGTGGAAGTATCCACGAAATACCAGACTGTCGAGAAGTTGCAACAATACTACATTTTCATCCCAGTGAAGTTTAAGGTATATCTCTGCCCTTCCTATCCGACTATTATAGCGTACGTCGCAGTTATAATTGCAACACTTGTCCATTTGAACAGGACGTGTATCTAGTGCATATTCTCAATGAATTGGCTGGTAATAGTTTCATGATCTTCTGCGGCACTTGCAATAATACCGTTCGAACGGCACTACTTGTGCGAAATTTGGGATTCACGGCTGTACCGCTGCACGGCCAGATGTCCCAGAATAAGAGAATAGCTGCGCTCACTAAATTCAAAGCGAAGAATAGGTCGATATTGATCTCCACTGACGTTGCCAGCAGGTATGCGAATTAGGCAGCTCCTAGATTCACAAGAGACGTAAGGAAGAAGAGAAATATAATGTTTCAATTATTCCACAGAGGCCTCGATATCCCTCACGTTGACATTGTTATAAACTTTGATATACCTACACATAGTAAAGATTACATACACAGAGTGGGTCGTACCGCTCGTGCTGGACGATCTGGCCGTTCAATCACATTCGTCACGCAGTATGATGTAGAGCTGTATCAAAGGATAGAACAACTGATATCGAAGCAACTACCACTGTATCCCGCGGAAGAGCAAGAAGTCATGGTCCTCCAAGAGCGAGTAGCAGAAGCCCAACGAATTGTTAAAATGGTTTGTTTCATTCATAGATACTCTCCGCCTCAATTTTCAATTGCTAAACGTTTGCGAACACATGCTTCTGGCTTCTAGGAATTGAAAGATATTGAAGACAGCAAGAAGTCAGGAAAACGGAAGAAGCAGCAAGGTGGAGATGACGATGACGACACCGAGCAATCAATGGGTGTTAGGAAGAGAATGAAGGGCAAGAGCAACAGAGGAAAGGGAAGAAAAGGCTGATCATTCACTGCATCATTCCAGTGACGTAATATCGACGCAAGACAAGTACGTATCCGAAGTTGGCCACTTTTAATAAATAATGCAGACGCGAGACGGTTTTTTTTTATTATCATCGTTACTTTTTATTTATAAACCAGACCACCATTCCCCTCATACCTAAATCCATCGCTGCCTCAAGTTGTTCAAGTATATATATATATATTTTTTTTTATTCTTCACAGTTTAAGCTGCCTATTACCCCCATACTATGGTTTTGTATCTTCGAAACGAGATTTACCAGCTAGATGACGGGAATGGCATCATCGTTGATGTGCTGACCGGTTATTGCCTTATAAATGCGAAGTACGCAAAAACTATGTATCGGTTGATAATCATTACTTTACATACTCAGTGTGCCTATGACTATTGATATGAAAACAAAAAAGATCAGTTTGAAGGAATTAATACTCTATTGTAACAGTTTTAAATCTTCTGGTAGATCACAATCAGATACATAACAAAAGATCACAATTCGATTTCAAACGTCGCCGTTCGCCACATGCAGTGAAAGGGTGTGTTAGGTGAAATTAATGAAGCACCAAAAGCAAAAACTTTCTCCTGCACAAACGAATGAGCCGCACTACTTGCACGTGTTTATCTTAGTGTGGATACAAAGCGGGACCCTGTGTGTATTAGCAAATGCAAGATAAAATTATAAGCATATACAGAGAAGAAATAGCAAACTTCATATTGGGTACCATGGAGATATTATATACAGCACACCATTGCAATATTAACTCTGCCCCCCTCCCCCCGGGCCCTCTCGTTTAAGATTGCGTAGAAAATCGTGGGATTTGCTGTACAGATTTTCATAGTACAAAATACCGAGGAACAGGCGACTGTTCCGATACAACTTTCTGGTGTACAATGCAATCTTTTAAAAACTACGCGATTACTAATTGTATAAAGTAGCAACAAATGCTCATCGGAGGCTTCCTAACGCTTCGACTCCCGCATCCTGCAAAGTTCAACCGAATTTTGCCAATATTGCATTGCATTAGTATCACGGTGCTGTATGAGGTGGAAACGGTTCGTATAAGAATACGCAATTTTTCCCCTGGCCAAAACCATCGTTAAAATTTCACACGATAAACACGAGAACTTGTTCTAGCTGACCTAATATTCACTGAATAATGCAATACTACAGATATCTTCGCGCACATTTCTTTCGAAGAACCCTTTGATCGCCCTCGACCAAATCTCTCTTTACTTGACTATTATTGTTATCGGAGGGATATATCACGTTAACATCCTAGAGTAAAGTTGAAACGGTTGACGGGTGGGTTGTTGGTGTGTTTCTTCTCATGGAAACGTAGCGATTACCGCATTTTATAACAAGAGTAACTGCTTAGGGGGTACCTATGCTTTGTTCAATAAGTAGATTTGCGTCCTATCGCTAATCAATCGTACGAGGATCTCAGTATTTACTACGGGATGCATATGTCTAGTTTCGTTGTCGAAGGCTTCTTTGATAGTGAACACCGCGCGTGCAAACGACTGCTTCAGACTCTGTTGCAAAAGCTGAAGTTATTTATTCGAAATGCCGATACTGTCCGGTAATGTTCAGTAAGAAACTCCAGAGATCAAAGTGACAGGAATATACAGACATATGTACATGAGATACTATCGAAATACTTTTGTTCGTTCTCTCTCGGAACATTACGACGATGATAGTACCGACGATTTATAATAAATAAGTTCGTACAATGTGGCTGTTTCTCGCTCACTCCCTCTCTTTCTCTCTCTCTCGCTCTCGCTTTCGTTCATTCGGTTAATCCGTTCTCGTTTAGTAAGTCATAGATACATATGCACAGTGATTATCACGAATCGCCATTCGACGAACGCAATATGCGAACTTGAGCGGCGTCACCGCGCCGAAGTCCTTAAGAACAAAAGTTGTTTGAAGAGACTTGAACAGACACAAGGCATGCTGCCGAAAGAAAAGTAGCCTACCCTAAGTACGCTACCCTTAATATGTATTTAAGCTTTCGATATCAATGACGCGCACGAGACTCGCTGAGAAGTTGGAAAGAATCTATAAGTAACATAGTCGAGCAGAAAATCTAGTGGATGGAATGTTTCCGAATATAGGTCAAAGATGTGCCAGTGTGATAAAAATTGAAACAACTTAGGTTTCATTTAAATGAGAAATAAAATATATTCCATAATATTATTATTCACTATTTCTACACATTCTGTACAGTAATTCAATTTAAGGGTTTTATACCTCAATATACTTTATACAAAAAGGCTACTTATAATCTAACATTAAGACATACCATAGCATGAGCGCCCTCCACCTTACCGCCAAACGGCAGATGGGCCGCACGCATGTTTGTACTGGTATTACAGAGTCAGTCGCCAGCGAGTATAACTTTTTCCTCTCATTATCACACACCACACACTCACCATGTTCCAAGTGTGTCTCTGATGCCTCTCATATCATTATTATTTATAGTTACAATTACTGTCCCCGATTAACATACTCCGTTATTCTTGCGTTTTTTGCCCCGGGTGGTTAAGCTCCTGGTCGCCACCCGCTTCAAGTTGATCGTTTTTACGATTCTCATCTTTCGTATTTTGTTTCTTCAAAAAATGAATATACACGGGAGAGATTTACCGTCGCAGCGTCGAAATATAATGAAGTGCCTTCATTGCCTGCCTTGCACATACTTTTGCGTTCCTTTTTTGCTTCAATTACTTTTTTGCGAGATACTCTTTACCAATAAATAAAATTATATTTTGAGAAAATATAGAATTGTAAAAAATAAAATCTGTCTTTTCGATTTGTGATTATACCGGTACAGAAATAGTGCATTTCGGAGACTCCGCGAACGACAGGACCGTTAGTTCAGATCTCTGTCTTCTAAGTACTTGTACTCAAAAGTAAATCCTTCCTTCTTTCTTTGTCCCCACTTCTCGTAATCAAAGTAGATGTAGGTTCCCTGGAATAAACCATATCAGATTATTGCGAGCACCTGCACAAATATCGTCGCTCGTTGCAGCGCCGACACTCGCCAATAATAGAAATACGAACCTGCTCGTACTCTTCGTTGATCACTTTCGGCTCTTCGTGCCTTTGGAACCACATCATGTACTTGGTATGAAACCTCCAGCTTTGTTTCTTCAAAGCCTTCGCTGCCAAATATTGCCCTTTCGATCCTTCCATATAGTAAAATATGAAGAATAACGTTTCTGTGGACAGGCGCTGGAAGAACTCCACCGTGTCAGAGTGCGGAAGTTGGACCTAGCATTGAATATCGTCATCATGAATAGATAGATCTAGCAGGATAAATCTTGCTCCCTTAGGAATCTGAGCGACGAAACAAGTGGAGGAAAGTAGTACCTGTTGATAGTAAGGCGGCGTCGGGCACAGGTTCCGCGGCAAATATGAGCGTAAGCGTTCAGAGTCAGACGGATGTGGCATATGATAGTATGCAGCTTCCATCATCTGGAATTGCAGCTGATGTTCTTTTTGCAAAGGCACCGGCCCGAGCGGCGCTACACCGAGTAACGGGGGAATGTGTGCTTCCGAGGTGGCATTACTGTTGTTGTTATTCGCCTTAGCACTGTCAAAGATGTTCCGATTCGTCTCGGAAGGTGGTATTTCCAGACCTGCTCGCACAATTACTTGTTGGGCTATAGATTTTAAAGAGGACATGCCATCAGGAAGCTTAGGGATGAGACCATTGGCAGTGGATGGCGCTGGCGAGCAGGAATTTGCAGGCTGAGGCGAAGACCTACTGCTGACTGAGGACTGTGGCGAAGAAGATGGTGGGACAGGTGTCGTCATTTCGGTCTCACTATTGTGATTCTGATTCTGCTGACTATGTAATAGTAGGGCTGCCAATAAAGGCGGTGCATTATTGTGCTGCTGCGAGATCGTTTGTGGCACGTTTGAGGTAACACTGGACGTAGACGATGAAGACAACAGACCGTTTTCGCTGCTGTGAGCTGGAAACGTTCCAAGTCGTTAGAATCATCCCCCAATCACGTGACGTTCCCCCTCCCCCCAAGTTAAGGCCCACCATTCAAGTGGGCACTGAGAGCTGCTTTTGTTAAACTTACAGGATGTTTTACTAGAGGTAGAATGGATGGCTTGCGAATTACTGTGTGATGCAGCTACTGTGGCGAAATTGCCTGCATTGGTTGTGGCGATGTGATTACTTGTAGAACTAGGCGAGCTATGGCTAGGTGTCATGGGAATGGTCTTGCTTGGAGTGCTGCTCGACAATAGGTTCGATTTGATGGTGGCAGTGCTTCCCGACGTTGGAATGCTCGCCTGTGAATTTAGTAGAGGCCTGACCGCTGTGGGCTTCACAGGCTGAAATCAAATCCGACACCGACTCGATTAGTATTGTATCCCGAGGACAAAAGCGGTGTTTACACGTACCTTTGTTTTCTTGTCGTTATCTGTAGAACTATCACTCGAATGGTTGTGCATGGTGGAACTTAATGGTGGCGACGGTATTGGGGAAGTACCAGAGTTTGTCGAGGTCGGCGTACCTCCAGTCTCATTGCTATTGTTGCTGTCCGTCGTCGCTGACGAGGGAATACCAACCCCAGACAACTCTACTTCATCGAGACCAATAATGTCGTCGTAAATGTATTCGTTCTCCTCGAAATCGGGTTCTTGTGATGATTCGATATAATACTCCACGTCATCCTTTATCCTCTTGATCTATTAAAAAGGTGGGAGATATCGTTAAGAATTGGACGGTAGATCGATCCTGCCTACTATATAGAAAAGCGTGGTAGGACTAGACGGGATCGCCTTGAGTGCTATAGCAATAACTACTTCTCGACACACTTACTGTGTTAACTTCAACAGACATATTGTCTAACATGCGCAACAATGTTTCCAATTTACGGATATGGAAACGGTGCTTATCGAGCTTCGCTTTTAATTCGTCCATCCTATCCTGCTTATCTTTGTCTAATTTCTTTTTCTTCCCCGCGAGTAACGACTCTATTTCCGATTCAAATGTATCCAGCTATACCAAAACGAATCATTAAGGTATTATAGGGATATGTAAAAAAAATATTTCGAGTGTAGGTCGATTAGTGGTTGGTGGTGGTATACCTGCAGATTTAAAGCGTCTATGGAATTTGCGAGCCAATTGCTAACTTCTTCCCTTTCCTTTTGAGCTGGATCGAGCTTTTGAGCTGCACCTAAACCTTCCTTCGAATACGCCTTTGTTTTCGTCTCCCTCTCAACTACTTTAAACCTTTCCATTTGCTATAAAAATATCAGTGCCTTAATCTGCAAGCTGGTACAACGACTCCAAGCTCCATTATATGTATACTAACAGTCTCAATTAGCTTCCTGTAATCAAGGAGGGTACTTTTGTCCTTGATCTCTCCAGATGCGATCCAACTCTTGATTTGATCACGTAGCCTTTGAAGCTTTTTGATCTCCTTCTTGAGATCGGCCTCGTATTTTTCCTTTTGATTGCTGTTAGTGGCATTATGAACCTTCTGCCAAATGTCCTCGAATGTTTCCACACCCTCTGTTACTTTTTTAAGGCACCGGTCTATTTCACCTGCAAGTAATTTAAGACATGTTGGTAAGGCATAAAGTAATAATTAGAGATTCTTGTATGGAAACCGAAAGAGCCTGACAAGGAGTCCAATAAAAGATTAAGGAAAAGATTGTTGGTTCATTGCTTATAGCCATAGATAAGCTGCGCAATTAAACCACACTCCCATTCAAAAACAAAGAATCCCTACACACACCCATGATCAACTGATATTCGGACAAAACTCATTTTGTACAATAAAGCAACATACCCTTTCAGATTCACTTATGACATAAAATGCGATATACAAGTTACATTGAGAGAACTACTGAATAACAACTACTGATAGCTTTGAAGTTGAATGTCTCGATAAACTACGGTAACGCAATCTCACAGTCTTGCCTTAAAGTATCAGGTGCAATAAAACATAGTAATCATACTGAGAATTCTTTATTTGTCACAAGGGCTGTTTTAAAGTTCTACTTCTAAGCTAGGACCAATGCGTCCGCGACCTATGGAAACTTAAAAGGTAGATTACACTACGCTTAAGTCTCTAGGCTCACGAGAACTGAAAGCATTCTGTAAAGATATCCCAAGAGAGAGGTTTGACCGACGAGAGTCTGTACACGACACGAGGAAGACAGGTAGAGAGAGCTCGTTGGAGGATTAAGATGAGAGAGAAAAGTAGTGCGGCAGTGTCTGTAGGATGAATTTGAGCGAATAAGGCGACTAGTGTCGAGAGGTCCTAGTGAAAGAGTGAATTGAGCGTAGCAGTCCAAGATACCCTGGCAACCTCAACCAACTGTCAGGCAGGAAAGGGTACATGCAAGCGCGCGAGGATGAGTTAAAAAGTGTACCGTTACCGGTTGCGAATGCGAGAAGAGAAGCCGGGAGGATGCTGTGGTACGCGAAGCGAACGCGGAGGCGAACCACGGCGATGCAGAGCCATAACAAGAAATCTAAATGTAAACATGCTGGAAACAGTTTCTCCTCACCTTGCAACTTTCTCGTCGCAGCCATGGCTATGTAAACGTGTGATACAATGATTCATGCATAGTCTAGACGTGATGGAAAAGATACGGAGTAATTTTACGGGACAAATAGTCGCTGAACTATTATTCCCTGTATAATATGGGAGGCTCGGCCACAAGATGGCTTCCGTTTTCAAATGACAACGTCCGACCGTCCGTGAGAGAGAAATGATCTCGGACGATGCGCGCTCGATCTCTTCCTGCGATCCCTTAACCCCTCAGAGCTCTCCTATGCCCTAGGCCTGCTCGGTAGTCGACAGCGCGCAAAAATACACAAAAAGTGGTAGCATCAACAAATGATATATATGGAATACTGAATAAATGAGACAGTGTATTATGCATTGGCGCATTCACGGATTCTACCTAACGCACATACTTAATGCGCCCGTGTTCCACAAACGATTGGAAATTTACTCGTTTACGTCACGTTCCCAATGAGACCGCGATGGACCGCGATGCAACCCCGCCGCCGCCGCCGCCAGTATCCAACCACCTTCACCCTTCCGCCGCTCCCGCCGTCGCGATATATATATATATATCCCCTAAAACAATCTCTCTTATTTTATTCCACTTTTTTCCCCAATCTTTATCATCTACTTCGCGCCGCAAACCAGCCAAGTCCCACCGAGAGGCCAACCAATCTCGTAATAACCAACCACCGTTACTCCCGCGCGAGCTAATTCGACAGTTTCGAGCGACTTCTTTTTTAGCCTCGGCATAATCGAACTCCTCTCTATATCGCGCACGTTTTTGATTCGGCGATCATCAAACTCGGCTATATACCGAACGCTCTCGAACCTTCGGATATGCCGCTGTCGACAGTCGGATTCACGGAATACGGTACATCTTGTGGTTGTTCCGAGGCGGGGAGGGAGGGAATATGTTTATCACAATGGGAAGATTTATCGCACAGTATTTGTACGAGAAATTCGTAGATAAAACGTTTTACCGAGGGTTCCCAAAACACTCATGTTTACCACACGCGCCTATATAAGGAAGCCGAATTTCACCGGCAAACTTCACACCACTCCGCGATGAAAACAACTGCGTGGATCGCGGAGGGCCGTGAAGTGCCGCCTTGGTCGCCGGCATTCTCAAGTTCAACGGCTGCACGAACGCCGCCGACACCGCCATTCGCCGGATAACAAAACATGTATTTCGCACTTGAGCTCGTTGCTCCATTCCATAAAACAGCCAAGCGCAGAGTCTGGCTAATTCCTAATTCTCAATAACGAGAGGAGAGAAGGTTTTATCAAAAGATGAGACTTTTCATGAGGATGCAACAGTTGAAAAACATTCCGTTTATTCAACCTGCACTCGCAAAGTGCGGAGAATGACGTCACGTAACTTTAACAATGACGTACGCCGACCAGAGTCAACTCAACAAAACTACAATAACAGATTTTTACAATACCTACATAAATATTCTAAAATAATTTATTTTATTAGCTTGTGATTTATCCTATTGATTTTTTCACGTGAAATTTTATCGAAAAATAAAAGGCCCGCTGCACGTTCCACGCTTTCCGGCGGAACCTGAAAAAGATTGAAACATTGTTATATTTGTCAATGATACTTGCCTTCGCGTTCGAGTTGATTATGATTATGTTACCAAAAAATTAGTCAGAGGCGTTTTGTCATCAATGGGTGCATTTGGCATAACAAAAGCTTCCATTTCCAACCTTCCATCATAAGTTTCGCAAACAACTATTTTGTAAAAATGTGTTGGCACAGCCACATGATTTGAACCTATAACTTCGTATTTCACATACTTCTTCCCGTCTGCTTCTTTTCTGTGATGAAAGATAATTGGATGTTAAGCCTGTTTTGTGTTTTCAACTAATTGACTGAAAGAATGCTTTACTTACTTGGGTAAGTAAAGAGGACCCGTGCATACATACACATCTTTGAAGGAATTAGTCAGATTCCTCACATACTTTTCTAATCTATTCCAAGAGTCCCTATTAAAACCTAGACCCACTTGCGGTGCCATATTCGATAAGAAAAAGGTTTGTTCCATATGCCTTTGATCTACTTTGTGATTTCCAGCTGCTGCCAAGTGTCCTCGGTCGTACCCACTGCCTTTGTAATCAGTATTTTCTGACCTACAAATAGTAAATAATAAATTTCAAACCGCCCAAACAAAACAAAAACCAAAAACTGGAAAACCTTGTTATGGTCAGTTCCGGGTATGACTTTGCCTACCTAAAAAATGGGTGTATACTAGGATCCGACTTAAAATCACATCCGGTGCGTGAAACATTTTTATTAGACTGTAATCTGTCTTTATTCATGTGTTCAAACACCCAATGCGCCACTCTGGTTCGTCTATCGTACGACAAAACATAGTCTTCGAAAGAGCGAACGTGATCTAGCCCAGGAAAACCGAATTTCATAATCTGGAAAAACATTAGCAGGCATTAGTTTATTGTAACCAGCGCGCACTATCAAGTTGACAATATTCAAATTCTTACCTCGGAGACCCTCGATGCTCCTGTCGGAAGAGTGAGGTCGACATTTTCGCTAATTTCGGATGGTACAATCGCCGTGGCAGCCGAGACTGTTCCGAACAAAGGTAACCCGGGCAATTTGCGAATGGTAAGGTTAGGGCCGACATGGTTTTTAACATCCTCTGCACTCGAGTGCAATTCCGTCGTCGAATACTTATTCAAGCACCACCCTCCGAAACCCGCGGCACCCAACGCGCTCACATTGCACACGACTTTGATTAATTTTCTCATGGCTGCGAATTCACCTACTCGTCGCTCAGTGGATAACAGGAAACTTCGTCTTTGGAAATCTACTCCAATCTACTCTGCTATAGCACACACGCATCCTAGAAGATAACTCTCGTCTACATGTTCTACATCTATCATAAACTTCCCCAACTCTCAAACCACCTAACATTTTTCAAATACTGCCCTATCGTTTGTTTGAATTATCCAACAAAAGGCTTTTGCACCTGCGGCAAGTGTTGAAAATGAATTCGAACAATTTCGCGATAACCCGCGAGTATTCGCCGGACCTGCTTTTTCGAAGGCAGTGGCAACTGGTGGCAGCTACCGGGAAGGACGCGCAGTCGCCGAGAACGCGAGCGCAGCTGGAGCGGCTGGAGCGGCTGGAGCGGCTGTGTGCCAGTGGTAATTCAGCAGTGTGAGAGCAAAACCGCTTTGAGTACGTATGCTCATACTAATGCATAGGCACCAACGTATTCTGTATGCTGGCTACTGCCTACTACTTGTATAGACTCGTACAGAGATTTCCTTAGATATGCATACAGTTGGCAACGTTGATCGTTGATGACCGTCAGCAAAAATGCTGTTTTGATAAAGATTCTAATTATCTGGTAATAGTCGAAGCGTGAGGGTGGTGTGAGGTGCAGACGGTTATAAGTAGAAGTGACGAGAGTAGTGCTCCCAGTAGAAATAGTCCTCTTCGTCTGTTTCAACGAATCGCACTTTCTTCAGATTGTAATTTCACTTGCCGAAAAACCCGTCAGCTGTTGCGGACTCGCTCTCACCGACCTTATTTCCTAGTTTTAAGGTCACTCAACATCCTCTGGAAGTAATCATGGCGTCCACCGGATCTACCGAGGAACAACGGACCCTTTACAAGCGCGCGGAAGTTCAAGAGCACAACAATAACGAAAGCGCCTGGATTGTCATTCATAATGTAGTTTACGATGTGACACACTTCCTCAACGAGGTATTTCACTTACTTGAAAGCAGATTCATTCCTAGGAGATTGTGTGCGAAGCTAGAGGAATGAGTCGGTAACATTGCTTGATTAATTGCTAGCACCCTGGTGGAGAGGAGGTGCTTTTGGAGATAGCGGGGGAAGATTGCACGGAAGCCTTTGAAGACATTGGCCATTCCAGTGATGCTAGAGCAATGATGGTAAAATACAAGATCGGGGAACTGCACGAGGTAAGTGTTTAATGGAGTTGCTATTGGAGCCAGCGAGCACTGTGCTTGTCTTTCTACCAATGCTGTTCTTTGTGTTGCTTTCTAGTCGGAAATCACACGGAGTAAAGAGGAGAAAAAGAAGGACTGGAACAATGAAACACCCGATGATGAGACTTCTAGGTAAGGAATGTCTTTGAATTCTATTCTTGTTTACTTGAGATACAGACTAATACACCACATTTCTCTTTTCCTGCTAAATATTCAATCTTGCGGGTACAACTTGGTGCCTTGCTTTGGCTTTTGGCAGAATCAATAGCACGACTGGAATCTTGTTGTATTTAGAGAATTGAGAGTACCACGTTCTAGAAGCTACGCAAACCTGGTTTGTGCTATTGATCATTGTCAAACAGATCAAATTGGTTTTGAAATGTGTAATATGTAACCAGTCCTCGGTGCTGCGTCGTCATGTGATGCTTGGCAATTGCAGTACCTGGAAGTCCTGGCTGATCCCCTTCGCCCTTGGAGTCCTGGCGACGCTCGCATACCGTTATATCCTTAACGCGCATTAAGGCATTCCTCGGAGATATCAGTTTTTCTACCGTGATTCCGAGGGAATCACTAATTCTTAATGAATAAGTCGGGGTGAAACACACATAGGGTATGTCATGTTAAACAGAATTATTTTCTATGAGATCGAACATTCGTACGCACCTGCTGGCCTAGGTTCTATAGTATGCGAAAGCTTGTTGAAAGAGAAGCGAGAGTCTGCCGCGCTGCAGATCGCGAGGCTGTCTCTGCATATTTGCAATAATCAGTCGGATTCTCAGAATTCGATTGAAATTCGCGCAAGGCAGCTCCGAGCGCAAATACAATTAGCGTCATTCATGGCGAGGGTGCGAAACGAGTCTCGTGCCATAATACTACCCTGGGGTACTAAACTAATTACGGAAAGAGTAAGTTTCCGCAAAAGAGAACTCCTACCGCACCAACAATTCCTCAACCGCAGAAGGGTTGCACAAACGAACTTGTCTAACTGAGTGTGTATAATGAGATACGCATGTGAATAAACTGTACTTTGTTATGTTCACCCTTTCTCTATCTCTTTCCCTATCGCCGGTTCCTTCGCCGAGCAACTTTCCTTCATTCATGCCTTTTTATTTGTACAACAGAGTAACCGACACTCCTCGTTAGAGCATCAATCGTCCATGAAAGAGGGAGGGAAAGCCGAATGCCGAAAAGCGCTTGAATAAAAGCAGGGGGCCTAGGAAGGGGAGTGAAACGAGCGGGAGTATATCGATCGGATTTCGCTCGGGCGCCGGCTCGTTCTCAACATCGACAATCTCCACCCCTCCGGCACTGGGACGATTTCACCCTCTCCCCTCCGAGCTCCACTGGCGTTCTCATCACGTGCTCTCCATTCTCTCTCCGTCTCTCCTGCTTTCTGCCGACTGTTCTCTCTCGGCGCCCCTCTTCGCCCGACGCTCGCGACGACCACTTGGTACTTGGCGCCTCGCTATACACAGGCGTGTGTTTCGCGTCGCTCGTGCAAATAGTGGAAACGATCGGGACGTCTATTCCGTGCTGGTTGACGGCTGCGTTCGGCACGTACTCAAGCG
The DNA here is from genome assembly GCA_963675795.1 of Crossocerus cetratus. Classification (NCBI taxonomy): domain Eukaryota; kingdom Metazoa; phylum Arthropoda; class Insecta; order Hymenoptera; family Crabronidae; genus Crossocerus; species Crossocerus cetratus. The sequence goes on from OY776667.1 coordinate 21,643,287, forward strand.
AACCTCCCAGTGGCGACTACTTGTCCCCGCGACCGATTGCGCCAGCTCGCAACCGTGCGTTTTCTGGCTTCCGCAGCAGCGGCTCGCGGTTTCTTGGGGCGGAGAATCGGCCAAGTCTGTGTCTTACCGTCGCCAGTACTGCGTCAACCCATCGAACAATTCTCGAGAGTGCGAATAAGCCGCGAGGCACACTGCTCGAGAGAACCAAGCAAGAGAGCCCGGGACACTCAGCGACTAAGCAGAGCGGAAGCGAGCCTGTGCTCCACTCGGACAGAGAAGATTGTTGCAAACCGTCGCGGAAAGGAAGGACAGTGATTCCCCTAAACAGTCGACGTGGTGTCATGAGAGGCGGTCTCACGATCCGCCCTTCTTATCGGTCCTTCTTAGAGTCATGCATGTCGTGCCCTTCAAACGAGGTGAGAACCAACTGCATCTATACCCATTCCGGTTGCCGCTTATCATTAGCCTGATTACCCCCGAAACTCTCTCCCTCTCTTCCCGCGCGCTTTGCGAGCCGTAACTTGTGATTTAATGTCTCATTCCAGGCGCCTGTCTTATCAGACTCTGATACAACCGCTTTTTGATCCTCGCACACTCCTTGCCAGATTGCCAGACATTCCTTCACGAACCCGGCGCTTTCGACCGGCCGCCTTCTCGTCTGATACTCCTAATGAGATATGTCCTGCTGCTGATTCACACGGTTTAATCGGCTAAGCTCACAACCGTGCATTCCGCTCGAGGCTTCATCGGGATATGTCGAAATGCGCAGCTTCAGCTGCCGAGGGCATTTCGGGAGCAATGTTGCACCTGCGAGTCGGAACCTGTTGGGTGCATCCTCGCGCTGGATAAGTCGCAAGTCGCAAGGGAGATCGCGAGCTAACGCGTAGCACGTGTGACTGCCGGGACACGCGGTAATTCGCTTTATCTCCCCTCGACCGCAGTGTCGTTACGATCCACGAATTTTATACAATCATGATCCACGCACGCTTCTCACCCGGAGGACGCCTCCTTTTCTTTCTGCTCTCTGGACTTCTCTACCCGTGGGACTCCAACGAAACACCCAAGTTGAAAATCAACTGCCTCTCGCACGAAATTCATAGTTTCCTGCTCCTGCGGTTAAATGCACAGTTACCGTGGGCGAAATGTTTGTTATGCAGATACTCGAGTACCCTCGGCTCTTAAATCATCCTCGAAAAGAGGAGGGCTCGAAACGCGAAGCCGGTGCCACCGGTGCACACAGACGCTATAACTTCGCACGTTGCAAAGCATGCATTCCCCGCCCGTGACATAGACCCAAGGGGAGCGCAGTACACTGTGCCAATTTTTTCGCCGCCTCGGTGTACTCGACCCTGATATCCTGCCGAGCTTTAGAGTAGCAGACAGAAATGATAGTCGAGTGAAATTATGCAATCCCAGAAGGCGCAGCTCAAAAGATGGTCGTAGTATTGCGTCAGCCGGGTAGAGGAGTAATTCGATATTCTCAACTTTTCCAAAAATACTGCACCGCCTTTAGAGGCCTCCCTTGTAAAACCCTTGGAGAGAGGAGTGGGTGAGGAAAAAGGGCGAGCGATTTTTCCACGCCGAAGATAAGATATTCGATTCGACTAGCACGTTGGCACACGCACTCGCAACCGGTGCATATGTACTTGCTTGAGTCACAGGGAAATGATGATCGCGATCGCGAGCCCAATCGATTCGACTAACGAGGAAGGTAGTCAGCTTATTTTTAAGTTCCCGAATAACAGGAGCGCGTCACAGTGAGTGACTCGAAATAGAAGAGTGTAATCATTGAGGAGATAGCGAACTGGTAAGGGCAAGTTTAATAGGCATGTAACACACCGTTTAAGCTAATTACTGAACACACGCGACCGAGCCTTACCAAATTATTCATCACTCTTGTCCTCGTAGACGCCAGCGATAATTTGTTTAGGTGCGGTTATTGGAACTGTATTGTATGATTTCACGTATTTTGTGCCTTCCTGAAGCGACAATAGGAGTTCTAGCGTAATTAAACAAGTCGCAGAACGGTTTGTAATAATTGAGCGAAGTGTGACAAACTGGCCGAGCGAGTTTAATGAGTCGGTATTGTTTAATGTCCATTTCAAGATTGACTCGTCCTTGAGCGGAGCGGGTACGTCTCTCCTACGGTCAGAAGCATATTGGTGCGACGCAGTTTCCTTCGCGGCCTCAAATTAAGCACAATGGAATCACTTAGGCTCAGTTTAAGACAGTTTAGAACAATGGCCATTAATACAATTTATGAATGTGCCCCTTTACGGCCGACTGCATTTACCAACAATCTCTTGGCGCGGCGGGGACAATAGGGAATTGTTTGAAAAATATAGCTGCCATAAAAGAGTGCGCGAGCTTAGGTAGGGAAAAAAGTGGCACTGCTGATGAATGCAAATGCAGGCGCGGCGAGGGCGAGAGTGGATATCGTCTTACTGCTTCGCGCGAATTTTGTAACGCGATGCTCGCGTCCACACGTAGTGGAATGTGAGGCCGATCGAAGTTTTCGAGCAACGCATACCTGATAAATATAGGTTGCCGGCGTTCTGCGCATATATATGTGTGTAGATTTTCATCGAAGTCACGGGGAAAATTGCAGCGGGACACTAGAAGCGTTAATTGCGATGCATCAGCCTTGCCTGTGCCCAGCGAGTAATGTATTAAAAGTTATTAAGGCTAGCGAGGGAATTCATATACTGTTGATTAAAAGTACATTCACACTTGCCGATCGATCGGCGTCCCACGGGACGATCGATGTATTTATAAATAGGCGCGAGGAATACACGGGCCAGCTGGTCGCGTCAATCCGTCACTGTGACCTGGAAGCACACGTGATTCCCCATCCATCATTCCAATTCAATGTTTGTACCGATTCTTCCAACCAGGGTTCTTTAGCCGTGTAGTAAACACACGAGCGGTGTATCGGCTGGCGCCTGCCTATGTATATTTGCCACTGGCCCGAGCAACAGACAATATGCGTGACAGTGACGGGCACAGGAATAGTTTTGGCAGTCGGCCCCTCCGGATTGTAAGGAGCGTTTCGTTGTCTCGTCACTCGTCACGCGGCAACAATCGCATATAGTTATCAGATTGCGCGGCCACGCAGCTCGAAATTGGCCGCCGAGTCGGTGGTTCGGTGCTGGCAGTGGCAGTCAATGAGTGTCAGCGAGAGGGTGGCGTGACGGTAAAGGGATGCCGACAATTTCCAACTGTTTCGGGATTTTCACTAATTCTAGTATGGTCACACATCTTTCGGTCATTCGGTCACCCTGTCGACTAATCCATACTTGATCACCAGCTGCTCCTAGCAGCGAATGGAAGCTGGTGTACATTGTGTTTAGAGATTGATCCCTTACTATTCGTGCCCTTCAATGAGTCGACAAGACTAGAGTCGTGAACCGCGAGCTACTTCCACCGGATGCATGTTTCTGCTATGCATGTCGAAATGAGTTGATTGGAGAGCGTTGCATAATCCGAGGAAGTTTATTAAGAGAGAGGGTGTGTGATTGGTTTCAGCTACCGTGGATTATGATCCGCAAACGGGCAACGGGCAGCAGCAACAGCAGCAACTACACGCTGGAAGAGGACAAGTTGGGGGTTCAGCGGAGTCAACGCTGGTCTCGCGCTCGGGACGGATCCCTAATGCCAGCAATGGGACCAGCAGTAATGGACGGGAGGGCGGAAAGCCCAGTATCCGGCAGAACCAAGGACAGCAACAGTTTCTACTGGAACAGGAGCACCAGCTTCATCAGCGGCAGCAGAAGAAGGCACAAGGTCAATCTGGAGGTGTGGGGGATGACGAAGACGGGGGTGGAGGGCGCGGAGGGCTGGAGGGGACGGACCCAGAGGAGAACAACCCTGTTCACCTCAAGAGACGGGTGGGACTCGTCAGTGGGGTGGCTCTAATTGTCGGGACCATGATAGGATCCGGGATATTCGTCTCGCCCTCTGGGCTACTGGTCCGAACTGGAAGTATTGGAATCAGTTTTATCGTATGGACAGCCTGCGGTCTGTTGAGCTTGTGCGGCGCCCTGGCCTACGCGGAATTGGGCACGATGAACACGAGCAGCGGCGCGGAGTACGCCTACTTCATGGACGCGTTCGGAGCCCCGCCGGCTTTCCTCTTCTCGTGGGTCTCGACGTTGGTGCTGAAACCATCTCAAATGGCGATTATCTGCTTGTCCTTCGCTCAGTATGCAGTCGAGGCCTTCGCCGCGGACTGCGATCCACCCGAAGAGGTTGTCAAAATCGTAGCACTGCTCGCGATCGTCCTCATTCTCCTGGTCAATTGTTACAGTGTAAACTTGGCCACGGGGGTGCAGAATGCATTCACTGCAGCCAAGCTAATCGCCATTCTCGTCGTTATTGCCGGCGGCTCTTACAAACTGATACAGGGCAATACGCAACATCTCAAGGGTGCCTTCGACACAATCGACGGCAGTAGTATCAGCATAGGGAGACTGGCCACAGCCTTTTACACTGGGCTCTGGGCCTACGACGGTTGGAATAATCTTAATTATGTTACAGAGGAAATTAAAAACCCCTCCAAGAATCTCCCTCGCTCGATCATGATTGGCATTCCTCTAGTAACCCTCTGTTATGCACTCATTAACATCTCCTACCTGGCGGCAATGTCGCCCACGGAGATGATTGAAAGCGAGGCTGTGGCAGTGGTAAGTCCCTAGGGCCTAGAGGGTGGTAAGACCCTCACCCTGGATCTTTCAATTGCAATTCTCTCCTCTTACAGACTTTTGGAAATCGGATTCTTGGGGTGATGGCTTGGCTGATGCCGCTTTCAGTGGCAATAAGCACTTTTGGCTCGGCCAATGGGACTCTCTTTGCAGCCGGCAGACTGTGCTTCGCTGCGTCTCGACAAGGCCATCTTTTGGATTGTCTGAGTTACGTACACGTGCGGCGTTTCACCCCTGCGCCTGGCCTCATCTTCCATTCCCTCGTCGCAGGTAGTACCTTCGTCGGTAGAAATGTACAGGTTTCGATCTCGAAATCCGGCACTCTCAAGATGCTCAACTCTCTGCTTCAGGTGCAATGGTACTGTCGGGAAATATTGACTCTCTGATCGATTTCTTTTCTTTCACTGCATGGATCTTTTACGGTGGGGCGATGCTCGCGCTGCTGGTCATGCGCCGCACCAGGCCCAACCACCCGAGACCGTACAAGTGCCCGCTCATTATACCAATTATGGTACTAGGCATTTCTGTGTACCTGATTGTGGCACCGATCATTGAAAAGCCTCAAATCGAATACCTGTACGCCGCTGGTTTTATAGCAGCAGGCATGCTCGTCTACCTCCCGTTTGTTAAGTACGGCTATGTGCCTAAATTTATGGGTAAGTTGCCGCACATTTCACGCGCACCCCGAAGATTTCGACCAACTGACCCGACGACGATCTCTTCTTGCAGAAGGCATCAATGCATTTCTCCAAATGTTGTTGGAGGTTGCACCGACGGCTGCGGCTTTTGATTAGGATTGATTTGAGGAAGGCTCGTCGACACTCCTCCTTCACGATGCTGAGCAAATCGCATTTCAATACTTACAAGTTTGATTTCACCCGCTTGCGATCCTCGAGGAATATCCTGTTATTCAGAAGAACGTGCTGATGTGCATCGATTTATGGGCACACGAGAATATTATTTTATTACCCGTTAATCTAAAGTACATAACATACTGTATGTATGGGACATGTTATTGTTTACTATAGTTAATCGACGTTGTAACAGCCAAGCAAATGCGACAAAAATATATTTTAAATGTTTATCGTTAGTAATAAGTCAACGCTTTTTTCTTTTAGTCCTTTTCTCCTCCACCTTTCCATACACATCCAGAATGTCATTTTTATCTTTCTTCTTAAACACAGTTGGCTTTTTATGCCTGGTCATGCTTTTACTCAGACCCGATACGTGTTCCTCTCTTTTGCTCTTTGCTGCCTTCTGTCTCATCTTCTTCTCCTTTAGTTCCTTATAGTTCAGACTTACATTTTTAGGCGGCTTTGCTCCCAAACTCACAAGCAAAGCTGTCTTTTCCTTTAGAGCACGATTCCTGTTAAAACCTGCCATGCCAAACTTGATAACTTCATATCTGATCCGCTTCATCTCTCGCTCTTGTTGCTTCTTGGCATCCATGGGATTCTCCTTCCTAAGTGCTTCTTGTTCAGTCCTTTCTCTCTTAGGATCCGCATGATCAACAACATTTCCTTTCCTCTTCTTCTTCGGCCCCTCGTACTTAACAGACACAAAATCTGCTGTTGCATCCGTCTTCAATTTTGAAACACGAGTTTGAACAAAGTCACCCATGTTTATATACACTGATCCAATTATTCCCAACTACAACGAACAACTGCCGAGTAACTGCGTTCAATCACCGGACCTGAAGAAGAGTATGCAAAGTATATAATACAATAAAGGGAGTGTTCATTGTTACGCGGGTCAACAGGATCATTAGCGAGTTCGATTCATTTAAATAAGCACGCGCTTACCGCACTGATAAATCCGGACACATGAGTGTCACAGATATTGGAATCCTAACCGATTAAGCCTAATCGAAACCAATGAAAGGCATGTGACAATGACTCCAATCCCATCGCTCCGAATCCTAATACAGTTACACTGTCGTGCCCATTAGCGACAAGTTGTTATTTAAGCATGTATTGCGACACGTATGTGTGAGCCACGAGGGAAGAGCAACAGTGGGCACACATACAATGGCTAAATAAAATGCAGCATCAACATCAAGTGAGGCTAAGTGAAATGGCAGCGTGCAACTAAAACCACGTGCAACTCGGCGAATCAAATGTGGCGTCTGCAATGGTCGCCACGCTCGGCTTGACCTGTTTCGCCTAGCCTTCAAACGGTCGCGGCTCGACGGTTCCTGTCCCTGTCTGCTTATGGGAACTGCGCATATATTCAGGTACACATGCAAATGTACACATTCATTGTGCTCTGTGATTGTCGTTCTTTTCTCTAGGTTATATCCAACCGTCCTTGAATTGAATGCCCATCGAACAATAGGTAACAGCGCGCATCGGCGAACCGGCGCGAGGATAAAAGCATGGCAGACTGCTATCCACCTATTACAGTGCGGCTGGCAGTGAACCGAGCTGATTTAAACTTGATTCCGAACGAGGAAATACCGCCGCGAATCTACACGCCTGGAGAAGAGATCTCGAGCCAGCCGGATTTCCTTAGGTAGATGGATTGGGCTTGGTTGTTTTGCCGGCGAAAGCTTGTGTATGTCTCTAACGCACGTGTTTCCCAGGGGCCACGGGACCTATGTCGACGATGAGAACACACTGCGCGCATCCGTTGCCGGGGTTCTCGAGAAAGTTAATAAACTGATATCGATCCGACCGCTGAAAGCACGATATCAAGGGGAGATCGGTGACGTCGTTGTTGGTCGGATCACAGAAGTTCAGCAAAAGCGGTGGAAGGTCGACACCAACTCGAAGCTCGACTCGGTTCTCTTATTGTCGAGCGTCAATTTGCCTGGGGGCGAGCTGGTATGAAATATCTTCTGGGCAGAACGCAGAGCCTTTCTTATGTGTTAAACTTCTTTTAATGTTTCAGAGAAGAAGATCCGCTGAGGATGAGCAGACTATGCGAAGATACTTACAAGAAGGAGATCTGATTTGTGCAGAGGTTCAGAGTAACTTTGTAGACGGTTCCCTTTCCTTGCACACCAGAGTATTGAAGTATGGAAAACTGTCTCAAGGGATTATGATGAAAGTACCACCTGCTCTCATTAAAAGGAAGAAGACTCACTTTCACACTCTAGAGAATGGAGCAAGCTTGATCTTGGGGAATAACGGTTACATTTGGATAGGAGCAAACACCGAAGCAAGCGATAAATCCGAGGGTGGCTTTACCCAAGATCTATCCAGAGTTCCTCAGGACAACCGCGAAGTTTGTGCCAGGCTGCATAACAGCATTATTATTCTCTCTCACTGTAATATGCAGCTGACTGATACGTCCGTAACATATGCGTACGAGGAGTCTATGAAATACAAAGTCAATCAACTTTTGGAACCAGAGGCTATGATCGATGTGTCACTACTAACTCACCAAAGGTTAATGCAGTAATTCCACATTCCCTTTGCTTTGTATATAACTTGTGATGAAAGGTAGAATAAAGTCAGGGAGTCAACAATCTGTATTAAGTTTATACGAGAGTATAGGCATTTTGACCACCTATCTTTCCAAGTGAGGAGTGCTGAAACTGCAGTGTTCAATAGAACAGGTAGTTTTCAAGGGATTGATCTGAAACTATAGAAGAGTACCCGCACTTATTAAAGAAAGTGAAGAGGCTACAATAACTGAGTGCACACACCTGTAACAAGTATTGATTAAACAAAATGGCTTGGAAACCAGTACAGCAGTGGGTAGACATGGATGCATGCTTTACTGCCTTTGATAAGGATGGCGACGGATTTCTGTCGCTCGCGGAATTCGCGCTCATTTGTCGCGCCCTGTTTCGCAACGACCGTGGAAAAGTTTATACCATCGAGGAGGATCAGTTGCGCGAGATACATTCGATATTCGATCGGAACGCTGACGGACTAATTGATAAGAGCGAATTCGAGGTACTATAGATGCTAGTTGAAATAGTTGAAATTAGGTCCTGCCATGTGCTGTCTAATCTACATCATTGCTTTGCATTTAACGTGCGCAGGTATGCTGGAATCGCTGGATTAAGGTGTGCACACGGCCGCGAAGTGCTTTCCTAATAGTAGACGTGCAGAATGATTTTATCACAGGCTCGTTGAACATTCAGCACTGCGCCGCTCAGCACGACGGTTCCGAAGTAATAGAGCCGATTAACAGATTATTGAAAAGCGTGAAATTCGACGTTGTCTTCTATTCCCTCGATTGGCATCCCGTTGATCACGTGTCTTTTATAGACAATCTTCACCTCAGGTAGATGAATCTTTAACTCCTTCTAACATCTGCACTTCGAACTTGGCCGGCTGCAGACGCACATCAATGCAGTAGCGGATGAACAACAGTGAAATTGTTTATTTAGGGAGGTAGATGAGAGTAGCGGGATCGCGAAGGAAGAGGCGCAAGTTTACGACACCGTCACCTTCCAAGGACCACCGTTGCTCAAGCAGAGGCTCTGGCCACGGCATTGCGTTCAGGACTCCTGGGGCGCGGAGCTCCACAAAGATCTGATAATAGTCGAGGACGCGATCAAAATTTACAAGGGCACCAACCCGGAGGTCGACTCGTATTCTGTCTTCTGGGATAACAAGAAATTAACCGAGACCACGCTCTCCTCCCAGCTCCATGACAAAGGTGTCACCGACATCTACGTGTGCGGCCTCGCCTACGATGTTTGCGTTGGAGCGACCGCGGTCGATGCACTCACCAGTGGTTATCGCACTATATTGATCGACGATTGTAGTCGAGGCGTCGATCTCGTTGATATCGAGAAAACGAAGTCTGCGGTAATCAGCAGTAGCGGCGTAATCATAACTTCGAGCCAAGTGAAGGCGATGGTTGCAGGGAAAGACCGACGACCGGAACTCGGTTACAAACTGGCGCTAGAAATTAAACGCCAGCTGAATAGTCTAAATGGTGAAGAGAAGTAGTTTAGTTCAAAATGACATCCAGTCTCGGTGGATGTCGCTGTAGAAATGAATCTCACGTATCAACAGCTCTCTTGCGATAGCTCATATCACAAATGTAATCAGGGTAGTACAAATATATGTATATGGTGTTGAGTCCTAAATAAAATCTGAAGTTCCAATTGATTCCAGTAATCAATCACCTGATTTATTTGTCGGCTCTTCGGACAATTTCCAACACGAAGGAGACGTCTCGAGCTCGATTCGCATCTGTTCCGATGAATCACCGTCGGTTTTACCATCGCATTTTCAACGCGAATAATTAAATGCCGCAAATTACTCGTTGAAATGGGTGAAGTAATGAAGACATGGCTGCGGACGAGACTGGGTGTAATAATGGACCTCAAGCCTGAGATCTTCGGCCACTACACAAGAGACGGAACTATTCTAGCAAAGATCCTGCATACCTACGACATTATAACCCGCAGCCAGCTGGAAACAATAACACCAACCCAAGATCCTGCTTTAGCCAGAGTGAACTTGAGACTTCTGCGGGTTTGGCTTCGCTTTTTAGGAATAGGCCTATCGGACGATGTCATCGACGAGATCTCCCGGGGCAAAGGGACCACTGCCCTCAGACTGTTCTACAAACTGTACCTCTGCCTCGAGAGCAAGGACAGCCTGCACTTTATCACCCTGCAAAAGGAGCGAGAAAAGTATCTGCCGCAATCGACCAAGTTCCACATGACCATCGTCCCGGAAGATCCGCCGCCTTACGAGCCGCCGGCGCATCCGCTCTCGAAGAAGCTCTGCCATCAGAAGGAAACGGTCGTCGAGTGGCACCGGCCGAAACTTCTCTCGATCCTTCGCAAGTGCAAGGAGGAGCGAGAGAAGTTCGAGGCTGCTCGTACTGGCGCGAGAGCTTTTCCCAGGGATCCCGTTGCAGAGGTACCTAAAGGCTGACTGCGCGAAAGGTAGCCCACACGCATTAATTACAATACCTGCAGTTTAACAAATACGAGTTATTTTTTCAGGTGACGATTCAATCGGGTGAAAAGGAGCGAGAGAGTAAGCAAGCTGGTGAGTTCGCGAGGAAGCACCGAGCGCGTCCTTCGAGGCAGGAAGAATACCACGAGGATAGGATTGAAATGGAATTGCCCATGGTCCACCCGGTTGAAGACCCGCAAAAGGCGAAGCTCTACGTCGACGAGATTAAGAAACGTCGCAAACAAATCGCCGCCGCCGAGGACCTCAAGTCCAGGATGCAGAAGAGTCTGCTGACGGAAATCCTTGAGAGCTCGGCGGAGAAGGAGCAGCAGAGATTCGACGAGGCCATCGCCAGACGCGTCCTCGACCAGTCGCGGTACGAGAAGCAGATCATGACGAAGCTCTGCGAGGTGCGCGAGCAGAAGAGTATAATCGTCGAGAACCAGAGAATCGTCGAGGAGCTCGTGCTAAAGGCCAGGGAACAGGAGCACTCGATGGAGAACGAGCGCGCGAAGGACCAACTCTCCAAGGAGGCTGAACAGGTGGAGAGCGAGTATCGCAGGCTCTGCGAGCTCCACTGTCGCATTCGCGAGGAGAAGGTGAAGAAACTCAGAGAGAAACATTACCGATTCTGCTCGGAGATCCTGCGGGACCTCATAGACATATCCGTGAGAACAATTGAATATCGTCGTGCAAATACCCAAGTGCCCGAGTCACTCTGGTGCCAGTGGAAGTCCCTGTTCGTCAAAGGGCAACCCCTCGAGGAAGTTGATATCGACGAGCTCCTAGACGCGGAGGACGAGGAGGAGGAAATATTTCAAATCAATCTCGAACGAGTGAATATCATTCGCGACGTCGCCTTTGAGGAATATCTACGATTGGACGCACCCTGGGACAAATTCGCTCCGGATTTGACTGAAGATCAGCAGGAAATCTTGAAACTTGGCGTCAAAGTTCTCGGATACATCGTCCACCGTCTCCTACAGCGACTTTACTCGTCATCCATGGACAAAGCCTTGCAATCTCTGACGAAGCCGGAAGTGGTGGCTCTGGTCTTGGGTATAGCAAACCCTGCGCTCTACGACTCGATCCAGCAATTGCTCGACGAATGCGGAATCCGACTCATCAAGATGGAAGATGCAATTAATCACTGCCTAGCCGCTTACAAGAATGAAATGTCTGACTTCGAGTACATCGACCTGAACATCGTTAAAGCGACCGACAACGCCCTCAAGAAGATCCCCAAGAAGTCCGAATCGAAGAAGGACGTGTCCACAAGGAAGAAGTCGCAGAAGGATCGCTCGAGACAGACTGACTCGAGGACCGAAGGACGAGCAATTAAACTGGCGAAGCCCAGCAAAACTTCCGAGGAGAAGGAGACCCAGACTCCCCGAACCATCCCCTTCGACGACATGGACCCTGTCTTGTCCAACACTGCTTACATTGGTAGACTATTCTCGAGTGGGAAAATGGACAATTCCACATGTTGTGTCTCGTAGGAAAGTGGACTTACGAGTTCCTGACGGTGGGCCAGCCGATTTCCAATGAACTTTTGACACAAGTACTTCTCGAGTACTTAAAGAGCCTGAGCGAGTGTAAGGGCTGGGCAATCGTTGACTATCCGAGGACCTACGAGCAAATGGCTCTGATGGAGCACTCGCTCACCGGTCGCCAGATGTCCCCGGACCCCAAACCCCTCGACTTTAAAAGTATTAATATCGAAGAGATCGATCCGATCTCGCCGAGAATTGTGTTCGAGAGCAAAGACAGCGACTCCTTCATCAGGCAATTAGTCTAATTTAGAATTCCGACTTTCTAATTTTAAGATTCGTGGAAAGCTACTTTCTTCTTTTCAGAGTCTCGAATCTCCTGCCGAATCCGATAAACACAAACGAAGCGCAGGATCAGGCGGTTTTCCCGACGATTTACATTAAAGTGATGCCCAGGCCGAAGAATCTTGAGACCGACGTTCGCCAGCCTTACGAAGTACTCTCGACAAGTGCAACGTCGGTCGACATGTTCTACAGCAATCAGGATCGAGCCTATGCCTTTTATTATTCCGCCTTCGATGTTGCTACTCTGAGCAGACTAGCTAAACTGATCGCAGGTGGTGCTGTCTTAGATCGAACATCCAAGGAACTCTTCCAGGATGCTTTGGGAAACTTGGAGGGTCTCCCTCGATCCAGCGGTGACTCCAAACTCCCGATTATTCGGCGGCTAGTTTCGAGCTCCAGTTACCAGGACATTCCCGAAGCAGCTAACCCCGACCCCGAAGAACACGAAGACTCAACAGTTCAACCAAAGGAACCAGGAAACCCTGGTGAACCGACCTGGCAGTGGATCGACCAGCCTCTGCCATCGGTTCTGATGGAGACCCTCGCGAGTATCTGGGAGAACCTCGAGCGAACTTACATCGAAACCGTCAAGGAAATGTTGTACTTGAAGAGCATCCACGCCGCGTCCATTCTTCCCTACGCCGACTTCATCCGGCGGAACATGAAGAAGGTGATCGAGAAGTGCGACGACAGGCAGGAATTCCTCGCGGAGTTTCAGCAAGCCTTCAACTCCATCGACGAGGACGCTCGCGATGACGTGGACGTGAAGTGCGAGCTTCACCGGCGAGTTGCCGATTTCCAGGCTCGCCTCTGGGACTTGTCCGATCTGAAGAGAGAGGAGGCGGAGAGCGAGCGACGTAGAATCATCGATAATCAATGGGCGATCTTTGAGATCATTGCTCTCTTCAATGTCTACACTGGATTGATCCAAGCGGAACTTGATAGGTCCATCGATACTCTCCACGTCATCCAAGACTATTACACGGCAATGTTGCAGAAGCCTCTCCAGGATTATGTGCTGGTGAAGACTGTTCTTCCCACGAGACTGGACTTTCTAGAAAGTCAAGAAGAGTCCGAAGAAAAAGTGGTCACTCAGAGAACAGTTAAGACACAGATAAAGAGCAAGTCTTCGCAAGGAGAACTTGATAGGAAAGTGCTGGAAGATTATGTGAATGGTTTACTTGTTAATGTCAATGAAGAGGTGGCGAACAGCGTGGACAATCCTGCTTACAAAGCTGTCCTTGAACAGGCCAAGCAGGCTCGAAGTTCTATTGACTCTATTGCGTCAGTGATTGGCGAAGTGTTGAAGAAAGAGAATTCAATGGCAAAGGAATCGCCGAGGAAGAAAACTCCTGATGGCACGGGCGATGCTTCTCCTAATAGGACAGCGAATCTCATTCTGGAGTGGCAGTGGGCTTTTAATTATGAGGTGAATCGTGTTCGTTTTCAGCTCCAAGTCCTCACAGCCGCTGCACATGCTGATATTATCTCTCTAATTGAGTCTATGAAGAAAACCTTTCGAGACATTTATGATAACATCGTTGAAAGGTGAGGAATAGTCCTGGAAAGATATACTTTGAGAAATTACACATGTTTTTCGTTTAGGTATAAAAACGAAATTAAAAGTATTAATCAAATGGCGAATGCCTTTTGTTTCGCAATCGAGGATGGAAAACCGATCGAGGAGAAGATGATCCTGTTGAACGAGCGATTCGTGGTGAAGGGAAAGGATCAGCCGGCAGCAGATCAGAGAACAGGAACATCCTTAAAAGAATTGCGAATTTCGTTGAGTCAAATGATCGAATTATGTCGATTAGCGGGGATTTTCCATCGAATCGCCCCTGAAGGAAGTCTGTCTGAGCGCTCCTTCATTTATATTCTCCAAGACATCGTTCGCCACGGAGAAGAGAGCGGAGTATTCCTATTTCCTTGTTCCTGGTACCAACTGGGATCGTCCGACATCCGAACTCTCGTCCACCGACTCTTCGGCAGATCCAATCTGATCCAATGGCGAGAGTTTATCATTTACATGATGAATCTTCCGTCGCCGAGTCCCAGGGATATCCTCCTCGCCAGGGAGCAATTCCGGAAATTCGACCCCAGCCTTGGGGAAACTGTCACCATCGAGCAATTCCACTCGACGGCTTTGTGGTTCCTCGACTCCGGTCGAATCATATCAGGACTCCACGAAGTTCTTCGCGACAAGTTCGCTGAGAATTCTCTTGACTTTCTTGCCGAGAAACTTCAGTTCTTCCTCGAGAAGAAAGTTTCTCTTTTGAGCGGAGAAAATGGGGATCAAGGTGGATGGAGTTCGCGCGAAGTTCATGCCTTGATCCTGGCGAAGGAGATCCTCCGTCAGATGTTCCTCACTGGGAAGGATACTGTCAATTATACGGCAATGCTGCTCGCCTTTTGCAAGGATTCGGATCCCGCTGAAGGATTTGGGAAGGCTTTGACTCTGGCTGTTGGAAATATCGTCTGCACCGACTGGGAGATTGGCGAAGCTTACATTGATAAGCTTCAGGAAGAAATTGGAGAAGAATCTTATCGCGAATCCTGTCGCTCCGAGGAGGTACAGTTATCTACAAAGTTATCGATGATATTTCAGTAATAATTATATTTCAGAAGGTCGGCCAAGTATTGGAGAACACACTGTCAAATGGAATGCGAGGCTCGCAAGGGGACGAACTGATCCCCAAGGAAAGATCAGAGATAGAAAGATTGAACGCAAGTGGAGAAGGCGACGTCTCAAAAATCTTCTCCGTCGGCAAAGCATCGACCACAGATAGTTTCGAAGAAAACATTGGCGAACTCTTCTCCAGCGAATCCAATCTTGAAGATCGAATCGACAAGTTCCCACTTTGCTATTGGATACCGCGAGACATATGTTTGGTGAGAACAATCTCTTTCAGTCCTAACAATTCTAAAACCAGCATTATTCTATTGAGGCCAATTTGTAGACTGTGTTGGCTGCAGTCTTACCTTCCCACCTGGGACGATCTGATCTCTTCGGCAATTCCATGTCTCTAAAAGAAGCTGTTAAATCCATCTACGACGAATTGTGGGACGAGGATTTGAATCCCGACAGACATTCCGTTCCATCGCATCGTCTACTCAGGCACAACTTGATTTCGAAACTATTGGAGAACACGAGTAACTTTAAGGAGAAACGTCCGGTGGACTTAATCGAGCGACTGCTTCGCGAGCGAGAGCAACCGGCTCAAAGAGAGACTTACCAATCCCAGTGAAAGGAACTGTATGTACATAATCTGAGAGCGAATATACAAAGCTGAGAGAGTCGATACGTTTTAACAGGGTTTATTGTTCTGATACATCACGAGAGTAGCCTGTGAAAAAATCGTTGCCCCCAAAAGGATAATTGGGAGAGTGGTATGTGTCTTCCAGGTATACGAGGACCATTTGTGAGGCTCCCGGACAATGGGTTCGGTACATTTCTTCCGGACCCAGCTACAATAATGAGTAACGAGAACTAGAACTCGAATAAGGGAGGCGCAGGTCCTCGTATCCGGTGTTCTCGGTTGGAGTTGCTGTTAAGCCCGAAGGTAAGGAGCGGATTATAATAGTCGTATATGCGTATTATCCGTATATGAATCCTGCCGGAGTATCACTTATGCTCGCATATAAATACTTCATGCTCACCGTACGCTAGCCTAGCCGCAAATACTATCTTGACTCTGTCAATTAGTAATAATGGTAATACGATACACCTGCGTAAAACTTCCTACTTTTATAAATGACTCTCCTCGTGCAAGCTTCCGCCGACTTCGCAAACCGCGGCCCTTTAAACACCACTCTTCTTGATGGAAGGTAGAAAATCCTCCACTTGCCTTTACCTTGAAATATTGGCTCGGCTACTCTAATAGTCTTATCTAGGTCCCTATCATTTGACACTTCTATTGCACGTGCACAATATTCCCGAAGATCGAAACCGCAGCTCGTACAGTAAATCGTAGAGCGCGTTTTTCCCTTCGCTTTTTCCCCGACCCAGCACCAAAAAGTTCAAAATACCGAAGGGCTTCTTCGCGAGAAAGTCGTCGAACGTCTAAACATTACGAAAGATAGGAACGAAGTCCTTATCTCTTGCTCTTGTTCTGGATATTCAAGGCTTCTCCTTAAGTATAGTAATCGTGGAGAACGTAACGAGAAACGCTAGTGTAAGTTAGCTCTCCCCGATGCAGCGGATTCTAAGCTCTAGCTAATGTTCGCTCCCGGCTTCCATAAGTCTCTTCCCCCGTGCGGAATCGAAGATGAAACATTCACAGCCCATACTCGCATAATTAACGATTAAGTATAATGTGTAGTGTACTTAAAGTTACCCGCCACTTCCACTCTACGCACCATCAATCTTCACCGATACTTTTGATATGTGTACCTTTTCCCTTCCAACTTCCAATCCTCAGGTAGCCTGGCTAAATTTAGGAATGAATCGCAGGTGTTTTCCCGCTCGATATCTATCGATTACATATTGTTACTGCTATAACAAATGCATCTGACGAAGTTAAGGCTTTTACTGGAGGGTATCATGAACCCGTTGTCAAAACTTCTCAAACCGTGCGCTCCAGTTCAGACACTCGTGCCAATGACAAGTTTCTCTTCGGCCTTTGTCGCTCGAATCGAAAACGGGAAAGGAATTACGGAGGGACTTTAAATACAAAGAATCGTAATTATTGTTCTAATCACATTGTTAAGTACCATATCAACTGCGGATCTATGAACGACCCACATATCAATAAATAATGGGAAGTCTGTGTGGAGAGAGGAAACTATTGTAGTTGAAGTTTCGTATAGATTAAATCGAATGCCTATTGAATTGACTCTGCAAGACGTTGATCGGAAAGTTCACACTCATAATTTAAGCTCTTTAATCGCTTGGACACTCTTAATCTAAAAGATTTCTCTTCTTCGGTATAAAGACAGACTTACCAATTTGCCAAAACCCTCATGAACGTACGGCCGATCGCCACCCCATTAGAGGTAGCGAATCCTTTATAAAAAGCTTATAATATCAGTCGTTGCCTTATAGCACAGAAGCAGTAAATGTTGACTGATGCTTTAGAAGATATGCACGATTCGCAAGCGCCGAAGAGCTTTCGATCTGCCCCGCGACTCGGTGGAAGTTGCAAATCCTTACGAATCGCCACATCCGCCCTGGTAGCTCCAGCTCGACGAGCTTCCCAAAGCTTTGCCCTCTCGCTTTCCGCATTTCATCAATCCACTTTTAATCCATACTTCATTTTTATTTCTCTCACTGCGTCTCTCTTTGCGTCCCGTTTTTGAAACTCGCACAGAAAACTGAATAGAAGCACACACCCTCGACACGCTCCCTCACACACTCTACTTTGGCACGTCAGCTCATACTCTACCGTCTAGTTGCTCCCTAACCTAGCATTGCGATAAAAAAATATGAAGAATAAAAATTTATCACGTAACAACGCTCCTGTCGGCCCAGCTCCGGCGAGCTCGGCCGTCGTATCATGGGAGAAACAATTCGGAAAGTTCTCCGACAGACGAAGCTGCCGAGAGCTTTCCCGCAGTCCTTTAACGACAGTTCGGCGAACCACTTTTCGGCTGCGCCGACAAGATACTCGAGGTTGAAGTTGAAACCAGCAGTAAATCCTTCTCTGCGGCTAAAGCCCAAGCTGTTGGCTTGTCAGGAGGAACCTGACGGCTTTAGCCGATCCATGGTAGCCATCAGCTGGGCTGTGGAGGTGTTAGCTTCACCAGGAGCCACGTGTACAGCTTGGGCTTCTGCTTGTCGACCAATTCGTACTGCAAATTGCTCAGACCGTCTGTCCCGAACCTCTTCTTCCCTGTCTTGAGGAACTCGTATCTGAAAGGAACAACCCACATCCTCTCTTTAACAATACTCTAATACTCTCGAAATCTTGCCTTTCCAGCCGAATAACACACCTTTTTGGATTGGCTTTCTCCTTTTTGTGCGTAAGCATTTTATATCGCGCCACGTTCGCCGGATAGCGCGAGATGTGAAGGCCGCGCGCTTTTATCCGATTAGCCATGTCGTCGTCCTCGCCACCCCAACCCCAGAAAACGTTACTGAAACCGTTGACCAGCTTAAATTGCTCGCGCGACATAGCGGAAACGCCGCCGAACAGATCCGTATATGGCAACCTGTAATTCAAACCACACATTCGCTTGACGACACTGGCCTAACGGTACATACGGGCATGCAGGGCGTTAATTCGTGGCCCGAGCCTAGGAAAGGTCTCCTCACCTATACTTGAACTTGTCGACCGCCACGGACATATGCCTCGGCTGCTCGGGACAGGTATAGAGATTCCTATCGTCCTCCGGCAAGAGGTCGACGTCGTGGAAGATGAAGCAGTCGAATGTTCGCTCCTTCAAAGCCTCCACGTAACCGACGTTCATGAGCATCGCGCGATTGAAGGCCTCGGAACCTGCCAACAAGCAACACCGCATTAAGACTCAATTATTAGTATAAAGCAAACGATATAGCAACCGCTTCACGGCTGGATCAATCAGCTGATACTGCGTGATACTCCGACCCCCTTTACTCCCCACGCTCCCAAGAGCACACAATTCTGAGAGCTCTACCCGAGCAAGCCTCCCTACATCATCAACCTTCGATCTACTCAGCTGACTGATCAAAAAACGGACAGAGCCCAGAGCGTCGCGCAGCCCCTCACCTTTCTGCTCGGCGACGAATATCTGGTAATCGATCTGCTGGCGCAACAAGATCGGATGCAAGTTATAGAGCAGTGCCTGGAGATGCTGGGGCCGGTCGCGGAACGGAATGACAATGGCCACGCGGTGTCTCGCGACGCAATCGCTCGGACAGCCGCGACCACCTGCTCTCACCTCGGTGAAGTTCTTCTCGATCACCGAGAGCTCTGGCGGCGACTTAGTCACCGGCACCGGACCAACTGCGGACACAAGATCATTCCACGGATTACTTAACAACAAGTGGCTCGGCGACGATTGTTGATAAACAGTACAATATGTATCCAATTTACCGAGATTCGGCGGTATGAGCGGGCATTGCTGGAGGGTGGAATTACTGGTCGAGTTGACTGGCTGGGGATCCGCCGGGATGAGTAGATTGTACCTGTTGTGGCTGGCGCCGTCAGATTTCGAGAGATTGCCGTATCGCTTGCCCGGCCACTGGAGTGTGGTTAGCGTGACATTGCTGTTGCCGAGTAAGGGCGGCACTGTCACGGGCCCGTATATAATCAAGCCGCGAGGATGATGCCCGTACGTACGATCTACGTATCTGCAAGCAAACACACAGGCCACGGTTACTCAGACCGCCAACCATCATCATATCAGGCATGTTTATGCGCGCTCGATCGACAGCCGATTAGGTCATCAAACCCCTGTTCACGAGTATCGCGATCGTACACAGAGTGCACGCGACTCGAGAGTTACTCTCCATGTCAACTGAGTTTCGATTCCCTCCAGACAAGTTATCCAAGGTCATGGAATTCACACGCGAGCAATCTCCATGTTATCGGCTTGGGGAGTCTGCGATCTACATCCAGGATATTGGGTTTCCATCGCACACGCTTCCAGCACGCATTCTACCCTGGAATCGATTGTTCTCCAGTGATTGCCCTGGCGCGTTTCCAGCGTTTCCAGCGCGGACTTCTCGCTGGATCTTAAATCGAAGTGGGGATTATTATCAAGGTAATCTCGTGATGGTCTACCTGGTGGCGTTGATGGTAAAGATGGTCTCGATGGAGCGGCGATCGATCACCCCGCTAAGTAGATACTGGATTGCAATCAAGGCGAGCACTAGGCAGGCGAGCGCCTTGTAAAGGTGGGCACGATGCCACAGTGCCACGGCTGCGGCCACGGTCATTGCATGTGCCGGACACCATAACTCCCCCTTGGCGCTGTGTTATAAGAGCGGCCTGCTGCTCCACCAAGCGCTCCTCCTTCGGAATAGAGCCGCGATCTTTTGCTCGATTCACGCTTCTTCCTCGAGGGGAACCGCCGCGGCACACTCCCAGTCGAATGCTCGAGTGGCCGAGCCGGCCGCCTGATGAACCTTCCTCGAGCCTCGCATTACCTCCTACCGCCCTCCTCAGTCGAGCGCTCGCCGGCTTCCTTTCCCCTCTGCCGGTCCTCTGCAACCCTGTTCCAACAAACGGCATACATCATTCCTCTTTTCTATCAGCGGGAAAAACCCGGCCCATTTCCCTCGGGGCGCGAACCCCTCTGGAAAAGCGCGCGCCAATTGGAATAGCAATTAAGACGGTGCGTATCCTCTTAATTAAGACGGTGGCAGCTGATAGCGCCGAGGAACGCCGAGGACGAATGAAATTCCCGCGGACCTGCCCTCTCGACGTGGAAAAGATGTATAATTACTCCTTCGCCGATTCCCCCCGCGTTTCCCACGGGGAACTCGGAGCGGCGCGCGCTACAAGGAATTTAATTGGTACTGGTTTATAAGGCCGCGTCGGCCGCTTCAAGAGGATATAGTTAGAGGGCTAAGGGTCGAAGTTTAAGGACGAGAGACTTCCGAAAGCGCTGAATTAAAATGCATTCCTCGCTCTTATTCCTGTCGTCGAGCAGGTCGCTCGAGGTAACAACTGTCCTGCGCATCCGCGCGTCTCGGGGCTGGAATGATTCGAGCTCGAAAAATTACTCGGCTTTCAAGCGGGAGAGTCTCGCTGAAAAGAAGAGCGTCCTCTATTCTCTCGAGTAATTGAGATTCCGCTGCGGCGAGCTAAATACCGCGGGCGCTGCTTTCAATTCGTCCCGCAGCATTTCTATCTGAATTGCTTAAACGTCCGCTCTTCCTCCTCGGAGCGAGCGCGACGTGGGAATCAATTGGCGGGCGATGGAATCGCGGGCGGACGGTTTGGTAAAAAATTAAATTCGACCGCGCGCCGGCTTATCTGAAAAAGAGGAAGCGATAGCGGAGTTATCGGTTAGTATCAGGCTCTCGTTTCCTAACGGCAAAGCCGCGCGCTTGCTTCCGCTCCGGCACTTTTATCTGACGCGGCCGCGCGCGCGCGATGAATTCCCCGAAATATCGGCCGATTTATCCTCCCACTGTTTCTATCTGCGCGGGTCCGCCTACCGGTTTCTATCAGCCGGATAGAAAACTCCAAACTCGACAGACTCGCCCTCGAGTGTTTTCATCGACTCGACTCTCGAGGCTCTGGAGAGGCCGCCGAGGTGGAAATTGGGCGGGTAAAAGTTTCTCCCGAGGGAAAATCGTGCGGGTGGCTGTGAAACGAAGGGGTTTTCTGTTATTGTTAGGCAGCGAGTCGTAAAGAACGCGAGGCTCACGCAACACTATGGATTATTCCTCACTCCCTACAGCTTCCTTCAACCCTTTCAGAGTCGGCGTTCGAGGGCCGCAGTCGCCACCTTTTCGTTTAGCGGCCTCCGGTCGAATCGATAGCGCGGCGGATTAAACGTACGTGGAATTAGCATCGACGTATGCCGCCGGGAACTCCGCCTAATGAAAGTAGATTGATGGAATTGTGGTCGGAATAGTGGTCGAGGTGGAGAAAGGTCGAACCAGTGGAAAAGTCGATTGCGCTAGTTTTCCAAGTGGCAGGTTGTTTTGAAGCTTCGCCCGCTCGCCTCCGGTGCTTGCTATTCCAATGATATTCAGCGAGATAATTATTCATTGGCCTGGACTTACGGCTCGCTTCATCCACTCGAGTAGAACGGTAGCTCGGGCCCGGCTGTCCAAGAGAGTTACAAGGCGAGTTTAGTTTCGAGCGGCCGCCGGCGACGGGCAACTTTTAATTCCGCCGAGCCGATAAGAGCGCAGTCCCAACCTACCCGGCACTGCGGAAGATCAAAGTCTTCCGAGGCCCAGGGAAATGCGAAGTTGCGCGAATACGCTACTTCACCGAGAATAGAATTGGAGTCTTGAATTAGAAAAGGGAACGCCGGTGAATCTGCAGCTGAAACTATAAAGTTCGCTCCGAGAAATCGGGTTCTCGGCTAATAATCGACCCTCGAATTAATAATCGCTCGATCACTCGCCGATTGAATGACTCCGATAATAGTGACGATTGCGTGGACGAGGCCTTGAGGAAAACCCGACATTTTTCACGCGGCGCTCGACTTTCATAACTCGACGATGACGCGCTGGGTAACGAGGGCCTTTCGGAATCGAGGAAGAACAAATCCTCTGTCGCTGGCGTCGTTGAAAATAAAGGCCCTTGCTTTGGCGATACATTATTCATGAGGTATCGCAAAGGCCCTCGCGTGACTACGAGTACTCTTTCGGAGCGTGTATTTTCCAGTTGGGATCGTTGGTGAAAAATTGATTCCCTACTGGAGAAACTTCCCCTCCGTTACGACGTCCCACGCGGTTTTTTTTGTGGAGAAGATAGTTGGCGATACGAAGCTTTTTGTTGGAATTGTAATGGTCGTAGGAAATGGTAGTTTTCCTGGGTATTATGTATTCATATGGGTGGTAATTATGCCGTTTGCAGATAGCTGCCGACAATTGCATTGGCAAACGGGCATAAGTATGTACGGGGTGATTCAGTTCGCTTAGTAACATTGGGATTGCTTACTGATATTCTGCAGAATTTTGGAAAATATGCGTCGTATAGCACAGTTACGGACTCTGGCCGACTAATTCTGTGTTATTTCTTAGTTTTAGGGATATAACTGTGGAAAAATGTCGAAATCGGACGAGTTGGAAAAATGTCAAAAAATCGAATAAATGAGAAGGGGTAGGTATGGAAAATTTTTCGATTTTTCGAAGGTTCGGGAAATCGATGGAATGCTTGATATATCTTTAGTTTGGGCCTAGAAACTAACTTTCAGCACAAAATTAGTTGGTCAAAGGCCATAATTGTGCTAAACGGGTGCGATTTCGATGATTTTCGTCCGAAAATCGGCGAAATATCGCTCGTACGACACAATTATGGACTCCGACCCACTAATTTTGTGTTATTTCTTAGTTTTAGGGTTAATACTATGGAAAAATACCGAAATCGGCCGAGTTGAAAAAATGTCAAAAAATCGAAAAAATGAGAAGGGGTAGGTATGGAAAAATTTTCGATTTTTCGAAGGTTCGGGAAATCGATCGAATGCTTGATATATCTTTAGTTTGGGCCTAGAAACTAACTTTCAGCACAAAATTAGTTGGTCAAAGGCCATAATTGTGCTAAACGGGTGAGATTTCGATGATTTTCGTCCGAAAATCGGCGAAATATCGCTCGTACGACACAATTATGGACTCCGACCCACTAATTTTGTGTTATTTCTTAGTTTTAGGGTTAATACTATGGAAAAATACCGAAATCGGCCGAGTTGAAAAAATGTCAAAAAATCGAAAAAATGAGAAGGGGTAGGTATGGAAAAATTTTCGATTTTTCGAAGGTTCGGGAAATCGATCGAATGCTTGATATATCTTTAGTTTGGGCCTAGAAACTAACTTTCAGCACAAAATTAGTTGGTCAAAGGCCATAATTGTGCTAAACGGGTGAGATTTCGATGATTTTCGTCCGAAAATCGGCGAAATATCGCTCGTACGACACAATTATGGACTCCGACCCACTAATTTTGTGTTATTTCTTAGTTTTAGGGTTAATACTATGGAAAAATACCGAAATCGGCCGAGTTGAAAAAATGTCAAAAAATCGAAAAAATGAGAAGGGGTAGGTATGGAAAAATTTTCGATTTTTCGAAGGTTCGGGAAATCGATCGAATGCTTGATATATCTTTAGTTTGGGCCTAGAAACTAACTTTCAGCACAAAATTAGTTGGTCAAAGGCCATAATTGTGCTAAACGGGTGAGATTTCGATGATTTTCGTCCGAAAATCGGCGAAATATCGCTCGTACGACACAATTATGGACTCCGACCCACTAATTTTGTGTTATTTCTTAGTTTTAGGGTTAATACTATGGAAAAATACCGAAATCGGCCGAGTTGAAAAAATGTCAAAAAATCGAAAAAATGAGAAGGGGTAGGTATGGAAAAATTTTCGATTTTTCGAAGGTTCGGGAAATCGATCGAATGCTTGATATATCTTTAGTTTGGGCCTAGAAACTAACTTTCAGCACAAAATTAGTTGGTCAAAGGCCATAATTGTGCTAAACGGGTGAGATTTCGATGATTTTCGTCCGAAAATCGGCGAAATATCGCTCGTACGACACAATTATGGACTCCGACCCACTAATTTTGTGTTATTTCTTAGTTTTAGGGTTAATACTATGGAAAAATACCGAAATCGGCCGAGTTGAAAAAATGTCAAAAAATCGAAAAAATGAGAAGGGGTAGGTATGGAAAAATTTTCGATTTTTCGAAGGTTCGGGAAATCGATCGAATGCTTGATATATCTTTAGTTTGGGCCTAGAAACTAACTTTCAGCACAAAATTAGTTGGTCAAAGGCCATAATTGTGCTAAACGGGTGAGATTTTGATGATTTTCGTCCGAAAATCGGCGAAATATCGCTCGTACGACACAATTATGGACTCCGACCCACTAATTTTGTGTTATTTCTTAGTTTTAGGGTTAATACTATGGAAAAATACCGAAATCGGCCGAGTTGAAAAAATGTCAAAAAATCGAAAAAATGAGAAGGGATGGAAAAATTTTCAATTTTTCGAAGGTTCGGTAAATCGATCGAATGCTTGATATATCTTTAGTTTGAGCCTAGAAACTAAGATTCCACGCGAAATCAGTAGCCCAAACGGAATTTCCAGCTAGCAACACAGAATAAGCCCATAACAATCCCAGGAAACCCGCGAGACCAAGCGACCTGAATCATCCTCTACACGAGATGCTGGCTCGCCTCGCATTTTGTAATCGGTCACGTGCGCCTCGGGCGTCTCAAGTAATATCGTATAAATGCAACATAATGTTCGCTGAGCCAATTACGCAGCCGGCACTGAATCAGACACGGCCTTCGTCCAATTGACACTTATCGATCACATCTCGAAGCCACCTCGCCCCATGTAAACCGACCACACATCTCCGCCCTCCTCGACTCTTCGATTCTTCCTCCAGAGCCCACGCATCCAAGGAGGTGTCGTCGCGCGCCGAACAATGCGTCAATTAGCGAAGACTCGCGCTCGGAATCCTTGGAAACCGAGAAACCAGTCTATTCCCCTTGGTAATATGATTTCCGATTGCATGACTGCCCCGCGGCGGTGACGGCTTTGCTCAACTTGTACGTATTCCACGCTTTACCTCTTTCCGCTTCAAAGTACTTTTAGGACTCGCGGAAAACAACACTCGGCCACAATTCTCTCCTCCGCTCGATATCGAAAATACTATCTAGACTCGCGACCAAGTTTCCCTTCACTGGTCTCTTTTCTCCGAGAGACAAGCTCGCCCGCGCTGCTGACATGAATGAGGCTCATTCACGCGTGCACTCTGTAATCCAGCGGGTTAGCTGACGCCTAATAAACCGGCTGGACAATACGCAATTTCCCCATTACTCTGAATGGACAGTGAATTCTTGGCGGCATTCCTGCATTGAGCCGCTCTAATTGGACTTAGGCCCTCGTCCTTAGTCGAGCCGCGCTTTCAATCCTTTTCTCAGAGCCAATTGCTCTCCCGCCACTCTATACGACAATCCTCACCTCGACCCGCGAATCCATACGCTTTCGCGCCCGCTCGACCTCGCAGATTGCAACTATTTCTACTGCTGAGTCTACGGGGTGAGTCAGTTCGCTTTTAATAATCCCCTTTGCAGTCGAGTTTCAATTATTTCGATTATTGATACAATTTGATATTATAAATGAATTTGAGTGCGTGGAAGAGACTCGTTTATATTGAAATTACTAAACAAGGTATTATTATTATATTTCCAACGAATTAAATCCATCATTAGCGATTGAAAGCCAACAGAATCACCCTGTACCCTCTACTGTACTCTGTTAAACTCTCTATCTCGATTGGACAGGAATAAATCCGCCTATCGCTCGCCAGAGCCCCAATT
The DNA here is from genome assembly GCA_963675795.1 of Crossocerus cetratus. Lineage (NCBI taxonomy): Eukaryota > Metazoa > Arthropoda > Insecta > Hymenoptera > Crabronidae > Crossocerus > Crossocerus cetratus. The sequence goes on from OY776667.1 coordinate 21,669,625, forward strand.
GACTGTTTCTTCTCTCTCTACTGGCGATCGCGTTCCATCGCTTATTAATCCGCGGGTGGGTGTGTTGAAAACAGGCTCGTATATTCCCGCGGTTATCGCCGCGGTGACAAAACACAGGCAGCGTCCCCCGTAAGAAATGTCACAGGCGGCGCGGCCGAGATAATAGAAATCATTTAGGAATTCCGAGCGGAGGCATTAACACGCTCGCGCGCTATCGGCTCGGTGGTGCTCGGCGAGATAATCGCGGCCAGTGCCACTGCCACTGTGTATCGGCGGCGACTTGACGGACCTTTTTCCTCGACGGGAGGCGTCGATGTTTATGGGAGAGCGGAATAATTTATAAAATTACCCTAATAGCCGAGTCCTCGCCCCCTTACCGGCGATAAGCTTCTATCGGACAATTAGGCGAGAGGGTTCGACACGCGAATTCCGGCGCAAATGAGAATTCCTCGGCTTATAAAACCCGTGGGAGCCCCGGGCGGCTTTATCGTTGGCCTCGGGATCGGCGGAGCATCAGCCCGCTTCCTCAATTAATTACGCTGCTATCTTTGGAAATCAAGCGCGCAATTACGCGGCCTGTGTAAGCTGAGAAATGCGCGCTAGGAAGCGAACCGCTCTCCCCCTCCGACCCCTCCGCGCCCCCTCCGGCATTATTAGGGGACGTTGGCGTGGCGATCAAACGGCTCGCTAATGTATTGGATCGCAGAGGGCACGTCGGGACAAACATTTATCCTCCCGGGCGAGGCCTACCCTCTTGGCCCCTGCCCACTGAATCGAGCGCGACTCTACGTCAGAGTCTGTGTTTCGGTTTCGGAGAATCCCGGGCGCAACTCGCTCCGAGCGTGTAAACACTGCGAACAGAGGCGAATCCTCCGCGCGCCACTTGATCCCGATCCAAAAACTGGCCGGAGGAGAGAGTGAGTGGAGCCGGAGGGAGGAAATCGGCCTGGACGCTGGCAGGAGGAAAGGTCGCCGACTGGAAAATCGATGGGAGCCGGTGGCCCCCTGGTCTATCTCGAATCTAGAGTTTCCAGAGCGGAGGCGTTAATCGGTTAGAGCTCTCGGAAGAGAGAGAGAGAGAGAGAGAGGGAATGGTGGATTGCTAGGACTAGCTAAGACTAGTTCCCCTTGAATCAATGCGGCATTACGTAACACACACTCACCTATCCACTTTCTCTGCACTGGCGCAGTTTGGATTGGGCTCTAGCCCGCTCTAGACAAGTGATTCTTAGAGCCCCACGCTTCTGCCCTCCTTGTCGTCAAGCCCCTCCTCCCCCCTCACTTCGTACTTGCTCCCACTGATTCTAAGCCTTTTGTCGATCAGCACTTTTCACCCGCCAGCCACGCTACTCTCCCTGTCAGCTGTTTCGACTTGGCGAGTATGTAATACGCCTCGCTTTCTTGCCAACTCGATTCTCTTCTCATCGACGATCTTTCAGTTCTTCTGGCTACTTCAAGTTCCCTTCAACTCACACAGTTCACTTCTCCATTCAAACCAATTACTTTGTGAAATTGAATTCTGGATTTCGAGAATAACTCGAATATCAAAGAAATGGACTATTAATAAAAAGCGATGTTTGTTGTGAAAGATAGTCTCGGGGTTCGCCGACGCCGGAGAGGAAGCGACCGTCCCGGCGCGGAGCTTCGAGGAGGACTGCCGGGTGCCGAGAGTGGGAAGCACGGGGTGACGAGTCCGACCTGGCTCCGCCGGCGTAGCTCTCCGCTTCCCGAGTGGGACAGGTCGGAGAATCCGGAGAAAGAAGACTCGCGCGTCGCACTGACACGAGGCCCAAGGCAAATCGGACGATCCTCGGACCCGAGGCCGCGCGCTACTCGAATCACTCTCCCTCCAACCCCCCTCTTCCCCTTATATATGTATCTTCCATCTCCCCGCGACCCGCCACTTGCCACTTTGTTGACGGGTCTCGGGAGTTTTATGCGCAAACTTGTCACCGGCGATGCCCAACGTTGCGTAACGCCGATGTCCGCGAACGCAGAAAGGAGTACGCGCTCGAACAACACTGAGGACCTTTCGCACTGACATTGCAATGCACGGTGTTGCTCGAGTGAGAGGCATTAGCTCCGCCCGATTGCTGTAATTAGCGGAATCTTAATTACCCTGTGATAGTCGTCGATCCTGCCGAGTGGTGAACTTGAAATTCCCACGATAACCCCAAGTGCGCTTTGTATCTCGCCAACTTGACAGACTTGGCGAGGATAGTCGAGGTGTTTCGCTTAATCGCGAGGTGCATACATGCCCTCATGCATAAGGGAATTTTTTTTTCTTGTTGTCAAGCTTCAAGAGCCTCCATCATTGTTCAAACAGTTCTGATAAGGATACAGGTTTCTAGTGGCGTCGATGGCCTTTTTACTTGGCTAATCCAGGAAGTATGCGTCCTATCGCTGCTGTTTTAAAAAGCAAAGAATTTTCTTATTTTATCAATTTTATCTGACTCATTTGCCTTCCAATCATCCCCTTCCCGATTACTTCTATCGCTGATACGATTTTCAATAATAAATAAACCTCACTGGGCACAAAAGCCTCTTTTACATTAAATCTACCGAGCACCATATAATTATAAAATGTTCACCGTTCCACATCCATCATTAGCGATTGAAAGGCTGAATCACCCCGTGTTCCCCAAGTGCACTATAAATCGCGTAATACTACACGATATTCGAGAGCATCCTGCGGTGGCCTACTAATTAAACGGGGGAGGCCAATTAAATAGTACACTCGAAACGAGTGATCAGCCGGGGGGCGGCGGGCAGCGAGCAAAGAGGGGGAGACAGAGTGCGAGAGAGAGAGAGAGAGAGAGAGAGAGAGAGAGCGGTAATTGCAATTGAGGGACAATGGGGAATTCGGGTGTTTCCGGCGGCGCAGCTAGGAACCAATAAACGGCCAGGCCGCAGCCTCGCCGGCCCAGAAACGAGAGCGAAAGATTATAGACCACCGGCAGCAGCCTATCACTTTCCTTTTCCTCTCTTTGACCTAGCCGGCTCATGAGTGTCGCGCGCACCGGAAATTCATGAAAGGAGCATCCAATTTTCCAGCCTGGCAAATTTCCTGACAAGCCCGCGCCGCCCTCTCGAGTATACCGGCGATACTTTGGTCGGTTGGATTATTATCGTTCTTTTGATAAAATATTCCATTAACAAGATATTTATCAAAAGTCGGTTTATAGATTGCTATTTTCCAAATTCAAAATGCCATAACTCGAGAAATATTAATATTATATATTATATATTAAATATTATATATTAACCCTAGGGGAAAAGGAGATTCATCAAAGTTGTAAATAATCACCCGCTTTACACGATTACATCGATTTGAGCGACTCTCTCTCGAGAGGGAAGGAGAAGAAATGAAAAGCGAGGGCGCAATGGAAGTATGAGCGTGCGCGCGGTTTAACGAGGAAATCATTAGGAGGAGCGTTATTAACCCCGAGGCTTCTGCTTGCGAGAATAAACGAGGCGTACGATCTTCGTAATTCATTGGTGGGCCACGCTCTCTACTCTCTCGCCGCCCTCGCCGCCCTCGCCCACTGGCAATGATATCGGGAGTAGCGCGAAGTAGAGCTCTGCCCTCTCGATCCGCTCGGAGGGCTGATGGGCCAATTCCGAAATGCACGCGAGTGAAAAGGCCGCGCGCGCCCGATTGCGCCGCGACACGCGAGGGAGGCTGGCTGCTTCGGCTCGAGTGAAATACACACGCACGTCAGCCGGCTCTAAGTAGATGCACGCGCGCCGCTCAGACTCTCAGGAGTCCAACCGCCCCTCCACCTCTCTCTCTCTCCTACTTGGAAATGCAAAGGATGTGGTTTTCGCCGGGCGGAAAAACGTGTCGCGCGTGGAAAAGCAGTGGGGCCGCGTGCACGGCCGCGACGCATCATTGAACCTCGCCGCGAATATCATTGACCCTTTCGCGCCTATCGCGTTAACGCTAAAGGGAATCGCTAGTGAAAGTAACGCGGGGAGGGTGATTTCACGGGTGACACACGCGCGGAAGCGGAGCTCACTTCTCTTGTTGGGGAAGAGAGCGCCGCGGCGCGTAATGGGAGGCGGAGAGAAATTTGAAAAGTCGCTTTTTCGAGGGAGCGATAATTCCTTCTCGACGGCCCACTCGAGCGCGCGCCGCCTATTGAAAGTTTAAACGCGCGGAAGCCGCGCGAGCGAGTGCTTTCGGCCGTTTTGGGCTTTGGCGTCAGTGCGCATAATGCACCGGCACACGAGTCCAAAGAGCTTCGCACCGAGCAATCCACCAAACGCCAGTCGAGGGAGGAGTATCGGCGCTTTAGCTCTACTTTTGTAGCTCGCAATGCCGCCTGCACCAATTGCCAAGCGATCCACGCGAATTTCACTCGTGCGATCATCTTTCCCTTTCAGCTTCCCTCTCCCCCTCTCTCTGTGTATTCGAGTCCTTTGCGGCAACGCATCTCATTCCCACGTCACTCGACTGCTCGACCGAACAGTTCTTCCACGTCTAATGCCGGTGTTATTCGACTAAACCTGGCGATTACTCACGCGCTCCCAAAGCGTATTTCTTCAAACTCTCTGCCTGCTGCTCCGCATTGAATCATTGCGCGACCTCTCCAAGGACTCGCTCGACTCACAGAGCCGAAAAAACCCGCGGGGCACAGAGATCGCTCCACCGCTGCTATTAATTCCTTCAATGCCAATAGCAGCAACGGCCTCATTCACGCGCTAAGACCAACCAAGAGTGTTTCCCCGTGAGAGCGCGATTGCGTCTTCCATTTAATATAACCGTGCTATCTCCAGGGGGATCACATCGGCTCTTGGTGCGCGTTGATTATCTAAGCCTCGACGTTCTAAGCAGATGGTAGTTACACCTGATAAGTAGTATTGATCGACACGATGCCCCTTTTAATAAGCGTCAAGTAGTCGCCGGTTTGCGCAGAGCCGATAAGAATCCCATCGCTAGAAATACTCGTCGATCTCTGCTAATTCTTGAATCAGTAGCGAGGCCTGGCCGTGTTTCGTCAGTAAGATGCCAATAGGCTGCCACCTCTCACTCGTCACGTGAGCGAGACTAAGCCGAGCAGCGACCGATTGCCAGTCTAGGCGGATGAGGAACATGTATCGAAATGCAATCTTAAGGAACACGTCTTTCTTGGTATAGCCAAGGCGACACGAAGCAGGAGACTCACCGCAGTTACATGGGTCTCGGGTCTCCGGGTAGAGTTGGCCAAGGAGATGAGAACTAGAGTACGTGGAGGGCCGAGTCCTGCCAGCAGCACTAGGCACCAGGCTCACCACCCTCGGGGCTACTTGTCACTCGGGCGAACATCCACCGAGCACAGTGGTCGTGGTTGACTCGCGGCTCGCGCGTGCAGTTTTCCTCGAGACCTCGAGGTATCGCCGGAGAAAGAGAGCGCGCGCGGCCAGTGGGAGATGGAAGGAGGCGACGGGGATAGAGAGGAGATGCTGTCGCGAGGTAAAGCACGCGATGTCACAGGGAGAGAGAGCGCGCGCGCGCCTGGCCACTCTCGATGGACCGCAGAGTCCGCAGGGTCCGCAGGTAGAATCCTAATCCAATGTAACACTCTGGCCCGACTGGCCCGCGATCCTCTCGCACGCTTTCCCTCTCCCTTCCGCCTCGCTGCTTCACTCCCGCTCTCGGCAATCACCCGGAAGCGCGATCGCCCGGTAAAGCAGAGCACAAGCTTCCCAGAAGAAAAATCGAGGGATTACGACATACTCGCACTGGGCTCCCATCGGCGAACGTCGCGCTCGCCACGCGTATGCTCCGGCTCACGATTCCTCCCAAATCACCGCGAGATCACATCCTGACGAGCTAACGATTGGCCGAGTGGACCGAGGAGACGCAGTGCAGCAGGCAGCGCCGACGCGCGGACCCTCCGCGAAACGCCCGGACAATAGACCTCCAGGCGGACTGGCGGAGAGAGAGTGTGCGTGCGTCGCATCTGGAGAAGCGAGGCGACTGCACAATGAAACTGCAACCCACCGAACAGCTGTGGCGCACCAACACACTTCGATCTCACGACCTCGCCGGATCGTGGGCAAGTGCCGTCGCGACAACCGCAGCGCCGCTCAGGTGGTACCGCGCGCGACACCTGCCGCTGATAACACTGTACCAGGCTCCCGAGAGACCCCAACTCCAACCAGTGGTAATCGATATTGCCAATCTAATGATTTCTTGGGTTACTTGTTCCGAGTTGTTGCTCTTCCTGTGTCTAAAGTTGTTTTATGAGAAAGTCTGCAGGGTGGATATTGAGAGGAAATTTGGTAGGAAGGTTGAATGATTTGTTTAGGTTCTTTTTAGCTTGCTCGAGCGATCACTCTGTAAGGGAAGATTGACCTTTGCTACTGGAATCAATAATCTCGGCGCACCCGGGGAACAACGCCCTGTAAAACTGACGAAAATTAAGGTGCGCACATGCGACAAGACACTGCTCCGATAAACATGAGATATGTGTTCGTGTATTTCTAGAATATATGTACATTGTACATCAACACTTACTGGTATACACTCGACATTCCATGCGCTTCTCCTCGTAGAAACATCCGGAAGCGATCGCGCTATCTTTATTGGAAACATGTATAATCAAAGTGATGTCGTTAGAAAAATTATGCCGGATCAGTTAATAACACTCCGCGCAGTCTTTCAACGGCTTTCCGCGCGAGTAGCGAAGGCAGTATTAATAGCTTTTGAGAAATGAAGTGAAACCGGTACTAGTGGCAGTGCAATCATCTTAAGCGCTAACAAAACCGATGGACAATTACTCTATAATCTAAGCATCTATGATCGCCTAGGCAATGTTTAAACATCTCGTCGCTAGCCTATTGAAAAAAAAAACCCAGTGCAAACTGGAATGACGCTCGACCGATAAACACGGAGGGCAAAAGCGCAATTACTCATCGCTCGTTAACATGCCAGGTAAGACAGAACCTGCCTGGGAAATATTTCCTTCTCGCCGCGTCGATTTCCAGGTAGTAGAACGTTCGCTCGGGCAAAAGATCAAATCAGCTTGCGGATGCATCGATCGGCCGAGCACTCCACGGCTAATGATGACGACGTGATAGGTAATTATAACAATGAAAGATATATCCTACGTAAAAGAGCACGTTAAACGGATTATGCGACTGCTAATAGAAATGCGATGTCGAACCACACATTGATATGAACGTTACAGGCAGACGCGTGTGTATGCATATATGTATATGTTATCTCCGAGGCATTGAATATAGGGGACCCTTATGAATACGTATCGTTAGAAAATCTTGCTTTTTAAGGTACTCGAATAGAAAGTTTGATTGTTCATTTGATATTCGCTTCAAACTTCTCGGCAAGCATTTGCAAATTAACCATCCGCAAACTTGTTGCCGATTCTCTCCTCCCTCTCGGCACCAATCACGGTTATTCCAAGTCCATCGCTTCATTAACGAAATTAGGTATTTGAGGAGAGCATCATTTTAAACGGGACGGCAGGTGACACAATCGAACGACAATGGAGCTTGAAAGTTGATCCCATCTCGGCTGACTACTCTCCTATTCAGCCACCTGCATTGGTCCTTCCAAGGAGCTCCTGGCTCTAATCTACTCTCTCAAAACCGGCGAAATCTTTCGAGGGGGAGAGAGGGCGTCTCTTTAACGCCCAAAGTAATGCGGTCTTTTGAACTTGTGCCAAGAAAGAAATTCTTCCTCGCCATCGATGGACGATGGTGAGAATTTGATGGGCCATAAGTCCGAGTTCAGCACTGAACGAAGCTAATGATTCGTCTTCTTGGGTTGGCCGCTGTTGGACAAATGCTTCCAGAGGCCGGTGATGAGCGGGACGTCTCGGAAGCTATCGGCCGTCGGCTACGCCTGCTACGAGCACATCAGGTCGACCGATCTCGACTCGCCCCAGGCGTTCTGCATCTTGAAGCCGGTTGAGGGTCTCGGTACTATGTGATGCGAGCCGACGGATGTCGCGGACATCGCGCTCATCGCTGACATCGCGGACATCGCGGACATCGCTGACATCGCCGACATCGCCGACATCCCTGACACCGCCGACATCGCCGGCGTCGAATTTTGCCTGAGCGTTGTCATCGGGATACTCGTCGGCCCGGCGCTCTTCCTCTGGGCCCTCTTGCCATCGTGCGTATCCTCCTCGAAACACACCTACAACATAGGCCAAACGAACATCTCTTACCGATCGTACTTAACCTTTCCATCAGGCTCTCATCACTCCGGGCGTCACCGCGCCCCCGTCACTGTCATCAGCAACACCTGATTCGATAGGAGAAAATCGATACGGCCGAACCGCAAACGTGTTAGAGTGTTAGACGCTCACCCATGAATTCCCCGTGGGGTTGGACTCGTTGGACAGGTCGATCAGTAGATTCTTTTGACTCTCATTGCCACCCTGCCGTTTCTTTTCATTAGCGCTCTTGGCCTCGCCACTACTGTTCTTCTCGCCGCTTCCTAGAATGACCAGTAGAGCCGAGAGTGTACTCTGGTAATTGCTCTAAGGGGGTAGGGGGAATTGGCCGAGTTATCTCCGCGGATAACAGCGTGGGTGGTGGAATGACCCTCCGCATTAGAAAGTGAACCAGAGGAATTACCCACCCACTCTCTCCTCGGATAACGAGGGGCTCTTATCTTGGGGATGATGAATCCGAGGATCAGTCTGGGAGACTTGCCAAGCCTCGTAAGCCGTGTTGAACGCCTGTGCCACCGTCAACGTCACCGTCTGGGCCATTTTTCTCTTCGGGCAGAGGAACGCGTGGCACTCCATCGTCTCGTTCAGATTTGTCGCGATGAATGCAAATACATGATCGTGGGTCGCATCCGCCGAGCAGTACGAGATCCTGCAACAGATTCAGCACAATTCGCACTTCCACGCCCACCGCTGCAAATCTTCCCGGTTATTGACGAAGCCCGCGCCGGAGCGCGGATGATTGGCTGAGATTGCTCTAAAGTGACTTTCAGAGATTCCTCGGCTGACTCACCTGTATATCGAGACTTGCAGCTGATCCTCTTCGGTAGTTAAGTCTGTCATTCTAATACCCTTCAAGCTCACTGCCAGTGAGACTCGCTGCAGCTTCTTACCGCTTGCTTTTGCCTGTTACAGATGGAAGAGACATTCTACAAATGAGCGGGAAGGTGAAAAGTCGCTAATACAATAGACTTTTCTGATTGTACTCAGAAAATGATAATACAAGATGAATAGAAACTTATCCAACTTCTATGACTTGGTGGAGGAATTGGTACCAATTACATATTACGTCGAAAATAATAACACAGAAGTAATAGGAAGAAAAGCAATTCCGAGGTACACCCACCATAGTAATAACGGTCTTGATAGCCTCGGCGGTCGCTTCCTCGCTGGAGGGTGTCTCGACGAGAGTGCTGCCCAAATATTTGAGGACGAACCTCGCCTCCGACACGTCCTCGGCATCCTCCTGGGTGGTGGAGCCGCCCTCTACGCACTCGCGACTATTCGCCAGTGCCCACTCCTCGCATAGCTCTGAAACATTACACCGTCACCTCGAGTTTAGAACTGGATCTGCAACCGGACGCGAGCGAATTATTAATGCGCGGAAGAGGTAGAGGAGAGCCCGTCTCGAAGAGGCCACCGGTTCAATAAGGGTGGGAATGGCCTTTAGGAATCTCGGCCGCGCAAATGGCAACACGTGGCGGAAAGTACGTGTGTCTGCCGGGGGACATTATGCAGGCTGAAATGCGAGCCGGCGAAGAGGAGAGAAGAAAGGGATTCATAGGGAAAGGGGATTGGGAGTGAGAGACTTTTCCTCCTCCCCGAGGCTCGAGAGCACAGAGGCTGCTATGTCTGCTGGTTGCGAGCCGCTTCCCTTCCGGCGAGTAATTATGTCCTCCAATTTCCTTTTCAACCGCGTGCCGCGCGCCAATTAAGACCTTTCCGCGGCCATCCAATTAGACGTGTCCCTGATTGTTTCGATGGAAAGCTTCCTCGAGACTCGCCTGGGTCTGGATCCGTCTTTGGATTATCTTGATTTATTCATGTAAGTTTCCTTATTGCTTATATTTGACGGATTATTGGACAGAGGAAAGGTGCCGGAAGAAGACGTGGATTGGTATCGAAGAGTTGTTTGCATTTTCCGCATTTCCGAACAGTACCTCCACCGCAGGACTTCTATTCAACGGAATACATAGCTTTCTTTGAGCGCGCGTACTCGCTTCCGCGTGCATCCGCGGATATTGCTACCCTCAGCCGATAGCCTTTTCCCTATTTTCCACCCTTCATCTCTTTCTCCCGGGCCACTTTCTGAATACTCGCAATCCGGATAGCTCGGCGCCGCCGGCACTTCTCTATTTCTGCTCGGCGAAATTTCCAACCCTCTTTAAGGGAACCAATGTACCAGCTGGGACTTGATAAGCCAAGGGAGGCGGCTGGAGGCCGATGGAAATGCGAGAGCACGGCGATTGAAAAGGACTGCGCGTGCAATAATCCGATGAAGCCGGGGTGCATGAAAGTGCTCTACGTATTCGGCGTAATGGCTATTTTTCATCTTACAGCTCGGACGCCTCGATCGCAAATGGAAAACTCTCTCGAGGTACAAAGATCCCAGTGGATCCACCGGGAAAATAGGAAAGTAGTTTCCAATGGGGCGCTGCTCCTCGAAATACGAGGGAAAGAGGGGTCGCAGGTGTGTTTGGCAGAATTGGAGAGATAAGTCGCGGCAAAGGCAGGACTGCGCGAGTTGCGATACGCTTTTGGAGGAGCTCGCAGCGAAGAATAGCAGGACGAAAGTTCCTCCCTTTGCTCGGGGGAGGCTTTTTGCGAGAGAAGTGTCAATTACTACTATCGAAGCGGAGGAATCCTTGAAAGAAGCAGCCCCGGGCTCCGGCGAAAAAGGGATCCGAAGAATGCGAGACTTGCCAGGAAGCCACCCTTCTTTATACAGAGAGAGAGTGCAGTCCGATTGTCAGCCGAACCGCCGCCGCCGCCGCACCGTTAAAACGGCAGTGCAGCGCCATTTGGAGATTGCATGATTCGAGCGCAATTGGCCGTAGAATGCAATTGTGAGCGACGAGTGGGCAGCGATACCGCGACGAAAGTCAATTAAACGGGGTGGTCGAGGGGCTCGACGCGTCATGCACATTCATAAGCGAGCTCTGCCCTCGCGAACCAAGCTTGTCCAAGACTGGGAAGCTCCTCCTCCCATTCGCGTTTACTCTCCCAATCTTTCTCTGCCAATTGCCCATTTCCAATTAGACCCAAGTCTCCAACAGTTTCATCGACCACCTTCGCAAAAGTCGAAGCGCACGAGTTCACGCTGCCTATTTTGCAGGCAATTGCATCCTATTGATCGGTCGCCTGCCATTTCACGCATTCCATTTGCGCTGCCCGCCCGACCCGACTAATGCAACTATTCCCTAATTCCAGGAGATCGGCCACAATTCCACCAGTTGATGGGCCATCGACGCTCGCTCGTCCACTGAGAAACGAGCGACATGGAAAGCCGCTCTCGGGGACTCCGTGGAGGAGACGGTTTTAAGTGATCGCGGAGGAGAGCTTGGCACCTTTATCGATTCCCGGCTGCTTCTTACCTCGAGACTCACCCGCCGCCCTCGCCACGCACTTCGCTCGCAGTCTCGCCGAACCGCTCCAGCGATTCTCCAGACGCGCAACAAGCGATTGCGCGTCTCGCCCGAGAGTCCCACTGGCGAGTGCCGCTGCCCACTGGATGGGACCTCGCGATCCTGCCAGGGTGAACGAAATTGGACAATAGGGCGCTCGGACTATTGGCCAGTGGTAGATATCGAGGAGGATCAATCAAACTATTCAGCCGGAGTAATAGGCTCGATGCCAGAGGGAAAAATCGGAGTACGGGTTGATCGAATGCGACTCGATTCAAATTCTGCCCTTTCTTTCTAATTTAAAGGATTCGCTTGAATCTGAACAAGTGGGTCGAGAAATCGAGGGAGATTATGCAAATCTCACGCTCGGTAATCAGTACGAGTCTCCTGCCAGAGGCTCGAGCACTAATTATCATAATCTTAAGCAGCAATCTAGTGGGTCGATTATTGCAAACGAGCGCTTTAAACTGGTACACACACGGCAGTAGAAGCTGGCGTGTAATTACTCAACCAGTGATTACCAGAAGCGAAGGCGAATCACTGCTATCGTATCGGGCCAGTGCGTAGATCGAAAGCTTTCTAATCACAACAGCCTCCCAGTCAACACTCGCGTACCAAGCATCGAGCGCGTTTCGAAATTCCTGGCGGATCGAAGGATCAATCGAGCCTTATCAGAAGCCGTGAACTTTGCCACGAATTGGCGCTCGATTTAGCAGATACCGTGCCAAATGAAGCGTGCACGATGGACTCTCCGGGGCGGAATCAACCGCGATCCTCCGCCAGCCTTTCCGGAAAGCCGATCCAACGAAAACGGCGAGAGCGGAGAAAAAAGCGACGGGGCTTTCGATATCGGCGTCCGCCGGGCCTGATCAAGGGTTAATACGAGGAAAAAGTGCGTTGATGGACTCACTCTTGTGCTTCGAGCTGCCTTTCCAGAGGCCTCTGAAGAAGGACATTCTATCCTGACGGCTCTCTCTCTTTCTCGGCCCGATCTATCTTATGTCGTCTCCTCTTCTGCCGCCGCCGCCGCCGTCGCCGTCGCCGTGCACTCGATCGGCCGCTGCTCCGGCAAAAAGCGTCCACTCGCCCGACGTCGAAGCTCCGCACTCAGGAACATGTGCGGCGCACTCTCTCCCGGTGCATCAATGATGCCGCGATGACGATTTCTGAGGGGGCGAGCGAGGCCGAGGGCCACGGCGAATCTCCATAGCGGGGTGTGGAAGGACACGGCTCTCGCGACGGAGGGCAGAGAGAGAAAGAGAGAGAGAGAGTGGTAGAGAGATAGATAGAGAGGAAGAATCGTGGAAGCGAGGAGCCGAGAAACGATCTTAGCGGAAAGGCAGTGCGAAGCGATGTGAACGGGTCCACTGCGAGAGAGAGTTTATTCCAGTGGGCTGTCGGGTGTACATGCGCATCCCCATTCCTCGCGGCGTCTCCCTTCCATCCCTCTGCCAGAGGGAGAACGGGAGAGGAGTCCTCCTCTCTCGACGGCACGGCCACCCCCTCGACTCCCAGCATCCACCTCTCAACCCTCTCAACCCTCTCCTCCCACGGAATTTCTTCTCCGCCACCCTCTTCCTCCTCTCATATTCTAGGCAATATCACTCCCTGCTACATTCACCGCCAGTCCTGCCCCCTTTACACGCGGATTTCCGCTTTCCCCAACCTTCCACCCCCCCAAAGAACCATCTTATACGGATTATTCTCACGCGCTCGCCATCCCCTAATAGCAACATGTCGCCCCCTCGTACTTGCCCTCGTCTTCCTTCCACTCTGTCTCTCCCGGCCCACCGGTACTTTCGGATTGCAGATTACCGGCCGTGTCCTCGCCAATGAGATTCCTCGAGGATACGCGTGAGCAGGAGGAATTGATGCTGCAATCTCGTGCGATCGTTGCTCACTGGTGCCAGCTGCGAGCGAGTTGAGAGGAGTTGGCAAGGAATTCCCGCCGAGAATCGTAGAATTTTGGGGGGATTAGGGGGAAGGTGGATGTGGAACTATTTCTGGGATCTTTTGATGGTGAAAAATATAGAAAATCTCACTTTAGAGTATTTATGAACATTGTAAATGTTTATAGTAATTTGTTAAGGGTCTATGAATCTTTTAAATATGTTTTTCCCGATAAGACACTATTAAAATCAATAGGTTCCAGAGATCGTAATAGACCCCGAGTCACTTTCAACTATTAAAAGTGTTATACTAATCCGTCAAGAATTACTGTATAAGAACACTACTTAAATGGCGATAATCCCCGAAAAATTGCAAGTGAGATAATTGAAATGATTAATGAGAGTATGATCGATGGAGGGATTGAACGAAGCGCCTCGAGAGATTGCAGAGATGGGGGATTAGCGAGGAAGGGGCGGGGCGGGAGGGAAGAGAGAGAAGAGCGTCTGGGCCGGTTGCTGATGCAAGTCGGCCGACGTCTCTCGCGATCTGGCTGGCCGGCGGCTCGGCGAGGGCCACGCGAAGGAATCCAGGCTTGAAAGTGTGTAAGTATAACAGGAGTCCTCAGCTATCCTCGAGCCGCTGTCTGCAAGGCCGATTACATCGCGCTCCGCGCTCGGCGCTCGCCTTCCTCCAAGGGAGAGCGACGCGAGCGCCCGTCGGGGGGTGGGAGAGGGAGAACTCTGCGTAATTGGGCCCAACATCACTTATAAGCCGGCTGATGCAAGAAGTCGCTCCCGCGCACAGGTATTTCCTTCTCGGAAATCCGTCTCGCAAGGAAACCCGGCAATGACGCCCGATCCTTTCTTCATTAATTGCCCTCGGCCAATTAGTCCCTCGCCCTTTCATCATCCCCGTCCTCGCGCTCGCCAAAAGCTCCTCTCTGCTGCATCAGTATATATGTACTTTGCACCTCGCAGTTGGTAGTTTGCGAATAATTGCACGCTGTCGGCGATCTCTCGATCGACGGGGGAAAAAGAGAGTGGATCGGTCGATTTTTACTGACAAGTGAGGGGCAACTAACGGGACGACGGGCCGCCCGGTGAAATTTATCGGGGCCCCGCGCTAACGGGCCCTCCCGTTAGAGGATCTTATCAGAGTACGAGTGGCCTCGGCGAGCTGCACCGCGCGCGCCAGTTGCATCGTAGAGTCGCGGCGATAAATTGTTCTCTAGCCGATGACAAGGCGAGCGCGCGGCAGCGGCAGGTTTTTGAAATTGCTCGATCGGAACTGGTTCTGAAATACGAGTCTTTGCGCGCTGAACTTGACACCGCGCGCGCGCTCGCGCGCTCGCATGATTCGCATTTACGGAAACTGTGTCAGCGGAGCGGAGTGCAGACCGCGGGCGCCTTCGCCTCCGCGCGATAGCCGAAAGCGAGCAAAGATCAATGCGTCGGGGCATCTGCCGTCACTGGCTGCAGGAAGTGTCGAAATCGCCCCGCGTTGTATAAGCGACGCAGGCATCGCGCGCTCCGATATCCCGATCGGCCAAATAGAGATCGATCGACGCGCGCGGAAGTCAACAGACCCGTTTCGCAAGGAGGATCGCGAGATAAACGCAAAACTCCTCGGCCGCGCTCCGGGTGCGAGAGAGCGCGCGCGCCAACGCCACGGACTCACCACGTGCCGCCGAGGGAAAAGTGAAAAGGGTACGCGTACGTGTGCCAGAGTGTGCGTGCGCGCGCGCGCGACTTATGTAAAATAACATTGGCCGCGCGAAATTACACGGTATCGCTGCCGCGCCGAATAATCACCGCCCCGGGAAACCCTCTCTAATCATCTAGCGCGAGTGAAAGGGACTTCTATCCTGGCTGCTTAATAATAGTATAAACACACCACAATTCTCCGCGCCACTCAGAAAAGGAGATTGTGCACCTGGACTAGTTACATTGCTAATATCTCCCCTTCTACTCGATTCTCCAAACTCACCCCGTCGTTTTATTCTCTTGCGCATGATGCAACATTTCTGTATATCAGAATTAAAACTAGAAAAACTTATGATTATAGAAAAAGATCGACTCACTCTTGTGTCTGGTGAACCTCCTTAGCTTCTTGAAGAACGGCATGGTGGTCGATGTCCTCTCGCGGCTCGATCTTGTCACCGAGTGATCTTTCGTGAAGCGCGCTCGACTCGACTCTTCATCGGACCTCCTGGCCTCCGGAGTGTACGAGCATTGGCACGTGCACTCTCTCCTCCGCCGAAGCTGTCTGATGTCTGATCAAGTAGTGTAGTACTTGACCATTCTCCTGCGCTAAGGTCCTACGCATTACGGCTCCCCCACTATCCGCCGTCCTGCACTATACGCAAACCCTCTCCCACCTCCTCGCTCGTGTATCCACGCCACACGCACCCCCATTAAACTCTTCGTTGTAGATTCCAACCTCGATTATCTTGTATTTCAAAGCTAACCGCGATTCCTTTCCCTTAACCACCAGTCGATACTCTGAAGTTGAAGTTGCGGACTACAACTTCATTCTCCCTTAGCGCTGTTCTGCATTGCCACTTGAAAGTCTCTAACGAAACCTTCTAAGGTCTTGCTTAGGGAGACTTGGGTTCCCCATTAAAAGGTGTCGCCTTTTAATTTAGCCCGAAGTGGGGAGGTGTTATATGTGTTGGAATCGGGTTTTCCACGCGGTTTATATAAAAGTCTCACGGACGTAAGTGAGTAGTTGAGGAACTGCGGGAGCGAGCGAAGTATGTGTATGTCGAAGTGGATTTTCCCCCGAGGCCGATTAAGAGAGCGTTGGATATAAAGTCGAAGGTGCACTTCTCGATTTTCTTGAAAACCTGTATCGGCACCTTTCCTTTTTCCTGCCTTTTTTCCCCGTAAAAAGAGCTCGCTCCAATACCGTTAGCGCGAGGTGGAACGCGTTAAGAATTATTAAGTACTAAGTAATAGCGGGATAATTGGTAGGTAGGGCCGATGCCTAGTGCATTGCCAATCGATTATAATCACACGACGCGATCGCGTCCAATAAACAGATGCGCGGCCTCGCGGCAACCTAGACAATCTCACTGTAATCAAGACATTTGCATATTGAATTAGTACTCACTCACTTTGTTTTCCCAGCGCCGGCCACTTAGATCTCTTCAGATTCTCGAGCAATCTTCACCACAGCACAAATTGCACTTCACGACGCGACTGAACTTGATCGCTTTGAGATTTGACCGACTCGATCTCGATTCGATATCTCGAATCAGCTGTCGCGGACGAGAGTGAAGTTGGCGCTGGCGCACTGTGTACAGTGAAGTCAGCCGCGTTCGGCCAACTCGGAGTTATTTACCGACGAAGCGCACGTTCGCCGCACGAGCGAGTAAAACATTGCAAATTACTCGGAATTGCGGGCGAGACAGTGTTTCTCGCGGGCTCCCACGCACGAGCATTAACCTAACGCGACGACCTCGCACGCCCGACACGGCCGCCTATTGTTCTCAAGATGCGCAGTTGGGGAAAGGTCGCGCTAACCTTTTGCCGAAACTACAGACCGCCGAAGCGGTGGCAGGAGGATGCTGTTAAATCTGAACTGCTTACGTACTATCCACGGTAAGTAGCACATTTCTCCCATGTGCTGTTTCAATTAGCAGAGATTGTTCACGAGAGATTACGTCACGCAGGCACAAGGATTTCGTGGAGCCGGAAATCAAACCGTCCAAGCTCCTGATGGTTCAGAGGGTCAAGCCTTACAAGGGCAATCCGTATTGGCAGAAACAGATATTAGACTCATTGGGAATTGGAGAAGACGCCAAGGTATCTCACATTGTTGTTAATAGTTTAGTTGCAATGATATGAATTGATTCGTGATTGCTTGTTCTGTTTGTGTTGCAGGTGAGTAAGTACGCCATAGTGAAAAACACTCCTGAGGTATGTGCGAATCTCTGGACAGTAAAGCACTTGGTGAAAATCTCACCTGTTGAGCTACCGGAGAACAAGGTTGATGAGACTATAGTTGATAGAGTGTGGTTGCAAGAACACGGGAATTTGACTAGAATCCCTAAAATCGATTCAGTGCGGTACGAAGCAGCTGTGAAGTATCATATTGATAACAAGAAAGTACTAGAAAAAGACGAAATACAAACAGTCTTGAGACAAAAATGGATAAACGGCAATGTACCTTAATGAGGAAAGATCGCGAATGGGAGAAAGGCAACATGTACAGTAGCTATTACCAAAGGTATTTGATCTCTGGTGAATAGTTTGGATTTACGACGACAGGGCAGCATTACGACAACAATAAAGATGAAACCATGGAACAAATAATATGTTTTATTTGCACTTGTCACACGGTCGTCGGACCACATGTTAGAACCTACCAACAATAATGTTAAAATTTCAATTTTTCCCCTCGATTTTCCGGCACACGGATGGACGACTCGCGTGTTTTATCAGCAGCGAGTCGTCCACGCTTGTGCGGATGGTGTAGAGACACACTCCGGCAAGTTCTATGGTATGTGGAAAATGAGTGCCGCGATGGGTCAGTCGTGCGGACCTACATTATAACGTGTCGTCGACGAATGAAGTCTCGGGATATGAATCTAGATCTCGATGAGCAAGACTGTGCGAGAGAAAGAGAGATGTCGAGGGAGAGATGAATAGGTCTCGCGCAATCGTGAAAATACGTAATTCTTTTTGGGGATTACTCGGCTAGGCCATCGCGCCACCTTCCTGGCAGAGAAGGTGTACCTTTGAAAGGCCGCTTAACGCATAAGCACTCTACGACGCTCGACTGGTTGGGCAATTGTTACTTGAATATCCCGATCCTCCTACTCTTTGAGCAGCTCGACTCCGGACAGTTAGCGGTCGACTAGAAAAGATCCTCTGCGTTCCTATGTGATTCTAGTTTGAAACTGTAAACCTAGTCGTATCATTAAGCTAATCGTAAGTTCCTAGAAATAAGTTCTCGATCTCGACATGCTTGAAGGGAGGAATTGAAATAATGTCGATAACGCCAACACTTGGAAGTCCTATATTGATGAAGAAGAGAGCGGCAGGCTTATGTTGAGAAAGTCGCGGGGCACGCGCACGTCCCCGCGTTCGGCTTCCTAGTTTACGTGTTGTTCGAGGAGCGGCGTCTATTTCGCAACTTCCAAAAGCGCCTGTCCCTGGAGGAGTGGTGAATGGAGATGGTGTTCTGGGCTCGGTTCGCCTTCTCGGGCAAGTACATCCTGAGCAATCTCGCGGCCCGCTCGTCGTGGGACCTCTCGGCGGACTTGCCACTTAAAAAGTTCAGTAGCTTGATGCTTCGCCTCTTGATCCTCAGCCGATTGAGGAAGTTCTTGGCGGCGGGCGCACTGCTCGAGCTGGCTTCCATCTGCTCCTCCTCTTCCTCCTCGCGTCTTCTCACCTTCCTCTGGAGGACCTCCATGCGCCTCTTCCGTTCCTGGTAAGAATCGAGTCTCTTGCTCCGTCTCCTCTCGGCATTTCTACTGTTATTCTCCTCAGCTCTCCTGGTCAAGGACTCGAGTTCCTTCAACCTTTCATCCTCCTGCGACGTGCTGCCCTTCCGCTGGCTCTCCTCCTCGCTGACGAAGACTTCGTCGGCGTCCGACAGTTTCCGATGCAGGTCGACGATCTTCCGCCGGAACTCCTCGTCCTCCTGACTGAGTTTAGCGAATATCCGGTCCCTCTCGCCCAGATCGGAGCCCGACGCGAGGCTCTTCGAGGTCGCCCCTTGCAACCTCTGTCACCACCACCCCACCTGCTGTTTCCCACTACCGGGCGAGTCGTCCTCCTCCGGCAGCGGCTCCAGGCGTCTTCTGCTCGGGAAGCACCTCAGCGAGCCGAGGCTCCCGCTGCCGAGCAGCTGATCCATGCTCAACTCCGGCAGATTGCAATCCTCGTTCTCGGACTCCTGGTCGCAGTCCTCGTCCACCGAGAGGTTCAGCCCGTAGTTATCCTCGCCGATGCCGGCGACGTCGGCCCCAGCGCCGTTCGGCGTCGACTGCGGCGGCGGCTATGGAAGTCAGTCACAGCTCGGGCTAGTGATTCTTGGCAAACAGAGGGCAAGCAAAGTCATGCAGAGGCGTGCGCGAAGCTTACGAGCTAAGATATATTTCTCTCGGGGAAGAGCGCCCGCGCGCGTCCGTCTACCTCTCACCACTGGCGATCGAATGTACTCTAGCGCCGTGAAGAAGGGTGAAACAAGCAGGGGATTTCATTACGGATATAAAGCTGAGTAAGTACAAAGCGCGTGAGGTCTAATTCGATCAGTAAACGACCCTCTCAACTGGTAGAATCTGCCAGGATTCCTTGGTGAAATGGTTTAGGAGTTTGACGAGGCCATCTACTCTCTCAGTTCCAGCCAGTAGCTTCGACTCTCTCAATCAGACCGGAAGTAAGGATAGTGCGGCATTACCGAATTCCCGCTGAAGCTCTCGTCGTCCGGGCCCCCGGAGGTCGGCGTGCCCCAGATGTCGTCGCCGGACGTCGCCCCGGATGTGGTGCCCTCCTCGTCGTTCGCCTCCAGGGAGAATTCCGTCCTCTCCGGCGGCACCGGCGGCTGGAGGAGGTAGCCGCCGACTCCCTCGCTCAACTGTTCGAGCAATCCGATCTTACTAACAACGTAGTTTCTCGCCCGAGAAGTCCAGGACCTAAGACCAACCGGGAGCGGTGGGGAATCGGTGTCCCGATTGTCCTCCTCCCCTTGATCCTCGAGGTCGTCGTCCTGATCTAAACTGCTCATGGTGCCGTAGCGCCTCAGTGCCCTGAAACGTAACGCGAGTTGCCTGCGAATTCGCCTGGGTTTTCGCACGATCATCTAGTTAGCCCGGCGACTGGTGCTGCCCTACGAACTTGCTTCCGGTCTACCTGTACGGCGGCTCCCCGTCGCAGTCGAGGTCGTCCTCGCTGCCGTCCTCGGTGTTGCCGTCGGCGGGCGTGTAGTTGGGACTGTTGCGCCCGGGACTGTCGCTCAAGCCGTTGCGCAGTCGGTGCCTCGTGCATAGGTCCGGGGTCGGTGGTAGTACGGAGATTCTCGGCGGCACCGGGGAAAAGGGGTCTCTCGCCAAGGGCGACGTCGGGCATCCAGATCTACTTAACAAAACAGGTATCACTCATCCCCCACTCTTACATGTCCTGCTCTCTCGTCTCATTAAGTTAAATGTTCCAGGTGCAGTAATCACATTACCTGTGACACCGTCTGCAGATGCTGATCGAACTGCTCGAGTTCTCTCGCGAGGACACGTGCGAGAGGAAATCATTCTTCCGACCGGAGAGACTGTTAGATCTCACGGTACTGAGGCTGGCGCTCGAGGCCGTGCTCTGTTGCTCGATGTCCAAGTTCAAGACTTCCGCCGGCAGCTCCTCGGGCACGGGGACGGCGATGGAATCGGCGTGCAATCCTTGCCCGCTGTTCGATTCCCTGGGTGCACGCGCCGCAAGTTCCTCAGCGGTCCATTCCTCCAGGGAACTCTCTTGGTCCTGATCGGGCGGCGGAATCTGGTGGGAGTTTCGAACCCATTGAGCGAGGTGGTTGTTCTCCCGCGTGCTCTTTAGAATTGTCTCGAGACTCTCGGCCGAGTGTGGCTCTTTCTCTTCACTAGGCTGCTGCAGGGAATCTCTCATGATCTGAGGTGTTGCGGGCGCAGGTGCGTGCAGGTAAAACTGTTGATAGTTGATTATTAGAGTATGTTGACGGTAGAGTCGACTGAGAGAGAGTTTTTATTGTTTAGGGACTCACTGGTGAGTGCTCGATGGCATCGCGTACTACCGGAAAGTGGGTAAGGTTGTTCGGACTCTCCTCGGGGCTGTCAGGGTTCGGCGTCCCCCCATAGCCTGTATTCACATAGATTCTAAAATGCAACGGATTAGTGCAGACAGAGGAAGCTACCGGGTTCTCTAGCGAAAGAAGCGACAAGTGTCACCGAGAAAGCGATGGAAAGAGTAAAGAAGAAGAGACAAATTGCGACGTCCGAATCGGCCCGAGTGGTACAACTCCCGAAACCTCTGGGCGAACTCAACTGGCGCGTAGGCCACTGAGAAAACTGTTACTCGCAAGCTTAGCGTTGGCAACTTACATTTGACGCTGGAGGAGATTGTGCCAGACGGCCTTCAACTCCGGACTAGGCGCCCTCAGGACGATGACGCGCCTTCGTGGACGGCTGTGCGGACTGCAGCCGCCGCTGTTGGCGATCTCGGCATTGCCGTTCTCGGCGTTGCCGTTCGTATTGACGGAGACCTGGAGGCGAAACTCCGTCGGCCTCTTTCGCACGGTGAAACAGGCTTCGGCGATGGACGAGAGGCGCAACGGCTCCTCCGTCACGAAGAGGACCCGGTCCCTCGAGACTCGGGCAAACACTAGAAGATCAGTCAGCAGGAGAGCCCAGGTCGGTTGCAGCCTCCCGCGAGCCTCGACCTTCGCCAGGGCGCCGCCGAAAAGCCTGCAAAAGTGGAATTTGTCCAGTTTCACAAATTCCACTGTAAATACAGAGCTCTGTATGCATTCTAGGCTAGGCCTCCCGGGGCGGACTCGGCCGAATATCGCCCGGGGCTCGGGGAACCGGCGAAGGTGACCAATGAGAGACTAACCACTGCCTGCCCGGCATCGCCAGGGTGAACGGCTTGCATCGCGCAAAGACCAGCCGGGACTCGACTTCCTGCAGACTAAGCAGCGGCCTCCCGGTGTCGCGCGGCGGCTCCATCACGCCGGCGTTCGCCGTCGCTTCCCGGTAGCCTTGCGCCAGGTCCCGCGCCTGCTGACAGTTTCTCGGCGATGCCTGGCCCAATAATCGTGTCATCTCTCTAAAAGGGAATCTCGTTTCAGAGCTCGGCAGGGAGAAGCTGCCCGTCGAGGGAAAATATCTGCCTCGGAAGAAAACTGACGCGCACCTATAGTGTTCTAGAGGCAGTAGCAAAATACCCGTGAGATCGGGACGTTTCTTTTGCGGGACGGCTGGCTCGCAGACCAACTTGGCGAAGGCCGAGTTCCGCCGGAGAGCGACCAGGAGGCAACAGGCGCGTTGCAGGCCACTGAGGTAACGTCGGTAGGCGGCGGTGAGCCTAGGCACTCGACAGAGGTAGCTGTCGATCCCTCCGCCCTCGTCTCGGATCTCCTCCGAGAGCTTCAGCAGCTCGTCGAGGTTTTGAAAGAGGATCATGTAATCGGCGGCAGCGAGCACCTCCCGATTCTCGGCGAGTGGCGCCATGAAGCGAGTGTGCCCGCTCTTCAAGATACCCCAGTAGCGGGTCTCTCGCACTGTTAGCTCCTCCTCGGGCGGTGCGTCCGGCGCCAGATTCGGGAATACCTGATTCAATCAAGCCGGATGTGTGCCAGTTTTATACTTACCCTTGATTTGTTGGGTTTGATGATGATGCGGGGAAGGGGGGCGAGTGGAATGAAATAAACGCAAGGTGTTATGTGAAACAAAACTTGTTGGACAACAAAACGAACAATCGACGAGAGTATACAAAACATAATCGCTCGCTCATCGTATAACTTAATTGAACTCAATCGGGAAAGAAGAGTAGTTCCTTTCGCGGATTAGAAAGCGCGAGCCGGACAGTGCAGAGTTGCCCTCTCGGCGCTGCACTCGCGTTTCTACGATTAAAGGAGAAGGAAAATTCAAGTCAAGCGATTCCCGACGAGAACGAACGCTCTTCGGGCTTAGCTCGGTGCCTCGGGGCGGCACCGCGCTTCTCTCTCCACGCACCGCGACAGTAAGCTCGACAAAAGAACGCATGCGATTAAACATAGAACTCTAGCGATTACTCTAACATTTACAAGAACAAATTCTATCCTCAAAGTCCACTAAGCGATAAACTTAACTCTGCTATGGCACGCAATCGTTTCACTCCGGTCTCTCGACTCGATAGGATGAAATACTTGTCGGCGCACCCTGCTTTCTCCCTGGCCTCCTTTACACAAATAAACCTCTACCACCGAGACGTCCCACAGACCTCGCTGGGCCGAGTGGGACTAAAGCGCGCACAATCCGGACTACTCGAGCGTCTCACGCGGCGCAAAACAAAACGAAAGGAAAGTGAAAATCAAAAAGGGAAACTGGTTAAAAAGAAAAACGGCGAGAAAAACTGCAAAAACGAAAGAACAAAAAAAAAGAGGCTCGGACGGACATCGGCGTTGAGGGCTCTCATACGAGGACGCCAGTACCGACCTCGGCGCTAAAGGTAACCGTTTGCTGGCCAGGCACGACGGGCTGCTGCAAATTGACACACATGGAGGTGGGCCGCTGCATGAACGAGTGGACGCCACCCTTCCGATAGACCTCCAGGACCAATTGATTAGTGGCGGCTTGGATGAGCCCGAGGATCTCGTCCCTGGCTCTCGTCACGACGTTCGTCGTCTCGACGAAGACGACATAGTCGCCGGGTTTGAGGCCGGAACGCTCCGCGGGACTGCCGGGGTCGACCCTCTCGACGCGCGGCGGTCGTCCCCACGACAGCGAGAAGCCCCAGGGCACCTGCTCGACAGAGAGCCAATTGGTTTTGCGTGAGTAATCGGAGGAAATCGGCGAGGTTAATTAGTAAATGATACCTTCGATCGAAGGTGAGAGGCCAACCTGGTTAACCGTGCTCTGTCTTATCAGCCTCCTGGTGACGGTGCAAGGCGTCCTGCCTCCCCTGGCCGTGAAGCCTGGATGCAGAGGTAAACCGGTGAGGGGGTCAAGGGGCTCGAGCTCCAAGTGCCTCAAGTATGTCAGGTCATCCGGCCCGCCGCTATTATTATTATCCGGCTCCCCATCCTTCGAGAGAGGCGGCGACACTCCGCACTCTTGCGGCAGCCCGACGTACGGGGTGGTGCTGCTGTTCCGACCGGTTCCTGCTTCCAATGGGTGCCATGTCGCTTCCTGCAAAGATTGGCCGGTTTTTCTCTGGCGCACTCCACTATCCTCCACCCTTTTGCTAGAGCCGGATGCAGTGGGGAGGTGGCGGAAGGCCTCCTCCTCGCTCTCTACTCTACTACTCACCTTATCTTGGGAGAGCGGCAGGGGTAGAGTCATGCAGCCTAGCAGCTCACTGCGTCTGGAATAGGAAATAGGCCCAAGTCACGCCAAGTCCGATTTCACTTTTACTCCGAAAGGAAAGTCATAGCCGAGGGAGA
This sequence comes from Crossocerus cetratus, assembly GCA_963675795.1. Lineage (NCBI taxonomy): Eukaryota > Metazoa > Arthropoda > Insecta > Hymenoptera > Crabronidae > Crossocerus > Crossocerus cetratus. The sequence continues at coordinate 21,694,217 of OY776667.1, forward strand.
GAGGGAGCGAGAGGGCGCGTGTACAACTCGCGGGGAGCGAACCGCCGATCAAACTAACGCTGCACGTGGTGGACGTGATGCGCATGCTTTCGCGGAATCGATTCCCCTTCCTACTGCGAGCGCTCGAGTATCGCAGTCCCCCTGATTCTACCGACTCGCTACACTCTAGATAGCCGACCGTCTGCAATTTGTCTACCCAAAGTCCCGCTCGACCGAGCCGAGTCTCCTCGTCCCCGAGGGCTCTTTTTCAGGTCAGAAGACCTTTGGAAAAGGCTAGTCCGGCCCGAAAAAGACCGCATGACCAGCAGCATTAGAGAGTATTGTTAGATAAGATGTCCCTTTCACGGCGCGCTCCGTCTCAGTCTCAACTCGAGCACTGAACCACTGAAACCACTGAAACAGTGGTGACTCTTGACCCCAATTTCTCCGGCGAGATAGTCTGCCTACTTTTCGTCGGGCTTTTCTATGCACCGCTAACTATTCATTGTAGAAACAGCGGATCTCGAGGATCCGCCACTTATCCCCGGTATACTGATGAGTTCGCATAATGTTCCGCCGAACCACTCGATCCTCCAAAGTGGCCTCTTATCGCCGGTGCTCCGCTGGGAAATAGAAAAACCCACTCTGCCCTCTGTACACCCTCGAAACCGGGGGAGGGTTCCAACTATCTGCCAGGTTTAAACGCGCTCTCGCGTGAGATTGGAATCTAGCGATTATGCGGACGAGCCGGCGGAAGCCTTGCTTACCGGATTCGGTGTCTGCGCTCATTTAGCAAGGAACTCAAGGCTGCTGATTGGAGGCGAATTGGATATAAATTGTGAAGAGAATGCTTACCTTGCACGGCGATCCCGATGCCAGACTGCGATGTCGAGGGACGCGGGCTTGCTGGTGCAGTGCTCGTCGAAGCAGGAGCAGGGTAGTATCAAGGTCTCGTGGAAAACAGGATTCGGCGTGGCTTTGTGAACCGCCGTTCGCTTCACAACCCCCTCGCCGCTGTTGTTCTTGAGGCTCACCTTGACGTAAGCGTGGATCGGCCCCTCGTACGTCCTCCGGAGGTCCTTGCACCTGATCACTGCGCAAAAGCAACCAATATCTTAATATTTAACGCTCGGCTCGACTGGCCTTCCGCGGCGGAGCTCCCGGGGCTGGGAAACGAGCTGCACTCGCATCCACGCACCATCCACGCACGCACTCTCTCTCTCTCTCTCTATCGTCGAGAGCCACGCACTTTCCAGGAACATTCAACACCAACGCGATTCGGCGAGCAGACACACACCGCGCAAGAGACGTGTCAGCTCCGGGGACTCGGGACCGTCGGCGACGTGACGGCGTGTGCGCTCTGGGCTAAGGTTTTTGGATTTCGGAGATGGCGAGAGACGCTGGCAGAAGCGAGTCATCGATCGCAGGGTAGCGAGGTAGCGGCTCTCGGCGCCGAGAGCTGAATACAAAGCGTCATCTTGGAGGCTCGCCGCCAGCGGGGAAAGCGACTGCTCGACGATGGAGGAAGGCGAGAGGCGGATCGAGGGTGGCTACTTTCATTTACACTTGTTTACGCGCAGCAACTCGAGACGCTGGACGAGAGGAGGATCAATGATAGCGAGCCTACTAACCGGGAGCGAATCACCAGGAGGGTCTCTGGGTTACTGGCACAAGAGTCTATCGCGGCCTGCCAAGTCAAACTGCACCCCCCACCCGCCCCCACGCTACCGAGAACCTCGGCGACGAGCGCATGTCTCCTCGGCGTCGCGACGCAGGGGCGTCGTTGCGAGAGCGCAAAAAATCACCCATTCTTACCCGCTCACCGCATCTATCGCCAGTAATACGCAGACTGGCCTGCTCTAGGGGGATGCGGCAAGGACGCGCGCTTTTGCAACCCGATCGAACTCTCTCTCTCTCTCTCTCTCTCTCTCTCTCTCTTACCTCGAACGTGGATGCAGTCGGCGACGAGCGAGTACTCGATCTCGATGGAACCTCGACCACTGGACCGCGCCGGCTCCGATTCGGGACTGAACTTTAGACAGCGGCGCACCGTCGCGAGCAACGGGGCCTCCGGGGTCGTCGAGACCGAGGTGAAGAACGACTTGGAGCTATGCATGTCGTCGGTGATGCTCGACTTCGGACTCTCCAGGTCCCAGGAGGAGGTCGCTTTTTCTGTGAGGTCCTGCTCCTTTCGCTCCTCGAAGGTGCAGAAGGACCTCTTCTCCGAGGGGAAGTTCCACTTGTCCTCGTCGAGGGTGGAATCGAGATCTGTCTCGAGCGCGAGCTTCTTCACGTGGGGGTTGATCGCCTCCGCTAAACCCTGAGGTTCTGTCTCCCCGGAGTTTTCAACAGTGTACTTTCCAGACGGTGTGTCGGAGGAGCTGGTTTTCGCGCGTTTCTCCTCGCAGGTCTTCTCCATGTCCTTTCGATGGCGCTTTCTCCTTATACCCCGCTGGCGCTTGAGGGTGAATTCTCCCTCGGGCTCCTGGGCCGGCGACGCGAAGGCCCAGGATATCGGCGAGGGGTCCTCTAACAATTGGCTCGCCGAGGAGACCGAGCTGTCGTTGTGATAGCCAGCCTCGCTCTCGAGGATCTGCTCCTCCGCGTGCTCGTAGGTCTGGTCCAGTTGGTCCTCCGCTCGACAGGCTTTACTACAGGAACCCTCGAGGACCTTCTGCCTCTCCTCGAGGTCGTCCAGTAGAATCTCCGCGACGCTTCTTCCACTGAAGTTCTTCTCCTGTTCCCTGTCGATCAAAGTACACCTTGCAATATATATATTCCCAACACACCTTACTCCCCAACTCTCCCTCCCCCTCGAATCAATTGTCCTTGAAGCTCCAAAGCCTCGATCAATATCTTACCTGTTGAGAACCTCCGTCACCGTGTTCTGCACGTTCTCGAATTCGTGCAGGTCTTGATCTATCGCCAAGTTGGACAATTTACCGAGTAGCGGCGTGTGACCCTGGCTCTGACCTTGGCCCTTGAGCTTGAAAGGACTCGCGGCCTGACTGTTCTTCGAGTGGTAAGGCGTCTTGCATCGGCCGTGGATCTTCGTTATCTTAGCGAGCTTCGGGACCTGCGGCGTCCTCGCGTACCCAGCGATCTTCGCCCTCGACTGACAATTCGGCGGATAGAGTCTCTGCTTGAGCGGGACCGATTCCGCCTCCATCACGTCCTCGGGACTCGTCGCCAGGGAGATCTGCTGGAAGAAGTCGGAGACGTGCGACTGGAGATTGGCGCGCGCCTCGTTGACGATGTTCTGCGGGAGCTCGCTCTCGCTGTGGAAGTTGTTGGTCTTGCTCTGGAGGAAGAGGCTCGGGTCCGTAGGCAGGGTGAGGGCCCGCGCGCACTTACTGCCCGCCGGGAAGAACATGAGCGGGCCGATGTCGCTGTCGACTCGCGGGGTGCTTTGGTAGAAGCTCTCTGTCGTCGAGGGTGCGTTCTCCTCTTGGGACATCGATTGACGCTTGCTCGCACGGAGATTTGGTTTCGTTGTCTGTGGATTGTGAAAGATAGTCTTTTTTAGAACCATTTTATTATATCCGTACAAGATACTGTTTTTAGAATAATTTTGTCATATTTGTAACTGTTTTTAGAATAATTTTATCATATCTCTGCACAATACTCTGTTTCAGAAGAATCGAGACTCGAATAATTTTCTCGTATCTCTGTGATTCCTAGAGGTGTTTAGTTACCTGGAAGTAATCCTTGATCCTGAGATCGCTGCCGTGGCTCCTGCATCTTCGTCTTCGAGCCGGCGTCGCCCTGGTCGCGGTGGGATTCTCGCCTGGTTGACTAGGTAGCGGCCGGTTTTTGGTGCCGGTGGCCGGCGGTGTGTTGGACAGGTCCCGAAAGGGCCTTCTAGCCGTCTTGTTCAGCTTGGCGGGGCCATGGGGCGTCGCGGTAGTCGCCGTCGACAGCGATCTCGAGACCGTCCACTTGAGCATCTCTGCAAAATCGACCAATCAAAATTCCCTCCTTTTTCTCTTCCTCTCGCTAGCTTCGACCTTCAACGTACTCCGGGGAAGAAATACGTTGGACTTAATACCCAAGGAAACTTATCAGACTCTCTCGATCTCAGCGCACAGGAAGACGCCGGGTGACACTTCTCCCCAACTCGACTCTCACCCGTTGTTCCTCGACGACGCACGTGCGTGCGCCCGAAAAGTAAATGATTGCTTCTAATTGAGTGGCGGGCGGAGGAAGGATCGAGGGAAAATACTAGAAAGAGCGCGGCGGTGACGAAATCGAGGGATACACCTGTCGCGACATACGGGAGCCAGGGAAACAGGTGAAAGGATCGCCGGTGCACCTGAGTCCTCGTCCTCGTGCATTTCCTCGCTTTCACGAGTTAACACTTGTCCAACGATCGACTTCTTCCTCACGGCTTCGAGCCACCGCTTCTTCTACTCTTCCACTCCAACTACTCTCTCTTTCCGTTTCCACCCCCTTTCCTCCTCGGCGAGTCATTCAGCGGGCCCATTCACGGGGCCCGACTCCCCTCGGCGAATGACTCTCTTCGACGCGGGAAGTCATGCATTCGCCGCAGCGGTCAGCGCCGTGTTGGCTTGCGGTTCTCCGCAAGAGTTCTCTCCCGCTTATGAATATAATCGGAGATTCGATTATGACTCTCGGTGGTTCCACAGAGTCGGCGCGCGGATATACTCCATTTCCTCGGGACAAACGACCCGCGAACGAGCGCGCCGCCCAATCATATAAAGCGTTGGCCAAATAACAGCGGGCCGAGATCCTCGCGGTGACTGGCGGCAGTGCGCACTGGTATGTAGTTGCGGCTATGTACTCTCTCGCTGGTAGGACCAGAGCACCAGCAGGTTTTCACTTTTAACGGTTCCTTAGGGACTGGTGGGGGCAGACGGCGAACATGCCGCATTGTGAGGTGGGTATAAAAATGCAGTCATTTACATACAAGCTGTTACCATGTCGCGCGCGCGCCACCACGACCCACGGTCCTAGTCTGCGCTCTTTTCATCGTGTGCACTCCTTTTCGCAGGTTCCGCTCTTTCGCACCCTTCGATATCTCTCGGCATTTATAGATTTGTATATGGTACTTTATTATATTTCTATTATATATTATACTATATATGTATGGTATATATTATTTATTTTATTCATTTATTTACTGTAGTTTCACGGGCTAAAGCCCTCTGGTAAAAAATATAAAGGCAAGACATGGGAATATTGAGCAACGGCGGAAATGACATAATAGTCAGAAAAAACCATGCACTTAGCAGTCGCACATCATAATTGATAAAGACACCGTTTAAAAATTGATATGGTGTTAGATTTATAGATGAAAATCATGTTTTGAAATGTATTAATAAGAAGTTAATAGTAAATTGTAGGTTTTTAATAGGACTAGAATGAGAGTTATCGAGGGGGATTGTCCGGTGATCTTTGCCGGGTTGATCTGACGACGGCGTTTCCTCCGGTGCGCGCTCGGCGAGGGAGCACCTGCCCATATGCCGGCAGGCCACGCACGCACCACCCCTCGCATCTGGTCTAGCAGTGTACACGAGCTGCGTGTCCAAGTACTTAGACACTCGAGCGAGCAGACGATCTCTATCTACCATTTGTTTTAGCCCACCGTTCGACCCACCGGGTTACAACCGTATTCCACCACCACCCTCCCTCTTTTCCAATCGAGTCTGTCAGGTGTTGAGGATCCCCGATCAACCTTTTCCGGCGCCCACGCGCTTCCGCCCCCGGCACGCGTGCATTTCCGCGAGTTCCATGACTGGTGATGTGAGAAGCTGACAGGTATCGGAGAGAGGGTCTGAGGCCCATTTCACCGGTCCCTCAAGGTGCATAATGTCCTCGGGACATGCGCGCGACGACTCTGACTCTTACGGGCCCGGTGAGGGACGGGCCTCTTTCCAGCTCTCGGCGAGAGAGAAAAGGAGTAAAATGGAGCGCGTCGCGGTATGCAGCAGTTGGGGTCTTAACATGCTTGCGAGCATAAACTACCCGCACCCCTCGCAGTCCTCGCTAATGTATACTGAAAAAACTGCTTTTAACGACCTCCGTGAGATTCAGAGATACTAGTCGGCCCCGCCGGCCTCGGGACACGGGCCCGTCGCTTCGACCTTGTATTCTTCTCTTCTCCTCTCGGCTTCTTCTCAGGCCGAGCCATCCCGAGCCCTTTTATTATTGTAAAGCCCGGCTCTCAATTGATTAGACCAAACAGGTTCGACTAATCCTCATTTTAATACAACTCGCCGCTCTTTTTCTCAGACTTTCCGGCCCAATCCTCGGGGGATTCCAGTCTCTTTTATTACTCCAAAGATCGGCAATTGATTGGCAGAAACTGGTTAGAGTAATTCTGAACTCGAGTACGAGTGTGCCGAGGTGTTAAAACTCGGCTTTGTGTCTCGGGGAACGGACAATTAATCGATCTCGCGTGTAAAGGCCCCGGAGAATCGGCCGAAACCACTATGATAATACGATTATTTACGGCTGGCGGAGAGAAAAGAAGAGGCGATTAACGGTCTCGATGGGCCCTTTCGGGCGCGGCCAAGGGCCCGGGCTGCCGGCTCGAAAACAAGCCACGCCAGGACACTCCTCATCAGGCTGACAATGAGTTTACCTGTGGATCGCGCAACCCCATCCACCTTTCACTTCTCCCATTCCCTTGAGCTACCCTCGAGAAAATCTTCAGTCCCCGAGGACTCGGAAACCCATGCGCAGGTAGTCCACTCTCGAAGGGTTGGTCAAGCTTTTTTCAGGCCCTCGAAAAACTACTCTTTAAATACTGCGCGTTATCAATCGCACAAGCAACGCTTTCACTCTCAGCCAGCGGGAGCAGATAGCGAGAGTCTCGCACGTGCCAACGTCCACGGCGTCGGGGATGTTTGGCTGAGAGCGAGCATTGTAACTCGAGCTTCGTATCGCCGAAAGATAAGCGCAAGAGAGAGAGCAAGGAAGGTTAGCGAATGGAAGAAGAAGAACCGGGCGGCTCTCGATGCGGATCTTAGGGATCGAGGTGGCGAGAATCGAGTCTCGGGCGCGGCGGCAGGCCGAGGGGAGCGGAGAGCAGGTGAGCAGAGCAACTCTCGTACCTGATCCTTTTTCAAAAGGTCGCAACACAGACGCGCGCGCCGATTCTCTCGTGTGCGTGTGTACGCGCGCGGAGAGTACACGGCCTGTATACAGACCGCTCGCGGTCCCCAAAAATGGTCTATTCATGCCCGAAAGCTCCCTTCTTCCCTCTGCGGTACCCTTCTTCTTCCACACTTTCTATTCGATTGCTTTCCTCCCGGCCGCGCGCGCTCCTCTCCTTCTCCCTCGAGCACCCTTCGAGTCGCTGGCTTTGCACCCTCTGTCTTCTCTCCTGGCCTCCTTCTCTCCTCGGCTCTTCTTCTCTCACTCCCTCCTTTTCAGTACCTGTCAACCTCGCTGCCGAGCCGCCGAGGCCTGCTGGCCTGCGCCGCAGACTTGGCTCTGATTTAGATTGGATTCGGGACGAGCGCACCTTTCCTCATTCCAATATTTCCCCCCCGCGCGCTCCTAACGTCTTCTCTCGAGTAAGGACTCTTAGAAGGGTCTTACTCTTCGAGGAGTCTTACTCATCCTTACTCTTACAGGTAAGGACCGACGAGTTAAAGCCGGAGGATTAAAGGAGACTCTGTTCGTGACGCTGTAAGATTGTCTCATTACACAGGATTAATTAAATCAAGCACACTCGAGCGAGAAAAAAGTCTCCTATTATCCTTGGAAGGCTGTCGCAGTCCCAGGACACGATTTCCTCCGAGTTTTTCTTGCTGTCTGACGAGAGTGCATAACAAGAGGGGTCTCGGGGATCAGCTGTAAGGGCGAGGGCTCCGAGGGAGAGAGAATCGGAATCCGGAGCAGCACCGGTGTGCGAATTTCGTGAGGAGAGCGCAAACGACGCTCTCGCTCTCTGTGTCCCGACGTCATCCCAACGCACTCCGGCCACGTTATTTGGAGCAGCACACCTGTCCCCCCCCCCGACTTCCCCCTGAGCTAGGCCTCCGGTTTTTCGTTCAGTAGCTTCGTTTGCCATCGACCAAGTAAATGTTCCCATAGAGACCTCCCGAACTCGTGTATCGTACACCGTGTCCTTCCCCGGTGAACGAGGCTTCCTTCCTCGGGACCCGAGAGATCCTAGAGATTCCGCCGGCTGATACCACTTGGCCTGCTCCGTCAAACCTACTCCCCTTCAAACTTATTCTACTTGTTTGAATTTTTAATCGACTCGCGAAAATGTATTGCTCATCGACTTTCGAGAGGACTTGATTTGATCGATTTTTAATAATTTGGCAGGTGTTTGATTTGTATACTTGAAATATGAAGAATTTATTCTATTTTTGGGGGTGAATCAAGTTTAATTTAGTTTTGGGGGTTGAATGGGCTTTAACTTTGTTTTGGGGGTTGAATGAACTGAAAATTGATGTTTGTATTAATAATTGTTGTTGATATGTGAAAGAGGGGTGAAGGCAAAGTCTGTGGCTTTAACAAGTTTGGCTGTTGGGAGTAGGGGGCCGAGTTGGGTTCGACGGTGGGGAGAAGGATAGAGAAGAACACGGTGCGAGGCGCGATTAAAATTAAACTGGAAATTGGCGGATCAGAAAGGCGGCTTTCCGTCCGGGCCGCTGAGCCTTTCTTGGAGCACAGGCTGCAGCAGCAGCAAGCTGCGGACAATCAGGACGCGACTCGAAAATAAGGCATGAACAATAGAAAGAAACGAGTCCTGGCGGTACAAACGTCTGGCCATTTAAATGGGGGGATCGCGGAGAAAAGGTTCCTCGGCCTGGACCCACGGGGTCCTTCGGATTTCGACAGGAAAGTTTGTATAGGACCCACCGCTAGCCCCACTCTCTCTCTCTCTCTCTTTCTCTCTCTCGCGTCCTCTTTCGACTTCCTTTCATCCTTTCAGCCTGTCCCTCTTCCGCTTCTTCGCATTATTCTCCGCCGCGCGCAACTCCTATCTCGCACCGACATATATTTCCTTCCAGTTTCCTCGGCTTCGAACCGACCTGGCCCGGCTTTCCCGAGCGCTTTCGCGGGCATTTTCCCGTCTTCCTCTCGCCCGCCTGTGTTGGCGTGTCCTTGGGATCCACGCGTCAATAGAAATCCGAGAAATAATCCTCGCACGGTGCAGCGAGGACTTCCAAGGGGATGTATCGAGGAACTGTATCTAGGGCGAACGAGTACCCTTCGCGGCTTAAGCGAGCAAGTTACTCGAGCGAGCGCGTGCGAAAGAGTAAAAATCGGGCGGGCGAGGAGCAAAAAGAGAATCGGGAGGCAGCGAGTCCTTTCCCCCCGGGACTCTCTCGCCCGTAGACTTTTTAAAGCACCCGACAAATACCTGAAAGGATTCGGCCAACCTTCTCGGGCCCTCAACCTTTTTTTCCCTCTCGTGCTCGCGCGCGCGCACTTGTGTGCATCGGGGCCTGGGGTGAGAACGAGTCGTGGGCTCGTCGAAGGCGTTTCGCATATCTGTCGGGCTTTCAATGCCAGTCGATTAATCCATCGAAACAGTTAAATGAATCGGCGAGTGATCGACGGGATCAGCATGCGACTAGGCCCCCGATTGAATCGTCAAACGCCTTCCATACGTCGATCGAACCATCGGGCCCAACCCATTCCTAGTTCAATCACTTTTTCCCCCACAACTCTCTCCCGCGCGATTTAAACACTCCGGAAAAGTCTAGTTAAACTCTCGACTACATGCAAATGGAGGTGGAGAGCTTTTAGAATTTGTTTCACACGCTTTCCGCTAGTTGTAGTGTGCAAAGTGTTTTATGCACTGGGCCAGCGCGGCGCCGTCTCGCATCGGCTGCTCGGCTCCGTTCGCACAACTGGCGAGCAATTAAATCGCAAGTTGCAACGTCAGGTGGGAGAGTTACCCTGGTGGCTCTCAACCGTGCACTAAGAACTGTTACCAGTTCGTTTCCCCAAGGCTACTCTCCAACGGAACTAATCGACATCACTCTAATTAACAAATTCATCCCATCTATTCGCCTTGCCATATGAACAATTCATCCCGTTTTCAGTCACCATACCAAATTACTCGCCCGGGAGTTTATGTTAAATTAATAAGAAAATTCCTCGCCCGAGAGTTTATGTTAAACTAATAAGAAAATTGTCCAGCAAGACTTGGACTCGCGTCACCAAAAAACATTCCCCGCACGACTTTATGAAGATCTAATATAATTTAATAAGAAAAATGTCCAGAAAGACTTGAATTCCCGAAGTTTTCGATATAAATAACTTGAAAAAAGTACTCACTCGTATTTTGTTGTTGGTAGTCAGTGCACTGGTTTATCCAGAATGACTCGTTGTGAACGTCACTTGTGCGTTGCGCGTCGATCTAATCCGAACCACATAATCTGAACAAGCGCGATCACTGGAGAACTGTGTTTAACAAGATATCGAAAGCAGGAGAGGCCGCTGGGACGTTAAAGCACGAAGGATCCGAGCGCGAATGTTGGTCGCGGATGCGGCTCTTCAACGGCTGGTTCTATACTGCCGTGGTAGGACAAGGGCAAGGGCCTTATGTAGGAAAGGCTCCCTAGTTCGGCCTACGATACGGCCTCTCTCGGTCCCTCGCACGCGTTCCTTCCCTCCCTCTCTCTCGCCACTCTCTTCGGCTATACCTGTTTCCCCATCCCTACCTGGTAAAAACGCGCGAGCGAGAGCCAATTCGGGGGACAGAGAGAGAGAGAGAGAGAGAGAGAGAGAGAGAGAAGGAGAGAGAGAAAAAGAGCGCGAGGGCACCCGCTGACCGTACCAGCTACTCCACCCGTCCCAGCTGGACACCCTCTCGGCCAATACCACCTCCTGCCGCCACTAGGACCTTGATAATGCCAACCCTTATTATTAGCAATTCTCGCACCACACGGCCGCGCTTGCCTCCTCCCTCGGACCTCACGGCTCATTAACCAATTTCCCCGCCAACAATTGAGGGAGGACTTTGATAAGTATTTCTTTATTCGATCAATTCTGATATACATACCTTTTCTATTCTTCTATTGGAGATTGCAAATTTTCATTTATCGAGGAAAGGTAGATGAAGAAATATTATTAAATGCTTTTATATAATAGACTAACGCTATTACATATTTGGCACTTGTATGTTTTTATAATTTATGTAATTTATGCTATTATAATACTTGTAATTAGTTATATTAGAGTTTGAAAGATGAAATTGATAAGAAAAATTGAAAAAATTATATTAAAAAGTAGAGATGAAGTAGGTAAGTGATGAGTATGAGGAGTTGCAATTGGTTAAAAGGAAAGTAGTGGCTAAATGGGAAGCAGGCACTCCGGGGGAGGGTGAGAGCTACTTATCGGGCGAAGAGCGCGTTGAAGTGGGCCCGAGGGAAAGAGTAATGGTGGAGGTCCGCCCGGGTGACAGCGGAGAATCCCGAGGATTCAGGGATTTTCCTCCAATCTCACGGCTGTTTTCGCCGTGGGAGACCATACAGCTGAGTGGCATGAGGTGACCATGAGAATAGTTGTTCCTCGAGCGAGGCTGGGCCTCAGGTAAAAAGGAGAGCAGGTAAGACCGCGCGCGTGCTCCTGACAGACCTCCTCCTGTTGCAACATCGCTGCCCTCGAGAAGTCGGCACAAAGCAGCGGACGAGAGCATCTCCGAGCTCTATGAGATCTCGCCGAGGTGAGATCTCACCCCTTACCATTAGCGGGAATCGCACCAGATCCATTTGCAGGATTAATCGACTTTTCTTGGTCGGCCGTTGCCGATCGCGCTTGGTTAGGCATAGGTTTCGATGGATCTATTATTATTGTGTTAGGGGCCACAATACCCCTTTGGACCACTGATTTCTTATGGAGTCTTAGTTTCTGGGCTCGAACTGAAGAAATATGAAGAATTCGGGCGATTTCAGGAACCTTCGAAAAATTGAAAATTTTTCCATACCTACCCCTTCTCATTTTTTCGATTTTTTGACATTTTTCCAACTCGACCGATTTTGGCATTTTTCAATAGTTTTAACCCTAAAACTAAGTTTCTACACAGAATTAGTGGGCCAGAGTCCGTAATTGTGTCGTATGAGCGATATTTCGCGGATTTTCGGACGAAAATCCTCGAAATCTCACCCGTTTGGCACAATTATGGCCTCTAGCCCGCTAATTTTGTGCTGAAAGTTAGTTTCTAGACTCAAACTAAAGAAGTATCAAGCATTCGTTCGATTTCAGGAACCTTCGAAAAATCGAAAATTTTTCCATACCTACCCCTTCTCATTTTTTCGATTTTTTGACATTTTTCCAACTCGACCGATTTTGGCATTTTTCAATAGTTTTAACCCTAAAACTAAGTTTCTACACAGAATTAGTGGGCCAGAGTCCGTAATTGTGTCGTATGAGCGATATTTCGCGGATTTTCGGACGAAAATCCTCGAAATCTCACCCGTTTGGCACAATTATGGCCTCTAGCCCGCTAATTTTGTGCTGAAAGTTAGTTTCTAGACTCAAACTAAAGAAGTATCAAGCATTCGTTCGATTTCAGGAACCTTCGAAAAATCGAAAATTTTTCCATACCTACCCCTTCTCATTTTTTCGATTTTTTGACATCTTTCCAAATAGCTCGATTTTGCCATTTTTTGATAGTTTTATCCCTAAAACTAATATTCTATACGAAATTAATCGGCCACGAGCCATAAATGTGTCGCACGAGCAATACATCACCGCTTTTCGAGCGAAAATCCTCGAAATCTCATTGGCACAGGACACCGAGCACGACGATGTTGATTACTCGAAAGAAAATAATCCGAAACCCGTTATTTCGGCAAGCCCACTATTCGCCAGCTACCCGTCTCACAAATCGCCGTCACTGACAAAGCGCGCACTGGAGAGAAATATTGGGCGGTGGTTTTGAATATGAATAACCGCGGTAAGCAAGCGAGCAAGTTACGCAGGGCTGTTGTGCGAGAAAGAACGGTAACTGCGCGGCTCCGGCTCCGGCGGGCCCGAAGGGGAGGCATTGCGAGAAGAGAATCGAAGCTGAGAAGCCAGGGCGGTCTTTTGTGCACACCCTCGCACGCGCCAAGAGCCGCAGCGACCACCTTTTTTCTCTCTTGGTCGTCCTCGAGAAGAAAAGGCCGGCTCGGAAGCGGCCCATGGTCCAATTACTCCGACAGATTTACTTTATCCCCGAGCCTCGCCGAATTCTATCGGCGCGCGTCCGCCGGGGGAGAAGCCGGGGGAGAAGCCGAGACCTCTTGACGGATCCATCAGCCTCCCATTCACCCTCCTCCTCCACCTCCTCCACCTCGTCCTGACAGCTGCTATCTTCTCCGGGAAATCGATATTCATAGCCGGCAAAGAACTCCTTTCTTTGAAATCCCCCCCGATTCCTTTCTCCAACTCTGTCTCACTTCTATTTTTTATTTCCTCAAACTCGACGACTTCCTGTTTGTCAACGCGGAAGTAGCGCGCGCGACACGTGGGCGTCGGAGCTCATCGCGTCGTCGCCTTACACGTTCGCCTCTAGAAATCGATGCTCGCGCGCCAAGTGGCCAAGCCGACGAGCGAGTACATATATTGGCAAATTCAAGTACACAGAACGGCGAGATGCGGGACAGCTGTAACCCATCTAGTTCTCTCCTTTCGCCTAGTGAATTCCCTGCCGATAAAAATCTTCCCCTCGCAATTACCGACGATTTTACTATTCCGAGCGAGCGCAACGGCCAAACCGAGCCAGGCGGCCCCGCATCCTTCGGATGGGAGTTGTTAAAAGGAGATGTTAAAGAGGAGTGTGCGGTAAGCGCGTTTCTCAGTTGCGACCAGAGATCATTAAGTCGTGAAAGTAACAGAAGGCAGGCCAACTGCAGCCGGACGCGCGCGCTCTATGTGCGACCTGCGAGAGATACCTGCGAGAGCGCGCGCACTATCCGTCACGGCTGGCACTCGAAAAAAGCGATGCGGCTCCGACTGAAAGAAACCCAGTCAGTCGGCCGCGTACTATTGAAAACCGAACGATTCCGACGTGTCACTGTCGAAAAAAGCCGCAAAAGGGCACACGTCCGCCGCTATTGGCCCAGTTTTCCTCGAGTTCCGCGGCGCCCGACTCTCCTCTCCTCTATGCCTCTAGGGGGAAAGTCGACCCTCCGCCAAATTAGAGCGGCGTTCCGATTGTTCGGCGTCGTCTCGCTGGAAACTGATGGATTTTGGGAAAAAACCAGCCGCACTTTTTCCGCGCTTCTCTTCAAGAGAGCGAGAGAGAGAGAGAGAGATGGGGCAGCGTGCTGTCCATCGATCTTCAAATTAGATCTTTTTCAGTTCCCACGTCCCAATGGGTCTGCTCCTCGGCAGCGTGCAAGTGTCCCGTTAAACGCATTCCGACACATCTACTCTAATAGATCAAAAATCGCGAGTCGGAAAAAAGCGAGCGGCCGAGTTCCGGGGGGGCCCGGAACGACCGTATGTCACTCGGCGGCCGTCGAACGGCGGAATAATAATTAATAACCAGCTGCGCCCTGACTGATTAAACGCGTGTGCGATTACCGTGAAATAAAACTCTGTGAGGCTCGGCGGGGCAGCTGGCCCCGCGGCGAATAATCACCGCCCACGACAATTTATTCAGCTATTAACCGAGCGCCGGCACGCGAGCCTCGCACCCCCGAAATAAAAAAGCCCCGGAGAGAGAGAGGCCAAGGAGCTCAACTCTATAAATTTGGCGAGCGGGCAGGTGCATCGGCCCGACAGCAAATCAAGTACAAATGCCAGATGGAATTTCACGGGCGAATGAAAATTTTAATCGGCATAGAGGCAGAGAGAGAGAGTAAGAGAGAGAGAGAGAGGGAAGGTTCGATAGGGGAGTGGAATTATCGGCGACGCCAGCTGCCAACTGGGCCAGCTATCTCGAGAGTGTACCGGCCTCGCAGCTCGTGACTCTTACGAATCAACATGCATACATCTTCGATTTAGCCAGACGGCAGAGAGAGAAAAGGGGAAGACGGCGAAAGAGGGAAATAGAAACGTCAATCGAGCGGACGCGATGCCGAGCGGAAACTGGCGTGGCGAGAAGGGCGCGAACGATATTTATTGAAAACAAGCGTAGCGCGCACGTAACGAATGAGACTCCCGTGGGGAACTATCTCGTGATCGAGTATCGCCAGATTATTTCTAAGCCGTTAAGTCGACCCGCTACCCACTTTCCCCCTTTGCGCCCTTTCCTAACTCACCCTTCCCTTTTCCCGGAGACAGAAACTCTCCTATTAAGATGTACGCCGATATTCCTTCAATGGACGGAGCGAGTGCGGAGGAATCGTAAGTCTTTGTTAGCGCGAGTGGAGTCAGCTGGAAGTGCTCGAAACCCGTGAAATCAGTGAGTAAAGGTGGGCTCGGCCTAGCAGAACCTCCCGTTAATGAATCTGCATATTCATACAGGAATCCGTGGTAGCCCCCCCTGGTTCCTCTATACTATGTAGTGAGTAAAGTAATTCGGCTTGTTTAAAAATCCCTGCGACCACGCGATTGACACCAGCTGCCCGGCAGCTGGTCATCCTGATTCACCGTCTTCATTCCACAAACCTCTACAATGTACCTAAGTACACATGATTAGATCGACCGCACTCGCTCGAGGACTCCGACCACCGACTCCAGTTTATCCACTGAATTACAGGGGAATTGCACGTGGCCGCCGCGATTACTCTTATCTGAGATCGTAGTTGGTTCGATCGGTTCGATCGGAGAAAGGTTCAAGGAGCGCACGCACCCCAATTCCGGGGGAGAAGAAAACGCCGCCGGCCGCCCGAGGAGACTCTTCGCTTTGGAGATGTCGCGATCAATGGGCTCGGCCGAGATGCGATTCGAGAGAGAGATCGCTGTCGGGAGAGTTGTTTTCAACTAGGCTTCGAACCGCGGAGATATTATCGAGGCGACCCCTCTCGATCCCGTCGCTCCGAGCTCTTTTCATCTTTCTTGAGAGCCTGGTGCGCGCACACCGCGACAAAGGACTTGCGAGTCCCAGCATCCTTTCGGAGTCGATCTCGAGGACTAATTTCGCCCTGAACGATCCTAGGAAAACTCGATAGTCGTGCAACCATCTCACCTGTGCCCGGTGTAGCGGCGATATCGCTCTTAAATCGCTCGTTAGAAGCTGCGTTTTTGATTCGACTTCTCGATAACGTCCAGCCCCAACAACCAATTAGCACCAATTACTGTATTCAGCCGGGATTTCTATGTAAACGTTTGTACTTCCACTTGGATCCTCGAACCACTGATCGCCCTCTGATAAAATAAACCGTCGATTAAAATTACCTTAAATATTAAATAATTAAATTACCTAAAGTCGATTAAAATTCCCTAAAATATCCAGTACCATTAAAAATAGAAATTCTCATCAGATCTAGTAAGTAAGTCGCAACTGACATTGACAGCGTCGTTCCCTGGGGACATACCCATCAGCTTCCGCTACGAAAATATAATCGACCAGCCATTCCGGCTGTATCTCGGAGTATCCGCTGCCAAATCCAAAGTCCTCGGGCCTCCCACGCGATAAGTAATTGACAGGACCCTCAAGCTGGGAACCTGCCAAGGGAGCGTGGGCGATGGCGCGTGAAAGGTCCTTGGAGGGAAAGCAGGTCAAGCCGCCCAATGATTTCCTCCGATGACAGTGACCTTTGATGTTGGCATACATCGGCTTACCCGGGACTTTTCCACCTCTCGCCCTTTTCCCTCCTCCCATTCAGAGCCTCGCTCTCCTCCCCGGGCGTGTTCGACACACGGAAATAATAGTCCGGCGATATTTACATGGCAGATCGTCGCCCGGTTGGAGAGAACGAGAGAGAGAGAGAGGGAGAGGGACAGGGTGGAGAAATAGAGCAGCTCTCTCGACGGGAGGCCTTTGCTTGGGGGAAGAGGCAACAAGCGATAATAACTTGGCTCTCCTCCCGAAAATTAAGCCAGTCATTGTGTCGCCGGATTCCTCCGGCGAATCCGTCGGATTTCACCTTCTTCCCGCGCGTGTCAGTGTGTGCGTTATACATCTTGGAGATCCTTTGCCGCGGGTACTGTTGCTCCAGTGCGATATCCGGAGTGGAAGCCAGTCCACCTGGCCCCCGGATTCTCCCTGTCGCCGCTCCCAAGGCATCGACGCCGGCTGCTGCCCTTTCAAAGGGACAAACCTTCCCGATTCCCCGGAAACAAGACCCCGGAGACAGTAGATCGCCTGATTGAAACTTATAGCCGCGTCCTCTACGCCTCTACGGGGTTGAATGATCTCGTTGATGACGCCGCTAATCATAGTCGCGTAGAGATCGCTCACTAAAAAAGAGAAACGTCCACCAAGTACTGCAACATCATTAAACACCGCAGTTGCATCTAATGATGTTGCAAGGCCCATTCACGCCAAGCGATGACCTCTGACAACGCGCGCGCACCCATTACCGAACCAGTTCTCCTCTATTGTCGCTTCGCGCTCGAGATGATCCTCCGCCGGGCAAAAAACCCACCAGTCACCAAACAGTCATTTATCGCGTGCTCGCGAATTAATGCCGTGACCCTTCGACTCGACGCTCTCCTGGTAAACGCGAGCAGAGCTTACAGTTGTTAATAGACTCCCGGCACACTATAGAATTAAGGGCAATGATTTCACGATATTCCCTTTGTCGATGCCATATGCTCGGTTTTGGCGAACGCGCTTTCGAAAGTCATGAAAATTGCGCACGAGGAAAGGAGGTTGAGAGACGGAGAGATTTTTGGGCGGAGAGAGTGTTGGGCGTAAATTTATCTTTCCCTCCGGCCCACTACTCACCGTGGAAACATCGGACTGCTAGCGCTAATTGGCGGGGATGATGCATGACTCTCATAATTGCTCCAACGAACGAAAGCCGGAGGGTGGTTCATTAGTTCTCGGCTTCCGACCACTTTTACTTTCTCCCTACTGGCTCGTCGAGCTTGAGATCACTTAACACGTCGTTTATCTGCTTATGCAACTATATTACTCGCCGTGTGAATATAGAATTGAGGTATATTGGATCTTTAGTGGATAGTTTGTCACCTGGAATCATGCAAATGTCACAGTATGTGACATAATAATTCAGTATGTGAAACTAGATTTATATAATCATAAATAAAATTGAACTACAATTATGTTAATGAAATTATTACAATAGAAATCAGTATAGTATCGAGTTAGACAAATCTAAGTGCGATCTCCAATAAACAGGCTGTCACTCAGGATCATCGAAATATCAATGTGAGCCTAGGCACCCCGGGGAGCTGCGGTGCACCAGAGAGAGCATGTGCCTGTTTTTCCCATAAAGCGAGTAAAAGGAGAAAGCAGCGGGAACGAGCTGCCCTGTCAGCACGAACAACTGACACACGAGGAGCCGAGGAAAACCGTTGCCAGAGGGAAAGCAGTCGCACCCCTGGCTCTCCTTTGATCATCTTTAATCGAATGGCTTCACGCTGCCCGATGTCCGGCTCGGCCTCCAATAAGGATCTCTCGCCGGAACATATCGACACCTATACGCCGTCTTTCCTTCCGTTCTTCCTTCCGTCGAGCATCTCTTCCTCTCCTCCTCGGGGAAATTTAAAGCGTCACGCGGCATTAGACGTCTCCGCTCAATGACGCCCGACACAATGACGACGGGGATGCGAGGAAGAGCGGCCCGGTAGTATTTTAACGCTGCCGACCGAGGCCTCGAGGTAATTATCGTAAATCCACTCGATCTTTGTAGGACTTGACGTGACGAGTGCCGCTGTCAGAGGGCACCTTTCCCCCGAGGAGATGGACCTGAAAGAGAGAAGTTCGCACAGTATCTTTTAATCAGCGGTTTTGTTGGAAGAGGAGAGACGCCTCTTGTTAAGTTTCCCTGTGATTTCACCGATTTTGCCACTCACCACCCCGGGGAATTCCAAGTTTTCCTCGCGATGACTCGCGGATTCACGAGTCATTGTCCGCTTATGAACCGGCGACGCGGCCGAGTGCTTTTTCATAGAGTCCACTCGGCGCGGATAATAAACTCGGAGAGGTAGTCGATGCGGAAAGCGCGCAGTCATAATAGAGAAATCCGAGGAAAAGTGCCAAAATATTTGGGGATCGGGGCGGATCGTGGACATCTGCGAGAGACGATCGAAGTGGTCGATTCTTTGGATTTGGCGGTGGAAGAAGATCGCCGGAGAAGTTTGAGTGACGGATTGTCCAGGGTGGGCCGATAATTCTAATTCCGGCGTGGCGGGCCGAGGAGGACATAAAGGCGGACATGTAAAGTGAGGGGCCGGAGAGAGCGGCTCGGCGATGTGCGACGTGCTCGTGTCAGAAAGTCGCGACAGTCTCAGCTGAGCCGTCCGTCTAACTTTACGACTACACCAACTGCGAGCAACGATCCTACAACCAGCCGATCTGCATCTCTCGGCCTCCGACCAACAGCGAGACAATCCCCCCTCGACTTCCAAAGGAAATTCCTCCTGAAATATGCATTCCCTCCGCCGATTCTTCTCCCCATTCCCAAAAGACCTTTGCGCCTCTCGGCTTTCCTTGGTTCGAGAAATCACATTTTTTCCCTGGGAACAACCAACTTTCGAAAACACATAATTATATTGGGGGGGTAGTTTATTATTTACCTGGGACTAGATGAACCTGGATTGGACCCCTCGTGTCCCGCGGTCCATTCACTTGGCCACTGTTCTTCTCCCCATTACCCTCGATCCCTCCGTTCATCCCGGCCCTCCCTCTTTAATGATCCTCCGGCAAACATCTTCTCCAGAGGTTTTTTCACACCGGCAGAGACTTTTTGCGCGCGTTCTCCGTTGCGATTTGGTATTTGCACGGGCGCGCGTTTTGACAAGGCCGATCGCTCCAAGATTAATTGTAACGCTCGATCCGTGTTTGATTTGGCTGCTCGGTGCTTCGGTTAATCCCAGCAATATTTACACCAAACTGCCGTGAAGATTGTGACGAGAGAGAGAGAGAGAGGGAGGGGAAGGAATGGATGGACAATATGTGGCCGTGTGACACATGTAGGCTCTCACGCGGGGGCCTTGAGAATTAATCAGAGTTCCACTTCACCAGAAGAGGAATTGGGCTTCTAATTTCAAGCCGGGGGGATGCCATTCAATACGCCCGTATAACTAGAAGCAAGCCGCAGGGCTATGAAGGCGAGCAATGTTTCGGCCGCAGAGACAACCGGCTATCTATTAGCGTGTCCGTGAAAACCGAAACCACAGAGCCATTCGCTCTCCATTCAGCTGCATTCGGCCCCCCTTCTGGCGCCTTCCGACTTCCTTCCTCGGTCTTCACACCATTTTCCACTCGTACTACAAACTTTTCTCCTGCAAATCCCAGTATGCTTGGACTTTCCCTTGCGAAACTCCCATCAAAATCCAATTGAATTATCCCTCATTTTTCTCGGATTCGCCGATACCTGGAAAGAATTTCAAAACGATACTCAAAGCTCGATAAATAAAGAATAATTAAATCATTAATGAAGAAAAAGATGGTTTCGATGCTGACAATCAAAGCGCAAAGCAAGAACTTCGATCGCGGTAAGCGCGTGGACATACGACCCTCTCGCTCGAAGGAGCGCGCCGGCCAGAATAAGCGGCGAGGGAAAGGCTCTGCAGGCAGATGATTCGGAAACCAATGAGCTTCTAATGAAGGTGGAGCTTGCAGAGGAAATCTCCACCTACTCTTAAAGCGCCGGCAGGCCGTGCGTGTGTGTTGGCTACGTGGGGTTGCGTGTGTGGTATCTCGTGATTTCACGAATAAGTCGGTGAGAGGAAGAGGCGATGAGACAAGGGGACGCGAAGAAGAGGATGAAATGGAGAACTGAGGAGGACCTTTCAGAACATCTTAACTTAGTCGAGCCAGTACGCATCGGCTCGTAACTCCAACTTGAGTTAACGAGTCTCCTCGCGATCGAGTTTCTTTAGCGGATAATACAATCGAATGACGAGTCTACCTTTTCATCAGTGAATTTCAGTTATAATTGAAGGCCTCGGTGATTATACAATATTTTGGTGGTTTCTTCGTTGAAAAGTGGTGAATCAATATTAAGTGACAACATATCAACTGGATTCTATCAGTGTACCAATTCAATCAATTGGTCAACGGTGATCTTCCGTAAGTTGTGGGTATTTTTCCCAAATGGATCGCGTTCGTCTGGCAAATCTCATTTTTTTACACAAATTCCCATCCGAAGTTCAATTCCGTCGCAGTTCCTAAGATTTACTAAACGGTCGCTCGGGTTTTCTGTTGCAATTGCATCATTAAGGGTGTCTTTTAAATGAGCTACCATTTATTTTTAGAGTTCGCTTAAGAATAAACGTTACGTCAGAGCATTGACTCAAGTTAGTCGAAATCGATGATACGATTTATACGTCTGGGATAAAGCGAGGTGTTGCCCCGAGCGGGACAAGTTTGCGACGGGTATGACGAGTGACAGGCGTCTCCTGCGGCGGGCAGGACTGCTAATCGCATAATAATTGGGCCAGCCTCTTTCTCGCCAGGTGAGGGGAGCTTCCAATCTCTCCGGGAGAATTTAAATCTCCGACCCTCTTTAGCGCACGATTTGCCAGACCGCAACGAATCCCAACAGAGTGAGAGAGAGAGAGGAAAAAAAACGCTATCCTAACTGACGATTGATTCCACCAATGCTTATTTGTCATGGGATTCGCCGACAGGAGGAGAATCGTCGAATTAATCAAGCCGAGAATGCGCCTTTCGTCATCGGCCGCCTTGTGAACTGGAAAAGTTCAATTTCTCCGACTTCTTCCAATCGAGCGGACAAGCAATGTTGTGCGCCGGCACCGAGCAATCAGGAACAGGAGCGATGACGAGTCGAATCATCGGCTCGCAATCAGCAGCCAGCCATGCTCCCCAGGACTTCACCGTCTCGCGCTTGCTATCGACGGCGACGAACGCTCTCGGTGAGTCTCCGCTGAGAATTATCCTCCGATTTCACGGTGGGAGGATCTCCATGGGAAAGAGCTCGTCATCGGCTCCGACTTCCGAAAGGAAGAAGAAGCGGCCGCGTTGTTCGACTCTTTGCTCACAGAGACTCGTCTTTTCCCGGGAAGAAATCTTACGCTCTCTGCTCCGCTACATCTCTCATCGCATCGAAATCATGCTGCTTGCATTACTCGATCCTGCTTCATGACTGCTCGCGCACAGTACGCTCATTGACCAAGAGTTGTCCACCTCGCCGACTAAAC
Source organism: Crossocerus cetratus (assembly GCA_963675795.1). NCBI lineage: Eukaryota > Metazoa > Arthropoda > Insecta > Hymenoptera > Crabronidae > Crossocerus > Crossocerus cetratus. Next base: position 21,716,357 of record OY776667.1, read on the forward strand.
TCTCTTCGGCCGCTCGGCGTGCGATTTCATCTCGAATCCCGAGGGACAGTGCAACGCGGCGCAATCCTTAACGAGCTCCGAATCTAATTGTTTCTGTTAATTTTCGCAGAGTACAGCGAGAGCTCCTCGAGCGGGACGAATCGAAGGCCGAGGCGGAGCAGGACGACCTTTTCCGCGCAGCAATTAGCCGCGCTCGAGAGGGTCTTCGAGCGGACGCACTATCCCGACGCCTTCGTCCGGGAGGAGCTTGCGACGAGAGTCTCCCTTTCCGAAGCGAGGGTGCAGGTAAGAAGAAAGAAGCTCCAGGTCTCTTGCTCCCAGAGGGATCCTTGAAAGGTCCTATTCCCGTCGCGGCCAAGGTGCCCCAACTGGCCCGAACTCTCCTCCCCGCGAAAGCGGTCCACTCTCTTTGAAGAGTATCCTCTTGCAAGAGAGGATCGGGAAAAAGTCGGCCGGCGGCACATGTGTCCTCGGGATTACGTTGACTAGTGATCGGTGGGGAGAGAAGCTCTGCAAAGAGAAAAGAGAGGAGTGCTCGGAAGAAAAATGAAAGCGGCCGACGGTGGGTAGGAATGGGAGGAGGAGAGTGTGCGGCGGGTGGAGGTCGCGGATAGCTAGGCAGAAAATCGGAGGAGACAGGTTGTCAGGGCAAGGAGCTATGATTAGCCCGGCGGGATAGCCAGCTCTGGTTGCCTCTTTCCAGCAGCATCTGTGCTTGGCATAGAGCGTGGCGGTGCGGCACGTGCACGTGCGCTTCTTTGCATGCTACATACTTGGTCGGCCGGCGTCGCTTCTCTTCCCTTGTCGCATTTCATCTGCTCTCGTCTCGTCCAGCGCCGTCTCTCGCCGTCTCCCGCCGCTCCTCGTCTTGTGCGGCGAGCGCCCCGAGGCATCCTGTCACGTCACCTCCCATCCTATCCCGACCTATCCCGTCTTCCTCTCGCGAGCGACAGCTTCCCAATCCAGCCCGGCCCTTGGCTCGGTTCCTCGCGACAAGGGGACCACTACTTTCTTAAATACTCACCGCGAGAAACAACTTTCAAATCGGCTTTTCCCCGCAGGTCTGGTTCCAGAACAGGCGCGCCAAGTTCCGCAGGAATGAGAGGAGTTCCGCTCTCAATCGGGGCGCCTTGCCCAACAGAGAACTCGAGACGGGATTGCCGCTGCGCTCGATTAGACTCGCGCATAGTAGCACCGAAGCTCCCGAGACAATGCAGGCCAATCAAGTAAGCCAATATCCTTACTCCGACTACTGGAGAACCTCCCAGCATTATAACAACGGGCAGGCTTCCGGGTGTCACGGGTTCATCAGCGGGAATCATCTCGGCGGTGTCAATCTGCCCTCCTATCACCACCAGAGTGAGATCCACGGCGGACTCGCTGAAAATCCGATCAACCCGATCAATGGTCTCAATCCCCTTAGACTGAGAAGTCACCCGTACGGAAGTGCTTACTCCCCGATGCACGCCAGTATGTGAACACTCGTGGCCGAGCGGTAGACTTGGTCGCTTCCGCTAGGGAAGCAAGCGTTATATTGTCTCGGTGAAGTGTACAGGGTGAAGAGGGACTGGCGAGCGACACTAATCTAGTAATTAAATAAGAACTAGTGCGGTAAGTTCAAGTAAACATGTTTCTTTTTTTAATAATTTAAGCAGGCGATACAATGTTATATTATACACTCATTGCTGGTACAAGCTACGCAATGGAAACAATAAAGATATACGATCGAAAGATTGCAGGTGTGGAAGTATATACGTGATGATATCGGTAAATGTATAAGAAACCACCCTCGACTCTTGCAGTCGCCACATACGATAACAACGCGACGAGAAACCTTTGTAAAGATGCATTGACTAGACTAGCACTTGGCACGAAATGCAAATACCGTGTAAAAATATTACGAATAGATTGGTCGCTGCTCGCGCCGTAAAAACACAACCGTTTCATAACGAGAGGCGTCTCCTCGTCAATATTTACCTAGGTATGTACATACACCGAGAGCGTGTGCGGATTGCGATAATTGTTGCGGGGATACTCTCCACGGTACTATACCGTCACCTGTACATTCTGCACGGCATTGCTCCAATCGAGCTTCGACGGTACCAGGTAGAAGGCAGGAGCTATCTTGCTCCCACACGGGCACTGGCTTCCGCCGATCCAACTGAAAGAGCCCAATTTACTGGCGCACTTCGGACAATTCAACTTGCCCTCGACATTGTGGATAATGTCGGGCATCCAAGCCATCGGCTCGACAAAGTAGATCTTTGAACAGGTCTCCTGGCCCTGTTGCTGCTCGTTAGCGCCACTGTCTGAGGAGTCTGTACTCAGTGGCTTTAGTTGTTTGGAGGATCGTTTGCCACTGACGTGCCTCCAAGTCTGATCCTGCCGCGGCTTGTGAGGCAGTATGTTACTGGCGCTCGCTACTATCCGCCGACATTTCTTGCATCGGTAGACTGTCGGCTCCGGTCGTATCGTTGTCAAAGCAGGGTCAGGTTTTATCAAGTCTGTGCAGTTCTGAGGCAGTATTTTGGCCTTGCGTACTTTGTCCGCTGCAATGTACAGCCGGTACATTTTGAACTGGAGATTGGTATTGTCTATGTGGAAACCCATCTCTTCGTAAAGCTTGAGCTGTGCTTGGAAGCCCACGTTGGGTGCAACAAAGTGCCTCTTGTCCTTGACCACGCTGAATGCACTAACAAAGCTCTTGGCGTACTTTTTCATCACGTATGCTATTACAATGGCTGATGATCTGGACATGCCGAAGTAACAATGCACCAGTATTTTACCATTCGACTCCAATGCGTGCTCTATGAATTCGTAGGAGTCCTCAAACTGAGTTAGTAAGTCTTCTCTGGGCATGTCAGTGATCTGAATGTACTTTGTAATCAGATTGGGTAGAAACTCCTCAATCTTCCGGGGCAAGGGGCAAGAATCAACAGTCAGAATGTGAGTGACTTTCTCCTGCCTCAGCCATTCGACATCAGTAGCCGCTGTAAGGTTTCCCAAGTACAATCCTGGTAAGACCTCATCCACGCTAGACGGGCCAGCATCAAAGTCATCCCGTGACAACATATCCCCAGAATTCTGCGCCATCCTTTCAACTCTCTTATTATCAACTATTCTAAATTGTACTTAACAACTTTCACCCAATACTTCATATCACCTGGTACAATAAAAACAGTACAATAAACAGACCTCTTTACAACTCGCAATCCACCAATAATCTCTCCTAGCAGAATGAACTGTTGCGATTACCGAGGCTTTGCTTGGATTTCCTCAGAGTGCAGCAACAATACCAGTACTATCGCAACGAATTGCACTTGCGAAATTCATCACCAGACCATCTCAGCCTTCCGCAGACAAACTGGTACTGGAAGAGCCGAGCGTTTCCCGGGGAGATGTTGCTATGTCACCCAATTGCACTCGATTGAAAAGCAGAGAAAAGAGTGTATGTACGCGGTATACACATGTAGCCATTTATCCGGCTAATGGACTGATTCTGCGCAATAGCCGGCAACCTGCGGGCTAAAGCGAAATTGAGGCAAATATCCTCGCGGCCAGATATATGCCGCGCGTCCTAGAGGACGTGCGTGGATTGTTATATCGGCGAAATAGGTGTATCAGCAACATAGAATATCTATCATCCTATATACATAACCTGACAAATATCAAATACAGAGGCAACTATCTGATAAGCATAAGCACATAAAGCTGACGATGCCGGGAGTCCAAAATCGACCGTGTATACGTAGATAGCTATAGCTATATGTATGCCGGAAGTGACGACGTGGCCAAATCAACCGCTGATCTCCACATCATTCGGAAGAGTTGAGAGAGGATATCAGAGTGTAGAGAACAACATGCACACTGATGCACACCTATGTACTACAATGCGTATACGTGTGGCCCGGGGAATTGTAAATTGAGCTGCCAGCAGAGAGAACTGCAGACAAGTTTCAAGAGAGCCGAGGAAGAGAATATATAATATATATATGTACTGGGTGATATCAGGGCGGCGGTGAATTCTGGTTGATTGTGAGTGGCTGGTCCTATCGAATCTTGCCGAGATAGAAAGCGGCGTGGAAAGACATACATACATCGAAGATTACCATTGGACTACTGTCCTCTCTCCCCAAAGAGTCCAAAGCACCGCGAGGACAGAGGACATTCCCTCTCGCTCAGTCAAATAAAGCGCGAGGGAGAGGGTCGAAAGCCCTCTTTCTCCTCTCTCCGGTTCTTTAGGATCCTCCTCGGTGCCCAGTTGCGTGCGCGCACGTGTGTATGTGACTGTATGGGTATTTTTTGATTTTTGAATAAAACACCATGGTGATCTCGCAAGAGGTGGTCTCAAGGGGAGAAGAAGTCGCCGATCAGGTGAGTTTTGGAGAAATCGCAGATACTTGGAGCCGCGCTATCGGGAAAAATCCTCCGGTCAACAACTGGCAGCGCGTATCGGCAAAAGTCCCGAAGGAGTACCAGGTGTACTGCTGTCAACGTCATCGCGATCTACTTACCATATTCAGAGACATATTTTCTATCGTATCTCCCTGGTTTTCATTGTTTGCGCCTTTTGCAAGGGGAGGAAGGTTTTTGATCGGTGTAGAGCTTTCTTTTTTCAATCGGTGCGAGAAATAGAGAAGGTTATGGCCTATTTTGCGATACTCGGCAAGTCCTCCCCGCGAGCTCGCCGATGTACAATTTTCCTTACATAAAGAGTCGATGAGTGACTTTGTAATGATAGATGATTTCCATTCTGCAGACTCACTGTTAGATAGCCCGATGATGCCGCTCGTTTTTTCAAGTATCTGTTATCAGCTAGTGCAGCTGGAATTTTAGATGGCATGTAACTGTTCTTTTCACACGGGTATTTGTGTCTGGCAGGTGATCCGCAATGGAAAGCACATTCTGCCGACTCTGGCTAGATTATGCCTGATCGCCACATTCTTGGAGGATGGGTTGAGAATGTGGTTCCAATGGTCGGAGCAGAGGGAATACATGGACGCGTCGTGGCACTGTGGCACATTCTTGGCCACGATATTCGTCCTGATTAACTTGGTAGGACAGCTGGGAGGATGCGTGATGGTCCTTGGCAGGCTGAAAGTCAGCATAGCTTGCGGAGTTTTGTTCTTCATAGTTGTCCTACAAACATTCGCGTACAATATACTTTGGGACGTGCAATTCCTATTCAGGAACTTGGCACTGATCGGTGCCCTGCTCCTTGTGCTGGCTGAGTCCAGAGTCGAAGGCAGATCTTTATTCGCCGGTGTACCCAGCCTGGGAGATAACAAGCCCAAGAACCTCCTGCAATTGGCAGGCAGGATCCTCCTGGCATTCATGTTCATTACTCTAATCAGATTCGAGATATCCTTCATGCAAATCTTCCAAGACCTCTTGGGAAGTATTCTGATGGTTTTCGTGACTATTGGGTATAAGACTAAGCTGAGTGCATTGCTTCTGGTGGTTCTTCTGACAACATTGAACCTCTACCATAATGCATGGTGGACCATACCAGACTACAAGCCACTCAGAGACTTCCTAAAATATGACTTCTTCCAAGTGAGTTCTCCTGAAATTTGCCTTTCTTCCAAGCAATGGACTACAAAGATTATAATTCATCTTTCTTTTATTACAGACACTATCAGTCATCGGTGGTCTTTTAATGATAGTCTCCTTAGGACCCGGAGGGGTCTCCATGGATGAGCATAAAAAAGAGTGGTAAATTATGAGAGTCCAGAGACACGAAACATTAGCCGAAACAGAAAAAAAAGAAACAGAAATGAAAGACAGTAAGAAAGAAAATGCGTTTCCCATTCCTGTGCCTTTCCATGCTTGGAAGACAGAAAAGCCTAAGGTTCAGTCATTAAACGCCAGAGAAGTGTTATGATTTCGTGTTACACACTCTTGTCATTTACGGCGAGATAAGATTGTACGCAGAGATATTCCAACCAGCAATACTAAGACACAGAAGAGATGGAAGGAGACAATATGAAGACTAACTTATACCACACTTAATGGCATTGTACATATGACACTGCGTTTATCAAGGAAAATATATTTTTTCTGTGTTTTTAATTTTTAATTTATCTCCAATTTTTGGCACGACGACCTTGATCGATATTTCTATTCCTGCTTAAGTCGAGTACTTTGCGCCCGTAGCCTTTGGTACAACGAGATAGACGAAATCTGCATCTCCGAGGCATTATTGTGAAGCATTGTAAAATAAACACCGAATTTTAAACATTCCCTATCAGTACCTGGTTTACGAACAAGTGGTGGCGGATGTATATATTGTAGTAAAAAACAAACGCAAGTGTAATCATCACTACTGATCGGTAATGAAATTACCGAAATTCGGGCCGTATCATTAACTCTAATAATACCTAAAGCTAAAATAAACACGTCTTAAAATAGCCTGTCTTACAACTATCCGATCAAAGGAATCAAAACTGTTGGATCACCCAGTGCAACATTTGCAACGGCTCGCTTTACACTGCAGCTGTCCGTCGCCTTTTAACAAGGATGAGGGAGAAACTACTCTACGATTATAAGAAATTACCGGTGGAGAAGGCTACGACGATCCTGAAAGCAGAACCGTTCGCTCACGTCTTGCGATCGTCGTTACGTTACGAAAAGTGCGATCATTGCTTGTTAAGGTAATAAAAAGATTCATCTCATAGATCTACTCTAACGCATACCATATATCATTAACTCTTTCTTTATTCAGTATACGTCATTACACAAAACATATATAACACACATAAATATCGGGCTAATGGCTTGCGCAGCTCGCGGATCCTAAACGAACTGTTTCCAAACTAGCTCGGCATAAAGCTCTCTTCATCTTTTGCGAATCGATTTTCCAACGATGCAAAATCCTTTCTTGTGGACCGCAGTATAATACAGCAGAGGCACTGTTGTACCACGTGACTGGTATCTAGAGGGGTAAATAATAAGCAGTTTCTGAAAGTGGTCGCCCTGGAAATGGCAGGCAATGGCAAGTTGCTCAAGAGAGGGGCTGAGATCTTTGCCTCGAAACCTTTCGTATACGTACTAAGCCCAAAACATATCAAAACACGATGTGACAATTGTCTAAAAAACAGGTAGTCTTTTCTTACGATCGACCAACACTCCAAAACAACTGACCACGATATTCTAGTTTCTATTCTGGTTGTCCGGCTAAGTTGGTGCGAAGTTACAGAAGAAATGGATTGCAGGCCAATTGGTATCTGTTTCGTCTACTTGTTGCAGCGGAAAGCTTTTCAAGTGTTCCGGATGCGAGTACGTCTTCTACTGCGATCGAAATTGTCAGAAAGAGTCATGGAAAATCCACAAGCGAGAGTGTGCCAATTTCAAAAGACTCTTGCCGAAAGTCGTGCCGGACACTGCTCGGCTGATGGCTCGGATAATCATAAAGTTGCGCCAAGGTGGAGAGAACGAGCGCGACTTTTACTCGGAGACTGGTTTCAGGAAATTCAAAGACCTAATGTCTCGTAAGTCTCGGGCTCGATGACTTTAGATTTCGTTGGGAGAAGAGCCAGCGATAATGCAATCATGGCAAATCATCGTTTACCCTAGATTATTCTGATATAAAGATGGACAAGAAACGAATGGAACACTTTACATACCTGCATGTGGTTGTATCTGATTTCCTTTGGGATTTGCCGATGCCCAATCCGGTGGAATTGATAGGCATTTATGGAAGGATATGTATTAATTCCTTTAATATCCTTGACAATGATATGAATAGCATTGGAGTAGGCATTTACTTGGCTCCGTCTGTAATGGATCACAGCTGCAAACCCAATGCAGTTGCTGTATTCGAAGGTACTACTATTATTATTCGAGCCATCAAAGATATGCCTTCTCTAGATTGGTCCCAGGTATGTATTCCCTCTCAAAATCACCATTGACTTTAGTACCAAAGAAAGATTGAAATGCTCCAAGGGAAATTATTGTCTAATCCTAGGTGAGAATGTCTTACATAGATATATTAAAGTCAACAGAAGAGAGAATGGAAGAGTTGCACAAATCCTATTACTTCCAATGCGATTGCAAAAGATGCAAATCTCCTCCACCTGAGGAAAATGCAGCTGCCTGCCAAAACACGTCTTGCACATTTCCCTGTGATTCCAGTCTCAGTGACTGCCCCGAGTGTGGCACAAAGTTTCCCGCCGATTTTTCGGATACTTTTGACGAAGTGTCAGAGTTCACTGCCCGTCAGTTGCAGAGAATGAAGGATGAGCCTTGTATCCTTCTAAACAAGAATTTCAAACTTTTAAACCAGTATGGAAATATTGCATTTTCCTACATACAATCTTAGATCTTGATGTAAGCAAACTATGTGTGAAAAAGCACGAAGGTGTTCTTCACCCTCTAAATGTGAAGCATGTGAAGATTCTTGAGCATGCATATTCTGCAGCAATGATCTTAGAGTCTTGGAATGATGCGGAATTTTACGCTAAGAAGCTTATTCCAGGCTACAAGTAACTATTAGAACAATGAACAATCTTACAAGAATATACATGTATTTACAGTAAGAATTATTTTCAGATTCTACTATGGACTTGTACACCCGTTAACAGGATTACTTTACACAATGACTGGAAAGATGCAGTTACTGTTGCAGAAGCCGAAAGAAGCACTAGTTGCACTGAGAACAGCAGAAGAGATATTAACTGTTACACATGGTGTAAACCATTCTTTAATGAGAGAGAGCCTCAGACCTCTTCTTCATCAAGCCGTCGTGGAAGCTCGTGAATAATTCACTTTCTATCTAGGAGAGGTCATGCTACCTGGGTATTGAACAACAACATGAAGTCAATCTTTAATATATATATACACATTTTTCTATGTCAATCGTCAAAAAAGAATGTTATAAAACGAAAGTAAAATACATATTTTCATCTGTTTCTTACTGGAATTCTGCATGCATTCGAAAAACACATGATTTCCCCCACTTCGCCTGCCTCCTGAAGTTAGCGCTAGTGTCAAGGTGTAACTGGGGCGAAGTTAGCCGCGCTGGCTCAGCGGCACTTTACGCTCTATGGATTTGGCCATACGGGCGCTGAACTCTTGGTGGGTTGCTGCCCTCCCAGGCGAAATGTGTGACTGCCAAGTGACAGCTGGTTAGAGTTTCCGCCGTTCGTTTCCTTGGACACAGAAACATACCTTCTGCCTTGCGAACGCGGTGCGGCGAGCACCAGGGCGGCAATGATTTCCCAATGATTATGAGCGACGCGTATACCATCTACGTGGATGAGCAGAGATGTCGAGTCTGCAAAGACGTATAGAGATTTTGGTAAACACACACACACCTCTCAAAACATTGAGTTGCGATCGGCTTCTTTGCTTTTTGCGAGAGAACGAAGTATGTGTTTCGGGGGAACCTCGAAATCTGCTCTCGATTTCCCGTCCACACCAATACTTCGGTATCTAGGAAGATTGATAACTGATACTTGGTTGATAAGAGTAGAAAAAATTCGAATGCACCAACTGCACATTGCTTTGAATTGGGTCGATCGGTGTTTGTTTCCTCCCATCTGACAGCCACTCGAGTCTCTATGAAGCTAAAATGGCTGGCAATTATGAAAGAGAAACAAATGATTGTCTTCTAGATGCTCGGCTGTCTAGAAAGTAACAGAAGCAGCTAGGCCACTTCAAGACTGGTCGAGTCTTATGAGAGCAGTAGAAGATGTTCAACGCTTTTAAAAGATTGGCTGGCAAGTCTGATGGAGTCAGCAATGCCTCCACCAGCAGGCCGGCGCATCAGTCCATGCCTACGACTTTGCAAAAGAAGTTTGCAAAGGGTGTACAATATAACAGTAAGCAACCTAGAATTTTAGCAGCAGAAATAACACATCATTCAAGTTTACTTAATCCGTGCATTTTTCCTGCAGTGAAAATAATTATAAAGGGAGATAGGAATGTGGGAAAGACTTGTTTGTTCCATAGGCTGCAAGGGCAGCTCTTTATGGAAGAGTACATTCCTACAGAGGAGATACAAGTGGCTAGCATTCAGTGGAGTTACAAAGCGACGGATGATGTTGTTAAGGTCGAGGTCTGGGATGTTGTTGATAGGGGTAGACGCCGTAGGAAGTTGGAAGGTCTAAAGATGGATAATGCTCCCTCAGAGAATGTTATCGAGGAGCCTGCCTTGGATGCCGAGTTCCTCGATGTGTATAAAGGGACCAATGGTGTTATCATAATGATGGATATCACCAAGAATTGGACATTTGATTATGTACAGAGAGAATTACCAAAAATACCTGGTCACATACCAGTTATAGTCCTAGGGAACCACTGCGACATGGCACACCATAGAACAATAACAACGGATCATGTGACATATTTTATTGATACTCTAACTGAGAGGACAGCACAGGTAAATATCCTACAATGATCACACCCATGGGTTTGTGTCATTCTGATGGTCTGTATATTCTATAGATTCGGTATGCTGAATCATCTATGAGAAATGGGTTTGGCTTAAAGCTTTTGCACAAATTCTTCAATCTCCCATTTCTACAATTACAACGAGAGACCCTGTTAAAGCAACTCGATACTAACGAGGAGGAAACGCGTCTAACCACGGAGGAGCTCGATCTCTTCCAAGACAGCGATGATGCGGATTACAATATATTTTTGGACCACCTGGTTAATAGAAGAAGAGCTATAGCTGACTCAGTCTCAGCCAGTAATCTAGTCCCTAATGTCCCTTCTTCCCTAAGTGCACATAACATTTCCGCTCCCAATGGCAGCAACCTTCCGAACCCAGAGATGCGAAGGTCTACTACGATTTCTGGGCCAATCGGTGCTGGAACGCCAATTCCCGTAAAAACTCTGGAATTCAAATCGGCCACTAAGCGGGACTCACTTTTGCCTAGCAGTACCATTGAGAATCAACCTGCTTCCATAAAGCAATCGTCGCAAGCTATAGCACTATCCCTACCTCACGGGCAAAGTAGTTCGAAGCCTGATACACACACAAACGAATCTACAAATGAGAGTCCAGAAAAGAAGGATTCGGGGTCGATATCGCAGTCGTTTATGACAAAGATTTTTGGCAACAAAAAGGAAGATGATGCTGAGAGGAACTCGCATTCAGTGGATGCATCGAACTCCTCGAACGTGCCCTTAACCAGCGTTGAAGATTTCGTACCTGACGATTGCCTGCTGGATAGATCATTCTTGGACGACAGTAATCACGTATCGCCTCAGAAAGTGCAACACGATGACGCAGAATCGGAAAGGTGTGTTTCCTCTGCATTCTATTGACTTCTATATGTTTTGTCGACCGCTAACAGAATACAATCCATTCATCAACCGATTCTCCCAAAACAGCGATGTAGAAACAGGCAACCCACTGGTTGCTGGATACGTGGACGACTTGTCGTCAGCGGAAGAGGTCTCACTACCAGCAGAACCAAAACTAGCCGAGAATCCACTGAGCAAACAGAAGCACAAGCGTGAAAGCTTGCCTGAGATAGAGATTGGCACAGACGCTACCCGAGAAAATGCCAAGCGCGACTCTATATCGTCCATCGATCGTGAGTTGCAAGCAATGAGTACTTTTCAGATGGATGAACCCGAAGAAATTAGTTCCGAGGCGTTCGACAACTGGCTCCGTCGCGATTCCAAGTGGAGACAGAGTCCGGAAGGCGGCGAGGACGTCAGCAGTAGCGGCACGCGGAGGGATAGACTGGAGCTCAGCGATAAAAGTTTGGACGCCAGTGTTACAAGTTCAAATGTCCACTTAGAATTGCTGGACAACTCTAGTATACAAAGAATGAGTTCCAACGGTAACAGTCCTGTATTAAAGGAGAAGAAGAAACAGAGAGACAAGGTACGCGATCTTCCTTTCAATAACTTGTTACATAAACAATATAGGATACTAACACAATTGTATTGGACTGTATGTTCAGACAGAGGACAAGGAAAAGAAGAAGAAGAAGAAGTCGAAGGACAAAGATAAAGACAAGGAGCGCACGGATAAGGGCGAGAAGAAGAAAAAACGTTCGCTTCACAAACCAAGACAAGAAAATCGAGAATGGGACGAGCTTGAAGAGTTTCTTAACGGCTCTGCAACTAGAACTAACGTGGACCTGGCTTACGAATCTATTTAGCCGTCTAATAAAGTTAAACTTCTTCGCGATTTTTACTGAGGTACACTGTAGTCTCCCCTGTCTCCTCTAGAGTGTTGTGTAGCGTCTTCCATAAAGAAAGTATGAGCTTCTTTGTCCATAATTCTCGACAAGATCAGAAAGAGGGCGAGAGAGGGGGGAGCGATGTTCCATTGTCGAGCGAGTTGTTCGACCATCCACGAAATTAACAGTAACAACAGAACGACTTTTCTTTAACCAAATTGTGATCGCAAGCAACGTTATATAACAAATGCACGCCCGACGAAGAATTGCGTTTGAAATGTTTGTATAGCATGTATTTAATTGTTGAGCCCTGTTTTATTTTTTAAAGAAAGGATTAAGTCTATAATCATTATAAATAAAAGCAGAGTATACTCCTTGTATGGCTTCACTGTGAATTACATTGTATATTATGGTGTCACTGTTACAGCTTCATGTTAATAAACGTGTATATACATGCAAAAAGATCATAGGCGAGAACGATGATGTGTTCGCATATAAGAACCTGCTAAACAAATCTCCTCGGATCAATCAAGTATGCAACATACTGAAAAACTGTATTTTTGCTATTTTGCGGATAAACTATCAATAGAATCGAATTGAGAAGAAAGGCGCTCTCTCGGCCGAGCATGCGCTCGCTTTCGGAGTAGTTGGATGATATCATAATGCGTAAGGGCTGGTAAAGGCAGAAGTCTACTGCTCCAATAATTTCTCGAGCATTAGAGAGAAGAGCAGGACGAAGGACAAGTCCGAATATCTTAGAGCAGCAAAGCCGACGGATAGTTGGATTCGACGAGCGCTAGTCCGGATGGTTAAAAGCCTTACTAGAGTGAAGCACAGTATACTGCACCGTGACACCGTACAGCACGTGCAAGGTGTGCGGTTGCGGTGATTGCTTATTCCGAACGTTATGTTTTATTGCCAGTCGCCGAGGCAATTCTCATCGATCTGAAAGTGCTGCGAGCGAGTCGACGAAACATGAGTCAGGCTGTCCGGAAATTGTCAAACAAACTTGCTTCCTTCATTAATACACGAAAACCGATAGTCAATGTTGACCGTCACCTAGCCAATTGTAAAAACAATAGTTTACTCCAAGAGGTAATGAATGATTCTGTTGAATGCTGTGTTCCTTTGTTTCCGCAGTTACTGCTTTCTCGCTGTAGAAGATTTAGACCCTACGACTTTCGTACCGTCACCCTTATCGTCATAAACAAAGTTCGCGCGAGCGTTAGTTAACCTGAGTGCACTCTTACATAATCCAATTGCAGTCAGCTGATAATACGCGTACTGAAAAAATTCTTTAGGGATATGTGAGAAGATTCTCCTCATTAACAATGGGTTTCTATGATTATAGCTCACATGGGGCCAATCCAGGACTTGGCTACCAATAGGGAAGCAAGAGGCTTCGTTCGGATCATGGTTTCATCATACGGCGTCTAATGTAACTCAAGCTCATGATAGTATTACAACAAGAACCAATGTCTTTACCGAGAGCAGCCCAATGGCTGCTAACAAGTCGGATCGTTCCTTTTTATTATCTAATGTTTTAAAGCATAATGCGAACTTATTGCATCACAATGTGAAAGCGAGTCACATTAATGAGAGATCTGTCGCCAAATATTCGACATTGAGTACACCGGGTAGTAGCACAACACCAGAACAAGAGTCCGGTGAATTGCCGTCTCAAGATCAGCTACAGATCATCTCTGATTCGCTTGCCGAACAGGTATGTGCTTTTCATGTTAGATTTTTAATGCCTTTGGAATTGTATTTCTCGTACCTAATTTTCTGTTGTCCTTATAGCTACCACAGTTGTTTGTGAAGAATATAAACTACAAACTGTTTTCCTCGGAATTGTTACTCATTGATCGTACCAAAGGAAGCAGCACAAAGTAAATATTTGAAAAACGTTGGTCATATTGTCTTAATACTTGCGTAAATCATTAATATACATAGATGACAAATCGAAATGTATAATTTAATTATTGTACAACGTCATTTCAGGGGTTTATATCATTTGGTGATGAGAATAGTATCCATGAGGATACTGGGGCACATCAAGTATGCCTATGTGAGGTTTTGTATATTGAAGATGACAACACATATTGAGGATGGTACCATAAAAGTTCATTGGCGCATCAAAGGTCTCACCACCTGGTCTGTGATGCGCAATTTCTGGAAGCTGAAGCCATGGGATATTACAAATAGTTTAAAACAAGTAGAAGAGTATGCACCCTTCTTCCTTTCTTGAATTTTAGGGCAACAATTGCAATTTGGACTGAAATTGTGTTTCTATTAATTCCTACAGGCTTTTCAAGTGGCAGGATGGTATATACACGTTTCATGTCGGCAAAGACGGAAAGATACACACGTGTATCATTGATAATGTAATTCCAAATAACGAAGGTCAACTGAAAACACCGCTTAAGGAGAAAGTGAGCGCAAAGTTATCTGCCCAGGTACCACGACCCACGACAGGAGCATCCGTGACAGAGTCTAAATGAAAGGAGTGTTAAATGTGGAAGCAGTGAAATTGAGTTATTTGTTCTGTATTTCGTGTAAGCGATACGGTAACTTCAAGTTAACCAGTAATTCACTTTGTACCGACAGTACAAGCTTTTATAAAGGTAAACAGATGGAACGCAGTTCTCGCGCGATATTGCAATCCACATACATGTAGAACCAATATAAACAACCAGTTTGTAAATATGGCTCTACTAAATCTCTCATTGTGAACTGTTTTTCCAACATTTCCGCCCTTCATTCTTTACGTTTCTCTGCAATGAGATTATGTAGTGACTTTACTTCGCCAGCGGTACTACACCATTTGTATCCATGAGCGATGGGTGGCGATTTCTTTGTAAATAAAACTATTTAAAGTAAGATATCGATGATTTCTTAAACGCGCGGGTCATTAAACTCTCGATCTACTTCTCGTCCTATTGTTTATTGCAAAATATGATTAACACACAAAGAAACTATATTCACAATTCTCATTCTTATAAATACTGGAGCCAATTAGGAAAGTGACCACTGTTGGCTGGTTTATTTACACTCAGTTGCATACAAGACCTGAAAACCATTAAATAGTATTAATACATTGTAGAACAAGGATGTATATGACACTCAGTTTACATATGCCAGTGTTACCTAAGTAATCATCCATCAAGGTTCCAATAGCAAACTAGAAAAAACAACACAATTTTCATTTATGTAACCAAGCAAACCGGAAGATAACAGTGTACTTACAATCCCTGTAGCATCTACTCTGGTACCAACAATCTTCAGTCTTATTTCATCATCAGGTTGTATGATTACATCTTCCTCTTTCGACTTGTAACAAGGTGGATTTACATTCGGGCAGAATTGCATGTCTTCTGGAATGGACTAGGGAAAACACACAATAAACTATAGAATAGATACGCAACACTACTCCCACAGGATTTTTAAATATTTAAAGCCACTTACATGATGCGATATGAAGCAGGACAGTGGCCCGATCTCTGCGAACATACCAACCTGGAAAGACGATTTTATATTAGAACAAATTCTAAACACATAGTTAGACTAAAGATTGCAGTAGATTATACCAACTTTATTAACTTGGGTGACAATAGCATCGAGCACTTCCCCTTTAAAGGGCCTAAAGACAATAGCTTTATACTTGACGGGGTAAATGACAAATCCTTGGCCGGGTTGTATGATTCCCGCGCCGATATTGTCTATCGTCGTGACCGCCACCACAAATCCATATCTACAAGATTTCCCCTTTTAATAACACTCTCTTTCCCCATCCCATCTCTCGTCACTCACTTTCCCGTGCACGTGCCCTCTACCTCGGTGTACAATTTCTGCTTCACCGTGTCCAGCAATTGCGGCCCGAAGTACCGGGGATGCAAGAGGATTTCGTGCTCCAGGGATATCTGCGTGATATACAGTTTGATTAGAACTATTGGAGAATCGACGTCGGATTGCGAATAAATGGGAACTCACGTGGTAAAACATTGTTCGAACCCTGAACCTTTACGATCTGCTTTGTGATTGTTTACACCTAGTGTTGTGACGCCGCTACGTGTTAGGTTAGACTTGAGAAAGTAAAGGAGAAAGGTCGCAAAGAGCACTGAATTCGATGTAATTCTGTAAAAGTCTAGTGCTCGAGGAATTTAGCGGGTTGAGTTAAGTCACAAAAGTCACCGTACGTTGCATATTCTGACACTTATAGGTGCGTAAAAGAGATGGAGTGAAAGCGCGGCCATGTGCGTGTGTGTCGGGCACAGGCGTTCGTGTGTGTGAGAATGGATTGCCGCGGTACTAATTGTGAGAGTGGGGGATTTGTGATGGGTGATGGGGTGGCACGACGCAATGCGGATGCATCGCGGTGCATATCCGAGAAAATAAAAAGGCCAGGCTCCATCTTTCCAAACATCAATTTAAATAATCATTAATCCAGTCGCATACAACAGACACGCGATGCGTGCGTGTCTCCTCCTCGAGCTTAAACTTAAAACTTTTATAAATCATGCATATAAAAAGTGTGTATTCTTTATTCCATTATACTCCACTGCATTATACACAAAAGTTACAGGCCTCTAGGTACAGACGGGTAAAGAAAATCGTGGTTCATTAGCTTTTCTTTATTAGTCTCAACCAACACATCGTCGCTTGAGCATTGGTTCGGTCTGCCAACAAAGGTACCGATGGATGGTCGCGTTCTCCCTCTAGAAACATATGCATATATGTATGTATACGTGCGTACGTGCCTGTGCCGTCGAGATTCGAGACACGAGTCTCTCGAATTGTAAGATATACAGGTGGAATCGCTCTCTTCCACGAATTTGGCTTTCGGAGCTTTCGGTATTCGGTATACACGGGAAACAAGTCGGCAAGAGCGTCTACGCTCGAGAACAGTTCCTCGAGAGGATGTATTGCTGTATTCGCAGAAGGCTAGAAGCTAACGAACTCTCTCTCTCGTGTTAGACCGCAACTATCATCCCATCCAGCGATATAGCCAAAGCTTTCCGCGGGCTTCCTCGCTCGCGGCCGCGTCCCGAGATATTCGTCGAGCACTCGCGATGAAAATGTAGGAACCCCTGATCAGTCTAGTTCTACGAGCTGCCCCACTCGCCGATTTCCTTTCTCGAGCTTTCGAGCTTTGTTATTGGTATAAGTATACGCGCGGTTCCTAGCAGCCTCTCCTCTCGCTCGCGACTCTCCACGCGCCCTTGCACAACACTCTCACTCCAGAATTCGCTCCGTCTACTCGTCGCAATCATAATGGCAATAATAATGAACCGCATTAATTCGAATCATAAAAATTCACCGTCCATCCCCCGCCGCGTCTCGTGTGTGATCGTCTTCGTTACAAGTAGTATTTATAATATTTATAGCGAGATGTGGATCGTACCATACGTGACATCGTGTCGCCGCGGATATATATATATATATATATATAATATATATAATTACATTACAATCGTACTCATTTATATTCACAACTTCGTCGCTCGTCGCTCATCGCTCGCCCAATTGCAAGTTACAGCACGCAATTATTGTTGCCTGGTTTACCGTGTGTCACAATAATTAGCGATTATTATTCTGCCCTTAATTGTATGTACAGAAGAGGTATATATTTCATAATATTAATGGATCCATATTTATAACAATTTAGGTGTACGCTCGGCGGCGCGCGCGAGCGCCCGCCACTACCATTACATACATACTCCTTTCCTCTCCTTTCCTCTCCTCCCAAACTGACTACATATCTGCTTTCCTCCCTCGGAGCCTTCACCTCGGCCTCTCAGTTCCATCCGTTGATCCTTACCGCCGGTGGCTCCGATTCCTCCAGCTCGTTATATCGGCCACTACGCCAATAGCTAGCTCCTTATCACACGAGCACTATTACAGGATAGAGTTGAGAGGGCGAGGGAAGGAGGCGACTTCTTTCCATTGAGGAGATGTACGCTGGAGTCGAAAGGAAAATGTCCACCTCAAGGAAGAGGATGGGGGGCATGGGGGGCAAGCGTAACGAAGCTCGGAGTGCCCTCGAGAGCAACTCGGGCTCGGCTCGAAGGCACTTCGGGGTCCTCGGGTACCAAGAATACCGAGGCTGCCGATGACGATGAGAGAATGCCGAATGACGATCGCGAGGATGATTACGATGACGCAGAGTCTTCGCGAGTGGTTGAAAGGTGTTTTATTGCTCCGACGGGCGATCGCGAAAGGCGTCGTTCCAAGTGGTCACAGGGAGAGATGCTGGCTGCAAAAGGGAGGCAGGCTAACAGAAAAGCACTGGGTCGTTGCATATGGAGCGTCCAATTTCTATGGCTGAGCCCTGCGCCTTGTCCGGCGAATGCGGCATTCCATATGCAACGGAGATGATTGACATGAGAAGAAACTAGGTCCGGGGAACATCGTCGGTCGGCAGGTATTCTCGCGGTGCCGTTCTCTCCAATAGGGAAACGCGAAGGCTACTACTAATGAATGCGTTGGCTACTTGTTGTGTCTCTCACTAGGCTCGACGCCCGAGTCCCCGTCGATCGATACTCGGCAGAACTCGGGCATCTCTAGTGCTATCATCTAAGAAGAAGGAACGGGTTCGATAGATCGACCTAGGAATCTAGACTAATTTAACTCTACGTTCTAGCACGAATGTCGGTGTCTCCGTGTTGGGTATGCGCGGCTGTGTCTCTATGTTGTACGTGTTGTTCTCGTGTAGGAGCGTCGCGTTGGCAGACGAGGCCAATGCGCGGGTGTATCTGCACATCCAATTGGGCTGCTCGCCACACTCTCGCACTCTCGCTCACTTCTCGCAATCCTGTCCCCTTGGTTCTCCCCACTCGCTGCGCTCACTGTAGAATCGTAGATCGCTCTCTCAGTTGTGTGTTGCTTGCTGTACTCTCCGCTGGGTCCTCCTGCGTCTGCTAGGTCTCGCACGTGTCTACAGGCTCTGCTACCAACTACGGCGTCTACACGCATTCTAGGGCACGACTAGGTTCATGGGCCACTACTCTTTGCCTCCTGCGCCAGTCAATCTCCTTCTCTTCCCCATCGTCCTCCAATATTCCTGGTTCCGCCGCTAAGAAAGGGGGGGACACACTGTCGTCGCCGCACTCGCCAGGGAATTCATTATCGAGTTGCTACGCCGCTCTTATCCCTAATCGCTTCTTACTCGAGTAACATAGCTCGGCACTCTTTCACACTAGCAGCGTAAGCCTCGAGGGCTCAGCCACTCGGATCGAGCCTCTAATTCCTAATTGATCGCGCTTTTAATCTCAAGGGGAATCTCCGCGAGGCGGAGAAACTTTGTCTGTGAGTGAGGGAGAGGAAGAGAGAGAGAGAGAGAGAGAGAGAGAGAGAGAAAGGGAGGGAGGGAGTTATTCCGACATCTCATCCAAGAAATCCGCGGTCATCGGCGAGGGCATGTTCCCTTAAACGCGCAATACGACTGCAGTTCCGCGAGCGTCCGAACATTATAACCAAGAGCCGAACATTGGCTCTCGAAGAGTTGCAAAGGCACGTCACTTTGAAGGTAGCTGGACATTCTCTCACACGGTTCTCGCTCCGTTCGCGACATCGCCGCTCGATCATCTCGATATTGCGCGTTCTCCGGTGCCCAGAGGTGTCGTATACAGAGTAGTGCTCTAGGTATGCTCGGGGAAGTCGAGGAGATAACCGTCTCGCCAATTGATTCTCAGCGGGTACAGGGCCACGGGGTTCTTCGTGGCCCCCCGGTTGCGGGGGGCGGGGAAGGTGGTGGGGGGACATGCCCGGTTTTAGCTCTACGACTGTGCATACGTTATTATCATGTTTACCAGTTTGTAATATTTACCGATATTTCCCACTATGCCTAGTATCGTTTATCATTGATTTAGTATTATTTATTTATTGTTGCTGTTTATTTATTAGTAAACCATTACGATTATTATTACTATTATTACTCGTACCGTTATTATTTCCCTTATGCAGTATTATTACTATTATTATCCGTAACCTTTTAACGATAGTCGCGCGACGTAATCGCGCCGGTTCGGGCAACGCGCTCTCTGCTTCCTTTTTTTGTCATTATCATGTTATTTATCGGCTAGCTCTGCCGGCCTCGGCTACGGGAATAAGAAAAATGCAATACGAATCGGTTAAGCTACCATGGCTCTGTGTGGCTCTAGGTGTTCTCTAGGTCTCTCTAAGTGTTTCGGCGTTCGTGTGCCCGAGAGGAATATGTTCTCCTCCGTGACCGCGGTTCCAGCCATCGTCAATTCGGCGCGCGAGCTCGAAGCATCTCGGATCATTCTCTCCTACTCCTTTCGTCCGCCTCCACCCTGGAGGCTCGAGGTGCGGCTTGGTTCGAAACATACACGTATGTATATAGCTAGATAATGTACATATCACTGTGACCCCGCATCGCGAGCGTATACCCAAAAATCTTTAGAAATTCGGACCGCAGTAAAAATGGACAACCGGAGTGAGTGAGTGCGCGCGGCTTAGAAATCCTCAGGGATGCAACGGTTGAGGGGGAGGGGGGCGGTGGCGGGAGGGGGGGTCCGCTTTTGCTTTATACATAGAAATATAGGAGGATACGAGAGGGGGGAAGCCGAAAAGTTGCGAGTGAAAGTAGCGGCGTTCCCTTTCTTCTTTTTTTTTGTTTTGTTTATTAGAAACTGGTGAGATTGTGCTGCTGAGTGCTGGCTCGAGGAGCTGGACGAAATTACAAGGAAACACGGTTTTGCCGAGTCCTTCGCGCCGCGTTCACTGTGCGAAGAAAAAGGTTTTTCTCTCTCTTTTGCAATCGCGTGAAAAAATAGAGGCTTTACACTTCTTTCTCGCGTACTCTCCGTTGTCTCCTCCGTCAACGACCTACCTACTGCTTTCCCTATCCTTGGTGCCTTACGACTATGTCTTTAGATGTAAGCCGCAGTTATACTTATACTCTGCTCGCCCTCTTTTCGTGTCTCTCGCCGGTGCTGGCTCTCGCTCCAGTTAGAACAATATTTCAGCTAGTGCTTCTTCTTTGTTTTTTTTTGTATGCTAAGTAGTGTCCGCCAGTTTACTTATAATTGACATTACTTAACGCGACCGTCCTCGACCGCAGGAGAACCAATCGAGAACGATACCGTTGCCCCCTCCCATCTGGCGAGAACGCCTTCCCTTATACCTGTATCCGACACGGTAATAGCCACTGACAACGAAAAGTAGTAGCTCGCATGAATTTATAAAGATTTTTGGTGACTCCGTTACCGCCCCCTTTTTCTATACGCGACTCTACCTGTCCCCCCCTCCCGCCCCCACGACACTTTCACTTGTCGCTGCTTTCTTAATTACCGTGTGCGATACAATTACTCGTTTTAGTAGTATCACCGTTACTTTATTATAATTAGTGTTACAAAAGCTTGATTACTTGGATCGGACTGTAGCGATATATTCACATACCTATCTCTGAGGAAAATAAAGATTCACCGTTCACAATTGCTCATCTTACTCGCGACCGTCAATATGTACGTAATAAATACAATTACCCGTCTAACAACAGTCATGACAGTGACAATAATCAGAATAGCAATAATAATAATATAATCGCAATAATAATAATAATAATAATAATAATAATAATAATAATAATAATCGTAATAATAATAATAAAACGCGTCTATTTGTTGCTCACCGACGTACACAATGTCATAGTCTCAGTCTGTTCGTATTGAGCTGTCGTCGTACTGGTCTTCGTGTCTTGCTCTTATAAGAGTGGTCGTAGCGAGGCCCCTCTGTTACCCTCGTGGCCTGCTCGTTAGGTAATCGTGGGGATTCCCGCGAGCGTAAACGTAACGCGGTAACATAATCGGTAATTGGCCGCTCTCACACGAACCACCCTCAACTGAGACGTTGGCCTATTTCTTCGTCGTTCGTATCGTGACACTTAAGCGGGGAGCATAGGATTTGTAAGCGCCGGCGAGCGCGATTGCACAAGGAAACGGATATAGCCGAGGAACTAACTAGTTAAAAACGATCGAAACATTGCACCATCGTTGCTCTTGAAAACGGAACGGGCCCGAGCGTGACACCGCGTTTCAGCGAACCCATCCTCAATATTCACTTTGTTTGTCTCTCTATACACACCTACGTCGGTGGATTTATATCTCCGCTTAACAACTCCCCCCCGCGCTCGCTTCCGAAGGGAGGGTCTATGCGCCGCCGCCTCACTTGGGTCTTTAACATTACAGATTCACAAAGGTTAGCATTAAAAAATATCGGTGGCGTTACGAGAGCGCAAAAACGATGAGAGAAAAGCACGCGTCTCGTGTGAGTTGCATATATAAAAATACACAATGTTCTCGTCGAAGGTTTGACTCGATTAAAGGCGCAAATCGCGGCAAATATCGAAACTCGGACTTGTGGCGCGGGATTGCTCGAGTATGCTTCCTCTATTGGCGACACCCTGTATGTCGGACGCTCTCGGGATTACTCAGGAGAGAGTTCCCTTTCCAGCCCATCGATTTACTCCTCGTCTTTCTTTTCTCTTACGTTCTTACGTGCTGCTTCCCAACCATACTCTATATGCGCGCGTCTTCTTTCACACCAATGCGAATTCTACGATCGAAACAATGGATCGTAACGATTGCACGCTGTGGCTGTAACTTATCGAGGAGAAGGGAGTGGTCTTTCAACTCCGGTGGCAGTAATGAAAAATCGTGCACCGAGAGAGAGAGAGAGAGAGAGAAAGAGAGAGAGAAAGAGAGAGTGAGAGAGAGAGAGAGAAGACTCAAGTGCGAACTGTGATAGGTTTCGGCAGTTTCTCGACGAGACGCCAGCCAGCCATCTTTACTTGCCCTGCTCTTTCAGATTCTTCTCGCAGGCATTGACGGATACACGCTAAATGATCCCTCGAAACAGAAAGGGAGGCGCTGAATATACCTAACGTGAGTTTTGCTTTCGAGAGGTTTAGTCCTGACACTTCCAGCAGGGTCAGAAGAGCTACCTCGAGAGCGGGGAACAAGGAGATTGACGGAGAGAACGTGTCTCTTCCAGATACAATTCTAGTGATGCTACTGCATTATTGATTTTCCTTCATCTATTATTGATCTAGATCAGCTTGGCTACTCCTCCCCTAGCTATCGTTCGTTCACTGTCCAGTGTGCAAGATATCTAGGCCCTCTTGTTACTCCTCGAGTGTCTCTCCTGTTTCCCGAAGTCAAGCGAGGCTGCGTCTTCTTCCCTCTTTCTCCTGTCATTCTTGTTCTCTCTGTGGTAATTATCACGCAGACACGCAGGCAAGCAGGTAGACAGGCAGGCAGGCAGGCAGACAGACAGACAGACGCAAAAACACACTGGACGCGCAGATATCTCTCTTCTCTTCGCTCTGGACCTGCTGATTCTTATGGATTTGCCTGACTTCTCTTCCCCGGCTGGTTTTGCTTCATCGATAGAAGAGAGCAGAGGATTTGTGCGGCACCTGGTTCATAGGTGCCGAATATTCCCTTGCTTCGCTCCCCTTCTCTACAACCCCTTGATATTGATACGATAGATCAGACCGTCAAGATGGGCGCTTGACGGGAGAGGTGACTTCCTTTCTGTCTACCGCGATCCTCCGCTTTCCGACGTCGGAGGTGCGACGTTCGTTTGGGGATTGTGGCTCGTCTCGTATTCCATGACCTCTCGATAAATTAGCTCCTTCCACTGATCCACCGAATAGTCCCTCTCGTCAACGCTGTGGTCGTACGGACCCGGCGCCGGCTGAAATCAAACAATAATCCATTTACACCATCGCACATACACTGACATTGTTCGCCGCATCGCATTCAGAGGTGGGGTGGAAAAGTTCATTATAGGTTCGCTGATACTCACGGCATTCACTTCGCCCTCGTCGTACCAGACGTTTATGTAATTGTGCAGCAACGCGTCGTCGACGGAAATGCGTTGCTCCGGATCGATGACGAGCATGCGCGACAATAGATCCCTGGCTTGGCTCGCTGGGAAGGAAAAAGGAGATGAGAAATAAAACTAAGTGAAGAGCTGCGGCGCTCGGTGGTCCCGTGTCGGATGGAGACTGGCGTAATCCAGCATGGCGGGAGGGAGGAAGAAGAAGAAGAAGAAGATGCGAAGGCTTCGCGAGGGCTGACGACTCTTTGACCCACTCACCTTTTAATCTATTATGCTCGGAAGAGTCCGAGGGAAACAGAACGTCCGGGAATAGCCTATCGAACGGATATCCAGGATACCGTGGCCTGTTCTCCACGTAATTCCTCACCGTCGGCTGCAGCCGTAGCATGAACTCTTGCGCCGGCGTGCCCAGTTGTTCTGCAAATCAATTTAGTTGATCTCTATCTCTCCCGGCGGCCACCATCGCCGACTTACTTCCCTCCACCGCCGCGGAGACACTCACCTATTATTTTATTCCACTGATCGATGTGATCCGTCCCGGGAAAGAGGACGCCACCTCGAATCATCTCGCCCATGATACAACCGACCGACCAGATGTCCACGTTCTCCTTGTATCCCATACCCAAAATCACCTGCAACGTACCCCCAATAACACAGATTATTATCCAACTTACGGTAGATATTACCATCTTACTTATTCTACTAATAAGTAATGTTGTATTACTGATTAGTAGAATCGATTCTCGTGGCAATTGGCTAGTTTACCTCAGGTGCTCGGTAGTAGCGCGTTACTACATAAGGTGTCATCATAAAAGTCGTGCCGGCTGTCCTCGCCAGGCCGAAGTCGAGGATTTTTAATGTACAATCAGACTTTACGACAATATTGCTTGGTTTCAAATCCTATCGACAAAGAATTCCAGCGATTTAGCACCAAAAGGAGATCTCTCAAGGAAAGAGGTGGTAGGTCAATAGGAGTACGAACCCTGTGAATAATTCCGGCAGAGTGTAAGTGCTTGATGCCGCAGAGCATTTGATAGAGAAGGTAGGACATGCGCTCGTGATCCAAGTCCATCTGTATCACCTGGCACAGATTCGCATCCATCAGCTCCATCACCAAGTACACGTCTTGGAACTCCATCAACGAGCGTTGTGGCGTGAATGCGTTTAGCAGACCGATTATCTGCAACCACCATCAACAATTAAACCCTCCTCCAGACAATCACCAATAAAACGCCACTCGTCAAACCTTACATTTTTGTGATTAACCAGCTTCATTAATTTAAATTCCCTGTAGGCCCTCTTGGCGTGCGTCACGTTCTGAAAGGGTCTCGATAGCTTCTTAATCGCGACATTCTGCGATCTGACAGTATCGTACGCCGCACTAAAACAAACACAAATCCCCAAATAAATTCTCTCTCTCTCTCTCAGCGAGTCTTTTGAAAATTGTGGAAAGTCTTGACTCACCAAACGATGCCTTGGGCGCCCGAGCCAATGGGCTTGAGGTTCTGGTAGCGCTTGAGAATGGTGAATTTGGTGTCCCCGACTTCAACCGTGTAGAACATGGTGGACAGCCGGGTGGTCATATCAGACCCGATGTAAGGCATGCGCCTCGATGGCCGCCTCTCCTGCTGCTGCAGCTGCACCTGCACCTCCACCCCGCTGGAGCACTCCTGGTGCGCTCGACGGGGACTTACGCTCTTAGCCACTTTGGACGACGAGGTTCTCCTTGGGGCCCACCCGCGGAAGTCCAAGATGTCCCGAAGCTCGCCCGAGGAGCAGCTTCCGCCAAGGCTCGCCGCTCTCTCTCTCACTCTCTCTCTCTCTCTCTCTTAGTTGCTGCCTACCAGCCTCGGATTTGTCTGCGGGCAAAAAGCGGAGATTTCGTCGCCGTCAGTCATGCACAGTGATTAAGTAGTGGGTTCCCAGCCGGAGCCGGGCACTGGGAAGGGCGTCGAGGGCAAAAGGGTTATACGTACAGTCTGATTCAGTTGGTTTTGAATCACTAATGATGGATATAGACCGTTGAAATTGTAATTATTATAGTGTGTTCGGTGATATTAATATAAAGGAGTCTTTGTCGAGTGTTTTGGACGTGGTGAGAATTGATTTATAATATGAAATTCTACCAGTAATATAAATAATTGAAACTCGAGTGTGAAGGGGATGATTAAAAGGCAACAGACTCAGCTCGACACTGTACGCTCGAAAAGGCGCGTGGTCGCACGTAAAAAGGCGCGGGACGTGTCGCGCTCTATGAGTCGGCTTGAATCTTTCATAAGGTCATTCTGGCCGACGTGAAGCTTGCGTAGAGAGGGGGAGAGTGGATTGTGTTCGGCGAGGTCCAAGTGGGAAGAAATCAGAGCAGAAGGAAGGAAGAGGCGAGAGGGAGGAAATAGAGGCTTGCACTGGCGACCAGAGGGATAGGCGAGCCAAGAGACACACTGTGCTCGACTGCTCGAGCTCGAGGTACTTGTGAATACTTAAAGGTAACTACAAGGGCCAGCGTTATAACGAACGGGCTCGCTATTGAGGGGGATTGGCGGGCGCGTAAAAAGCGTCTGGAAGCACGGCTAACTCCTCTACGTATCTCCAAGAGGCTGCGATCTGGGTCAGAGGCTGCTCTCTAACTCGCGCGTCGATTGCCGGATAATGGAAAAGCGGCTTGGAGGGAACCCTCCAGGATACATCTCCCTTCGACTATAGTGCGGCGCCGTCAAAGGTATCCTGAATAGCGGTGGCTGGCGCGTACGCGCTTCTCGCTCCTCTCATCTCGAGACTAGAAATTGGGCCAAAGCTGGCAAAGTTGGCCGGCACGCATCTCCGGCGGGTGGAAGAGAGAAAAAGAAGATTTGCTCGAGGGGGGGAGAGCAGATGTGGCGGAGACGCGAGCGAGCGCGTGTGAAGAGTCTGGCTGGCTCGGTATAGGTGGGAAGCGACGAAAG
Source organism: Crossocerus cetratus (assembly GCA_963675795.1). Taxonomy (NCBI): domain Eukaryota; kingdom Metazoa; phylum Arthropoda; class Insecta; order Hymenoptera; family Crabronidae; genus Crossocerus; species Crossocerus cetratus. Next base: position 21,743,307 of record OY776667.1, read on the forward strand.
GGGCCAATTTCTTCTGGTATGTCGGGATTCCCCCGATTATTTATAGCGCGACCGGTAGACGCAGACGGCAACGCATCGGCGGGGACAGGTCTCTCTCCTCCGCGAAGGATTCGACGGCGAGGGGGTGAGGGGGTGAGGGTGGAGGAAGTCGCGTCTTCGTGCGAGGAAAACCACCTTCTCGCGCCTCCTCTCGATGGCCACCTGCTGCCAATTACGCAACCGATGGACCCGATGGACCCGATGGCCAGCGGGCGAGTCTCGTCGAGCCAACTCGAGAATTCCACCCCTGCGGCTTCTGCAACTCGCTCTATCAGAATCCCCACACGTATCCCGCCAATTGCGCCGGTTTAAAACAAGACGCGCGTCCGCCGCTCTCTCTCTCTCGCGGTCTAGTGAAATGAAAGGATGGAGGGCGCTCGTAGCGCCAAGTGTACCAAGGCCGGTGTGACTAGCGGGGGACAAAGGGAATTCGCGATAAGGAAGAAAGTCGAGGCGGCATTAAAAGCCGGAAGGCGTCGGCCTCTATCGATTTCTATAAATATCGCATTCCAGCCCACCGTAGTCTGCCATCGCTGCTCGTACAAGAAGCGAGAGAGAGAGGTTTGCGGTGGGGAGGCGAGTGCGCGGCAATCTGAAAAAAGCCTCACTCAAGCTCAAGACCGAGAGCGAGTCGCAGTGCGCGCGCTCTCCTCCTCTCCTTCACTCCTCTACGGAGCCGCAATTAAGCGGCGCACGGCGTCTGCGAGCGTCCTAAGCACGCCAGCTATCAAGTACCCAGTCGTACCTACTCTCATCCAGTCGGAACAATGCCAATCCATTCTAACCACATACTTCTACCCCAGTCCCCCACCTCCTCTCCCCCCAACCCCCCGCTCCGATCAATCAATCCTCGAATCAGTGGCTCATGACGCCTGATAACCCTCCATGCACACTACACACTCTTCCAGCCCACCTCGAGCACTCTCTCTCTCTCTCTCTCTCCAACCGACGCCGTTCAGCTACTCTCCTCTCCGCTATTTATCAGTCGGATCAAGTAAGTCAGTAGACTGCGCCCGCCTATATTCTCCGCATTGTTCCACAGTGCACTTGTCCCGCGCCGACAGCTACTCAACTACTCAATTGGTAAAGCTAGTGTCGAGAGTATATTCGAATACTATTTACTATTTAATATTGGAAGAATGAAAAGTATTGGAATCTATTTATGATTTAATATTATAAGAATGAAAAGTATTGGAATACTATTTACCATTCACTATTAAAAGATTGGAAAGTTTCGAATCTATTTGCATTCAATTTTAAGCAATTAAGATATTGCGCTAATACTAATACTACTGAAAGACTTTGGTGGACTGAGTTATTAATAATTTGTAGATAAATGATTGGGAGAAAATGAGGGGAAAGGAGAGGGTGAGGATCATTGGCCGACGCTAATCCCAGTAATATCTCAGGACGGAAAGGCCTGCCACGCGGGAGAGAGAATGACATTAAAAGGAGCTCAGAGGGCGTAATTTAAGGCTGAGGCTCCACTGACACGGCGGAGAGCTGTCTAAGACTGAGTAACCGATCTCGAGGCGAGCGCTAGACGGCCCAGTGATTTAACACCTTCCGCACATCCGCCCACTGGATCCCGCAGCGTCGCGCGGCGTCGGGCGGCGTCTCTGGGCGTCGCGTCGCGTGGCGTCGCTCTAGGAATCCAAGCGGCACCGGGGCAAAAGATCCGGGCCGCATTCCGGCCGACTGTAACATTGGACCTCCTCCAAAGCACACAGAGGACCCAGAGCGCGCGCGCCCGGTGGAAAATCTCACTTATCTCCCTGGCATTCGTCACCCGTCAAGCTTCAGTCGCCGATTCTCGTTTAGTCCTGGACTCGCGTTATTCATGGGACAGGAGTTAAGCTCGATCCACATTTTACTCGCACGCTAAATTCTCCCTGGGATTCAACCCGAGCTTCCTCAGTCGAGAACTTTACCGACACTGTGCGCGCGTGCGACTCACTCTAGAGTTTCGGGTAATCAAGGTTTGATGATTTCCTCGATTTTTATAGAAAGAGAATTTTGTGAATAGTTTGACTGTGTTTTGTAGACTTGCGACTAGACTCGTAATATGGATGGAGATTGCGTGGAAGGTAAGCCTGAGGAGGTAAGTCAGGATCACGAGAGAGAGAGAGAGTTACTCACCATAAACGGGCAGCCATTGTGGGTGGTTGGCGAATGCTTATACCCGGACTAAAGGGAGATCTGCAAACAAGAGGGGAAGCAAGAGGGTAAGTAGTCTGCGTGGGACTAGTGAAATGCGTCTAACACTAGAGTTACAGTGGACCACTCTTATTTACAGCGGGCGCGCATTAAAACACCGGCAGACGCTCTTGAACCAGCTAATTCTACCAGCCGTGAGATATGTATGGCTGCGCCCGCGGTTAAAAGCCATTGGTTAGCTGGCGCAGCAACCCCCTTCATCTCGCGCCCTCTGATGGCCCATTGTGCGCTCGCGCGTGCTACTAGATCTCTAATTTCCATAGGTGCGCACACGCGCGCACCTCCTTTGCCAAGGGTTTAGTCGGGAGCCCGGAACCCACTAGATTCCCATAAGGATTACACGGCAATGCACTACCCTTCGAGCACAGAGATAAAACTCTCTGCATTCTGAGCCTCCTCGCTATCTCTCACTCCTGCCTGCCTGTTTCTCTCGCGGAGTAAATGAGAGATTAAGAGGAGGAGCAAGTGTGTCAGGATGAAGAAGACGAGGTTGCCGGAAGTTTGAGGTGTGGTCGCGGCTCGGTTGGGAAAGACGCGATTCTCGGCACGCGAGGGCCTCCCTAAATTAGATCGGCCGTAACGAAGGCCAAAGTAATTAGCGGAGTAATTCTCCTAGAGACAGGAGAACGAGCTCGATTCCAATTGGGGGAAAGAGTTCTCCGCTCGCTGTTCTACTAGCTTTCCAACACTCGAATGTTAATAATTCGCTAATGCTATAATTGCAATTGGGAATTTGCAAACTGAAATACCGGCGACCGCGCGGGTAATTAATGCGGCGTCCTTTATCGGCGGCGGCAGTGCGCGCTCGGTTGGTTAATTAAACGGCTCATTACCAGGGCCATTCGGATTCGTTAACGCGATTCCGCCGGCGATACTTCTTGCCCTGGTGTCCAGCTAGTCCTGTTACATTCCGCGGAAACTCCGACCTCCCGGCACCGAGTCCCCCCGCACGCGCCACTTTCCGACCGCGGCGCGCTTGTTTCGACTAGTCTGATGGAATGCTCGCAAGTGTACGGGGTGATTCAGGTGGCTTGGGCTCTGTTGGGATTGTTTGGTGATTTTTGAGGAATTTTGGAATATGTCGATTGTGTGACACATTTATGGCTTGTGGCCGATTAATTTCGTATAGAATATTAGTTTTAGGGATAAAACTATGAAAAAATGGCAAAATCGGTCGAATTGGAAGGATGTCAAAAATTTGAAAAAATGAGAAGGGGTAGGTATGGAAAAATTTTCAATTTTTCGAAGGTTTCCGAAATTGATCGAATGCTTGATATATCTTTAGTTTGAGCCTAGAAACTAACTTTCAGCACAAAATTAGTTGGTCAAAGGCCATAATTGTGCTAAACGGGTAAGATTTCGACGATTTTCGTCCGAAAATCGGCGAAATATCGCTCGTACGACACAATTACGGACTCTCACCCACTAATTCCACGCGGAAACTTAGTTTTAGGGCTAAATCTATCGAAAAATGTCGAAATCGGGCGAGTTGAAAAAATGTCGAAAAATCGAAAAAATCTGAAGGGGTACCCATGCAAAAATTTTCAATTTTTCGAACCTTCCCGAAATCGCCCGAATTCTTTATATTTCTTCAGTTTCACCCTAGAAACAAAGATTCCACAAGAAATCAGTCTCCCAAAGGGCTATTCCGGCTAGTAATACAGACTAATCCATCACAATCCATAAGAACCTATACCCGTCACTACTGATCCAAGCCAACTGAATCACCCAGTACAGGGCACACAGAGTTGGGCCTGGCAATTCGGCGTTGTGTGGGTCCAAAATTAATATAAATTAGCATGGCGAGCGAAAGAGGGGGGCTTGGAGCGGTTGCTGTCGGTCCGGTGGAATGCAAGCGTCGCGGCCGTAAATTGAGACAAGTTGCCAACACGAGTCGGGAACGCCGGGGCGTCGGCTGCGCCCGAATTAAGGACCGTTGGGATCGCTAACCACTTTTGCGGCTGACCACAGCTGCCCGCCCGATCTCTCCGCTCATCCATCCGCACTCCACACTCTCGGCTTACGTAGCCCCCAGCTTCTCTCGCTTTCTGACCCCCACCACCTCCACTCGAGGGAGACACGCGTCTGCCCCCTTCTCCAGTCATTCACCAAGCGATCTCTCAAGGGCCCGGGGGGTCGCCCTTTCTAGGGTTGATCTGTCCGCCTCGAATATATATATATACATATACATCTGGTCGCGGCGGCGAGAACCAATTGTGTATCTCCGCAATAACACTGGAAACGAATTCACGAGACTTTGCGGCCGTCGGAAAACTCGGGAGCCTTTGATCCGGCAATTAGCTTTGCCGCGATGAAGTTGAGGGAGCTATCTCTCGGGAGCGGACGGTCTTCCGGGCCCCCTTTTCCCTTTCCCGTGCCCCCCTCGCCCGCCGCAGGATCTCCGCGCGAATCCAACCGCGTTCGTTATAGTAGAGTAGCTTGCGCAAGCTTCGTCGGAGTTGGAAGAGAATGGAGAGCAGTCGACAGGAATACCGTAAAGGAAGAGTAACGAGGTCGAATGCGAGGGGGTGGGGGATGGGGGATGGGGGGCTGCCTAGTATGGGGGAGTCGGTGAAGGAAGAGAAGAATCGAAGTGCAGAAGTAGCCGGGCACGGAATAGCATACACAAAAGGCTCTCTCGTGTCGAGTGGCACGGCCGTGTCTCGTTAATGAGAATCTCCGAAAGAAAAGCCCCGCACGCCCCCTCCTCCTCCTCCCCCCTCCACCTCCGGCTCTCTTCTCTTCCGCTCGGCGGAGCTTTCCATGAAAAGCGAATTATAGAAATAAAGCGGGACGCGATTTCGCGTTTGAGCGATCGCGCGCGCTCTCGAGGCATCCTCCACGAGAGAATAGGCGAGGGAGGTGGGTCGGAAAGTTCAAGCGGGCGCTTTCGATTAGTTTTAATCTCCTTGGTGGGCCGGCAGGAGCCGAGGGACGAGGAAGCCCTCGCCAAAGTACCGTAAAGAATCCGCTCGATATCGACCGAATCCAACTACCCCCCTCACCTCCTCACCTCCTCACCTCCTCACCTCCTCCACTGATACTAGTTTCGCCGAGCGATAAACCCGCATCGAGAGCACTCGCTTTCATTCTCCACTAGTCCTCCTCCCGGCAAACATTGACTAATAATCCGCATCTGGTTAATAAGTCGAGCGGATTTATCACTAATTGGTGAGTTAATCGTACGCAAGACCCATATTTGCATTTCTCTCCTCCCTTAGCCTAGAGAAATCAGGGTACAGGGTGAGTCAGTTGGCTTTTAATCATCCCCTTCACACTCGAGTTCCAATTATTTCGATTTACAATACAATTTTCTATTATAGATAAATGTCGGTGCGTGGAAAAGACTCGGTAAAAACTACTTTATATTAAAATGACTCCACACCATATAATTATCAGATTTTGGACGACCTATATTCATGATTAGCGATTGAAAGCCAACCGAATCAACCTGTACGTGTCGGACCAAGCACCGAGACGTACTACTGCGAGCGTACGAGCGGCGCTGATACCTCGCTATTTAAAGCTCGCTCCGGAATCCTTCGGACGGGAAGCCGGGGAAAATGGAGGAAGGACGCCGCCGGTCCGATTGCCATTCCATCGGATGATTAAGTAAGAATCCTCGGCCCCGCGCGTAGAATCGAGCCGCTCGAATCAGGCCGGGGGTGGGCGGCTCGATTCAGATATTAAATTTCCCCGGGACCGAGAGATATTTCCCGGAGGAGAGGCGGAGGATGCACTTCTCCCTCCGAGTGTCTTTCCTCCGGTGAATATCGGCCGCGCTGTGTATTATATCTGGAGCAGCCTGGATTGATGCGCCCTCGATATTTACCGCACGTGATCTCTCTCTCTCTCTCTCTTCCACCGTGTTTCGATTAACCCGCGAGCATCTCCAGTGGTTTATCGATAGTCGGGGCTGCGGGCTAGTAGCAGTCGTCGACTTGGATATCCGAAGGGAGGTCGAATGGCGAGCTCGATGATCGAAGAGAGTCTCGAGTGTCCGATGCTTGGACTCTCTGGCATACCTGGCTCCCTCGGGAGCTTGTTCGGCCAGCAGCAACAGGGAAGATTAGGAAGCCGAGGCCTTGGGAGAAAAAGGGCCCGTTAAGGCCGGAGCGAGAGTTATTAAGCTTCAATCGACGTAAGAAACGAGTGGCCGCTCGAGGGAAAGCTCGACGCCATTCGCCGGGGAGCGGGAGCTTTGCTTCGCTCGAGGATTCCTCCCCCGCTTGCCGGCTTACCCTTAGGGATCCCTCCAGTAAAAACTTCCCTCTGAGCATTTTTCACTCCACCCTCCACCGCCATCCCTCTGTCTCTAGGAAAAACTCCACTCAGGAGTTTCCTTCTCCCTTTGCAAAGAAAGAAATTATTAAGAAAATCCTCGCAACGAAGAAACTCCATCAAGTTGTGTATCGCCGGAGGCTTGAAAGTGTAAGTTTACTGGGCGGCAGCGAGCGATTCGAGTTGTCTCGGGAGATAGAGCGCGAAAGACTCATTATCGATATCATCTCGCCCTAAGGAATACGAAGGAAGGTCGTCCGAAAGTCTCCTAGAATCGACGCAGGCTCCGCAGCCCGAGGAGAAGCCGATATTAGATGGTGTGCGGGGACCTTTTCCCTCGGCCATAACCGCTCTCGGCTCTCGGCTCTCGGCTCTCGGCTCTCGGCTCCCGGCTCCGATGGCTTCCTTATTGTCTTCGACATTTACTCGCTCGATTTAATAAAGGCCGGGGGCTAAATTATGCGCGGCACATTTGCGGTATCCAATATCCCCGGGCGTCCGAGACCATTTAATCCCGAGGCTCGTGTTCGTGTGTCTCCGAACCCTCGCACGTGTGTCTGTGTGTCTGGACACAACATCCTCGTTGAGTCTGACAGGGAATCGTTGCTCGGCAGCTCGCGAGCTACTTATCTCGCATCTCGGGGCCTCTTCTCGAATTGGGACCGGGCGGGTGGAGCGAGTTGGATAGCAGGATAGCTGTGTCTACGCGCGGCTTGTCGCAACAAACGAATTAACGAGCGGCGCGACTTAATTGATGAGGGCCAATGAGTGCGACGACTCCCGGGCGTCGAGCGGCCAAAGTCACCCCGGTGATTTAACGGATCGCTTCTTGGCAGCGGAGCCTCGGTAATCCGAGAGCGCTGTTTTGGCGCCGCCGCCCCGTCCCTCCCCTCAAGGAATCCGGCGAATATGTCGCGAGACGCAACATCGAAATCGGTTACATTTTAAGGGAGGAGGATTAGAAGGATCCGTAGAGGTTCGCCGAAGTAGACGAGTGTCGCTCGCTATTCCACGCGCTCGAGACGACGGGGAAAATATTCGGCATCTGGCGCTCCGGGAAAAAGTATAAAAAGACAGGGGAGAGAGGGAGAGAAGCACAGAGGAGCCGCCAGACGCCCGGGCATTTTGCGAATCTCAAAAATCTCGCCAATGTCACTGCCAAGCTGCGCCTCGCTATTTATACCTGTGTACGTGCGCGAAATCGGAGGAGACTGCCGAGCCACCTCCCTCTCCCCTCTCTTCAGGTGTTCGCCAATCTAGCCTCGGTTAATTCGCCGGATAAATCGACTTTCTCTACACAGCGGACTCGAGCTCTCTCAGCTCTCTCAGCTCCGACTCTCCACTCTCCGCGCGCAGCTTCTTTCCCGCGGCTCATTCCCCGCCGGGTTATGCAACCGAAGGGGGGGCAAGAGCTGCGCGGAGGATATTTGCGTCCAGGAATCCCACTAATTGGCTAGAAATAAATCCCCACGTCCGCGAGCCATCCCCCCCGTCCCTGTGCCAGGTTCCTAGTCGCTCTCTTAATACTTTGCCCAAGCACCAATTCGAATCCCTGGAACTCTTCTCCCTGGAAGCCAGAGGGTTTTTAAAGAGTTGCGAAGAATCGAGGGCTGGAAAAGGGCTGGCGCGCCCTAGGGAGGATTAACGGCGGTGGATTCCGAGGAGCAAGTGTGTCGGTCAATTAAACCGGCGAATTAGCGGGAGACATTAACGTTCGGGGGGCGCGACATTAATTTATTGGTAAGGTCGACTCCGCTAATCGGATTAAGCGTCGAGTGCCAGACATTCTAATACGCGGCCTATCTACCTGTCTCCGAGGAAGCGCTCGCTCCGGATCGTTGCCAGACCATACGAGCTTCCCTCACGCATCGCCTTTCCCACCGGACAACCGAGTTAACGCTAATTACTTGATTCGACATCGGCACAACTTTCACCCCGACACTCGCCTCGGGTAATTACGCTAATTGCCGCTGGTGGCTCGCGATGTCCGAGTGGTTGGCTATTCAGAGGAATGGAGATAATAGCGCCGGAGGGCGAAAGAGTCAATAATAGCAGATGCGTGGAAAAGCGTATGATTTGGGCGGGTGTTTGCTCGGTCAGTTGCTAGAATTGAATGGAGCGGCGGGGTGGAAGAGTGTGTGGAGTATTCTGTCAGGGCCAACATTGGCCACCGCCGCCGACACCCACCGGTTCCATTTATTTTCGTATTCTCCGAGCGGGAGAAATCCTGCGCCACTTTATCCGTCAGCATTACTGGATTCGCACGGGGCTATTCCAGGTGATAGATGTGCGCCCGGCTAATATAAGACGAGTAACTGGGGGTGTGGGAGGGAGCGAGCTTCCTGGAACGCCGGCGTTGCCGATGGCCTAGTTACTGGTTAATGAAGGGAGAAGGGAGAAGGGAAACTAAGGGGGATAAAGGGCCGGGCAGATGTATCCTCTCTCTGCGAGTGGGATAAGTCGCGGGAGACAATGCCCGTTGAAACCCGCTTTATTACGACTGCTCGTCTCGCCCTTTTAAGGGCGCGCCTTTCCCTCGGCCCTCACTAAAAAAACCGGGAGGATTCGCGCGCGGAATCAAAGCCGCATTCATTCCCGCGTCGCTTTCTCATTCTCGTCTCGCGAATATGCATTCCCTCTTTTCTCTCCTACCTTACCCAAGACACCCTTTCCCTTCCGCTCTCCCTCCGGCCTTAAAAGCAGTTCTCCGAGTCCCTTTGAGCCCCGGAACTCTAACACCATTTTGCGAGACCAGCTCACAAAATTCACTTATCCCAAAAAGTCGCAGCCTACAAGTTTGCTCGCGTGACGTGGTCCCGCGCCCTTCGGAGGTTTAACTCGCGAGAAGTGTGCCAGGAAGTCGAGGGCCCCATAAAAATCGGCGCCCTGGAAAAGCGTGGGGTAGCGGCGCTCGGGAAAGTTACTGGTGGACGGGAGGATGATAGGTGGTAGCCGAGGGAGCTGGTAAATGACTCGGTAGCACGCGACACACTTCCTCGGATATATTCGGGGCATCAACCTCCCAGGCAGAGAGAGACTGGCGCAGCTCCGACTGACATCGTTAACGCCACCTGCAGTACTCGCCCTCGAATCCCTTCGTCCCGCCCGAGGAACGACGCGGCGTCCTTCCAATGTTAATAGTCGACTCTATAAATTCCGACGGACGCGCGCGCGGAGAAAGTTGATCGGCGCCGGGATAAGGCACGTGCGCAGGGTTCGTAGGGTCGATCGATAAAAATAATATCAAAAGGGAGAGAGAGAGAGTGCGGTGAGATTTCTTCATACACGTGCGCCCTGACCCTCTTTTCGTCCTAGCGCGCGCGGCACCCGGTTTCGATACTATCTTCCAGGGCATAGCGATAACACTAATTCGAGTAGGTGCCCCATGCAAATCCCATTATTCCGCCTAACTCGCCTTGGGCGAGCGCAGACCTTATTGGAAAATCGACCCGACACGCCGCAGGAATTAGCCCGATACATACATCCCCCCACCCCCTCCCACTCTCTCTAGTCGAGTTTTTCCTGTGGCAATGGGGTTGGCGTATGCCGAGCGCCGAAGGGCTGATCGATTGGCTCGAATTTGCAAGGGCGGTAGGGTTAGTGGTCAGCGATCGGGATCAGCCTCCGCTCCCCTCGCTCGCCACTGCCATTAGCATATCACTGGCATTGAGCAGTAGATCTCGCCGGGCTCGACAAATCGTAGATTACCGGCGGAGATATACGCGGAGCGCGCGGCGGCTGGTGTTTACCTGTTTGCCAGGGCGCGTTACGAGCGGCGATATCTCCGCGAGCTTTATTTATGCCCTTGAAGATCAAGCTGTCAAGCCCAAGTGGCGGCGGCCCAGTGACAAAGGGCCAATCTCGCGCGGGCGACATTTCCTCCAGAGTCGGAGAAAGGGAGAGCATTTCCCTTTTAGGTTTCTAGGAAACCTGGGTAACTCTATACGTATTCCTCAGAGCTCACTCGCCTTTTCACCTCACACTCTTTATTCCTATCGTCATTGACGCTCGAAGCCGGCTGCCGGGCTAATTATTCCTTTTTATTCGCGAGGCGTGCGCCTATCAAAGCGAGAGACACACAACTACCAACTGTGCGCGCGAGAGTCGACGTGTAAAAACCTCCATACAGGCCGGAAACTCGAATGACTCGCTCGAGAAAAATGGTTTTCTTTACTAGTCGGCTGAATTAGGGAAAGCGAATAGCCCCGGAAGAGAAGAGAAGGTGGCGCGCGATTGAATGTATCAATGTTGGAAAGTAGAGCGGCGATATGTGAGAGAGAGTAGCCACAGTGGAATGGGATCGCGCCCGAGGGAGTCGTTGGAAAAGGATGCCATTCCCGTACTCATCTGTTCTCCCTCCCCAAGAAAACCCACCCCTCCAACCACACACACCCTTCGCCGCGCTCGAATTGCTCGGGCGAGTTTCCTTAGAGGCGGTGCCGCGTGTTGCTCGCTTTATATCATCCCGAGACATCTCTCTCTCTCTCTCTCCTCCGTGGCTTATTTAACTCGCGGATGTCAAGTGCGAATCGAGGGACCGGCACTCGACTGCACCGGTTTACGATCGCAATGAAACTCTCATTAAGTGGATGCTCGCCGCGGCGGAATTGGGGGATTAACGAGAGTGCGGCTTTAATATCGACATTACGGCCGAACGTAAGACTGCCAGTAAGATATGAAATCGGCCGATATGCTCGCCGAGATAATGCCCGGGATATCGATCGCCGTCTACGGCGGCGGGGGCGGCAAGGGGGAAGGCTGTTGGGGCTGGCTTTTCTAGTCTCTCTATGCCGGGGAGAACGATAGCGCGGTGATAAATCGTCGAACCGCGGAATTCCTGGAGAGTGGCTCGGAGTCTTGGTGGCTCGCTGGGGAGAATGGATTTCGCCAGGCGAAAGTGCAAGCTCCACCATTTGTTATGAGAGGGAGGATTTTCGAGTGGAGGAGTAACAGGGTTGGAGAGAGGGAGTTGAGATGCAGATTAGTAATATAAATCTTCAAGTGGGAATTATGATGTTTCGCTGCGACTAGTTATAGATGACTCGAGTTTCGATTGGAGCGAGCTAAGCCTCGCGAAGACTAATGCGTCTGGGGTGAAATGAGAAAACAACCGAAATCGGGATAGGAATCGCGTGATAAGGGGCCGAGGAAGCCCTGGCATTGGTCGACGCGCGCGACGCCTAGACATATCCGGATATAAATCGATTACTCGTCGTCCGGGGCTCCTTGCCGCTTCCACGGTTCCACGGGGACATAAAGCCCGGGCTAAGCTCGAGATATGTGTTTGCGCGAGAAAAATAAGGCGTCGCGCGATCGCGCGCGCTTTGTCGCGCGACCTCCCATCGATAAGGACCTTCTTTCACTCTCCGCGCTGGAAATCAATATCGGACCTTTCGCACCTCTTCAATATTTACCGACTCGATCTTCCCCCCTGGGGGGCATGGAATTGCTACTCTAATCGGCCCACTCGTCCTCTCGACCACTCGATTCTTTATTTGTAGCGCGCAGAGTGCTTGCGGTTCCCTTGTCGATAAATACATTGTTTTCCCGCGGACGGGGAGGTGGGGCTGTTGGCTGTTGCTCCTTGGCAGTGAGGGGATTTCAGTGGCTGGGGAGAGTCGCTCTCGGAGTGACAGGCTGTTTGCATAACTATCGGGGAAAGGGAGAGAGAGTCTACCGCTGACCATTGCAAGTCCCGGGAGTCTCGGAGATTTGCGTTAACTAATCCGACTTTGCTTGTCCTCCTCTGCGAGTCCTTCTCGTCCTTCGCACCGACACCTACGTGCTCCCTTCGGCAATGGGCTCGGGACGAAGCGCAGGAGAAAGTTGGACCAGGCGCACGTGTCCCGCAGGATCCGTCGGTTCGTGCCGTGGAGAACGAGCGGATTCAATCCGAAGAATCTCTCTGTCTGTTGGGAGGAGCGAGGGCGTCGAGGCCTGGAGAAGTGTCCTCGGCGGATTTTTCCAGCGGCGAGAGTGCCGCGTGCATAGATAAAGAGACGCGAGGCTGGAAATCCGCTTAGAGGATTTTCCGAACCGACTGGCTTATACACGGGAAAACGCGCCACTGGCTTATACAGGCGCGATCGTTTCTCAGCATTTTCGGGATTAGGGAGAGTGCAGGTGCGGCGGTTCGTTTAATTGCAAATCTCGACTTATGCTAATTAACAGAGCCCTCGCTCCCACTCGGAGAATCGATTACCCCCCACTCTCTCAACAATCTTCAACAATCTCGCATTTCACACCCAACAACCTAATAAATATTGTCCCGAGCGAGAGAGTCCGCTCTCGACCAACACGTCGATCGTAGAGAAAGAGAACAGAGAGAGAGTTTGTTCGGGGGGGAAACTCGAGGCAAGAGGGACGAGCCTTTCCCCCGGCAGGAGTCGGATCGATTCAGGGACACGTGTAAGTGTTTCCCGCACGCCGCACCGAGGGAAAACCTATAGGAAGGGTGAGCTAGGAAATCAGGCCTCGACACCCTCTCTATTCCCGACTCCGAGCGCGTATCGGCTCGTGGAAACTCTGCATGCCGAGAGTCGGGAGAAACAAGCCTCTAGAACGCCGGTGTCAAAACACCGGCTTCTGTTTGGCGACACCGCGGAATAATAGTTGGCTGAGAGCGGGAAAAAGAGTAAATGTCGCGGAGACATTTCATGTGTCTGGCAAGAGAGAGAGAGTGGGGGCAGTAAATGGCGAGGGTCTTAATGAGAAGGTCTACGTGAAATCCTGGCATTCCAGCGCGTCACTCCCGAGGGTGTGACAAGGCGACCACCCTCCTATATTAACCCTCCTAGACGCCGGGAACCCTTGACGACTCCTGCGAAACAGACCAATCCTTACCCGTCCACCTGCCACACTTCCCCCTCTCCGCGATAATCTCCCACTATCGCCGCGCACACTTTTCCCTTGCCAAATTTTCACCAGCCCCCACCCTCCCGGCCTGATGGACCACCTGGCGCACCGACCACCCCACGACCGCCCCACGACCGCCCCACGTATTCCGGAGAAAGGACGGCGCGGCCTCGATAGAAGTGTTCGGCGTCTGCCGCGATTTTCCGGGCCCCGGCGAGCAATTACGAAAATGGCGAGGAGCAATCTCGAGCGCGCCGCCGCCCGGGCGAAATGATCTAGGTTCGAGACTTGGAGGGCGGGACACGTGTTCCGGCGGAGAGAAGGTTTTCTCGGAGAGCGGAGTCGGCCGACGGGAGAGCTTTCCGGATAATTGAAGCGACGCGCGTTCGGGAGTCATCGGAGGGAAAGTTGTCGGCGACGGGAACGAATGTCCTGGGATCCTGGGATCCTGGGGGCGCGTGTAAAGAATCGCGGGGAGGAATTAAGGGGAGTGAGGGAGTAATGCATAGTTTACCAACTAATAATGTGGTGGTTTAGGGAGGCTCTTCGTAAATCGTGGCGTCTCATCGGAGCCCTGAGCAGGCATACAAATGAGAATGCAAATAACCACACCCTCCTCCTTTTCTCCTCTGTGGATCGCTAGACTGACTAGGTTCTCATGTATGCTGCAGCCCCCTCGCGCCGCTGATCCTTACGAGCTTCTTCGCCAAACTCACTCATCTCTCGGCGTCGCTCGATATTGCCGCGGGAATATCGTAAAGCCGACTTATACTGACGGCGAGCGGCTGCTCAATGACCGGAAACAAGCCTCTCGGCTTCCGCCGCTCGCTCAATTACCGTGAACAGCATCCGACCTCTCAGCTTTTCCACCATCTTTAGAAAAACTCGACGACAACTATTCTCGGATTCTTTCGCTACTGCGGCTTTAAGAGGATTCAATTAATATTGAATATTTAATAGTATTAGTATTTTTAGTTTAGTTTAATTCAACTAAACTAAATTATTATATTATTATATTATTATTCTATGTGTTACACTATTAATATTTTCAGTTTAATATATTTTGATTTGAGTATAGATAAATTCATTTCAGACTTTCCGACGCAGAATATTAAAGAGCGGCGAATTAGAGTAGTCTAAAAGGATGCTAATGGACCTCCGGCATCTAATACTCGATGCCCATTAGAATTCTCAAGGAACAAAGCTCCTCGAGAGCCAATGGAAGAGAATAAAAGCCTGCAGTCCGAGCAAGTACTACTCTCCCTTCCTTCCCTCGGAAAGGGATGCCGGGAAGTATCGCGGCTATTTGCCAGGCTACCTTCTGCTTTCGGCAAATCATTTCGAGCGAATGGGAAACAATCGAGGAAGAAAGAACGGGCGGAGAAGAGAGAAATATAAAGAGGCGGAGGAGGAGGTGGTTGTATTCGCGCAGAGGTTCTTTCGGGAAATGGAGCCGGTGGCCGCCGCCGCCGACGCCGCGGCGCATATCCCAGTCGTCGCACGTGCCGACGCCAAAGGGTGTATCCCTCCACCTTCTGATTTCATTCTCACCCCAGCGGCCGCCCGCCATTTCCCACCTCGGCCTCTCCATTTCACTTGCTGCGATCCTCAACTTTTCCCCGACATTTCCTCTCTGGCTGGTTCTCTCAATTATTTTTATCTCGCTTTCCATTCCTCCTTGGGAGGAGAGGAGGAGGTGGAGGAGGAGGAGGGTTGATTCATCTTGATTCGAGCGAGTGCATCAGCAAGGGCTGGAGCGTCGCTTTTCCAGTGGAAAAGCCTTGGAGCGAGCTCGGTGTAGAGGCGTCTCCGGGAAATGCGAAGGAGATTAGGCCGAGCGAGACTAACGCGCGACGCTCTCGATTATTCACGGCCGCTTAGGAACGCGCCCCGTCAATGACGCCGAGGAATACCGAGCGACGGAGATCCCCTTGGCGGCTCCCGCGCCTCGAGCCTCTAAAGAGTCTAAAGTCTAATTTATAAGAGGAAGGAGCCTCGCCCGAGTACACAGAGCGCGCGATACGCGATACGCGACCCTCGTAAATCCTCGGCAACACTTGCAATCGGTTCGGCATGGTTGGATCGATCGGCGCAAGGAACGCGAGGAGCCCGAGGAGGACGTCTGTCTCCTGGCGGTGTCCCGGACGAGTCGGATAAATGTGGAGGGAATCGGCCACGAGCCATCGGCATTTGCCCAACGAGGCCACAGGACCGACCGCCCGACCGCCCGAGCGACCGCCCGAGCGAGCGTCTATTCGTCTATTGATTTACGAGTGAGGAGATAAGCAGAGAGAGTGATCGGATGTGAAAGCCGGCCAAGCGTGCGGCCTCCAGGCCCTTCCACAGGGACCTCCTGCCCGCTGTCGAATCCTAGCACGTTCACGTATTTCCCTCGGACTCACTCTTCCGCATCCTTTAGCCGACGGTGCATCTGCGATCCCTCGAGCGCATCGCGTTCGACCACCCAAATCTTATGCCCTGCTTTTCTTATCCTCTCTATACAGGGTGATTCAGTTGCCTTTGAATTGCGAATGACGAATATGGGTCGTTGAAAATATAATAATTATTCGGCATTCAGTGATATTAATATAAACGAGTTTTTACCGCGTCTATTCCAGACATAGACATTTATTTATAATATCATATTGTATCAATAATCGAAATAATTGGTAGCCGAATGTAAAGGGGATGATTAAAAGGCAAATGACACGTCCTGTACATGTGTGAGTGTTTATGTAGAGGAGACGAGGATTGCGAGTTGGGTATAAACGAGAGGCATCCCCAGAAAATGACATCGGATCACTGAAACTGTGGGTCGGAAAAGGTTAGCGATTTACGAGGATCCCGCAGGATCCTCCGGGATTCCTTCCAACTATCAACCCCCACTATTTCATATTTCAAGCGAATCCTTCTCCCTTCAAAGGCCGTTTCGCAGCTCCAATCATCGAAACACAGATGCTCGCTCCTCTCGCTTCCCTCGCGTTCGAAAGCGCGAGCTTATTCCCACGCGAGCCGGCAAAGAATCGTGGGGAAGCGGCGAGTGTCCCGCGTGTATACGCAATCGAGTTTCCATACGGAGTTCTATATCTCTCTAATAGAATTTACGGCCGCGGCCCTGAATCACAAATTGTATCGGCGCCAATTCCAGGGAAATTTATCTCTCCCAGTCGCGCTCCCGCGCGCGCAGGAAGAGAAATAATTGCGCTGGAAAAATGACAAAACCGACAGGCTCTACGTAACTCGCGACTCGCCCGGAATATCGAGTGGACTATTCCAGATCCCTGGAGGACTGGAATTCGTGTTGGGGAGAGTTAGAGCTTTGGGTTTCGGTGTTGCATTGTCCGAAGACTGGGTTTGGTTGACGAGGAAGTTGGCGGGTGGAAGGATCCGGTTTAATGAGTCGCAGGCCTCGAGAGTACTATCGCTTACGATTATGCCTGTGCGGGCTGGACGCTTTTACCCGGACGGGCAGGCGTTAACGAAGCATTAGGTCGCAAGTGGCCCGGGAGAGAGGAGCGCATTATCCGGAATCGTGTGTCCCTGGAACACCGTCGCATCGCGGATTAACCCTTTGCTACTCCCTCGACACTCTTTACTCAGAGTCCCTTACTCCTCCCTCGTCCCTCTTTATTAGACCATCGCACACGCGCTCCACTCTCATAACTCTCGCCTAGTAATGACTCGAGGAATTTTTCCCCGCTAACGAGTCCAATATAATCGTCCTACCAGCGACAGAGTTTCGGGGCTGCTTTAATAAATCAGACGAGAACGACCTGGCACGCGAACTCTTCATTTACCTTTCACTCCGACTCGAGAGCCAAGAGACTTCTGGTAATTAAAAGCTCCACCCAACAGATGGGACTTTTCTAATGAAAGTCGCGTGGACTTTGACCGAGGAATCGCGACGAGTCTCGATCCGCAGGAAGAAAGTCGGAAAGATTGGCGCGGGGGTTCGAGTCGAGTACTCGAATCGTGGCTATCGATCTCAAGCTATTTCCGTGCGCCGGTTATGTCAGAGCTCAGAGCGAAGCACGCCAAGGTGCGCGCTATCACTAAAAGGCTCAGCATTTGCCAGGATGATTAGAGAGCCGTCGAGATGGTCACCCGAACGGTCTAATGCGCGACGCCCACCACGCCAATCATCCAAACCGAACAGGAGGTTGCTCATCTAGAAAATCGTGTCTCCAAGTGTGCAAGTTCGTTCTTTCGGCGCACTCGCTCGAGGGAACCCAGGTCGACACAGTGCGGACACGCGAGAGAGCCTTTTTTTAATTAGTCGGGAAATAGATGCTAGATACTCGGAACGGGGAAGTAGGGAGATTTTGGCGCAGTACTCGTAATCCTGTCCAACTAATCGAGCCCCCGGCCAAACAACCTAACGAACCAGATAGGCGCGTGATCAGACTGCAGATTCTCCTATCCATGACAAAAGCAACCTTTCCCCCTCTCGACTATTGATCAACCGTGCCTTTTTCTTTAGAATCTCCTGCCTTCTACTTAGATTAGACTAAAGTCTCTAATTGTTCAGGGGAATTTATAGATAAATGGAAGAATTTTACCTCTCGGCGATGGCAAGTAGTCCGGTGCGCCTTCGAGCTGTCCTGCAACACAAGAGACGATTTCTGGTTAGTTTGAGAAATGGAGAGGTAGGTTTCTGGAGGGGGAATCGGAGGAGGGGCGGTGTAATAATTGGGAGGGAGACTGCGAGTCATTTTGAAGTTGGCGCGGGAGATGCCGAGGGAAGTTTTCAATGAAATTTTCCCGTTTCAACGGAGAGCCGGTGGTTCCGCAGCGAACCGAGGACTCGTCTCCACTGCGAAACAACACTTGGGCCATCGGAGAGGACGGGAAAACTGCGATTGTACTTGACCCTGTTGGAAAGTCGAGCTTCTACCGCGGGATATGAATACTCGAATTTCAAGCGATAAAGTTGTCCTGCATTTCCCTCCCTTGCAGATTCAACTCTCTTTTTTCCTCTAACTCGCACCAACAAATCTCTACAATTTCCCTCGAATTCTATTCCAAGGTAGTTTAAACATTCAACTCGAGTTAAGAATAAATCGAACCCAGGAGAATCCATTCAAGTTCGATTTGGAAGAGCGGGAACTTGCCAGTGCCACGAGCGTCCAATTCATCAATAATGAGTCGAGTCCTGAGTGGCTTCAACTCGACAGGCGGAAAATCTCAGGAAAAACTCGGTAACAAGAGACAGAAATATCTTAAACTCGTCCCTTCCTCGACAGGCCTTCACACATTTTTCCCTTGAGACGAAACTTCTCGCATTACACCCCCGCGGTGGTTGGAATCTCTTTCCCCAGCACATCCCAACCAGGATTGGTGGAAAAGCGGCTTTTCCCGGCGCCCGAGCCTCCGATCTAAATAACGGCTGGGAATTTCAGTTGGCTCGACGAGACTCTTCCCCGATTACGAGGAACGGCAGGTTTTTCCGGGTGTGTCCGTTCCCTCGGATCGACGACGTCGGGTCCTCTCGCTTTTTTCGGGCTTTTCTCCGAGCGGCGGTGGGGGGGGGGGGCGGTCGGGCACAAGTCGGGAGGAAGAGGCGGCGGCGATAAAAGAAACGAGGTAGGTGGAGGCGGAGGAGGAGGGAAGCTCTCGGCGCCAGGGTATTTATACCGAGACGACCTTTGACGAGAGTTGGGTACGGCTAGGCCGGCGAAGACGACGAGAAGAATGACGGGCGGACGCTCAATGAAAAGCTCTTTCGCCTGGGCTGGCACGAGGCAGATGCGGAAGGGCGAGAGTACGAGAGCATGTCTGCGCCACGCCGCCGACAGCCTAGATACTACCCTAAATGCTAGCCTCCCCAGCCCCTTCGACTAGCCACCCCACAATCCTCCTCTCCGCCAGCCGATGCTCCTTTAAACTTCAACCCCGCAGAGACCATTTCCCTTCCCATCACAAACAACCCACTGCCATTCTCTTTCTCTCTCAAAAATCCCACAAAAAAGATGAATTACACTAATTAACATAACACCGCATCGACTCTCCGAAATAACGAGCGATCGCGATATCGAAATTCGGAGAGTCGAAAGGGCCAATTGAAGCGACGTTTCCATCGCGATCTCTATAGAGCGAATCAACCGAGCCATACATATGTATGAACCCAGCCAAGTGAATACGAATGATCGCTGACAATGATCGCGCGCGCGCGCGGGCCAATTTGCATGTAAACTGTAAGCGGACTTTGGCAAATGGTTGCGCTCTGGACGAGCGCTCGCATTCCGCTCACGAATCGAGCGCACTCCACGCACCCAATCGATCCGCGCGCGCGCGACTTTTGAGAGGAATTCCTGGTTGCGCTCGCGAGAAGTCGAAGGAAGATCGGAGACGTGTCGAGAGGAGAGAGTCGACTGTTGGTAGGATAAATGTCGCGTCGTTAAGAGTTAACGAGGTGAAAGGGCGGCGGAGGGTGGTGCGGTTGGAAGAGGGAAGGCGAAGGGCCGAGAAAGGCCAAGGGAGAGAAAGAGAGAGAGGTTGCTTCGTCAGCGGAAGCTCGATACTTAATTGAAAGTGCCGAGTAAGGAGGGCTTTTGCTTACGCGCCAAAGCCCTCGCGTCCTCCGCCGCTTAACTTCCGCCTCCCCCAACTCCAACTCACTTCACTCGACCATTCCCCGAGACAATAATCACCGAGTCTCCTCCGCTTTTCAGAAACGCAACGACGTAATGATCGTCGGAAGTAGGATCCGAGGAGCGAAAGTAGGTTGTTTCGTTTAGAAGCTCCGGGCGGCGAGTTCTCCAAGGGCGGAAGGGCGATTCCGTCTTGCGAATGACCGTAGAAGCCGTCCCGTTAAGGAGATCGTAAAGAAGAGCCCTGATACTTGAGCGCCTCAATGATAAACGATAACAGGTGGATGAGGAAAGCCAGCGAAATAAAAACCTAGTGTCCCGTCCCGTCCCGTCCCGTCCGCCCTTTGGAGGCGATCGAGCGTGTCGCATTCAATGGAAGAGTCGCGCGATGCATCGTTACTGCTCGCTCCTTAAACATTTCATCGCTCTCCGCGAGACCGACCATCCACGATAAGCCCAAATCTGCTGACTCAGCGATCAATCCTCTCTCGCACTCTTCTTCCCTCCATTCCGAATCACACGTGTCTTCCTCCTCTGGCCTCGGTTTTCGTAAGGTTCCATCAATTCCGAGGGTTTTCCGTCTCGGTGGATTCAAACCACCGACGACCCTACTGAAGGGAATTTGGGCAAGGGATGAGTTAAGTTTTTAAACTGGCTGGTCGTCGAGGGGGTAAACTCTGTTTAATGGTAAGATGGTTATTCGGTGAGATTATGTGTCGGTGATGGCGATCAGCAAATACCAGCGAATGAAATATCGAGCGGCAGGAAACGTGCGGTGGTTGGTCTGCAATATCTGGCAGGTAGTCTGTTGACTTGGGGCATTTACTTAAAGAGCTGAGGTTTATCGAGGCGGATCTGACCTTGCGCGGGACTTACCTCGAATATAAGCTAATCCACCTGTCCGTTGTCTCTTTATTAGTAAGAGTCGTTATTTAGAGAGTTAGCTCGGGATATTAATTGTTAGCCGGGAGATTTAGTGTCGGCGATTCATCAGGGCGAGCAAACCTTTCGCCCTCCGGCGCACGAGGATCAGCCCCCGGCCCCTGGCCCTCGTCCGCTGACGATGTCACGGAAATAGGAAATGGGAGGGAGCGAACCTTCCGTATCGGATTTCCCGGAATAGGGCTCGATAAAATACAGCCCTCCATCGATTACCCTCCAATCGCGAGTTCACTGGGCGACCTTTCGACACTGCCAATCGAAACGCCCCGAATAGCGGATCCAACAAAAGGGACTTTTCGACTTTGGGATTTTGTGCGCTGGAAACCTCGGTTATTCAGGCTCATCTCGCTCCGGCGAGGAATGGAGGCGCGTGCCAAAGGGTCGCGAGACAAGACGATCAGCGTTTATATGAAAAAGCCGAGGGAGAGCCGCGGTTGATAAATAGTCTCGACTTTGCGTCTCGCAACCTCGCAGATATTACTCAAGTGTCTGCTCCCTCCCACTCGGCTGGAAAAACGCGCGGCTTTCTCTCTCTCTCTCGGGTGAAGAAAGCCGCGCGAGGGGGAAAATGACAGTGGTTTTCTCGGTTTTATATGTAGAGGCAACCCTTCGCATCGCTTTCCCTTAATCCGAGTTTTCCTCGACACGCGGCTGATATTAGCTTTTCCAGCGGGGCCGCTTGTGTTTGGTAGCCAATGACACTCGTCTCTCGCTCGGAAATCTAATCAGACATTCGGCTGCTCATTAATTCGGTTGCGAGAACAATCGAGGACGCGCGTTAGTTAGTTTTAGCATCGACAATGTGTCAGTGCGTGATCGGCGCCCGCGAACCAATAGAATTCTAATGGACGGTTCGGCCTTCGCGCGCCAAAAATCGACCCGTCAAGGATGCGCCGTCGGGGTCATTGATACCTTCGACTCCCAAAGGGACTTCTATCGTCAGTCGCACGAGGGAAACAACAAAATTCAATCAAAGATACCACAAATTAATTAATCAATTTTAACCAACTGCGTCAGTATTATTGACCTTATTTCCATAATTTGAAGTTTCAATGAACAATTTTGCAAGTCAAAAATCTTAATGACGAATTACATTTTTTGTGTATTTGTTGAAACTATTGAACCATAATACTCGGAACTCATGGTTGGTAATTACGATATGCCTGATTAAAAGCCAACTGAATCACTCTAAACATACTTAATTACCACTCAAAAACATTACTAGCACAGCTACTTTGATGATCCGCGCAAGAGAGACAAGAAAACAGAAGGGAAAGCGATTGAGCTACTGTCGAAATGCGATCGAATGTGAAAAAGTATAGCCGCCTCGTGATCGAAGGACGCGTAGTGGGAGGATGTCGTCAGTCGGGTGGCGGCGCGACGTGCTCGTCCTTCCGAATCCGAGTTTGAGGTCTGCCCGATGCACCGCGGCGCGTCGTCGGGCGGTTGTGGGGCGGCTGTGGGGCCGGGCAATGCCGAGAGGTCGATAATTATGCGCGATTACGCGAGCGAGCCTATCGGCAGTCCCGCCACGTATCGGCCATGTCGGCGATCCAATCGGTATAAAAGAGGGCTGCTACTGGCTCAGGAGCATCAAACTACTCCCAACGTTCTTTGAAGCTTGTCAACGGCCTCTCCAGCCTCGTCAGCCAACATGAAGTGCATCGCAGTGAGTAAACCTACCAGCCGCTTCAACCCGGCTCTCCCGGCTCTCCCGGCTCTCCCGGCTCTCTCCCGCCTTTCCATGGCGCGCGCTGCATTTTCACAATGCGGACGAGTCCCTCTTCTCCCGAGTGCATTACGTACACGGCCTCTGCCTCGCGATAACATTCTCCCTTGCACTTTTACAAACTCTCCCTCTGAAAGATTTCTTGGTCCTTCCCCCGCTAATAAAAGATCTCTCAAATTTCCAGGCTATTGTTCTCGTGGCCCTCTTCGGTCTCGCGATGGCGAAGCCTCTGGAGACGGAGCCTCTCGAGTCCGCGGCGATCCAAGGATCGGTCGAAGCAGCGGAAGCTGCGAGGAACAAGCGGGGCATTCTTCTGGGCGCGGCTTACACCGCACCGGTGGCTTACGCGCCGTACACGGCGCCGGTCGCCTACACCTCCGCGGCCTACAGCTACCCTTACGCTTACTCGGCCTATTCCGGCTACCCCTATTACGCCGCCGCTTACACCTCGCCCTACATCCTGCCCTAGATTCGACCAGGCCCTTTCCAGCTTCCGACGACCATCGACTCGCCGCCCTCTAATCAACCGACTTCACATCTCCAATTCCCTCGAGAGGAGAGGAGTTGGGGGTCGATGGATCGAACCCTTCGACGATCGCTTATTCCTTGCGTGAGATCCCACTCTTATTCTTGACTTATTGCTATTGTGACGCGTACGACTCTGTACCAGAAGGCCTGCGATTCGAAGAATCGTCGAGGCTCAAATGTTGGAGTTTCTTTTGAAGATGTAAAACTCTGTGCATAATAAAAACTCTCTGCAAATGATAATTTGGGTGTTGTTCGTTGGGGGTTGGGATTATGGGAGTAAGTGCTCGGTTTATGTGGGGAATAAAGCCTGTGTTTTGTCAGTGCGCCCGGTGACATTTGGCATTCCCGGTGCGCGGTTCTCTCGTAACCCTCGAGCACCCGGCGCCGTCCCATGCAGAATGCATGGAGACTCGCTTTTGCCCGGCCACTTGCGCTTCTTATGCCACGCACGATTGCATAATAGCCCGGCTCTCCGAGCGCGCGCGCGTCCTCGAGCCGGTAATTTCGGCACAATACCCAATCAGGGCGCGCGATAGCTGATAGTCCCGACGTCCTTTCCCCGACAAACCGATTCCGAACTCCTACATCGACAATTACCAGTGGCCCTGCGAGGGTTCGAGTTTTCTGCCTGCTTTTACTTGTAGTCCCCAGCCGACACGAGTCGACACGAGTCGAGTGGCTTTTCTACTAGAAGCTTGCGTCAAGCCGACGGGTCATCCATCATTTTCACCGAGCGATTCCTCGGGCACGAGAGGCTTTCCATGTCGCCAACTCTTCCGCCGACAGCATCCGCATAATCCCAGGTCGAGTAGAAAACGATGCGGCGCGACGCGACGCCACTCGCATACGAATCCACCTCTCACCCGAAATGCCGACGCCTCCGCCGCACCGCGCGCCGTTGCATGACATCAGAATTCCACTTGGCCCTAATAATCGCGATGATTCAGGACGATCGGCTCTCCATTCCAACGAGCAGAAGCGACGCGCGTCCGCCAGGTATAAGCGAGGTAAGGGCGAGCCGGAGATTAAAGAGAAGACGAGAAGCCTTGGAGACACAGACTTCCCCTTAGGAGAGGAGAAGAAAGTGCTTTCCTCTGACAGAGAGCCCTTTTGTCCAACTCCCAACTGAGCGGCGTCAGCGGACCCGGACGTCCCACGCCGATATCAGTCAAAGGAGATGGAGAAAAAGGTGCCAATTCAGCCGAGGAGCTTCCTAATGTACTGCTCGCGGAGAGAGCTCGATCATAGAAGCCCTTGGGTCCAAAGTTCACGGAACAAGCTGACCAAGTAAGAGTCTCCCATTTCTGAAAAGTCACTGCTTTCCAGTTCCAAGCTCCACTCGCGTTAGAGTAAAAGTGGTCCTCGCTATGGCGAAAGAGCGATTGCTACGGGGAGTGGGGTTTTCCTCGATCCATTTCAATTCGGCGCTCGAGGAAGAGGTGTGGGTTGCGCTGGTGGGAAAGGGGATCCGTCAAAGTGAAACGCCTCGCGGAATTCCTGATTCAACGGGGAACAGAGAAATTAAGTGCAGTCCCCGCGGGAGCCCCGCACGCCGCATGATTCCCAATGAGGGGCCGGGAGCTCCGTGTATCAAGTGCAGCCTCTGCAACCTCCTCCAACCACCTCCCTCGGGGAATTCCCCGAAAACAGCGCGTCAGGCTATTATGAGAGTAGAATGACTGCTCGACAAGCCGCGGGAATCAAGGCGACGAATCCATTAATTAAAATTCACTTCGATAATCAATCGTCAACCCTTTTATTTTTCTCGGACTCTTATTATTAATTCTATTATGATTCATGAGTTACAAAATAGAGTAATCATGGATTACTATCACTATAATATAATACGAAATGAAATTATTATCTTTTAAAGAGTGAGAAATATGTCTTATGAAAATAACTTATTCGTAGTATTAACCCAATGATGAGAGATTTAATAAATTAAGATTTTCATATGAATTTTCAACTATTCTATTTATTTATATTAAGCTCTTCTCCTAGACTCAACTCTACTAACGAGTAAACTAATTCCATCGACTGAACTTTTTCAGAGTCCACCCACTGATGGATAGCGTGGTCGGATTTCGATGGTTGTTTTCCAGAGCGGCGAAGCGTCCAATCGATGACTCGTCCATTCTCCTCTTGTATCGCGAAATTAAGTTGCGCTCGCGCCCGCGCGATTAATCAATGCCGACTGGCGCGTCCTGGGGGAAGAAAAACGAGCTTTCCTCCGGCAGCCTCTGGAGAAAGATCCAAGGGGGAGGAGTGTTAAGAAGGGAGTCGGCTGGGTAAGTAGACACACTGTGTATCCATTAATAAAGAATGGTTCCATTAATAAAAGAGTGAGTCCAGGGATTCTGTTACAACTGAGAGAGAGGTGTCAAACAACTCGATTGGCACTAATTATCCCAATCTCCATATTGTACGAGATTAATCGTCGATCATTCGTCCTTCTTATCCTTCGAAGGTTTCCTACAATAAACACGGCGCCGGTCAAAGCTGCAATCACAGCACCCGAAAGCACCCGAGCGTCCCTCGATTTCTCTATCTCTCGCTGCTCCCCGTTCACCGCTGCAATTCTCTCTCCCGGATAGAGCCAGCGCGCAGTGATTGGCCGCTCCATACAGAGCCGGAGGAACAGGATGAAATTTCTCGCTGAATCCTTTCCAATCCCTTTAGCGAGCCGGCCAAACTCCCCGGCGCCCAGGTAATACCCGTATTTCCAGCTGCGGCTCCCTATCGATATTTCAACGGAACACAGAGTGGAAGTGGAGGAACGCGCGAGCCTCTAACTCAACTAGAAACCTCGGGCGAGCCACTCGGCGGATTTCTGGCAGGAGACTCACTTCAATTAGGGCTATTAAAAATACTCCAAATTATAGTATTTATTAAAAATATAGGGTATATTGTTTATATTTAGGGTTCATATTTATATTTATATTATTTATATTTCTTTTAAATATAGGGTTTATATTTATATTTATATCATTTATATTTAGTTTAAATATAGGGTATATATTAAAATATAGGGTATTTATTAGGCCGGGCAAGTGGACGCGGGAAAAGTGAAGAGCGAGTCGTGGGAGTTGGAACGTTGAGGGAGAGGACGCTCCAACGATTACAAATTAATGGGATTTCGTGGAGAGTGGAGGGTGGAGCGAGAGGTCTGTTTTAACCGAACGAAATGCGTTTATTGGTGAGAGGAAAGAGGCTTGTGCGACGATCGCGTGTTACGTGGGCGAGAAAGGGCAAAGGTACGGCCGAAACTCCTGTTCCATTTATCTGCCGGTCAGATAATGCGCAATTCCCGCGAGCGGCTAATTAGCAGCGCCAGCAACTCGGAGGCTTCAGCGATTAAGCTGAAATTCGTCGGGAGAAAAGCTGTTCCTCAGCGCGAGCGCGCGCGTTCTCGGGGACTCGTAAATTGGGGGAGTCGGAATGATTTGCATAGGTAGAAAAATAACGAGGGACAATGCCTTTTCCGCGAGCTTTTCCCTCCCGGTCGCCGCGCTTTCAACTCCTCCAATGGAAAAAGGAGAGAAAGAGAGAGAGGGAGAGTTGGGAGAGTTGGGAGAGTTGGGAGCGGAAACCATTTCCAGTGGGCGCCGCCTCGTGTTCCGGGGATTTAGTTTGCCGAGATAAACCTGGAGGTTATTTTGTCCCTTCTTAGCGTTAATTAAGCGCCGGCGCAGAAGCGCTCGCCGATATACTTAACGGAGGGCTGGGAAGCCTCCCCAAACGATTAATCACTCGAAACATTTTCCAACTAATTATCTCCTCATTAGCGCCGCTTCGCCGGAACCCAGCCACCTTCCACGCTATTCGAATAATTATCGGAAAATCCACCCCTCCAAATCCCCAGCAATTCCGCATTGTCGCTCGAGCCAGAAAGCTTTTTCCCAGCAAGAAAGGTTACTGCCAGCATACTCCACCGAAGAACCGAGTCCAGCCAGAGTGGACGCGCGAGGCCTGTGGAAATCTAGCGGAACGTCGAGATGGCCAGAGTCGGCCCTGCCATAAATAGAAAGCGGCATTAAGAGCGAGTAATCCTATGAATCTCTCTATCTCCGAGTGTACATCGCCGCCGGGAAAGTGGGCCAGTGGTGCAAGTGGATCTCGCGCGGGGATAAAGAGCGGCTACTTAACCTCCGCTTAACAAAAAGGGCTTTGCGGTCCGCGCGCGCGCTACCCTTGACACGTGTATCTCCTGTCGGCTTCGCCTTGAGAGAAAACCCGGCGGAAGTAATCCGCGGCAGATCGAGGGCCCACCCTCGGGCCCAATTACAAAAAGAGGAGATATGGTCCACGTCAGAGCGAATTGATTCCCGGCGGAAGCCGATGAAAAGGGACCAAGGGCCGATAGGTGTGTTCGATGCGAGTCTCTCCGGGCGACAACGGGGATTCGTCGAAACAAGCATCAAAAGTACGAGTGGCGAGCGAGCCGAGGGTCCATTCACTCTCCCACCATTATTCATCAAACGGCCAGCCGACACCGAGGGCCGAGAGGTGTCCTCTCGCTTTGAGACGCGTCAGTAGAATGGATAAGCGCGCGCCAGACAAATACGCAGGGGAAAAAGGTGATGTAGTCAGACGGCGGCAAAAAGTAGAAGACGAAGGTTTCGCTGGAAAGTGAGGGAGGGGGTTGAAAGGGTGCTGATGCATTTCGGAGGGCAAACGAGGGAGAGCGAGTAATTGGGGAGGATTGGGCTGTATCGGGGGAGGAGTGAGGAGAAATTGGAGGTTGAGAAAGGAGGGAAGGCTCGCAGTTCCGCCATAAATCAAAGGACCCTCTTCAATTTCGCCAAGGTGCGCCCGCGCTTCAACCCCCCAGCCCCCATCGCCACGTCCCGGCGATATCCAAGTGTTTCCCGCTTTTTCCCGCTGCTTCTTGCGGCGCGCTCCGAAAACTCTCTAAATCGGCCCGTTAGAAAGCCGAGAGGGCGGCGGGTCGATAGTCCGCGTATTCCAACGACGCTCTTTTCACCAGTCCTAGCTCGATATTCCCAAGAACACGGGCCATTCGTCCACTCGGATATCCTCAAGGCATCACCGCCATAAACCGCACTTGATTTCCCAAGTCCACTAATCCCCCCTTCACCTCTCTAATCCAACCAGGGGCTTTCTATCGCGCGACCAAATCCCTGAAATCTCCATCCAACGCAAACCAGCTTACAATTGGTATCGGCGATCCAAACGGCTAGATTGCGACTGGATTAATATCGACGCCGGCGGGCCCGTTCGTTTCTAATGACAAGAGGGGGGAGGCTGTCGTTTTAGTAGGCGACATGCGAGCGAAATTGGACCGAGGGACACGATACGCTCCGGCTCGTCTGGCGCGCGCTCGTTCCCCTTATCAGGGAAACAGCGTCCAGCCAAGCGTAATATCGATTCCGGTGCGCCCCGTGCGGTGAACTAGATGCGAGAGTCTGTTTTCACAGGTGGTTGCGACAAGATTTAAAGCGAGCGCAGACTAATACGCCCGACTCTCGCCTCCTCTCGCCTCCTCTCGCGCCGCTCCTCTGATAAAGGATACCCGCATTCCGCTGGCGCACTTTATATCACCCCCCTACCGCCCTGCCGCCCCCCGAGAGAATAACGCGTGCCAGTAATGTTTTCGGGGGGGTTCTGGCCCATTTAGCTTTTTCCTCTACGAGTCTACGACTAGGTTCGTGCGCATCTGCTTCCAATTGTCATTATTCCCAATTTATCGACTGGGCGAATGCTTGCCTGTTCGCCTTGATCCTCTCTCGCGATCGGTTATTACTAAAAAAGGGGAGAGATGGTATTCGCAGGCGTCGCCAGTGTAGACGCGTGCGAGATACTAATCGATGGCGCGACTCGCGCGCGACCGGCGAAAATGGAAGGAAGCGGCAGTGCGCCTCTAATGATGCCATTAAATCAAACTCCCCGCTCATTATTAACCGCGGACAGATCTAACAGTTGAGAGAGCGCGCGCGAGGCCGCGAGTCCGAGCGGAGGAATGACAGGGGCGCGTGAAAGCTTCGCGCAAATGAAAGCCTGGAGAAATGCGCGCGGGCCGCCGAGGTCTCTCGCCCTAAATCATCCCGCTGGCCCACCATTAAAATATTTCAACCCCCCTGCCCCCTCCGCACCTCTCACTCACTCTCTCTCTCTCGCACTCTCTCGACCCGGGTATAACACACCGAATTAGAACGCGCCGAGAATGCCGAGTGTGTGCGCCCCGACTTCCGAGTTACGTAGCTACGGCGGCGACCGATCGATTCGCCCGACGAAACCTCCTCTTTCATCGATAAATACCATTGCGATTGGAAATTTTGGTCGGAAGTCCTTAATAGTTCAAATAATTAGTCGATAGTTAATAGTTGTTAATTGATAGTCGTTGATAGATAAAATACATAGTTAGTTGTTAGTTGACAACTTATAGTTGTTGATAGTTAAAATGGTTCATAGTTGATAATTGATAGTTGTTGATAGTTAAAATCTGAACAGAATGAAAATAGAGTTAATAAAATGTTGCTCATTGAGGCGCAGCGAAGCGATTGCATGACCGAGGATGAGGAGGAGAGAAGGGAGGGGAGGATCGTTGACAAACTTCTCGAGGAAGGAACCACCCTGGAGGATGTAGAGGACGGAGAGCGCGTCGAGTAGAGTGGGGTTGGGAAGAAAGGCCGGATGGCGTAGGGCGCGCAGGCAGACCGGCGAAAATACATTGGATATATATTCCTCGGGCCGACAGACGCCGTCTACGAAATCGTAAGGATCCTGAGGGGAAACTGCAACCTCTCGCCTTTCCTGCTTTCCGTGTCCGGTTCCCGCACACAATCGCTCTCCTCTATCCACACACAGACACAAACAGACACCGATCCAAGTAGAAAGAGCGGACGAGACAGTGAACTCTCGGAAAAGTGATCCAAGTTCAGGGTAGCCGTTCCATTAGCGCAGGAGCCCGCGCGCTCGGATAAGAGCAGCTATCGACTGCCGGGCGCAATAGCACTGATTGCTCGAATGCTCGGATGCTCGGGCAGTCGGCGGCAGGCCTACGGAAAGAAAGCGCGATCCATATTTAGCCCGGGCCTCGCTCTACCATTTTCGGCGGAGGGAACTCCTCTGCTCTGTTCCCGCGGAGCGGCGGCCGGCGCGCGTTTCCACCGCTCGGCTTCCCGGAGTAATTGGATCGGCGCTCTTTACGGCCGCGTTGCGCAACCACCGATAATCGAGCGGGACCTCTCGATCCCGCCAACCCAATTCCTCGCACGCCTCCTCGTTAACCAGAGAGAGAGAGAGAGAGAGAGAGAGAGGGAGGGGGCACGTTCGATTGGGACTATTAAGCAATTTCATCGTCGATGAGTCAAAAATAACGGATCCGCTATTTTTGGATTTTTGTCCGTTTACTGGAATCGTTGAGTTCTCAGGTTGAGGGAAAGGTTAATAGTCTGTGATTGACTCGGAGTGGAAGAGTTTGGTGTCTCGCTCGACTCCGGCCAAGTTTCGGGCAAGTTTGACTTGTAGTGAATTAGCGAGAAAGTGGTCAGTTGGCTGAAAGGGAGCGATGATGTAACAAGGCAGTGTGTGCTGTTCTCTCCGGTTCTCGATCAATTGGAGAGGCGAGTCGGTGTACCGACGAGCACACACTCAAAGGGGAAACGTCCCGAGCACACGCGACGCTACACCGGGAAAACCATCAAAGAACCAGGTCGCTTGATTCGAGAAAATCACCGGGCATAATCACAGCGAATCGAGCCGAGTGCGTAAATCCCCACAGACCTCACTTTAATAATCCACCACCGCCACCACTTTTCCTTCTATTCTTCGCGACAACCCCATACCTCTCTCGCCGGCCGACGGAAGGCTCACTCTCCTCAAACTCCTCGCAAACTATACCAAATCCCAAAAACCTCCACACTCCCAAACTCAAACATCCATTAATCAAACAAAGTGCTAAAGAATGCAGGATTTCCCGGTTCAATTAACCAACGAGCGCCTTCCCCTAGAGAATTCACCGGTTACACTGCTCCACCTCTACATGAAAAGGGGTTGGACGCGTGGAGTCTGCCTCCTCCTCGTTATCATGCGGAATCAGTGGCGATTTCCCCGGGGACCTTCAGCGTTCAATGTTCGCCGGCGTTTTTCCCGGAATGGAGACGGAGAGAGAGAGTTCAGCTCGCTGGTGGGAGAGGTGGCGATACTCGGAGAACCACTGGGAGGAAGATGATATCTGAGTGGTGCGCTATCTCGGTGCGATATCTCGTGCGCGCGATTGTCCGTCGGCTTGAATGAGGGCTCAATCGAGCCGGCAGCGGCTCTGCACGCTCGATGCTCGCGGAGAAGTTGTCCTACCTCGTAAATATCGATCGCCGCTGTCCTGGCCCAGGAGCGCCTCGACACTGGCATCGGCTGGGACGGTGCGGACGCCGCTCTCTTCGTCTCTTCTCTTTCTCTCCTCGGCTGGTCAATGATTCCCGCCGCTGCAAACGCTCGAGACAAGCGACCAGAGAGCGAGAGAGCGAGAGAGAGCGAGAGAGAGAGAGGGTTGGTCCGAGTAGCCGATGGGTTCTCACTGGGCTGGGACACGTGTAGTTGCACCGGTCATTTCTACTGGCCCCGGAGGAACTACTTCACTGAGACAAGCACTTTATCACTGGGAGAGTCGTTCCGCGAGTGCAGAGCTCGGCCTACCGGAA
Source organism: Crossocerus cetratus (assembly GCA_963675795.1). Lineage (NCBI taxonomy): Eukaryota > Metazoa > Arthropoda > Insecta > Hymenoptera > Crabronidae > Crossocerus > Crossocerus cetratus. The sequence continues at coordinate 21,775,151 of OY776667.1, forward strand.
GGACACGCTCGTCCTGGGCTCGCGCACTCGAGGTCATCGGGGTTGCCACCTCGCACTTCACAAATCAACCCTCAGCCTCTCAACCTCTGCGAGGAGCGGCGATTCCTATTCTCCCGCTGTTCGGCTCCGAACGCACTCCAATCCCGGACGTACTGAGAACGAACTCGGTTGGCCAACTCGGCCGGCACTGGTCGGAGGAGACTTGAAGAGTCGGCGAGTCGGCGAGTCGGCGGGAAGTGTAAAAGCGAGCGGAGGAGAGGGCGAGAGAGGTGTCCAAGGGAATTGGTCAAGTATATCCGAGAAGGAAGGAGGAGAGAGCGACACGACACGTTTAAAGGGCCACGCACGACTGGCCTGGCAGCGACTCGTCGGCCCCGGCGTCTGCGCCGTCTCGAGCCTCCAGGACGCCCCCGCTTCTCCCTCCCTCTCTCTCTCTCCGGCTCTCTCCGGCGAACCCCCGCTCTTCCTGCCACCCTTCGCAGCCTTCTTTCTCCGATCGCCGCCCCATCCCCCCCCACCCCTCCCTCAAGTCTATCTCTCGCGCACGGGGCCGCGCGTGATATGGCTATCTCGGGACGATTTGTGATATCCTGCGCCGCATGCCGCAGGCTCGAGTGCTCCCTTCAACCCGGTCCTCGCGCGTTAACTCCGTTTACAATCATTCCCTACTTCTACTTTCGTCCGGCTCCACCAGCGCGTTCTACTTCTTCTTCTTCTTCTCCTCCTTCTCCTTCTTCTTTCTCTTAGCCGTCGCCCTCGACCTTCCGCGCGCGGGCAGCAACTTCTCGCCGGCCACTTCTTCCGCTCTCTCCCTCTCTCTCCGGGCGACGGGCGACTGGCGCGTCGTAAGAATGTTACGAGCGCGCGAGGAAAGCCGATGAACCGTTATCGCGAGGCTTCCAGGGGCGAACGGCTTCGCATAGGAATTAGCCGAGTGGAGCGGCGGCGGCCTCTTTGACTCCCCCCCTCCGTCGGTGAATGATAGGAGGTTAGTGATCGCGCGGCTACCGAAAGTCGAGTCGAGCTGGAATGTGCTTCTCCTCCTTGGCTATCGCGAATCGCACGCGATCCCTGTCTCCTCCTTCCTTCCCACTCTCCGCACTCTCCGCACTCGTCGCTCTCGTCGCTCCCGTCACTCCCGAAATAGACGACTCGACGTTATCAGAGCGGCCGCTCTCTCGCGCGCGATACCGCCAGCCTCTCTCGATTTAAAGAGCGCGCTCGCCAGAGAGAGCGCGTTCCTCGGGAATTACCCGCGGGTAAAAATAGCCGTGAGGACGAACTTGACTTATGACGCCCGCGCGCGCGCGCGAGAGCTGCTCTTCCCGGGAAACGAGAGCGCATTGTCTCGCGGCGCGCGATAAGACAAGCCGACGCGATATAAAGTTGAGTGATGTCGCGAGGAGGAGTAGCTCGAGTGGCCGAAAAGTGGAAACTCGATTTCCAGCTGTAGTAGGAAAAGCCGTGGGAAGAAAAATGGTTGCGGCAGGTCGGGTGAGGAGGCCGATCGTAAAGCACTGGCGCGAGGCCTCGCCGAAAGGAATTGCCGTCGACGACTATCGATACACCGAGAATCAAACGGTCCCACTTCCCTCTCTTTCTCTCGGAGCGGCTTAGCAGCGATGTTCTCGCGTTATCGGCTCCCGGGCCCTCGCACACCTGTCTCCGCCGATATGCAGTCGAGTGAAAGTCCCCGGCGAGAGGAAAACCGACAAAGTCCGATCTTGCGACCTCGAGATAAGCGGACGCGTCTCGATAAAAGTGGCGAGTGTCGAGCATGCTATTCGGCGGGCGGGAGCGGGTGTCTGAGCACGAGCGGCTTAATCTACTCGGCGGGAATCTCGGCTGAGAGAGTGATCTACTCGCGGCGCTGGCGGCACGGATTAATTAAGTTAATTAAGTGCGCCGGGCGATACATCTCGCCCGAGGATCCGCGAGGCGCATCACCTTTGACCTCGCCACCCCGCGCCAACCAAACCACACCTCCTGAGCCGATTCTACTCGAGATTCTCTACATTGCCCTCCCTCCGCACCTCCCCCTCTTCGTCCCATTTCTTCCGGCGGCTTGCTAATTAAGAGCGCCAAGAGTAATCACTGGAAAATAGGACCAAGCCTCTTGTGCAAGTGCGGACGATCCGGCGATTTACGAGGACTTCGCACTGCGAGTCTACAGGGTGATTCGCTCTCCTTCGAATCATCCTGTACGTCTAGGAAGGCGTCGATGTGTCTCCCGATTTTACGGCGGCTTGTTTACGGTGCACTCTCCAATCCCCGACGAGGGAGAGTCGTCTATCGACGTCTCACCGCTCCCGATTCTTGCCCGATTCTTGCCCGATTCTTCCCCGAAATCCCCACTCGTAACAAAGGCATAAGCGCAATTCCGCGCCGACATTCCGCCCGAGCGTCTCGCGATAGTCTCGGTTTCACTTTACGCTGGGAATCTCGGCTTTTACTTCCTCGGTTCCGCGGCAAGTGCGCCGGCGGAAAAATATCGCTGGCCGTCTCGAAGGCTGTTTTCGCCGCGGCTCCGCGGAAATTGCATGCGATTTCATTAAAGGCCCCGTGAAACTTGCCCTTCGCAACTATAATACTGCGGCAACTATAATATAGAGTGTCGCGAGCTTTCCCAACTTCTCATAGGAATTTCGAGGAGGAGGAGGAGGATGGCGATGTACAAGGGAGTACGAGATAATCAAGTTATTAATATGAGAAAGGAGAGCGGAGAGTGGAATATACTCGGCGAGAGGAGAGAATTACGGCAAGTAAAAGGTCCGAGGGCGAGAAACGTAGTTTAGAGAGGAGAAGAGGCTCCGAACGCCCACGTGCCGTTCTCACGATCATTCGGCCAAATGAGATTTCCTACTTTTATATAAAAGGAACACAGCACCACCGGCGGCCCCGCCGTCTTTATTTCCCGGGTTACGCTTCGTCCGTCGCCAGTCAAATAAAGCCCGTCCAGACAACACAAGCATTTATCCGCCCGACTCTCCTACTCTCCTCCCCCGGCCAACTGGCAATCCTTCTAATGACAGAGAGCTCGTAGTCTACATTCTGCCATTCTCCTCCCTCATGAATATGCAATCTCTCTCTCTCTCTCTCTCTCGCTCTCTCTCTCTCTAGGAAGATAGAAACAGAAAGCCGTCAAGTTGAGGTCCGAAGTTTGCCCGCACCAGAATCATATCAAGCGTCGCTTTCCCGCGGCGTAGCGTGGCGGCTCCCGTCAAATTAGCGAGTTGAACCTACGTCAGATTAGAAATTAGCGAGCGCCCGCCCGTCACGCCGAGACACGTATTCTCCGGGAAGCGGTGGAGGGCGCGAGCGGCTGCAATCCCTGCTTAAATATTCCGAAAGCACGGCGAGGATATCCAGGAATATACCGCGAGAGGTATAAATCGGGGATGAGAGGGCGCGGGGAGAGGTTGGTTACTAAACGATATCTGCTGGAGGAAGCTGTTCGTTATCGGCGGTGCGTGGCGAGGCTAATGACGCCCAACGCGCCGCGAGATCTGTCGAATGCCGGCGATCCTAGGGGAAGACTGTGGATGGAGTTTGCTGGATTTCTCCAGGACTTCGCTCGCGCGCTCTGCTGCACGTATCAAAGCGGGAGATGTGAGAGATCTCCGTCACGGATGGAGGACGGGCGGAGATCTCTCTCTCTCTCTCTCTCTCTCTCTCTCTCTCTCTCTCTCTCTCTCTCTCTCTCCCTCTCTCTCTGTCTGTGGGAGGAGTGGAAAGACTCTGCTGGTCTTGTTGGCCCGTTGCGTATTCTAGCAATGTAGCGCGAAATTCACCTTATCCCTTGGTGGCTGGCGTTCGTTGCCCTGTTAACTGATGCCACTGTCTGAGGCCGAGGCTGTCGAGCTTGGCTTGCAGTATTAATAGAGAATATTATATTCGGGCGCAATGCGGATTTGACAATGGCAAGTATTATGGAGTAAGTGACTCTTATACAAATCAAGGATTCGATCGGTTTCGGGCAGGTTTGAAAAATGAGATATTTTTCCATATCCCTTCTCATTTTTTCATTTTTTCAATTTTTTCAATTTAATTTTCAATTTTTCGACATTTTCCCATTGTCTTACTTCGAAACCCAAGTTCCAGCAAAGTATTACTATCACAGAATCCGCCCCCTTCCTATTTTCCCGATTTCTCAACATTTTTCCTACAAAATCTCTCATAACCACACCAATAGCACTTCGAACCCTTCACCCAACAAACTTCCACTCGTCTCTGATGTAGAGCACCAGTTTCACGGCGAATTGAGCTCCGCTCGGAATTAGGAGTAGCAGATACGCGCAGCGAGGCAAGCGGGTGGAAGAGGTTGTCGAATGGACGAGCGGGCGTTGGGTGTATCGGTTTCCGGAGAGTGCGTGGGGAGATCGCATTACGTCGGCCGGGCCGGGACACACACACTCGGTGGACAATAACTCGAGGATGCAGCTAGCCGGGAGAAAGGTAGCTTTCGGAAGGAGAGGACACGGCCAAACGGCCCCGTGAACCGTGAAAGCGCATCGAGCCGCCGAGCGTAAAATTCGAGGGTGCTGGCGAGCGGCGAACGAAGGTGTCGGCTCACCTCCACCCTCCAGCATTCTATCGGTTCCTTCGCGCAAATCTCCGAGCAAGTGCCCTCGGAATGGTCCCTTTCAAATAATCAGTACACTCGGCCGCGGTATTCCGAGGAATTTACGATCTTTAATAAAACAGGAGAAGCGCTAGGTGGACGTTATGGGGAGAAGAATGGGAGGATATTCTGGTGGGGAGGATTGGTAATGATTAAACGATCCGAGGGAGGATCGCCGTTGTACAAGCAAAGCTGATGTCTCGGCGAGGGAGGATGCTTGTACCTTCGAAGCCAGCGGGCCCGAAAATCCTTGGCGAACCATTCTGGACTAACAATAAGAAGCTTACCGAGTTACATGCGCCCGGCGAGTGTCTCGATTCAGTGCATTTACCCGGCAGCTATCGCCCTTTTCCCTTCGAATATTGCAATCTCGCATGTATAAGGTGAGTCTCTTGGTGATTTCCATTATTGGTACAATTGGAAATTATAAATAAATATTAAAATTACTAAACACTATATTAATATTACATTTTCCGGGGCCTATATCCATCATTACCGATTGAAAGCCAACTGAATCACCCTGTACACTCTCCAACGAAGTAATCAACAATGAGTTACTCATTCAGTAGTCCATTATTACAGTCCTCCCTCAAGATCGTGTGCAAACTACGTGCGCGCGGTTAGTCGAAGGGTTAGATTCGCGATTCCAGTCATGCATCTGTCGCTTCATTAATTAATAAACATCGCCGCGGGCGGCAGTCGACGCAGTCTGGTGCGTCTCCTCCCTTTAATTCTCACCAGCATACCTCGCAATCTTTCCCCCCGAAAGCACGCGCTCGCCAAGTCCGCGTGACTGCTGGCCGCTTATCATCTGAGGAAGTCGAATCTTAAAAATGCGCCGGGGCTCGTGTCTGACATTGTCAGCTGACTGGAAGGAAAGAGAGGAAGCGATAATGATGATCCTCGGTAAGGGTTGTGCCGTAAAAACTCGTGCGATCCGCGTTGAACGAGGAGAACGTGGAGTAGAGAGAGAGAGAGTTGGGAGGGAAGCGGCGGAACGGAACAAGTCGGGCGCGGGCGCGAAGAACTGGTAGGACTAGGATGACGTAGGGAGCGAAAAGGGAGAGACGCCGGAGAAAAGGAAAAGGGTGGGCGCGCGGGAGGGGGCGGCGGAGCCAAGGGTAGTAGGGGGCTCGGAATCGATAAAGCAAGATGGCGGAAGCCAGTACCGCAGAGTACCGCAGCCTAGCTACCGCGAGAGAGATTATCCTCCGTACTTGGTGTCTACCTACCTACCTACCTACCTACCAACCTACCTATCTCCCTGCACACCCACCCGCCCTTATTTCCTCCCCCGCGACCTCCGCCGACACTTGGCAGCCTAGACGCCCTAGACACCCTAGACGCCCAAGAGATCGCGCGCTCTCCTCTCTCCCGACACATTTCACTCCTAGGCAAATCGAACGACCTACTAAATCCAACTAGAATCTTCTCAGCCTCCAAGCTTAGCGCGCCACTGATCCGGACGTAGTACGTGGAGGTGGAGAGCGATGTCGAGCGTAGATAGGCGGAGGCTGGTCAATGTCGTCTAGAGACGAGACCCCTCAGACGCGAGAAGAGCTGATAGATCCGCGAGAGAGGAGAGATAACCAGCGTATGCTCTTCGCACTTGGCCCCCTCGCATCTGACCCTGGTACCCTTCGAGTACTGTCAGCCTTTGCGTTCCCTCGCCCTTCTGCTTTTCAACCTTCGATCCTTCACTTTCCACTATGCAATGACTGTACATCTTCGATTATTTGCAAGCTCAACCGCCTATGCGATTTGTCTCTAAACTTAGATATTATCACCTGCGCTCTCACAAATTATGTCCATAACATAGACTCTTCACCCGTTAGACAAACTCCTATTCTTATCATTCTTATTCTATTTAACCCTCTCATAATTCTTCCAAATCATTTTTCCCTTTTCTCTTTTTCATATGCATACAATATATATTATTGTTATTCTATCACTATTGTCCGAAGACTGATTGGTTCCCTTTCAATCAATGGCTTTAATAAACAAAACAAACCAAACCAAAAAAAAACCTTCGATCCCTCAACACAAATCAGTCTATGTATTGTTTTTCCCGCATATGTTGATGCACGCATTGTTTCTCTCGGCGGGAGATGAAGAGCAGCGGTCAGTGTTCCCGGGAGGCTGGCGGGTAATGGGGAGGCTCTCGGGTTTCCGGGCGCAAACTGGCGTTTTCTCGTGGCCAGCGGTAATGGGAGATAATCGCGGCGCATCGTTTCGTTAGGGAAAGGCGGGTGACGGGCGGGAGGAGGAGGAGGAGGTGGCTGCTGGGTCAGCGTGAAAACCGATATGCCGTGCGCGGCTGGCGGCAGAGGCCGGCGGACACGCGGCCAACGGAGAGACAATGCGTCGGGGAGTCGTGTGGCGTCTCGTGTCAGGTCGACGCATCCTCCAAAGTACAATACACCCGTGAGCAGAGAGAGAGAGGGGGAGAGGGGGAGCGTGACATGTCTGTCTGAAGAAAGGAGCCGCTGCTACTGGAAAGGCGAGCGCTCGATCGCTATTAGCCGATGGTCAGCCCGTCGGCACGTAAGCTCGATCGATCTATCAAGCGAGAGTGGAACAACCTTCCCCCACTCTCCAGTCCACGTGGACTCTTTCATTGGTGGGAATTAAAGGGGTGTTGGATTTTTAGGGGATTCGATTGGAGAGTAGTTTGGGTTCGGTGGATTTTGGAGGTTCCTCGAGAATCGAGATCCTAGAGGCTTACGAGTCAACGACTTTGCGCGCACATAGCTAAGTGTACTTGGTCACGCGACGATACGTGAATATTAAAGCAGACCCCTCTCTCTCTAGCGATGCTCTTCCTTTCCGGCTCCCCCACAAGTTCGACAAGGAAGCATAGAATAATCTCCGCGGCGACTACGCCCGAGAGAGGAGCGGCGCGAGCAATCACCGAGGTGACTTACGGGATAACTCGGAATCACCGGCGATAGACTCCACGTGTTCGGCGTATCGAAGCGATAGTAGTTTGCCGCTTTCTTATGATCCTCACGTGTCCCCCCCTCACGGGGGGGTCGTGTCATCGACTTCGGAGAAACTTCCCTTTTCCCTCGCGTCACGTGCGTTCCGCTCCTGTCAACATAAACAGAGCTGCGCTCGCATCGGCCGAGGAACATTAGCGCACTCTCTTCCGCCCGACACGTGACAACAACAAACGGCGCGAGCTAGGGGGGGAGGGCGAGAGAGAGGTAGTCGGGGAATTCGGGATATCGGAGGGTCCGAAGGGCAGAGAGAGTGGGAAGAGCGTGGGACGCGACATGTGAAGGTCGCAGAACGGCCGAAAATCCATAACCATCCCCATTAGGTTTGGCGTGTCGCGCGTCGCGCGCTTGCGCCGCCAACCTCTGCCGCGCGAGCCCCAAGAAAGGAGGACTAATGGCTCGGCCTCGTTACCACACATTTTTCGACTATTAGAACTCGACTCCTCCCGGACTCGTTAGGTCCACGCGCCCGGCGCACGCAGACTTGTCTTCCGATGAGGAAGATTCTCTTTGGAGTTTTGTAGAATTGTGTTTTGAGTTTTCCCTGCGACAGGTAATCTTGAGAGTTGTCTATTCAAGTTGGAAAGTTTGCTTGGAGAAGACTAGTGTTTCCGATGGAAGTCGCAGGATTGGACTAACGCGAGAACCGGGCGAGCGTTCTCTTGATTATTGAAATGGACCTGTGCAGGCTTAATTAGATTCTCGAGGAGGAGATTGGAGGTGTCGGTGGGAGTCGGATCGGCGAGGGGGTCCGATTGGTGTCGAGGGCGGTAATTAATTATTTGCAAATGATGAGACGCCGGCCTAGATCGCACATCTCACCGATCCCATTAGGCGAGCGCGGCGGCCTGCTTTAATTAACTAATATCCTATTGATTTACCTCCGTTCCCTCCCCTTTTTCATTCCGCTACAGGCTACACGTCGAGCCGATCTCTGTTCTCTACTCGTCTTATTCTAGTGGCGCTATTACAACCAACCGTGTACATACTAGTGCACGGGGAATCCAGCCGAGTCCAACAAATCCCGGAGAGCGCGGTACACAATATCGTCCCGGCGATAATACTCGGCCCACTTGTAAAAGCGAGCGAGCGCGCGACTATCGACAAGCGCGTACAATGTAATCGCGAGCACTCGCCGCCGAGCTATCATTAACCCAAATAAACCATCGGCTCTCGAGCACAGCCGGGATCATTCGCTTCGCCTCGCTTCTGATCACTGTCACTCTGATTTTCTTTGCAATTTTCCAGTTTTAGGGGCAAGACTAGAGAAAAATGTAGGAATCGGACGATTTGGAAAAATGTCGAAAAATTGAAAAAATGAGAAGGGGTAGGTATGGAAAAATTTTCGATTTTTCGAAGGTCCCCGAAATCGAACGAATGCTTGATATTTCTTTAGTTTGACCCCAGAAACTAACTTTCAGCACAAAATTAGCGGGCCAGAGGCCGTAATTGTGCCGAACGGATGAGATTTCGATGATTTTGGTCCGAAAATCGGTGAAATATCGTTCGTACGACACAATTACCGACTCTAACCCACTAATTCTGTGTTATTTCTTAGTTTTAAGGATAAGACTATTGAAAAATACCGAAATCGGCCGATTTGAAAAAATGTCGAAAAATCGAAAAAATGAGAAGGGGTAGGTATGGAAAAATTTGCGATTTTTCGAAGGTCGCCGAACTCGAACGAATGCTTGATATTTCTTTAGTTTGGCCCTAGAAACTAACTTTCAGCACAAAATTAGTTGGTCAGAAGCCGTAATTGTGCCGAACGGATGAGATTTCGATGATTTTTGTCAAAAAATCGGCGAAATATCGCTCGTATGACACAATTATGGACTCTGATCCACTAATTCTGTGTAGAAACTTAGTTTTAGGGATAAGACTATTGAAAAAAGCCGAAATCGGCCGAGTTGAAAAAATGTCAAAAATTCGAAAAAATAAGAAGGGGTAGGTATGGAAAAATTCTCGATTTTTCGAAGGTTCCCGAAATCGAACGAATGCTTGATATTTCTTTAGTTTCAGCCTATAAACTAAGATTCCGCACAGAATTACTCGGCCAGAGGTGAAAACCGTGCTAAACCGGTGAGATTTCGACAATTTTCGTCCAAAAATCGTCACCCATACACATAACTACCAATCCCACGTCAATTGAATCCCCCATACACACTATCCAAGTTATTCGCTCACCAATTCAGGATGCAACGGCAGTCGCGGGTAGTAGTTCCATGTCCCTGCTCACTCTCGATCTCGCTGCAACAAACAAATCAAACCAAACCACTATAAATTACCAAGAACTCTAAAACATCCCCGGTAAGTTTATGCTGAAACGGCATAATCCGTCGGGGTCGAAGTTGGAAGGGCGTTCGCAGGGCGAGAGGAAGTGAGGAAGTAAGGAAGGGCTGGTGGTTCGTTAGCGATATGCTCGCGGTTCTCCGCAGGGAGTGCAGTGTGATGGCCGTGGTCGGAAAGAAGATCGGAGGGAAGAGTGCTCTCGAGGACGATCACCCTTCATCGAGGAGAGCGGGCGTCGCTATCGGAGAGCAAAAGCCCCCGTTTCTTTCGTCCCACCCTTGCCGTCCCCTCGCCCCCTCGCCGATGATCCTCCGCTATTCCATCTCTGGCGGAGGAGGAGGAGGCGGGGGAGGTGGCGAGGGGCATGTTGTTTTCGCGAGCGCGGTTTTCTTCGCTCGTCGCACTGGGGTTGCTACTACTCCATGGGGAGACAAGTGCTCTTCGAGAGAGCCCTTTATTCCTCGGAGGAGCTCCCCCTCTCTCTCTCTCGCTCTCTCTCTACGATCAGGAGTGGCGACGTGTGCCCTTGTCCGTAGGCAGGGCCGATGCATCCTCTAATTGAAAGCGACGTGCCCGTTCGCACTAGCCCGTCGGCACGGCGGCCAACCTGGTGACGAGGGTGCGTCGATGCCTGCGTGTCAGGACCCCTCGCACCCTCCCGCCTCCTTTCCAAATATTCATCATCGCTCTCCGCCACACCTTCCGCACCTTCCGCACCATCGCCCCCCTCCGGGAAATGCGTGACATTAACCAGTCAAACGGCTACTTCAATCTTCTCGGGGAGATTCGATTGATTGAGCCCTTCGACGAGTGTCCAAGTCCCTCCCTTGGGGTAAGGAAGCCAGGTGATATTTCGGGAGGGGGGAATTATGCATGCAGAGGCGATGATGCCGAGATAACTGACTCACGTGTGCCGCTCGACTAAATCCCCAAGAGGCCCGAGGACCAGACTATATCGCCGCGGGCGTATAAGCGAACATCGGCTTTAACCAGTTATCGAGCGTCTATGGATTAAGCGCATAAACGGCTCTACTCTCCCGATAAGATGACGCGCCGCCGCCAATTACCAGCCAACCAGCCAACCGTCGCCGACGAGCATCATTTCCTCCAACGGCGGCTAATCGCCGGGAACCTTTATCCTCGAGATATCCTCGAGCGGCCAACCAACACCTAGTTAAACAGAATCACAATTTTTATCTCCCACGGAAGCTGCGACATCGATGCCCGGCCAACATTGGGATGAGCTCTCCGGCAAACACGAGCGAGCAGCTTTCCCGGAGTAGCGCGTGAGCGCAGAGTCGGCGAAATTTCGTGTAACCCTCCAAATTCCAGACGGCACTGCGCGCCCTAATAAACAGAGCGGGAAACCAGCGCATTCCCCGCCGCCGGTTTCCACCCGACTTTCTCCCGCGTCCTGGAAAAACCGCCCTCTCCATTTCGGGACCCACTCTAATCAACCTCCACTCCCCACCATCCATCAAACCCAACTCTTTTCCTCGCCAATTAATCTTCTTAGTTAATCTTATTATTAATTTTCATAGTTAATCTTACTGTTAATTTTCTTAGTTAATCTTACTGTTAATCTTGCCAGTTAATCTTACTGTTTATAATTTAAATTTTAATATTTTTTTAGTTGATACAAAAATCCGCGAGTATCGCGTGAAAGTTGAAGTTGGCGAGTGCGGTTGGATGGGTGTAAGGTGCATAATGCGGCATCGCAAGTTGAAGCGAGTTTCGGCCGATGGGGAGCTATTGAATTTGCATACGATATCACATCGGCCGCGGGGTGGTGGGGTGGGGGGGTAGTAGAGGGGGGTTGGCAACAAAAATCCTATAAAACCGTGTGGTGTCCCGGCGATTACCCCCTGAAAAAAGGCTCCGGCGAGTGATAGGAGAGCGAGGGGTGGATATTTAAATATGGATAGCCTCCGCAGACCTTCCAACCCCTTCGCCCGCCGATATAGACGCATATAGATAGATGGGAGCCCGAGCCAACTTCCCACGCAACCGCGCGAAATTAAAAATCCGCGTAATTGAACCGAGCGTCTGCAAGATCGATGCCCAGTGCTTTTAACGAGAAGGCGAGCTTTCGCTCCCGGCCTCCGTGTTTATCTTCCACTTTCTCACCGATCTTTCGGCGTTTCAGCCCGCAGAGCGTTGCGCCCGGTTTTTGCACCACCTTTTACCGGGATTGCGAGGAAACCCGAGAGAGAGAGAGAATTCTTTTTTTCTCTCGCGAGGTTGTATTGTATAGGAGGCGTCAATTAATTCGGGCTTGATTCCTCTCGACGTCGAAGTGCAATCTCCATCGGGCGAATCGCCGCCACTGCGGCGCCGGGGATGAATAAATGAGAAGCGCGGCGCGGGTTTGGAGCTCCTGCGGGGGGGAGAGAGGGAGGGGGAAGAGTTGTATCCGGGCAGGAACCAGTGTCCAAGATTCACGCGGCAATAAAACGCGAGTACGAACGGATAAGGCGGAATGGCCCACTTATCTCTATCCCGACATTAACACCTGTCCGTTTAGCCCTCGACCAACACCCAGCATTCGCTCTCCGTGAGTTATCGCGCCACCCAAGAGAAACTTATCCGACACTGGCTATAAGCGTCCGCCAGCCACTTCCAGTCCACGTGAAACCTACTTTTTCTCAATTCAATTTCCACAGCGTCCAACCACCAGATCATCCAATGGCCTTATTATCGGATATATTTCCGCGGCTCCGATTAAATATTAATAAGGCTCCTTTTACCAGTGACCGATCCCGAGAGCAGTAAATAAGTGTCTCGAGTTTCCTTGTGGCGCGGAAAGTTGTGCCGGACGACGGAGCCGAGTTTTCCGCGAGGGCGCGGAACGCGCGAAGAATTTCCAATCGATCCTCGCGCGCGCGCCGCGATATTAGCAATTCCAATGGGAGGCCAACTGGCTCCGCGTTCCCTAAACCAACCGATTTCCCCGAATAACTTCGCCCTTTGAATAATAACGAGTGCTCGCCGCGAGATTTACTTCCCCCGGAGAAACATATCGATGAAGTCTCCCGGGCCAAGATTACACATGTGGCAAAGGGCGCCGTAGGTAAGAGGGGGGGGGGGGGAGGGCGCGGGAGGGTTAAAGGCGGCGACCGTGAAAATCTTATGGCAAGTTTCGCGGCGTGGCTCGAATCCCTAAGCAGCGATGCGCGAAACTCGGAGCGGCGGCGTCTGCTGGGAAATTTAATAGGCGAAACCTGACGGAAAACGCAAGCGCCCGTGCCGGGAGATAAAGCTCGCTGAAAGCACGAATGCTCCCTGAGGATCAGGCCAACTCGGCAGACGCGCGCCCGCGCCAGGGCTGCAGCGTCGATGGGGCCGACGAGAGCTGGAAACTCTCTTCCACGCAGCCACCCTCTTTCTCTTGGAGGATAATGCGAAAGTTGATCGAGTTAGAAAAAGATAAACCTCCCGCGCGATCCTTTATTTATTCACTCCATTCCCGGAGTGAACCATCGACGTCGCTCCGGCCCGAAATCCCTAATTCCCTTTGACCGGCGTGGAAAGTGTGGAAATGGAAAGAGGCCGCTAAACAAGAAAGCGCGCACCTCCCGGCTTCGATCGCGGCGATCCACTTGTTTTCCCCGGCGGAGGAAAGTCCTCGCGCGGTATTTTTATCGAGTGGATTATTTTTATCCGGCCTGGACACGTCGCCGGGGCGGCTTTGCCGCGCGCGGACCTGCGAATAATCGGCGCGAGCGAGAGCGCCGTGTATTTATACGCATCTCTGCGGTTACAAGCCCCGCGCATCATTGTCGAGGGAGGTCAGACGTCGCAATTGCCGAGCGAGAGTTCCGGCTGGTGCCATTTCTAATTCCTTTACGAGGCAAAGTTTAATTAGACTCCTGGAGAACGGCGATTCTCCGCCCGTTCTGGCAGGAGTTTCCCTAAATAAAGAATAAATCGAGCAGACTAGCCGACCACCACCCAAGAAAAACTCCAGGCCAGACGTCAGAGATGAGAATGAATTCAAGTGCGAACCGAAGCGGAAGTCCAGCGGCTCTCCATTCAACTGGCTAATAACGTTTTCTCGTCGCCGGCGAGGTAAAAAGGCTGGTAATCGTAGCGCGCGCGCGCGTGCGGATGCGGTGGGAAATTGGCTGGTCCCTCGGCTGGCCCGGTAAACTATACGCGCCGGACATTATTCTTTCACGGGAGATCGCGCGCAAGTGGCCACTCCTCGCGACGTTAAATTAAAGATAAAAAGCGAGAGGGAACCCGCCCGAGCCCGACTCTAACTCACGTCTCGAGGATCCGCGCGCGTTCCCTGAGACTTTTTCCCATTGCGAACCCTCGCCAACTCTCGACCCATCGAGGAGGACGTCGATACAGTCGGGACGTCGAGAGATCGAAGCCAGAGTTCTGGAAATATCTCATTTCCGCCGAGAAAGAGATGTACTTTCTATCACGAGGATAATTATGATTAGTAATATGCTTATTAATCGTAATAATATTCTTAATAAAGTAATTAGTAATATTCTTAATAAAAAATCGAACTAGAAAAGTGAAGAATCGAAATTCGTCTAGGAAAAGTTCGGAGATTCGAATAATCCGGGAATGAGGATAACTAGAGATCGGCCGAGAGGGCTGACCCGTCTCCACGGCACCAACAAGCTTTACCTTTCGATCGACACCGGGATTCCATTACACAGCCATTAGCCAGGATAATTCCAATTACCTGTAGGCGATCTCGAGGCGATGCGCGTACGCTTCCCAGGGCGTAGGAGCGGACGAGCTAATCTCAAGGCGACGCGATTACCACGGCACCCCACTTCGAAAATAAGGTGCGATTTACCCCACCCAACCCCCCTCTCTCTGATTAACAAGACAAACTCAGCGAGTATCTCAATCCTGCTCGATTAGAGTCCGACTGACCAACCTGACCCATTGACAAACATCGAGGATACGTAAAAGGGGGACTCGGCCTATCGCGAGGGATGCCTCGATCGAGCCAAGAATTATACTTTGGCATGTGCGATCGGCGCCCCGCCAGCCAATTCCCGATACGAGCGCAACCCACCCCCTCGACCCCCCCAACAGAGAAGGAGTCCTCATGCATCTCTCTCCTATCAGCCAAGGATCCTCCTACCGGTCGCATTCCAGACAGGATATCCCTTCAAGCGGCAACCTCCTCCCGACAATGTCCAAGGATGAATGAGCCTGCAGGACTCGGGCGCGCGTCCCTCGGTTTACAGGGTAAGAGGAAAAAGGTGGTGGGTGCGGAGGTCTGGCGATGTGGCAGAGCTATCTAGCGCCGCGGACGCTCTGTAGCGACGAGGTTGCCGAGGGTGGCGTTTGCACGGCCGGTTGAAAGGGGAGCCGTCGACGGGGGGGCGGTGGGTGGACGAGGGGGTTGAGTCGAGGGTGGCGTGTTGGTGGTGGCTGAGGGGCGAAAGCGGTGGATGACGTTGTCCGGGGGGAGGAAGAGGAGGGAGGGAAGGGAAATCGCAACGACGATCAATACTTCGCCACGCCTCGCGCCACCAGCCATCCACAGCGAAACTTGACTTTCCCGACTATGCCCCGAGCATATTTCCTAATCGAATCCACCCCGTGACACTCTCTCGATCGATACTCCAAATTCCTCCCGCACGATCCTCCGATAACTCGTCGATTCCCTCGAATCTACAATCTTCCGGAGATTATCCACACTTTTAATAAGCCCCGGAATTCATCGAGGTTCACGGAGTACTTGGATTCTTCCCTGGAATTCGACAAACTCTCGGCTGATTAGCTGCCCGCACTGATTAATAGCCGATGGGAAAAGCCAGCGGCGAGGATCACCAGTTAGCGGAGGGGAAAAGCAAGTCGGACGTCAGGAAGTGGCCGGCGACACGTGACCCCATTCCACGGGGTCACGATACCTCGAGGTGGCAGCACGCTACGATTAAAGAAGGAGCGAGAGGAGCGAGAGGGCCGGCTATCGGTAATGCATCGCCGGCTAAAGGGAAAATCCATCCGAGCCATTGTGGACTGACATTAATCCCGGCTAACGGCAGTCAAATACACCGGCTGAAAAATGCATCGCGGCC
This sequence comes from Crossocerus cetratus, assembly GCA_963675795.1. Taxonomy (NCBI): domain Eukaryota; kingdom Metazoa; phylum Arthropoda; class Insecta; order Hymenoptera; family Crabronidae; genus Crossocerus; species Crossocerus cetratus. The sequence continues at coordinate 21,791,119 of OY776667.1, forward strand.
CAAACCCGATAGAAAGCCCATGCATGCGTTATCAGGCTGCTTAATAAACAAACTGGCAATCGCCGCCCGATGGCAGAATAATCGCGCGGCCAAATCGAGCACGTTGAACGAGCGTGGAATTGGTCCATTATTGACGAGGTCTCTCTAGTCTATAAACACGTATTCAACGCCCTCGCAAATGAGGAGGATTCTCCACAAATATCCCTAATTGCCGCGGACAATTCATCCGATTCGCAATTGAAGATTGCGCGTATAAATGGCGGCTCTTTTTCCAATAGGTTTAGGAGCGAGTGGAGAGAAGTGGATCGATCGCCGCCGATCGATAAGCAGAGTCAAAAGGACGCGGTGGAGAGGGGGACGGGCGAGTGGGCAGCGAGCCAAACCGGCAGATATTAATTAATCCGGCAACGATAGGCCCCGACGTGCTCGGGCATCCTCATTTCCCGGAAAGGCGCAACGGGTTAATCGGAAATGGCGAGACTGCCGCGCTCTTGAAAGCTGCCCCGAGTGCGCAAACACACACACTCGGAGAAAAACTCATGTTTCATGAAAACATTAGCGCGCACCTCGCGGCCAGGAGTGCGCGGCGGTTTCCATGGCGTGAGGGCCGGGGGTCGGTGACCCGGGATCGAGAGCGGCCCAAGCCATCGCCGCGTCTCCTCTGCAGGGAGGACGAGCGCCGGCCCCGGTGATTTAGTGAAATTGAAAGTCGATATATCGCGCGGTAATAGTGAGCCTGCCGGTGGGGATTGGATAAATCAGGCTGGCGCAGGTGGCGCAGGACGAGCGAGGAGACTCGAGATCGACCTGACGCGCCACCGCTGAATTAAGGTCAGAGCCAACAGGGCCAGAGAGCTGCCGCGTCAACTGCACCCGATATGCAAATCATATTTCCACATTGCTCGGCCTACGGCCGCGCGGGGTTCACGGCCGATCGGTAATCGCAGAACCTGCTCGCGGAGAAGAGAAGCCGATCGCCGTGTCGCCGCTTTCCGGTACACGTGTCCGCCGAGATAAAGACGCCAGTCTGACACAACACGTCTACATCGCGGCCTCTTGGCCAAACAAGCTGCGCGAGGATAAGAGGAACGCGAGGCTTCCGGGGAATCACAAGCTAACGCGATTTTCCCTCAGAGATCGAAGCTTCTTTCGAAAGGCTTTTAAATACGTCGGGGTGGAAGATTGGAAGAAGCGAAGGGGTTTCGGGTTCGAGCTCAGGTTGGCCGGTGGCCTCATCGATTTTCCCATGTAAACTGGAGGCCCGCTTTCGATGGCCACGGGCCTGCACATGGCCTGCGCATCCACCGAGCCAACCACGTGCTGCGACTTCCAGATATAATATGTGTATTAGACTCGCACTTTATCATGTAAACCAATTTCGCCGAGATAGCAACTATGACGTTTTCCAATCAGCGGCTATTGTCTGTTGAAAGCGTTTAATGGCTTCTAGTTCCACTTGCCCGAGTACACCTCAACCTTTGCCAGGTGTATCACGTGAAACCTTCATATTACTTTCACCCTCTTTCTTCTGTTACCCGCAAAGGGTTAAAGGGAATTGCAAACACAATCAGTAGTTGCAAGTGGAGCTTGTTAGGATCATAATTCCCTATTATAGTTGTATTACTAGCCGTAATAGCCCTTTGGCTTACTGATTTCTTGTGGAATCTTAGTTTCTAGGTTGAAACTGAAGAAATGTGAAGGATTCGAGCGATTTCGGGAAGGTTCGAAAAATTGGAAATTTTTGCATGGGTACCCCTTCCCATTTTTTCAATTTTTCAACATTTTCCCAACTCGCCCGATTTCCACATTTTTTCATACTTTCACCCCTAAAACTACGAAAGAACAAAAAATTAATAATCCAGAGTCCACAATCGTCTCACACAACCAACATTCCCCAAAACTCTCGAGAAAATCCCTAACCAATCCCACTGATTCCACGCAAAGTGTATTGCCATCCTTGGCCCAAAGCATTATCAAGATCGGCGCTCGAGTATCAGTCTCGCCCGCAAAAATACCACAACGCACAAACACTCATAACAACCTACTAATCAACCTCCATCAGAGATATCCGCGGAATGCCACCAAGTTCGGCTTGGTACTCAAAGGGCTCGCGACCGGCTCGCAACCGGCACTTTCTCTCTCTCTCTCTTCCTCTCCCTCTCTCTCTCTCGAGACGCGGTTCCCCTTGACCGTGGCTCTGAAAATAAGCTATAAATTGGTGAGCGAGGATCCACCACCATCCGCACCATCCGGCCGAAAGATCGCGGTGGTCGTGAACAAGTGGCTGACACTAAAATAACGTGTGTGCTCCGATACACCGCTCTCTCTGGCCAAGGTGGACGCAGTCCATTTGCTGCGGGGCCTCGCGTACGTTAACCAGGAAACTGGCGACTAGAGTGGACTAGAGTGCAACTGGGCAAAGTTGGCGGAGACGAGATAGAGGAAGAGAGAGAGATGGAGGATGTTGGGAGTGTGGCGCAGGCAGGCAGGCAGGCAGGCAGGCAAAATGGGTGCGAGCGACGGTGGCTTGGAGGTTAACCTGTCAATAGTAGATAGAGAGAGAGGGAGGGAGAGAGATGGTGTGGAGTGGCGCAAGATGGAGAAAAAGGGCAGATTATATAATTGGTGAGAGGCTTACCTCGTTGCGCGGAGGTGGGCCAGCTAGCCGGGCACGCCACTCGGTTTCTGGTGGTCTCGCGTAGACTGGCGAGCGTAGTTGGAGGAGGCTGAGGGGGCAGGTAGCCTGGCGCGCTCGAACCGCTCGACTCGAGTCGAAACGTCAGAATCTATCACGAAAACATCTTCGGGCAAGTTTCGCAGGAAGAGAGGAGAGCGAGCCCACTCTCGTACCACCAACACTCGATGACGTCATTCCATCAGCAGCAACATGGAGCCCGAAACGATGGGACGCGCTGGCGGACTAGAGTTCTCTCTTCTTCCCTCCTCTCTACTCCCCTTCGCCCTCTCTCACTCACTCCCTCTGCTATTTCGACTATTCTCCCTCTCCCCCTCTCTCTCTCGCTCCCACGCTCTCTCTCAGTCACTCACACACGCGCGATCCGTAAGTCGCGCAATCTCCGAATGAGCGGCCAGTCCAGGCCAGTCTGCGTCGGGATAACCTCCGGCGGCCGATGGAGCCGAGTGTCAAACAAGCCGAGGCTTCCACTATCTCTCTCTCTCTCTCTTCGCTCCGTTGGTTCTGCTCGGTTGGACCTGTGCCGCTTCTCCCGGCAGCCGCTCGCACCTCCAACTGGACCTTCTGCTTGTCTGCTAGTTCGCCCGACCTTCCGTCGCGCTCTCCTTTTTCCACGTGATTCCTGGAGGTAGGACGGGATAGAGGGCACGCGCGCCGCCCGCACCAATCTCTCTCTCTTTCTCTCTCTCTCTCGCTCTGTTGCTCTGGCTGTCTCTCCGTCTGGCCGCTATTAGAGTAGGGGAGCGAGGACTGCGAGTGCAATCGTCGTTGGAAGAAGAGCGGCAGCGGAGGATGAGATTGGGTAGTTGGTGCAGTCCTGCCGGCGGACCCGGAACTCACCGCGGAGCCGGAGCCGAGGCCACTCGAGCGAGCGATCTCACGTAACCTCACTCCTCAACACCCGCCGCGATATTCCGATCGAAACTGAACTGCCACTACGAGCTCTCCCTCCCCCTCCACACCCCCGCTCGTGCACCTCATTCGCCCTTTCTCTCTTGCACCTTCGCCAACCTGCCAATCGCCACCCTCTCACTCAACGACCCCCCCACCTGCGCCTTCATTCGCCGCCGCACTCGACGCCAGCGCACTCTCTCGACGCCGGCTGGAACCAACGCTCGCGAGACTCGCCGAGTCCAACCGACTACCCGCGAATATCATGGTATCATCTTTTTCTTACTATATTGCGCACTTTTTCCTCCAACTTTTTTCTTTCTTGTCTTGCGCGCTAGCCGGAATGCAAGGGGAACAATGTGCACGTTGCTCGCAATCTGCATTGCTGGTGTCGTCGAATGTAGTGGAGGGAATGAACGGTGCGAAGAGCACTGGTCTTGGCTGCGTGGCTCGTTAATGATTGTTGACTAGTTGTTGGGAGATTGGTAGAGTCTGAGTATCAAGTGAGGCCGATACCGGTCGCGCTTGTCGCGTAAGGTTGATAATAGCCGACTGAGGAATTAGTGTGAATCGAATGTGATTGCAGGGGTCGAAGGAAATGCCGGCCTCCCCGTACGTCTCCCGGGTGAATCAGATCGACGCCGGCCAATTGGACGAGGAGATATACAAGGTGCTGAAGGGCCAGATGAGCGAGATCACCAAGTATCAGCCGGTGGGAAAAGTGGACAAGTGGCAACCGGAGATCGATGCGCTGCTCAAGCTTCTCATATGGAGCTTCTCGCTGCGCAACGGCAAGTCGACCTTCGGCCAGGAGCTGCTCAATTTGCATTATGCTAACATCAGCAGAACCAAGTCCGTCTTCTACCTCCTGCTGACCGTGGTGCCTGCTTATCTGCGCGACAAATTGGCCGATCACAGATTCTCCTCGGAGCACCGCTACCTACGCAACCTAAAGTCGATCGTTGACACGCTGGCGAGTGTCGCGCGGCTCGCGGAGATCGCCAACCTCCTCGTGTTCCTCAATCGGGGAACTCAGCCGCGGGTGGCCGAGAGGCTCGTGGGGATCTCGAGCTCGGCGATCAAGACCCACCAGCCCCGAAACATCGGCTACACCTACATGACCAGGGAGCTCGTCTGGCACGGCCTCGTCGAGCTCTTCACCGTCGGCCTGCCATTGGTCAACTTCCACTACTTGAAGCAGCTGGCCAAGAGGATCTTCCAGAGCGGCAAGGGGAGTGGAGGTGATGGGGTGCGGAGATCCCAGCCGGTAATGAGTTTGGCGACGAGATGCGCTTACTGCCAGGAGAGCCCAATTCTACCGGCGCACGCCGGCTGCGAGCACCTCTTCTGCTACTATTGTTTGAAGGCTCATTTCGTCGCGATGAATGCTTTCCAGTGCCCGGAGTGCGCGAGCGAGCTGCGCGCTTCAGACATGCAGGATTACCTGGTAATGCCCGCTGACTCCTCGAGCGAGCGCCACCCGGAAGAGCCGCTGGATAGGTGATGAAAAATCCCCGGGTAAAACCAGTCGGTTACCTCGCGCACTTCCCATCCCAGCTGTGTACTCGCTTTAGAGAATTACATGGATATTTTTATTAAAAAATAGCAATACAAAATCTTCTTTATTTCCTTTCGATATAATAACACTCTTTCAACTTTCTCGGCGAGAGAAATGAACGGTTGCCGTTCCCTTTCGAGCGAACGACACTGTAGATCAATATGATATACGTTATTTAGTGGTAGCGGAATATTAGATTTAACCGTATAAAAATATCATGCTGCTATTACTCGTAAAACGTACCAGCCTCTTCGTACACGCGCTCGGCCATCCCTCGATCGTGCAATGACACTGGTCGATTCGATCTCGGATCAGCAAGTTGTACCGCCGATCATATCCTTAAACGACTCGAATCGCTGTCGTTGGAATGTTACGAACACGGAGGATTGACCGATTCGCCGATCAATCGTCGCGACGACCTCGCGCGTCTACGAAGAGTCAGCATGCACTCGGCACAGCCCCTTCCCTCTCTAATACTAAATTCCATTAGCTAATCCCAACAGGCCGGCGCGAGCCCCCTCGGCCGAATATCAACGGGGCGGCTCTGCCGGCGAGCGATGCAACCGCATCTCGAATCACACACGTATCGAACACATGTACATTGTAATTCCATTCGAAATTAGAGAAAGGCGACTCGCTTCCCTCGAGCCAGGGAAGGCGAGAGAGCCCGGGCGCCTATCCGGCCAATTACTCGCTGGCATCAGCGGCGCAGTCAAAACAGATTCTACCGTCGATTCGAGGTCGTCATCTAAGCTGTGCGGAGGCCTGCGGAAGGAGACTCGACTGCCCTCCGCGAGAATAACCTAGGTAGCTAGGATTCCGTCGAAAGGTTCGCTATCTGCACTCTCCCTCTCTCTCGCTCGCTCTACTGTAACTTCATCTCTACTCGAGCGTAGGCGCACGCTGCACGAGATTTCATCTTGACCCTCGGAAGATAGCAGCGACCCCGTAAGGATTACGGGGCCGGTCTGCGAGTATCTGACGGTCGAGATAAAGCTCTCTGTTCTATATACTTAGCGGAGCAATAGAAGAATGAAGGAGATCGCGATGGAAAGAGAGAGAGAAAGAATGAAAGAGAGAGAGAGAGAGTGCGGTAGGGTCAGCAGTCTAGATATGCCAGGGGATCGGGTCGGCACGCAGGCTCTCTCGGCGATCGGAAGTATGAACTCGCGATATATATCTCGCTTGGTGTCCACTGCAACTGGGCCATCCGCTCCTCCCAGTTGCATTGCGTCCACGCACGGGCTTTTTTCTAATCCTAATTTCCGTATGAGCTAGGTTTAATCGCTAGATCGCGCAGTAGTATACATTAGATAGGAACATCGAGGGCCTTCGGAACAAGGACATACAGTATTTCTTTTATCTAGGAGAACTCTCGCGGGGGTTCGAACCACTGCGCCGACCGGATATATTCTCCCGCGTCTTTCGCATCTCGCCCGATCGAGCAGTCGTCGAGGTTATGTCTTACTTATCTAGCTACGAGATATGTAGAGAAAGGATAGCAATGCTGGTTTTATATCGCAGCCGATCGGCCTTTGCTTAGGGCATTCCTGCTTCCTCGGTTAGCGCAACTTGCAGCTTTGCAACTGGTTGCCGGCGGTGGTGGCCGAGAGCAGTTGCGAGAGCCGGCCGGCCGGCGCCTGTGGTTCGAAGCCTCTGCGCACTTAACATCGCTTTCACTCTCGAAAACAAAAACAATGATATCACTGCTTTCAGTGGAACCGCGACACCGCCGTCGTCCGATCGTTCTGGCGAGCGGACACTGGGATTCGTCGACTTGGTAGCGGACGAGGGAATCGAGACAGTAGGCTGCTGGTCCCGATAGAGAGACACAGCGTGGGACAGAGCAGGAGGCCGACAACATCTTCCTAGATTGATTATCCGAGAACTATACCGGCTGGGAGGAGTGCGCGCACTCAAGAATAATTTATGCTTAAAAGAAAGAGACTTCACAAGAACTTCGTCAAGGACTCTTAACAGTAAAACAGCTCGCGAAGCTTCGGCGAGATTTCCTCGATATCGCCTATTGACAAGTGGTACAAGATGCTCGCGGGTCCGCGGAGGATTAATCTGCCGGCGGACGCGGCTTGGCTCCGAAGCAAGAGAGGAAAAAGGTTGGAGCGAATTCTTTAAAATGGCAATAATTTACATCGAGTTATATCTGACTTGGATAAAATTGCTGCTGTGAATAACAGAGTATGCCTTAGCGGAGATACTATTGTTTGCCGGGTCGTGTGGACGAGCAGACTTGCTTGGATAAAAAGAACGGAAAGAGGGGAGAACGGGGGGGAGGTCGGGGGGGTTGGGGTTGGGGGAATCGGGAATCGTTGAATCACGCACGATTCGTCGATTGATCCTTGACATGTCCAAGAGTTCCTTGGACTCGAGGAGGCGTAGCTCGCTCGTAGAACGATCGGTCGCGACGCGCGCGTGCGACACCGCACAAAATTCGCGCGGAGTTGTACAACTTGGATAACAATTATCGTCCTTTTACCTTCGACACGAATACAGCTCTTCCAGTTCGTTGCTCGACGTGCGTCCAGCGACCTTCGCGAGTGAATAATAAATACTTCGTTATCATATAAAACTCGGGGGAGCGCGACGCGGCCGCCGTGGGCTCCAGCGCTGCTAGTGTTTGCCCTCCGACTGGCAGGTCCGTTATTGTATTCCTATTGTGTTTACACACCTGTGTAACGGGAGGCCAGGCGGCGCGCGCGCGCCCGTATCCGAGCTTAGTCGTAATTAAATATTTTAGAATTGCTAGGGCTCGAAAAGCCACTGAACACACGGGACACGTCCCTCGCCCGTCGCGTCGAGCTCGAGAAGCCTCGTTTCTCGGCCAAATCTATCACGATTCTCCATTTCTCTTCCCTCCACCACCCTCTAACCGCGGTGACTTCTCTTCTCCAATTAACCAACTCTTGGCCAACACATAGAGACACACACACGGTACAAAAGAAGACGAGCGATACTCCGAGGACGCCGGCTCCGCGCGCACGCGAACAACCGAATACTTCCACCGACTGGAAGTCGAGCGGAGCCGAGCGTCCCCCCAGTCTACCGGGGATCCCCGTGGATCATCGGTAGCTGGCCGGAGTACCCCGCTCGACTAGAGGAGGACACCTCTAGTGTAACATAGAAAACCTCTACGAAACCAAACTAGCAACGATCATCTTATCACCTAAGGCACCTTCGGAGCGCGTGGACCAGGGAGCGCGCGCCAGTGTGTTTGAGAGAAACAAAAAAGAGGAAAAGAAAAACGAAAAACTGCTGCTGCCAGCAATCCCTGGCCACGAAAAAAGAACGAGCGGATTATTCTTCCGATGCCTTCGTAATCGGAAACTAACGTACTAATGTACCCTTGATCCTATTGTCGGGCGATGCGGCGAGCATCGCTTTTTCTTCGGCTTGGTCTTGGTCTTCGTCCCCCCGGCACTTGGTCTCTCTTTACAGGGGGACGCGTGTGTTCAGCTTTAAGTACGATACGTCAGGGCAGCACGCGCCAATTTATCGCTCGCGTCGATCGCGAGACGTGCTGAGAGGCCACGTCTGTCCTTTACCACTTGCTGTCCAGGTTGCACTTGCCGATCGACGTGGAGGCCGACGTCGCGGTGGAAGTGGTCGCTTTGCGCTCGGCGCCGGGCGCGGCGCTGCCGCAGAATCGGGTGGAACGCTTGTTCATCTCTGCAAAAGCGGTTAGACAGTGCTGTTTAAGTTTCGCCACTAAAGTGCGAAGGGGGATGAGGGGAAGGATTGCAGGTCTGTTAATGGCACGCGAATGAATGTCAAGAGTGATAAAGAGCTGGTAACGATTTCCCAACGAGCGAGGAGTCAAGTGGCTCGAGTTAATGCGTTAACGTGTACATACCGGCAATTAGCAGCATTATTTTGCGCCTCGCGCCCCAAGCGTCTACGCCAATCTCGCAGAGATCCTTGTCGGTGAGCGAGGGGAAGGTGGACATGTCCACCTCGTGAGACGTGAAAAGGCCTGGCCAACACACAAGAGCACATTCCATGTTCAAGTCCGCTGATTTTACTCGGACCAGCCTCTCCGCACTCTCTCCAGTTGGCATCCGCACGCGCTTTACACTCTTTACACTCCTCAGCAGGTTCCTCCTTGACGCGAGAACGCTTTGCAATCGGCGGCAGTCTATTTGCCGCGGGTTTTCTCGAAATCCGGCAAATATTTGAGACTCGGGAGAGAGTCGGTGCGAGTGCGTGTGTGTGTGCGTGTGGAAGCCGACTCGAGTTGACGTGCGAGAGAGACGCTAAGCGAAAGCGGAGTACTGGAAGCAGAATGAGCCCAGTGTCCCCGAAAGGATCTCTACTCACGTATATACTTCTCCAAGCCGACGCTGGTCAACATGCTCGTCAGGTCGTTGTAATGGTTGGACGTGATTTTGTTCAGTTGGCTGTTCGGAGTGTGGTCCATGTAATTCGAGGTCATGCCGATCGGACCAACGCGCTCTTTGCCGGATCCAAATCCGAAGTCCATCTCCCGATTGAAGACGGGCGTCGACGGGTCTTTCCACAAGTCGGATGGATGGGACGTCAAATCCTGCGATCAAGCCAAATCATTACAATTCACCATTTCTCCGATATCTGCGAGCCAATTAAAAAAGGGCATACCTTGCTCAGATCAGTGTTACTTATGGGTAGAATGCTCTGGCTGAGTCCATAGCCGGACCAAGCGGAGGTCGGCACACGATAGTCGTTCGAGTTCGGCTTGGACTGCATGGCCTTCGCCGCCAAGATCTTCTTCTGCTCGTAATCGAACGCGGTGAGATTCTGCCGCGCCGCCATCTCCAGGGTTTTCTTCTCGCAGCCGGGCGCCCGTCGATCTGATACCGACAAATCGGACAACATGCTCGACAAATCTTTCCATGGAAAACGAGAAACCGATAAGTCAGACAAACCCACACAATCAACCACCAGAATCAATAAAGCCAAGTCAACTAAAAAGACAAGTAAAAAGATTTACCTAAGTTAGGAAGACTCTCGGTAGGATTGACTGGAGAAACGTTGCGGCTGATAGCCGGACTAGATAACGAACTGGAGACACTGCTGAGCGAGGAGTAAGCTACGAAAAACAAATCAAGGGTCACGCACTTTGCCACAACTCATTAAATCGGAGTATCTCCTGGCGCGAAAAAAAAACACTGACCACTGCCTTCTCTGCTATCAGCGAGGCTGCTGCCATTCAGTCCATGAATACCGTGAAAGGCCGACGGTACGCTCGCGTGGTTCTGGCCGGCGTTGCCGGTGGCGAAATTGTGATTCTGCAGTCCGTGGGAATGCTGGGGCATCGAGGCGCCATTGCCATGCATCATGTGCTGCGTCGTCAGCAAGTGATTGATGTGCGTGTATGGATAGCTCTGCGGGACAGGTAGCAGGGAGAACATGGAGGGCACCGGCGCCAAAGTCCAGTGCGGCGAGAGGCCCATCGGATTCGGCGAGTGAGGCAGCGAGGACACGCAGAACGGCGGATTCTGAGTGTTGACCGTGAGCATGCTCGAGAAGTTGTCCGACGTCCCGTTGGACAGATTGCTCGGATCTGCGGTCGATTCGATTGATTAGAGAGAGAACCTTACGTAATAGACGTTTCTATAATCGATTTATTAATAGGCCAAGCACTCACTGCTGCCGTTAGCTGGATTATTGCCCTGGAAGACACTGCTGGCATTGGGAATGTGGTAAGTCGGCGGGATCTCCGCGTGAACTCTGGGCTCCTCGAGGCCGAGCAGTTGCTTCCTCGCCTCGTAAATGTTGCCGGCGTTCCGCTCGATGCCCTTGATGATGATGGAGAGGGTGCTCTGCTTGGGCTTGTGCCTCACGTTGATGAAGACGTCCAGCGACTGCATCAGCTGGGCGGTCGTCTCCGTGTCGACCGGGGACATCGAGTCCTCGGGCAGGTCGAACATGAGGACCAGCGGCAGTGAGCCCTGAGGTCAAGTCATAATCGTTAGTTCCAAGATCGCGCGATCTACCTATCAGCGAGGGGATGAGATAATCTCCACTAACCACCAGCTGCTGCCGAGCCAAGTAAACGCTGTGGATGGCGCCGGTGATGGTGACGTTGCTCTTCTTCAAGCTAGGAATGTTCGGGTCACTCGCGTCCGGGAACATGATCTGCGTCCCAGTGCGCTGCATGATCATCTTGAGATTGTTACTCTGCTTGCCGAGTACGACGCTGTGATGCTGCGGCGAGATCTCCATCGACATTTGTACTTGAATCTGACTCTGTAAAGCATGGACGGCGAGGCCGGGCGTCAAATCAATTATTCCCCGAGCGTCGCCCCGACGGAATTCGACCGAACGGCCTAACGGTAGAATCGAGGCTAGCCGCTACTTACAGCTAAATTTTGGCACATGTGGTGGATGAGTAGAACGGTCGCCTCCTTCACCTGCGAGACCTCCCACTCGCAGCCCTTCACCACGACCTGGGTCGCGTGCAATTTCGGTCTGGTGCGGAACATCACCTGCACGTTGTACTTCTCCTGGATCATGACGACGTAGGGGGAGGTGGAGTCCGGGGTGGGTTGGGAGGAGCCCATGATCGGCAGCTCGAACGAGAAGATGAGCGGCGTCAAGTTCTGCAATTTCGAAGAATAAGATCCTGCGCTTCCGATGCAAGCCGATCTGCGTGCCAATGAGGAGCCGCGAGATTGCAATGCCGAGAAGAAGATAGTTACCCTGACTCGAGCGCGTGCTCGTTCGACGCCCTCCATTTCCCCGGCGATCGAGACTTGATTGCTCTTCTCCTGATGATTGCTGCGGTTGCTGTCGGGGAAATGAATGTGGCAGCCGGTCTCCTCCATGACCCGCCTGATCGTCAGGCCTCCTTTCCCGATAATGTGCGAATGATCGGTGTAACTCACGTCCAGCTTCATCGTCACTCTATTACTCTGCTGTAATCAACATGAGAAAGATCCTCCCTTTAATGCAAGCCTTTCCAGCGCAATTCCTCCCCAATTAAACGTCGAGCCCCCGTCGAGCGGGCCGAGGACGAATAATGACGAGCGGTCGCGTCGTCACCTTGACGAATCATTGGAATCGGCGGGGAGGCGTCGCTCGTCCCATTGCCAGTCGCGTCGACAATGTCGCGCGATCGATCGGTAACCAGTTAGAGAAAAAAGAGGGGAAGCGAGAAGTCGAGGCTGCAAAAAGTCGCTTTGCCGGGGAGATCGGAATGTAGCAAAGCGCTGCGAAATGAAATAGAGAGAGAGGAGGAGAGAGAGGAGGCGAGGGAGAGGGGAGGCGAGCCGAAATAACGGTACGGAGCAATGTGATACATTGGGAAGCGAGGAGAGGAGCGATCGAAAGAGGATCCGCGCGAGCCAGCCGTGAAAAGAGTGTAAGCAAGCGAGGCTGCTCTATCTCTCTACTAGTCCAACCCCGAGACGGTCAACCGTTTCGCTTTCTCGGCTGGGAATTCGCGAGGAGCCGACGCCGACGACGACGACGACCAGCGGACAGTATAAATAGAATGACTTCTTCCTACGTGCCTCCTCGTCTCTAGCTAGTCGCTCTAGAGCACTAGAGACTCTCTAGAGTCATCCCCTCTAGTCACATTCGCAACGCGATCACTCCCTCCCCCCTTTCGTTACTCCCCTCGCCCAGCCGCCAATTAAAAGGCAGCGCTTTGATCCACAAGCACAATCACCCGCGAGACCGAGAGCGAAAGTTTTCCGGAAGTTCGCGCTCGCCGGCGACAGGTGAACCGGCAAGAACAACTGTAGCATTTCGCGAGGAGATAGTAAGCGCGGCCAGCCGGTTCTGCTACTAAGTCTCATACTCAGCTTTCCTTCCTCCTTTCCTGTATCGGGCAAAGGGGAAAAAGTCGACCGATCGGTTGCTGGACACGTGGGTTGATAGGAAATCGGAGGCAAATTTACTTTAAAGGATGTACGGGCTAGGTCAGTTGGGATTTGGTTGGGAATTTTTGGATATATTGGGTGTATGATGCAATTATGGCTTGTGGCCGACTAATTCCTTGTGGAAACATAGTTTTAGGGATAAAACTATGGAAAAATGTGGAAATCGGGCGAGTTGGAAAAATGTCGAAAATTCGAAAAAATGAGAAGGGGTAGGTATGGAAAAATTTTCGATTTTTCGAAGGTTTGGGAAATCGATCGAATACCTTATATTTCTTTAGTTTGAACCTAGAAACAAACTTTCAGCACAAAATTAGTTGGTCAGAGGCCGTAACAGTGCCGAACGGATGAGATTTCGACAATTTTTGTTAAAAAATCGGCGAAATATCGCTCGCACGACACAATTATGGACTCTGGCCGACTAATTCTGTGTTATTTCTTAGTTTTAGGGATAAGACTATTGAAAAATACCGAAATCGGCCGATTTGAAAAAATGTCGAAAAATCGAAAAAATGAGAAGGGGTAGGTATGGAAAAATTTTCGATTTTTCGAAGGTTTGGGAAATCGAACGAATGCTTGATATTTCTTTAGTTTGAGCCTAGAAACTAAGATTCCACAAGAAATTAGTTCGCCAGAGGCCAAAACTGGGCCAAACGGATGGGATTACGATGATTTTCATTCGAAAATCGGTGAAATATCGCCCATACGACACAATTATGGACTCTGGCGCGCGTTCTGTGTTATTTCTTAGTTTTAGGGTTAAATCTATCGAAAAATATCGAAATCGGGCGAGTTGGAAAAATGTCGAAAATTCGAAAAAATGAGAAGGGGTAGGTATGGAAAAATGTTCGATTTTTTGAAGGTTCCCGAAATCGATCGAATGCTTCATATTTCTTCAGTTTGAGCCCAGAAACTATGAACCCGCACAAAATCAATGACCCAAATGACTATTCTGGCCACTAGTATAATAATAATACAGAACAATCTATAATAACCCAAGTGAATCGCCCCATCTACATATCTCAATATTGCATTCGAGAGAATCTCCATCTAGGCCCTCTCATCTAACAAAACTCCCATTGACACTTGAAAGCGAGAAAGACCGAATGGCGAAAAATAGAAGAAAAGAAGAATCGATGGAGCGCAGTTGTAATGATTGGCGGAGCATGCGATCAGGTGTGGCAAAAAGGTGGGCGATTGGTGTTATCTCGCGGCATGGATTATCGGCGATAAGTGGATCGGTGACTACGATACTACGATACGTTAGACAGGGCCGGTGGCGGGCTACCGAAAAACGAGTGGTGAGCGAGTGGATCGATCGGACAAGCCAAAAGTCGACTAGCCATCGACGAGGTCAGCGGTAATCTCGTTGCTGTCGGCGGCGGGTGACGTAACGCGGCAGAGGCTCTCGCTCTCGAAATCGCCGGCCGAGGAGGAGAGAGATCGGCCGTTTCTTATCATCCGCCAAGAGCACGCGGCTCTTCGATTAAACAAGCGTGAACGTGATCGACCTTGCATCGCCGATCTCCCCGATCTCCCCGATCGCCCCGATATCGATGCGCAGCTACGCTTTGCCTAAGCGCGCCATCCGCGCCATCCGCGCCATCCGCGAGAAGAGAGGAGAGGAGAGGAGACTTTCTTACCTTGCTGTCGAGAACTTCCATTATCTTCTCTTTGGCGGTGCGCACGTCATCGGGTCGACCCGCGACCAGTATGTGCGGATCTGCAACCAACAGACACACATTATGCATCCTCCCATCATTCACCTCTTACGCACTCACAATCCAAATCGCCTGGCTTCATAATCACTCGCGTTCGCTCAATTCCTAATTTCTAATTCCATCGACGCAACTCGTATACATAATACGCTCCGCTACACGTCACTTTCCTATCCTCAATACGTCATGCAGGCTCGGCAGGAAAAAAATTCTCGTTCCCTGACGTATTCGAGAATCGAGGAAAAACTCGGCGCTCGAAGGCTTAGAAAATGGGGGAAACGCGAGAGAAAGCCACCGAGGACTAGAGACAGTGATTCCCAGGGCGGCAAAGTGTCGGTCGGTTGAAAAAGCGTGCAAGTCACATTGTTGAGATTTCATAATAGCGCTCGAGCGAAAGCCCTCGACGAGTGCGGAAAGCGTGGCAGTTATCGAACACGAGTTCCCACCTAGTAACATTTTCACCTTTTACCTTCCTATCAGAGGACCTGGCTTGTCAAAGGCGAGCGGATTGGGAGTTCGCGTCCGAGAATAGTCCTGATAGATGGAAGAAAAGTCTAGCGCTAGTTGCTAAGAGGCCGGGAGAAAAGTGAGCTCGAAATAGCCGCGTGACTAGCCCAGCGATTCGAGCGAGTCATGGTGATCCTTATTCGCGCAGGACACCGCATCCACCAATCATCCCTCTAGTATTGTTACTCTTTCGTCAAGTAGTCAAGTTTATTTAGGATTAAGGCCTTTCTACATGATGCAAGTAAAGTACTTGCAGCGAGTGTTTTGCTTATAAGAAATACCACACACCAGTTTACTGTGAAAATGCACACATTCAACTACAATTCTGTTCGCTGCACTCTACACGGGAATTCTCTACCAGAATTGTAGTTGTATATGTGCATTTCACACGAATTTCATGGTTTCGTGGTATTTCTTATAAGCAAAACACTCGCTGCAAGTACTTTACTCGCATTGTCTAGAAAAAGTTGAACGCGACAACCGAGGATACTTGTCCCGAAAGTTTCACCTCTGAGGATTCATATCCGACCACTCTATTCCATCGGTTATTTTCCTCTACGGTCCTATCTTTCCAAGCACATCGTCAGACGTAACCAGTGGTCCAAGACGATTGGGGACTGGCCGAGCGAGGAAGCATGACACACCGCTGGCGGCCTAGGTGCGTGACAGTGTTTATGTCAACAAGGGGATTTGTGCCAGACAACGCGATCGCTCGAAGCCGTTTTATTCCCCGCTGCATTTCTACAGACTTCCCTCGAGGCATCCGCTATCCGCGACTCTCTATCGGCGCGGCTTGGCGCGGCGAGCCAAGTCAGCCGGGGAGTTTCGGATCGAGCCTTTCGGAAACCCCGAGCGAATTCCCTCGTTACGTAAGAGGATAAACAGTGCGATCGGCTGGATTCCGGGGGAAAACGGCGATGCTCCGACAATAGCGGCGACTCTCGCGCACGCTCGCTCGTTGACCTTCCGGAGCGCGCGCGCGCCATCGACACCTTGCATTTTCTATCCTCGTAAAAGGCAACGACCGTCGCGCGCGCGTTACGCTGCCTCGGCTCGTTTCACCTCGACGCCGATTCCAGTCCACTTGGAACATAGACCGAGAGAGAGAGAGAGAGAGACGTGCGCTCTGTATATCGCGCGTTCAGCCCGATAAGGGAAAAATCCGCCTTTCCCTCGAAACAAAGCCCGCGCGCGCGCGTTACGCCTCTTTGTGAGTGGTACGCGCGGCGATGACGCGATTTTTTCCGCTTATCAGCGCGAGCATGTGCCGCGGCTTTCCGCTGCCGAGGTAATAAAGCGCGATATTAGCTGGGCCGCCTGAGCCGGCAATTGGACGGGAGCGCGTGCGATCATCCAAACGATCCGCGGATCACGCGCCATCCGATAAGCCAATGATTCACCCAACCGAGAGATTCATCTTCGACAATCCTTTCCTCTCCGGGCCGATGAGCAAGAGGCCCGCACGCCGGTAAATAAGAGCGAGGAGTTTTATTTTTGGCTGCAACCTGCTGGCCGCCACGCTTCTCGAGTTGGAGAACTATTGACAGTGGAGCGGTCGAGTGATTTCGAGGGGATTGGGTAAATGACTCGAATAAACTGCGCTCTCGCACCCCCTGTATTAATGACGGGCTTCCGAAAGCCTTGGAGCGAGCGGGTTCGGACTGTTTAGAGAGCGAAAGTGGGCTGACCGCGCCGCTAAACCTTGTCTCGGCAATTGGTTGTCGTTTAACCCGTCGTTCGGCCAAATCGATCGCGAATCCGAGGTGAGACGCTAAATGACAAAAGTCATCGAAAGGACGCGCGTGCGAAACATCACGTAGGAGCAAGACAGCACGCGCTCGAGATCGCCGCCTCTTGGAAAGCTCGTGGAAAGCTCTTGGAAAGAGGAGCCGCTGCAAGCCGAGAGTTTGGCCGGAGCGCGAGAGACAATGCGCTTCTCCTGGCGCCTATTTATAAGGCGATCACGCGTGTTGTCACGCGCGCATCCCTCGATTCGAGCATTGAGCGCGTACGTGGCGGAGAAGCGGCACGCGGTGGTCGGCTCCGGTCGAAAAAGCCGCCGGCGAGTCCGGCCCGATGTAGAGACAGAGAAAGAGAGAGAAAGAGAGAGTGGCAACAGCTGTTTAGATCACGAGGAAGGGATGAATCACCGAAAAGTTTCCACGCAAAGTGAATCGGACCTCTAGCCTCCTATCTAGAGTGAAATGGCTCGCGCGGCCACCGCCAGCAGCTCGTAAACAAAGACTCGAGTCGAGAAACTCTCAACTGAAATTCGGAAATTTACCCAACCGCTGATAACTCGCCCACTCGGAACTGACCAACGCCGCGAGTCGCGACGCTTACCCAACCGCTCTAATTAATCTCCGATCTCGGCCGAGGTGTCATCTCGCCAACCAACTGCGACTAAAAATAAAAACACGCGTGTCTCGTCGCGGCAGGATTGCCGAATCCTTCGGTCTGCCGTTTTCGGAGCCGCGTGACTCTGCTCCTTAAGAAGCGCGTCGGCCTCGAGAATTGCCGAGTGGTTTAGTGGCCAGGAGAGGAGAGGCAATTAGCGAGAGCGAGGATCCGTAGGTGTATGAATATACATTGGCGAGATAGTCCGCCGCGGCGAGGAGAGGGAGGGGAGGGAAGCGTAAATAGCTGGGCGAAGAAAATACAAGATACGTCAGCTGGTGACCCAAGGCTCGAGCTCCACCGATTGACGTAATCGCGTGCGCCGCGTATATGTAACGAGGTACGTACGCTCGATAAACGATAAACACTCGAGGGCCGAGCTACTCCCGCTCAATTTCCAAGCCAACGGTACCCGGTACCGCTCTCGCATACGGCAAGTCGCTTCATGCCCGCGCGCCTGCCACTAGCCCACCAGCCCACCAGCCGCCTGCCTTCCTTCTCTTCCGCGAAGGACACGCGCCCGCCGCCGCCAGGAGTCGACGAACCTCCGACACCTACGGCCCCCGCCGCGTCCTCCAACGCTTCCCCGGACGCTACCTGCGTTTCCGCCTTTCTCACTTCCGACGCTTTTCACGTACAAAACCCAACGCGCGCACTTGCTCCTCTATCTGCGCTATCTGCGCTATCTGCATTTCCATACCGAGCCAGGCGAAAATCACAAACGTGACCATTTTAAAACATTTCTTCTCCTTCTTTTTCTCCACTTACCCTTCTTCGATTTCGCTCCGATCTTCAGACGAGACGGCCACGTAACGAAGGTGTTTGTTTCCTCCATAACCTGGAACAGAGTAACACTGTTATTGTCCAGCGCGAGAGAGAGAGAAAGAGAGATAAATCAATCGATCGATCGATCAAGGGTAATTGCAGCGGAGGCTTTCGCCGGCGGATTGTTTGAAAGATCGCAGGATAGCCGGTAAGATGGATGGTGATCGATTGCAAATCACTGGCTATTACCACGGTCATTGTTCTCGACTAGTCCTGTCGATCTCGATCCTCGAGGCGGCCGGTTCGCTCGAGTTCTCGGCCCAAGTGGAATTCGATCGGCAGTGTCTCCTGACGTGTCGACCAGCGAGCCGACGAGTGCGCCGAGCCACCGAGGAGGAGGAGGAGGTTGGTAGCCGAGGGAGAGAGAGAGAGAGAGAGACTTCTCTCACGATCACCACGAAAATTTCCTATGCTGGTGGGAGCGAGCGAGCGAGTGCGCCATGGCGAATTGGCCGCGATAACGATAAGCCGCTGCGCGCAACAAGCAAGGCGGCGACGCGAGACCACCACCACCAACAAGTAGAAGAAGAAGAAGAAGAAGAAGAAGAAGCGCGAGCTGCTGGCCGATAGCCCTGGCGGCAGTGCGGCTAATAGCGTGCGGGCGCAGGAGGTTCGAGTGGTTCGAGTGGTTCGACGTCCTGGGGATGACGAGGAGGAGGCTGGTGACGAAAGTGGTGACGAGGGCGACGGTCAGCCACGTATCGCTACCGGTAAAAGGAGACCCCACCGGCTCTGCTTTACTTTCACTGCCGCGACCACCGATACCCGCGGGACATCTCGCGCACCCAGACACCTCTCCTCTCTCCTCTCTCCTCTCTCCTCTCTCTCCTCTCGATCTTGCGAGCTCGACACCGTTTTCCGTTCACTTATGCTTCGGTTTAGCCCTCCACTCGGCGATTACGCGCCTTGCCGATCGACTCTCGATCTCCTCGATCGAGAGCTCTCACTTCTCTCTACCGAGCGCCTCCTCTCTTTCCTTTCACTCGCCGCGCGCTCTCTCTCTCTCTTTCCTTCAACTCTACTCCGCTGAACTTTAACACACACGTCCCACTCGCTCTGCCGATCGAGCCCAGTGCCGCGCACTTTCCCAATCCCAGTGCAGAGATTCTCTCTCGCGGCCAATTCTCCCTTGCGATCCGCTCACTAGGAAACTGGAGAGAGGAGAGAGAAGAGAGCCGTCGGTGCTCGCACGGTGAATCTCGAGGAACGTCGCTTGTCCCGTTTTGTTAGCACGGCGGAATCGCTGGCACGACTGACTGACTAAGAGCGGATAATATAACGGGTCGCCTCGGTGAACACCGCCTCCCACTCGTCACCGCCGCCGCCGCCGCCGCCGTCGCCGTCGCCGACAACACTTTGCCTCTCTACTTCTGCCTCTTGGCCTCTGCCTCCACCTCTCCGCGCGACCGCCACTCCCACCGCTCGGCAAACACGCACTTTGCTATCTGCCGCTAGGCTCCGATCGCCAACCCATCGCCGATTTTAAAGAGCAGAACACTCACCCTCAAGTCGCACCTGCACACTATGACCTGACACCTGCGATCTATAGAGAATCCCGGCAATGACCGATTTCTAAGTGGACTCGGTAATCCTCCGAACGGAACCAGTACCGGAAAGAGTATCGGCAAGCAGACAGAGAGAGAGTCATTGGGCCTGTATTGGTAATTGGAGGACCTT
This sequence comes from Crossocerus cetratus, assembly GCA_963675795.1. Taxonomy (NCBI): domain Eukaryota; kingdom Metazoa; phylum Arthropoda; class Insecta; order Hymenoptera; family Crabronidae; genus Crossocerus; species Crossocerus cetratus. The sequence goes on from OY776667.1 coordinate 21,811,261, forward strand.
TCGAGGGTCCTTTCATCGAAAGGTCCATTCGGCGAAGGTGGGACGCATTAAAGGAGGCATTTGCCCTCGTAAATATCTCGAGTAGGTAAGAATTGAGACGGACGCTCTATTTAAGTGTCGCGAGGACTCTTCCTCCACCTCCACCTCCTCGAAGAACGTTCGCCGGAAGTGCGCAGGTAGAGGCGTGCGGCTTTGCCACGCGCTCGCAACTTAATTATCGAATTCGAGGCAAACAGCCTCTCGAAAAGTCTCAGACGCGCTCTCTAGCTAGTCGTAAAAAAGGAGCGACGCAAGTCGAGCGAGCTCGAATAAGCCTGGCCAAATACCGCGGCAAAATATTTGCCTAAACTTGCCGACGCACGCGCACCTTACAATGCCGGGGCCAGCGGAGGGGGTTGAAACTGTTGAAAGAGGAGCGACGAGAAGAGGTTGCTGTATCGCTGAATTGAAAGCTCCTTAGTGATTCTCCGGGATTATCCGAGTGACGTCTACCCGCCAGCTGGAGGGAAGACACAGGTACTTCCCCCCGGGAGGCAAAGCGGCTTTCCTAATCTCCGTCCCTCATTAAACCTCGAGGCTTTCCTACCCGCTTTCCTTGCTAATTGTCATTTGTCCGGGTGATATAAACGTTTGGCGAGTTTGGATATGAGGAGTTTCCAGGAGACGAGAATCTCTCTGGGGAATCTGAAGATCGAGGGTTGTCGATCTCTATCCCGCGGATCCGCGCGAAAGCTTATCATAGAGCATAGAGTGGCGGCAACCGCGGCCACCGGTTGACTGGCTAAAATTATGCCCGAACGACGCGAGAGCGAGAGCTCCGATATAGTTTGGCGAGCCGTGGTATTTTTAGGCGTGCGTCGATAGCGAGGCGGCCGAGCGCGGAGAAAAGGCGAGATAGGAGGAAAATCTAGTGCGACCTGGTGCGGCCTGGTGCGGCCGACCCGAATTCGCCGGCCCGGGCGTATATTCGTCGGGACTCGCCGCCCGCGCCCCCACTCACGTTCGCGCACTCGAGTCGGCTACTTTTACCCACCTTTTCGCTCCTACGATAATCGACAGGTAGACGAGCGCGTCACTCACTCTCCTCGAGGCCTCCCCAAACGTCTTTTCCTTCGAGGCTCGTACGCGCCTTCCATTTGCAGCCGCGCGCGTGTCTGAGCTAACACGAAGACGCCGCTTTCACACTGACAGGATCGGAGAGCCGAGATTTAAAGGACCAGTGTCCCGGCGGGCTCTGATATCCCGGGACAATTGGAGCGAAACTTTACGCCGGAGTCGCTTGGATAGAAAGCGCGCGCGGGGACGAGTCATTGCTCCAATGGCCAATTGAGAGTGGCAGAGGCAGACTCGCTTTCTTTCGAGATCTCGTCCAACTCGCTTCTTCCCATTCATTTACCCTCTCGATATCCCACCTATTACTCTCTCTCTCTCTACATCGGAGCGCAGCCGATAATCACTCGTCCAACATCTAATCGACAAAGGACAGCGCGTTCTAGATCGCTGCGCTTAGTGAGTTTAGTTACGACTATCTGACGCGGCTTCTTGTTGACTGTTGACTACGCGCCGCGAGATATCCTCCAATTTCACTAACAATGCGCCGACTTATCAGTGCGTATGTCTCGCGCTAAAAAGTTTCTCGCGCCGCCGCCTCACCCGGGGAGGAGGAGGAGGTGGGGAGGAGGTGGGGAGGATAGAAGGGGCGAGTACGCAGAGAGGAGTGCTCGCGCGCGAGTAAAGCCGCTCTATAAATAATCGAGGCGGTGTATTTCCAGGGCCCGTTTTACGCAACGTGTCAACGATAAGGATAACCGCAGAGCGCGCGGCCAGCGAGAGCCATTGGTGAACGGCTGCACTGGCCTCTGCACTCTTTTCGCCAATAACCCACTCGAGTCCGCTCGAGTCGACGCGTTCCGCTCCCCAGGATCGCGCGCGCGCCACTCTCTCCCGGAGCGAGCGAGAGCTCTCTTTCCCGGAGCGATTTCATCGGGGAATCGATTATCGAGCACCGCGCACCGATAACTCGGTAGAGACACTCGAAAACTATTGATAAGAATTGCGAGCGCGCGACAAGGTTTCTTGGTACGCGGGCGATCTGCAGTGGTAATTCTGGGGGAAAAGTACGAAGGAGATGAGGTTGTCTCTTGATCGGTAAGGGCTGAGCGAAACCGCCGGTTTCTAAAGATCGAGCGCGCCGCGGTCGGAGAATAAGAAGCCAGAGCTCTCGGCGCTCGGCTCTCCAAGGCGAATTATCAGACGTCACTCTGCAGGAGGGGAAAACATACGAAAATAGCTTCCTTCGACATCGCATAATCGCAAGGTCAGAACATTATCGGCCGGCGGACGCGCCGCGACTATCCTTGATTTATAAGCGCCGTCAAATTGATTAGCCTGCTGCCGACTTGTTTCCGAAACGTGTATGCTGGCCGTCGCCGCCCGTCGCCGGAATGCTAATACGCGCGCGCCTCCGCCTACATACATCGGACGTAGCTTTTTTCCGCGGCTACGCCAAAGCGAGTGTCTTGCCGCCATTTCCGCCTTACGCCCGTTCCCGGAAAAACCTGACCAATTTCTCGGCGGCGCGTTGTGTTTGCCGAAAGTCACCTTTCGCCCGCTTTCGGAGAAGTAGCGTGTTGTTGGGAATGGAGATTTTTCAAGATGAGGAGCTTCTGAGGATAGTGGATGTTAAGTTGGAAAAGTGCAAGAGTTGGATAAAAAGCGGCAGGTATCCTCGCGGACCTTTTAACATAAACATATCCCGCGCGACGCACTTTACTATCCGCGCATAATACTCGCAGTAATATCGATGGTCGATCAATCAGATAGATTTGATAGACCGACACATATCCTACGACTCTCGTGAAACGCCGATAAGAGATAAGGATCGGCGTTCGGTTCGGGAAGAATCTCGCGGCGTGTTATCGAACCGGTCTCGCGAGAGATAAGCGCCGGCCGGAGATTTTGGCGAAGGGCGACACGTCAATTACATTAAAATAGTCACCGAACCCGGGCATTCGGGATGCTCGCCGAGCGCGGTATTTACGTCGGTGGGCCTTGTTTTCTTATCGATCACAATAGAGTACACGTTCAAGGACGAACGTCCGATGACCGTAGTGAAAAAGAATCGAGCGGCGCATGTCTAGGGATAAAGCTGATCCCAGGTGGCGTAAAACAATCTCCCAGGTACTCATGCTGCCTGCTGCTTAGCGCCTCAAGATTTATCTGCGGCTATCGGCGCCGCTCATCATTTTCGCAGGCTCGATTAATCGATCGATCAATCGCCGAGAAAAGAGAAAACAACTTACGCGATGGAAGAATGTGTCGGCTGGCTTGGGCCCGTCATTGTCACCTGGAAAGAGAGAAAGAGAGAAAGGGGCGTTGCAGTTAGATGTGTGCGTGAGGCAGGCGCGCTCGATAAACGAGCGGCGACTAATTATCGGCCTAATCAATCTAATCGGGCGTGTTTACAAAGTCGACATTAGGTTTAGTCGACGGGAAGCCGGTGCTCTTAGTCAAAATAATCCTCTCCCCTGATATAACCACGGTCAATGAGCACTTGCGCGAGCGTCCCGTCCCGTCAACTTTGACGGTTCCTATAATCTCGTTTACAAACACGCTATCTAGGTTCTAGTCGGTGCTCCCGGTGCCACTCCCTTTCGAAATGCGGTGCCACGACGCACATTTCTTCCCGGGGAGGGGGCGGGCCTGAGAGAGAAAGAGAAAGAGAAAGAGAATGATCTCGACTTACCCAAAAGCATCTGCTCCAATTTTCGGCGATCAACGCGGAATCTCTCTTGGCGCAGCTCCTCGGGGTTGACGATGCCCAGGACGGCGGCGAGGTCGCGCAGCTCCTCGCGGCTCTCGAAGCCCGATCGCCCGGAGACGCTCGTCGTCGCGGTCCCCTCCGACGTCTCCGACATCGTCTCCGTCGCTCTTCGCTCCTGTTGTATCACCTCGTCGGGTCGCATCTTTCACGAGTTGTCCGGCAATTCGTTCTCCGCTCACTCTGCCCGGGTCAAAAGTCACACTCTTTTATTCCTAGTCGTCCGTCGCTCCGACAGCAGAGAGAGAGAGAGAGAGAGAGAGAATGAGGAATGAAATTGAGCGGGAAGAACCTTAGTGAGAGTATTGAGATAGGTCGACGTCAATGTCAGCGGGACCTCCACCCGATTATTAATGGTGCTAGTTATCGGCTGGCCGCGCGTTAGAAAAGACGAAAAGAGAGGTAAGAGAGTGGTCGCGGTGGGCACGGTAGTGGTGGCTCGCGCAGGTGGAGCGAGGCCCCTCGGAGGAAAAAGGGTGTCCCGACTCCCGGCGAGGAGAGCGCCCCCGAGGATTTCTCGGAATTCAAACGGGATTTCGGAGAAGCGATCGGCTAGTTTGAGGAATCGACCAATCAGGCACCGCGGGGGCAGCGCGGCTCCGACCCCCCCGGCCTAACAAGCCGAGCGGCACCGAGGAACGCTTTTTTCATCGGGCCACCTAGTGCCAGCTCGCTCTCCCTCGCGCGCTTCCTCCGGGCCAGCGGATCTCTCTCTTTCGCTCCCCCTTCGGGGCCTCGGAGGGTGCTGTCGTTCGAAGACCTCTGCCAGCCGAAACTCGGCAAAAACTTGTTTTCCCGAGCACGTGCCGAGTGGCGTTTACGCCTGTATACGTGACTCTCCTCTCGCGAGCGCGCTCTACCATTCCATCAAAAACAATCGACTCCGCCAAAGTACTGTCCGAATCCTTGCAATCACTCGCGCGCGACACGGCCGCCCGGCTTTCTGCCTTTCTTTCGCTCGCCGCCCACACACCTGCCCGCAAAAACAAAGGTTGCGTAGAGCACGCGTGCGCTTTTTTCCCCCAAGGTTCAACGAACTCCGCGAACTCTTCCTCTTCCTTCGCCCCCTGTACTTCTAGTTTCTACTTGTCTATCCGGCGAGGAGTCAACTGGCTTTTAATTCCTGAGATTTTCGATTACGCGGCCAAGAGGACTCGACTACTGAGGATATTTAGTGGAGAGCCTCTTAGGAAATCGGGGCCACCCACTGCATAACGAGTAGGCGAGCGAGCTTCCTCGGCAAATGAAATATAACGGGAGGATGAGCGTCGGGCCTGGCCCGTGCGGTTATCAGGCTGTATGTCAACAGGCTCGAGTGAGTCGAACGTTAATCGGGGGCCATGGCGATCCAAACAACTTTCGATCGGTTGCACCGACTCGACGGCTCCAAATCCTCCGTCTTGCTCGCCGCCAATATAAATCGCCGCTCGAAGGAATCCTCTTCCGAGGAATAAATCTGGGCACGGCGAAATTAGCGATAGGTTTCGATGCTAATTAGGAATATACGCACCGGGACCAGGGACGTTCGAGTCTGATTGGTCGATGAGTGGCGTCCTGCTGTGGATTCGCTGTGGAGGTCCAGTGGCGGATGTCCAGGCGAGTCCTTGGCGGGACGGGCGCGAAGAGATGACCAGTGCGACGAGGTGACCGACGAGGAAGCGACGTGACGTCGACTCTCTCGGCCTCTGCACCAGCTGTTTCCGGCAATCGCTCTACCTTGACACCTTCGCGGAAGACTGTCCTAGTCACGATCGACTCCCTGCTCCTCTATCGCCCTCTCCCCTCTAATCCCTCCTCGCCCTCTTCCCGTCGATTCGCGCATCGATCCTTACCGATTACCAGCCAATTCCGAGGGCCGCGGCTTACCGGCTCGGCTCCGCTCCGCTCTCTGCGCCGCTCTCTGCGTCGCTTCTTCCAGTCGCTCAGATAAATCGCCCGAGCAAACAGAGCCTCCGCTTTATCGGGCGATTCTTTTTATTCAAATTGATCACGCGTCCCCGCCGAGAGACGAGATAAAGCCGTCGCGCTGCGTCGTCGCCTTTTAAAACGCCCTTGACTTCCTTCGCACCTTGCGCCGCGCGATTACTTAACCCGCGACCGTCCACTGCAACTCATAGTGCCAGTGATGTTCGGGAAGGACGGCGACCATTCGGAGGATCTGTCATGAGACGCTTGCGAGTGCGTCGATGACGAAATTTTCTCCGGCCATTTCTCACGAATCTTCTTTATCTGTAGTGTCGCTGGGTGTTGAGAACCGGAGGAGGATCTTGGGAGAAGGTGCGGATGCAGTTGCACTGGCCACTTTTCAAAACCGACTAGCTCGAGATGAATCGTCTGCACTCTGCTCCTCGACATTAAATCCCCACCAATCGCCCTGCACCCTGACCTACCTACACGTCTTTATCGAGTGCCGGCTCTTTCTTTTTTCCACCGTTCGACTTGAGATCCGCAGCTCTTCAATTAAGTACTCGATTCGACTCGCTCGTCGGAAGATCCTGGAACCGAGGGAATTGTAATACTCGGTGCTTTGAGAACACGCGCACTCGAGTACAGAGATTCTCGCGGTTTGTTGGAATCAGGAACATAAAATGAAACGGGCCAGAAGAAATCGAGTATTCTAATTCAAATGTATAGAGGATTGCGATTACGCCGCCAGCGATAGTTGTCCTCGAGGGCGCCAGGTGGCGGGAGAATATGCACGACAGCTCGTGTGGGTGTGGGTGCGGGTGCGTGGCGCGCGTGACTGTGTAGAGCTAGTTATGTTTTCAAAACAATCGAATTGAACATTGTACGAGACTCTAGTTGGGCTATGTTCGATGAGGGAGAATGCCGGGGAACGAGAGCTATGATGACTAGCGGCCTCCTCGGGAAGAGCTCACTCGGATTCTCCTCGATCTGTTGCATGTAGTACTCCCGCAGATGTTCCGTTTCGCCGGACCAACTCCTTCGTACTACTTCTAGTTTAGGCGACTTACCTCCTCCCCAGGGCCGAAAGCATTTCCTCCGAGAATCCCTGACAAAATATGCTCCAGACATTGCGCGAACGCTCCCAAAAGCGAAAGAAACTTTTGGCACAAACGGTGAGGGAGATGCTCTTTGCCGGATAGGTTACCAGAGTTGGTGGCCCGAGGGAGAGCAGTCTGTTTATTCCCCTTTGCTTCCTCGCAGCTAGGTGTGGCCAGTGTCGACGAGCTGCGACAGATACTGGGAACCGATGTAGAGGACGTTCAAAAGAAGAAGGCGAAAGTCCCTTCCGATTGCTCCGAAAGCTCTGTTAAGGATTCTAAGAATGAGCCTGTTGCTGCTGATGAAATTGTTTATAAGGACTCATCGACGTTTCTCAAAGTATGAGCTTGAAGTTCAGTAACAAGCTGTGCAGAGTTGTCTAAAGAGAATTGATTTCTACGTTGCAGGGAACTCAATCGTCCAATCCGCACAATGACTACTGTCAGCATTTCATCGACACTGGTCAGAGGCCTCAGAACTTTATCAGGGACGTGGGACTGGCGGATAGATTCGAGGAGTATCCAAAGTTGAGAGAACTCATCAAGCTTAAGGATGACTTAATCGCGGAGACTGCAACCCCACCCATGTATTTGAAAACAGACCTAACTACGTATAACTTAAAGGAGCTTAATTGTAAATTCGATGTCATTCTCATTGAACCACCGCTGGAGGAGTATCAGAGGACCTGTGGGGCCACTAATGTACAGCTATGGAATTGGGACCAGGTGTGCATTAAGATTCTACCAAAGATTCATCCTCTCCCAACTCTCCACAAAGCTCATGGTTTTTTATTCTCCACAGATAATGGAATTGGACATTGGGGAAGTAGCTGCCAATAGGAGTTTTGTATTCTTGTGGTGTGGCAGCAGCGATGGGTTGGATATGGGCAGGTTCTGCCTAAGAAAGTGGGGCTTCCGAAGGTGCGAGGACATTTGCTGGATCAGGACAAACATAAATAATCCTGGCCACAGCAAGAACTTGGATAGCAAAGCAGTTCTTCAGCGAACCAAAGAACACTGTTTAATGGGCATAAAGGGAACAGTTCGAAGGTCGACCGATGGAGATTTTATTCATGCGAACGTTGATATTGATCTCATTATATCAGAGGAACCGGAGTACGGCTCGATAGAAAAGCCCGTGGAAATATTCCACATTATCGAGCATTTTTGCCTTGGACGACGACGGCAAGTAACTCCCGAAAAACAAAAGAACCGATTTCAGAAAGCCATCATAGTAGATTGTTTCTGATTCCACAGGCTGCACTTGTTCGGCCGTGACAGTACCATTCGACCGGGCTGGCTGACAGTGGGTCCCGAGTTGACAAACACGAATTTTAACGCGGACCTTTACACGAGCTACTTTGCCAATGGCCAAATCACAACGGGTTGCACCGAGAGAATAGAAGCACTCAGGCCGAAATCACCGCCGCCGAAAGGGAAGGCGTCAGGTCGTGGTAGAGGAGGCTTCAGCCGCGGGCGTGGAAGAGCGAGGTAGACAACACAGGTGAGGCATTCGCCCACCGTCGAGGTACAGGTAATATAAATAAAGAGAGCCTATAATTTTTGTATAATAAAATGATTATCTTTCTGAATGGTAATACCATCGTTGACTGTCTCAGTGGGACGCCGAGATGTTCTTTTTTTTAACTTATTGATACTTTAATTTTAGTTAAAGTACTATTTACCTTTTTCACGAGTCTAATCGAAGGGACTAAGCTAAGAATATGTCGAATCGCAGTCCGTTCTTACCGGTGTTTACAGAATGAGTGTGTAAAGACTTGGTAGTAAAAATAAATTAGATAGAAACCTCTCCGTCGCACAGTTTTTATATTGAATACTTGGGAAATGAGCAATGCCTACAAATATATAAAATTAGAAAACTTTGATTACCTTGGTTTGCTAACATTGAGAGATGAAAAATTCGTAGAACCGATATATCACATTATCACATAAAAGGTTGGCGCGAGTGTTGAGCGTTCTATATGAATCAAGTGCGCCGCGGTAACCGATTACCGCCGAGCGGCTCTACTCCCCGAATGGAAGTCACTCGCAATAAAAAGAAAAAGAAGAAGAAAACTATTCACATCGAGTTGTTAAGAAGCCGAGACATTATTCCCGCCCTTCCTCCTCGTTACATATATATATGTTAATTATTTACTTCCTTATTGTAAAGATCGTTACATCGTTGTCAACTTGTTGTACATCGATCAATCGCACTCGAACGCAATTCTGACTGGCACGGAAACAATAGGCAAGCGTAGGATCGCAATCATAACGGAAAACAATTGTTTGCTTCGTCTGGTGATCTCGCCCGATCGTATAAACCCGTGACCGTAGAGGTATACATAATTCTCTATACTGCGAACGTTACTATTCTGAAAACATTGAGATCTTCTCGTGCGTTTTGTACTTTATCCTCTGCGCGAACTATACTGAAGATATAGCGGTCGATAGGGAGAATACTCGCAGAGACTTAGAATTAAATTTATTGGCCCCAGTAAAGCTTCCGGTGATGCAAAGTATAGTCGTTAAGCGGTTCCCTCTCTCGTTTCACATGACATCCTACTTTAATACATTGTCTATAGGTACTCAAGTATCAGTAATCATCGTCGCATCTTCCTCGCGTCTAGTTAAAAGATATAGTTCTAGGGTGTAAGTTTGCTACGTCGGTCAACGAAATGGAGAGTAAAAGCTTTTCTACCGCGGCTCTTTATATAATCTAAACGATATCTATCTACAAGTCAATTTTAAAATCCCTCGCCACCTTCGTAGCCTAGGCCTTTCTACTCCGTGAACCTCACACTGAAGCAACTAAGATTATAATAAAATGCGATTATATATTAAATAAGTGACTCACACGGATCAATTACAATTGGTCGGGTCTGAGAAATAAAAAAAGGTCGTCGCGTCCTGCCGGTCACCTTCGAAATGTTCGTTATGCTTTCACTCGGCGACAATAAAACTCGCATAGAGGGGGGTGGGTGCGTAATTAGTTAGCGACTAAAATAACAAAAAATTCAAAGGAACGTGCAGTCACGACGAACCGTCAATATCGACACTACACAATTTCACGAGGAGCAGTCTCTCCGCATGGGATCATCTCGGACCCCTATCTTACCAACTGGCACGTTGCAGTGTTAAAAAGGTATTAAATTATATATGTATAAAAGGTATATCAAGTCAACATATTAAAATAATGGTAAAAAAAAGGTATCGGGCTAAGGTAGTTAAGTTAACTAAAATAAGCGAAGCGAGCTTAAAGGGAAGGTAGGACTTTGTCGTTGAGAGTCCGCTCGAGCAGCCAGCCGCAATGATCAAATTGGTTGATCGGTTGATCGGTTGATCGTCGGTCAATGATACAGAGCAGCGTGTGTCCTCCTCCCTCGGGAGCGCATACCCCACGCAAATGAACTAAATAACCAAACGGAGAAGGCACCAGAAGGGGGTCGTGTACCAGAGTTGGGTGGGATGTGCGGATTTGCATGCGTGGCATTCTAGCGGATGGCAGGCACAGAATGCGATGCTTGAGAGATCGGTCGCTCGTTAGATCCGATATCAAGCGGTGCGTCGCCGAGGTCGATCGTCTCGGGGGAGTTTAGCTCTCTGATCAGGTCCACCATCAATTGTCATATTCACAAATACGTCGACTCCCCTGTAAGCAGAGTCACCGTCAGTCCAGGCTAGAAGAGATCACATCGAGAGATCCGCGCAGTTCACCACCCCCGCCACGCGCTCTTCGCTAACACACCCACCCCGGCTACAGAAACTCAGAGATTTTTGTTCGTTTAGAGAAGAGGTCAACAGAGTCACAGAGAGTGGAAGATATGCTTTTCGGAGTGAGGGGTAAGGGTTAAGGGCGGAGTGAGTTGTTTGGTATGGTGAAGCGCAATTCGGAGGAAGCACCAACTCTGAAAGACAGCCAACGGTCGGGAAGCGCAAGGAGGTCGGAGAAGTGTGTGTCAGCACATAATATATCACAGGAGAAAATAATGCATCTTATTTATATTTTGAACATTCCGCATGAATCATATAAAAGTTAATCTTAAGAGACGTCACTTATAAAACGGCGTTTACCATTTTCATACGAGACAAAAAATATGTCGAGAAGCATGTATAAGTTGTACAAAGTACTAGTATCGTATGTATACTTATGCTGTGTGAGTTGCTGGTGGGTAAAAAACGTATCTCATAAGTTGGGCTTCGTTACTTTACCAAGTGTTCTTTGTCGTTTTTCCAAAAAATGAGGTATTGCAAGAATCGTTGGTGAGCTAATACTAATTCGATTATTCACAGACTCCGTTCGTCCGGCTCTCTCTCTCTCTCACCAGTCTCCGTTCATCGACCCTCTTGCCCCGGCGGCTAGGCTTCTATGCTCCTCCTTGTGATACCTCATTTTCGCCAGAAAATTAATGGAACTAGCTACGCGCGCGCGCTCTTCCTCTCGGAATCAATGTAAAACTCTCGGGAATGCCTTTCTCTTGATACACTATGAACATTCGTACAGAATCTGCCATTTAATATTTATCGTGCCGTAACTAATTCTACGTAAATCGAGAACCTTAAGATAAAACGTCACGTCCGCATTCGACAAGGTACATAGAAAGAAATGGTCGGCTGGCGAGGGCCACGCGCATCCCCCTTCCCACGAGAAACCCATCACCCATCGAAGGTCCTCTCTCCCTCGGCCAGAGGAGCGCAGCCAGACTTTGAGAAAGATTATGGACACGTATGGCCGGAAGACGAGCGGGACGCATCAGGCACATGCTCAACTTGCCAATTTCACGGATCAACTCTCACCCACAGTTCCATTAACTTTCCCTTCCACCTCGCCTATATCCCTTGGCACTCGCGATTCCTCTCGGCGCGTTCACTGCTCGCTTCCAATGAAAAAATACGAAAGAAAGAGACTGCGCCTTCGGGACAGCGAACGTAAAAGAGTAAGGGTAGCGCGCCCTCTCACCGTCGGGGGGTGGAAGGGCTCGGTCTTCCATCACTAAGGCTACAATTGTTGCTTAACTTCCCCGGTAAAGTTTGGCCTTGCCTAGAGGGCTTAGATCCGCACTCGCAACTGTGTTAACTGGCATTTTTACATATTGTACAGCTTTTGATTCCACCGACTTAAGGTCTAGAGTTTAATCTCAATCTCGCTACTTCTAGGAACATCGCATATTTCATTCTACGCTGTGTCTCCCTCCCTCCCTCCCTCTCTCTCTCTCTCTCTCTCTCTCGTTCTCTCTCTCTCTGCCGGTACATTCTGTACACGCACATACCTTCTCTCTCTATACGGGCGCACGGTGTGTGCCCTGGATATCCTTGACGGTATCACGCACGATCGTCCCGAGGATCGAGGGCTGACGAGAGACGCGCTTGTCCGCCGTAAGCGTGGAGAGACAGAGAAAGAGAGAGAGAGAGAGGGAGAGAGAGGAGTGAAGGAATGACGAAGAAGGAGGTGATGAGGAAGGTGTCGCGGAAAAGCGGGAGAAGATAAGGAGGAGGGGGGCGATTGGCGCGACCGCTTATTGGAAAGCATCGGAGTTTTATGTACATCGGGGAAGGACGGCGTCGGAAATCACTCTCGCTCCCTTTCTTCTTCTCACGACGCGCGCGAGCGACACTCTTAGATCCTCTTCCCTGGGCCGGCAGACTCCCTCTCTTCGCCGCCCCGGGCTCGATCGGCTCTCTCTCTTCCTTGCGCATCGCCAATCGAGCGCGCGTTACACTTCTAGTAGTCGAACCTTTGTACTTTTTTTCCTTTAGTCATGGAAACTGATCGCTAATCGACTCCCTTCTAAACATCTCTCTCTTTCTCCCTCTTTCTCTCTGTGTGTGTATGTGTGTGCGGTGCCGCTCACTAAAGTATGTACTTGTAAAACCAGTGCGCTTCGCTTTGCTTGTTCGCCCGCGAACAGCATGCTCCTACGTCTCTTATCATTTTCCCGAGGATCCGACAAGCTTCCCCACCGTCTCGACGCCACTGCCGATGGACCCAACATAATTTGGCCGCGAGGTTTGACACAGAAATTAAACTACGCTCTTCGCATCCCATCGAGCTTCTTTCTACGTTCTCCGTCTACAGAGTTTTAATCGAATACACGTGATTCTAGAGCGGGAGCAGTTCCTTCCTCACCGGTTACCCTGGCCTACCCTACACACTGATGCTGATGAGTGTCTGCGTAGTTAGAGCAATGGACTGCAGGGACAGGCTGATCAGAAGAGTAACTTAAACCTAGTGAAAAGTGAGACGACGACGACGATGACGACGGCAGCGGCGGCATCGGCCTCCCCCCGGGCTGAATCTCCAGAGCGCAATCGTTTTTGGTCGGCGAGTAGTCAGTAGTTTGTACGAAAGAGTGAGTGCTTCAGTTCGCATGGCAAAAGTATCGACGCGAGCGAGGTCGGCGGATGAAGGGGGAGTGATTGGTTGATGTGCTCACAAAAGATCTATCATTCCTCCATCTGAGAGAAGGCGGTATCGGCCGACTTGCTGGTCCATGTCGACTAGGGGGTGAACAGACACACAGAGACAATTGGTCAGTAACTGTCCACCTTTCGCATTCTGTTAGCACAATCATCTGTGTGTGTATGCGTGTGAGTATAAGTTTTGCGTGGAGCAAGGATCACATGCCAGCATGCACAGTACACACCCCCCTTTCCACGCAACAGACTGACGATAGCTTACTCTATGATACTCGGCGTGAATTGATCAATCGCCAACGTACTCGGGAAATGATCGACACTTAGCACTAAATGCATGCGGCAGAGTGAAACGAATCACCCGAACAAATGCCAAAGCAATGGGGTAGACTACCAAGCAGCAGTACGCATCTATGAGTGGACGTAGTTCCTAATACGTCGAGGCCGGTACATTCGGTAAAACACATGATGCACAACGGAATAATAGATGGTGAGATTGTCGTATACGTGCTTCAAGGAGAAAGAGGTATGTGTATTACTGAAGAAGAAGAAAAAGGATGCCTAGTGATCTTGTGCTCATCTCCAAAGTATACACCAAGTAGGAGTAGATTGATAGCATAGTACGTATTGTGTTTAAAAACCTCTAAAATTTTATTTACGACGACAGCAGTAATAATAAAAAGGTTCTCTGATGGTGGCGTCGGAGGAGTAGCTGTAACAGCAGTAGCATATCCGCAATAGCAAGGACATTAATCCTAGTAATCATAATCATTGTAGTCGCAATAATAAAAGAATAGTATAATAATGCGATAATAATATTATTAATAATAACAACGGTACAATTAATATAGATAAGTATGATAGTATCACAAAATAATCGTTATACATACAATAATAATAAGTGTTGCGCGCGAATTCTACAAAGTTGGAGCGGTGCGGCCGGCCCTCGGCCGGCTTTTTCCGTTTATAAATTACTAACATGCAACGATATAAAACTCAAAACGAAATTAAGAACGTGATTGGCCCTCGATATTCGTCTATATCCGAGCCTTGAAGTTCTTAGAGCTATGATGAATGTGCGTGAATGGGAAGGAGGCGAGGCGAGGAGAATGAGAGAAGATAGAGGAGGAAGGTAGGGCGAGAAGGGTGAGAAGGGATGAGAGAAGAAAGTGTACAATTCGAAAGTTGGAAGTACACAAATATCAAACTACTTGCGACACGTCATACGTATGTACATGCACTCTAAAATAAAGATAGGTAGATAATAATGCACGATCGAGTGGCATAATCTAAAACGAAGAACAGATCGAGAGAGATACTACTGGAAAAAGGATAATGTCTCTAAAATCTAGTGTTGAACATCTAGGCCCATTGGTACGAATACGTGTGCCTGTCGAAATACCGAATTCGTAATAATATTTACATTAACATTAAACATCTTCTAGATGCACACTGTATATATCCACAGTATCACTGAAGCCGGAGTGTTATACACCGCTCTGACGATGCTGACGTCTCGGCGCACGTAGAAACACAATTCACTAAATCGAGAAACCAGACCAGTCTGTGCACGCACTAGCTCATCTCCATTCATACTTTGCCAAAGTACAGGTTCTCAACTGACGCCATCGAGGTGGCGATCGAGTAATCGTAATTCATCTTAAAGTTCGTAACGTTATCACTAAAAACATCCTTGAATGAAAACGCTAAAAAAATACTGCGTCTGCTCCCCAAGATCTTTTCTAGTGCATCGAATTCTCACTGCTTTCTGCAAAAACCCACTACACTTAGGTCTATCCTTATTCTATAAGTCACATTTTCCCTTTCTCGTTAGTCTATCTAGTACAATGAGAGTCTCACTGGGATCGTGCAACTGCTTCTCCTTCGTGCTTGAACCATCCTTTATGTATGTACACTTATCAACATTTCTGTTGGCATCTTCTTACAGAGTCACAAATCTCTTTAAAACCGAACTAAATCACATGTCCGGCTGGGCCGAGGACTCGAGAATCAAGTTTCATTCGTAATTCATAATTCGCGTGTTCTAAAGTGAAGGGGCGCAACTGTTAAGTCGTCTTTACCCTAGAGTGTCCCTCTACATACTTACAGAGACTATAAAAGAAATAGAAAGACAAACGGTGTTAATCCTATCGCTATACTCTTTCACGTTTCTCCACGAATGCAACGGTTAGTGCTTGAGCCAGGGTGATGAGTGAATTTAGAGTAGATTAAATTTTGATTTCACATCAAACTTAACGCAGTCAGTGGGAAATTCAGTCCAATTCTCTCTCGTGCTCGTCGGCGCGAGTAAAATAACAGTTTTAATACCGCTTTTTTAAAACCGAATTTTACTACCCTCTCGAACACGAGAATACGTAATACAGTTGAATAGTTGAGTGGCCATATGATCAATCGTCCAAAAATTGGCGTGAATCGTTGAAGGTGAAAGGTCCGCGAGCCTATTTCTCCCTCCCGACAATGACTCATGCTATGCTCAAGTTTCTTTGTTTTTCGAGTTGCCACTTACTATGTAGTTCTATTTCGATCACAAACAGTCCACCGCTAGACTTTAGCTTTAGCTTATAAAATAGAGTAATCTATGAATTGCGGATGCACCTATCAATGTGAAGACCGCACTCGCCTGGTATTAAGGAATAAAAGTTTCGAAATTGCACAGCCTGGTAATGTTTAGCGCGTCTTCTTTAGAATTGATAAAAGTTCCGAACAGGTCAATAATAGTTTACTCCTTCCACTGCCTATGCACGGGAAACGATTGCGTGTCCACGATAAAGAGGGGTTGCGTACGTATGTACGAACGTACTCGTGGAAAACCAACGCAGTAATGAAGCATGCAATTCCATATAGTACTCTCAACGTAAATTTCCCAATATAAAAGTCCTTGCGTAGGAGGAGGTAAAGAGAATCTTTGAGAAATGGTTGGGCTTCCGAAACAGAGCAGCTGTGATGCGGTACGTTCTATCAGTGGCAATGCAACTGATACAATATTCACATCGTTGAAAGATAACTAGTTAAAATAATTCGAACACATCTCTTCGAGCGACAGTCCTTCGCAATCTGGCATGCTCAAGTAACAGAGAGAAGCGATGTCTATGCATATCAAGCCATAATTAATTCACTGTGTGTGTCTCTAACACGCTCGAAAGAAAAAAAGAAATACGAAGTGCCATTAAAGAATCCTATAAAGCTTATACAGCAGTCGGTCGAACTGAGCTATTAAGTACAAAAATATGAAGACTATACTACGTATCTAGCGTGGCCGAACGTACTAATGTTGAAGGTGGTTTAACATTACTCGTGCTTTGTCGGTGGCTACTTCTACTTTTGTTTCCACGGGAAAGTTAACTTTTAGCAGTTCCTCGGAGACTAGCGCTTTGGTGGTTGTTAACATGTCTACGGCTACTGCTGTGTGTAAGAGGATGGTGATTCACCACCAGAGATGCAGAGGACTCACCGGATTCCCCATCTTCATCTCCAGTTGTATCTCCGGTCGTATCGTTTTCGCTGCTATCCGTATCGCTCGGTTCGCTGAGAGTTTCCTGTCCAGACATTCCTAATGGTATACTCTCTCCCGTTCTATTTATTGGCGCTGGCACAGCGGGCGAAATACTATCGTCTGGCCGCTGCAGAAGTAAGCTAACCTGCGAGTTCGAAAGTCCTTTTTATATTTCGCCCCACCAGTCAATGTACACAGAGGAATTGAGCCGTTGCTACCCACTTTAAAGTCCGTACTGTACAGCTTATTCTGTTTGTCCTTATGTGCGTCATCCAAGTCCCATTTGTTAATTCTAAGGACGAGTGTGGGTGGCATAGGCGCGAGACTAGCCAGAGATCCTGCCCTTGATTTCATCTGGGACAACGCCATTGGCAAACCCATGGTCGTTTCTTCGCAACTCAATGCCCTCGTTGAACGTTCTACTGGCAGTTCGCCGTTATCGTAGTTATCGTAGTATTCCCGTACAAAAAACGTGTTGAACCAAAAATGAAACAACTTATCCTGTGCAAAAAGAGAATGCACACATTTATAAAAAAATAATAGCGACGGCGGGGCGGCGGCCAAGGGCTATCCGGCGTCTTATCAACCCTGAATACACACCTTAGGTTTCATTTTTGGCTTATTAAAAAAATCTACCCTCACATCTCCGTTTAGGGAGACGATCCCTGGCACAGGGATACAAATTGTATGCATGCCTTTCCGTACTTCTACTAACTTTGAACTAAATATCCTCTTGTTCGATTGTGATATTACACAGTGTAGATCTGAAACGGTAGATGATGGGGGGTCAGTGAGCTGGCATTGAGTTTCAAAAAGTTACCTCCAATATGCACTTACATCCTTGGCCTCCGTTAAGATTAGGAGCTGGTTCTAACTGTATCTCCCTGAGGAGTAATGTTACAGGTTCATAAGTAAGACCTTCTTGGACAAGAGTTGCATAATAGCCCACATATCTCCTCTGGGAAGGGATCGTTACTCCTTTACTAAACAAAAATATGATTGTGAATGATACTGAAAGTGAAGCTTACATCCATTCTATTGGTTAATGAAGTTGTAGCTACCTATCGTGTGTCCTTTTTGTCCCATAATAGTTGAGGGCCTCCGAGGCAGTAGGAAATTGTCTGCTATGGAGAAGATAACAAGAGACCATTACTCCTGTCCTTCCTTTCCCTGCCTTACAATGAACAACAGCCACATTATCCTTATGCTCAGAGAGCCACTTGTGTACATCCTCACAGAATGGCTTGATCATTTCAAGCGTTGGTGGATTATGATCGTCAAATGCATACGTTGTCTCTACTCTTTTCTTGAACTTATTGCGATCATAAGACCTCTCCGAACATCTGGAAAGAAATTGTTGTCATTTCTTTGGGCCAGACACTGCCTGCTTTGGTGTGAAAGGAATACTTACAGATTATAGATTTTATAATGATCTTTGTGTTTAGATTCCAATAGCTTCGCGACATCATCTATATGATTCCTATACACTCCTTCCAACTTCTCAGCAGGAAACCCCATAGCTATTAAGTTATCTCTTATGTCTGTTTAGATATTGTTAAGGAGCCATACAAGATTAATGACAAGTGTGTTAAAAGTGAATAATAAGACGATAGAAAAGGATACATGTGAGATCAAGGTCAAAACCATCCTCTTTAAACCTTTTTCTTCTTCTGCTAACCAGCTCCCTTATAGGGTTGCTGCTCATCTTCATATTACTGATGGTATTGGCCATACTTGGCTGACTTTGTCTTAAACCTTCCGACTCGAGGGTGGAGAAGCCTGTTTCCACTTCTTCTTCCTGATTCGCAGAGTTAATGTACCACTACATAATATATAGAAGTTTTTGCGAATGGCTGTTATTGGTGAATGAAGGAAGTGTGTTTGTAGACAGACCTGCTGCTTGTGAGCTGAGGCTTCGCATGAGCCCAGTTCTGGTCCTCTTTGTTCCTCCAGACAAACATGGAGGGGTGTTACTGACGCTGAGATATGCTCTGAGATTTTATTATTTAGCCTGCTGCCTGTAGGTCTCCTGCAGGAAAAGCATATACCCATCAATTCCCAGAGCATGTGTCCCTTTTGTTATCCATCTCTCACGGCCTCTAGCTTTTTCCTTTGGCGACAGGGACACTGTCACTCAACGAAAACTCAAAACTAGCCACACCGCAACCATTGTCGGTCAGGTATAGTCGTTAAAGCGGCGGCTCGCACTAAGGAAAGCCCTCGTAAAGTTGAAGCACACTACACGACACAAGACACAAACAGACACCATGTAGATGCATGAGTTGAACAGCGAACGACGTCGAGACTTCCATAAGGGGGTTTTCAGAAGCACAGGCAAGGACAGACGTTTACCACATTCTTGAGACTAGTCTGAATTCGACACTGTTCCACGCAAATATATACGACAAATTGCTAGTGTTACGCTATCGTTATCCATCGCCATCCCTGAGGAAACAGGAATCAAAATCAAAATTAATCGCCGGATGATACAAGCACATCTTTCAGGCACTCATATGCGGGCAATACACGCATCCTCCTATATACACTTAAGAGACTCAAGCTATGGGGAGCCTAGCTAACACAAAACGACAATCTACTGGGGACATAGGGTATCAGAGGTAAGGACACTGGACCGAAGAAAGAGGAGACAACCACATCTCAACGCATTTCTTTCCACGACTCAACCAGGCGAAACAATCGACTCTACACGAGAACCCAGGATAGAAACAGAACAGGAAAGCCCATAGATACTCCAAAAAGAACACAGCAAGATTCGAAAGAAAGAGTACGTCTACAAAGACATGTTCAAGACTAATGCGAAAAGATTGAGAAGAAGCAAGGGGGACTTTAAAGACTAGGAGAATATCGGAGCAGGAAACTTGGGGAAACCGGAGCAAGAACCGCGCGATTCGCGTCCAGCAGTAACGGAAGCCGCGAGAGGTTCATCGTCGGGATAGCGAACGCTCGCGGGGATACGCCATGTAGAAGCGTCGAGGATAAGTTAGGTTAAGCGCCGTGTTAGGATATCGCGGTTAAAAGCATGGTAAGTGTTGGCCGGGAGTTTCTCCGAGCGTAAGTCGCGTCTGGCGTTGACGATTCCGGAGGATTGCGGAGGTTGAGCTGTCGCGTCTCGGTGGCGGAGGAGCGCGGAGGAGCGTCGTCGTCGTCGGATTGGAGCGAGGCTGGGAAAGACGGGGAAAGACGGGGAAAGACGGGGTTTTCGGCGGATCGGTTGAGATGCGATATCAAGTCGGAGGAGTAGCCAAGCTAACGATCGTACGGGCTGCATAAGGTAAAGTTCGGCCGGGAAAGCTGCTCGGCATGTTCGTACGCGATAGAGGAGCAATGCTGATGAGGAGCGGCAGCGGCAGCGGCGGCGGCGGCGGCGGATGCAGCCGTGGGGCCCCTGATATATTCTCTCTCGGATTTGGTCGGTTCACTCTGGCCCGTTGGCTCGATGGCTCGCGAGGAGCGATCGGGCTCCTCGAGGGTTCGGAGGAGCGCGCACTGCCACTTACATTTAGTTTTTGCTAAGATTCGCGAGAGCAGCCAGATAAGTGTTTGCGTCCTTGTCCTGCTCGTCGTCGTCGTCGTCGTCCTCCTCCTCTCTCTCTCGCTCTCTCGGAGCGCGATTTCTCAGCCGATTCCGATATTGATCTCGAAGCTAAAGTTAGAGATCCCTCGAGCGTGCTGGCTCGAGCCCACCGCTGGAACCCACGTTTACCGAGCACGCTGATGTCATTCTATAGGACTCGTAACACTTGTTCGATCGGTTTCGACGGCACGGATGTTCGTCGCGAACGTAACATGTCGAGTCGGTTCGAGTGGTCGGGATTCGGGACGCACATATCCGCGTCTAGGTAACTGGCGGCGGCGGCGACGGCGGCGACGTCGGTGGTGGCGGCAGTGGTGGTGGTAGTGGATGGTGGTGGCGGCAGCGGCGGCGATCACGATCAAGAGAAGAGACGCTGCGGTGGTACCGGTGTCGTAGGCAACTGTAGGTAAGGCACTCCGCTTTCCGCTACTGACACCGACGGCAACATTACGGCCACCAACTCCACAAAGTGCACAAAGGAGTTCTGCTTATTCTCATCGCTCATTTCGAAGGAACTTTGAGAACTAAACCAATCCATAGAGCACAGGTCTTATAGAATCTATAGCGAGCATAATAATTCAAAATCAAATCTTTTACAGCCGCCTTTTTCATTTGCAGCACTGCGGTTGTAATGACAGGGTTTGTATTGCGAGGAAGGCAGCGGTGCGCCACTCATTCTGCGGCGATCCGCGGCATTACAAAGGAG
Organism: Crossocerus cetratus; assembly: GCA_963675795.1. Taxonomy (NCBI): domain Eukaryota; kingdom Metazoa; phylum Arthropoda; class Insecta; order Hymenoptera; family Crabronidae; genus Crossocerus; species Crossocerus cetratus. The sequence continues at coordinate 21,832,315 of OY776667.1, forward strand.
AAAGAGCGGTGGTGGTAGGAAGGTAAAAGGTAATTGTCTTCCTTCAATTCTTTTCCTGTAAAATTTCCCTCCCAGTCGAGCCGCGCTCTTCGAATCGCATATTCCTTGTGCTCTATTCCTTGGGAAGATTCTATGGGGAAGGCTCAAATTTTGAGCATGCTCATTTACACGCATTTTTATTTACTTCCGTAATTATTATATTACATGCTTATTTTTATTACATAACGCGAATCATGGATTTCAACAACAACGTATGTACAACTTTTCTTTCCCTTGCCTTCCAGCCCGGATACTAGAGAGATGATTCTGGTAGACAGATCGCACCAACGACAGTGTTCTTTGACGAAGAAAGTTACGCGCTGTACGTTTTGTACACGTCAATACAAAGAACGCTAGTATTGACGGGAGTGTGTGAGGTGTGTATTATGTATGATCGTAGATAGCGAGAAATGCTGAATCAAGAGCCAGTTTTTCGGGTGTTTTACTATCGTAAAAAAATCGATCCAACTCTGGATTTCTCGGAAGAAAAACGGCGGTAAAATCGTGCATTTTAAGTAACACCAAACATCATTTTTAACATGGGGGATGTAAGTTACAAAATTGGGATGTCTTTGTATGAGGAAATGCTGCGCGCGTTTCCTGAATGTGTCTTCCCGGCAGGAAACGCTGGCAATAAAAGCTGCTGCATGAATAGTTGGGACATCCTTTCTTAATCGAGATCTAATTTAGCCAGACCAATACTGCCCGTGTGAAGCTTCGACGTCTTCATTTTCTTTAGCGAGGTAAGCAGATCCGCCATGGTAATCGGTCGCACTGCGTCGTGGTATTCCTCTTCATCGGTGCTGGTACCACCATATTCGCTGTAAGTCATATTTTTCCATTGTACCAGTAATTATTGGCAGAGTAGGAAAATCCGTGGACTGTGCTACTTACAGTGTATGTCCACGTAGATAGTCTCTTATGCGGTAAACAGAGGCATTTCGGCAAAGTTCCCGTAAATCGGAACCAGAGAAACCCTCTGTCATTTTCGATAATTTTTGAATATCCACGTTATCCGCGATTGGTTCGTGCTGTAGTATCAGCGCCAAGATCTGTGTTCTCTGCAGCTCGGTCTATTCAGTAGAAAGAAGAGATGTAGATTATTGTTGGAATATTATAATTGAAGGATTAAATTCCGCTTACTGGTAAGCCAATATGGAAACTGGCTGGCATACGCCTAAGGATAGCTCTATCCAAATCCTGTGGCCTGTTTGTTGCACCCATTACTATAACTGTACACGCAGGATCAGTTATCAAACCATCCCACAAGGACATAAACTGAGCCTTCATCATTGCAGTAGCTTCATGATCTTGAGCATTTCTTGCTCTGAGGAAGGAATCTGCAATATCAAGGGATTAAGTTTCACTCTTCAGATTCCTGAAACATCCAAGGTATCAGAATGCTTCTGATTTCACTGTACCTATTTCATCAATGAAGATGATGCAAGGTTGAAGTTTGACTGCTAATGAGAAGACAGCTGCAGTTAACTTCTGACTCTCACCATACCACTTGTCTGTGAGGATGCTTACATCTAAGTTAATGAAACAAGTTCTAGTTTCTTTAGCAGTGGCTTTGGCGATCATTGTTTTTCCGCAACCAGGTGGTCCGTGCAACAGCACACCCTAGACACAAAGAATAACATATAATGGTGTTCCACCATCCAAAGGTACTCGATTGCATACCTTGGGAGCTTGCGTCAATTGTGAATTTTCAAAGAGTTCTTTCTTCTGGATCGGAAGGATAACAGTCTCTTTGATTTCCTCGATTACAGTTTCCAATCCAGCGATATTCTCCCAGGAAACCTTGATGTCCTTGGGATCGACTATATGATTAGCGATCATCATTTCGTAATCGGTCAACCGATCCATATCCACTGTCCATAGGAAATTGTCGGTTTTAGCTAATTTGCTTAACTGTTCGCGCGCCTAAAAGTGGTGTTCAGGTGTTCACTCTTTGCACGGGTAACATGTGAGAGGTTAGTGGTGAAGGGGGGAGAGAGACAAGAAAAGTTCTGTCTCGATTGACGTGTGTTGACGATAGTGAGAAATGGTTGGCGAACCTTTTTCTTCGCCTTTTTCTTAGCGGTATTCGTCGGGTCCAGTTGATTCATCACCCATCGCATGCTGAAGAATCCGAACGCTGCTACGAACGAGACTCTCGCCACGAAAAGCAACACTTCGGATCGCGTGAAGCCCACGCCGTCGGCGACGTTCATCCTCGACTCTCTTGCACGATGAAATTCGGATTTACGTTAAAGGCTCGATCTCCCCTTGGATGAACATCGGCCCACGTTAGCCGCCAACTTCTTTCCCACGTTGGGGACCCGTCGAGCCTATAACCTGCTTTTCCCTGTCTAATCTTCGTCGCTAGAAAAGAGAGCCACGCTCGGGACGCGCAAGATCGAGTGAGGGAGCTTCCCAGCATGCGCAGTTCAACCCTTCGCATTCTTATAGCAGACGATATGCTGCGCATGTGAATAACAGTGAAATTCCCATCGCTCAATCTCCCCGCGTATTCAGGAATTTTCGATATATTTATTGCGCGGCCAAGTCTCAGGCTGCAACTCGAAGAATTAGTGTTTTGTTAATTGCTGTTGGGTAACCTACCTGCCTTTTCCGTCACTTCCTTTCAACTCCGCACTCGAGGCCAACACTATAAAGATCGTAATAAGACACTAAGCAAATCATGTTTTCTTTGCACAATCGCGCTGTTATATCAGTTGACACCGATTCTTCTGGTCAAGAGTCCCGCGAGAGTTTGCCTACTGTTCTATGTGGGAAATGAATCTGCAGACTCTAGCTCAGTGTCTGATGTAATACCAGCTTCCGAGATAGTAACTACGGTAAAGTTGCACGTATATATATATATATATGAAAAATATGCAGCAACGTCACGACGAGAGTTCATGATTCAAAATCAAATGGCTTTTTTCACCTAATAATGGGCTCTTGCACGAACGAGTCTCGCGGCGAACGCGATTATTCAAGGACGCGAGATGGTATTAGAAGATTTAGTGTCGGAGAGTTTCCGTCGCGTGGAAACTAATTAAGCCGGGCGGCCGATGCAATAATGCACGAAATGCTGATGAGGAGGTATACTCTTATCCCGAAAATTAAGCGGCGGAAGACCACAACCTAGCAGGATAATATCTTCAGCGGGATCGGCGCCGCTTCCTAAATGAACATTCGCCGATGATATTAATCTCGTGAATTAATCTGATGAACATAGCACTAGCATTACACCGTGCGCAGCCGCCCAACTAATTAAGTGGCAGTAACTCCTCCGCTTCCATGGGATATACTTGGCGCCATAGTCATTTTTCGACCCCGCGACTCTCGGTGAGTTACTCTCAAAGAATATTAAGCGCACCCGTGTAACGCATAAACCACCGGCTAATCGTCCTCGTTCGTCTTGAGCTCGAGAAACCTACAGGAACAGCGACATTCTAGGGCCAGTTTTATCTCGGGTTAAATATTTATTTAAGAAAGTAAACAATATCGTCGAATACGACGTACATGCGTTGTTGAACACTTTCTGGACGGACTGCGTTCCTCCTTCCACATCGGTGGAAGCTAAGTCTTAATTGTTCCTATCGTGTGACGCTACGTTAGCTAAAACTGATATTACGACGCGTGTAGCGTTTAGTCGATTGATAAACTCTGTCGGAGAAAACATAATCTTAGTCGTAGGAGATTCATCTTTGAACTGTACAAGCCCTTACGCCCGTAAGGAGTGTGCGAGTGAACGAAATACTGTTTATCTTAAGAGTAAAGCGGCGATCGTCACCGCCAAAAGCGAGAGAGCGGAATACGGGAGTAGAGAGGACGCAGCATTGCACGAGTCCTCGGAGCAATAGCATTCCTCCCAGTAATCGCCGTTCTCGTAAACGCCCCAGTTGCAGACTCCTGTGACGCCGGTACTGGCGACGGAGGCGCATCGCCGGACAACCTGTCGCCATCTGCCGTTCCCTTCAAAGTTCCAATGGTAACATTACAATTCACCCAAACCTTTCACAAGGCTTTCAACTTTCGTTGAGAATTAGCGGGAATGATGGTGCGCACTTACATATGAAACCCTTGGCGCTCTGCTGGGTGATCTTGACGCAGAAGGTCCCGGGCGTGAGGGAATCCTCGCTGTTGCAGTCGACCGGGACATTTCTCTGCTTATCGAACTTGTGATAAGCCCCGCATAAATCCTCCCCCTTGGGATCCGTGTCGCTGCTACATTGATAGCAACGGACTGCCTCCGATCCTGGAATACATAGTGCGCCGTTGTAGCGGGACATTTTCTAGTTGGCGCGGATCGGTTGACATAACCTCGCGCTCAACACCACTCAACAGCCAACTTTCTCTCCGCACAGTGATTTATTTGGGAATGTTGCTCGCGAGGGAGTTTCTTCTGTTGGGTTTTATTCGTGCGCTTGAGCGAAGGAGTTTGGCGGAAGGGCAGGGGAAGTGGGAGCTAGAGAATGAGAAGCGAGCGTGCTTTTGACAGTGGGAAAGTGGGTATGAATGAGCGCGTGCGATATCTTTTCTTACCTACGACGAGGAACAGGAGCAACGCGCAAACACTCCCGGCGATAATACCACTTTTAGCCATGTCTATTGATCTCTGGATAGGTTCAGAGTGCGAGGAAGCACGTCCGAATGTTTACGCTTACAGTTCCACGGTATAACTCGCATCAGTCGCATCACTCATTGGGCGTTGGTTGGATGAGTACGGCGTGGCTGAATCGGCCAGGCTCGTGTCTCCTCCTCTCGGAGCCCCAGCCTTACTTCTTTCTACCAATTAACTCGGCAAAAGTCCCCGGGATCTGAAACGGTGCTCCAAGTATTTGCACGTTAATGACTCCGGCGAACATGTCAGAACAGTCTGACGTAAGTTATGAATACTCAACTATTCTCTCTCTCTCTTGTTCTCTCTGCGCCAAGTCCCGCGAGCTGTGTAATTTAAAAGCACGTGGGAGCCCGCAATATCTCAAGTTCTACGCGCAACTTTTCTCGTCAGCGCGGCCGAATTACTTGCACGGGGGAAAAATATTACCATTGGAAGCGCGAGTTCCTTGGGACAATGTTAACATTGGGTCGGTCGCTTTGGCCGGGGTGGAGGGTGGAGGGTGCTAGTATTCCTCGGTCGCGTTAAATTATGGAAAAGGGAAGGCCGCGATCTATGGAAAGAACCCGAAGGTTGCCACTGGTAATCCATCCTCCGGGCTTCCTCTACGACCGTCTGTCCGCTCTCTCGTCTTTCCTCCTTCATCCTCCTTTTTTCTTTCTCTCCTCCCCTCCCACTCTTGCCGCGAATCTCTTGAATGGACTTCAATCACTCTGATTGCAAGCGGAACTCCCTCGCTCCAGACACCATTAACAGACTTCAATCGCACTGTGCGCCCGGGGGGTGGGGGGTGAATATTATCAGTGGCGGTTTCAATATTAATTCGCGGCCAATCACTCCATTATAATATCTGGTCGGTGGCGTCGTCGGGCGATCTATAAATCGTTTGCGCAACACACACTCTGTCCGCGTTGCGGAATCCCCGCATTCTAGGAGATTTGTAACAGGGGGGCCCCTTATCGAATTTGAGCGTCGACCTCCGGAGAATGGAGGCCGGCTGCATAATCTGTATGCGAGTTGGGGAGGGAGGTTTTATCGGAAAACGTTAAAGAACCCAAGTCGATTTCATATACGCGACGAATTCACAACTCACCGGAAGCCGCGTCGGTGGTTGGTGCAGGGATGGGAAGCTCGTGGATCTCGAATGTCGGGGTATGAGGGTGGTGCTCGGTGCTCGGTGCTCGGAGTCGCGGGTCAAAGCGATAATGGAAAAACGGCTAGTCGTTATTGATCTCTTTGCCCTTCTCGCTCCCTACGCAGCCTTGTTAATATTGAATCCTGTTGCTTCCGTTCTCGTCACCTTCTCTGCTCTTGGCGCGCGTTTGCCGGCTTCTTTTTGGCGACAATCTCATTAAGTTGATCTGGGAGTAGCTCCTCTCGAGCGCGCGCCGTCAGAGACGCTTCCTTGGGTTCATTTAAGACCTCGGCACTCCTTTAACTAAGTCCTTCCCTCCTTCCCTCCTTCCCTCCATCCCTCCGCCGGATAAAATCATTAAAGGTCCCCGATCTCGAGTAAATAGGAAATTGGCCGCGTTTACCTACCAGCCGATTCCCTTTGCTCCAGTGGAATTGCAGGGTTCTTTGCGCGGGACCGGAGGATAGTCGCAATAAAATGGATTTATATTCCTAATCGGCGCGCTATCGCTCGTCGAGTGGGATAATAGATGTCGGGAGGCATTGCGGTTCGAATGTATCACTGACGGGGAATCACTTTTGCCCGGAAGGCCGGAGAGCGTGAGCGGCCCGGTGATAGATGAATCCGGATTCCGTGAGTGTCCGCGAAACGGCCCTGTCGAAAGTATTAATGCCCCGGCGGCGCGATCGCTCATGTTGACGTTCGTCATTTGCGCCCTGCCGAATCCGATTCGAAATCTCTCCCCGAAAAATTCCCTCCCATTTCTCTCTCTCCCTCTCAGCCTCTCTCTCTCGAACGCGCTGGGCTATCGATCTCGTCCCGTCGCCGGGTAATGAATGAAATTATAAACGCCGCGGCGCAGCCTGAATACTAATTCCCGGCCGACTAGTACACTCGACTGGTCCCCTTCCACTGGCCAGACGTGGCGCCCCGTGCAATGGTTCGTTATCACAGGCTTGCAAAAATGAGCGAGCCACTCGGAGTAGTCGAATGGCTTAACGTGCTTCCTGGTGCGATTGCCGAGTCCGAGAGAGGTATTAAGGGCGCGTGGCGAAGAATCTATCGGGCAATCGATGGGGGATGGGGTGGGGGGCAAATTTACGTTTATAGTAGTAGGAGTGCATCCAGTCGATATCTCCCGGCGAAATAACTTAGCGGATCAGACGGTCTATATGACAGCGCTCGGCTATACAGCCGCGTGTCTGCCTATTTACATCGCTTCCCTCGAGCACGGATTTCCCATTTGGCCCCGAGAGGCAACTTCGGAAGCCGGGGCTGGCGAACTTTGAATTTTCCAGCGCGCCACCTTGGCCACCACCTCCTATGAAAATCCTCGACTATCGCCGGGGCCAACAGATATCGCCCTCCTTCCGGCCCATTCCGGGGCTTACCCTTTAACAACTCTACCTCTCTATTCTCCATTCCCTCTCCAATATCTCCCCCGCCCCCGCATCCTTTCCTCTCCTTACCTTCCTTACCGAACGCACTAATTTCTCATTATCGAATCCCGGGACGGGGAGCTCGTAAATATTAGTAAGTAAGATCGGGTCGATAACTCGGCCAAGTTGCAGAGTACCATTTTAATGGATGCGAGGGTTACATCTCCGTAGGCTTAACATCGGCTGGAGCCGGGGCGGACACGGGAACGCTCTTCCAGCGACACGCAAATAAGAGTCGGCCGGAGAGTGGCTGGGAACAACGATATCCCCGACAGACTAGACAGAGCCGGAACGGGCGAGGGGGAGAGGGGGAGAGCGCCAGCAGGAGGACTTGTTGTCTCTGTCATAATCGGACGCGTATGTATACCACTAGCCGGCAGAGACAGTATTCTCATCGACCGAGCCATTCTTATCCTGGCTACGGCCCTCCGACGCCCCAGTCAATTCCAAACAATATCGACTACACTTGATTTTCAGAGCGAGAGAGCTGGAGCAGCGGGGAGTGGCGGCGACGGTAGTGAAAAGATGGAGCCCGGGGAAAGTTGCATAAAGAGCAATCTGTGCGGTGGATCTCGCCGGGAGGAAGCGGAATGGCATATTTAAGAGAAGAGCAAGTATGTACAAGGGTCGACGCAGTGAGGCGAAGCTTTGCCCAGAGAGAATACACATTACTGGAGAAGTGACGCTTGCGAGGGAGAGAAAGCCTCCTGGACCAGCGACGACGACGACGACGACGACGACGACGGGGGTGGAAGGGGTAGAGGAAATAAAGCGTGCCGGGCCGGGGGTAGAAAGGCGAAATAAGACGGGGCGGTCGGGGCGCGCGGTCTCGAGTGGGAAAAGGCCCCCGAGTCCCTCTCGCTTCCTACTTTAGCCGGCGCGATTTTCTTTCCTGTTTCTCTATGAAACACTGCGAGCACGTACCTCGTTAGTGAATCATTAGCAAGCCTTCTTAGGCCCGCAGCCGCTCTGTCGCATACCGCGCGAGCAGCCCTCCTTCCTCTTTCCATCGCTTCCGCCCACCAACCCTTTCCCATTCCCTGCACACCGCGACGTCCTCTCGCCCTTATCGGCGGCCATGCATCTCCGGGGACTCTACGCCACTTCCTCGATGATCCTCCTTTCTTTCGCCAATCGATCTACCGCGCCATTCTTTCGTTATAAGTGGATGCTTTGCTAGTTAGGGGTTTCTCGGGAATAAAAATTGCGGGAGGAAGTAGGTCGAGAGGGAGGGAGATAAGGCCGGTGCGAATGGAGAGAATGGAGAGAATGGAGAGAATGGAGAGAATGTCGAGATGTGGCGGCTTCCGCTCGTCATGGAATAATGGAGGCGAAACTGCGGGGAAGCTTATTGCCAGTGGCACTCGAGAGATCTTAGGGTATAACGCGCCCCCGCAACAACTACCCTTTCCGACCGTTTCCATCGCGTTCAGCGTTACAAGCACATTTCTTGTTTACCACTGTTCTCCGTGTCGGAGGAGATAGTTGCTTGTTGTCATTAATTATTGTATCAGACTCGTCTGTATTTGAGAGGTTCGGCTTGGCAAGTCGACGCTGCTGCAGTGCACCTGTGTATGCCCAGCATTCAAAGATTCTGCTGGTATCAGCGGCTCCCCTCTCTCCCCTCTCTCCCCTCTAGAGCCGGAATAGAATTACCCGGCGTCTGCGCTTCCTTCCTCCGGTGATTTCGGTGTTGGCTTTGTGGCCGGTGGCAGCCTCTCTCGCCTAGACCTTTTCGAGCGCCTCGGGCCCCCGGAGAGACGTCGGCGTCGTCGGCGTCGTCGGCGTCGTCGGCCGACTTTCCGCCAAACAACCAGACGATAACTCAGCGCTGACATTGGCACCCCGACGCCGACGCTCCGCTTCGACTCTCTTATCGTACCTCGAACGCGAGGCTACCGGCGACGACGCCAACTTGAGGAGCCAACGGCCCCGCCGTAACAACCTGCCGTTATAAAGTTGGCGTGTAAATCGCGATCGCGCGCATCCTTCGACGGAGCTTGCGGCCTTTGTGCGAGGTGAGGAGGAGAAGATCGGCTCAATGGATGAATGGAGGGGGCCAAGGTGTCCGGAGGTGGCTATCTCGATCTATGCTTTAATAAAAATGGTAAAAGGAAGAAGAGGTGGAGAGGCTCCACCTGGGAAGGGAAGGTTTCTCTGGTAGGAGAGAGGCTTTGAGGGTTAAACAGGAGAGAGAGAGGCCGATTGGAATTTATAGAGCTCGATCGGCTGCTAGTAAATAGAATAAATTTGCAAAGTCGCGGCATTAGAGCTCGACTTTAGCCCCGCAGCCAGCCAAGGCGCATAATACGATTGGGAGTCGGAGCCCTCCGCGAAACTTGGAGGACGGATCGAGTGAAATTTGAATAAAAATACACTCCCTCCCGAGAGAGCCTCTCCGAGAGGGCGAATAAAACTCGACTTCAGACCCCCGGGGGGTCAGCCTCTCTCCCCTCTTCCTCTCGTATCCACTCGCATTTTCCAACAACCTCAACACTCTTGCCCCCCTCCATTCAAATTTGTAACTTGATCGATTCTTCCATAGATTCCTCTACTTGGCCTGTAATGCGCGAATGTTGCGGCGGAGTCTTCGTCGGAGATGAAACCCGAGGGAAAGAGCAACTGGTTTATTGGGTAGTTGGGTTGCCGCATACCGAGCGAGCGTTCGGCTTCCCGGCATTTGTCGCCGAGGGACCGGAGCTCCAGGAGTATTCGCACTCGCCGCTCATCCCGGCAATTCGACCCTCCATACACCGACGCCGACACAGCGACAAGTTACAGAACGTCCTCATAAACAAAACGAGGAGAGTCCTGCTAGAATGCCGAGGGAACTCGGCGGTCCTCCTCGCTATGCGTACTGGGGAGGATATAACTCTGGCTCGTCATCGCTCGGCCAACTTTCCTCGGATAATCGACTCCCCTCGCACTTATGTGGAATAATTTCACGGGTCGCTTCGCGACGAGAACGAATTCCCTCTGTCAGCGCTCAGCCCTTTCGAACCTTTTGATCTGCCGCGCGCGATGAGCTCAATTCAATGTAACAGAGTCTTGATGAGAGATTCTCGTTCTCCGCTTTAGTTTATTCACCGAGACATATGTCTGCGACTCTTGTCATGTACTGGGTGATTCAGTTGGATTTGAGTCGTTAATGATGGATATAGGCCGTTGAAAATGTTATAATTAGAAGGTGTTGAGTAGTTGAGTCAATTGATCAGTACAAACGAGTCTTTTTCACGCACTGAAGTTTATTTAAAATATCAAATTCTACCAATTGGAACTCGAGGGCGAAGAGGATGATTAAAAGGCAACTAACTCACCCTGTACATATGTATATGACTCTTCCTCCCGTACGATACAAGGCCCCTTGGGTCTCAACTTCCGCGAACTCGCTATCGCGTCAGGGTAGTCGCTGTAAAGTCTACCCTGGCGCGCGGGGGTTGTAAATCTGTTTTCAATTTCGTCGGGAAGAATCGCCCTTATTGTAGAGACGTGTTTCGCCTCCCAGGGAGAATGACGAGGTCTCCCTAGCGGCCCTTCGCGGAGGTTTCGGCAATAGCGAGGTTCCTCATGGGGCCCAGCTGTCGGGAATGGTATCTCGGTTTAATTGAGTTGGTATTGTGGTGAAAGTGAGTGGGGAGTGTCGATGAAATCTGGTCGGGTGTTTCGCCGCTGAGATACTTTGAGAGAGAAGGAGCCGAGTAAGGGAAGATCGGCCTTGAAATATGAGGGCAGGAAAGCGCGCTACTCTCCTTGCATATTCCGGCGATAACTCGTAGGAGGAGCTCTCCCGAGGAGAGCGGAGCCGGGAGGTTTAATATACGGGGCGTCGCTCGAGAAATTCTCCCGGCGACGGAACGAGAGTTTAAAGTTCGACGCGGAATTATCCGCGGAATGGGGAAGTAAAGGGCGCGCGCGCGGGGAGGTGGTGGGGATCTTCTCTCCTGGACAGTTCGCTGGTTCTCAAGTTCGACCTGCCCTTCGACCGCGAGCTTCATAACAATAGTCGAGGTCTTAGCGAAATCCGCCGCGGTACTCTCTCCCCTGGCTTTTATCTTAGGGAATATCGCCGGAACAGAGACATCCGGAATCCCAGTGTTCCGAGTTCGAGTTCCATTCGGTAAACTGGAGTCATTCCGAGCGATGGCCCGCGCCCGCACTCCTCTCATTCCGAACGATACTTTCGAAAGCGATAACCCCCGCGCCAACTCGTAAGTGGAATAGCTCCGTCCTAGCCAGACCGAGTCGCGCCGCTCATCTCGCGTCATGGCAAACTGCCGCGTCTAGCCAAAAAACATCGAAATACCCGCGAATTTCATCGGAATTGGGGAAAATATCCTTCGTACGACTCAATTATCGACTCTGATCCACTAATTCTGTGTTATTTCGCAGTTCTAGGGTTAAAACTATGGAAAAATGTCAAAATTGGACAAATTGGAAAAATGTCGAAAAATTGAAAAAATGAGAAGGGGTAGGTATGGAAAAATTTGCAATTTTTCGAAGGTTCTCGAAATCGAACGAATGCTTGATATTTCTTTAGTTTGACCCTAGAAACTAACTTTCAGCCAAAAATTAGTTGGTCAGAGATCGTAACTGTGCCGAACAGATGAGATTTCAACGATTTTGGTCCGAAAATCAGTGAAATATCGCTCGTACGAGACAATTACCGACTCTAACCCACTAATTCTGTGTTATTTCTTAGTTTTAGGGATAAAACTATGGAAAAATGCCGAAATCGGCCGAGTTGAAAAAATGTCAAAAATTCGAAAAAATGAGAAGGGGTAGGTATGGAAAAATTTTCAATTTTTCGAAGGTCCCCGAACTCGAACGAATTCTTGATATTTCTTTAGTTTGACCCTAAAAACTAAGTATCAGCACAAAATTAGCGGGCCAGAGGCCGTAACTGTGCCGAACGGATAAGAATTCGACAATTTTCGTCCGAAAATTGGCGAAATATCGCTCGTACGACGCAATTACGGACTCTGGCCGACTAATTCTGTGCGGCAACTTAGTTTTAGGGATAAGACTATTGAAAAATGGCGAAATCGATCGAGTTTGAAAAATGTCGAAAAATCGAAAAAATCTGAAGGGGTGTCCATGCAAAAATTTTCGATTTTTCGAAGGTCTCCGAAATCGCCCGAATTCTTCATATTTCTTTAGTTTGACCGAAGAAACTAAGATTCCATAAGAAATCAGTGGCCCCCAATACAATAATAATAGAAAATAACCCATAAAGACCCAGACTAACTTACACTGTCAACTACTAATTGCCAGTCAACTAAATCACCCTATACACGTCGAGCAGGGGTTAACAGTTCCGTCGTAGCCTTCCTAAAAGAAAAGCTCGTTTCCCTTTACTCCAGGTTTTCGCCGCGCCGGAAGCGTTAATTAAATTAGGAGCCGTTAAAAAAAGAGGGGGTGGTGCGCCTCGCGTCTGGACGATGCCTGGCTGATTATCGCATCCCGACAGCCGCCCGGGGCATTTTATGCGCCCTCAAGAATAGAGAGGAATAATTTCATCCTCCGTCAAAGTATAACTTACCAAGTAATGAGTTGGGGGGGTGGCGGTGGAAGGCTGAAAGTCAGACCCTCGACGTGGTGGTGGTGCATGCGAGGGAACTTTCAAGGAGAAGGAGGCTGAGTCTGATAACCGTAAAAAGAATATGGTCGAGCGTCTTCCCACGGTGGGATCCTGGCGAAGATGTCAAGCACGTAGCGACTTCCTGGTTCCGTTATTGCTGTCGAGCGGGGGGCCGATCGGGTAACCTGCATATTTCAGGAATGCCTGCCGCTCCTCTCGAGGGCATTTCTCATTCGCGTTTTATCGGCTGTCTCGGCCGGGACCGCTCGCCGGAATATCGGCATATAACGGTCTTGTCGCCGCTCGAGAACATAGAATTATTTCTTAGACGCGGCCAGGGCTGGGTCTTCGCGAAGGGAATTGCGGCGAGAGGGTTCGGAGCATTCGATATCCCAGCGGTGCCATTGGGAGAGGACTAATCCGTATAAATCGCACCGTCCGCGTCCATTCCTCGCCGCGTCCTCTTATCTCTCGGTGATCGCGTCGCCCTCTCACCCCATTCACCCCATTCACCCTATCGCCGCCCAGTCAGCGCCCGCCGCCACCACCTTCGGGGGGCCCGCGCGCGATTCCCAACGAATTATCCTCTTAATTCGTGAAACGATACGGGCAGCTGGGACAGTGAAAGCGATTACGAGAGGCTCTCCGTTCCGGGAAAAAAGGCTGGAGCGCGCGCGCCCCGGAGGCTAAATCCTCCGGGCACAACAGAAGCGGGGCAAAAAGTTGCCCGCTCGAGCCTTCGGGGGAACGTTCATCAGGGCCGAAGGTAATCCAGCCCTTTTAAATGCTAACGTCGTTAACCGAAAATCTCCCCGGGGTTATCGGGGTTATCAGAGGAGGCGGAGGAGGCGGAGGAGGAGGACGGGAGTTTGCCTGCCCTGCCAAATGAAGGATGGTACTATCCCGGCCAAGTACTGTGCACTGATTGGATTTGAACTCGAGTTGGCTTCCTCGATATCGGTGCAGCTCTTACGCCCGAGATTGCGATTGCTCGGCGCAGTTGGCGGCAATCGGCAGTGGCCTCCAGGTGCAAAAGAGCCTTCCGTTCCGTTGGTCTCGCGCGCGGAAGCCTTTGTCGGGCCGGTAGAATTTCCTTTGGCCGCGGTGCGCCGTCGTTCCTTTAGTGGGCGCCGGTTCTTTTGGATCCTGGTCAGAGGGACTGAAGGCGGCTGGCGGTTCAAGTTCCAGGGACGGAGGGAGGATTCTCTGGGGATGGCGGAGGTGGACTCGCAGGACTTCCAACTGGCCCGGGGCCATGGCCCGGCGAGCGGCTAATGTCTCGCCCCTAAAGCGGAAGAATCTTTCCTTCGTCCTTCTCCCCTCGATTCTCCCGGCCAGGCTTCTCCGCCTCCTCGAGCACCCTCCGCCTTTGTTAAGGTGTCCTTTGGGTGGCGTGCTAATGCGAGCACGAGGAACCTTAACGAGCCGAGATACAATTAGGCGCTGCCTCTCTTAGAGCGCCACGATGACGGGAATGAAGTCCTCTCGCCGACCCGGCGCACCCCTTCGCCCCCCAAGACCGCCTGCCTCCTTCACTCGATCTCTGCTCCTGACGACCTACTTGTCACGTCCGTCCTCGCCACCCACTCCCAGCCTTCCGCTAATCTTGAATATTCACCAGTCATTATCAGTGCCGATCTCCGACGCCCTCAACTTTCGGCCAACCTTTTACTTCGGATTCAGCCCATCCCCTACATTCTAAGAAACTTGTCATGAGCCCAGCCCCCGTTGATTTAACTCGCCGGGAAAATGACGGAATCCTCTGCTGGATTGCGCCGGGTATGCAAATAATCATCGAGCCCTCCAAACACGAGGAATAAAGAAAGCGGAGGGTGAAAAAATGGGAAAAATCTCGAGGGCTTGATGGACTCCCCAGAGAGGAGGAGGCCGCGCAATCTCCATTGGGCAATTCGATTTCGAAAACTCGCCGAGGGAAACTCGTAATTCCAGGCTCCTCTTTTGCCGCGGTTTCCACGGGAGCGCGCGGTATCGCGAGGGTCGGGAAGCTTGTAATATAAATGGCGAGCGCGCTAGGCTTACAAGGAGCCGCCGCGCCGACTCTACGGCGAAAAGGCCCGGCGAATTTCACTTACAAAGTGAAGGACGTTAAATCGAAAGAAAGCACCGTGAAATTGAAGGTTTTCCGTGGAAAGGAGGGAAAGCGCGGCCCGGGGAATAAGTGCAAGCTGGACAAACGAGGGGGGAGAGGGGCGAGAGGGAGAGCCGGACGGTTCTCTTACGTAGAAAGAATTCCTTTTACGGACACTCCTTCT
The DNA here is from genome assembly GCA_963675795.1 of Crossocerus cetratus. Taxonomy (NCBI): domain Eukaryota; kingdom Metazoa; phylum Arthropoda; class Insecta; order Hymenoptera; family Crabronidae; genus Crossocerus; species Crossocerus cetratus. The sequence continues at coordinate 21,847,394 of OY776667.1, forward strand.
ATCTCTCGGCTTCCTCGTTGACGGGTTTTATCGGCATCCTCTACAACCCACCCCCACCCCCTCCCCTATCAATGTAAACTCCTTTCCCAGTGCGCCTTCTTTGCCGACGCTGCCTTTATTTCCCTCTCAGTACTTCACTCACCGTCACTTCGAGTATTTACACCTCAAACAACCAGTCAGCCGCAGACTTATTCCACTCATATTATTCCCCGCTCTTCCACACTCTCCCACCTCCATTCCCCACGCGATTTCCCAACTCCAATGACGAGCGATAATATTTATTTATAAATCGCACGATTTACCCGCGCACTCGCGATATCAATCGATTTTCCTTAAGAATTTACTAGTACCAAGTTCTTCTTAGTTCCCAACTAGGAACTTTCTACTGGAGAAAGTAGTATAGGTCGAGGGTGGTTACGTAAACAGGGAATGTTCGAAAGCAGCCAGGATCGCAGAGATTGGCGATAGTCATACGTAATATTTCCTAGATTTTCTATTACTCGTAATCCTATCGGTGCGGTTAGCCTCGGGCCGCGATCGGGAAACTCTCGAATACGAAATTTTCCATCGTCCCTCGTTTAGCGCGCCGTTCGCCCTCGAATTCCCCCTAAAGACGAGCCGTTTCCCGGGCGCGCAGCCTCAATAATTCCGGGGAGCTCGCGATGAAAAAGTAAAGCTGCCGGAGAGAGAGATACGTGACGAGGACGAAGGAGTTCCGGTGTCGAAAGGTGCACGAACCTGCAGAGAGTATACACAGTGGCATTTTGCTCGGGGAGTCTCGAGTGCAGTTGCCGATGCCAAAGAGATAGATATCCGTGTCGGCCTCCCGGGAATTGGAGGGGGCTGGGTGGGGGATCGAAGAACTCGGGTGTAATTACGGCTAATTAGATCTCGTTAAAGTTTTCCTCGCAGCGTGTGCCCGATAAGTTTGGGGAGTAGGTTCGCGCACGGCATCAACGGGAGTCGTTCGATCTTGGAGTGTACCGCGGAAGGGGGCGAGTCGGAAATCCTGTTAAAGAGGGCGGGGGAGGGAGCTTTACTCCTCGATTCCAATTGCGAGACTCATCTCTCTCTGCCGTCGCTTCTAGCCTCTCCCCGGCGAGAAGTTAAAGGGACGGGACGTTGGTTCCTTAGCGGGCGAGTGTTGCCGGTCGGGGAAGAATTGGAGTTGGAGGGGTTGCGGGAGATAAAGGGGTGAAAGGTTTGAGGCATTGGGTGGATGAGGGGGGTGGAGCGTGCCGCGGCTTCGCACGGAGATGTCGGAGATGTCGGAGATGTATGGGGAGGGGGAGCAGGTGACCCCGGACGTGCTTATGCCCGACGTCCGGCCGATCAATGGGTCCGAGCGATCCATCGAGGCTGCCGAGCGGGTAAACAAGCCCGTAGATATCGACCATTCCCAGGGGCTTATCGCTAAAGCGTGAACACAGCCCTAGATTATTGGCGATTCAACGGGCTCATCCGGAGCCGCTCGATTTCCGAATCGAAACACCCTCACCCCCCCCCCCCCCCCCTTCACCCCCTTCGTCCCCCCTACCTTCAATCTCGCGCTCGGGATCTCTCGATCCGGCGGCTTACCTCGGCTAGCCCCACCTGTCCTCGCTCTCCTACTCCTCTAATAATATTCCTCTCGAATCTCGACTTCCACTCCCGTAGAGCGTAGAAACGAGCGTGTGCCTCGTCGACTCGCCCGATTACCACTGCCAGACGAGACTTTCTCCCTCTCTGTCTCTCTCTCTCTCTCGCTCTCTGGTTATGATCGTTTAGTCGACGATGAGTCGCGTACGCGAGTCAAAGGGGCCAATTTCGCGGGGGCGGGGGGTGGACGGGTGGTTGGGTTTCTCCCCCTCGGCAGCACCGCTCGAATAAAGGATCGCGACGCTGTCGCGAGCGAGAGGCGCGTAGCTATCCAAGTGGTTGCGACGACGACGAGAGCGAGGGACTCGGGACTCGGGACTCGGAACGAGAGCGAGTGCCACGCAATTTGAATAAACAGCGAGACACCGTCGACGTCGACGTCGACGCTGCCGTCGCGACGAATCCATTAGGCCTCGATATTCAAAACAGCCTCCTGCAATCCAGCCGTCTCTCCGATCCCATTGACAACTTTTCCACCCCGGAACTCTATATACACGCTGGACATTAAGGCCCTCGAGTCGGCGGGGTGGAGCGGCGTTTAGTTTTAGCCGGGCGAATCCAACTTCGACGTCTGGCTCTATAATTGCGATCGCTTCGATAATGCAGTTTCCGGGGGCCGCGCGCGAGTGAGAGAGAGAGAGGGAGAGAGGAAAGTACGTGCGTTGCCTACGAGACTGGTTGCCGCTGTCTGAGTCGGAGGGAAACGTCCAACTTGCCCCCAAGGAGCGAGTACGCCCGCGTAACCTGCAGCCGCGCACGACGCTGCCCCTTGGATAACGCGAACACGTGGAAGCTGCCGTTTCTCGCCGAGAGGCCAATTCGCAGGAGAGCGCGAAACCCGAGGAGAAAGAACTCGATTTCACGCTTATACCACTGGGCGCCAAACCAGCCCGACTATCCGGGGGGGATTAAATGTCCGCCGGTGTTTATTAAATGGGACTGAGGGAGTTGTCGGGAATAGCTTTAATTGGCAACTACTTCTAGCCCGTGAATGCGAGGAGTTTTCAATGCGCCCGTTCAGTTATCCGTTAATCCGTCGATGGAGGACAATCCGATGGGAGGTTGCCGCTTACACTCGCGCGCCAGTGCGAGAGGGTGCGGGGGGTTGGACGTTCATTGTACTCTGCAAGTGAGAGAGAGAGAGAGGGGTCCGCGCTGAGAAATGGGGCCGGGGACCGGGAAGGCACGCCGGTGTCTCGGGACCGACACACTCCCCACTCTACCGGCGGCTAGAGCGAGAAGGAGAGCACAACTGTCGGCAAACTGTATTTACCATTGTTGCTCGCGCCCGCGCTCTCGGTACATTGTGCTCTCCACCTAACTTTCCTAACGATCTCGTGGCTCTCGCTCGCCGTGTTTTCCTTAAATACGACGCAACTCCGAGATAAGCTGAAACCAGTTAAACCGTCACGTCCCCCCTCCCCATCCCCTCCTCCCGTATAGTCGTCGTCGTTCGCGGGTCTATTGTTAGCGCCGGGAATCGTTTAATCCTACCGGGAGAAAAGCGTCGAGCTCCTTCCGTGACTCTCGGCCTGCTGGCCCGGCAGAGGTTGCGCCGAGCCGCCGAGCCGCCGAGTGGGCCGCGGCGAAGAAGCTGCGAAGAAAAGCGCTCCCGGGTCGCAGGGTCGAGACGCGCGTCCCGTCAAGATCTACACTCGAGAGTTGGCTAACTCGAGGACGATGAGAACCAGCTCGCCGGCCACCCGCTGCCACCCGCTGCCACCCGCTAGCCCCAAAAACACGAGTTTAAGGGAAATAATGGTTGTTGCCAACGACCCCGACCGTTCCTCGGACACATGGCTTCTCTCCCTCTCTTTCTCTCTCGCTCGCACTTGACCCACCTTCGTCCTGCAGTGGGAGTTCTTTCCTTGCGGTGATTCCTTGGATTCATAACTGGAGATGCTCGGCTGCGACTGAAGAAGGGTAAATATTGTGGCTTGTGCGTCCCCTTTTCACTTGGCTTCTCGCGTTTCATGTGTACAGGGTGATTCATATCACCAGGCGTTTTTGTTGTTATTATTTTATTGGATAGAATTACCCTTTGGGGCACGGAATTCTTATGGAATGTTGGTTTCTAGGCTGAACTAAAGAAATATCGAGTATTTGATCGATTTCCCAGACCTTCGAAAAATCGAAATTTTTTCCATACCTACCCCTTCTCATTATTGTCATTTTTCGACATTTTTCCAACTCGCCTGATTTCAACATTTTTCCATAATCTTACCTGTAAAACTATGTTTCAGCATAAAATCAGTTGGCCAGTGTCCATAATTATGTCGTACGAAGGATTTCTCAAATTCCTACGAAAATTTTTAAACAGTGAGAACGACATTCAAGCTAACTGAATGATCCTGTATTCCTCTGGTGACCTGGTCTGAGAGTTGCGTCAGTCTCGAGTCGACTTGGAGCGCATTCGGATCGGCTCGTCTTCCCTGGGTTCCATTAGCAGGCTTCATCCATCGCCCTCCAATCGATCTTCTTCGAGGGAATGCCTCTCGGTTATCCGAGCGAGCTCCCTTTGCATCCAGTTGCACTAGAAAACGAGGAGTGCGCACGAACCTCCAACATCTTCCGCTGGAAAACCGTGCTCCTCGCGCGGTGAGGTCGGATGAAACTCCCGTTCGCGTGGAAACTAGGCTTCTTTGCGATCCCGAATTAATTCCACCGCCCTTCGCCCTTCGCCCTTCGCCCAGAAAGTGGAGCTTTTCCTTCGAATTAGCAGGGATTGCGCCGGATGGAAAACTCCCCGAGGCTCGAGCCTCTTAACATTAGAGCTCGGGTGGGGCGCGAGTGCCGATAATAGGGCGCTATCGATGCCGATACAATTAGATATTCGCGCCACGGCCGGAGATATTATCTCGAGACAATTAAATTAGTCGCCTATTCGAACCAAGTTATTTCACCGGCCGTCCGCCCCCAGTTCGCTGAATACAAAGTGGCAAAATTTCCCTGCCCTCCGGAGAGGATCACAGAGGGTGGGTGGGGTGGTTTGCACTATCCGGCGGCACTCCTGCACCGCGCGACTCCCATCGACGTCGATGTTAATTAGATATGCGTGGCGAGGCGTCGCGCCGCCCGATAATTATGTGACCTGCGTCCTCTAATTAAATCGGAATCGTTAGAGCAACCCCACCATTCCCCCCCCCCCCCCAGTCCATCCTACAATCGAAACCCACCAATCTCGAAGAATTCTCCGGCACTATTTCACCTCCCTCGGCCGACCACACGCAGATAATCCCGAAAGAAGAACGAGATTTCACGCGGTAACGCGGAACATTCTATTTCAATGCGGCTGCCTCGTTCAGCGAGTATTTACGAGAGCGAGCGCCGCCGGTTCGCTGAAAAAGTGCCCGCCACCCTCTTTCCGAGGGAGCGAGGAGGTGTGGATGGGATTCGCATACACAGACGCCCCGGGGACATTTCCCCTTATCAGTGGGGAGTTCTCGTCGGCCTCGGCGGATAACTGTTCCAGGGTGACAAGCAATTTCGTAATATCGGGCTAATCGATCCTTATCCTCTGAGGCCTCTTCCCATCTTCGCCGGAGAACGCGCGCGCTCTCTCATTTCCAGCCGGACAGTTCAATTATCCGCTCGGCGTACAATTTTTGCAGGGGAACAGTCGCGCTGGCCCATTGTCATTGTAAAAAGCAGCCTGTCGAGATAGATGGCACGATGGACTGGCACGTATGCTGAGCCCTCGTTTAGATATATCGGCCAACGCTGGAGCTGGAGAATGCGGAAAGAGAGGGTTCTACTTCTATCTTTCTCTTTCTCTCGAGAGTATAATCTGTAGTATAATCTGTAGTATAATCTGTATATAATCTGTAGTATATAATTATCTGAAGTATAAGTATAATCTGCATCCCCTAAAAAACTTTAAATTGTAAAAAAGACGCCAAGTAGTTTAGTCCCTAAAATAATCTTGCCTGACTAAAAAGTGTCGGATTCCACAAAATACCTGACAAAACTACATTTCTAATTCACCAAAAACGTAATTAATATAATTGGAAATGGAAAGCCAAGTCTTTATTCAAACACAAACCGAAAAAAGTGTGCGTTATTCCGCAAATGGCCGGGCTGGGTGTTGGCGAATCTCGTGAAGAATCGAGTTTTATTGTGGTTTGAAAAGAGCTCTGAATCCCGCGTCGCTCTGTATGCTCAGGAGTGGGCCAGCTCGCCGGGGAATTGGCAGTCGAACTGGGTCGCGCGAGAAGGATTGATTTAGCTCGATAGGTTTCTTGAGAGAAAGGATATGTCCGCGCGCGATTATTCCAAGGGCCGAGGGCGCAAATTCATCGGCACGTGTCGCGCGCGCTCTAAGCCCCCGCCGCTCCGAGGAGAATTTATGCTCGGGCCGATATCGCGGTAGGGAATCGCTGATTTATGGCGAGGCGCATACGTATAATCTCTAATCCTATTTCGCGTCTCGTCAGCGTCATTGAGCGCGCTTAGAGCGTCAGGAACGATTAACGCCAACCGGCCCGAGAGCGAGGCAAAGAGAGAGAGAGATGGAGAGAGAGAGAGGAAGGGCACTCGAGTGCCAGCCAGCGTCAGATTCTGCTCCAATTTTCACTAGCCTACCAGTGCACGCGTGCGGAGGTGAGTGGAGCTCGATGTAGTTGGCGTCGGATGGCAGTGGGTGCAGGTCGATGCTAATAAAGTTGGTCGAGTGATGGGAGCGCGAGGGCTCCCGTCACGCGACTATGCGCGTTAAGTTCCGCCAGCTAGCATACTTTCAACGGGGGGTGAGTGTGGCTGTCTCGAGCGAGGAAAAAGCCGGGCGAATTCGCGAGAAAGTTTGGCCGAAAAATTCAACGTCGACGGCGACGGCCGATCGAGAAGTTGAGGGAGAGTTGGCTAACTCCGATCCCTGCTAGCTCGCCCGCCGGCTTCTATGCTGCTGGCTTTCTATCGGAAATACGTTATCCGCCACTTGCCAGACGCGATACACTTTCCCAACTTTCGGCTACTTCGAAAAGCCCTCCTTACGCTTTTTGCCCCATTTTCCCCCTCAGAGTCCCTCGCCCCCCCCCAACCCCCCAACCCCCCAACCCTATCCTGCGAAGGGTCGCAGCCGCGTAGTTTCGAGACTCGGTTGCGGGGGCTAACAAATTAATCCTGGGGAAATAGATAGTTATTAGGCCGGGCGAATGGACAGATTGGATGATAAATGGGCCTCGGGGATGAAAACTAGAATGGGGGGCTGTAATATCGAGGCCTCGGCAAGAAAACAGGGTTGCCATGGGCACCGGGGATCCAATAGACAGATCCAATTTACCTAATGCTGGTAAACAGTCCCTTATAATAATTGCATCGAGCGAGCGAGCCAGCCGATTGAGGCGTAATCATTAATTAATCGGCGTATTAAGCCCATTCGTCGGCGATATCGGATCCCCTCCATCCCCCCTCCATTCTAAATGAAAGCCACCCTTCGTCGCTCCCACCAATCGCGCGCCGGAATCCCTCCGCTTCCATTCTATTTATCCCTTTTTATGTGCGATTCCCTTCCGCTCGCAGAGACTTTCCTCCAGCATGTCCGCAGAACTGGGATATCTCCGACTGGCAGAAGTGGAGCAGCTTCCGTTCCCGGCGCACATACCCGAGACACACTCGGCCGCGCGCTCCTCTTCCTTCATTCCTTCATTAGTCTCGGCCTGTTCGAGCTGCCTAATTGTCGGGCTTAAAACCCTATTGGATACCAGCGAAACCTCCGGCGCACAGTAGTTCTCTCGCTCCCGGCTAATTTCGCGCGCGCGCGAATGGAAAATTAATCGCAGTCGCTGTCTTCGCGAACGACCTGCGATTTATGTATACACAGAGCTATATATGTATAGAAGGGAGCCTAGTTCTCGGAATAAGGACTCGGTTCCGCTAGTCGAGAAAGTGGCGGAGTACCAGACAGATTTCACCAGAGGGCGAAACTCGACTCATTATTCACGTGATACACGTGCTCGCGAGGATCGAGCAGCTAATCCTCGCGCGACCTCTGTCTCCTTTGAGGATCCGTAGGAAAGGGGGCTTGAGGTATATAGAGTGATAAAGGAGAGTCTCTCGTTCACACGTGCGTGTGCGTAAATGTAACATTTATTCGGCATAAATTATGACGATAGATACATAGATTAGGTATAGTTACAAAACGAATTGACTGTAGACAGGACTGTAGTGAAAATACGTCGATGCTCTTCTCGCGGGGGGGGTGTGGGGGGTTGGGGGGGAGCACTCGAACTCTGACCGAGTGGCTTCTTCGACGGAGGGTTCCCAGCACGGCCGACGGCGGCGGGTGCCCCCCTCATAGCTGCTGGTAGGTTTGCGCAGTGCGGGTCCCAGTCTCACCCGAATGTCCTGAATATTGAGCCGGTGGTCGGACGTCGCCTCCAACCTACCTAATCCTCGCTGATCCCGGCTAGTCGAGCCCACCCCTCGATAAGAGGGCGAGTATCAGTATAGAACAATACTCGAGCACTCGGACTGCGCCGTTGACGAGCGGCGGAATCCTCGGGACGATACATATAGATATACAGAGATCGCGAGATTGCCTCGCTTGGTTCCCAGGCTCGCGTGCTTTCGCTCTGTCGCGGGCCAGTCGAACTTAACACGGCTACGACAACGGAGCTTATAGAAAATATAAAGTCTCGAACTTTTCTGAGCAACCAGTTCCCTCGCACGGCGAGGCACTCCGCGGGGGGGAGTGCCCCCCGTCAACATCGACAGTTTCGCGATCGGCTGCTGGAACGAGTGCGCTTGGTCGAACGAGCGATCGCTTTCCCACGTCTTCCCAACGATCGCGAGCAGCTCTCTCTCCCTCAACTGGATGAATCCAGTCTGCTTCGCGGGAGGCGGGGGAGGATGTGCCCTAGTGTGCACGCCCGAGCGCACTGCGGAAACAATTTCGCTCAAGCATATTTGGCAGTGCGGTAATGACTAGACGCAATGAGCAATAGCGCATTCCCGCGGGGAATCCCAATAGGAATTGCCGCTTTACGCGCGCAAACTCGTTCGCGTAGGCAGGCTCAAAGGCAGTGTGTTTCTATGTAAGTCTCTCTGTGTGTATCTCTGTCTCTGTCTCTGACGAATGTCTCTGACGAATGTCTCTGACGAATGTCTGTGTACGCATGCAAGCAACCTCGAGAGCGACGAGATAGTTTCGAAAGCCATTTCGCTATCGCTTCGCTGTAACACCTTACGCACTAGACACTCTCCTACCTATGTATATTTCCCGCGATTCGCGGCCGAACAGTGGGAATTGAGTGAGAGTCCAATCGACATCAACATAAACAGCCAAATCTCCCTTGTTACTCGTCGCTAGTTGGCTTGGTGTCTTGTGTCACTTACCCACCTACGTGTGTCTTTATACTTGTATACATATACATAGATTTATTTATGTATATATAATATATATATATATATATATATATATATTTATTTATGTATTTATACGCTTCTTTATATCGTGTCGAGTACAATATGAATCGTTTTACGATTAGTAAGGATCACAGCCATAGCTTTGAATACGAATGTTCCGTTCGTATTTTTGAAGATCGACACAATTATAATCCGTGCTCCGGTAATGATAAAGACAAGGTTTCTCCTATCCCCTAGGGAGCTACCAACCGCTCTACGTACACACACGTATATCTCCATCTAACTATGTGTCTAGTTACACGAAGAAGAGGTGAGCGCGATCGGCGATAGTCGCGAGATCGTTTGCTGTCCTAGTCAAGTCGAGCGCTAGCCAGTCGACTTGAAATCCAGTGGAAGCGGACTAATCCCTAAGGTCTTCTCTACTTATATTGCACATTCCTCCACCTAAGAGAGCTAAGTCTACCGTCCTAGAGAAATTGGCGGAGAGCAAGCCGGAATGACTAATCCGAACGATTCTCGAAAAGAGCCCACTAACTCGGCTAAGTCCTAGTACACTCGTGAGTAAGAGCCAGTGAGGCTGACCTTCTCTCGTATTCTAGATAGAGTTCATCTCTCATGCGAGCCGACGCTCGGCTCTCCCCCGACGCCGGACGATTCCGGAGGACTCCCCGGCGATTCCCACGGGGGAGGAAGTCGCTCGGCAAACTTCGTAGTCTAGAAAAAATAAAATTCTGCCAATCGGTGTTGGGAGGGTGCACGGGACTCTTGGTACCCGAGGAAATCGGCGCGGGATCCTCGTCCGGGGGAGAGCAGAGTGCCGGCGGTTTGACTACGAATTTCTTGGATAACGACGACGACGACGACATAGAATTTCACTACGACCACTACGCTAGAGACTAGCTCTCTAATTTCTCTACAGTTCGTTAGAGGATAAGACTCCATTCGGCCTTGGCCCGTCGACCCCGTCGCCGGGCCCCGCGAGCCCCCGGCGACGCCTCTTGGGAAACGAAAGCATCGAGTTCCTCGACTCTGCGACAGAGTCTAAGCCACCGCTCGAAAAATAGGGCTGTGTATTTTGATTATTTTTAATTTTTTGATTCGCCCTCTCTCTCTCTCTCTCTCTCTTTCTGAGCTCGACGAAACTTCTCTGAGAATCTGAGCTCTCAGCAACGACCGTGGACGGAAGCGAAATTTGCGAGGGTCGCTTGCGCGGTTAGGGGGGCAAGTGCGACGGGGTCGGCGGGCAAGGGCGAGGATTAAAAAAGACTAGAGACCCGTTCAGCAGCTCGGAGAAGGACTCGCTTCTCCCCGGGGCTGGAAGGGAGCGTGCATCTCTGGGCCCAAACTACGGCTAAGTAGTCAGGAGGGACCGTGATATCGGACGTACGTTCACTTAAATCATCCTAGAATCCTAGATTCTCTCTCTCTTCTTCTACCTACCTACTCAAAACGACAGCGAGTGTCTTCTACAAGCGACGGATAATGCGTGCAACTCCGGCGTATCTCTAAATAGCCGCGCCAACAATTTCTTCCTAGAGCACCGAACCTATGTAACTCGCGCGAGGGACGTCCTCATAACACCTGAACTCATCCATTTAACGGGGAAACGGCGCGCTAAGTTACGATTACGACTCGCCACACGTGCGCCCCCGGCCACTTTCAATAGCAGTGGAGAGCTGCGCGCCGGGGGAGCATAGGATCCGATGGAAAACTAGGGCGTCCGAAAAAATCTGCCTCCCTCGCCCTTTCGACTACTATATGCACTATATGCACTATATGGACTCTCGGACCTTTTTCGGGGATGAAAGCGGCGGAGGGGAAGCTGCGAACGGCGCTGCTCTAGCAGTTGAGCAGCTCTAATGACTAGATCCGTCTAGACAAGCGGCCTCTACACTACTCCCTACTAATTTACAACATTGATGAGCTTGCACGAAACCTGCCCTACCGGCTTCTATGCTAGTCTAGTGATTCTCTACAGCTGGTTCTCGCATTGGGAGCCGAGCGAGCCCGAGGAACATAGTCTAGGATCTAGAATCTAGAAGAATTTCGCTATAGTGTATCGAGGGATTGGACTAGAGAGTCGTGGGGCGAGTATGACTAGATAGTAATCGAGTTTTGGTCGGAGATGGACTCGCTCGGCTCCGGCTCTCGAAGATCCATTAAACCCTGTAACACGCGACAGCACGCGACTAAATGCGCGAGACGGGATGTGATTGGGTTCGATTGGGTTCGTTTATCCTGTGCGCAGGCATATCCGCCGGAGAATCCCCGCGGCCCTTCCCCTCTAACGAAGAGGGCGGCCCGCGAGCGATTGAACCAATTGTTTCGTTTGATAAATAGCCCGCGGCGCAGGACAAACGGACAAACGAACGCGGCCGAGAGCGGAAAGATGGATGGATGAATGCGCGGATGAACGCCGCGTCCCCAATTGGCGCTGGCCCCGCGACACATGGATAAGCAGTGTTTGTTGGGCGGCGGAAGAAACGTTCATCCCTCGTTTACAGCGGGGAATTGGTTGGCAATTGGGAGGAGATAGCGGAACATTCGCGACCACGAAGATACTTCGTTCTAGTAGCAATAGGACTAATTAACATTGGCCGTCTAAATAAAGCGACTTAACAGCTAAGAACTTGCCTTTGAGCGAAGCCGAAGTGTGTTGGGTGAGTCACTTGGCTTCCAGTCACCTTTGGGACACTCATTTCTTGTGGGATCTTTGTTTCTAGGGTTAAACTGAAGAAATATGAAGGGTTCGGGCGATTTCGGGAAGGTTAAAAAAATTGAAAATTTTTGCATGGGTACCCCTTCAGATTTTTTCAATTTTTCGACATTTTTCAAACTCGATCAATTTCGCCATTTTTCAATAGTCTTATCCCTAAAACTAAGTTGCCGCACAGAATTAGTCGGCCAGAGTCCGTAATTGCGTCGTACGAGGGATATTTCGTCGATTTTCGGATAAAAATTGTCGAATTCTCATCCGTTCGGCACAGTTACGGCCTCTTGCCCGCTAATTTTGTGCTGAAACTTAGTTTTTAGGGTCAAACTAAAGAAATATCAAGAATTCGTTCGAGTTCGGGGACCTTCGAAAAATTGCAAATTTTTCCATACCTACCCCTTCTCATTTTTTCGATTTTTCGACATTTTTCCAACTCGCCTGATTTTGGCATTTTTCAATAGTTTTAACCCTAAAACGAAGAAATAACACAGAATTAATGGGTCGGAGTCCATAATTGGGTCGTACGAGCGATATTTCATCGATTTTCGGATGAAAATTGTCGAAATCTCATCCGTTTGGCACAGTTTTGGCCTCCAGCGAACTAATTTCGGGTGGAAACTTAGTTTCTACGCTCAAACTAAAGAAATATCAAGTATTCGATCGATTTCCCAACCCTTCGAAAAATCGAAAATTTTTCCATACCTACCCCTTCCTATTTTTTCAATTTTTCGAAATTTTTCAAATTCGCCCAATTTCAACATATTTCACCAGTTTCAGTCCCAAAACTAAACGGCGACAATGTCGCGAAGCCAAGTGAATCGTCTTGTATGAGGTGTGTAAATAAAACACCTTCGCATTTGTTGTGGTCGATGCTCGATGATCCCCTCGAGAGTTTGATCGCTCGTTCGACCGAATGTCGCCGTGGGTACAATGTCTGTCTAAGTGTATATGCGCAGGTTTAGATGAGTGTGTGTGTGTGTATGTGTTGCGAAGGTGATTGCATGGGGGAGGCTGACGCTTGCTAGTCAATTGGCAGGCAGCGCGGATCCATTGGCGAGGTAGCTTTCTACGATTGTGCGTCGGTGAAGGCCGAAGCTCTCTCTCTCTTTCTCTCTCGCTCTCTTCTTTCTCTTCTAGCTCAGACACACTCTCCGCTTGGCCGCTCGCGAGTCGTCGACGCAGCGCGCCCCAATCATAATATTTACATACACCGAGGTGTGTTCATCCGCAGGTTCGCTGGTTCTCTCCCTCTCCCTCTCTCCCCTCTCTCGTCTCCTTCCTCTCGAGCGAGCGAACGATCGGACTTCCTTGACACGGCGAGGCGGCCGCCGCGTTCCTCTACAGATTAGCAAAAATAAGTGTCGCGCGCGCTTCGAGCCTGCTCCCCTCGCAATATTCAAGAGGACCACAACCTCGACCGCGAAATCGAGGTCTCCAGCTGCGAAATGATTGGGCCGATCGGAATCGATATGCTCGGGGCAGGTGTCGATCGATCGACGGAGAGCAGGCTCGAGGAATCAGCGAGCAATCGATCGGCGAGAAGCAGCGTACCCCGAAAGGAACCACATAGGAAACGAATGCCATTGCACATTGTCGCCGGCGAGATTCATCCGGCCTTACGAGCTAATACTTTTTGGTAAAAGGGGGGTCGACTTCTCCCTTCACTCCGCCCTTTTTTCTAGTGTATAGTTGACTCTTCCTTTCGATTCGACTCGATGTCACTCGCCCTCGACTCCTCCTCCTCCTTTACCAGCTAGTTATCGAGCTAAATTAATCACTAGCGTTGGACGTTTCGGTGTTGGCGCGCTCCTGGCCCCACTGCCTTCTCCCTCTCTCTCTCTCACTTGGTTCTGTCGCCGGAGTGCTCCGAGGGACGCGTGCGTTGGTCGGGCAACTCGGCAAAGTCAAAGAGAGGAAATCCATGGGCGCTCTGCTCGAGTCGCGGAGGAGAGCGTGTGCCGCAAGTGGCTCGGTTTAGCTTAACACATTGTTGACCAAGCGTACACCCTCCTCTCACCCTCCTCTCACCCTCCAATTACGCAATCATTGAACCGTCCAGCGAGAATTCAAGGGAATCCTGTGGAAATAAAGTAGTTAAGTTGCAGCGGATCTCGGGGGGGTTCGCGGGTTAAAAGCGGCGATGAACAATGTGTTAAACGAGGCTCCGACGAGCTGTGTGGTGGTAGCTGTCGGTCGGATCGACGGGAGACGGAGATGGAGCCGGAGAGAGGATGTGGAAGGTGCGGGAGTCGGGGAGGGCGGCGAATCGAGAGGGTCGCCGACGAACCCCGTAGGAGAGGAAGTGGTCGGCAGGCAGGCAGCGGCAGCGGCAGCCCGTCTGGCGTCTACGTATAGTGTTCGCAGTCCCCACGCTCCGATGGCGTGGGTGTGGACGGACACTAGGTGGGGTTCGGGTCCTCGTAGGCCTTCTCGTAGTCACGGCGGCGGATCACCGCGAAGTGGGTCATCTGGAAGGAGTTGCTCTTCTTGCAGCCGCGCTCGAGCGTGCCCGTCATGCTGTAGCCCATGTTGAAGTCGCTCGAGGAGACGTTCGACGTCAGGTACAACTGGAATCAGAGAAGACGTCTCGACTCTCGATCCCGCTCCTCCCTCTAACGATCTCGACAGGTGGCGGAGGGGCGGGTGAGCGGATGCGGGCGCGTGACCCGGATTCGTCAGTTCGTCAGGGTGCCACTGGGATGGAAAGCCGCTCATCCGACTCGGTTCGCTTACTCGCTTGTTCGCCCGGATAGGTGTTGCGGCTTTCGCATTTTAGTGCCCTCGTAAAACTCGACGATATGCCGAGCGCACCGGCCGCGCTCGCTCACCCTCGTCCGCGCCGAATGACATCCACTTTAACGTCTCCCGCGTCTATGCCCACGGCGCCGAGGAAGCTTTTTACGTCGGAGCGCCGGCCCCACGAAAAATCTTCCCGCGACGTGACTCTGTTTCACCGGACCCACTCGTCCTTGCATCGGCAAACTCTCGCGGTCCTTGAGCCTCCGCGCTTTTCCACCGTGAATTTATGTGCGAGCTCGCGGCCAACTTGCCCACGGATCGTTGCCTCCTGTCGGGTGTAGTCGGTTGACGGGTCGTTTTACATTTTACATACCTTGAAGTCGGAATCGGTGGTCATCCTCTTGAAAGAGCCGACGATGTAGAGGGTCCCTGTACCCGTGTCAACCATTTTCGCCTGCGTGCTGTACCTGGGGAGGACACGCGGACATTTCTACAGCGGCCACGATTGATTAAGGGAATAATATACATCCTAGGACAATATGCATCGAAGATTGCGCCTCGATATCGAATCGAACCGCATAATGCGATCGACTCGTCCGCGGCCAGATTTCCCGGCTCTCTCTGACACGACGAAATTTCTCCCGCTCGAAATGGAGCCTCTCGCGGATTTGGGCGGCGAACGCGAGCCGAGAGATAGTTGGCTCGAAATGTGCTCGCCGTGATATGACGGGGGAGAGTCGAGTCGAGTCGAGTCGAGTCGAGGTGCACGCTCGAATATTTAATTGGACGCCCGGCGATCCGCACCGGCAGCGCCGCGATGCCGCCGCGAGACTCGCATTGTTAAGAGGGGCCGGAAAATTCAACGCTACATGCGAGAGAACCATTGCACCGAGAGGGTAGAGGGGTTGGAGAGGGGGTGGAGGGTGAAATTTGGCGAGGGCGATTTCGCACGGGTCAAAATTTTTCGCCTGTCACCGACAGACGCGGCCTGGCGAAGAATGCCCGGAGAGGACAGTTTTTCCACGGCCGGTTTATCAGGTAAATCTGTAAATTGCCTCCGATGCGATTATCCCCCACTCCCCGCCCTCTGCTAATTGGGATTTGTTTCCTGGCGCCGCTTTTTTCCTTGCCGCCTCGCGCGACGCTGCCACTCCATTAATTCGCTATTGTGATTTTCATTCGTCCCGCCAGCCCCACCGCCCGACCTTGTTCTCTTCGCACCTGTCCCCCCTCTTCCCCCCCTCGCCCCTATCAATTTCAACTGGCCCACTCGTTCCTCGTCTACATAAAGAATAATACAATTAAAGCTTCGTTAGCCAGAACGCGCAAGGCATGTGAGATCCGAGTGCGTACGTCCGCGGGAACCGTTTCGCTTTGACCGCGTGAGAAACAAAGATTTATCGCGTGCCCCACCCAATTATCTCATCGAGCGTACATTCAGCAACTTGCGCTCTTCGACATCAAATCGAAGAGATGATGATTCTCTCTACACGAAATCCTCTTCGAAAGGGTTGGAGGGATCGCGAATGCCCGGGGATAAAGTCGAAATGGGGGGCCAAGAGCAGTAGATTGCCGGGTTCATTGCGTCTGTCCGCGGTTGATCGACGCAGCAGAATCTGCGGATCCGTCAGAGAGCTGAAAGATTTACGGTAAGTAGCTATCTCTTCATCGGCGGGGCCCGCGAGGGGTCCTGGCAGTTACGGGGCAATAAAAGCGGCGTAACATCGGGAGAAGTCTATTATTCGAGGTGGGGCAGAGGCGCAAATAAGCGGGTCTCATTAAAATGAGTATGGATGCGATTGTACGCGCGAAAGGGCGAATAATTAATAAAAGAGAGGGAGGGAGGAAGGCAGAGGAGTAAGGTTTTCGTTGAAGGTGGCGGGGGTGGGCGGCTTATACCGGCGACGATCATTAAAAGTTTAAACGGCCTCGATTGAAGAGCGGCGGATCCGACACTCGCTTTAAAATCCACTACGTAGACTCCGCCTTTGACTTTCGCCGGGCGATCCTCGATCCCCCCACAAAGGAAAGTTAGTTTCAACTCTCGGCAGAAGCGCTTCCCACTCTCCCCCTCGACGACACATAGCGATTCGCTCGCGATGCTCTCTTTACTAGATCGGCTGGCAAGCCCACACGTCTATTTCCCTCCTTGACTGCCAATGTCGAACCTCCTCCCCTTCTCCACCCCTCTCTCTGTAGTCTGGGCCGCCAACAGTGGCATTACTGGGCATCGCGAGTAAAAGCCCCGGGACAATGAAATTTAAATTGGCGGCCCCACCTCCCACCTGGCCCCGCGTCAATTTCGAGCGCGCGCCAGAGCTTTTTAAAAGCGCCCTTCCGATTGCCCCGAGACACGGAATTAGAGCGCGCGCGCCACCCCCTGTGATTAGCCTCCTCCGCAGGGAAAAAGGCTGCCGGGTGATTTGCGAGGTGCGCGGGAATTTGTGCGAGTGTCGGAGGTGGGGCATCTATTCGCAGCTACTTTGCCGAGTTAACCTCGCGGGGGAGGAGGTGTCGCTGGTGAGTTACCCGCTGGCTTTGCCTTAATGGAGTTAGCGTGCCGAAGTTATTCTTTTTTGTGGTGTAATTTGGAAAGAGATCCGGGTGAGGTAGCTAGAGGGAAATTAATATTCTCCCTGGGGAGAGGGTTCTGGGGAGGTCCGAGGAAGTGGTGATCGGGTGAGATTTATCGTACGCCTCGAGCGAGAATTTCACGACGCACTCGACGTCGAACGAACCTTCCGAGAGTAGAGTCGAGCTCGAAGCGATCGCAGCAGGAGCGGATGCTCGCTCACGTGCTCCTGTTTGTCATAAGCGACGTCCGGAAGAGCCCTCGGCGATCGCTGCCACACTCAACCCCTCTACATACACCAACGGCATTAACCTCGGATATTTCGCCCAGAGAGAGAGCGAGAGAGAGAGAGATGCTCTCCTTTCGTGCAATAACCGACGCGAAGCCCTTCGGGGCCCATCAGGTTTCCAGGAAGCCGAGTCCGCCTGACGCGCGGAAAATGGCTCGTCCGAACTTCCGAGGTTCCAGCGAATTACCATAACATACCTGCCGATTAATAGAATCTCGCGGGAGCAATCATTTCTCGGAGAGGGGGTGGGTCTATCGGGCGCACGTCCTCGCGTGGCAGCCGGAGATGTAGGTCCAGGGAGGTCGTTAAAGGAATCGCTCGAGCTCGAGCGCTCGTAATCTCGACAGGTCGGTCGCCCGAGAAAAAGGAAAAGCCAGCGGCGGCGGCTGCTCGTCGGGGAGAAAAATCGAGTGGTCAGAGGGCGCGCGCACGTTCGCCAAGCGGAATAATGCATTTGCGGGGGAGGGGAGGCCACCGCGTAATAAATCGAGAGATTCCTATCGAGGCGGTCGCGCACTTGGTCGCGTTAAAGAGAGAGGGGTTGGAGCGTGTGTGTGTAGCAGGTGGACCGATGGGATTATTATTATCCGGGCAATTCGGCGGAAGTGTATGTCGTTGGAGGTCGAAAGGAAGCCGGGGAGTGGTTTGTCAGCCGGGGATTAAGAGCAAAGCGAAATTTGGGGGCCACGCGCCCTGTAATTCTCGGTTAGCGGGGGCGCGCGATGGCAAGTAGGTAATAGAGATTCCGGCCACGTAAGCCGAAAGCACGAATTTCCGTCCGCGAGAGGAATACGATTATGGGGAAACGTCATAACGACATACGTGCGCCCTGCCCTGCATCCCCCTCCCCTTAACTCAGGCTTCCTCCACTAGTCCACGACTAGTTACCCCCCTGACAACACTCACAGCCACAAACCCCCTGTCCCCCTGTTTCTTTTTACCTCCTGGTGCCGGCGACCTCGACGACCTTACAGCGACTCCGACTCCACCAAAAGGGCGTCAAGGTCCAGTAGGAACTACTCGCGCTCCTCGCCCAGCCCTCCTCCGGGAATAGAAGTACCTGCGACACAAAAGACGGTTGCCCATTAACAAATCCACCTGTCCACAATAATTGCATTCGCTCCGTCAATCTCGGCTCTTTTTTCCCCCCCGAAATTCCTCTCGGTTCCGGAGGAATATTGTGGAGGAGAGTGGGGAAAAAGCGCTCGGGAGCGGAAAGTTGGGGAATTATTAAAAGGGCGGAGGCGGCGCTCGAGTCTGATCTCGGAAGTTGGCTGGAGACTACGTAGGAATTCTCGTCGACGGAGGAGAGCCGAGGGCGCTGCTCCTTAGGTGCGCGACTCCCTCCGGCTGGCTGCTGGTAGGTATGTGACCGAAATATTGGAATTCTCTCTCTCTCGCTCGGTCTCGGGATGGAGGCAGAGCGTGGTGGGCTCTCGAGCGAGCTACTACGTAAACGAGCCTCGGCCGGTGGATGTACGTGGATGGAAATTGCAGCGCGAGAGAGTTCCTTGGGAGCGCGCGCGCTCGTCTCGGGGCGAACGCGCCGGATGAGTGCGGCAATTCAGCGCATCGCGTTTCGAGTGCTCGCTCCGCGGCAAAAAGGCGGACTAACCCTCCAGTCGCTCGCCGAGTGCTGCCTCCGCCACCTCTCCCTTCGCCGCCCTTCGCCGCCCTTCGCCGCCCGTCCGGCCCCTCGCACTTTTCAGCCCTTCGTTGCAAACCACCGCACTCTCGCGCGCCAAGACATCCCATCTTCCGGCAACCACCCTTAAATCTCGCCCTACATACACTGGCCGAGGTAACCGCGAGGGAGAGGAGAGCTCTCCTCGAGGCCCGGGAAATATCAGACCACCGGAAGGAGTGCGCTGCTCGTCCGGGGGGTAGAGGTTCCGGGGTACACACTGGAGACTAGATAGTCTCGTCGATGAGAATACGTCGATTGGTGCTCGCGCGGCGGCGATCGTTCGGGCTCGTTCATTCCCCGCCCGATTAACCTTTTACGAGGTCAGCCAGTCGCGCGTTACGACCATTAGGGCTTCTGGACACAAGATTATTCGAGCCCTTATTTTATCCTATTAAAGGTTAATCATTTGATTCGAGCTTCAATTATAAGAGGCTTCGAGGCTCAATGAAAAGTGCGCTGGTGTTTAATATTGTAGTTAAAAGAAAATTGCTCCCTCGCCAATTGCCTAATTTGCCTACCGTACATACACAGCAGTGAGTCGAGCTCTTTCTTTTTTCAGAAAATTCCACTAGTTGGAACTCGAGTGTGTGTTTCTCTCGCGGCCATTAATTCGTAATTAACGAGCAACTAAAACGAGTGATTCGTTTTGAAAAGGCCTTTTTCGATATTTACTCGTGCGGATATTCATTCACTCGGGGGGGCTGTAGGGGTTGGAGAGTGGTGGCTCGATGGTCGGGTTTGAAGGGGTGTTTTTCACGGCGCACATGGCCGCCGCTGCTGGCAGTGCTGTTGCCCGAAAGCACAGCTCGCTCGCTCGCGGATTACTCCGCCCGATAATTCCGCGGCACGTGCAAGCGCGGACGCGCGCGCGTAATAAAAATCGGCCATTAAAAACTTTCCGGGCGACCGCATCGAGATTCCGGGCTTTTTTCCGCCGTTCGGCCTCATCCCCGGGAGAGAGTAGCCGGGGCTGCGGACTTGGCCAGTGAACGCACAGAGAGAGAGAGAGAGAGAGAGAGAGAGAGAGGGGGGATCGACTTCGCCGGGAATTTATCCCGCGGCGAGAGGCCGCGCTAAAGTATGCAGCCGGCCGGAAACAATCGGAATGAATTTCCTGGCCGGCAATTATTTGTTCGAGCCGGAGGTCGCCGGGAATCTGGTGGTGGTGGGCGATTCGCATGATTACGTCTGTATTTTGCACGCGCTCGGTGAGCCGCCGCGGCTTTATTCCGCCGGTCTAGGATATGTTGGCAATCGAGAGGCGATCGCGCCAGGATCTATCGATCGAACACGATTCTCCCGGTCGCGGCGGTGGCCGGCTGCAATCCCCTCGACGGAGATTTCTACTGGCCTCGATGTCCACTCACCCTGATGACACGCTCTCGCATTTTCCACCCGCTGCTCTATTACTTCTCTCTATGTACTCACTAAGCTCTCTCGCCGCCGCCCACTTCCTCAATCCTCGGGCGCGCAGTCATTTTTCTGCTGAATTAAACTGGCGTTCATTAGGGATTACGCTGGATCGCAGACGAGCGAGCGGGTTGTGGAGGTGGTGGGGGTGGCGGAGCTAAATGAATCGGTTAGGAAGCGACGGACTTTAGGAGATCTCTCATAATAGCCTGGAATTTTCGTGGTGCTCGGGCCCCTAGGAGAGAGAGAGGGAGAGAGGGAGAGAGGGAGAGAGGTTCTAGCTTTGGCTCCACTTGCCATTGGACTGGCGCGTCGAGAGGAGCGCACTTGAGCGTGAAAGGGCACTTGTCGCGCTGAAAGTCTTGGTTTCATAATCGCCGGGCTTTCGAGCCCATTAGAACATCCGACAATCAGGGCCGAGTCTCTCTCCTTCTCTCTCTCTCCCTCTCGATTAGAGACAGTACCAGCCTCCCTCCACTAATATTTAGTCGACTTGTTCCTACTGGAGTCTCTCCAGCGACGGAACACTGCTAATTACCTTCGTTAACCGAACGTTTTCCTATGAGGGGACGGGGGTCGAAGGGGGTGTACTGCGGCTGGCTGGCACGATCGATCCGAGCATCTTGTTGGCAATCGGTGCGCATTGCCAGGATAATTAATCGGTTTCATGTCAAACAGCGAGGGGGTGGACGGGGTGGTCGGGGTGGAACGCTAACGAAAGGCGTTCAGTTGAAGGGGGTTGTGGGGACTAAGGGGGCTGAGGGTGCCGTAGGCGGTGCAGGATCGCTCGAGGGCAACTGTGGTGACGTTCGATACCGACGCACTGCTCTCCAGGCCACGTTTATATCAAGCCGACTGCCAATCATTGAATAAGTGGATCTCACGCGTTATCGCTGCCTCCTACTCTCCTCCACCGGAGACCGGAGACCGGAGACCGGAGCGGCGCGTCCAGCTCTGCTTCCTCTTAAAACCCAACGCTCACCCTTCCGCTCTCGTGCCTCGCTCATTCCCATACATCTCCCTCTTTACACGCGTACTTTCCGCCGTTTCTTTTTCCCCGGAACCTCCCACCCCTCCAGCCCTAGCTATGCTTAATTACCTAGCGGGCAAATGATATCGGCGCTCATTAAAATTCCGGAAGCGATTCCGCAGACGCTCGGGGCGGAGTGTGCGCGACTAAGTGGATCCGTTGGCTTTTCTCGAAACGGCTAAACCACGCAGCTACCGCAAGGGCTACCAAAAATGTTACCCGCTCTCTTCTCTTCCTATTTCCCGAGAATCTACCTCGCCACCAACTACAAAGACATTCCTGGCCCCGAAACCGGCGAGCGGGTAGAATTGGACAATATTTCCCCGACTTGACCTTCTTCGCCCTCGGAATTGTGTAATATTTACGTTGGAGGTTCATTGTCGCGCGTCCGCGGTGGACAAGGTATTCCTGGTTGCGGCGGGACAGATTGGCTCGATTTTATTAGGAGGAACGAGCCGATAAAATTAGAGCGGCGCGAGTGGGTGGTGGGAGGTGTGTATGTAGAGTATAGAGGAGAGGGTGCAGGGGTTGCAGGGGGGTGCAGGGGGTAAAACGTGGAGGTAGACAGTGGGCGGTTTGGGATCTGGCGGTGAATGATAGCTGAGCATGCTATTGGAGGTGGCGCGCGCGCGTACCTTGTCCACGTTACGCATCGGGGATACCGTTTAATCCGATAATCTGCCGCTTCGGTCCATTGCCCTGCAGTTCAACCCTCCTCTCTCATTCTCCATTTATCCGCCCGACAAACTATATACCCTCTCCTCTCTTTTCCAGAGACTCTCTCGCTCGCTAACTCCATCTCGAGCTTTCCCCTCTTTAAACCGGCTTACTTACGACTTTCTCTCTCCACCTCCACCTCCACCTCCACCTCCTCCTCCATCCGAATTTCAGGTTAGCCGACAGACGGCGCCGCGCGGAGATGGCAAGTCAGCGCGAACTATAACGAGAACTAACGCGGAGATGGCCTGTTGCAATTGGCGCAGCGGGCAACCGGCGAATCGGAGTCTATAGTTTCGAGTCTCGAGTCTCGAGTCGAGACGGACACTCGGAGCTATCGGAGCTCTGCGCACTCGTATCTTGGCATTAGCTCGCGAGAGAGCCAGCGCAACTATCCGCAGCTTAATCCTCTAAGCCGATAGGCACCGCGAGAGAGACGGATCTCTCCAGCTCGAGATAGAGAGAGAGAGGTTTCCTAAGTCCGTCGATTGGAACTGCGGCCCGATAATAAGGCGTCTAGTTCCCTAAGTTCTCTCCGCCGGCATGGATTACCGGCGACGGCTTTGACGTTGGCCCGCGGAAGCTGCGGCCAACTTCCCATCCTCCTTCCCCCGCGCACCTCCAAATTGAGTTTACTGTAACTCCGCGCCAGGCCAACTATTCCTCCGGCTCGGTTCTCGGTTATCGCCGCACCGAGTTCACCGAGAGAGACGAATTCGCCGGATATATGCCGAGCCGAGCCGAGTCGGCCGATGCGATTGCCAGGAGAAGGTGACAAGTGTTGGCGGCGCACCCGGAAGAATGACGAGTGGCGAGTCTCATCGGATAAGAAAAGTTGCTGGTGTCGCGGGACCGGGCGGAATCTCGGCCGGGCCGACGGGGAAATATGGCGTATGTGGAGAGGAGTCCTGGCCGCAGGGTGGAATAGAGAGAGGGAGGAGTGGAGTAATCGGAGAGACACCTTTGCCGCGAGAGAGGATGGTTTCTAGGTCAGCGGATGTGGAGGAAAGGGCGACGGAAGCGGCCAAGGAAAACGAAAGGTTGCTGCTGGTAGAGCCGGTAGAGCCGGTGGAGGAGGATATTGTCGATGGGTTGGTTGGTGGGCTGGTCGAGTGGGTCGTTTTGGCTGGCGGTCCTTTGCGAGCAGGGGAAAGTCGATATCGGCGGAACGACGTCCATTCGTCGAGTAGCGAGCGCTGCCTCTCGAATCTCCGAGATCTCCTTCCGCGAATTCATCAGTGGTCCACTATCTCCGCCAAGATAAATTGCCGCTGCCAATGGAGAGGATACTTCCTCCTCCAAATGCGTCGGCTTTCCTCCAGTCTCTCTCTCTCTCTCTCTCTCTCTCTCTCTCTCTCTCTCATTTCTTCGCTCAACTTCCATCCTCGTATTAACTTGGCAGATATACGAAAGAGACTCCGAGATACTCGAGGTTATAGAACCTACTCTCCCTCCCTCTCTCTTTGGATCGAGGAAAATTAGACTCGCGGGCAAATTGCATTCTAGGCCGCGCACTCGCGCGCTCATACGGCTCTGAGGAGACGAGGAGACGAGGTCGTTTAAATGGGATTTCCCGGGGGGAATAACAGAATCCTGACTAATAGCATCTGTTTCGGGTGGCAGTGCCGAATTTCCGGGGGATCCCGTTTTTACTAATCTCCCTGGGAGCCGACCTTCCCGGGACCAGTCGGCCGAGCCACCTCCTCCTCCTCCTTTTCTGGACTAGTCGCCGGAGAAAATGGAGCGGCGGCCGTTTCGAACGATAACTATATATCTCGATGAAATCCGCTCGGCGGGAAATCCCGGGAAATCGGGGAGAGCCGATTCGCAGGAGCAGCGACGATATATACTTTACACCTGGCGTGCGCCGGCAACCTAATTAGATCTCCGCCTCCTCTCTCTCTCTCGGGCTCGGCTCAGTGGGCCGGGACCGGGCGAAAGAATCCCGTGACCGGAATGGAAACAGGTAAACTATGTCGAACCGAATTACAAGGCCCGCACGACACCGAGGCTGCTGCTACTCTGCTGCTGGCGTCGCTCGGATTTTTTGCTCCACCCCCAACCCACCCCCGACGTGATTGTCAGAAGGACTAACGAATGCGACATTTCCCAGGGCGTAATTGCGAGAGGCTGGGAACGCAGTCCCGGATTCTCCAGTTTCTCCAGTTCCTCCGGGGTCCCGGCGATCGGCGGCTCGATTTAATAAACTTGCCGGGGGAAGATTTTAGCAGATACTTTTCCCAGCCGACTCGAAAGAGGCTGGAGAGTCGCAGCCGCTCGCGGCTCGAGAGCCAATCTTCCCCAGTCGGCTTTTCAAGCGACGAGAACCCACCACAGCGACACTGATTCCGATCGATCCCTTTGACACTCCACTTTCCCCCAAAGCGGAGAGAGTATTCTCTCCCTTTGGCCTCCTACCTATCGGCCCGCCCCCGGCTTCCTTCCTTCCTTCCTTCCTTCCTTCCTTCCTGCGAGTCGGGATTCAAGGAATTGGCTCGATCCTTAAAATCACTTATAGCTCCTGCGTCGCGCGTCCGCCGTTTCAACTCGCAACCTCCTCCTCTGATTTCCTGGCCTCCGAGCCCACTCGGCCATTAGCTCCGAGGGATCTTCGATTAAAGTGATGTGACGCGAAGCAATTATGGGACTCGAAGGGCTCCTTGGACGCTCGAAAGCTCACTCGCTTTATTAATAAATGATGAAAGCCTCGAGGTAGTCCCGGCGAGCCGCCATCGACGGCCGCCTCCCTCGCCTCCCTCGCCTCCCTCGCCTCCTCTCGGCTCTATCGACCGTGACCCTCGACATTAATTGCGATAGAGAGTGTTCGGAAAAATGCGTGACCTCTTTCCCCGCCACATTGTTAGGGAAAGGCGCGGGCGCGCGGTTACGGCGAGTGGCGGGCGGTGGCGTGGGCTTGAAGCGCGCGATGAAGGGGCCCAAACAAAAGAGGGTCGTTAGGAACAAGTGGCGCCGATTAAAAACGCCGACGCCACTCGCCGCGATGCATCGACAAACACGGCATTCCCAGGCGCCCGCGCGCTCTCCTCTCCTCTGCTCTGCTCTGCTCTGCTGCTCCCGGGAGTGAAAAGAGAGATCTAGTAACATTGATCTTGGAATAAACGGTTTCCCAGGCTGGGTGCGACGCGAGGCGACGCGAGGCGACGCGACGCCCGGGGGCTGATTTGCGAGGAACAAGGTGGCCCGGCCCGGCCCGGCCGCCCGTTGCGGTCTTGGGACGCATCGACGCCCGGATATAAATTCCACCTGTCGCTCGTAAATTCGTCCGGCGGCCTCCTCCGCACCGCGGCTATACACCGATAAAGGCTTATATCCTTCTGTTTTCCCCACCCTCCAGCCTCCAGCCTCTTTTACCGCTCGCTATTCTCCAATCTCGCGCGACTAACTATTGAAAGCGAGCATCGGCCCGGCCACCTCCTACAATCGACAGTTGAATGTTCAATCCGCTTATCTCTCGAGGTTCTTCTTTCTGTTTTATAGGCGGCCGAGTGTCGCACGTGGGTAAAAGTGCGCAGGAGTTTGGGGGGTGGAGGTGCGAGAGGGTGGCTGCTGGCGGCGGAGGAGTTTTTCAGGGTCCGTATGGCTGCTGGGCGCGCGGGGGCAAGTGGGCGACTCGTAAAATCGTGGGTAATCGCAGGTAGCGAGGAGAGTCTGCTAGAGAAGGAGGAGGAGGAGGAGGAGGTGGAGGGAGGTGGGTAGAGGACAGTGGGAAGGTCGAGCTCGGTGGTTCCTGGCGGGCGCAGAGAGAGAGAGAGAGAGAGAGAGCTCGAGGGTCCTGCGACCTACATCAACGAAAGCGAGGATACATTATTACTAGCATCGGAAAGCAAAGCTCTCTCCTCCGATGGTGCGACGGCCGGAGGGTGTTTCAGGGTCGGTTGCCATGGCAATGCGCTGGGACAGCCACGGGGTGCAGCCTGGAATATCCACCCTCTTGCCTCTTTTCCGCGATTCCCCCTGCGCGTACTCCTCCCACCCTTCCACCCGCCCTGCTATTCCCTCGCTCGCTCTATCTATCCACATCTCCTGTCCTTATCCGTCTTCATCTCGCTTCCGTTTTCAGCCCCGTCGCCAGCCCGCCAGCCCGCCAGCCCGCCAGCCCGCCAGCCCGGCCGCTCTCTTTCCTCTTGTTTCGGCTTCCTACGAGGCTTCCATATTCCTTTCCCGCCCGGCGCGCGCCTCGTCACACAGACTTTACGCTCCCCTTCGCCGTCGCCGTCGCTTTCGCCTCTCGTTTCCCGTCTCGAGTCTCGCTCCCTACGCATACGCGATCTCCGCTCTCGGTTCTCGGTTCTCGGTTCTCGGTTTCCTGCCAGCCAGCACAGCCCCATAGAGCCGCGAAGCCGTCGAGAGCGCGCGCAGCGAACCCTCGCGCCACTTTCTCTAATCGGCCGAGCACAGTGTCATTTACATTTTGCACGATTCAATCGACGGCCCTCGCGCGCCCTCTGCCGATCGATCGGATACACGCAGCGGCCGGAGAGTTTTGAGAGGAAAAAGGCTGAAAAGCAGCAGGCGTTTGCGGGGAAAAGGTGGGCGGGCGCGCGCGCCTCTCTCTCTCTCTCTCTGTCGGTGTGCGTGGCCGAGAGCGGGCTGGGCTCAAACGCGAATAAGTATCGATTGGAGGGTCGCTTTTGTGCCCAGGCTCGTTTTCAACTCGTCAAATGGCCCCGCTTTCCTCGCGTTGCCACTCGGACCAACTTTCCCTCTGTCAGTGAACGCGCGCGCTATCGGCGGCCACGTGCCGCTCAAGAGCTCGCCACCTATCGCCGCCGACGCCGCCTCTCGCCAACCGCCCGCTAAATATTCCCCAGCGGATTCCTACACTTCTGCCGACGATTTATGCTTTCGTTTCTGTTTGGAGGTTACGGCGAAGAATGAGGTGATTGGACGCTTGGAAATGTATGGAGGTGGCGAGACGGGTCGGCGTAAATAATCCCGTTGACCCGACGTGTGTGGCGGATGAGGACGACAGGTGCGAGGGTCCAACATCTGTTGGATGTCTCATCTCGGCTAATTAGTCGGCTGCGTAACAGAGAGGGGGGGGGGGGGGGAGAGAGAGGATCGAGTAAGGAAATCTGGGGAGTTAATGAGGGGTCTCGGTTATCTCGGTTTGCGCGGCGGCAGACCGCAATGCCTATTGGCGAGGAGCATAGCCTCTGGAAAGCTTCCTTTCAGAGCGCAGGCAGACTTTTCTATCGACGCTAGCCGAGCCGTCCAGTCCCTTTTATTCCCTATCGAAACCCTCAACCCTCCACTCTCTCCTCTCCAGAGTTCCAGACTCGACTCGCCGATGGATCGGACTGGATCGGACCCCTCGCTTCCATTCCAACTAGCGCGATATCAGCCCTCGCTCTCTGCGTTTGTCACTCGCTCTTCGCCCGCCAGTTGGCTCGACTGCGCCGCGGGTTAAAGCTCACGGAGCGTTCGAACTCGGCTTTTTTCCGGCGTGGAAGCAGCCACGAGAGCGACGAGAGCGACGAGAGCTACTAGTCTCTCTCGCGGTGCGCGCTTTCCTCTGTCACCGGTTCTCTTTCTCCGTCGCTCGAAAGCTCGGCCTGAAAGCCCTTTCCTATATCCGGCGCTGCTCTTTCTCCCGACGGAGAGCGAGGAAGCCGAGGAAGCCGGGGAAGAAGGACTCGCCGGGCGTAATGAGAGGGCGAGCTGACCAGCCGAGCGAGAGCTCCTCCAACTCGCGGCCTGCGCTCGTTAAAAACTAATTACTTTCGCGCGACAGTCACCAAGCCGCTCGTCATGTATCCGACAAAGGCGAGCGCGCGAGCTGCGAGCTGCGAGCTGCGACGAGGGAAGAAGAGCTTTTCGCAAAAATTCCCCGCGTCCTCGCACTTCGGCGAGAGTTCGCCCTTAATTACTCGCCTGCTCGAGAGGGAAACGCGCTCTCGCCTCTTTTCAACGGCGACGCGCACTTCCGGACTTCGAGATTATCGACGCGAAACTTGACGACCCTCGCCGTCTTCCGGCTGCTTTGGCTCGAGACACCAGTTTGTCGAGTCATTAAACTTTTAGGATTATCAACCAACTGTGCTCTATGAAAATGAGATTTTTTCCGTTTATCGAAAATCGATAAACGATCTTAATGATTTAGAATCACCTTGTGGTCTATGAAAATGAGCTGAGCTGTTTTCCATTTATCGAAAATCGATAAACGATCTTAATGATTTTGAATCACCTTGCAGATTAAAGAGTCCCCTTGCAGAAGAGAGTTTAGAATAATCGAGAGTGAGTAGATCGATGAGGATCGGACGGTTAGCCAGGAATGGCGAAGTAGCTCGGTCCGAGGTAAACAGACGGCAGGAGAGAGGAGCGCGAGAGGAGCGCGCCATGGTGGGAATCGGAGCGAAGGTGGATTGACGAGTCAAAGGGAGAGCAGGAGTCGGGAACCGCGAGGGGCTGAATCGTTAATAACGACGCCCGCTGACGAGGGTGGATGCGAACGTATGTATGTATGTCCGCCGGGAGCCGGCGACGGTAAATCCAGTTTATAAGCCGAGCGCCGAGCGCCGAGCGCCGTCCGCCGCTCGTCCCGTCGACGATTAATCAAGCCGGAATACGCGCAGTCGAAGCTTTTCGCCGAGGCGAAAGTGCCCGCCGAGCTAAACCTCCTCTCTCCGACGTTTTCACCCAAACTCCCGTCACCGCCCTTACCGCGCTCGCCGCCCTTACCGCCCTCGGATCACAGTATCAGTTCGTTAATCATCCTGGCACTACAATGCGCCGCCGATGAATTAATCCGACCCGACTTCCCCCTCCTCGCCCTCCGCATTATCGACGGCCCTTTTTCCCTTTTTCCCGAGCTTCCAATCTTCCGGCGGAGCTGCGATCGGCTCTTTTCCCGTTTCGTCGATTTCCATTGTGAGTTTTTCCGCCGGAGGATTCAATGCCCGGAGCACGAAATACTTGCGAAGCAGAGAGAACAGTGCTCGCCCGAGATAAAACTGACGGAGGAGATCCACTTAAATGGCGAACGGCAAAGGGCGGCAAAGGGCCGAGGGTAGAGGCGGTCAGGGAGAAAGTTGCGCGGGGTTTTCCGGCGCGGCCGCGGGGGAAGAAAGCGAAGGACCGCACCGCGAAGCTACCGAAACCCTTTCAGCGGGATATCTTTAATCGCGCCGACATAAAGCGCGCGCGGATGCGCCGGCCGAGCGAAAAGAGGCTGGTCGCTGGAGCGCGCGGCCGAGCTGGCATTGAGCTTGCAAGACAATGCTCCTTTTTGCCGCGACGAGCGCGCAGAGGGCCCGGCAAGCGAATGGGAAGGGGAAAGAGAGGAGCAACGTTTCTTTTCGAAGGTACTCGCGAGACGCGACACTCGGGATGGAAATAAGCGCGGAGGTCGAGAACAAAGCGGGAGGAAGTTCGAAAATAAGCATCGTCCTAGCATCCCCTTCATTAAAGTTGCACGCGACTCGTCTGCCTCCTCCCCCTCCCCCTTTCCTCTTAGCATTGTCCTACGACGTAGGTGGAGCCGGAATCCTCGGGCGGAGATAGCGTGCCCGCTCGCCCCTTCCCTCCAATCCATATGCAAGCGTCTCGGATGCAGAAAAAGAGGCATTAACGAGCGAGTAGCGTCCCATTCTTTCGAGCATGACCGCGCGGAATCAACCGGGGAAATCGCAGCGGCGGCGGCGGCGCATGCATATTCAGAGGATTTCCCGAGACAAGAACAAGCGGCGAGTCCTTGCGGATTAGCGTCGCGCGGACACGAGACACGGATTTATCGGCTCCTCGCTCATATTCTGTGTGTGTGTGTGTGTAGGTCTGTGCGCCGGGAACGACTGCTTTTCCTTCCAGAGTTTAATCCCCGCACGCGCGTCCTTTTCCCTCAAAGGGCACGAGTCTGGGCCTGAGGACTTTTCCACTCCTCTAACGAACCACTCTACTTTCAGCCTTTCAGGCTCATCGCGCGAATCAAATCATATACAATTCTCTCTAAAATCGAAAAGATTCCAGTCAGAAACTAACAATTAATAATCGACCATTAATTCTTCTCTTTAAAGATATAACGAAGGAAGCATTTACCAAATCGGGGCCAATAGAGCGAGGAGCAATGACTCGATTATTGAATGTAATTCAGCGGCTTTGTGCGGAAAGTTTCGAGGCGGCCTGGTATTAGCCCAGCGAGGGTAAGCGGCGCGGATAAGAAGGCATATCCCTTGTCACTCTTTCTTCGCCGGCTCTTAGAGAGTCTCGTCTAGCCATTGTGCCCACCGCCACCTCCTCGTAAGCAACCTCTCCCCCTCCCCGGCCCCCTCTCCGGCGTAATGGCCATTCAGATAGCGAATCGATTTATTTCCCTCGGGGCTCCCGGAAAGTTCGACTCTTACTCCGTGTCCCAGTCTAGCCCCGAGGGCGAATCCTCCCTCGATTTTTCCAGATGCTCGTTCGCCAACTCTTCAACCATCAACCTCGTCTCCAACTCGAGGTTCGCCAGTGTTTGCGAGTTTGGACTGGTAGATTTGTCGCGTTCGCTCTACTAATTAGTCGAATTGGTGGTGACTGGTGAAAGGGTTGAAGTTTGGTTGGGTTGGGAGATAAAAATTGGTGGTAGGCGCATATCGATGGGGCTTTAGTGGGAAAGACAGTGTAAAGGCCGTGGAGTAGGTACTCGAGTGGCGATGATCGTTCAAAGCCCTAAGCACCGCGCGCCGGCGGACGAGCTCATTTGAATTTCTCGATAGTCGTTTGCCAGCGGCAGCCCGACAAGAACCTCAAAGGGTCCTGCCGAGAGAGCATCGACATCACTCGCCGCCGGCTAGCCCGAGGCCCCGATGCCCCCAATTTCCCCCCAAATTTACCGAGATATCGCCCGCGCCACCTCAACCGCAACTACTCGACAATTCCTACGACATCTACTCTCTCGCGATATTCATCGATTTTTCCCTCCACTCCCTCTCCCCCTCTCCCTCATGCCGAATTCCACTCGGAGAATGGATTCCTCGCCAACGAATCCCGAGTAGAGAAAACATCTCGCGGCAAACACCAAATGATATTCTTCCCCTTGAGCGAGGAATGGCGCAGCATCATTTGCGTTCGCAGCCGCGCCAGCCTATATCGACGCGCGCGGCCTCAATCCCGAGGAATTCCGAATTCCCCCAGCGTTTCAGGGGGAATCGTCCCATTCGGAGAGAGCGAGAGAGAGAACTCGGATAGGTTCGCTCTCCCCCGACAATTACCATGGCAATGGGAAGGACTGGTTGAACCGGGTGAATTGAAAGAGTGCGTAAAGAGAAATGGGGGTGGGGGTTGGGGGGTAACTTACCTTGCTCGGATATCCGTTGTATCGAAGGAGCTTCTTGCAGCACTTGCCGCGATTCTCGTAGTAGAACATTTGGACCATGTCGGCGCGGTCCGTGGCGGCGCTGACGGTGAAGGGTGGACCGTCGTGGAGGAAGCTCCTCGACGAGGAGGAGGACGAAGGAGGCGGATGTGGTTGCGGTTGGCGGCGCAGCAGCAGCTGCTGCTGCTGGTGGAGTTGTTGTTGCTGATGCCTTTGGTGGGCCTGTGGAGGTGGGTATTGCTGGTGGTGTTGCTGCTGGGCCGGTGATTCCCGTCGGCCGAGTGGCACGCACGGACACCACCCCGAGACCATCACACCGCCCGAGAACCGAACCCTCCTGACCAATTCACCCTCTACCACCCAATACACCACCGGACAGCGCCTCCCGCGCGTCTACAAAGATCTCCTCGCTTTCGGGAGGATCGCTTTTCTCATGGCTCTTGCTTCTCCTTCGGCCAACTTGTACGCTTTCCTTTTGTCCTCGCTCCCTTCCTCCTCTGCGAGTTCTTCACCTCCACCTCCACCTCCACCTCCGCCGCCTCTTCCTCTCGGGCGACGACGCAGCGCGGCCAACTTTCGAGAGTTCCCCGCTAGTTTTCTTCTCGATAAACACTTGGATATAAACTTGGTTGGGGTAACGGGGTCGTCGCTTGGCCCCGACTTGGTTGCCGCGCTCGCGCTCGCGTTCGCTCCTCTCGCCCTCGCCCTCGGCGTCCTCGGCCTCCTCGTCCCACGCCTCGCCGTTATCGTTGCCGTCGCCGTTGTCGCCGTTACGGCCTTCAAACTTCGTTATAAAACGAGCACGGTTACCTTCCCTCGGCTCGTCCTCCTCCTCGACCTCCTCCTCGACCTCCTCCTCGTTCCCGGCTTCCTACGGATGATCGATCCTCCCTCGATCCCCGACCAGTCCCGGCAGCATCCTCTCTCTAAGGGCAAAGAAAGAGTCGCCTTTATTAGAACCCACTCTCGCAAACCTCCGCTCCGATCCGCTCTACTGCGCTGCGCTCCCTCGAGCTGCTTCAACAAGAAAGACGATTAAAGAGGCCGCAATTATTCCGAGCGCCGACACTCCGAGTGTTCGCACTGGCTCAGGATATTTCCCGAGATCCTTTCGAGAAGGGAGAAAGGGACGAGAGGGCTCCGGGGGAGAAAGGAGATGGCTGAAATCACTTTCGTTTTCTCAGTAGCAAGGCATTCGGGAGAGCTAACTCGCCGCCGGAAGAGAGTATACCTCCGCTCCCTCGGACCGGTTTAATTAAACCCGAAGCCAGCGGAGAAGCTTTTCCCCGGCGCTCGCCACTCGAGTCCACCACCCTATAGAGATGAGGAGACGAGGAGACAATCAGAGGAAACGGTCAGCGACGATCGATCCCAACGATTCGACACAATCCTCCTTTTCCCCGGAAGGCGAGCGCCTCGGACTCGGACATTTCCCACTGCGACTAGATCGTCGACGAGTCTGTACCAGTAGCAGCGCTAATCTCACAAATCACGATGCGCTCGGTTCCTCGGAGGTGGCGGGCTGTCGTTAGCCGGCGAGCGGGCGTCGCTGAAAAACAACGGCGCGCGATTTGCAATTCATGAGGAGGAGGCGGAAGCATTGGTCGACCCAATTCAAGGATGGCGCCGCGAATCTTGCGCCTTTTTCCCGTGGCGCGCGCGATACGTCAGCTTTATTCCTCGGGAACCGTTCGGGATCCGCTCGAGCCAGCCGGCCAATTCGATTCGCCTAAATACGCGGGGCTCGTTCTCTCGAACCTCGTTAGCGCCGAGTTCCGCGCGGCCGACTTGATTGAACGTTAATCCCGCGATTCGCCGCCACTTTCCTCCCGCGTCCGTTTTTCGATTAGCATTCCATCGGCGTGTTTGAGAAATCGAAATTCCCATTTTAGGGGTAGATGGAACCGGGCGATTTTAGGGCTCGGTTTAATGGGCAGCGGCATCGGGAAATGCTGAGGGAGCATCGCTTCTCTCCGGACATTTGGTCCGGCGATCGAGCGGAATGTCGGACAGCCTAAACCAGCGATTATTCCGGGGCGACTGCTGTCACATCTCTCGGCGAGACTCCAAATTCTGGTTTCCTCGGTTGGCCGATCCGGCCGTTTCCCCGCGGCTGGATCCCGCGAATCGAGCAGTCGAGCAGTCGAGCAGTCGAGCAGTCGAGCGATCGAAAGGTCACGCCGATCCGACTAATGAGGAAGCGGAGAGTTGCGCTGCCGGATTCCGTGCTTACTCAGCTCTCGGCGCGCCTCTCGAGAGTAAGCGCGGGTGGTTGTTCAGTCTATCGAGCGGAGGTGCGCTTTTACTCAACGGCGAGGCTCAATTGGAAAACGGGGCTGGATCGGTACATCCCCTTAAAGGTGGCGTGTACTTGTCAGTAACAGAGTGAGAGAGGGGTGGATAAGCGAGGTTCGAAAAATCTCTCGCCAGTCAAGATTTCTCGTTGAACATGTGTGTCCAGAGGCTTCCGCTTGTTTAAACGAACATGTTAGCCGGAGAGCTTTCGACGTTCGACGCGCGTCCTCGGCTCTATAGGAATTCAGGTCGATCGTCTTTTTAGCACTCGCTCTTCGAGCACAGCAAGCAGCCCCCTCGGCTGCCGGCTGTCCCGAGGCGAACACTCTCTCTCTCTCTCTCTCTCTCTCTCCGGCGAAGGTAAATTCTAGCGGAGCGTAAATAAAGGGCCGCGCTTTCCCTCAAGTTCTTTTCCCTGGCCTCCCTCTAGTTGCTTGCTTGCTTACTTTCTCCCCTTGTCCCATTGTTCCCGTGCCGCGTCTTCCAGCATCTAGTTAACCAGCGCCCTTCCTAACTCTCCAGCTCTACTCTTACGATCGCTCCAGCGCACCCCCTTCGGCCCCTTCGACCCCTTCGAACCCGCGCGCGCCATCGACAGTTCACTTCCTACGCAACTGCGAGCCAACTCAAATTCCCTCGCAGCGAATTACCGGTCCACTTCCCAAAAGATAAAGTAGTCGAGTTTCCTCTCTTCCTCGCTGCTTTGGAAAGAAGCCTCGGACTCCGGTCCCGGAGAGACCGGACTCTCCGGCGGAAACTCGTTTCGGAACTCGATAACCCGGCCCGAAGTTGACGGACATAAAGTTGCCGGTGGGCGCGAGGCGGCGGAAGTTGCCGATGGAAATCCGCTGAAAGCCGCGGACGGTAATCGCGGGGAATACTGGCGTGGTACGACGACGTATAGACGGATCGACGATGAGAAGATCGATCTTGCCGCTCGATCAGGACCTTCCGCGCTACACTGACAAATTCTCGCGAGTGCTTCGACTGCATTTTTCACAGACGTTATTAGTATTCGTCTTTTTCTAGTTCCCCGTTGGTCCCCTGATTGACGAGTTCGAGCTCGAGAATACGCGGCCTGGCAGCGGGAAAGTCGGAGCGAGTGAGTGACGCGTGTGGGCGCTCGGGCTCTCGCGAATCCCCGCCGAGAATGGGAAGAGGGAGGAGGGTTGAGGGAGATTGGTGTCTTTTAACGCGTTGAAAGCGACGGGTTTAACGGGCGCGGGGCTACTGGGCGCGTTTAATGGGCCCGGGTAGGTAGAAGATAGTGTGCTCGAGGAGATCGCGACGAGATCGGCCGGCCTCGGCCCTTCGAGAAGCTAATTGACGTTTATCGAGTTAGCGCAACTTCATGCCCGCGATCTCTCTCTTTCTCTCTCGCACTAGCGCGCGGACGCGCTTCTTCATCCGCACGGCTTTCATCTCCATCGCAATGCTTGTTAGCCAGCGGCGATACGGCGCGACGGAATCCACTCGGGCCCCGATTCAACACTTTAAAGACACTGAGATAGGAAAAATCCCGCTCATCTCTCGAGAACACCTGCATCTGCCAGCTCCCGCGCACCGAGAAACGTCCCGACGAACGGAACGGACGAACCTACCTTCCTCTCGTAACTCCCAAACGTATCCTTGACGGGGGGCAGCAGCTTGTCTCTCCTCTCGCTTCCTCTCTCCTGCGTCGAGCGAGTAGTTCACCAAGGACACATCGCTGGAACTCGCCGCCGGGGAGCAAGTCGTCCCGACGCGTCCATGGCTCTCGGTACCGGGCCCGAAATTCCCCCGGGGTCAGTAGCTCGCGAAGCCTCGTCGCCGCGACGCGTTTGAATCCTCACCGAGAGAGAGAGGGAGAGAGCGGATGGGAAGGGTGGAATAGTAGCGCGCGGGTCCACGCGAGAGGAAAGTGCGAGCGAGGAGGATGCGGATATCTCGATGAGACGACGTGTGAGCGCGAACTAAAAGCTCGTCGGGGCGTCCGACGTGTCGCACTCTCGACGGCGGCGGCGGCGGCGGCGGCGGCGCGCGACGGGGGCGGTGGCGAGAGCGGCGCTTGCTTCGTCCCGACGGCGGCGCAGGGCTCACTGAACCTCGCCGCCGAGCATTCCGCCGACCAAGCGGCCGCTCCGCTTTCCTACCCTCCGAGCCTTCCCACCCTTCGACCCTCAACCCTCAACCCTCAACCCTCGCGCCAGTCCCCGAGAGCCGAGAGCCTCCGCCACACTCCGAACCCGAGGGCTCCGCATCCGCATCTTTCTCCACTACAGTTTACTTTTTATCATAATCAATCTACGCCTTTTGCCTTCTACCTTCCAGCAGCCTTCCCCCGATTATGCTAGTCTTCAGGATTCTCTAAAGAAAACGGATGCCGGCTGGAAGGATCATCCGGAATATGCAGATCATTTGGATTCTACGTACAAGCGTCGAGGGTAGACACGGACCCCAGCGTCTGGCCGAGAGCCGAGAGCCGAGAATCGACCACACAGAGACAGAGAGACGACACGAGGGCTGACGCTTCCTCTTCGCG
Organism: Crossocerus cetratus; assembly: GCA_963675795.1. Classification (NCBI taxonomy): domain Eukaryota; kingdom Metazoa; phylum Arthropoda; class Insecta; order Hymenoptera; family Crabronidae; genus Crossocerus; species Crossocerus cetratus. The sequence continues at coordinate 21,883,680 of OY776667.1, forward strand.
CTCCATCTGCGGATGAGCAGGGCGCACGCGCCCCCATAAATCTCATTGGGAAGCGGCGAAGAGTAGTCGCGTTAGGAATTTTCCTTCCACCGTGTACGCCTGTACGGCTATTACACGCCGCCTTTCACCAGAATCCTCGCGAGTATGTGCGCGCCACCCACACACACACACCATCCACCCTCATCCTGTTCTGCTTTCAGGTCCTTTTCTTTTCTCCGGCTCATCTTACCGCGCAGACAGCAGACAGCGACCCTCCGGCTTCTACTCGAGGGGGGCACGCGCTCAAACATGCATGACGATCGGAAATTCCCTCTTGGAAGCCTGGCTCGTCTCCTTCATCACTGGCATCAGCAGTCTATACTGATTTCTCCTTCTGACACCGATACTCCGTGGCCTCGCTTACCTATTATCTCACCTAGCAATCTTCCTTCGGTTTCTTGTTTTGTTTTTTGTTTGTTAAAGTCTTTGGTTCACGGATGAACCAATAGGACTGGAACAATTACAGTGTTATATACACCATATAGGACTATGAATACATATAACTATCTATATAACTAACTATGAATATTTATAGGTGGATAACAAAAGTGAACAATTCCTCAAAGATTATGGACATAAACTATCAGATAATAGAAATGTATTAATATATCTGTTATATCTATATACATTAACATTAGGTGTTCTAACTCTCTCGGGCTCGAATTGCGCATTACTAATGCCAGCGAGAAATACAGGGTCTTGGTGGGTTGCGGACCTTCCGCTTCCTGTCCCGCTCGAGCCGTGCAGGCCATTTTTCTTCTTGGCGCGGCTCCTTTTTCTTTAGGTCGCCACGTGTGAAATGCGCCGCGCGGCTTGCACGGCTTCCACGATTCTCGCAGTGTTTCTCCCGGAAAAAGGAGGAGTCCGGCGAGTATACCCGGGGATTACGGGAGCCGAGAAGCCGTTTCTTCGCCGACTATCTATCATTTACTCCCCCTGTCGAATTTCGCCGGTCGGTTGATTGTTGTTCCGAGTGCGGTAAGTGAAAGAGTAGGGAGGGTAGGGGGAGTATGTAGTTGTCGTAGAGAGCTCCAGCGCAAAACTAGGAACGCGCCGCTCGAGTGGAGCGGCCTCGAGCGTTATAACTCGTTTAGTCGCTTTTGCGGGCCTTTGTTTTTCGGCGCGCGCTTAATTATATAAATTGTCGCTTTTATGCATCCTCCGGCGTTTCGCGGACCAAGACACGAAGCGTGAGGGGCGCAGGGGGGGCGGCGGAGGGGGACGGGGCTAAAAACTCTCGGCTAGCCCCCGACGAGAATTAACTCTCGGAGCGGCGGCCGACTCCGCTATAGGTTTTCAACGCTCGCTTCTCGCCCGCAGCGACTGCCAGCTTTTTCTCGCTCGGTGCGCGCGCGCGTCCGCCGTTCCGTCGCTTTTTCCGGGATAAGTGCGCGCGGCCCCTGGAAAGTTGTTGCTCGGCGGGGGCTCTATGGGAGGGGAATTCGTCCTGTCGATCTTTCCATTGAGTATACAGCAGGTTGAAGCACGTGCCGCTTCAAAGCGATAGTCGCCCCCCTCCCCGTTTCTATCACGCGACGCTAAATATTTAAGGGGACCGGTTCTTTTCTGTCGGACGCCAAGTATCTCATTTTTGCCGCGTCTCCTTGCCGGCGGGCGATCGCGAGCAGCGACTGTTAAAAATTCAGGCTCCTCCGGCCGATCGACTGAGCCCTCTTCCTCTTACGGCGCTCGCGCGCCTACGGGGCCGCCGGAGAGCTTATCCCCCGAAACGCCCCCCGGCCGCCGTTTTCCCTCTCGCGAGCCGACTTTCAAAACCCATTTATACTTTAGAGAGTGCGGAGGCCTCGCGACAGCGATTCCATTTCGCGCAAACAAGCGTTAAAACTGCACTAGGCAAAGCTCCAGCTCGCCCCCCTCCCTTGCCCCCCTCCTTTTTTCCATCGGCGCAAAGCCGTCGCTTCTCGCCGAGTCATGCGAAATAGCCGGGTTGGTTTTTGGAAAAACCAGCCACAGGCTTTTACATTGGTACCGCGCAACGACCGCACACAGAGCGAGAGGAGGGAGGGGGAGAGGGGGAGAGGGGGGCAACTGGTCGCCGCCATCTCGTAAATAGAAAAGCTCCGCGAGAGAACGTGAGTGGGGACCAGTGGGAAAAAGCGTCAACGAACACCTCTGTCGCTGCGGCGCCAGGCTAATTTCCCTGGGACGAAACTCCCCGGCATCAGGCTAGAGGTAGAGAGCGTATAGCTGTCGGTGGAAATGTGGCGAGTCTATTAGGAGCGGGGGGAAAAGGTAGATGACGGAGGCGGAGTAATAACGAGGCGTAGTCGCGGAAGGCGAAAGTTAGCCCGGTTACGGATGTCCTTCGCATATGTACTTTCCAGGTCTCATGTACCTTCGGTATCTCGGCAGTCGGGAGAGAGAGAATAGATTCTCATTTGCACAAGTGGCGGTGTCTCGCAGTGTGACGCGATAGCGGTCCCAGCCCCACCTCGGCCCCACCTCAGCCCCCTCTCAGCCCCCTCTCAGCCTCATCTGCGAGACGCTCGCAATATCCTCGAAGCGTCAGCGAGGTGGGAAATTTAGAATTGCACTATTGCGAATTGCACGCCAACAGCCGCATAATGGAGCGGCCTGTTTCCGTAAAAAGGCGAAGAGTGGGGGGCCAGGGGGTGGGGGATGAATAGTCTCCTGATGAAGGATCGCTGCGGGGAAAGACTCGCGATGGTTTAACTTTCCCCGGGAAATGTCGCTCGCTCGCGTATGATGGCCGCTGGAAAAGCCTTCTCGAATATTCCCATCCATCGAGGAAGAATGCGCCCCGAATTCCGGCGGGGCGGCCCCGCGCGCGTTCATAACAATATTCGCGGCACGAAATGAGGCCGAGTGCTGTTTAAACTCGACGGGAATTACTTTTAGCGGCCGCTCGCGCGCTTTGTGAGGAGGGGGCAGGGGGGCAAGGGGGCAGGGGGGGGGGCTCGCAATCCTCGCGGAGAAGAGTCTCCAATCGGGCGATTGGAGAATTTTAATCTCGATCGACGGCCAACCCCTCTCGATTCGAGCCTCGAGCAGTTTGATCCTGCGAATTGCGGGGCGATAAGTAAGCGGGCGCGCGAGCGGGGGCCGGAGGGGGTCGAGGCTGATAAAAGGAGGGATTGATTCCTGGGATGTCGAGGAAGGAGCGGGAAATGGTCGACCCAATATTGAAAGCTCTTTCGAGATATAATTCAGGCCAGTCCGTGAACAGTCCGTCTCTCCTGACAATGGACGTGGTCGTTCGGCAGCCGGCGGTAGCGGCGCTCGAAAGCTCGAATAATTAAAACACCGAGTTAAACTCTCTCTCGAGTGCTGGCGGTCCGCGCGCGTTCGAGGACATCATTGCGCTTTCGAATATTCTGCACGATTTGCGCCTCGACCCACCGCCGCGCCCCGATCCGACTCTCCGGAGCGCTTTCTATCTTTAGCAGCGCGTTCGCTGTGACATGGGACATTGGTGCGTGCCGGCATATCGTACTCGCACATTTAGCCCCACTCCCTCGGATTCCACGGTGTTAACGGCTTTGTTTTTCCCGGAGACCCTCGCCACCAAACACTCAACTTTCCCATCTCCGCTCACTCGTACGATCCTTCCGGCCCCGCTCTCCCTCCCCCTCTCATTCTCTCTTCGTTAGCCGGAGCCTGAGGAAACTCGATCTCCCGCATTAACTCGGCACGGCGCTGATCGATGAAATTATTTTCCAGAGATATATACTCGCGGAGGCGTGGTTGCGCGTGTCCCAGTTTTCAAGGGAGCAACCTCCCTCTCCTTCTCTCTCTCGCTCGCTCGCTCTGCGGCCTGGTGAGTTCCTGCAGGAGAAAAAGCTCGAGCTCTCCTCGGAGAGAACATTCGCACACCTGGAGGTGCAAGTTAAGCTGAAAGGCGAGGTCTTTCGCGGGGAGTTTACGGCAAAGAATTCCCCGGCATTGAGCTCGGGCTCTTTCTCGAAAAGGAGTGGAAGATCCCGCTCGGCTTCCTCGGAGTTGTACCGGCGGGTTGGCGGGTTGGCGGGTTGGCGCGTTCGCCGAGCGAGAAGGAGCTCCTTACGCGAGCTTTAGCCACGACCTCGGGGGCCCGCGCCAGCCTTGATAATAGATAGACCTCGCTCGCCCTCCTCGAGGACGATCGCGCGTAATTGTCCCCGGCAAGTACCGCAGGATATTAGACAAAGCCCTTTCCCTCGCGCGTCGCACGTCGCACGTCGCGCAACAATGCCGCGTTCAGGCCGAGGGTGCGAAAGGCACGATCGCCTTCCGATCGAACCACGTGTCAGAGTCACGCACGCCGCTTAATTTAACAACTCGCTATTCAAGAGAGAGAGAGAGAAATCCGAGGAAAATTGTCAGAGACGCGACTGTCGGTTAATCGCGGATGAATATAGAGGGAGGTGGGAATCGAATCGGAAAGAGATTTGGTATGCAAGAGAGTGTAGCCTCGGGATCCGTTTACTCGGCAAAAGGCCGCCACTCGATCCTGCGCCGAGTATTAAAGGAAATCCCATCGGCCGCTTTCGAGGAGAGTCGGAGGATGAGAAAGGGTTGAAAAGCGCTGACGTTCGTGGCAACGTCGCAGCGTCGCCGGCGATACTAGCAAGCGTCTACCTGGCTCGGAAGAGCGTCTCCGCGTCGAGTCGATTGTCAAGGGAGGCGAAGCTACCTTGGCAGAGAGTCGGGGATGTAGTGGCTCGCTCTCGTTGGTATTCCGAGCCGGAGCTATCTCGAGAATAGCGCATCGCATCGCGTCGCGTCGCGTCGCGCCGAGTCGCATCGATAGGGCGGCCGCGACCGGCGCCGGAGCCCAGTCGCATTGGCCATCCGTTCCAATATGCTGGCGGCCTATCTTCCATCGGGCTTCATCAAATTTCTCCTAACAACAGAGACTGCCAACTACCGCGGACTCACTCGCCTCGACTATTCACCTGAATATCACTCCTCTCCCCTGCCAACTCGACTCGCAGACTCAACTCGACTCGACTACAGTCACCGACCGCACAGTCAATCTGACACTCTCATTTCCATAATCCTTTCGCGCGAGGGAAAATCTGCGAGACGACCGAGGGTATTATAAACAAGTTAATACGACTTCCGCGTGGCCGATCCTAATTGAACCGGGGGATTTTATTACTCGAGTAATTCTCACCCGCCGCCCGAATAATCGCCCGAACAAGGGGCTGCCCGCGCGATCAATATTAAATGGCAGCCCACTCTCTCTCTATCTCTCTCTCTCTCTCTTTCTGTGTGCGTCGGGCGACGAGATAATTTGGCAGCTCTCGCTGGAAAAACACATCGATCCGCCCGTTCGCCGGTGGCAGCTACCGCGCTTTATTACGATATAGCTCGGTACATTGAATTGTTTCCTTAATTAAATCGTCATTGCAAATCTACCTGTTGCCGGTCAGCGCGGCCGGTTAGCGAGCCAGTCGGCCGCAACGGGAGTGCGGAGAAAGAGGGGGCGAGGGGGAGAGGGGGAGAGGGGGCTGTTATGATGGTTTGGTAAAATTGGCGGACGAGCGGCGTCGGGGATTTTTGTGGTTGGCCGATGACGCTCTCCTCGTCCGGCCGGGGGGTTTTACGAGCGGGAGCCTCTCGATGATTCGAGCTGTCCGGCTGGTGCTATCGAGTCGCGGCCGCATCAAACCGGCAGCGCTCGAAATCGAAATGGAAATTCGCCGACTGGTGACGAGCCCTCGATCGCTATCTTTCCTATCGGCGGCTAGATCGAGCGGGTTCTGCCCCCCATCCCTCCCGATTCTCTCTCCACTCGACGCGGACGTCCCGGATATGTTGGCCTCTGCTCGATGTTCGCTAGTCGCATGAGAGAGCAAGTGGAGTAGGTGCTTTTGCGCGTTGGTAGAAATCCTGCATTAGTATTCTTTTACTCGGATGGGGAGTTAGGGGGGTTGGGGGTTTCCCCCTCGTCGGTGGGTAAGAAGCGAGGGGGTGAGGAGAGTTCCGAATCTGTTGGTTGCACTCTCGACGCTCGGCTACGAGGCCTTAACGAACCTATTTACATTCAATAATTAAAGGAACACCCCCGCGTTCGGCTCACTGCGCTCGTTCTCCAAAACAAAACTGCGGGCCCGCCGGATTCCCCTCTGCTTCCCTCCGATTAATAATGCAACTTTCCAGCCCCCTCCCTACCGCCCGCCCCTATAGCATTGTCTTAGCAGAGAGTGAATGGCAGCGCATGACTCACGGCGCTCCTTTGCTGGCTTAAAATACAGCCCTCATTGTCCTCGCACCCCTTTGCGCCCTTTGCGCCCTTTGCCACCGTGGTCCCTTTGCCGCGCGGCCCCCGCGCCACCTTTATCCCAAAGTCACTTGATTCCACCCTTAAATACCTGTTATTCCGTGTTTGCCCACCGCCGAGAACCCGCCCGCTGATTCACGTGCCGATACTCGCCCGCATCTACCAACCGCCACCCCCGCACCCTCAACTTTCATCGCCCACAGTCACTCACTCACTTTCGCCGGCTTGACGGATCGCATCACTGCGCACTCGCACACATAGTAGCCTCCGGGAAGCTCCCCGCTTGCGAGCTTTGCTCTATTAGAGCCCCGGAACACTTGGAGTGCACTTGCCACTCGGAGATTCTGTGTTAAAAAGTCAGTGTTGCCGCCGATTCGAGGAGAAGAAGCGGGTAGACGCCGGATTCCGATAGTGCGGAATGTCGTATCGATGCCGAGGAGATGGGACGGGCTAGATATTTATTTGATGGGCCGACAAGGAGAAAAGGGGAAGGGAAAGGAGGAGGATTGGGGATTGGGGGTGTACAGGGTGGTTCAGTTGGGTTGAAAGCAGATTATAGATTGTTTTGTGTTATTAAGTAGCCTGAATAGTCCTTTGGACAACTAATTTTGTGTGGAAACTTAGTTTTTGGGTTGAAACTGAAGAAATATGAAGGATTCCGGCGATTTCGGGAAGGCTCGAAAAGTTGTAGATTTTTCCATACCTACCCCTTCTCATTTTTCCGAATTTTTGACATTTTTTCAACTCGGCCGATTTCGGCTTTTTTCAATAGTCTTATCCCTAAAACTAAGTTTCTACACAGAATTAGTGGATCAGAGTCCATAATTGTGTCGTACGAGCGATATTTCGCCGATTTTTTAACGAAAATCCACGAAATCTCATCCGTTCGGCACAATTACGGCTTCTGACCAACTAATTTTGTGCTTAAAGTTAGTTTCTAGGGCCAAACTAAAGAAATATCAAGCATTCGTTCGAGTTCGGGAACCTTCGAAAAATTGAAAATTTTTCCATACCTACCCCTTCTTATTTTTTCGAATTTTTGACATTTTTTCAATTCGGCCGATTTTGGCATTTTTTCATAGTTTTATCCCTAAAACTAATATCTAATACAAAATTAGTGGGCCAGAGTGCATAATTGTGTCGTCCGGACTATATTCCCGGAAATTTCTAAAGAGGCCAAATGATTGCAACCTAGGTGAATCATCCTATGTGTACGTCTGGCTCGAAACGAACGGGAGCAGCCCTCCAGCACCCTTTGAGAGGCACTCAGGGCCGCGGGCAATGTTTTTTCTAGAGAATAGCGGCGACCCCCGCCGCGTTCGAGTGGTGTGTGCGGACTTGCATACATCTCATATCGAACAGAGAGTATGAAGATAGCGAGTGTCGGTAAAGGGGCAGCAGTCGATTGCAAAAGCAAATCCACTATCTCTCCCTCCCTCTGGAAGGTATAGAGAAAGACAGAAGGATACAAAGGGAGTGGTCTCTGCAGAGAGTAGTATCGAGAGCCGTAGGTTCATGGCTCGAAGACGATCGCGGTCGGTTGCTCGCGGATTCTCCTCGATTCGGAAATCAGGAGAAACAAGGTCTAGCTAGTTCCCCGGGACGGCGGTCGCCTTGCCAAGCGAATAACCCTGGAAATAGTGGAAGTAGTGGAAATAGTGGAAAAAGCGTCGGGGGGAGTATAGGCGCGGACACAGTGGAAGGTAACGCGCGCGCCGGAAGACCATTGGCCGCGTTCCAGATTTCCGGCGAAATCCCCGCGAGAGCGAGCCAGAGAGCCAGAGAGCCAGAGAGCCGCCGAGCCTATTTGCCCAAGTTATGGCCAACTCTTCTCACCCGCTCGATACTCTCTCAGTTTCCCCATGGATCTACCCGAATTTCTTCCTCCCCCACTCATCCCTCTCTTTTTTAGTCATCAACGACCATTTATGTATTCCATTGGCTCGCGATACAGCTCCTTCTTCCGCAGACTAACGCAGTGTTCGTATCGAGCCTGAGCGCAGGCTTGTTGCGTTAATGGGCTAAACGCAGGCCTAATGGTGTCGGCAATTTCGCGCATTGTTTCGATTTCCGGCATAAGCGGCACGGCGACGGGCAATTTCGCCGGGCGATACGCGCGCGCACCGGCAACGCAGTTGTACTAATTAACCAGAGATACTTCCGTGCCATCGGACGCGAGCGCTGTTGGTAGATCGGTTCTCCCTCGCACAGTCGAGCCAACCACTAGTCTCCTCCTCCTCCTCCTCCCGCTCGTCCCATTGAGTTATGGAAATGGCGGCGTCTTTGAATTTCATTTCTTATCGCGCAGAGCGGCGATATCTTTTCTCTCCCCGGACCACTATCTCAGTGGCGGAAGGTAAGCAGAAAGAAGGAACTCGGACGCGATCGATCTAGGAGAGGAGGAGCGGAGGAGTGGGGCAGAGCGATCGAGACCTTGGCGAATGCTCATAAAGCTCGAGTCCATTGTTTGGTTATTAGGTTTCGCTTGTCCTCGGCGAGGGCTCGCGGTCGCGTTCGGCTACATTCGAGTAATTGAATTCCGGACGTTCGCCCGGCCAGTTGCGTATTATTGGGTCAGGACTCAGGGCCTATGGGGGATGGATCGAGCTGCCCTTCTGCATTTCCCATGCAAATTGACCGGAGAAGGAGCCTCCTGCTTCTCCTCCTCTCCTCCTTCGGCATCCTCGCAATTCTCCCTAGTCCTTCGAACCAAGGACCATTATTATTCCCGGCGGTGAAGTGTCCCGGCACCTTGGGAACCTTGGCCACCCTGGCCACCTTGGGTGCTTCTACCCGGAGATTAATCTCACCGCGTCACTCTTCCCACCGTCGATAGGAATAATGTGTCCGAGCCCGAGTAAACTCTCTCCCCTAATTGCAATCGAGTTCCGCTCTCATTTCCACCCTCTAATCTCTAACCGAACACACGCGATTGATGAGCAATTTTCCTCTTAATTTCACTAACATCAAACCTCCCCGGGCATCCAGTCTAAGTCCGGCGAATCCTAGCGGCGGTGCAGACTAGTGCGCGCTGTCCCACAGGATTAGCATTGCGCGCGTTTGAAATGTTGGTGCGGCAGAATCTAACAAAGGCCGGCAAAGGGAGGGGGTGGGTGGGCGAAAGGGAAGTTGTAGTATTAACAGGTTGGCGCGGTCGCTCGCCGCGAACAAGCCGGGAGTTGGCGAATCTGGGGAGAATATGGCCAAGCCGGGATCGGCTTCGGACGTTTACCATTTAGTTGGGGCGCGCGCGGGCCACGATATTCATTCCGCAAGATTAGAGTTACGATCCATTTCCCCGAGCGGGGGCGCCGCCGACCCCCTAAATCCTCAGTTCTTACGGCGCCGCTTTCGCCGCTTTCGCCGCTTTCGCCGCTTTCGCCGCTTTCTCTCCCCGGCGGAATATTGCGAGGGATGTTGAAGCGGATTAAAATCTCGACGCGCGCGCCCTGGATTCTTGAATATAGTCGGTCGCTTGACAAACGAGTGCCAGGCGTTTCGATGTTCGGAGTGCACTGCTAAGTCCCTGTCTAATCGCAACCACTCGATATGCTCCTCATTACCGATCCAAATAATCTCGGAGCGCAATCCTCCTGGACACGAGTTTCCCCAGGCCTCGAGCCACTTGGCGTCCCCGATCGAATTCCGATCGACGGGATATATCGACGGACTTAGCGCTCCTCCTCGATTACCCGAAGAGCTTCGCTTTCCTCGCAACGTCGTAACCGGAAAAGCCCTCGCGCTGCCCATTTCATTGGGCAGGGTACACGCGATTTATTGATCCACGCACAATTCCACCTCGTCGCCGACGTCGACGTCGTCCTCGCCGCCGACTCAAACTCCGTCGGGAACCAGTCACGCTCACCACGCGCACATCCGCCGGCTATTTTTCCCACCACCACTCTCTCTTTTCACCAGGCTGTGGCTTTCACGGGAGAATTTTAATCGGACGCAGTCTACGCGCGCGGTTCCTGCGAGAGGTGATATAGTGCATGAATTGGTTTGCGCGGCGATGGACTCGCTCGGGCATAATTGAATGGGAAAGGCTGGCCGTGGGGGAGAGTGCGCCCGGACGATAATAGTTTGTTTCCCGAGGAAAAAGGGAGAGCGCGTGGGTCGGGCATTTTTTTCATTAGCCTGTAAATAGCGAGTGGCGGCCCGGAGAGGAAGAGGAAGAGCGGTGGCCGAGGGTTGCGGGAAGAAGGTAATAAAAATTCGTCGAGGTTTAATGAAACCATAACTTACAATTTATTCAGATCTATGCTAACCGCGTGACGGCGTGACGGCGCGCGGAGACGCTCGCTTTCCATTCAAATGGCTGATAAATCGTATCAGTCTCAATTTACACGCGCGGACTTCTTAATTCCCTGTCGCTTCATTGTCGAGGTGGCGCGAGGACTCTCGTTTTCCGCGGGAACGCGAGCTCCCCGAGGGAAAGCGAGGAACTCGTCGAGAGACACAGGACGAGAGAGCCGAGGGATGGAAGTACGATTGGTCTCTGGGCGGAAGAGCTCGCGGGCTGAAAAGCCCCGGCGGCCGGTTTATTAGGCGACTCACGTCCAGTAATTGCAGCCAGACGTTTCCATTAGGAATTTAAATATTGATTTTCGCCGCGCGGCCGGCTCGCTCCGCGTAATGGAATCTCAAAAGCGTGGAAACTAGGTTTCGGGCATATCAGTTGGCGCTCCCTCCAACAAACCGAGCTCGAGCTCGAGCTCGAGCTCTCCTGCCTCCTGCCTCCTGGGATATCGCCGATCCCTCTTCACCCCTTCGCTCCTACTCTTTCCGAGCGGCTAGCCATCAGACCACCAACCCCCCAGCCCCCCATCCCCCCATCCCCCCATCCCCCTAAAGCCCCGGGCGCATTCGGAATCGCAGATCAAAGTTACCGCTAAGTGTGTTAAGTTCCGCCTCTGCCGCTTAATCTACCTCCGCGGTGCTTCATTATGCCAGTCGGCGAGAGAGTTGATTGAGATCACCGGGCTCGATTGCGCTCTCAATCCACAGGCCACTCTTTTTCCCGGAGAATCTCCGCCAAAGGGAAGGGAATAGCGCAATTTCTCGGAGAAAGCGGCGAGTTGACGACGCGATCGGAAGGAGCTATGTACTCTCGGACAAGGAATTTGCAGGAGGTTGCCTGTGAGGTTTTCGGGGATGAGAAGAGGTCGCGAAGTATCCTCGAACGTGCTCGGCTTGGTTGTTATTGATATCCGATATATGCGGCTCTCTCTGGGCGGCGGAATCTCGGGCGCAGCAAGTTGCATGGGGAAAAGCCGGCGGCGGCTCATCGGATGCCGTGAGCTCGGCAGCTCGCGTCATCGGCATAGAGGAGAGAGAAGAGAGGAGAGAGGAGAGAGGATGCTGTCGGCCCCGAGCGACGTCTGCTTACACGCGTGTCTGGCGTGGAGCCGCGCGCCCTCGATGAAAGGATTACGCGCGAGGAGACGCGCTCACGCTCACGCACACGTCAGCGCCCGCGGCTTCATTAGCGACGCGACGGATCCGCGTGATTTAAGCCCCTGGAAAGCCTCAATTTCCCCGGTCATTTACGAGGCGTCGCGTCGCCAAGAGCTAACGAGACAGGAACACAAGAGAGCCGAGTCCGAATCTCCCTGTGGCTCGATTGCAAAGGTGCGCGGGCAAAAGTAGCACGCGGAGGATAAAGTCTCCGCACGTAGAACGTGCGAGCACTCGATATAGACGAAAGGAAGGTGGGAGGCTCGCGAGAGTGGCTTATTCCGGCTTATTCCCTTACTCGCGATCGGATCACGCGCCCGCATCAATATTTACTCACGCGCTCGACGAATGACTGTCGAGGCCGATCCATCCACGCCTTTTCGCACCCTCGCCCCCACCCCATCCCCAAAACTCAACACCCGCATCCTCTTCCCGGCCGACTGAGACATTTTACTCGAACCTCGCCACTATTATTTATTCAAGGCCGTCGGTGGAAATAGGTCGCTTTGCGCTCGACTCGTCTGCCGCGGGGTTAAGAGGGTGCCGTCGCCCGTCGCCCGTCGCCCTGGCGGTCTTCGTCGGGCCCGAAGAATCCTCGAGGTGACGTCGCGCCGTCGCCGTCGATCTCGCAGGTGGCTCATAATCTCCTCGGCAGCCCCCTAATCTCCCCGAGGCCTAAGCTATCACGGCATATTCCCCCACCGTGTGTGTCCTCGGGATATAACTCGGCGAAGACTTCTCGCCGCTCGCGTTCGTCAACCCGCGCGCCGATTAAACCAGAGCTCGAGCGCTCGAGAGCTCGAAGAATTCCTCGATAAGGAGGAACCTCGGTACTCGTGTCGGGTATAGCTCGAGATCGAACTCGAAGTGCTCCTGCTCGATTACATCGAGGGGGGAGGGTGGGTGGGCTGCGATAACGAGCGAACAGGCGAATCTATCGAGCCGGAGAGATAGTCGAGAGCAATAGCTCTCGCCACTCATCGACCTCGAGGATACCCTGACGATTCTCCCTCGGCGAGCCTCGACCGAGCCGAGACCGATTATCCTTTCGCTGCCCGCCACTAATGGCCCATCTATTTCACTAAACGACTCAGCCCCCCGGGCTGAACCTCCGAAACATACACGCCCGACATATCTTGGAAAAATGAGAGCAAGTGCCGCGAGAACGAATCACAGCCGGCCGGTTTTACATAGCAAACAGATACATATATGTATTCCTATGCGCAGACCCTCCGGCTGGAATTGCGAGCGACGAATCGCTGGATATAGAATTCGTTCGAGAACCGGTTACCTTGCGAAGGCGAGAGAGAGATAGAGTTCTGCTTCTTTAAGCTCGTGTACCTTTTGCTCGGAAGGATTACAATAGCAAACTCGTCGCCAACGGGAAAAACCAGCGGCTTTCCTTCCATCCCGTCGTTATTGAGAGCTGCTAGTAATTGCGCGGCTTGTTATTGGAGATGGCGAAGAAATCCTTCTCGGCGAGCGACCTGGAGAACTGGAGTTGGCAGTTTTCCGGGGGACGAAGTTTAGCGAAAGATTCTACCGGGGAAAAGGTCTCGTTCTACGCTGGCTGGTTGGTGGATTACATTTGCTCGGGGAAGAGTTTACTGCCGCGCGGCTTTTTTCCTTGAGGTTGAGGAGGTTTCGGTTCTTATCTGCGGGCTATTCGGCGAATCCAGCCGGCGGAAACTATGGTGATAGATGGAGAGCCGTGACGCTCGTTCGGGTTGGGGTGTCCTCGGGAGAGAGCGGCTCCTTTGAATCCGGAACGACACGTCTGCCGATCCCGATTGTCGGCTTCCGATCGGCGATGGGCCCCGGGCCCCCGGCAACGACACGTACACGCGTACGCGTAATGCCGATCGTCCTTCTCCGGCTTCTCCGCGCGCGCCTTATCGGAATAACACTGTCAGCGAATTCGAGATTGGCCTCCCGGGGAATTGCTCGCCTCTCCTATTTTCCTCGCCACCAGCCTCACTAATCCCCTTGGCGAGGCCTCGCCGTCTCCCACATATCAACACCCCTTTCGACACACCCTTTCATCGCCCGCGACAACTTAAACAACTCGGCTACTCCGCTAATTGCGGCTCGCGCGCAATTACCAAACCCCATTTTCCCATCGGCAGAACACTACGCGTTCACGCCGCCAACTCAAACCTACTGTCACTCGAGACGCATTGCAAAGAGCTCGCGGGTCATTTCGCCCGCGAGAAAATCCCCGGCAACTCCAATGCCGCAATTTAATTCCGAGAGAAGAGAGAAGAGAGAAGAGAGAAAGGAGCTTTTCGAAACGCCACTTTTCCCCACCGAACGCTCTTGGCCTGATTTTTTCTCTCGCCCCCGCCAGCCTAAACTCTCCGCTCCTCGGCAAACTTGCCGCCGTATTATTCGGAGCGTTTTCCCCGGCGGTGATTCGCAGTTTTTCGCTGCTCTCCCCGCGGCGGCTGATATTAATTAGAGCGATAAATTAGTTGGGTGAAAGCTATCGGGGAGGGTGGCTCGCTCCCCGCGGAGGAAGACGAGTCCGGCGGTCAGTTGCGTAAATATGTTTACGGGAAGAACACACGGAAACTGAAGGGGACGAACCCACTAACCTTCTCTCTCTCTCTCTCTCTCTCTCTCTCTCTGACATGAGCCTCGTATTTATAGGAAGAGTTTCAGCAGGGATTTGTCAGTGGGGCTGGTGCATTAGCTTCCTAGAGAGGCAGCGCGGACGATAAACCGAGGCTGCTACCACTCGCTGGCAGGGGAAGTTAGTCTTTGGCGCTCGGCTAAGGGCGAACGTGCGCCTTATCGAAGGATCGATCCTCAAGAAAGATATCTCTCACCTAGGAGCAAACACCCTCTTTCCTCGCTCCTCTTTTTCCCCACCTCCCTCTCCCTCTCCCTCCCCTCGAAAAAGACGTCTTCTCGAAATAGACCGCATCGTTCCGGTGACACTAGAGAAATCGCGGGTCACCCGATTACATCGATCGACACAACTACCCGGCCGGCGCCCGGTACAATCTAACGAGGCTACATCGAGGACCCAAGCTGAGAAAAAGTGCGCGCAACGCAATTGGAAAGGAGTGTAAGAGTCTCTAACGAGTGGATTATTACTGGAGAGGGGCGGGGGCGCGAAAGGAAGTGGCGGGCGTTAGTGCGGCTCTAAAAGGGTAAATAAATAAAAGTAAACGGAGGGGGAGGGGGAGGGGGGTGAGAGGCATTACCGTTTGGCGAGATGCCCGGTGTATGTATATCGCGGCGGGCGGCGGACGCGGGCATAGATATTGGTCTGGTGGCGAGTGGCGAGGGTGGTTCCTCGCTGTTTTCGGAGCGTGGGAGAATCAAGCCTGCAATCAACTCTCTCTCTCGCTCGGTGGCATTATTGTTCGCATCCGTTACCATTCCGGCCCCGCCATTCGGATTACCGATTCGTCAATTAGCGCGGCTAATTTATTTATTGCCGACTCTCCCGACTCTCTCGCCGCCTTGCGTACCGGCCACAATTCTTTCCGTCTCAGCACCAGGCCATATTGGCCCGCGAGAGCGGCAACTGCACGGACTCCCTAAGAACACTTAATTCGCCCGGCAAGCTTACGGGGAAATACCGGGATCTCACTTGTCCCACGGCGGCCGTCTACTCTTGCCGAGCTGGAGGAGCGCGTGCTCGCTCGACCAACATTATCGCGGGAGATGCTCGATTTATTAGCTACTGGGCTCTACATGCGACTCGCTCGCTCCATGTAGCTCGCAACTTTTCATTCCAGTAGCAGCTCTGCTCTCTCGCTCTCTGTTAGGAGAGACGATTTCATCGCTGATTGATTTATTTTGATTTTTTTCGCAATTTTTTTACTAGAGTTGACAAGGGCAAGCACTGCGGAAGAAAACTACTTGGCGTTTCTCTGCACATTCTAATGTCAGTTTGGCAGATTGATTATATCGAAGATGAGATTGGTTGTTTTCATTGGATAATGCCGGGGGTGGGAAATTGAAGGCAGCGAAGCGGCGAACGAGCGCTCGCGACGTCGATGCATAAATCGCCTGATTTCTCAAAGCGAAGACTCCAGTCGATCACTTAACCCCCTCCAGATCCTTTCTCCCTCACGACTCGACGGAGAATCGGCGGAGAATCGCAACTTTTTCTCCCTTAGCCTTACACGCTCGCCAACTCATAACGCGCGCTTTCCGCTTCCCGCTTTCCGCTTTCCAGCCGAGTCGCTCCGCCGCCGCCGCCCGAGACATATAAAGTAGGAAGCGCAGGCGGCACCGAGCGCCACGGGAAATTGCCGAGGGTCTTTCGGCCCCGCAGAGAGCGCAATCCGGAGGACGAGCCGGATGGCTCGGTTAGGGGAGATTTCGATGCTAATTTGAGATACCGGCGGCGCATAATTTACGATGTTTCTCATTAGAGGTGCTTTTCTAGATGGGACGTAGACAGAGGCGCATCACTGCCGACAGGAAGAGGTGGACGCGAAAGTTTCGAGGAACCTACCACCTTCTTCCTCGTTAGGCCGCGCGCTCTATTATGCCGCCTCTCACGCCCGACTGCGCGTAATCTCGAATCTAACCCAGAACCATCTCACTTTCCCTCGATATTAAAAACTCCCGATCGCTTTTCGCCCCTTTCGAGCGCATCCTCCACTCGCCGAGGAATTCCTCGGGTGGATTCCTCGGACGCGCTCGAGGGAGACAAAAAAGCAAGCTATATCTCGCTAATATTTCATAATACATAGAATCCTCTGATCCTCCGCTTTCACCTCGAATCGGCGATATCCAATCGCTCTCGACATCTCGTCCTGCGGCGAGCGATGGATTACCGAAGCCAGGGAGGGATCCCTGTTGCCCAGGGCGAATTTCGCTCATATCGCCGCCGATATCCGATTCCGCCCTGCGAGGGCCCGCAGTCTCCGGGCGAAAGAGCGCCGAGAGCTCGAGCAACAGACAGAGCTTTTCTTTATGAGGAGAAACGCGCCGCCCTCCACCACCACCGCTCCCGGGGAGATGGAAATATTCCCAGCACGAGGGAAATTGTATTTCCTCGGAAGAATAAGAGCCGCCCGCTGCGAGTGCTGCTGGAGATCAGGCTTGTGGACATTCTTTCTATATCGCCGTAAAGAGAGGAATCGCGCGCCGAGGGGGGGTTGGGGGTTGGAATATCGGAGATAAAGGGGGACGGGAGCATTTGTCGCAGCGAGAAGACCCCCGGCAATAAGGTATCGAGCGATTTCAATACAGGTTTACTCCCTCGATATCCTATTATCGAATCTCCCTCTCTCCTCGAGCAGGGGGCGAACAAGGTACTACTTGGCCCCCTCCGAGCGCCAGATAATAATGTAATTGGATAATTCATAGAAGGTAAGCGCTCGTACTTGCGCCCGTGAAGAGCTCCATTATCACGGACCACCGGCTTTGTAATGCAAAACCAATTTCCCCCCTCCCCCCTCCAGCGCACAGCTGGCTCCACGTTTTACCGACGGATTCTCGTCTCCTCTCCTTTAACCTCGCTCTCCCCGGTCTCCAATCGTTATTCCTTGCAATTGGGCGGGCGCGCGACCTCCCGCCGCATTGTATGTCGGCGGATGACTCGTTGAATAAACAGACGGACATTTACCGGAAGCTTCCTCCTCGGAGCTCGTGTGCTCCTCGTCTGGCGGCCCGAGGGCCTCGGAGAGTTAACGAGGGCGGAATTGAAGTGTAAGCCGGCGCGCGGCCGCCGCGAGTAATTTCCGGGCGGCGTTTTGATCGACGCCGGGCCCTCGCTTGAGAAAAAGGGCTCATAACGGTTAGCTAAGTCTAAGGGCGGAGAGGGAAGCCACCGGTGAATTATGGATGACGGGCGCGCGCTGCTGGAAAGCTGCTGAGACGGCGACCTCCCTCTCTCTCCCGAGAGAGCCAAGAGAGAGAGGGAGAGAGAGAGTCGCAGCCGAAGGTGGAACTCGCGGCGAGACTCGCCTCAATTAGCCTCGCAGGGAAATTCCGGCTTCCAGCCGCGGCCGCGCAGGAAGAGGCGAGCATTGCGGATCAAGGGAGCAGCGCACTCTATCTTTGTGCCATTAGCTTTTGACGCGCCGGCAAAGCCACCGGTGCTTCTCTATTTGCATACATTGATGAACCCTGCCCCCCAATCCACCACCCCCCAGCAGCGAAGAGCCACTGCCAAATATGCAAGGGCAAAACGAGCCGCTCTCCTCCCGTTCCCACTGATATCCATATCAGGCTAGCTGCTCCTACTCCTCCCCATCAATCTCCAGTCAGCGCTGAATGAGCCAGACTCCTCTGTCAATCAGCCGCCACCCCCGAATCGGTCGCGCGGCTAATGAAACCTGTCGATAAATTTCAATGTGTTTGTGTATTTTAATAATTGCGTAATTCTGCGAGCATGAAATACCTGTCGAATTAACAAACTGATAATTTATTAATTGACAAGCTCCACCTCCGGTAACGGGAGCGGGGGTGGGGGGTTGATGAATGGGATTCGGGTGGGGAGATAATGAGAGAGCGGGCGGGTAAATGAAAGTGTAATAAGTCAGTGACGCGGCCGGGTGGAAAAACTGTCGGAGATGGGAGATGGGACGATGGGAGAGGGGCGGAGGCAGGTAATACGCAGGATCGAAATGGGAAAGGAGGAGGTGGCGGAATGGGATATGCGGGATCCATTAAACCGGGGGAGAAATTCACCAGCGAACAAATATCCGGCTTGCTCGCGAGGCATTCGTGACCGCGGATCTCTGCTACTCTGGTACTCTGGTACTGCGCTGCTGTTCTTGTCCGGGCGCGCGTCAACCAGCGACGGACAGTTTGATGGATCGAGCGAGAAAGTGCGCACCCTCTCTCTCTCTCTCTCTCTCTCGGGGACGATGCGCGTTCTGGCTCGGAGGGTGCATATAATTGAATACGTCGAGTCAGCCCTTTCCAATTAGAGGGATCTCGCCGGGGAAGATCGACGAGGCGACGCTCTCTTTGCGACGCTGGTATAATTCAATCGAGACAAAAAGCCCCGATTTTCCTCCCGATCCTCGCCGACAATCGAGTCCGCCCATCGCCAAAACCAAAAAGAAGCCCGGCCGCCCGGAAGAGCTAGATATTTTTTCGCGAACCCGCGTTATTGGACTCGCGTGGCCGCGCGCGTTTCATATATTCATACCGACGCTCTTCCATCCCGGCCTCCCCTTTGATTCATTGGCCGGGCCAACTATCGTTTACTTTAATCGACCGTATTTTACTCGCCCAACAATCCCGCGCTCGCTCGCAGTCTTGAACCACTTTAACGCCTGTTTCCCGTTTCCCGTTTCCCGTTTCCCGGAGGCAGCATCTGCAACTCGCCCGGAGGTGCGCGGCCGCGTTAACTCGGCGCACTTGATACTCGGGAAATTCGGACAGCATTATCTCCGGCGGAATAAGTTGGAGAGCATCTCCCTCTCATTGGCGAGGTAGCGCGCGCCAACTTTTCACTTCCTTCACCGGCTCGGGCTTCTCTCTCTCGGCCACATTTGGTCATTTCCCAGAGCCGCGGTGAGCCCGAGGTGCCGCCCGAAGGAAGACGCTCTTCCCCGGGAATTTGTCACTTTATCCGCAGGGTTTCCAGAGAGGAATTCAGACGGCGCCCGCATTCCCCGGGAATACTCGTTAGACAATAGTCTCGCGGTAAACAAATGACTGAAGCTATAGGGGTGCCATTCTCCGGAAGGATGAAACAGGTGGACTGACTGCTCAGGAAAATTGTTCATCTTTGAAGGAGCTTGAGAAGCAGCGAGAATGACCCACTCGGCAAACAACCGGGAGCGTTCTAACCGGCTGTAAACGAAGAGAGCGCTCGCTCGCACTTATCGGAGTTTGCCCGGGCAGTGTTTGTAGTGTCACGCGCCGATGATCCAACCGGCGGCTACCTCTTCCGCGCACGCGGCTCACGCGGCACACGCGGTACAATGACATTGTATTTGGCAGACAGGGCTCAAGACTATATTGCGCGCTATCTTGCTACTATCTCGCTACTATCTATCTCACCAAGCGCATTACGCCATTCCATTTAGTAATCAGACCAGTTCTCCCATGACTGGTTCTCGAGGCTCAACTGGCATAGATTCCGAGTGGCGGGAGAGCGAGGAGGAAGGCGAGTGGCAACGAGAGGATATCGGCGTTGGCGTGATCTCGTTGAGCCGCAAGTATATTCCTAGGTCAACAGGCCTCTCCTCGCTCTGGCTAACGTCATTGCGTCGAGCGCGACGTAAAAATCAAAACCCTCTCTCTCTCTCACTCGCTTTAGTTTACACGAGGGCGTGGGTGCCGCGCCAGTAATAATTAAAAACGGAATACTCTGCCATTACGCGGGCAATTTCGGGGAGTGTTCGACGTCGGTGGATGGAAGTAAGTGCGAGGGAGAGAATTCCCGAATAAGTTAACTCGTGTCCGCAGGAGCGACGTGTGGCCGCGTCCGCAGAGTTGGCGGGAATCTGGCCATCAAACCGAACGCGATCCGGCGAGCGATTGCCGCTGGTTTAAACCGAATGGTACTATCGTGTTCTTGTCAACTGGGTCAGCGGGAGCCTGGAAACGGGCCGAGCTCTCCACCGACACCCTCACTCCGGTCTATAGTATATAGAATATATAGATCCTCTCACTCTTTTTCCATCGCGTGCTCGCAGGTGTCTCGGTGTCAAAGGGCAATCGGAGAATAATCCAATGGAAGAAAGAAAGAAGGAGGAAGAAGACTGCCGGGAGAGGAGGGAGAGGTATTGATTGGTGGGCGGGTGGGATTTTATCGGGAAGGTTGGCTGATTTATCAATACAAGGTGTCCGTGGGCAGTGAGCCGTGCGATATGTATCGCTAGAGCGAAGTTGCTTCTATTTGCAATGGTAATGGAGATAAGACGCGTGGCCCAGGTGAGCGGGACTCCCGAGAGCAGAAGGTTTTTCCGGGGCGTGGAAGCAAACGCACAAAGAGAGAGAGGAAGAGAGAGAGCGAGAGAGAGAGAGAGGATTAGCTCGCCGGTTACCGTCGATCGTTTATCGATACGCATGTCTACGCGGGAGCGCCGCGCTAACGATCAAGGCCAATTTTCCGCTAAACGCTAATTCGCTTAATTCTGATCGCGCGATTGCTCCCCCAGCTCCCTCTCCCTCTCCCTCTCCCTCTCGCGCTTCTCTAAATCGGTGTTTACCGTGTCGAGCAGCAACCTCCAGCCCGCAGCCCATAGCCCACAGCCGCACGCCGGACTCTGCCTAGCGGCGCTAAATTCGTTCGAATCTCGTTTGCCGAATCTCGCGGCAAACTGCGAAGGCTCGCCCGGCCCGCACCGAGAGAGAACCGCACGGATATTCGTGAGCGCGCAAGGCGTAATTCGATGGCGCAGCACACAACGGGCGCCGAGGAACACACGATCGAGGATCCCATGGTGCTTAACGTAATCGGGCGGCGAGGAGGCCCGCACGCCAATTCCAGTATCGGAATAGATTAATACCGCGGCGTTGCGTGCCTGCTCGCCCCGAGGCTCGAGATCGCGTGGCCGCGGCAACCCTCTCTAAATACAGGTACGTAATGTTAATTAGCACCGGCGAGCCACCGGAAGTCGGTTATCTTATCGGCGAGGCCGCGAGGACCCGTGATCGACAGGCGGCTTTTCGCGTCGGGTGCGAGACTCTTCGATCTTCGATCTTCGGGAATTCTTAGCTCGTCGACTTTCGAGCGCGGGGCCTTTTATTCTCCAATCAAAACAAAGCCGGGAAGCGAATCTGAGGATGCGACGGGTCTCGAGGGAGATTAGTGAAATCTGTGGAGATAAGTCTGATGTGTCAGAGGTTTAATCTAATCGAGATTACTAGTTGGATTCTTCCGCCGCGAGACTCTTCTGTGAAGCGGTGAAGAGCGCGGATAAGATGGAATCGAAGCGCGTGATTAGTGTCAGCCGGTGGTTGCATCCGGAATATTGGCGAGGTTCCCTCAGCTGGTCCCTCGAATCTAATCTCAGTCCGATAGCCCGCGGCTTCCCGGTAAGAGGCTCCGCGAAGGTGCCAGTGTCGAGAGCAACTTTCAATCGTAGTTCTGTTTAGTGTTGGAGAACGCCTGGTATAATCGTGGTTACGCGGGAGCAACGAGCCCCGCCAATTGAATCGTTTGACCCATTTTTATTGGCGAGGCCCGCGCGCGTGCACGCGACGGACCACGTGGCCGTCGAGAGGTCTGGCAGCGCGACAGATAACTCGGACACGCAAGGAAGAGGAGCTCGCGCGCGCGCGCGTCTGTCGCGTGAGAGTCGGAAAATGCGCGAGAGTCCTCGCCGCACTTCTAACTGACCGGCAAATATTTGCCCGCGACGCATAGAAACGCACGGCTCGCACGGAGCGCGGTTGTCGCGCACGGAAGCAATCACTCGTCTCCTGGGACGGAGCGCCGGAAGGACACAACTCTTCCAACTCCGAGTTCTTCGGGACCTTGAGAAGTCGAAAGCTCTCCACGGATATGGTGAGGGACGACTCGAAGAACGCCAAGATCTCGACGATACCCGGTGAGCTTCAACACGAGACGCGTCCAAACGCGAACAGAAGCGAAAAAGCTCCTTGGCAATTAGTGATTACGCAACCAGTGCGCGACGATGTCTAACAGACTTGACTGTAAGTTTCAGTGAGCAGGAATGACGTCTCGGGACCGGCCGACTTTGAGAAGGCGATCACTGCCACAGGTAAAAATAGCTTTTCTAGTTCAGCGGCTCTCTCTCTCTCTCTCTCTCTCTCTCTCTCTTCCGCCTAGCGAGAAACTCTCAAGCGAACCAACACTGCGCAGGTTTCGGCAAGTTCAACGTGCTGCTCTTCCTGGCGGCGGTGCCGATAGGATGGTCGGGCGTCTTCGACACGACCACCGGCGCCTTCCTCCTCGCGTCGGCCGAGTGCGACCTCCAGCTCACCTTCTTCCGCAAGGGCGTCCTCGTCGCGTTCCCTTACATAGGTACGCGGCTTGCTCACTTAGACATCTAGCATGAGCGATCGCGCCCTTTTCACCCGGCCAAACTCCATTTCCACAGGCATGGTGCTCACGTCCTTCCTCTGGGACTACATAACACCGTACACCGGCATGAGGACCCTCTTCGTCCTCTCGATGCTCGCCGATTCCATTCTCAACCTGCTCTCGAGCTCCGTCGACTCCTACTACCTCTTCCTCCTCATCAAGTTCCTCACCGGGATACTGTGAGTAAACGCGCCAGCGAGTATAATGGAGAGGAGGTTTTTGTCAGGGTGATAAACAGGTAGTTTGTTAGAGCGGGCGGTCCATTGGCGATGGTGATGGGCTACCTCTCGGAATTCCACGGGGCCAAGTATAAGCCGTGCTACGCGAGGTGGGCTGGGTTTGTACTGGTCGTCGCGAACATGGTACCCGCAGGTAATTATTGATGGTTCAATTCTAATGTGATTGCGGATCTCTATCGATTTATATTGATACATATATATACTGACCTTGTCAAACATTAAACTTAACACGAAACGGATTTGCTCACGAGGAAAATAATCATATCTGCCAAACAACAGAACCGATCCGCTTGATTCTTTGCTCATTGGATTCAGAAAAACTGCAGCTAAAATACAAAATTCAGAAATAAATCCTTAATACCGTAACGTTTTCATAAATCGAGAAGAAAGTTTGGCATCGATCGAATCCGCGATACTTCGGGATAATAGTCTCGGCTATCGCGTGCCGTAGGGGACTACTACTACTTAGCGCGAGACTCTACTGAGCTGATGATTGGTTGATTGATTGGTTGGACGTTTGGCAGCGATCGCATTCTCGGTGCTGCCGTTGCCCTGGAGGTTCGAGGTGTTCGGCCGCGAGTACAACGTCTGGCGGGTCTACGTCTTGATCTGCTCGATCGTGCCGGTGGTCGGTCTGGTGACGTCGTGCGTTCTACCCGACAGCCCCAAGTACCTAATGGAGATCGGCAGGCCCGAAGAAGCTCTCCGCTTATTGAGGACAATGTACTGGCTCAACACCGGCAAGCCAGCCAACACTTTTCCGGTAAGCTCCCCCCGCCCCCGCCCCTGATTGATCAATCTTCCGGGCGAGAGTGTCACGTACTCTCGAGGTGTAGTAGCTAGCCTGTTCGTCTCATTAAACGGAGAAAAAGCCGATCGATTCACGGTTGCATCACGCGCGCCCGCCAGCCTGAAAGGGAAGAGCCCGAGTCGAGTGGAGGAGTGGAGGAGCGGAGGAGGATGGGAGAGAGGAGTACACTTGGCACGAGGCGCACAATGAGCCATTGTTCCCCCATTAATATTTCTCCGCGAGCTTATCGAGCACGGGCGAGCTTTCAGGCTCGCGCTTTCGAGCCTTTTTAACGAACGAGCGGGACGATAGGCGCCAGCCCACCCGCGCACCCACACACCCGCGCACCACCGCCCGCCAAACAAACGACAGGTTTTATTTACGGGGGAGACCCGCCGAAGACCGAAAGCCTGAAAGCTCTCGGCTCGCGGGAGCCCGTGAAACCAGTCGAGCAGACGAGCAGCCTCTCTCTCTCTCTCGAGGCCAGACGGCTGGATGCCCTGACAACACCGGGCAAATAGCATTTTTCCCCGGGAATAGAACATTTAGATAGGCTCGCGATGTATAATTCACTCGACAGCCTGGCGGAGCTTCGCACGCATTGTTCGCCCTCGCTCTCCCTTCCAGATAAAAGGTCTACTGGCGCGACCGAAGGCCGAGCTTTCGAGGCCCCTCCTCAAGTCCTGCTCCGAGAAAGTACGCCTCTCCTGGTACAACACCAAGCTTCTATTCTCCACCGCGTACCTGCCTGCCGTCTTCTACCTCTGCTTCCTGCAGTTCGGCAGTATGCTCGGGTGAGTTCACACCTACTTTTATTGAGCTCCACACTCCTTCTTATTGAATGGTTGCTGTTGCTGGTGCGACAGTTCGGCTCGCTGGCTTAATTCTTTTTTTTTACATTTTGAACGTCCGTTTCCGTCTCTAGGCGACCAATTGGACTTCTTTCTTTCTTTTATGAACTTGAATCTATTATTAATTATATATAATTAATTTATAATTTATAATTTATATATATATGTATTATTATACAATTATATATAGAATTAAGTTGAATAAGAAAGAGATTGTGCGGCGGAGCTCAATATAATATATAATATATAATTAATACAATTAGAGTGAATTCTGTCAAAGAGGAATGAGTTGAGTTGCTCTGTTCAGGTTCAACGTGATGCGGCTGTGGGTGCCGCACCTCTTCATCATCCTGAATAATTTCGACGGAGAGCGCTCGACGCCGATCGGGCGCGCACCGACGATATGCGAGATGCTGGACCGGCGGGCCGCGCTGCCCGCACGGGATCACGTCGATTGCCCCAACTTTGGCGATACCTGCATCGATGTGCGTCTAGATTAGCCTCAGCTATCGGGAACTCGAGCCCTCGAGTATGGTAAAGCGAGTAATTAGCTGTTGTCGTTGCAGTGGGTGGTGAGGCCGTCGGTCTATCAGAATTCGACGACCATCGCGTCCTCGGCGATCCTCTTCTCCTTCACCCTGGGAATCCTCGCAACCACTCGTTGCAGGAAGAAGACGGTCATAAGTGAGTTTTTGAGCTGGAGAAACGAGATTGAGAATATGATCGGTGAGTTAATCGATGGATGCTCTTTGCTCTTGCAGTTTGCGCCTTTCTGATATCAGTGGTAAGCAGTTTCGGGATAAATTGGGCGCAGGCTCCTCCCTACATGCTGACGCTGGGCGCCGCTATTATCGTGACGGGAAGAATAGCGGGTAATATCGTTACCGCAGTGAATGCCGACGTTATTCCTATCCCATTAAGGTAATGCCTCGCAAACAACCCGACCACGCGACCAGCGCACTCGCCAATCTTCCCCAACAGTTGTTACCGATCGAGAGCACCCACTCTCTCTCCCTTCCCGCACTCGCTTTACAACCAATTCCAACCCGCGAACACGATCGATTCTACATTAAAACCTCATTACTTCAAGGCCGACGAGTTTAAGTCTGCTGACATTCGTCGGGAACCTGGCGGCGATAATTGGCAACTTGCTCTTCTCCGCGCTCCTCGAGCTCGACTGCCTTACGGCCTACATGGGCATGGGATGCCTCTTTGTCGGTGGGTTTCTTTCAGTTCCGTCTAAAACCCTCAATTTCAAGGGAATCTGTATTCGTCACTTTGGTTCCAGGGTGCGTGGGTATGTCGATCTTCCATCCGAAGCCGCCGAGGGCTCCAGCGAAGAATCTCGCCAGCATCGGCACGTAGAGGAGGAGGAGGATGAGGAGGATGAGGAGGATGAGGAGGTGGAAGGCGATCCGAGAATCCGGGAAACGGCTCTCGGAAGTACACGGTAGAGGGTCCGTGTTCTTGAGGCTCGTTCATAGGGAATGAAGGGAATGAAGTTGGCGCACTCAGTTGGCCTGTGATACGTTTCTAAAGTAGAGCTACTCTGACACTATCCGCGATCTTAATAACGAATAACTTGGCCGATCTGCACCGGGCCGCGGCAAACTTTCAAGAAAGCCCCGGGAAAGAGGGAAAGAGGGAGAGAAGGAGAGATTGTAATTCGGCGGCGATGGGGAGTCGAGATAATTTTTAGTCAACCGTTCCTCCACCATTATATTCTAGACACGTAGATGATAAGATTTTAAATGCTATTATTAATAAACCTATTTTTTTTACATAAAACAAAACCACCCCCACCCTTCAAGTACATAACACCTAGGCCGCGTACTCGGAGATAAGAGCAAGTGTTGTTGGCCGGATGGCAAAGGGGCCGAGAGCGCGTCTCGTAGCAAGCATTTAGTCCCTTTAACGGCGGAGACGATTGCGTTATAACGAAGCCCATTACACCGCCCGGCCCTCCCAACCATCACACTGTTTCTCCTCTCCAAATATACAGCATAACCCGAGAGACAGAGGGAGCAGAGGGAGAGGAAGGTGCTCGGGCTGACACTGGTTTCCAGCTACGTTTCCGATGAGTTTAGCAATGCCAGTCGGAGAATTGCTCGCAATTATGAGGACGACCTACTTCCCGTCACTCCGCATCCACTGATTATAACGAATAACAATGGCTCCACTCGACCTTTCGAGATGCGATCCATCGAGTGGATTCCTTTACCCTTGTCAGCCGCCACTTGGCCGATCAAAGTCAAGTTTACATTCCGCCCGACGACAAATCGCCGACTACCCCGACTACCCCGGCGAACGATCCTATTCAGAGTGTAACGCGTAAGCTCGAGAGTATAAGAGACCATTAAAGCTTATCGCGAATCAACCGCGCCGGCGAGTACAAGAGGAACAGGAGAAGAGAGAGGTGAAGAGAGAGCGCGAGAGCTCTGTCCTCGAGCGATAAGAAGCTCGGCCGCTTTAATGTGGCTTGTTACAATTCCAACACCTGCTGCTGGCGCTCGCAAGCTTCTTTGAGCGAGCGACCGCCGAGATGGGATGACGCTCGGCAGAGAGGACTCTGGGAGGCTGAGCTGGCTTTGTCCTCGAAGCATCAGGCTCCCGGTAATATGAGCGCGCGCCGTAAGAAATGAGCCGGGACACGTGGTCGCGCGGCCAGCTAATGGGATTTCATGGGAAATTAACACGCTGCCCGTAATAATCGAGGGCATCGTCTAATACCCCATCGTTCCACCTGGAACGGGAAGCCGCTGGAGGGAGAGAGGGGTCGAGGGGGATCAGTGCGTTACACCTTGTATTCGGCGATAGTTAATTAGCGCGGGCCCGGGCTCAAAGGGTATTTACCGGCCAAGTTTATCGTTGACGCGTTCATAACGAGCTACCTCCGCCACAATGGAAGTCTGTCCATTGAATCGGTCCTCGCAAATCCCCGCGCTCCGCCCTCTCGCCAATAAAAGGATCACTTAGTTTCGATATAGGTCGAGAGTGGTGCGAGCCGGAGGGAAGCGCAAGTGTCCGATTATCAAGGATCAATGTATCATTGGGTTTTACTTTGATTCCCACTCACGCCGCGTTCAGTTTTCATTGCAATCCTCCGTTATATCGAGCAAAAAGTTGGCCCAATCTCCATGGGAGAGAGCTGGACGAAAAAATGTAAAAGGAAGATAGATATGGTAGAGAAAGATAGATATGCATATCATACAGATATTAATTAGCGTGATGTTAATGGAGGTCTTCTTTTGATAACATAAACCGAGGACAAAGGCAATTCAGCCGTCAGAGAAGGGTGGGTTGGCTTTATACGATATTGAAAATTGAGCTTTCCGCGTCAATATTTAAAATCGAATAAACCAAACTTCACACCCGGAATCGCATTACAAAAACGAGTTAGGTGTAAGTGAGGCGGGCGGGCACCGAGTGTTACAGAGGCATACGTGTTAGACACGCGTCGAGGAGAGACAGAGAGCACAGGAGCGCGAGGGCTGGTTGGATTATTGCGGTGGAATTTCGGGGCGAGTTAAACGAGCAGGTACAATGACGCGTGAGTAAATTGCGCGGAAAGTTTGCATCTGCCGAATACGCATGAGGAAACCAGGCCGCGTGCTCTAACAGCGCGGAATGGCAGTGCTTCTGCCTCTCCTCTCTCTCCTCCCTCTCCTCTCTCTCTCTCGGTGCACTGTGGTGCTCTTGTCTTGGCTTCGCCGGAAGCATAAACATCCCAAGTTCCCCGGGGCGCCTGTACGTGCCAGCTTTGCGACAATCCCACTCCGGCCGACCAACCCCCTTGCTAATAAGTGCCCTTCTCACTCTCTCCAAACCACCCCCTTCCCACCTCCCTCTCGCGCCGCTCTCGGCCAAATTAAACTTGGCCAGCTGCATAATGATGCAACCCGACGACATGGACTCGACACTGCCAGAAATGCAGATCGCACACACCCGACGAGCTCGGATATGAATACGAATTTTATCCACTTCGGGGATGAATTGGCGGAAATGGCAAGCTGTTAGATTTGCATGGGACAGGAATTGCAATGGTTAAGTCAAAGGTGGCGAGTGTGGGGTGTGGGGGAGATAGGGGGTGGGAGGGTAAAAATGTGGATTGGAGGAAATCGATATTGGGGAGGGAAGAGTTGTTACCGACCTGGAGGGAACCGGTGGTCGGAAGTGGACTCACTGACGGCAACCGGAGGCGGTTGAGGGTAAAAGTCTATTTGAGTCCTCTTCGCTCTTATCCCAACTCTCCTACATTATCAGCGCTCGTGACGGCAGGAGGGTGAACTTCCCGGTTGGCTCTCATTTAGCCCCTGCTGGCATTCACCCTCGCAACCTTCAAGGGTAAACCCTTCAATCGCCGACAATGTCAGAAATATTAACAGGCTATCAAAAAGCGCACTCTGTCACTGGTAAGACAATTTACAAACCCCTTTGATAAAAGAGACGATTATTCCTCGCAATAATCACAAAGATGTTCTTCCTCTCATAAACTCTTGTCGAGCGAAATGAGTCTGGTTTTCGCGTAACTTGGAAACTAACAATGTCTAATATGCTTGGCGGGGCCGTTATGAGGCGAGGCGCATTGCAGGCTAAGTTCCTGTCTGGCTTAATCTGCATATAAACGAAAATCGCGGAGAGAAGTGGACGTGAGGTCTCGTCGCTCTCTAATAAGGTCGGCTGCCGCGCCGGGGTGGCGTTCCGGATGTGAGTGTTTTGTATGCGCGACACCCCTTGCGAGGATCGCCTTTCTTGGAAACATGGTATTGTCCTATACATACACAGTGCCGTGTTACGACCATTAAGGGTTCTAGACACAAGATTTTTAGGAGCCCTTATTTGTTCTCTAAGAATTTTATCACTTTTTTAGAGCTTTGATTTTAAAACACTTCAGAGTTAAAGAAAATAGGGGTTGTAGGAAATTAACTGATTTGCCTAGTGTATAACGTGTCACCGGTTATACAACTAATGGGACAGCGAGAGAATTGGAATAAAGGTAGAATAAAGGGCGGAAGGAAGGAAGGAAGGTCCTTTAATTTTTGTTAAAACATTCCAGTGGGAGTGGAGGCGCGATGACCTCCGCTTTCAACCCTCGCCGCTCTCTGAGCCCCATTCACGCAGAGGTCCACCTCTACATTACTATGATATTAAAAGGCCTAATGAAAAGGGGTGAAAGGCATAATTGGATGAAAGTCTGCCGTGCGATTCTTTGCCGTGTTGAAATTTTCAGCGGCTTCCTACTCCGAGGAGGTCGTTCCGCCCTCACTAGAATCTTGGAGTGCTGTAACGCGCGAGGCTGCACGAGAGAACGCGATGTTGCACAGTAGAGGTTTAGCAGGTGGGCGCAGGGAGGTCTGGCATCGATTTCCGCTTTTCTCGCCTCGGCCCTTTTATTGCCGGGGCCACGTGATCCGCTTAAAAAGTTGCAGCGTTATAAACAAAGTTCCATCCACGAGTAGAGAGAGTGCGCCAGCTTCTGCCAAGTAACAGCCCTCGAACAACTCGGCGCAGTCTAATAATGTTTGGTAACGGGCGGTTTTATCGGCGCGCCACCGAGGAACTTGGCCCTCTAAGGACCTCCTTCGAGAGGGTCGACTATCACTTTCGATTAGGACGCGACGGGGAAAAAGCGAGGAGGAATTAGCGCGGCAAGTTGCCGCCTTTTCGCCGGTTCTCGGTTAATCCCCGATTAAGGAACTAAGGTAATAACGTGGGGCCGGCGATCGCGCCGCGTCGCGCCGCGTCAGGAAAGACCGGCTAATGGAAAAACGGAAAAGGCGAGCGCGACGGGCGCGCTTCTGCTGACGCGGGGACATTGGCGTGTGAGCTAGATTCCTCGAATGCACACGCGCCTGCCAACCTTTTCCCGCGATCAGCGCAATCAACATCGCCCGCGTTATTAATTATTCGGGGAAAAGCGGCGCGTCAGCCGGATAAACTGCCCTTCCTTAGGAAAGGGGGTGGATCTTCGCGAGTGAAAATTCGCGAATTAAGTTCTCTCGAGAGTGTTGATCCTTTAATTATTAATGGTGAGGATTCGCCAATTATTAATGAAGGTGACTCGCCGGGGATGACGCAGCGAGTGCCAGGAGCGGAAGCTTAGTCCTCGCCAGGGGATGAATCCGCCTCTGACTCACTGGAATTTTCCTGGTCCAAATCATCCCCTCGGCTCTTCGACTCTTGGAGTCACCTCAGCTACTCTCTTAAACGAGTATACTATTTTCCCTGAGCCAGTCTATATATTGACAGTAGATACGGCCGGCGATACTCTTATCATAAATTCGAAATGGCAATCGGCGAGAGGGCAACTTTCCCGGGCGTATCTCACTAAGGCGAGACGTGACTGGACTGAACGCGCTTCTACTCGTCATCCGCAGCGTTAGCCTGTCGCGGCGAGCCCGCCGGATAATTATTCCGTCCGCTTTTCGAAAG
Organism: Crossocerus cetratus; assembly: GCA_963675795.1. Lineage (NCBI taxonomy): Eukaryota > Metazoa > Arthropoda > Insecta > Hymenoptera > Crabronidae > Crossocerus > Crossocerus cetratus. The sequence continues at coordinate 21,914,716 of OY776667.1, forward strand.
TCCCTTCCAGGACTCGAGGAGAAAGACGCGCGTCAGCCAGGAGGAAGTTAAAAGGATCAGGCAGACAAACGGGTGGAGGTTCTATCGGCGGACATTTATAACTGCCCTTCCGAAAAACTGCTCCGGGGTTAATGGGGAGACGATTGCTCCTCAAGGGCACGGCGTCCTCCGAGTGCGAAGGGCTCGCGTGCGCGTCCCTACACAGGATAATGTTGGTCAACGAACCCTCCCGACGCCGCCGATATAGAGCTAGAAGCTAGACCGATCAATTGAAATGCACCCCTCGCCAGCCGAGTCTTGTCTCCCCGTGAATCGTTGTTATCGTTTGGAGGGGCGTGGGGGGCGGCAGGGGGAGAAGTCTGCCGGGACATTGCTCTCGAGGCGGCATTACGCGAGATTAACCTCCGCGAGAGAATAACGAGCCCAAGGAATAGAGTTCTGTTGGCTTTGGAAGCTCGCGGCCGACGCGGTAGAGGTAAACACGAGGGGCCGGGGCCTCCAAAGGAAAATATGAAAAGCCGCGCGCTATTGTCGGCGGAGGCTCGACAGAGGCTCCAAAGTGTAATTGAGGAGAGGGCAGATCGCTCGGATAAGGGGATTAGGACCGGGGGCCAATCGGGTAGGTGAGCTAATCCGACGGGGACACGAGAGAGTCACTCGAGTAATCAGCGATCCACCTGGTCATTACCTTAGAATTAGTCGACTCGATACAATGCAAACCCACGTCGGATGACCCACGTCCCTCGGCTCGAATCTCGTTAGTTCTATTTATTCTCTCGAGCCGCTGACCCAAATAACAAATGACCCGCGAGAATTAAAGAGTCTCTCTCGGCCGGGGGTGGTCGCGCTCGAATTATACGTCCGAGATTCATCCCCGGGGCCAAACTGCGAAAGTATTCATGGGACGGCGACAATCTCGAATCTCGAGTCTCGAGGAAGAGGAGGCGGCGCGGAATGATTTTGCTAAGTGTTTCGCGCCGGCGGACGCAGAGTGAAATCGGAAGTGACGCATGCCGGGATGCATGAGAAAACCGCGGGCCTGTGAAAGCAACATATATACTCGGGGCGGAGACGCGCGCGTCTCTTAAATCAAACCTGTCAGCCGGGCTAAGTCGCTTCTTTTCCCTCGGATCTTCCCAAAGAAAACAGCCATCGGGATAAGAAAGCATCCACTACTCTCCCCGTCGACCCATCGATCCATCTAACGCTCTTTCAACCCCCGACGTTCCTGCAAACCCTTGTTGACTCGGACGATTATGTCCCCGTAAACTCCTCGCCGACTTTTTCTCGCCCGCCCGCTCCGTTAAACATCAGACCAACGACTTCATTAACACTTTGTTGACCGGCAGTTTCGAGCGCGAGCGTCGCGGAGGTTCAGGATTGGGTTGGATTGTTGAAGAAGAAGGGTTGAGTTTTGGTGAGTTGGAGGATATAGAAAAAGGCGGCGAATTGCGGGTCGATGCTTTAATCGAGTTAGCATAAAGGGTACGCGGGATTATTGACTGGAAAGTTGATACAGGGCTGGTGAGCGCGGGTCATAGGTGAGAAAAAGGGATCGATGATAGGCCCGACGGCTCTCCCTAACAGACCAGAGACCATCCCTACCAACCCAATAAACCCACCGGGCATACTGATTAAGAAAGCCGTCGCTCCCAATTCCCCGATAAAATCCGCCAATCTCAGACCCAAGAGATCATCTTCCTCCCACGGAATTGATACATCCAATCGCCTCCAACCCCCTAGACACCGCGCGCCATATCAATATGCAAATGCGATATAAATTCCGCCTCGACTCCAAGAATTATGGACATTCAAACTGCTCGCTGGAACCAACAAGCCGAGACAGCACACGTGGGCGGCTAGATTTAAGGCACCGCTCGAACCGCCTTCGGCAAACTTTTCCTCAAAAATCCATTACCGCCCTCCAGACAACGGGATTCCGAAATCCAGTCTAATTACGCCGCTCGGAAGTTGGCGAGTTCTAGAACTAGCCGAGAACATTAAATTGCAAGGTTAACTCTTCCCAACGCGGCAATGCAAGTTGGTATTTGCGATCTCGGTTCCAGCTCACAATTCTGTACTCGCGTGCGTCCTGTGTGTAGGAAACCAGGCGGAGGAGAGTCCGAGTTAAAGTGGCGAGGGTGTGAGTGGTGGCCAGCTGTATTTATGTAGAGAGAGAGAGAGAAGTGGCGAGTGGAACTGGAGGTGAGGAAGAAAGGGGTGAGTCCGAAGCCAGATAGTAAGAGTAGGAAGGTAGAAAAGGGTGCGTGCGAGGGAGCGAGGGGTTGGAAAGGTAGTAAGGAAGGGTCCTGGCTAGTCCCTAGGCTCGCGTACCAGCCCCCATAGGGTATTCCCTCGCTCGCTGCTCCCGATGGCCTGCTTCCTCGGCGAGGCAGGCGCACGCGCGGAAAATTCTCTCTGATAACGGCGGGCGTCCCGACGTCCGACGTCCTTTAGTATTGGCTGGAACGCCGTCGCCACGCGACGCTGCTTACAGTTGCCGCTCCGCCACCGAACGCGCTCGTCACACACTTCTTCTTTCCCTTCCTCTTTTTTCTTTGTCGCGCGCGTCTCGAATTTACACGCGAAAATCGCCCGAGTGAGAGAATGACGTGGCGAGAGGTCGGATCGAGCGGACTCGAATGCTCCTCTCTGTCCTCGCCGACAGCTTCTACGCCTCTGGGCCACGTGCGTTCCTCCGATGGCGAGGCTCCAGCCAATTAAAGCCGGCTCGCTCTTGTTGTGCCGCTCGGAAAGAGAGCTGCTTACCTGCGCACTCGACCCCCTCGAGTTCTAAGCGCGAGTATTACTCGCTTTCCACTCAGTGTCGTACTTTGGCCGTTCCAGGCCGCGATGGCCGAGTCGAGGAGTGCGGCCCAGTGCGTGTAAATCCCGGCGTTAATAAACCGGCGCGCCGATTGCCTTGTTAATTAGTCGAGAGTGAGTATGCCGGGCTAGTGGACATTGACAGTTGAATAGTGAATAATGAAAATGGGTGTCAACGTGGGAATGGTTGGTAGCCTGGTGATCCTGGTCCTCATCTGGCGAGGCTCGGTTTCCGGTAAGTTTCCGCGAGATTTTCCACTTTGCCAAGCTCAAGTCTAACTTGCAACTTTCCACGTGGAACCTTCGATGAGCCATCGGTTCATCGACACTCGAACCAACTGCTTTCTGTTCTCGAGGCGGATAAAGTTTGACACACGGGCCACGTACAATGTAACAATGTAACACTGCGCAACCACTCGAGCGCTCCCGGTGCCGCGGGCCGAACAATATCACGGGCCCACATAATTAAATGACTCGATGTCCGCCCGCAAGGGACATTGCCAACCCATTAAACCCAATGCCGAGTATCTTGGCAGCCGGGTGGGAGATTGCCGAAAGAGTAACTCTCGCCGATATTGGCTACCTGTTCCGCCCTCATTGAGATCGATGCGCCGATAAATCACTGGGCGCCTTCCATTCATTTTCCAGACACAAATGCATGATTCCCTCCCGTTTAACTCCCCACACAATGCTGGGGGAGGTCATATATCGCGCGGTCGCGCTTGGTATGTTTTATTGGTATTAATTAAACGGGCGATCCATTGGGGGGGAAAGGCGAACCGGCCCACATTTTCCGGGGCTTGGCGGCCAAAGTTTTCCATCGCGATTCGCAATAATAGCGCGCGCACCGGAGAGCCTCTTGCGAGCGCCGCTGGCTTTATATGCGGATATGCGTCGCGAGTGTATGCGCATTTTTTGCATGGGTTATTGTCGCGCTGAGAAATATGTATCGCTCGATCGCTCTTGCTCCCACTTGGCTAAGTGAACTGGGCATTGTGTCTCTCTGTTTAGAGCGCTCGGAGTGAAAAGTCAAGGTGAGAAGGAGGGGAAAACTGGGCTAATCTTGTGGCGGCAGGGAAAGATTGATGGGAAAAGATATTGTCTGTTCGGTGCAATTTAACTGATTAGTTTCTTTCGATCAGCGACTAATGAACATAGCACTTTGTTATTTATCCTCAATAACAAGTAATCCATCGAACTTGGATTCCACAAGGTGCTCGCCGATACGTGCGTGGAGGGCCGTCGAGCCGATCCCGAGAATATCGCCTGTCATGTGTCTACAACGTCTGGGCCTGGCGACAAAGTGACCTTCCTTTGTTACTTTGTCCTCCTGCTCGCCAACCCTCGCGCTCGGACCTCAATCTCCCGGGTGCCAAAAAATCAACTTTAATTTACTTGACCCCTCAATCCCTTGGAGAATTTCCTCCACATTGTTTCCTTGAATTCGTCAAGTACCGGGTGATTCAGTTGGTTTTGAATCTAATGATAGATATAAGTCGTTGAAAATCTAATAATAATACAGTGTTGAGTAATTTTAATATACAGGAGCCTTTACCGAGTCTTTTCCACCCACTCAAATTGATTTATATTATATCAACAATAACAATATTATGTCAATAATCAAATATATTTGATTATTTGTATCAAATTGTACCAATAATCGAAATAATCCGAACTTGAGTGTGAAGGGGATGATTAAAGGGCAGGTGAAGGTAATCGGAAGACAAGGAATCGCGTTGGTGGTGGTGGTGGTCGGACAGAACAGTGACATTCGCACTTGACCGTAATCAGAAATGGCGCAATGTATATCTGGCTGTCGCGTGCAGGCCGCGGCCGTTTCTCACGTGACGAAGATCCGAATGCACGGGCGAAATCGATAGCGGCCTTCGGCCCGCCAGCATATGCACCTAGCGCGTGCCGGAAAGTTGGCGGGGCGCGTGTGCACGGTGGCCGCGTCCCTTTTTATACGCCGGGCGAGCGTTATTAGAGCCCGGCGACTAAAGTGCCTTCGGATTTATCGGGAATGGGAGTTACCGCGAACAACGGCCGGGAGGGTGAGGATGCCTGTATACTTTTCACGAGGCGCGCGCGCGGCCAATAATATCCGCTAATAAAGCTTGGAGCAGCAGCAACTCGAAGAGCGAGCCCATTAAAAAGCACACGAGATCCACTAACCGGCCGAGCGCGCGTATTACATTACCTCTAATTAATTAGCCGCCCTCGCGCACCGGGGGAGAGGGTTTTCGCGGAAAAGCGGCCAACAAGCTCTTCGGCGCGTCGATGATCGTTAAGGCCGACGGGGAACAACGGTGAAGAGGACGAGCGCGTTAACTCCCTCAAAGTGGCCGTCAAGGAAAATGAAGTTGTGGTCCTGAAGGGCTTTCGAGGGCGGACTTTTTCTCGCAATTTCCGGCGCGCCCGAGAGAGTTGGATAGAAATGTTTATCGGATGAGTGGGAAAGCTGGAGCCGATCGCGGTGCATCCGGCGAGATGGTGGGATCGAGGTGTCGCGTCCACGCGCTCCCCAGCAACGACAGCCGAATACATTGCGACGGAGCCGCTGGCGGCCGGATGCTGCGCCAAGACAAACGGTCCACACTTCCGCACAGCTGTCGCGCGCCACTCGGTAAAAACAATAGATCGCCGACCATCCTTTTTCACCTCTGCGTTGGATGGAACAGTCGATTACTTTAACTAGGAAAATGGTGGATTCCCGGAGATTCCGATGCGGATTAAGATACCGCGTCGATTCCCCTAGGAAGTAACGCGGCGAGGATGATTCCATCGGGGACGGTGGAGTTTGAAAGGAGAGGAGAATGCCGGGGGCGAATCCGTGGCTGCGGTTATCGCATCCTCGCAAGACCGATTCCCCATTCGCATGGAAATCCCACGGAGGAAAGAGTCCCGTACGCGAGAGAGGAACTTTTGCCTCTCGGTTTCTCGGGTGAAACCCGAGATCCGATCTTCAATTCAGAACCAGCGGAAAGTGGGGAATAAGAGTGTAGGACAGGAGTCGAGCCGAATTGTCAAGTACCTCGAATAATCCCGATTGGGCCATTCCCCGGGCACTCGGTTCTCCATTTGACAAACGAGAAGTCGATCATTCGATTGACTATACTCTCATACGAAATGGCTCGTGTATCGCGTGCCACTGCGAAATCGTTAATCAAGACGGCCCTCGAAAGGGGGAGGGGGACGCCCTCGTGGCGCGCACTGCACCGATTCGTAATCAAAGGGAACACCGGTGGCAGTGGCCTGTGCCAAGGCTCAGCCAAGCCAAAAGCAGCAGAGCACTAGCAACCCCCAAAGCCGAGGGCCGATCGATTCTCACTCACCGGTGTGTGTGCCTCCTGTTCCTCCGACCACCAACCCGCTAACTCGACTTCATACTTCCACTCGCCTCGCTTCCCACTGTCTTTCTTCCCCAACCAACTACCAATCCCACCGAGTACCTTGCCGATCGCTCCGCCGCCGAAATGAATCATAACTCGCCAACTAAGACACCTAGGGAACTCGGCGGAAAGTTGTATGGAATAGTTTGCCGGAGATAAAAAGGAAAGCTGGCGCAGGGAAACTCTCGATTTCGCGAGTCACCGTAACAATGAGAAACAGAAGCAGAGAGAGGTAGAGAGAGAGAGAGAGTTAGTTACCCGGGGAAATGAAGGAAGTTGGCGGCGCGTGGCTCGCCGGCTCGTAAACCTTTCGGCGAGGATCGTCGAGGACTATCGACCTGTCTTTCCTCCCGGTTGTGCCATTCGCGTAATGCGAGCGCCCTTGCCACAGTGGTCGGTTCATTGGATGCGCTCTCTCGTGTAGAGAGTAGAGAGCGCACTCACTGCGGCCGAATGATCCGCGGGGCCTGTTGCCTTTTGTTTGCCGGGCGATGTCGCGTCGGCCAATAATAATCCGGGAGGGAGATGGAGAGATAGAGAGGAGGCAGCCGATGGGCCGACAGGCGGATGTGAGGGGTGGGAGGATGGGGTGGCCGCGGGACGTCGAGGTCCAATGTGCCCGATGTTAAGAGTAGTCCCCCGACGCTGCACCGGAAGCATTCAATGGACTGTCAGGAAAGCCGAAAAAGCACGAGAATACGCAGCTGGCGCTGTCTCCGAATGATGTGCTCGCGCGTCTACTCGCTACGATAAACCATTTGTTGTACCACTTGGGTCCTAATAAGGCTCCCTCCATTCTCCCTCTCCCTCTCCCTCTCAAGCTCGATATCTTATCGTCAGCGATGAATCCCATTAATTTAATGGCCCCTCCCGCACAACTACACTTCGCATAATGACATTTATGCACTCGCGTCCAAACGATTTTCCCCGCCCGGACACCACCACCGCCACCACCGTCCCGGCCGAGCGAAATTCTATCTGGCCGCATAATACCTTGGTTTATCTGGCGGCGGCGTCAAGCAATCCCGAGCAAAGTGTAGGCGTGCGTGCCGGGGCCGTTTATACTGCGCTCGTCACGAAGGGCAGAGCGCGCGCGCACACGGACCCTCTTAATGTGTCGCTAAAGAGTGAGCCGGTACACATCCAATTTTCACCTAACGCCTTTAACTCGACTGATGTAGCTGGTGGGAGGTGGTGGGAGGTGGTAGGGTGTGGGGGAGGATGCGAGAGCCAGTGGGTAGCCATGATCGATTGGCTCCCCCGCTAATGATAGCTCGAGCAGATCTGACGTCGATGAGCTATTACGTAGATCGCAGGACAATTCGATCGGGCGTGGGTGGCTCGCTGGCCGACAGCGCGCGTTTCTATTTCCAGCCGAAAACAACAAAGCTAAGCCTCGCCGGCTCGACTACACTCGGACGGATTTACACGAGACTTTACAGCCGAGGGAACAGCGGACCTTGTCCCTTTTGCTTTTCACCAATCATCCCTCGGAATAACAATGTCCCGCTGGGGGATGGCCGAGGGAAAAGTCAGGGGTGGAGGTGGAGGGTGACGTGACAGTGCGCTAACGACGTAATTCGTGAGCGAGCTAATTTAATCTAAGGCCGGGCCACCGACATGAATGTCAGAGGCGCGTATGTAGGTGAAAACCACTGGACGCAACTGACAATCCCGTGGGGTCGCGCTCCACGCCACACCCCATAACCCAAATAGTTCAGTCACGAGACCACCACTACCGCTGATAGTTCCGAACCAGCTGCGAGTCAATTCGACCCTTAGACCCCCCGCCCACCCCCGAGCCGTCCTTTTTATTGCTGATTAAACAACGCATTCATTAGCGGCCAATCGCTCCGCCAATAGCAACCCCTAAACGATTAAGCCGCCCGTTCGCTGCGTTGATAATGAAAACATCGAGGCGTCGGAGATTTAAATGGGTCGAGAACTCAGTGTCGATTAAATGTACGAGGCAAAATTGCGCGATTGTTGCCCAAGAGTGTAGAGGGTGTGTCAGTTGAATGGGATCGGTTGGGGTGTTTGGTGATTTTATGAGGAATTAGGGAAATATCGCTCGTGCGACACGATTATGGCTTGCGAACGGCTAATTCTGCGTAGGATCTTAGTTTTAGGGGTAAGACTATTGAAAAATGCCGAAATGGGACGAGTTTTAAAAATGTCGAAAAATTTAAAAAATGAGAAGGGGTAGGTATGGAAAAATTTGCAATTTTTCGAAGGTTTGGGAAATCGATCGAATACCTTATATTTCTTTAGTTTGAACCTAGAAACTAACTTTCAGCACAAAATTAGGCAGTCAGAGGCCAAAATTGTGCCGAACGGATGAGATTTCGATGATTTTCGTCAAAAAATCGGCGAAATATCGCTCGTACGACATAATTACGGACTCTAATCCACTAATTCTGTGTAGAAACTTAGTTTTAGGGTTAATACTATTGAAAAATGTCAAAATCGGTCGAGTTGGAAAAATGTCAAAAATTCGAGAAAATGAGAAGGGGTAGGTATGGAAAAATTTTCAATTTTTCGAAGGTTCCCGAAATCGATCGAATCCTTCATATTTCTTCAGTTTCAACCCAGAAACTAAGATTCCATAAGAAATCAGTCGTCCAAACGGGAATTCCAGCTAGTAACACACCAACAACAGACCCATAACGACCCATTGCAACCAGCACTTGCAACAGAATCCAATCCAACGGAATCACCCTGTAATTCCATCCCTCTGCGAACGCGTCCACCCCCCAGAGCCGTTGAAAAATGAATGAGAATATTGTGAGCGACAGTGCAGCGTTGAGAGGGCGTTTGAAATTCATTTTTCGATTCGAGCACGCGGCTGTTTATTAGGTCGAGCCGGCGGCAATTCTTCATATTTACTGCGACACCAAACACGTGCGCGTCCTGCGCTTCCGTGACGCGCGCCGCTTGATTTATCCTGCAGTTCCCGTCGCTCCATCTTCCTTCCAACCCCGCTGCATCAGCTATACGGAAGGCTAGTTACTTGAGCAGCCCCCGCCGACTGCATCCAACAAGTATCACGGATCAACGAGTGAGGAGAAAATAAATTGCTCGAGCGGATGTCTCCTACACGAGTTGATTAGAGCGACAGATTGCCATTCTCTGTGGCGGTAGCGTTGACTAGTTTCCAATTCCCCGGCGACAATAGCGAGTGGAGAAATCCGATTAAAAAATGGGTCTCATTTGAAAGTCAGATGTCGGCCGGTTAGGATGTATAGAAATGATCAACAGTTGGCGCATCGGAAGTGGATTCGGGAGAGGAGCACTCGGCCCTGCTAGCTGCCTATGCTAATGTAAGTCTCCTTAACACTCCCCCTCCCCCTCCCCCCTCCTGGGCCCTCTAGACCACAGCATTATCGGTATTATCCTTTCGTTCATTAAGTAGTACAACTGGCTCGACTACTAATGAAGCGAGCGGTCGTTAAGCACAGAGCCGGGCGCACTAAGCTCCTCGCGTTTCTTGTTGCACGTACTATCTTCCCTCCTAGTCGAATCGATTGCCCTCTCCTACACTTTGAACTTTCGAGCTCTAGCGTCTACCCGTCTAACGATTCCGTTCGCCTTGAACCCCCGGCTTGCGTAATACTAGCTCTGCTCATCAAAATATCGTGTCGTTCGAGGTAATTACTTCGGGGAACTGTGCAGTAAGCATTCTTCGAAGCATGCCCGCAGCACTTTGTCACTAAATTGAGTGCAGCGGTGTAATGCGGAAGATCGAAATCCAATTGTCCGAGGCCAGTGATCAAGAGTGTACTTGCGCTCCCACGTCCGACCACGACTGGACCAATACTACTGCGCCGCTCGGATTAAACTCAGTTAAACTCGGGAGCGTGAAACTGGAATCACGTTCTACTCCCCCGGATAAGGAAAGAGAGGAAGAGAGCGGGGGAAAGGTGAAAGGTATCTCGCACCAGTGGAAAGAAAGCGAGAGAGATGGGAGACTATCGATTGGTAATTGCTATCCAGCGGCTCGGACGAGAGGAGTAATGGATAGCCAGCTAGACGATTGTTGACCATGTCATTTCCACCTCGCATCCGCAACATTATCTACTGCAATGTACACTGGGCAAACGAAACCGAGTGATACAGATACCTGCCCCTCCACCCCTCGGTTCTACCCTCCTCCTCGCCACCCTCGCCAGGGGGTTTCTGACGTCTGCACTCGGAGACGCCAGTCGACAATGACTGCTCGGGACGAGCGGGCGAACATTTGAATAAGGGATGACGATTATTTACGAGCCCTCGAGAATACCACAGCCTCACCATGCAAAACTCTCTCCTTGTATATATTTGAGCGGAGAAGCGTCTCCCTGTTTTCCAGGGGGCCCCGGTCCCGCGCATAATGTCCTTGAGGTCGTATGGTCGTATTGACCGACATCCCACCTCTGGCCCGAGCCTACTTTCCAACCTCGAGTGGGTAATTCTAATGCGGCCGCGCGCTGACAAAGAGAAAGAATTCCTCTTTCGAGGAGAGCGCGGCCGCGCCCTCGTTGTGCCGCCGGAGACCGGCAACTCATTTATGCGAAATTCGGCGCCCTGCCCGTCCCTCCAAACAGGAGAAAGAGAGTCGAGCGCGCGCGGTACAGAGAGATGCGAATTAAAGGAGAGGCCAACCTAATTTCACTGGGAATCGAGAGGGAGCCTTCACAGTTTCACCAGTCGCCCCCCGCCCACCGCCCCCTGCGCCAGAGGCCCAAATACACCTGAAAAGAGTAATGAGAGCCAGCGAAACTTTAAAGCAGCTTCTAGGAAAATTCGCTGTTAATCGCGGACTCCTTTCTTGAGCCCGTGCGTCGGGGTTTGCGAGCTCTGATTCCTTCTCCCTCGTGAAAAGAGTCTCTCTATAATCGAATCATCTCGCTCACGGCGATAGCCTTGGACTTCGATTGCATTAGGAGCCCCAAACGAATTACACTCACCAGTGAAAAGTGCTGGAGGGGGTTGGGGGTTGAAAAGTAGGGCATGTGTACTCTGACTTTGATTAACCGCCCGACACCTTATTGCCATTAAAGTTTGCGGGCTGTACTTGGTTTGTCGTCGGCGCGGGCTTCGTGAAACAGTCCTGCTTTATTCGACAAAGAAAGGGGGCGAGTGGCCTCGAATACTCAACGACGAATAACAAGTTGCAAGTTGTGTCAATAGACGAGTCAACGGATCTCGGAATAATCCGCGTTTAACGCGATATGCCAGTGAGACAATAACCCGGCTGGAAGCTACTTAACGGAGGGCCGCAGTCTAATCAGCCTCAACTTTATAATTGCAAAGTAGCCCTTTGCCGCGTCCGACCACGCCGCTCCGAACTCCAAGTGCACTCGCGTACTCGACGGTGCAGCGGCTCAAACTTTCCCATTGGTTTGCTCGATGGCACTTGAAAGGGGACACTGATCCCCCGCGGAAGTCACTGAATGCGCCGGAGAGAATGAGTCTCTCCGTCATCGGGCATCATCATTTCCCGAAACAACCACCAGTCCACTTTCCCGAACGATGATGGGGAAACGAGTGCATTTCCCCGATTATTTCCTCCGAGCGAGGAGGAAACTTGGAAGGGCCTCCTTCGCCGGATGAGATTTTCCATTAGAGGGTTAATAGGACGCGAGGGTGAGGGATGGGGGGAGTGAAGGGCCGGGCATTTTTAAATACACAGAGGACTGGGACGGGCTCGATGACGCGCGGCAATAAAGCGGCCCACTCTGCGGATGGCGGCGAGAGGTCGTAAGTCGGTTGTTACAACATATAAAAGTTAGGGCGGCCGGGTGAGCAGAGCGCGAGCGCCAGAGGGAGAAGTATGCGCCCTAAATATAGTGGCGCTATTTCCGAATTCGGCGCGCCCCCGAAACTGTAGGCGCTACGGCTACGGCTACGGCCACGGCTACGGCGGCCGTCGAACGGAATGGGGGAAAAGGGTGATAAATTGGGAAAGGAAAACCCGTCGAAAGTTAAACGCGCGCCAGCCATTATTTATAGGTGGCATATGCAGGCAGGTGTCCGCCTCGGTGATATATTCCCCCTGCTCTCTCCTCCGAGCGTCTTCCAATAGCCTCGCTCGCAAGTGTCCGGACAATCGGACCAATTACTTCTATTCCACGTGTTTGCACAACTGCGATCCTCCAATAACATCACCCGCACCGTTCACCGATATATTCATCGTCAGCCGTCGCAATCTCTCGGCGACACTTCTCCCGGCCTAACATTGCAACTTGCGATATTATTCCTTAACAAACTCGCAAAGTCCGCCGAATGTTTCTCCCGTTAAGGGGGTAGCGGCTTGTTAGGAGTGAGAGAGTGAGAGAGAGTTGAGTAAATTATACGTCTGGTTGAGTGGAGTGTGTCTGGTGGGCCGGCGAATCAATTTACAAGAGGCGTACTGCGATCCATCCACATTGCGGGAGAAACATTGGCCGAGGAGAGAGAGAGCGTGCCGTCTCGGAGGAGGCCGCTGGCGCATGGGGTGCGCGGTGAGACTACTCGCCGAGAGTCCGAGAGAGAGGGAGAGAGAGGGAGAGAGAATGAGGAAGGAAGAGGTCCTGAAGAAGAAAGAGATGCCGCGAGCGCGCGCTTGTTGTATGGCTGCGCGTATCGTGTTCACGGTCTCTGTTTTCGGGAATTGTAACTCGATGTGCAAATAGAGGGTTTCCAGGTACAACGATCTCGCGCCTAGAACCCGCCACCCTTCCCCGACAGATTCCCTCTGTCCTTCGTCCCGGGGAGTAGAGGCTCGATAGATTCCCCGATCGGATATTCACTGGGATCGCTCAATCCCTCTCGCTCTCTGCAACCTTTTCCTCTCGAGGATGCAGAGAGGAACTGCCGCCGCCTCTTCACTCGGGGATTTCGGTGTCAACGGATAATGGCGCCGATAAACCGGGATTACGAGAGACAGAGATATAGTCGGCTGGGGGGAGGGGGAGGGGGAGAGGACGTGGCTCGAATATCAGCTCACGCCGGCAATCGTTTACTCGAGTTTTATTCGGCCCGGGATGAGTTAGCCTCATCCGAACCCTCGTAGCCTTTTTAACTGCTTCCCGGTAATGGCACTGTCCACAGGCCCCGAGCGATATTCATTTCAATATATATATTTACCCTCAATTAACCGCTGACGCGCGGAAAATGCTCGACCGTTAACTCTTTCCCTCGACACTGACACCGCGCGTCCTTTTCATCTCAATCGATAAACGAGTATTCTCATGCAGGGCGCGTGTATCCGTTTGGCTGGTGCGAATAAGTAATAGGGAATGAAAGGGCCCGTGGTTATAAAGAACTCGGGAGTATTTGTCTAATAAGAGAGTTGGCGCGCGGTGGGTGGCGGGGACGAATGCTGGTGTAGGGGGCGATATGGGGAAAGTGCGAAGTGGTGGTTGGTGGTTGGTAGCCGGGCGGGCTCGGAGTGTTCGGACCCCATGATATTTCCAAGTCTGGCCTGGCTCGTGAATATGCAAATGGCCGGGCTGCTTAGCACGCGAAGAATTCTCCGTGCGCCGCAAGGTGGACGCTCGATTACTCTCCTGGACACGCGGTCAACTCGCATTAACATACCTCGGCAATGGCCTAACCCTCTATACAGGCTGATTCACTTGGCTTGAAATTGCTGGTCGTGAGGATAGCTGGTAGCGGGCATTGTTATGTTAGGGGCCAGAATTCACCTTTGGGCTACTCATTTCTTATGGAAACTTAGTTTCTAGGTTCAAACTAAAGATGTATGAAGAATTCGGACAATTTCGGGGACCTTTGAAAAATTCAAAATTTTTCCATACCTACCCCTTCTCATTTTTTCGAATTTTTGACATTTTTCCAACTCGACCCATTTCGTCATTTTTCTATAGCTTTATCCCTAAAACTAAGAAATAACACAGAATTAGTGGGTGAGAGTCCGTAATTGTGTCGTACGAGGGATATTTCGTCGATTTTCGGACGAAAATTGTCGAATTCTCATCCGTTCGCCACAGTTTCGGCCTTTGACTGCCTAATTTTGTGCTGAAAGTTAGTTTCTAGGGTCAAACTAAAGAAATATCAAGCATTCGATCAATTTCCCAGACCTTCGAAAAATTGAAAATTTTTCCATACCCTTCTCATTTTTTCAAATTTTTGACATTTTTTCAACTCGGCCGATTTCGGCATTTTTCCATAGTTTTATCCCTAAAACTAAGAAATAACACAGAATTAGTGGATCAGAGTCCATAATTGTGTGGTACGAGGGACATTTCACCAATTTCGACTGATCCCAAGCCAAGTGAATCGTCCTGTACATCCGCGAGAAAGAGAAGCAGACCATCACGCAGGCCCACGAGGCCTCTCCTACGCGGAGCCCAGTGATACTTGAAGTTTAACTTGACTTTTGCGTGACCAAAGCCCCCGAGGCACCTTGTACTCCTAGCCCTGCTGGAATTATACCGGCCTCCATCGTTCACCGTTCAGCCGCCATGCAACCCTTCGCCCCTTCGCCATCGACCTTATACTTAGATTCTCCGAGCACCAGTTCTCATTTCCAACCAACACCCTTTCATCCAATGCTCTTGACCGCGAATTTCCGCCACTCTTCCTCGCCTCCACTCTCCTATTGCCACAACTCTTTCCCGCTCGGAAGAAACTCCAAGGGCTGCGCTTGCTTTCCGGGGGTTGAAGATCTTCGTGACTCCGTCGGCCGGGTTTCGAGGCCGCGAGAAATTAGCGCAGGTGTTCGGGGAAGCTCGTGTGCGGAATTCAGCTAATTCCCCTTGGAAACGTTTCGGGGCTTAACGATCGCTTAGGGTGAACCAACCCTGTAGAGTCGAATCAACTCCCCGACACGGACCTTTCACCACTGCAAATTCTCTCGCCGTGTTAATCGACACATTTTTTCCCCGCCACGTTCATAATCATCTCTTTAAATATCTAGCTTTAATAGTAACTTTCCACTCACAGTCCACTCACACTGCACCCTGCCAAGCCGAGTACGATTATTAAGAAAGTGATTATACATTATTAAGAAAGATTATGATTATTACAAAAATATATATATATAATAATCAAAATATATGTATAATGACTTTCTTAATAATCGTACTGGGCTCTACAGGGTGGAGAGTGAGTGGACTGAGTGGAAAGCTACTATTGAAGCCAGAAATAGAAAGAGAGAGAGAGAGAGCAGAGCAGAGTGTGTAGTTGGCGTAAAAGGGCGGCGCAGGGCTGGGCTTTTTCACCGTGGGCGACGAGGCGCGTCGGCGGAATTTCATATAAAAGCGGGGGGGTTGGCCGAAGATTTCCAGGCTAACTTATACAGAGGCGGATCACGCAATCCCCGAGTATCACGTAATCCCTGGAATGCCTTCCGAGCGGCGTCGCAGGAACATCTGGCATTTCAGCGATCCCGATAAAACTTAGCAGATCGAGTGTACGCGCATGAATTTCCCCGAGCAGGCAAAGATTGGCTAATATCGTGCGGAGGAAGCAATATCGGAGTGATCGTAACAGAGTTACAACTCCGTGAAAGGGCGGAGGGCGGAACACGTCCGCCTGGACAAGGCAAGTTTGCGCGCGACCGCGTCTGCGTGCTCGTCCGAGCGCTGCTATGCTCGTCGGCTCGTAAAAATGCTTGTGATCGCTTGCTCTAGGATCAAACACGCCATCTGCGGATTAAAATTAACCAACCCCCCTCGCCCACCCCCCTTCCCCCTCGCTGTGTGTGTGTATATCGATTAAATGTTCACCTTGACATCGCTCGATTCCGCGAACAAGTCGCCCGTGAACGTTCCGACTACGAAACGTCAAGCGCGCTAGTACGATAAATGACCTCTGCGCGACTAGAGCCCTCGTGCATGGAAAACGAGGCTATTTAGGGGAGAGAGTGATAAGAAGTCGCAGGCTCTGGGAAACGAGGAAGTTTCAACGCGCCGGGAGCAGCAACAATTAAACCCGAAACTGCATTCTATCTTGACAAAGAGTTGACTCGCTGGTTTATCTGCGCAATGTACGCGGCTTCTCTCGGGCGCACTAAATCACGCGGATAAAATTGAATGAGTATCTCGGATAAATGATTTCTGGCGTAATGTCGGCTGCCGAGTGCCCACGCGTTGACCCAGTTGGCCGAACAATCGGAGCGACTGGGGAGAAAAAAGCCTCCCATTACATGGAAATCTCGAGTTGTCTGCGGGGACGGGGTATTCTCTGCTATTCTCTGCTGTTGGAAGCGTCATCGAAATGATTTTCCTCTTTGCAGGCTTGTACTTCCCGCAGTCGGAGCTGACCGTTAGACTGCCGTTCGTCGGGCGAAGGGGCGGCGAGCTGCCCTCGGACCTCAAGCTTCTTCGACTGAGAACACTGCGCAACGATTCCCAAGTATCGGAAGGGGCGAGCTATCGGATCCCAGCTGCTCGGGAGCGAATGGCATCCGTCGACGCCGAGGGAACCTGGCTGCTGCTGCATCGTCTGCCGACGGAAGCTGGTACATCGGGATTTTCCTCGTCGAGCCAGATAGAACCCTGCCAGGATCGCATCTCTGCAGAGTCGCTTTATCCTTTCCTGCGTAAAGAAATATATATGTATAGGGAGAGGAATATGTATGGCCGATAAGTCGGTGATGTATCGGAATACTTCTCGGCACTAGTCCTCCTCTTTCTCTCTCTCTGTACATAGTGGAATTCCCTCGGTAAACAAGATAGGAGGAAGCTGTAGCAGATCGTAAAAATCCTCGCGCTAGGGAACCAGTTGGTTTCGCCTGGTTTTTTAACGTTGTTTTGCGGAATTAAGCGGGAAATATTGCATGTCGAGGTCCACGCGACGCTTTAACCCCCGCGTTTTTGCGGGCATCGCTCCTGGCAGGGTCAGCCTCTCCAACCCCGTCGAATTTATTGTAAAATACTCGCTTTTTTTCTCCTCCTCCCTATGCGACAAAGGCGGAGCAGGCGCGATTGTCGTCTCGGCGAGGGAGAATGGCAGCGGGGAGGCAGTGCTCGAGATAAAAGTCGACGCCGTCCGCGCCCCCGGCAAGGAAATTAACTGCGCGGATTACGTTCAGGTATTGAAACAGTGGAATTTCGGACGACTAGCTCTCTCTCTCTCTCTCTGTTGACTTGGCTTTTTCGAGGCCGATTGAAACGCCGATTACGCCGCTCTGTTGCAGGATATGTGCTTCTGGAACACGTCGAGGTATCGGATCTACGAGAACCAGCCGGCAACGATGATCGGGAAATTCGGGCCCGAGCTCTACGCCGAGATCTGCCCGGACTTCCGCGTTACCCGATACGAGCTTCTCAACGGCAAGTCTACCGGCCGCTATGAATTATGAATAATGCAGCAGTTGCCTCCGAGTGTTTAGTGGGACTGGGCAGAGCTTTGCGGGGCGAGCGAGCGCGTCTGACTAGTGACGTGGCTCGACTACTGACCGCCGAGTTTTGCCACTGACCCCGCTATTAATTAATCGGCCTTTCCTCCATCTCGCGAGCTCCAGTAACATTAATTCCAACGAAAGTGCCACTTGCTCGAATCTCCGATGTCCGCTGGCTGGAGAATTCCGTGGTGTGATTAATCGATATGACGCGGCCGCGAGCGTTAATAAATCTCTCTGGAGCTCCGAGCGATCTCGCACCTATGCCTCGGAGATGACCCCGCTCTCCCCCTTTGATGCGGATATTCTCCGGGGCGCGTATGCGGCTTTTGCTCTGCGCTTCTGGACCTGGAATATGTCGTAGAGAGTTAGAGGGTGGTCTGGAATGGGTTGCAGGGACGGACTACTTCCACGTGCTCGAGGACAGGCTCTTCGCGAACGCCTCCTTGGACAGAGACACCGTCGGCCCTCCGCAAGGCCCTGGCCCGAGGATCTACCTCGAGGTGAGCTGCGTCGTCTGGGAGCGCACCACCGGCATTCAGCACGTCCCCGTGCAGACCATCGCCGTCGACGTCCTCGACCAGGACGACAATCCCCCCTTCATCCAGGGCAACGACTCCGTCGCCATAACTCTCCACTCGTTCGTCGCTGTGAGTCCACTCTAGTCCCAGTGTACAGGCTCCCAAATGATCGCAGTCCTCTTGATTACGATAAATCGAGCGGCCTCTAATGCTGTTAGAACCGCCGGGGGGAATCGCGTTGCAAAGTCGCCCTTAATCAGGGCTGCATTGTCCGCGCAATCAGGGCATTGTTTTGGGCGAGGCCCGCGCGGAGAAAGGGCCGGAAGTGAGAGAAAGAAGTAACGAAAGAGCCTGCGGGGGAGGCGGAGGAGGGGGGGAGAGAGGATGCTCGGGGCTGCGATCCTGATTAAACCGAGCTTCTCTTTTCTCCACTCGGATTCCGGCCCTTCCTCGGCGGCCCTCCTCCCTTTTCTCTCACTTTCAGCTCTCGCGAGATTCCTCTCCCGGTTTCCCCGCGTTGACGATCAAGGGAACTTTAAAGCGCGCGCGCCGCGAAACACCCACTGACAAAGCCACCACTATCCCCCTCCCCCTTCTCCTCCTCGTGAATTGATGTGGAACATCCTGTTCTGTTTGGACGCAACAGGGCGACAGGCTCGACGAGAATAATCTGATCGTGAAGGATGCCGACGCCAAGAGCAGCAATCGATACAGCGTGCGGATCCTCGGCGACACGCACAACGCGCTCAACGTCACCTATGACACACTGCCGATCGAGCATCCGCAATATCCTGACAAGGCGCCGTCCACCATGATCTTCCCGAGTTAGTCTTCTCTCCGTTGATCCAATCATTGAACCGGCGGGGTTGATGATCCCCCGGGTGGAACGAGGACGCTTATCGCTCGAGTTGTGCTTCTGCTTTGCAGGAATCTACTCGAGGACCACGCTGCTCCCGGAGTCGCCTTATCGAGTGATCCTCCAGGTGAAGGACGAGTCTCTGCTGCCTGGCCATGGAGAGGATACGGTAAGGGAATGTTATTTCACTCTCCACCCTCCGTTCCCGCCGCTCCGCAGGAACTCGGCCCGAAATCCTCCGGCAGCTAGCTCCACGTCCTTTGTTCTCCAGAAGATCGAGGCACGCCTGGAATTATTAAAGCGCTCTAGTTTCGCCATTCCTCGCCTACACCTATGATTACTCTAGCGCGAATTCCATTCTCGCCGATATTTCTCGACATCGCTGCGATAAGTAAGCAGAGGCAAGAGGGAAGAGGGTTAGCGGGGGTGGTTTTGGAGGGTTGAAGGTGGAGTCCTGCGGCTGAGGGCGGATATAACGCACAAAGGGCGTCAGGTGGCCCGGACCGAGATCGCTCGCGACGATCTCAGCTCCGCAGAGTTTTCATCGGAGCGGGCGGGCGGAGCGGGCGGGCGGAGCGGAGCGAAAGCGAAGCAATTACGGGCCACTCGGAGGATTCAAAGAGAAATCGCTCGCGATCGATCACAGCCCTTTAAGTCGCAAACCCTCTTCGCCCGGCCCGGCCACTTTCCGTTGCCGGTCGCCCTTCCGGCCGCGAGCGCGCGCGCGCGTGTTATGCAGATTTCCGGCGGAAAGCGAAGAGCCCTTACTTCCCTGGAACTGGCGATGCCAATGCAATTAGACGCGCGGCTCGTTCATCTGAATGGACGATGCGCCCGGGCGAGGGAAGGGGTTGCGGCTAACCGGAAGAGTGAAACGATTAGAGAACCAAATCTCTGAGTTCCTTGGGTGCGGTCTCCCCCGATCCTTCTCTCTCTTTCTCTGTGTGTGGGCACGTGCTGATTTGGCCGAGGGGCTAATCACGAATTAATAGGAGGAAGCTCGAATTGCCGGTGGAAATTGCTGATCGCGTGGGCAGCGAATCGTTCCAGTTAAACACTCGGAGGCCGAGCGCCGCCCACTAAACCTCCCTCACTCTTTACCCCCCCCCCCCCACTGTTAACAGGGTACAGCTTTTCCCTCGACCGTCGGGGGAAAAAGCGGCGAGAATTGGCAGGGCGCGCGCGCGATCGGTTTATTTTATCGACTGGCTGGACGATTTATCGAGGTTTTATTGAGCCCGCTGAGCCGGCCACCCTTCGGCTCGGACGCACACTATCAAATCTATTAGCGTTGACTCGCTGAAATATCGATGAACGACGACACCAGCTCGGCTTAACTACCTTGGCCACTGCGATCTCTCGCCCGCCGCTAATTCGGAGTTGCGACCTTTCCCGCTTTCCCGCTTTCCCACCGCAGTCGATTTGGCTTTGTTCCGGGAATCCATCTCTCTCCCTCTCTCCCTCGAACGAGCCAGCGGGCTAATTACCGTCTTGGAAACATTTGCTTGCACCGAGCGTCCTCGCATCGTCCAATGGTAATTGGGGCTGGGCGGTGCGCGGTAATTCGATTGTTGCCTATCGGCAGGCTAAACATCCGTCCTGATTTGTTGGGCGCATGCCTCGCCGCGACGTGCAGTCATTAGCGGCGCTAGGGAAATTTAATAGCGAGCGGAGCCTGGCCTGGGAACGCGTCTAAATTTACTGAGCCCAGAAACAAAGCCGGCGAACCTCGTTGCCCTGGGAGATGCGCCGCTGGGAACCCTCAACATTGTTCGCTGGTTGTTTGATGGAGGAGCTAATGTTCCGTGGGCGGAGATTTCGATTTTCAAGTCGGATATTGAGGTTTTCCGATGGGATGAGGTTTTGAAAGTTGGATGGTATTTCTGGGATACAGTTGAACATCACGCTGACGTTCTCCGGGCCGGAACATCGCACTACCACCAGCACCGAGCCATCCATTCTGGCCAAGCAGTTGATGATATCTTATCCGTCGAACGTCAAGGTCCCTCGAGGGGCGTCGCGCTTCTACAGGATCACCAAACCGACCAGCGAGCCTCACCCTTCGGTGACTTTCGCCATTTATGGATCGAGAGCTTTCAACATCACTCAGATCGGAGGAATCCTCTACGTGGCCGATGAAGCTCTCCTCAAAAAGGAGACGCGCGTCGTCCAGTGAGTACTCTGTAACATCCCACTTTAAGCGGAGCTCGCGCTGGGAATTCTATTTGCCGTCGCGTCGCCGAACGAGTCCCCGATCGCCTGATAATTGTTTGTCCCCCTTGAGCGCTCGCTCGTGTTCCCCGGGTAATTATCGACGCGGAATAAGTTTGAGTGGGTCAAGTTAGTGAGATGAAATTGTGGGAAAATTTTCGAGGAAAGCGAATCACGGCCTCACATCGGCGGAGTCGGGCTTTTAATTCCAATTGTGAGAGACGGAGCGCGGGCTCTGGAATCGAGGCGGAAAAAAGGATCGGCCCAATTCCGACGAGTAAATCTCGCGGAGCCGGGACGCACAAAGTAGATTTCCAATGGGAGCTCGTCGAATTCGGAGGCAAAGAGAAAACGAGTGGGACGACTGTGTTTGCAGACTGGAATTGAAGTGGAGCGGCTCGGACCGCGTGGTATCGTCAAAGACGGTGCGGGTGAATCTAACGGCGGCGAAGATCGAGGCTTGCAACCAGGAAGACTGGATGGCCCACTCCTGCGCCAACTTCGAGACCAGGAGCAAATGCGAGGCTGGCTGCGGCACTGCCAGTGGCTCCTTCAGGTAGAGCTCACTTAGTCTCTCATTTCCTGCAATCCACAACTTGCTCTCCTCGATTTATCTACCTTGATTCGAACCCATTACTCACTCGACGCCTTCGGAAACTCTATCCACGAGAAACTTTCCCCTAAAGTCGATTTTCAGGCATTTCCCATTCCTTCCCCGGGTATACTTCCAGCCGATCTGATTTCTAGCAAGGGCACCCTCTCGCAATCGTGCGTCTGGCGGCTGAACAAGCGCTCCAACGTCTCGCAGATGTCCGAGCAATATCCCACGTGCTCGCCTAATCTCTCCTACTGTCCCGATAATAACTGCGACGCCCTCGAGCGATTGGACCCACGGATCTGTCCGCAAGACTGCGCCTGTAAGTAATCAGACTTCCCATCGAACTGACGAGAAGGAAAACTCTCCCCGACTCTTTCGAATGATAAATGATCCAAGCAAGAACATATTGCCATTTCAGCGGAGGTGCATTTCGCCCACATGAACAAGGGTGGTTTCGGAATCCACAGTGGTATGGGAACCTGTACTTGCAATGACCTCCTGCAATGCACCTGCAACGTCGACCACTTCAGCGAGCCCAACAACAACAACAATAACAAAGGCCCCAGGCGGAAAGCAGATCGAGAGAACGAAGTGTTGATTTCCGGAGCTAGAAAAGGTTCGAATTTTCGACAGTCGATTAATGATCTGGCATAGTTGAGACTTACTCATTCGATGATCCAACAGCATCGAGCGGTCCATGCGGCACCAGCTGTATGATCGGCGTGATAGGAGCGAGCATCTTCGTGCTGATGGTGATCGTCGGCTGCTGCGTCACTTGGCGGTACAGGTAAGCACCGAACGCCCCCGCCAAACAAATCCCACGCCATGTGTAACTGGCTGGTAGTCGATTAAAGTGCGAAAAAATCCGAGCGCGTTTATTTCGCCTGGCCTCTGCTTGTTATTCCTGGGCGTCCTGACGCGTCGGACGCCCGAAAAGCTTTACAAGCCGTATTGTTCCATCTGTCGAGGTCGTTTACATTAATCTGGCGTCGGCCCTCGTTTACGTTAATCCTACATTTGCGCCGGAACGAGCCAGCCATCGGTTCGCCCCCGGTTCTTCTTCCCCATGTGCTTGGCGCTAAAACAAAATCAAAAAAATGAGCTTTCTCCGCGAGAGAAAAATCCAGGCTGACTAATTACTGAAAGGATCGGAGATTTACGGGGGGGAAATGGCGGTTCGTGGAAACGGCGAAGTCTGCCGACGTCTAAACGTGAGTGGTACGAGCGCGATGGCATTAGCGATGTTTGCACGAGCCAAATGGGACTGGGAGGCGAGCGAGCGAGCGAGCGAGCACCTGGAAGATTCGAGTGTCGAGGAGGGAAGCCCCGAGATAATTCACAAGCAGGCCCATTGTGCGAACTCACGACAGCCGAACAAACAGGACGTCTTTGCTATCAGCAGTGCGCCGCCGGCCCCTCCGCCATCGAGGGCTAACTCCCATCTCCCAGCGCATAACGATGTTGGCGTAACCTTCTATTCTCAATGGCTCGCACAATTTTTCGGTCACTCCCGCCAGATAAGCCACCTATCGCCGCGCTGCATTATCGATCACCTTTAAATGCAGAGCCCTGTCGAAACGCGCGGCAGCTGCTCGATATTCCCTCGATTTCGAGCGAGCTTCCAACTGATTAGACTAATGCGGATGACAGAGTTATTTACATTCCCATGGACTCTACTCTATCGCGTCCTTTTACCCGGCCCCGGCGACACTCGCAATCCGCAATCACGCGGAAACTGCGAGCGCCCTCCTTCGCTCGAGCGGCGAAGGCGAAATTGAAAAAGTTGAAAAAGTTGGAGGGCGCGCGCGTATGAGAACTCCGAGCGGCAGAGGAAATTGCGAGCCGGCGAATGAAGAGAATTTGTCGCGGGCCTTTGTTAATGGGTGGTGCGGGGATTGTTGTTTCAGGATGGTGAAGAAAGGTAGCCGTCGCGATTGCAAGCGACGCGTCGACGGGGACCCGAACGGCCTGGCGATTCTCCCCTCGGATTACATTGATCGCGGTGATGGCCTGCTAATTGGCTTGGACACCTTCACGGCGGCCAATCGCCACCTACTAATCCCGAAGACCTGCCCGGTAAGTGGACCGTCAAACATCCTAACCTCGCTCGATAACATACAAGCATTTTCTCTCGGCCGGCTTACCTCCGATTCCAGGCGAAGCGAGTATACGTCAAACTCCACAACTGCCGCCGCGTGAAATCCGGCTTTTATTAAGATTACACGCCGGCTAATCCCACATCCCACTAGGAATACAGCACGCGCGCTCCGATGCGAAAGCTGTCGCGCGCTAAAGCGTAGAACTCTCGGGAAGGGAAGAGTGGGAGAGACGAATGGCGCAATCCCAAATCTCGGGAAACATATTTAAGCAGGGATTAGTCCGGCAACGTGTGTTGGCCACGGTTTCGAGGGCCGAATTAAACCGCGCGCTCGTTCAGAGAATCCGAAACTTCGCCTATCTACTCTACCGGGAACAAAGACGCAAGCGTAAATGAGAGTAGCGCGATAGTCAGACAAGTTTCCAGCGGGGAAATTGAGAAATTCTCTATTCCCAGGCTCGATGTTCAGCCTAGCGAGGAAAGTAGATCCCGTGGACCCTGGCAATTGCAAGCGAGCCGTTTTTCCGGCCTCGAGATTATTCGTGTTTCGAGATACACGGAACTGGGCGTTCGCTCGCAATCCTAGAACTCCTTGAGAGGATTTCGTTGCTCGACTCGCTGGAGACGTGGTAGTTCCGGTCGGGGGGGCGTGGTGGGGGGGACTCAAGGGGCTTGTTGAAAAGCTTGGACTCACTTGGGGGGAAAGGGGGAGGAGGTGCGAACTAAGGAAGTGTCGATATTTTCGTGCATTATGCCTGAGAGGGATGCGCGGCCGTCTCAGCCTCGGCTTCCTCCCTCGGCAATAAACTTGTCGGCTCTCCGCACTAGGCAACGATTGGACAGCCGGCGGGGACTACTTTTACAGCCTCGCGTGCATTATGCTCCCTCACAGCCTGCGTACACGTTCTATTCCCTTGTTCAATCGTAAATCCTGACTCAACCCTTTCCACATGTATATATATATGCGCCCTTTTCGGCCGAATGATGCCGGTGGCAGCTGGAAGTCAATTCCAGGCTGGAGAAGTGGTCGGAGTGTATGATGATGGTTGGTTGGTTGCAGCCGGACCCCAAGTGGGAGTTTCCACGAGCGAAGCTGACGATCGAGCAAGTGTTGGGCGAGGGCGAATTCGGGCGGGTGTTGCGGGCGAAGGCTGTCGACATCGCCGGAATCGCCGGGCCGACCACCGTCGCGGTGAAAACCCTCAAGGAAACCGCTTGCGCCTCCGAGCTCTCCGATCTCCTCTCCGAGTACCAATTGCTCAAGGAGGCTCAGCATCCCAATGTCATACGATTGCTCGGCGCGTGCACCACTGCCGGCGGACCTGTCTATCTCATCATTGAATTCGCAGAATTCGGCTCTTTACGGTGAGTGGATTTATACGGCTCTGGCTGGCTATTAACCCTCCGCCGCAAACTGCCCTCCTCTCTCTCTCCCTCCCTCGAGATGTATATGTGTATAGTTGTCGATCCGAAGAACTTGGCGCCGGAGATAGAGTGGCATGCCGGCTGGCAGCGTCGCGGCGCATCCATGTAAATGCCCCGGGCCGCCCCCGCGCAAATAAACCCGGGGGAGAATTTCACTCGGTGCGGAATGCTCGCCCGGGGAATTCTACCCGGTAGCGGGCCTCCTCGGGACAATAATAATCGGCGAGATGGCGCGGAGTCATTGTAATTAAATTTTTCCGCCACATACCGCGCGCCAAGTGCAAGCCGCACGGTGAATCCTCCTGGAATCCTGGGGAATTGTCTCCAGTGGAGAGATGCTTGCGGGAAGAAAGGGCTGCAGTTACTTCCGCGCGATTAGGCGCGATCTGCCGTTGGGATGATTTAGTGGGAGATTTGGAGGCGAACTAGATTTGGACTCGGTTTGCAGGAATTATCTGAGGCGCAGTCGGCACTTGGAGTCCGAGGGCAGGATGCCGTGCTCGACGTCATTGCTATCCGCATCGGCGTGCAACGTCCGCGAGGAATTGCGAGCCGCCGATATATCGATGGCCTATACAGTCACGCCTCGAGATATCCTCTCGTTCGCCTGGCAGATCAGCAAAGGGATGGCGTACTTAGCCGATATCAAGGTAAACCATTCGTTCTTGGAGACTCGTTTAATTCTATCCATGATTTCTCTTCAATTCTCAACCTTTGCTCTTCGCAGCTGGTGCACAGAGACCTCGCCGCGAGGAACGTACTCCTGGCAACGGGGAAGGTCTGCAAGATCTCGGACTTCGGCTTGACCAGGGATGTCTACGAGGACGACGCCTACCTCAAGCGCAGCAAAGGCCGAGGTTCGTTCGCTCTCGATCGAGGAAATCATTAGCCCACTTCTCCCTAGCGATCCTTCTACATTTTCGCACTTGGCACAGCCTGCACGGACTTAGACTTGGATATTGAATCGATTTACTATCCGAAGCCCTAGTTAAATCCGCGTTTCCTCGTAACTCTCGGGGGCTTCGGGTACGAGAGTCCTTTAACGAGCGGCGCTAGTCGGAGCGGCGTGGTAATCCACGATTTTACGATTGTACATTGCAGTGCCTGTGAAATGGATGGCACCGGAGTCCCTGGCCGATCACGTGTACACCAGCAAGTCGGACGTGTGGAGCTTCGGGGTGCTCCTCTGGGAGCTGGTCACCTTGGGCGCCTCGCCCTATCCCGGGGTCGACGTCCACAATCTCTACAATCTCCTTAAGGCCGGATACCGCATGGAGAGGTCGGCCAATTGCTCGCCCCAATTGTGAGTAACTCCTCTATCAAGGGCGCAAACCCCCTGGGACCTGCTTCCGTCGAGAAGGACTGTAATTATTGTCTCGCGATAGGTACAAGCTCATGGTATCGTGTTGGCACCAAGAGCCAGCCATGCGACCGTCGTTCAAGGAGCTCACCTGCCACTGGGAGAGGATGCTGGAAGACGGAGTGGAGTATTTGGATCTCAATCCGAGAACTGTTCATAATCAAGCTTACTTCGCATCCCTCCACGCTCTCGATAGTCCGAACAGTATGTATATCTCAATTCATGGGGAGTTTGCTTTTAAAATCGATATTTCGAGGATTATTACTTGCATTTTCGAGTGGTGTTAATTGGATGCACCCTCACCATATGAAATAATTGTAGGTTCCGGGAACGAGGGGACGGAGGAGAGCGCACTGGACACACCCAGGACGGACGTAGTTAATTATCTTGGCAAACCGTGTCCCGACGCGGTCACCAAGTGCGATAAGGTCGACAAACTCCAGGAGCTCTGGCAGAAGCCGGTCGCATCGTTTCCCGACGAGATCACGAAGATGACTTATGTGAACGACAGGCCGGCAAATGGAAATATCAATCATTACGAGAGCCCGATCAAGTTCAGGAACACGAGTGTTACTAGTAATAGCGAGAATGAGTTGAATGTTACCTCGAATGGTCGGCCTCAATCCTACATAGACATGGAGGGCAAAAAGCCGACGGAAACCGACGATCTTCTTGTCTTCGCGAGCACCGACAGTCGAGCCAATGATGATGATGACGGGAATTGAGGGACTTTCTCGGTCTCGATGAGACAATCAGAATAGAAGTTGGCCGAATCGTTTCTTCTCCTTTCGAGAGGCGATGGAAGTCGCGAGGGAAGTCGTGACCGATTCAGTTACAGGATCTCCGGGCCTCGAGTTTTGTACAGTAAGAGGGAAGGGAGGATTCCTGTGAGACAGGAGGGGGCTATAATTGAAACCCAAGCTAGTCTTCGAGTACTAAAGATCGATTATAGGTATGTTACGAGTAGTGCAATACGGCTTTGGTCCTAGGACCGTGAACTGTTGGGGATCCTTAATTTTCACGGGCAAAGAGAGTCGGCCGAATGTAAGGATTCGGGTGTTGAACTGATTTTACTGACTATTCGAGCGTCGTCCGACTTCAGTTCAACGTTCCACTGAAACAAATTCTTCCTACTTAGGAGTAGTCGATTTTATCTCCACTTTTCATGCTTCGACTTGAGCAAGGTGTGACTCTTAGCGCACATGCTTGCAGCAGCTTCGCGTGCACAAATGACAATGTGTGACGGTGGTTCCACAGTTTTACACAGATCTATTGACGAATCTGACCGAAACCACGGGTGTTTGATTCGACGGGCCTGGATGTGGCACTGGGTCGATAATTCCGGCCAGCGAAACCATATCCGAAGAAGACTGCGTTTCCGCGTCGCGTCGATTCGTCCCTTTTGTATTTATGTACAAAGAGAACATTCCATTAGACTAGTTATTTATCAAATGTATTATTTAAGCTTCTACTGTATTTGATATGTTTTGTTACTTGTAAACGCGTTACTGGCGTCCTTGCCGACTGTGAACCGCACAGGCAGCGCGCCGAGGTGGTATCTACCATCGTCCTTTCTTTCTAACTAATGTATAATGAAATATATAACAACCATTCATGGAAGGATCATCACTCTCATTAGTTCAACCATTAATTTATTAATCCCGATAACATAAAAAGATAAAAGACGGTAAAAAATAGTCTGGTGGGCTATAAATCTCAATGTTATGGAATAATCACAAGGTCAGTCAGTCAGTCACAAGGGTACTGGTGATGAACTCAGTCTACAGACTGAGTATTATGCTGAAACGATGTCAAGTCAGTCTTTATCCTTACTGATTGCAGTTCTCTCTGTATCAGACGGTAAAAGGCCATCTAAAAAGGATGCCAGGGTCTGAGGATATTGTGGTTGTTCGCATTATTATTGGTAAACATAGCATTGAGCCTACCTGTTTCTCGCAAGTTCTCCAATACACTGGAGTCCTTTGCAATTTCAGTCTCTGCCACCTTGATGCTTTCGACAAGGTCCTTATCACACGGCAGGCAGATTTTTCTTGAAGTCCCGCCGTGAATGGCTTTCACGAGGGGGAAAAGTTCTTGGGGTACACGGAAAACTTTAAAGTTACGTGCCTCTTCTGGCACGTCCTCCTCTTTACAGTATGGAAGCAGTAACGTAAAGAATCGTTTACACTTATCGCTACTGTTCTCTTTAAACACTCGTAAAATTTCGAAACAACTCTCCGACTCCTCGGATAGATCTTTTATTGGAGGTGAAGTGATGATTAAGATAATGTCAGCTTTGCTGAAAGCGTCATTAGCCCACACTCGCAAGTCCTAGATTAAAGTACATTCATTAATTTAATGATAAAAGAAGAAACATGCTTGCCCTGAAAAAAGCCCACCTTTTCAGTAGCATCCGCGATATCCAAAGTGTCTACCATGGCATTGATATTAGCGCCTCTCAGGAGCTTTGCGATTTCCGTCACTACATTAATGTGAGTTGGCCTGGTTGGTGCGTACACCAACAAACAATTCGGCCTCACGCGAGACCTCTTTGCATTCCTCTTGTAGCATTTGTAAATACGATACAAAGCGTACGCGATCGCCGGCGGAATCCAAATAGTACTAACTATCATAATCAGCAGTCGGTACGATCGTCCGTCTAGACAACAAATGCAAAATGTAAAGCGACTCCTATCGAAGAAATAAATCCCATTAGAAAGGAATAGAGTTGCTCGTACTTATCGTTACAGTTGGCGTGGTGCTGGTTGGACAACCAAGTTTTCCACAGTCAGGGTGAATTGCAGCAGCTTTGAAATAGTAGGAACCTGTCCCACCATTAAAGTTGTATATCACGAATCTTTCATGAGTGCCGGTGGGCACATCCACGTATACTGTGGTCTCGGAATTCGTGTCATTGTTTATTAACCAAATTTTGTACTTTTTGATATTGAATCTTTCAGGATGCCTTTGCACATTTAAGGTCAATACGGACGGCACTGAGGTGTCTATGTATGTGAATGGAATATACTCACTTACAGTTACATTTTCATCTGAAAAGGGAAAACTTTAAATCAAATCCCTCTAGTACTAAAGTTTTCACAGAAGTTTAACTTACCAAGGAATGTATGATCAGGCACTTTGAAAACATATTGTCTGTTGTATTGGAATGCATCTCCAGTTACAAGGATTTGTAACTTGGAGTCGGACGAGCCATAAGTATCATAAGAAAATGGACATGATAGATATAGCTCGGTTGGATTCGGATATGTCTTATTCCCATATAATTCTATAAGATTGCAGGCAGGTTCTTTGCCATTCAACAAATTTCGATAGTTTGTTGTTAATCCTAGATAGTTGAAAGCAGATTGATTGTAGTATATCCATCTTCAGAGGACACTTCTATCAAAGGTATTCTTACTATGAAAATTAGCATCTATCACTGTTAAGTTGAATGCAGTAACCTTTCCCAGAGATCCACCAGAGTCTCTCACGTAAGCTAACAAATAGAACTTGGCAGTACTATCAATAGGCAGTATATACTCCGTTTCCTCGAACTTCAGTTCCCCGCAATCTAATAGAAACAGGATAAGAGGAATATATGTAGAATGACACGGCTCACAGCCAGATAGTAAGACTAATGTGCTGATAAATTCCAATATTCCCCTGGAATTAGCATACCTATGCCACTCACGACTTTGGACAGGGAACACCTGTCGGTGAACACAGATGTTGAGGCAGTCTGGAAACACAAGAATAGTCTTGATTCAACAAATGACGAGGAATTCCTTATGGACAAGTTCTGGCGCGAGTTCAACGAACTCATAAAGCCGAGGAATTCTAGTAGGAAAAATTCGTAAAAATTACCAGGTTCTGGCAGCGATCGAGATAGCAGGCGGACGCAGCTTCGCCTGCTCTCGGATAAGCGAGATAGAAAAAGCAGAAGACCAGTGCTGAATACATCATTAGGTTAGGTGTGTATGAACGTTCAATGGCTACATGATTTAGAGCCGCACTAAGGTAACGAGCTACGCAATCTCCTGATTACTCACAATCAGCGAGCCACCACGCACACCAATGACACAAGCGCACATTTTTCGACTAATCTCCACTACGCAACTGACGCCCGAGACAATGGGCGCGTGTCACCTGGTGTGTTGGTATACAATACAACGTATACGATCTCGTACACAGGATCAGGATCTGTTGTGTGTACAGTCGCCTACATTAATTCCCGCCGACTCGACGCACAGGCACTTTTCCCACCATAACACAATCTTTATTCAATCGAATACATTGGCATTGTAAATACACACGCATATCGCGCAATTAACTCAGGATTCCTTAATGCGGACGCAGTATTTGCGTATGCAAATTTTCGAAAATCGCCTCGAAATGCTCCCAATTTCCATACACTCAACCTTTGCGAATTCCCGAAATTCGCGTCTATTCTTTCTCAGTTCGATGACGTCCGACGTCCACGATGTCCTCGACCTTGCCGAGCATATGTAGAATGGAGAGCAAGGTCGCTAAAGGGTGAACTAGGTCAAACTCCCCAAGAAGAGTTCCTGCTTTACATTTGCCCAACTCGCGCAAGCGAGAAACATACAAGTGCGCGTTGCAATTTCATCATTACATTTCTATTGGGCCATAGTGCTTGGCAACGGAGATAAGTTTTTTATAGTTACGAGCGAAGGAAGTATAGCATTTTCCGAAGAATGCGTTGGGACATATTTCGAGTGCGCCCGTGTGGGAGTCACAAAAGCGCCCAGGACTGCAGAAGTTAATTTAGCTGGTAGCTGGTGGGATCTATTAAGCTCGGTGGAAAAGCGGATATCTAATCTAGCCATTATGACGAGGAAGAGAGGAAGGATTGCGTCGCCGGGCGTTTGCAGACGTTTTATCTGGATTACGTTGCCACTCGCACGCTCTTGCGTATACAGCGACTCTGTTTGCGATCTACGAGCCGCTAGCATGTAGATGGTATGTGTATGCGAACCCACTTTATTGAGACATGTACTCTGTTATCGCAGGACGTAACAAAAGCGAAGGGGCTCGCAATGACGTCTTATCCAGTACCGCGATAAGTCATACGCTTCGCCTATGAAATCCACAGAAAAGGGGCCCGATCTCTTTCGAAAGAGATTCCAGACTGAAAACAATCGTATCATCTCTGGAAAACAGTGGAACGATCTTCGAGGGGAGTCCGAGTGTTTATTCAAGTACTCGCGAGGGTTTATCGTTGGGGTCAAAGTGTTTCTTGAGATCCCGCCAGCACCGCTGGTAATCCCCGTCGAGCTTGGCGCAAGTCTCCGCGGCCCACTTGGTCACCGCGAGACTGTAGGAGCTCTCGAACATGAAGGCTTGCGTGCCGTCGGCGATGCGCTCTGGTTTGAGCTCGCGATTCGAAGCTCCCTCGAAGCAGCGAGCGTCCGGCCCATGCGGAGTCATCATCGAGTGGAGGGTGGCGCCGCCTGCCTGGAAACCGTCCTCCTTCGCCTCGTACCGGCCCTTTATCAGGCCCATGAACTCGCTCATGCAATTCCCTGCAGACACACGAATGACGAGGAACACTGTGTGATTAACCGAGGCATGGAAGGAGATTGGGTAAGAGTGGAGAATTCTGAGTTTTCACCGGGGTATTCGAGCGCAGGAGAATCGAACGCAATTAACCTCCATCGGGGATTTTACTTAGAGAAGCGACGCCACTCGTCCAAGGAGGAGCCGCGGAAAAAGGAGTGCAAGAAGCTTGTACATGTAAAAGCATGTATGATGCGAGCGGCTAATGCAGCTTTCCACCTCTCTCTCTTTCTTTCTTTCTTGAGCCGACAAGACTTCTATTTCGCGTTTGGCTCTCGAAATTTCTCTGTCGCATCACGACTCCCTTTTTACCCGGCGGAGAGTCCGGCATTGGCGACTTTCTACTTACGATGATAGTAAGGAGGCCGGAAAGTGTGCTCCTGGACTGACCAGCGGGGCGGGAATATCACGAAGTCGGCGGCTGCGGTGCCAGGCTTCCTCGTCGGACACGTCAGTACCGTGAAGATCGATGGGTCCTGATAACACAGAGAGGATAAAGACGTGAGAGAGGGAACATTCATCTCCCGAGTCCTCAAAATTACCTGCGGGGCAGATACTCACGCAATGGTCGAAGGAAACCGTATTGATCACCATGAATCTATCAAGGTCGTACTTGTAAGGCACGTAATTGCCGTGCCAGGCAACCACGTCGAAGGGACTGTGCCCTTGCTCGGCGACAAACAGTTTTCCCTGGTATTTGCTTATGATCTTGTACTCTGTTTCTCGGTCCTCGTACCAAGCGACCGGCGATTGGAAGTCCCGGGGATTCGCCAGGCCGTTCGCTCCTGTTGGATGCATTCATCGTCACTCTCCCTGCCTTTCATTTCATCGATCACACTAATTCAAGAGGAATCGTGCGTACCAATGGGACCCAAGTCCGGGAGTTGGAAGTGGTCGTCGAAGACCTCGAGGATGTAACCTCGCGAGGGGCCGAACACCGTCACGGAGAAGCGCATGCCTTGCTGGATCACGCAGATCTCGTTCGGCTCGACTCGCATCTTGCCGAACTCGGTCGTTATCTGGAGGGCACCTAACTGGGCCACTGTGGCAACGAGATTTGTTTAGTCTCGCGTGCCCGCCTCCTCCGCCCGCGGAAAGTACCGTTCGACATCGCGCCACTCATTGTCTTCGGCTGTTTCGCGCGGGGATTAAAGCTTGCGCATGTCAACAACTACTAGAAGGAAAACCCGAGTGGGCTTGTTAGTCAACAAACTCGAGACGGCGGGCTAAGGTCGCGCAACTCCGATTGTACAGAAATCGAGTCAAGGAGCCGTCTCAGTCAATCGAGCACGTGGCCAGATAAAAGAAAGCGCGAAGAAAGCAGCGTGTCGATTCCCGTCTCCTCGAATCATCCAAACGGTACTTTTCACAGGCTTTTCAAAAACTCACAAACCTAGTAAGAAATCGCCGTCAGCATTGTAAAAGGCTTTATCCTTCATAGACGCATTGCAGAGGTACACATGAACGGCAACGCCCTGTCGAGTCCTGCAATCGCCGGCCCCGCAAATGGTATGCAGACCCTCGACGAAGTCGATTTCCGGGCTCTGGCGCGTCGGCACGTCGAACGGTTTCCATTTCAGCTGAAAGTAAAACCCCCCGTTTAGATTCAGCCTCCTCGCCGCCAATTGCCCGAGTTATCTTACTTGATTGGGAATGGGTTCGATCTCGTCCCAATTATAGGTCAAGCCCGTGCGACTGTTCTGCGGCTGAAAGGGCTCGTGGAGGACGGACGGTCTGATCCTATAGAGCCAGGACCTCTTATTCTGCACGCGCGGCGCTGGGGACAATCGGACGCGTTGAATCCTCAGCGGGGGGCCAGGAGTCCCCACAGGGTAATTGCTAGTTAAAGAGCGGTGCCGCTTGCAGGCGGCAAATTACTCACCGGTGAACGCGCTCCCGGATAGTTGCTCGGCGTAGAGTCCGTAGGGGCACTTCTGCGGGCTGTTCTGGCCAACGGGCAGGGCTCCGGGACAGCGCTCGTCCTCGCTCGAGAACTCCCCGCCGAAACCGCTCAGATACTAAACAACAACACACCCTTCAACACCACCGACATCAACCACAACTCCCCCGATTCCCGAGTTAGAATTGCTCCTCGTACCTTGAACTCGTCCCTCATGGGTGCGCAGTGTGCCGACTCTTAATCTACCACGAAATGCTGATCGGCTTTCGGCCGCCGGCTCGTTTTATACATGTAGGAGTGTGGTTGTCCTTACGCCGTGGCGACAACAACACCGGGATTATGTAAAAAAACATGTTTACGCGACACGACGGTGGGAGCCAATGAGGAGCGGCCGGTGGAGGGCACGGCTCATTAATAAGTTCGGTGAGGAATTCCACCATCTTCGGGAATCGGCTCCTCTCGATTTCGTCGAGCCCCCCAGTCCTCCCCCCACATCATCCGAGCTCGGACTGTCTATCCATAGGCTCGTTATTCCACGACCGGCATTAATTAAGCAAAGCGGCGGGCAGCGCCGATAAATCGACCGGCTTTCCAGCTCGGCGATCGAGTGCGCGCCCGCCGAGTAATATTCCACGGTAAATAAATGCTGGTCTACTTTGCTCTTCTGTCCGCAGCGAGCGAGCGCGCGCGCGCGGGCATGGTAATCAGATTGAGTGGCGCTCGCGGAGAGCTTCCATCAGGCATCTGGAGGCGCAGGATTGATTGGATTCGATTTCGCCTTGAAAGTCCGATAGACTGCACCGAGGGAGAAGAGAGAAGGTTCAGCGACCGCGTGAAAGTTTTCCACGGCGGGCAACGGCGGCGGGCTCCGAGGAGGCCGAATCGTCACGGCCGGCGGCCTCGCCGCCTTTAATTGCAAGTTGCCCGAGATAGAGCCGTGTATTACGGACACCGCGCGCTGAACTCTCGTTGAGCTCTGCCACCGGGGAGAGCAGAGCCCCACGGCGATCGGCCGATCGGTTTCTAGGAGGACGAGTCAACCTTCTCGCGCGCCCCGCCGACTGGTTCCTCTGCTTTCTAGCTGCCGTTTCAGAGACTATCGACCGGTTTCGATTTAATTAGAGATGTCTGGATTTCAGTTTTATTTCCACTGATTCCTGTAGCTGTGTTGAAGCACTGTTAATCGTTTCAGAAACGATTCTGAAACGTTTTCTGAAAAAAAGGATGAATTGACCATTTTAATTTTATTAAAAAAGAAGAAG
This sequence comes from Crossocerus cetratus, assembly GCA_963675795.1. NCBI lineage: Eukaryota > Metazoa > Arthropoda > Insecta > Hymenoptera > Crabronidae > Crossocerus > Crossocerus cetratus. The sequence goes on from OY776667.1 coordinate 21,950,068, forward strand.
AATTAAGTTATGAAGCATCGTCGAAAGATGTCCGAGAAGAAATAACTCCGCGAGCCTCGAAAAAGGAAGGCCGCGCGTTGAAAGTGACCGGCGACCGTCAGAACTAGGTAATAAGCGTAAGAGATCCAAGCGCAATAATCGAGCAATAAATAACGCTGGAGCAATCCGGTTCCCCGTTGAAATCGACGACACGTGCGCCGATCGGCCATGTCGCGTACCTATGTCCCTTTTTATAAAATCCCTCCCGACGCAAACTGGTTTCCAATGTACCGGCTGATCGAAGCGGTCACGCGAAATTGATTAAACGACAAGCGGACAAGTTGCGAGGAAATTTCGAGAAAATGTCAAACCTCCCGCTCGTAAAAGTCGTTTGAAAGCAACTCCGCTCGATTGGTGTCACAATCTTTTACCCAGACAGTTTACATTACTGACTCGCATTTTTGCAGGATTCCCCGCCGACTCCAACTCCACAAGGGAAACCCGAGGAAGCCGGAATTATTAATAATTCCGCGAGCGGCCAATCTCTCAATGCCAGTCTGCATTCAGCCTCCCGAAATACCCCGATATCTCTCTTCCCGAGCAAGTCACGCCGATAATTGTGCTATCGGTACAAGTGTAAAAATACCACCAAGACACAATCTCCAGGACGGCGACGCGATATGAAAATGGTGCGGTAATCCTGAGTGCAAAGTTGATCGGGAAGAGGAGCCGATAGCAAAGGATGCGAGCGCGTCGATCGGCCTGGAGGAATTAGCCGCCGCGCGAGCCCCGAGAATCAGCCTTTTCTCCCGGCGGCCGGGGAGAGGGAGAGAGATCGAGGCTCTAGAGGAGAGGAGAGGTCGCGTGGGGGATCTTTACAGTTAGCTGAAAGAAAGAAGGAGCGAGAACGCTCTGGCTATCGCCTGAGAAGGTACAGGAGACATCCTCGAGGAATTCATCCTCCTAACGGGAAATGCAGATGCACTGGACCACTCTGATTCCTCTAACTCCATTCTCTCATGAATTCCACAGACTTCCAACTAATTCACCTTCCGTCCGCAGGTTCAACTTCGAACTCGGACCGAATCACTCCAACACAGGCTTCCTGAAAGGATGAGTGAGTGGCGGATATCCGGTAATGCGAGATTGGGAGGAGCAGGCGTCAGACGGGACCCAGTGTAAAAGGGACTAGAGAGAGGCGTCGTTCCCGGGAAAGGGTAGAGAGTTAAAGAGAGAAGGGAAGAGTATGACTCGGTGTGTTAGGTGTACCCCTACCTGGCGGGGCCGCGAGTGAACGAGCGGGCGAGCACTCGCTTAGAACAGGTGGCGAGTCCACCGGAGAGTCCCGCTCTGCCGCTTCCTGCGCTCGGTAGTGGTGCGATCGCGCATACGAGTTCGTTGTCCCAAGTCCGAACGCTCCTGGCCTTCCCCAATTTCACTCCAGTGTCCTGTCGCCACTGGAACAACCAACACGCCTCTTCCGACACTCGGATTTACAGAGCTTCCAGTGAGACCAGTGCGTTCGGAGGTTCACGAGTGCCAGGAAGGAAGAAGTGTCCTGGATACATTGGCGGATTGAAGGGTGCAAAGTGGACGTCGGCTGAGAGATTTGTTGAATGACTGGAGTGAGTTCCAGCGAGGACTTTCCGACGGGAGCGAAACCTTCACCGATCTTGCATGGGTGTACACGTAAGAGTAACATTGAATCTCGATCGCAGGAATGATGAAGCGTTGATGTCGTTTATTAGAGGGAACTTTCTGGCGGAATGAGAGCTTCCCAGGGCCCAAGGAAATAGAGCTCGACCGAAAAGGCGCGCGACCGGTTTAACGAGCAGCGAGGCTTGACCAGGGATTTCGGTGAAAGGCATGTAAATCGCAGTCAACTCGCGAGCTCAGAATTTCTAATACAACTCTGCCTTCATTCATTAAAGACTGAGTCAAATCTCGAAAATCCTGGCGAACCTTTCCGTTCCATTTGCCGCGATTCTCCTGAGAAGTGAGCCAGCGCACCGCCTCCGGAAACCGCAGCGTCCAACAGGTGTTTTCCCGTGCGGGAAATGACGCGTGCAATGACATCTCTTCCCACGGGAGAACCGCGCGCTCATATATTGAACCGACAGGCTGAAAGCGTGGGCGTTGCGCTCTTCTTTTTGCGTGCGGCGATCCACGTGAATTGGCCGTCCTTCACCCGGTTATCCAGCGGGCATATCGTTAGCGAGCGAACGATGAAACGCGCGCGCGAGAAGGAAGGAAGCCGAGCGAGAGCGAATGCCGAGGGAAGCCGCGTCCGCGTTGGAAACTCACGCGGCCTGCTCGCTTGTAATTCGCACGAGAGCCGATTTATCCTCCGGAGCCCATAAGCCGCGACAATCAGCGCGCCAATCTCTTGCCTATCGAGCACGAACGCCGCTCGAATTAAGAGCGCGCGCTCTTAATGGCAATCGAATCGAGATCTCGTAGTCTCAGTGGTTAATCGAGGCATCTCGCGATGGAAAAAGAGTAGAAAGGGCGCTGCAGGAAGATTTATCGCGTGGATCGCTCGAAGCGGTTGGATTTTCTCCTCGGACTCTGCGTTTTCACAAGCCTGGAATTATGTGGAAAGGGGCAGTTATGCCCGTGGACATATAGACACGCGTGTCGATTCCATGGCTGCGTGCGCGCAACGCACGCGTCCCTGCCCTATCAGATACAGCGGCTCACCGGCTCGGCGGCTCGACCGCGGCTTTTACGGCTTTCGACCGGCGCTCGCTAGCATTTAGCGCGTCCGAGGGAAAGTACCGGATTTATGGATTCCCCTCGGACGGACGGAATGATCGCGCGGGAGAGAGGAGCTTAGCATTTCAATGTCTGGGCTCGTTTGCTCTGACGGTTCAATTCGATTGTGAGAGCGCGCCATTGGAGATATGACAGAACTCTGGGATTACACTGTTTGATGTGTCTCGGACGATGTTGTAACAGCAACGACGTAAGGTCGACTCATTTAAGAAGTTCCTTTCTCCGGAATCTCTCTAAAACTGCTCCTTGTAATCCTCTGGCCAGGTGTAACGAGGATTGCGTGGCTTATCGCCGCGTTTATCTCGCCGATTAGAGCATTAAGACCGAAATTCCAGCTTCCTCGTAGAAAGGCAAAGTAATCTCGTCCGACTAATCGCGCGATCTTCTCGGGGATCCAATCGCGAATTTCATCTTCCCACTTGGCCCGAGGATAATTGCCACCTTTCGGTTACCTCCCGGAGAAACGTAAACACATTCTTCATGGCTGTTTCTCGCGCTTTAAAGCGTACACTCGAGCAACATTCGCTCGGGCAAATAAATTCTTACGAAAGAGCGCAAGGGTGTTTGCAATTAGAAAGCGAGTAGTGCGCGTGGAAATGGATGGTTGGATGATGTACAATGATGTGTAGGAATCGAGCGAGGCCTACCGCACCAATGTCACCCGGAGGATGGCCCGCGACCGATCTGGATCGGAATATTCGGAGAACATGAGTGATGCGACCACCTGCAGCTGCACCACCGCCTGCGTCGAAAAGGCGAGTAATGAGTATTCGAGTGGCGAGTAAAAGTGGAAAAAGTCCACGAGTCCAGTCGAGCCAGTAGCATTTACCACTGGAAGCAATGTAGTTTAGCAGTGGAAGTAATGCGGCTGGCGGTGTTAATTGAATTTGATCGGTCATCAATGCGATAAGGGATCCGGATTTCCTACGGGCAATTTATACTGCGCGCTAAATTGGACGCGTCCGGTCATACTCTCTAATTACATATTTGGGCCCAGTTCCTGGGACCTGTCGGGAAATGCTTTTCTACATGCCGAATTTCCCGTTTGACTTTTTTGACCTGGAGACACTTTAAATAACAGGATCGAGTTATCGCATTTCACTGTGAAAGTTTAATTGATATAAGGAGAGATAAGTCGGAGGGAAGGAGTTATTGGCGGAGCTAGTGGAGGGCTAAGAAGAAGGGCGATGTAGTGAGCGAAGACGGGTGGTTATTGGCGGTTGCAGTGCTCGTTACGCGGTTGCGGTATGTTCCAAGAGCCGTTCTTCCTGCATCCGCCGGGCACGAGGCCCCGCGATGGCATCTACATCAACCCGATGAGCGCATACATCGGCGAGCCGGCCAAGTCGAAGGACACCGAGTCCTTCTACCTGCACAGTCCCCACGACCTCGTCTACACGAGGATCACCCGGCTCTTCAACGACAGCAACGCCGCCGCGACCGCCGTCGCCGAGAAGCAGCGCTCCGCTTCCGAGAGGAAGGACGAGACTCTGACTGGTAAGTAAAGTGGCACGTCCCAGATATCGCGCTCGCGCTCGCGCTCCGCCGTTAGCGTTAACTTTAACAACTGGTCGCGCTTCAATGTATACGCGCCGCTCCGCAACCAGTCCGGCAGCTCTTGCCCTCGATTCGCCGCGAGTCGACTCGACCCGAGAACACCACCATCCAACTCTCTTTCTCCCCGGGCGGCATCCGCTTTCGCCCGGATCCTCCTCCACAAGGCGCCGAGAGCATTCCTACCTTTCCTGGATGACCTTTGATATCGCAGACACGCTCTATCGGCATTTCCCTTGCGGAGATCCACGAGATTTGCTCTCTCTCGCGGTTTGCGTTCAATAAGATTGACATTGAAAGTTTCGTACCAACAAAATATTCAAGAATGAACGTAAAAATATCAATGTTCAAGATTCATGAGAATAAAATATTAAAGAATAAACATAAAGATATAAATGTTCAACATTCATAAGAATAAAATATTAAAGAATGAACATAAATATATAAATGTTCAAGTTACATGCGATTTTTGAGGATTTAATTGAATAAAGATTCATAGATTGTACGAGAAATAACTGATCGGAGAACTAAATCGGCGATCGGCTATAGAATCCGTTATCCGCCGTTAGCGAGATCCAGTTGCGCGGTTGCACCGTTGAAACTAACAAGTCGAACATATGCAGACGCGCCGGTGAAAGAGGCGGGCTATGCAAATGCGCGTAGATGGCGAGATCTCGTCTGCTTTCCACAAGATATGCGTTGTCCATCTTTCCGGGCGGCTTCCAGTGAAAGTGGACGTGCACATCAACAACGCGGCGATCGAGAGGACGCCGAGCGGAAAGGGGTACGCGAGCCGAGGGGAGATGACGAGGGAGCCGCCGGAGCACGCGTACGAGCAGATCTGCGTACGAGCGGAGGATGCCGGGAGCGTGGGAACGCCAGCCTTGAAGAAGCCCGGCGACAATGCCTCCGAGACCAGGTAAGAACCACCGACTCTCAGACTGATCCGCGCAACACACCATCCACCTGGAAATTATGTCATCGTCCTCCGACGACCGAGCGATATCGTTTCTCATTGAGAGCGCGACCTCTGCGCACTCAGCACACTCCGTCGCGCGCCTTCTTTTCAGGGGCGCACGTTTGTTTCCCTTGCGCAATCGTCCCTCGCGTAACGATCGCCGCTGCATCGTCTTTCGGATTCCTCGAATCCCGGACAATGCACCGCGATGAATGCAAGTTGCATGTTGTACGTGTTCTTTCAGCAGGTCCCGTAAGACAGATCGCCGGTACAGCAGATCGAGCAGCGGTAGCGAGTCCTCCAACATGAGCAGCGAGGTCCACTGCTTCTCCTCGAGCACCTCCACGCCGTCGCTCTCGCGCAACAGCAGTAACGAGCGGATGAGCAAGAATGCTAAGATCACTGAACTGCATCATGGTGAGTCTTCAATCTTGAACGAATTTTTATTCATTCGGTATATCAATTATTAATACAACTCTTAATTAATCAAATCAATAATTTATTAATCAAATTCATCAAAGTATTAATCAGACTAATCAAATTAATCAAACTATTAATCAAAGTTATTTAGTATTATTAATTGTTAATATTAATTAATATATCTGTGTCGATTTACAGAGAAGAAGGAGCCATGTGTCCAAGTAGAAAGTGAAAAGGAGATGAAGCCACCTAATACTGGAGCGAGGTAAGTAGGCCGGAAGATCGGCAATTACTATAATCGCGTGGAAAATCGGGATCGAAAGTTGACAGAGTCGATATAATTGTCGCTCGCACTCGCCCTGTAGAGGACGAGTGCGATTAAACGACGATAAATATCGTCCGGCAAAGACTCGCCACGGCGAGATTAGCGCCATCAGGATGCGAGGTCCACTTTCTCGGAGCAGCGTTAACCCAGTTACTTAAAGAGAAGCGTAACCAGTGCCGATCGTCCAAGCGCGTCGCCTCCTCTATAATCCTCCCAAGATTCGACTTAGATCCACTCGATTAAAGTGGCCCACTTTTAATTACATCTATAATCCCTACAATTCGATGTCCACAGTTTCGGGAAACCACCGCCGCCGCCGCCACCTCCGCCGCCGCCCGACAAGGACGACATGTTCCTGTTAATGTCGAGGCCGAGCTCGGATGAAAAAAAGGATCCCGGCGAAGGGAATCGTGACGGGAGGAATGAGAGTAATGGAGCATCATCTGGTAGGTGGCACTCCGCAGAGCGTTCGGTCAGCTGTGGAATCGCGAGACTAGATAATAAGCGAACCGTTGCTCGCGGACACGAGTGACTCGAGGAGGAGCGAGGGGGAAGGTGGGGAAGGATTGAGTATTTAGTGGGATTTAGTGGGACAAGTCGAAATAAGAGATCCTGGTATGGGAGGTGAGCTCGTCCTCGGAGGCTGACACCTCCTAATAGCCAATTAAAGCGGCCTTAATGCCGAGCGGAGGTCCTAATCAGAGCGGGTGATCGTCCGAATTAGAATGGGCGGCCTTTAATTAAGGCGTCGACGGATCACGAAAGACAGCCACTTACTAGACCATAGCGCTCATCGGGCATATAATACACTTACCTAGATTTCACTTGCTCCTCCGCGCACTCGGATGCCTATCCACGCTAGTTGCCTCCGGAGAGCCGTACATACGTATAACGTATAACCGAGCCTTTTTCTCCCCCCCTATAACCACCACCGGTGTCTCGGAACAGCGGCCAACAAGTCCGACGCATCCTGCGCCGGCGAGCCGGAAGTCCCTCCCGGCAGTCCGTGCGCGGACGCCGAGGAAGCCAAGGCCACCAGCCACACGTCTCACCTGGTCAACAGGCATATGGTCCTGCCGTTCATACCGCCCAAGTTCGCCAACGCCGACTCCAACACCCTCCTCAAGCCCTCCGAGTACCTCAGGAGCATCTGCAAGGTCGCGGCCAAGAGCACACTCTCGAAAGCGAGGTCAGCCAACTCTCATTCGCCGATAGCGCGGCTTGTTCAACCGCGTGTTCCCCTAGTGGGCCAGTTAGGATGCTTGACGGAGGATTGGATCGACAGGTCGGTCGATAACTTGGACATTCAGGGGAGAGACATCGGGGAGGAGGTTGCTGCGGATGAGGTAGCCAAGACCTCGCCGCCTGGGCCGCCTCCGCCTCCGCTCTCGCCGCTCCAGAAGCCTCGGCTCCATCAGGAGAGCAGCGCGGCGACTGGCGAGGCCGATAGTCCCAGAGCACCGCAGCCCCTCGCTACCATTAGCATCCAGGACCTCACGAGTATTCAGCTGAGGAGGACGAGTACGAAGATGAATGCCACCAAAACGTTCTCGGCTCCGCCGCCCCGGAGTATCTCTATGACGAATGGTAGTTTCTTTGGTTTATAGAAACATTAATGTTTAATGGTCGGAAAAGTACTTTGTAGAGCGGGAAATGTTTCACTCGCAGTGTCCGAGCCGTTCTTCGTTCAGAAGACTGATTTGATAGCGGAACTGAAGCGCACCAAGGACATTCCTGGTATCAAGAAGATGAAGGTCGAAAGGGCGCAGGTCGAGAAGACCCAGGAGCAGAATCTCATGACGGAGATCAGCAAGGCCTTCAGTGCCTCGAACTTTGTCGATCAAGTAAGTGACGGTGATGCGAGTCGAAGTTAGTTAGAGAGAGAGTATTACCGGGGGATCTTTTTGCATGGCTCCGTCAAGGTCCCCGAGAAGGACAGTTCCGGCAACGTCATACCCATCTGGAAGAGGCAAATGCTCGCGCGGAAGGCAGCCGAGCGAGCGAAGAAGGAACTCGAGGAGCAGATCGCCAAGGAGAACGAGGAGAGGAGACAAAAAGCCATACCACCCTGGAAGAGGCAATTGCTCGCTAAAAAGGACACCGACGACAAACGGTACCCAAAACCACGCTCAAACCAACCCCCCAAAACCCCCAACTCCAACCACAATCTTCCCCACAGGTTCATCCCGACACCAGCGAACCTTCCAACCGCGTGCACCGCCAAGCAGGACATTCCCCCCGGCCCCACGAAGCCAGAAACGTCTCCAGGCTCTCCAGGCTCCTCCGCCAGCAGTCCCCGAGAGGACAAAAGCGAACAAGAAGACCGTCGAAGCGACTCAAAAGACGACACCGACGACGACGACACGCAGATCATCCCCTGGCGAGCGCAGCTCCGGAAGACCAACAGCAAACTAAGCATCCTCGACTGATTCGATGCGAAAACCGGCTAACCCGTACTTACACGCCTCCGAGACCACGCGCGCGCCGACAGTAATGAGGGAAGTGCGGACGGTCGGACGGTAGGGTGTGCAAATGAAGTCAGGTTGAAGAGGAGCCGGCAGGATGTGCACTCGTTAGTAGCGGCGCGTAATCGCGATGATTCGCCTGACTCGAGTCAAAGGCTCGCGGAGCTCGCGGAGCCGAGCTGCCAGCAATGAGGAACGCGAGCGTAGGAAGACGAGCCACTTGCCCGAATCGAGGCAGCTTTCCGCCTCGAGTATATATTTATTAAGAATTGCGGAATATGCGTTGTACATAGAGAGAGAAGCTAACTTACTGTACTTTCTTGAAATACAAGTTGGTTGATATGAACCCATCTATCCAGACTGATAGCAATCCAGGGGAGAGGGGAGGGGCAGCTCCAAGGATAGCGAACAGGGGGAGAGCAGCTCGCCTTGGACAAGCAGGGTTCGATCAGGTAAACAGCAATTTCGTTAAGAGGCTTCGGCGACAGCCAATACGCTCGATCGCCGAGCCACCCCTCTAGTAGTTCCATCGGACTAACGGTTTCCAGGGGGAGACCTCTGTGGTTTTCCCTGCTCCCTCAGGATTCCCACAACTCTCTCTTTCTTCCTCTCTTCCTCTCTAAGTGGGAAAGGTGTCGTCGGTTTGATCTAGGCGAGTCGCTCGGTGCGGCCGGCACTCTCCTCGGACGACGCGCTCCGGTCAAGTCGAGCCTCCAGTCCAAAAGCATCGTGGCGCGATTCTCGGGCGTGTGAATGCGTGTGTGCTATCTCGGGGGGAATTCTTGGCGGTCGTGCGCGTTTCCCGAGCGCGTGACGCGAGCGGCGAGCCCCTCCATTTGGTTGGTCGTTTGTTACGACATTAACGCCAGTCGCGAACGCGTATAGAACGCCTGTGTCGGTGTGGGAGAGAGAGAGAGAGAGTGTGCGAAGGAGTTGGCTCGATCCACGAAAGCGGCGAGCTGCGACACGCGGCCTCGGCCGCGCCAGCCAACCCAGCCGGGACTGCGTTCGCCCGCTCGGGGCGTACGGCCGCGAGAGATCAGTACGTACGCGCGCCATACGCCAAGAGCACACGGCCGAGAGCGCGAGTGCGCCAATAGCTCCGATAAAACGGACCGCGAGCGGCAGAACCGTAACGCGAACACACCGCGCGCACCGGCCGACACACTCCTCGTCGAAACACCGGGGAGGACACTGCACACTCGGCCCGATCGCGCACCTGCCCTCCTCCTTCATAAATTCATAAACGCAATTAGGAGTAGTAATTAGCACAATTTTTTAGATTAATAGTTAATTCTTGCACTTTCATTTCCTCACGGCCACTTGGCTGTTTTATTGGGAAATAGTTGGAGAGAGGGTTGTTAGAGTGCGAGGGTAGAATCAGTTTATAAGTAGTGGTGCGAGAAGAAGAATTGTAGAGGAGAAAGGGATCATCCCTTCCCGGAACATGGCATCGAACCGAAGGATTCTGGGTAAGCATCAATCAGCCCCTCTAACATAAAGGCGAATCGAAGACGGAGTGTCTGGTTTCCCGATAATCTCGAATGACGGCTGCCACCGTTTGTGTTATCGACGTCTGCGGTCGGCAGACTCGACAGTCTTCCCTTTCGCCAGAATAGAACTTAGCATAGAACTTAGCAACTGCTTTCCGGTGCGAGACGCTCGAAACAATGCGCGATATCGCACGGTTCTCTCGCAACGAAGCCAATTGGAGGCTACGAGCAGTGGCATTGAAATGCTGATCGATTGTTAGTCGGAAGAAAATGTTGACGGAGGCGTCGCGGGCCTTTGGGGAATATCGAGCACGAGTCTCATTGACAGGCGTCCCTCGTTCGAAGCACGTGTCGCCCGCAACGCAAATCGAGTCTCTTGGATCCAGAGCCACTAATCTCTAGCCAATGAGAAGTCTCTCTCTCTCTTGTATAAAACTAGTGTGTGTCGAGCGCGATAAGGGAGCCTTGCGAGCGCGCGCTTCTCGTTGACCCGGATTAAAAGGCGCCTAAATGAACCGCCGAACTCCGCCGCTCCCGAAACGGCGAGGAACACTCGTCGTCTGCGTCTACGTCTATGCCACGGCCGGCGCAGCGACGCGATGACACTATTCAACAGGCGTATAAATAGCCCGGGGGAAAAATGTGCGGCAAGTTCGGGGCGAAGGCAGCAGCCGCGCACTCTCCCTCCTCGGGAAAAGCCTCATCAGGCTAGAGAGAGAGAGAGAGAGAGAGAGAGCAGCCAGCGTCGCTCGAACTAGGCTTCCACGCTAGATTAAATTCGGCCGGGGGCTGCTCTCTCCGACTATTGTGCAAGTGGAGAGTGGCCGAGTTCCCCGAGTGGCCGCCAGTGCGAATGGAGAAGGAAAAACAAGTCGGCGAGCGCCGGGGTATTAAATTAAAAGTTAAAAGGGCGACCTCGCCGCTGGACCTTAAACGAGAAAGCGGGAAGTGCGCCCGCTCGAGGTCGCCCCCCTCGAATTCCTGCATTATTAAATTAGCCGGGAAGTGAGCGGAGGAGCGAGGTTGATAGCCGAGGAAATGAGAGAATGGGAGAATGAGAGAATGAGAGAATGAGAGGCGTGAATGTATCGGTGATAGGACCTTTTGTCCCGCGGAGGCTGCGACATGCACTCGGTCAATTGGCGCGGCCAATTGGAGGTGAGGGTGGAACGAGGCTCCGAGCGAGTCCTCGCGTGTCAGTTATCTGCGTCGTGTGAGACTAATGGGCAGCCTTGGGGAAAGTGCGCTTCTCATCGCTTCTCATCGCTTCTCATCGCTTCTCATCGCTTCTCACGGGACGCCCTTGCCGCTCTCGAAGGGGCCCGATTGACATCGAGAGGGTTCTCAATCGTGAGGGAATTGGAGCGATGAACCGAGAGCGGCAGCCGCCAGCCTGTTAGCACGTCCAACACAATTGAACCGAGAACACCTCCATTCCCAAGCCGATTTCCCACTCGCTTATATCGACACTCCCGCTTCATTTCATTTCCTTTTCCGCTCCACTCAAATTAATCCCAAACGATGTGAAGAGTTCAAGCAATTCATCTCCGAGTCTAGATGTCCAATGACGCGGTTTCACCTGTTAATCGTGACGACGAATTCGCACGATGAACGAAGCGAAGAGCAAGGCCGAGGCCGGCGTCCTATAAATAAATCTGCCCGAGTGTAACTTATTTACACAAAAGCACCGGCCGCATGATCGCGAACGTCGCCTCGGACACAGCTGAGCGGAAAGGCTTTCGAGTGCGCCGGGAAAAGAAGCTCGCGCGCGCGAGTGCGTCGTCTGCTCGCCAGAATTAGTTATCGTTCACTGCCAAAAGCTCTGATCGCTGACAAGGTCACCGATCGAATTCGTCAGTCGTTGAACCTGAAACTCTGCCAATTATCGAGAGCTCGCTTATCAATAAATCAACTGGAGTCCCATCTTCCACGAGGAACTAACTCCTCGAAGGCGACACGAGGTCTGGTGACCTGAGAGGAACTAGATGATTAGATCACCGGAAGCTTAGATTTTTAGATTATTAGATTATCACAAGCTCAAGGTTAAACATCTAAACCACATACATCTAAACATCATCTAATCAAACACAAATTATTACAAACTCAAGGAATGAAAGTTAGTCTTCTACTCTTTGAATCTTCGATATGCAATCATCTAATAATTAATTGATTTAAATTCCCCCTCTCGAACCACAGTTGATTTTCCCTCTCACACACCCGACCCTTAATGAGACACAAGGAACTCGCCAAACTCGTCGATCTCACCACCAGCTTTTTATCGGCTCGAGAATGCGCGATCGTAACTCGTCTCTTACCTAACTTTGCCATATTCGCGGATAAACCCAGCGAAACTGAGGGAATCGAGATGTGATTGACTTTTCAGCGGATGATCATGCATAATGAGAGAGGAAGCTGATGAGGATAGGAAGCTCTGCGGTCAGAGCGACGGACGCAGAGATAAACTCCAGTACATACATAGAAGAGGAAGCGGCGTCTACGTAAGAGGCGGCGCGAACCGATCGCGCGAGCGAAGCTTACGTAAAAATTGTTTACATGCTAATCGGCGTCGCCCGCGCGATACAAGAACGCAAGAGAGAAAACGTGTGTGCTGGCGTGCGTGGAGGGACATCCTGTTTTCCCGGGGACACGACTCGCCGTCGTCGAACTCATTAATAATAATAGCCGTAGAGAGAGAGGAATATAAATCCCTCGCGATCGATTATACGAGTCGAGGTGTCAAGGGCCAGAAACGTCTGGCCTTCGAGAGCGGAGTTCCCCGTTGGCCAATTCGACGAGGAACTTTGCTTGACACGCGACCACTCATCGTCCGGCCGCCTCCATACCGGATAAAGCTGGCGCTATCGGCGAGCGCGCGACCTCCGCCGGAGGAAAATCGAGATAATCGTGTGCAAATCTATTCTGCGCGCGCGCGCGCGCGCCTCTAACGATGCCTAGAGAATCGCCGGGCCAATTGGGCACTGGCGCGGCTGTTATCGGCGCGGGAGAAGAGCTCGTTAGTCGCGGTGGTAGTTTGTCCCGCGGGTCGCCGGCCACGATCATAGTGCACCCTTGTTTACAAACGGAGAGTATGGTTAGTCAGCGGAGACAGCGCGCGTCAGACCTCGCTATTTCGTCACCGACCTACACATTGCAGGCTACTATGCTAACTGGCTTACGCAATTCCGTGTCGATAAAAATACAAGATCTTGTAATTGCGTTTGATATTCGTAGATTCATCGAAAAACTGGAATCATTCAAGAGAACGCACTTGGTGCAACAAGTGTTGAGGAAAGTTTGTATTGCTTGTTTCAGATTGCCTAACATGTCGTCAAGTACTGAACATCATGGTGATCCTCGGCTTCATGCTCAACTATATGCTCAGGGTGAACCTGACGATCGCCATCGTCTCGATGGTGATCCCCAGCAGCACACATTCCGAGTCGGTCGTTTCGAGCGAGTGCGGTGCCCGGGCGACGAGCAACGACATCATTCCATTCGACAATAAGACGGCTTTGGTGACGGCCCTTGACACCGGCGCTAATCATCTCAACGAGAGCAACCTCACCATGTCTTCGTCGAGCCACCCTCTCAGACTTGTATGTTTCCCTTCCTCGCCCTTCACAACAAACCCCCCACTTTCCCTCGATTGTACTCATCGGGTGATTTCGGCGCAGGAGGAGAGCAATCAAAAGCGATACCCTTGGAACGAGTACCAAGTGAACCTGATCCTCGGGAGCTTCTTCTGGGGTTACATCTGCACGGAGCTGCCGGGCGGGAGGCTGGCGGAAGTGATCGGTGCTAAGAGGGTCTTCGGGTACAGCATGTTCGTGTCGAGTGCGATTACCCTTCTGACGCCCTTGGCGGCTACTTACGGACACCAAGCGGTCGCCGCCCTGAGGGCGGTCCTCGGCTTCATGCTGGTAAAATATCATCTTTTGAATCCTCTTTGAATCTTCAATTGTTTTGGTTCTGAAAATCGATGTTCTTTGTGTTATGATTGGTATATCGACAAGAGGCGGAAATGTGTCATTTCCATATATTATTGATTGTTACAATCACATATGAATTATATTATATGTTACACATACCCCTCAAGTATTTAAATATGTATTATTGCCACAATCATACGTCAGAGACACACGTCATAAACAATGTCCACCAATCTTAACTTACATCTCCATCACTTTAAACAGGGCGCCACTTGGCCAGCCATCCAGCCGATGACCGCGAAGTGGATTCCTCCGACAGAGAGAAGCAAATTCGTCTCAAACATGATGGGTAATTAGTGGAGCCTGTCGATTATTGAGGATTAACGCGACAGCGACTGATGTATTGATAATTGGAATTTGGCTTAGCTTCGTCCCTCGGGGCCGCGGTGACAATGCCGATCTGCGGCTTCCTGATCGCCTCGCTCGGCTGGGAATCGGTGTTCTATGTGACCGGGGTGATTGGAGTGTTGTGGAGCGTCGCCTGGTTCCTCCTGGTCTTCGACACCCCCGCCCAGCATCCGAGGATCACCGAGGACGAGCGACAGTATATTGAGGATTCCATCGGTACCACCGCGTCCAAGAAGGTAGGTGGCTCTGTGGGTCAATGAACAGTAGATCGAGTGTGGATGATTGATTGAATGGTTTTCGATTTACAGCGACTGCCTGTCCCGTGGAGAGCGATTTTCACTTCGGCTCCGGTCTGGGCGATTGTGGTGACCCATGGTTGCAGCGTCTTCGGGTATTTTACTGTTGTGAACCAACTCCCGACTTACATGAAGTACATTCTCAACTTCAACATCAAAGAGGCGAGTACCAACTCTCATCGACTAACTCGTCGTAGATTTAGTATAATCAGGTCAACTAAGTTTCTCGACTATTTTTCTTGCAGAACGGCATGCTATCATCGCTACCCTATCTCGGCAAGTATATCTTCGCTGTCGCGACCTCCTCGCTCGCCGATTACTTGCTGCGCACAAACAAACTCTCGGTCACGGCGATTCGCAAGGTCTTCACGACTTTTGGTAAGCGCTGTACCCTCGCATATACACGTAATATACCGCGGACTCGAACTCTCTTTATCGAACGTTACATCTGTCGACAGCGGTGCTGAGTCCAGGGATCCTAATGCTGGTACAAGCGTACGAGGGTTGCGACCGAGTGATGTCAGTGGCGATCTTCACGATCGCCCTGACGATAAACGGCGGCGTGACCGCCGGCTACCTGGGCAACGGCCTCGACATCGCGCCCAACTTCTCCGGCACGATCTTCGGGATCGCCAACACGTTCAGCTCCCTCGGCGGCTACCTCAGCAGCTACATGGTCGGTACCATCACCTACCAGCATCAGACCTACGACCGCTGGAGCATCATCTTCTGGATCCTCGCGGCGACCTATACCACTGGCGCCCTCGCATTCGCCTTCTTCGGATCCGGCCAGTTGCAGAAGTGGAATAACCCTGAGGAGGTGGAGGAGCCCGAGAAGCAGCCGAAGCAGCTCGAGAACGCTCACCCCGCCGAGATCGTGCCGCTGAACGGCAAGACCATTTCCTAGGCCACTTGGCGAAACCCCCGTCGGTATTAACTTCGAGGAGGCTAAGGGAGACTGTGGAATGAGAGGGAGAGAGTGAGAGAGAGAGAATGGTCTCCCGATTTAAAGTATTCTAGGAGTAATTCCTGTGCCTTGCACCTTCTAAGACACGTATCTCACCGTCCAAGGAGCGCGCACTCTCCGCCGAGTAGCTGGCCGATCAGGGAGAACGAGCACACACATAGGCGACTAGAGCGAGGAGGATTTCTTAGCGTTACGAGTGCATTGTCTGTTTTGTACGACGCGTCTTTCCTAGATGTATAATTATTGTTACCAAAGAAATCGAATTAAAGCACTTCGAAGTATTTTGGTAAAACCCTGTCTCGATGTATTGAACTATGTATTGAATATCTTTCAAATTATTGTGTCACTTGAAACATTGTTCCAAAGTGAGGAAGGGACTCTTCAGGAACCGCTCTATCCACCGAGTCTCCGAGGACTATCGACCACCGATACGAGAACGAACTGCTTCGGCCTCCGCACGACAGCTGTCGCGAGAGCCTGCTTCGCCGGCAACGAGTGGCAACTTTCTATCGAAAGAATCAAAGAAAAAGGGTCTCTCTTTCCCCTATAAACCCGCGAGACAATTTCAGGAATCCCCGAAAAAGCACACGGTTCCATTATCCACTCGACTAATCAAATTCACTTCTTATCTATACTCAATCTAGTCCTCGCACTTGTTACTCTCAACAAGCGGCTGAGTAAACCGTGAGCGACAAGCTATACCAATACCACGGCAAGTAAATGAACTCGATGATCACCAGGAATGTCTGGCTAATAGCAAATTATTGAGTTCCATGTGGCGCCGATTTATGCTAGTCGGTGTGAACGGCGCTTTAGATGTCGGCTGGCGCGCGGGCACACGTGGTAAAGGCAGCGCCGCGGCGGCGGCGACAGGGTTCGCGCACGAGTCCCGAGGAAAGGGGTTGCCATTGTCGAGGTGGCCGTGCGGCTGTCGGATGCGTCTGGGTGCGTCGCGATGTTCGCCAGGGCGTAAGGGCGCCGCGCGTTGCGGTGGTGCTCGCCGTGACGCGTGGCGCTGCGGCGCTCCACCGGGATACCAGGAGCCCAGGAATCCCAGGAGATCGCCACTCGAACCCACTCGTCCGCGCGCGCTCTAGGAACGCGCTATCCTCCTTGATTCGAGCGTCAATTGAGAAGACGCCTCTTACCATACGAATTTCACTGAAAAAACAAAAGAAATGTTGAGTAATAATATTACAGAGTCTTAGGTAAGGATACTAGATAGATAGAGTGATGAAGGGGAATAAATGGATTTGGAAAATATGTTGTTGGCGAGTGAGAGAGAGAGGGAGATAGGGAGGAGTATTGTACGGTGGTTCTCTCGGCGGGAGAACAATAGGGACGGCGTGGGAGGAGGAGCCAGTCGGGCGCTCGCAAAGGAGAGTAGCCCGCGAGAGTAGCGTGCGGTCGAGAGAAGGTAAGGACCGTTACGTTTGCATAGTGATCGCGTGTCCCTCGCGGTGGAAGGAGCGCGCGCGCGAGCGGCCTCTCGGGCTCTCGGCGTCGCCGGCGTCGGCGCGCACGTGCTCGGCCGTCGCGCCGCAGGTAACATAACGTGGAAGAAAGGCGAAGCGCGCGCGCAAGAGGGACGCGGCTGGCAGGAACGTTAGGCGAAGGAAGAAGGACAAGTGGGCTCCCACTCGAGGGAGAGAGGGCGAGTGGGTCCCCGGACTCTCCGGCGGCCGTTAGGTATGAGCGTAGAATCCGAGGAATTCGCGGACTGCAGCACCGAATTCAATTGCTATGTCGCGTGTATCAGAGGAGCAGGAGCGCCGAGGAGCAGATCGCCCGGCGACGATTTGCCGCGCGGGACCGCCCGCCCGACCAAGCTCCGGGCAGGCGAGCAGCGAAGCCAAGAGGTGGCGCTCGCCGTGCCGCTTCGTGCCGCCTCCTGCTCTCCTGCTCCCTTGTGATTAACTAAGGTTTAATCAGCTTTACAAGCTAAACTTCTTTTGTCAACATGCGCGTGCATGATAATCCGCCCGGCTATCTTTCGCCCCGACGAGCGCCGCCGGACCAATTGCCGGAAACACTTGCTCGCGCCCGCCGCCGCTCTTTCTTGCGGATATTGTGTGTATCGTGTGTATACCGGGAGCAGCGCCGCCGCGATCCCGTGCACACAGAGACGCGCGCGTCGCCGCCGGACCAGATGTACCCGGGGAGAGAGCGACGCGAGCCGCGTTCTGAGAGCCCGCTGCCGAGGATCGCCAGAAGCCCGGACGACCGCGCGCCGCTACCAACCGGCCGCCTCTTCTACCTTGACGGCTTGGCGCGCTCTTGCCCGTTCACCCCGCGCGCTCCCATGAAACCCTGATACCGAAATTCACGGCGCGGCTGCGACCGGTACTCCGAGAGATCCGCGCCGCGCCAGTCGACCGCGACGTCTACTCGAGCGCACTCCCATCCACGCAATTAAATCGCCTCCCCCGGGAATATCTTCTCTAGAGAATTGAGAGAGTTTTTCAGTCTTTCAGTCTTTCGAAATGCCCGAGTGGGAGGAGGTTCGGACTTGGAACGGAGGCCCCGGTATTTTTCGGTGAGGGGGAGATTGGTCCTGGAGGGTTATTAAGGATTCTCGTAATAACCAGTGGAGAGCTCTCGCAGTTGCACGCACCGCGATCCCGGGGAAGTCTGATGGCCCGGCGAATGCCCGCAGAGGATCCTCAAGCATACCGAGTGCTCTCTCGCCGCCCCCGACTCATGGGAACTTCCTCGGGGCAAGATACCAACCGACCACCATCGCTATCCTCTCCTCCACTCCCTCTCTCTCTATCTCGCCACATGGCTACTAACTAATGCCGACGATATGCCCGTGGAAATTATGCAAAACTACTTGCGCCCTACCCTATCATCATCCTAATGCTCATCTACTAAGCAGCGTGCATCGATTCATGACATTGTTGCCGCCGCCGGTCTCCGCATTCATTTAAATTTAAACCTCCTCCTTCCACTCCCAACAAACTCAAAGAGCAATCAGGATCCTCGATAGAGTCTCACGCCAAGTAGTAATATACATACAATTATTATCCCAATAATTCACCCTCAAACTGCAGATTCATTTCTCGATGTTGAAGAATATGCGAGGAGACCCAGTCGATTGGCTCCAATTTAGCAAGAATGCCAGCACCGTGGAATTCGCCTGTGAAAAGTAGTCCATCGGCGAGATATCCGCGCGTGTTGCGTGGCGGCGCGTAGACACGTGAATATGCGAGTGGAGCAGATATATCCGGGAGTTCCGGTATGCAAGCTCTCACGCTGGCGAGTCCAGTGGTCGCTGGCGGCCGAAAGAGAGAGAGGCTTCCTGAAGCTGGGATCTAATGGGCGTCGGGGGGTCAAGGGGGGATCCGGCGAAAAAGGAGCCGGATAATCACGCGGGATGAAGACGAGGATGCAGAAGCGGAGAGAGCGAAGGGAAGATGAGCGGCACGTATGCGAGGTATGCGGGTGAGAAACACCCGGGGCGGCTGCCGATCCGCCCACGTTTAAGGCGCACTGGGGCCCTTCGGAACCTTCGGAGCCTTCGGAGCCTTCGGAGGCTTCGGAAGAGGGCCACTCTTCCCTGCCATCCCAACAGAGAACACTTGCCCTCTGGGCTTTCGAGCGTGGTAAACTCCGCTCGGCTCCTCCGTCTTTCTCTCGGCAGGATCGTCGCCACCGGAGGAATCCACACGCGATCCCGCCGATCGAGAACACCCCCGCGGGCACACGCCACCGTCACGCGAGAACGGAACCCTTCACCGACCATCTTACGCCAATCCTCCCAATTCCCCACCCACCACCCTCCTTAATTCCTCTTCCTGGAAAACTCTCGATTCTCCAGCAGGCCAATTCGATCTTCCGCGCCGCGGCGGCCAGTCGACGAAACCAACTATGGAACGAGGCGGAACAATGCTAATTACTAGAAGCCAAGTGGAAAAGGGTCGAGGAGGTGCGGCTGATTATGCCGGGAGAGACGTCGATGTTCGCTGCTCCTAGCTACTTAATAACGATGCGGCGGGCGCTTGTTATTAATTAGGCAGGCGGGTTCGCGCCAGGTGCTCGAGAGACACGTTCACCTGCGGTTTGCGCCGGCGAGATAAGCGCACGGGTGTCAGGGCCTAAGTCGCCGCGCGCGCGCGTGGTCTCTCCTCCTGGCTGTATTTCGCGTTTGCGGCTACTGGCTCTCTTGTTAAACCACTACAGACTCGCGAGGAGATATGGGGGTCGCCCACATGACACGGAACCCACATCCGCCGGCTGGCCGGCCGGCCGCCCTCTCTTTCCACTGGGAATCGATAGAGCCGGCTATTAACATCGACTAGATTCGGCACGCGCCGCCACTACGTGTATGTACCTACTCGATCCAACGCGGCCACATGTCCCCAATTTTACCTGGCTTACTAAAACCCTCCAACGTTGGACAATACTTTCACGGTTCGCTCTTTATTTATACTCGTGCAAGAGGAAGATATGTAGAGAAAGATCGATATGTACAGGGTCATATATCGATATATATATATGTATATATGATATATCGATTAGCGTGATCTTAACGGATATTGTCTTTTGGTAACATATGTAAGAAGACAAACCAAGGGACTTACGAAAAAAGTGACGTTGGAGGCTTTCTGCGACAATATTTATAATTGAATAAATCAAAGTTATACATCACCTAAAATTGCATTACACTGGTCCGCGCGGTAAGATTAATGAAGTGATGCTGATACGCGCGTAAATGAACCGGTGGTTAAAGTGGCAGTTGGCTGAGAGAAATATTGGCGATCCGGCGACAGTGGAAAAAAGGGGAGGAGGTATAAGTCGAAGTTAAATGGCGAGCGTCTCCGAGAGACGATTATGTAAATGGGCCTTGACGAGGAGCGGCTGTGACACCGAGGCGGTGGGTACGGTGGGTACGGTGGGTACGGTGGGTACGGGTGTTGCACCCCTGAAAAAGGAGCGAAAAAGCGAGACGGTGTCGTTTGCCAGGGGGCCGAATTGGAAATGACTTCCGCGTAAACGAGAGCTGCGCCTTCTGGAAATTAAGAGGCACCACCTGTACGCGCGTGAGAGTCCAGTGGCGGAGTCGCGCGCGCCCGGTACCCGCGACGTACACGCGTACAAGGTAACGAGGCAACTCGCCAGAAAAGAGGCAGATAATCGCCCCAAATTCCCGGCTATTAAACCGTACAGGTGTTTACGGCAACGCTCGCCAAAGCGATGAGCAACATATCTCGCCTTCCGTTGCCGCTTTCAGCGCACTTCCGCTTATCGATGCCATGTTTATCGACCACTCTCTATCGATTGCCGTAATGAGACCCTGCGTTTTAGAGTTTATCTTTGGAATAACCTGGGTTAATGAATTTCTATAAAGAATCGGCGGGACTGGGCTCAAAGGCACTTTGGCGAAAAAGTGAATTAAGTGAAGGGACGCGTACTCTCGTTTTATCTCAAGATCGAATAAAGGAATCGCTCGTTACGGGCGGGCCTGCTCGCGTGCCCGGCGAGCTTCCGGTTCCGGCGCGCGCTTGTGCACTCTCGGGGCCGAGCATAAGCGTAAACGCCTGTGCGATACGAGCCTCGAAGCAGCAGGGAGGAGGCACCTGTCGCGGCATACGCTTCCCGAGCCCCTGCACCTGACGCGCGCTCCAGCGGGACCTACGATTCGGGCCCCGATCGCCCCGATCGCCCCGATAGCGATGTTAATGATCGCGAATTGAGATGGGGCCCCGAAGAATCGAAGGAACCGGACAAATGGCTCGGCTCGAAATAATTACCAGTTCTCGCCCGATTCTCCCACTAAGGGCCCCGGGCCCGACAATGGCTCTATCAACGACCACCGGAGACACTCGTGAAGAATTGCTTGGTTATCTCAGCATTTTTTAAATTAATTCCATAATGAAAAAGAGAGATAGAGAATCTGACGGATACGTGTGCACATTAGGGATAGATGAATAGCTCGAACGTGTGTTTGGAGGCTGATCGAGTTTGGCCGATTCTACTGAAACCGCCGGGGATGGATATTGATTCGCTGAGTGACGACTGGCCCGTGCGGAAAATAACACAGCGTCTATCAGAATGGATAAGCGCGCGCGCGAGCGCCACATGGTCACCTTATGGCCAGCCGGTGAGCTGCATATCGGCGCAATGAGTAAGCATTCGTTCCAATTAGAGTTTGCGAGCGCGATGGAAGAAGCTTAGGACGCTCTCTAAGGAAATCGGAGGCGGCTGGAAGGGAGAGAGGGCAAGGAGGCCGAGGAGCGATGGGCTATGTGGCTTAGACAGGGGAGCAAGCGATGGGCGGCCTAAATGCAGGCAATTAGCAGGGACAGGTGGTAGTTAGGGGCCGAAATGAGACTACAAAGGCCAGGAAACCTCCTCCCGACGGGCGTGATTCGAGCGCGCCGCTGGCCCCATTCGAGATTAAGATCGACTACACGCAAAATTGCGCGCAAGAAAATAGACTGGACGCGTCGGGAAGGACGAATCTAAAATCTAACTAATCGATTCCACCGGCTATCTTCCACCGACCGTCGCCGCTCGACGATTTAATTAACCGGGGAATTTGGAAGAAATCGAGAGGAGTGTTTTCGGGTGAGAATGAGCCGGAAAAAGAAATTCCTTGTATAATATTGGCGATTGGAGATAGGAAGCAAAGTGCACGCGCGACGTCTATCTGCGAGGAACGATCGAGAGGAAGTCGGAGCAGTGAAAGTAAAGGGCGATTGCGATCGCGTCGCGAGGGTAACGTCACGGTTAATTTCGTGAAATTGCGAGCACACGCTTTACAGGCCTCGAAAGCGAGAGGAGAGGAGGAGCGGCGGAGCCAGGGGTTTCTCCGTTCCGGCAACACCTGAACCACCTTGAGTCGCCGGGATCGAGGCGAACGTCTCGCGGCGATCACCTGCTCTCCCGACTCCCAGCGCAATTTTAAAGCGCTTTCCGTTGCCGGCTGCCGGCCTACGTCCACTCGCCAACCGGCCATTCTCTCTCTCTATCTCTATCTCAACGCTAAAGCCGAGTGCTCGCCGCACGCGGGAAAAGTGCGGAGCGCGCGGACTCGGCTTGGAATTGTTGCGACACGCGCGCGCACTCAGAGATATAAAGCGTCGGGAATTAAACGGCGCCAGTTGCCGCCGATAGAATCCAGTAAGGTAGGTATTATGGTCACGTTGCAGAACGTAGGCGAGCAGCTCCGTCGAGAACTGCTGGATTCGTGATAGACAAGCGTGAGCGCAGGCCGATCCAATGCCCACGCACTCTGGAACCGATGGCCCCGAGCCGAGTTCCAGTCTTTGGATGATGAGAGAGTAGTTTTGCGTGGCGTATGGGGTGGGTTATTGAGGTTTTTGGAGGGAAAACGTGGGGATTTTAGTGGGGCGGGATAGTGGGGGCCTTTGGACAACTAATTCTGTGTGGAAACTTAGTTTCTAGGTTCAAACTAAAGAAATATGAAGGATTTGAGCGAGTTCGGGGAGGTTCGAAAAATTGACAATTTTTCCATACCTACCCCTTCTCATTTTTTCGATTTTTTGACATTTTTCCAACTCGACCGATTTCGTCATTTTTCAATAGTTTTATCCCTAAAACTAAGAAATAACACAGAATTAGTGGGTTAGAGTCGGTAATTGTGTTGTACGAGCGATATTTCACTGATTTTCGGACCAAAATCGTCGAAATCTCATCCGTTCGGCACAGTTACGGCCACTGACCAACTAATTTTTGGCTGAAAGTTAGTTTCTAGGGTCAAACTAAAGAAATATCAAGCATTCGTTCGATTTCGAGAACCTTCGAAAAATTGGAAATTTTTCCATACCTACCCCTTCTCATTTTTTCGAATTTTTGACATTTTTTCAACTCGACCGATTTCGGCATTTTTCCATAGTTTTATCCCTAAAACTAAGTTTCCGCGTGGAATTAGTGGGAGAGAGTCCGTAATTGTGTCGTACGTGCGATATTTCACTGATTTTCGGACCAAAATCGTTGAAATCTCATCCGTTCGGCACAGTTACGGCCACTGACCAACTAATTTTTGGCTGAAAGTTAGTTTCTAGGGTCAAACTAAAGAAATATCAAGCATTCGTTCGATTTCGAGAACCTTCAAAAAATTGATAATTTTTCCATACCTACCCCTTCTCATTTTTTCAATTTTTTGACATTTTCCCAACTCGCCCCATTTCGACATTTCTCCATAGCCTTATCCCTAAAACCAAGTTCCAGCAAAGAATTACTATCTCAAAACCCGCCAATCCCCCGATTGCCCCCAAAATCCCTAATCACCGTCACCAACTCCAAGGGAACCAACCGAAGCCCACCATCTGGGCGGTTGGAAATAATTGTGCGTCGGGCACAGGATCGGGCCGCTGACTCACGCGTTCATACACGGAGAGCAAGTGGCACACGACGTGAATTGGCGTGGCGTCGAGCGGCGTGATTATCGAAGCCGTAGAGCCCTTAAAGAGCAGGGCAGGGTAGGGCGGGGTCGACGCACTTGTGCGAGAGCGGCGTGTCGCTTTACGCAACGAGGTTTTTCCAGGGCTCGCGCTCGCTCGCGATGCAAAATCGAGGTCGAGTGCGGGGCCGCTTGGCGCGACCAGGCCCATAAGCGTTCATTCATAATGACTGCTCGCGTGAATGATGTCACGCGCGCCAGGAGCAATTAGGTGAGGCGAGCGGCCGCGCACTCCCTCGGCTAACGAGTGCCGACTCTGCCGAGTCTCGTATCTGGCTTTTTCAGTGATTGCGCTGGCCGGCGGGCCAGCCGGGCGCAGCTGCGCACAAAAAGCGCCTCGGTCATCTATTAATTGACCCTGAGCCGCTCGCTCTATTATCACTGCCGACTCACTTTTATGTAATCAAGTGGCCTTGGAGAAAGGAAATTGAAATTGGCTCCTAAGGGTTGAATAAATAGATAAAGAGTCGAATCGAAGACGCGTGGAGGGAGGGAGCGGGGATTGGATTTTCTTGAGCGTTGCGTCGCGTCGCCAGTTGTGATCTCTGAGTTTGGCTGGGAGCTGCATTCCGCAGCCGGCTCTCGAGACTCTCGTACGTCTGAGTCTCGTCTCGCTCGTCTCGTCCCATCCCGTCTCCTCTGATCTCTCGTGGTCAGCGACACACGAGTCTCCTCCTCTCCCTCGCCGCTCCCTCTGGCGAGCTCTCGAGCCCCGGCATTGGCGCCACACACGCATTTCTCGGCGTCGCCCTTTCGCGAGCGCTCGAGCCTCTCCTTCGCCGCCGTCGCCACCACGTCCACGCACACAGAGCCAGAGCGAGAGCCTCGGCGGTGTTTCGATAGAGTGTAAGTGCGAGCCGATGGCTCTGGCTCCGCGCGCCGAGGTGCGCAAGAAGATCGCGTCGCATTGGCGCCATCCGCGCGACTTACCGATCTTGGTAACGTGACCGTATGCAGCTCTCTGAGACCGGAGGCCGACCGATCAACGGAAACAAGAAACCCTTTGCTTACTGGAACTCGCTGTACTCCAGTTAAACCACTTCCAGTTGTCCCTCACATTCTTTCATAATTGCCACTTGAGAATCACCTCCTTCATTTTCCCTAACGTACAATTATTTTCCGGGGATTTCTTAATCGAAATCAAAACGATTGACTCATTCTCCTAAGATTAATCCCATTCTCTAACCTTAACCCATTTCCAGCAAGACTCAGAACTCGAACCAGGCCGCGGTTTACCTCACACCTCTCTAATAAACTCAGTACATATATCACATCTACACTGTGCTCCCATCGATAACTCCGTCGACCTCTTCCTCCCACAGAAAAGGTGGGATATTTCATCGATCGGCTCGCGACATAGGAATTTCCGGAAGAGTACGCTTCGTGGAAGGCCCGTAATCAGGCCGGCTGATCTAGTTGTGGGAGATACGCGCGCGCGCGGTCCAGGAGGAAGCTGTCGACGGATGAAATCCGAGGTTGTCGGCGGTGGCCTATCGGGAGATCGGGAAGTCGCGACAGAGTGTCGCGATCGAAATAGCTGGGGATCGG
The DNA here is from genome assembly GCA_963675795.1 of Crossocerus cetratus. Taxonomy (NCBI): domain Eukaryota; kingdom Metazoa; phylum Arthropoda; class Insecta; order Hymenoptera; family Crabronidae; genus Crossocerus; species Crossocerus cetratus. The sequence goes on from OY776667.1 coordinate 21,975,613, forward strand.
TGCGCGGTCACTGTGGCGCCAAGCGGCAAGTCAACGCGCACCCTCCTCCTCCACCTCCTCCACCTCCTCCGCCGAGTAACTCTAGAATCGATCTGCCGATCCCGATTTCCGACTCCGTGGATATTCTAACTACGGCACTGGCCGCGTGTCTTTCCAGCCGCGGCAGAAGCCCCCGAAAAACAGAGAACCAGAAGAAGAAGAAGAAGAAGAAGAAGAAGCGCCGCCGGAAAGGAGACTATCTAGGTGGCAAGTAGTCGAGCGATGTGTATTTATACTAGTCAAGAGGGGTACATCTGTTCCCATCCGGGCACGTGTCGCTCTCTCACGGAATTAGAACGTTTCTGTGCGAGGAAAAAAAGGGGCGAGCAGAGGGAGCGCGAGAGGGAGAGAGAGAGGGAGAGAGAGAGAGGATTTACTGGGCCATAACTCGATCGCGACTGCGGGAGATCGCAGACATACCACGACACATGCCTAGACGCAGTCGCGCGAGTCTCTTTCGGGCCCTCCCGGAGGAAGAGGATCAAAACATCAACAAGCTACGTCCCAACACATTCGCGCGGGGTCCCACCTATTATTGGAACTCGGGCAGAGCGCGCACACTAATTCCCGCCAATCAGCTCGATTATTATTAGATCGCTTACGGCCGGACGGGCTAATCAGCGCGCAGCATAGCGCGCCCGAGTAATGAGCCGAGCGCTCGCCACGCCGCTACTTATCCCAACCCGCCCGCCCGACGTATACTCGCTCGGCTCTCGGCTCTCGGCTCGAGCCAACTGGTCCCGCAGCTTCCGTGCGAGATTCCGGTAGCCGGGCTTCGGGCTTTAAGTGCCGGCCGCCTCTCCCGTAATCCGCTCCCGTAATCTCTCTCGGGAAAGAGTCTGCTCTTTTTCGGTTGAAGGGAAATCCTGGAGAGTTGGGGGGAGGGGGAGGGGGGGGGAAGATAAATCGGAGGGAATGATGGAAAGGAGTGGTGGGCGAAGAGTTGGATATGAGAGACGGCCCTGGTGGCGCGTAGAGAGCGGATGACGGGGATGCCAGCTGGACGTCGGCGCCGCGGCGTCGTGCGTCGCGTCCTTGTTTTGCGAGGCGAGACACCGCAACGCGTTCCAACCTCATCGCTCGCTCGCCGGGCTCTGTTGCCTGGGGTGCACCCACCCCGCTCTCCCTCTCTCTTCTCTTCTCCTCTCCTCTCCTCTCTTTTTCTTCCTATCGAGCGCGTCTCTTCTCGCTCGCCCGACTAACTTGGTCCTCCTCCTCGGCTCCGTCTCCTCTGGCAGCTACCGGTCTGGACCGGGCCGAGTTATCCGACGGGACCAGGTACGCGCAGGTGTTTCGGCCGGCGACTAGAAACCGAGCGGCTTTTGCCCGGCCACCTCTCGCAACCGCTCAACCTGCTCCCCTGGCCACTCTCCTATTTCCTTAATTAATCGAGAGCGCGTCGCCGCCAATTAAAGCCGCGCCCGATCAATTAGTGCGAGAGGTCAATTGGAGGAGCGCGGCTCGATGTCGAGATGCAGAGTGGGTTGCTTTCATGGCGCGCAGGGGACACGCACAAAGCCCTTTAAATGCCCACGTGGCGCCAGATGTCTCGACTTCTAATCTTTACTGCAAAGCCGAGCGGCTGTGTGAGTGAGCGAGTGTGTCGCTCGGTGGCGGCGCGCGTTCCTTCCTCCCGGGCTGCTCGGCACAAAGTGCTCGCACGAGGTATCGAGTTTCCCTCGCCACAACAATCACTGCTGCCGCCTGTCGCAGCCCGTATGGGAGCTCCGCGAGCGCCGCCGTTCATTTCCCATCCGCTCTCAACCCGCGAGTCCTCTCGGCGAATTTTTTTATTACACTAATACACTCATAATAATATTAATAAGTAATAATAATATTACAGTAATAATTCAGTGAAGGACTATCAGGCTTGTTACAGGAAAATATGACAGAAATAAAATATATAGGGTCAAATGGAAAAGCATAAGAGCAAAGAGAAGAAGAAGAGAAGAGTATATATATAATTATATACTGAAACATTAGGGGTTTTAATAATGCGCGTAAGATCCAGAGACGAAGTAAAATCGATTGGCAACAACTTCTCTATTATACGCGATCTCCCGGAATTTTCTCCGAGCGATTCTCCTCCGGCGCGTTGGACGCGCGTCCACTTCCAAGAGCGAATCCCGTGAATCTCCGCAGCACGCGGATGCAACGTGATCGCGCGCCAAGGGATAAGCCCGGGCGAAATCGATATACATCACCGGATCGAGCGAGAGAGAAGCTCGATAATGCACTCGAGAGACGATCTTCCAGAGCCAACCGGCGATCACCGATATAAATTATGCGCGCAAACATCCTCCGGCCAATTATCAGCCGAATTCCAGAACCCGCTGAGAAAGAGTGCGAGAGAGAGAGAGAGAGAGAGAGAGAGAGAGGGGGAGTAGTCGGCGCGAGAATTAGCATTCTTCCGGGAATCGATCAATCAGCCGATCCGCCGGATTCCGACGCGAGGAGTCTGCGCCGAATCGATCACTGTTTAACCATTCATTTCCTCGCGTGAGAATGTTGATGTCTCGGGGAAAAATGGTGCGATAAGAGCCAAGGGTACACGGATCGTCACTTTGGCGAGACGGAAAGGCGAGCCGGTGGCTAGAGGATCGCGTGGCCGACGACTAGCATTTGCCAATATTCCAAGGGAGGGAGAGAGTCTAGCTCGAAGTAACGGTAACTCGGCCCAGACCTAGGTCCCCGAACGAAATAGAGTGCGAGGCTCTGATCTCTCGCGGTTTCGCCGCGGCCACTGCCACTGCCAATGAATCAGCGATACCTCGCGCGCGATTTATTCCGCCGATCGAGTTTACACCGATAGCCGAGGACGCGCCGCGCGAGAAACAGATGGCGACGGGTCGCGCGGCCAGGGGTCAAACTCCGGACCGATAGACCTCGGCGAGATAAGTCGACTTTGCGCGACCTCTCCTCGCTTAATCCAGCGGAGAGTGGCAGCGGCCTCCGGCCGAGTATAGGTCCCACGGGACCTATAGAGCGAGCGGGGCCCGAGAGGCCCCGAGAGGGAAAATGGCGCATAATACAGATCTAAAGATAACGAGATCTTTGTTCGTAGGCGGGTTCGAGTGGTTCAAGAGAAGAGAAGCGAGAGGAGAGGAGAGAGGATTGTTGGGGAAGTTGGGATAGTTGTCTGTTGTCGAAGGGAGAGGATGTTCAGCGGCGTAGTAAGGGGAGGTCTGTTAACCGGTCGCTGCGGCTCGAGTGGCTCGACGAAAAGGGCGAGGAGCGGACAGGAGAAAAGAGTCAAGGCAAGCCAAGGCAAGCGGAGGCGGAGGGGGAGCTGCTCGAAGGACAGGCAATTAGGCGGATCGAAAGACAGGTAGAAGAAAATGGGCCCGTTCCCGGAACCAGAGGGTATCGGTTACACCGGGGACAATGGGCCTCCTAGCTGTATTTGGGGTATCGGTGACACCGTATACAATTCCTTTGCCACCTGGGTCATCGAGCTGTGGGCGGTTTGGCAGTTTCCCTCGAATAGCCTAACACCTGTGCTTTCATCCCTCCGACTTGAGCGCGCTTGACTCCGAGCAGTCCGAACCCGAGGGACGGGGCGCGACGGGCCCCCGCAGACGCTCAATCCTCAATCCTCAGTCCTCAATCCTCAATGCTCCACCGGCCCCAATGAACCACAGAATCCGCCTTAACAACTTAACGAAATCTATCCCTCCCAGGTAACAAGTTCCCTCGCTAAACAGAAGAAACTTTGCCAATTCCTTGGACCAATCTTCCACTCAATGTTAATAATAAAACTCTCCAATCAACCCTTGCCAATTCCTCGAACCAATGTCATTCTAGTCAATAGTATCTGGGTCAATTCCTCGAACCAATGTAATTCTAGTCAATGTTAATAATAAAATTCTCCGAGTCAGTGATAGTTTGCTTCTCTAACTCAACCAAGAAAAACAACTAGTGCGATTTCCATTCAAAAGAGCGAGAAGTGCACAGAAGCATTGGACCAGGGAGAGAGAAGGTGAGGAGAAAGGAGAAGGCAGGGCTAGTAAGAAAGAGAGTGAAAGATATCTGGGCAGGTGAGGGTCGCATCTCTTAAGCCAGCCAGCGAGCATAAATCAGCCCGGCGCGAAGGGACTCGTTACGCTCTCTGATCCTCGTCGCCACCCCCTCTCTCTCTCTCTCTCTCTCTCTCAAAAGCGTTTGACATTCGTAAATTTTCCCGGCGAACAATGCGGCCCCTTGATGGGAGCTCGGGCCGCGAAGGGAGGCCGATCTCTCGCTGTGCTTGGTAACCGATACCCCCGAGCTATTGAGAGAGTCGCTCGCGCGTGCACCTGTTTCCCTCGGGCCCACCACTGGGCCCCGCACCGAGCACCGAGACAAATCCGCCGTAGTTACGTCGTTAAAGAACCCTTCGCACCCCCCACCACTCGCCCTCTCAAACGGACATAATGGACAAGAGCACCTCGAGCCCCCTCGCACCCTCGCACCCTATAAACTCCTCTTCGATTCATGGCGAATAACGGGGAAATTATTCGCCACAATGCCGCGCGGATATCGATAGCCCTTGGACACTCGGCCCCGACTTCTACCTGCCAGCCGCTCTATCGAGACTCGGCTTAGCAGTGTAGACGTAGAGTCCTGCTCTCTGCCTCGCCCATCTCGGCCCCGTCGACGAGCAAGAGTTCCCCTCTCGGGGAAGCGGGGCCCTAACGGTACTGGGCCGCGATCGCCGAGGGAGGACGGATTGCCGCGCGAGAGGAAGGTTAAATCGGGTGGCAGGAAATTGTGAGGGAACACCTGTGAGCTAGGAAGAATCGAGAGTTGGACAAGTGGTTGAGAGTGTGTGAGAGGAGTTGAGTGTGGGGAGAGGGTCTGAGGGATCGAAAGAGAAATAAAGGTAGTGAATGATGCGCCGGCAGGTGCATCTCGGCGCGTTTAACGAGTGGTCCGCTCCCAGGCTCCGGTACACCTGTAACGCCTTTCGATCGCGCGACCATCGCGACGCACTCGAGATATATCCACGCCACCTCTCACTCGAGTCCGCGACACCTAATTTGCGGCTCTACCTCCGCGAGCACCGCAACCATTGACGGATAGCTCGGATAGACGCCACTTATTTCATAAATCAGCGAGCTACTAACTCGTGAGTGTGGGAGCTTGGATCGCGAGCGGAAGAGGCACTACGCGACCGGCCCGGTAATTGGGCCCGCGATATTTCAGGCCCCGTGCGCTCGGCAACCCGGCAACCCGGCACTCAACAACGTGAGAAATGAACGATCCCGTGAATACAGAGTCGATCGCGCGGGCTCGCATAGAAGAGGTGAGTGAGCCGCTGATAAATTGCCATAAATATAAGAGGACTCGAGGAACAATCTGCCGGTCGCTCTCAAGGGAGAGATGAGACTCTTGATTCTCTCAGAGTGTGTTAAGAAAGGCTCTGGAGGCTCCGATCGAGCCACCTGTTGAGTCCCTCACCTCGGACACCCATCCCTCGCTCGCCGACCAATCCACTTTTCCGCCCCACTTACAGATACACACATCTCTCTCGGGGAGTATCGCCGGATTCTCGAGTTGGAGATGTTTGAGTCGGCGGTGATAATTAACGATGTTCCGGGTGGAACACGTGTGTCGGAGAGCGAGTGCTATTTAAGATGGAGTGGAAGAGTATTCTGGCGCGGACCTCCCGGATCGGTTCGGACGGGATCGGTGCGCTCCTTTTTCTGGGTAGAGGAGACAGAGGACTATGACGAGATATGCTCATATTTCGAGGAAGCGGAGGTATGCCGGCTCGGCATCGTCTTCTATGGACGTGGCATCGAGATAACTCTCCTAGCAGCCGCGAGTATCACGGTAGCTGGTAAGTGGCACTCGCAGGAACGTTCATAAGGCGATAATAGGCCACGGACTCTATCGTGCGATAGGATGTTTGTACGGGCGAGCGCACGGCCAATCCTTTTGAGCTCCGGCTCCTCGGAGATAGCAGCCTCTACCTTTCCCACGAGTCTCCGCTCTCCAAACACTTGCAACTCCACTCTAGTTGACATACGTCCGTTTCTCTATTTTCCATAGTTTACCAAACCTGCCAATTTGCTGCTCAATTCTTCTCGGGATTCGACTAGTTGACATGTCGTTTCTCTATTTTCGATAGTTTGACAAACCTGCGAAATTGCCGATGGTTTTCAAAGAGTTGTGAAAGAATATCAGAGTATATAAGTACTAGAAATTGAAAAGGAAGTTAGATGGAAGGGTTGGTTAGGTACAGGGTGATTCCGTTAGATTTGAATCGCTAATAATGGATATAGATCGATGATATTTTAATAAAAACGAGTCTTTACTCAATCTTTTCCAGTTGTTGAGATTCATTAATTGATAATATCAAATTGTACCACTAATGGAAATAATTGGAACTCGCGTATGAAGGGAATGATTAAAAGGAGAGTGACTCACCCTGTAGATAGTTGGACTACTAGTAAAGGGAGGAGGTAAGGTGGAGGAGTGCGCCGAGAGCGTTGTATTGGAGCGGTCGATTATCGCATAGCTCGAGAGGAAGCGTGGGAGCCTCGCGCGGCATCGCTTCTCCGATTGCCCGAAGCGCCAACAAATGACTACTATAAACTTTTAATGCTAGCCTCCCGTACCAGCCGGCGAGTCCGCGCTCTCACGTGACCCATCGTCCAATGCCATGGATCCAATGGCCAATGTTTATGAGACCAGGTCACTCGCACCTTCCCCCCAATTCCTCACAATTACATCGCTCTCTCCAACTCGAACTTACTTGGCTTTGGCAGAGCGCAGATCGCGATCGGAGAAAGGTGGAGTGGAATATCGGCTGGATCGGGAGAAGGACACCTGACAGGGCGACGCTATTCGAGAATCGAGAGAGGCAGGTGCGAGGATCCACGCGATCCTCGCCGAATTATTCGGAGCTCTCGATGACACGCACCTTCCTATAACGACGGTGTTGGCCTCTCCGGCATACCCGCACCATTCGCGCCTCACGTGTGCAGCCTATACACATGCACCCGAAATTCGTCCTCCGCCTCGCCCGCTTTCCGTCCACACGTGTCTCTCTGTGTGGATCTCTGTGTGGATCCGGGGCCTCCGAATCGCGCACCTGTCTCCTACAGAGGCATCGATCGTAATTGCCCTCGGAGAGAAATTGCTCGGGACAGAGAGCGCCGCTGCCCGACCAAGAAATTCCACTCTCTCATACGCGTATGTGCAGCATGCGCCATTAAACCCTCGCGCATTCTGCCGCCAGGAAACTTCTCCCAATCCGACACATATGCAATATATATGTCTGTCGGATTCAGAGGAAAGAAAGAGATATATAGATGTATCTCAATCCGACACATTTAAGTATCTATATCTATATGTAACATGTATATATATCTCGATAGAGAATAAAGTAAAGTAATAATTCTCATCGATATCTCAATTGGCCGCACAACAGTAGAAAAAAAAGGAAAAGGCAATGTTCGAATTTAGGGGCTGAAAATTCCCTTCGGGGACCTTATGGGGACCTTGTGGGGGGATGCCGGCCACTCTAGAGCGGGGCTAGTGAAGGGGTGGCGGAGATTGGCGAGGGTATCAGGGCATATGGCAGCCTGTTGGCAGAGGGCAGAAGCGTGGCAAAGTAATTGAAAGAGCCTCGCTAGGAACCCTGTAGACATAGACTCGGTGCACAGAAGGCGGCCTAATGGTGGCATCGTGTTATCAGCCTCGCGCCCGGAGTTGCCCAGTTGGCTCCCACCTATGTATTCCTCTATTACGGAACTCGGCTTTTCCGAGGCCTCTGCCGCTCTGCCATCCCGTCCCGTCGTTCTGCGGGCCTCGTCGATAATCGACTCGCTTTTCACCGCCAGCTGCGCTCCACCGGCATCCTCACACCTTCGCGCTCCCATTCCATTAACATTTTATTCACTCCATTTTTTATCCTCCTCGCACAATTCGACTGTCTTGATTCACTCGTATCTATTTCTACCGGGTTAAAGTATTATTATTATATTATTATTATTGAAAATAATATTTAGAAATATTATTTATTTTTACCGGGTTAAAAGTAACACTTGGGACTCGAAATGAAAATAGGTCTTTCTGTCTGAAGGTATTGGGAGACACGGGAGATTGGCGAAGGTGGGAATGGAGGGATGGAAGCGTTTCCCTCGATAGATGACGCAATCCGCATAACGAGGACGGCATGCCCCGCATGGACAGCGTGGACACGGTGAGGCGAGTGGAGAGATGCTCGACAGGATTTGCGTGGTGCGTCAAAATCAAATGGCACCGGGGGAATATCGCGGGAGAGGCCGAAACAACCAGCAGAGCAGAGCGGAGCAGAGGGTGAGAGAGAGAGGTCGAGAAAATGGGCTATGTGGAACGTGAGCCGATTGGAAGGGGTTGTCCACCATCCATCTAACCGTCCGAGCCATAATTATAGCCCGCGTGTGTACGGGCGAGCGTGCAAAGCGTATCCACTGTCAGCCGGCCGTCTGATTTGCGCGAAATTTCATATGCGCGACACGAATATCGGCGAATCGGCCGGCTATCGGCTGCGGGCCCTCGCTGCGCTAATAATCTAGCATAGCCAGCCGCCACCGTCGCGCTTCCACCCAAACCGAATACGGATCGTTTGACCCGGCCCTTCCGATAAATCTCCATTTCCTGCCCTTCCGAGCCCTCTCCATACAGCCCATTCACCATACGCGATACCTGTCCATTTTTATTAACACACCTCTCTCCCTCTCCCTCTCTTTGGCCAGGGATTAAAGATAACGCTGATTATCGCTCTGCCCTATTGGCCTCTCTATCGCCAATTACCGAGGGGGGGAAGGTTCGCCGGGGAAATTGGCACTGGCACCAGAGGAGATTTCAATCAAATCGGCAGTGAGTAATCGCTCGAAGGACGCTTTCTCTATAGGTCTCTCTGTACAGAGACGTGTGCGGAGGGTGCGGAGGGCGCGGGGCACAGGGTTCCGGGGGCAGAGAGAGATAGGAGGACGGGCGAGGGGTGCGAACGGGCGCAGATATACGCGTATACCCGGGAGAGGACATATGGCAAAGCTTTAATAATTGAAGCTGACACCGGCGCAGATGCGAACACAGCCGCGCGCGGTCCGCCCATCAAATATTTAGAGATTATAAACTACGCACACACCACCCCCCTCCCTCCACACACTCGCGCTTGTCCGCGCGGCGAGACTTTTCGCGCAAGATTCGCGATCGATAAGCCTCCGCGTGGATTGGAAAAGGCTCGATTTGAAAGAAAGCGATGGTCGAGTCGCTCCTCGAGTCCTGAGGAAGGTTCTCGAGAGTCGAGAGCGGACTTCCCCGACGGGCCCTGGGACTTACCAGACCCCCTCCCCTCCGTGGCCAAGTGAGTTGTTCGTTTTTCGAAGAGTTCTCGACGGTCTTAGTCTCTTAGTCTTTACGACGGTAATCCAGGCAAAAATTCCCAACTCGTACTCGGAAGCGAGCGAGGAGCGAGGACCCAATGAAATACGACGGACGCAAGCATATGAGGCCCCGCGCCGCTATAGGACTCGCTTGGCAATTGGGCGAGGAAGAGAGCGGAGCCCGGAAAATCCGGGCTCGGCCACATTGTCCTCTCCTCCTGGTGGAAGAGCGCGCGGCATCGGCGGATCGAAGGGCCGGTGGAGAGGGAATTGATTAACGCCGCACACACTGGCCGCCGGGAAGCGGGAAAGCGATCGGAGCAGGTGCGCCCAAGTACACGTACACACACGCGCGCCCCGATATCCGACCTGCCGGACACCGGGGAGGCTGACAAATCGGCGAGCATTCGGCAAGAGAGCCTGTTTGGCAGAGTTGCTTGGCAGGTTCCTTCCCGCTCTTCTCTTCTACTATCTCTCTGGGTCTGGACCTTCTTCAAAAAAGCTTATCGCTCACCGCCGCCACCTAGGAAACTCGAACCCTGCTGACGCGCGCAAACATTCTTTTATTAACGGAGGGCGCAATCGATTGATTTATGCGCCCGGTTCGACTTTTGCTAATCGAGCAGAGGGGATCTCAACAAAGTTTCGATAACGTATTATTTGTGTTTGACACTTTGTTGAAATTAGCTATTCGTTTATTATTTGCATCGGCCATTGTGGAAATTAACAATTCGTTTATTATTTGTGTCCGACATGGTTGAAATTAGCAATTCGATTATTATTTGTGTCCGACATGGTTGAAATTAGCAATTCTCTTATTATTTGTGTTCGACATTGTTGAAATTAGCAATTCGTTTATTATTTGTACCGGAGGTTATTAAAATGAGCAATTTCCTTATTATTTGTATGCGTAATGATTGAAATTAGCAATTGTCTTATTACTTGTATCGGACATTGTTGAAATTAGCAATTGTCTTACAATTTGTATGAGACAGTGTTGAAATGAGCAATTGGCCGCGAGGGTATCGGGGAGTTTTCAAGGGTCCCATTAAGTACACGTGTACTCGGGGGGCTGATGAGGCCCTGCGCTCGAAAGGGCCGAGGGTAACTGGTGGCGGAGGGCTCGAGGTCGGGGGCGCACGTGCGGGCGGGCGCAATCTGATTTGCGAAACATTTGGAGCACACGTTTGGCCCGGGTAGGTGCGGCCGCCGCGCCGCGACGGAGGAGAGCTAGGAACAATGGGTAGAATAGCGGCGGCTGAATGGTACGCGTAACGAGGGCACTCGAGCCCTCCAAGGAAAACACAATGTGTCGCTCGGACAGTTAAAGAGCGGCGGCAACGGCGGCAACGGCGGCGGCGAAAGAAGAGGCCGAGGGAGACGGAAACAAGAGAGGAGGCCAAGGGACCGGCCGCCGGGAAATGCCAGCTCTCCTCCACTGGATTAACCTTACGTCTATGTGTCTGGCGAGGATTTCGCGCGTATTTGGAGGTCGCTCGGTGCCCTTGGGAATTTCCTCGGGCCCTCGTTGAAACATCTGGCCGACACGCATCCGAACGCGACTGCTGCCCCGCTTCTGGCTTTCTTTCTGCTAATACCCTTATGCACCCCTATCCGCTCGCATATGCTTCCCAGATACCAGGCTTCCCTATCGCACGATAGCTTCCTCCTCCTTCTAATAAACTTCCTGCTCTTCCATCTAACGCCACCAAACCATCCTCGGCTTTCCCTTTCGCCTTTTAAACAATTTTCAAAAGTCTCGAGAAATACTCCAAATCAAAATGTGTACAGGGTGAATCATCCCCTTGACACTCGAGTTCCAATGATTTCCATTATTGATACAATTTCAGATTATAAATAAATGTGAGTACGCGGAAAAGATTGCTTTATATTAAAATTACTAAACAGCATATAATTCTAACATTTTCAACGGCCTATATCCATGATTACCAATTCAAGGCCAAGTGAATCATCCTGTACAGTTATTATTCGCGCATATGCCCAGTCGGGGAAAACTATCCCCGGAAATACGGTCCAAGCCAACAATATCAAAGACGCGCGCAGCAATGCAAGGGTCCGGGATACGCGGAAAACCCGAGTGGTACTGGGAGAGAAGGCTGGTCTGCGATGCACGTGTACTGGCCGGCAATTATGACTCGGCCGAGCGAGCGAGTGGGCCCCGGACTAAATGAGACCTAGGCCAGACTCCTGCCCATAAATGTCTATGTATGTATATTGGAGCGTCGAGGAGAGGAGGGCTGGGGATTTTTCGGGCGGGAAAGGCCCGGCGCGTGTGCCTCGTGGATCTTATTCGTAAATATAGAACGACACCCTGCCGCGCCACTGACAATCAGTCTACCGCTCCGTGGACCAGCTAGAGAGCAGCATCCGCACGTGGAATTGGCTTCTCTTAATGCCCAATGCCGATATTTCCGTCTCGCACCGAAAATACCAGTGATTCACGGCTGGGGCCCTCGAGTCGAGAGCCGAGAGCAACTTGGAGATATCTACGTGCGCCCGGCTGACCATTTCCACTCGGGGAATCGATCCTAGAACGCTACGAGGGTAAACAGGGAGGAATTCGAGCTGTTTGCTCCAATCTCTCACTCTCTCGTCTTCCTGGGAAACCTGCCGATTAGTCAGGCACGCGTGTACCGCGCGCTCTGACGCACGGTGATAGGTCGCCAGTCGGGAAACCTGGCTTTTTCCATCCGGCAATCTCCCTCGCGACGCTTTCCACGGACAAATCTCTCGGACTTTGCTCGGGACACTGAAATTGATACAAGTCGCGTGTAAATCGGCGCGTGCCGGCTACAGTCAACGGGTGAGATGAGAGTCGAAGTGATCGGATTAACGCGCAGTGCATGCGTCGATTGCGATTAACTCGATAATACGTGATTTAGAGGTAGGAAAGCCTGAGAGAGGTTTAGAGGGAGGGGGACATCGAGGACACTCGCACCCATTGTGTCCGAGTAATCTTACACTCGCACCGAAAAGGCACTCTGGTTATCGTCGATTATCGAGAGCGATATCGAGAACGCGGGTATTTCTTTGACTCGCGGTTCTGATTGACTGTTGATTCTGTAGGATTATCGCATTCCAGACGCGTGGTACTCGCCGCGTACCGATAGGCGATCGCGAGCACCTGACTTCCGACCGAAATACTCGCCGAGTGTTGGCTTACGCAATTAACAGAGCCAGAGAAAAGGCTGACGTCCTCTTACCGTGAAATCCTCCTTCTGCGCTATCTACAGCTTCACCCCTCTCCCGTTTTATACGGCAGCTTCCACTTCCTCCAGCTGTCAACTTCCTTCCGTTTCCGAATGGAGCAACTCCCGTCGTATTATTAGAAGGATGCTTGGCGCGCGTCAGGGCCGATTGCCGACGGGGCCGGATGCAGCCGAGCGTCCTCGCGCGATCTTCCGGACCATCGGAGATCTTTCACCCCTTTCGAACCTTCGCCCTATCGCCTCCCCCTCGCCCCGGATTCTTCCCGGAATCCTAAACAGACTATACATACATATTATGGTTGGGGATCGCCGCGAGGTTTATCGTGCGTATGCGTAATGTTTGTCTCCCACTGACACGGATTGCGCGCTTGTTGTTCGCGTCATCGGCGCGCGTCTCCGGGAGATATCGCCACTTTTCACCAGCGAAACCGAGTGTCGAGCGCTGCCGACACGACTCGTGATAGCGAAACTCTATCTCTCTGTGATTATCGCGCGTTATCGACACTATCAATCGCCGGAGCTGCCGCACTTTTTCTTTCGTCCCCTCGATCCTTTTCAGTGTGCTACGAGCGAGCTTCCACCGAGTGCGAGAGAGAGATTGATATTTATTAGCTTTCTCAGATATTAATATATATAATATTAATATTACATGCTAACTGTCGCTTTGATATATTAATTTAGCATTCGTTTAAGTTGCACAAGTTTTAAATTAAAATGTTTTAATTCATATCTAAAATTTGGATTGACCAGACTAAAAGGAAAGTGAATGACCTTCACGATCTTCTCCCGTCAAGGAGTGGAGCGTCCTGGGTTTTCCATGATTGCCGGTGGAATTATTGACTCAGAGATGAATGAGATTGGGCCGATTTCGATAAGAGGGATTGTCCGGTGCAGAGCCCTCGATGTTTCGTGGAAGCATCGGACACCTGTTCGCCCGAATATCTCGCGTATCACATTAGTCAGCTAATTCGTAATCTCCGCTCTCGATACTCGAGATTAAAGTGGAAGTTGCGGGCGAGTAGGGCTATTGTAGACAAGGGCGGCGAGACGTGCGGGGGTATTTTTCACGGGGGCCGCCCGAGGTATTCCCCAAAAGGCAATTGGCATCACGTGGAGGGCGACGCGTCGGCAAAGCCCGTCGTCCCGGGGCCCATTATTCCATTTATGACCAGAAAAACCGGCCTCGGCCGCCAGAGAGCGAGTTTTCCACGGGACTGGACGGGACTGCACGGGACGGCGTGCGAGCTCTCTCAACTACGTATGTCGGCCATCTGTGCCCTGCTCGTCTACGAGCTATCTTAATCCTTCCGCTCTCTGACCGGAGATCTCTCGAGTCACGCTCGTCGATAATCCAATCGTCTCGATTCAACCCTTTTAATCCGCACTTTCCCTTCCTCGGCCGAGCTACCCATTCTAAGCTGCAATTAGCACCCGGCCGCCGGATTACACCCTTCCCGCCACCCCCCATTATCTCCTCGACGCCAATGACACTCATATTTCCCTCGCTCCTCCCCCCTTTCGTCGCGAAAGGTAGAGACTGACTTTCTAGCTCGTAAAAATCCTCCAAGGCGGCCGCGTAACCCTCCGGGGAGTTAAACTACCGAAACCCCTTTTTATTCCACGGACCCCACCCCCTTTTTACTCGACGCGGGGCCCGCAGGGAAGGCCCAGCTACAACCTACTCGTAATTGCCCGTAAACTAAGCGACGATTCCTCTCTCTCTCTCTCTCTCTTTCAGGAGTATGTACAGGGTGAGTCAGTTGGCCCTTAATCATCCCCTTCACACTCAAATTCAATTATTTCGATTATTGATACAATTTGATATTACAAATCAATTTTAGTGCGTGGAAAAGACTCGGTAAAGACTCCTTTATATTCAAAACTCAAAACCGTATAATTATTACATTTTTAGCGGTCTATATCCATCATTAGCGATTTAAAGCCAACTGAATCATCCTGTACAGAGTTAATTAGTCGGGTATTACCGGTATTACCGGCCGTGACTCCATAATTGTATGGTTGAATAGTAAAAAATGTTTAAAAAAATGTAAGTATGTGTTTAGAATTTTTGTTTTCAAACATTTTTCATTGATTCATAAACCTAGGGAATGATGGTCGCTAATAGCAAGACACCTGATTAAAAGGCAAGTGCATCAGCCTGCACAAGAGTCGGAGAATTCGAGTGCCCGAGTGCTCGAGTTGTCCCGAGGTGGCTGGTAAGTGAGCAGCCGCAAAGTCTTGGGGAGACGGGAGCTCCAGTGGAAGAGGCTGGTTGTCGTGGGTGGGTTGGAGATGGTCTGAGGCTCGCGAGTGACCAGGAGAAGCGTAGAACCTCGCCGTCGAAGAAGAGAGAGGGCGAGGCTGCGGGGGAGTGGACGCGAGAGAGGGAGATCTCTCTCGCTCGCTCTCCGGAGTCTGTCTCTGAGAAGAGCTAAACTCTCGGGCCGGCTGGCGCCGTTCTGTCGGCCCCCGCTGCCTCTTGCCGCCGCCAACAATGCGTGCACCTCTTCCCACTACGGTGGCCGACGTCACCAACGTCAACACCACCGGAGAAACCGAGACGCCGAGCGAGAAGGAGAGCCGGCCGACACCAACGCGCCAAGCCGCTCCAGGGATCCTTTCGAGCGACTCTCCCCCACCTCTGAATCACGCTCTCTACCAACACACAACACGCCGAGCCGTATCCTATCCTCCTCTCTCTCTTTCCCTCTTATCTGTACACTAGGACTCTCTACTCGGAGATACTCGCCGAGAGTCTAGTCCTTGGATTGCCAATTTTTGGCAGACGCCCATTCCTCGCCTCCCTTTGCAAGAGCGGCACTCGCCCTCTCTGCTTGAGTTACCTGATTAATCAGACTCGATACAGTTCTGTTGGATCCAGAAGTTGTATCGTTCCAAGTATAAGTGGAGATTGAACATTTCTCATGAAGGAAGAATTCTATTAATGAAGAAAATCTATGATTAAACGTAGAAAATCCTTTACAAATTACGAGTGTTGATCTGGTAATATTTAATTTGTCTGGATCCCTGTAGGAAAACATAATTCGTACTATCAAGTATAAATCGAAAAAGTATAAATTGTAAATAAGTTTGAGAATTCCGAGTTGAATCGTAAATGAAGAATATAGAATTATAGAATTTAATAATAGAATATAGAATATAGAAAAATAAGGTAAATATTTACAATCTCTACTCATGAAAAATGAATGACAATTGTCTTTTTCATCATACATCATACATCATACACATAACATTGAGATAGGAGGAGATTTTATAATTCTATAATTGCTCATAGAAAATCCTTTAGAAAGTTGAAGTGTTTATCCAGTGATAGTATCCCTGTAGGAAAAGATAGTAGTGTGGTGGTAATAGTGAGGATTTGAGAGGGCTGCTGGCGAGAGAAGGGCTCGGGTGGGAAGGGTGGTGTAACGGGCGGCCGGGGACTCCCTCGAGCGAGCGCTGCACGCTGTATAGCCAAGCGGCGCGGCGGCTCGGGCAGAGCGGATCCGAGCGGAGCGGAGCGAGTGGCGAAGTGGAGTCACCGGCTCGGCGAGCGGTCACGCACGAGGCAGAGACTCAGTTCGCCGCCGACCACGAGCACGAGAGGATCGGGTATACCTGCCCTCCTCGAGCCGCCGCCGAGCACAGACACCTCGCACTCTCGTCCTGCGGATTTACTCCGAGACGAGCCACCGAGCCGTCAACATCGTGCGCATCTCATCAGTGATCGCGAGCCAGTTGTGTTTCGGGCCACGCAGACGACGACGATTAGTGAGCGACAAGCGACATAGATCCAGAGTCGCTAGACTCGCGCCGAGTTGTGAACGGTTTGCACACGTGCGCGCGGCCACCCACCCGCCCAGCGAGCCCTTGCCCAGCCAGGGAGAGAGGATTACTGTGTGTGAAAAGAGTCCGAGTTGGTGTGTGTTGCCACGAGGATCTTTGCTTGGATTGCCATTGCCCGCTCTGGATATCGATGAGAAGATGAGCGCTCACGTGGTCGAGACTACCTCGGAACTCTCCGCCTTCATGAAAGGTAAATATCCTATTCCTATTATATATATCGAGTATCGCGACGTCCGCTGATTAAATTCTTGCACCGAATCGAGATTACCGGCTCTCTGATAGCATCTCCCGGCATATCTTGGAGTCAACACATAGTTGGCCAATTCTATCGCACCGAACGACAGACCTCCGATTGTCCCAGTTTATCCTCCAAGCTCATGACAACATTCTCCCTCGAAACGAAGCATAGTGAAATTCCTTTCATACACCCATAGAGAAAGATGATCGACACTTGGCCTCGATCGATCCAATACTCAATTTTGGCAAATTAGTGAAATCGTAATAAGCATCTAGCAGAATCGGGACAGAGTGCCAATTGAAATGGGGGGAAGGGGGGTCTGTGGTCCAGCTGTGAGGGCAAGAAGCCACTCACTCGATTAATACTCGTGCGGCGAGGGGGCCCAGTGGGAGTGTGGGCGGGGGCTTGCGGGGCTCTAGAACGATAATTATTGTTATGAGCGGCGCCAGGCGTCCGGGCGAGTGAGAGATCGCTGCCGGTTCCCGCGACGCCGTGCTCGGCGACGGGGAGACGCGGAGCCGCGCACACATACGACAGAGAGGTTGGGGGGAGGGGGCAGGGCAGACAGGCAGACTCGCGCACACATAGAGAGGAATCCACGGGCCGCGAGAGCGAGAGCTGGTGGCGCGCGACGTGCGAGACGCAGATAGGGAAGAGTGTGTGGTGTAGAATCTAGGCGGAGGGGGCCGCAGGGGGGCCGGAGGGGCAAGGGTCCGAGGGAGAGAAAGAGGCCGCGGCAGGACACGGGAGAGAGCTCGAAAGGGGTGAAGGGAGAGGCCTGGTCGCGACTGATAGAGAAAGAGAGGAGAGCGAGATAGGGCGCGGCGGCGCCAGCGTGGGTCGCCACACAGACGGAGCAGCGGCCGAACCGAGAGAGCCTCGTGCTCACCAACAAACGACCCCTTGACCGCACTCGAAACTCGCATCTAATCACCATCTTCTGCTCCGGCTCCTTCGCCCTCCTCCTCCACCTCCACCTCCTCCGCAACTCCTTTCTTCCATCGACTCCTCCGCGACCCCGTCGGTTCATCCACCCAAGTCCTTGTTCTTTATTCTTGCCGCGGGCCGATGGGCCTTGAGGGCCCGCACGTCGATCATAGGGCCCCTTGTTGACTTTTTACGCCCGCACCCGGAGAAATCTCAAAACCGCCCCCCAATTATTTCCCACTCTACTCTCTAAAGTCTAAATGACTGTTTTGAGCCTCCGAGGGCTTTGGTAAATCGAGAGAGGATTTTGGTGCGGAGAATCGCTCGAGTGATTATTTCAACCCTTGAAGAGAGCTCGAGGAGTTTTCCGGGGGGCGAAAAGCCGCGCGCTCGGAGGCTTTTCCGAGGTGTCGTAAACGGTTTCTCGGCTGTTGCGTCGGTGGAGGGAGGGAGAGGGAGGGAGAGGGCAAGGGCTCGGAAGGAAAAAGATACTGTTCCGGGAAGGCGATTACCAGTTAAACCAGATTTTACCACCGGAGCCTCTGGAGTGTAATCGATACCCTATTGTGCTGACGGGGCACAGGTACGCGCACCAGGTAGAGGAGCGGCTGAAGAGGGTGCTGGAGAGCGAGCGATCCCTCCACCCACCTGTGCCACTCTGCCACTCTCGCACCTGCTACCTGGCTCTACTTGCTTTCCTACTGGCAGACTCTTCTCTCCTAGGATCTATTGGCGTCGAGCGCGTCCTAACGTTGCCCTCTCGCCGCTTTACCGTTTACATTTCGACCCTCGATTCTCCAGCTCGTTTCCCCCCGTCGCTCGTCGCTCGTCGCTCTTTGCATTCCTCCTCCTCCTCCACGAAAAACAAACCCGAGTTAACTCGGGCCGCGCCAGTTGCCTTCTGGACTCCAACTATTTTGGAGGCCTAGGTGATTGGAGCGGCACATGCCGGCCTTCTTTTTCAGACCACACGTAGAGGTGGTTCGCTGCCTCCTTCCTCGCGATCGTCGCACTCTTGTTCTCTTCTCCGGCGCTCCCGTTTACATTTGCTTAAGTACACAGGGGGGCAAATGCGCG
This sequence comes from Crossocerus cetratus, assembly GCA_963675795.1. NCBI lineage: Eukaryota > Metazoa > Arthropoda > Insecta > Hymenoptera > Crabronidae > Crossocerus > Crossocerus cetratus. The sequence continues at coordinate 21,994,329 of OY776667.1, forward strand.
GCCGCGCGCTCGCGCGCTCTGTGCCGGCTGAAAATGTTCGGACACGTGTGCGGCGGCCGACACGTGGCCGATACGTGCTCTCTTCCTAGAGTCCCCGACTATCTTTCGAAACTTTGTCGCACGCGCGCGCTCCGCTCCACGTCCGATGGCTTCGCAATCGGATTCTTTCGCGACGGACTAAAATTAATCCGCTCGGAGACTCGGCGCGTGGTCTGTCGAGTGCACCATCGAATTGCGATGAATCGAGAAAGGAGATGGGGTCGTTTGTCGGTGGAGGATGCATCGACGGGAAGTTTGGGAGAAGCGAGCTAAAGATAGAAAAAAGAGAGAGAAGATATGGTTGGCAAAGGTCGAGACGCAAGGCCGGCGCCGTACTAGGAAATCCCTTATCGCCTCTTCGATTCCTATCGATCACTCGGCCCCGGTGCTCGCGCACTCCGTCGTCATTCAGTATATCTGGCCCGAGGTCGCCAAATCGAAATGCGCATGAGAATATTTCCCCCCTCTCTCTCTGACTGGGTCTCTCGGGATCGAAAGTATCATGGCACGCACCGCGCGTCTATTTCCCGATAAGCGGCCGCTCGTCTATGTGCAAACAGCCGGAAAGACCGAGAGTGGAAAGCTGATACGGCTGTCCGGCAGTATCTCGCAGGGCGAGAGTTCCCTCGACGAGCATAAACAGTTGGGACTGGAGCGCGTGGATCTGTAGCTGCGCTGCTCGAAGCAATCGGCCGCGTCGGGGAGGGTGCGAGGCCGATATATCTCGCGGACGCGTGAATCTTGGCGAGGAACCGGCATCTGGCTAGCGCCGCCGTGACGCCCTCCCATGCCACCCATTGTCAATTCTTCTCCTCAATTTATTTCAAATTGTCAATTCTTCTTCTTTTCGTCAATTCATTTCAAATTGTCAATTCTTCTTCTTTTCAATTAAAAGTCTCAATTAAATATTGACATTTCTTAAAGAAATATGTAATTGAAAACATTTACCGTATCATTTTTCCAATATCGCGGACTCAATTAATTAAATGGAGTAATGGTCGGACAATGTAATTGTGATGATGAAGAGAATTAGTATTGGTGTCGGGTGGCGTGCATGGTCGCCTCCACCTTCACGGCTACTTTGCGCCTATTCCTCGGGTCAACGGGGTTTCCATTGCATCCAGTGCCACTCGATACTCGCCCCTCTCTCTCTGGCCCTCCTTGTTATCTCGGCAGCGCGGCTCCCTCGCTCTGCCGCGCCGAAGAGGAGGAGGAGGAGGAGGAGGAGGAGGAGGAGGAACTGCTCGGAGGACAGGCGCCAGCGGGAGCGGCGTCGGCGGCGGGAGCGGCGACGCGATTATATTCCGCGCCCGTAGGGCAACGGCTTGGTCGCGACGCGACGCGCCGCCTTGACTGGAGACGCAGTCGCCTCGCGTTTCCGCGTGAGACTCGGACTCGGAGACCTCTCGGATCAATCTCTCGCCGAGGCTTCTCGGCCCGCGCGGAAAAAAGCAGACGCGCGTTTCGCAAAGTTGTATGTTGCGTAGCATTGGATCCTCGGCGCCGGGCGCGCGCGCGCTTGTTTGACGCGCGATGCGATGCGAATGCGATGCGTAGTTGGTGATAGGATGGAAAAATGCAGCGGCGGCGCGTGATCGGAAGAAATTGTTACGATAAGGTCCGGTTTTCGCTGGGATTGGCGGAAAGAGTAGGCGGTCGGGGAGACGGAGGGAAAGAATGCGAGGGGAGGAGAGGGTTTGCACCAGTTGTTGGAGGATGTCGCAGAGGGAAGGAGGGAAGTGTTGCTCGAGCGCGCGCGTCGTAGAGTATTTCTCGCTTCTGGCGCCCCGTTCGCGGAACAATCGGCATTCGTGGTACGCGCCTACGCGCCCTCCTCCTCCACCTCCTCCTCCTCGGCGACGCTGCTTCTCTTTCGTCAAGTCGCCGCTTATTTATAATCACCGCGAAACTTGGACCCGAGCCCTCGCCGCCTAACTGCCTCACCCGAGCCACCAACCCACCCTTTTATCTCTCGCTCTCTCTCGCGACAGTTGCATCCACAAACGGCCGAACTATTCTCGGAGCAGCGCCAGCCGGATGCGCTGCTCCCGCGAGATATCTGCTCGATGACCGATTGGCCAACAATCAGGAAACGCTTTAATAGCCCGACGACAGTTCGCCATCGCACAAGACCCCACCGAATTCCATCCATCCAGGCTAAACTCACTCGTCACCGGTCAACAAGTTTTCAGCCGAGATTCAACTGGGGCGCGCGCAAATATTTTTAATTCCGCGCACTCTGAGACGCCTCGGGCAAACAAGCAATCGAGATTACGAGCGCGTAATTGATGAAGGGTGAATCGGGAGGAGGATTTTGGCGCTGGCGCATCTGGCGGGAGGAGGAAGTGGTGGGTGGACGAGGGCAGGGTCGGCAAACTACTACGCTTGATGACGGAAGGAGTCCGCGATGACTGCTCTACGACGCGTTACGTCTTTCGCAGGGCCCCCCCGTTTACACAGATGTCCCCGGCTATTTCTGTCTGTTTGAACAATTGGCGGGGTACGAGGGCGCCGCGGCCGAGAGGAGCAGAGCAGAGTAGAAGGTGCGCGCCGCTCTAACTAAGATATTGGCAAATGTTATCCGAAGACACGTGTTGGTTGGTCTCGCTGGCTTTTGATCCTCGGTGAGGGGGCCGCCAGCCCAAACAAACGCGCCTCGGCTTCTTCCCGGCCACCAGCAGACCTCCGCCCCGAGACACTGTCCAGCCCCCCGCCGATTCGCCGCCGCCGATTCGCCACCGTCGGACAAGTGCGCCGATATAGATCGGCCCTATTTATAAGTCCAAATCAACAAAGCGCGCGCGCGCCAGAGAGAGAGGGATTCGGAAGCAGTCTAGACGCGAGACGCGATTCGAGCAGCTGGTGCTCGAGGATCGAGGAAGCGGCTTATCGGGCCCTGATAAGAGGCCGCGCTCTGGGTCGCGCCAGGTGCGCGCCAACTTCCCTATCATCCGGCGAGTGCGAGTTATATGCTGCTCGAGAGCCACCGGCTTCGAACACCACTCGGCCCCTCCGATCCCGCCTACAATCGGATGCGACCCAGCTGTTGAGGCTTGACTATCGCTGCCGCTCGCACTCCTCTTCTCTACTATCTCCTCGTCTCTGGCCTCCCCAATTCGGGAGGCCACTCCTATCGGCTTCCATTTAACACCTTCGCTCTCAACTCTTTTCGAGCTAGTTACAAATATTTAGTAGTTTTATTAGTTGAGATATAAGTCATCGAGTTCGATGGGCTGAATATCAGTATTTCGGACTTGACTCTGTTTGATATACTTGCAAATGTTTACTGGTTTTATTATCCAAGAAATAATTATTAGCAAAACAAATTCAACGCGTTGACTATCAATATTTGACACTTGACTCTTTCCCATCTACTTATAAATGTTTAGTAGTCTTATTATTCCAAAAATGATTAACCAAACACTCTCGAATTGGAGTGTCGAATTCAATGGATTGACTTTCAACATTTGGAACCCAACTCTTTGACACCCAGTTAAAAGCAACAGAGTGGAGGATAAAGTGTTAGAGTATTAGAGGATGAGTATGGCATGCGAAAGCAAAGGCTCGGAGTATTCGATTACGATTGTTCGGCAAGATAGAAGATGTCGGGGGTTGCCGCTGGAGAGGAAAGGAGAGTCTCTCTCGAGGTCATCGCGGTCGGCGGCTAAAGGGGAAAGACGATGCCGTCGGCGTCGGCGGGATCGGCGGCGCGGGATCGCGGTGACTCGAGGAAAGGCAATAAAAGGAGAGCAACGTAGACGCGGTTGGCGCCAGCGCCATGTGGCCGCCGTCTATTTGCCTCCTCCACCCTCCTCCTCCTCCTCCTCCTCCTCCTCCTCGTCCTTGCAGCATTCGATCGGCATTAGAGCTCTCTTCCACTTGCAGGGCAATCGGCCCGCCGCACACCACTCGGATCGATCCCGACCCATCTCGATAGGCCGCGCGATATTCCATAAATCTCGCCCTCCACAATGAAACACATGTCGACAGCCCCCGGCGCTCGCTCGAAACCAAAAAGAAACAGCGGATGCTCCCATTTGTCTCCCCGCAGGGCCGCGGACACGTTGAACGCGCGCGGGAGAGTACGTGGGCGCGCGGGGAATTACAAATTACGTATTCATCGGGCGGAATATTCACGAGTACCGTGAGAACCGAATGACTCAATCGTTCGCGCGCTCAGACTCCGAGAGCGAGAGAGAGAGAGAGAGAGAGGAGCGCGCAGCTTCTTTATCGGATACCTGGCCGGGATCCTAGCGCGTTCTAACGGATAAACTCGTCGAGATAAGCCGGCGCGGCCTCGGAGAATTCTTCCCGACTCGCTCCCGACCGGGCGGAGAGCGGGTGCGCGCCAGGAACACTCGACGCCTGGCGCCGCCGGCTATCCGTCAACTCGCATACCGCGCGACGGCTCCTCCTCGGACGAGCCAATCGAACCGGCAGCCTCCGCGAAAAGCGAAACCTCCGCGAAGGATTTTCACCCTCGGAGGCCGAGAGCGGCGAAAGGACCGCGGAGATTCCGTGGACCGGAGGGATTCCTGGAGGAGGAACCGAGTGGGATGAAGCGGGTATTGTAATCCGAGGGCAGTGCTGTGCGCCAGATGGTACCAGTTGGATGACGCACCGGGGATAGAGAGAGAGAGAGGAGAGAGAGGAGAGAGAAGATGCTGGCTGGCCAGGCGGCCAGGCGCAGCCTGTCAAGACAGCCCGCTCTCTCAGAGCGGAGGGAAGCTGAAAGGAGATGAAACCAGAGACAATCTCGCCCACGGAATCACTCGAAGCAAACCTCTCTCTCTTTCTCTCCTATACTCTGACTCGCTAGCGAGCGCACACGTGCGAGCCTCTACCCCAGTTGGCCTGCATGCATCCACTTTTATGCCCATGCCGACCCATCAAACGCTCTTTTCGCGCACGTCCCATTTTCCCTCTGCGGCACGTGATGTCATCCCGGCTGGCTGCCCGGCCATTTATTTCTCAAGCTCTCGCCGAATGCAAGCGCGCGGCTGCTACGCTCGTTAAGCGTTTCCCAAGTTCCTTAGCAACCTCACCTTTCCCTCCGCGAGAACCCTTCGATAAATATTCCTCCATTAAATCTCTCCACGAAATGTCATTCATTCGAGCGATTCTTTTCATTCCAAAGAGTTATCAAATATTTCTAATGCCAAAGCATTATAAAATATGTTTAATTCCAAAGAATTATTAAGTATAAAGTATATTCTATCGAATTAAAAATACTTTATAATCCTTTGGAATTGAAAATATTTCATAATTAAAGAATTACAAGATATGTTTGATTGAAAGGAATTATAAAAGGGCGATGGAAATATCGCGAGGAGTTGATTGGTAGTGGGTTAAAAATGAGAGAGTGACACTGCATTGTCCCGGTGACACGCGAAATAGCGGGCGGCAGCGGCGCGCGATAAGGCGTCGCATATTTCATGCGCCTTACACGCGTCGCCAGTCGGAAACACACACGCAGTACAGTTGCTCTTGTGCAAATATTTCCCTGCGCGATTACGTGTATCAGAGAGCGCGAGCTGATTCGGCTGGATTATTCATTGCACGTACCACGAGAAAGAGGGCGGCGGCTAATCGGAGAAGGAAAGCATGACTAACATTGGCCTGCTCTTGGTTTGTTTCAGCCGGTGTAATGGCAGGATCGGAGAGAGACGCGGGCTTCTGCAGCGGCGCCGACGAGGACGACATGTCGGGCCTGCACTCGCCGAGCGCCTCCGAGGACAGCGTCGAGGTCCAGGTGACGCCCATCTCCCTCAGGAACAAGCGGAAACTCGCCGAGCCCCGGAGGATCCAGGAGAACAGCGCGCCCTTGAAGAAGCGCAGATACGAGCAGATTGAAGAGAGTCCCGTCACCGATGAGGAGAGCAGGACCCTGCGATCGCCCAGTCCCTTCAGGCCCTGGAGCACCTCCAGCAAGGGAAGCGACACCAAGACCTCGCCGACGGCCCCCTCCACCTCCACCTCCTCGACGATCCTCTCGAGCGCGAGCTCCGAGCAGGGCGAGGACGTGCGACGAAAGAAGGACGAGTCCAGGATCGACGACTTCCCCGCGGCACTTGGAGAAGCCAATCAACCGAGAGCCGAGTCCCCGGTGCAATCTCGCCTGCAAGCTTCTCTCCCACACCGACGCGATGCGCGTCAGAAGTCCGAGTCGGCGTCGCCGGATTCGGGCCTCATGTCCGCCCGGGCCTCACCACCTCCCTCGATGCCAACGAGCCTTCCGCTCTCGAGCTCGATGCCCATTCTACCGCTCGCCCACCCCAGGCTACAGGAAGAGCCCCTGTCTCTGGTCCTTCGGGGCGAGATGCCCCGGGTGCCCTCGCACCCCGCAGTGAGCGGCGGCTACGAGCGACCGATGCCCTACCCCATGGATCGGCTCCACGCGGCTTCGCACCACCACCACCACCACCACCTCGAGAGCCACCACGTCGACTCGCAGAACAACGGGCACCCGCGAGCGCAGTCCGGCGCGGCCGGCGCTCAGCAGCGCAACTACAAGAACATGACCCGCGAGAGGCGAATCGAGGCGAACGCGCGCGAGAGGACGAGGGTCCACACGATCAGCGCGGCCTTCGACACCCTGCGCCACGCGATCCCGGCGTACTCGCACAACCAGAAGCTCTCGAAGCTCTCGGTCCTCAGAATCGCCTGCAGCTACATCATGACCCTCGGAAAGATCGTCAACACGCCGGAAGGCGAGCCGGAGAACGGCGCGGCCTTGGGCGCCTGCGTCGACCTCGTCTCGAGGACCATCCAGACCGAGGGCAAGCTCAGGAAGAGGAAAGAAGACTGAGGGGACGCCGAGATCCAGTCAGATCAGAGTCTAACTCGTTGAGCCAGACTACCCACCGATTCCCACGTGCCAAGGAACCTTCGACCTCTTTTCCAGGAGGAGGAGGAGGAGGTTGATTCCCTTGAGGTCCACTCGACGCTTACTGCCGCCAATGATCTCACGATTGACAAGTTTAGAGCGCGAAAACAGTTGGAGGAGGGAGGATCGCTCGATTCCCTTTGGGAGAGAGCGGTTGGTGATGAGACAATAAACCTGGGGAGGAGAAGCAGCGACTCGTACCGGCCGGTCCGATTCGAAAAATGGTTCGCTTTACACTCGATACGTCCTTTTTATCTCGGCTCTTCGTTTCGACTTGACGCGGCTTCTGGGCCGCTGGGCCGCTGGGCCCAGGCGGATGAGAGGGAGCGATCGGGCCCCAGCGCCTGCTGAACTACTGAAGGGAGAAAGAGAAAGATAGAGAGAGATTGATGAGGAGTCTGCGTCAAGTTCTCGGCCGATATCTGTACATATAGTGGTATGCCAGCGGGGCCGAGATATTCGCGCTGGTTTTCGTTTTCTGTATAGTAGGTCTAAGGTGAAAAATGCTTATCTCGAGGGAGAATCGTATTGTATAGATAGCGGAGGGAGTGTATCATATTGAGCGACTCGAGTCCGAGCTGCGGCCAACTAGCGAAGGCCCACTCGGCGATCGAGATCGAATGTGTCCTATATGTACCTTTTTACGTTGTAAGTCGACCTCGCGCCAATCCAAGTTCAAATAAATAACATCAGATTCAATGGTAGACAAGATTCGTTCTTTCAAACCCTCGAAATCCTCCCACCAAATCCACCAAGCTTTAATTTCCCAATTAACCCAAACAATTTCCCAGTCTCTCGCAACGCGTTTCTCGCCTCCGTCAAGATACCGGCAATCTCGAGAATCGGACGAAGATATTTCGGTAGCATCCCAGCCGCTAATGAGCCGGTGATCTCGCGGCAAGGTGAGTCGCGGGCACGAGATGGCGACTAGGACTAGCGAAAGGTTTGCCTTGCGATTGGTTGCAACCGGTTGCTACCAGATCGGCTGGCGCGTGTGCGCCGAATGCTGCCGTCGCGGCTCTCGTTATCAGCTGCGCGGTAAAAGAGGACGCTGATTAAGTCGGCGGAGAGGGCGCCGGTAAAAATACACAGACGGCGAGCGGAAGGTTTGGCCGCGGTGTACTCAGCTGCGGCGCGCGCCGCCGTACCCGGTGGCAAGTGCCGCTTTTAATGGGACCAGTAACGCGGCGCACCTGATCCTAAGATAACGAGGGTAGACGAGTATCCTACTGTTTAGACCGTAACTCACTCGAGACCCGCCAATTTCATTTAACCCTTTATATGCTAGATCTACAGGGTGATTCAGTTGGCTTTTAATCCCTAATGATGGACTGGTCGTTGAACATTTCATAATTGTACATTAAAGTTCCCAATTTACACAAATATTACGAATCACAAATTTTAACCACGAATTAAAATTGTCAATATACGTGTGATTATTAGATTTTCAATGGCATATGTTCATCATTAGTACTTCTAATATAAAAGACTTTTTACCAAGGTTCTTTTCCACGCACTGACATTCATTTATAATCTCTAATTCTACCAATAATGGAAATATAGGAACTCGAGTACGAAGGGGAGGATTAAACCAACATCCTCACCCTATACCTGTAGATGTAGATTATTTAGGAGACGATATTCGCTCTGCAGATTAATTTAAGCCGGCGACGAATGCCGCTGCAATTTCAGATTGGCGCCTTTACGAGTGCGAGGACGATTACTACAGAGCGCGACGATACCAGCACCACTTATCGGACTACCGGTTCATTAATAGTTACTCACGGCCGCCGTTGTAATTGGGAGATTACGTAGGTGGCAGTTGGATTGCTTAGCAAGCGGCAACAATAGCCTGCCAGCCGGCTCATCGCCAGTTAGACCCGCGGCGAATGACTGGGCAATCATTAACCATGGAAATTAGCTGCCGCTCGGCAACCTATCTCTCCACTCTCATCCTCCGATAGCTCGAAAGCCCGCGCGCGGCCGGAGAAAGGATCGAGGATGCTCGATTGCGGTTTGGGGTCACAACTGTCGCGGCTTAGCGGCCAGGAAGAAAGGAGAGCCGGGAAAGAGAGAAGATCGAGTGGCATCTGCGCCGCTCGATTTCACGAGGACAAATCGAAGAAACGCGCAAAGCGCCAATGCGAGAGCGGGAGGGGGAGGGGGATTGGGGAGAAGAGCAGCTGCTTAGCATACGGGCAAATTGGCCAAGGAAATAATGATTCTCCTTTCGTGGTAGCAGCAGCGGGCCACCCTGCCACCTCGTACGGCTCGTACCGGAGATGAGAGCGCGCGGTGCAGCAGGTGGCAATGACGTTCGCTCCTAAAGAGCTACCTGCCCGAGGAACCGGCCGCGCGCATCACCTTCTTACGCACACAGAGTGCGCCTTCCTTCGCCTCCAACACAACCGCGCGCACCGCGGGCTTAATCATTCGACGCCCGACGCCCGAACGGCACATACTACACGAGATCCGGTAATCTGATCGAGCGCTCTCGCCGCTCTGCCTTGGAAAGCGCCCGATCCCGCCCGATCGCGGACGGACATGCGCCATGGAGATGCCATCGGCGCTCGCGTATGTAACAGGTCGCTTCGTTAAAGAACTCTCTTTTTCAATGGACAGTGCCGGGCATATTGCCGATTGCTTGCGCGGTAATGATGGAAGAGCTGGTGCTAAACAGCTGCGAGGCTGCTGATCCGCGTGGTTGATTTACATTTTGCGCGATAGGGTTTCGAGATGAGAAGTTGGTTGAGTGGAAGGTGCCGAATAGACACACGGAAACGCATCTTCGATTGGGCAGATGCACGAAATTGAGGAAGAGGTGGTTTGTACTTGTACGGTTACGGGGTGCAGGGGGAGGAGATGGGGATTTGGATGATTATGCGGATAGCAGGGACACGCGAAACGAATGAGGATGTATGGTGCCACTTATCCTGGGCGGGGAACCGGGGATCAGTTGGTTTGGAATCGTTATGGGTGGTTAGTGATTTTCTTGGGGATTTTTGGAAGTATGTGCTTCTGCGACTCAATTGGACACTCTGGCTGACTAATTTTGTGTTAACTGTTGGTTTTGCGGGTTCAGGTATCGAAAAATGTCGAAATCGGGCGATTTGGAAACATGTCGAAAAATTGAAAAAATGAGAAGGGGTAGGTATGGAAAAATTTTCAATTTTTCGAAGGTTCTCGAAATCGAACGAATGCTTGATGTTTCTTTAGTTTGACCCTAGAAACTAACTTTCAGCCAAAAATTAGTTGGTCAGAGGCCGTAACTGTGCCGAACGGATGAGATTTCAACGATTTTGGTCCGAAAATTAGTGAAATATCGCACGTACGACACAATTACCGACTCTAACCCACTAATTCTGTGTTATTTTTTAGTTTTAGGGATAAAACTATGGAAAAATGCCAAAATCGGTCGAGTTGAAAAAATGTCAAAAATTCGAAAAAATGAGAAGGGGTAGGTATGGAAAAATTTTCAATTTTTCGAAGGTTCTCGAAATCGAACGAATGCTTGATATTTCTTTAGTTTGAGCCTAGAAACTAACTTTCAGCCAAAAATTAGTTGGTCAGAGGCCGTAACTGTGCCGAACGGATGAGATTTCAACGATTTTGGTCCGAAAATCAGTGAAATATCGCTCGTACGACACAATTACCGACTCTAACCCACTAATTCTGTGTAGAAACTTAGTTTTAGGGATAAGACTACTGAAAAATACCAAAATCGGCCGAGTTGGAAAAATGTCAAAAAATCGAAAAAATCTGAAGGGGTACCCATGCAAAAATTTTCAATTTTTCGAACCTTCCCGAAATCGTCCGAATGCTCGATATTTCAACAACTTGTCCCTAGAAACTTGTATTCCGACCAAAATTAGTTCGTCAAAGGCTAATAATCTAATAATAATCTCCAACAACCCATCGCAATCTCTCCAAGTGACTAGCAATTGGAAGCCGAGCGAATCACCCCGCACGACCCTCTCGGGGATGGGACCCAGTAACCACCGCACCTGCAGGTTTTAGCAGGTGCGTGCGCGCTTACTTCCATAAGCATTACTTAATTTTCGGCGGTTGCGCACTCGGAATAATAATTGGATCGGCGAGTGCGCCCTTAAGACTAACCAAGTCAACCAACCACCCTGCAACTCTCTCTTCCTCTCTCTGAACACGTGTTCCAGTTGTTGCAGCGGAAGGTGTCTCTGGGAGATTTCAAAAGGCACTAGAGCGCGCGGCGACTATCGTCCATTCGGTTATTCAAGCATTCCAGGATGAGTCCTTAATTCTTGCTGCTCTCGCCGGCTCGCTTGAGTTAAATCGAGAGAGAGAGAAGTAAAGGGGCGAGCGAGATCTGGAGAAAAGGGTCGTTCCAAGAGGATTACCGGGAGCGTAGGGTTGGAAAAGTCTGGCAGCCCTCGCGGGAATCGGCAACGGGAGATGAGTGCCGACGCTTGTATATATGTGTGTGTGTGTGGTGGAATGGTAGGGAGGCAGCGAGACACGTAGGAGAGGCCGAGGGTGAAAAGAGCCCTGGGATTTAGGTGGAGTGGCGACCATAAAGCAAGGTTAACGAGGCGAAATACAGCCCGGTGGGTGGCTGCCAGCGCGTTGGCGCCGGCTGACCGTCGCGTCGATCGACTTACACCGATATATCCTCCCAGTCTACTTTCCTACACCGACACAGCCGCGCGCCAAATCAACCTCCTCCAACGCATTCATCCACCCTCCTCTCCTCTCCGCTCCTCTAGATACAACACTTTTTCTCTTCCAAGAATAACTCGAGGTTTCACGGATCCTGAGCGATCGGCTCCAAGGAGTTGTGCCCGCGACTCCTTTCTCTCAAGCCGGCTGACATTTATTCCAGGAATTGGCCGGGACGAGAGCGAGGAGGCTCACGTAGATCGACGGCGACATCTGCGAAAGGTAAGAATGGCAGATAAGAGTTCTCGCGGGAAAGTGCACAATCAGCTCTCAAAATACTAGTCGACGCTGCTCTCTGCCCCCAGCAACCGCTCGCTCGCTCGCTCCTTAAATTCCCGGCCACTTTTTTCCACGCTCGAATCCGCCGAGTCTCCGCGGGATCAACGGATTCTCGAGAGATTCCGATATTGGAGGCTCCTCGGGCCGGCCGGCCGGGCCAAAGTGGCGGGGACGGCAGTTCGGGACACCTGTCCCCGGCGATTATCCGGGCGCTAAGTACATAACCAGTTCGGCTATCCTGCGACCAAATGCGGCATTGATCGGCCCCGCTCACTTTCGCAGCCTCCAGAAACCCGCTCTTTTTCTCCGCGGTTCTCTTCAAGTAGATTGACTAATTTGAGCGGTCAACTTGCCGCGCGCGAAACAGAGAGAGAGAAAGAGAGAGAGAGAGGGTGGGGAATTGTGTTGGTTGGAGAATGGGTAATTTCTAGGGTGGCATTCGGTGCGGAAAGCGTGAGAGATCGTCGGGGGTGGGGTGGAGTAGAGGAGTCCGAGGGCATCGAGAATGAATTAGGTAGCCGTCCGCCCGGCGAACAAACACGAGCGCGAGCACGAATGGCAAATGGCGGGTGACAAAGCATCGGCATCTGCGCTTAATTAATGCAGCGCGCCGGCCGGGCGGCTGACGGCCGAGCGGCCGCACTCTCCCGATACACAGGAGAAAGCATGAGAATGCTGAAACGGATGCTGCGGCCAGAGACCGCCCGCCCGTACAACGACGCCGTTCAACCGGCCTCCTCCGCCTACCTCGCACCCACTCTCCGACAATCTCCTCTCACTCATCCCCCCCCCCACCAACCCCGGGGATCTCGCTGCCGAATTACTCGGGCGGGCGGCGTTAAGCGGGAATGGAGAGCCGCTTTTGCCGGGGGAACCGCACTGATTAGTCAAAACTGTCGGGAGCCCCTATTAAAGCCTATTAACAGTTGGAGCAGCAATCCGCCGCCGATAAGATAGCCCTCGCTCCGAATCCCATCATCCGCTTGGCATTCGGCATTCCAAGAGCCGTGGCCGTGCAATGCCGTGCAATGCCGAGCGACAGCTGTCCAAAGGGGCGATCGCTGCTTTAGCCTCAAATGGGAAATCTCCCTTTGCTACGGCTGAGATTGATTGCATAAAGAGCGCGCCGCGCCGCGTTGCCGACCAACACACATAACCCATACCAGAACTATCTCTCTCCCTCTTCTTCTTTCTATCTCGAGCTCTATCGCTCCGCTCGCGCTTGCGATCTTGCATGATGACTGTGTCTGTTTCAGTGTGTCTATGTGTACGGGGGGGACGATGTCGTACACGTATAGGGTTCGCCGCTCGTACGTATGCGATGGCGGCAGGCACTCTTCGGTGCGCGAGAGTGATTCCGTATATATAGGATGCGACAGTGCGGCGCCAACCTCTCGCATACAAGTTTCCTCGGCGCGCGCGCGCCGCCCGTGCGGTTTTGCGACGATGCACCGCGCTAGCGATGGCACCGATTCGAACGATCGCACTATGCGAGCAATACTCCCAGCCTGAAAGCGAGACGACATCGCGTCGAAATCCTCTCTGTACAAAGGACGGAATTCGAGCGATGCGTGCCGAGCAGTGGCGAGCGAAGGGCAGGTTATTGGGATATCCGAGCGAGTGCTCGGTTAGTACTGGACGGCTGAACGGCAGTGCATCAAGTCCATCAGTAGCTGCGCGGCTACTGGGGACGCGAGCACTCGCTCCCCGAGAACCAGAGCCCCGATAGCAAAGAGGAGAAATCAACTACCGGCGGACCACTGATACAAACTCCCCGCATCGGCCTAGTGTCGCCAGAGCCTCACACCTGGCACTCTAATAAAGCGCGTAGCGTTTGCCCTAGTCATTGCTGTTGGCGAGAGCTTGATACGCGCGTGCACCTATTGACCGAACGAACCGCATGTAACCGGACTGATAGCGCGGAGGATCGCGCGGTGTGGAACTCGCCTAATACCAGACGATCCTACCTTTGCCGATCTTCCGCGCGAGCTATCGCCGTATTAGGGGTTTCGACGGCCAATCCTTCCCAATCATGGTCTACGGCTCGCCTCCTCCTCCTCATCCTGTACTGCACGTCCTACATCCCACGGCGCGTTTACATTCGGAACTCGCTTCACGTCAAATGCACACTAATATCCTGGAAAGTAGATCGATGGGATACACGGTCCTGCGGTGATCGGTTCATCCCCCACTCACTAATCTAGTTGTAGGATGATTCTTGGGAATTCGCGCGACCACTTCCGGTTTTTCAAAGTAACACATTTCCGGTTTTGGGATTGTGATTGATGAATGATAAGGGAAATGCGCGGTAATGCAGTCGGGAGGGTAATTAAATTAGTTGAACGCGGTGGTAATCGTGTTTAAGAATGTTGTTAACGTAATGAGAATTAATGATAACTCGAGACTAATTTGACTGGATGGTGCTGCCACCTGTTGGCCGATGGGGCAATTGCGTCATACAGAGGAAATGGATGTCGGTTAATGTTGTGCAGTTGTCTTTTGAATGGAGACGAGAAAGATTCATTTGTGTGACATCGATGCAGGATAAATCACTCGAATCTGTCTGCCGATTTATTAAGTCTGAAAAACCTTTAAGAATAGCACACATGTAGTGTGTTGGGGAATCATCGTATTTGATCGTGTTGGTAGGTCAGTTTTTCTTTTGGTCCATTTGGTGAATTGAACAAACAACGTGACTCTATTGTTTACTGCGATAATTGGACCGCCGGAGTAACTCACAACAAAATGAGTAAGTCGCTGAATAAGCATTGTATTCGTGGATATAAGAGGGTTGATTGATACCAAGAGTTTTGTTTACTAGGTGGTGCAAGAAATACCCGGAGCTCATTTGTTGTGCCTAGTCAAGACTCTGCACCGAAGAAGAGGAGAAAGAATCCTTATGGGTTTTCTCAGCCACTCCCTGGCACGAGCAGGAGTGCGGATGATCATGATTATGTCGGTGGTTCCTTTAGTCAATCTTCAAACAGGCTTTCCGTCGACCTAGTATCCTCTCAGGAGGAAAGGCAGCTTGTTTCCACGATAATAAAATACATCCTGATAATCGATAAGACGCACAAAATGATTAACAAGGCTGGTATAATCAGAAATGCCCTCGCAGGCAATGGCAGGGACTATCTGACATTGATGCTTAAAGTAAAGAGTGTCTTCCGAAAAGTATGAGACAAGTTAGACCAGGTGTGCATTGTGATGTTTGAGTGTTTATCCATAACTCTGCATTTCTAGACCTTTGGATATAAGCTTGTGGAATTCGAGACCAACAAGTACATAGTAGTAAACACCATACAGAATACTCTGCCACACATATCATTGAATGCCACGGAAAAAGCCCAGAAAGTTTTGCTGTTTCTGATCTTGACACACATCTTCATGTGCGATGAGACAAGTCCCGAAGGTATGAATCTGTCCCACCTGAGATGGAAAGTGTAATTCTGGTATATTCATTCTCTCATACATTGCAGAGCTACTGTGGGAGTTTCTAAGGACTATGGGTGTCATTACCAGGGAGAATTTCGTTCACGATTACTTTGGTGACATACGGCAGTCGATAACTGTGGTAAAGGATGTCGAATGCAAAACTCTATCGGCGGTGTCGTACATGTAACATTTTTCCCGCAGGATTTCGTGAACCAGAAGTATCTGAATAAAGTCCTGGTGAAAGAAGGAGATCCACCAAGGTACGAGTATAGGTGGGGAATTCGCGCGGAGTACGAAATTTCTAGGCGCAATGCGTTGGAGTTCGTATCGAAGGTATATCATAGGAACAGTTAGCGTCCTCTGACAATAAATCGCGGATACATTGGTGATTTGGGTTTCAGGTGTGCGGTAGACCGCTCGAGCAATGGACATTGCAGTACAAGTCGGTGCAAGCGCGCGAAGGGGCCGACGAACCAGTCCCGAGTTAAGTTGACCGCGTGTTACCCAAACTTGTTGAGAGCATAAGCACACCTGTGTGTTTTGTACCTGTTTACGCTATTATTTTTTCTAATAAAACCTTCTTCGAGAAAGACCAACAGAATAAGTTCTACCCGGCCAGCCTGACGCAACAAAGCTACGTCGCAGATGCGCCGGTTACCCTCGCGCGCGAAATGCCTTTCTGCGGTTGCATAATTTCTCCGATCGAATCCGATTACTCCTAGGACGATTGCCGAACGCGCTGCGCGGATGAGCGCACGCCCGCCGATTTCCCCAGCAGCGCGACCCTGAGTGCAGCCGTAAAACTGCCCGGCGAGATTAAAGTTCATCTCTGCGGTCTTCAAGTTCAGCACCGGGGTCAGGAGAAACCGAAACGCTCTCGGCCTACTTCCACTCGGAATTAATAGGATCATATGTTTCCAACGCTGTAGCACCCAGTCGGAGAAACATGTATTATGCATTGCGCTTGCCCCAGAAATCTCACAGGGTATTTCTAACGTTGCAAAACGTAAATCTAACGTGCCTGTATTTCAGATACACGCAATCATGCTTCCTGGGAGCACCCGCAGGATAACAGAGTGCGTGAGGTCGCAGTTGGTTTGGTAGGCGTTTCGAGGAGGAGAGTGGGTGTCTGGGGCTGAAGTGGCCGGGCATAGTAGAGGGGTTGAAGTCAGTTATCCTCGGGGGTGTAACAGGCTGTAGTTTCGGTCGGTTCGGGGAAGCGGTGGCTCTGCAGGCCAGAGGCACACCAGTAGCTAGCCCAGGAAATCTGTGTCAGGCCGGGCTGCAGAAGCGAGCGCGAGCTCACCCCACGAGTCAGTGCCCATCCACCCTCGTCGTCCGACAGTGCGCGCGGCCGGCACGCTCCCGCACCCCATTTTCACCGGTGCATTCCTATCTGTCACTTTCTCTTTTTATTTCTCTATCTCTCTCTCTCTCCTCGATGAAGCAACCCGTAAACTAGTCAGCCTCCTACTCGGCATTAGTCCGCCGAAACGACCACTTTTGAGGACCATTAGTTTAGCCCCGTAAAACTGTGATATAAGGAAAAATCGAGAACCGAGGCTGGCCGATGACAGAGCCATACCGATCTTGAAGTGATACGCCCAAAAATGGGAGGGAACTGAAGAAACATTGAAAAGTGGGCCAGTACGTGTTGCACAGTGTTTGATTGGAAGAAAAGGGGGTGGACCTCCTCTTTTTGCGAATGAGAAATCGACACTCGAGAAGACGAGATCGGCCTGTCTTGGGAACGGAAGCCTTTGAAGGGATCATCGAGCCTAAGTGATTGGTAGTTGTTAGAAATCAGTGGAACCCTTTTATTCACTCTAGCCGAGGAGCCTCGAGCACGAGGATTAAAATGCTGAGCAAGAAGTCGGTGGTGAACCGATCGCGTTAGGATAGCGCGGCAACAATCTCCCCCCAGGGACCAATAAATAATCTACCGAGGTAGCCAAGTATTAGTAGAACTTAGGGAGGAGAAGAGGACTAGTGGAGGAGAGAGAGAGAGAGAAAGAGTAGGGTGCGAGGGGTGGGAAGATGTTCAATCTCTATCAAAACTTGAACAAGCGCTCGGACGACGGGGAGAGTCATCGCGACGGCGATGTCACGGGGCACGACAGATTCTGGCAGGAGCGTCCGAAGACCAGGAGAAAAAGGCGGGCGGCCAATCGCCGGACGCAGAGTGCAATCGAGCTCGATTCCGAGGCAATAGTATCGGCAAGGGGTGCGCTGCGACGCGGCAGGAGTGCCAGCATCGAGGATGAAGAGAGCGAGGAAGAGAAGGGCTATCAGCTCAGTAACAAGATCGACAATCTCGCCAAGATACTATTCAGCCGCGTATCCGCCGCGCGGGGCTGCAAGGACGCCGAAGTCAGGTATATCGAAACTTTGGAGAAATGCTCGAGCGACTATTCAATCCGACAGCAAATCCATCCCCTCGGCGGCCCACTCAATTATTCCGCGGGATCGGCGCTCGCGGCGAGTTAATAAAATTTCGACCGCTCGTCGACCTACGATTGGCCGTAATAAGAAAGGAGCGTTTATGCGATCGATAACAGAGCTCGCTCTCGGATAAGAACGAGCGGTAATAGAAAAGCTGCCGGGGCCGATGGCATATACATATTTGAGGGGCTGTACTTTTCCATCCGTCTTCGCTTTCCACCCCATCCCCAACCGTTGAACCCGAGACCGAAAGCGCCCTTTCAGCCGCGCGACGTTTCCCCAATTTTATTAAGCGTTACCCATCGATCGCCGCCCCCTCCCGCACAAGTGTCCTCGTGGCTTCTCCTCTAATTGCAACGATAAATCGATCGGCCGGCCGCCTTCAGTAACGATGCACAATAGATTCTTTAGCCACGGGAAATATTTAACCCGAGCGAGCGTTCCCGGCCTCGCTTCCGCCCCGAGCCATTCGCCCGCGGAAGTCATTTAATCTTGTTTACTATGGAATGTTGTTTCGAGCGCCGATAGAGTGTGTTTACACTGTCGAACTCGAGCGGCACTCGGCATGTTTCCTGTTCTATGATAGACTCCTGCCGAGATCCTTGCTCGCTGATCGATTTTAATGATACCGTATCGAGAAACCGTTCGGAATCGCGGAAATCGTCCGCGAAAGAATAAAGTGACATCGCTCGAGCCGCGCAGGTAACGTGTCCAATGAAAAGTTGATTCTTCCAGAGGTCACTTTTCTGGCTGTTAAACATTTCGAGAGTTATTTATTCCGCACAGCTCGCGTGTCGTGTGTCACGAAAGCCAGTGGTAGCGATGCGATCTTGACGGGTCGTTCGCGTTCCCATGATAATCATAGATTACTTTCCCCCGGGCTTTACACCGGGGTGACCTGCCAGAACAAAAGTAACGCGTGACACGCGAGAGGAAATGTAGAAAAATGATTAGCTAACAGGAATATTGGCATTCTGACCGTTTCTTATTGGATGAAACCCTTGCAGTCGCAGAACAGCGTGGCTTAGTAATAACGCTAATACAAGTGCGCCTCGTAATCCTCGCTGCGCGAATCTAATCCGTTGCTGCGCTTCTCCCGCGAGATCCGAGCAAGGAACTCTGCGAAGATCTTGCCCTAATTGTGCGCACGAGAAGTCGCCACAAGAACTCGACAGGTAACACACACTCTTTCCACCAACAACCACGTGCTCTCTCGGAACCGGCTCACCGCGTCGCCCTATCATTCCGCGCTCTCAACGCCTCCCCGAACTTGCCCCCTTGGGAGTGGGCAGGTTGAATCGCGGTTAACGATGATTTGGGGGTCGAGCGAGCGACGGAGCGAGCGCGCAAGCATGAAGGCTTCGATTTTAAAAGACATAGGAAAACGGGGTTAAGCGGGGTTTTACGTGTGCCCGACTACGCAGGAACGGGCGACACAGTTACACCGCACTGGGTCACGGGCCATCCCCTTGCGAGGACGTCGGCGAGTACATGGAAATGGAGAAAAGGTCCAGGGACCGTGCCTTATCAGTCTGCCAGGCTTACATACGGAGAACGCCGCGCTACAGCTTGATCAAGCAACTCAACAACCTTGGTAGGTTTCTCGTGTGAAGAGGCTGTCGGCATCGCTTAACGCCTATCGGATATATGCACTCGTTATTTCTGCCTGGCTTCCGAGCCGCATAAATCATATGCGCCACCACCACCGAATAATCCCTGGCGCCCTGCGCCTCTTGTGCGGCTGACAGCCTAGGAAAACCCTGTGAAAAGAGGGATTGTTAATTGAAAGCGGGTGGTATAGGAAAAATGTGGGCCGTAACATTCATTAGGGTAATTAAACGAGACCTCTGCGGTGGTTGAGTAGGCATAGCTGTTTTAAAGGATCGCGTGTGCTGGCTCGCATTGCCGAGGACGTATACAAATTTCCCCTTTCATCTGGGTTGCTCTACGTCATTCGGTGTAGGATGTGGCACGTATGATTTTGCGGGCGAGCTGCACACTGTGCGGATTTGCGGGTCACGTAGTACGAGAGGGCGGAGAGGAGGAGGAGGATGGTATGGGCATCATTGGACGATTGCAGGTTCGAGGGTCGACAAACACTGGTTCGCTGTCCGGGACACTTCGCTCAAGACCGATCGACTGGTCACTCTAGTCCCACTAAACAGGAATTGCTTGCTAAGCATTTGCCCGTCGACCAAGGATGTTCTCAACAATTTGTTCTTGGCCCTCCAGCATCCGTACATATGTCCGATATTTGACCTCGACTTCCTCGAGTATGGCAACCAGAATTACGTGATGCTCGTCCAGCCGATTAGCCAGGGGAGCTTGAAGGACCTGATATATGGCGTGAGTACTTGGGGTCTGATCCAAGAGGCTTAGATGAACTCAGCGAAAAGAGCGTATCGTTGCCAGATCGAAAGGAGTGGCTGGAACGAGGACTGGGGCCAGAAGTACGGGACACGCGGCAAGGGATTACCGCTGCCGCAAGTTCAACAAATGGGTCGTCAAGTCTTGGAAGCCCTGGTCTTTTTGAAGGAAAGAGGCTTTCCCACGGTGACTCATTTGCACTCGGGCAATGTCCTCGTGCAGAACGGTGTGGCAAGACTGGCCGGCCTAGAAAACACCCTCCTCGGATTTACGAGCCGCATTCACCCCGTGGTCACTTCGAGGCACTCGCAGAGCACCGCCGTCGATGTCGTGTGTTTCGGTGAGAAGGCCTGCGGGACTCGAGGTATTTTAAGACTTGGACTTGACCTCCACTGAGAATGTCATTAATATTTCAGGACATATGCTCTTTGAAATGTGCGCTGGTTACGAGCTCCGCTCGTTTCGACCGACCGCCGACCATTATTCCGATCTTGAAATGTATCCACAAGTATTAACCGATCCTCTTCTCATGAAATATTATATCTGCTAATGGATTATAAAGGAGCCGGCGAGCTAACAGTTTCTTTCCTAGGTTGCCGAGCTACTCGACTTGATATTCGACGAGCCGAGCAATCGTCAGAGAACAATCCACGAGCTCCTCGTTCATGATTTATTCAGGAACATCGATCTCCGGGAGATGCGGAGCGCCCCTGTCACGGTAGGGATGAGATGTCATCTTTCCTTAGCGATTTTTCTGATGAACTCGCAATTTCCTTTGTCACGTCTCTCTATGTGCCAGATCTTTCGTCCAACCCTCACGCCTTCCATAATGAATCTGCTCGACGGCATCAAGAGGCAGAACGTCGGCAAGAGGTGAGGGAATCTCATGTCGATACTCTTCCGCTGTATATACATATATTCTTGCATGTTCTTTCATATTTTTCCGTATGATCCGTTTGGCATGCACGACAGGCAGAGGTCACGTTCTATAAACGATGTCGTATTGACACGCAAATATTGGTAATACTATGTTTGGCCCGATCCCCTTGTTCGGTTAGAGTAGCATTCGCCCCGGGCGAATATCACACTCTAGAATAACAGTCCAAGTGCAATGTCTTTCGCAGAATCAGCAGTATGGATACCGCCGACATGATCTCTTTGCACACCCCCGAGGCGGTTTGCGAGGAGTCCCTACTCGTCCAGATATACAACGAGCTTTCAAACACGGCTGTCTAATAGTGGGAACAAAACACTTATCCGATTCAAATAAGATTCTATATTCGTACTTTTCACTACAAAGTGCCAAAGAAAAAAGTTATTTCCGCGTTGGTCTTAGTTACGGTATACTAACGGTGTATTAAACGAGAGAAGTGTGTGACCAAAAGCAGAATTCTCTACCTCGCCCCGCCTATTATCCCACTTGTCCCTAACTGCGTTGCGAGAATAATCTCGCTTGATGCATCGACAGGCAAGTATACATAATCCACTTTATTGTTCACACTTAAAATGAAGTAGAAAAAGTAATCTCTTCGTCACGTTTGATACCTTATGACAACAGAGACATAACAGCATCTTACTGCGTAACCCGAGTTATCGAACAAATAACATTCAATAGTGTTCGGACAGAACCAATCCCACCGCACTAGAACAACAATGCCTGGTGTACTACACATGACGTCGATTATCGTTTGATTAAACTAAGTAAATCAACCGAACTGGTTAGAAAGTACATAATGCATCGAGCTAAGACGTTAAAACTGGCGTTTTCCGGCAACTAGTAATAATCCACCATTCGTATCAATAAATCGAAGGAATCCATGCGAGAGCTATCGCCCAGATAGAACTTAATAAAGTGATAACTAATACTCGGAATGTTGCGCATGATCTATGGGGGAGAATGGTGGAATAGGCATTGTCGGCCACTGATGGCAACTTTCAGCAGTGCCCGCAGATATCTTGAAATATTCCCGCTTGTTTTGAATCGCTGGATACCTAGCACATGTCGCGCCGGGAATACACGCTCGCCGAATAAATTATTCGATATGAGAGTTGTCGGTTAAAAAGATTTATGAAGCGCCAGCTTCAAGTTCGCTCGCCGGTGTGTCGGGTTCCTCGTCATTGTAGATGTTCTCGGCCATTTGCCACACTTGCATTATGTTATCCTCGGAGACCGAGCAGATGACCCAAGGCTCGTTCGGGTTCCACGAGAAGTCGCTGATTTTCGCTGTGTGTCCGCCGTGAATGAACTGGAGAAGCAAACGGATAGAATTATTAATAATCGGTCAAGATTCGATTGGGTGAAACTGTTGAGAAATAAAACGATGGACCCACCAGTAGTTCCGGAGGTCCATCTTCGGCATCCTCGCTCGATTGTTCCTCGCCGATTTTGCTCAGATCCCACACGTGCAACCGCCTGTCTGTTCCGCTACTGGCGAGGATCGTCTCGTTATGCGGCGACCACTGGACTTGGAAGATTTCATCCTTGTGCGATTCGAACGAATGCAATTTCAACTTTAAGTTTCTAAGGTCCCAAAGCGCGACTGTCTTGTCGGCGCTTCCAGTCGCGAGGATGAATTCCGAGTAGGGATTGAAACTCAGGCAATTGACTTCCGCGGTATGAGCGTCGACTGTGTGGCTGGGTTTGCTGGTGTTGTTACATCTGCGAGAAACAGAAAATGGAATCAGATCTATGCAAAATATAAGATGAACATCGTGATAGGTGTCGAGATATGAACCTTGTATCCCAAATCATTAGTTTTTGATCATCCGCGACCGATCCAAAGAGCGACTCGTGTAACAAATGCCAAGCCACATCCTCCACAACAGCTGTGTGACCAGTGAAGATGGTTTTTGCGTCTATTACTCGATTTTCTTTAGGGGGGGCATTTATATCCCATAGACAAATTGTATGGTCGTCTGATGCGCTGAGCAAGTATCCATTAAGATTTGGATTCCATGAAAGACCATAGCCTTCCTTTTGGTGCCCTCTTAGCCTGAATATCAAATTTCCAATTAATATCAATGTTACCATCACAATATATCATGCAAGCTTTTCTTATATACCTAAGTTCAGGCTGGCATTCTCCATTGGGATCCGGCTTGCTCGGATGTTTTGTGTAATCAAATACAAGCACATCACTAGACGGCGTCTTTGTTGCAATAACACAAGGATTTTGTGGCATGTATCTTGCTCGGTTTACTTCCCCTTCGTGGTTGATCTTGATTTCAATCTCTATCTTCCCACTGACTGAGCCAAACCCACCAAATTCACCCTTCTCATTGTCATAATGGGACGCATCAAACTGAGCATCCTCATTAGGTAACTGAACACTGGCTATGAGCAAGTGATTCTGTTCATCCGAGGTATGGGTGCCCAAAATGAGACGGTGGACCGAATAATCCTTTCCTTCCGGCCTGGTCACGTCCGGAAGCCACTGAGCAGTTAGAGACGGCCATTCCAAAGCGTGTGTCATGACAAGGTCGTACAAAAAGGGGGTATTCTTCTTCCATATTTTGTACTCTTCATTGATAACACGCTCCTCCACCGCATCGTCGAACGTTTCTGCGAAAAACTCCCAACATTCAAACACTTGGCATGGATTCTCTCTGTCATTATACAATTTTACCGACCGCGTATCTCGAAATATCGCTCGTAT
The DNA here is from genome assembly GCA_963675795.1 of Crossocerus cetratus. NCBI lineage: Eukaryota > Metazoa > Arthropoda > Insecta > Hymenoptera > Crabronidae > Crossocerus > Crossocerus cetratus. The sequence goes on from OY776667.1 coordinate 22,018,125, forward strand.
CCATTAAAACTAAGTGCAAAACTAGAGGTCTAATACGGCAAAGTTGTAGGTTATACAGTATATCGCGAACAATACATAGCAGAACTATGTACAGGTATGATATCGTCGAATACGAAGCCAGTAAACTACAAAAGATCTTCCCCCGGCCGCTAAACAATATAACCTGATGGCCAATTACGGCTCTCCCTCCTAAATAGAATTGTATTAATAACTGGCGGGCTTCCAGCACCCGGGAAGCAAGAATCAACTCGCCGAGTGTCGAATCAAGTTCTCTAAGCCTCAGTAAAACCGGACAATGAGAACGAGCGTTGTTTATCGAAGAAGTGGACAGCGTCCTTTGAATCCGCGGCAGTTTCTCTTAGACGCCGAGAAGATCTCGAGTGGAAAGTCGCTCGCGGCTAATCGTACTCACCACCGTCCTTATCACCCATCCTCGCGTTTTTCCGGACTTTCAACGTATTTGCTGAAGAACTGACAGAAAAAGGTGGCCCGCCAAAAAGCCGCCAAGCACAGCCGGGTATCGCTAAAAATGCAGGCGTACTCGCGCTGCGATATTTTGAAACCAGGTTGCGTCTCAGTCGCGACAATGGACTCGCGGCACATCCGGCATTTCATCTGGGAGTTTGAATTCTTTTCTTCGCCGATTAATTGCCGCGCGAGTTCTAGCGCTGAATGATCGAGTTATTGATGATGTATGTTGAATTGTTGTAGATAGCAGTTTGCGAGGGGAGTGGATTGTTCTTGTTGGGATTCGCGAGGATCGGGAAATTGGAGCGGAGACTCCCGCGGGAATCTCTCGACATCCGGTCGGTGGTGTTGCGAGCAGAAAACGTTCAACAAATGATTTTGCAGTATTCGTCTGGAATGATGAAAGTTTAATGAGAATCTGGAAGGTTGATTTTCATTTGTAATCGTGAATTACGATGAGATATTAATCGTGGAATACGCGAGGATCTTGCTCCCGAGATATATACTTGTTTTGATTTATGTCTGAATAGACCATCCATTCCTAAGGCGATCATTCGATCACACCGTCTCTCTGTTTACTAATAGCAACAAATATCCGCAGTCCCGAACCTAACAATTGTACGCTATTGTCCGAGGAACGATGGCCGATGCCAAAGCGAGAAGGGAAGCGCGTATGAGGCGGATTCTCGCCAACTCGGAGAATCGGCTCAAGATAATCTCCGGGAAGAACTGCGAGGATTCTGGTTAGTTCGGCTGCTGCCTCAGCGTTAGCCAAGTGTCAACGCCGGTTCACCGTCTGCCTCTTTCCCATTCTAGATGGTACGTGTCAGCCGTCCCTCGATGACGATCTTACAGAAACGCAGAACTTCCGCCAAAATCTAAACGGTGTAGCATTAGGTAAAACATCTCCATCATCACTGACACTTGGATCATGTCCATTTTCTCACTTACATTGTGCTCCATTCAGGTAACAATCATGCGGAATTGGATGCGCAGACCAGTGAAGGAAGAGATATTGGGGCAGATGAGTTACCCGAGTTCTCACCTGAAACCTACACCCATCAACATTCGGACACACCTAACTGGGTGGATAATGCCTTGGATGACGCGACTAGGGAATTCAACTTTGAGCAGTACAGCAGCTCTGAGAGGGAACGTACGGAGTTGAGCAATAGGACAGAGCTTGCTAAGGAAGTTAGCACTAACAAATTGATAAACAGGATCTTAAGAAATAGTTTAATCTACGTGGTGTTGGCTGCTGTTGTTAATCTCTTGATATTCTTACAACTGGATCATTTATATGGAAAGGTATGCGTGATCCAGATTGGTGGATGTTGATGTTGGTTTGAAGAGTGGCTAACATTGTATTCGTGTTTCAGGCTATCTTTATACCCTTTTTCACTGTGATTATGGCAAGACTGCTGGTTCCTGGTAGTATCGAAGAATCGGACAAGGGGAGCTTACTAATTGCAGCATTAATCCTTTGCAACATCAAGCCAAATTTTGCTTACAACTTAAAGAGGGCTGTGAATCTGATACATACAGTAGTGACTGACTTTGCACTGTATGTCTTTAGTTTTGTAATCATGTACAATGGAATTTCTTACATCCTTGGGGAATACACGGACCAGCACTTTACGGCAAAGTGATGGAAAACAATGAACATTGGAGCTCATTTCTTGTATCTTCGTAAGGATACTTAATTACCACGAAAAATCGTCCGCCGAGCCTGTTTAGTTCGCTATTCGCGATGAATATATCAACAAAAGCTAAGCGATTTCTGTGCCAGGCTTGCTGTATAAAACCAATAATTGTAAATACTAAACCTAGTGAATAATAAATTTAAGTAACAATGCAAAAGGAAAGTGTAAAGCAGAATTCACAAATATAATATGTATTTTGTCACTTAATGAATGATCATCTACAGCAGACATGATATTACAAAATAACACTCTATATGTGCGAGAAATACCAAAGGCAGAGACTGATAGAAATGAGAGAACAGGTTGCACCAAGTACATATTCTGTTTTTATATTTGCAATTCCATGTATGTTATCAAAATAATGCACCTTCTTGCTACGGGGTTTCTCGCTGCGGTCCGCCTTGATATCCACTGGCGCGGAACTTGCCGCGCTTGCTTTCTCAGGCGAGCTTGAACATTGTCTTTTTATTACTAGTGTATCAGTCGTGGTAGTAATTCGCGGTGGTTCCTGTTCTGTGTTTACTCTTGGCTCAATGGTGTTACTGGCAGCCGTGACATCTGAGATAGGTTCAGATGGTATATGAATGTCTTTTTTGATCGAAGACAACTTATTTGGCGGGTTGTCTATTGTATTCAACTGCTTATTACTAAACTCCTCCCCAGTCACTGGACTCGTCTGTTCCTTTGGGGTGTGCAAGCTCTCAGTTTTTGTCTCCTGTCCTGCCTGAAGAGTTACATTATGAGCGGGTGAACCTATCAAGGAATTGTGTGGAGTTTGCATGTAACATCGAATAAAAGAAATCATAAGAATCCTATTGCTTCCTGGCATTATCACCTCTTGTCTTCCTTGGTACGGAAAGAACATCAGTGTGTCCCTCTTCTACCATTTTCTGTTCCCAAGCCTCCCGCTCGGATTTGTATTCCACAGACATTTTTCCAGCCATCTCCACAAACACACTCTTTTCCTTTTCATCCAAGTTGCGCCAATCTGCTGCTACCTGTTTGTTCCAATCCTGGAAAGAATATACAAAACACGATATAACAAACTATTCATCAATGGTAAAATCTTGTTGTCAACTGATTCCATACCAGAAAACTTATGTCTTTGCTCTCTACTTCCGCCCTTCTACTACTCTTGTACAATAGGAAAGCATTTGGTGGCCTCTTGGGTTTGTGCAACATTTCTGATTTCTGCAAATAATTCATTGTTAACATTGATTCTACCAACTGAATAAGCTGACACACTTCATTGATACTAACAAGCCTTAAAACACTGGGATCAGAAGCCGCATCATCCGCGTACGTGAACTTGGAAACAGAGTTCTTATACTCCTCCAGCTTCTTCTTGTAAATCTCCTGCTCGTCATTATACTGCTTAACGAATTCAGTCTTCTTATTGGCCTCGAGACTGGACCATGCACTGGCAATGAGTTTGTGAATCTGTTTGTACGGTACGTCCGGATTCTTCTGCCTGTACTCGTCAGCCACAGACTTGGAGAATCTTAAGTAAGCATTTATCGGCCTCTTTGGTTTCTCCGGGACTTTGTTTTCGCTGAGCTCCTCGGACGTGCCGATGTGTATGCGTCGAAAGAAGGTGGCGAGACAGGCCCTGAACAAAAGTATCCCTTGAAACCAATTGGCATTACACTTCACCGCTGAATTGCGGAAGAATCAAGGAAGGTCATGCTCAATTCACAGAGTAATATAAAGACAGACAGTTAATTTCTTGGGAAAATGGACGGAAATCACACGTGTACGCGTACACGGTTAGGTTTCGAGATAATCCGAGCGTGGGCCGCTGATGCGCATTTACTTTGTTATTTTAAAGAATCATTGTATTAATTGAACGCACCTCGCAGGAACAAGGTTTTCCGTCGCCAAGGGAAAGCGCAGTCTTCTGTAGGCTATCATTTTCAATTGATTTCTACAATGAAAACACGTCGAACCCTGAAAACGCGCCACTCAATTGTACTTCTTTACACTTGCGGTAGTAGGACTGCGCGTTGTCCCTTTTTACTCCACCGACAAACTACTGTGCGTATTTCACACGAAAGAACCACCACAAATTATTTCATTTTTTACAGTTCATCACAGTTTATCGTTAGTCGTTCAGCTGAGTGGAACATGCTATCCATGCTATCTCTAACTTTTCCAAACACGAGTCGCAGTGCCTTCGAAGGGCGGTCGACCGGTCCAAATCACTGCGGATACCAGGAAATGCAGCTGGAACCATGGAACTTTAAAAATCTCCAACCATCATTTTACCCAGTAAATAAATCTTTCATTCAAATCGACCTCGATATTAGAATAATGCTCGATCTATTTCATAAAAAAGGGAATCTCCGTTTAGCGGAGAATCGTATGTTTTTCTTGATAAAAAGGTAGGGGAAAGCAACATTGTGCTGCCTCGAGGTGGTTGGAGGAGGAAGCTGCGCCGCACGCTCTATCCGAGTATATCTCGCTCGGGCGGAATTGCATCGGGCCATTCGGTGACGTGAAGTCATCCGGTGAATGTTGAGGATCGTGCCGGGCCCTCGCGAACCCTGTAAACAATAATCCGCCGACCACTGTGCACGTGCAAGCGCCCCGTTGAGAGGAGTCTGTGATAGAAGAAGAGAAGAGAAAGAATTGTGTGGATCGCGGAGGAATCGTGGGTTTTGGAGTGGCCGAGGATGCCGAGCTCGTGGATGCACCGAGAAACGAGGACGGGACTTGCATCGTCTGGGATTTGCAATATTAGAGCTCAGTGAAGAGTCGTGTACTCTGGTTTTAAGCCGACGCCGATGTTATGAGTGGGATGGATTGATTGGGCCGAGAAAGAGAAAGAGAGAGTAGAGAGCAGCCACGTGAAATGTCTATGAAGGTAATCGGATTTTCTCCCCTCGCCTTCCCAACATATGCAACTGTCACGCACAGGTGCACGCGCCGAATGACATGCACCACATCCTCCGAACGTGTATCCGCGAGGAATCGGCGAGCGCTCTGCTCGCCTCTTATTTGCGCCGAGGACTCTTCACGTCTTCACCTCCACCTCGGGGAAAATCCTGTTTCGCCTTCGCGCTCGTTAGATCGCTTTTTTGCGATCGAGCGGGCGAGTATTGCCGGGACGGAGAGGAGAGGAGCCGAGGGATTGGTCCCGCGTTACGCCGCCACGATTCTATCATTTGCACTCGATTCCCATTGCGAGTGCCGCGCCGAAATCCCCTGCGATAATCGTCAATTGTGGGATTCCCGTTATGAGATTGCATGCGGCGACTTTCCGGCACGCGCGCGCGCTCGTACCAAGCCGCAATTAATAAAGAATCGACTTGGCCTTTGAGCAGGAGGTTTCGGCGAACGAGCGTTTGTCTCCTTGGAGCGTATCTGGCACACGCCCGGCCAGATGAGATCAGGAAATATTATCGAGCCACTGATGTCACGCATCTAAGGAGCCAAGTTACTTTGCGAACTCGAGCGCGCGCCAGCCACCGGCGAGCATTCATATTTGCAATTCAATAAACTCGGACTATTACACAGGGCCTCGTGTCCGAGATCTCTCTCTCTCAGTTCTCCCAGTTCTCTGAGTTAGCCCGAGTTGATTACGCTCTCGGCGACTCGAGAAAAACTTGAATGCCACACTTGCGCTCGACTGTTCCCAATAGCGGCGCCGGCCACCGTCGCCACGCAGATAAAACACTGCGCGAGGATTATGTTATCGCGATTCCGCCGGATTACCCGCCATTTCTATTGTGCGGAAATCGTAATCTCCATTCTTACGATTCGCCGATAACTTCCGCACATTTATCCGCCAATTGCCAGGAGACAGAATTTATAACAATGTCGCGATTAACAAGATTCTCTCACAAATCAGAGTCCGAAGCGACACCAGACTTATCTCACATTCCCCAAAAAAGCGAGAGATAGAAAAAGAAAGGATCTCGCGTCGAGGCCTGTAAAAATAGAGAAAACCTGGAAATAAGAGGGCGAGATAAAGCATCGGACAGCCTCCCCGGCGTCTCCCGTTCCCCTCGGGTTTTAATATGTTTTCGAAATAGCCGCGGTGCCCCCTAAAAATAGGCCTAGACATGGATCGGGCCCGTCGCAGCGGCTTTATCTCCGGGCGGCGGGCGCTTGCTCCTCTCCTCGGTGTCTTTGTACATGTGGAAATTGCTCCTTTTCAGAAGGAATCTCCCTGGGACGTGGAGCTGCACTTGGCAGCTGCACGCGGCGATGCCAAGCGGCTCGGAATTCTCCTCGACTCCGGCCGCGTCCACGTCGACTGCAAAGACAAGGTTCGTCTCTTCCTTCCTTCTTTCCTTTTTTTTACCTTTCGCTGCTTTGTAGAATCGGGCGAGAAAGCGACCCCCTCCCCCGCCCAGCTCCCAGCTACTTCATTATGCAAACAATGCCGGGTTCAAAGAAGCGAGTAACGCTATACCACTGCTCTCTCGAAAGTGGTTTATTAGATCACGCACGAGTCGTCCCACTTTTCTGGGACGCGGCCCTGGCCCGGGGAAACTGACCAATTTCGACATTTCTAGCCCTGAGAAGTCTAGACTTTACTGGAATTCAGGAGGAGCGGCTACAATCAACCAATGTGAAGGCTGATTCAGTTGCCTTTGAAAATATAATAATTATACTGTGTTCAGCAATTTTAATGTAAAGGGGTCTTTATATTAAAATATAAAGTCTTTTCCACGCACTGAAATTGATTTATAATACCAAATTGTACGAATAATGAAAATAATTGAAACTCGGGTATGGGGAGATGATTAAATGGCAGGTGAATCACTCTGTACCTGACTAAAAGAAAAGTGAATCACCCTGTACGCGAGGATGTCATTATTGGCGGGCTTCCCTATTAAGCCGTTCAATCGCCCAACAAATACGTCATTATCCCTGGGATCTTGATTGCGCGCGGCCCACGCGGGCCCGGTCGCTTTGTTATCGCCAATAATTAGACGAACCCATCCCAACCCCTCTCTCTCTCTCTCTCTCTCTTTCAACGGCTTATCAAGTTCATCGATTTAAAGAAGGTCAATGTCTTTTGCAGGACGGCACGACGCCGCTGATTCTGGCAGCCGCCGGAGGCCACATCGAGGCTGTCGCCGAGCTGGTGCAGCAAGGCGCCGATCCTAATGCGAAAAGGCTGGTAGGTCCCGAGTCCCGACTGCTCCCGACGCGCGGATCTCCCTTGCTATTCCAGGCATGCACACCACGCACCCGCAGTGAATGAACTCCACCCGCGAATGAATGAGATCGGCCGACACACCGCTCACGTTTACGCCCTGGCCTACTCCACTAACACGCCGCCAATTTCGTAGTTGCATGCGCTCCGGAGATTGTAGCGAGCCGGCCGCACTTTCTCGAGGAATACCTGAGCGCGTCGAGCGGCTCTTGTTCAAGCAGTCGGAACATGTGTGGCAGCCTCGATTTCGATCGGACGAGAGCCCGATAGGATAATAATCTGCGTGCTCTAGCACTTTTCAATGGGAGTGCTGAGCGAGCAGCCGAGGGTGGTGTCGGGTGATTCCGCGGGCGAACAATGCTTTCGTAGGATCGACAGGTGTGCACTTTTCCTCTGGTCGTGCGGGAAGAGTGGCGAGGCATAGCGTGCTTAGCGAAATCGTGTACACTTCTCTTTGCGAGATTTATCGCCGAGTGTGGCTGATAGGTTGAAGTTTGAATTGGCTTTGCGAGCCGAACTGGAGCTGCGGCGACAACATCCCGTTTTGTTACGTAAACCTTTTTCGTTAAACCTGTTAAACGTCTCGCGCTCTTTACGCAATCCTCGGGGAATCCTAGCGACAGGATTATCTTTCTCTAAGGGGCCAGCTGGTTACGCGACTATCGGGAATTTCATTGGACGATTGTAAAGAGGGGCGTCCGCTGCTGGAAATCCGTCGATCCGCCTTTCACATCGCCGCTCATTTGAATTCCACGAGGCATAGACGCCGACTAACAGAAATAGATTAGCGCCGCTGTACTTTGAGAAGAGCCTGCGATATTTACAAGCGGCCGCGAGGATGTTCCACATGCAGCCAGTGGATAATCAAAGTGTCGCCCCTCCAGGAAACTCTCTCGCAGTAATTGTCAATTGATTTATGCCCTGCATTAATCACCGTCGTTCCGTAGCTGCTCGTGCATTGACCTAGATAAGCAGATACTCCGCTCAATAAACACACTCTATGAACTAGATACAGAAATACCAATAGAGCCGGAAGCAATTGCATCGCTAAGTGGACCTGTTGTCGACGCATCCTTTTCGATCGGCGGCGCATTAATTGATAAGATCGGTTCCGCTCGAATCGAGGCAGGTCGAGGCGGATAGCGCGGCGAAGGTAGCGCTTGCATGCACCATTTGCCACTAATTGCCGCACGCCCGGCGCCCGACGAATTAATTAGGGTTCGTGGCTCGAGTGGATTGGAAATAACTCTGACCTTTCGCCGAGCGAGCGCCGTATCGAGATTTACATTGCAATGAGGGCATTGTTGCCGCGGGGATGGGCGTTTAAACGGGGATAATGTTTGTTCTTGAGAGAAGAAAGTTGGTGTGGTGGCTCGGTGTTAGATTGGGAGGAATCTACGCTCGATCGCGCGGCCTGATACCAGAGAGAAAAGAAGCCGGTCGCGACGGCTCTTTTACCGGCGCGGCCAGATGGCCAGGTAGATCATCGCTATAGAATTACTGCGGTTAGTAATGGATAGGTATTATGTCCCCGGGTCCGCCACGCTCCGAGGGACATGTAACTCTTCTCCACGGCTAGTGCATGAGAACCGCGCCGGATTTCTAGAGATCGGACGGGCATCGTCTCTCGAATCTGGAGCAACAGGGTTGCTCTTTGCGAGCGCGCGGGCGTCAATGGGTCGGTGGCTGCCGGAGCTCCTCCGCTAGTTGAACTCGGCTGCTTCCCTTGGTGCTGGAGTGCGTCCTCCAGTGAAAGTGCATTTGTCTTGCGCTCGGACAGGTTCAGTCTCACTCGCAACCTGGAGGCTGTCCCTTTCTGAGATATTGGGGTCGTAAGCCACCGCTTTCACTCCTTTATTGATCTGCCGAGATTTTCAAGCCCCAGTCGAGCTCTCGCTACATTTTCATCCGGAGACTCGCTGCACCTTCGAGTCACGGGACTGCGCTGCGCGATGCATCATTGTGGCTGTAACTCCAGACGGAGCTACTGCGGCAATAGTTCGAGTTACGATGAATTCGATCGCCGATTGTGCAATTGCGAATAGTTAATGCGTATTTGTAGCTGGGAAATCGGAGCGCTGCTACCGGCTTGCTGCTGGCTTGTTCGATGCACGTGGCACGTGCGGAGACACGTAGAGGCTCATTCACTTGGCTTGGAGTCATTGGTGATTTTCGTCGGAATTATGGGAAATCTCGCTCGTACGACATAATTAGGGACTTTGATTGACTAATTCTGGGTAGAAACTTAGTTTTAGGGATAAAACTAAGGAAAAATACCGAAATCGGTCGAGTTGAAAAAATGTCAAAAATTCGAAAAAATAAGAAGGGGTAGGTATGGAAAAATTTTCAATTTTTCGAAGGTCGCCGAACTCGAACGAATGCTTGATATTTCTTTAGTTTGACCCTAGAAACTAACTTTGAGCACAAAATTAGCGGGCCAGAGGCCGTAATTGTGCCGAACGGATGAGATTTCGATAATTTTGGTCCGAAAATCGGTGAAATATCGCTCGTACGACACAATTACCGACTCTAACCCACTAATTCTGTGTTATTTCTTAGTTTTAGGGATAAAACTATGAAAAAATTTCGAAATTGGCCGAGTTGAAAAAATGTCAAAAATTCGAAAAAATGAGAAGGGGTAGGTATGGAAAAATTTTCAATTTTTCGAAGGTTCTTGAAATCGAACGAATGCTTGATATTTCTTTAGTTTGACCCTAGAAACTAAGTTTCAGCACAAAATTAGTTGGTCAGAGGCCGTAACTGTCCCGAACGGATGAGATTTCGACGATTTTGGTCCGAAAATCGGTGAAATATCGCTCGTACGACACAATTACCAACTTTAACCCACTAATTCTGTGTTATTTTTTAGTTTTAGGGATAAGACTATTGAAAAATACCAAAATCGGCCGAGTTAGAAAAATGTCGAAAAATCGAAAATTTTTGCATGGGTACCCCTTCTAATTTTTTCGATTTTTCGAAGGTTTCCCAATTCAATCGAATACTTGATATTTCTTTAGTTTGAGCCTAAAAACTAAGATTCCATAAGAAATCAGTGGCTCACAGCACTATTCCGGCCAGTAATACAACAATAATAAAGAATAATCTATCACGATCTATAGCAACCTAGCACTTGCGCCCACTGACTCCAAGCCAACTGAATCATCCTGTATATCAATTGTCTTAAAACAGGTGAAGGCCGAGCGTGCGATAAAGATCTCGCTGCAGTTCAGTAGCAGGAAGTTGTCCTTTCCACTCCTCTCACTCTTTTACTCTCGCTAACGGCAATTACACATCTAACAGGCTCCCAAGCCACCGGTGCGTAGAATGAGCTTCCAAAGAATAGGTCTGAAATTGAAAATATCCGAATCCTCGAGTATCGTTGATTGTTACAAGATTCGCCCGGCGTCCCGGCGAGCGCAATTAGACTAGCACGAGCGTAGGTAGAAGAGCGCCGTCGTGTAGAACGTGACATTTAAACTATAGGAGGTGGTAGTCGTTCGAACTTTCCACTCGCTTGGTATTTGGGTCAAAGAGCACTTATCCGAGCGCTTGCCAAAATTACCACCCTCCTAGACCAAGGCGTCTCCTCTAAGCTTGATAAATGCGCCGGTTAGCACCGTTCGCGAGAAAATGTTGAAAGTCGCGCGAAACAATTTTTACTCTTCCTTCCCGGCCTCTGTAATTAGAGCGTTTTACTCTAAGAGGTGGCCGAGGGAAAATGTTAGAGAGGTGGCGGCCTGTTGCCCCGCTCGCTTCTCCGATGAGGATGCACGAGATCGACGCACTTTCCGCCTCCTCGCCCCTTCTTCCCTCCAGAGATCAATCTCGATCGGATTACCATCCAGCATCGGGGATCGAATTTAATCCTGATTAGTTTCTCGTTGCGAAATCACCGTCCTGCCATTACTGGTTTCTACTGGTGCGAGGAGAAAACGATATGCATGGGGAACGTTTCTTTTGCAGACTGGTACCACGGCACTGTTCTTCGCCGCTCAGGGTGGATACATGGACATTGCTAATCTTCTGCTGGAGCATGGGGCCACCGTCGATTCGTGTAGTATAGTAAGTCTCCTATTACACGTATAATGTAATTGCATAAATAATGGAGAGGATGTTAATGTCTGGTACTTCTATTTTTCCAGGATGGAGGTACACCTCTTTTCGTAGCATGTCAATGCGGCCACTTGGACGTTGTCGAGGGTCTTATCGAACGGGGTGCAAATCCCAACGCTCATATGAAGGTACTATCGCAGTTGAATGTCAAAGCGCACATTAATCCAGGTCCTCTCTTTCGTCGAAACAGGACGGCGCGACAGCTTTATTTATCGCATCGCAAAACGGGCACGTTCGTATACTGGAGGTGCTTTTAGAACACCGGGCGAAGATAGATGCGGGGCGGACCGACGGCGCGACGCCGCTTTGGATAGCGGCGCAAATGGGTCATGATCATGTGGTCCGAAGGCTTCTGAAAGCCGGTGCCAATGTTGACGCCACCAGACACGTGAGCGCGCGCCTTACCCACTATCATACGCAAAGAGAACTAAAACCGCGTGCCAAATATATGAACGACCGCTGTATTTCAGGATGGGGCGACGCCGCTGTTTAAGGCAGCTCACAAAGGCCACACCGCTGTTGTCGGCGAGTTAATGAAATATCGACCCTCTCTAGGCATACTTCCAGTAAGTGCGCATACAGGCATTCTGGAACTCGGATCTTTGTTTACGTGTAACAGAGAAGGTTTGTTTATGATTGCAGAACGGCGAAAGTGCGTTGCACGCTGCAGCACTCACTGGACATATGACTGTCGCGAGGCAACTTGTCGGGGCCGGTGCGGATCCTCTACTAGTAAATCAAGAGGGTGTCACACCCCTTCAGTTGGCCGTGCGCCACTCTCAAACCAATGTCGCGAATTACTTGAAGGATAAAGTGAGAGTGCGAACGGGCACTTCTTAGCAAAGCCACTACCGTTCGCTCGCGAGTTAATCTATATAATTTAACAGAAAGATCCGTCGCAGAAGTCAGTATTTCTAAAGTTAACGCGCTGTACATAATGGTGGAATCCACGAATCCAATCCCGTTGTTTCTCGTAGTGATTTCGGATTGGCTGTTTGGTGAAGGAGTATGGTGAGCAATTCCATCTCGAACTCGCGATGGAGTTCCGCCGACCCGCTATCGGCTCCAGAGAGCGATAGTATTCGGAGGGGTAGGGTATATTTTCATGCACTTTCCTAGCGAACATAATTTATTTTAACGTTGGTGAATGTTTCTTGTTCGTTGAACACGTCTTTTAAACACAAATAATATATGTATATCATACATACTTGTTTTTACATCAGAGAACTGTTATTAGTAAAAAAGAAAATATATAAGCTTTCACGCTGATCAGCAGTCTATGTAAGTTTAAAGCCTAACTAGGTGTCAAGTTGGTCGCGTCACACACCAAATTTATAAGACTGACTGATTTGTCTTGAGAGGCGCACCGCGCATAGCAAAATCTAGCAAAATATAATATTGTTCTGTTAATTCCTGATGAATATTTAATGTTACGACGCAGAGTTTTGCTACGAATACGAAAACTAGCAAGAATGTAATAAAGCAAGGGCACTTAGATCTATATTTCTAACTGGTATTAAGACAGTTTTGATTTGTGTAGAACACTGAAACCTTTTACAATACTGCTTTGTATGATATTGCATCGAGCAGATAAGTACTTGAACTGTCTTCCTAATCTAGTATAATAGTCGCCCTCAAACTATAGTCATTGTTATTGTTTTTGGAACTTATTGCAGTTTAGAAAATAAATTAATTACGTTAATTATCTTCATGGAACTTAGTTTACAACCCTCTTACTCTCCATTATAAATCCTCGCCTCTAATAGTACACAGCTTGCATCCTTTGCACAATATCACAGCACCGTTTGCAGATTTTTGAGACTTTAGAAGTCGATTGTACTCTCTCAGAAAGGCTACGTCTAAGTAAAAAAGGATTACATCTACTAAGTCATATCGTGGAAACGTTAAAACTCTAAAACAGTTTAGCTTTTGTACAACTATAGCTACTTAATAATACGAGAAATACCATTAAAAAAACGTCAGACTCATACAGATTCACGCATACAAAACTTATTTTCCGAATGTAATTATCTGACACACTTGGAAGCTCAAAAAGAAAAAGAAACCTGTTATCGCGTGGTCACTAATTTCATCACGATAAGAGAAGAAAAAAAAAAGAATATATAGATGCTCTGATCCACATTAAGGTCGGCCTTGTCGAACAGCTGCTAACTAGCTATTTCCTATTTCACTTCAGATGCAAAGCGTCTTGGAGCTAATGCGGTTTAGCTTCGTCGCGAAGTGTGTCAAACAATTCGATTCAAGAATCGCGGGCAAGTGTCGGACACGGTTCTAAAATTACACTCTCCAAGTTATTAGATACGGATCGAGACGGCAGTATGAAATTTATCAATAATCTGTACCGCACTGATAAGATAGATAAGGAGAGAACTCACACGCCGCTCGTCTGATTCCCAGTGTTATCAGTAATACAGTCGAGCGTCGGGCAATACTCAGAATGGTTCGCGACCGAATGCCGGAATTGCGTGCTGTTAGTATAAACCAATTTTCACCACAACTTACTCTACCTCTCTTGCATTACAAACAATGGAGATTAAACCTTTATACGAACTCGCTACCAAGAGATTCGCCACACTTGGACAGTCTCATACATACGAAGGGATGTAAATTTTCTTCACGAAAAATACTGTTCCTTCAGAGACTATCCCAATAAAAATATGAGAAAATAGTATTTACTTTCCTTTGATTTTAGTACCAAAACAACAGCAGTTCATTTGGTAGAGGGTTCTTACAGGACGTGCATATACAAGTGTCCCAAAATAGAAAACTGAAAGAAGTATTAGACGAAGTATGTATCTAAAATATTCAGTTTGTTCGGCTGACAGACAGCCTTTTTGCTTGGCAGTGAGAAATATGAATAATGTTCGTGCAGGCTGAAGAAGTGCGGGCGTTAATTCAGTTGATCAAGGAAAACATTGCGATAGTAAAAGAATTGCACAATAACGTTCTCACTCACACCAACAAAGGTAAGACCGCAATACCGAATCTCGTGCGGAGCAACAACTGTACAGCTACATACATTTCAGACATACAAAAAGAGCTGGAAACTCGCACGTATACTATCTCCCAATCATCGTTCCGAGTTCAACGAAAGCTAAGAGGTAGGTAGCAATCTTCATCCGCACCTTGGTGACTTACATTACAAATAAAGTTAAACGATTATGAATCTGACAACACATACCTGTTCTAATCAATCATTCCAAGACACTAAGCGTCTAGAACTCGTCTTTTCGGTGAGTTTTCGTAAATGCTAGATAGTTTTTGTCGCTTAAGTTTAGAGATACTAGGGTAGCTGCTTACAGATAGGGAATATGTGCGGGCCGGAGTCGAGTTCCAACGGAAACTGGGTGGACGCTTTAGACCTGCATGCCCGCCGTTTGAAATCGGTTTAGACGAGGTCTTAGCACTCGGAATTTCCAAGGAACCTGTCCATTTTAGCAGCTCCGCTGCTGTAAGACGATTTAACACTACTTGCGGTGTTAAAACAGATCCCTGTATTTGCGAATCCTCCATGTGCCTTTGTTCCTTCACGACATTTTGTTTGCGGCGTTTCTGCTCTTCACTCCTCCTGAAATCAATGTTGTCATTTTGTTAGAACGAAAATGCTCGATTGTTGCTGCGATCGGATCGATTTTATCAAATGCATACCTCTGATACTCCTCGATATCTTTGTCCAGCGTTGGATACTCCGTCAAAAGAGTAGCTAGTTGATCTTTGTTGTAACTCTGATACATTTTGATCAATAGCTGTTTCACATTCTTAACAACTGGTACTTTTAAAGGTGCTATTTTACATAAAAGTCGTACGAGGATAGGTAGTAGAGTTTCCTGGCCGTGTAGTTTATAACCATCGGTCAGGATCTTCAATCCGTTGGCTGCTGGTGCAGCAGCCTGCGCGAGAGATTCCTCTTGTTCGTGTGACTCGTCTACCTCTCTGGTACAAGAGCGTGGTTGTAAACGCTCGTTGTTTATAACGTACAGGGCATCTTTTAAGACACACGCTCCTTCCTTCTTGGTGATGTCCACGACACCTTCGCACACACCGCCGAGAACTTGCTTAGTTAGCTTTACAAGCAGTATGAATTTCCCCGCGGGATCCAAGTGTTCCAGCATGAAATTGTAAATAGTATATCGCTTATCCTGGTTCGTTGAACCGGGAAGCGTCAAAACCTCTCTCTCCTGTATGCCCATATGTTGTTGGGATTCGTAGTCGTTGTAATGGAAGATGCTCTCGACGAAACGTTGAGCTATGAGTGTCTTGTTCTTCACTAATAATGACTCTTCTATCAAGAAAGTAGTAAGTTCCCGAATGGTGATGTCTGCGTCACATAGCATCGTTAAGACGTGGAAGAAGAATGGTCCCTTTATTTTCACAAAATCTTCGAGCAACAAATTAATAAGGATTATTATTATTGTCCTTCGTATTTGTAGATTTTCATCTTTCATACTGATGCAGAGATCGGGTAAATAGGGATCAACCAGGGCTGTGAATCTGGTGCAAATATCTGCTAGTACTTTCGCAGAATTGATTTTGAGGGCTGCTTTCCTGTTGCAACTGGTATCGGTTTCTTGGCGCAGCAATTTTCCAAAAAGGGGAACTACTTTCTGAGCTGTGTCTCGGTCCCTGATCGCTTGTTGCCCTAAGAGCACAACTGCGAAGACCTGCAGTTCTTCCGTGTCCATAGACTGGCATGGCAATAGATCTTGTTCCAATAGTATTCCTTGGACAATTTGTAAAACCAGTGGCGATACTTTCAGATCGCAGAACAATGAGGCATGACCTAAGGTGAACATGGCCTTTAAGGAATTCGGAGTCATTTTACATGTTGAACTTTCGCAGTTTAGCATGTTGAAGATTTCATTCTCGGAAATTTTTATTAAATCCGACATGTTTTCTGTCATTAAAGCTGTCCACATCTTTGGGTGAAGGTATTCAGTAACTTTACTGAAAATATCCATAAAGACATGAATGAATTGGAAGTCGATTTTAAACTCCTTCAGTTGCTCCAGGAAGTAACACCGGAGTTCTTTCAGTGTGTCCTCGTGCAAAGATTTCCAGCACTTTCTCAATACTTGGAGGATCAAGTTCGCTCGAAAGTCCCAGCTTTCGAATAATATTCGGTAGCTTGAAATGTACTTTTCAATATCGGGTAGACTCATGCTATCAGCCAATGCTGATAATAGAGTCCAAGCTGCAGTGTCATTCACGGACCCAATGTGCGATTGGATTTTTTGAATGACAGTGTTTGTGATGGTTCCGTTCTTCGCCCAAAAGCTGCACGCTTTCGATAAGTTTTTTGTCATGCTTGTTTTACCGAGTGTATTCAAAATCCTCCATGGCAACTTGTACCTTTCGTCTTCATGGTAAACTGAATAATCTTCAATCTTATTCAATAGCAGATCTTGGAAACATTGTAATACTTTCTGTTGGATCTTGGCATCAACGTCGAAAATTTGCGGCACTACAGTTTTTACCCAGGTATTCAGAAGTCCCGAATTATCCGGGAACTGCTCTAGCAGATGCGAGAGAAGCTGAACTGCAAGGCCTCGCACTGTAAGAGCAGGATCTCTGCATCGACAACTAATGAGGGGAATAGCTTTTTCAAATATAGTTACTGATATTTGTGCGAGATTGCCGCAAATCGCTAACGCACTCTTCCGAACCGCAGCGGACTTATCCTTCAGACGTTGAATCAATATGCCCATAAAAGTATTCAATCCTGGTAAAACATTTTTGTATGTTACGAGCGATTCTTTGAGATCGTCAATGGACGGCAATGCCTTATTTGGGTGGGAGGGATCGAGAATTACTCTCCTCCTCAGACTTTTACTATAGTCTGTATATTCAGCAAGAATTGCCAAGGTTTTCCCCCGCACTAAACACGAGCAGTCTACACATCTATTAAAGACAATTGCTAGGAAAGTCATGTTTATCATTGCCCTTGTATCAATCGGCAACTGTTTGAAATCCTTTGAATGCGATTCCACTAAAATCCTGCCAATTATCTCCTGGGCAAATATTCGATTTTGTACTTTCGCATCGTGTGACAAGAATATTAGACATTTGCATGTTTCGGTTATAATATTCTCATTACATACGGATAAAAGTTTAATAACTAATAAAGCTTGTTTCTGTCGTGGTTCAGCTCTATCCGGACACCTTATCATAAGTTGTTGTGCGAGGACTAAAAAAGCATCTTCTGCTTCAGTTTGGAATATGTTGAGAATACGTTCTAAAAAGCGTATAATGTTTTGCTGTATCGTACACATATATTTCTTCTGGTTGTGTGCTTGGGTGTACAGTAGATATGGTAGTGTATATTTAACCACAAACATTATGGTTTGATGAGGAGGTCCATGATTATCATTGCACAAAACTTCCAAAATGATCATAGCAAGTTCTGCTAGTGGACTACTTTTGTTTCCTTCTCCTATTCTTAGCAGCTCTAATAGTCCTTGAATAGTGATGTCCAATGATTGCACATGTTGCTTCAGTCCGAATGTATCTAACATTACTATGAAATCATTGAGATTACAGTCTAACCAGCCAGCAACATTTTCAGCTTCTGTTGAATTAAGCGGATTGTTGAATAGTCTCGTATCTTCAAGGAAGCTCGTGTTTTCCAAATTTCCAGACTTACTACGCTTTTTGGTAGCAGGAAGCAAATAGTCAGACAATTTAAAAGTGTCAATAGCTATTCCGTATAAATTCGGATGAAACACGTTGAATACTGTACTTCCAGGTACAGCCAGCAGAAAGAAATACAGGCTTGTAGCATTCGAGCATGCTTTTCGGGATCCTTCATCAGCGTACTGATTTTGCCCGGATTTCATTATGTATCCCAGAACAGCTAGCAAGCCTCGTATATTCACACCATACAATGTTAACACATTCCATGACAATGTATCGGCATTGTTGTCCGTGTGCTCAGCATCAGCGAGCGATAGTTTTATGAGATTAGAGGCCTTACGCAGAAGCCGCCTCATGTCTTGACTCTCCAAGAGCATGAGGTCTTTAGCAGGTGGTTTTTCAAAAATGAGGAAGTCAGTGTCCCAGGCAGAGGTGATCCAGTCATCGCTGATTTCATTGAGCTTGAACTCGTCGAATATCTTCTCGGCTTCCATTCTGACTCACAGAACTAACTCGGACGCATCTCACCGGGCAACTAAAATTATTATCACGTTGCTCTAACCAGACACACGAATGTAAACATAACCTGGATTTATCGCTTGATAAAAAAAAGGTTTGAGGCCTCAGGTTATCATCGCCTGGGTACATACCGATAACAATTTTTTGATGCCAGCACGGTACTCATTGACAATAAAAGCTGGTGTTGGCTTGTTGTCATACATCTCCTGCGAAAAGGCAATTGTGGCCGCGACAATAGCGTCCGTTAGAAAGCGGGAAACTGCGCAGCCAATCAAATTTATTCTTCAAGCACCCACATGTCGATCTTGTCGCGCGTACATACACGTGACGCGCACACACACTACCAACCAACACACTGATCTGCACTGATCCTCTCACCTAACTACGCGGCCGGGGGCTATGCATAGTCGAGCGGGAAAAAAATTGGCATATTGCATTCGGTTGCCGCGAATGAGCCGACTGCTAAAATAATCCTTATGATCGCATGATTTATTTTTAGCCCTCGGCAAGGATGTTGCAGCCATCGACAATCTCACAATCGCCAGCGCGAGGGAAGGGCCGGCCTACACGCGGATCAAAGTTCTCCAGTACACGACCACCATGCAATTGTTTTCCGAAATCATGGAAGACTACAATGCCTCGATGATGAGGTATCACCAGAAATGTTTGATACTTTTACAGCAGCAGAAGTTACTCAGTACGTTCTTCGCGAGATATCGGGATATCACCCAATAGCTCTCCGCGTAATGCTCTTTGTAAATCATTGTACAATTTCTTTATCAGTAAGACGGCAAATTACGAGTGAGGAATTGGAGGAGATGTTAGACTCCTCCCAAGAGAATAGCTTATTTGTCGATAACGTGAGTACGAAAATGGGGGGGAAATTGCGCGAGAAAGTATAAAATATAAGATTCTTCTGAAATTATAGATTCTGGAAGATAGTAAGATCGTCAGATTACAATTGTCGGACATACAAAGCAGACACAATGATGTTCTGAAGATCGAAAAATCAATCGCGGAAATTAGGAACCTATTTCTCGAGATGGCTTTCCTAATAGAAAAACAGGTATTATTGACTTAACTATTGGCTTTGGATTAGTTAATTCCCCTTGTTCGTCATTAGGGAGAACAAGTAAACAATGTGGAACATTTTGCCGGCACTACAGCAGATAATGTTGATAATGGAAGAACTGATCTCAAAAGAGCAGAAAATAGAAACCATAGGCATAGAAAGGTAAATAAAATTCGAACAGTCTCACTGCTAGAATTTCAAAAACACTGAGTGTGTCATTATTTTGTTTTAGAGAAAAATCAAGATTGGCATCGTTATTGGTGTAATAGTATTTGTCCTTTTATTGATAATGATATTTTTGTAGTGTATAAAAAATATAAATAAGATACAAGGTCTGTCTTTTTTTTGTACTTGGCCCGAGACAAGACCTTGTCTCTTGATAGTCCCTTGAACAATATAAATCAGTAAATGTATCAACATATCAAGTGTCTTTGCTCAGCATTCTCACGTGCTTGTTCTATGTACAAATTATTGGCAGAAGTGAAGTCACTTTGGGGGGCCATAAACACACTTCTCAAAGTACATGCGAAGGCCTTTAGCACTAGGCCTCACCTTATAATCCACAGCGGTGCAAGCATAAAATAACTCCAACACCTTGTCATATTCTTTTCCTAACTTTATAGCAGGCAATGCGGGTCTGGTACCTAGTTTTGTGGACATACTTCTGTTGATCTATTCATAACCCGGGTGGAACAAAACAAAAACTATGGTTTCTGGACTTACCAAACTTATTCTTTGTTAATTCCTCCAAGATTGATATGCTTTCATCCAAACTGTCATCCATATTGGGCCTTGCTTTATTAGGTTTCAAGTAGTCGGACATGGATGCATCAAAGGAACAGTCATTGATTGGTTCTTCGTCTTCTTCCATATGGGGAGGCGAGAGGGCAATCATTTCCCAAACAACCAGACCATAGGCCCAGACATCCGCTTTATTGGTAACTGGTCCACCTTCTGCACAAATCATTTTCCATCTCTTTAATTTCAAGCATTCTCATCCAACAATCTCAGCATCCGTAAACAGGCATTTCTACCAACCAAGTATAAGTTCGGGAGAACTCCAGCACTCTGTTCCAACATACTTATAATCCCCTTTGCTCGTGTCCGACTCCAAGCTGGCAGTTAAAGGTATAGAGACTCCAAAATCACAGATCTTAACCCGATCAAAATATCTAGATACCAGGATATTGAAACTCTTCATATCTCCATGCAGGATGTGTGCTGTATGATGCAAGTACTCCAATCCTTTGATGACTTCGTAGCCGACTTTCAAGATATCATTCGCAGCGAACGCGTCCAAGCCTTCGTCGAGTCTTGCTTCGATCTTGTCGCCTGCGATTGAGATAGGCCCTTTAAAGAAAGTTATCGCCTCAGCGTAATATTAAGAGGACGAATTCTCTCTACCCAATGAACAGTCGAGCTTTTCCATAACGAGACATGGCTCTCCGTTCAATTCCTCGGTGAAGCCCCGAAAGCCAACGATGTTCGGGTGGTTGAGTTTCTTGAGAATGTCCGCCTCGAGGCGAATCCTCTGATTGTAATTGTGGTGCTCGGGAACCCGTCGGTTCCTCTTTTTGATCGCCCATGGGGAACGCGCGAATCCAACTTTCGGTGATCTCTCCAACGTGTAGACATTCACGCCTATCAAATATATTCAATCGTGGGAATTGAGTGGCGGGCTCACTTCTTCCAAGACACACTCAACTGACCACTGCAACCTACCACATCCGTAACCTATTTGCTCCAAAAATGGAGACGCCGGTATTTTAATAGGCGTTTGAAGCTCGGGATTCTCAGTGAGCCTACTACGTATTCGCTTAGTCGTCGGTGTCTTGAATTCACTCATTTTCCCCGGCGAGTCAATGAAAACTGTGCTCCGAAATCTCGGATCCAGGTCACCACTGGCTGTCGGTTACTTTTTGAATTTGACACATAACGGAAACTCGGACTTCCGGTTTTAAACCAGCAACGCCACTAGCTCAATTTCCGGCGTTGGAAGAAGCGATGATTCGAGGATTGAGGAATAGAGAATTTCGACACGAAAGCGCCCATGTAGTCAAGTTTCAATTAACAGTTTATTAATTCAAGATTACTGATATATGCCTGCACCCAATCGTTTAGTCGCTGGCTCCGTCGAAGCTCCAGGGTTAAGAGAAAATTATTCAGATTACTTTCTTGATTGCTTCTCATCTCGTGTTAAATCTCGGCTCTCGAGCGCAAGTGGTGCGACTCAAGTAGCCGCGTGCATTAGTGAGATTAGGTTGGTCACTCGACTCCCCTTCGATCCCCGTTTCCTCCATCGGATACGTCTGCTTCATCGCTCTTCTTGAAACTGCTCTCATTCTCTATTTCAGGACTAGCCGAGCTCGAGAACAATCTACTCATATTCCTCTCGCGTCTTTTGATTATGAGGGCGGCGCGACTCTTGGACTCATCGGATCGATTGAACAGATCCAAGGTGCGTTCTCTCGAATTCCTGTACTTGTTCGACGCCGCTTGCGAATTCTCTACCGGTTGAATTCTTTTAGGAAGAACACGCGGCGGCCTCTTGAACCGGCTGACCGGCGTCTGGTCATTATTCTCCTCTATCGGCTGCTGGATTTCGCCTCTATTCTCGGCAGTCGTGAGACGACTTCGTCCAAGTCGCGGGGAATTCGGCGGGGCCTCGCTATCTTCCGAGGTATCGAGCTTGCTGGCCGAGTTCGGCGCGTTCCCATCAGCCGCCTGAACGGATGCTCGATCGAGCGCGAGAAGTGTCTCTAACGAAGTTTTCTGCCTGAAAAGATCAGCAACTTTTTTAGGTGTCCTCGTCGATCGAGCGTCGCTCTCTTCCTCCGGAGATCCGTGTTCCGGCAGGGCATAGCTGCTCCCACCTCGCTCGCTCTCGTGGCAACCGATTAACTTTGTGGACTCGAGTTCTTCTTCGCCGCTGGATGAGGCTTTTCGCGAGTCTGCTGGCGGCTGGAAATTGTTCCGCTTCCTCAGAGTTCTCCAGCGGTGGGCTTGCCCGCCGGGATGAATCTTCGGGAGAACTTTGCGGCTTTCGAAGCTCGAGGTCTCTTCTATCAACTTTTGAATATCGTCCAGTGGCTCCTGGTGCTCGATCGTCGCCTCACTCTCCTCGTCATATGTTATTATAGATGGAATGCCCTTGTCCTCGCGCTGGTGATGGATGCGCTGGACGGCATGTCCCATGTGTCCAGGAAGCGAGAAGCCCGCGGGGACTCCTGTCATCTTCGAGGGAAGATGATTACTCAGGATTCGCACTCGAATGGGATGCGGCTCTCTCATGAGTGGAATGGACTTTGGTTCTTTCGGCGATGAAGATGCGTCCTTGTTACGGTTCATAAAGGACATGATGTCCTCGACATTCTTCAGGATGTTCCTCCCGACATCTATTTCGATTGGTCTCACTGGGCCACCTTGCACTTCTTCTTCTTCATTTTTAGTCTCCTGCTCTGCCACTTCCTGGTCTCTTCCCGGTTGGACCTCTGCCACTGCAACCTCCGTCGATTCTTCCGATGGACGCATCATAGAGAATATCTTTTGCATCACTCGGGAGATCAAGTCGACCTCGAATTGTGTCCTGGATTCCGGCATCTCTGACGAATGATCCTGAATTTGATGACTCGTTGTTGTCTCGATTGGCATCGACAGCGGCTCAAACGCACTGCAGCACTTGACGAAGTTGTCATTCTCGCACAAAGTCGACGGCACACTCGGATCCTTCCCGATAAGTTGATCATGCTGGCACTTGCAGCTGCAGTCCGCCGGGGATTCTTGCGAGGCGTGTGTGTAACGAGAGACTAACAGTATCAGGCTGAAAAATGGATTAACTTTTTGAAAGAGGTCACATGTATAGTGGATTATCGCGGAGATAATTCGGCGATCGATTCCTTCTTATTACCAGATTGATTGCCGTATAATGTTAGAGGCAGCTCTCGTGCCCATCGCGCAGGTGTATCGGAGCTGGTCTCTCTGAATTATTCAAAGATCTCGCGGCAAACTGAACCGAGAGATTTTCACTTTGGATTTATAGTGCGCCGACCCCACTTAGTCCTCGATATTTGGCAATCCGGCGCTCATCTATTAGTCGAGACCCTCCTTTTTCGAGCCCGGAGAACGGAGAAAGTGCCGGCGTAAAACCGACACCTCCGAGCAGGCTTTCGTTTTCCCTAAAGTTTCGATGCTTCCGAACCGACCCGCCGCCGTCCCGCCGCGCGTCTTTCCACACTCGCGGAAAAACCGCGGACACTTTCCCATAATAGAGAAATGCATGGAATGATTGACAGCCGCGCGCGCTTGGACAAAGCGGATTTCCCGACCGCGCAACTTTTGGAAGCCGAAGCTTAAGTGCGGGTTTCTCCTTCGCGGGAAGACCCAATTGTTTAGCAATGTCGTTAAGATGTTTGTAGTTAAATGTACTTCGGATAGGACAATCAGCCGATCTTCGACGGGGCTTGCGCAATGCCCGCGTCTACCTCGAGGAGGAGAGCAAGGTGGCAAGTTCGTCGGCGGCGATAGACCCGACAGAATTTATAGTGCCCTTGCGGAGCACAGTCACCGGACACGTGCAATTAACAACAGTCCTCATTAACGATGCTCGCATTTGCAATCGCTCGTCGTGCGACCGGGCGCTTTTTAAAGAATAGGAATTCATGAAAGTGTGCTTCAGTGGAAGATCCCTCAAGGAACGGATAGTGTCTTTGCAACGTTTAACATGTTGACGGGCCTCGTTAAAGGGTACACACCAATTAGCAAACCCTCTGTTAGCCAACACTTATTATTTAATACGGAAACATTCGAATTCCACAGACTGCAGTTGTGTTGCGAAGATTTCCCGGGGAACCTGACCATCAAGACGGACGAAAAAACCAATCCCCAACTATTTCTGTCAACGATCTACAACGTGACGATTCCGATCATTTTAACCGGAGGGATTCTCGGGAATATTCTGATTCTTATCGTCCTTTCGCGGCCGGTATTCCGCGCGGTCTCCTACTTGTATCTCGGCGGCATTGCCCTGGCGGATTTCGGAGTACTTATCTCCTGGATTCCTATATGTTCGTATAATTTCGTTTGGGCGATCAATTATCTATGATCTCAGAATATGATTGGAGACCCTTCTTTCAGACCTCAGATTGAGAAAGCACCTGGGAAATGCGTATCCAACGGTGTTTTACTCGGCGCACCTGGAACTGGTCGTCCTAAACACATGCTCGATCGCGAGCACTTTAATTATGAGCTGCTTGGTCGTCGACAGATACATCTTCGTCTTCTTCCCGGCAAGAATGCGCGCTGGAAAGGCTCGAAGAAACGCACGATCTTTCATCTTGTACTCGTTTATCCTCGGATTTTCGGTAATCACTTGAATATTATTAATTTCTTCCAATTTCAATTGGGCGATTGATCCTTTGGCAGGCTAGTGCCCCACTGACTGGCATGAGATTGGTGCACGAGGACGCGATGTCCTTTACTTTGCGAGAGGATACCTCTGTTACGAGGAGCACGTGGTGGCTCGTTTATATTTGGGTCCTGGAAGTCCTCACTCACGTTTGTCCGGCAGTGATCCTGGCCACTCTGAATAGCCTGATAATCAAGAGATTCTTGGAGCTGAGTCTCAAGAAGAAACAGTTTCAAGCTGTGTCGGAAAAACTTCGATTAAAAGACGGCAGTTCACAGAGTCGTAATAGTAGATACAGGTATATTTTATATAAAAGACTGGATTTACAAGTAAACCATATCTTTGCGTATAATGATGAATTGGTATCTTTCAGGGAAGAGCAACAATTGACTCTGTTAACAACATGTATGATTTCGTGCTTCATTGTCACGATGATTCCATCGCTGATAGCATTCGCGCTCTATTATTACCAAGCGGATTATTATTCTGTGTTTTTTGGTGTTTCGATAGTTTCCGAGCTTTCCAACTTCGGGATACAGAGCTTGTTATACGCCTCGTGCAGTGGCCAGTTTCGAAAGGAAGTGTCGCAACTTTTAAGAGTAAGAGGGAAGATATAGATAATCTCGAAAATGATTGAAAGCAAAGAATGTCTCGATTAAAGGATAACATTCTTTCCGGCGCAGAGTAAATGCTTGGAGGCCACCGATCCAGGAGCAGAACCAGCCGAATTCGAAGACTTCAGTCGCCACGGGACGACAATCCGCCTCACTCCAGAGCAGACCAAATTGAATTCTCCAGGTTCGCCGCGCGCACGCGGCCTTGTCGAAATCACCTAAAGTCAATCGGTATATCTAAGGAATCATGTAACAAATACCAATAAAAAGAACTCTTATCCACTCATATTCTCCTCGATTCCCGTTTTCCTGCGCCGAAACCACACCTTTCGAAATCCCCTGCTCTTCGAAAGAAACCGAGAGGGGAGTTGGTGTGGCGCGACACGTAATTTCCGAGTTTAACGTCGTCTCTCGCAGTCTCGAGGACTCGAGCGCACTCGGGCCCAATCGCCTTCGATAACAATCTATAACCTGGCAGAGCTGTCAAACTACACGGTCGCTCCGCACTTCCGAAATAGTTGCCTATGTGCGCTTATCCCGTTTGACAATTACCACTTTTAGATGTAGCTTCTTCCAACCTTTATTTCAGCACTGTTATCTTATGGTACGAGAGTCGAGCGGCACGCGAGAGCTACCGAACGGTGAATGAGAAAACGCGACAGTACTTTCTTCTTTCTTTCTAATATTTGCCTCTGTCGTTATCGATGAAAATTACTGGTGTTTGGCTCGCGCGCGAAATGTGCTTTGCGATACTGACAGTCAAGTGAGAAAGAACGTCGCAGTGTTCTGGTTCACTGTCAGGTGGGCCTTTGCCATGCCTGGACTTCACATAGTAACAGGTCGCAATTGTTTGTTGCATTGTCAGAGGCTTTGTCATGTTTGAGTTGCCATCGGAATTAACAGTGAAGCCAGTGCCCCTTGTTGGCTTGACGGGGCTCGATCTCAATAACACTGTTCACTGGTCGATCTGGGAAGCACTCAGTAATAACAGGAGGCCCGAAGGTCCCATTGTTCAGTTCCGCCTGTTTAATCTTACCCATGAATTCCCCACAGTTAAACCAAAGGTGTGTATCGGAGAAAGTAGCTTGATAATGTGTGGTATTTGTTAATACGATCTCTCAATTTAATTCTCAGTGCAATGCGTACGAATGGTATGTTCCAAAGGGCATATTAAAGAGGAATTGGATGAACAAGTATCTCCATGAAATCCCAGCAGTGATGGTAGTCTTTTATGACTTGAACTGGGACGACCCGCAGTGGAATGAAAAGAAAATGGAATTCGCTCAAAGGGTGCAATCAGTGAGGTATGTTGGCTGTAAGATTATAAGAATGCACCACCCTTGAATCTTGATTCTCTTTCCAGAGCTGCCTTAGAAGGAAGGAGTACGAAAATTGTTATAGCATTAATACAGCATTGTACCCAGTTACCACTTGGTCCGGATGATCCTGTGGCCACAGACAGGGCAAATGCACTCTGTAGTGCTTGTGATCTTACTCTCAAGTTCTTGTACCTTGTGCCGCATGCGGATCACTTGTTAGGATACTCAACTAGGCTGGAGAATTCATGGCATGAGCTGGCACAGAGCTTTTACCACCACGAGTACAGAGTGGTAAAAGGACACCGTGATCAGCTTAATAAAACAATGCATCAACACTTATTTGTTAGGCACCAATTTAAAATGGGATTCCTCAATGAACTCAAGCAAGATAATTATATGGCCCTAAAGTGAGTCAGGTCAAACTAGTTGGATTAGTTTGAAGCCACTGGTAGTTTATTAATCTGTGTAACTTACAGGCAATACGAACAAGCATATAAATATTTGTTGGATGTAAGAATAACAGATACAAATGGTATGGAAGTGAAAATCATTGCAGGCTTTATCAATTATAAATTATGTAAACTAATGTTTCAACTGAATTCTCCGAGGGATGCAATATCCCAATTCAGGGTTCATACAGATAGGTAAGAACTGGGACTGTCATCTGAGAGTACTTGAATGATAAAAATATTCCTTTGCAGATTTAAGTTAAAGGCTGGTCAGAAAGACCTCATGTTCGAGCATCACGCTTGGATGTGCGGCCAACATTCCACATTCGCCGAATTATTCGACGACGCGATTCGCCATGGGCTTCCTGCTTTACAAACTCAACATCCGGGATGTTACTTTCAATCTGCCGCGCACCACGCAACCCTGCAAAGGGCAGCGTGTGAGGAACTCTGTCAAGTAAGTTTACAAGTCGGTACACTTATAGTTGATACGTTTCTTTGCTAATTGCATCTGTTGTTTCAGAATGTCGAGAGTTACCCAGATCCGGACCCATTAGCCGATATAGATAAGCTCGAATTTTATGGGCAAAGGCCGTGGCGACCGGGAAAGTTGAGTGCGGAACCCGCCGATTTAGAAAAGGAAGCAATTGCAGTACAAGCATTACAATATAAGGAGAAAACTTCGGTTAATCACACGGTAATGTTCTTCTATTCTTTGCAGACACGTGACATTCGTTTATGAATATTAATCGTTGATGATGATTCCTTTCAGTTGCTAATTATAGGTTTACTGGGAAATGCAATCTCCCAGTTTAAAGTTCATAGATGTCCAAGAATGAAAAGAGTGCTAGGTACGTGCATTGCATATTATTTACATATCAGTTCTTATTGAAAAGTCCACTAAAACATTCGATATTACAGTTGTACAAATGGCTGAGGAGTATTACAATTATAAAGACTATGGAAAAGTTCTAACGTGAGTATTCAGATATTAACTATATGATTAGGAAAAATCGTCTGGCATAATCACGAAATTCCTATCCCCAGACTATTAATGCATATGTTATGGGAGTACCATGGAGAACGGTGGCCTGTTTTACTTACGAATATATTACGAATCGCATTGAAAGCTGCCTATCTATCGACAAACATCCAGGACTACCTCACTCTAGCACTAGAGGCTCTAGGCCCTTCAACAACTTTTACAGAACAAGACCAAGCAACTATATATAACAATATTAACAACATACTACAGGTCAGAAAGCGAATATCTTATTAGTACTTTTACGATGGTCGAACAATAGCATGGAATACTGCTTTAATACAACAGAAGAAGCCTCCGAATCCGGGCAACGATTTGCCGGAAGATATGAAGCGCGTAGCAATGGAAACGTGGAGTGCTAGGCTGAGTAGGCCGGAACCTATTGTCTTTACAATAGATGATAACAATATGAGCGCTTTTGTCGAAGTGAAGGCAAGGTTCCTAAAACCGAAATACATTGTTGATGAGACAATTAATGTTGAAGTAATCGTTAGGTAATAGTTTGAGAGCCAAGATCGTTGTGTGGGTCCAAGGGGACAAAGTAATTGACGGATCACATGAATTGCAGGAACTCGTACTGCGGTATTATACAATTCTCCAAGGTATCCGTTGTTGTTAGCAGCCCGGGATATAGCTCGGAATTTGTAGTTGCCAATGTACAGAATAGTGACCTGAGTTTCCATGCTAAGGAGACGAAAAAGTTCCTCTGCAATTTTCAAATGCCACAGCAGAATGATGATAGTGAGATTCGTATTACCTCCGTTTCGTTACACATGGGTAACGAAGCGAATTGTTGCATAACTTTACGGTACACCGCAATTGGTAGAGTAATTAATTGTTTGGATCACACGTTCCCCGAACTCCAACAGCTACGGTATGTTGGTCATAGTATCTTATGGTTTTGTTGCAATCGCACTACTGTCTTAACACGTACTTCAATAGCAGAGGAGAATTCGAGAGTATAACGCCTCTAGTCAACGCAGAAATCAAACACAAAGAGCCCTCATTAAGTATAAGTGCTGAATCCAGTCGCCCTGCTCTCTTAGGCGAGTGGTTCCCTATTAAAATATCTGTTACTGCTAAAGAGTATATACCGTCGGCGGTGTTAACAGTGTCGCTCATGATGTCTGGCACCAACGACTTATCAAGTATGTTTCTTATTTCCAAGCCACTTAGAAACTTCGATCACCTGAAAAGTACTGACTCTTGCTTTCTCCATCCTCAGCTGAACTAAGTTCGACAATGACTAGTAAAGAATCCGTTGTATCGGTACCTATAGAGGGGCTCGAGAAGGATTGCACGTGTAATCAAACTGTATATATAAGAGCGCATAAAGTTGGCGATCGAAATATTATGATTCAGGTATTCCGACTTGATTACACTAACTTATGTCTATAACTTGAGTATTCGCACAGCTTATGACCAATCTTGATGCACTTTAGGCAGAGTATTCGAAAAGCGAGCAACTAAAGAAAAGTGAACTTCTTGTTTATTCAGTATCAGTCACGAAACCATTCGAAGTAGCGACATTATTTTATACAACGTTTTTCGAGCCGTTAACGAAAGGTTTTGTGAATGAACCGTTCATTATTATGCCGCACATATCCTGCGTTTCGCCCTGGCCCATTACTATAATAAGTACTTCCATTGAATTGGTGAGTAGATTCTGCGCAAACTTTTATAATTGCACGTGAGACTGTTTACTAAATGAAGGGTCGCAATGTAGGGTGATTGTATAGAGAAAGAACATACTGAAGCCTCTACTTCAGTCTTAGCTGGTATCACCCTGTCCGAGGGGGAAACAGGAACAGATGCATTTCGTTTGGTACCAAGGTCAGGTAGCGAGCAACCTGTTAGTATTGGTGTATATACTATAAAGTGGAAACGGTAAGCAACCCAGAATTACGAAATGCAAGGTCGCTCAAGTATTTAAAGTACGGGTTTCCATAATTACAGTGCAGGTGATGACAGTGCATTAGAAACTAGCAGTAGCGTAACTTTGGCCCCAATAAGGGTGGAGGATGGCGTAATAGGATTGGAAGTGAAATTGCCGGCCCACGGTTGGGTCCGGACGCCACTACTCATCACGTACTCCATAAAGAATCATTCCGATTTCATGATCACTTTGCGCATGACTATGGAGACGAGCGATACCTTTATGTTTGCAGGTCAAAAGCAGGTAATTAAGAATTAAGTACTAGCTGAACAGAGTCGGGGATCAAGTTTCTTTATTTCGGTTTAGGTCGATATTTTTATACTTCCCAAAAATCAGAGGAAGGTCGAATGGATCTTGCGGCCTCTTGCAGCTGGCTTTGTCGCTCTCCCCACATTGTCCTTAGCTGTTTCCCCAGGTAAATGTTGATATGCTTGTCCTAGAAAGGTGCATTACTAACGAGAGCATATGGTTTCTTTAGACGAGGAATACAAAGTAAACAAGGGTCGGCTTGCTGAAATAGTGGAACGTTCGGTACCGAGTCACATTTACATACTGGTAAACAATAGTTTTTCATTTCTTACATAAACCTTTCCAACTTGGTAATTATAATATGCTTGCAGCCAACGTCGCAAGGTCTGGAGGAAGAAACAAAGTGAAACGCGCAGAACCCAGGGAAGAAGTTTTGTCCCCCTTTGGCAAAATGTATCGTCGGGATACGAATACATTTTGTATACGAACTCTTGTGAACAAGAGCATTTCATACTTAGAAGGACTAATATAAATTTGTTAAATATAATTTATTTAAGTTATACTCGCAGGTGTTTTCGCTAAAACCCAGTCCCACGACAAATTATTCCCAGTCAATATCGATCCAGTATCCACGGCGACCACAGTTTCCACACAGTGTCAGAGCTTCCCCTCGGTTGCGGCTGAAAGGCTGTAATACTGAAAACTAGTGCAGTCACATACAACATTATTCCTAGGAGAATATGATTTCCGGAGATAATAGTGAATCGGAAATAGACAAATCTAGAGGGTAATTGTTCCGCTGCCATATTTCCTGACACATTACCATTTCTCGAATATATGGTTTCTTGTAGCGGATTGGAAGTTAATAGAAAGTGCGGAAGCACAACGGAGGACTTGAAAATGGTAACGCCAATCTACCAAATAGACCGTGAGGTGTCTGGCGCTCGCAACCGAAGGTTTATCAAGGTACGCACTGGTACGCACCGAGGACTCACTAATGAATGAAGAATATGCACTAGGCCAACTTGCAAGAATAATTCATTATACTTGACAGGATTTAGAAATGGCAAAAGCGCGATTGAGAACTTACGCGGCATATAGCCCGACGGATCGGGAAGTTCGCCTACTCGAGGCCGAATATCGAAAGTACCTTCGACACCCAAGATCCTGATGGTTTCGTCCGATAGGTACAATTTCGACGTGGATAATTGAAGATAGCGACCGAAGCCTAATAACTCGAGCCGAACGAACAAACTTTGAAATGAAAAGTTTGTTGATCGTTGGGATCGATGCACCAGACTGATCGCCCACCTTTGAACTGCAGTTCACCTGAGTCAGCTCTTCTCTCCGCGTCCGCGTTTACTGTCTAAGACCCCGGGATCAGACAGAAATCACCGTACTCACCACTGTACAGTGTGCCGAATACAAAAGACGAAAGCACTCGGCGAACTGAGAGATTCACAAAGAGTTGAACATGGTTCCAAAAGTCGCATGCGTTGGCGAGTAGAAGCCGCGTTTATCTGGCCGCATAGCATGTTCATATTCATTTGCTACGTGTGACTGCCACTATCATCGGCTGCAATTACCGGCGCACAACGTGTACCCCCGATAGCACAGCCACGTTTCATGAGCTACCTGATAACGACCTGAACCAATCATCTAACAAAATATCGTATGCCTCCGCTCTACGCCCGATTTACGCACCCAAACTTCGTAAACAGTACACCGAATATTCCCCCGAGGCATACCTCGGAAATGTATGATATTTTTCGATCCACAAAAATATATATTCTCTAGCAGCGCTCTCGCCTTCGTTGTCAAATGATTTGTGATACCTTTACGCAGCCGATGCGGGTACCTCGGTATAATATTACTGTATATATGAATACGCTAGGAAATCGTACTGCTCTCATCGAAAATTTACGAAGAACTGAGCGGCAACAGCGATAACGGCGCTCGATGTATAATTTTATAATTCTACGTGGCAGCGACTAAACGCAGCTGAACAAATAAAATGACATCGAGGCTCCTTGAATTGACCATTGTCGGTGGCCTAAAAACATCTGTATCAATATAGCTTTTTTATCTCCCAAGCGACTTGCCACCTCCTGTAATTTGGTCAAGAGATCACGCAAGGTTTCTAGAGTATTACATATTAATCATTCTCCAAAATTCTTGTATTGGCTGATGTTTAAGGTAAAACAATTCGGCAGGCCGCCCACTCAAATTCAGCTCGACCAATATACTTTAGCGCAGGTGGAATCGGCGGGCACATGGATACATAATTTTTTAGGTCAGGAAGAACATTTCCAGCTAGCCAAGTCGTCACGAATTGATAGTGAATATCGCTTGACGGCAGTTTATCGCCCACCGGCTTGCATAACATAAACCTTAGCTTTTGTTACATGTTCTTCGATGGTGGGCATTATATCAAGGTAGATGGCGGAACGTTATGTCCACTAAATAGTGTATCATATCTGGAAGTAGTCTTAAACTAACGTTAATCGTCCTCGCACAGGCACGATACTACAATCTTATTACTTTGAACCGTCATCTTTTCCATGCCACAACTCGTGAAACGTGTGGGACACAGTCGCTGTAGGAACGAAGGATGTAAAAATCAACCAACCGGTATATTCAACAATTATTTTATTCGTTTCAGAAACAATCGTAGCACCCATTTTTAAATTAACCCAGCACTCTAAACATCTTTGATTTTAGCGAATTGGCGGATCTGGCTCTAGTGTAAAAAAATATGTTTCCCTTCAGAATCGCCGGTACAATATATCATTCCGTTGTACGTCAAGCATATGTGAATCAAGTGGCGTGCACCTCGTGATTATCATTCCCGCTACATTGGTACGTCGCGAAGAAGAAGTGATTTGGTGAGAAACGCGGGAGGAATATCCGTTGAAGCATTGCAGTCACATAAAAAAGTACAGATAGATATAAATTAAATAGCTTGACATTAAACTCTACACGTCCACAGCCGTCGAAGACTCGTAGGAAACTAATTTCAGCTGTCTACCTAGATCTAAGATGTCTTTTTAGTGCGATACGTTTCTAGAAACTCTTTGATTATCGGTGCAACCCTCTCGGGATTGTTTAAATGGACGTGATGAGTACCTTCGACCTCGCGGTACTCATACTTTGTACTACTCTCCTCAATTTTATCTAGTACGATTTGGTAGTTCTCGGGCTGATCGAACTTCATCCCGGGAACCGCACGTATATTTAGATATGCACATTTTATTTGGGCGGCATACGCAAGGACTAAATCCATCGACAACATTCCCAGCAGAGAAACCTGTTTAAGAAAGGGAAATTGTGTGAGTAAAAATCTGCCGGGGGATCTTTCGGAGTTTATAATTACCTTCAATCGTGGATCGCGCGAAAAGTAATACCGGCCCGGCACGAATGCCGGCTGCATGCCACGCTTCATTAGAATTTCAGCGCTCTTTCTGGTGATAGAGCCGTTATAGGCATCTTCGACGATTTGCAACATCTCATTGTAGTCGTAGCACGGTGTATTCTCGGATATCAACGATTCGTACTTCATAAATTTATCGACAAGGTCTCCCGTCAGGGAGACCGTTTTCGTCACATCCCTGACACTGGGGCTCGCTATATCCAAACAGATATAGAGCTCGACTTCCTTGGGATAAGAGGCTGCGTACAAGAAGGATATTGCTCCTCCTAATGAATGGCCCATCAGCTTTACCTATGTCCACAGTAAAAGATCAAATCAAATAGTATAAGAAAAAGAAGATGGGTGCCGTGCTGACAGAGGGGAGGATGCACAAGAGGAATTACACTGCTCAAATTAATGGTTACTCAATTTGTGTGAAGTATTAGCAATGAAATGATGACACTTGTTGTATTTAGGAATAGTGCGTTCATGCTGCACGGTAGATTGAGGAGTTTGAGCGACAAGATTGTCCAGGATGACTGTTACATTCAAGAGGTAATGCAGGGACAACGATCATAGTCTGCGAATTGCAGCATGTCAAGTTCAATTAGAGGGAGAGATTATTGTGACAAAATCTGGACCACCCGCTAACCTTATTCCATTGGTAATGTTTGACAATTCTACGAAGCAGTATTACGCCATCCCAGTAAACATAATAGAATTGACTCTTTGGATAATGCGAGGATAAACCGTGCCCAGGCATATCCAGGCAAAGTATGGAAACATCGTCAGGCAGCAAAGGAATCAAAGTATCAAAACTCCCGGCATTGTCTTGTCGTCCGTGTAATGCAATTATCGGTTGAATATCTCTAGGTCCCCACCACTTGCCTGCAGGTAAGTGATATGTTATTGGACCCTTAATTCTACAACTGAAGAAGCTCTCCAAAAGACTCTCAAACTAGGATGCTTCTGCGAAAGAGGAATAGATTCTGGAATGAAACAAAGTAGCAACCAAGTAAAGACACCCCCCTCGCAGCAAAGTTATCATACTATTATTAATCAATTTGTAACAGTCAGCCTTGTGCATAGATCCTAGTCAGTTCCTACTGTCTATCAATGTAATACAGTGCGAGCAGTAACGTGTCAAGTTAAATACATGTGCCAAAAGTCCTGAGCCAAGACTGGAAGGACTGAAATGTTACATGACATTCGCTATTTCTATACCGTGATCTTGAACAATGCTCATTCAAGCATTAAAATAAAGAAAATTACTTGAAAATTAATGCGACTAGAGGTACAAGAAAACACACTGACAATAATGTAAGTATTCCGTGAAAGAGAGAGAGCACCAATAATTAGTATCGGAAAACTAAGAGATAAGTTATTATCTCGATGTAACTAAAAAAGAGGGAGAGACTCATCGTCGATGTATAACTTTTACTTGTTGGCTAACCTTGTCCCACTTGTAATATTTAACAATTCTACGGAGAATCAGAACCCCATCCCAAAAGACATAGTAGAACTGCCCCATAGGAAGGTGGGAAGAAAAGCCATGCCCGGGTAAATCTATGGCGAGGATGGCTATTTTCTCTGACAATAAAGGTGCCAGGCCATCAAAGGTTCCAGCATTATCCTGCCATCCATGTAAAGCTACAATGGGCTGCACATCCGTGGGTCCCCACCACTTTCCTAAATTTATCATCACAATCATATAGCAGGGTCAATTTACTTTTATCAAGATTCGTTGAATGGCACAGAACTAAGTGACTCGTATCATCGTATTTTTAAGATCTTTATGCAATCTAAAGCGATTGGCAATTCTACTGACCGCATACGTGACCCCATGGCACTGGTATCTGAATCTCCTCTGCTTCTGAAAATCATTTATTACTATTAAACCGGGCAAATCAATAAACAAGGTATTGTTGGTCTGCTGGGTGATAAGGTGGCTGACTTACTCTCTGGCCGGAAACCGTTTGTTTTGTTTGTAGGGGAGCTGGCTTGACCTTTGTCTAGCTGGTCACTCATTTCCGAAGAAGAGCAGGACGCTGTAACCCAGGAAAAGCTACCAGTCACTTCCACTTCCCTGTCGGATGGAGAATGAGTTCAGCTCTGTATGGGCAAACAGATATGCTAAATACTAAAAGTGGTCGCATTAAATAAATTCATTTGCATCTCGCCACCGTTTATAATGTTTGTACATATAGTTGTTGGAACTTGATCGGACTCACTTCTTGCACTTTCTAATCGGATGCACTATTACGTCACTATTAAATACTATCAAACGATCAATCCCTTCCAATTTCACGTCTTCCGATAGTGATAAGAGATCGTGCGCCTCACTGCTTTCCTAAAACGTTTCTCGATCTCAGATGTCTCAGTGGTTGTAAGAAAAATCTTCAATTATGTCTAAAGTCGTTCGAATTGGGATGACGGGAATCTTTGTCACGAATCTATTGTTACTTCATTTTGTGGATGGATTATAGTTCGATCGGACACGGAAACGGATAGATGGGAACGGAATTAATCCACTGTTATAATGAAAGAGCGATCATGACTGAAATCACTGTGCTAGAGGCCGAGGCCCAAGTGTCAATTTTAGATTAAAGAGAAAGGGAGCCAATCGCGCGACAAAGTCGAATGCTAGCTTCTTCCTTGGATGGGTGAATCATATGCATGAGGCCGCATATTTCTTTTCATGTGGATCTTATACCGGTAATACCATTGACCTTCGTTTGAAGAGCGCAGCTCATCAGTGAAGGTGGATAATGAATTGACGCAATTCACTAGACATATATGCTTTCGTTTCAATGAATCTTGATTTTATCTACATTCGTTAACCAGTGACAGATATAGTTTGAGATCACTCGATACTGCGAATCTTTTAATTTAGACCTAACCCAGACTTAGCTCCTGTATTAAGTTATTCTATCAGGAAGAAAAAGAGCCGAAAAAGTCAAGATAAAACTTATCAGACATATTTAGTATTGCCGGTCCAGGGTGAATTATTGCAAAAATGGTGATTCTGTTTAAACAACACCTCTTCAAATTTCCCGCCAATAATTTCCGTCCCGCCAGATGGCGCCAACTACGCAATAGCTGAAATACAATGCGAGTCTCCATTGTTGCGAGTATGTTTATAGACCTCGATTAACAGTTTTTGATTAGCGGGAACCGCAGATGATGCCGAAAGGCGGTTTTGCTTAAATTTCAATGAAAAGCGTCGCTACCGTCCGACAAAGTGCAATGATGTCATCGGGAATCGAAAGTTTGAAAACTGTCGCTGACAAAGTAGAGAAAGGTGAGTGTCCCCTTTGTCG
This sequence comes from Crossocerus cetratus, assembly GCA_963675795.1. Lineage (NCBI taxonomy): Eukaryota > Metazoa > Arthropoda > Insecta > Hymenoptera > Crabronidae > Crossocerus > Crossocerus cetratus. The sequence continues at coordinate 22,055,560 of OY776667.1, forward strand.
CATGAGTTACATGCTTATTTTGTATGAAACGTAATACCTGACTTGCTTTGTTCCAGCCGACAAGATAAAGGAGATGAAGCAGAAAATACAGGTGCTGCAAACATGCTTGACGCATCTGGAATATCAAGTGGGAGCTGACACATTTAAGAATGTTGAACAATCCCTCATTGATAATAATAATGAGGGGGAGTCACCGTATCAACCAGTTAACAAACAACCAGTGGATGTTGAGATAGACTTTTGCAATGATTTATTTAGATTCGCTGGCTTTAATTGCGTACGTGCGACAGAAGAGGAATTGGTCTTTATTTTGTCCTGTGGTAGCGAGTACAATCAGAAACAGGCGTACATGGTTGAGATATTAATTAAGACTGGCAAACTATCTGTAGGCAGATGGATAATGCCAATGACTGTTTACAAAGAGATGTTGGAGAGCGAAGTACCGCTCAAAAGCACAAAGGATATTCCATTGTTCTTGAGGAATTGTAGGCAGTATATTACATGTTATGTTTCACGAGTGGAACAGTATGAGCTTTTACAGGTAAACAACTGGATTATTGGATGAGGCATTCCTCGTCTTATGCAAATGTATAGTTAATTGAATTGATGTATAATGGATTTTTATTCCTTGAATTTGCCAAAGTCGGGGTTTGCCTGTACCACTTTTGTAGAGGAACTAGCATCAAGTGATGATACATCTCCCATTCCTGCATATTTAGGAACTTGCATTACAGAAGGGAAACTGTTCTGTACAATCAACCTCCGCTTTAACTGAGATTATAATAGATTTTCTAAATGTTTACGAGACTGAACAGAATGTTAAACTCAATTTGAGGGTGAATATCTTCTACAATGCAAAGGAAGTGAGACCACACAATATAATGATAAAGAGCTTAGGATTCGAAGATTTGAGTCGCGAAGCGTTGAAGCATCTCAAGAACTCCATGAAGCCATTTAAGACGGCAGATTTAAATACAGCATTTGAGAAAGTGTTTATGAAAGAGAGTGGGCCATTCGTTTGGCCACCTCCGATGAATGAAACAATCGTTCGTCCCGCGAATGAAGATGAGGACTCCGAGGAATTTCAAGAGAATTCTATAAATTCATTAGCTTCCTACCAGAAGCGCCATCGAGCCAGTGACTCTGATCACTTTGATGATTCAAATTATGAAGGGAAATCTGCCCATCATTCGCGCTCGCGAAAGAAGCGGAAGCATACCGCACGCGCTAACAAAGTTGATGAGGCAGATCATTCTAAAGAGAATGCTGCCAGTTCATCACGAAAACGAAAACATGCGCGACCCGCAGGAATGAAGAAAACTACCGCAAAGAAATCGAAAAAGAACTCCGGCAAATCTTCACGGCGAAACCGAAAGTCAGAAGAACCTTCCCATCTTAAGGAAATTACAAAAGACTTCAACGATGTATTATCTATTTAATTAAGATGTAAACACATTTTCAGAAATATATTTTTATTACCAGCAAGCGGGATCTCTCTTGATATTCTATTTACGCGGAATAGAGTGGACAGCGACAGTTGGGATTGAAAGGCGTGAATGGCTCTGTACGGAAGGACATTCGTGTTGGATTTAAAAGCAGGGTGGGACAGTTCAGCTAGAAAGGCAAGTGAATCACCTTGTACATACCAGGCCGGAGCAGAGCTATCCGGCAAATCGAACCAATAATTATCCGGACCTCTATCAGGGCATCGCCGCGCGCGATACATTGTTATTATAATGAAACAAGGATAAACACAAGCTGCTGGTACGTGATTCGTGCAATTACCGTTGCTCTGATGATTTTCGTGGCGCAGGATGGGAGCAAGGAGCGGCAGGTACACACACAGACACAGCGGCCGCGCGGCACTTACCCTGGACCGAAGGAATTATCAGAAATTATGAGCGCAGAAATTGGTAGCCTAAGCTGCGCTTGATTGACAGCCAGTTTGCCTGGCAGCCCTAACTCTCATACCTCTTTCCTCGAGTGCCCTCCACTCTGCCATCCACTCTTCCTTTTTCACCCATTTTCGTTCCCTCCCGCCCCGCGCGTCTCTACCTCCACCTCCTCCCCTTCTTCTTCTTCTCCTATCTCGGCATTATGTGTCCGAGAACTCCCGGATCCGCAGCCTCCTCGACAGTTGCCCGAGCACTTATCGCAAATTGATACCAAAAGAACGTCCGCAGCTTGCAAATTAGAGAAAAAAGAACCCTCTGCCAATGGGAACGCAGTACAAAGACCAGTCCTACATACTTCTCCGTCCTAGGCTTTGCGCGTGTGAATTCCGTATGTGTTCGATCCTTTAATAATCTGTGCTTTCTTGTCCTTTCGGTTGAATTCTATTCGTTGCATAATTAATGTTAACTTAACAGGAAAAGTGGTATAAGTATTGTAGATAATAAAACGAAGCATCCCTCATCGAAGTACAGCACCTTCGACCGTCCGACGGTTGAGTAAGAAACTAGCAAAGCCAAGACTGACGGAAGAAGTGTTTTCATCCGTCGGAACTGAATATTTCTTCAATATTTCTTTCATAAACTGCAAATAAATGTAAAATAATGTAAATGTAAGGATGATCGCAGCAAGTCCGGCCAATTGTCGAAGATAAGATTAGCAGTGGCTTAATTATTGGTAATTTTAAGAAACACATTTACGTAATTTGCGAATGCACTACGCACTCTATCATAATTATATTATAAGTAGCAGGTGTGCCGTATGCCAACCATACACTTATAATACATTAGATTAGTATATTGGCTCGGCCAAGAAGTCATCGCGTTCTCCTTTTCTCTGTGGAAATGCGATATTCCATATCCATGAGGGGAAAAGAACGCAATGACTTTTTGGCCAAGCGGACGGATCGGTTATGCAATTAGTGAATTTATAGTGAAGTTGATGCGCGGGACGACAGGGAAGGTCAGAGCTCGTGACAGAGAGCGGCGGACAAAGGGAAGGCCGAAGGAATATCGGGCGGGTAGAAAAAGAGTGCGCGTGGTACGATTGACCTGGAAAATAAGCGACGACGAGGGGATTCCGTGGAATGGTGGCTCCGGCTGCGCCGAATTCTGTGTAATTCTTTAACAGGCCAATTTGACGATATGAAAGGAGCCAAGCCAGCATAATGCCGCCCGCCTTTGTAGTCTTTCAGAGAAGAGCTCGGACTCGAGAGACCAACACTTCTCCCATGTGTTTTGGCTAGCGCCAATGAGGCCGCTTGTCCACCAGAGCATTGCCGTACGCCCTCCGGCCTTTATTAAGGGCCCCAATTTCTCCCTGGACCACTTGTTCCTCCTTGACAAGCAAATCACTTTTAATCTCCCGCATAATTTCGCCCGACGCTCCTCTTCGATAGCGACCTTCCCGATCATTCCCTCATCGGCACCGATCATCTATGGACAGGTAAACTAACTCTCCGCATTTATTCACGCATTTTACAAACAATGGAATTTACTTTCAGTTACATGGCGCGCATGAATACTCATTGGGAAAAACTGCTGACAAAGAGCTGATAGCATCGAAAATGAGTGATCGACTCGACACAAGCCGGCGCAGCGGTGACTTCCGAAGAAAAACCCGCAAGAAACCGTGCAAGTTTCCCTATCGCTTCTCTGTCATTACTCTGCTTCTTGTTTCGCCGTTGACAGCCGCGCCAGATTCAGCAATGCGCGCCGGCGCACTCCCGCGCAGCCAATTCAAGCCAATTATGTGTTTAGAGCGATTAAAATCTCAAAAAAATGTTCGCCGAAAGACCGGAAGCTCGCCGGTGTGCATTGTGTGTTTTTATCGGGCGCGCGTATACCGCGCGTATACCGCGCGCATGCAACTCTCTCTCTCCCGGCGAGAAGGGTTGCACAATCATTTTTAAACTGGCCGCCGCGCGCCCCCCGTCGAGCGAATTAAGGGCATGCCACTGTAATCATGATACACCCAGCAATGGCAACTTATAAAAGCGCTTGTAGACAAGGTTTCAGAGAGCCAACTTGCGCGCCACCGCCCGACATATAAATAGAACGATCTTATCTCGAAACATTAATATTTCCCGATAGCTTAGAAAAGCGCATTAATTTATATCGAGACAGTTTTCCCGTTGTAATTAAGGTGCTAATGCCGCCCGCGCGCTCGTATTAATGAGCCGACTAAATATCGTAAATATTGATTTAGAAAGAGAGCCGGCGAACAGGTTCCCTCGAATTCGTGTTACTCCAGCGATCGGGTTCTCCGCGGCCGGATGCCCAACTGCGGGGGGTGAGTTACTGCGAGGCTGCGCGGGGAATACACTTTTTATCTATGATGTAGCGTCCTGGCCAAATCTTGCGGACAGAGATAACATATGACGCGGTATACGCAGAGATACACACACCTTTCTGTAATATGTATGTGGTGTTGATTTGTGAGGGGCCAAGGGTCCGCATTGGCTGGCTTGGAACCCATCGACCGACATCGATCGGGGCGACGGTGAGTCAGAGATCACCGGTGCATTAACCCCAGTCAGGTGGTGTGCTTTCCCCATAATTAGAACCTTTAAGGCCCACTCGCACATATTATTGAAATGATATCGAATGAATCCTCGCCAGAAGGTTTTAGTCCACGGGACGAGCGAGAATGAAGAGAAATGATGGTAGTGCTGACTCTGCTCTTTCTGCGAGGTGATGATGTTGCCTGCGAGTCAGTATTCTCAGCTAGAATAAGTATAATATGTTCGGGAAATGCTGCTTGTTTATTTCTTGCATATTTCCGCGAGCAAATGGCGGATGTAATGAGATTACCGATGTTTCTGCTAAGTCATTGCAAGGAATTGTTACATGGGAATGAAGTGAACCACTCGTTTGTAGAAACGGAAATCCAAGTTTTCCCAAGATCGTCGAAGGTAAATTGGGATAGTTATGTGTACCGGGGTGATTCAGGTGGCTTGGGATCGTTATGATTGTTTAGTGATTTTCTTCGGAATTTCCGAAAATATCCTTCGTACGATACTATTACGGCTTGTGGCCGACTAATTTCACGTGGAAACATAGTTCTAGGGATAAAACAATGGAAAAATGTCGAAATCGGGCGAGTTGGGGAAATGTCAAAAATTCGAAAAAATAAGAAGGGGTAGGTATGGAAAAATTTCCAATTTTTTGAAGGTCTGCGAAATCGATCGAATGCTTGATATTTCTTTAGTTTGAGCCTAGAAACTAACTTTCAGCACAAAATTAGTTGGTCAGAGGCCGTAACTGTGCCGAACGGATGAGATTTCAACGATTTTGGTCCGAAAATCGGTGAAATATCGTTCGTACGACACAATTACCGACTCTAACCCTCTAATTCTGTGTTATTTCTTAGTTTTAGGGATAAGACTATTGAAAAATACCAAAATCGGCCGAGTTGAAAAAATGTCGAAAAATCGAAAAAATGAGAAGGGGTAGGTATGGAAAAATTTCCAATTTTTTGAAGGTCTGCGAAATCGATCGAATGCTTGATATTTCTTTAGTTTGAGCCTAGAAACTAACTTTCAGCACAAAATTAGTTGGTCAGAGGCCGTAACTGTGCCGAACGGATGAGATTTCAACGATTTTGGTCCGAAAATCGGTGAAATATCGTTCGTACGACACAATTACCGACTCTAACCCTCTAATTCTGTGTTATTTCTTAGTTTTAGGGATAAGACTATTGAAAAATACAAAAATCGGCCGAGTTGAAAAAATGTCGAAAAATCGAAAAAATGAGAAGGGGTAGGTATGGAAAAATTTCCAATTTTTTGAAGGTCTGCGAAATCGATCGAATGCTTGATATTTCTTTAGTTTGAGCCTAGAAACTAACTTTCAGCACAAAATTAGTTGGTCAGAGGCCGTAACTGTGCCGAACGGATGAGATTTCGACGATTTTGGTCCGAAAATCGGCGAAATATCGCTCGTACGACATAATTACCGACTCTAACCCACTAATTCTGTGTTATTTCTTAGTTTTAGGGATAAAACTATGGAAAATGCCAAAATCGGCCGAGTTGAAAAAATGTCGAAAAATCGAAAAAATGAGAAGGGGTAGGTATGGAAAAATTTTCAATTTTTCGAAGGTTCCCGAACTCAACCGAAGTCTTCATATTTCTTTAGTTTGAGCCTACAAACTAAGATTCCACAAGAAATCCGTGGCCCAAAGGGATATTCTGGCTAGCAATGCATGAAAAGCAGCTACATTGAAGGATATGCTTCGGAGTGTAGAGTTTCTCGATTCGCCTACGCTCTCAGTGTTAGGGAAGTAAAAATGTTTGGAAAAAGGAACCAAAGGAGGAATCACATGTGCTTCCGAAACATGGTCTGTGAAGAGGGTATAATAACAGGCTCTCGAGCCGACAGTCCCACACTCCATACGCTTTGTCCTTTCCTTTCCGAGTACCACTTTCGAAGTTTCCCTGCCATTCCAATATATTCCGACTCGCCAAATTCATTCCCTCAAAACCTTTCGATTTTCGAATCATCAATTTCCATCAACAAAGCCTCAATACCAGACTTCAATGTAGACAAGGTTGTAATATCGTGGTACAAAATGGTGGCCGGTAACCTTCGCGACCAGTTGCACGAAAGCAAAACTCGAAACAAACGAGGAATATTCTACAAAATACGTTGAGAATAATCGCATTAATTTCTCGATTTATTGTTAGTGGAATATAGCATGTAAGTTGCGTAAGAGCGATATATCGCGTCGCCCTCGTTTCTTGCGCGGCCGGATCATTTGTGCTCTCTCGGAGGATCCAATTACCGCCTTTGATATGACAAGCCGCCATCGCAGATAATAACACTATTGTTCTCTAGGCCTCTTTCCCAAACTTCATCACTTCGCTCTCGACGCGGCGCTGCTCTTTTCCAGCTAAATTGGCTGCAATTCATGCCGATTAGCTCTTTGCCGATCCGAGGGACAGAACCTCATATCCCGCCAGAACGGAAGTTAATGCAACTGAAGAAAAAACTACTATTCGAGAATAGTCGAGTCGAGCGTATATTTCTATTCTATTTTTACCTTTTATGTAATCATTGTAATCCGTTGTTTCCAATTGTCGTTAGATTGCACGCTGTAGTCGTACGCTTCATACATTTATTCATCAATATTTCCGCGAAAAAACAATGCCATTCCGTTCTTCCATTGTCAGCGTAACTAAGAACCGGCGGAACCGATCGCAACATCCTCTGCTCTTCATGTCACTGGCAATATTTATAATCTTGGTATTTTACATAAAAGCGCGTGGCATATAATTGTCTGTAAAATTCTGTACCCGACTTCGCTCTTTAGAATATACACATTTCTGCCTTGCAAAATCATTAGATTATCAATATTATCTGTGCTGGGTGGGGAAAATTGCTGGTTTGTATCAATCACACGAGTTGAAATCCTGTATTCAGTGTACAACTCGATTCGATATTCCAGAAATAGCAGAGCTACGATTTCCAGGGGAAGTTTGTTTCTGCCCGTCGCTCTCTAGTCTGCAATAAACTTGCGGCACATGGCGTCGCGCTAGAGCATGTCAATAGAAACATAACTCAAGCAATTTTAAACTGTTGAAAACAAATCAAAACACTTGAAACTACGGGTTTCATATAAAAAATAACTTTAGATTAGAAATAATTGTAAATATGAGTTTCATATGCGACGGAGTGTTCCGACGATGCTGACTCCGAGCTTGTGTAACGATCGTACTTCATTTGCAATTGTCATGAGAAGTGCATCATTAACTCTGGTATTGTTATTTAGCATATTTGCTTTATGAAGAGTTATAAGATATTGCTTGTCACTGCGGCCTCTAGGTCGCGGCATGGATGACTTCCCGTCAGCGAGGCTTGAAATGATAGCAGGACGCAATTTAACAAATGATCGCTTTCTCTCTATTGAACCAGGAAATCTCTTTTGTGCCTCATCGCTCTTACAATTATGTATAATTCCATCTTCCGTATTGTTATTTATTTATCTACTATGTTTGTGGACTTTCTGTCAGCAGTGAAAATGGAAAGTTCTACGTCTTTCTATCTTTGCTACTTTCAGTTTCCGATGAAAGTATAATCAAGATAATTAAAGTTTATCGTTGAAAATGTTGCTTGGATGTTCACTTTCACTGGAAATATAATTCTGTCGAACTGTGCACTTTTCACTTTCAAACTTAAAACACGGACCTTTCTGTTGTCTTTCACAGCATATTTTAGTTAAAGATTTTGTTCCACAACTTTCGTGGAATATTACTGATTTGTCTGAATATAAATATTGTCTATACTCGCATAAATATTCGCGGCCTAACTATCAATTTAACATATGAGAATTATGAGAATATGATTATGTCTAGGAAAGAGCTGACGTTTAAACCTTCGGCGTGCGCTCAAGTCTGCCAACGCGGTCTCGCACAAATCAAAATAAACAACTACAACACCCTCGACTGGATTATTGTTGAAAACCAAAACAAAAAAGGGCGGTGGGCCAACAGCACGCAGTATTCCCAAGTGGTCACCCATCTAAGTACTGACTGCGCTCGACTCTATTTAACTTCGGTGATCGGACGAGAACCGGTGGGCCTAGAGTGATATGGCAGTTGGCTATAAAATCCTCTTTTCCCCAATCGCTTTTAACCGCCAGCCAGAAATATCATTAATCAACAAAAGAAATGACCGCCCTCACATTTTCGCTAAGAAACCTCGCTCTAAAATGTCGCAATGCACCTTATCAAATGCCGTGTTTCGAAATCAGCCCCAACCAACGTCATCCAATCGCGCACCATTAGCGGCCCCGGGAACACAGCGGCGGCACATTGTTAGCGCTCGCTAATCAAATATGAAAGCCAGCCGGGTGCATTATAAATTCATCAAGACTCCGACATTTCAGCCGGGCAAGATTCAGTGCGGCCGCGCTCGCATTATCAATTCCTGGGGCATAAACCACCGGCACATAATTGCACGTGGAATCATGTCCTATGAAATACTGCGGACAGTTTCCCGATGAGGCAGGGGGTGGCGGTCGGGGGGTTGGGAGGGTCGCGGTGGTAAGTGAGGCATAAAAGAAGAAATATATACTAGCCAGTGGCGCGCGGGGGTTGGTTATCACGATAAATCTGAAAAAAGTCCGACTTTACCTGGTCAAAGTTAGCGCGGGGGCCGATGGCGCTCGTCGCTGGTAGTGGTAGATGTAATCGGCGACGGCGGCGGTGGCTCGCATACGACAGAGGAAGAGAAACATTCAACTTGGGTTTAGTCTTTCGTAATTGGGAGAAACGGCGAGGAAGGGGGTGGGAGGGGATCGCGCTGGAAGAGGCATAGTAAACAGAGCGCGCAGGCATATCGCACACACATATCCACACGGTACACAGTACAAGTAACATACAGCATAGAAAGAGCGAGAGGGAGAGGGAGAGAGAGAAGTGGTAGCACGCGAGAACAGTGTTCGAGCACACATTCCCTCGAAGCTCGGAGAAAAAGCGGCGGCGTCGGCGGCGCAACAAAGATGGTGCGCAGCGCCGATGGGTGGCGGCGCCCGTTGGACAGGAAGAGCGGAAGAAGGAACGAACGCGGCCCTCGCGGAATTAGCAAAGCGGCGGTGGGCGTGGTTCGCGAGGAACGGGCGAGTAGTAGCAGCGGATCGGCGCGCGCGCGATCCTATCGGCCTCCCTGATACGTCCAGCCGGACTACTTTCCTCCGGCGGACGCCATGTTCCCTCTGCCATTGGCTGGCGCTCGCTCGCGGTGGGCGTGGACTGCGCCCAGAGTGGGGGACAGGTGGTCGGGGGCGTTTAAGTTAATAGGCGGCAGAGGTCAGCGATTTCTGCCAGTGCTTACTTGCGTAGGTGTTGGGCCAACGCTGCACCATGCACACTACCATCGCTCCTACTAATTTTCCAAGTTTCACTATCTTTCCCATATTACGTCAATCGCTACAATCACCAACAAACCCTTCTGTCACCCTTCCCCTCCGAAACCCTGCATTTCTACTTCACTTGGTCATACCACCGCACCATTTCCCTCGATTCCCAAAGCGAGCCGAGTAAATTGGTCTAACTGCACGCTCGATTCGGACTATCCTTGCAGGTCCTTTGTGTGCTCGGCCGCGCCGCAGGAAGCTTTCGGGCGAAGTAATGAAAAGAAAGGGGAGGCTCGCCGGCGGGAGAAGGAAATTTTAATTGCGGCTGGCGGGGCGGAGGGGGCCGGGCACCGAGCGGCGAGGGGAGGGAGGTTCAGTGGGCGTGGCCAGTTGCTGAGTAAAGGTGGGGGGGAAGAAATTGACGCGAGCGGTGCGAGTGGGAACCGGGCGCCGTTCAGTTTTCGCGTGCACGTGATGCGATCAGATCGAGAGGGTTATTCTCCCTGGTATTGCCTCGCCTTGTCCCTACACACGTTAATGATCATTCCATCCCGTCGGGAGTGCACTCGTCTTAAAAGGAACCCGCCGATTAATAGTCGGCCAACGCCATGGGCACCGGACAATAACACTTCCCAGTGAGAGTCCCCGGCGAGAGTGAGCTTTGTTCGAGGACGAGCTTTCCATGGGAGCGTTTAAAGTGAACACGTGAGAAACTGTGCTTTAGTGGAGCGAACCCCACACTGACTGAGCCGCGCGTGTGTGTCTGTGGCATTAACTCGATTGTGATTGCGCACGGTGACTTTGAGTTGACCGAATCCTGTGTTGAAAGTGCGAACAAAGTCCTCCGCAAGCTCAGCATAGAGTGTACCATGTAATTACCACAGAATACTCCAACCCAAACAATTCACTCAGTTCCCCAAGTACAGGAAAAAAAGTGACTGGCTCGAGAGTGCAGTATCAAGTGACATCGCGCGTGTCACTCAAAATTGGCGGGGACCAGTGGTCCAAATGGTGTTGAGACAAGGTGGCTAGTCGCGGCTGCAGTGAGTGCGACCTAACGGGTGGCCGAGTGATTCCAATGAGTGGTGGATCGGGTGGAAGCACTCGCGCGGCTTATCACCCCGGGAATCAGCAGCGCAGTCATCGAATGCCGCGAGACTCGTGAGAGGCTTCGCTAGGATAATTGACGGGAGCCAGCCGTGGAGTAGCCTCGCTGCCGCGGAGGAGCCGTGGATGGCACAAGTGGCTGGAGCGCGAGGGATCGAAAGGGGAGAAGCGTTGGCCAGCGGAGCGGAGCGCTCCCGCAACCGACTAAGTCCGCGCCGCGCGTAGACGCACTGCTCCGACAGACACACAGCTGTCGCAGCTGCGCCGCGTTGTAATCGGGCCCGACAGGTCCCCAGCGAAAGCCAGAGGCCCAACGCCGCGCGCGCGCCAGCTGCGCCACAGACATTGATAGAGAGTGATAGCTCTGTCGAGCGCTTCGGGCATTGCCATCTTGGATCATCACACTCGGCCTTATCTCGCGGCCGCGAGAGTCCCGTCGGAGGGTTTGCGGACCCGGCGAGGGTGGCGTTGGGACCACTCGAGGCCCTTGGCGCTCGGGCACCGTAGGGGGTTGCCAGCCGCTCTCAACTGGGCCCGGAAAGTGTGTGATGGTGCTTAAAAGAGATTACTCGAGTCGTGGACCAATTAAACGTAATATCGAGACCAACTGACTCTGAGCTATCGATTGTGATCTAACGAGTGTGTGAGAGTGATCAAAGCAGATTTGGGAGCAGTTGCTCGTGAGGGTTGGGACCAAGTGACTCTCGGATCCAAGGGATCTGTGTCGAGAAGAACGAATTGTGATCGAGGAAGTGTGATCGGGGTGATTGGGTATTGGATCCGGTATCGATCAGCATTAATATTGGAGATCGCGCCGGGGTCAGTCGGGGGCCGCGTGAACGCGCGCCTCACGTTAGCCGATAACGTGAGAGCGGCATGTTACCGCGCGGAGCCGGGATCGTGCATAAGCGGCTCACGGTACGAGGGCAACGTCGTTGATCTCGCGATGACACCCACCTCGGCGCCGGTATCAGCGCCGAACTCCACCTCCGCTACCAGCAACCCCGTCGCCATGAGCCAACTCGGCACCGTCTACGCCACCAAGAGGCGCCGTCGCAACGGCAAGAGGTTCGTACTTGACACAACTATCTTTATTTTACTTACTCTCTTCTATTGAAGTAACAAGCAGTGACGCCTTGGGACCATTAGTGTCCTAGGCAAAAGATAATTGTTCAAAGTTAACAAACTTGTTGAAACTTATGAGTTTTAAATAATTGGAAAAATTATTTTATTGCTGTATTAAGTTTCTTGCAGTGTGAAGATTTAACTTATAATTGATGCATGCAATTAACATTAATTTGACTTCATTTTAAAATCGGATTTGTGAATATGAACCGGAACAAAGAGGATATCCTGTTTCTCGATTATTGTGATACTCGCGAAGGATTATAAATAGAACTCACTCGCATTGCAGGAGACTATTTCTAAAACTGCACCGACGTCTAATGTAATGAGTCGAATAGACTTGTAAAGTTGTTATTTCTAGCGGAGAGAAGGTGGATGCAGTGGTAGACGCGCGACAGTGATAAATAGCAACGGTATCGATTTGGCTAGGATAGAATCAGTGATTCCCTGTCACCGAAGAAGAACGGCATTGCCATTGAAACAAATCGCGATATTCGCGCATCATTTGGCGCATTGATAGACTGAACAAGTGTCAGTGTAGCGATAAGTCACTGGAAACCAGCCGATATTAAATGATACTCGAATGGACACTTTTTCTCTTTATCAACTCCAATTGAGAATTTCTCGCTTTAAAATTTCGGCCGAGCAATGATTTGTTTTTGGGTTGACTTCAACTGGTAGTCGATTAACTCGACGCAGCATCTCGAATTAAGTGGCGAGTGCAAACACGCGCTCGCGCTACATGAAAGCGCGGTATCAGCCGGTGGCATTAACTTTAATCGAATGATTATCAAAATAACGCGCGTATCGGCCGGCCATTGATAGTATTAACGAGGAATGATGTCCGGGCAATCTGTAAGGTGACAGGTGAGCACACATTAGTGACACCTGCTTATACATGACTCGCCAACCTATCACGCACACGCTCGAGCTCTTCTATAGCCTCCTATAGTGGCGACGGGCCGAGGAAGAGGACTAGAGGCAAATAGAAAGAAGGAAGGAGAGCGCGCGCTCGCGAACTAGAGAAATTGAGAGTAAGAGAAGCGGAGGTTTTGAGCGCTGGCTCGCCGCTGGAAACACGCGATCGCGCTGGTCGATGATCGCACTAACGAACCCGGCTAATAATAAAAAAAACCCCAGCCCCCCGGAAAATGAATCGGGAAAAGGGGACGGTTAACAGTGGCTGAATTATTACTGACTTGATGAGCGAGTTGGCGCGCGGAGCTTAGCTGTTTTGCCAACACCAAGTATTGCGATGTGACGCGAAACTCTTGATAGTTGATGGAATCATTGAGAAGATTGTTGTGGTATAGTGTACTGTTTAACGGCATAGTTTTGTAGAAAGAAATTGGGCAATGATTTCAGTTTGTTTATCCTAAACACTTGTTATCCTGATTACATGGCCGGGAACACTATTCACGTGGTGTAAAAGCAGTAGCTGGCTGCACATGCACACGAAAGCCGGGCATTCATGTGGAAGGTGTAAGGTAGCGTGTTACGCCTCGAACCTTCTATCAGAAACACGAAGACATCTTAATTATCTCTCTCTCCCGCTCTCCCTCCTACTATATCACAACAATGATTTGTCAATGGATGCGACAGAATTCTTTGCAATTAATTTCTCTCATTCATAAGCTGACTCGGTTTTGACGCAGGAATCGGTTTCTTCGTCTCGAGTGTGTGTGGACGTAGATCTTTACGGAATAGCAAATTAAAGGTCTTTGCCCTTAATCTACCGGTCATCATGGAGTCCGGCATTCGAGGTCCTTTTTCCTTTTATTCTATTTGCCATCCGAACCTCTCGCAGCACAGACTTAATGTCTCGGCATTTACTTAGACGAGCGCCACTGTACATTTCCCCGAAGCTGCAGTCTCGTGCCTTCATACTAATCAGCCATTTCAGTTGCATTGCACTGCGACAGGTTGCGGCATGAAGCTTTTTGCCGCAGGATCTTATTTCGAATTCGCGCCGCTTTCCGCTATTCCATAGGATAGAATGATACTGTACTTGTATTAGAAATGGGAAATTCGCTTTTGCAGTTCAAATCGGGAGGTGAGGGTTGGTGGTGGAGGGTCGAAGCCGAGGTTGAAGAAGCTAGCAAAAAGCGAGCGACGGACTTTCCGAAAAAGAGCGTTGAGTTCGCGGAAGGTGATGTGTGCTCGATCTCCGCGCAGAAACGCGCGCTCGACGTCTCTCGCTGGCTAATGACAGCAGCTTCTATAATTTGGAGTTTTTGAGCGAACGGCCAAATTACCGAGGAACCGAGGGATTACTGTTATTATAGGAGGCTCAGTCGAAACCTGATTATACTTCAGTCAGCCTCTCTCTCGATCATTCTCTCCCGAGCGATTCCTGACTCTCGTTCGACTGTCAGCTTCGCTATCATTCCCGCTCGCTCCCCGCTCGACCCCACCAATTTTCGCTTCTCTCACTCGAGACTCTGCGCCTCTCGCAGACCAGATAGCCATTATAAATGCGCCTTTAGCTCGGCCACCGCTACTTGATGCGGCATTCGCCAAACACAACCGGCCCATTAGTCTGCCGCATGACCGGAATCTCCATGAACCAACCTGAAAAGTGTAATAATTCCTTTCATTCGACGTAATCGACAGTGTTACACTCCAAACAATCTCGGAGAAGTATTTAATTGTATGTTTTGTAAAACTTTATCTAAAACGATGAGTTTTTCTAGGTGACATTATTTGGGGAAAATTGGCTTCATTATAATTGACGATGATGTCAGAGTCCTATGTTAGGTGTTTTCTTATTCCTAGACCAGAAGAGAAAACTTATTCCTGCTTTGATTCGCACGATGTTTTACACTGTGACATTCCACAGTCTGTTCCCTACTTATTGTTAGTCTACGTAGGGGTAATGTCTCAATGGAGGACTGTCAAGTTATTGTATCGAGCTCGGGACTTGTCTATAAAGTTGCTTCGAAGGGGTTGAAAGAATAAAGCGGTTCGCATTAGATGGTTGCGTAATCGATCGATGCTGTAAGCTTCGAGCGAAGAACGTGCATTACGACAGTTCGCGTGCGGCTGGTGGAACGCTTCAACTAGGCGCCGTGCTATCAAGTAGTGTAAGGGCCAGCGCATATCTCATTAATTATTAAGCAGAAAGTGAACAATCTGCAACAGGGTTGTCGTAAGCCGATATTCCTCGGAATCACGCGTGCCGCCGGAGTGCGCGGTAGTTCCGCATGCAAAAGAACGCCAACCTACCTCGCGCTCTTCCGATGAGAGTCACCAGTTGCCTCGAGAGATTTTATGTCCACCAATCATTCGATCGATAGTGTTAATTACGTGGACGTATGCGAGACTCCCTGTGTAGACGTCGGCTGTCAATCGACTTGGCGAGAAGTCGACCCCTCGTCTGCTTCTTGATAGCCAAGGGGATTAAGTCGATGTGTGTCAGACGGGTTGGTCAACTTGTCTAAGATCTCGTTTGTTTGTTACAAAAGCACGTGTTGGTGAAATCAATATCGGCGTGTGTTGGCGAAACTAATACTGCGATTAATAATGATATTGAGAAACTGAGTTTGCGCGCTTTTGATTGCAAGGAATGAAAAGTAAATTAGCCGGATTTGTTTTCCCAATTTTTCGCTAGACACTGACAGCCGGCTGTCGCACCCTCGTTGAGTGAGGAGTGGGCTGGTTCGTGTGCCGGTGTCATTAATATTGGTAAGTAATCCCTTTCACTAGACTTGACGGAAGAGGCAAAGTGGCCGTGGCGTCTGGAGTCAGTGTGTACAAGCCGATTTGCAGGTTGTATTCATAGGGCTCACCTGATTGCAGGAGGGTCATAAAGGGGTCGAGCGATTCATAAGGTACACCAAGCGCAAGCCTCATTGGAAAGGGATCGATCTCAACTCCCAACCAAAGTATAGTGGTTAGTGCAAAAAGCCTGAGTCACGCTCCCCGCCGCCGCACCCCCATGACAACTCCACTTTTCACCATCGGCCGAATTCTCCAATCTTGATTATACTATCGATAGAAATCTCACTGTCTACTTAAACCACCTCGATTGAGATCTTCTCGGAGACGGCGGAGAAATCACTTTCTCAAATGAATTGATTTGTCAATTAATAATAAGTAGAGGTTTCGATTGATTAAAAGGGAGTGGGAGGGAGCGCAAGGTTTACCGAGCATTTAAAGGTTCTGGGGCTTCCAAGCCAAGTGGCGCCCTATCTCCTGCAATCCTCTTACTACTCCAAGAGTATTATCTTCCTTCCTTGTATTCTCCTCCCAATCAAGTTACCGCTATTCCATTCTGCATTACGGAGACCTGTCGATAATTATACTCTGATTAGAGCCAAATGTGACAATTTTTAATGAGGGATTGTTGCTGGAAAAGATTTTTGGATATTTGCACTTTCGAGGTGAAGGTATTAGTTGTGTAATATATTTGCAATGGTTGGGAATATCGCGAAGCTAGTCGCAGAACGGTTCGAGTTGCAGGAAATGCGTACACTTCGCGTAGACTCGTTATGCGCATGGAGGAACAACCACATCTGCATTGCGGATGGCTGATAGCATCGTAACGCGCGTAATGAGTGACTACTCGGTAATTATTCAAACCCGTTGATCCGCCAGTCGAAGCTGCTCATTCGTCACGTGTCCAGTTGAACATGCCGTCCGAATATAATACCGAGGGCAAATATTCTGAGGTGGAAGAAATGAGGAATATTTGTCAATTGTCAAAAAAAAATTGTGGTCGAAGGAAAGGTATTTGGTGAATTTCGGGGGCTTTTTGTGGTTCCCGTTGTAGGGAAGGTTAAATGAGTGGTGCGTGAGTTCAGATCCTGTTCAGGAGTTCAAAGGGAGAATCGGAGAGTATCGTTTACCAGGATACCTCTAACGTCACAGCACGCTCGCTTTGTAATTTAATGAACTCCGTTTGCGCGAGCCCGGCCTAAGATACATTTCACACTCACCTTCCACATGCACATTGACCCTGACGAGGTCATCATTTCGAGAAGACTCATAATCTCCACTCTCTTCTCCTCTTCTTCCTTGTCCTCTTCAACTGGTTTATCACCTTTCCCTGATTTTAATGTGCCCTTTAGTTATTCTCCTCCCTTCGTCTTCTCTTACACTGCAAACATTTCTGCAAAATTTAATTATCAATCTTATAATAACTTTTAATCTCCTATTTTTACAATTGCGATTGTTGTTAATTACCCAAGCGAAATTCAACAAGGTGAAAAAAGGTCGTTGCGTCCAAGGGTGTTAGGTGAGCGAAGAACTCGGGAAAAGGCTGGAGTAAACAATCGGCGGCGCTGGCAGTGCATCATCGAACTGTCGGAGGTAGTGGGAGAGAAAGAGGTAGAGGCAAAAGGGTTCGAGAGTGTTGAATCTGCCGCGCAGCAAGGGATATCCGTCCTTGCGGTTATGGCACTCTGAATAGAGCCATAACGAAGTGAAACGTGCAGGTGAATTTATGTCGCAGGCACGGACGATCCGGACCCACCATCCCATACTAGTCGACGCATCCTCCGTCCTTAACTCCCTACCCTCCACTACGATTGTTTTTCCTCTTTGCGCGTCGCATTTGTTTCAATTAGCACCGCGAGAATTGCTCTCGAGATTATCCTCCGCTCAGTCTTGATATATCACAATTAATATGCCCTGAGTCCCGCAGATTTCTTCGTTAAAATCAGGAATAATTCCAAGTGATTTAGAAATCTTGTTGGTTGGCTCTGCAAAAATGTACAACCTATTACTCTTCGTCTTTTGTTATACAAAAATGAAAAAGTATATTTTGTAAATGGTGATTGATTCGTCTTGGATAAAATCTTGTTTTCCTTTTCGCTGGAGTTTGGCTCCGCTGATTTGAGAAGAGCGGGGCTGTTTAATGAGTATTATGTTAAGGGCATAATGGGTTAGTGGTCGGCGGGTAGCGTTGCAGGTGGTAAGGAAAATCGGGCAGTCTGTGTTTGAAACAAGCGGCCCTGGGGTTGGCCTGGCAACGACGTATTTCAGCCGGCTTTCAGTTCTCCGCAGAGCCACACGGATCCACCGTCCACGTACACACCGACGGGCCGCGGCCCAGGGTCCGCTGTGTGTTTAACTATTTAATAATTCAGGCCGCCATTCATCACCAGCCAACTGTAAAATTTATCTTATGCTTATGTATTGGACTCCCCCAGCTTGGCACCATGTATCAAGTTCTTATTAGCTGCGATTTGTTTGGCGCACGCGGCGTCTCTGCCCCGCGCATATACAGGGTGTGAACCTTCATTTGTCATTAACTTTCGCCGATCGATTTGCCTCGCCCTCTAACAATATCATCTCTTCATGCCATATGAGAATAGAAGTCCCGTTTCTTTTGTAATGTTTCCTCTAAGGTGGTTAGTTGTTGGTTTCTGTCCTACTTGGCCATTTGCGTCTTGTCAAACAGTAGTGTTTGCTTGAAGAATTCGAGGAGGTTTGGAAGGTACTTATCTTAATCGGTGAGAGACTCGCTACATTGTATCAAGTTCTTATTAGCCGCGATTTGTTCGGCGCACGCGGCGTCTCGACTCCCATCTACAGGGTGGGATTCTTTATTCCTCATTAAATCCAACTATCAACACCTTCACCTAAAATAAAAAAATAATTCAATGTTAAAGAACTACTCTTCCAGAATAAAGTGAAAGTCAAGTTCACAAGATTCAAATTAATTAATTTCACAGACGACTACGAAATTACTCCCGAACTCAGGATTAATCGAACTACAAAGACACCCTGTGGATCCACTGTGCGAGGCTGCGGGTCGGAGCGTCGATCGACGCTACTCCTCTCCCTCGCACACGCGTGTACATGTGCACGAGCGAGAGCTACTGATTTGTGGCTCCTCAAAGACTATGCGGCCCGAGCTCTCTCGAATGGGAAAGGAACGAGAGAAAAAGGAGCGGCGGCGGGCAGCCGAACTTCTGGAGCATCATGCGGCGAGATCATTAAATCAGCCGAGGAAGGAGGGCCTTATTAAGCGCGAGTTTACAAATCATTTACGCCAGTCCTCGGAAATAGTTCGCCCGGCCAGGGCACCGTGCCAGCCACAGTCTCCCGGACCCTTTTCCTTCCTTGCTTTATTTATTTATTCTCGGGTCAGAGTTAAGGCTGAGGCTAATTTAATTTATTTCACTTATTAGTTCTAGTTGAAAAAGTCGATTCTACAATGTTCGTAATGAAGAGATTGAGCAAAGTGTCGTGTGACAAAGGCTGAAGGTAGTTTGAATAAGTAGACTTATCGAGAATGTTCCGCATGTCTTAAGTTAAGCTATCGCAAAGCAGTTGCACATACTTGTTTATCTCAATGTCAGTTTCGTTAATAGTGCAAATGACACGAGCTCATATCGCAATACTTGTCAAGTGTCGATAGAGCAAAAACACGCTCGCTCCTTATTGATAAGTCGCTCGAGTATTCTGTGCTATTCACTTGTGTGATTAATACTGGCAATATATACTCAGATTCCAAACAGGAATTCATCGAGTAATTGCAGCTGGGAAACATTGTGAATTGTCAGCCTCGGCTGGAACTTGTGAATCGAGTGACAATAGCTCGCGAGCGAGTACGATGTCGACACCGTGTGATTCCACGTGTAATGATATCTTGGGCTATGTTTTTGAAAGCTGACAATTAGCCGGCGGGCTCGCGATGATTTACTAATTCGTAGGTGCGATATGCGCCGGATAGCGAATGACAACCGATTGTGAGAATAACGGTCGCTTCTTCAGGAAGAGAGATAGCCGCTTCCGGTCCACCTGATGGCAATCATATTGCCATTACGTCACACGATGGACTGGCATTTCGTTCTCTCCCAGCTTCCATGTCCCTCTCTATGCCGGAATCCGGTCCTTAATGCTGATCGTAATTACAGTGTGCGGGCGTCACAAAAAGGTGGAGGTATTCGAAAGGCCACGATGGATCTGACACTCATCTTAAAACAATGCCTGTTACTCAAAGTAGTTCTCAAGGAAATTCAGAAATACAACTAGTTTCTGAGGTTTTGAAAAATTGGAAAAATTATACGTTGTACGATCGATAGAGCTATTTCCAAAGTGTGTCATTTTGATATCACTCCTCACGCGGCCATTCAGCCTCCTATATTGCATAAAGACACGTCCAGTGCGCCGTTGTGGACAAAACGATCTTATTTTTCACCAGCTTCCGCCATCTAATAACACATACGGGCAAATGCCGCACCGATCAAACCTCACTTACTCCACAATCTTGTCTACTCCCCGCTTTATTTCCCTTAAACCTCGCAATCTAATAACAAGTGTGAGCAAACATTGCACCGATCGAGCGTCTCTTACTCTACAATCTTTCTCTACTTTGCGTAGACAGCGCTCTCGATGCCGGAACAAGTGGGCGGCTTCTCAAATTGTAACTCTCTTGACGCGGGTTTATTCGTCCCAGCCTTCCAAAATCACTGTAGTCAACTCCCATGGAAAAGCCCCGACGGCCATTTCCACCAGTTCCGCGATTCCTCATGCAAATAGGGTGAGAGAAAGCTGCGGGGGTTTAATGCCACTCGGTGGATTTCGGCGGGCATTTAAGTAGCGGTTGATTTCTCTGTATTGTAGTAGGATTAGCCTGGAAAGGAAAAATCATTTCAATGTTGTTCGGGGAAACTGAAAGAGGCGGGCGATTGGCCGTGGAGGTATAGGGTGAGAGTGGAGAAAGAAAGTCGGGGGTTGGTGGTGGGAGTTAATACCAGTCACTCTGGCGATTCCAGTCACGCGAATTTCTCGAAAGGGAGGATTGGAAATCGGATTCTGTCAAGTGCTGTCATGTACCGTCACTCACTCGGCTCGGCGAACATATTCTCTAAATCGCCGCGCCGATTTCGAGTCTTCGCGGTAATAATCCTCCTCTTTTCCAGCTTGTTTCGAGCGAAGTTCGTCTTCCGCGAGAGATATTCTTTCAAATATCTACATAATTCCCGCATTTCTAGTGCCAAATGTACATACAAATAAACAGGAATTCACTAGCACGCATTGGCAACGGCTCGACTTGTCGAAATACCATAAAATAAATCACAAGAAGAAAAAACCATACGAAGCCCAATTGCATTTTCGTAAATCTAGCTGTGCGTGTTTCGGGGCAATTCTTATATTTCAAGCGGATGATTTAGAGTGGCAGTAGTGTATAGGCAAGCTACTGTCAGAACGTTTGCTGATATCGATTACACAAGCCGTCAAATTTCTGTTGAATCACCTCCGACGAAAGCAGTCCCAGCTTTTACGACACTGAGCCACCGACAATTGACATCAATCTTTCCCAAGTTTGCGTCCCACTCTCTCACTCCACATTTATCTAAAAAATCCCAAGCTTTAATTAACAAACCAACTCAACAGTCTTCCACGAACCAAAGTGAATTATCCGAGACTGCAGGGTGTTTCGACGGCAAGTTTCTCTGCGGCCTCGGGCATCCGAGAAATTTTCCCCCAACCCAAGATATTGAGTTCCCTCAATATCTCAGTGCGAACTGCGAAGGTCGTCCGGAGTGCAGCCGCGATCGTCAAGACTGGTGTTGCCACTTTTGTTGCTGGTCTGCTAGCATTGCGGTTCACACGTACTCACACTATTCCCACCGTTGCTCTCACACAGCTCTTTTCGGAGGCTTTCCACCGGTTTGGTTCATCTTCGCGACTACCCACAGTGGCGAGGGCTCGCTCGAAACCTGTAAGATTAAAAGAGGATTTACTGTCCTATCTCATTAAAAGTTTGTTAAAAGATACTACGTCGCGCATCTGCCAAAAAGTCCGCTTACCCAATTGCTCTCGGTGTTAAGGTTCGCGCAGGTGTAAGAGGCTTTTAGCGCAAGATGGTAATGGGAGCGCACCTGTAACCCAGCCAGGGAGAAGTAACGATTAATCGGTCATCGTCGTCCTCTTCGGATGAGCCTTCATTCGGCTATGCACGCCCGTCCCGAGACAAAAGTTGAATTGGCGGGGCCCCGCCGAAATAAGACGGTGCAAGGATATCGGCATAATGCGCCCACGGGATGCATTCGCCATGCCCTGTAAACACAGGGCACTCAATTTCGCCTTTCATTATCCTGTTCACTCCCCTGTCCAGTGAGTCGACCTTCGCCATTTTCAGGGAGCCCCCTCGACATTCTAATGCATCGTCCCACCATCAACAATATCTCAGATTAAAATTCTCGAGTATTTATAAATAAATATTTTCATATTTCATACTAGTACTGGGGAAATGGTGAAGAATTAAAAGGGTCGAGAAGTAGAAGTAGAATTGAGTGGAGGAATGAGCTGAAGGGGGAGAGTTGGGGGGAATAAAAGTAAGATAGAATCTTAATACCTTCCTTAGGAGCGATTGGTTCTAAGTAGAAGGCAGTAACTGCTAGAGATTCGCTACCGAGTTCGCGTCGGGTGGCGAACCGTGGAGGATCTATCGATTAGTATCTCGCTGCCGAGCCCTACTGCATTGATCGGTAGCGTATGATTACCCCGCCTAGTGACTAACTTGGAAGATTATACGTCTAGCACTCAAATTTCGTTGGAGCTTTGGCCGCGGCGCAGGGGGCTCCGGGGAATTTATAGGGAACGCTGGGGGCAGCCACTTGCATATCAGAATAGGACAAATCACTGAGAGAGCGAATGCCTGCATGGCTGCGCTTAACTAACACCTTCCCCGTACCCTGTGCAAGAAGCAGCCGCTCCAAGAATCCACCCATACACAGTCTACATCTCCGCGAAAATATACTCGCCGGACTCTCTACAGGGTGTCCCCTCAACCTCGACTATCTTACAAGCAACCAGCTCAGATTAGTTAGTTACAATTATGGATAGAGTTAATAGTCTTTCGAGGATAACTAGGATTAAGTAGACTTGGGAGTTCAGTCAATATCGGCCAATTCAGTGTTATTGCTTTCGCCCTCGTCATTCTCTTGCGGTGCAGGGAAAAGGGGTTGTCGAACCCTTTCCAGTGATTGTTATTGATTGTTGCGCTGAGGCTGGAACGAGAAAATGATTCCAATTGGTTTTATCTTTCGGTGGCGAATCGAGGAAAATCGGCGAAATATTGATCGTATGTCGCAGTTATGGGCTTTGGACCACTAATTCTGTGTTATTTCTTAGTTCTATGGTTAAATCTATCGAAAAATACCGAAATTGGCCGAGTTGGAGAAATTTCGAAAATTTGAAAAAATGAGAAAAATTTTCAATTTTTCGAAGGTTCCCGAAATCGAACGAATGCTTGATATTTCTTTAGTTTGACCCTAGAAACTAACTTTCAGCCAAAAATTAGTTGGTCAGAGGCCGTAACTGTGCCGAACGGATGAGATTTCGACGATTTTGGTCCGAAAATCGGTGAAATATCGTTGGTACGACACAATTACCGACTTTAACCCACTAATTCTGTGTTATTTCTTAGTTTTAGGGATAAGACTATTGAAAAATACCAAAATCGGCCGAGTTGAAAAAATGTCGAAAAATCGAAAAAATCAGAAGGGGTACCTATAGAAATTTTTTCGATTTTTCGAAGGTCGCCGAATTCGCTCGAATTCTTCATAATTCACCAGTTTGAGCCCAGAAACTAAGATTCTGACAGGAATCGGTGGCCCAAAGAGGATAAGTCGATAGTACTAGTGACAACTATAGTTCGGTATAGTTGTGCCCAATGATTCCAAGCGAAGTGAATCACCCTGTACTTGTTGGAAAGGATTTCCGCCGGTACTTCCGAGCATTGCTCGTGATATATGAAAGCGACGGAGCGCTTTCGACAAGAAACAAGGAGAAAAGGAGCAAATGATATATAATAGTAAGGCGGAACGGGTGGACGCGGGACGGTGAGGGCGAGATTAAAAAGAGATGAAAGACCTCCTCGGTAACCCAACTCGACGGGCGGACATTCGATCCTGCCTATAAAAATACACACGCCACTCACGCCTATGTAGACAAACGGACATCGAATGCTCCACTGGTTCTCTTTTTCCAGTTAACTAAACCTATTGCTCGCTCGTACCTAGATCGTATGCTACTTCCACTCGAGCCTGCCACCGCTCGGCGCGGCCTCCAATGCCGCTCCAACTTTCCTGCCAAGTAGTCGCGGACTAACTTAACTCTAGAATTATCCGCAAGCTTCGTAAAAAGAAGTAGGATATTTAGATTTAAAGGCTCGGGCCAAGTTAACTAGGACACCCAGTGAGTTGCCTTCTGTTTCTCTGGGGCTGCCCGCTATAACATAAACATATAGAACAGCCTGAATCGGGAAACGACATGGCACTGAAGGGTAACCAACGACGTAGTACGTCCTTTAGTGTATGCGAGGATCGTACCAGGCTGCGATAGGCGCTGCCAGCCCTCTTATCAACTCCGAAGACAATCGAACTTTCTGCCTGCGCAATCTCCTGTCACAGACCACCTCTGCGCCCCCGACAGTTATTACGCGCCTAATTTACAATAATTGCACTTGATTGCCCCGAAGTCCGCGCGCGCATTGTTTCCAGGTGGAGGAGAGCAGTTTCTTTGCTGGCCGATTCAGTTGGCGTTGGCCGGAGGTGGTTGGCCGAGTAAGATCCTTGTTAGAAATGTTGCTGGCAATTTGTGCGTTCGGGCGTGTGGCTGATTACAGGGCTGCGGTAGAGTAAGCAGGGACAATTTTCGAATTGACTCATTACCGCGCGCTAATGAGGGAATCTGAAGTCAATTAAGTACGCGGAGATAATATGGATGCGATAAGCGAGAAACCAATGAATATGCAAACGGTCGCGGCACCACCTGCCTCGTATACCTTTCCTCGTAATCCGCTTTATAAGCTTCACACTATCGGCGGCTTCCTATCAAAGCCGCGCGCCGACTCTTTAATACACTTTTATGCATTCGTTTGTTGGAAGGAACAACGCTAAACCGCTTAGCTCGCCTAGGGTCCGACGCGAACGCGGAATATCTCGGCATATTTGATTAACCCATTTGAAATGTACTTGCCAGACCGAGTCAATAATCGTCCGCAATGCGGATATATGAAGTTTATTTAACGGGTGACATATTCCGAGAATGTGTCACACAATCGATTCTTGCGAGTTTTCCAAATCTTTCAAGTTTCGAGAAATATTCTATGGAAATTACAATTAAAACTTAATTAGTTTGTGAAAGAAATACTTGAATTAATCGGCAAGGTAAGGTAAATTTGGGATTGAGTTGAAGGGCTGAAGGTAATGTTCTCCGTGCGGCCTTTCCATTTTTCACCAATTCCATTTAATTCCATTATGCCTGTACTAAGAATAAGTGTCCCCTTTAATTATCGTGATTACATTATCTGGCCGCGGGTAGAGGTGCACCTTGGGCGGATAATTAACGACTGCATATTTTCGTCGACACACGTCCCAATATTAAGCCCGACTTACCTAATCTAACTAATTCAAGTCCCCTTGCAAGATAAATACTTGCTAAATAACAGGAGTTTAACTTGCACTTTCGGCGGAGAGGGAACGAAATGTACCAGTAATTACTAATTACCAAGGAAAAAGCGGTTGTAGAAACCGAAGGAACTGTCGCAATAGCTATGTAACATAGGAAACTACCGATCGAATTACCGAACTTCAATACCGTTCATACGATACACTGTAAAATCAACTTCCAGAGTGCTGCGATTATGTGATACCACCGACAGACAGCTGGTTAGATTTTCCCTGTCGAGTGTCTGTCGCTCAAAATGTTGTACTAATCGTGTGAGCAACATTTTCAGTGTATACTTTCAACAAGTATACAAACACAGTCGTTCCATTTTTCAGCAGAATCTTTTTCTTAGAAACTGTGGCGTTTTCGTTAAACATTTAATAGATCAATTTATTAGAACAGTGCTTAATGAAAAAAATAGGATAGTTTGAAAATGTCTCTAAGAAAAAGGTACGAATGTTTCTGTGGAATCGAATACTGGGAAATGGTCGGAGGTTGGTCGGTGTACCATAATGGAACAATACCACGGTAATAATCGTATTTTTAGGTTGATCAGATACTTTTGCGGCCGCAGCCGTATACACATAATGTTAGCATCGGAGGCGTAGTGGACGTTGCGCAACTGCTCTTTACCGCATTGCTCAATAGACAGAGCTATTATAAGCTCCATTATAGATATCTACAATGAGCGCTACTCCAAGTGGCGAGATGTCATGGAGCAGTATCATTGTGCTAGATAACTAATTGAATGAATATAATAATTACGGCCACCATGTCCTTACGTCTTACATAACGCGTCAATGATGACTCGAATTACCAACTTGCGGCCAATCATCTTTTCCCCTGGGAATTCACTCGTCGTCGAACCAGGTATGTCTGCCAATTTCATCCCGCACGATATTTTCCCTGCAAAATATCAAATAAATGATAAGAAAGGGAGAAGTTGGGGTTTGTTATGGGGAATGGAGGGCGGGAGGGAGGCTCTGGGGTGGTTTCTCGATATTTTCGGGGCACAAGCGCAGACAGCGGCATGCATATGCATAGGCGCAGACACAATTTTGCGATGGTGACTCGATAAGTCACACTCCCTGTGGTCGAGCCTGATAAAAAAACATGCCATGAGGTGTAGTTTTCCCCCTGCGTGTCGCGCTCGGCTGATCACGCGGTTGGTTTGCACCACATGCGTTTCCATTGAAGTATTCTGAGACTCGAAAGTTACGGTTGACCTTATAATAAACACATACTCAGTCCTGAGCATATAAATAGGTATGAGTCTGGAAAAAGAAAATGAAATTGTTCTTTGTCCATAAATTTTAAATATAATTTCACGTTCCTGCGCGCGAAATTTCTAATCCGCGAACAATCTATCAATTCATCATTAGGCTTGGGGCCACAATGATTTCAGGATTAAATTGCAGGATTAAAAGGTACGTGCACGGTCGCATGTCAATCGAGCACGGGTCACTTGTTTCGGCACGTGGCCCAGTTTCCCAAGCAAATGTAAAACGATATCTTCCGAAGGTGCAACAATGCGCGACTGAATTTCAAACGCCAGTGTTAAATAATCCTCTGTTCACCTACTACTTTCATTCTACAGTATTCATCATTTAATTAAAAGCTCATATCAAAGAAATAAATCAACTTTAAAATCAATTTCAGTAATTAAAAAGAATGAATATCTTTGCATATGGTATCTCCTATCTCGCGAAAAGTTCCAGTCTGCTAGGCCCAAGATAGCTCAGAGTTAATCGCGATTCATATAAGTCACATAAAATACTCCATATAAACAGTTTGAATCGTTGAAGGATCCGGCGAGTTACTTCTCATGCCGGCGAGCACTAAAATCTTGCGTGTGCCCCGATAACAGAGATACGATCAATTATACGCAGGCAAACAGAGAAAAGGCAGAGGAGTTATGAAGAAAATCTTAATTATTAGCACAGCATGAAGTCAGTGCTGATGGGCCAAACGCCCTTGGCTCAACGCGGCTCGATCAATGACGTTTCCATGGGTTCTCAACTTCTGGTTCACGCTTTTACTCTTACACCCCCGAGAACCCACGCTATATCATCATCCCTGCGCGCGCGGTATGTTCATACCATGAATCAACTCGCCGGAGATCAAACACACTTAATGGCCAAAAGTCCGCTTGCCCATTTACGTGACGCGCTGCTACTTGTTCCTTAGCACTTCAGCATAGAATCGTTCGTTCAATGTCGGTGACAACATCAAAGCGCACTCGGTTGCTTCACAGTAACACATCGAAATTAGGAATTTCATTGAAATCTCGACAAAAAATCTCAAGTTATTTGCAAATCGCTCATTTAATCCAACTTTTAAATCTATGTACTGTTCATTATCAGCAAGGAAAATGTTCACGAAGCTGTTTTGAGTAAGAGAACAAAAAAAGAAATATAGTTTGAATTAATTCTTCCAAAGTGCTTTTGGTCGGTGTATGTACTGTGTTAACGGTAAGGTAGTTAATATTTAATATTCCTCTCCCCGGGGAAGCGCTCGCGCAGTGCAGGACATTTCGGAGACAATTAGGAATGAGGGAGAGTCTCTCCGTAATGGGGAGGCCTTGTCAACATTAGTATATTGAAGTTACTTCCCCAATTAACTAGCTTCATTTCCATAATTAATGATCCCAACTATTCCGAAAAGGCGGCAATTAAGTAAACGAAAAAGGGATTCTTCAATTTTTAACTCGTGCAAGATTTGCTGTTACTATACGGTGACTTATTCAAATGGAAGATATTAATGAGTTAGAAAATGAATTGAATTAAAAACTTGCATTTGCCGAGTCAATTAAATCGCGAGTCCGTTTCCCTGGAAGGTCCACCGCGCACTCCGAGACTGCGCTCGCCCGCCGAGGGTAGCAATAAATGCGGCTGGCTGTAGAGTAATTATTATTATATCACTGCGGTGTCAAGAGGTCGTGCGTGCCCGGGCAAGAAGGAATTACAATATTAGTACATCCTGATATAAAGCGATGCTTTGCCCGCCTCCCGATAGCCGCGATAGGTAATTATCCGGGCGGCTGCCACGCCTAAATATTTACTGCTTCGAAAAGGAACAATTCGACCAACAGTCGGTCCCGCCAGCCGCACTTCCCTGCCGATGTCTCCTTTAACCCTTTCACTCTCGGCGAAATCCATCCAATAAAACACTCGAAATAAACATATATTTGATGATACAAACGAATGAAATCGACTTACTATTCTAATTAAGAAATTCTTAATGTGAGATTGAATGTAGAAAAGTCAAGGACTTGTTGTAATGAAATGTTTTTAATATTTACCTCTTTTCGGGGTTGGGCATTACACTACTGAACTCGAGAAGTGCTAATGAGAGCAGAATTTTGCCGGTTCCTTGCATGTGCCTAACGAATACTCTCTTAACATAGAAGTCACTCTGCTGGGCCAGAGTGAGTATGACTTGTCGATTAATCTCCCGGCCGACGTGTGCGTGTTTCAATTAATTTGGAGATCATTCCTGCGGCCATTACCCGGATTTGCATAACGCGCCCGAAACATGCGATCACATATTCGTAAACGTGATTAGATGAACTCTGCCTCCACGGGCGCACACGTGTGCGGCAGACGAGAATACGCTCAAAATTACGGTCGTCATACTGTGTATGATACATTTTTGCGAGTGCAAAAGCCATCGGAGTTCGAACTTCAAATCGACATAAGAAAAAAGATGTATAAGCACAGGGTGTGCAATATCCTGTGCAAATTACGTCATTTCTTTAGATATTTCTCATGTTTGAATAATTGTTGGAGTAATTTCTTTATTATTCATTTTTATGGAATTATTTACCGTATGCAGAATGTTATTTTAAAACGAATTAAATTTCTTTATATCTTAAGTGAATGTTAATTAGTGATTAATTTAGTTGGATTTGTCACATGTGCGAAAACCTAGACGAAATGTCGCGGCAGTCGTCGGCGACCGTGCGATTTAAGTTTGCCCGAGAGACACTATTCTTTCCAGGCGAATATCTCAATGTGAAAATGGCGAACAATTTTGAAAATATTCTCTATTGTTCATACTAGACTCTTCTACGATCCTGCAGGGTTTCCTAAAAATTTGAGGATCCATGTCGATGTTATAATTAAAACCGTGCCATTTGAATATTTGATACACTTACCAGATGCTTGCCACAGAAATTCTGTGCTTTCATGGTCGGTAAATCTAGTAGAAACTGGTACGAATGGTCGGCTAATAACACGCTTCACAGTTTAAAAGAAAAATCGCGACAGTTGGTAGGAAAAGTGGATTCGCGTGACAACTACCTGAAGTCGGAGAGTTGGCGGTGCCGGGCAGAGAACTGCGATATTCTTATTCAGCCGCATTAGTCTGTCTAATGCCGGAGGGTTGCAAGCTCCCACGGTCTCTTCCGATTTGTCCAGAGTGTTGCGAAAGGCTGTTGGTCCAGACGAAAGGAGGTCGAGCCCGCTGGAAAGAATGGGTGGAAATGTTAGCAACACTCCAATTGAACATGTAACATTGAGCCCCGCGCAGTGTCCCTCCTTGTTAGAGTGGAATACGGCGCAATTGTGGGGAATGTCGGAGTTGGTGGCGGGAACGGGAGAAGCGCGCTCTTTGGCCCTTTTGGAAGAGTGAGTAGTCTGACAAGAGACAAGTCTGTGATTCTCGAGTGTCGGATTGGAGCGATGTTGGATGGAATTGGTGAATAAAGAGGGAGTTTCTCGGCGTACGGCGGCTCGCCGCGATTGCTCTTACGGGGTTCCCAGAGGACTTATTCGATAAGTGAGAGCCGTATTGATATTTTCTCGTTGTTTAAGCCGTCATTCGATGCTTTCTGCAGGGCTAATCTTGCTTTCTAATCTAACCACTACCACTGTCTAATAAGTTAATCCCAGCTCGAAAAACGAGCGGATTGTGGCTTGCCGAGGGCAAAACCCACCCTAGAGCCAACTAATGAGATCACACGCCTCAGGTGGCATCAGGGGTGTTCAACATTCTGCAAATATCCGCTTAAATATTTGTCTAAAAGGAGGGAGAGCTCGTGAAAGGCTCGACACGCGGCTGCCAGGGTTTTCGAGTAAAAACAGCTGGGTGGGATCGATTTTGGCGGGAATATTGCGGTCCGCGGACGTTTAGCCGAAGAAGAGTGTGACTGGTGGCCGGTGGCCGCTCGCCGGGACAAGACGCTCACAAGTTTTAAGGGTTTGAAGGCTTGTAGTCCGGTGAGGGGCCAAGAGGAATTGGCTGTGATCGGGGATGCGTGAGGGGCGGTGGCAAAATCTATCGAATGATATCTTCATAAATGATGCCGGCCGGGCCTTAGCCGGGATGCGGAGATGTGGGTCTGGTTACGCTCGAGTGGTTCGGTCCCAGTCTCATATGACCGAGCACCTCAAGGGTGCGCTTGCGACATGGAAGCAATGGCTGGCATTAACTTTAACAGTTTATTATGTCGGGTTTGTTTTAACCGGCGGTGTTTGTTGAAGATTGGGCGTGGTTTGCCCACCCCTGGTCAGCGGGGATAGGCTGATCGGGGGGGTGGAAAACGAGATTACTTTGATCCTGAATCCAACAAACTCAGACTGATGCCTGCTAACCGCAGCTCTTCCACTCGTACGCCTCGAATAATCCAATAGTTCACCAGCATTGACGCAGTCTGTTGGCTTGTACCTGCGATATATCTCCTTTTTCCGCTCTCCGGCTTTTGCATCGCCGCGACGCGACGGATCCTACTCGACTCCGGCCAGATCGCCGCAGGGCCGAATCGTTGATACAGACTACCTCAACGGAAGACCGTGAAATGTTTGCCACTAACCGTATCGACCTTTTTAAAACAGCCGCCGCGCTGCCTCGTCGCGCTGCCGATCTTTTTACCTACCTCCTCTTGTCATCCGCAGCCTGCAATCGGCTAAACCCGGAAATCCCATTTGCCTTTCCAGGTCTCTGTTACTTGACTTTTCCCCCCAGCCACCCCCATCCACCCCCATCCTCCCTTCTGCCTCGCGATAATCCTCCTGTGATCTTCACATTAAGGCTTCGAGATGCTCCTCGCCACTCTCGCACCGCTGATTACGTGCATTCGGACTCTTAACACTCTTGCGCAACGCGCTCCTGCCTCGCCGGCTCGTTCGGCACAAGCCACACTCTTCGCTGTCCTTCGGCTCTTCGAAGACTTAAAAGCTCCTTCCAAACCGACTGCCGGGGTTTTTGGAATTTTTCGACCTTTCTGCCGAGGCCGACGCGAGAACTCCTGACTCGGGCGATCGCCAAGACTTTCTATTCGAGTGAGAGATTTGTCGCGATGTTGATTATAGTCGGTGATTGACTCACTTTCCTTTTTCCAAAATACAAGCTCGGGGCTGAGAATTCGGGGAATGATCAATTTGAAAATGAAATATTACTTGCATGGGATTAAACTTCTTGAACTGGTTATCTCGATATCTCAATCATTCTTTCGTTTGATCTAATCTAAAAGATTTACCATAAACTTCCTACTGAAGCCTTGCATTATTCATTCGATACTTATTAATCGAGATCATAAATCATCGGTAAAAAATAAAAACGCATTCGATAAACTGTATCATCGGGTCAACATTGACTCCCATTGACATTTTGACTGGATTGTCAAATCTGCGCAAATATTTCACGACTAATGAAAACTCAGCTTACCCTCTCGACGAGTCACGCGTCACGCGGCGCAAAAAGCGAAATTTTCGTAAACGTGACGTTATTGTAAGGGCGACGAGCGTTTTACTGAGAACCCAAGCCGGCGGGAAGCGGCGCGTTTGTCCTGGTTAGCCGGCGGAAAACGGTGGTAGGCTGAATCCTGAAAGAGGGAACCCACGTCCCGGGAGAGTCTTACTGGTGTAGGTTCACACTAGTTTTCGTCGCTCCAGATTGAATTCCACCCTTAACTGGTTCACATTTCAATCAATGTGTAGCTGGTGCAGCGCACAAAGGCTGCTTACCTGCCTATTTTGTTCGCAGTTTAGTCCTGCTCGTCGCACGATACACTCCTGTCCGCGACGAGCCGCACTCCTCGTCTTTCCGTCCGCTTCTTCCCTAGTTTCGCCTCGCCATCCTCTCTCCGTTGACGTTGCCCATCGTTACTGTACGATAACCCGCCTGAAAGGATATTGTTTATTCAATTCAATTGTGACGAAATAACGCGCTACGCCACGACGCAACGTCTGTCCTACGTTTCTTGAAGCAGTCACGGGATCCACTGGCAAGTGGCAGAACCTCTCGCAGCGGCAGGTGAGTTGAATGCAGTGTCGATTCGGGCCGGTCGTCGAATTTTCTAACAGAAAATCATCAAATCAGGATTTCTTCCGTGGATTCTCAATCGAACGTTTTCAAAGATTTTATTGTTCGTCCAAGCATTCAGTGACTCATCCTGTGGACAATAACAAACAGACATTTAAAAATAGTTGGAATAAACTAAAAATCTGAATAAATTAACAAATAAAATTTAAGAAACTCGAAAGTGATTGTGCATTGAATATCTCGAAATGATAATTGTTGGGGAAAAATACTAAATAGAAAGAGAAGAGTTTGAATAAAGACACACTCGGTTTAAGAATGCGCGTAAGGATGTCGATGTTGAAATGTTGGATTGATTGGAGGCTAGGAGAGGCAGGCAGGCAGGGGAGTCGTCGGCGAGTAAGCAGCTGGGCAGTTGGGCACGTCTCGTGGTCTCGAAGGCCAGGAATAGGTGTGGGAAGATGCGACAAGTGTGGTTGGAAGTTGAGCGGGAGTAATCGCAAAATGCTACGGGATGCGAGGGAAGTGAGTGGAGCGAGAGCGAGCGGGAGTGAGAAGCGAGGCGAGTGGACGGTAGTGGCAAGTACGTACACGAAGAGTTGTAAAGGTCATGCCTCTTAGTGCCTTCCTCAGCTTGCAAACGCGTTCTAAGAAGGCGGCGAGCAGATAACCTGCTCAATGACAAGTGCGAAGCCACTAGAACGTACACTCTGTACGTCGCTCCCTTGGACTTTTTAATCTAGTTGCACACGCTAGCCATTATTCACGGTATATCAACCGATCCAACACAAGCTCCGCCGCAGCGCGCGAGCAGCGCGAGCAGCGCCGCCTACACGCCGGGTGTCAGCCGCGCACAGAAATCATTTCACGTTCGATTGCATTCCATATCCCGAGAAAAATACCGACCCTCCTCTCCTTACACGAGGCCGCGTCGGCATAAACCCCGCCGCGGACGATATGCTCGCGCGATTCGCCCCTCGAGTTATGCGCCAGTGCCGCTTGTGCTCCCAGTCTTCTAAACACACTCTTTTTATCTTTTTCCTGTTAAATGTTCCTCGCAGCCTTCCCTCCCGCCGATATATATGTGCCAAGGAAAGCTTCCGATGCAACAGCAAACGGTACGTCTGCCAAATTCAAGTTAACCAAAAACTCTGTGTTACTGTGTTACCTTTCGAGACGCAGTGTCTCTTCCCGCATATATCTCAGTGCGAAGAAAATGTTGAGAGCAGTAGTCTACCGAGTCCATGTTAACGAAACTCTGTTGGGTGATCGAGATCGACTTGGCGAGAGGAATTACGAAGCGCAAAGGTTAGGGTGTGAAGCGCGAACCTGAATCGGGAGATTGAATGAACCTCGTAGGAGTAAGAGTAAGGAAGAGCGGGCAAGAAAGAAGGAGAAAGAGTGCGAGGGGTCTGAGGGGAGTGGAAAGAGGGGACGATTC
This sequence comes from Crossocerus cetratus, assembly GCA_963675795.1. Classification (NCBI taxonomy): domain Eukaryota; kingdom Metazoa; phylum Arthropoda; class Insecta; order Hymenoptera; family Crabronidae; genus Crossocerus; species Crossocerus cetratus. The sequence goes on from OY776667.1 coordinate 22,089,710, forward strand.
GGAATAAGATATACGCTCGAAAAAAGGAGGAGGTCGCTTCTGGCCGTGGTATCTTCTCGCACTTCGGACAGGACCAGGGAATACGAAGTCCCGGCATGCGGTGATATCGATTCATTACCATGCCTCGGATCCAGAGAGCAGGGTGCAACTCTGCATCCATTAGGTTAATTGCGCCCCTAAGTCTCTCTCTTCCTGCCAGCTCTTCCTTCCCGGGCTCCTTCCTTGTCGGTTGCTTTACGCGCACTTGAAATGCAACGCCAGATAAGTCGTCAACTCGACCCGCTCCCGCCCTAACACAGTCACTCTCTCCCTCTCTTTCTCTCTCGGCCTCTTCCCACCGGCGCCACGCCAAGAGTGAGAAGGCAAGAGCGCACCTTCCCGCTTCGAGAAGGAGAAAGAGGCGAAATACACAGACACACACGAATGTGTAGTCAGTGCTCAGTGAGATTCGACAGCTACTTCGCCCGCCGCCACCATTATCGCTGCTTTCTTCTTGCATGGGAATACCTGTCAGGCTTATTGCTCCTTTTCCTCCCAACGGCTCTCGTCCTCTGGGAAGTTGGAGCTGCTTGAACTCGTGGCAATTTTGAGGAATCGTCTTTGGTCTGTGAGACAATTGTAATTCGAAGGCGATAATACCGCGTGTCTGGCGTAAGAGGATAAAGTATGCAGAGCGTAACATTACACAGGCTCATAAAACTGAGGAAACCAGCGGAAGCGAGGTGTGAATCTTCTTGCTACGTGCTAAAATTGTAACGTTGGTTGTAACTCGTATGGGATTACCGTTGAGTGTCTGGTGTGAGTATCCTATTGACACGGCGCCAAGTACTTGGTAAATTGTTTACTCTAACGTAGTTGGCTCGGTTATTAGGTGGCTGATCGAAAACTAGGATGCACCGGGAGAAGCGTGCAATTACAGTTGCCAATTGGCAGTTAGCGGTGGCGCGCTTTCTTCTTGCGGAAAAATGAAGTTGTCGGAAAAAGCAAACATGGCATTAAGGATTTGCTTTCTTTGGTCTTGGAATCGGTAGGAAAGCAACGCAGATCTAATCTCCCTCGCCTGCGTTCCTCACCGAGCGCGCGCGCGCTCGCTATGAATATTTCATACTTTATTGAAGGCTATCAGAGTGCGCGCCGGATAATTAGTGGATCTTTGCTCGACTTGCTGATTTTAATGGCGCAAACAGCACCTCCGAGTGTAAACGGGCGCATTTACACGCGTTTCGTGTCACGCACGGACCTCGCAGTCATCCTTTCCACTGTTTAGAGACTGCGAGCTTCCTTTCCATCTACCAATTGGATTGTTAATATTGAGAATAATGTTGGCTCGCGTGGAGTGGACGAAATTTGTCGAGTCGGGGTAATGCGAGGCGAGGGGCCGCGCGGGAAGGAGCTGCGTGAGGCGTCTTCGGTTATTTATGGCAATATTGATTATTCATGGGGGACGAGGAAGGGTCGGTGAATAGGAATAATTAAAAGAGAAAATATAAGGGAAGCATTTAGCAGGGAGGAGAGAGAGAGCGTGGGCGGAGGAGCGGTTAAGGGTCCGGGAGAAGGTGTGCCTTTGGCAGACAAGCAAGCAACCAGCCAGCCAGCCAGCCACGATAAGTAGAATGCGAGAGAGACCCCGATAAATCTGGAGCGTCCGGTAGCTTTTCCGTGTCGGACGGACGCGCCCCAGTGGACAGAGGATGTGTATCGTAAAACAGGAGGAACACTTCCATTAGATAATTAATTTTACCTTTAATGAGCCTGCCGGGGACACGTATGTTAATGCGGATCGCGTAAGATATTTACATTTGCAGGGAACCTGCCGCTCCCCACTAACCGGCCAACTCCCAACTGCGGCCGACTCCTCTCCCGGGACTTTTGGACATTCTAGAATATTGACCGATACCTACGCGCTCTCCGACTCCGCCGAAGATATAACTCGTTTCGCCTCCTCCCCGGGAGGACGGGAGGCGAGGAAGGAGCCAAGAAACAGCCGACTGACCGACCGACCTCGCGCCCTTTTTCTCGTAAAACTCGCCAACGAGCCGATAGATAGGTGTGTCTTCTCCCCGGACTTCTCGAGCTGTGACATCGGGCTCGATGCTACTCGGCTCGAATCGATGCCTCGCTAACAGCGAATAAAGCCCAATGGAAACAGGACCAAGAGGAGTCAAGCGAGAAAAGGAGAAATCAGAGTCCAGAATTCAATTAGGTGAAGATTCAATTAGGAGAAACGCGCCGAGTCTTTGCGGACGAAGATCTAATTTCTAAATAACAGTATGGTTGAGTTAGAATTGTGTATTAGTGTAGGAGTAGTGATTGAAGAGGAAGAGTGTCATCGTATAGAGAGAAGGAGAGAGTGGATCGACCAGTGGCTATATTGGTCGTTCCCATCGAATAATTTAATTCCGGCTAAAACCTTAAACGAGTGGTGCTAAGCCTGCCAAGGGGTCATTGGAACCTGCACGAATACAAGAAGCCCGGCGCTCCGGTGGGAGTGCATGTCTTGAGACCGAGAGAGAGAGCGAGAGAGCGAGGGAGCGGGTGATCGGAGCCCTAGGAAGAAGACAAGAACAGTGGCCGGGGACAACGGACGGTTCCAGCATGCGTGTTCCCTGCGATTGGCATGACGTTAGTTTGTTTTCGCACCTGTTGACTTGGAACTCGGTCACTTGATTAATGACTCGCCTTTCTAAACCGTGGGGCTTCAAGATTTCTTACCCTTCGCACGGAAGAGACCTTCGCGTGAGACCTCTGCCTATCACTCTCCTCGCTTGTGCTAGTATCCCATTTTCCGATACTCGCCTCCCTCGCGGCCTGTACTTTGCAAATACAACAATCCAAGCGACCGGCTTCTTTTTTCCTTGGGAGAGTCCGGAAAGAGGCCCGCTCAAAAGTATCATAGATTTTCCAGTCATTATTCAAGGAGATTCGAGTCGTTCTGTTTCGATATGTAACGGTAACGCCATTACGTCTAATTGGCATATTAGTCTGGGCATTAGACGGGGAACGGGAGCGTAAAGAATCGTCGGGGTTTTCTTTAAAGCGCTGCTCTCGCTTAGCATTCCAGTGGAAGTAACCAAGTACATAGTAAGTACAACCTCAAAGGCAGAGGAGCGCGTCCGCGGTGCGGATCCCTCCTTCCTTTATCGCCCGTGTGAGGAATTCATTAGCATAATCGCCGGGAGAGTTTAATTACGCGGCGATAGCCGCTAGATGCGCAACGGGTCCAGTTTTTCTTGATTCGGAAAATTTATTCGCCTACGTGTGCTAGCCGACTGCCCGGGAGAAATCTCGATAGCCGCCCCGGCCCCCCGGCACGTGCGCTTCACGGCCATTTAACCCTTGCACTGCAATACTCGAGTATGCTCCATACTCCAAGGGTGGTTTTGACCAGTTCCTCCCTGGGAATGTGATAGAGCAAGTATTGTTGCTCAGGCTTCTTTTAATTCCATGGATTTCGGGCGAAGGTAAAGCGAGTGATTTCCTGTGCGAATAAAGAGTAGCCGAGGTTTATACTTACGCGGAGTTCTGTACTCATATACTGGTATCGCTTCCGGCCGTGGAAGGCAAAGTTTCATTTTCCATTAAAACGTAATTATCGCGGCCTCGCGAGAGCGCGGCTGCCCAATTCAGTGGAATTATTATCTCGCGGTAAAGCAGGCCCTAATTCCCTTTCCACGTGACCAATGGGGAGGTTATCTTTCCAGCGAGATCTCGCCCGATAAAATCTGTCCTCCATTCCTGGCGGTGGTCGGGCGGCGCTGGCGTCGCCGGCGTTGGCTCACTGCATGGAAAAGCGGCCGGCATAACATGTAATTTATAACCGCCGGCATCAATTAGACTGAAAAATTGCCCCGCCTATCCAACCCTCGTCCCCGTCCCCCCGGGCCACCCCGCCACCTCCATCCTTGGCGGACCCTCGCTTTCGCACTCTTTCTATACCTGCAATCACTCCTTTGTCATTCGCCTCCCATTTTGTGTAGCTAGCCGAGATAATAGCGATACGGGCGCTCGGCTGCCCTCGGGAATCACTGTGGATCGCATTAATGAAGTTAGGCTCGAAAATTTACCCGCCCGTTGAATCAATACTGCCCGCTGCGGCTCCCTCGGAGCTTAACGCATTGGCACCCGCCGACCACCTATGTACTACTCTTATGACCCAGCATTTTCTACTACAATTTCGATACAATTACACAATATTTACCATTTATAACATCATTATCAAAAGTATTTTATTATCTTATAATTGTGAAATTTTATACAGACTTTCTGAGTAACAGTGTTAACCGTTGATGTTTTGTTTGTAGTATCGCGGTGTTAGGGTGGAGGTGGTAGAGATGATAGTTGGAAGGAAGGCGGCAGTGGGCAGGATTGATTTTCCAGTTAGCCGGAGAGGCTCGCTTCTTCCCCCCAGTAATGTTTACAAGCTCCGGCGCCTTATCTGGCGCTGTATATATAGCGGCGCCCTTACACTGGAAGCGTCCATTGGTGGCGTGGATCTTGAGCCGTGTCTTATCTACCCTCAAAAATCCATAGTGGACCCACCCTTCGGGGGCGCGTGCGCGCCTCTTCATTTCCCCTGTTTCGTTTCTAGCGACCAATCCCCTCACCCTCTCGCATCCCCTCGGCGTCAGGCCGCCCCTGCGCCACATCTCGTGCACTGCGGGATTTTGCTCTTCTTTCCGCCTTTCTTCTTTTCCCACTTGGCGCCGCGGCCGCTTTCTTCTCGGGCTATTGTTCCTTGGCCGGGAAGGATCGCCTCCGGGATACGGCCGGCCTCCTCGCCCGCCGCGCTCGCCATTATGCAACCCTCTGCCCTCCCCGATCGACGACATTTACAGCAAGATTAGCTACCCCCGCCGAGGATCCATCCCTTCTGGAGCAGCCGAGAAGAAAATGGCGGCAGCCTTCTCTCCCCGAGAGAGAACTCTTTAAACCTACGGCTTTCCTATTGCGCTGACGTCAATGAGCGTGTAATTGATTGGTGTCGCTTTTGATTTCAGCCTGAAGCCGCCGCAGAAGGATGGTGTGACCAAGTCGAATCCCAGCAAGCGTCATCGCGAGCGATTGAACGCCGAGCTGGACACGCTGGCCTCGCTGCTTCCGTTCGAGCAGAATATCCTCAGCAAGCTCGACCGCTTGAGTATCCTGAGATTGAGCGTCAGTTACCTTCGAACTAAGAGTTACTTTCAAGGTATGTCCTTTTTCTGTCTCTCGGATAGCTTGGCGTGGCGGTGCTGGGAAACTGTTCCTGGAGATTGTTAAGCTGTCGGCTCTAAATAGTCAAAAGTGGCCGAGTGTCGAGGGCAATGATTGTTGAGTCTGAGGGAGAGAGAGAGAGTGAGAGAGAGAGAGAGAGGATTGGTAGGAAGGTGGGAAAGAAGGCATGCAGGCAGCCGTGAATGCTGTGGATGCTCGAGGGCTAGGATAAGAAGGTGGTTGCGGAGATGCAGAAGAAGCGACAAGTAAGGTCATGGCGTTGGCGTTGGCAAAGAGACAGAACGGTCGTTGAAACAGTTACCGAGCAGTTCCGAGTCTGCGAGGCACGTCTCGATATCGCAGATCTCGCAGTATATCACCGGACTGGGACCCACGAGGTGGTTGCTGGCTGGGCTCTACTTAAGCTCTCCCGGGCCCACTGCTACTAACGCGCCATCCTAACCTAACTGCAACCGAGCCACCACCACCACCACCAGCATCTCTCGCTCCAGGCTTCTTCTTCCTCCTACTCCTCATCCCGTTGGGCCCAACCTAACCCTCTCTCGGTCCCCCGGCTCGGGCCCCGCCGGACACGGCGATCGCTTTCTCCAACAGCCCGAGGCATTGTTCACACCGTTTTAATAGGTATTCATTGTCGGACTTCAGATCTTTTCCGAAATGTTCCGGGCCCCCGGGTTCGCCCCTGATGCCCCGATACCTCCGAGTTACCTTCGATACTTAACCACCTCGCACACTGCGCTTCCCGCTCATAATTAATTGCTCCTCCCGGATAATCCATCTACTCCTCATCCTTTCTTCCCTTATCCGAGATGGTCGATCGTTTTAATTAGCACTTGCGCTCCGGCCCGCACTCACCGCGTAAATGCCGTAAATCGACAGTTTATATTAGTAGCATTAGTTTTGTTTATTGTAGATGTTAGACAAGAGGCTGAGGCGTAGATTAGTAGGGTTAGATTTGCGGGTTGTAAATTAATTGGAGATAATTGGTTCGAAGCCTGCAATTTATTATGTATATGATGTGTTGGGAATAGAGGTTTTTATATGGGAGTGAAATGTATGAGTTGGATAATGAGACGCATTACAACTAGGACGGCCGTTGATTGATAAGTTGGTAGATTTTATCGAGACCAGTGGGTAATTGTTCGTTAAAATTCCAGGTAGTCGAGAGCTATCTATCAATGTTTCCTATAAAAACGCACTCTTATAATCGACATTGAATCATCGCAGCGCGCACGCGCCGGAATGACGCTGGAAGTCATAAATGTTAAAAGACCCATAAAACGTTGATCGAGAGATAGGCCGAGGCGGTGCGCGGCCACTTTGTCGTTATTGCGGCGCATTTGCATGTTATTTCATCCAATCAACTATCGCCTGAAAGTTGCTAGTCCAAAAGATACGGAAATATCCTTTAAAAATGTTAGCTGTAAAAGGTACAGGGTTAGTCACTTTGTACTCAATCACTAGTCAACTATAAATGGCTGTTATGGCCATATTTCTAGCCAGAAATCCCCTTTGGACCACTGATTTTTTGCAGAATCTTAGTTTCTAGGGTCAAACTAAAGAAATATGAAGAATTCGGGCGATTCCGGGAAGGGTCGAAAAATTGAAAATTTTTGCATACCTACCCCTTCTCATTTTTTCGATTTTTTGACATTTTTTCAACTCACCCGATTTTGACATTTTTTCATAGTTTTACCCCTAACACTAAGAAATAACACAAAATTAGTGGATCAGAGTCCGTAGTTGGGTCGTATGAGCGATAATTCGCCGATTTTCGGACCAAAATCGTCGAAATCGCATCCGTATGGCACAGTTTTGGCCTCCGACGAACTAATTTCGGGTGGAAACTTAGTTTCTAGGCTCAAACTAAAGATACATCAAGCATTCAATCGATTTTGGAAACCTTCGAAAAATCGCAAATTTTTCCATACCTACCCCTTCTCATTTTTTCGATTTTTCGACATTTTTTCAACTCGGCCGATTTTGGTATTTTTCAATAGTCTTATCCCTAAAACTAAGAAATAACACAGAATTAGTGGGTTAAAGTCGGTAATTGTGTCGTACGAACGATATTTCACCGATTTTCGGACCAAAATCATCGAAATCTCATCCGTTCGGCACAGTTACGGCTTCTGACCAACTAATTTTGTGCTGAAAGTTAGTTTCTAGTGTCAAACTAAAGAAATATCAAGCATTCGTTCGATTTCGGGAACCTTCGAAAAATTGAACATTTTTCCATACCTACCCCTTCTCATTTTTTCAAATTTTCGAAATTTCTCCAACTCGGCCAATTTTGGTATTTTTCGATAGATTTAACCCTAGAACTAAGATACTATACAGAATTAGTCGGCCAGAGTCCGTAATTGTGTCGTACGAAGGATATTTTCGAAAATTCAGAAAAAATCATTAAACACTCATAACGATTCCAAGCCAACTGAATCATCCTGTACTCTCCTAAGAAAGTTTAATAAACATATAACTTTTTTATTGTGATATTTTAGTTACCAGTGGAAGCGTTAAATCACTAGGTGAGGCATTTAATGGCACTGCCGGTGTGCGTAAGGGATTAGCCTGGTGTTGAGTCATGAGTCATAAACTATTGGTTACCTGGGTACTCTCGGGGAGGGTTCCAAGAAATCTCCTTTCACCCCCATGATATCCTTACCATCGACCCACCGTAACCAGGGTGGATGGTAACCATGGTACGATGTACAACTAATGCGCCAGCATTTCCATATCCCGCCGAGACTCCCTCAACCTCCAGCACCGCAACACTACATACTTCAATATCTTCTCAACCACTAATCAAGCTGACCTGCGGATCTGAAAAGACACAAGTTATCAAAACGCGAGTGACTCGCTCCGCAAAAAGGTGCGAAAAGGTGGTCAGCCGCTGGGCTCGCCGGGTGTAAATCCTAGGAAGGGCGTGTTCCGGGATGAATTAAGCAGGAGGAAGATAGGAGAGAGAGAGAGGGAGCTCATTACGGGGAAGTAGCGGCGGCTGAGTACGTAAATGAAAAAAAGTTCGTTAGGACATCTGGCGAGGGTTAGTTGTCGGGGGGAGGAGCGGCGTCACGAGACGTTGCAGAGTATTCCGATAAAATGAGGTGTCCGCGCAGCGCCCTTTCGCATTCTTCGCGACCGGGAAAGACCCTTAGCGGAGAGACGGCTAGGCTCTGCGTTAGCGCGAGTAAGAAGGAATTGGATGCACGCGCGCACTGCCCGATCGTATCGGCCCCGGCAGATAGTTAGTCCTTTTTCGAGAGAGAGAGGCCGAGATCCGATTCGGCCGGTAATCGGTTCGACCGCGGGCCCGCATTAACAGCCACCGGACACGCGATAGCCATCGCTCATTAGCGTCATTATTAAAAATGTCGCAATTAAACTCTGCCGAATATCGACTTATACGGCCGCCGCCGGCTCTAACTGTTCTTCCACGTCTTCCTCTAACAAGTGAAACGCTTCATTACGTACACGCGATCCTCTCCCCCTTCCTCCTTACGCTCCGCTTCCTAGCTTTTTTCGCGGATCCATCTTGCGATCTTTATAACGACCTCCTTAATATCTGATTCCCTCGGCAATGTCTCGCTTCCTGTCCACTGTCCCATACGTGAATGCAAACTCTAACTGGCCCTGCCCGACCAAATTCTCTATTCAGAGCTCATCTTCTACTACCAGCTTTTCCCAATCCTCCCACATTAATTTTCCCACTACATATTACAGAGAACCCCGAGGAGAAAGCCTCAGCTCAGAAGAATCGTCGGTATGCAAAGTGTCATCGAAGCTCTCGTTGGCGAACAATGCAAATTGCGCGACGCATGCAAATGCGTCGGCTGGTTATTCCGCTCCCGTGCGCCGCGCAGCTGCAATCAGTGGAAACTGAAATCGAGGCTTAATGTATCTCGACTAGTTACCTTACCCCTTGGCCCCGTGCGCGAGGGGGGAGCGAGTACCGGGCGAAGTAGCATGTGGCCGACACGATCGGCGCACCAGATTCATAAAAATTAACGTTCGAGCTTGTTATGGTGATGCACTGGTCCCACCGTTCCACGAGCAACAGCTTCGATAAGAGCGTTGGTGCAAGACGCAACCCTGTTATTAGCAGTAACTATGGCCGCGCGCAAACGCGTACTGTGCGAACTCGCGGCAAGGTGCGACCTCTATTTCGCAGCGGCTTTTCGCACTTATCGCCTCTGACAAACATAATTCTGTGCCCTGCGGAAGAATTCTTACTCTCAATTAAGAGAAAAGGTTTCATCCCAACTGGTCCAATTGTCCACTCAACAAAAACAAAAACTAATGAATTCCCTTCCATCATAATAGACACGTATAGTAAGCGCAATTTGAGCACCGACGAAGATTCATCATTCGCAGATAGCACCGGTGATGCCGGTAATTACTCTAATTAAAAACGACTTCGCCCTCCACCTCACTCGGCCAGAAATGATCTACGGCACATAACGAGCCATACCTGTACTTATATCTCTCGGCCAGACTGTCCCTTTCACTATTTCACAATGTTCCCTGCATCGGAGCTTTATCTTTAATGTATTATTTAATTGCTCCTGCAATTTATAGATCGTCACTCTTTTTTCTCCATCTCATCAGCGACCAAGCGTCAGCTATGATGCCACTCTGCCACGCGAACCTTCTCATAGGTGTCGATGACGTTTCCAAGTTTAGAAATTGATTTATGGGAAGAACTCGGTGTGCTAATTAACTCTCGATTTCTTTATAAATAAAACTGTTACACCTTGGAAATGATGTGAAGTGAAGTTTCCGTGTAACTGTGTTGAGTTGAATCGTTTTAGTTTCTAAAAAGGGGAGTTATTCCTCGTCGCATTGATAAAATAGTTGGCCGAGTTGTTGGCATGGTGGTTTAAATGAGACGTTGGTAGGCATAATGCGGCTTCATAAGCCGACAGAGTCGTTTTCCCTCTGACGGAGATTCAGCGGGAAAGATAAATTTGCGCATTGGTACCTTTCCTATCCCCTCGCGCGGCCAGAGATCCGAGGAGATAAGAGCCTTACGCGGACGATGTTTTTCGTCAGTGTCGACGATAATACGGCTTATCGAACGATTATCAGAAATACCGGCGCTCGCCAGCGGTATATCGGGCAGGTGTGCAAGACACACTCGACTTCTTCCCTTTTACCTGCCAATCAACCGATGACTCACGCGCGCACTTCCATCTCCCAGCCGATGGTTATGCAAAACTATATACATCTCGAATTTGCATGCAAAACATTCTTCCAATTAAATTCCCTCGTTTTCCGTCACTCATTTCTGATTGAAAAGTGTCGCTCGTTAATTAGTCATTCTATCATCGAAATAAAGAGCACCGTCAACTTTCAATGTTTAGTCGCGGAGGTTCGCTCGCGCGTTCCAGTGATTCGGAGATTAGACATAGCTGCAATTGCAGCTGGTGTTACACGCGCGAGTGGTGAGTTGCTCCCTTTGACCAACGGAACGATCAATCAGCCACCATGACGCTAGCCTGATTCTTTCCATTAGTTTTTCCGAGCCCATGGAAGCGGGCTTCCTCGGTAAATATAGTAAGAACTTAGCTAACCTCGTTACTAATGATTTAGAGGACTAGCCTCGAGGAAAAGAAAAGATCAACTTCACCCCATGCCTTCTGATTAATCCATAGGTCGCAAGACCCCACTCAACAATCTCATCTACAACCTCTGCGTTACTCGACTCGACTCTACTCTCATTTTTCTACAGTCTTTAAGCTCTCTGATTAATTTCCACGATTATTCATGAAAAATACTTACTTTCCAGGGAACATTGCACTCCAACGCACTCGACCAAGTATATTGACACTGACAGAGAATGAAAGAGGATGAGAAATTGATTAAAATCGATAACCGGAATATTCGACATACTAAAGGGTTGAATGCAGCGAGGTATGATTGGCAAGTATGAGGAGCGCACGTGACTAGGATGTAGGCCGTGCGCCTCCGAATTTCCTGAGCTCTCGGAGCGACACTCACTTCCGTAAAGACAGCGCACGCATCGCGCGCGCCAGCACGCCACACCATCCTACATCACGATCAGCTGTGCTCTCTCTCGCGCGCTGCTAAGGTGGCTATCTTGGAACTCATGCCCTACTGACAAGATCCGCTCGCATGTCAGTCCTCGTTTAGGCTACGTGCGCATTACTCTGACGTAACCCGTAGGCACGTGATCCAGCGCACCCTTCACTCACTCCTCGGAGCCTAGTACTCTTCGAGTCAGGAGACAGTTCTCCCACTTTCGCCCGGCGAACTTCGGTCTTTAAGATTCTTAGTGCTTTCCGTTTAAGACACAGAGAGATACTGTATCGAATGTGCTCGGCAGTGGTGAGTCAGTTCAATGGGACTTTGGGGAGTTTTAGTTAGATTTCGAAATCTAGATAAAACTCACCAATGTTCCATTTGACTGAGCACAACCGACACAGTGTCTCTCTGTACCTTAAATGGAAAGCACCCTTAAAGTCAAAGTTTTGAGGGTAAAGTTTGAGATAAAAATTCTTTCCCATTTGAAAGCACTGAATCAAGAGAAAGTCGAACGTTGGCAATGTATGAATTACTGTACGAAATTACCAAGATAGAAATTGTGGTAGTTATAAGCTGGCTCCCTCGCGAGTGCAAGTTGCCAGAATAAGTTGAGCCTATTGGATGGGACGTGTGTGTGCTCGGCCTTAGCCTTCCGTCTCTCACGCGAGTTCCGAGCAGTGCCGGGCCGGCCAGGCACCACGTCAGCTGCCGTGGGGCTGATCAGGATTTCGCTCGTAAGCATATGTTCTGTAATACATACTGGCCACACGCACGCTCCTCCTTCCACGCGTGTGTCTGTGTCTTCTAAATTACGAGGCTCGGCCCGAGAGCTGATCGACGTCGAATTCACATGTACGCGCCGCCGTCACTACCACCAAATTAGATCAACTTTCCCCCGCCTCCCCCCCTGGCACCGGCCCCCTCGGCCCTCTCGGCCCAACCATACATTTACGCTCTTTGCACTTTTGCCGGCGTTTACTCGACACAGCTGAATTTAATGTCATTTTATTTTAACGCCATTAAGATCGAAACGATTTGAATTGCTCGTTCTATGTACTATGTTTAGCAGATGCAGAACGTGTCAGGCTAAATAATGGATAATTCATTGTGTACGGGCCATTTGTTTGAATGCGCGCACTCTCCGGTGATAAACAATGGCGAAGGAACCACTTAGTGTGATTGCATAAGATATTAATTGAGTGGGCATCCCCGGAGCCATTTGCTAGCCGCGGGGAACGTCAGGCTGCCGCAGGAGGTTTCGGAGTAATTTCGGGAATGACATATTCTCGGGAACAGCAGATTGACGATTAATTAAGAAAGGCGCGTAGAGGCCAAGCCCCTGCCCGCTGTCAGGAAGAGAGAGCATATGGTACAATCACATCACCGGATCTACTTGTCACGTCAACTGGTTTGCCCTTACAATTATCCGCCATCCTCTTACGACTTTCCTCCAACATCCCGCAATTAAGCTTCGCTCACCACTTTAGAAGGGTGAGTCAATAATTACCCGCAATGCGGCTGTAATCTTTTCTTTAAAGAAACACACGTGCAGATCTTCTCTTCTGCGAGCGTGTCCTCATTTTGGAAGGTCGCCCACTGCCCAACTAATAATTCAACGTAATTAAACAATTTCATCTAATCGGTTCACATGCGGCAGCCACCTCTATATTTAGCGCGCTGGTACTTTAAGCGGCAAGGAAAGAGGTGGTTCGCTTGACAACTACCTTAACAGGCGCAGTTATTATAAATCGCATCGCGGCTGGTTTTCCGTGCAATTTGTGTGGAGGCTGAGGGCGCCGAATTGGAGGCTTACCCTTTGCGCAACGTGAAACCGGCTGCGAGAGCGCATATCAAGTTAAAGTATGATGATCGCCGTCGCCCATCATTCCTCCGGGACTAATGTTCTTGGAACAACGCTCTACGTACCACTGGGGATCTCTTAAGATCTTCCTCCCTTAAAATTAACCAACATTCTTTCGAGTTAGTTGGTATTTATCTGGCTCTGCAAGTTCTTTTGGAATTTGTATTAACCGCTCGAGTGATAAAGTCGGTTAACTCGGGAAATTCTAAATGATCCCTCGGGGTTGTTGGTGGAAAGCACCGAGAGCGCAGAAATATGAGCATTTGCCGAGGGACTCGAGTCGGACTCGGCGGAAAGTGGTGTGAAGCTCATAACGCAACAGTGCTCGAATGGTGATGCGTCAGCCTGTCGTACGACTCGTAAAACCGGCAAGAAATCTGAAACGAATGGAGAATAAATGTGAGCAGGCCGAGTGGAGTTATGGTAATTGCGAATTTCGCGTCGCCTCTAAACGTGCCGGTAAATATGCTCCGATCCCCCGAGCTTCTTCTTCAAGCTAAGTCTCTACCCTTTCGTAACTCTTTGTTTCACTTAATCCGTGCGAAGTACAATCTCGCAAGAAGACAATTGGAAACTGTTGCCCCGAGATTGCAGGGACTTCTTTGGTCTCTCTGCTAGAGGTTGGATTATCGAAATTTGCGGATGAATAAAAGATGCAAAAGCGAAGAGAGAAGACGCGAGATTCGGCCGTGAATTCACTTAGCGAATTCGGCGGCAGTGAGGCTGGCGGGTCAGGATGGCCGTGATATCAATTAGAGAAAAAGGAGCAAGAAGGCATAGGGCGTCTGGCGAGGGCCCGGGCCCCGGCTGTGAAGGTAAGAGGGCCGCTTCTTTTTGGAGGAGCGTGGTCGAAGCATGAAAGGTGAGCCGCCGAACGCGGCTGCCGGGTTACGCTCGGCGGTTGCGCGAAATCTCCCGAGCGCGTCCGTCTCGCTCTGGACCCGGGCATCAATACAGCAGAGGCCCCGGTAGATTTTCGACAGGCCCCGCACACGGACGCACAGAGCGTCTGGGGCCTGTGTGTATCTGCGGGGTTTACCGTCGGACGCAAGCCGCAAGGGAGGAGCAAAGAGGCGACTGGCGAGCTGCACACCACATCACTTTCGGTGTTGGAGTCTGGGCATCAATACAGGGCCCGCGGGATTTGGGCCGAGGCAACGGGCTTACGGTGTATGTGGTGTACGTGGCGCACCGATCGACGCAACCCGCAACGGAGGAGCAAAGCACACCAGGCCGCAGAGCGAAGCTACACCACATCACTTTCGGTGTTCCCGGCCCGTCCCCCGACACTCGAGACACGCTGCCTTTTTCTTTCTCCTCGCTGGCTCGCTCGTTCGCTCGGGCCGCGATTTTCTAGAATTCGCTCGGCTTCCCCGCTTCGATCCGCCAACCACCGACTGATTCCCTCTCGCCTACTCGGCTCTTCCTCGCCTACTCGGCTCTTCCTCGCCGGCCGAGGACGAGGGAAGAAGAAGAAGAAGAGGAGGAGGAAGAAGGAGAAGAAGGGAGAATGAGAGGGGGAGACGCTCACCTGCCTCGGGAACGTTTCTCGAGCTCTTTTACGCTACTACATCACCTCAAAGCTTACTATTCCCCAGCCTTCCACCGCATCTACCTCCTCATCTTCTTGTCTCTGCCACCCATCCCAGCCTCCCCCCATCGGCCCTTATCATCTGGTCCATCTGCCTTCCCGCCGCTTCGTGGGAAAGCAGCCGCATCGATCGCCTCTCCGCCACCGCCGCCGCCGGACCATTGATCGCCCTGCTCGCAATCCGCGATCAGGCTCGCTCGCCCGGAAGATCCCCTGTCAACTCGGTAAAAGTTAACCCACCACTATGCACATCCACCTCCGCACCGTCTCACTCTGCCATTTCTTCCCTTAGGTCACAGCGCCGACCGCGACTCCACCGTCTCCACCTCCACCTTCTCTCCAGCCAACCCACCAACGCACCAACTCCGTGGAATTCAGCTACCTAGGACCCAACTCCTTCCACTTGTTTTCTCCTTCGATTAATATCTTCGTCAGCGGCCACCGACAACTTGCTACTGTTGAAGGCTGATACGTCGATGCTTCGTAGCCTTGGCTCGCGCGAAAGGCTTCGCTGCCTTTTGTTGAATCGCTGATTTACCGCGCGTGCGATTAATAAATCGATCATTGTTCGAATGTAATTTTCGGGGGTGCGGAGGGGGAGATCTGACCCCGAAAAGCGACCCTTCGAGTAGTCCGGAGAGCACTAGGATCAAGGGTAACATTAGCGCTGGCCATATTACATGTCAGAGGTATCTGGTATAGCCGGCCCTTTCATAGGAGGCAATGTCCACAGTATTTCACGCAGTCCGACTGAGCAATAGGCGTGTAAAATGATTTGCTGTAAATCTACCATCTAGCCGGCTCCCGGTCTACCTTCACAAGAAGCGCACCTGGCGTATCTCACCGTAATTCCCCGAGCTGCAAGGGCGAGAAATTATCTTCTATCCTTCATATTTCACCTATACAGCCCCCACAGCTGTGAAACTCTCCCGCTCTCTTCCCTGGCTTGCTTCCACCACCAACCCTCTCTCTCTCTCTCTCCCCACGTGCCGGCTAGTTTCTGCCATATATACCTCTACGATTATCTACTCCGCCCACCCACTAGGAGTCTGAGTCACCCGTGGATGAGTTCCTCCGGGGTCGCGCCCGTACCTCAAGCGCACCGGGACTGATTCAATTTCAAAGATCCCAATGAATAAAGGCCGCCTTTTCCTACCAATCGAGATAGTCCTGCGGGAAATCAGCCAATTCACCTTGTCATGATATGGGCAACAGTCCCTCGGATAGTTCGGGGTTCGACGCGAGTACCTGTAAGGACTTGTATCATTATTAGCAGCTTATTAATTCGTAGAAACCGATTAGACCGAGTAGATTAGCCCTTTGATTAGAGCGCGGTCTAGGGATTGGTAGATAATTGTACGGAGGACAGCTGCACTGGCATTGGCATGCATCCGATTGTCGTCGTCATAACGATAGAGAGGAGCAATCTAAAAGATTGAGGGAAGCAATCGGGAGAGCCGATGAACTGGCAAGGATGATCCTGAGTGAGGGCTTGCGTTACCTAGAGGTGTTCATTAAACTGACACTGATGGCGAATCGATGCTACGAATCACGTAATTCCAGCGCTGCCCTCCTTCATTTAACAGATCAAGGCCCGCTCTTTTTCCCATTTCTCTTCATCCCGGCGCTCGCTTGCGAGCTCACCTTCCACGAGCGTTCACCATTTCACTCAAGGCGCACTCTTTAATAAAAGGGTTCTCCAGGGAGAAGGCTCGCCCTCCCCCTCCTCGCCCCGGCCTTCGTCCCCCTGCTTCACTCAGTTTGATTCGGCTTCCATATACTTTGGCTGCATTCTAAGCGAGCTCCATTTTTCCTAACGACCTCCTCTTCCTTTGCGAATGCATCCGCTTCGTCGTGGTCGACTTTGTACTGCTTTGATATTCCTGGGGAAATCCGGCTAAAGCGAATAATCGTGCATTTCATGTGGAGTGAAGGAGATATTTGCGTAAATGAAATAGAAATGTTATTTATAAACTTAAATATGTGTACTGTAAGCAGGCAGTGATGAAGAGAGGTTAAATAAATGATAAGAAAAAATGTGAATTGGAGGAGCGCCGGAGGCTCCCAGGGCGGCCTCCCTTCATGGAAAAGGTGATTAGGAAGGTTCTATACTCCGGGCGCAGTAGGTTGGACAGTGTTTCACCTGTAGATTCGAGAGAGATTGAATAGCAAGGATAAGCGAGCTCGGGTGGAAGTTTCAAGGAGTAAGAAATCGATAGTGTCTGCTTCCAAAAGGTGGAACCCCTCTTACTTCTCGAGTTAATTCTACCGAGGTCTGTTCTTCCCTAACGATACATCCCACGGGTGTGCTTCGCCTTTCCGAACCAACTTCCCTCATTCTAACAAACATATTCTTCTCTCCAGTATTTCTTTCTTTATTTATTAATAGTTGGTTAAAATCAATCTGCTTGCATAGTGGATTTCTCCCCTTTTGTCAAAACACCTAGGTCCGCTTTCAAGATAAAGGTCACAAGACTTCCTCGTATTATAGCATAGAATGAAATATTTGGGTTGATGAAAATTGGGGTGGAACGACGGTGATTGGAAGGCAAGTGCATCACCCTGTAAGTGGTTGTAAGCGAAAGAATGAGAGACAAGGGTTCCCGGCGAGACAGTCTCATAGAGCCCTTGAGGAAAATCGATACATCGGGAGTTGGTACGATTACGCGAGTGACTCAGACCGTTTCCGGTGGGCGCCATGATGGATGTAAGTACTTCCGCTCGTAAGCGCATGCGTACTCGGCCTCTTGATACCTGGCGCTGGCGAGGCTCACTCCTTCTACGACGCAGGGCTAATTTGACCGAGGCGTTTCACGTGGTTCTTGCCCTGCACGATTTTCCTCAGGAATTGCCTCAAGTTTTAATGATTTCTTAGTATTATTCGCCAACAATTTCAGACATTTTTGGGAGACTGGTGATAAAGGCAAGTGCACCACCCTGTAGAATCCGCACGGGGGAAACTAGAGGAAGACGAGGGTGCAGTGCTTTCATTGTCTCTTCTCATTCACCGGGGCCACACGCAGTTGCCAATGGCCCATGACTCCCCTGACTATAAAATTTCTACGATTTCACGCACGATGACGCGCTCCTTTCAATGAAGAGGCTCTCGGTTCAACCGGTGTAATTTAGATGGGCCACCGCTAATGATGCGGACTACCGCATTACTACCGCGGACTACCATTAACCTACCCCCCTGGATTTCGTAATGTTAATCTGGCAGCTTCGCATATGTTTCGAAGCCAACCTAGTTAGAGAATAATTGATAGTATTTTTAATTGACTTGGAAAAGGACGAGACTCTCAATTTCACTCTTTTTTTCTTACATTAGTGCAGTGAAAGTTGAGGGTTTCCCCTGACCCCTTAAGTCAATTGCTATCGCCTTAATGGCAAGGCCTATAAGTGAAATGTCTCGTGAAATCCCGAAAGGATCGTAGATCCTAGAATCCGCGAGCAGAACTGCTAATGGACCGGACGATTACTGTTTAGGGGACCAGCAGAGTGAACTTTCAATCTCTCTTGTACTTACCTCTCGTGTGTATTCAAGTGATTTTAATATCGACGATATTCCTTTACTGTTTCAGTGGTGATGCACAAAGACAAGGAAGAAAACACCCACCACGACCCGCACTATAGAACAAGGGAACTGGCGGCGTTCACTGCCTACGATCACTATCACTTAGACGGGGAGATGTTCCTGCAGGTAAATTCGCATCCCCCACCTAAAGAAATTATCAAATTTCGCCGGGCATCTTACCATACTCCTCGTACGTGATATCTTAATTCGCTCGGCGGTGTAATTCATATCGATAAACGTCATATCAGCGTCGCGGATGAAAAGAGAAGGATTTCATGCGTAAAATACTCATGGGCGGTCAGTAGTACAAAGGTGGTATCAAGGTGAAGATGCCGGGGTATTAGATGTTCACGGCTGAACGCCACACGCAAGTAGGTATAGCAGCGGTGCACGCAACTGATTCGTCCACCGTGCTGTATGAGCATCTCCTATACGAATACTCAATTGAGTAAGAGAGTCACGCGAGTAAGTGCGTAGGAAATTAGCAGATTTGACTGGGCTTCGCCTCAGTGCTAGTCGCGCTCGGACTGCTCAAGTCGAATTCCACCTGAATGAAAATAGTAACTCTGAGAGAAATGATCTAGTAACAAATCGCTTTTCTGTTGCAGGCACTGAACGGCTTCTTGTTAATATTGACGTGCGATGGGGAAGTCTTCTTCGCCACACACAGCATAGAAAGTTACCTAGGCTTCCATCAGGTAAGATACACCAGGAAATCTTCCGCAACGTGTCCTTATACATAGCTTGTACGAAGCGTGCGAGTGAACTTTAAAGGAATGTGACACGGAATTGGTCCGGGCGGCATAAATCAGTGGCTTATGGTTCTGGCGAGGCAATCAATATGTATAAGATATGATATCATGTATGTAGACATATGTGGAGGACAAGATGAATGTACATTTAACGCAGTAACTCGTTCTCGAATCGTCCCCGTGCGCCTCCCGCTTCTAACAGGGTCTTTATAACCTCCAAGCCTTCACCAGCTGAAAGTGCACGCTTTCCATGGATTATTAATAGCCGCTAATTATTCTTAATGCCCGTGTGATTTGTTTCAATTCGCAACAAGTCCCTTTGATCCTGCCGAAACATGTTTCCATTAGTTTTACCTGGCACCCCGCGAGATTTATCTCGAGGCTGATATCCTCCGCGCGCGCAACGCGCTCCGCCACACTCTCCACTGCGCATGCCTACCACTTACTCTTTACGACCTCAGTTTGAGGTAGTTGTCGTGGTACAACATGTTTTAATGGAAGGCAAACATAAGGGATTACTATTTCACCCGTGTTCTCTCGTCGAGATTCGTCCGCTCGGTTGTGTAAGTGTCGCGGGGATTCGTCCATGCGATCTGCGCTATTAATTAACGGTTTCGGGGGAAGGAAAACGCTTTTAGTGCCCGTGTCGTTTAAAGGGGCGTTGGGTGCTAGAATTCAAAGTGTTCCATTTGCATTTGGTCTAGTCGTTGCCTGGAATGAGGAAAAAATGGTAAAAAGCTGTGGGACATTTATGCCGATCGACGCGTATGAAAGATTGGTTAATGAAGAAATGCGAAAAAGTGGCGATGCACTGCTATTGGCATAGCGGCGTCGGTGGTATGCGAAGGATAAGAGGTGGGTGAAGTAGAGAAAGAAAAGAGAGCAAAAGAAGGCGTGGCCTTTCGCATTCTTCTTGGGAATGTAAATCAAGTCCGACCGAGAAGCAGGACCGCTTCGATGCCGGCGGGGGTGCGTTAACGTCTCCAGTAAATAATTACAAGCTCTTAATTAACGACGAGCGCCGATCGTAAAGCCATCCATGACTCGACCGAGCCGTCCTAGGGACGCATGTTCCGAGATTATTTAAACGAGGAATGATAAGAAACTTACGGCTTTACTCGAGAGCAACTTCTGCCTCCTTCCCTCCGCACTCTCCTCTCCCCCCGATTCCTTCTTCACTCTTTCTTCCGTTTATTACATTAATTTGCAATTAGCACGTATTCATTTTTGATCGTCCGCCATGTACTTCGATCTACCAAAACCTGTTGGTAGTTCTCCGGTGAAGTTTGCACTGTGCAACTTCCTCTTGCTGATGATTGGTATTCTGCTTTCTGCTTGCAGTCAGACATCGTCCACCAGAGTGTCTACGAATTAGTACACAGCGAGGACCGAGAAGAGCTGCAAAAGCAACTGATGTGGAACTCATTCTTACCTCCAGAAAACACCACTCTACCATTACACGATGCACTATCTCCGCAGCACAGTCATCTTCTCGATCGAAGCTTTACCGTTCGCTTCCGGTGCCTTCTTGATAATACTTCGGGATTCTTGGTGAGTGCGATGACAAAGCTCTTCCCCTCTAACAAAGTCATCAGTGAACAGTGCGAAGGGACATGTTGCCTGAAGGATCGCGGCCGGTATAATCGGTAGGGAATTTATTCGCTAAGGGAACGTCCGGCGCTAATACCGGTCGAGGCAGCGACGCGATGGTTTCTTCGTTCTGAGATGGCGCTTCTGGTGCATCGGCCAATCTTACCCTTTGGCGAGGAAAATGATTTCTTTTGAGAATTGCGGAATTACTCGCCCAGACCTCGAAGATTGGCTGCCTGCTATTAGTACAATGGGGTAGAAGAGTTTAGTCCGCGTGATGAGTAGTTATCTTATGTCGTAGCGGAGGCGACGTAGTGTAGGAGGAAGCTCGATCAAGTGGAGAATGTTTCTTCTTCAAAGATGGCTGCCGCTTCCCCCTTTAATTCCTCTCTAACTAAATCGACAGTGAAGTATGACGCTGCTTCCTGTTTCCTTTTCAGCGATTGGATATCAGGGGACGAGTGAAAATACTTCACGGTCAAAATAGGAAAACGGAGGAGCCGCCGTTGGCTTTATTTGCCCTCTGCACTCCATTCGGTCCACCATCGCTGTTGGAAGTCCCGCAGAAGGACGTGATGTTCAAGAGCAAGCATAAATTAGATTTGGGCCTCGTGTCGATGGACCAGCGGGGAAAGATGCTCCTGGGATACTCAGACTCGGAGCTCGCGAACCTGGGTGGCTACGATCTCGTTCATTACGACGACCTGGCCTATGTCGCCAGTGCTCATCAAGAACGTAAGTATAAACCACTTGCCAATTAATAATTGCAGAAGGTCCACTCACAATTATTTCGATTTCTGTTGCAGTTCTGAAAACTGGCGCGTCCGGTATGATAGCGTATCGATTTCAGAAGAAAGATGGCGGATGGCAGTGGCTACAGACGAGTTCGAGATTAGTTTATAAGAATTCCAAGCCGGACTTTGTTATTAGTACACATCGGCCACTCATGTAAGTGGCAGACAATAGCAGTTTAAACTCAGAAGCGATTCGAAGGTGAGAAAGAGATCCCCCTAAAAGAATCTGGTCCTCTCTTTCCAGGGAAGAAGAAGGAAGAGATCTCTTGGGGAAAAGGACGATGGATTTCAAAGTGAGCTACCTGGACGCCGGACTTACGAACAGTTATTTCTCGGATAGTGATATTGTGACTGGATCAGTGGTGACGCCCTCGTTACAAACTCAACCATCCTCGCAAAGACTAAACAGACGCTATAAGACACAGTTGCGCGACTTCCTCTCGACTTGCAGGGGTAAACGCGCAAAACTCTCGGCACAGCCTTCCGTTTCTCCGTCTGTGACACCAACAGTTGCGTCTGTTGACTACCTCACCGATTCTAGTGCTGCGGCCGCGGTGGCGGCGGCTTATAGTAATTTAAACACAATATACCCGACACCCTACGCGCCTGCTGCCGTGGCAAGTGCCGACCCTTCTTTAACGACTTACATCAGCCATAGTGGAAATTACCATCAAACCCTGTACCAAACGACGGCTCTTGACAATAGGTAAGTTGTTCTTCTTGGAAATCTTATTCAATTCAATCACCCTGCGATATATACATTATACTACGTATCAAGGCAATACAATGTAGAAGGTGTAAAAATCACTTTTAAACTATTAGTTGTGTCAATGACATCTACAAAGTGTAAGAAGAAATCTCATAAAAACTATCACCATTAAATGTAAACATTTACTTTCTATTTTCATACACAATGCCCTAGAGGTGCCCAAACGAGCGGTTGTAGAACAAAATTCGCGCGATAGACGTAACTTAGTCGGTCGACTACTAAGAGACTTGACTCGATTAATTGTGAAAGTAGTTGAAATTTCACCGGCGATATAGTTGAAAGTGGGATTACAAAGGTTTTAGTAGTTCGGATAGTCCTAGTCTCTGCACCAGAGCAACTCCATCCCTATGAAAGTAAGGTAGGTGGCGCGCCACCTGCTACCTACCATGCTCCAGAACAGCCAACTTTAAATCGTGTAAGTGTTTCAACCATACCCTGTATATCACGATGATGTTACTCGTTGTCACGGATGGTCGAACCGGCAGAGCCTCCATTCATTAGAAAATTCATTAGGAACACGTACTTGAGAGGCATTGTAGGTACGAGTGGCTTGCCACCTATCTGACTAAAACTCAAAATGAATCCCGAGAGTCCAATGATTTCTCATTGACTAACGAGCCGACAGACGAATAAGAAATTCTCAGACGTGATATATATTTCCATTGATAATTGATAATTGTGTCCGTCTGTCGTGGCCATCACCAATTGAAGCTTCCAACTGCTTACAGGTACCTAACGGCGGCGACGGAGAACATATTCCAGTACAGGCCGCTTGGATCGTACTATCCCGAGTATCATACAAGCAGTTCGTACAACGGGCTGATAGACGTCGCGTTGCCGACCTACGAGGCTCACCAGCTCCCCAGCAAACCCGAGGAGAAGCTCTACTGCCAGCAGCTCGAAGAATCCTCCAAGTACAATTGCGTGGAAACGAGACACTCCAGTAGTTTGGGTAGCTCTCCTTACGGGGCTAGTCCTGTGCCAACGAGTTCTGTTATGCACGTGATAACGAGCGCGGACATGAACGTGAGCCGAGCCGGCAGTAGACACTCGATAGACGGTGCCGCTTCGTCGACTAACTCCGCCGGGAGCTCACCCGTCACGGCAGCAACCAACGGCGAGGGGATCCCCAAATCCGAAGAGGTCAAATCGGAGGTCTACGCCGGCGGTAACACGCCTCGAGAGACGGTGCTGATGTGGGGCGCACCCACTCCGCGTACACCTCCCAGGCACAATGGGGCCTACAGCCCCTCGACGCCCCAGTCCTCGCACTCCTGCGGGAACTCGACGACAAACATTAGTTGCGACGATACGCTGAAACCAATCTCCGACATGCATTCCAGTAACGGGGACTGCAAGTGGAAGCAAGCGCCATCTGGCGACTATCGTTCGACGGTACCTAGTCCGCCGTGTTCCTCGGACGAGTCCCAGACTCGCCAGTTGCAGCAGCGGCCCCAGCAACAGTCCCACCAACTCCAGCAACAATATCCAACGACTACAGCTCAATACCAGACAGAGACTGCCTCCAATACAATTAGGGCTGCGATCCCTAATGCGATCAATTATGGACATTCTAGTCATGGCCATCGAGAATCAACCTCTGAGGTATGGCAAGAAGTACAATATCGTCGTCATTACCAATACTATTCCTATCAACACCAGCATCTTGCACTGTCGACTTACAGAACCTACAGTTAATGATTTCTTATCACCGACTGTTATGCAGTTATCGCACAATGACACAAACATTGCGTAGCATGCGGGTGTTATACCTATACTTTTATTGTTCGGAATAGTTATTTCTATGACTATATATATTTCGTGTATATTAGTGCATATTTGTAAAGAAGGACTCGAGTGGTGGATTTATCGCAATAATTCGCAGAAGCGGCTAGGAAACCACGTGATTAGGAGATTGCACATCGCCCTATGTATAATAATGCATTGGTATATTAGCTTGCTTACTTCCTGTTGATGACTGTTCGTTTGTTATTTCTTCTGTTAACTACTATTATTTATCATTAGAGCAAAACAAGTTTTGCAATGAATTATGTGAAGCTTCTCTCCTTCCCAGTATTTTGTACATAAATAAATTTATATGGATCGAATTATTTATAGAAGATGATATTCCCACACGACCTACTTGCAGGGTTAATGTCGTTAAATGTAATTACCAGTGATGTTTCGAGTGCATAGTGACAAATCCACTGAAACTCTTGCGAAATAGCGCGGAATCGACAGCTCGTTGGATTTGAAATTAATTCGCCGTTATAATAAGTCGTATCCTAAGTCCCATATGAGTCTGTTGGGACCAGCGCTGGGTGGTCGCGGCTGAGGGAACCGTTGTGCTTCCGGGTCCAGCACTTGGATACCACTGGCCTACATAAACCACTTCAGCCGTACTTCAACGATGAGCCTCGAGTAGTTGAGAAGTTGGCGCATCACTTCTCGATCGAAAGGACAATTATACTAAAAATAAAAGTCAACCACGAAGGATGAGATTTGGAAACCGTCATCACGTCCGCCATTCTGATTCCGACGTAGCCTACCGGAAGGGACTGTTCCTGGCATCATCACTCCCTGCTCTCGGCTATAATTTTATAAATAAACTACGCTGATTCTTCTTCACTGACTTTATTCAACTCGCCCTGATACCAAGATGGACAAGAGATTTCTCTTCCCATTTTACCTGGCAACTGGCAACGCATCACGATGTAGTACCTTAAAAATAAATAAATAAATGGTTGGATTAACTTGTGACATAGAGTAACATGATTTATTTTCGATACTCGATAAAATTCGATAAATGGCTAATCTCGAGTATCTTCCAATTATGCTAGTTTGATCGCTTTTATTCGATAATTCTCCGAAGTTGGGAGAATGGTTTCATTGTGGTGATATTTATTTACACCAGGTTTGCCCGGCGTTCCATGGTGGTACTGGCGCCTGTATTACGTAGACCACAACACGATAATGGACCGGGGAATTACTCGTGGCCTAGCTTCTTCGGGAGGAATGAGTGCAGTCTCACTAACACCTTTTGAGGACACTAACAGGTGGGCCGAACATCAAATTCCCTTTGTTGTTGCATCATATTTATTTTTCGTAATTTTTCAAATATCAATTAAAGAAGCAAGTTAAAAATTGTTTATTTGATACATCTAGGTGCCCAACGACTGCACAATCGTTCAACCATCAAGGTTTCTACTGCTGGTGCCATAGTTAAGAACACACGCCAAACTATATAAGAAGAATTGGTCTACGACTTTACATCTTTATCACCGAAGGACTGCGTTAGAGAGGAGATAAGTTTCGAAGAATTGCACCAGCATTTCGAGCTACTTGCGAAATGCGACCTAAAACTACTATAAAGTGAAACCAACTCAATTTTTATTTAATTTAAGTATGTAAAATTCCATTTCCAAAATACTGTAATCAATTACCGATGTAAATAAAAGAATCCTCTATCCGTCAAAAGCAAGTAGATTTAAAAGTATTAAAAAAACGTTTCATATAAACATAAGCTTGAGTTTATTTTCACACCGACTGCACTTTGTAGCCTAAGATCCTGAAAACTGATACCTGACCAATCTCCGCGAGGCCGTTATTATTTCTTCTATTTTATAGAACGCGGCGATATCTGCTTACCCACAAGATTCGACGTGTGGCGCCATCTATGGTGAAGTCATAGTATTAAAGTACCTGTGTTCCAAAAACGATTGCAAAATTAGCGAGTGTTCCAAAACACTCATGTTTAGCGGCAACTTCAGATGGAAGCAGGAAGAGTCGAGCAGTGCCATGAAGTTCACCGGCATTGTGAAGTTCAATGGCTGCACCAACGCCATTCGTCAAATACCAATATTCATCAACAACAGAACATTCCTCAATGCAGTGAATTCCTCTCGGATTTCCTGCGATCGAGCCTGGCGTTGAGTGAACCGAATAATCCACCCAAGCACAGTCCGAGGAATCCCCAGCTCGCAGTAGCAAAGACAAGGAAGTTGTTATTGAAAGATGGGAGAGCGGTACAACATTCACAGCCAATTGGAGCATCTCCAGTCGAAGTACATCGGTACAGGACACGCGGACACGACCAAGTTCGAGTGGCTGGTGAACCAGCACCGCGACTCCTGCAGTTCGTACATGGGCCACTACGACCTCCTCAATTTCTTCGCGATCGCCGAGAACGAAGCCAAGGCACGTGTTAGGTTCAATCTCATGGAGAAGATGCTCCAACCCTGCGGCCCACCGCCAGAGAAGCCCGAGGATTAACGCACGCGCTTCCCAACGACGTGCTACGCATAAAACCCTCGATTCACTGCATTCAGTAATCAATCAACAGTTTATTCATCGCGTGACTAACGACGGACGATCTTAAACTGAATCCGAGTGCATGATTCAGAGTTCTCTCATCTCGACGACGACCCTGCACACGACTTAACCTATGTTCATACCCACTTGTGTATACATTGCCAATTCAATAAATATATGAGTCACGTGATCCGCGAGTAGTGTTATTGCCAGCTCTTACTCGTCAGGCATAAGCTCAGAATGCCTATTCCATGCTCCAGAACTTGCGGCAAAGATGCCATACTGAAAGTGAGTGATTGCATCTTTTGCCTTCTCTACTACTCCGCTGAATGTAACACTGGTTTACTCTATTGCAGAGGCCTAAGACTGGCGATGCACTGTGCAAGGAGTGCTTCTTTAGCGCGTTTGAATCTGAGATTCATGATACCATAGTCAAAGGGAAATTATTCAAGCCTGGTGATAAGGTTGCCATTGGTGCGTCGGGAGGGAAAGATTCCACGGTTTTAGCATTTGTATTGAAAACTTTAAATGATAGGCATAAATATGGACTGGACCTTTTCTTATTGTCCATTGATGAAGGGATTACTGGTATGATATTTCATAGAGATTAGCATAGTGTGGACTAGAGCATCTCTCATGTAGAATTTCTTCAGGGTACAGGGATGATAGTCTGAAGACAGTAGAACAAAACAAAGATGACTATGGACTGCCATTGAAAGTTTTATCTTACAAGGAGTTGTATGGATGGACTATGGATGAGATTGTGGCAACAGTGAGTTGAAACAATGTTGCAACCTCCCAAGAGTTTGAGTCTATAAACTAAGTATATTATATTTACAGATAGGAAGAAAGAACAACTGCACATTTTGTGGTGTTTTTCGACGACAAGCCTTGGATAGAGGGGCTGCTCTCTTAGGAGTAGATTGCATTGCAACAGGTCACAATGCTGATGACATAGCTGAAACAGTACTAATGAATGTTATGAGGGGAGACATTGCTAGATTACAAAGATGTACTTCTGTCATTACAGTAAGGCTCAAGCACTTGCAATTAATGCATTATCAGTATTGAATGTTATCTCATTTGTGATAATATGATTTAGTCAGGGGCAGACAGCATAATGAGGTGTAAGCCACTTAAATATGCATATGAGAAGGAGATTGTGATGTATGCATATTTCAAGCATTTGGTATACTTCTCAACTGAGTGTATATTCGCACCCAATGCGTACAGAGGACACGCAAGGACATTTTTAAAGGATTTGGAGAAAGTTAGGCCGTCCTCCATCATAGATATAATTCACTCCGGTAAGTAGTGAAAGTCTCGTTCAGAATTTACTCAGCCCCTGGAATCATACAACACTTACACTTACAGGGGAAACATTGCAAGTGAAAACATCGGTTAAAATGCCTGAGAGGAGGAAGTGTTCACGCTGTGGCTTTGTTTCGAGTCAGGAGCTATGTAAAGCCTGTATCTTATTAGAGGGTCTGAATCGCGGTCTCCCGAAACTGGGAATCGGAAAATCGAACAAGGTGAAAATTGCTTTGGAGTCGCTGACAATTACAGCGGATCAGGCTGAAAAAAGTAAGAATGACAAAGCGAAACCTATAGATTTTTGATGCTACGCTACATTTTATGCCATCATGGATGTATATATGTTGCCGGCGATTTTCAAATAATTGGTTACCACAAAGAATACAACTTTATTCTTTCCCAATCTACTTCCATCAACGACACTCTTGTGCAATACCTTGGATAAGAGGTATGGAAAATAAAATCAATATTTATTTACATAAATTATATAATCAATATGTATACTTGAACAATGTATTTAACAACCGTATCTCCTCGAATTTTTGTTAGTGGTAGGCATTTTTGTCCGCGCGCAGACACGATAGCTTTTCGGAGCAACACCGTTCGCCACTCGGTTCTAGTTCGACAATTTCATATTTAGTTCCATGTAGAGTGGCGCTGAACTTTACATGTACGCGACATTCCTGTGCTCTATGGGGGTCCTGCATACGGGGCAATTGGTGTGAATATTTTCCGAGCATTCCTCACACAGGCAGAAATGTCCACACGGTAAAAGAATTATTTCACGAGGATTGGTGCGACACACCACGCACAACTGGTCTTCTCTTATATCGCTGTCCCGGACTCGTTGTCTTCGCTCTAGTCGGGATGCGGCCAAAGACTGTTTCAATTCTTCCGCAGCTCGCTGCTCCTCCCTATCCCTCCAGTATCGTCTGATTACCACTCCGCCAATTAGTAAACCAATCGCACCAAACATCAAGCACAGTAACCTGTGGAATTCAATTCATTGAAACTTGTGGATCGCGATATCTTAATGAGGATATCTGACGAGCAAAATATTCCGTCACCTGTATGTTCTTTTTCGATCGTCGAGTTTGCGAACTAAGGAAGTGAGGGACATGCTAGTTAAATAAAACGGGGTGCCATCGGCCGGCGGCTGCAAAGTCAGTGCTTTCGTTTTACTAGTGGATTTCGAGAGTTCCCCGATGCCCGTAAGAATAGCACCGTCCCGGAGTAGTTCCTCCGTCGACTGCAGTCCACGCTGGCGAACTCCTAGACTCACGAGAGCTCAGTTACAGTTACTGCAGAGAAATTTGAAAGAACAATACGAAATTCTTAGTCACCTGTGAAAAAGCCCCATAGGTGATCGGCGAATGTTGGCACGGTGGGTTCGAAAGTATCGGAAATTACATCTAAATCTAGAATATCGGCCGAGAGGGGTTCTAAGATTTCCACAGAATGGCTTGCTTGTTCCAGAACGAAAGGTACGGTATTGTATACCTTCTGTACTGTGCGTTCCTGATCAGACCTGCGAGTTCAAATTCTCCTTAGCTGATGAAATCGATGCTGTTACTTTACCACAAACCTACCAAAATCCGGCAGTAGTTCTGGCAACCACGTGCTCTTTGATTTTGAGTTTCTGGATCACTCCAGTTATTTGTTTGTTATTTATACTCTGGAGCGGTTTGCCAAGAGGTTTGACTATACCTCTAATAGCAACATAGCTCACTTTATTATCAGGATTTTTATCAACGATACTGCCCAAATTTGGACCCACTTCATGGAAGTCCACGTCCTGTGCAAAATCATAGGATTCTAATTCATTATGTAAAGAACATCTAGTAACTAATGTCAAGATGATGGAAATGCTCTACTGGCAGGTGGGAGGGATGAAGAAATTCGGTGAAAGCTCGACTGTCATAGATGATAGTGTAGGGTAATGAACGCACCTTGATCGCCGCGATGGCATTTTTGCAGTAAAAGTACTGTTTCAGGCAAATACCGAAGATAATCGTGTCTATACCGAGTGCTACCAGTTCACCAAGGTACTCCATGACTAGGTTATGCTTTTGCAGGCAAACACGAGGAGTTCGTTCATTTTCGTAATCCTACTCGCCACGCGCCTCAGTATGAATACATTGGGTCCCCGGGCGAGCGGCCTTCCTCGCCTTATTACTAGCTTTCAGTTAAAATCATAAAATGCCCGAATTTACACATCCCATGTTGTGCGGCTAAAACCCCCTACGATCGCAAGTTAGCTGACATTGCGAAAGCGGCCATTTTCCGCCGCAGTCCACCAACACCCTGTCTCCAGCTATCTACCAGTTGGCCAACCTGACACCCAACTCTCCGCTCTTCGACGCTTTTCAATTGGCGCGCGTCTTCGGTGCAATTGCACTCGCGAAAAATTGACATTGAATTTTCTAAGTAATTACGGCGTTAAGTTCATCATGCATGGTATCGTTTGGTTCAGTGTTCGTTCCTGATTCTAGTGCCCCAAAGAGCATTTGAATCGATTCAATAATTTAGGAGATATGCATTTCTGAAGTTTTATTTCTTGTGCATGGGACACTTGTAGCGTAGCCATCGAGGAAAGGGAGACACGGCAGAGCGACGCCATCCGTGTCCCGTAACCTTTCGCTCTCGAGATCCTCGATCGAAAAGCAGAGGACAGAGACAAAGATCAAACAAGGCATAATCGGTGAGAAAAGAAGTTTTATTATTGGCAACACAGAGGCATTCGAATCTGTACAAACAGTTATATGTACAAAAGTATAAAAAATAAATAGCGACGGCGCAACGATCTCGCGATTGTGAATATCGAGAGGCGGCGGCCGCCTCGAGAATTCGTAGTTGGGCTCACTCGCGCAAACTACAATTGCGGCTCTGTGCAATGAACGGTGAAGAGGTGGGTGTGTGGGGGGGAGAACGTCGTCACTCGACTATAAACAGGAGAATGCGAAATAAGAGGGAGAATTGCAACGACGACAATCACTTTAATTGACATCGTATTTAACCCGCTGGATTCTCCTCGCTTATTGTAATAAAATAACGGTTCTCCGCTGCGGGGGAGGCGCGTTCGCTCGGAGTATCGATGAATCGAGACAACGAGGAGAAGCTGAATCTTCGCATAGGCTTCTTTCCGAGCGCGCGGTGCATTCAGACCGGATTTCCCATTCACTCGCCACCCTCTCTCTCTCTCTCTCTCTCTCTCTCGCACTCTCGCTCTCTCTTTCTCTCGGTAGAATTAAATGGCTCGTGGAGAGATCAATATGAGACACGTATATCTAACAGTATAAATAAAGTAGGGCGCACACAAATTGCTTATTCTGGTCGTTGCTCCGTATTGTCCCGACTTAAACGCCGGCTATTGTTCTCGATGTTCTCGTGTGGCGATCGCGCGCGCCTATTAAAAGTGCGGCGCGAAGAGCTTAGTCCTAGTTAGAGGGTCGCGATCGCGGCGGCGGCGGCAAGAGGTGGAGGTCGACTTTGTAGATATCTCGAAAAAGTTGCTCGCAGCTTCTTGAGGTCGTCATCGTCTCTCTCTCTCTCTCGGGAAACTGGGAATGAAAGAGCAGTTGCTCGGCGGTCGCAATTGTCAGAACATACCCTCGCAGAGTCCGCGAGGCAATCGACAATAATGGAACTGAATTGGAGGTCGATCGCGACTCAACAACTTATGCAATTCGAGTATTAAAGAATCGACTGGCGAGGGCGACGTCTTCGAACTCTCTCGCTTCTAAACAGGCAACACGGCACCTTCGACTCCGTGGGCCTTTTCCAGCCGCTTTCTACCCCTGTCGGTCGGCCCGCAATTCGTGCGGAATCGCGCGCAATTGGCCGCGAGCGATGTCCTGATTGAGGTCAATCGCGCGACATTGTCCGCGCCTCCCTCTCTCTCCTCCCAATTGATAAGGAACTCGAGACCGAAAGCAAGCTCTCCGCGCTGCCGGCGAGCATTTGACACCTTGAACTCTCGACACGCCTTCGCGCAATAGCCCACCGAGCCATTCCCGCCGCCTCTGCTCGCCGACAGGATTCTCCACCTTCCCGACGGCAGTTTGCGTTTGCGGTCCCAGCGCCAGAAGAAGAGATTCTCCCCTGATTCTGCGCCCACAGCTATGGCAGTGTCTGTCTCCCTAAATCCCTAAAGAACTCGCCCGGAACACCTGTGGCAATTGCCTCCTGTACTCTCTAATCACTAGTCTCCCGATATATCCGCCGGGAGGATTCGTTCTGTTCGGCCAACGAACCTAGCAATCTTTCGCGGCGAGATATATCCTTTTACGCAACCGCCTCTTTATCGCGCGGGTCAGACGCTTTTAGCGAGCGGCGCTCGATTCGCGGGAATCACGAGTGGCGTTAATCGCGTATCGCGAGATTATAGCCTGTTTTTAAAAGGAATACGCGTATCAGCCCGAGTGTTTTGACGGCGCCGGACCTGCGGAAATTCGTCTCGCGCGTACCTACATCTCTGGCAGAGGCTCCGACTCATTGTCATTGGCGGCGATTCGCTGGGGGTCCGGCCCGGCCGTAGATAGTTGGTCCTAATTCTAATAAAGGTTCGCTGGTCCACAGGGAGGGAGTGGAATGCGCAGTGCGGTCATCTCCAGCGGTCCACGTAGGAGGTACAACTCTTTCTTCTCAGGATCCTCTCGTCAGAGTGTCTTGGTTGCTTCTGAGCTTTGAGCAGAGCACGTTCCTCCTCTCAGCGACGGGTAAGACCCTTCGCTCTCTATCAGAATAGAACGATCATCCTCCTCCTCGCTTATCAATGCGCGTCTCCTCGTCACTGCTCGTTGCCTAATCAGCAATCCCATCATTACAGGACTCGCTCTTCCCATCGCGGAATCCGTGTACTCTACACTTCGTTCGAGGTACATCAAGCTGTAAAGAGGCCCCTGAGGATCCTCTCTAAACACATCTCGGTGTCGATCGCACCCTGGTACACCCGGTGCATCGGCCCCATTGGCTTCTCCATCGGCGCACATCACCCACGTCACAACTACCCTGGGCAGCCTATCGGCAAAGGATCCTCGGGAGTAGCTCCCACCCTCGATCCCTCCTGGTCCTCCGCACTCTTCCTCCTCGTGCTCGCGCTCGCCGTCGCGGAAAGAAGACTGGGCCCGCGGGCGAGGCGCAGCGGCGGGCGAGTGTCAAGGGGCTACGTTCGGCATGTCGAATGCCGGGCGTCTTTCACTTGAGCCGCTCCTCTTCTCGAGGAGATGTGCGGGGAGCAAGCCCTATGCCGGCGCCTGGACCACCGCCCTGTGGATCGGCACCGATATCACGTAGATGTCGAGCTTCTCGCCCGAGCTCTTGTCCACGATGTCCCCGTAGTTGACGGAGTCGTAGGGCGGCGGTGCGAAGAGGTGGTAAGGGGGTGGCGGTGTTTCTGTCACCACTTGGCCGCCGTTCATAACTTCGGCGCGCTGGGCGTAGGGGACCGTGAGGGTCCGCCCGCCCCGACGGCAACACCATTCCGAGCAGCTCACTATGAGGAAGAAGGCGACTAGGCCGCCGAAGGAGCCGATGTACCAGACGATCGACCACGGGTCCAGGAGGTTTTGACTCTCGCCCTCCACTGGAACAAAAAGAAGTCCGCCTGTCAGCGCAAGCAACGTCACGATTAGTAAGGCGAATATTGTTGGACGGTGATTAAGAAAGGTGATTGGAGGGGGGGATGTGCTCATGCAATGACTCGGTTAGGTTTACATTGTTAGCGATTCTCGCAGTCGCGCAATCGGAAGAGTAAGAGTCACCGGGGCAATCAGGATGACTTTCTTTATGTCGATATTGTTCGGCTAGGTAGTGCTACTCGTGAAATCCAATTCGGCCCGAGTGACAGATTTATCTACGCTTGCGTCAGTTGTCGAACGATTAACAGGAATTGTTCATAATTGAGAGTCGATAATTGGACGGGGAGATAGTTAGTTGTGCTTATCTTCAATTTGAATTGAGAAAATTATGACCCCTTTACGTCACCGCGGGTCTGCGTCAGCTGATTGTGTGTCAAAGTGATTATTCCCGGGGTTCAAACTTAATCGACACGATCTTATTGGTATTGGGATCGGCGGAGAGGAATCGAGCCGGTGGTAATCGATTAATTAAGCAAGCGATCGAAATAAACACATTCGACCCCGGTAAACAACGATTACACATTCAACGAGAGGCTCAATTCAACAAGGTCCCACATCCGTCCCCTTACTGATTTCTCTCCGCAACCGATAAGAAATTAGCAAGCAAGGTGTTGTGTACACTCAACTAACTATGAGATTCGCCGGCTTCTGCGCCTCGCCCGGGGAATTGGCGTCGCGGCGAACGTAAACAGTGAAAGGAGCCAGTGCGAAGTTCGAAGTGCGTTGCTCGCGTGTACACATCGCTTTTTCCCACTCGCAGTGCCGTTGGAGTGGGCGCGTTGCTGCAGAGAAAAAGGTGTGTCGGCGGGTACACACTCTGGGATCGGTCGGTCATTTGAGATCGCGTTATCGGTGATGGAAGAAAGGGGAAAACAGAATATTCTCTTCCGTCTATGGTCTGTCAATTATAAAGTTCAAAATAAAGAAAAAGAATCTCCTCATTAGGTGATAGAAGTATTGTAGTTCTCTTACCATTCTGTCCATCTTTCCCTTTATTCCTGAGCGCGTCATCCTTCTCCTCGGTCTCCGTCTCGAATTCAATGACATAGTCCGGCTGGCCCTCATCTCCGCGATCCTCGCTCGCCGAGTCATCCCAGTGTCCGCGGCTGTTGCTCATCTTCTGAATCACCTCGTTGCTCTCGAGCCTCCGCTCGGCCCCGGTCACATCGTAGCTCGAGACACCGTGAACTGCAATGAGAAACGTAGTAGATAAGACACCGAGCATTCGCACGCGCCACACTCGTATAGATATAGGATGCAGATCCACGCGACGGCTCTCGCTGTATGTCGACGGATTGACAAGTAACTCAACCGGGGATCATTGCTATCGGGAGTCTCACTGGCTCGGAGCTAGCGATCTCCCCAGTGCAAATTGGAAGAGGGTTGACGCGCTGTTTGCCGCTACTTAAATGTTGATCGGCAGGGTCAACACCGGCTAAGTGGGTGAATCCTCGTTGCAGCATCGAGTCTTAGTCGATCGATGCTATTATGTCAGAGGATAAACATTGCGAAATCGGCGGGTGAGGGGATCTAGTCTGAAGATCGAAGCGTCCGCGCCCTCTTATCACTGGAGTCATCGCCACTCGAAAATCCACTATCACTAGTAACTCGCCCTCGAGCAATCTCTCCACCGCTCGGCTAAGATCGCGAGTCAAGCTGCGCCGACATATCGATAAGAATTATCGGCGAGCATCACGTGCGGCTCGTCGCGAGCATACGCATCGAACGTGATCCCCGGTTACTATCGATAACCAGCAACCGTAATAGTTGTCGATATCTCGCTCCCTCGGAGTCTCGGATGCTGAAGGATCCTCGGCCAATTGGCCAAGAGGCTCCCAACCGCGTGCACTCACCACCTCTCACCGCGCTCTCATTAGCAATGCTAATTCCTGATAAGTGGGCATAGTTTCCCGAGGATGTTTCGTCAGCGGGACTTCCGCATTCGCGCGGCAATCGGCTAATTGTGTTTGCGAAATCCTCGCGCGTTCGTCTCTCCGGATTTCTGGGCGAATTTTGTACCTCGGCCTTTTTAATGAGCGTCGCGCGACGACGTGCGGCCTTGGGCCCGAAAGAAATATAGCTGATTAACAAAGTCCCCGGCGGCGACGAGACTGCAGAATTTCGGTGGCATTAAGATAGTGTCGCGCGTTATCTTGACGCTAAACTTGCCCAGACAAAGCGCGTACGCGTATTATCTCGGAGCGCTCGGAGTTGGAATCGGCGGGGAATCGGACCGGATGGTTTTCTTTCCGGCGGGAGAGCGCCGGAAGTGGCGCGAGGGTAATTATCGAGGGGATTTACTCGGCTGGGAGAATCGATAGGTAAATCGAGCGGTGGATGGGCGGCGCCGATTGAAGCACGTGGCAAAGCCGCCGCTGATATATCGTAGGAAGAAAACCAGTCGCGATGATTAATGAGATCGAACTTTCTCTCTCTTTCTCCGGCGGCTGGCGCGTCTCGAGGAGATATAGACACAGACGGAGTCAGGAGAACTCGAGCGAGAGAGAGAAGGTAAACCGTTACCTTTTAGCCGAGGCAGAATTTCAAGTCTGCCCTGACACAATTACCTACTA
Organism: Crossocerus cetratus; assembly: GCA_963675795.1. Classification (NCBI taxonomy): domain Eukaryota; kingdom Metazoa; phylum Arthropoda; class Insecta; order Hymenoptera; family Crabronidae; genus Crossocerus; species Crossocerus cetratus. The sequence goes on from OY776667.1 coordinate 22,125,737, forward strand.
GCTCGGCTCAGAGTCTCTCTCGCTCTTTCGTTCTCATTCGCGGCGGGAAGCCGGCAACTGGAACACTCGCTTCTTACTCGGAAAGGTAAAGGCAGCCGAGCGCATTGCCAGTTTAGCGGTAACATTAATCGCCAATTTAACCAGCCTCTCTCGCTCATAGACCGCCTCCCGCGGCTCCGACCACCGAGTCGATCGAGAGTCAGACTTTAGGGGACTTTGCAACAGCATTCAAATCAACCGTTAATTAATCGGCCGGAATTATGCGAGCCAAGTTCGGATTGGCCAATCCGAGTTCTCGCGCGCCAGTCGTGTGGAACTTGTGGATTTAGTGGGATATCGAGCCGTCGAGTCCGAGTTATCGCGGCCGTCGTTAAGATGGAAAGGACGCTTACGCGTAATTAAAGCCGGAGACGCGGGATCGATTGCAGCGGATCGATCGGCGTACACCGCGGCGATCACGTACGCTCACGCTCTCGGTACCTGGAGAAACGATCGCGGACAATTTCCAGGCTGACCTTTGGCCGATTCCGCTGCAATGAGACTTGCATGAGAGAGTCGAGTTGGATCGTCGGCACGTGCGCGCCGCGACCAATCAATCCAACTTCAGCCGCCATCGGAAACTCCCGTTTAATTAGAGCCCCACCTTTCCGAGCGAGCCCAAGAGAGAGAAAAAAGAAAAAGCGAGCCCGCGGATGATTAATGGGAGGTAATTTACTAGCGCGGTTATCTAATCTGTTACATCATTTCGATCATTGCTCGCAATACGGGCCGTCGCGACGAGTGGAAGAGTTAACAGTTAAAAGCGCACCGCGCCACTCCGATGCCAGATGCAATTGGAAATCAACAAGATCGCGCCAGCCGCTAAGCCGACAAACAAAATAAATAAAAAATACTCATTAACTTTATCGGACTCGGAAAAGAATTCGAGATTTTCGAACCCCGGACTTCCCCCACCGTGTACACATTCGATTTAACTTCTCGACGAATTAAAAACAAAGCGATGAAACATACAGCTCGTTAAAAGAAAACAGTGGCAGTCAAATTGACAGTGATGACTTGTGTACTCAGATGCGTCGTTCATCAAGAGGGAAGAGAGCGAGGTTTCCCCTCCTCGGCGATTCGTCCTCCTTTCGCCCTGTTGCCGGGCATAATCGTCCGCGTTAAGGGAGCCCACCTCCTCCACCTCCACCTCCACCTCCTCGAATGAGCGACGATATTTACATGTGGCAGGCCGCCGCTTTCTTCTCCGCTGGCGGTTATTACGCAAGCTAATAAGGCTAATGGAGGCGGGCTCTTAATTGTCGCGGTGAAAGAGGCGCGAAAAGCGGGGCATAAACTCTCGGGGGCAGGGTTGACGAACGGAAAATCGGTTAAGACCTCGAGTGGAACGTGCTTTTTAGCCGGTTGGCAGAGACAGAGGGAAATTAGCCTCGCGGCCTCGGAAGAAAAGGTTGCGCGGCCCGCTGATGAAGGGGAGAAGGGAGAGAGAGAGAGAGCTTGGTAACGTTATTCTACGGAAGCAACCTCTCCCCCTCTCTCTCGCTCTTCCGTCCCTACTTACGTAAGGTTGCCTTTCTTTCGGAGGAGCGACGGGTCACGTATCACTGATTGCACGGGCGCGCACGTTCGAAAGGTTTTCTGGCGGGAGTCGGGAGTCACGGTCGAATTGCTCTCTCCCTTTAACCGGGTTAGCCTGAAATCGCACGGTGAGCAGCCACCACTCACCGCGACCATTTGACAGTGACCCGCTCTTCGTGACTCGCCGCCGCCACTCCGCCGCTAGTAGTTCAAGGACTGTGTAGCTCAGCCGCCTTATTACTCGCCGACTCGCCGACTCGCCGCGCCGTCACTACTCGTCTCGGCTGCCAGTTTCTGCGCTCCAACTCCGACTTCCCTTTCATTAGATTTACACGCTTTTGCCAATGTGTTTTGCCAGTGAATATCAACCTTTATACTCTCTAAATATCAACTTTTTTACTCCCTCGATTATAATTACATGTTATAATTAATTTATAAAATATTATAAGATTATAATTTATAATTGACTCACTTTGCAGTGAATTGATTGACGCGGGGAGTTGGAGAGGATAATTGAAGATTAGGTTTGACGGAGGATGTTAGGTATTCTCGACGCGAAGGAAAGAGACGTTCACGTGCTCGTCGGCGCTGTCTCGTGCTCCTCCGATGCTCGTCGACGCATACGTAAGGAGCTCACGGCAGCACGCTGCTTTGTCCGACGCGACAGGAACAATCGCCGTCTATATTTATCGGCGCGATGTGTTTTCCGCTCGACAAAGGACTACGGCGCCCATTGTTCCCGCGGAATAACGATATCCTCGAGACGTTTCACTTTCGGCGTCGATAATGGAAATCGACCGATCACCAATCCACTCCTGCGGGGGGTTAATTCAATATCGCGGAAGAGAGCAATCTCTGGCGGAGAGAGGATTCCTCCGCTTCCGTTAAATCGCACAAACTTTCGAGACGCACATGCCAGAGATATATTTACGCTTATTTACCCGGAGGGAGTGCAGTGTGTCATCTGAGAGCTCGCAGGGAAACTCGGGTTGTTTCGGCCCAAGTTTTTCCGCGACGATAAATTCCCCCTGACAAGCGGCACGAGCCGCCCGCCGGACGGCCAACTTAATTAGAGGGAACAATTAACATCGGAGAATGTAGCTGTCGCGCGGCAGAGCGCGCGGAGTCGCGTAATAGTTTATGTACCTGCCCGACACGCGCCGCTGGGGAAAGAAATGGTAATTTCGAGATTAGCGAGCTCGTAAGTCAATGGTATTCGAATGCAAACCGTGTGTTATGAACTAGCCAGTTTCCCAATTAACGCGCAAATAGCCGGGCGCCGCGCACGGACACCGATAAAATGAGCCTGAGCGAATGTTTGTTTTCGATGCGGCGCGCGCGCCTAATTGCAACGAGCGCATCTCATTGCGCCGCCGTTGATGAGCAACAGCGAGCACGTGGCGATCGCCAAAGAGGAAATGCTCGATGCGCATCGCGAGTGCATGTGATGCGCGTTGTTATCCTGAAACGGCATTCCTAACAAGTTTCCTGCGAGTCTCTCGTAATCAATTGTTCCTGGCTCGCGGAAGCGCCCGTCAACCTGCCCGACGTGCACGAGCCTCTCCAAGTTACATAGATCAGGTTTTATTAATAAAGAAAAATTCTCTTGTTTCTCCCAAGGCGATCGAGTGACTCAGAAGAAAACCGCGGTCACCGGCAGTGCGAGCGATGTTAATCGCAGAAATTCCGCGGACACTTGACTCAGCGGGCAGGTGGTCCACTCCGGAGGCGGCAAACTTGTTTTCCAATCGGCGGCCAGTGGTTACTGGTAGCAAGGGACACCTGCTAATTATAGCCGGGAGGTTTTCGCCCGAGCGCTCTGGAAAATGTCTGTGGAATTGGAGCAAGCGGAGGAAAGGCGTATAATTGTTCGCCGATGGATAATTGAATCACCGGACGATGAAGTAAACAAGTGACGCAATCGTCAAGATATACCGACGACAGAAAACAGTCTCCTCGAAGGAGAGAGAGAGAGTCGTTGTCAGCGCGACCTTTTCGATTTGGCTGCGTTGACCTTCGATAGGAACCTCGGATCAAGCGTTCGATTCCACCTCCCATGCTTCCCGGAACCCTCCAACAACCGGCGCCAGCCATCACAACAAATACATTAATACCTTCTAACGACTCATTCCACCTCGAGCTCGCTCGTCTTTCAAAACAATTCCTCGGACAATTAGCAGAGGAATCATAATAACAATAATCCCCAATCAACACGATGCAAATCCCCTCGTAAAGGATTTAATTGCCACTATAGCCGAGTGACGTAGAGCCAGCTTGCCAAATCCAGTTACGTGTCGATCGCGCGAAGAATAGCTATTGTCAGTGAGAATAAGTCGCGAGCCGTTCGCCCTTAGCCTCGTGTCCCAGGTAAATAGAAGCCTCGAGCACTCGGCGCTCTGCCAGGAACCGTGCGCGCGCGTCTAGTCGCCGCACCAGTTTT